>OX387368.1:2835000-5670000 GCA_947563465.1 Archips xylosteana
CAAAAACGAGACACACTAACAAATCTCGCGTTAAATCTGTTGAGCGTTGCACGAGCGACGACATGTAGCTGCCACAAGTGGTAAAATAGTATGAGGCGTCTCTAATCCCACGGCTTGTGACTCATACGTAGTGTTAAGACAGAGACTGCGTGTCGATTAGTGTCTTAAATGCTTCTCCATGATAGGGTTTGTGTCTCAACCCTCTGTCAAGTTCCTGTTATTTTACGTGACAGATATCTTTGAATTCTTTGAGAACGTCTCTGTTCAACAAAACTGCGATGAAATTCAATGGTGTACGTGACGAAGTTCGCAATCCATATTGAGGCCGCGTGGGAACTATCCAAGCCCAAGCCGTGGGACGTATATAGGCCGAGATATGTGCCTCTCTGTCTAATAGAGCAAAATAAACAGAGATGGCACCATAGATATCAGTGACATGAGATAACACAAACTTAATAGGGAGTAGTAGGTATTGTGCTTATTTGGGATCATTTCACGACTTACGCATTTTTAGTTTTTTTCTTGTGTTTATTATTTCAAGAATAAAAATGTTTTGTTTCTTTGTTGTGGCCTATTGCGTGAGTGGTCTTACCGTCGGTGGCGGAGTAGAGGTCCCTGCGCACGCGCGTGTTGCAGTGCGAGCAGTGCGCGCAGCCGGCGGCCGGCGCGGGCGACGGGGACCGCCCCGACGTCGTCCGACTCAACCTGGAAAAAACATTAGAAAAATTTCAAACTGTCTTTTATCTTGATAGTATAGCAACGGTGTTCGATGTGAATAATATGCTTAGATATGTCCTAAATTTAGATGGCTAAGCTCTACAAACGAGGTTGTATTTGAAACGTTTATACCAAAATTTGCAGCTGTCGTTATTTTTTATAGCGCTCCGTGGTGGATTTATACATTTGCCGCCAGCATGCCATTCAATTATTGTTACCCCGATTAACCTCTGCAAATCAATACTCTAAATTTAAATTCTACTACATATTGAAACACTATTGGAATAATATATCTTAAAAATTCATAGTCACAAAAGTATACTTTACAAAACGTTTAATTTTTATATAACAATTCTTGTTAATAATTATCGAGACTTCGTTTCTCCGTGTTTAACATACCTACTTATTTTTATTTATTTCTCTAAGTCAAAAAAAATTAAACCAAATTTGCCGCCGCGTTTACTCAGCCTGCTGATAAATCCGCCACTGAAAGCGCTACTAGATGGCGCTGTATTAGGGCCTTAGCACACGGCGTATTTTTAACGCGCAGACGACGCACAGATGACGCGCGTATACGCGCTTCAAGCGAGATTCGAACGCAGCCTTGTAACCTAAGCACACGGAGCGATTGTGAACCGCGCGTCTACTGCGCGTATACGCGCAGATACAGCGATACAGACGCGCTGTAGCCGCTCGTACCTTCCGCGTTTTGATCATACAATGGCGTCGGTTGAGACTATACTGCTTACGCTGGCTTTAGTACTGCTTTTAAAAAGGCAAAAACGTAAAATAAGCGAATGTATTGGATAGACCCATTTACGAGTGAAAGAAGATTGTTTGGCGCGCCCCTCCTCTGCCCCCCCCCCCCCCTCCCCCGTTTATACGCGCTTCAAACGAGTTTCGAACGCGCTTCACACGCGCGTTTGTATCGCGTTTCAAGCGCGTTAAGCGCGTACAAACGCAAATCGGGCCATCTACGGCGCAGACGACGCGCGTTCCTGAAACGCGCGTCGTCTGCGCGTTTAAAATACGCCGTGTGCTTAGGCCCTTAAGAATACATAAAGCTTGTCACTCACGTGCGAACGTTCTCATGGTCGCTGACGTAGGTGTGTTCGGAATGGGTGGGGATGGGCACGGTGGTAGGATCCTGGTCGGCGGGCACCTCGTACGTGTAGGTCTTAACTGTCGTCGTCACTTTGTTCATGGGGGTGCCGGAGCGGGTCAGCTGGAACGATACATTAAAAGATTAACCTTTTATTAATAACTAGATTAGGGTCTAAGCGAAGGGCAACGGAGCTGGGGCGGGCCAAAATGGAGTGGAATGACTTGGTCCATTTTGACCAATTTTGGCGGGATTTTGCGAAGGTTAGAACGTGTGGTAAGAAAAAGAGCAGGTCTTTCCTCAGTAGGACGCCAAATAGGCTATTTAAAAAAAACTAGATTAGTTTTCTATCGTTTGTCCACGTCTCCGTCTGCGAAGACTTCGATTATTTCTATCCCGCGGGAACTATGCAAGAATAACTCACATGCCAGTAATTTAACCGGCTGTCTTACTCTCCATGATGGAACACAGCAGCGGCAGGATTTGCCAGTAAGACGGTGGTAGCGATTATGATGGATTTTACACAAGGTGCACACGTAACAGGTCCCCCTCCTATCGTGCCGTTCTTTTCACTCTTCTGTTTAATACCATTAGCGTGAATGGAACGGCACGATACGAAGTTCAAAAACCGAATTTCGTAGTAGGTATAAGGCCAAGAGTGTAGGTAGGTAATGCTCCTACGAAAGTTTAAATGTATAGGTATGTGTTTTCGTTACACCTACACGCTAAAACGGCTGAACGGATTTAGATGAAATTAGATATCTAGATAGCAGGATGTATGAAAAGATACATCGAATTTAAGACTGGTTTTATAAGCCAGCTACTACGATGTAATTTTTACGAATACCTGCGGGAATTTTTGCGAAGTACCAGTATTTTAAATCCAATGCCAGATATAATCGTTACGCGACGGAAGACGCAGGTAAATACTAGTATTGTATGTATTTGGTAGACTTACAGTGCCGGTGGAGCCGGAGGTCTGATGGTGGCAGTGCGTGCACACCGGCGCGGGCGCCGGCGACACGGGAGCCAGCGAAGGAACCACGCGCGATTCTGCCGATACAATACAATGCAATATATTCTTAATATAATACTGCCGGACATAGAATAATTTAACACAAAATAGAAAATTATGACCTCATTATGAACTTTTCATCAGGTTCATCAGAGCACAGGTCCAGTTCTATGTAAAAAATTTATATATTTTGTCTGAGTAAGTAGTAGTAACATCTGTATAATGCTAGACCAGTTTAAGTAATGCTGTTTTGGGGGTAGTTACAATAGAGTGATCTCTCTCCAGGCAGAAGTTATGCCTGGGGACCGAAGTCCAATGGATGAAAGTTGAAAGTCGTATTTATGCAGCCGAGTTGAGAAACTTCGATAGCGTGATGTAGGATTGTAGAAATTAGTTTCTTATGTGATGACTAGATGGCGCTAGTGGCCGCTACACTGTAATGCTAGAGGTAGAAAACTAAGAATGTTTAAACCAATTCAATGCTAAAAAGTTTTCTCTCAGTTGTAGATCAACCGTACTTTATCTGCACTGCTATTTCCGCCAACGATTGCGCCTGGAATTCAGCGCGGAAGTTTAGTTTTTTTTTTTAACTTTAGTTTATATTCTATTGTTCTTATCTTTAGTAATTATTCCTACAGATTATTTGGTTTTATTTAGCTGAAATGTGATCTTTTCTTTTGTTTCGAATATGTGTACATATAAAATAAAGTTTAAAGACTTCAACTCAGCATGTCTTACAATTGTTAGTCCGTTATAGTAGAAGCCAGATCATTAGCTCTCAGTCAACTAACCTGTTTTTTCCTCCTTGTATATTTCCTGGCGCATCTCCGCGGCGCGCGAGACGGTGGGGGGAGGGGGAGGGCTGGAGTTCCAGGAGGATGTCTCCGTGCGCTCCTCCCGCTTCAGCGTGGAGTAGCCGCTAGAGGGCGCCTTCACAGGGGTGCTGGAACCAACGACATTCATCATCTTCACAGCCTATATTATTTACGTTCCACTGCAATGCACAGGTCTGTAGAATGAGAGACCTTGGGCCGTAGTTTCCACGCAGATTCAATGTGGATTGGGAACTACACACTTCACACGTTTCGTTTATGGATGGTATGATAACAAACCGCGCTTTTAGAATTACTTAAAATGGCTCAATTTTGAAAAAAAAAGTCAAATCAAGTTTAATTTTGAAAAGAGACTAAGTAATTGAACTTGAGTCTGTTTCACCCTAAAGGTTGAAAATAATGCTCACCTTCGTTTGTAATCGAATGATGTGCTTTCAGCTGTGTCTGATGTGTAACCACCTGCAAAATGAATGATATAAAATTAGATATATCTAATGTAGGCCGTGATTGCCTTTAGTGAAATATTGGGAACTGATTGAAGGTAATCACGTTCTACATCCTATCACAAATAACCATTAAAAACTGTGATATAAAATTCATACTAAAAATTAATTTTTTACTGAAGAAGACCCTCACGAAATGGTCTAGCTCAAATGAAACTGGGCTGGCCACGTCTGCCACATGCACCCAGAGAGGTGGGCACGTGTTAACATAATGGATGCCCCAAGAAGGCTATCGCCCCGCGGCCTATGTGAAGATGACCTAGACGCGTCCTCGAGCCACTGGCCAGATAAATATTGACAGGGTGGGTGAGTTGGAAGTCCAGCGAGAGGCCTTTGCCCAGCTGTGGGAGACTATGAGGGGCGGACCCGCTGGCCCTAATTTTTTTTATATATATAAGAGGGAGGCAAACGAGCAAGCGGGTCATCTGATGGAAAATGATCACCACCGCCCATAAATATCACCAACTCAAAGAGAATCACCAAAATGTTGTTTTGTTTTAATCGACTATTTGCACTTTGTCAAAAACTGTTTCTAACTTTCTAGTAATAACAAACTAGGTCTCTAATGGGAGTTGGGGGCCCTTTACATCCGCGATACCCTGGACTGCAGCCCAAAAAGCCCTTATATTGATCCACCCGTGGAAACTATTACGGGGTAACCAAAAAGATCTGAACAAAGTGGACTGTGAACTCACTCTTGTACAGTTGCCTCTCTTGGTCCTTCTGCAGATCGTCGAGCAGTGAGTCCAGCTCCTCCACGTTGTGGGACAGGTCCTTCGTTACCTTGCTGCTTTTCACCTTTGAATAACCTATGGAAACAACAATCATCATCATCAACATTACAGCTGAGTCTTTAATAAGATTTAAATTGTGATTGTAATTAGTTAAAGCGGCGATGGCACAGTTTCAATCAATCAATTTATTAGATTTTTATATACGCTTTGCAGCGGCTACATAACTTAGCATTAGCGGGAACGGTCACATAGTTTCGTAGTGTAGCTTGCACATCCTCACAATATAGCTGCATAGCACATCTCGGGTGTAAAGGTACACTTAACAATTAGATCTGACATTTGAATCAAAATTCTGTTTACCCAAAAATTAGGTACACGGTGGCCTTTATTATCCCACGGGAATATCGTCTTAATAAATAGCCAGTATTATTCCCAATATCTACATAGGTACCAAATTTCATTCTAATCCATTCAGTCGTTTTAGCGTGAAAGAGTAAGGGTCTCCCATCTTTCAACTCGGAATCGTCATAAGCTGATAAAAAAAGTTTTGTCTACGTAATAAGCGCAAAGAAGACGTCGATCGGCTCAGCTCAACCGATCAACTTCTTTTTTCCTCTTATTGCGTGACAAGAAGCCTACTGGTGAGACCCTAACAGAGACATAAACAACATGATCAAAAGATGGATTCCAATTCTATTTACTCCTTGTCTACCTCACCTGGCGTGGAACTAGTGTTGGACTCATAGTTGTAGGTGCGTGTGCCTGTCGTGACCGCCGGCAGAGTGCGCTCGGCTCGTTCGTAGTAGTATGAGTTGGATTCCGACGACGGCAGCGCCTTTGGAGGCACTGTGTACTCCTGGAAAATAAAAACAAGCCGATGATGATTTCGTCCGTTTTGTTCGTGAAAAGAGGGTTATCAAGTTCTCGATAATTGTGTACAATAAGCATTAAAACTAAGCACTTTATGCTTAAACCGGCACAAAGTTTTTTGACAAGAGTTACTTTTACCTTGCAAGGAAATAGATACTTATTTTTGGTTTAAACTGAAGAGAGAAAAGTTCGACGAATGCCTTTATATTGTTAGCTACACGTGAAAAACAAAATGTGGCGGATTTAGTTATCTGTGTCTCCCGCTAGTTGGCACTGTACGTGACCAATCCCTGCTGATGTGCGTGCCTGCGAAAGCTCGAACTTGAGGCAAAATACTCATTTATTCATTTATAGATTGCAAACCAACTGTAATTCAATTGAAATAAAAGGGTAGAAACAGATTATACTTAGGTATTAGACTACTCACGCAAGGTGTTAGTATTAAATCTAAAACATCCGTGCATGAAGTTCCAAGTAATAAAGTGCAGAATCAATAATTTAAAGTAAATACTTGATTGGTCCTACATTTAACTTTGCAAACCTCACGTCAAATTTTCATTAAGTACCAGAATTATAAAGTGAATGTCAATCAAGTAAATATGACTTTATCTTAAACGCTATGTCACAAAATAACGCTTGGCCATAGAATGAAATAATAATACAAGGCTTGGCTCTATGACAAGGGTCTTCAACCGGCGGCCCGCGGTTGAGTCCATGGCGGCCCGACATTGTATTGACAAAATTAAATTCACATGTCTACAAATTATACCTATTTACAGATTAAAAAACTTCGTATTATTATTACTGCTTTTTAATTACTTTTAGTTTAAATTGGAATGTTTTTATTATGTTGCGGCCCACCGAACCAATATCAGAGTATACTATAGGCCTTTGACTTCAAAAAGGTTGAAGACCCTTGCTTGTACGAGTTTAAGTTGGATGTATCTCTCACGAGATGGCGCTAACCTCAACGGTGTGTAAGTCTTTGCGGTCGTACTTCCCGTGGGGCAGCTTCTCCTCGCGATACTCGTAGTGGTACTCGCGGTGGCCGGGGTTGCCGCTGCCGATGTTGTTGAGCTTGCTGCCAGCCGGGATCAGCTCGGATTTCAGCATGTCTGAAAAAACAAGTCACATCAAGTTATCAGAAACTTTTTTTTAACAGAGTACAAATAAATAATATTTAATAGACCGGAGTCACGAAGGATGCTGAGCTGTTCCACCTCGCGAGGGACAAGAAATATTTGGAGTTGATGGCTTTCAGTAATTGGAGAGGTACTACAAGAAGAAGAAACTCTCCCGTGTTCTCCCCACACTGAAAAGGGAAGCATACCCACTAAAACTACTCCAACCGACGTTGCCCTCCGTGAGCGCGTCCGTGGGCGCGAAGTCCCTCAGGCCGCAAGGCCATGCCATAGACAACCACGTCGCCTACCCTTAGCGCCACCTCTAGTTTTAAACATACAACACAAAGCTTACACACATTCAATCTTATAGGGAACACGCACATAGACGGTGCTGCCATCAATTTAAATGTTAAGTTTCTTTTATTGACCGCATAGTGTCTCTTCTGTCGCATTAGTGCTGCCGCCTATAGTTTCTGCATGTTCCCTATACACTTTCAATCACGAGTAACGCTCACCTTAGTGATAAAATCTTAACAGAAAGAAATGATAAAAGCGATCAAGTTTATCTGGATTCTGGACTTTTTATTACCGAATTGTTCACCCGCGAAGGGCGCGTTCCCACTGCTGGAGAACTCCTTGAACTCCTTGTGCTTGCTGTACGATTTCGTCGTCATCTTGCCAGTGCGCTACCTGGAAAGAACAGACACACATTCCATTAATTTCTATCTTTGTAACTCACTAATAACGATTAACGACCGCTTTAGCCTAGTTGGTAGTGGCCCTGCCTACGAAGCAAGAGGTCCTGGGTTCGAATCCCGGTAAGGGCATTTATTTGTGTGATGAACACGAATATTTGTTCCTGAGTTATGGATGTTTTCTATGTATTTAAGGGTATGTATTACAATACCGAAGTACGAAAGACCGAATGTATTAAAACATCGAATGGGTCAAAAGACCGACACGATTTTTTTCTGAAACCGTTAACTTTTTAAGATTGTTATAAAACAAACCTAACCTAACCTAATGGGTTCTGTATGATGCCGTTTTAATAAATTCTGAAAAGTTTACGGTTTCAGAAAAAAATCGTGTCGGTCTTTTGACCCATTCGATGTTTTAATACATTCGGTCTTTCGTACTTCGGTATTGTAAAACACACCCGTATTTAAGTATTTATATTTATCTATATATGTATGTTTATCGTCGTCTAGTACCCATAGTACAAGCTTTGCTTAGTTTGGGACTAGGTCGATTTGTATGAGATTGTCCCCTAATATTATTTATTATTATTTATTTATTTAAACGTACCTAAAAAAAGACGCATGTAAATAGTGCGAGAAATATCGTAGGGTCAACGTCATAAAAAAGTGATTACTTTTGTACCCTGTCAAATTAACGTCATGTTTGAAAAGCCATACGAAATTATGTAACGACTAAAAGCGACAAGGTACATAAATGATCACTTATTTATGACGTTGACTGTACAAGTTGCATGAACTAAGTATATAATATGTACGTCGACGTCGATGATGATCATTTATAAAAGATAAATTCCCAACCGTGCGGTCCCGCAATGTAACGAAAATCGCACGACATTTTTCGCGCCGTGTAAAAAAAGTTTAAAAAATAAAAGAATGGGAAGGTTTTCTTTTCACTCTCAAAGGAAACTTGAATCTGAAGACGTTCCAAACACATTGTAGTATACTACCACAAATTAACTTTTTTTTTTTACATAAAACTGACCCGTGATTGACCTCGTGTATCTCACCTGATGAAAAGTCCAGATAAAGCCAAATGCTTATATTTTTAGTCAAGTCTACATCGGACGCCTTTCCAACTTGCGGCCCATTTAAATATCTACCTAGTTAGCTGACGCGGAGTCGTTAATTTTATGTCCACCGGAGAGATAACTTTTATTTCTTATCTTGATACGCTGTGTATGACTATAAGAATAAATAATAACAGAGTAGAAGGGAATCTGTTTTGACCGCGTCCAAAACGCCGCCATTTATATACCTACTTCCCCCCTCACGTCGTTACCGTTACACCACTCTGTCGTCCAGGTGTGTTGCTAGGGTTGCTTACTGTTAAATATTACAATTAAGTACCTACGTTTAAAGATAATATCGCTAAAATATTAAGTTTTTATTTACTTTGAAATCATTATTTTATTCTAGTTTTACTAAATATGAGATTTATAAATCATTAGGTGCACAGTCAAGGATTTTAATTGTTAGGCCACTTGCCACTGTTCGATTTTAGCTGTGTAATGCAAATCGGGTGAAGCCGCTTATACTCGTATATGCTTATTTGCATTACACGGCTAAAATACGAACAGTGGCAAGTGGCTTAACAATTAAAATAATTCTAAGTAAGAAGTTATTACAAGTGTCATACCAAATGAAGCCATTTAAGGTGATTTGGCATCGTTTTTGAATTGTTTATACAGCCAAATAACTTGACGTCATTGTTATTTGTTTCCAATGAAACGAACGCGCAAACATTTAACAGCCAAACGCGCGTGCGGCGACGCCGGCCGTGACACCCTGACTGAGTTCTCGCTTAGCGAGTACTCTAATATCGTGACCTTGTGTCCGGCCGGAGCGGGAGTTTCCCTTCTACTCTGTTATTATTTAATTCTTATGGTATGACCCAAATATGCAAAAAAAGTTATGAGACTTATGAGCAACAGCTAGCCTATATAAAACATGAATAATTTATTATTTTTATATTTGGCTGGCGCTCGTCGTGCTCTCCTCATTTACATGTATTACATCAGTTAACGTTACACTTCGCAACAACTCCGTAACTTTTTTAGTTGATTTTAATTTTTTACCACCATGCTTCACACCTTTGATTCGAAGGTGTTCTCTGCTAATTGAGGATGCAAGTACCTAACAGTAAATAGGCATCTATCCGAACGCTGCACTATCGTAGTTAGGTACATATTATAACAAAATAGATGCTACCACTTCGAGGCAACACTAAATTAAATTAGTGCGATACATTTTTGTCGTCAAGAAAATAAAATTACATTAGTGCAAAACATGGAAAGTTACAGCTTCCTAGCACTCAGTATAGGTAACGCCACCAGAGTTGAGGCCACGCACACAACCACATCTCATGTAATGACAGCGGGATTTTGACGTTGTGTTGACGTTTAACGACAACACAACGTCGAAATCCCGCTGTCATTACATGAGATGTGGTTGTGTGCATGGCCTCAACTCTGGTGGCGTTAACTATATCTAAGCGGACGGAAGACAGCGAGATACATGGCGAAACTAGAACGGTTCCTTGTAAGACTACGAAACCCTAGAAAAGGTCCTAACATTTTGATTTTTAAACTGTAGCGACTACTAGCGCTAGGGATTGCAATCCGGATAGTTCGAAATCCGAAATAACCTGATAAATCCGGATTTTGCCGCCTTTTATAAATTCGGATTTTAGTGACAAAAATTCGGTTTTTTCGGATTTGAATTACAGTTGACGTTTAACGTCTAGCGCCATCTAGTCATCATATAAGAAACTAATTAATTACAATATCCTGCATCGCACTATCGAAGTTTCTCAACTCAGCTGCACAACTTCCATCTTTCATCCTTCGGACTTCGGTCCATCTGTGCATTTCGCAAAATCTGTCTTCCCTGTCTACGTAATAAAAGAAATCTCTGCAAAATTTCAGCGTTTTGGGTCCAAGAATTTGGCATTGATGAGCCAGCCAGGCCTTAATAAGTATTATTACTACGAAATTCGATTTTCGAACTTCGTATTCCGTTCCGTTCAAGCTAATAAGCTAATCAAACATCAAACAGAAGAGTGAAAGGATAATAATAATTGGCATGATACAAACTTTGAATTTCGTAGTAGGTAACCCTACTAGACTTTTCTTTTTAATATGCCATAACACGTGTGTCGCGGAAGGCGGCTCCCTACGTCTATTAACAAGACATAAAATTATATTTCAGAGGGCCCCCTATATTTAAATGCGCCAGCCTGGGACAATGATTCGTTGTCGGCTGCGAAATGAGGCCGCTCTAATAAAAACCCTACACACGGAATACACGGATCAATATCGCACAAATTAACTTGTGCTTTGTTCTTGCGCAGACGAGCATCATTTAGAACGGTCATAATTTTACTACCCGTAGGGTCAACGTCATAAATAAGTGCTCGCTTTTGTACCTTGTCACTTCAACGTCATGTTTGTAAAGCTATACGAAATTATGTAACGACTCAAAGCGACAAGGTACAAAAGTGATCACTTATTTATGACGTCGACTGGACCTGTTTGAAATAGGGTAGATGACACCATAAAAAGCCCAATTATAATCCTAAGACGCGACTCTTATCCTGATAAATGCAAAATTGGATTTTTAGCTGCTCCTATCGAGCTTTTGGCGCATTTATTGTATTCATTCAATCCCTTGCTGTATAATTTCTAGCAAAGCTTTAGTTCTGAAATTCATGTGTAAGATATTTGAGGATTCAATCTAGTGACCAGTGTTTTTCGAAACACGATTAATTGCATGTATAGTTTGCACGATAAAAAAAAGTTCTAAGTCGTCTCTAAAATATAAAATAAATCCTTAGTATAGGTAACGCCACCAGAGTTGAGGCCACGCACACAACCACATCTCATGTAATGACAGCGGGATTTTGACGTTGTGTTGTCGTTTAACACAACGTCAAAATCCCGCTGTCATTACATGAGATGTGGTTGTGTGCGTGGCCTCAACTCTGGTGGCGTTACCTATAACGGCATAAATTTATACATACTGCACGGCAGGTCATGATTTTTTGAATGTTAATAAAACAAGATGTTTTCTAGGGCCTAGTGTTGCTACATTTTTAAAATATGTATTTGTTTTAGTACGTATTTGTTTTGTCTGACCAACCTATTTTGAGCCGTCGTGGTTCCCCCTTATTCGTATAGTTAGTTGCGTTAGTTCTCCTTCGGCCATCGGGCGGAGAACTTGTGTCGCTTGCGCTTACGCAAGGCTTTGATTCTAGCCGCTCTATTTTCAAAACCATTGTCTTGGTTTGGTTCTGGTGGATTTTATCAAATTTATTACTACTAAGTACCTACCGCAGTAAAAGTACTAACTAGTTTAATTGACAAGGCTACGAAATAAATCGTACAAATACCCTGCGCTCCTAGTATCTGCGGCGCGGGACCGGCGCAGGCGCCGTATTTGGTGGTGAAATCTAATCGAGCGTGGGTCGGGCTTTCTGAGTGATCCAAAGGGCTTTGTGCTTTTATGTTCCTAATTTGTAGAGTACTAATTATGCTGTAAACTTTAAAGATTATATTTTGGAGTTTTTGGACAACTTTTATTCAACGACCAACGCCCAACGACGACCGCTTTAGCCTAGTTGGTAGTGACCCTGCCTACGAAGCAATAGGTCCTGGGTTCAAATCCCGGTAAGGGCATTTATTTGTGTGATGAGCACGAATATTTGTTCCTGAGTTATGGATGTTTTCTATGTATTTAAGTATTTATTTATCTATATAAGTATGTTTATCGTCGTCTAGTACCCATATTACAAGCTTTGCTTAGTTTGGGACTAGGTCGATTTGTGTTAGATTGTCCCCTAATATTTTTTTTTTTTTTTTTTTTTTTAATACCAGAAATTATACCTACTAGGTAAGTATAGGTACACAACAGGCCACGACCGCGGGTTACATATATGTAACCCGCCGCGGTCTGCAGAGTTCGAGTATTACCTTACTAAGTTACAGAGTCAGCGACGGAAGCGTTTTTTTCGTTAGTGAGGTGAGACATGAGGCTTAGGCTGCGTATCCACCGGAGCTGTGCGAGGATGCGATGCGAGGGATGTGTTTGTCATGAACCAATAGAAACACTTAATTTAAAATTTCCTAAGTGAATGAAGTGTTTCTATTGGTTCATGACAAACACACCCTCGCAGCGCATCCTCACACATCTCTCGTGGAAACGCAGCCTTAGTTACGCGTCCTAGGCCATCTTTGATTTTTGGTTGATAAGATAACCGACCAATCAACGTCGACAAAATCGGTTCAGACACAGCGGTCAAACTTATAACACCCTTCTTTTTGTGTCGGGGGTTAAAAACACTTTATTTCAGCCCTAAAAACTAGATTAAATTTCAATTAAGTAACTGCAAAATTAGGTAGTCGATAGGGTTCGCAAAGAAGTAACGCCATAACAGAAGATAATGGTTAAAATCCCAAAATACGCAGTGGGTTCGAGAATCCCTTCGTCAAATTGTAAAATTTTACTAACAATAGGACGTAGTTTAACGAAAAGGATCCAACCCTCAACAAGTCGCTTTTTGATTTTGGATCTAGTTTCATCAGTACCAACAAAATATAAATTAAAGAAGAAAATGTCAATGGTTTGGATCCTTTTCGTTAAACTACGTCCAATAGATAATAAGTTATTTTTATGATTTTACTAACAAAATGGATGTACTGTGTGAGTAAATCAATAAATTATTATTATTATTTATTAGTAGCTGTTGCCCGCGACTCCGTCCGCGATGAAAAGTAGCCTACGACCTATTCTCAGACCTACCGAATATAGACAAAAAGGTTTCATAAAAATCGGTCAAGCCGTTTCGGAGGAGTTCGGTAACAAACACCATGACACGAGATTTTTATATATTAGACTAGCTGATGCCCGCGGCTTCGCCCCCGTTCTATTTTTTGTTAAATTTCTTTCATAAAAACCTTCTCTTGACAGTAACAAACGCAACAAAAAAGAATTATCCAATTTGGTGCTGTCAATCGGAAGTTATGCGCGTTACAAACATTTCAGTGATTCATTTTTATTTATATAGATAGACTAGCTGTTGCCCGCGACTCCGTCCGCGAAGGTTAGAGGTATAAAAAAGTAGCCTACGACCTATTCTCAGACCTACCGAATACATAAAAAAAAAATTCATAAAAAACGGTCAAGCCGTTTCGGAGTAGTTCGATAAAAACACCGTGACACGATTGGGGATGTCTATTTTTTTGCAATGCATAGAAAATCGAAAACCATTTCGAGATAAATGCTTTTTAAATCGTTTTCTGTAGTTATTTAATTTTAATATTATGTAATGAATTTATTATATAACAAATAAGCAATGAACTTCATTTGACATTGGTGTAAATTGCGTGACCGGTTCAAGTCGTACTTTATTCTGTGTGGTTAGAATTCTTCACAATTTACGCGTGGATTATACTACGGAGTTTGATTTGGACCCGCTGTCTGACATCTAGCACTTTGTCAGTGCCAGTAAAGTGACATAGTGTATAGTGTACCACTACGCAAAAAATAATTAAAGGGGTTGCCTTATCGTAAGCATTTAGATAGATTTAGAAATTTGGCATTGTGGGAGCCCTCAATTATAATCTGCCGTCATCAACTAAAATAGTTTCAATAATTAATTTTGAAAAAAGTAGAGAACTAAATGACAAAATATTGAAATTAGTTTCTTATAATTGACTTTTCTATACAAAAAAAATATAAAAACCACTGGTAATTTTTTTTAGACATTCCCAATTAGCAATTCTCATACCAAATACATACATGGGAGAATCGTGTTTTAGCAGAATATAAAAAAGTAGGTACGTCAGTTGATGGGTGGTGTTATCATCTCTCGCCTATTATAGTTGTTAACACGTATTGAAACTTGTAGTTGTACAAGCTGTGTACGGTATTAAATGTTTTAAGTTATACCTACATTATTCTGAATGACCAACAAAGGTCGTAGTAGGTGTAAGCCGTACATAAAACATATGCAAACATTTGAGCAGCTGTTGTCCAGATCTGTTAGTGTGTCACGGTCCCTGCCTGCTGCGGCGAAATGTCAACTGGTCCGGAATAGAACCTTGTCTAACTTAACAGTAGCAGCATCCAATTAAGTACATATTGAATAGATATTGATACTTGTTGCTTGGAATTAGAAACATTAAATGGGGTATTTTTCACTTAGTTACTCTCGTGCTAAGAAAACCCTCCAAGAAGAACTCCAAAAGTTTTCCTACGAAGATACAGAGAAATTGTGGACTGTTTTTAAAGCGCCTGAGAGAGGCAACAGGTGACCCTCGCGCAGGCAGCTTTCTCGCACAAAGACTTGCTATAGCAATTCAACGTGGGAATGCTGCCTGCGTGATGGGCACCCTACCTAAGGGTCCAAATTTAGATAATAATTTTTAGTTTTTAATTTCTGTTTAGCTATTTTAAGTTAGTTTTAGTTATGTTAATTTTATACTTAGTCCCTGTTTTTATACCTTATTTTATTGTTAAATAAAGCTGTTTTTAAATGAACATTTTTATTTTCTTTTGAAGATAGATAGGTACTTATAATGACATAGACCATAATGTTTTATACTTTTTTTTTATGTAATATTAAGTATTTTTTTTTTTTGTATTAAGGTAAAATTATATTATTTTATAATTCACCTTAGGTATTAAGGTCTTGTTTTGTTATATTATATGCAAGTGTTAATTTTTAAGGATATTCATGTAATTTTTTATTTTTCTCGCCTGAAACACAGGATCATCCTAGTTCAGGCATATGTGTTTCTATTTCCTATAAGTTTCTTAGATAAATTGTATTGTATTGTAAGAAAGTATTTTGAATAAAAATTATTTATTTATTTAATTAGAAACATTAAAGTAGTATGTTTGAAAGAAAAATAGTACTTACATACGATCCGTTTATATGAAATGTGGATTTTGGATGTTATTTTTGTACATGTGAGGGTAGGTAGGTATGTACATTAGTTAAAAATCTTTGTCGTCAAAAAGACGTGATATTATAGTTTTCTTTAATTATAATTATACCTAATAAGACTAATAATTTTTATCTTCAACCAAAGCAATCACAAATAATAGTACCTATCATCTAATCGTAATCAATCACCTAAAACTATACTTAACAGATTGAAATATTTACAATAGAATTAACAATTCTTTAACTTACAGAAAGTTTACACGTGTCAACTATTAAAGACAAAGTAAATGAAATTAAATTAAAACCAAATTAAAATAAAACAAATTAAATTAAATTATTATTAATTGATACTATTATTTGTGATTGCTTTGGTTTTCTTTATTTGGTTGATACAGTAAATATATTACCTACTTATACAGGGTTATTTGTAATTCACTAGCATCCTTTTAACCCTAAACTCCCACCACTTATACAAATGTTTTTTGTTCTACGGCTTTTGTCATAACTTAATATTTTTGGTGTAATAACGTTTTGAAAATTTGAGATTTCCTCTTATTTTTACGATACTCTGTGTATTTGTATGGGAAAAAAAGTGCTTCATTTTAAAAAGTCGTAAAACAAAAAACATTTGTTTGAGTGATAGGAATTCATGGTTAAGAGGATGTCAGTGAATTAAAAATAACCCTGTAGTTTACCTATGTAGGTACAAGTAGGTACAGTCAAGTACAAACAGATTTACATACAAACTCTCAAAAATATGTAGACAGGTACCACGACCATAAAACTATAATATAAGTAGGTATTACTAATTATTATTGACCGAGTGATAGAATCACTGAGCTCAAATTTTCACATGCCTAACTTGGCTGAAGTTGTCATGAGAAGCAATAGTACCTATCACAATTTAATAAATAAATTTCATTTAATTTCATGACTTTATTTCATCGGAATATAAAGAGAGCGTGTTGCGGTATTATCTTACTATCGGCACCCTGTTTTTGTAGATTTTTTAAGTTTCAATTCAATTTATTTGTTTTTATGTAGATAAATATAACTACGACTACTTTATTCAGTGGATAAAACATTTTAAATTAAATAAAAATAAAACTATGTAGTTAAAAAATTCTAAATTCTTAGCGATTAACGATTTAGTACAGCGTTACAAAGACCAATAAACAGTCGCTACCCTCCAATCTTCGCCACACAATTAACTTTAAAAATCTACTTCACTCCAACGTCTTAAAGTTCACTTTACATCGTATCTCAACCTCTAGCAAAACATTGCCGTTGCAGCGGAGAGCGGCGCCACTAGCGCTTTAAGCCGACGTGTTTTAGTAAGCGATTTGCTTTAGTTCCAAATTTCGCCACTAACTAAAACAACTTTGCTGTTCTACATCGCGCTTATAGAATTTTTTAAAAAATCCGCATATATACAACTTGAATTACATGGCTAGCAGGGTCCGTTGCCTCGTGGGGAATCAGAACCTACCAAACTGACTCAGATTGGTGGACACTCAGATGGCTTCTACAGGAAGTATAAGACACGTGTCAAACGAAGGTCAAAGTAACAAACATTATAGAAACAAAGTTGGAAAACCGCTTTACGACCACGGCCCTGTTCAGGACGTGGCGTAGGCACACCACTTCGAGGCAAATTTGACCCTACTTTTTGCTGCCAGGGTTGATAGATTAATGGTAGGTAGGGTTATCGTAAATCCAGTTATCATCATCATCATCCTAGCTGTACCATGCCCTTTTTATCCTATCTACTAATTATCATTATTTTTGTGTTAGCCTATATTAGTGTCCAGAGTGTCCTCACCATCATCGAATGATAATTTCATGGGTAATATTTTTATTTGAAAGCTATCACCATTTCACTTGGACATTCTGCAGATCATGATTCTTTCCAAGTAGAATTAAGTTCATCGTTACACAGAATAATAATAGATGAATTGAATTATTATTCACAACATCATCCCGTATAAGGTGGCAATACGTTGGCAATCTCTTCAAGCGTCGGTTTAGGAGCTAGCGCCGCACAGATAGACGTGTTGACATCCGGAGCACGCGCGCCGTTGTTGGTGTTAGGAATATGGAATGAATACTTTACATTCAGGTTAAATTGTATTGTATAGACACCACCATACAATACCTACATAAGTAAATTGGAAAATTGATCGGTTTTAACATGTTTGTGACCCAAAATTCAATGATTACCGGCGAAAGGTCAAGTTCTAGAAAAAACCGGCCAAGTGCGAGTCGGACTCGCGCTCGAAGGGTTCCGTCCCATTATCTATAAAAACAGCAAAAAAATCACGTTTGTTGTATGGGAGCCCCCCTTAAATAGGTATTTAAATAAAAGAACGCGAACGGTTATTATTGCCTAATATATCATTGCTATATTTCTGTTAATACTTTTGTGCCAGAATCCCCTTGAATATTTCTGCTTCCGAATAACTTCGTCTTAATAATTCTTTGGTCAATTGAAACTAAAGTACTTTTGAAGCCGACTGTATGCCAGAGCCAGGTGAAACAAGTTAATTTAGGATCGCTTCAAAAGCGTTCCGGTAAACTATATGTCGGAGTATAGCTATAGACCATGGCGGTCGGAGTATAGCCATAGACCATGGAACTACAAGCGCAAGTAACACAATATGACAGCCATAAGTGTTGCTTCGGCAGAGTCTCGGGACAGTGAAGCATTGGAGCGAGCATGCGACAGACGCATACCGAGGAACTGTCTTACGTTTCGTAGTGTCCATTAGAATAATTAGTTTACAGTAGTTATTGATAATTAAGACATTTACAGTAGCTTATAGTGTAATTAATAAGAAGCCCACAGTGAAAGACAATTAAAACTGTTATTTAAGATTACTGTGTTTGACAATATGAGTGATATCCAGCAAGAGAGACCTCCTTCTCCGTCATCAGAAGTGGGATCTGTTCCAGAATTACCTTCATTAGAAGATAATCAGAATGACTCTCGGTGGCGATTAATGTTTAAAGTACAGAGTGAGCAGATGCGTGCACTTATCCATACGCTGAGGACACCACATGTGAGTACCCACATCACGCTGCCAGAGTTTGATCCCGATAATCGAGAAGCAGACGCTAAATCATGGTGCATTACGGCTGATTTATGCTTCAGTGACTGCCCACTTAAAGGAAGCCAACTTATAATAGCCATAAGTAAGGCCTTGAAAGGAGCGGCATTTACTTGGTTTGCTCGCGTCACTTATCCCGGCATAACGTGGGAATAATTCAAGGACATATTTCTTGAGAGGTTTGTAGCTTCCGAAACACTTACCGCTACTCTCATCAACTTAAATAACGATAAGCCAAACGAAAACGAAAGCTATGCTGCTTACGCGAACCGGCTAATATCATCTTTAACTTCTCAATGGAAGAATGTGAGTTCTGAGCAAATCATAATTTCTACAGTTTTATCACATTTGGCTCGAATGGACACTCGACTACAACGTATGGCGTTCACAACTGAAATTACTACGCGCCAAAGCTTGCAGAAAGAGCTACAAGCGTTTTCATACAGAAAACAAAAGGCTGAAGATACGCACGACAAAAACAAACCAGACACTAAACAGATGCGATTAACTCAGCCCAATATGACAAAATGTTACAATTGTGGAAAAATTGGACACAAACTGGCAGAATGCCGATTGAAGGCAACGGATAAGAAGATAATTTCATCAACATCATCGACTTCGACTACAGCCAAGCGAGGAGGAATCTATCACACAACAGCAACCGACTCCATAAGATGTTTTAAATGCGGTGTGGCGGGTCACATCGCGTCACGATGCCGAAACGACAGCAGCAGTAGCAGCGGCAACAGTGGCGGCGGCGCCAGCGGCAGCACCGTCAGCTCAGCACGGAGCAGCGCAGCTGGACACGCCGAGCGGCGCGTGGACATGTGCATGGTGCAGCCCCTTACCGGAAAACTTGATATAAAAGGTGATGTAATTTTACTGTAAACGAATATTCTATAGAGATTTTTTTTTGTCTTGCCGGATGTCTATATGCGTAGCAACATAATGTTGAGGAAGAAATTTTTACAAAGAGCTTTGTAGTTGGTTTATCGGAATCTCAGGTTACGATAACAAAGAAAAGCATACACGTGAATAGTTTAACTTCTAAAGAGTTAAATTGTTATGATATCGATACGGACGTACCGTCACAGTATAGAAATGAACTGCAGTTAGTACTAGAAAATTTTTCAGCTTATTTCACTACAGAAATGCCCAAAACACGAGTAAATACGGGTGAGCTTCAAATTCGATAAATTGATAGTAACAAAACAGTACAGAGACGACCATACAGACTGACTCCAGACGAACGTGAATCAATGCGAAAGAAAATTAATGAGTTAGTACTGAAAGCCAATTTCATTCCTAAATTCTCCCAAATTATGGAACCACTCTAAAACTTGACTTCAGAAAAAGTTCCTTTTCAGTGTTCATTGTGTCATGAACAAATACGTTAGAATGTTATCTCGATTCTTATCAAAGAGCCGATTCTCATGATATTAGACCCCCAGCTTTCTATTGAATTACATACTGACGCCAGTGCTGAAGGGTACGGCGCAATACTCTTTCAAGTCAAAGGCGGCAAACGCCACGTAGTCTCTTATTACAGTAAACGAACTTCGGCGGTGGAGTCAAAGTACCATTCTTATGAATGAACTCGAAACACTCGCTGTTGTCAACGCAATCAAACAATTTCGACACTACTTAAGTGGCCGTAAATTCACAGTCCAAACGGACTGTAAATCATTGAAGTGTTCCCGTACAAAAAAAAAAAAGATCGACTTAACACCACGTGTTCACCGTTGGTGGGAATTCTTACAGTCATTTGACTTTGATATTGTTTACAATTCTGGCAAAGATATGGCTCACGTAGATTTCTTGTCACGAAATATTCCTGAACTACAACAGACTCAGATAGAATGCAATCTAGATAAGAAACGCGTAGATTTGACAAAAATGAAACAAGACTTAATAAATTCTCTATAGGTGATTTCGTATTAATAGAAAACGAGGAAAGGAATCAAACAAAGTTGGATCCTAAATATCGTGGACCTTTCAAGGTGATAGAAATTTTAGATGGTGACCGATATACTTTACAGGCTTTAAATTCTAAGCGCACTTACAAATATGCACACGATAGACTGAAAATAATGCCTAGTGATCAAAGAGACATTGACGAACTTAATATTGAACAGAGTTTTGTTGAAAGGGAACAATCAGGTTCCGAGATGATAGAATAGCTTTGCATTCTTTGCGATGTGTGTTTGCACCAGTGGTATTCCGTAGCCGTAGCTTAAGAGAAATCGGTATCTACATCTGTAGTCCGTGAGTACGCGGTGCGCGGTTACCATGGTGGAGAGTGATTACGAGGAAATCGTAAGGTGGTACAGTCTCGAGGGAGATTGTGAGTGTGGTGATCTCGAGGAGATTGCGAGAGTGTGGTGATCTCGAGGAGATTGCGAAAGTGTGGTGATCTCGAGGAGATTGCGAGAGATGGCAGTTTGAGAACTGCTAGTGAAAAAAAAAAGAGAAGCCATAGAGTTGAGAATGCAAAACGTTTACATTATAGTAATGTGTTTTAATACATGATGTGAAATACAATGTGTTTCAATGTGAAAATGTTTGTCAATGCGTCTTTGAAAAGTCAGACTCAGTCTGAAAGAGAAATAAAATGTCAAGTTGTGATCTAAAACGATTATATGAGGAAACTATTGTTTACCTCAATGGGTCAGAGTTGGCCGAGCGGATAATACTTTGGAGAAATTGTTTCTTTTGCAGAGTAAACACACGAGGACGTGTGTCTCGCAGGATGGCCGTGTCGGAGTATAGCTATAGACCATGGCGGTCGGAGTATAGCCATAGACCATGGAACTACAAGCGCAAGTAACACAATATGACAGCCATAAGTGTTGCTTCGGCAGAGTCTCGGGACAGTGAAGCATTGGAGCGAGCATGCGACAGACGCATACCGAGGAACTGTCTTACGTTTCGTAGTGTCCATTAGAATAATTAGTTTACAGTAGTTATTGATAATTAAGACATTTACAGTAGCTTATAGTGTAATTAATAAGAAGCCCACAGTGAAAGACAATTAAAACTGTTATTTAAGATTACTGTGTTTGACAATATGAGTGATATCCAGCAAGAGAGACCTCCTTCTCCGTCATATAAATAAACGTTGGCGGCTTGACCCAAATACGTTAACTCGAGCGGTTAACTGAGTCTGGAACCGCAAATTAACCTGTTGTTAATAGATCAGCTGTTTATTTATAAAATTACAGTTAAAACAAACTCAAAACACGCTTTCATGGTAAACCTACGTGACGGTACTGTTCCATCATCAGACCCTAAGAAACCATTCTTGGTCAAAATACAACCTACGTTCTGTCTTTTAGTTCCAGTGTCCACGAGTAGCTTCAGACTCCATCATCAGATCAGCTCGATGGTACCATATTATTGTATCCATACTCCATCAATCACTACATAGTATAAAACAAAATTGCTTCCCGCTGTCTGTCTGTCCCTCCCTATGTTTGCTTAGATCTTTAAAACTACGCAACGGATTATGATGCGGTTTTTTTTAATAGATAGAGTGATTCAAGAGGAAGGTTTATATGTAGATAATACATGCATAATTGCACCCGTGCGAAGCCGGGGCGGGTCGCTATATTATAAATGTGAAAGTGTGTACAGTCATCTGCCTGTCTGTTACCTCTTGACGCTTAAACCGATTTAGACGAAATTTGGCATGGAGATAGTTTAGACACACACATAGTTTGGACATAGGATAGATTTTATCCCAGAAACTTGCGTAGTTCTCGCGCCGCGGGAGTAGTGTAGATTTGGGGGTTCTGGCCCAATTTTATTTGCGGTTGTAAAAATGTTTGTGGTAAATGAAATGTATGGGCATAGTATGGAAGCGGATGTAAGATAACGAATTACCAACAGCAAAAAGAATACCATAAGCGTAAAATAATATATTTTAGGTATTGAAGTGGCTTGGGAGTCGGCGGCGACGGCGCCTCGGGCGGCGGTGTTGGGTGTTATAGTTGGTGGTGGTGGTGGTGGTGGTGTGTGTATAAGAGTTGACGGCGACTACGTCCGCGCCGATGGCGTATTGTTGTTGTTGAGTTTAACAGTTGGTGGGCGATGACGGCGGGCCGGGCGGGCCGCCAGCGGGTCGGGGTCGGGCCGGTAGGTGATGTCGATGGCTGCTGCGGCGGCGGCGGCGGCGGTAGGTAATATATTGTTGTAGCCCGAGTTGAAGGGAAATAGGTCGCTACTAAGTACTTCAGTTGCAGTTGTTTTTCAACCGGCTTTAAAGTGAAACGTGTTCAATAAGGCGCAATAAATAAATAAAGAAAATGGATAATTTAAGCATTGCTTCATACAAACCATCGATCGATTGGCGTTTCGAGTTGAGCAAGAACGTGTATAACCTTGAGGGGTATGTTTACCCGATTCGAATTAAAAATATTTATGTTTATCTGAAGCTGCAATTTAATGATGAATTAAACATAACATTGCATCCATACATAAATTTTGATGGGAGACATGAGCTCACCTGTGAAGAATGGAGTACAATGTTTATGGAGAAAGCAGAGCTTATAAGAAACTTTTTTCACAACCCATCAGACGTAATGCCGCTAACAATCGCCTGCAATCGTTTGCATGTGCATACGGCTCCGGAACCTACCATGCAAAGTATGCTTATACTTCTCTCTGACTATGAAGATCCTTTGATTATAAATTGTTTGGAATGGAGTAATATTGAACGTGTTATGGAGTGCATCAATTCGAGAATTAAATATTTGAAAAAGAGAAAGGTGACCTTCGAGAATAGAATCAACTTTTTCATGAAGTATCTGAAGATGCGGCAACCTAAAAACTTGCATGAGGGTCGCCAGATTATTGAGAATGTGTGTAAAGAAGATGATGTTGTAGATAGCGAAATAAAGTGTTACGCCTTTGATTTTTTATGTAATGCCTTTCTGTTATCATAATGAAATTTAAATAATTGTAAAATCATTAAAATAAATTAATATGCTTATCTAGAAATATGTTTTTTTATTCCCACGTGCGGCTTAAAACCGCAACAATGTCCTCGCCCCATTTCGATTTCCTGTTTTTTTTAAGTTTAATTGTATAAAAGAGGAATATTATCAATTTAATGATTAGTAGTCATCATGTCTTACCGCTGTAACTACTGCAGCGAAGATATTCCGGCAAACCGATTGATAGCTCATTCAAAAACGAAAAGACATAAATTATTATGTACTCAGGATAAAGACTGTGATTATAGTGTTTACGTTATAAATTCAGCGTTCAAGTGCCGGCTCATTACTTATCGTGTTAATGGGACATCAAAAATAATAGACCCACAACAATATTTATTAAAAATTGGGAAACGTGTGGAGAATATTTTGAAAACGGAACTGGAAATACATAGTAATATAAAAGTGAATGTAGAATTATTCTGCACCTATTTTAAAATTACTAGTGAAGGTGAAGTGACGCGCGATCTAAAGTCTTTCAACACTAAAAATGTGTACCTGTGTGATGGAGATTTTAATTTTTCGGAGTATTTCGAAAACGTCACATCAGCTATTCTTAAGAAGAGTGAAGACTTTCTAGAACGAGACAGCGGGTGGGCGCTCGAGCGAATCGAGTTCCTCGATGTTAATATTAACAAGTGTCCGATGTTGAAAGCTTCATCGTACGTACCCTTACCGAAGTGGGTACAGGCTAAGAAGGCATGTGTTAACGTGAAAAACACTGATGACGCATGTTTAGCGTGGGCTGTGACTAGTGCATTATATCCTGCGGACAAAAAGGTTGACCGGGTGACGTCATACCCCCACTATGAAAACGTGCTTGATGTTAAAGGTATCGAGTTCCCATCATCAATAGTGGACGTAAGAAAATTTGAGAAATTAAATAACCTTACTATTAACGTTTATGGTCTCAATTGTACTAAAAAGACACAACAAATAGTTCCTTTATACGTTTCGAAACGTAAAGGCAATAGTGAAAACAATACAACCCGCCATGTAAATTTATTATTTTTTGAAGGCATGAATAATAAGGGTCATTATTGTTGGATTAAAGATGTAAGCAGGTTAATTAGAATTCAATTAAGTAAACATCGTGGGAAGATTTATTTTTGTGATGGATGTTTACAATATTTTGGTGATAATGATAAGCTCAAACTGCATAGAAGGCTTGGGTGCGGTAACAAACTCATTCAATTACCTACTCAGGATAATAAGTATTTAAAGTTTAGCAATTTCTCCCACAAAATGAAAGTACCATTTGTAATTTATGCTGATTTCGAATCAATTTTGAGCCCTGTAAATAAAACTCGCTCTGAAGCAACTACCCATAACACACACAAACACATACCATGTAGCTTCGCATATTACATTCATTGTGATTATGATAGTAAGCTATCAAAGTTCACGTCATATCGTGGGGAGGACTGTGTGGAAAAATTTGTGGAAAGTCTTTATCAAGACGCTAAGGCTATAAGCGAGATATTAGCTACAGTACTACCATCTGCAGGCATTAGTGTTAATAAGGTTTTCGATAATAGTGTACCGTGTCACATCTGTAAGAAGCCGTTTAAAGAAAACGAGGTTTATGTGATTGATCATTGCCATCTGACGGGCGCAGTTAGAGGTAGAGCGCATAACTCGTGCAATCTAAACTATAAACTTCCTAAATTTATACCGGTTATTTTCCACAATTTAAGCGGTTATGATGGACACTTGTTCATTAAGGAACTGAGCAAATCTGAAGGCGAAATACACTGCATCCCACACAACAAAGAAAAATACATTTCCTTCAACAAAAATGTCGGGAAGGTTACTTTAAGATTCATCGATTCGTATAGGTTTATGTCAAGTAGCTTAGATAAATTAGTCAAAAATCTTACAAAGGAACAGTTTAAGATATTACCAAATTTTCTTCCCTTACCTCACGCCACCGCTGATGATTGTGAAAAGCAAATGAAGCTTTTAACTCGAAAAGGGGTGTATCCGTATGAGTACGTTGATTGTTGGGAGAAGCTTGATGAAGCTCATCTCCCCAATAAAGATTCTTTTTATAACGCATTATGTGACACACACATTTCCGATAATGATTATCAACATGCTCAGGAGGTGTGGGACTCTTTTAAGATAGATACGTTAGGCGAGTATTGTGACTTATATCTCAAGACCGATGTAATACTCTTGGCAGAAGTGTTTGAAAATTTTCGGGAAATATGTTTAAATACTTATGAATTGGACCCGTGTCAATATATAACGGCTCCCGGCCTCAGCTGGGATGCCATGTTGAAGCATACGGGAGTTGAATTGGAACTTTTCACCGACTATGAGATGGTTCAATTTATAAAGGCGGGTATTAGAGGCGGCATAAGTCAAGCCTCTAAAAGGTATTCTAAAGCGAATAATCAGTTTATGAAGAATTTTAATCCGAATGTAGATAGCACATTTATAATATATTTAGACGTTAATAATCTTTATGGGGACGCTATGCAGCGATATCTGCCTATAAATAACTTTAGGTGGTTAAATGAAGATGAGATAAGAAATTTAGATGTATTATCGCAGAGATCAGATTCTAGCGATGGGTACATTTTAGAGGTGGATATCAATTATCCCACCCACTTACATGACTCTCACAACAACTATCCATTTTGCGCAGAAAGTAGAACCACACCTGATGGTACAATTAAAAAGCTTCTACTAACGTTACACAACAAACAAAACTACATTATACATTACACCAATTTACAACAGGCGTTAAATGCGGGGCTCGAATTAAAGAAAATACATAGAGTCTTAACGTTTAACCAGAGCCCTTGGCTTAAATCCTATATCGAGCTGAACACCACACAAAGGACGATCGCGAAAAGTCCTTTCCAAAAGGATTTTTTCAAGCTCATGAATAATGCGGTGTTCGGTAAGACGATGGAGAACGTTGACAAGAGGGTCGACGTTAAACTTTGTAATAGATGGGAGAGCCAAGGAACAAAAACAAAATGTAAATATGGCCTTGAGCGATATATCGCTCAACCCAATTTTCATAGCGTTACTATATTTTCAGAAAATTTAGCTGCTGTGCAGTTAAATAAAACTAAAGTTATCTATGATAAACCAATTTATGTCGGTTTTTGTGTGTTAGAATTAAGCAAGACTGTGATGTATCAATTTCATTACGATTATATGAAACCGAAATATGGTGAAAATGCGTGTCTTCTATATACAGATACGGACTCGTTCGTATATGAGGTAAAAACCAATAACTTTTACGAAGACATAAAACCTGATTTGTTAACAAAGTTTGATACATCCGATTTTTCCACAGATAACGTATATAACATACCGCAAATGAACAAAAAAGTTGTTGGTATTATGAAAGATGAAAATAATGGTAGAATTGTGTTAGAATTTGTAGCTCTAAGATCGAAAATGTATGCTTACATACTTGATGGTGATGATAATATAGAAAAAACTTGTATTAAAAAAAATAAAGGAATTAACGCAGCTGCAGTGAGAAAGCTAAATTTTGATAATTATCAACAATGTCTAGATTTAAGTGTTACTTTTTATGATAATATGTATAATTTCATTAGTAATAAGCATGATGTATACACGCAAATTAAAAGAAAAAAGACGCTTTGCGGTAGGGATGATAAGAGATATGTACTTAGCGATAAGATTAATACTTTAGCGTGGGGTCATTATAGAATAAGCGATGATTGTTAAATAAAACAAGTTTAATGCTGACACATAGTATTTTATTATTGAATTACTTTTCGTACAGTCCCGTTGAGAGCGCTATATTCAAACAGTGAGTCATTTATTATTAGACAATATGCAGTGGTAGCGGCAGACACGTTTTCCTTAAACTCCATCTCAACTTTAATGTCAATCGGCCCCGTGCCATAGCTATCGCACTGTCGCGACGTGTTGATAACAACCAGAGGTGCCTTAATTTTGTAGTGCACGGGATTCAACTGTGGGTTGTTAGCGTCTCCATAGTATGCTTGCTGGAAGCTGGCGTACGCATCATACAACAGTGGAAAGGAGCTCTTTTTAAAGTCCGCCGCAAATGAGGTGTACGGGTAGTACTGAGAGTTTAGATACACCCTACAATCAGTGAGATTGCAATGATCAAATTCGCTCATGTTTTCCGCCTCTACATTCTTGCGCGCAATCTGGAATCCGATGATAACAAAGCGAGGTTTTTCCAGCTGTGTAGCCGTTTTAATGGTCCACACGTGCTTTTGCGCTGTTGGTAACAATGGGTATTCATACAGGTCCCATGTTCGGAAAGCGATAGGAATGGGAATGCCGCTCTCAATGTGCGTCATCAAACGTAGTTTTTCCTTATCAGACACTTTTATGACGGGCATCCGCCATACGATACGAGTAATTTTAACATCGACGTGTTTACCAGCGGGTGTGTCGGTAATGGTTGCGCAATTGATGTTAGTGTTGGCGCGATTCAAAATCAATTCATGTTTAGCATTCATAATAATTTTCTTGTAGTCCTCAGCGAACCCTAGTAAATGTGAAAGTGGTATGGTAAAACTGAAATCGCCATCGGTTATCTCCTTTATTGTACCGACATTCCATCCAGCATTCTCCAACGCATTATCGCTTCCTTTCGTATACGAAACGAGACCCTTCATCGTGCTAGTGATACCGCAGTTCTTTGACCTATCAATCTCTACACCGTTCAACTCATAACGTATATCTTGAAATAGGTATGCGATAGCGTTATTTATAAAGGTGCAATCCTTATTGACAGTTCCCTCAACTAAAAGTTGACTCTGACTCGGTAAAACCATCAAATCTTGGCGGTTAATGCAGATATTGATGACGTCATTGTTTTTATATGAATCATTGAAGGGGTTGTAAGAGTGGTACTCAACACTCTCGATGCTATCGTCAAAGGTGACCTTCTCACCAATATCTAGAATTGATGTGGACATATTTTGAATCCGAGCGTTTGCAGGAAATCGATATTATCTCCGTTTAACTTTTGCGTTGACGGTCTTAAACCGCTCCCACTAATGCTGGCGACGGCGGTGGCGGCTAAAGGTCCTCGGTGGTGGTGGTGGTATCGCCGTCCTTGTTGGGTTGTTTGGGTGGTGGTGGTTGTAGGTGGCGGTGGTGTAAGTAATGATGTAAACAACTTAGTACTTTGCACACCAAGGTCTCGATCAAGACTAGTAGAAATCTTATTATCACCCGCATTTTTATACACAATCATTTCATCCGTCTGATGTGGAGTCGTAATGATATGTTTTCACCTCTAAAATTTACCAAGCTCCCGTGCTCATTAACTATACGCACCTCAATGTTTTGAATATTGTCGGTTTTTTTAAGCGGTAGGTATATGACGTTCGAAGGACACTCAATTATTTGATAACCAGGCGGAACGGAGGGTGAGAACTCATGAATCACGTGACAAGGCTGATTGTTAATGAATGACCCTTCCACAATGCTGCACTCTATTCTTATAGTATTTGTTATCAGTATGTCTATCGATCGGTCTGACCAATGCACCTGACCCGCTTTAAGCACTTTAGGCGAGAAACCTAGTAGGGAACCAATGCTTTGCTGCTTCTCAAAGTGTACATCCAATTTGGGCGAGAATATCATACATTTAGCCGTGTTAGTATTTGCCTCCATATCGATAAGGTCATTGCTCTCTCCCCCATTCTTCTTATTCTTTGCTGCCGATTCCAACATTTTACCGTCCAAATAGTGAATGATATCGTTGAGTTCGTATGCACCCTCAGGAATTTCAATCACTTCACTGCCGTAATGGAATAGATTATTACTCTTATCCACATTGGGTATAGAGTTGAAAGTCTTAAAATAGACCAGAGCACACTCATACTGCTCATTTTCTCCCAGTTCCAAACTCGGATTGAAATCTGTGCTCAAATGAGATTGGTTACCGTTCAAGGATATTGTAAAGGATGATGATGAGGTCATGACGCTAGTTGGTGGGTGAATGAAACATTTTTTCATAATAACATTCATTTATTTATAAGTAAACAGCTGATGTTTAGCAATATTACACAAAAACTCAATACATAAATGACCGCAATTGACTGCATCCGGCTTCTGTAGACGGTTATAATTATACTCTATATTGACATTATCTTTGTTGGATTGCATGTACTGTACAAATTCACGAGGTGGCCTCAGGTCGCCATAGCTGTCAAAATATATACATAGATTGCCTTTTTTCACGTAAGCAACCCAGTGGGTGCCTTCACCCTCTTGTCGATCCAAATTGATAACACCGCACTCATAGTAATAGGGTTTAAAGTTGCATAGCGTGTCTCTCATAAAAACACCGCGAAAGTGTGGTATTTTTTCGCGTTTCACAAAGCTGATGATGTCACGATCGGTGAGTGGGCGTTGTGGTAAACTTAGTTTTTTTTTACATAGGGTGTTAGGTATAGCCCCATGCCGGTCTTGTAGGGACGCAAGTACAATCCTTTGCCTACAACTTTCTCGCCTTGGTTCCTTTTCACCATATCATAGATGTTTTTAGCTGCTGTTGTAACACCACCAGCAAGCGTGCCCGTAGCTGCCAACGCTGATAATAGCGGAATGAGAGGTAAAAAACCACCCTTCTTAGGCAGTGGAATCACTCGCGGTTTCTTGGTGATGTGTTTATGCTTAACGAAGCGCTTTGCGGCCTTGATGGCGACCTTCAACAATAGTTTAGAGGATGGTTTACCAGCTCCATTTCGCGCGCTTTGACTTATATGTTTTTTAACGACTCCTTTACAATTTTTTATTACTTTATTGAGAGGTATTCCCATACCACGTTTCACTTTATACTTCATCGCTTTGCTAACAGCTAAAGCGGCTAACCGTTCACCAAAATCTGATGACTCACGCCAACGCTTATCAGCAGCTCGCGCTAATTGTAGGTCAGCTTGATGACGCGCGTCCAAAGAGTTGTCTCGTGAATAGGCAATGTCGTGAAATTTGCAGGATTCGTCCAACGGGTTAATGCCCTTATCGCCACGTGCTAAGCGTTCACGCAGTCTTGTGCCGGGGCCGCAGTAGTTGTATCCGGGAATGTGTAGTTCATATGGTAAGTTATTAATTAGGTTATTTACAAATCCAGCACCTGCTTTACGTTTAGATTTACGTTTAACACTGACGCGATTGACGTGTGTTATCATCTTAAGTATCACATGGACTGTTGCATGACAACTTTGAACCCCAGTATTTCAAACCACAATCGCAATCACACTCTACACGTTCATCGCAGATCTCTTGCATCTCAATCTCTCCACATGTTTTCTCGGTTTCTCGGGTGTCAGCAGGTTCCCCCGCACTTTGCGGGTGTAAGGTCTGCTCCTGTCCCGTTAAATGCATCTTATGTTCTTCATCCCGACAGTACACACAATTTTTCCGTTTAATCAGGTATGGTATCTCATCCCGATTATATCCATACAATACATATTCTCCCCCATTGCGATCATCTTCAAACAAGAAATCACATCTACTCTCCACGTTGGGCGGATGGTCATGACAAACAAAATGTCTATTGATGTCAGGGTCATTTGTCAATGTATCGGGTAGTATCATTTCCCAATGATATAAATCATGCTCGCAATAATATAAAAGAAATTCCTTTGGTATATTTTTCAAATCATCCGCTGTCACTTTGTCAAACATTTTTGTAACAGTTAGTATAAAAACACGTCTTCGCTACACAATCTATCACACTAAAATGAAACTTAAAAAACAAAACACGTCTCTTACAGTAAACGATTGGAACAGTCTATTGAGTGATGTTACCAATCAAAAGACCTTGAAACATAGCGCCCTACTGCCTAACAGTATAAGATGTTTAATCTGTGGACCCTCCAACTGTGGAAAGACTAATGTTCTACTCACTCTACTACTTGATCCGAACGGTGTCAAGTTTTTCAATGTTTACCTCTACTCAAAGTCACTCAACCAACCAAAGTACATGTTCTTAAATGAGATTTTAAAGCGTGTAGATGATTTATCGTTCTATACCTTCAGTGATAAGAGCGAAGTTGTACCACCCGAAGAAGCGGAGGAGGGTAGCGTTGTTGTGTTTGATGACGTAGCCTTAGAGGATCAAGATGCAATACGTCGATATTTCGCCATGGGACGTCATCGGGACTTGGACTGTTTCTATCTCTGTCAGACATACAGTAAAATACCTAAACAGTTGGTGAGAGATAATGCAAACTTGATAGTGTTATTCAAACAGGATGAGTTGAATTTAAAACATGCTTACGATGATCATGTTAATACGGATATGTCTTGGGAAGACTTTCAAGAGATATGTAAAAAATGTTGGGAGGGCAGATATACCTTCCTAGTGATTGATAAGGAGAGAGATATAAACAAAGGACGCTATCGAAAAGGCTTCGACACCTTCATCAATAATAATTATGATGAGAATATTTAATCTAAATGCTGTATCATATAGCTTCATTCAGCAATGGCGTCCACTAGTGAACGGATGTTGGGCGATAAGAATCTAAAACGTAAACTAATAAAGTCCGTGGAGTCTGTGAAGAATAAAGTAAAAGCTCTGCGCGCCGATAAGGCATCGCTATCGTCAACACTCGAAACCACCTTTCAACCAATCACCAAGCCTCTGAACGTCTTAGCGAATAATGCTATTGCCGAAATAAAATCTGAAGTTCCTGATGGTATTAGTCTAAAAAATGTTTTGAAGAAACCGACGTCAGGAGTTAAGCGAGAGAGGAAATCAGCTCAGTTTGAAAACAGTTTCAAAAAGTTTAAGCGAGAGAGGAAATCAGCTCAGTTTGAAAATAGTTTCAAACGGTTTAGTGATACTTATGCTGACGATGGTGCTGCTGCTGATGATGATGATGATGATGATGATGATGATGATTATAGTAGTAATGATAGCTCCGCAACAATGAAATCGGCTGTTGGTTCAGACGAGGATGTGAATAACCCACTGCAGCAGCAGCAGCAGCAGCCACCACCCGTAATAGAGGATTACTTCCACCATGTACATGACAAAAAAAAGATTCCATTCGGCGTAAACGTCACAAACAACGGTCTCTACATAGGAGACAGTCCTATAAACTTTTTTGAGAATCAACTCAGTGTGAAGGATGTTGAATTTCCTTTAACAACAGGGTTGATGGAGCTTATTTTTAAAAAGGAGCCATTCAAAAGTCTCGTCACCACCGAGGATGTTGACAACTACTTGAAAATTTTAACCATGACTCATGCATACCGACGCGGTTTCAAAGAGAAGGGACAAGTTCAAGCTCACAACAATATGAAATATCATACATATATCAAGAAGTACTTATTGGAAAATAAAATAATAAAGGGCGGTTGCTTAGGCGGTAACCCTACTATGAAAGGTGCTAAAAATAAACGAGAGATAACTATGAAGCGTTTCTACCCCAACACAGATTATATTTATTGGGATAATCCAAACGAACTTGTAAATCGATTACGGTTACTTATTGCATCGCAAAGTGCTGGTAACACCAACCATACGAATGAAATCAATTCCATCATAGAAGAACTCAAAGAGGCTGGTATAATAATAGAGTAGCCTGTTAGAGACAGCTGTAGTGCTGTTAGTGCTAATAGCCTGTTAGAGACAGCTGTAGTGCTGTTAGTGCTAATAGCCTGTTAGAGACAGCTGTAGTGCTGTTAGTGCTTATAGCCTATTCAAACCAGCCTATTATGAGTAGCAGCAGCTGAAGCTCTTATGAGTAGCAGCTGTATAAAACCCCCTGTCGTCTCACCTAGCTAATCAGAAGCATGATGCCAGTGAACAAGTTTGGACAGTACTTGGAGAATGGTGGTTCAGGGAAAAGGGATTATTCCCCCATTGGTGGTGGTAGCAAGTCAGATAAAAAGTCAATAAACTGTCAAAATAAGCGGTTAACGTCATTGGCTAGAGGTGTTGCAAAAGGTGATGCAATAAATAAGGCTCAACTTGAGGAATCGATCGTCCAATGTCTGGGTAAAATCAAGACAAACTCTAAGAACATTACTGAGTTACGTGTCAAGATTGAAAAGTTGATTGAGCGAATCACTACTCCAACCAGTGCTGTTGCTGCTGCTGCTGCTGCTGCTCCTGTTGCTGCTGCTGCTAGGAGTGGGGGAAAAGCACCTAAACGTATCGCTCCTACTACTATTACTAACATAAAGAAACCGTCATGAGTAAATTACAAGTGGTTAAAGAGTTACATAAGTATGCAAGAAAAAACTTTCCTCGTAGGCGTTTCATACAGAGAGGTTTGGACGACACTTGGCAAATTGATTTGATTGACATGCAAAAACATAGTCGAGATAACAGTGGCTATAAATATATCTTAATTTGTATAGATACATTTTCAAAATATGCTTGGAGTCGCCCCTTGAAAACGAAAACAGCTGATGATGTAACAAAGGCAATGGAGAAAATCCTAAGTGAGGGTCGAATCCCAAAGAATATTCAATCCGATGATGGTAAAGAGTTTTTTAATACTAAATTCAGTGCGCTCATGAAGCAGCGTAACATTAATCACTACTCTACCTTTAGCGTTATGAAGGCTTCGATTGTGGAACGGCTTATAAGAACCCTCAAACATTGGTTATGGCAGGAATTCAGCATGAACGGTTCATACAAATGGCTCAAACCATTCGAGGAGATTGTGCAACGCTACAATAGTAAAAAACATTCCACTATAGGTGTGACACCTGCCTCTGTTAATAAATTAAATGCCACTGAACTCTTACATAGAGTTTACAACAACATTAAAATTAAACCCCGAGCAAAGTTCAAGGTTGGAGATAACGTCAGAATCAGCAAGTACAAGTCACTGTTTGATAAGGGCTACACCGGAAATTGGGGAGTTGAAGTATTTAAAATAACTCGCGTGCAAATAACAAATCCAATCACCTATTTGCTTGAAGACTCAAAAGGAGAACCCATCCTCGGATCTTTCTACGAACAAGAATTACAAAGTGTTAAACATCCGGATGTGTATCTAATTGAAAAGGTGTTAAAACGTAAGGGTAACAAAGTCTATGTTAAATGGCTCGGTTTGAATGAAAAATCTTGGATTAATAAAAGTGAAATTGTATGAATATTTTGTTTTCTTTTTCCATCTATTTATAGAACCTATAAAAATCATAAATCATTTTAACAATGAAGCGGTTATCGCACATTGTGGGGAAAAAAAGTTCATTGTGGGAACCGGGTCAAATTAGCGCTTATCTGCATATTTTTTATTACATTATAAATTATTATCTCGGGAAGTTATTTATAAAAATATGTTTATACTTTGGTTTCTTTTTTCCTTTTATCCTAACACTATTACTATTGCTGCTGCTATAGGAAATAAAACAATTCATATAAAATCATACATGTTTTTATTGATATAAGTCATTGAAGCATATATTACACGGTACATCATCAGGTAGATATAGATTCTTAAAAATAATATTTATTAGCGAATCTACGAGGGAAGGTTCTAGCTCAAAAAAGAGTAGCCAATCGCAACGCTTCGTGACGTTACAAAACCAATAAGCGTAATTACAAAATGCTTCTGAAGCAGTGATTTCACGTCTACCTCGCATACATCGCACCTCACTTTCTTGCTAGACGGTCCACCATCACCCTCACAACTGCGCTTACGTGCGCATGTATGGCGTGCGAGGGTATCTGATCGCGAAAACATTTTGTTGCAGCTAGGGCATTTAACCTTAAACTTCTGTTGACCCACCATCTTACAATAGCCCAAGTGACGCTTCAGATTGTCCTCCCTCGTGAAAACCGTGTTGCAATATTCACAAGCAAACATTTTAACTTATTTTTTATTGAAATAGAGTGTGCTGAAATAGGTGTTAATACCTCGAGAAGTCTTAAAGAACTGTAGCTCACCAATCGTAGAAGTCGGCGCAGCAACTCTCTACATATAATACTGATGGCATCTCTTTTGTCCGCCGGCTTTTTCTACTTGACTGACTTAGTATTGAATTGGTTAGCTAGTCTGTAGGAGGGAAATGTTCCTTTGCTCGTTTATATGAAGCAATTCTGAATAAGACACTGCGATGAGGTGAGGGTTTCAGCTTTATAACTTAATGAACTCAAGTCCTACCTAGTGAAGTGGAGGAAAGGAAGAATCAGTAGTTTTATCATCGTACTGAGGATGGGAATCGGGAAAATATAATATTTCAATGATTCATACCACACCGTTATAAAATTAATAATAATACCTGGGATATACAATAAAGAAAAAGATATCAGATTTTTTATTAAACCTATCCCCACTAGCAACTTGTCGCTATCACCACCACCGTCAACACCCTCATAGTAATTTAGTACTTTGAAATTAAAATTTTATTAAATTGATATTAGGTACTTTTAATTACTTATTGCTATTTTTATAACTATAATCTTGATAACTCTATGTTCGAGAAATTTTACAAAGTTTTGCGCTTTTTGCCGTTGGTAAAACGTTATCACACATCCGCTCCCATACTATTCCCATACATTTCAATAACCACAAAACATTTTACCAACTGCAAATAAAAGTGAGCCAGAACATAAGCAGGTGCTGCCATCTATCGAACTCCCTGCATCATGATGCGCTGATAACGCGCGCGGCAAAACAAAGTTATATTTTACAGTTAATAAAATCATATCCCCATACAAACCTCACACAATATCCATTCCCATAACTGCATTCACCCAGCACCGCTATAAGTTGAACCCTCCCTACAAAATGATGCAACACCGAGCGCCTCGCTGCCAACCACAACGCTAGTTGAGCGTGACGTCAGAGCCCATTCAACCAATCACACTGCTTCGCGGCTAGTTGAGCGTGACGTCAGAGCTCATTCGACCAATCACACTACTTCGCGCACACCAACTCTTCATACTAACCATACTATCTTGAGCTCCACCACACAATAAACATTAATCAACGCTACTGAAGTACTTAGTAGCGACCTATTTCCCTTCAACTCGGGCTACCGCCGCCGCCGCCGCAGCAGCCATCGACATCACCTACCGGCCCGAAATTTTACAAAGTTTTGCGCTTTTTGCCGTTGGTAAAACGTTATCACACATCCGCTCCCATACTATTCCCATACATTTCAATAACCACAAAACATTTTACCAACTGCAAATAAAAGTGAGCCAGAACATAAGCAGGTGCTACCATCTATCGAACTTGATGCGCTGATAACGCGCGCGGCAAAACAAAGTTATATTTTACAGTTAATAAAATCATATCCCCATACAAACCTCACACAATATCCATTCCCATAACTGCATTCACCCAGCAATATATTACCTACCGCCGCCGCAGCAGCCATCGACATCACCTACCGGCCCGACCCCGACCCGCTGGCGGCCCGCCCGGCCCGCCGTCATCGCCCACCAACTGTTAAACTCAACAACAACAATACGCCATCGGCGCGGACGTAGTCGCCGTCAACTCTTATACACACACCACCACCACCACCACCACCAACTATAACACCCAACACCGCCGCCCGAGGCGCCGTCGCCGCCGACTCCCAAGCCACTTCAATACCTAAAATATATTATTTTACGCTTATGGTATTCTTTTTGCTGTTGGTAATTCGTTATCTTACATCCGCTTCCATACTATGCCCATACATTTCATTTACCACAAACATTTTTACAACCGCAAATAAAATTGGGCCAGAACCCCCAAATCTACACTACTCGCGGGATAGCGGTAACGAAATTGTACGCAGACGGAGTCGCGGACAACTTGAAGCAGTTTAACCCTTGAAGAGGTAATAGCAGACACACTTTCGCATTTTTTTTATGGATAGTGCGGATTGAACCTTCTGTGACCACCTCCGAAGCGGTCTGTGTTCCCCCGCCCCCCCCCCTATCCTTAACTGCGAACCCGCTGGCCCCAGATCCCTAATTTTACGAGGGCCCAGCATCTAGGCTGAAGCATCTACATTCCTCTGGTATCACCGATGACAATGAGTCCATGCTTACTGACTACGCGACCCACTTGCTCGTTTGTCTATTAAAATGAAACTTGTCATAATGTGTCATAATAGGTACTTAGTGGTATAGCAGCCATTCTATGGCTTTTATTCACATAGACGCATCACAGCCTTATAGAGGTTGCGCAAGCGTCGGCGGCGCTGGCGTCACCCATTCACTGCGCCCACGCATACTACGGCGACAAATAGCACGTAGTCATAGTCAACACGAGCATGGACGGATATGGCGGGTTCTACATGGGAGTTATAACGAAGAAGTTACGCACAAAATGAAAAAATCACAGAAAGGATCAGATATCGTAAACGTGTTGTGGACTCTCAGCCTACATAAGGTAAAAGTCCCCGTGCTCGACACAAACATGGCACTTTCAATCTTAGGTGACAGTTGGGTGTCATCTACTGGGGATTGAGGTGTCGAGCATGGGACGTTTACCTTACAGTTAAGAGGGAGCAATGTGGCGACACAAAGGAGCTCGTTGAAATTACGTACAACGCGATTTTTCCTCCGAATTCCTTCCACTTCAAAATTGATCTGAAATATTTCTCAGCACGTATCTGGATTTAGTTGACTGAACACCACTGTAAATATTTTTCAGGATTATTTCGGCAAGGGGTTGCGTTTGGAATGCATGAAAATATTTAGGTGCAAAAGTATGGGGTCTATTATTGTTCGCGCGCTAAAACCTCCTTTTATAGTTCGACAAGCTTGTGCGCGACCCTCCGCGGAACCCTGTCGCAGTCAATGTTTGCCGCACTTATTAAAAACAATCTTGTTAAGGACAGCAGAGGCTCCCTGCGAAGGGTTCCGCCGAGCGCCACGCACGAGCTTGTCAAGGTATAGTTAATACAGTGCAGGGGTGCTCTCTGGCTCCTAGAAGAAAAAACTACAACTACTGTCATACTATAATTTTGTCTGTCATCTATAACATATCGTCGTATTCACCGCACAAGCAGTAATAATTGTGCATGAAGCCTGAAATCTATACTATCACCGCATCTTCCATCCTTCTACAACATCGGCCGGAGCTTCAACCAGGTGTGCTTCTGCACTGGTTATAAATTCCATTTTGACACCAGCGGGCTCCTGGCCTCCGCTACCCCTTGAAAATTGGCTATTAACACGCCATAACAATTATTAATGAACAGGTAAATTTGGTATCTTCTCCCTTACTACGGCTTGAGTCTAATTTGAGCAATAATAATTAGGATTAATAAAAAATGCCTTAACTTACAGTAAATAAACAAAAATTCAAGCCAGTTTTATGTGACATTCATTAGTTATTTTCACTAATTTTTGTGGGTAGTTTGTTTGAGAAAAGTAAAATGGGTACTTGAGAAGTTTTAGTGACAAATTAAAACATATGTTTTGGTTTGTTAGTCTAACATTTGGTAGCATAGTAAACGGTTACTTCAGGTACTCTGAGGATGAGCTCTGCTTGAGTTCGAAATGCGTCAGTGTAGTTTGGTGATAGTGATAATTGGATTTGTGTGTGTTCGTACAGTGTGGAGGTGGAGGAACTGCATAAACACACATTTCTTGCATAAACGTAGCTATCATAAGGTTGCGGGTGAGCAAAGTAATTGTTTCAGTTCATCTAGTAGTGACTACTGTACTGACAAACAACGCACACTCTAAACCACTGGAGCTACAGAGTCGAAGTTTAACAGTCTGTATTCCTGGAGGATCACAGAGGTGTACTAAGACGGGATTTACAGAGACTCCCACAAGATAACGAGCTAGCCAATTTGTTATTCTTCCGCGGGAGCAAAGCCACCCGATGAGCTATAAATTATTATTATTATTATTATAGTGCTTTAATTATTGAGATTATGGCAACATTTTGCATGGAAATGTTTAGCTCCTCTTCCATCTGTTTCTACTCTTTATCGTGGTAAGTTTAGTACCCTGTTTGTCAAAATAGCTCCTGTAAATTCTGGTCCTTCGAACCAGATCGACCGTTAAACTTACCTTATTGAAACTTAAAAAACAGCTTTTCTGAAATTGATATTGAAAACAGTTCTAAATAAATCTAGTTTGATAAAACCAGTAGGTAGCGGTACATGTTCTGTTTCCTAGAATAAATTCTCAAGTCAACGTAGGCGAGAATTTCAAAGTATTCGATATTATATCGAATCGCTTTATCACCGCAGATGTAATATACCCTTGACCGCTATTCGTTCGCATGACATCATCCAAAGAGTTTGCTTGCCTTTTTATTTTTGCACGGCGCCCCTCTCTTTCGCTCTCACCGGTAAATATTGCCGTCTCACTCTCTCGGTAATTAAACACTCCATTTTTAGTGGATCATAATGGTGTTCTTTTTTTGAGGGTCGTATTTTGCGGTTAACAGGATGGAGTTCTTGGTATCATTCGTTTCGAACTTTTATTTGTTTTTAGGGTATAGTACTTATAGGATCCCTTATAGGATCTCTGCGTAGTCCATCTGTCTGTCAGGATCCTTTTCTTAGGAACGCGTGAGTCAAAGGTCACGCGTGCAGGTTTACGCGATCAAAAGATCTATTTTCATTAAAATTTACGAGTGGGTCATACAAATTTTTTTTCGCATGTCTCCTGTGGATATGAAAAAAGTTAAGGGTCTAGAGCCAATATTCTTTAGTCAAGTCTACATCAGCGTGTGGGATGCCTGGCCAGCTTTCGGCCCATTTAAATAAATCTCATGTTTGCTGCAGACTCGAAGTCGTTAATTTTTTGTTCACAGGAGAGAAAACTTTTGTTTCTTACGTGCAATGGTATGATCCGAAGTATCTTCTTCTTCTATACTATATGGGTATAACAAACTCGTCTCACGGTGTTTGTGGTCGCAGTCCTCCGAAACCCCGACCGATTTTTTTTGCTATTTATGATATTTTTTATATGTTTTGTGTAGGTATAGGCCTAGGTATAATATTCTTGTTCCATAAATAAATAAAACATGGATAATTGGTTTTCTGATCAGGCAACCCTTTCGGTAGCTTACTTGAGTAATGAGAATTGAAATGAGTAGGTACGAGTATAACCAAGTCACCAAAATGACCTCACAGTATCTTTCTCAAGCGACCTTCTGACTCAGCATCAGTTGAAGACTCGTTGTTCGCGCTAACTTAGATCATTGGCCACTATTATTAATCATCATTCCAGCCTATGTAAGTACATCCCTGGGCTCAGGCCTCCTCTCAAAATGAAAGGGCTTGGGCAGTAATACTCACTCGGGCCCAGCGGATTGCGAACTTGACACACATTATTGAATAGTTTCGCAGGTTTTCCACGATGTTTCCCTTCACCGTAAAGCTCGTGGTAAATTTCAAATGTAATTTCGCACATATATTTTGAAATTGAAAAAGTCAGAAGTGCGTGCTCAGGTTCGAACCCACGATCCTCTGCTTAAGAAGCCATAAGGAAAACCGCACTAGGCTACCACTACTTTGATTTCTTGTCGGGTCTCTTTACCAGGATTCTTCTCAAAAAGGTTTTTCCGAGACGAAGATTTTTCGACATTCATAAGAGGTTACAACTATTATACTAAACGGGAATTATCACACTTCTTGACCAACCACGGCTGCTGCAATGTGGCCAAAACGTCGAGGTAAGTAAATATTGTTTGCGTGATAAGACTGATACTTAAGTCCCGATTAGTATAATAATTATGAGTGAAAATCACGAAAGTTTAAATTAAAACCTTCGATCGACAATACTACGGTCGTATTGTTGATCGAAGTTTAAAACAGTATATTCTTAAGAGCTTGTTATTGGCCTAAATTGAATTAAATTAAAACCAGTACCTACCTAAAGAGAGCATGTTAACTGTAACCTCTTTATCGCGAACCTTGGGTTATCATTCGCAGACTGCTAAAACAATAATTTAAACTAGTAACAAAATAGCAGGGTCTCGGTTCAGCATACAGTTTCGTTGCTGTCGGTTTTTAGACTCTGGGTCCATGGTCCATGGTCCACACAAACTCATTAAAGAAGTGCAAAAGCGCCTGGTCTACACCTGGAGACCTAACAGCTGGCAGCTATCTATCTCAATGAATTGCAACGAGGGAAGGATGCTGCCAGCATACCATTGAATTTGATTGCAGGTGTAACTATACTGATTTCTTCTCAATATTTTCGTTCACTGTAAAGCTCATGGTTTTTTTTTTATGTTAGTGAAGCCAGACAAACGAACTAGTGGGTCACCTGATGTTAAATGAACACCATACCAGTGCGTTGTCGGCCCTGCAGAAAATTGTACACTCGCCTCTTAAAGGCACCCAGGTCGTAACTCGATGGGAAGACCCCAGCGGGAAGTTCGTTCCAGATTTTGCAAGTTCGTGGCAAAAAGACCGCTCATGGTAATTTTCAAATGTAATTTCGCACATACTTAAATTCCGATAACTCTCCGTTTTCCTATAATCTATCTATCTAATAGGCATGGAACTTTTTTTTTAATGTAAGTCGCAGTAGTTTTCGGGGTAGTGGTCAATTTTCGACTGTCTTCTTAAATAACTTAACTATTAAAAAATATACTTAGTTATAGAAATATGGGGTCTAATCGTCGTTTTTACTGAGGGACTCAGAATTCTCTCTCATGACTCTAGCGCATTCGCCGTAACACGGTGTGTAGTGCTGACTACACTCACATTTTGTTGCCTCAGTCAGTCCCCTTTACGAACACATTTAAGAGGAGGTGTCCGTTTCATTTTGAAATTAAAATAATTTACTTACATCTTGCCCTCAATAAAGTTATGCTTAACGAGTTGCAGAAATGTAAGTATTTCCTTTATTTGTAAGGAACATACCGATAAGCGAGACTTCCTGCTCGGTATCGGAGGACAAACTTGTTTCCAACAGGCTGCGCGGGCGCGCCGCGGCGCTCATTAGACGCGCTTACGCAACGTGCATAACATGAATGACAATTTTACACATAGATAGATTTTATAAGGTACCTATCACATAATGAATAAGGCATTTATTCGAGCATTTCAACGTCCTCACTTATCAGGTCACGGCACGGTTTACTAATGTTTCGCAAATTATTTTTCCCAAACTGATTCTTTTGGCAAATGTTTCATTTCCTAACTGTTTATTTTTTCTGAAACTGTAAACTTTTCAGGATTATTATATTATAAAACAAACCTAACCTAACCTACAGAATAGTCCTGAAATACTTATATCCTGAATAGTTTACAGTTTCAGAAAAAATAAACATATTATGGGAAACGAAACATTTGCCAAATGAATCAGTTTAGGAAAAATAATTTGGCAAACGGAAGTACACCCTCTGTACTTTATATTTAGGTAATTTATCTATCTATCTAATACCTTTAAACGAGCAATTCTTGTATATATATACTTATATATGTATATAATCAGAATCTCGGAAACGGCTCCAACGATTTCGATGAAATTTAGCATGTGGGGGTTTTCAGGGATGAAAAATTGTTCTAGCTTGGTCTTATCTCTGGGAAAACGCTTGGTACCGAGTTTCAGCCCGAGCAGAGCTCGGTCGCCCAGGTACTTATAAATGAACTGAAACAAAAAATTATTTTGCTCACCCGCGACTCTACGACAGATAATTTAAGCAATAACAGGTTTTATTAATAAAATATGCCTCATTATGAAATACTTAAACAAAAATTCAGGGTAGTTTTATGTGATGATGATGATAAAAGTTCATTCATTTTTGTGGGGTTCATTCATAGTTGTATTTGAGAAAAATGAAGTGGGTACTTGAGATGAGAAGTTACAGTGACAAATTAACAGACAGTGACATTTGTTTTGGTTTGTTAGTCTAACATTTGGTAGCACAATGAACGGTTGCGGTAGGTACTCTGAAAATGAGCTCTGGTTGAGCTCGAAACGCGTCAGTGTAGTTTGTTGGTGGGGATAGTTGGGTTTGTGTGATTTGTGTGTGTTCATACAGTGTGAAGGTGGAGGAACTGCATGAATACGCATTTTTTACATAAACGTATCAATCGTAAATTGCGGGTGAGCAAAGTGATTGTTTCAGTTCATTTAAGTATATTTAGGGACAACGCAACTGAAACATTGCCTAAAAATAGCCTCACCCTCTATTCTGAAAATTCATTATGATCATGAAAATTAATTTGAGCCACATTATGACATTAACAAGCCTTAATTTTAAATGACATCACGCAACCAATGACATCATGAGGTCGGCAGGTTGACAGCTACGGCCATCCGAAGCGGGTCAAGTTTAACTGTTAATGTGAACTCGGCTTATCTCGAGAATAAGGAGCTCTGTTACTTATTACAGTTTGCCTTATGGTCTTGTGAGTTACCTTGGGTATTGAAACTGGTGCGGGAGTCGCGGCTTGTAGAAAGTATTTAAGTAAACTTTTAGTTTTTTGGGTGTGAAAAATTTATGTTTTGTAGACATTTTTTGACACGTAATGTTGTATAGTCACGGCTAAACATGCGTGTATATAATTGCGACATAGCTACAGTACAGTACCTACAGCTTAGACCTTCAGCTTTTCAGTTTTTAGTTAGTTATCTTTCTGTTATTACATTTCGTACACAAATTGACTCGAATCGGTACAGCCCAGTGGTTGATCGTCAAATGGGTGTCACTACGTTTCCCATAATTTCATTTGCCATAAAATATATAGAAACGTGCTGTTTACAGGGTTTTTAAAATGTCATCTTATAGAATACAGTAAGTAAGTTAGGTTAGGTTAAGTAGTTTAATAACAATTCTGAAGAAAATATACTGTTTCAGAATTAAATTACTTTATGACAAATTAAAATTATGGTAAACTATACATTATGGCATATGAAATTAGGGTAAACGATAGAGAACCCGTTAAATGTATAGTCGCCATCATAAACATAAATTTTATCCCCAATCAGCGACTGCACATCTGCAAAACGTTTTCCCAATTAAAATTAAATTACGGTCAATTGTTCTCAATTCAAATTCTGTTAAGGTCAAATTCTGTCTTTATTAAATTTTGGCTAAACATAACAAGCACTTACGAATGTAGAAGAATCTACCACTGGTTCAGATAAACCTATTTTAGAAGAATTCAGCTAGAAACTCAACAGTAACGTAGATATTTTTACAAACCCACTATTTTTTAACGCAGTAAAGTGACAAGATGTAAAAGAATAAGCAACTACTCTCGGCGTAAACTGTTTGCCTGTAAATAATTCAATAATTTGGCGGACATCCACGCCTCATACGTAACTCTCCGGCCTTGTCAACGCCAGTTTAGTACAATACCTATTACAGCTATTACACACCTACTATGCAGCCTACGTTCGGCATATCTAAACAAGCGTCCAGTATCCGAGTTATTGGTTAGATAAGGTGGATTAGAGCAACTAGGATGTATTTAAAGAAGCTAGAAGCTACCCGATCATAATTAGGTCATTGCAATGGCAGATGAAGTTTTTAATCAATCGCCATACGAGTCAAATTAAACGAGAGTTTAAAGTCTAAGCTTATTAGTTTTTAGTTATTCAATAAGTATTTTGAGTTAGAAGTGCTGAATTAATACACTGACGAGCAAAAGTAGAGGGTCGGTTACAGATATGACGATAACTACAAAACCCGCTGTGATAGCTTCTTCGAGTAAAATGAGTTTTATTCTTAACAAGAAAAAGTTTAATTGAGAATAAAACTCTTTACTAAACTCATTTTACTCGAAGAAGCTGTCACAGCGGGTTTTGTAGTTAAGTATCATCATTTTTGTAACCGACCCTTTATTTTTGAACTAAAACAATTACTTTGCTCACCCGCGACCTTACAATAGTTACGTTTATGCAAGAAATGTGTGTTCATGCAGTTCCTCCACCTCCACACTGTACGAACACACACAAATCACACAAACACAACCATCACCACCACCAAGCTACACTGACGCGTTTCGAACTCAACCAGAGCTCATCTTCAGAGTTAAAATTTATTATTTTTGCTCGTCAGTGTAAAATACGGTGATGCGAAATAAATATACAAACAAGACAAAGGCTGACAAAGTGCAAGTTTTACGTAAAAAAAATTCTATTAGGAATCCGTTTGCGAATAACGCTTATTACTTTAGCTTTAAATGCAAAATTTTATTTTTGTCAGTTGAGTGTCTCTCACTTAAAGCAAAAAGATTGCTTTTGGATACGTCGTAGTGGTATACATATAATGAATTTAATTAAAAGAGGAAAACGATCACAATTAAGTACTTTTACCAAGTTCATGACCAACATTTTTATACCTATTAATTAAGTATTTGCCGCATATTTACAACCTAACATGCTTCTTAAGCTACTCTTGTCGGTGGAGTAACCGCCACTCCGCACGGTTTTCGGCCAGCCGTTTGACTTCCTGATACGACACGACACCCACTTTCTCCTTCACCTGGTTAAAATAGCTCAATCTTGGCCTTCCTCTGCCTCGTCTACCTTCTACTTTTCCTTCCAGCAGGTTTAAAAAGAAATTGTCATGTCGTATCAAGTGTTCTATCATAAATGTCCCCTTCTGCAACGTATGGTCTCCAGTAACGTTCTTTTCTCTTAGACCATGGTCTGGCCTTCGTTGGTTTTCTTATCTGTCCAGCTGATCCTTTCCATCCTCCAACACCGCATCTCAAAGGCTTCCAGCCTTTCTCTGTCCCGTTAGATCATCTGCTTATTGAAGAATAAATTAAACGCCATGATTGTTAATTTGATTTAAATGACTGGCTAACGTGTCAAACTATTATGTAAATGGCGGAGCGGAACAGTTGGTGCGTACGGGCAAGGGAGCCGTGCGCGGCGTGGGCGGGCGGCATTCTGAAACCGATCCGCCCACGCCGAACTGGTGAACTATTGGAGAAACGAAAGTTTACGCTTTTTGTAACAAATTGTTAGGCTATCTTGTACGCGTACACACGAAATCCCAGTCAAGCGTTGCGTGTCAGAACAAAATATAATTTTGTGATGGTTCATTGTTGGATCGCGTGAAATAATAATAACACCTATCACGGGACAATTAATACCAATTATTGGTCTAGTCCCAAAGTAAGCAACAAAGCTTCAAATAAGTCAAAAAAAAAAAAACAAAATGTATTTATTGACCATAAAATTTAAATTAAACGATACAAGAGAAACAGTGATCCCCACACTAGGCACAGCCTGTATCGTGGAGATCCAAACGCAACAGAAATTACTAGAATGAGCGGCACTTAATTATGTATTTGGTAGGTATCCTGGAACATACATTTTTATTTATTTTATAGCATAACTAAAATTAATATATGTGACATGCCTAAAATTACACTACACTAAAATTAGCAAATGGAAAAAAAATGTGAGTGTAAGTGAGGAATAATATGTGTATGTGTGTGTGTGTGTGTGTGTGTGTGTGTGTGTGTGTGTGTGTGTGTGTGTGTGTGTGTGTGTGTGTGTGTGTGTGTGTGTGTGTGTGTGTGTGTGTGTGTGTGTGTGTGTGTGTGTGTGTGTGTGTGTGTGTGTGTGTGTGTGTGTGTGTGTGTGTGTGCGTGTGTGTGTGTGTGTGTGTGTGTGCGTGTGTGTGTGTGTGTGTGTGTGTGTGTGTGTGTGTGTGTGTGTGTGTGTGTGAGGGGGGGGGAGTGTGGATGGGTGCGGCTGTCCATGAGAGCACGTTCAGCGTGCAAGGAAGAGAGGCAACCTCAAACTCCTGGGGTCAGAAAAATCCACCGCTGAACAACTCAACACCTCAAAATGTCCTCTGACTCATCATAACTCCATGACAAAAGCAAGGCACTGATACGCCTTTTTGCCTCAACAAAATTACAGTGCCATAAGTCAGAATTCTTTGCCATTTTGTTATAAACATGCGGAAAGAGAAATGCCGAGAATCTCTTAGCAAAGGCAGTTTTTACGCGGGGTTTAGACAACCTGAAGATTCTTCTCAGTCTGGCAGGTCGTTGTGCAGGCAGACACCCACCAAGCCTATGTACGTATAAGGTAGCTCGCAGTAAAAATACTCTGCGAACACTCAGAACGCGCGCTTCTTTGAAAAGATCAACAGTAGGATATCGCCGTGGTTTTCCCAAGAAGATCTTAATAACCGCTCTTTGTGCGCGCTCCAACACAATCATGGCAGACTTAGCAGAACCGCCCCAAGCAAGTATGCAGTAACCCAAGATCGACTGGCAGAGAGTTAAGTACAAAGTCCTAAGCAGGGAAGCATCGGCAGCCTTTCGTAAGAGTTTAAAAGTGTATATAAGTTTGCGAACCCTACCAGCAGTCGCTGAAATGTGACTCTTAAAGTTCAGATTTTCGTCAATTATAACTCCCAAATATCTGAGTGAGTTAGTCTTATAAATACAGCTACAGGAACATGCAGAAATTGAACAGGTATAAGGAACTCTGCAAGTCTCACTATGAATTTTTAAAAATGGCAACGAGGAGGGAGGACGCGATGCCACCGTCTTATGAAATTCTACAAATTTAGACTTGTCAGTATTGAGAGTCAGGAAGAAGTATTTCAGTATTTATTGAATCGCAACATTTCTTACAAAATTTGTACATAAATGATGCCCTGTTGGGGCGTAGCAATTAAACTTAAAATTAAGCAGTAGGTACATATTTCAGTACATATAAATTTTAAACTAAATTTATAAGTACATTAGTTTGTACTTATCTGTACAACACGTAATGTTAATGTCCGTATAAGTGACACTTAAAAAAATAAAATTATTATTTAAAATTATTAAAAACAAAAATTTTTTTTTTTACATTATAAACTAATAAGCAATTTCGAACAATTAAATAAACAATTTCAAACAATTTTAAATTACAAACTAATAACTTGTGGCACATTGAAAGGAAATCATCCTTTGACTAAATACATAACATGACAATAATTAAAAATATTACTTATTCTTCTAGATATTCGTTTATAGTGTAGTAGCATTTTTGGAGTAAGAGATCTTTTAACATTCTTATAAATTTTTTATCTTTTGTTTCTATTTTTATTTGGGTAGGTAGTTTATTATATATTTTTACTGACATAGCGTAGGTTCCGTGAGAGTGTAGTTTGAGGAGGGATGGTGGCAAATTTAATTTATTTCTGTGGCGTAGTGAGTATGTAAGTATGCATAATTCATCATTTCGCATACAACTCTTTTTTCTCAGAAACCATCCATTAATTATTTATTATATTATTGTTATAAACTTATAAAATAAACCTAACCTATAGATAACCATTTCAATAATTCTAAATATTTAATGGTTTCTGAGAAAGAGAGTTAGCGAAATGATGGATTACGCCAAACAATGAATTATGCGTAAAAATTTTATGCCATCAGACTGGATCCCTATTGTGATTTCCCTGTGTCATTCATTTAACTTTGATGTTTGGTTGTTGATATAGTTTAATTTCAAGAATTTCCCCTAAGTCCTTAAACATCGAGAAAAGTAGTTTAAGTACATTATAAGTAAGTTAAGTATTGCTTTTGAAAAACTTTTAAATTGTTTAAAAAGTAAGTTTGTCCGAAACACTTGTGATTATACTATGATCATCATAGGGCTCTTTCCTTGGTCAACGTATTGGCATTGCCATAGCAAGGACACGCAGCCAGATTATGGGCACACTGCCCAATAGTTAGCAGCGATCTGGCCGATATTTGTAAATATTAGGTTTTAGGTTTAGATTAAGTTGGTTTAAGCGTTTTGTCTTTTTTTTCAAAACTTTCTATTAATTTTGTATATTCGGTGTAAAAATAAAGAAGAATTTACATCATTAAAAAAAAGTTACAAAATGTTTTTTTGTTATATAAGTATTGGCCATGACTTACAAAAAGCAGGAAAATCAGACGCGTTTTTCAGAAAACCGCTAGTGCTTTCAATAATTAGGTCACAAATTGTTATTTTCAGTACTAATCGTATAAAGTATGCCACAAACGCACAAGGTTGCGCGCACGCACGCCGATCTAAAATAATCCGAGAGCTGAAACCAATGGACCTGTTTATTGCAGATTCCACACCAAATACCTATAACTGTGATACTAAGTTGATCCACACATTCCAATATTCTCTTCTTCTTAGTAGTCGGTTGAGGATTGATATAAAATCAAAATTTTTTTTTTTTTCTGTAGGCCGTTAAGGGCTCTTTTACATGACTTTTTTTGAGTCTACCGGCGCTTTCGGACAGACCATGATTGCCAAGTAGAATGCGCAGCAAGAAACGAGGCACTAAGTATTTTTTTCTAAAAACAGATTACGTTTTCATCATTATACACTGAAGAATACATTCCATGCGTTATGTAAAGAATATAAGTATTTATACTATATATACTTAGTGTACAATCGCCATCATAAACATGGGAGAACATTCAAGGTGGTCAAATTATCTGAACTCGCACCGTACGCGAATGACAGTACGGATTTATAGGGTCGTGTACAAATATTTTTGACCACCTTGAATGCTCCCGTGTTTAAATGACGCCAACTGTACCTTCCTGACTTCTTGATGTTTACTGAAACACACAGAAAGATATCACATTTTTAAATCATCCATGGCACCTATGGCTTTGGGCTACGTAGAGTCATATGGGGTAACTGTACGCAGTGGGTAAGCGTACGCAATCCCATTCATTTTGGACTGAAATGCATGGGTTTGCGTACACTTACCCACTGCGTACAGTTAGTTACCCCACCTGACTCTACAGTCGCGGAATGAAAAGGTTCGTTATCTTACTTTTCTTAGATTTAAGCTAAACATTGTATAATATTGTTGCGTTGTATTTCAAAATAAATCATTCATTCATTCATTAAAGTCGACTTTTGCTTGTAGACAAGTTGTTAACGTCAAGGAATCACACGAACTTGTACCTAATGTAATGATGATATTGACAGAAGCTGTTTGCATTTCGTTTTAATTATAGTAAGCGAAGCGAATAGGTTTTATCACTTCGCTTATCAGAATATAATGACAGGTCAAACTAATAAAAAGGTTTCTCAACTATTCATAGCCAAGGTACAGTCAAACTTCGATTTCTGTGAAAGGTTCCACAGTGGGTAACGATTCAGTTGATTCCACTGTATACTTGTTCTATGTTTGGCTAAATCGTAACGCTGCTGTCAAACCAGTGTTGCCAATCTGTGGGGAAAGCGAAGCTGATTGGGGAATATGTGGGGAGAGCTTCAATTCGGGGTAAATGAGGGGTTTTTAAGTCTACACACAAATATATTATACATTAAATATGATAAGTATCATCATATGATATTTAACATCAAATTTCCGCTAGACTTGATTGATTTCCTACAATTCATTACTCGCCACAGTTCGAAACTAAGTCTCTCGACCCATATAATTTTTTTTCCCCAAACGTGGGGAATTTAGACAATGCGTTTGAGCATTTTAGCATATTACTGTCGGCAGCCTTGTGTCAAACTACAGCTTAATTTACTATGCAGCAGTTTGATGTGTTACATAGTTTAGAAAGGTATTTTAACATGTGTTTGGAAAAGGTAAAATAAAATACACCAATATAAATTGTAAAGTCAGAATATAAAGAAAATTCGGTTGCTAGAACAAATTTCTCCGTTTTGAACCTTACAATAAAGTAAAAACTTATTTATATTTTTCATTTTAACTTGCATTAAAAACTGCTTGAGTATTTAAGTGTTTACATTTGTCAAAGTTATTTTTAATGTTTCTTAATAACAGGATGAATCACATTAACAATTCCAGGATCCATAAGACCTTGTTCTCCTTGCTCGATCGGCAGTCACGGCTATTTCAGTGGGCGCCAATTTATTGTGAAAACAGTCGAAACCGCGGATGCGTCAGCGCAGATGCAGTCACCCTAACGGGCGATATGGTATGTACTTTATAGCCCGCTGACAAATCTTTTCTGTTTTGACCATCACGATCATCTCCCGTTTATTACGATTCATTCACTGCTGGACAGCCTCTCATAAGTCATTACGGCCTGCCCGGGTGATCCAGAAGTAAAGTTGGGTTGATCTATATGAAAACGCATAATATAATAACGCATAACAATAAATTACCATAATTACTGGGTAGCTCATCATTATATCGAAATTTGTTACATCGATTTTCTGTGTTATAAGAATTTTAGGAAATGAAACTTACGATGAACCAAAATTATGATAAAAGTGATTCGATGAACGGCTATGTCGATGTACAAATAAAATAATAAACTAAATCATTTCATTTTTCATTTTTTTCATTTTTTCAATCCAACGAATTGATTCTTGTGTAAAAGGTAATTCGAGCAAATGTATGAGTGATCTAACGAAGTTTGATGAATGATTCTTAGTACGTGATGATAAAATTCTGCGAATAGTATTATGGGAAACGATAATCGATGAATTATTTTTCGGTAAAGTGATGGATTACCATAATTACTTTCATAAACATAAAGTTTTAGTAGGTATGGAACGCGTCCTTTTTGCCTTACAAAAATCAGAAACAATAAAATTTATTTCATACCATACACTCCAAAATTATTAGGCCATGTTCAGATGACAAGCGCTCAACGCGCGTTTTGATAACGCGATACATTTTATTCTGGATGCTTAGTATAAGTTTTACTTCACCAAATACTTCTCGATCGCGTTTACGTAAAAATTTCAATTCTATGGAAACATGGACGCGCGCGCGCGGAGGCGCTGTCCATGTTCCCATAGTAATTGATTTTTTTTACGTAAACGCGATCGAGAAGTATTTGGTGAAGGAAAACTTATACTAAGCGTACTGGCCGTACTAGGCTGCACTGAAAGTTTCGGGAATCGATTATTTAATGGTACAATAGTGTTTCAAATTTAACCTTTTTATAACCATAGAGGTCTTGTCAACTCATTACAGCAGGCAGTTTGAAAAAAAAAGTAGACACTTTTTAGTAATTGTTTTTTAAAACGGACTTGTTGCCGCCAAAATTGAAGTAACGCGAGAAATTTTAAGAGCTATGTATTTTTATGATTTTAAGAGTGGTTTATCTCAAAAATAATGCCTTGATCGGACGATTTATGCATTTGGGGAGGGAGTTGCATGAAAGACGACTGTGTATCGCTGGTTTTCCGAATTTTATCGAGATCGTGTGAAACTCAGTGATGATTTTCGTGAAGGGCGGCCCAAATCTGGGGTTACTCAAGAAAATGTCGATGCAGTGCGGGACCTGATCAACAAAGATCGTCATGTCACATATCGTGAAATTCAGTCATGTTTAGGGATTGCAATGAGTCAAATCCAAACTACCTTGCAAACAGAACTGATCGTAAGAAAGCTATTCTCCCGTTGGGTCCCACACCAACTTTCTGATGAACAAAAGGGGGCCTGGGTCAATTGGTGCCGAATAAATTTAGAAAGGTTTAACACAGGAACTTCCAACGCGGTATATAAAATCGTGTTGGGTGATGAAACGTGGATACATGCTTACGAACTTGAAAATAAAATCAATCACGAGTTTGGGTGTTCGAAAACGAACTGCGACCGACCAAGATTGTTCGCTCCCGAAGCACGGCGAAAAAGATAATCACCACTTTTGTCTCGAAATCAGGGCAAGTTGCGACTATTGCACTTGAGGATCGCAAAACGGTTAATGCAGACTGATGTACTACAAATAGTCTGCCTGAAATCGTTGATATACTCAAAATAGAAAACTCCAACCGAAGCATCATTCTCATCACGACAACGCTAGCGACTTCACTGCTCGTCAAACAAATGAGTATTTGGACTATTATAACGCCGAATTAATGACCCATCCACCATACAGACACGACTTGTAGTCTTAATGATTTCTATACATACCCTAAAATTAAAGATAAGCTACGCGTTCAGCGATTTCTTTCACTCGAAGCAGCAGTGGACACCTTCATTAGTGCCATTTCGGGGACTACATCTTTGGAGTGGAATAACTGTTTCAATAATTGGTCTAAGCGAATGAAAAAATGTATAAATATGCTTGGAGAACACTTTAAAAAAACAGTAAATGTACATTGAACTCCATTTTTTGTATTCCCGAAACTTTCAGTTTGACCCTCGTACCTATACATGATAACGCGCGTTGGCCAGAACAAAATGTATGGTATTGTAAACGCGCGCGTTATCAAAACGCGCGTTGAGCGCTTGTCATCTGAACATGGCCTTATAACAAATTGCTATTTGTTCACACATAAAATTAAGTACCTAAGTACTTCGGACATTTTAATTTGTATATCTTTGAAATGGACAAAACTACAAAGGAGATATAAAGGCTCTGCGGCCGCAACACTTACTACTTATTCATGTACTGTTATTGGTTTTTGTGGTAAAACCTACAAAGACGTCGTAAAGAAAAGGCACCGATGGAATAATTCATGACATCCCGTCACACTGTGAGAACTGTGACTGACCAAAAACTGTAGTTTTATCTTTTTCTCGCCATTAAATGACATGCTGCCTCAAGCAATACATTATAAGCAAATGTCTTCGATTCATGGTGTTTTTACGTGACTTTAAAGTTGCATAGATAGCAGCACTTACAAGCCCAAAGGCCTTACTGTCTAACACACTCGTTATTTCAATCGTTTTTACTTCTTTCTATCACGCTGTAAGTATAGGATAGGTAAACGCCGAGAGAGATGATGAATGTTATGGCGATCGCCCGCGCGTTAGACAATAATGTCTAACGCACTGAGAATCACTATCGTTTACACCATTTCTTTCTGTTACACGGTTTAACATAAGGGTAGAAAGAGATGAAAAATGCGATCTTGAGTGTCGAAGCGTTTTACGGCTTCTGCTCGTGATTCAAAATGGTCTGTCTTTTCCCGCTTTCAATCTTCTTTCTGTTACAAGGTTTAACATGAGGGTAAGTAGAAAGAGATGAAAAATGCGATCTTGAGTGTCGAAGCGTTTTACGGCTTCTGCTCGTTATTCAAAATGGTGTCTTTTTCCGCTTTCAATAGTTTCAATCACTGGACCTTGCGATAGGACTTTTAATAAAAAAATCAAAATTTCCTTATTTGTTTTCAAAACTAGTAGATTACCTCTCGTCCTTCATCTGCCAACGAGCAACCACAAAAGCCTCAAACACATCCCAAACCACTCGTTGAGTCAACAATCACACAACATCCATATTCCAAAAACAATATGTTTTCACTCGCAAACAGGGCGATGACATCAGCTGCGCTAATATTAAAACTTGGCTGCCATCCACATCACGTCTCGCAGTGTCGGTAGCAATGAATAATCTAATATGACATAGGTTAGAGTTCGCCAGACAATTAACCCCTACGTCTAGCTAGACTTAAATATAGGCAAGACAAATCAAGTTAATCTAGCCAAGGTCGAAAATCTGGAGTGCTTGTGCATGTTCCAAAGTATTATTTAAAACTAGTGACCCGGCCCGGCTTCGCACGGGTGCAATTATGCAAGTATTATACATATAAACCTTCCTCTTAATCACTCGATCATTAAAAAAAACGCATCAAAATCCGTTGCGTAGTTTTAAAGATCTAAGCATACATAGGGACAGACAGCGGGAAGCGACTTTGTTTTATACTAAGTATGTAGTGAAGCTCATGCAACATGTAAGGTATCCCTATCCTCAAAAACAGTGACAGCGCAGGAGTTAAGTATATAGGGCAAGATACATTTTGCGACGTCTTATTGATGGCGCACCACTGATTTTTAGGGTTCCGTAGTCAACTAGTTAGGGTTCCGTACAACTAGGAACCCTTATAGTTTCGCCATGTCTGTCTGTCTGTCTGTCTGTCTGTCTGTCCGTCCGCGGCTAAGCTCAGAGACTGTTAGTACTAAAAAGCTGTAATTTGGCATGAATATACATATCAGTCATGCCAACAAAGTGGTAAAATAAAAAATAAAAAAATATTTTTTTTTAGGGTACCTCCCATAGACGTAAAGGGGGGGGTGATTTTTTTTCCGACTAACCCTATAGCGTGGGATACCGTTGGATAGGTGTTTTAAAACCATTGGGGGGTTGCTAATATGATTTTTGCATTCAGTGATCTGTTTGCGAAATATTCAACTATAAAGTGAAAATTTTCATTAAAATCGACCGTCCACCCCCCTCTAAAATCTAAACTGTTGGGAGGAAAAATTTGAAAAAAATCAGAATGGTAGTAAATATACTAAATTTACAAGGAAAATTATAGCGGCTAAGATTGCTTGGGAATTATTTGTAGTTTAAGAGTAAATAGTAGCCTAAGGTATAAAACATACCATCACTACTTTGAAAAAGCTCGTATCTCAAATCAGCATGTAAACAAAACTGAACCTTGATACGCGCGTAATAAAGTTCACTTAGCCAGATTATCGATTTTGAAATACGAGCTTTTCTCAAAGTATTGACGATACCAAAACTTGGAAGATTCCGTACACAAACGAAATCCTTAGAAAAATATTACTTGATTTTTTCGCAATGGCTACGGAACCCCATCTTGGGCGTGTCCAACACGCTCTTGGCCGGTTTTTATTGAACAAAAAACGAGAACTTTACGAGGCGCAAGACCCATTAGACCGCGAGGCCGTATACGTCAATACTCCAAAGTCAAGGACATCATGATCATGATAGTCTTCTATAACAACCCCCCCAACGTGTGTTAGTTTGGAGGTTAGGGAGGCGGAAGAAAACGCACGCGCACTCTGTTAGAAATCCTCTATTGAACTGCCTGCATCGCGCTAGACGCAGCCAGCGCCACCGTCATCATACAAATATAACTATAGCTATAACATCCCTCCACCTTAAGCTTAAAAATACTGCCTATAACTAACGGGTTTACGGGGCCGTTTAGAGGGTTCTGGTGGTAGAGGAGATGGCTCCCGGGCGGTCTCTTCTGGTGGCGTCTGCGCGGGCACCGCATGCGCAGGCTCGAGCGGTGCGGCCGGCACGGACGCAGCGGCGGGCTCAGGCACAGCCAAGGGCACGGGCGCAGCCAATGGCGCGGGCGCTGTCGCGAGCGGGCGCGCCATGTTCTCTGGCGCCAAGTCCTCTTCACATTCGGCCCATTGCTCGCTCACGACACTGCTACTGTCGGTTGGTTCCACTTCATCAGTACTGATGGGTCCAGACTGCTGATCAGTGGGCTCATTCTGCCTCATAATAACAGGTGGAATCAGTGCGTTCGAGGAACTAGGTTTCTTTACCGATCCACTTTCTCCCCCCAACCCTCTGACAACGTTCTCCCCTTTAAACTTTATAAGCTGGTTTGTATGTTTTTTTTGTATCAAGTTAGACTTTAATAAACGAACTTCGTACACAGTCACCGCTAATCTCCTAATTATAATGCCTTTTTCCCAAAAAAATTTTTGACCTTTGTTAATTTTCACTAAAACTACCTCATTCTCTATAAACTCCACTGTACGATTACCGCGATAGTTAGCAACCTGCGAGCACTGATTTCGTTTAACAGTTTCGTCGAGTGTGGCGTCGAATGGTGGAGGGGGGCAAGTTTTTACTAAATCTAGTCTGCACCTCAACTTAGAACCAAATAACACCTCTGCGGGTGATTTTCCTGTTGTGCTGTGAATGGAATTTCTATATTGAAACAAAAATTCATTTAATTTACAAGCTAAATCCTTCTGATTGTACCCGGATAAAATAATTCGTTTAATTGCATTTTTGATTACCTTGCAATACGATTCGGCTTGCCCGTTACTGATCGCGCTATATGCCGGCGAGGTCAAGTGTACTATATGATTACGGTAACAAAAATCTTTGAACTCTTCTGACACGAAAGAAGTTCCATTGTCAGAACAAATTGTATGAATAAGCCCAAACCTGGCCATTACTTCGCACAGCTTCTCAATTACGACACGAGTACTGTACCCTGACGAAACGTCAAAGCACTCAGCCCATTTTGAGTATGCGTCGACTACTAACAAATACGTCTTGTTATTTATTGGGCCAAAGAAGTCTAAGTGCGCGCGGTACCACGGCGCGGGAGGGAATGTCCATGGCGCGAGAGGGGCGCGGGGAGGCGAGGGCCGCAGCCGAAAGCATATGTCACAGGCCGCTACATAACAATCGATCTCAGCTGACATGCCCGGCCACCAAAACCGGTTCCGAGCCTCTGCCTTCATTTTAGTGCTACCTAAATGTCCGTTGTGCAATTCCATAATTATTTGTTGGCGGCAACTTAAAGGAATACACACTTTGGGTCCTCGCATTAAACACGCATTTTCAAGTGCTAGTTCTTGGCGACACTCATAGAACGGTTTTAATTGGCTGTCGCTAATTTTTTGTGGCCAACCGTCTATAACATATTTTGCTACGGTTGAGAACAACAAATCTGTTTGAGTAGCAGTGCGTATATCGTTTATGCTTAAGAAGCGACCGCCGTCATAAACAAAATTTATGTATGTTGCATTGTCTAGCACGTCAACATCACGATATGCACCCGATTGTGAAGCATATTCACTTGTCGTGGAGCGACTTAAGAAGTCAGCCGAATTTCGTGCACTACATCCATACTCTATTTTAAAATTATATGAAGTCAAAAATATAGCGTAGCGCTGCAGCCTGTTAGCTGTGACCTCTGGGATACCTTTGTCAGGGTTAAAGATCGAGAGCAGGGGCTTATGGTCGGTCCTTAAGACGAATGGGGTGGCGCGGCCATACAAGTATTGGTGGTACTTGCGTACACCATAAATAATGGCCGTCGCCTCCTTCTGGATCTGACTATAAGCTTTTTCTGCCGTAGTGAGTGATCGTGACGCGTAGGAAATCGGTCTTTCCCTGCCCCTTTCATCAACCTGCCCTAATATGGCCCCAAGTCCTGTGGGAGAAGCGTCCACGGTGAGGATGAGGTCAGCGGCTGGGTTGAAGTGTGCTAAGACTTCGTCCGATGCTAACACGCGTTTTATTTCGGTCACAGCTCGATCATGCTCGGGTTCCCAACGCCACGGTATATTTTTTTGTAACAAGCTGTGCAGCGGTGCTAAAATTGAAGAGGCATTTCTGACAAATGACCTATAGTAATTTACGAGCCCTAAAAAAGACTTAAGCTCCGCGATATTAGAAGGCGTTTTGGCTTGAAGAACGGAATTTACCTTTTCTGGGCATTTATGGAGTCCATTACGGTCAATTATAAAACCTAAGTACGTGACGGAGTCCTGAAAAAGGCAGCATTTGTCTTTTTGAAGCACTAACCCGGCCTCTTGTAAACAACTAAAGACCTCATGAAGCCGTTGTAGGTGTTCGTCACGTGTGTCTCCCGTGACTAAAATGTCATCTTGAAACAGCAAGACACCCTGTATACCGGACAGTAAGCTTTCAATTGTCCTCTGGAATATGGCAGCTGAACTAGAGAGTCCAAAAACGAGCCTCGTAAACTTATAAAGTCCCTTATGGGTATTTATGCACGTCAACATTTGTGATTCGTCACTTAGCACTAGTTGGTTGTACGCGCGGGACAAGTCTAATTTAGAGAACTGCTGCCCACCATGCAGCTTTGCGAACAGCTCCTCAATCCTTGGCAACGGATATTTCTCTATTTCAAGATGCTTATTGAGTGAAACCGAGTAGTCTGCACACAGCCTTATTGTGCCGTCGCGCTTAAGCACCGGGACCACGGGGCTAGCATAATCCGAATAATTAACTGGAGCTAAAATACCCAGCTCAACAAGCCGATCTATCTCCTGTTCCACTAGCTCGCGGAGGGCGAACGGGACTGGGCGAGCTTTGAAAAAAATGGGACTGGAGTTTTCTTTTACTTTAAGTTTAACTGTAACATGTTTGCAGCACCCGAGCGCATCCGAGAACAAACTAGGATATTTAGCGGCTAACATTTGTAAGACAGTTGGCATATTTATGGAGCTGTGCGAATTAATGGCCGATATCTGAAGCTTAAAACATGAAATAAAGTCACGCCCTAAAAGGGACGGCCCTCCATTCCGAATAACGTACACATTCAAGTTTACTGTTTTATTTCTATACGTGAATGGTAAAGTGATGACACCTAAAGTTGTAATAGTACTGCCATTATAACTCTTTAAAATAGTATTACTTAATTTCAAGCGTGTCTTGGAAAAATATTTACCATATGTTTCTTCGGATATAACGGTAACTGCCGCGCCCGTGTCTATCTCGAACGGTAAGGTAATTCCATTCACGAGCACGGATTCTAGCATTGGTTCACCGCGGGCAGATTTTATATGAAATATAAGACGCTTACCATCATCGCTGTCATCTCCATCATTCTCACCACACTCGATAAAATTATGCTTAATACTACGCTTCGGGCAAACCCTGCGTAAGTGTCCTTTCGCGCCGCACGACTTGCACTTGTACTTCGTAAACTTGCATGTGCCGGTGTTGTGGCCACTGTAGCCGCACGCCGGGCACGTGTCCTCGCGGCGCGGCGCCGCTGCCGCCATCTTGAGCACAGGCGCTGCCGCTGCCTGCCCCTGCGCCGCACCGAACGCTCCTGCGCCCGGCACTGCTTGGGATGCTCCTTGTCTCGCACAACGGATGCCCTCCGCCAGTTTTAACGCTTCGCTCAACGTTAGACCCGCCATGGGTTGTGTGAAAAGCCTGTCGCGCTCCGGCCCGGGCTGCATGCCGAGCACGAACCGATCACGCAGAGACTCGTCCAAAGCCGTTGATAGAAAATTGCAGTGAGCGGCGAGGCCGCGAACACGGGCCGCCCACTCTGCCAGTCCTTCATTCATATGCTGAGTCGCAGAGTGAAACTTGAACCTCTCAGCGAAGCCGCACGTGGCCGGTGTGCAATGCTCGTCTAAGAGTTTCACCACGTCTTCGTAGTTTAAGGTCCCCACAACAGTCGGTAGTGCTAAATCCCGTACTAATTTATATGTGTTCTCGGACAAACTACTTAATAAGATCGCTCGGCGTTTACGTTTAGATTTATCTTCCGAATCCTCCAATTCGTTCGCAAGGAACCACTGTTCTAGCCTGTCTTTAAACAAGTACCACTCCTGAACTTCGTGATTGAACACTGAGATGGACCCAAAAGACAGTTTGGCCATGATTGTACAAATTACACGCGTTGTTTTTTTGGCCCGACGTCGCCACTGTTAGTTTGGAGGTTAGGGAGGCGGAAGAAAACGCACGCGCACTCTGTTAGAAATCCTCTATTGAACTGCCTGCATCGCGCTAGACGCAGCCAGCGCCACCGTCATCATACAAATATAACTATAGCTATAACAGTAATTTTTTGGGATACTAAGTAAAGTCTTCCTAAACTGCTGTCTTCCTACTGATGCGACTGAATAAGCACTGGCAAAACATTTCAGAACAAAAATTATAAGGTAAAAATTAAAATTTGTTCGTTCATTGAGTGAATCTTTACAAACTTCTCCCGAAATAATCTCGGTTGCTTGGCTCAAGAATTTGTTGTCATTTAAGGTCAAGGCTCTCTGATATTTTTGGTAGCATTTTCGGCGACCTTCTCATTGTTTAAATGACAACAACAATCTCTTCTCTTTGTGATACGTTCCGCATAATACAGACCAACTAAAGCCAAGGGTATGGGGCATTGGTATCACCAAAAAGTGTCCCTCCCTACTTTGATATCCATCCTGTATATGATTATGCAGCGAAATAATCATAATTGTATTAAGTAGGTATAAAATGTTAACTTTTTTGAGAGTATCTACGTACGTGTGTGTGTAACTGTTCGTAACAATTGGGGGAGAAAGGTTATCGAGTTGCGACCACGAACAGAAGGCGTCCGTAGGCCTCCCACGACGTGGGCTCTCTTTCTGAGAGGTGGCTTGTGCCTTGCAGTGGGACATACATAGGCTGGGATGATGATGATGATGATGATGGTGATGAGATGAAGCTGCGGGAAAAGGCTTGTACAAAATAAAATTGAAAGACGCGAATTCTTGTAAGTACCTCTATATTCGTCAAACACTGCTGAGTCACGCTAAATGCTTTTAACATGTTTTTCTCGAAATGCAATCATAAACCACTCGCCGAAAGAACAAGATTTTCCTCTTACTTCGTCCTTGTTTACACATACACAGGGTACGTGAGTAAAACCGCCTAAGGTCATTTTGGATTAAAACATTCAATGAGTTTATTCATAGTGTTTACTAGGAATACTGATGTGTCATTTAGAGCTAAAGGCCAATTGTTGTGACAATTGTGATTCAATGCCAAATAGTACATTGAATTAGCTGTAAAATGCGTTAACGTTAAAATGAAAACAAGTTGAAGCTGATTGATACTGTCTGTCTGGAGAGTCCCTTTCTGTATTGTCTTGTATCTTTAGCTACATCCCATTATTACAAATAGTTCCACGGTTAGAACTTTCAAGAACTTTCTACCCTCGGTCATTATTTTAGTGCCGTTTCCACTTTTCGTGAACACATTTTTGTAGAAATGGCAGAAGATTCTGATAATAGTTTCCATTTATACAAATACATGACCGCTATTAAACAACCCATAAATTACGTAAGGCGTTGGGGGGTGTCGATCCGAGTCTCACCCAATCGCACGTGGGGGACAGGGGGCTCTCAGCAAATATCACTTTTTATTCCACAGCAAAAAATGTAAAATTGCGAGAAAAGTGATTAAAATTCACATAAATCTCACGACATCTCACCAAGGAGGGTACCTCACGTAATTTATGAAACCCCTTATTCGGACTATCCCGCCACAGGCACTATTATCGTACTGTCAAGTCAGTCAATTAGGCCGTTCCTCGGAAGTGACGCGGCGGATCTATTTCGATCACCTGTCGTGTGCCAAGTAGGACTCGTGTCTCATCAGCGGAGTTCGGGTACGGAGATGCGGTACCCTGTGAATCCAATACACTGTATTTTCAGTACACTGTCTATGGGAGTTACAGTGTATTGGATTCACAGGGTACTGCGGTCCCGCTGATTCGATCATCACAGGACAGCTGCGTAACAACACTCAGGTAATACAGTCAACATCAAAAACAAGGGAGGACGCCAGGTGCGTACCACTGTGTATGCCCTCTTCTTCTTCTCTTCTTCAGCGCGTTTGCTCCTTTGGGCCTCTCCAATCTTTTGCCAACTAGATCAGTAATCTATTTCCCTCTTATACATAGGTCCTGCAGTCTCCCTAGTGTCATCACCGCCACACTTACCTATCCGAGGTCTCCACTCCAAAACGCACAAGCTCCATTATACTTCTTTTAAATAATAAGATCATCTACGCGAACCATGTGATGTAGGCACACCAGAACGTTCTCCTAGTAAGATTCATACTGAAATGTTGGATTTGATTACGGCGGCCGTGCATTAAGGTAGACAATATGGCTACTGTAGGTACTTATAGTATTGAAATCGCTCCAGTTCTTTTAGCGTGAAATAGTACACAGTACACACACGCACAACACAAACTTACCTATTTTTAATTAGTAAAACATTATTCTGAAAAAGTTAGTTTAAAAAATAAACAAAAATATATTTACTAACAATCTAATCACGTGCAGGGGACTGAGCCTTGTCGCTTGTCGGAAAACGAGTAAGTATGCAAATTGCAGCAGACGTGCATGACGTGCATCTATCTTCTGCAAGATGCTGACAGTTCCGCTTTACTTGTATAACAGAACAGCTAAGTACCTACAACCGCTAATGAACATTTGACACGGAAAACTAAACTTTTTCGCATTATAATCCTACTACGGAAAAGTTTGTAACATTGTGTGTGTGCGTGCGTGCGAATGTTCTTTCACGCGAAAACGACTGAAAATGACTGAATCTTTATTCAACCACCTTAAGCACAAGTTACCTTCTATAATGTATGCGTTTAAAATCTCAAAAACTCAAAGGCTAAGTCTAGAAATTAAATTAAACAACTACTTAAAGGAGATTTGCACGCGTTCCCATTCATTCCCATAACGTAAATGAACACCACGAAATTTTTGGAAATTTTCACGAGTATTTCATAAAATCGCGCAATTCCAATCCAACTGCCAGACCTACTACAGTAAAATAAATCAAATGATTGTTTCATATTCTAAATCTGTATGATGGTGTGTTGATGTTGAAAAAAAAAACAATTACTTATCATTATTAACGACCGCTTTAGCCTAGTTGGTAGTGACCCTGCCTACGAAGCAAGAGGTCCTGGGTTCAAATCCCGGTAAGGGCATTTACAGTTGTGGCCATATAATTAAGAACGATTATTTATTGAGATGATTTTTTCAAAGTAACAAGTATAACTAATTGCCCGTATTTTTTTTATTTCTCTCGGTATTGCAAAACTTTTCCGTACTACCGGTACATTCATTTATGCAACATTGTTGGCTAAAAAGTTAATAGAGAAACTTTATACATTCGATCTGAACCTAGTATTAGTACTTACTGGCTGGTCACGTAATTAAGAACGCTGAATAGTTTATTATTTTTTCAAATTTAAATAGAGAACACTGTGTGGCTCTGTGGTTGTAGATTATTATTCGTATAATTTTGGCGCCATTTCGTGCTGTTAAAGTCTTAAAAGTGATTACTTCGTATAAAAACAATGGGGAAAAATAAAAGTTGTGATAAATCTACAAGAGAAGTAATAATAAAACTTCGCGAGAAGAATTGGTCGTATAAAAAGATAGCCGACCATCTGCAATGTTCAAAAACAATGGTTTTCCATGCCGTAAAGCATTTTTCCATGTATCAAACTACTTCAAACGTTCCGCGTGGACCTAGACAGAGAAAGTCATCTCGTCGAGATGATCGAAATATCGTTCGTTTGGCAAAACAAAATCCTTTTAAAGGGTCTAATGAGTTGAGAAAAGAATATTTTGGCGAAAACAACCCTTCAGCAATCTCTGCACGCACTATTCGAAGGCGTTTGGTAGAAAATAAGTTGAACGGAAGGATAGAAAGGAAGGTGCCTATGTTGAAACGATGTCATAGGCAAGCCCGACTTGCATTTGCAAGAAGGTATGAAAACTGGACAGTCAGACAGTGGAAAAACGTTCTTTTTTTCTGACGAGACAAAAATAAATATGGTATGTTCTGATGGAAAACGATATGTACGACGCCCTCCGAATAAAGCATTCGACCCAAAGTACACAAAAGTGACATTAAAGCATGGCGGGGGAAATGTGAAAATTTGGGGGTGCTTTTCTGGACATGGCGTTGGACCTGTTAGGCTGATAGAAGGAAACATGGATCAATTCCAATACAAAAATATACTGCAAGAAACAATGTTACCATATGCCGAAGACGTGCTTCCGGTTATTTGGACATTCCAGCACGACAATGATCCAAAGCATACTGCACGCACCGTTAAGGAATTCCTCACATCACAATCAGTTTCAGTCTTAGATTGGCCAGCCAACAGCCCAGATCTTAACCCAATAGATCATCTTTGGTGCGAAGTCAAGAAAAAGGTTTCAAATCGACAGTGTGGCAATTTGAGAGAGCTGTACGACGTTTTCTTAGAAGAATGGAACTCTATTTCTCTTGCGAAATGTCAAAAATTGATAGATTCAATGCCTCGCCGGTGTAAAGCCATAATTAAAAGCCGTGGACATGCTACTAACTATTAATTTTAGTTCAAATGTATTAAATTGCTTTTTTTTCTATACCAACTTCACATTAATATGATTTATTTAATCTAAGTTTCATATAAAACAACTCTCGAGCAGATTAATAAATCGTTCTTAATTATTTGTCCAGCTACATTACTATTTGAATTTATTAGTATAGAGAACAAATAAAATTTGTAAAAAAAAATGTTAGCAATTATACACTATTATTATTAATCCTGTTTGCTCTATCCATGTGGCTATTTTATAACATAACTTGTTACTTCTAAGAAGGAACACAACTAGACATATGACATGATTTAGATAAAAAAAAATCGGAAACTTCAAATCGTTCTTAATTGTATGACCACCACTGTATTTGTGTGATGAGCACGAATATTTGTTCCTGAGTTATGGATGTTTTCTATGTATTTAAGTATTTATTTATCTATATAAGTATGTCTATCGTCGTCTAGTACCCATAGTACAAGCTTTGTCTAGGTCGATTTGTGTGAGATTGTCCCCTAATATTATTTATTTATTTATTTATTTATTATTTTTCTGTTGAGAAATCGCACGGGGGAATGCATTACGAAGATTAGGAAATAGGCCTATAGATAGAAAGAGACGCAAACGGAATCTAAGTACTTACTTACATTGAGAACAGAACCAGTTTTTTTCCAATTCACGTCAAATGTATCACCAAAGGTCTCGTAAATAAATCAGGTTTTATTTTGGTCTACAGGAAAATAACTTAGCTGTCTACACTTGATAACAAAGTAATAATATGGACCCTTCTCACCTTGTAGCCAGACGTCTCTATTTTTTGGCTTTTGCAAAATTTATTTATGTGGCCATTGTTAAAATGTAACGAATGTTGCGTTGAAGGGGTTCCGCAATTGGAATCAAAATCGTTTTAACCACTTCTTTCTGCCCTAACGGTATAGGATGGGGATGTTTATGGGCAGCAATCATACAATATAGTTCCTCTCAAGTGCTTATAGTACAAGTTTTTTGAGGCGTCCCGATCTCAAGAGCCCACCCTTTGAACAAAGCCATTGTATGTCCTCAAGTTGGAAGTTGCATTGTATGTTTTAGACGACCAGATGGCCTAGTGGTTAGAGACCCTGACTATGAAGCTTGAGGTCCCGGGTTCGATTCCCGTGTCGGGGCAGATATTTGTATGAAAAATACGAATGTTTGTTCTCGGGTCTTGGGTGTTTAATATGTATTTAAGTATGTATCTATCTATATAAGTATGTTTATCCGTTGCCTAGTACCCATAACACAAGCTTTGCAAAGCTTACTTTGGGACTAGGTCAATTGGTGTGAATTGTCCCGTGATATTTATTTTATTTATTTATTTATTTTTATTTTATTTATTTAAGTGAATAATCCTCAGTTTAAAATGAACGTTAATATAAGATAAAATAGCTCATTGAAATAACGACTTTATTATTTACAGTAGAGAGTTAATGTTAATTGAAACTTTGTTTATTTTGGCTGCACAACTAAGACGCATTCAATGTTGAAAAATATTATCTGCCAACAAAGTTTCATTGAAAATGAACTCTCTACTGTAAATAATAAAGTCATTATTTCAATGAGCTATTTTATCTTTTTTTTCTGTCCATTTTAAACTGACGATTGTGCACTTGAGGACATGGCTTTGTTCGAAATGTGGGTTGCTAACGAGATCGGGAAACCTCAAAAAATTCGTACTATACCTAGGTATACCATTTTTCATGGCAGTCCTAACATCACAATAAAAACAACAAGGCTGTCACTATCAGTACTATCACAATTAAAAACAATTGTCAGATTGACTTGGAAGTGAAATTAAGTCTGATGTTTTAGTAAATGGATTCCTCTGTTGACTATACATACAATACTTTATATATAAGTATGTAAACCCTTACGACCATGTTATAATGAAGAAACAAACTTTCTTGAAATATGAACGGAGTTGTAAAAGATTCCATTGCAGTTCTTTTCAACAGTGGCAATGGCACCCGTGAAAATTTGATCAATCTGTAGTTTCGTAGCAATAGGTAAGTTTAAGTATAGGTACATAGATTTTTACCTCCATCGAATGAAAAACTTTAAAAGCTATCTACTTATGCTTGGCGGTCCTTTTCAGTTTGTCTAAGATGTGTTAGTGATTATTCGTTAATTTAAATTAACCTAAGACAGTAATAATATCTCTCCAGCTAAGTTGTTTCGCCCAACATGACATAACCCTAACATTTCGGCCAACTCAAAACCAGTCCGCTGCTTTAAATTCTGGACGGTATACATTTTTCTGGCGGTCAGACGTTATAACCTTGGCTATATTTACGACTACGCTAATTTATCTCCTATTCTGTTTACTTACATGCGGAGCGATGTTGCTGTAGATTGGCTTTAAGTGATGCAATTTCATTTGAAATACGCTGCATAGCATAAGTAGCATTAGCAAATTTAGTTATATTATTGGTATCTACCTACCTAACTAGGTACCAAAAATATAACCCTTAACTAACATTTGGGCTACGCAGGGCCGGATTTATGGGAGGGCATCCGGGCCTACAGCTCCGGGGCCTCCCCTCCACAATAGAGGGGCCCTCGCAATAGACTTCGAAATTTTTTTAATGATATAAGTATCTCGACTAAATACAGGAAGCAAACAGTGATTGGAGACAGGCTGTTGGGTGCAGACAATCGAAGATGATGCTGGATGGTATCAACCACAGAAGAACTAGGTATCTCCTAAATCTAGGTAAGAGTAGCTTAAGAACTATAACTGGCATAATTACTGGCCATAATTTGTTAAATAGACACTTAAGCATAATAGGTATTAAAAGTGACCCCTCCTGTCCACATTGTGGGAAGGAGGAAACGAGTAAGCACATCCTAGCCGAGTGTGTCATGTACGCGGCAGCGCGGCGTGATGTATTCGGGAGTGACGAGCTGAGGGAGGAGGAGCTGAAGGATGTCAGTCTCAAAGATGTCCTTATGTTCAGCAGGAGAACGAGAAGATTCGAGGAGAAATGCTGTGTGGGAGCGCTGCTGAGACAGTAACCGTCGGCTCCAACCACGGGGAACTGGGCTGAATGACTGTGCAAAACGGTCGACAGCCCGCCTGGCTCAGCGAGGCGTCCTCATACATCATCATCATCATCTCGACTAAATAAAGTGGGTGGTCATTTTATTTTTTCACTGTAACCATTAAACTATGGGGGTTTAAACAACCAATATAAAATGACCCTACACTTTGCTTGCTAACAGTGATTTTTTAGGTGCGGCTGTTTACGACGTATATTTTGACATGCCCATTATAATCTGTACGGGATCCTCGGTGCACGAGTCCGACTTGCAGGGCGGTTTTGGTGTTATTTTATTTAGCCAGTTTTCACTTTTCACTCCTTTGAACCTAGTTAGTAGCTTTTTAGCTTGCCGGGAATGGATTTTCTTTAATTACTTACTACACTCGAAATTATCATAGCGAGCGATGTCCAAGAACATTGTGCTTTAAAAAAGTTACTGTAACCTTTTTTTACGCCAAACTCAAAAGTTGAGAAAAGTATCTCGTGATGGTATTTTTAACGTGTACAAGCAAAAATTAGTAAAATGTTATCCACAATGTCACTTAATCTCGTGCTTCCCGGGAAAGCCCCCTTACTAGGTAATTTAGATACAGGGCCCCTCCAAGGCACGCTACGCTACTGGTTATTACGACAAAGTACAAAAGTGACCAGCTACTTTTGATGCTGACCGTACTAAGCCTAAGAACTAAGGGGTTAAAAGAAGGCGTAAAACAACAAATTCATGTGTAAATCCTTCTTAAACTCGTCCCTTTTCCTTCTAGATGTATAGTGTAGTCATAGTCACATTATATTGTCCATTCATAACATTTTACGATGCAGTTCTCCTTGAGCAACCCACCAACACACGCTTATATTAAGCCCTGTAGGTGTCGTTCGCACATCCGCTAGACTATTTTGGTTTCCTTAAAAATAGTTGCCATGGCAACGGCGAGAGCAGGACACTCGAAATGACTTGAACACTCGAAATACGGCGTCTAAACCTGTTTTGTTAGAACGTGGACACTTTGAGTTTATTTTTGCGTAATATCCACAGAGCTATAGGAATAGAGTATCGTGCAGTATCGTGTATATCCTTCCACGACGTTCGTCACTTTTTGCTCGCCATTCTCCTGCTGTTAATTAGTACGTTTTTTGCTTTTATAGGTTCAAAGTCAAAGTCAAATCTTGATCCAGTTTAGTAATATCAAGCACTTAAGTATATGGATATCGAAGAATCTTTAAGAATTACTTAACGTTAATTCACGCATCCGTCTATGTAGTTATTATAAAAAGGTTTAATTGGTCTGTTTACATTATAACTCTTAAATTATCTTCGAACGTCATTTAGCTGCTGTGATAAAATTTAATGCAATTGAGTTTTCTGTGTAGGGAGTATCAGAAACTGTACCTACTTAGTCCGAAGTAGACAAGTACCATAACAAATTTTCATTAGAAGCAATTGAAGACCGTGCATATTGAGTAAGTATAGCTATATAGCTTATGGTTAAAATCGCTCCTGCCCAAAATACCACGTTCCCAAAATAGGTACCAGCTTTTTTAAAATACTTCATTAAGTACCTACCTATTTAGCAAATTTCTAGCTTACCATATTCACGTTACATCACATTACAAAATCCAAGATTATTCAAGGAAGTGATTTTTTTGCAGCAATGTCTTGTTTTGGACATCTGGTACATATAATGGAAATGTAGTATTTTGAAATGTCTGGTATTTTGGGAACGTGGTATTTTAGACACGAGCGGTTAAAATTATAGTTCTTTAAGTCTTGGTGCCCTTAAGATTGAAATTAATGTTTAAAAATCAATATTTTTAGGTTTCGTTCGTATCCGAAAGTTGAGACGGAATTCGCTATTAAATACTGTCGCTAAGTTGTCCACATGCCCTTCTGTTTATCTGTTGCAGCGCTCTATCTCAAGAATCGTAGTAGATAGACAACTGAATATAAGTACATAATGTGTTTCTATTGCTGCTACAGCGAAAAATATAGTTAGGTATAGGTATTTATGTAATTAATTAAAGGGGGTCCCCATACAAGAAACGGATTACTTTTTGTTATCGTTGTGTTTCTAAAACGTTTAAACATACCTAGCCTACAAACCTCAAACTTGGAATGATAATAGAGATAAATTATACCTACTACTACTGCACATATATAATAAAAACCAGTGAATCGTTAGTCGGTTTTAGGGAAATAATCATACAGGTACCTAGTCAGTTTAATTTTATTGAGATTTTGTGGTGTACTACTTATTAAGTAGGTACCATGGACTTAATACCTAACCAGGACTGAGTACTAACTTTTATTAGTCAATCAAATGTTTCATCCATTGGACTTCGGTCCCCAGGCATAACATCTGCCTGGAGAGAAATCTCTCTATTGTAACTACCCCCAAAGTATCAATGCGATCAGTGACACGTCTTACCAAATACATTGGCATGCAATTTTATCTAGTTCTGAAGCACTATATACTAGTATATAGGTACACATCAGTATTCAAAAATTTACATTTTTTTTTTTTGAAATTTAAAAGTTTTCTATTTGTATATCAAATACCTAATAAGGGTTTATTAATAACATAACATTAAAGTAATTAACTAATTATACAGAAATAAAAAAAAAAATTATATATACTAGAACAATTAACCTAAAACTAAAAACCTTAAAAAATATAATATAGTAAATAACTAAAATACATTATTAAAAGGAGTCCCTTTAGGCAAGGTTCCGAAGATACTGGCAGCGTTCCCCCTTTGAACAGCTAGACTAATTCTTTGTCCGAGGTAGCTGCCAGCTCTTCGGTCTCCTGTGATGTCGACTAACCTTTTTGTAATTTCCTTAAAAAGCCTTATGGCGCTAGGACCCCACGGACCAAGGGTCTCGACACCGAATGGGACAAAATCATATTCGGAGCCTAGACCCCTATATTTGCATGCTTTAGCTTTTTCAGCCGCTTCACAAGCCGCACCAGCTCTGTTATTGGTTCCATGTAGATGGGAGGGGGCCAGCGTGTCTGAACAGGTTGCATCCCATACCAGCACCCGGCCCATCTTCCATGGAATCAAACTCATACCGTCCGGTCTCTTGCCATCGTCTCTTGCAATTCCAGTCGGCTCAAGTAGACTTGGCACGTTGACGGTGGCAAGGGACCGGCGTATGATATCGTTTAGTGCGGCATGTCTCGAGAAGCGGCCTGCACTTTTTTGGCATGACAGTCCGTGATGTCCTAGCTTGTCGACATCACTGCCACAGGGACATTTATGAGGAGCGCAGACCGGAACCCCAAGCCGTAGACAGGTTGCGATTCGCAATGTGCCAGGCTCAAGAAATGTTCCTGTATTTGATGATGGGTACGCGTGAAGCCAGTAGCCGGCCTCATGCGTACCCACGGCCAAAAGCCTAGCACGCGCTGAACCTGTACTACAGCTCAAAAGATTGTCATAAGTCAATTTGCAGTTTATGTCGTCCCAGCTCCTCTGTGAATTTGGAGAAACTGGAAAATTTTGACCTGGGCATGCAATTAAGAAAGCATTTCTAGCTTCTTCCAAGCCAGCAATCTCAAAGTTTGAAGGGAATGCCCTTAAAATTTTACTTATGAGATTTGCTGAACTATGGACAGAAGATAGGAAGGCTGGTAAAGCGACACTGGAAATTTTGCGAATCCCTAAACCACCATAACGGATGGGTAGGGATGCTTGGGTCCAAGATTGCTCGTTCAGCTGCATATTAAGAATCGATTCTAAGCTAATTTTGATTAAGTCGTCTACTTGTGTCAAAAGATCTGGGAGTTTCCAAAAGGAGCAGCAACGGAGCACATACGTAAATTTTGGGACGAAAAGACAGAATTTTAAGATGCAAAGTGCATAATGTGGACTTATTTCAAGGAGACGGTCGGCAGAATTTACATTAAAACTAAATACTAATTACAAATTAAATTTAAATAAATTAACAGTATAATTAAAAAAAAAGCAAAACTAACTAAACTAAAAACTAAATAAAATTCATAAATGGTTCCCCCCGCGGCATGGACCCAAAGATACTGGCAGCATTACCTCGCTGTACAGCAATGCTGATACGTTGAGCGAGGAAGCTGCCAGCTCTTCGGTCCCCTGTGGTATCACAGAGCCTTTTCGAAATTTCTTTATAGAGTATTTTTGCGCTGGGGCCCCACGGACCTAAGGTCTCAACCCCGAATGGTAGAAAGTAGTATTCAGAGCCGAGACCTTTGTATTTATTTGCCTTGAGTTTCTCCGCCGCCTCTGCTGCTGCACCAGCTTGATTTGCTGTTCCGCGGACGTGGGAAGGAGCTAGTGTGTCTACGCAAGTAGCGTCCCACACTAGCACACGACCCAATTTCCACGGAATCAGTGACATTCCGTCTGGTCTCTTGCCATCATCTCTGGCGATGCCCGATGGCTCCAGTAACGCAGGCACATTGACGGTGGCAAGAGAGCGACGGATAATGTCATTGAGAGCAGAGTGTCTAGAGAAGCGGCCCGCACTCTTCTGGCATGAAAGGCCGTGGTGTCCCAGCGCGTCGACATCAAAGCCGCAGGGGCATTTATGTGGTGCGCAAACTGCTAACTCCGAGGCGCAGGCAGATAGAAATTCTAAGAGTGTCGGGCTCTAGAAAAGTACCAGTGTTGGCTGATGGAAAGGCGTGCAACCAGTAGCCAGCTTCCTTCGTACCTGCAGCCAACAGTCTGGCACGATCAGAGCCCGTGCTGTGGCTCAGAAGGGTTTCATATGTCAAATTTGACTGAATGTCGTCCCAGGACCTTTGAAATTTAAAATTTTCTGGCAAATCCTTTCCCGGACAGGCAATAGACCAAGCGTTTTTAGCCTCTGTCAAACCCGCAGTCTCATAGTTTAAAGGGAAAGCCCTCAGAATTTTACCTATGAGATCTGCCGAGCTATGAGCGGAGGACAAAAAAGCTGGTGCAGAAATAGAAGAAATTTTGCGAATCCCTATCCCACCAAAGCGAATAGGAAGGGATGCTTGAGTCCAGGATTCTTCGCTTAGCTGAATGTTCAAAATTGATTCCAGGTTTGCTTTGATCAAGTCATCCATTTGTGTCAGTGAAATTTTGAATTTAGTGAAAGGACAGCAGCGAAGTACATAAGTAAATTTTGGAACGAAAAGACAAAATTTTAAAATTGTCAATGCGAAATGAGGACTAATTTCAAGCAAACGAATTTCATACCTTTTGAATTTAGATTTAATAATTTAATCCGTTTTCTAATTGAATAACTTAAAACCGGTTGTCTGTAAAGTAAAAATTTAACAATTGGTTTTTACCCACCGTCATAACCCACAGAAATATATCGAGTCATAACCCGAAAATTTACTAACATACTTAGGCTATAATTTACAATAATTTCTTCTAATATATAAAAATCTCGTGTCACGGTGTTTGTTACCGAACTCCTCCGAAACGCCGGCTTCACTGATTTTTATTTTACTTATGAAACTTTTTTGTCCGTATTCGGTAGGTCTGGTCGTAGGCTATTTTTTAAACCTACCCCTATTCTTCGCGGACGGAGTCGCGGGCAACAGCTAGTATCTTTATATAAATTAACACTAAGTATGATTAATAAAAATAAAATAAAATAACAAAACTACAACTAAGTATAAAATTACACTTCCTTTTGGCTTTGCCGTAGTCGTATAAAAATTAATAAAAGGTTCCCCTGCGGCATGGACCCAAAGACACTGGCAGCATTACCTCGCTGTACAGCAATGCTGATACGTTGTGCGAGGAAGCTGCCAGCTCTTCGGTCTCCTTTGGCATCATTTTATACATTGTTAGAAAAAGTCAGAGCTCAGGCGCTAGCAACACTGACGAGACGACAAGGTCACAGAAAGGTAGAGCCGAATGTAGCGACATGTTCCTCCATATGTCGTCAGTTTAGACTTTTCGTGATAGCATTTATTATACTAAATTAATAAAAACATATACTTAAAGGTGTAAATATAAGACTAAAACTACTATTAAATTAAAATAACTAAAACTAAACTTAATTAAAAAAGAGAGGTGGGCCTCTTGGCATGGTGCCCATCACGCAGGCAGCATTCCCGCGCTGAACAGCGATTGCGATTCTTTGCGCGAGAAAGCTGCCGGCGCGAGGGTTGCCTGTTGCCTCTCTCAACCTATTGCTGAGCTCCCTGTGTAGCTCCAGTGCACCCTTACCCCAAGGACCTAGAGTCTCGACGCCGAAAGGAAAGAAATGATATTGGGCGACGAGACAGCTATATTTGGTGACCTTGAGGCGTTCCCGGGCGTCTGCCGCCGCCCCAGCACGTTTGGTAGTTGCTGGAAGGTAGGACACCGCCAGGGTGTCTGTATCTGTGTCGTGATTGTTTGGCAACACGTTTCTTAGTCATTGAGGTTTACTCACGGGATGGTGTGCCAGCTTCGTCGGTAGGTACCTACGAGTATGTCACGAATCTATTCGGGATTTCCGACAGAAGAGTGATTCTGAGAAGCACTTGTTTCTATTCTAGGCGCTTAGCAAAGCAATTATCTATCATTCCAAAAGATCAGGCGTTATACGTTATTCAATTTTTGAACTTCGCATCGTGCCGTTCCGTTCGCGTATAGTTTAAAAAAACAGAAGAGTAAAAGGGATGGCGCGATACGAACTTCGAATTTCGTAGGCGCCACCAGTTTAGAAAATGTCTCGACATTCACGTCATTCGTTCTGCACAGTATACCTACTATGTTTTTTTTTGCATTAGAAAGAAGGTATAAGCGATCTTGCTTGAAATGTCTTTTATAGAAAAAATCTTTTGAAAAATAAGTCATAGCAATTGTTTTGGTTTCATAAGTACTTAATAGTTACTATTTTTTGAAGCGTTTTTCAATAAAAAGACTCGTCAAAATTGTTTACCCTTTTTCTCATGCTAAAAAAACGAAGTATAGATTCTCCTGCAACTTCTCCGCTAGTACACGTGCAAGACACCTAGAGCTGTGCGACACATGTGTTTTCCAAAATATCTCGTGTGGTGTTTTTCATAGTTGAGTGTCTGCCGTGTGTTGATTTATGTGGAAGTGGAGGAGGGCGGTTCTGCATGAAAACACATACGTCAAGCACAATTCTGCTGTATTTTGTATGGCAATTGTTAATTATGACGTCACTTTTATGCCAACTCAATCGACTAAGTGTTTTAAAGCAGCTAAAAATTTAATTTTACAGTTAATTGAAAATTAATCTGGTTTTCAGGGCTAAAAATTGTTTTATGGTGTTATCATCCTTATTCTTCAAAAAGGTAATATCCTAACAAACACATCTTGTGCGAGTCGTAATCGTAACAAAGTTTTCGCCTTAGTTTTGGCGTCATGCCGAATTTCTTCATTATAATTTAAACAGTAATAGATCGGAAACTATCCGAGAAAGCCTCGCCAACTTATTTGAGTTATGTAGTACAATACCGTAGTGCACTTTCCAGCCTCCGGCTCGGAAACTAGTATAATATCGCGGCGTCCTAGGCGAGCCTAGATGGCAGCAAAGCCTTATTTGTCTATCTAACGGCTGCACAACCAAACAAGGCCAACCATTTATCTTAAAATTCCTCTTCCGGCCCCAATTCAAAGAAAATATGCAAAGTGAAACACGCAAAAATACTCACGTTTTTTTATCCTTGAATTCAAATTTTATGACACACTCACAACTTTATAAAAGCCACAGATTAAAAATAAAAACAAAATTTAGACACAAACAGCACTATTAAAAAAAAATTAAAAGTTTTTTTTCGATGTTTCGTATTTCGTCGGTTCGAATTTGCGCGATTTGAAATACGTTTGCGCGCGGAACGGTTGCGCGCGCACTTGAATGGAGCGCGGGAAAACTGAACGGAAATATCGGATTCGTCGAGATGACGCGCGACACGTACGACGGTCTCTCTCTTTCAAGCTTTCTTGAAACGAGATAGCAATAACGTCGTGAGATCATACTATTTGTAGGTTTTTCTTAAGAATATTTATGATTTTAACTAGCTATTGCCCGCGACTCCGACCGCGAAGAATATATAGGGGTACAAAAAATAGCCTACGACCTATTCTCAGACCTGCCGGGTATGTATTACAATACCGAAGTACGAAAGATCGAATGTATTAAAACATCGAATGGATCAAAAAACCGACACGATTTTTTTCTGAAACCGTAAACTTCTTAGAATTTATTAAAACGGCATCATACAGAACCCTAATGGGTTCTAAGCTAATGCTTAGGTTAGGTTTGTTTTATAACAATCTTAAAAAGTTAACGGTTTCAAAAAAAAATCGTGTCGGTCTTTTGACCCCTTCGATGTTTTAATACATTCGGGCTTTCGTACTTCGGTATTGTAATACATACCCGCAGAGTACCTATAGAGAAAAAAAAATCATAAAAATCGGTCAAGCCGTTTCCGAGGAGTTCGATAACAAACACCGTGACACGAGATTGTTATATATGTATTAGAAGAAGGATGTAGCTACTATGTATACTTCGTATTTTTAGCATTGGAAAAGGGTAAACAAACAATCTTGATGAGTCTTTTTTATCTAATGAACTAAAACAATTACTTTGCTCACGCGGGTGAGCAAAGTAATTGTTTTAGTTCATTAATATGGACCTCCGCAAAGTAACGCCTGATTCAATAAATTCTTTTTTATCTTTCGCTTTAAAAAAAATAACTATTATTTTATTTATGAAACCAGAACAATGTAAATGACCATTATGTCCTTTCCTTGCTACCTAATTGTTACATAATATTTGCTATGACTTATTTTTCAAAAGCTTTTTTCAATAAACAGGCACGTCTAAATTCTAATCAAAACGATAAATAATACGCTTCCAGTAAGTGAAAGTTTTTTTGAAATCGGTTTAGTAGGTAGATCCAGAGATTATCTCTAAATATAAACAATCACACAAACAAAGTTTAATAAAAGCATAGTAGGAATACCTACTAGATGTTGCCCTTCTATTCAATTCTATTTTTTATTTCTATTCAATTTCAATAATTTAATTCTGATAAAAAATAAACCATGCATAAATCTTTGCGTTTATACACCGTCAAAATGACCGTCTTCAGACCTTAATTAACAACTAGGACTAACGTAGATAGTCGTCAAGACGAAGCAAAAGAACCCAAACTCGATGGGTTTGTGTCATTTTATTATGGAGTGCCTATTCCCACCTTCCAGCACCATCATCAGACCCTGGTTGCCATCTAGGCTAGGACTAAAGTACTCGTTGAGACAAATAAAACGAGTCCAAACTAGATGGGGAGTGCCGTTTCATTATGGAGTGCCTTTGGCCACCTTCCAGGTCCATCATTAGACCCGGTTACCATCTGGGATTAAAGTACACGTCAAGACGAATCAAACGAGCCCAGATTCGACGGGGTTGTGTTGTTTTATTACAGAGTTCCAATAGCCACCTTCCAGCTCCATCATCAGATCAGCCCCATCCATGTCACAATAATATTGCATTGTCGCCTGATTTACACATGCATGTAAAATTTCAGCTCAATCGGTAATCGGGAAGTGGGTCAAATTTAACTTGCAAGATTTGATTACACTAAATAAAAGCATGGGCAAGTGAAACTAAATAAAAGCTGGTAAAAAATAAAAGCTTGGTTATAAACTGTCAGTCAATTGAAATTGCAAACAATGTAAACAAACTTTAATTAATTAGTATAAAATGTCTTTAATTTCCATTTTCCCTCATCAAATACTGCTACATCCGTGTGTTATTTAATAAATACTAACCACAATCAAGGATCAAGGATGATATAGACTGGATTAGCAATCGCCATAGTACAGATCGGCCGCGATTTTTATAGTTTGATTATTAAATCTAGATGGCGCTGAAATATAGCCCGAGGCTTTGAAAGCAAAACAAGAAGACAACAGATGTTTCATATTACTACAAATGTATTATTTTTCAAAAATATTGCATAATAATACATTTGCAGTAATATGAAATATCTGTAGCCTTATTTTTTGCTTTCAAACCCTCGGGCTGTGTCAGCGCCATCTAGATTTAATAATCGAACTATAAAAATCGTGGCCGATCTGTACTATGGCGATTGCTAATCCAGTCTATATCATCCTTGCTACAATACTATCGTAAACCATTAAAACAATAAACAAGTGCTAGAATATGGATATTTCATTAAATGGTTTATTTACATTGTTCGCAATTTCAATTGACAGCGATTTTAAAATTACTAATTCATGAAACTAATGCGTTTTCAAAAATCTCAAGAGATGGCGTTTTGGCTTTTACGTTGATCGTTGGCGTTGTTATTCGGTAGCAACGTGTGGTGTGACTGCGTAGTTCTTACTAGTTCCAACAGATGGCGTTTATGGCAGTAATAATAATAAACTTTTCTGATAAAAATACAAATAAATACAATCCATCTTTATCTAAAGCTTATTGAAGCATAATTATTATACTTTGGTAATGAAGAACTTCCTTCCATCCAAGGCATTAACTAAGTATCTATAAATTATAATAACATCTGTACGAAATTATTTCTTGCACGATAAGTACTATTGACTACAGAAAGTTTGGAAATCCCAGTTTTTATCCACATGGATAACACGAAAGTCCTAATTTTACATCAGCAGCAGGTCCGCCTGGCATTGCCTTATATGGCAATGAAATCGTTGAGCCAACCAGAAGTTGTTGTCTGCGCATGTGTGTGGGATTTTTATGGATAATAATTATGATGTAATTTAGGACTTCAATAATTTCTAAGGCTCAAAATGCTTCAATAATAAGAAGTTTTATGATGCCCCCCTCTAGCAGAAAAAAAATAAACAACGAGAATAACGAACTTTATAGTGCTGCGACACATACAGCAGAACACTATCGATATCGACAAAGTGTTATTTTAATATTCTTTTTTGTGCCTACATAAATAAGCCAAGACATCACAGATATTTTGCAAGTCGTTAGACAATTTTTGGCTACATATTAATAATATGTTCAAATATAAATTATTATTAGTTGGAGATGATGATCAAAATTATAGTTTTATTTTCAAGTTTTACTTACGTTATACCACACGAATGAATATTATTGATTGTAAAATTGATAGACAAAAACCAGGTAGGTACATTTATTTGTAAGAAATATCCAATACTAAATATGTGTCATGAAATTCGTTGTTTTTAACTACATACACTATTCTAGAATAATACTACAAGACGTAATTGTTAAAAACAAGGCATACAGACTCGCATATTAGTATAATAGTCAAGGTACACTTGACAGCTTTTAAACCAATTCGTGACTCCTTGCTAAAGTGAGCTCGAACGGCAAATATGCATTGACTAACTAATACGTGAGTAACCCGTGAACCTTATTTTAATCTAATCTTCTTTTCTAACATCGATACCTTAGTTCACACTCGTACTAATTACAGTTTTGCAAATTTTACAGGAGAGCAATTTTTATGTTTGTACGTAAATATCTTATCAATAGTGGGGAAAAAATTTCAATTTATGACTTTGTATCTTGGAATAGGTCTTTGAGATTATATTATGTCAAATATTTAATTACAATTCTCGTCAATTCGTCTTTATACTGAAAACTGACGTTTAAATAGTCTGCCTCCTCAATTAATACAAGTATGCACGTCAAAAGTGTGAAATCATTGCAGTTAAGACATTGGTGATTATATTAATTTATTCCATGATAAAAACATGTATAATAAAGAGTAAGAAGCGCCCGCCCGAATTTAATATGTATATCGATACCTTAGTTCACACTCATACTAATTACAATAAACTTCACATACGAATTAGCACTGTATGTCATAGTGTACAAAACTACTACTTAATTGTGCACTTCATTGTAATTAGTATGAGTGTGAACTAAGGTATCGACATAATATATAAAAATCACGTATCGAATTTCTCCAAAACGGCTTGACTGATTTTCGTAATTTTTTTTGTTTATATTTGGTAGGTCTGAGAATGGGTGTCGCAGGCTATTTTTTATACCCCTATTCTTCGCAGACGGAGTCGCGGGCAACAGCTAGTATTATAATGTTTTTCCATCTGTACTATTTTTACCATTTCTTTCATATACACTTTCTCATTAATGACATTATTAGCTACCTCGTTACTGCCTGCGAGGGTTTTGGTTTTGGAAATCAAGATATGTATTTCAATGTCACGCGCATTACTTAAAACTTACTGTTTCAACAGAACTTTAGAGAACATGACATGTTTCGTACAAGATATAGAAACAAATTTATAAAACTATCAATCAACGATGTGTTTATCGAAATCGACTTGATAACATCCCTAAAGTTGAATGAATCACTCACCCACATATTCCCGCAATGGTGAGATAATGCAGGCTTGTCCTTATTGGCCAGTCCGCCCATGCGGCAGCCGTATCGACCAATCGCGGCGCCGCATGCGAGGCGTCTCTCCCCGAAACGCCGGCACTATATAAGCCCGCCTAACGGCTTTTTCGTCATATTTCCCGTTTGGCAAGCCTCTTAACCGGTCGCGCCGAACGACGACTGACTTATTTAATTAACTTATTTGTACGTTAAGTTTTACAAAACTCAAATCAAAATGGTGAGTAATGCTATATTCTATTCTTGTTTAGTGCATAAGTAGATATTTCCTACGTTAAAATAATTTAATAGCCATATTTTTCGTTAAATGTTACCGGTTGGCCACGCCGCCATTTCGTGTAGGCCGGCACCGGAGCTTTTAAATATCTATTTTTCAGTGTACTCCACTGTGCAGGGCATTATTCTTACTAATTAAGTGTTATTTTAAAGTAATCCTGCAATTCAGATGTTTTAATTATCTTCTATTTTTAGTCGATTCTCTTTTGTCACGCGAATCATGAGTAGCCGGTTAGAATTTGTCACCATGGCTTCCGAGCCGGTGCCACGCCCGTTGAATCGATAACAGTTAGCACCGACACCGATTAAATAGCTTTTGTCTAAATCGGTACCTATTTAGGTACATTTCAATAAATAATCTGGATTTCTTTTCATTTGAAAAGCGATGACGTGTCTATGACCTCGTTCTAGGCTGATTATATGGATGATCTCACTTGTTATGTCCCCAATAGCTTTATTTAAAAACTAATTTGCATACATATTCGATGTTTCTGAAGGCCTTGTTCTAGAATCAATATTAAGTTAAAATTTTAAGTTTCGAACAGCAGTGGGCCTTTGTTACAAGTAGTACCTTTCACCTTTCTCTTGCAGTATTTATGTTCTACTTGTCTTCTCCATTGTATTGTAACGAACTTTCTCTCCATAATCTATAACCGAGTCGGACCTTTTTTTTATCCCACTGCGCGGCGCAAAGGGGGGTTATGTTTTGTGTTAATTTGTAACTACTATACATATAAGAGATATCAGTAGCTTCGTAAATACCGATTGCCGAGTAGTGGTATTTATTTAACGTATGAGTAAGTAGGTATAGTAGCTTTCACATTTAAATTACCCGGCGCGCTCATTTTACCACCGGGTCCCCGGCGCCGATTGTACGACAACCGGCACGATTGAAAAGGCCTTCCATCTTCTAGTTCTAGTAATCATTTTAAGAAAAATATTCTGGATAGACCTGTTAGATGATCGCTAGGACAAATTAAGAGGTACATTTTAACTATCATTAACTTATTTGTATTCTACCCACAGCGTGAGTGCATCTCAGTACACGTTGGACAAGCCGGAGTCCAGATCGGCAATGCCTGCTGGGAGCTCTACTGCCTTGAGCACGGGATCCAGCCTGATGGCCAGATGCCCACTGACAAGACCATCGGAGGCGGAGATGACTCCTTCAACACCTTCTTCAGCGAGACTGGAGCTGGCAAGCATGTGCCCCGTGCCGTGTTTGTTGACTTGGAACCTACTGTAGTTGGTAAGTGTTAAAATTTACTAGAAACCCCTATAGTTTTACGCTTTTCTATGTGAATTAGTTTTCATTTTATAATGGAAGCATTTTACAATACTAATGACTTCCTTTTTTTTGTTAACAGATGAGGTCCGTACCGGCACATACAGACAGTTGTTTCACCCAGAACAACTTATCACTGGTAAGGAAGATGCGGCGAACAACTACGCCCGCGGTCACTACACCATCGGCAAGGAAATCGTCGACCTAGTGCTGGACCGCATCCGCAAGCTGGCCGACCAGTGCACCGGTCTCCAGGGCTTCCTTATCTTCCACTCCTTCGGTGGGGGTACCGGCTCCGGCTTTACCTCTCTCCTCATGGAACGTCTCTCAGTCGACTACGGAAAGAAGTCCAAGCTCGAGTTCGCCATCTACCCCGCGCCTCAGGTGTCCACCGCCGTCGTGGAGCCCTACAACTCCATCCTTACCACCCACACCACCCTGGAGCACTCCGACTGCGCCTTCATGGTCGACAACGAAGCCATCTATGACATCTGCCGCCGCAACTTGGACATCGAGCGCCCCACCTACACGAATCTCAACAGGCTGATCGGTCAGATCGTGTCCTCCATCACCGCCTCGCTCCGTTTCGACGGCGCCCTGAACGTGGACCTGACAGAGTTCCAGACCAACTTGGTGCCCTACCCCCGTATCCACTTCCCGCTGGTCACCTACGCGCCGGTCATCTCCGCCGAGAAAGCTTACCACGAGCAGCTCTCTGTGGCGGAGATCACCAACGCCTGCTTCGAGCCGGCCAACCAGATGGTCAAGTGCGATCCTCGCCACGGGAAGTACATGGCCTGCTGCATGCTGTACCGCGGTGACGTCGTCCCCAAGGACGTGAACGCGGCCATCGCGACCATCAAGACCAAGCGCACCATCCAGTTCGTGGACTGGTGCCCCACCGGGTTCAAGGTCGGCATCAACTACCAGCCGCCGACCGTGGTGCCGGGCGGTGACTTGGCAAAGGTGCAGCGTGCGGTGTGCATGTTGTCCAACACCACCGCCATCGCAGAGGCCTGGGCCCGCCTGGACCACAAGTTCGACCTCATGTACGCCAAGCGCGCCTTCGTCCACTGGTACGTCGGCGAGGGTATGGAGGAGGGAGAGTTCTCCGAGGCGCGCGAGGACTTGGCCGCTCTCGAGAAGGACTACGAAGAGGTCGGCATGGACTCCGCCGAGGGCGAGAACGAGGGAGCCGAAGAGTATTAAGTCAGTCGGCGCACTCACACCCGATACATTCCGCGGTGAAAATGAATAAAACATAAATTATGTGGATTTCTATAGTTTGATTTTTATCCCTTAGATCTTGTAAATTATTGAGAATATAGTCATTCATTCCTGGAAACGCGTACATTGAGGATAAATTAAAATAGGATAGGTAAGGTATGCATTAAGTAAACAAGTCTCATAATAAGCTGAATCATACCTATCCTATGATGCATACTTACAAACGAGCTCTTACATAAATAAATACCAATATCATTCATTATGTACATGCTTATCTTCAGTTCAATGTCAGTTGCGCTTCTAAATGCATAAAATTTTGCTCTGAGTTCTGATAAACAACAAGTAACCAACCGACCTACACTAATATAATTCTGAAATAGGTAACTCGTTATAAAATTAAGACTACGTACAATTTTGTATTCAATCAAATGGCAATTTTCGAGTTATTGCTTATCAGCATCCTAATATGACTGGTCTGGAGTTCTAAGAACGGCAACAGCCTCACTATTAGCAAAATTGTCTACTTTTCATTTGGCCTGAATAATTGCAATGAGCTTTTCCTACTGTTGTGTCTAATTAGAAATACGAAGTGTCATTTCCTCTTGTTAGGGCCGTTTCCCTAACATAATATCCTCTTCTCTATACCTACTATACTAATAGAAAAGTGCGTACCACCTACTTATATCAGGGAACCGACTACTAAGGGTACTCAAATGTTATTTCCTAACTTCTATTTTGCGATGTATGCCTACTGATAGCTTAAACGTCTGATAGCCTACTTACGTATTAGGTATTTATTACGTAAGGAAGGATTTGATGTTTTTCATTGTGACCGTCGTCACGCTACGTAAGTGACACTAGGCGGCCAAGGTGATCAGATTGTCTATCAATGCATATCGCTTTACATCCCACACAGATCCTTGCGGCCAACCTACGTAAAAATAAAATACATCCGTAGCTAGACATGTAGGTACATGTAAGTAACGACATTTAGACCTTGTTGCTTATTGGGCAATTGGGCATGACATGACATGATGATACCTCATAGGTAGGTAAGGTACCTACCTATTTATGTAATACCTAAGAGTACAAGCAATTTTTGTACACATACTCTTATTTCGTTCGGAGATCTTGGAAACTGCTCATGAAATTTTCTGTGTGGGGGTTTTCGGAGTCGAATAATCTTGGTATTATCTCTGGAAAAAAGCGTTTTTTAGTTTTAGCGCGAATGGAACGCCCAGGTTGCAAATTTAGGAACGTCTTCCAAGTTTAAAAAATTAAATGGATAAATCTGGGCTAGGAGTTAACTCAAGGTTATACAGTAGATAATGTATACTACAGGGTTATTTGTAATTCACTAGCATCCTTTTAACCCTAAACTCCTACCACTTAAACAAATGTTTTTTGTTTTACGGCTATTGTCATAACTTAATATTTTTGGTGTAATAACGTTTTGAAAATTTGAGATTACCTATTATTTTTACGATACTCTGTGTATTTGTATGGGAAAAAAAGTGCTTCATTTTAAAAAGACGTAAAACAAAAAACATTAGTTTGAGTGATAGGAATTCAGGGTTAAGAGGATGTCAGTGAATTACAAATAACCCTGTATAATTGAGGCGGTGTTCGAGTAGCGACTGCGAACCCGAACGCATGATGCTGTAACTGTACCTACACCGTGCAGAAGAAGGTTTGTTTTAAAAAATCCTTTCAACTCTGAAGTCAAAGATGTCTCCATACGGTTCTTGTAGTTTCCTTTCCTATTATGGTAGTGTATTATGAGCAATGGGTCCAAGACCGCCCGCTCGCGCCCGCCACCGACGGCAGTGGGTGGAGGTAGTGGCGACGGCTGACATCACCGCGGCGCTGTCACCGCCATATACAGCTAGTAATGACCTCATTTTGGAAGTATCGAGTGTTTACTTAGCTTGAAGTATAACATATCGAATATTTTCGAATACTTATTATTCAAGTGACCCAGTTGTGGTTTAATTAAAATTGAAAATACTACTTGGTTGAAGAATGTATCCTCTTGTTTATGCCAGCAGTTAGCTCATTTAGTAAAGTAAGAAGGCAATTCTAATGAATTGCAACTTGTATCTCTTATTAGGCGTCGTTTGCCACCTACATAAAACAGGTTAGCGACCAATCGCTCTAACTTTGCATTAGAGTTATTCGGCTAACAAATTATTTTGTAAAATAGGAATTAAATTGTAGGTAGATAAATATCATGAAAACGGATAAGATCACAGAGCCATCCCAGATAAATTAAGTAAGTATTAATCAACCAATGTATTTTTTCATGGTTAGGTACGTACCATCGCCCCAGACGTCAGATACCCATTTTCATAACAAATTTGCTTGCAGCCGTTGATGTTTATTGCTATGGATTGTTATGGACAGATGTCTAGCCACTGCACGCAAACTGGGCCTTTAAGGTGGTTATCTGGCGCTTGGGGCGATAGTACATCTAAAGTTTGAATTAGATGTTAGAAAATGGATTTCGAAAAAAATTAGTTACTTATCTGAATTACATTGAAAACTTAAGGTAACATTTAGATTCATTATTATTATTATTTTTAAATTTAGTTGATATTTTATTGTATTTTCATTATTAATTATTATCATTTTATTTGTATCGATCCTTTTACGAATTTCTTAAAATTACCTGACATGTTTGTTATGTATTTTTTCAGAACATAATAAACAAATATATCTATCCAAACTTCCATAATAATCCATAATCCTTACTATATTATAAACGTGGAAATAACTCTTGCCCGTCTGTTACCTCTTCACGCTTAAACCGCTGCATTAATTCGAATGAAATTTGGTATGGAGATAGTTTGAGACTCTGGGAAGGAGCTTTTTAGTCCAGAAAATTACATAGAGTGATAGCGCTAAACGAGTACTTCGCAGACGGAGTCACGGGCAACAGCTAGTTAGTCTATATATTTTTAATTGTAAAACTACTATTTCGCATTCCTCGTCGTTTTACTCACCTGACCTTATCTTAAGTACAATAATATCATTAACTTATGAATGAATGAATGAATTAAATTTATTTCAGACTAAAACATTGGTCCATTTTGTTAGTAACAATTGTACTTAAATCTATTTTAGTAATAAGGAAGTCAGAGAACATAAAATAGTCACTTAGTCTTAAATAGTAAAATAGTCAAACTTAGGAGAAAAGAAAAACTCATCATCATTTCAGCCAAAAGACGTCCACCGCTGAACATAGGCCTCCCCCAAGGTTCGCCAAACAGATCGGTCATGTGCCATCCGCATCCAAACGTTCCCGCAACGTCGCTCCATATTGTTGGAGGCCTACTTACACTGCGTCTTCCGGTCCGTGGACGCCACTCAAGAACTTTTAAACCCCAAAACAAAAACTATTCAGAACCAATATAAAGTCGGAGGAGACATCGAAACTCTCCCGGTGCAGTTTTAATCTCAGGAGAAGTATTTCCAGCCGGGTCGTCGACCTCGTTAATTCGGTCCGCGGCGGGAGCGCACTTCTTTCACCGTCACTGTTTTTTTGCTTGTTTTAGAAATTTAGACCAAAATATTTGTATCAAGACTGTTGAAGCTACAAGTCTGGTAGAACGGTGAATGTGGTCAAAAATATTATGCGGACTAAGCACAGGTTGACGAGTGTAAATGTGTTCAGATATTTAAATAAAATATCGTGAGACAATTTATATCAATTGATCTAGCTCAGCTTTACTCAACCTTTTTTTTGTGTGGGCCACAAATGCGTTGTAGCAATGGTGCAGCGGGCCGTAAAATTAAAAAGTTAAAATGGTTGAGAATCGATACGATTTTTATGCCAACCACGCCATTCGTAGAAGCTTGGTGGGCCGCAGGTTGAGTATAGATGATCTAGCCCCAACGAAGCAAAGCTTGTACTGTACAGTTGACCAAGAAATTCCTACCACCGTAAAGTTCAATAAATAAATTATAAATAAATATTAGGGGACAATCTTACACAAATCGACCTAGTCCCAAACTAAGCAAAGCTTGTACTATGGGTACTAGACGACGATAAACATACTTATATAGATAAATAAATACTTAAATACATAGAAAACATCCATAACTCAGGAACAAATATTCGTGCTCATCACACAAATAAATGCCCTTACCGGGATTTGAACCCAGGACCTCTTGCTTCGTAGGCAGGGTCACTACCAACTAGGCTAAAGCGGTCGTTAAACAATGTCAGTTAACGTTAAAGTAATTGATTTGTAAGTGAGAATAGCATTTGATGTTTTAAGCAGTAAAATTATACAGCTTAACCTTTTCTATGCGGGAAGTGAAAAAAATCGTGCATTCTAGTCTCAACTGTTTTATATAAATCCAATGATACAGATTAAAAAAAAATACAAATATAACGTCTTAAATTGGGCACGGATCCGCTTCTTAAAGCATACGAGGGGATAAAACATCAAAGGCTACTTTCACTTACAAATCAGTGTGACAGCCAGTCATTCATATTCACCACATCACACAAAATACTCTTGCTTCATAGTCTACTCTATCCTGAAATTATACTGTAATAATTAGGTGAATCTTTGATCAATTATAACTGAAGATACACATTGCCGAACAAAATCCCCTTCAAAGAATGTCCCAACTTTTTTATTTGTTTGCATAACAATTAAAATCATCACCTACACAGAAATTTGAACCTAGTCTTTACTTCATTACAGTCGAATTTCGGTTGACACTTGACAGCTAAACTTGACAATTTCACGCAACGTACTGAGAAAAAAGAAGGCCACTTTTATCAAAGTGGCGCTCATTTGGCTCGGACATTTTCGGGCGCGCGACTGTGGATCTACAGTTATAATTGATCAAAGAGGTGAATCAACTTTTTCATGCCACCCGTTGCTATGGTTACACAAATTTTGCCCCTTGGACAACCTAAGTATTTTTCTATGAAGCAGTATGAAGATTGTCACATTGGACAGAGTAAACAACACAAAAAGTTGATTCACTCAATTAATAGAAATGGTAAGTAAACAAAAATTTGTGTTCATTTCGTATATTCAAATAACAGCAAAACGCACCAAACAACTTAATTCACTTAAACTGTCTCTCATCGATTAGATACGCAACTAATTTTTACATAATCACTAATAAAATTGAAACGGCTAAGATAACATACAGGGGCTGTTTCACCACCCATTGATTAATTTTAACTGACGGATAAATGTAATGCAGACTCCGTCTATTCGAACAAAACAAACAGAGACGGCATCATATTTATCCGTGCAATAAATTTGATCAATGGATGGTGAAACAGGGGGTTACTCTTTTTGTCTTTAATCCTCTCTTTAAGTTTCTACCAAGCAAGTCCAGTATGAAAAAGGTAAAACTAATAACATCGACAAAAGAGTAACGCTATGTTGTGCTAGCCGGCTTCATTTTATCTAGATATCGATGTGGGTATACTACTTACATTACAAATCCACGCAAGTCACTGGGTAACGTTTAACATACTAGGTACAGTCAGCATCAGGTTACTTACAGTTAAAAGTATTCAGGCATTACGATAATTTCAACGACGTGACATCTCGCTCATTTCTTTATTATTAGTTAGACATTTTAATAAGATAAACCTTGTAAATTATGAACAGTTGGACAGTATTTTAACGATGAATCAGTCAACTATCTGAAACTGACTGTACCATTTAATGACAGCCCACGTCCACAGTCATTTATTGGACTAAAAATTCAACACAGTACAGTTAGCAACAAAAAAAGGGATCAACTAATATTAGCTTAGATCTTATTTACCGAAGTTATTCGTTCAAATCTCAGACCAAATAAAAAGCAGAGACAGAATTGAGAACTAAAACGAGGCCGCTAAAAATACGACTCGTTCTGCATTGATACAGTAGGCTACATTCATACATTACATTAGACTATCAAAAGATATTGTATATTATTATTCCTTTTGTTAATTAAACAAATACCTATTATGACGTTAAAGTTTTGTGTGACGTTATGCGCTCTCACTCTAGAACTTTGACGCTGTATATCTTTGTAACTTTTTGTTGGCTTGACCAAAGGAAAAATAAATATCCAATATCTTAATTGACAGACCAATAATAATAAATGATAATATTTTCTTACCCAGGGCACTACCCAGTTACACTCACACAAAGAACCAAACTAGCTAGTTGAGCTACGCGCACGCGCACGAGACAAAACGTTAGTTTTACGATTTTACTTTGGCTCATTTTGTTCGCAAAATCCTGTCTTTACTTTTTATATAGTCTGATATTGAAATACAATGTGATGTAGTTTTATTAACACTGTTATTTAAATAAAATTAGGTTTAAAATTAACATTAAATAAATCTTTAATAACTTTGTATTGTATAAATGGAAGCTTACTGTGTAAGGTATAGTATAAATAAAGCTAAATTATGGCTACGCTATATAAAAGTTCAGTATAAAATAATGGAATAATAGTTAAGGAAATCGTACAAATTGTAGTCCAGTGCATTCGGAGATTATACAATCTTTATTAATTTTTCAAGTTGATCTACAGGGTTATTTGTAATTCACTAGCATCCTTTTAACCCTATTTATATTTGTATGGGAAAAAAAGTGCTTCATTTTAAAAAGTCGTAAAACAAAAAACATTTGTTTGAGTGATAGGAATTCAGGGTTAAGAGGATGTCAGTGAATTAAAAATAACCCTGTATAGTATAAGTGAGAAATGAGGTTTTTTTATACAAACACAAATTTTCACTTAGCAAGCTGATTAAAAATAATATTTTTCTTTCAATTCAGTAGAAAGTTATAATGACACCATAAAACAATAATTCCAAGAAGCGACTTTAAAAATACAACACTATTCTAACCCTGAAAAGCCGATTTATTTTCAATTTACTGTTAAATTTGATTTTTAGTTGCTTAAAACAAATAAATAGTTAGTCGATGGAGTTAGTAAACAAATGGCGTCATTACAAGCTATTCATATACAAAGTCTGAGAGAGAATAATATTTCAACAGCTCATAAAAGTACGTCAGTAAGGTGGTGTCATCATCTCTATTCTAGTGTTTATTTCATTTCGAAAATTTGTGTGAGTATAGTACGGTCAGCCAGCATCAAAAGTAGCTGGTCACTTTTGTACTTTGTCGTAATAACATAATTTTCAATCAAGTATGATCTTTTGCACCTAACTTTAGAGCGACAAGGTACAAAAGTGACCAGCTACTTTTGATGCAGACTGTACCACCTTAACGCGTTCGTTGTCGGCTGTCAGACTCAAGATTTCTCCAGTTGCCACAAACGCACATGTGCGTTCAAATGACTGCTTGACTATGATAGCGGCACTAGGCGAAAGTCACGAATATTAATAAATGCCGTGGCTAGACCGAATAGAGTGAATAATCCTTGTTATCATATCATTAATTTAGCAGGTATGACAGTTCTGTCAGATCCTAAAACCACAGCCACAGTGCAAATTATATAAAAAATTAAACTAGATTTTCATACTTCATAGTATATCGTGTTACTAGAAACGATGATGAATAAGTCATGTAATTGTATTAATAGTGAAAAAATACGGATAACTCACGTCTATGATCGAGTTTAGCTCTAGTAATCAGTAGCTCTGGTGGTAAACCTATAATGAAGGAGCTCCAGAACATTTTTAATACTGTTCTTTTTGATGGAGAACTCCAGAGGCGTGGAAGAGTGTTGTCGTTTCACTCTTAAGCCACGTCTATAAGCTGTTTTCGAGAGTCATCACGAACCGTCTTGCGCGAAGGCTCGACGAGTTCCAGCCCCCCGAACAGGCCGGGTTTCGATCGGGATACTGCACCATAGACCACATCCATACAGTGCGGCAGATTATACAGAAGACCGAAGAGTATAATCGGCCCCTGTGTAAGCGTTTGTGGACTATGAAAAGGCCTTTGACTCGATCGAGATCTGGTCTCTTCTGGAATCTTTGCAGCGATGCCAAGTCGATTGGCGATACATCCAAGTGTTGAAAAGTCTTTACAACGCCGCTACTATGGCCGTCCAAGTCCAGAATCGGCAGTCTGAACCTATCCCGTTGCATCGTGGTGTGAGACAAGGGGACGTTATATCCCCCAAATTGTTCACAAATGCATTGGAGGATGTGTTCAAGACGCTGGACTGGAAGGGGCGCGGCATTAACATAAATGGCGAGTACCTCTCACACTTGCGATTTGCAGATGATATCGTCATCGTGGCGGAAACGCTGCAAGATTTGCAACATATGTTGAATGGCCTAGCTGATTCTTCTCAACGCGTTGGTCTTCGGATGAACCTGGATAAAACCAAGGTTATGTTCAATGAACATATAAGTCCGGAACCAATTGCAGTTCAAGGCAATATTCTCGAGGTTGTTAAGGAGTATGTTTACCTCGGGCAAACTATGGAATTAGGTAAAAACAATTTCGAGAAAGAGGCCAATAGAAGAATACAGCTGAGATGGGTAGCGTATGGGAAACTGCGTCAAGTCTTCACATCGCCAATTCCACAGAGTCTAAAGACTAAAGTCTTCAATCAGTGCGTCCTACCCGTCATGACACACGGTGCCGAAACATGGACACTCACTGTAGGGCTGGTCCACAAATTTAAAATTGCTCAACGTGCTATGGAAAGGGCTATGCTCGGAGTTTCTATAAAAGATCGAATTCGTAACGAAGTGATCCGACAGAGAACCAAAGTTATCGACATAGCCCACCGCATTAGCACGCTGAAGTGGCAATGGGCCGGCCATATAACCCGAAGAACCGATAACCGTTGGGGTAGACGAGTTCTTGAGTGGAGACCACGGATCGGCAAACGTAGCGTGGGACGTCCTCAGACTCGGTGGAGCGATGATCTTCGCAAGGCGGCTGGCAAGAGCTGGATGAGAGTGGCCGAGGATCGTGCTCAGTGGCGTGCCATGGGAGAGGCCTATGTCCAACAGTGGACGAACATAGGCTGATGATGATGATGAATCAGTAGCCTTTGTTCCCGGAGCCACACGTCGCGGCGGCTGCCAAACGCGCACTCCTAGAAGAAGGGCTACGGATTAGCCCGAAACATGTCGAACTAAAGTCCGTATCCGTATTTTTTCACTATAAGTGAGTCTCACGGTAGTTTTATGTTAAAAAATTTATTACATAATTAATATCTATGGTCACGGTCAACGGCCGCTACGAACATTGCACAACTATGAAGTTTCTAAATACTGACAACGTGACCCATAAGAAAAAATGCTATGATTACTAGGTATACCTACTGTCACACGCAAAAAGTATGTATAGCATTTATTTTCCTATGGATAACATTCGTCAAATATTCAGTAGTTGTTCCATGTGTCAGGATTTACTTCATATTAGCCGTTGACTGTAGACTCGTTCTAATTTTTAACTAACGGCGTCAAATAAACGCGTGTTATTTATAACCCGTGGAATGTTTGATAGACACCATTGTCCCTCAACTTCTTGTGCCGGGAGATCCACTAAATTGATGGGGCCGAAAGGTTCTCGAGTGGCGTCCGCGGATCGGAAGACGCAGTGTAGGTAGGCCTCCAACAAGATGGAGCGACGACCTAATTAAGGTTGCTGGAACGCGTTGGATGCGGATAGCGCAGGACCGATCAGTTTAGTGAGCCTTGGGGAAGGCCTATGTTCAGCAGTGGACGTCTTTCGGCTGAAATGATGACGATGATGAAGTCCACAAAAACTTGAGGGACAAATGGTGTCCATCGGAAACTCCAAGGGTTGACGTGTGTATCTGTGTCGCTCTGTGGCACCGTAGCTCCCAAACGGATAGACTGAGATAAGAACTTTTTTTTTAAGTTCGGCGTGCTGTCAAAGGGACCCTAGCACGCATAAAGAAGTATTAAGACTCTCTATATATATTTAACAAACTATGGTAAAAGTTATCAAACGAAAAATTCAGAGACATTACTTCTAACATAGTATTAATTTTATGGCTTAAATAAACAATACTTGTAGTACTATAATTTGGAATAAAATAATACTTATTTCATAGGATTTTTAACAGCATGCATTGTCATACACCTAATATTAGCTGCGTAATTTTGAGTCTTAGTTTTTTTTTTATAAAAGTTTTTGCCCTCAAAAACGTTAAGATAAGCTTATTTGGGATCTCATCTTGTCACAACAGATGCCGAAGAATAAAGCATGCTTCACTGTATTTTTTTTAATTACTGCAACAATGTCCCAATTTTGAAACAAATACGAATACCGTTTTATTATTATTTGAATGAATATTTTCAAAAACAGTACTAACTATTCGGGTAACCGCAAATCTCTAATTCGATACAAAACACTAGTACCAGCTACAGCTAAACTAAATTTGATATATTTCTACCTATTTTTATTTGTCACACCACTACGTATAGTACAAAGTTAACCCCCTATTTCACTATTCTCTGTTAAGTTCTCGTTATTTTATGTAACAGATATCTATTTATAATGATGCTGTCTATGTTTAGATACATAGACAGCATCATAGTTTGTATTATATTGTTTGATTAAACACAGACGACATCTGATATATAATTGTCATGACTATGAAAAAACTTGTATCACAAATTAGTAATATAAATCATTCTGAACCTTGACTTAGGAAAGTTCACTTGGCAAGATTATCAATTTTGTGATAGAGCTTGTCTAGTTTGAAATGACGCGCCCCACCACCGCGTTTGCGCACGGGATTTGGAGCTCAATTTGAGCTACAATAGAGTCTTATTGTAGCTTGAATTGAGTTTCGAATCCTGTGCGTGAGTGCGGTGGCGGGGCTCTTTTTTTTAACTAGACAAGCTATACAAGCTTTTTTCAAAGTGGTGACCACCTATATGCCACATAGAATGACGGGAACTTAACCAGAGACTGGTGAAACAGGCCCCTAAATATCTAATCGTTTATGTGCAATCACGTAAATATATCCGAAACGGGAGAAATATTTATAAATCATATATCACAAATATTGGCTGTTTTCAGATTGTGTTTATATGTGAACTTCCTCTTGGACATATTTAATGTGAATCACCACAGGCGGCTTTACCTACGGTGCATTATTGGTACTAGTAGTGCGCTGCAGACGGGCGCGGCGGTGTTATACACAAGGCAGGGTTAGAGACGCCGCTGAGAATCACTTCGTTTCCCATAATTTCACTTGCCATAACGTTTGCCATAAAATATACAGAAGTGTACTGTTTTAGGATGTTATAAAATACACTAGGTTAGGTTAGTTTAATAACAATTCTGAAGAAAATACTGTTTCAGAAATAAATTACTTTAGGACTAATGAAAATTATAGAAAATACATTATGGCATATAAAATGCATGCAAACGGTAGAGAGAACCATTTAATGCTATCGTATGTCGTATCTATGTGCATTGTAATAAGGGCTTCTGTAGCAAGCTAGTTGACGCTATTATACCTAAACCGTTCAAATGAATCCTCGCCTGTCCGGTACAGGGGCTGTGGGTAAGACGAAAAACGGGCCGAGAGGTGCGGGCGGCGAGCGCGCCTTGTGTTATGCCTGGGGACCGAAGTCCGAAGGATGAGAGTAGGAAGTTGTATTTATACAGCTATGTTGAGAAACATCGATGGCGCGATTCAGGATGTAGAAGTTTCACCATCTGATGACTAGATGGCGCTAGGCCGCTAGGAGTCGCCACAGTTGCAAGTTTAATAAAAGAATAATAAGTTTGCAAAAGATCTCTTTTTTGGCCGACCTTGCTTGCCTACATTAGCTTTAAGTGAACAACCTATGAAATGTATTTATGTACTTATATTAACTGTTTTATATTTTTAGCATATTCGATGTAGAGTGTATCTGATTCGTGGGATATCATGTGATTTTAGAGAAAAATATTTTTCTACGCTTAAAAAAAATTGGATATTCCAGCGTACTCAGTGCTCGTTTGAATAATTTAAAGTGCAATACATTCGTATAAGTATATTATTTACAAACTAATAATTAAACATCTCACTTGATCTACTATTTCTGTATAACACCCCTTCGAGAGGTCTAATCGCCATACAATTTCTACTGGAAGAAGATTTCTGTTTTTTTTTTTCAACTGTAGCAAGTCCGCTTGCCTTGTACTCCGACGAGTTTCTGTAATTAAAAAATACAAATAGATTTATTCAAGTTTGGGCACGTTTTTGAATATCGAAAGTATCAAAATATCGAATTGGTTATAAGTATAATATAACATAGAAAAGGTTTTTTTTTGTAAAACCGTAATCTTCTGAGGATTTATTAAAACGGCATAGTTCGCCGCCGCCGCGTGTCCCGAACACGCCGCGCCAATAGGGCTTACCTATATGTGTATGGTGTAGACAGTCCGGCGCTAGGGCGGCGCGGCGAGCAGTGCGGCGAACTGTTGCAGCGCCTCGCGCAACGCCGCGCGCGCCGCGGCCGCGCGCCCCGAACACGCCAGCGCCACCAGGGCCGGGTATACACCTAAAACGATATTAGTGTGTACTCAAGTACTTCATAGGTCAAACCACTAGACCAGCACGCCAATGTTAGCTCCAACCAGTCTGTAAGATGGAACTTTAAGCTTGCCTGTTTATACAGGGTCATTGGATATTGAATACATTCCTTTACAAAGCGTATAATACAACTTATTAACAGCAAAAAAGGTCATGTACCCTGTCCGAAAATTATTAGTTTCCGAGATATTGACGATTTAAGATTTTTCCCAAAACGGCTGAAACTGGTAAAAAAAAAAAATATATTAGGGGACAATCTTACACAAATCGACCAAGTCCCAAACTAAGCAAAGCTTGTACTATGGGTACTAGACGACGATAAACATACTTATATAGATAAATAAATACTTAAATACATAGAAAACATTCATAACTCAGGAACAAATATTCGTGCTCATCACACAAATAAATGCCCTTACCGGGATTTGAACCCAGGGCCTCTTGCTTCGTAGGCAGGGTGACTACCAACTAGGCTAAAGCGGTCGGTGGTGAAGAAAAAATTCGTAAAAAATTAAATTTGGATTTTTTTGTTATACTTTTTTTATTTTCCGGTGCCTTAATTGTCAACAATTTCATTTCATGGCAAATAACTAAAAAACAACGCTAAATTTCATGTAAATCAGCAAAAACCAGTAATCACTTCTTTACAAACCACAACTTAAATTAAAAAAAATGTATGACACCCAACATACAAATTACTAAAAAAACTTCCTTGATTTATATTATAAGCTGATACGGGCGTTTTGAGAAAAATCTTAAATCGTCAATATCTCGGAAACTAATAATTTTACTTTTTTTCTGCTAATGAGTTGTACTTCTCTTCTTCTTCCCATTCCTCTCCTATCGGAGGTTGGACAATATCATGGCGATTCTGATCTTGGAGGCCGCTGCTCCAAACAAGGAAGTGGTAGGTACTGCAGTTGAACCAGTCACGCAAATTCCTCAGCCACGAGCGTCCTCTCCTGCCCACGCTTCTTTTTCCGGCAATCTTCCCCTGGACAATAAGCTGGAGAACTCTGTACTTGGCGTTTCTCATCACATGCCCAAAGTAACACTACTAAGTTGTACTACTTTGTTTGTACTATACGTCCTTTAAAGGAATGTATTCAGTCCAATCACCCTGTATAGCCGTCACGCTACTTACCGATGAGTTTCTGCCAAGCAGCGGCATCGACCTTGGCTCGCGGGGCCTGCTGCATGGCCTCCGCCAGCGTGGCCACCGCTTTTAACACGAAAGACACCTCCGACAGCTCGTGCCTGTAATAATACAACTGTTTTGTAACAGGGGAACACGGTAATACAAATATGTCACGTCTATACTAATACTAGCTGTTGCCTGCGACTCCGTCCGCGAAGAATAGGGGTATAAAAATAGCCTACGACCTAATACTCAGACCTACCGAATATGGACAAAAAAAACATAAAAATCGGCCGAGCCGTTTCGGAGCAGTTCGATAACAAATACTGTGACACGAGATTTTTATATATTAGAAGATTACTAAGTATAGATATATACTAATATTATAAAGCTGAGAATTTGTTTGTATGTTTGTTTGTTTGGGTTCAAGTGAACAAACTACCAGAACATGTAGCCTCAGCACTGAACGTTAATCAATTTAAAAACCGGCTAGACCAACACATTAGCAGTACACAAAGAATACCAAGGTCAATGACCAAGGAACAGCTAGAAGCAGGCACATATCAGTTGCCTCAATTGCCTGCCCGATAATACATATAATAAATAATAATAGGTACCTAGGCAGGGGTTCGCTGCTGTCTTCGTCGCGGGCGTACTTTGATATGACTTCGTGGAACCTGTCGAGTAGCGCTACTATCGCCAGTGGGTCGGGGTCGTCTGCAACCAAGCACGAACTATTACAATCTAACTAACAATACGTTTACTTTTAGTTTACCACTGACAGATGGCTTGCCTTCATTTCATTTCCAACTTTAACACCATACAAATAAAGTAGCTATTACAAAATCTGCAAAAGTGGGTAACAGTATTCTAAAATTGGCTTTATTTGTAGGTCTTTAAAGTTGAATATGAAATGAAGGCAAACCATCTGTCAGTGGTAAACTTTATGTAATTTTACTGTAACCTATGGTGTGTCCGTCCACGAACATTTTGTTCTTCAACTTTTTGTGCCAGTAGTGTCCACTAAATTAACCACAAAAAGGCCAGAAAAGTTGAGGGACGAATAGTGTCAGACACTCCACGGGTTAAAAAAATAATAATAAAAATACTCGAATGCGACTTCATAACAACCAATTGCCATACAAAGTCTATGGGATGTTTTGACAGCTCATTAAATATACGTCAGTTGATTGGTGGTGTCGCCATCCCGATTTTTGATTACCTTCGACACCGGACAGCGACACGTCTTCAAGCATGGAGAATTGCAACAGGGTCTCGAAGCAGGCGCGTGCGAACTCTTCCCGCTCTCTCAGCTCGAGCTCATTCTCTGTGAAGACAAGAAGTCTAAATGAGGCAAAGAGCATACTGTATTAAAAAAAATTTGACCTTTGAAATTTCCTAGCTATTATAGGTAACGCCACCAGAGTTGAGGCCACGCACACAAACACATCTCATGTAATGACAGCGGGATTTTGACATTACATGAGATGTGGTTGTGTGCGTGGCCTCAACTCTGGTGGCGTTACGTATACTACAGTGGGGACTTATCGCGATAATTTCTTGCTGAAATTATCTCGGTGTTTCGCCCACAATCAACTCAACTGTAACATTTTTTCAAATGTACATGACTTTACAGTGAAAATAAGTGAAATGAAATGCAGCGACCGTGGGCATAAAATCGATTGGGGAGTCTGTTAGAATTACAAGCACATTAAAGTTGGGATACTTTGGCCCTGATGGGCAACCAAGAGCTTTTTTTACGGTGAAGGTAAACATCATGAGGAAACCTGCACCTAAGATGTCGTCTCTCTCTCTCTCTCTCTCCCTCTGTCTGCCTGTCTGTGTCTGTCTCTCTGTCTGTTTGTGTCTACCTGTCCGTGTGTGCGTCTGTCTGTCTCTCTCACTCTCTTTCTCTCTCTCTCTGTGTGTGTGTGTGTGTACTGACGCGGAGGCGGCGGCATGGCGTGTAGGGAGCCAGCGCGCACGAGCGCGAGCGCGGCTCTCACGTGGCGCGGCGGCACGCGCGGCGTCCCGCGCAGGATCTCGTCGCGGATTACACTGACCAGTGCGCGCGCGCAGCCGTCCACGCCGGTGCCCCTGAAAACAACGTCAAATCATTAAATTGTTTCAACTAAAGTCACGAACTTAGCACAAAGAATCGCCAGACTCAAGTGGCAGTGGGCTGGGCACATCGCTCGTAGAACTGATGACCGATGGGGCCGAAAAGTCCGCGAGTGGCGTCCACGGTGCAACGTAGACGCGTTACGTAACCTCGGTTTACAGAAAACTTATCTTATAAAATAATATTAATTAAAAAAAAAAGATAATAAAACAATTAAAATTACTTATAATAAATACTTACCTAAATACTAATTATTCACAATTAAATAATAATCTAAAATAAAATATATTAACAATTAAATTAATATAAAAATTAGCGATGATGATGATGACAGTTATCGTACAGCTCGTCGCAACCTTATTTCCCTGGCGCACTGTACTAGACTCATATCTCTTTGTTTTAGTAAAACTTGTCTACCGCGCTGGCCTTTCACCGCCGGCCGCGGCCGCCGTACGTGAGACAGATATTTGTTATTGACGCAGGCGCAATGTTGGTTCGTTCTTCCAGCGCGAGCGTCCTCGTACGTTGCGCCGGCGCAGTTAATTTATTTATTCAATTTTTATATTGGGCATTAAGTAGCCTCAATTTGTGTTGCTCGTATTAGTAACGTTATTAAAATGAGTGTTAAACCCCTATATTGGGGTCCTACCAATACCTTACGGCTCGCGCGCGTACCTCCCCGTTGCCAGCCAAGCTGACGTCTCCTCGGCTCTTCATCTCCACGACGTCTCCGAGATCCAGGGGAGTACTAGCGTGGTGGAAGCACAACCCCTTTTTAACCAGGAGTAGAATCAGACCGGCGTTTTGAACCTACCCCCTACGACCTTTTCATGTGCTTTTTTTTTTTTTTTTTTTTTTTTATGACAATGAGGCCAGACAAACGAACCAGTGGGTCACCTGATGTTAAATGATCACCACTGTCCATATACACCAGCAGCACTTTACGCGATGCCAGTGCGTTGTCGGCCCTAAAAGGGAGAGGAAAAAAAAGGAAAGGGAATAGAGGAGGGGGAGAGGTATTGGGCTCCCGGCGCTCTCACTGACCGTACGAAACACAGCAGGAGTACTGCTGCTTCACGCCGGTGTTCTGTGAGAGGGTGGTACTGCCCCGGACGAGCCGGCCCATTCGTGATGCAGCGGCTAGATACAACATGGCTCTACCACTACAACATGGCTCTACCACTACAAACTACTACTTTGCTTGCGGCGTTCGGGAGCAATAAATGATTATTTACTTAATTAGATTGTTTAATTTATCTTCTCCCGACCCTAAACGTAGCAACGGACCGGAAGACGCAGTATAGGTAGCGCAGGACCGGTATGTTTGGCGAACCTTGTAGGAGGTCTAAGTCCACTTTCGGCTGAAATGATGCGTTACTCTGCGGAGGTCGATATCTTTGACATGTGTGTGAAGTACCCAATCCGCACTGGGCGCACATGGAACTACGGTCAACTAGAGGAAGCCTGTACCTTGCAGTGGAACGTTTTATAGGTCGAGACGATGATCATGTTGATAATTTTATATACTCACGGTGCTTCAAACATGAAAGTTTCTAGCACGCCGGGCAATGTTTCCCAGAATTCTTCGTACACGTCCGGTTGTTCTCTCGCTAGAGGCAGTCCAGTAGCCAACACCTGGAAAAAATATTATTTTATTCAGCAGGAGAAGTAAACCGTACTTGTCTTCGAGTCCTAAACTTAACTATTACGAACATTTTTTGCGCCAAAAGAAATTACGGAGTGTAGACGCTCCAATTCACAGGTTGTATCTCAAGAGCGTGTGAAAGCGAGAAGGTGTTAGTGTTATATGCCTCTCGCTCTACTGCATTCTGTACTCGCTACACTACATATAAAACTACTCAGATTATCAGGGCATTAATGAATTGTGTAGAAAATAACTGGCTAGATTTTCGAGAAGGTTAAATGATTGGGTTTCAAGTGTTTATTAGGGCAGTATTTGTACATTTACTAAGCAAGTGTAGTATAAAACAATTGAAATGATCCTCACTTGTAACAGTAGTGTGGAGATCTGTGCAGAGTCATCTGGCAGGTCGATGGTCGGTCTTCTCTTGTCCGCCGTCGACTGCTTCAGAGCTGAGTGGAGCGCCTGTCAATATCAAATTAACATCTCTATAACCACTTGAACGTCCGTCCTGCGTAGACAAATTCCGGTCTTACGTCCAGCACCGAGCGCGCGCGACGCGCGTCCCGTTTTATTCACAAAGATTTACAAAAACGCCTGCTGTTACATACTGCCACCTATATGTTTATAGGTGCAACACTTTCTCCGCTACAAGTCTGTATCAACAGTTTCGAAATAATGCCGATACAATTCACTAGATGTCGTCTTTTTCAACTATTGATGCGATTCGCCACTGGTAACCGAGGTAACCGTGGACGTAAGACGCCATTTTTTTTTGGTTACTATTGTAACCATGGACGTTCAAGTGGATAAAAACAAAAGGAATGATGACACTACTTATGGGCCTTTTCACACATGTGATTTTTCTCGGCGATTAAACGGTGGACCGAGATCGTGGGAGCTCGCCCGGGCGGGCGCGGCGCGGTACAGCTGTGCAGCAGCGGCCAGGCTGCGCGTGCGCGCGCCGGAGCTCGCCCGCAGCCCGGCAGCGCCGCCAGCAGTACCTGCAGTAGCGCGGGCGCGGCCGACGCGGCGGCGGCGGGCGCGGCGCGGTACAGCTGTGCAGCAGCGGCCAGGCTGCGCGTGCGCGCGCCGCCGGAGCTCGCCCGCAGCCCGGCAGCGCCGCCAGCAGTACCTGCAGTAGCGCGGGCGCGGCCGACGCGGCGGCGGCGGGCGCGGCGCGGTACAGCTGTGCAGCAGCGGCCAGGCTGCGCGTGCGCGCGCCGGAGCTCGCCCGCAGCCCGGCAGCGCCGCCAGCAGTACCTGCAGTAGCGCGGGCGCGGCCGACGCGGCGGCGGCGGGCGCGGCGCGGTACAGCTGTGCAGCAGCGGCCAGGCTGCGCGTGCGCGCGCCGCCGGAGCTCGCCCGCAGCCCGGCAGCGCCGCCAGCAGTACCTGCAGTAGCGCGGGCGCGGCCGACGCGGCGGCGGCGGGCGCGGCGCGGTACAGCTGTGCAGCAGCGGCCAGGCTGCGCGTGCGCGCGCCGGAGCTCGCCCGCAGCCCGGCAGCGCCGCCAGCAGTACCTGCAGTAGCGCGGGCGCGGCCGACGCGGCGGCGGCGGGCGCGGCGCGGTACAGCTGTGCAGCAGCGGCCAGGCTGCGCGTGCGCGCGCCGGAGCTCGCCCGCAGCCCGGCAGCGCCGCCAGCAGTACCTGCAGTAGCGCGGGCGCGGCCGACGCGGCGGCGGCGGGCGCGGCGCGGTACAGCTGTGCAGCAGCGGCCAGGCTGCGCGTGCGCGCGCCGGAGCTCGCCCGCAGCCCGGCAGCGCCGCCAGCAGTACCTGCAGTAGCGCGGGCGCGGCCGACGCGGCGGCGGCGGGCGCGGCGCGGTACAGCTGTGCAGCAGCGGCCAGGCTGCGCGTGCGCGCGCCGCCGGAGCTCGCCCGCAGCCCGGCAGCGCCGCCAGCAGTACCTGCAGTAGCGCGGGCGCGGCCGACGCGGCGGCGGCGGGCGCGGCGCGGTACAGCTGTGCAGCAGCGGCCAGGCTGCGCGTGCGCGCGCCGGAGCTCGCCCGCAGCCCGGCAGCGCCGCCAGCAGTACCTGCAGTAGCGCGGGCGCGGCCGACGCGGCGGCGGCGGGCGCGGCGCGGTACAGCTGTGCAGCAGCGGCCAGGCTGCGCGTGCGCGCGCCGCCGGAGCTCGCCCGCAGCCCGGCAGCGCCGCCAGCAGTACCTGCAGTAGCGCGGGCGCGGCCGACGCGGCGGCGGCGGGCGCGGCGCGGTACAGCTGTGCAGCAGCGGCCAGGCTGCGCGTGCGCGCGCCGCCGGAGCTCGCCCGGGCCAGCGCCGTCAGCGCTGCGAACAGCGCCGGTAGCAGCTCGTGACGGGTCAGCGCCTCCTGCCCAACAAACACACATTATAATCATCATCATTATACGTAATGGGGTGGACAGACACTATTTGTTTCCACCTGCTACGATCCTGACATACGGTCGACCAAGAAAATAGTCTACCAGTTTTGACAAAAGTTTATGTGATAATTAACCCTTGCAACGCCACGCCTCGACAAAACGTAAACCTGCTTTGAATCTTATATCATTGTGTCAAGATCACTTTGACAATGTACTTTGTGACACCTATATGTGTCGTTGGCGTTGAAAAGGTTAAATATCGCTAAAGTTGACTGACATTTCTATTTGAGCGAAGTCTTTAGTCACTGTCATCATGTTATTGCAAGGGAAAATCGACCTCGTTGTATCATGACGTTCAGTTCAGTTCAGCCGCTCCACTGCGTGGGTATACCTTGTGCACGGTGTCCAGCGCGTGCAAGGCGTGCAGACTGACGGGCGCGGCGGCCGGCGCGGGCAGCGAGTCCAGCGCGCACGGCGCCGGCTGCACGCCGCACACGCGGCACAGGCAGCGCCCAGCCGCTCCACTGCGTGAGTATACCTTGTGCACGGTGTCCAGCGCGTGCAAGGCGTGCAGACTGACGGGCGCGGCGGCCGGCGCGGGCAGCGAGTCCAGCGCGCACGGCGCCGGCTGCACGCCGCACACGCGGCACAGGCAGCGCCCAGCCGCTCCACTGCGTGAGTATACCTTGTGCACGGTGTCCAGCGCGTGCAAGGCGTGCAGACTGACGGGCGCGGCGGCCGGCGCGGGCAGCGAGTCCAGCGCGCACGGCGCCGGCTGCACGCCGCACACGCGGCACAGGCACACGCCCAGCCGCTCCACGTCCGCTGCTGTGAAACTGACACCAAACACGAATAATATACAATACGTTTACTTTTAGTTTACCACCGACAGATGGCTTGCCTTCATTTCATTTCCAACTTAAACACCATACAAATAAAGTAGCTATTACAAAATCTGCAAACGTGGGTAACAGTATTCTAAAATTGGCTTTATTTGTAGGTCGTTAAAGTTGAATATGAAATGAAGGCAAACCATCTGTCAGTGGTAAACTTTATGTAATTTTACTGTACTCGGTATCGTGGACATACTATACTTCGCCGCGTAGTGCGGAACATAATAATAATAATAATAATCGTTTTAGCTCCAAACGCACATACAGCGAAGGCGTGGCGGTGCGGTGGCGGTGACGGTTGTATTATTCTAACTTGTATGAACTTTTGTGCGGTACCGTACCGCGAACTCGATCATACAAGTTAGAATATTATAACCGTCACCGCCACGCCTCCGCTGTCTGTGCGTTTGGGAGCTTTATTGTTTCACCCGTCCTGGCTTGTAGTCTGGCCTATTGGCGATCGGTTTCTTGAATTCTTGGCCAGAGACGTTTATAACGTGAACCCCAAGTTAACTTCAAATTTAATACAAGTCTAAGTTTGCTTGGTTGTGCTCGTTTGATATACTCACGTGGGTCGTATATGCTGGAAGATGAGCGGGAATATCTGTACGAGTGTCGTGAGGAAGTTCAAAGATGGAGCGTACGTGTCCAATGGTTTTCCGTCCTCCGCCACTGTCGAATAAATTTTCAAGTTATTAAAGGCACATTCCACCACTCTCAGTTAACCTGGTAAGGCACAAACCATACGTCTTAGCTAATATCAACTTTTCTTGACTGATGTTAAGGTTCAAATTCGGATAGTCGAAATTTAACGTGCGTCTAAGGTTAATTTTCTGTCTATATTATGTGACGAATATCTATGAAGTTTTGCGAGATGATGGATGCACGTCCGTCCTCTGTTGTAAATTTATTTTTATTTTTTGTTGCTTGATATGTATATCACAAATAACCCTGTAGGGTTATTTGTGATTCACTGACATCCTCTTAACCCTGAATTCCTATCACTTAAACAAAAGTTTTTTGACTCACGACTTTTTCAAATGGAGCACTTTTTTTCCATACAAATAAATAATCATAAATAAATACTTCTAACACAACTTCGTACTCTATGAAATTCGAGGGCGGGGCCACGCGCCGCGGTCGTGGCGGGCAATGATTGAATGGCTTACACGGCACAGAGTATTGTAAAAGTAAGAGTTAGTCTCAAATTTTCAAAACGTTATTACACCAAAAATATTAAGTTACTAGCCTTCCGTCCGCAGCTTCGCCCGCGATAAATTAATTTTCCCGTAGGAAAAGGTATTTTCCCGTGGTAAATATATGCCACTCAGTGATAATGTAGCAAAAGAATTTTTGAAATCGGTCCAGTAGTTTCGGAGCCTACTCAATGCAAACAAACAAATAAACAATCAAATCTTTCCTCTTTATAATATTAGTATAGATGACAAAAGCCGTAAAACAAAAAACATTTGTTTAAGTGGTAGGAGTTTAGGGTTAAAAGGATGCTAGTGAATTACAAATAACCCTATATTTTGTACAGTATTTATTTTTCTGTCTTACTCAGTGCTTTGGAATCATACTGTCATGCGGTGTAAGTTTTTACAAATAAATAAATAAATATGTCTGCCACATAAACCAACAGAAACTTAACAGAGTGGTAAAAGGGGTAAATTTTGGCATGGGATCAGGTGGTAGGAACAGACCTGCGACGTCTGGAGGCACGGGCACGGCGCCGGCCACGCGGCCCCACGCGGCCCACGCGGCGGCCCACACGCGCCGCTGGAGCACGCCGTCGGGCTCGGCCTCCGCCGCGCGCCCCGCCGCCGACACACCTCCTGGTAGGAACAGACCTGCGACGTCTGGAGGCACGGGCACGGCGCCGGCCACGCGGCCCCACGCGGCCCACGCGGCGGCCCACACGCGCCGCTGGAGCACGCCGTCGGGCTCGGCCTCCGCCGCGCGCCCCGCCGCCGACACACCTCCTGGTAGGAACAGACCTGCGACGTCTGGAGGCACGGGCACGGCGCCGGCCACGCGGCCCCACGCGGCCCACGCGGCGGCCCACACGCGCCGCTGGAGCACGCCGTCGGGCTCGGCCTCCGCCGCGCGCCCCGCCGCCGACACACCTCCTGGTAGGAACAGACCTGCGACGTCTGGAGGCACGGGCACGGCGCCGGCCACGCGGCCCCACGCGGCCCACGCGGCGGCCCACACGCGCCGCTGGAGCACGCCGTCGGGCTCGGCCTCCGCCGCGCGCCCCGCCGCCGACACCACCTCCTGGAAGGACTTCAGCGCCGCCACCGACACCTGGGAAGCGGACGATTGGTTTGTGGGTTGATCAACTTTTTTTTGTCACTCGTTGCTGTAGTGACAGTCTCCTGGGTTACTCTTTAAACCGTAAGTTTATGTGATTAAAATTTGCCAAACATGCATTATTGTGGTAGTTTTATACCCCTTCTACAATTGGTCATCTAATAAGCATGTCAGTTAATGTGACACAACATTTCTTCTAATTAAACTGTACAGTACCCGGCTTTAATCAATTATAACTGTAGATCCACAGTCGCGCGCCCGAAAATGTCCGAGCCAAATGAGCGCCACTTTGATAAAAGTGGCCTTCTTTTTTCTCAGTACGTTGCGTGAAATTGTCAAGTTTAGCTGTCAAGTGTCAACCGAAATTCGACTGTAATGAAGTAAAGACTAGGTTCAAATTTCTGTGTAGGTAATGATTTTAATTGTTATGCAAGCAAATTAAAAAGTTCGGACATTTTTTGAAGGGGATTTTGTTCGGCAATGTGTATCTTCAGTTATAATTGATTAAAGGTACATACCCGGCCATAAAGATTGCACATCGGTCTCTGCAAATGTCGGCTTCGTATAGCGTTGTCATTGTCACACACTACTTTTGTGACGTTTGTCAGTCGTTGTTCAGGTGCAGTAGGGTACGGACGCGTTCCGGTGAAAATATATAATATAGAGTTATTGAAACCCCCAACTTTAAATTGTATGATGGATTACACTGATAGACTAATAATAAATACGGCTGATAGTGACAGTGATATTGATCAAATTGAGAGCACAGATAGTGAAATGGAAGGAATTGAGATTTTTTGAATAATTAAATTTGTGAAAAAATAGGTATTCTCTAATCTCTTTTTTGACTATCCTTTTTCTAGTAGTTGCAACAACCCTCTATAGATATCAAAAGTTTACATGTCATTAATTTGACGTAAACTAATTAAGTCCACGGAGTGCAGTATTTATTTGATATCAAACGTCACTTTATAAATACGGTGATTGATGGACGATCGCCAGTGTTCGGAAATCGTCGTAAACTGCGAATTGTCTCTTGCTAAAGGCCGATGTGCAATCTTTATCGCCGGGTAATGTACTACTTTTGTCCCCTCGCTAACGGGACAGAATAACAACAAGAAATAGTTGATTCACCCAAAAACAAAAGATATTATATTAGACCGCCGTGGTGGCCGAGCGGTTTGACCTATGGCCTATTAAGCAGAGGGTCGTGGGTTCAAATGGGAGGCCTGCGCTGCGTACAGTGCGTCTTCCGGTCCGTTACCTCGTGACTCCTGCGCAGCGCGAAGTCAGTGATGTAGTCGAGGAGTGCCGCCCAGGAGCGGCTAAAGTCTCCCACCGTCGTGAGCAGCTGGAAGCGGGAGTGGAACACGCGCGACACCCCTGAGAGAGTCAGCACCTGGAGACAGTCACCATCGTGAACAGAAAGACAGAAAACATGTATTATCTAAAGCAATATTATAAAGAGCTGGATGAAAAAACTATGAACAACCCAAATTAGAAAATGTAAAAAAAAATCTCAAACATAATCGTGATCTATCAACGATACTGAATCACATATCAAAATTTGTGCACTGATTAAAAAATTACCCTGTATATTATGCAAAGTGACTATCACGGTTTTGTTTATTATTACGCAACTAAAATATGATCGTTTTCGAAATTATGCAGTTCGATTTTTATGCCAGATAATTATTTCGCTTTGGTCTTAAAACCACTAAATTTCATACCTTATTCACTAATACCCCTAATTTTCAAATTACCATGGGCTCATAATACCTAAAATTTCAAATTGTCTCATCTTAAAATTTGAAATTTTAGGTATTTTTAGGTATTATGAGCCCATGGTAATTTGAAAATTAGGGGTATTAGTGAATAAGGTATTATGAAATTTAGTGGTTTTAAGCCCAAAGCATTATTTCTGCAGGTCAAAATAATAAAGTGAAAATCTTAAAGTTGTTGTTATACAAAACATTACACATCCTTTAAAAGCACGTATTGTTTTCTTTCAAAGTGGGCATCGCCTGGCGAACGTACCTGCGTCTCAGCCCATTGCTTTTGAGCCGTGTTTCTCGTGTGATGAATCAGGATGTGTTCTCCGGTGTCGACTTTTTCTGAACTCGCTATGTTCGATTGTTTCTGAACCTGTAATCAAGGAAATAATTTAAAACCATTTCAAGGGTAGTGATGGAAGGTGTATCAAATTTTTGCCACCCGTTGCTATGGTTGCACAAATTTTGTCTCCTGGACAACCTAAACATTTTTCTATGGAATAGTATAAAGATGTCACTTGGACAACCGGGGACAGAATAAACAACACGAAAAAGTTGATTCACCTTGGAAGAACCGGATAGACCAGTGGTTAATAGGATACGATGCGCTCCATTTCTCCATACAAACGTAATCCCCGGTTTCCTCCCTGGATAATGGCTTTAGAGCCAAATTTTTTTTACTGTGTAATCTGTATCTACCACAGCTATGCCCCTAGGTTTCGTTATTTTCCATATTTCAATTAACATAAGAAATATGAGCTTCCAAAAACTGAAAAAATTGCCCAATTTCAACGTCATTTTCATACACTCATCAGAAAAGAATCCCCCATATAAACAAAAAAAGAAAAACATAGGGGCATAGCTAAATCTATCCTCTAATTATATTTGAAAAAAATAATTTAATTGGTCCAGTTTTGGAGAAGAAAACAGGGGATTACGAAATGCTGTTTTGATCAATTTTACGCGCCTATTAACGGTCTGAGCTGCAGTTGTCCCGCTCTCGCTGTACTGACACGGAGGGGTTCCGGCGAGACAGCGACATTTCATTAAAATACCTATTTCTCAAAAGTCTCTCAGCCATCGTACCCTCTTAAAGAACCCGACTACGAAGAACGGACCGGACCGGACCGGAATAATCGGACCTCAAACTAGTAACGCTAGGTAGACCTCAAAAGTCCGGTAGTAAGGCACGACTACGACCAGTGTCCGCAACGACCAAATTAACTACAGAAACCATATCCTCCTGCGGCCCATGACAATTTTGTTTCAATGAACTTTAAACTTTATGTCACTTGTGAGTGAGTTCGATGTCGCATTGGAAAAGTCCTAATAATAGGACTTAAATCTAATGTGACATCGAACTCAAACAGAATTTAACGTAGGACGCAGGAGGATATGAACGTTACTTGTTCGCACTTAGTTTCTTTAGTTAATCTGGTCGTTGCGGCCACTGGTCGTGGTCGTGGCCGTCTAGTGCGCGAGGTGCCTCAGAGAACTCGATCCTCTTGATCCTGGACTACTAATGAGTAGACTATCCGGTGGTTATGTGGTTGTATGGCAGTTCGGCCAGCAGCGTGCCGTGGGCGCTGCAGCTGAGCAGCGTCTGGCTGGCGGCGCGGCTCCGGCACAGCTCTACTGGTACCTGGTCCAGCATGGGGAACAGCACGGCCAGCAGCGCGCGCCAGGCGGGCTTGCCCAGCAGCGTGCCGTGGGCTCCGATGCAGCTGAACAGCGTTTGGCTGGCGGCGCGCCGTACCGGCGCTCGCGGCTCCGTGCACAGCTCGCCTAAAGAGAAAATCACTATTAAATCCTAAGCCATTTGACAACCCTGTCAAGACATTCGATTTACGACCATAAATATTGCTAATTTGAATCAGCTTTGATTTCTGTTTGACGGCAAATATTGCCAGTATCGATTCAAAGGTTAAAGCTTTCTCATGGTGGGTCAGCTAACACACCGTGCACCGATTGGTTTTTGCGCTATTGTGTTTGGCTCTCGCACGCAGGCGGCTGGGCGCGATGAATAATCAGTCACGTCTAGGTATGTGCCGGCTGTCGATGCGCGCTCCGAATCATTATTCAAATTTTTATAACCTGAAGAAATGCCATTTGTGTGCGACTGCCTAAAGGAATATTCAAGACACCATGTGATTACGTATGATATTTACCGAAAAGTCGCATCAGAGACTGCTATTAGATGAAAAAAGGAAATCGATAACGCTGTCCTTAGCGAACCGATGATGTATGGTACCGCGGGCGGCGAGTGTTTAAAGTTAATCTGTCATTCAATGGAATTTGCTAACTATGTAAACAAACCGCCATATTGAAATTGTCTCTGAATGATGAATTTACTAGTGATGGGCAAGACTCTTACTTACTCTATCAAACCATATTGAATAATAAAATACGGAAAGTAAAAAACAAGTAGGTTTTGAAAAAAAGGGAATCAAAACGTTTAAAAGCTGGATTCACATATTTATTGAAATTTCAAATTGTCAAACTACTGCGTAGTGTATACAACCGCTTTGGCAGGTATAGAGCGTGAGATCACCCACTTTAGTCACAAAAATACCCATCATAGACAATTGTAGAATTTAAAAGAAACAAAAACGTCATTCCATCAGGTCCTAATATCCAAGATACAGTTATATATTTTATGGTTTTGTATTTTACGGTAACGACCGTTTCAATAGTGTATGATTTTGATGGTGTTTGATGAGGTGGTGTGAAAATTCAAGAAGAAACAGTGTTAAAACAAAGTTACGTCTTTTGTTTACATAGTTAGCAAGTTCCAATGACTGACACTTTAGTTTAAAGTTCTGAATATAATATGCAACTTGTAAATAGGGTTTGCACTCAGAGCGCCCTAGGGTCTACACTGAACCATGCGCCTGACTGCTGCTGAGCCTTGCGTTGTTTAGATATAAATTGGTCGATGTTCAAAGAGTACCGCGACAAAGGCGTGCATTTTAAATCAAAAATTTCGTTAGAAAACTTTTACAGAGGACAAATAAAGTCCCAACTAGCGCTGCTGAAATAGTCCGGAATAATTTTAAGACTCGTGGAAGCTTGGCGGGCCACAGATTGAGCATAGTATAACTTCAGAAAAGTCTACTCTATTCCCCATAACTAGACTAGACTTTGTATTTGTGTCGTAATGTTATAACGATACGCCTAGCCGCCACAGATTATTAACTGTAGGTTACACTCAACACTAAAGCCCAGTTTAGACCTGCAAGGAAAACCGTGCAAGTTGCACTACACTTGCGCGATTTTTCTTGCAGGTGTAAACTCGGTTTAAAACAAGCAACTGAATTCAGCCTGTTTTTATTAAAAATATAACTTTCCGAGATATTTTTTACTGCCAACATAAAAAAAATATATTTTTTAATATCGAACGTCAATTAATAACCAAATTTACAACAGACAGTCACATCTGTCAAATAAATGTCAAACATTTTTATATTTTTCACTGGCTCCTCTCGATTTGACTACTGTTTGCTTTTGCCTTAATTAAAGTTAATAGAAGAAAACATGGATGAAGTAAAAAAAAATCCGGCCACGTGCGAGTCGGACTCGCGCACCGAGGGTTCCATACAAATTTATATGTATCTATGAACATCCAGTCTTAGTAGACCCCTGCTCCTAAGCAAAATGTGCGCAGTGTGGGATCATAGTAGATTGGTTACTGATATAGACAGACAGACAAAAAAATTTATGCTTTTCGCAATTTTTCCTATATCTGTGCTATAAGACTTTGCTTCGTACCAAATTTCAAGATTCTGAGTTCACGGGAAGTACCCTGTAGGTTTTGATTCCCTTGCGAGTTTCGAAAATATGCGGAAATTTGCGTCATAAAAGGCTGTATATTTTGATTGCGTTGGCTTAGATGTTTGATTTTTCCACAGCTCTAAGGGACAGTAGACCTGAGTATTTGATATAAATTTCAGCTTAATACCTCCACGCGTTCCTGAGAAAAAGGGTCTTGACAGACGGACGGACAGACGGACAACAAAGTGATCCTATAAGATCGTAACCATTTAAATAAAATTTTAGGAAATTTATTATCACAGTGGGATTTCATGTCATTAGGTAATTTATTATATATTTTTATTGCCATGCCATAAATATTTTTGCTGAAAAGTTTTAAGCGTTGTCTGGGTACATATAATTTATGTGGATTTCTCCCCTTCCAATTTATTATGGACAACATTATGCAGCGGAAAATATTGTGGATGATTTCTGACAAATTTAGCAACTTCTAATATGTACGGAGGTACGGAACCCTAAAAATAATAAATGCAACGGTTTACAAATTGGTCTAAAAACGGCTCGTGCCGTCTTTCATTGCGATATTCACTTCTTTCATATCGCAACTCACGTCAGTCGCCTTTTAAGACCTCACTTAAACAACCGTTGCATAAAATACTATTACACCAAGCACACGCTGTCTTTGCTAAATAAACCCTGCAAGCGAAAAGCAGCCCTATCAACTGATCAGCCCCAATTGTTGATGATGACTGTAGGTATATCGAATTCGTAACGAAGTGATCCGACAGAGAACCAAAGTTATCGACACAGCCCACCGCATTAGCACGCTGAAGTGGCAACCGATAACCGTCGGGGTAGACGAGTTCTTGAGTGGAGACCACGGATCGGCAAACGTAGTAGGACGTCCTCAGACTCGGTGGATCATCATCTTCGCTGGCAAGAGCTGGATGAGAGTGGCCGAGGATCGTGCTCAGTGGCGTGCCATGGGAGATGCCTTAGTCCAGCAGTGGACGAACATAGGCTGATGATGATTGTGGGTATATGATAAAGTGAAGGCGACTCACTGAGGCGGATGTAGAGACACATCCACAGCTTGTCGAGCGGCGGCAGTTCGGCGTGGTTGGGCACCTCGGGACACACGGCCGCGTCGCTCGCCAGCGCCGCCGTCAGCTTATCCCGGTTGTGGTATAGATAGTCCGATATGTTCCACTGGAAACAACCAATTAAAGTTGTTTAAACAAGATTGGTGTTTGGAGTCTTTTTGTATTTTTAGGGTTCCGTACCTCAAAGGAAAAAACGGAACCCTTATAGGATCACTTTGTTGTCCGTCTGTCCGTCCGTCTGTCAAGACCCTTTTTCTCAGGAACGCGTGGAGGTATTAAGCTGAAATTTATATCTAATACTCAGGTCTACTGTCCCTTAGAGCTGTGAAAAAATCAAACTTCTAAGCCAACGCAATCAAAAGATACAGCCGTTTATGACGCAAATTTCCGCATATTTTCGAATGTCGCAAGGGAATCAAAACCTACAGGGTACTTCCCGTGAACTCACAATCTTGAAATTTGGTACGAAGCAAGGTCTTACAGCACAGATAAAAGAAAAATTACGAAAAGCATAAATTTTTTGTCTCTATATCAGTAACCAATCTACAATGATCCCACACTGCGCACATTTTGCTTAGGAGCAGGGGTCTGCTAAGACTGGATGTTCATAGATACATATAAATTTGTACGGAACCCTCGGTGCGCGAGTCCGACTCGCACTTGGCCGGTTTTTTTGTTTTCAACTCTAAGTTTTTTACTTTTACGGTCATCCTGTGAAATCCATATATTTCATACTAAATACAAACTGAAACATGGATGCAGAAAAACCCGAAAAGAAAGACCAGCACTGGGAATCGAACCCAGGTCCTCAGCATTCCGTGCTGCGTGCTAAACCCCTACACCACCACGCACTGGTCGGGATTTAGACACAATTGTTTCCTATGCATCACACATCTCAGCTTGCTTATAGTCGACAAGCACGTGCGCGGCGCGGGCGTTCGGCGGAACCCTGTCGCAGGAAGTCACTGCTGTCCTTAACGAGATTGTTTTTAACAAGTGCGGCAAATGCTGACTGCGACAGGGTTCCGCGGAGAGCCGCGCACGAGCCTGTCGGACTATGATCGCTTATTGTGTTTAAACAGTAAAAAAATAACAAAAAGCTGATGTGTGTGTAACTTTCTTGAAAACCTTATGTATTTTATACCGCATTTATCACGAGGAGTACTCTGGAGTTGTTCGATCTATTCCCTGCTACTAAGTTTCTCCATCGCATCACTCGTAACCCACTTTCTTTCCTCCCTCATTACCTCAATAGCTGGCAGACTACTACAGTTCCGATTTTCGCGGAACTTTTTGCCAGCAGCAGCTTTTTGAAGAGCCAGTATTTCCGGGTCGGTACAACTTGGGAATCTTCATAAAATAAGCCTACTCTTTTCTCGAAGGGCCAGCAACGCATCCGTAACTGAACTAATGGGTGTCCATGGGCAGTAGTGTATTTTGATTTCATTTGTGTTTGCTATCATATTAAAAAAATCGGCCAAGTGCGAGTCAGACTCGCGCACCGAGGGTTCCGTACAAATTTATATGTATCTATGAATATCCAGTCTTAGCAGACTTAGATTGGTTGCTGATATAGACAGACAGGCAAAAAATTTTATACTTTTCGCAATTTTTCCTATATCTGTGCTATAAGACCTTGCTTCGTACCAAATTTCAAGATTCTGAGTTCCCGGGAAGTATCCTGTAGGTTTTGATTCCCTTGCGAGTTTCGAAAATGTGCGGAAATTTGCGTAATAAACGGCTGTATCTTTTGACTGCGTTGGCTTAGATGTTTGATTTTTTCACAGCTTCAAGGGACAGTAGACTTGAGTGTTTGATATAAATTTCAGCTTGATACCTGCACGCGTTCCTGAGAAAAAGGGTATTGACAGACGGACGGACAACAAAGTGATCCTATAAGGGTTCCGTTTTTTCCTTTTGAGGTACGGAACCCTAAAAACATTCAAACAGCATAGAATCGCTAGCTCGTATGCGCGCGGCTATGGCTATGGCTATAATAATAATAATAATAATAATAATAAATCTTTATTCAAAATAGGTTTTTACAATATAAAACTTAAGTCTAAACAAATTAAAAGTGAAGAATGACACATGCCTGAACTAGGAAGATCCTGTGTCTCAGGCGAAAAAAGGACTTACACAACTAGACATAACTATATGAATTAAGTTAAATTTAATTAAACTAACACATGCAGAAAAAATAAACCGCTATGTAGGTAATCTTAGTACTAAGGTAAATTAGGAAACATTATTAACAATAACATAAAAAGTACCTATTATCAAAACAATGTTTATTTAAACCAGGTCAATAATTTAAACATATATTAGATACTTATAAATCCGTGTATGATGTGTTTTCCAATATTGCTTGTTATACATTTTTTTATTAGGTACGACAATCAAGTATCAGTGTCATCAAAAATTGCGAACTGTAAAGTCTAAACTTAAGAATAATTATAGCGTAGGAGTAAATTTTCAACCTGACATATTACTGACTCAGATACACAGAAAAAATCTAGGCCATCGATTAAGTTATCATTCATACAAATAAATCGAACATAAAATAAGTAAAAGAAAAGTTCTGAAAGTAAACTTGGAAATGGCGTTCTTAGGCGTCTTCATAGTCTATTGAATTAATGTACCGTAATTCTGCAGATTTCTTAGCGGGACAGTCGGAATCGCCAGTTGTGTGATTACACGGCTTCTTAAAGTGCAGGCAAGTAGCACACTTAGGTGGATCAGACTTCTTCGCACACTCCTTCAACATATGACCTATTTCACCGCAATGACCGCAGGTGTTAGCAACCTCTCGGCATGTCTTCGCCGCATGACCGTACTGCTGGCACTTGTAGCATCTTGTAACAAGGGTAAAATCTCTTACCGGGCACGACGACCAATTGACAAACACCCTTTCCTTCGATATTAAGGCCTTTCGTATAAGTGCAGAGACTTCTATTACATAATTGCAGGACACAGCGTCTTTCTTGCCAGACTTATGACTTAATTTAATTGAGGTCAAGAATTTCTCAGGCGTCATATCTTGAAGTGAATCTGCTAGGTTTTGTTGGTACAAACAGTCAAAAACCTCTGCTTCTTTCATAGACGCGGGCACTCCGATGATCACAATTCTTGGCCTGCGCTTTTGCGGCTCATCCACAGAGAGTCCTGACGTAGTCAGTTGTGCTGACTGTTTAAGCTTCTCGATGTCAGCTTTGGTGTCGGTGCTGATGATAACACCGCCATTTTTTGTTTTGCGCAAACCTCTTATATGCAGCTTCATTTGCACTGGTTGGATAATCTGTTGAACGAGAGTTTTAGTCTCTTCGCTCGTCTTTACCTTATCAATAGGGAAGATAGCTACAGAGCTTGTCTTGATGGGCTTAATATAATTGTCTGGGCTTTTTTTGACCATGTCAGCGAAAGAAACTGCTCCCATATCCGGTTTTGAAGACTCTTCGATGCTATTTTTGAGGTCTAGAAGTCTTTGCGACAGATCATTATTTTCTTTAAGGGCTTGAAGGGACATGTGGGCTTGAATGGTTTTCTGTTTCAAAGATTGATACTGCACGGCCAACTGAGACGTCACATGTCCCACATTACGGCACAGATTACTAATCCTCAGCTTCTGGTCAGTGTTCAATTTACCTTCAGATGAAACAGTGCACACCTCATTCAGGTACTGCTGGATGGCACTCATCCAGTTTTGGATCTGGGAAGTAGCCACTAATTCGGGAAGGTCGTCTACCTGCGGGGCGGGTACAGGTTGTGCGGGCGAGGCTGCGGGCGGTGGGCTGCGCCGCGTTAGCCCGCTCCGGTTGAAAGGACTGCCATCCATTTTTCCTTTTATGTTATTTTATGAAGAAACACTGATCATTATAATTTAAAAGTTCTATCAATATTTCACACAACACGAGTAACCGAGTGACCCAGATGAGTCTTAGGTACCGAGTCCGCACGATGAAGATCTAGGTCACGATTTAGCAAGTGTTTTAATTAAATTAAACACACGTCCGCACGCATCAACGGTCGGCAACTAAAAAGAATATGCTATATGCTATGCTATGGCTGTTAATCGTTGCCCAGCAACTGTCAGCTGTCGCCTAACAACCAGCGCCGCAGTTAATGACGCTGAAAAAGACACGTTTCTTGTATGAGGACCCCTTTATTTTGTAACTTTATTTTATTTTTAGTATTTGTTGTTATAGCGGCCACAGTAATACACAATCAGTGAAAATTTTTAAGTGCTATGGTTCAAGAACAAGACAGACAGCGGAGTCTCAGTAACAGAGTTCCGTTTTGGCACCCTTTGGGTATGGAATCCTAAAAACTACTATGTAGTTAGTCATTGCTGTGGGGACGCAACGATTCTTCCTTCGTACGCGTGTACGTGCGTGCGTGCGTGTGTGTGTGTGCTCACCATGAGGCCGACGGCGGTGAGGCTGATGTTGAGGTCCCTCGTCTGGTGCGCGAAGGCGGCGGCGGCGGTGAGCACGCGCCGCAGGCAGCGCGGCCCCGCGCACCCCAGCAAGTCTCCCGCCACCACTTGGGCGCACTGGAATGCTGAGCGGATCAGCTGCTCGCTAGGGAAAATAGATAGAGACACATACATATCGAGGAATTAGGAACAATCTGTCTAATGCTTCTGGCACGTATACTCAGGGGTCATTCCGGTCATTCGTTAATCACGTGATATTTTTTGCTTAACCTCTCGAGAGGATATCGTGGCGGGAAAGGAAATCGTTGCCTAGCAACGGCGAGTCAGATCTAAGTGACGTTTTTCAATGAAGAAATCACACTTTCGACGAAAAAATAAATAAATAGATATCACGGGACAATTCACAGCAATTGACCTAGTCCCAAAGTAAACTAAGAAGCAAAGCTTGTAATAATACAACTTTGCTTTTTCCATAAGGGTACTAGCCAACAGATAAACATACTTCATTACATATTAAACATCCAAGACTCGAGAGCAAACATTCGTACTTTTCACACAAATATCTGCGTGTTGGAATCGAAACCATCTGGTTGTCTTACGTCTTTAAATATACGAGATGTCTCAGTACCAGGGGGAGAGGAGTTCCTCATGTGTTACTTCATGTTTTTTTCCGAATTATCCCGTTCTTCCCACACATTTTGAGCCTTATACAAGCTGCGCTAATTAAAGATGGTTAGCTATGTCCACACCAGTGCACTTTCACGTTCATCTTGCGTTTTCCTTTGAAGCACGAAATTCCGCATGCCGATCCACCGATGTTGGGATAGACATGCGCTAGCGGCACGCACAGCTGTTCAATTCATTTTGAGGCATGCGCTATGGTTGCTCAGGCATGCGTCAAAGGAAAACGCAAGATGAACGTGTAAGCACACTGGTGTGGACATAGCTGTTGGTAGTTCCGTATTCCCTTAGTTAACCTGTGCTGCGAGGAGATGCCGGAGATGACCTCCATCATGAGCGGCCAGGCGGCGCCCAGCTGCTCCCCGCGCGAGTGCAGCAGCCGCGCCGCGCACTCCAGCTGTCTCGCTCGCACGTCGCAGTGCCGCCCCGCGCACAGCTCCAGTAGTTACCTGTGCTGCGAGGAGATGCCGGAGATGACCTCCATCATGAGCGGCCAGGCGGCGCCCAGCTGCTCCCCGCGCGAGTGCAGCAGCCGCGCCGCGCACTCCAGCTGTCTCGCTCGCACGTCGCAGTGCCGCCCCGCGCACAGCTCCAGTAGTTACCTGTGCTGCGAGGAGATGCCGGAGATGACCTCCATCATGAGCGGCCAGGCGGCGCCCAGCTGCTCCCCGCGCGAGTGCAGCAGCCGCGCCGCGCACTCCAGCTGTCTCGCTCGCACGTCGCAGTGCCGCCCCGCGCACAGCTCCAGTAGTTACCTGTGCTGCGAGGAGATGCCGGAGATGACCTCCATCATGAGCGGCCAGGCGGCGCCCAGCTGCTCCCCGCGCGAGTGCAGCAGCCGCGCCGCGCACTCCAGCTGTCTCGCTCGCACGTCGCAGTGCCGCCCCGCGCACAGCTCCAGTAGTTACCTGTGCTGCGAGGAGATGCCGGAGATGACCTCCATCATGAGCGGCCAGGCGGCGCCCAGCTGCTCCCCGCGCGAGTGCAGCAGCCGCGCCGCGCACTCCAGCTGTCTCGCTCGCACGTCGCAGTGCCGCACCGCGCACAGCTCCGCCAGCGGCTCCAGTAGCAGCCGTTCGCGAGCCTGCAAACATTCGCACTCCTATATCTTTTCTTTTTTCTTTTCTTTCTATACTACCGATATAAAGGAGAGGAGGGGTGGGAGGGAGGCATCTCAATCGGAGGTAACAAGCTCAGCAACCTCCGGTATGCGGATGACACCACATTGTTTGCTTCGTCGGAGCGGGAACTGGCTGCGCTGTTTGAAAGGATAGAGCGCGCGAGCGAGAGGGTTGGTCTCTCCATCAACAGGGCCAAAACTAAGGTTATGATGGTCGATCGAGGTGGAAAACTGGCACGATAATAATAATACCACCAAGATGAGAATTGTGCGACCTCTGGTCTTCTCGATCTTTCTGTATGGCTTTGAATCGTGGTCTATTCGTGCGGCAGACCGGAAAAAGATCGAGGCTTTTGAGATGTGGTGTTGGCGAAGAATGCTACGCATACCATGGACAGCAAAAAGAACCAACAGATCCATTCTCGATCAGCTGAATATCGAAACCAGATTGTCAACGACGTGCTACCAGCGTGTTCTCGGCTATTTTGGCCATGTCGCTCGAAGGGAACCAGACAACTTCGAGAAACTGATAGTGCTAGGCAAGATAGAGGGGAAAAGACCTAGAGGACGGTCGCCAACACGATGGTCGGATCAAATTAAAGCGATAACGGAGCTCACTTTGCCAGCAGCTCTGAAACAGGCCGAGGACAGAGCGGTGTGAAAGCAGTTCGTCAAAGTCTCTGTAAAAGCTTTTCAAGACGGGCACGACCTTCAGAAATGAAGAACACGACGGAGAAGAAGATACTATAAAGGTTTAGGTACTTTACTAAGTGTAAACAAACTCCATATTATGCGGCTAAACTAAAGAGTACGTCGAAAATGTGAAGCGTGACAGTCAATTACAAATATTGCATTTGGGCCATTCTACTTTTAAGTAACCACTTCGCAGGGGTATACAGGTTTCCTAACGATTACAATGACTTAACACTGACACGTTGATACGTACTCTGATGAATCGATACTTTGAGAGCGTGCATTGAGCGTCGTACATACCTTACTGTATACTCCATTTAATTTAGAATTATAAACCACAACAACATTATATTGCGGCTCGTGAACTGTAATCTCTTTACTTTTTACTTTTTAAGATTGTTATAAAACAAACCTAACCTAACCTAATGGGTTCTGTATGATGCTGTTTTAATAAATTCTGAAAAGTTTACGGTTTCAGAAAAAAATCGTGTCGGTCTTTTGACCCATTCGATGGTTTAATACATTCGGTCTTTCGTACTTCGGTATTGTAATACATACCCATTTGCTAGGTAAGAAATAGTTGACGAGTCGCAATATAATGATGTTGTGGTTTTCAATTCTAAATTAAATGAAGTATAGATTAAGTTTGTTAAGTTAGGGACTTAGAATATTTTTTCTCCGCCGCTAAAATAGTGCTGAATTATTTGTCACTAAGTAGTTATTTTCTCTTTTTTCTTTTTTGTGTGTCCGAAGGGGCTCTGTGTGGGCATACTGCCTTATTGTTACACTGTAATTGTCGGCGAGAACCTGTAATTGGCTTGCTGTATTTACTGTAATGTCTAAGATGTATGTACAAGCTGTTGATTCTCCATAAATAAATAAATAAAACATTCGCTTACCTCGTTAACGAGCGCTGGGTTGTTGTGGTGGTATTGGAAGGCAGCCTGCACGAGATACGTGATCGCCTCGACGCCCCACTCTCTCATTCGTATGTGGGGGTGTTGGCACACCTAAGAAAAGAGAAAACAATCTATCTATGTATCTATATAAATCACAAAAATGTTTCCACAGTTAAGCGCTATTATGAATTAAGTACAGACACATGGCAAACTATAAAGTTTCTGAACATTGACAAAGGAAAATAAACACTATGAATACTTGTTGCGTGTGACTAAATTTTTTTTTTCCTATGGGTCGCATCGATGTACCCCGAACCGGTTTCATTTAGCAAAGGCTGTAATGTGAAGATGGTTTTAAACTACTAAAACAATTATCAGGCACATTCGATCCATTCATGAATCGTTTGAACGGACAAAGTCGCGAGCAAAAGCTATTAATAAACGTGCAAAAGCCACTTTAAACAACCATTACATTTTCAACTTACTTCTAGAAGATGATTGGTGATTGGTCTCCACATCACTTCTATTCGGTGCATGTTGGCAAGACCGGTCTCCAGTAGCTTAGCAACCGCAAATAACGATGGCTCCTGAAAAATTAAACCTTTAATTGGTCATAGAACTAATAGCAGAATAGGTATGATAACACCATCAAACAACTGGCGCACTTTTTATAAGATCTCCCATAGATTTTGAAAGGCAATAGCTAATGAACTAAAACAATTACTTTGCTCACCCGCGACCTTACAATAGTTACGTTTATGCAAGAAATGTGTGTTCATGCAGTTCCTCCACCTCCACACTGTACGAACACACACAAATCACATAAACACAACTATCACCACCACCAAGCTACACTGACGCGTTTCGAACTCAACCAGAGCTCATCCTCGGAGTTACCACAACCTCCGAGGATGAGCTCTGGTTGAGTTCGAAACGCGTCAGTGTAGCTTGGTGGTGGTGATAGTTGTGTTTATGTGATTTGTGTGTGTTCGTACAGTGTGGAGGTGGAGGAACTGCATGAACACACATTTCTTGCATAAACGTAACTATTGTAAGGTCGCGGGTGAGCAAAGTAATTGTTTTAGTTCATTAATATGGACCTCCGCAAAGTAACGCCTGATTCAATAAAGGCAATAGCTAGTTATCACGCTACTAATTGCCCCAACTCAATCGAGTATCAGTTTAATTCAAAAAGATTCAAAGTTTCATGACTAAAATTGTGTTTTTACTATACCCTGTCTATTTAACAGAGTTAGCAAAGCGTACTCTCTGTTGCAATTTTGTATGCAAATGAAAGGGACAAGAAACTGTCAGTGGGCTTCAACAATCGTACGTCGTTGCCGTCGTCGTGCCGTTTATTGGAATTTTTTCATCTGTCTCTCGTACCCTCTGACATTGAATTTTTTCAAGTAACTAAAGCTAAACGAGAGACGGAACCGGAAGCTTCAAACTTATTGACGTAAACCTTTGACAGAATTAAATAAGTTCTACTTAATAACAGTAAAGAGTATTTGCATTGTAATTGCCTATTTTAACAAAAATTAGTAACCAAAGATAAGCACTTGAAAGCGTCCGCACCGTACAAGAGACAGATGTTGACTAAATTTTGACAGGCATGTAAACTTGTGCCGGTGCATCGTCCTTATCGCTGATCAATTACGTGCATTCATTGTTTTCTAGTACTAGGTAACTCTGTTAAATAGACAGAGTATAGCTGCATCTTGGTCTAATTGGTCTTGGTCATTAAGCTTGGTAGAAACAACTTCGAGAAAGAAGCCGATAGAAGGATTCGATTGGGCTGGGCAGCATTTGGGAAGCTTCGTCATATTTTGACGTCATCCCTGCCACAATGCCTGAAGACTAAGGTTTTTAACCAGTGCGTCCTACCCGTTATGACTAACGCTGCAGAAACGTGGACACTCACAGGAGGACTAGTCCATAAGTTCAAAGTCGCTCAGCGTGCCATGGAGAGGGCTATGCTCGGAATCTCGTTGAGAGATAGGGTCCGCAACGAGCATATAAGACAAAAGACGAAAGTCGTTGACATAGCCCGAAGGATTAGCATGCTGAAGTGGCAATGGGCTGGTCACGTTTGCCGTACAACTGACGATCGTTGGAGCAGACGTGTCCTGGAGTGGAGACCACGTTTATGAAAGCGTAGTGTGGGACGCCCTGCAACACGTTGGACTGATGACTTTAGGAGGACAGCTGGCAGTGAGTGGATGAGGGAAGCCCAGGATCGCGAATTTTGGCGCAATATGAGGGAGGCCTACGTCCAGCAGTGGACGGACAATGGCTGTACATAGATAGATAGATAGATTGGACTAATTATTAAATTAAATCATTTGCGGGAACGCGTTGGATGCGGATGGCATAGAACCGGTCTATTTGGCGTATCTTGGGGAGGCCTGTTCAGTAGTGGACGTCTATCGGCTGAAATGATGATACTAAGTCTTATCGGTAACAGGATAAAATGAAATTACAGTAAACGGCCATAAAGATTGCACATCGGTCTTTAGTACAAGACTCGGCAAAATGTCGGCTTCGTAGAGCGTTGTCACACATTACTTGTGAGTAGCGTGCGACAACGCTCTACGAAGCCGACATTTGCCGAGTCTTTTTCCAAAGACCGATGTGCAATCTTTATGGCCGGGTACTGTAAGTCGCCGTGGGCCTTACCGCACTTGTTCATTCATCATTGACTTACCCTGTTAGAGTAAGCTAGTTCCATGGCTTCGTTGCTCAGTTTGCAAAGCGCATCTATGAGGTGGTGTAACGCGACGTCGTCTAAGTTCTTTGAAGATTCGAACACGCCTGATAGCATCGCTGACAAGGCTGGAAATTACAGTTCCGTATTAGCTGTTACCAAGGTCGGCTAAGGTTAAGACTGAGATTATAGAACCCGCTTTCCGAAATAAATTATTTATTTATTTATTTTGACGTGACAACGTCTAATAAATCGATGAACGCCGGCTGCACGCACAAAAAAGGATGACTCAGTGTAACGTTCATAACGCATTGTCCCGTTACGCGTCCCGTTACGCTCGAGCCGATGAACGATAGGAGCGAGAGCGCGGCACAAGCAAGCGAAAGGCACAATCGGCAAAAGTATGCAATCATTTCATCAATGTTTTGTTATGACGTTGTCACGTTAAACTATCGTCCATAAACCGACTTTACAGACAACCGGTTTTTTTTTTATTTAAGGTCTGACCGGACGAGTAGTTGTTGGATGCAATGAAGATAATTCAACAAACTTTTTAATACCAGACACCAACAAACTTAATAGAATTGCTGAAAACCTGGTATTGACTTAAAATTAAATCATCGAAAGAAAAAATATTAGACCGATTTCAAAACAAAATAGAAAAACCATTTTACTATTTTAACTTTCAGTTACTTTTTTTTATCCAATTCCCATTGTTTAATTTTCTTGAAATTTCGTACTTGCAGCTCCGGTGACAATGCGTCATCACCAAGTAACGTCAGCAAAAAAGCAGATAAAATGAAAATTTTAGTTTTTTTAATGTATGTCAGTCAATGAGGGTCTATGACCCCCATAAAATTTTAAGTCATATAGTATCATTAGTCATAATCAACGTTAGTCATACAGTGATTTATTTCTGAAACAATTTATTTTTCGGAATTGTTATAAAACAAACCTAATCTAACCTACTGCATTCTATAAGATGGCATTTAAAAGTCCTGAATAAAATACCGTTTCATAAATAAATCACTGTATGGCTAACGTTGATTATGACTAATGATACATTATGACTTAAAATTTTATGGGAGAAAAGGGGCACCGTAGCTTCGTCATGTGTGAACCAATTTAGATGATTCTTTATTTGTTCGATAGTGTGTATCTCAGTGGTGACCTTATTACTTATATAAAATTTACCACTCAACTTAATATTTGTTTAAAAAATCATATTATTTCTAATTAAATACAAATTTAGAATTGATAGCGTAAATCTGTACAAGTATGGAATTTAAGTTAAATAAACAAGTTTTCATTGAATTTACTTTTTTTATAGATCTTCATTGAATAGAACAATTACTCTGTATGAATAAATGTATGGCATCTTGAAAGAGCCCGTTTCAGTGATATTTGCGGTCAATTGTTTATACCCAGTACAGAACCAATCGAAACGAAGCTTCAAATAGCATCAGTGCAGAGCGTGTACATACAAATTATAAAAAATACAATATGTTACATATAAATGAAAAAGCTGCGCTATAAAAATAAACATAAAATTTGTAAACAAAACATTTGTTATTTCGGCTTTTCTGTACACAACTTTAAAAGCTTTCTTCGTTTATTTTATATTTGCAGAAATGACAGCTAAATTTATGACATACTAGCATTTTCTGAGGACAATGAAAAGTGCTTAAAAACAAAACAGTAAGGCCAGCAAGCTCCATCCCAGTGTGCGTGACGGACACAAGCCAGCGAACCCTACGGTGTCTATCCATTTGAAATTTATCAACCACACGGACTAGCTAGAGAATAAATGATGTTGAACAACACAATTTCAGTGTAATATCTGATGTAGTCTAAACAAATGGGTTTTCTTAAAAAAAGCCATCGAAATCTATGATAAAATGTCGGCTAAAGAACCATTTATTTATTCATTCTTTTTTAAACTAATTTAATAACAAGATCTTGTTTTAAGAACAAGATTCACATGTCAGCCCATACGAACATCCTTTTGAGATAATAAGATAAACAACTCATTTACATCAATTATCTTTGGTGTTTTTCGCTATTGGGAAGATGTTAAGTCATATAACGCGTTTTTATAAAACGTGGAAGAGAAGGCAAGTTACAATTTCGTATTCAAATCTCAAGTTTCAAGGTTTTGTGAGTTTAGTGCGTATAGCCACCACATACACAAAGATTCGACCTTGCTCCCTTTACAATATGGTATAAAATCAATTAAATTTGTTAAAACTGTCCTTTGCTTTTAATTTAATCATGCGAAGGTAAGGCAATATAACACACAACAATGATTAATTTTTGTAGTATGGTATTTATATAGACGGGGCCTGAAAAGGGTTAAGAACGCGCTTTGTACGTATCTAATTGCAAACACAATCTTTTTAATTTGACATGTGCCAAAATTGGTAACTCTATCTATATCCCTCGCGAAGCATTTAATGCCATATAAAAATGCTACTCCGTGTGTTTCTATTTCAAATGGATACACATAAACCAATACATAGTGTGTGTGTATACCACTCATGACTCCGAGTGACTCGGCCACCGGAACTTGCTGACCTGTAAAACGTGAATGTAGACACAATACATACGCCGGACTATACTGTGCCGAGAGCCTAAATACGTCGTAGATACAAGGGGCCATTCATACATTTCGTATCTTATTGCAGGAGAAACGCAAGGACTGAAGGTATTCGAACACTACACGGTACCATTCAATAATCGGAACCAACAATAGGCTATTTGACGGTATCCAGTCTGGTGGAATAATTCATCATTTCGCCGAACTCTTTTTTCTCAGAAACCATTAATTATACAGGAACTTTGAAATTGTTATTCTGTAGGTCTCTATCTATATATTATTAATTACAAAAATAAGTTTAGATTCGTACGTAAGAGTAATAATAATAATAATAATAGGCCACGTAGACTGGAATGTAATTTTGACATCAAACTACCTAATTCTAAAAACTATTTACAATTTAAAAGGAGTATTGAATTTAATGGAATAAAAATCTATAATAATTTGAATTAATAGTTATTTGTTATACAAGGGGGGAAAGTTGTGCGCACCTGCGAGTGTCCATTTGAAACACAAGCTATCGAAAGGATTCTATGATTGACCACGAGCGAAGCGAGTGGTTCAAAAATAGAATCCTTTCGATAGCGAGCGTTTCAACACACGAGACGTAAAATAACTTTTCACCCGTGTATAACACAAAACTTTTCACCTCACTACAGCGAGGAAAATAAGAAAAAGGGTTTGTACTATCAATTATTATTTATTTATTCACTCAAAATAATTAATTGAAAAGTTTTGACTTAAGTTTTTTTTTATTATTTCGGATGCGTTTTGTTCGCACCGATGACTTACTTGGACTGTCAGAACATTTTATCCGTTTTTGCAACAAGAATGAAGGTTAATGTTGAATGCTGATATTTATGAATTAAAATAAAGTTGTAAGACTGTATTTAGTGTTTTTTACTCGATGCAATTCATTAATTGTGATGTTCAAAATTCAGAACTTTTAACGTTTTACGTTTTGTTAGCTGTCAAATATCACGTAAGCTGCCTTCAAATGTCAAAACTCTTTCTTCACATGTGGATAAAAAGCGATTTTCTCAATAGATGTCAAACAAACAAAAAGGGCTTTCCGAGCTAGTGAGGTGAAAAATCTTTTTTACTTGTACGACCATTTTACAGTCTGAAAGAATATTTTGAAAAATTGTATGAATAGACATTATTATTATTAGTTATTGTATTGTAAGAAATAAGAAAGTATTTATTTAGAGTAAAAGCGTTTACATAATCAGTATCCAGTGGGCCCCAAACTAGGCTGATAGAATAAGACTTTTGCGTGCCATATTGTGGCGGAGCATGCATTCATGTAACTGTTTCCAACTACATGACTATATTAGCACCTGTGTATGTTCCAGCAAAATAAATTAATTTCATTTCATTTTATGTTAGGTTAGGTTTATTTTATAACAATTCTGAATAATTAGAGGGTTCCGTGCTAGAATGCCACGGTTTATTGAGAGGTTAGATATCTAAGAGGGACGCAATGACGGAATCAAGGCGCGCGTGAACAGGCCAGTAAGTCACGATTGAACCAACGTCAAGTCATTGAATAAATTTGTTGTTTGTAAGTTTGAGAGCAAGGGATCAAGAAATGCTAAAGTGACCTAATGAGTGTATGAATGGCCTCTCTATATCTACACTTTGGAGTCATTTACGCTGAAAATAAAATGTTAGTGACCATGACAAACATGCTCGACATATTCATGAGGGTTAAATCTACTTAATCTAAATCCAACTTAACTTTTTCTCTACTCATAATGTCCACTAAATGTAGTTACTGCAAAAGTAAACGACTACGAACAAACTAATTTAGAAAATTGGAATAAGGCTTTGTTTCAACAATCTTTAGTCTGTCCTTGATATCTGGTCTGTAACAGATTATATTCAAATAAACAAAGCCATAATCACTGATAATATCTGCCACATAAAATTTTTTTCAACAGGGATTGATTGTAATTATTGGATCAATTTCTAGTAACAATATGCGAGCAAAACTGCAAATAAAAATAAACACACAATACAAACTAACAACGACGAACAAAACGTAGTAAAACTTTAGAGAAATTTTGAAAGATTTGTGAATTTAAAGTCTAACGCATAATCGTATTTGTCATCTCTTTCCGTCAAACGGCACAAGACAGTGACAAAAACAGCGGTGCGGGCGTTAGACAATAATAACATAGGTCATAATCATAAGTTGTCATAACAAAAGTTTGAAGTGCTGGACTTACCGGGGAGGTCGGCCATAACGGCTGAGGTGCTCATGACGGCGTTCGCGTCTGCGCTTGCGCGGGACGCCTTCATGCTGCCACCTGTCGACGGCTTCAGACCCAAGATCCACACCTACAATATAAAAAAATATATCATCGAAGTGCAACCCTGTCTCAGTAAAACTAAAGAGCAAATGTCGTGGGTTCGGACCCGGGCTCGCGCCTCTCAGTTTTTTAGAATTTATGTGCGATAACATTTTAAATTTACCATGAGCTTTACGGGGGAGGAAAACATCACGAGTAATCCATCTGCGAAGAAACTGCGACCACCAGAAGTGGGTTATATTGGACTTAAACATACTAACACGGCGAGCTGAATAAAAAGCTTATAAATACTCTACGTCAATTCAGGCTGAATGACAGTACAACCTACTAAGGTTGGCCTTATTTTTGGCTTTTGATGAAGAAGAATTTTCGTGTAACGCTCATCAACACGCATCCCTAATCCTTTGACCTGCAAAACTTAAATTTTGCATACAGAGCATACTATAATTTTGGATAGATATTTGTTACTCTTTCACACTAAAACGATTTGACGGATTCTGATTACAGAACACAGATAGTTTATAACTTGTATTGCCGTATAGGATATATTAGGTCGGGGCAAAAGTATTTTCGTATTTTTCATACAAAGGAAAATGTTTCATTATTTAAAAAAAAATGATGGAAAATGTTTCAATGTTTAATTGTTTGCTAATTTTAATTTTGGAATTCTGTTGCATGTTAGTTTTTAAGTTTTCCATGTTATTTTTTATATTTTTTAAGTCACTTTATCATTGTTATTAATTAAGCCATGTACGTGTTGTGGTGATTAAAGTTTTTTATCTATCTATCTTTCATACTAAAAACCTCATTTTTCACACTAAAATTTCGAGACTTAAAACGCTTGAACCACATTTGTGCTGCTCTTATTGATACCGCATTAAGTCCATAAACCGCACAAATTTTATTCGCAGCGTTCGTCGCATAATTACCTTTTTTTTAAACTTAAAATGTACTGAATTTCTTCGTCCAATACGTTCATTTTGCTTGCTTGAAAAACAATTGAAAAATGGCGGGAACTAGTTTTTTTTTTTATTTATTGTATCTTCAGAATGTCAACATTTAATGGTATTAAAACCAGCCAGTTACATTCAGAACAACCAAAGAGGTTTGATTTCTAATAATACATTAAAAATACGAAAATACTTTTGCCCCGACCTATTAGTTCGCAGACGGCGTCGCGGGCAACAGCTAATATGGAATAAGGGTAAGATTTTAATGGAAGAAATAGACATTATACAGGGTGTTTGGTAGCTACGTGCAAAGCTTTAAGGGGGTGATAGCCAAGGTATTTTTGAACATTTTTAGCTATATTTGTCTTAGCCGAAATTTGTTTTTTTTTTTTAATTGAAGACTTAGAAATTTTAGGAAAATACCCAGAATTTGACAGTCACGAGTCAATATTGCCCCAATGAGCGTTAATTTGGAAACCAAATCTTATATTTCGGATAGTTTAATGTGTATTGGACCAAATGAAATAATTTTTAAGTGTCTTTCTTGCCACAAAAAACAAAATGGAGGCATTCCAAATTACGAAAAATGTCTTAGGTTGGAACTGAGTCTTTTTTCTGGGCCAAAAAAAAAATTTAAAAAAAAATCTTTGAAATGGTTAAACATTTTTAGAAACATGCCTGTTTATTGTTCTTTCTTTTAAGGTATCACTCATTGGCATTGCTTGCTAAATCTGAGATAAAAAAAAAAAAAAACAAACTCAGGGAGCACTCGCTAAGAATACACTAGTCTTGAAATTTTACTAGTAAATAACATGTGAAAAAGACAAGTCTACGTCATTTTTCTGTGCCATATTTAAAATTTCCAAATTAACGCTCATTGGGGCCATATTGACTCGTGGCTATCAAATTCCGGGTATTTTCCTAAATTTTCTGTCTTCAATTAAAAAAAAAAAACAAATTTCGGCTAAAACATATATGGCTAAAAATGTTCAAAAATACCTCGGCTATCACCCCCTTAAAGCTTTGCACGTAGCTACCAAACACCCTGTATGTCTTAGCCGAAATTTGTTTTTTTTTTTAAATTGAAGACTTGGAAATTTTAGGAAAATACCCAGAATTTGATAGTCACGAGTCAATATTGCCCCAATGAGCGTTAATTTGGAAATTTTAAATATGGCACAGAAAAATGACGCAGACTTGTCTTTTTCACATGCTATTTACTAGTTAAATTTCAAGACTAGTGCATTCTTAGCGAGTGCTCCCTGAGTTTGGTTTTTACTTTTTATCTCAAATTTAGCAAGCAATGGCAATGAGTGATACCTTAAAAGAAAGAACAATAAACAGGCATGTTTTTAAAAATGTTTGAACATTTCAAGGATTTTTTTTTAATTTTTTTTTATGGCACAGAAAAATGACTCTGTTCCAACCTAAGACATTTTTAGTAATTTCGAATGCCTCCATTTTGTTTTTGTGGCAAGAAAGACACTTAAAAAATATTTCATTTGGTCCAATACACATTAAACTATCCGAATTAAAAGATTTGGTTTCTAAATTAACGCTCATTGGGGCAATATTGACTCGTGACTATCAAATTCTGGGTATTTTCCTAAAATTCCTAAGTCTTCAATTTAAAAAAAAAATATCAAATTTCGGCTAAGACATATATGGCTAAAAATGTTCAAAATTACCTCGGCTATCACCCCCTTAAAGCTTTGTACTTAGCTACCAAACACCCTGTATATTTTGGGAGAGAAAAAAATCTCTTGCGATGTAGAGGACACTAACCAAATGCTGAAGCGTGGTGAGGACAGGCAGCCAGGCCTGTTGGATGGTGTCGCCGTCCCTCTGGGCCGCGCAGAGCAGGGCCTTCATGGCGGTCACGTGTCGAGAGGTCACCATCACGAACGACTGTTGCTGGCCTGGGGAAAGCGCGTTTAAATATGGTAAGGTTAGGGACGAAGGGATGTACAGGGAAACTATTTTAGAGCGCTGGTGAAAATCTCATTGAGAAATCGTATTCCATGTTCCTCTGTTGTTGGCATAGTACTGGGCGATGATTGTAATACGCTCACACTTAAAAACAAATAGGGATGATGATTGATGACACAAACAAATAAATAGTTGATCGAGTAGGAATAGAAGTGGCGTCGTAACTAGCAATTGCCATACAAAATCTTTGGAAAAATTGTGTTTTGGCAGCTCATAACAAGTACGTCAGTTAACTGGTGGTGTCATCATACCTGCTGAGTGATCTCGCTGGCAAGGACTGGCCGCTGGAAGCATGTATTGCGCCCGAAGGATCTGCTCACAAGTTCCTTTGAAGTTTGAGTCATAACGTCCTCTAACTCTTCTAGTAGATAATCTTAACGTAAGCGAGACGGCACAATTTGAAGTTCGAATTTCAAACTTCAGAGTATAAGACCTGTTCTGGCCGACCGCCGCGGTCAATCGGCCAGCCGACGCTGAGACCAGCTCCCTTCATCATCATTATCGTGATTTCAACTAAAAGATGTTCACTGCTGAACACGGCCTCAAGGCTCCCAAACAGATCGACCCTGCGCCATACGCATGCATCGGGTTCCCGCCACCTTAATCAGGTCGTCGCTCTATCTTGTCGGACTACCTACACTGCGTCTTCCGATCCGCGGACGCCACTCGAGAACCTTTCGGCCCCAGCTCCCTTGGAACAGTGCAATGCTTTGGTCTGAGTCAGTCCGTCGTTGTCGGTACCTGCGGGCTGGGCGGCGGGCAGCGGCGTGCCCACCCACACCACCTGGTGGCGGTGGTCGGGCTCGGGCGCGGCGGCCGCCTCGCGCCGCCAGGGGCACGGCAGCGCGCCCAGCGCCGGCACGCAGTACTGGGCCGGCAGCGCCGCGCGGCACAGCGCGCTGATGCACGCGTCCCGCCCCACCGTGTGCCCCACCTGCCACGCAACACACACTCAGACACTCCCTTAGAGCTCGTTCCCACTATGTCGTATGTCGGATTCCGATTTTAATCGGGTGTCGGCGCCTCTGTTCACACTAGTCGGCTGTCGGCCACGACCGCAGCTGGTGCCATTAACGACGACAGTCATTTCGAGGCTTCTTGTACATGATTTCCGGACGGGAGGGCTGACAAAACACACGATATTTTTTGTCGGATCCGACACAAAATATCGGACGAGTGTGAATAGCTTCATATAAAATGTTCTGCCACTGGAACGACCGATTAAAATCCGGACCGACATACGACATACGGCTGTTTTCTTGCAGGTCTTAACTGCGCTTTAAAAACCTTGCTCAAACCGCGCTAATTCGTGCCTAATATCTCTGGAATATTAACTAACATATTATATGACGTCGAGCTGTTTACTTCTTATGATAATTGAAATATGGAAAAACAGAATATGCGGATCGTGGTAAATATACATTTTACAGTAAAAAAATATTTGCTCTAATGTCGTTATTTAAAGAGGAATTAGGGGACTACGTTTGAACGGAAAAATGGTTCTCATCGTATCCTCTTAACTTCGTCGATCACTCACCTTCCCGCTAACCCTGGCCAGAGTCTGTATGGCGCGAAGGATATTCTCCAGCTCCCCGATACTGGCCTCAGCCAGGACTGACAGCCCCCACACCAGCCCGCACCATGATGATTTGAGGAGCTACAAAATAAGGTATAGTCAGCCATAGCATAACGTGAAAATTGTCGTTAGTGAATTTCTTTAAAAGTGAAAAAATATGTTATTTTGAGATATATAAACTATTTTGATTTTGATTATCCTTATTTTTTACTGTACTTTACTTTAGTACTTTGCGAGCTCTACATTTTGAGATTAAAATCTAATTTTTCAAAAAAGGTGACTAGACATGTTCTTTCCGAGTACCCTTCAAATGTTGTTCTATCTATTATTACACGCCTCTTTTTCAGTCTAGCCCGAGTGGAGCTCAATGGCAGAGTTGCTTCTACTAAAGATTTAACTGGAAAATAGTCAAAATTTTACTCTGTGGTACGAACCTGTAATCTCAGTTGCCTTTCTTTTTCCTCCACGTCCTCGATTATATCTTCAACCACATTGGAGTTCTGGTCCGCCTTCTCACTGTGGACGTCATTTGTCAACTCTCTGGTTTCCGTCTTCACCTCTGCAAGATAAACTAATTAAAAAAAAAACAGAAAATGCAATAATCTAAAAAATGATTGATAAATTCATTACCTTTCTCATGATTGCCGTTTTTATTTGAGTTGATTTCTTTCTCCTCGCCTTCGTTTTGGATATCCGCATACATTTCTTGTAATCTAAAAAGTAACATATGAAGAACACCGCAAACATTTCTTTAAAATTAAGAGTGTTCCAATAATCCATTATACAGTCGAGTTCTCCAATAAAAACAATCAATCAATTCATACATTTAGGGGCTGTTTCACCACCTTATTGTCAAACTACTGGTTACGTAACCAATGAATAAACTAAGTACTGCACAAATCTGTCGGCCAGTTTTTTTTCAGTTTCACCACTCCGGTCCTGTGCAAACTAAGTACCACTTAACTAATCGTCGGTTTAACAAAAAGTCGGAATAGCAACGTCCCATTTCACGACCACGGGTTCCTGTTCCAATATTTTCATTCAAAGAGTCGCTCATTATTAAAGCAAAATAAATCGTAAACTATGTAATTTTTAAACACATCTATTTTTTTGCATAAACAAATGTGTAACATTATAATTAATCCAAAAACGGTATTTATTTACGATACTTGGGTTAACAATAACAAAGAAAAATAAAATCACGTAAAACGAATCGAAAAGTGGCGCCAAACCCTTTGACAGATTAACTTTTTTTTAATGACGATGTACAAGTTCAGGTAGAACAAACGATTGTGCCACTGAAAAAAAGTCTGTAATTAAAAAATATTATGAAATCATGGATTTATTTTTAAATACTAAAAGCGTACCTATATTTTTTTATTCAAATCTTGATATTTAAATTCTCGTTTGCAATTTAGCACGACTTCTTTCTTTAAAAAATAAAAAATACTTTGATTTATTTTTTGAAACCGGCTGAAGTGCTCTCCAACCATGGCCACAAAAAAATAAACTAACTAATTAAAAAGATATGTGACGGATAAAAATGTTAAATGCCACCTGATCTGATGGTCAAATTAAGAAATAGTTTGTCCGTCACTTAGCGCTAATCAAGACTGGTGAAACAGAATTTTTTATTCCATGTGACAAATAAGGTTATGATCAAGCTAATCCGAACTTTAAAAAAAGTGGTGAAACAGCCCCTTTATCATTTAATTTGGCCGCTTAAGTCTAGGGTGAATGAGCAATTTCTAAGCAAGCGTGCTCCATCGTAGATCACATCTTCGCTTTCCATCAGGCGTGATTGTGTGTCGTGTGTACAGCCAACCGTTCATAAATGTCAAAACATGAACCTTGTGTTACGGTAATATCTGATTTCATCAGGTTGTTGGGTTAGTTTGATTGAGCATAGAGAGAGGCCATAGGTCAAGCCACTAGGCAATCACGGCTTGATGTATTGAATTGTATTGTATCTGATTATTGTCCGTCCCTCTCACTCACCGGAAGTACTCCTGCCCCTCGACAGTGATGGCGATAGATCGGATGATCTCCATGAGGCATGCGTATGCGACCGAGATGCCGTAACCGTCCTGGATGGTAGGCGCTTCGCTGCGATCCAGCATTTCCAGGCTGTTGGATGAGAACGATTAGAACGGCTAGTATCTAACTGATTTTACTACATACATATCATAACTACCCTATAATATGTTCAAAAGCGATAGGCAAATGGCCTTCATTAAGAAACCTGTATGTATATGTGGCTGCATCATAATGTTTAAATTAAAGTATCGAAATCGATACTTTAATTACATTAAAATTTCGAACATATTCCTAAACAAAAGAATCATATTTGGTTTTGATTATCGAACTGTCAAAGAACAGAAAATAAAGTTACCGTATTTTGTGATGTGAAATATTTGGCGAAAAAATTACGGAGACTTGTGCATGTAGATAAAAGTATGTGTGCATAATTAGGATTAAAACATTCGTGTGATCTTATTATGAAACTCACCTTCGGCTCGTTTTATAAAACCACACTCGTGGTTTAATGCCTCTAATGCTACCAGTCACATAAATAACTATTACACCACTGCTGTTCATAAATTTAATCTATATTGACCCTTTTAGGCTATACACCTCTAGGCCATTTTATGTTAGGTATTCTGGGCCACACATCCCTTTCAGATTTCACATAGTTATTAGACCTAGAAACACTATACATTACTCGGTTAATGAAATCGTGTCAGCAGAGTGATGGATTTCAAATAATATCAATTATTATTTTATCTCCAGGCGGCTCCAACATGTGGGTAACGCATCCCTATTCAGTCGCGAAGTGCTAAGATATAATTACCGTCTGTTTATACTTACTACACAGATTTAGCGGTGCCAGGCTCGAAGGTCACGCACAGCGGCAGCCAAACTCCTTTCCAGTAGAAACCTGACTGCTGTGGGATGCCTGATGCTCCTAAAGGGAATATACAAAGATACACTAATAATAATGAAGACAAGTTTAATATTTCACACAAAATACGAACTGAAACATGGATGCACAGAAAAACTCAGAAAAAGAGACCAGCGCTGGGAATCGAACCCAGGTCCTCAGCATTCCATGCTGCGTGCTAAACCCTTACACCACCAGGGGTCAAAAAAATATATGGATTTCACGGGATGACCGTAAAAGTAACAAATTTGGAGTTGAAAAAATAAAAAATACAAAAAGACTCCAAAAAAACAATCTTGATCAAGTTTAATATTGTAAGGAATGGTGAGAAAAATGCGTTCTTATTTCTCTCCTCTTTTTACTCATCCCCTATGTTTCTCCTTCATCTTTAGTTTTCTTTTTAAATATATTTTTTTTAATTCATAGAGACTTGGTATCTGGTTGATATTACAGAGGTGCAGTGAGATGGGATTTTTGAATTTTCCGCGGGATAGAGAACGGGAGTAGTCCACAAATTTTATCTTTCTGCGGACGAAGTCGCGGGCATAAGCCAGTTAATAACGATTTTGGGGCGTCTAAACTTTTTGCTTTTTTTTTTCATAAAATTAGGGTCTAATTACTCAAACTTTAACTACACCGATTCGTTTGCTTTACTTTTCATCTGAAAAATCTACTAGGTCACGACTTGTCAAGATTCTGACTTACAAAATGAAATTCACATTACATATTGAAATTATCCTCGTTTCGGCGATCTATGCAGCGTTAACGCCCCCTCCGACGAAGAAAGGTACGCACTATATTTTATTATTTAGGCAAACATTCAGTTACTGCACCTAGTCACATTACCCCAATGCTAAATCTTACTAATATAATAAAAGCGAAAGTTTGTATGGATGGAAGTATAGATGTTTGTTACTCTTTGACACTAAAACGGTTTGGCGGATTCTGATGAGATTTGCCACACAGGTGTTTAGTTTATAATCTGGATTAACATAACATAATTATAGAATACTTTTGACGATAGTTAGAGAACTTGACTACGAAGCTTGAGGTCCCGAGTTCGATTCCTGCGCGCGTCGGGGCAGATTATTTGTATGAAAAATACAAATGTTTGTTCTCGAGTCTTGGATGTTTAATATGTATTTAAGTATGTATCCATCTACATAAGTATGTTTATCCGTTGCGCAGTACCCATAACACAAGCTTTGCTTACTTTGGGACTAGGCCAATTGGTGTGCATAGTCCCGGGATTTTCTTTTTATTGTTTTCAGATCCTTACAAACACTACCTAGACAAGGTGCGATGCACGCGGCGCTACTCGGTCGGCGAATGCCCCGAACCCGTCGTCCCTGTGTGGACCTACGTGGCGCATCTACAGAACTGCACGTGTGTATTCAAAGAACAAGCTTCAACATGTTTCAATCATCATCATTTCAGCCGAAAGACGTACTGAACATAGGCTTCTCCCAAGGTTTGGCAAACAGTCCGGCTCTAAGCCATCCGCATTAAAATTAAAGAACTTTTCAAAAGACAAAAAGTTATTTCTACTAGCGTTTCAACTTCTGTCAGTATCCTTTCGCATATACTGGAGAAATCAGTCACACAGACCGGAAAGTTTTTATGTGATATCAGAGTCAATATCAAAAAAATTGTACACAATTAAGGGATTTAATTGAAACAAAACTTATTTGATTCCCTTGTGTAACGCAAGTTACCCATATAATTTGTATGACTTACTTTCATTATACAAAGGAAGCAATCGTGATTTTGTTTTCATTAAGCCCTTAACTATGTACAATTATTTTGAAAACGACCCGATCACCGTTATTTGAACAAAATAATCTAAGCCGGCATCAGGGTCTTAATAAAAACAAAATCATAATCGCGTCTTTGTGTAACGAAAAATAATCATACAAAATGTATAGGTAACTTCCGTAAAGGAATCAATTAAGTTTTATTTTTATTAAATTTTTGAGTATATTTTTTTTGCATACGACTCTACCAATAACTGTCACCTATAACATTACATTAGGAACTTATCAAAGTGTTGGAACAGACCTTAACTTCCTTTGACTAAGGGTCAATTTTCAGCGGCCGTCTAGGCTGTCCCTCGTCGACGATTTCGAACCGTTTCCCGACGCTATCAATGTGTATGGAGAGATGTCGATCGCTCAAAGACCTGTACACTCTGCTGATTGCCGAGACCAACCTCACTGACAACACACTGCGCTCGTCTAAATGTAAGATTTTGTATTGTCATCATACGTCCCAATGCAGGACGCAGGCCTCCACCCAGAATGAGAGGGCTACGGCCGTAGTTTCCCACTCGGATCCAGTGCTGATTGGGAACTTCACACACAGTTGAATAGCTTCGCAGTGTGCAGGTTTCCTTAAGATGTTTTCCTTCATCTTCATCATCATCATTTCAGCCGATCATAGACGAGATTTATCCGAATTTTTTCACTATCGTTTGAGGCAACTATTTTTTTTTGTTAAAATTATACTTTTAGCCAGTATAGGTCGTCGCGGCGAAGGATTATTGGACGCGGACTACCCCGCCCACCCCAACTACCCCCGCGCCGACCCAGTCGACTCGAACTACCCCGAGGTAAGTAATGCGCCGGCGCAGTTCCACACGGTGCCCGTCACGCAAGAGGAGAGTTACGGCGACGCGCCGCCAGAGGTCGAATTTTGGGAAGGATAATAAAGGGATTCACATTTTATTAGAATTTAGAGAAGTTTTATTATCTAACCGCGATTACTTTTTAATATGTCGTTTTTGAATTAATATCGACGGTTCTATGACTCAACATAGTATATGAAATTCTACGTAGTTGGAATAACCACTTTAAGCCGTGTCTCTAAAGTCGTTATTCCAATTTAGCCAAATTTCATATACGATGTCGAGTCAGAGAACCGTCGATATATGAAATGACATTGTCAGTGTGTAGGTAAATTAAACTACTCATTTCAATACGAAGAAATTCCAAAGCTTGAATTGAAGACAGGTAATATATTGTTTACTTATGTAAATAAAATACAAATAAAATAATGTTATTATATTTAGGAATACCATCAAAATTTATTTTCTCATAACATCGTAATAATAACAGATTTGTCAAATATCTATACTTTAATATAAAATACATTTTAAATGGCAGCGTTTACCAATAATAGAATTGTAATAATTAATAATGTAGTGAGTGTAGCAGATTATGATATAGCGTAATTTGTTAATCTATTATCTATAATTGTCTGGGACTTAAACTATGAAAATATAATAAAATGACCTATGATTATATTTATTCCTACCGGTGGCAGATTGATTCTTATTTTCTAGTATAGTATAAATCTTCCCACGTGAATTTTTCGCTTCAAGCCATAACATTAAATTTGAACCTTAATACTATGACGATACCGTTTGTTTTGAAAGATAAGGGCTAGAAACGAAAAATTCACCTGGGAAGATTTATACTATAAGTAGGTACGTGTAGTATTTTTTTCAAATTAGCGTACTATTTCGTACATTTATAAGAATAAGAATAAGAATAAGAAATCTTTATTTCGCATAAGTAACGGTACATGTTAAAAAGAAAAAAAAAAATAAAAACAATAATTGAAAATAGCGATAAACTACTTATACGATAAAGGAGTCCACTCAGCACTCGTCGGGTCACTAAGGGTGGCTCGACGCTGATATTATGTGGATCCTGGTTAGCTTCCGATACAGAGCCGCACGGCACACATGCTCCCACAAACTCTCCCAATATGATTATAAATATAAATAAATATTCTGTCTCTCTTTATTTAACACAAATTCATAGATATATTATAAATAATTTCACAAACATACATAAGTTACATAAGACAAATTGCTCACACAGCACCCCACACAAAATTATTGTAGCCTGGCGAAATTGTGACTCAAACCGCAACACGGTAACTCCAACCAGCAACAGGGCACTGTCCACCCTCAGGTACAAGAAACTACACATCATAATCTTATGGTGGTTACACAAAGGCGCTATGTTGAATTAATCTGTAATTCTAATAAATGATTACGGAAGTCCTTTTTAAACTTATATAGCGATTTCTGGTACTTAATTTTTTTTTGATGCGAGTTTGAATTCCGTACGATACCATATTACCGATAGAAAGTATGACACCAAACTACCTCGACTTTACGATAACGCGTTAGGCTTTAGAATATGACAGTAAATACTGTAAAATATTTGTTTATAATTACTATACTAAACGGGATGAAACCTAACTCTCTTTAGTTAACTCGTGACCACGGCTGCTGCAATGTGGCCGAAACGTAAAATAAATAAAAATAATAAAAAAAAAGCCTTTAATATTCCAAATACAGGAGTTACGAAACATCCATTACAAAAAGAGACTACGAGTAATTAGTGTTGTTAGTATATCTTAGTTTAGTTAATTGTGTTAGTATGTTAGTTTCCGTAGATTTAGACCCCTCTCTGGGTGTAGGCCTCCTCCAACTTCATCCAAGTCACCCTATCTTCCGCCTTCTTTAACCAGTCTTTGCCGGCTGTCTTCACTATGTCATCTTTCCATCTTTTATAGGGTCTGCCTACTCTTCTTCTCCCAATTGGACCCTTCCATTTAGTTGTGAGTATTGTCCACCTTTTGTCCTTGTATCGAGCTAAGTGTCCGAAACGTAGAGGTAAATAAATAAGTATTTATTGCGTGAAAAGTCCCGTTTAGTATAGTATTTGTTTGTTTTATTCCCTTCTGTATACTGACCGTTAGCCGTGTTGACCTGGGACGCGACGAACAGACTCTGCACGTATGCCCCCAGCGCGTTCACCACGTCTTGGAATATGTTGGTGGCGTGCGGCCGTAGGTCGTAGCACGAACAGAACGCCACCAGTAACTCTGGAGGACAAGATAAATTATCGATTGATTCAGGCGTCACTTTGCGTAGATACTCGCGCCTTCAGAATTAAACTGACTTAATTCAAAATAATCTCATTTCAATACTACACCTGATTAGTTTTAGTACAACGTTTGTTATTGAGATGAGAATATTTCGAACTGAGTCAGTTTGATTCTGAAGGCAATAAACTGGAACATCCTTGTCTACTACAAATCGTGCACTACTAATGAGTTTATTTTCAACTAGCGACCCGCCCCGGCTTCGCACGGGTGCAATTATGCATGTATTATACATACAGGGTGTATCCGTTAACACGATCAATAAATTAAATTATACATCCTTTAACTAATCAGTAATTAAGTCCAAGTGGTTTAAATTTTTTAAAATGAAAAAAAAGGAATTTGTTATTATCTAACAAAATTAATCGGGCCCGCAATGTACTGCACTGCAGACCGTCATGTCTAGTCGAAGTACTTGGCATTGACATTTACTATCGTTTTCAATTGAAAATGTACTAAATACACCAATATTTTGCTTAATAAACATGCGCAGTTCTTAATTAAACGATCAGTTCTTTCAAAACTACGTAATAGTTTTCCTCATCAAGTACCTAAGTGTGGGCGAAATGATCAAAACACTAAAATAACTTTATCCTGTTTATTTAACGTTATCAACAAAATAGTGCATTATGATAATATCACTGACAATAGTAAAATTATGCCAATCTCACCAGGTGACTTCTTCTCTAGATAACTTTTACTTTTACAACGAAAACGCCCATGGACCGTATGCTGGCTGCACACGTCCTGCCTCTTCGGTGATCGTGACAACAACACGAAATTATCAATCGGAGGATCCTCGTATGCGTTATTTTTAACTCAAATCTCGGCTTACATTTGCTCTTGTTTCGTTATAATTCACGTGCATCGTAATTTAATTTTGTTGATGCCATTTTAAATTATTTTGATTTGTTTACCAACTTGACTTTTGAATTTGTCAATGTAACATTAGTAATAGAGTAACCAACTCATTCCTAAAGAAAAGACAAGTTTGCATTTGCAATGTATGGTTTATGGTCTGTGGAGGTCCGAGATAATAATATTGAACTTTTTGGAGTTCAACAACGTAAGGTTAATAAAAAGTTTAAATAGGCACAGATTGTAGAGATCTTTATGTTTATGAGTAAATATTTTTTAAAAAAATAACATCGCCCCTGTACCAAGGAAATGCCCTGTACCAAGACATCTAACGACCGATAACTGACAATTACGCAATGATGAAATTCATTGATTATGCATTGTAACTTTAAATTACAATTTTTCTGTGATTAAGCATTTTGGCGCATTAGGACCAGGTCAAGGTAACTTCGGATATGCTAAGGAATCATCGTTTAAATTTATTGTTTTACTTTTAGACTACACCCGGTATAAACCTTCCCCTTGAATCACTCTATCTATTAAAAAAAACCGCATCAAAATCCGTTGCGTAGTTTTAAAGATCTAAGCATACATAGGGACACACAGACAGCGGGAAGCGACTTTGTTTTATACTATGTAGTGATGCTCCAAACACCCGAGCAACCCCCAACGCAATTAGGTCACTTATATGTATGAAAATAAAGTAAATGCCCATTATGCGTCTAAGATCCCTCCGTCAGCTAAAAAAAGAGATGATAACTTTGAAACTAGAGGGCTCAGAGGGCGATGGAGAGGGCTATGCTTGGAGTTTCTCTGCGGGATCGCATTAGAAATGATGAAATCCGCGCGAGAACTAAAGTCACGGACATAGCTCGAAGAATCGCTAGACTTAAGTGGCAGTGGGCAGGGCACATCGCCCGTAGAACTGACGGCCGATGGGGCCGAAAGGTTCTCGAGTGGCGTCCGCGGACCGGAAGACGCAGTGTAGGTAGGCCTCCAACAAGATGGAGCGACGACCTGGTGAAGGTAGCGGGAACGCATTGGATGCGGATGGCGCAGGGCCGATCTGTTTGGCGAGCCTTGGGGGAGGCCTATGTTCAGCAGTGGACGTCTTTCGGCTGAAATGATGATGATGAACTTTGAAACTAAACCAATTTTGATGGCACATGTCTAAGAACCATCGCCAAGAAACCTGATTTGAAATAAATAAAAAAAACCGCAACTAAATCTGTTCACCCGTTTAAGATAGACACACAAACTCGCTCTCTTTTTGTGTCGGGAGTTAAAAATGAACTCGTAGAGGATTTCAAACAATTTAACGGTTTGTGTCGTATTTGGGATAGTTCGGCCTGTGCTAACGACTTTGTCAACACATGTCTGGTGACCTTAAAGCGCCCAGTGGCCTTGACGATGCAAGTTACAGTTAAGTTTATATATATCAGTGTTTTTCAACCTTTTTCATGATGCGACCCCCCTGGTATGAAAAAATATTTCGCGACCCCCCGACCCTTCGCTTTTTTAGGGTTCCGTAGTCAACTAGGAACCCTTATAGTTTCGCCATGTCTGTCCGTCTGTCTGTCCGCGGCTAAGCTCAGAGACTGTTAGTACTAGAAAACTGTAATTTGGCATGATTATATATATTAGTCACGCCGACAAAGTGGTGAAATAAAAAAAACTAAAAAAAAATTATCGTTGGATAGGTCTTTTAAAACCATTGAGGGGTTGCTTACATGATTTTTGTATTCAGTGATTTGTTTGCGAAATATTCAACTTTAAAGTGAAAATTTTCATTAAAATCGACCGTCCCCCCCCCCCCTCTAAAATCTAAACTGTTGGGTGGAAAAATTAAAAAAAGTTCAAAATGGTAGTAAATATATTAAATTTACAAGGAAAATTATAGCGGCTAAGATTGCTTGGGAATTATTTGTAGTTTAAGAGTAAATAGTAGCCTAAGGTATTAAACATACTGTCACTACTTTGAAAAACTCGTATCTCAAATCAGCATGTATACAAAACTGAACCTTGATACGCGCGTAATAAAGTTCACTTTGCCAGATTAACGATTTTGAGATACGAGCTTTTTTCAAAGTATTGACGATACCTAACTTGGAAGATTCCGTACACATACGAAATCCTTAGAAAAATATTACTTGATTTTTTCGTAATGGCTACGGAACCCTATCTTGGGCGTGTCCGACACGCTCTTGGCCGGTTTATATCATGTATGTATGTGTATGTTACAGTGTTACAAATATTCATTCCATACGACGTTTTTATGCGTCTCCATAATTAGGATTCGGATCCCGCGACCCACAGGTTGAAAAACACTTCTATATCCTTCGTGCGTCCAAACCGCATTGGGCCGTTTTTGTACTCACTGGGCTGTATGGTCATCTTGTGAAGCACTTCCAACGCTAACGCCCTCTGCCAGAGAGGCTTGTCCGGGTCCAGGAACTTGATCGTCAGCGACATAAATATCTCGCATTCCGTCACCTGCAAAACAGTACAGACAAAGTAAGATGTATTTACATTTTGTATTTAAATACATTTCATAATTCATAAATCACAGCCGTGGTTGCCTAGTGGTTTGACCTATGGCCTCTCAAGCAGATGGTTATGGGTTCAAATCCCGGCTCGCACCTCTGTTTTTCGGAATTTATGTGCGAATTTACAGATGTAATTTACCATGAGCTTTACGGTGAAGGACACCATCGTGAGGAAACCTGCGAAGAAATTCAATGGTGTGTGCGAAGTTCCCAATCCGCACTGGGCCCGCGTGGGAACTACGGCCCAAACTCTCTCATTACCATCTCTGCGGCCACGTATTGAGAGAAGACGTAGCGCGGGGAAGCCTTCCCCAAGATTTACTGATGACGTGAAGCTCGTGAGAGACTGATGGATGCCTACGTTCAGCAGTGGACGTCTTTCGTCTGACGATGATGGTAGGGATGCCCGATCTGAACCGATTTTGGAAGATCGCCCTTTAGCAATTGATAATAACAGCAACAGATAGTAATACACTGACGAGCAAAAATAAAGGGTCGGTTACAAAAATGACGACAACTAAAAAACCCGCTGTGATAGCTTCTTCGAATAAAATGAGTTTAGTAAAGAGTTTTATTCTTAATTAAACTTTTTCTTGTTAAGAATAAAACTCTTTACTAAACTCATTTTACTCGAAGAAGCTATCACAGCGGGTTTTGTAGTTATCGTCATTTTTGTAACCGACCCTTTATTTTTGCTCGTCAGTGTAGATAGATCACATATTATTGTTTTATTTATTTTTGACTAACTTTTTTCCGCGGCTTTGGTCGGTCACTTAAGTCAAACAAGTTCCCAGGAAAACTAATTTTTTTTTATGTTAGACAGGCCAGACAAACGAACTAATGGGTCATCTGATGTTAAATGATCACCACTATCCATAGACACACGCAGCACTTTACGCGATGCCAGTGCGTTGTCAGCCCTAAAAGGGAGAGGAAAAAAGAAAGGGAATAGAGGAGGGGGAGAGGTATTGGGCCCCCGGCGCTCTCACTGACCGTACGAAACACAGCAGGAGTACTGCTGTTTCACGCCGGTGTTCTGCGAGAGGGTGGTACTGCCCCGGACGAGCCGGCCCATTCGTGATGCAGCGGCTAGCTACACAACATGGCTCTACCATTACTATAACTCTTCTGTGACCGCAGCCCTAGATGGTGGCACTCACCAGCAGACTGTGGTATTGGTGCACTAACACAGCCACCAGCCGCAGCAGCCGCATCGTGACGGGGTAGTGCGGCCGCTCCGGCCCGCCGGGGCTCGCCTGCGCCGCCGGCGCCGCGCCCGGGATGTGGAGGGACGTGAACGCAGCCCTACTTACAAACAGACATGTTACAGACCATGTTACGGAGAGACACCCGTTTATTTCATTTCATTGCTTGTGCTGGTAGGCAAACAGTGCAATACAATACAATGACTCTTTATTGTACACCAGAAATAGTAAGCGATACAGAAAACAGGTACACAGAGAGAAAGTTACAAGGTAAGCAATAGGCGGCCTTATCGCTTAAGAGCGAACTCTTCCAGGCAACCCTTTAACAGAAATAAGTGTGAAGAGTGTTTCATGCGGCAATTACATTAACTCGACGACCGCATGCCATATGTCGTGGCCGCAGCAGTGTAAAGAACACTGTAGTCGGCCGCATTCGGCGAGCGACAGCTGCCACCGCCTAGATATGGCCACCGCATTAGGCGGACTAACTAATGTGAAGACGACGTTCGTTCGCCAAAGTAGTTCGAAACAAGTTCGGCGACCGCATTAGGCGAACGAAGTAGTGTAATTGTCGCATTAGCCGCGCCATCGACAGAGAAAACCAGTGGTATAGCTATACCATCGGAAGCCCTTGGAGTAGTATGGCAATTGCTCACTTTTAAGTGTTTAGCGGTAACACAATAATATACTGCTACATTAACGCATATTGCTTGTAATCAGCGACAATCCAAATGTATATAATCTAAGGTTTTGTCAATAAACGCCCCTCTATTGACATACAACCATCAACTAGAGTTTTACTCTCACTCCACTCCATTCCCGTAACATGGCGATCCTGCCAAGATGAAATTCTTAGGTTAGGACCCTCCCAGAAAAAAGTCACGTTTTAATTCAATATTAGGTAGTTCCACGAGGATTTTAACCGTTGTCAGTACCCTGTCGCATATATTAAAGAAATGAGCCACGCCTAGCGAAAGTTTTTATAAAATAAAACAGTATGCTTGCGATACATTTTTAATTTGATAAAATTTCATACCAACTGTAGCTCGGTTCTTCAATATATGCGACAGGGTCGTAGAACTACCCATTAATATGTTATTTATGAGCTCACGGCCTCTTGGGCCGGGGAGCCCTCGGCGGTCTTTTTGCCAGCCCTGTCGCCCTATAGTTACGCACTGAAGAAAATGCATATCGATAAGGGTCAAAAACGTTACCTACTCTAAGTTACATAATGATGATATCAAAAATTAATAAACTAAAAAATTTCAAGTAACCGTAATCATTAATACCAGCTGTTCGATAACCGCTTATCGATTCGATTATCGATATAAGTGACGCACCGTCCGCGTCTGCCCCTAGCGCACACCGATTATTTATGGCACCGCAGGCAGCGAGTTTTTTTTATTAATTGTTGCCGCACACTGCCTTCTAATAAAACAATAACTGCTGTCTATTAGTTCAACGTAACAAACTCGTATAAAGTCAGCAAAAACTCTGTATTAAACTGATGTTGGCTTTTTTTGAAGATTTTCAAATTAATAATAATAATAAACTTTATTTTCAATAAACTTAAACAAAAGTAATACATTAGAGATTAAAATTAACATAGATCTACAGTTTCTTAAATGACAATAATGAATTACATAATGAATAAAGCTTTCATGTCATCATTACCATTTATAGCAACAAAATTAGACCCATTTTACATAACAATTAATTAATTTAAAAAGTTTACCAACCTGTACTTCACGTTTGGAGAAAAGAGCCTTATTATCAAAGCGCAGACGTGTTCTTTTAATAAAAACCTAAATTCTGATATCTGTAACAAAAACGTAATATTATATCTTAGAATTGAATAAATTACATTTTTTTTTTTATTATTTTTTACCTTAAAAAATACTGGTGAGAAGTCGGTCAGGACTGTGTCCAAAAGTTCCAATCCAAAAGTCTTTGGCACTTCCGAGATACCCACTAACCAGTGTGCCGCATCTCCGTTCACTAACTGTATTATGTCCTAAAACAAAACACAAAAGAAAATAACATTATTCTTGATTAGTTGTTGCCCGCGACAATTTCGCACTTTCCCGGGATAAAAAGTCGCCATTTAATCAAGGATATTGCAGATAGTTTCACGCGATTCTTGTAATTTACTAGCTTTTCATTAACTTGCAACGTATCCATGTATGTACGGGTCAAATCTTGCAAATTAAATTTGACCCGATTCCCGGTTTCAGATTGAGCTGAAATTTTGCATGAACGCTTTGATCAATTATAACTGAAGATACACATTGCCGAACAAAATCCCCTTCAAAAAATGTCCGAACTTTTTAATTTGTTTGCATAACAATTAAAATCATCACCTACACAGAAATTTGAACCTAGTCTTTACTTCATTACAGTCGAATTTCGGTTGACACTTGACAGCTAAACTTGACAATTTCACGCAACGTACTGAAAAAAAAGAAGGCCACTTTTATCAAAGTGGCGCTCATTTGGCTCGGACATTTTCGGGCGCGCGACTGTGGATCTACAGTTATAATTGATCAAAGCATGAACGTGTAAATCGAATGAAAATGTATTATTATTACGACATGGAGCTGATCTGATGACGGAGCTGGAAGGTAGCCATGGGAGCTCTGTAATAAAACGATACGACCGCAACGAGTTTGGGCTCGATTGACTCATCTTGACGAGTACTTTGGCAAACAGGGGCAAAAAGTATAGTCAGCAAAGTAAAGCTTGTATTAAAAATAGTTTTTTATTTAACAATAAAGTCGGTTTACGGACGATAGTTCAACGTGACAACGTCATAACATAACATTGATGAAATGATTGCATACTTTTGCCGATTGTGCCTTTCGCTCGCTCATGCCGCGCTCTCGCTCCGATCGTTCATCGGCTCGAGCATAACGGGACGCGTAACGGGACAATGCGTTATGTACGTTACACTAAGTCATCCTTTTTCGTGCGTGCAGCCAGCGTTCATCGATTTATTAGACGTTGTCACGTCAAAAAAAATCTTTATCTAAAAGTCTGCTACATACGTCATAGCTAAGAATTTGAAGTAAATATACTTTGTCCAAATAGTTTTTAATCAAGAACTCACTTGTAGAATGAGGTACGCGTCAACTGCACACGGTTTCATATCCTTCGGCGCTTTGCTGTTCGTTTGTGGTCTCACGTCAGCTGGGTTCACTTTTAACGTGCCTGCCAAAAATAAATTCTAAGAGTAGTACAACACTAATAACATTGTAGATAATTTTTGGAGAAAAATTGCATAAAAATAAAAATAATTCCAGACATAAACTCATACACACTCACACACACACACACACACATACACTTACACACACACACACACACACACACACACACACACACACCCACACTCGCACGCGTAACTATAAATATAAATTGTACCTACTGTAAATCTAGTTTAGTAAGTAATTTAGTTGTTGTTTTTTATTATTTTTTGCTTCATTGTTCTTTTTATTTTATTTTAATTTTATATATATTTTCTCTCTAGTCCTCTGGTAAGCTTTCTAAGTAAACTATATGTATAGTGCACTCCAAGGCCCCAAGATACAGGCTCTGCCTAGTTTGGGGTCTGCCAGATATTCCCTTGTATTTTGCTGATGTGTTTTTGGAAAAATAAATTATTATTAATTATTATTATTATTATTAAAATATGCCCCCATGTTTAAAATTCATTTATTTATGTTACGCGGCCGTCTTTGGGTCAAGACTTACCTATAAGTGCCAAATGCCAACTCAAATTTATCAGGAAGTGCATTAAATGCAAAAGGTGCATTAAGTGAAATGATACACATGCTTTAATCATGCGTCAACAACTTTAATGGTTGAGCAACTTGCCACAGTTCGTATTTTATCCGTGTAATGCATCGGGTGTAGCCGCTTAGGCAGGTTTGCGCGGACTTGGGTTAGTTACTTAACTCTGAGTTAATCGCTAACCCAGGGTTAAGTGTCAAAATGTATGGGACTGACATTCTTAACCCAGGGTTAACGATTTAATTTTTTAACCCCGGACTGTGCAAGTGGCCCTTATACTCGTATATCCTGATTTGAGCGATTTGCATTACACGGCTAAATGCGAAGAGTGGCAAGTTGCTCAACAATTTAAGTTGTTGACCGTACGCGAGTAACTATCATACTGTGTGTAAACTTATTTAAATCTAAAGATATTATGTATGTAAGTATGTAAACTCTTTATTGTACAAAACAAAAATAAAAAAAAAAACACTCCAATGTTTTCCTTCAACGTAAAGCTCATGGTAAATTTCAAATAAAATGTCGCACATAACTTCCGAAAAACTCAGAGGTGCGAGCCGGGATTTGAAACTACGACTCTGCTTGAGTGAGAGGCCATAGGTAGGGAATGCAATCCCGACTCGAGATCGTAAATTCGGGATCCCGCGGGATTAGAAACATCATTCCCGCGAGATCCCGAAATTTTCGGGATCCCGTCTAGTTAAAAAAAATTAAGTTCGGATAACTGAAAACGATGTAAATTGCTTGTTTCTGATTTTGAGGTTAATTAAAATAAAATATTATTTGACAGAAACCAAATCTTTATTCTTTAATATTATTAATTAAACAATTTAACAGCCTTTTTTTTGTAAATTAACAATAAAAACAAAAATTATTACTCATGGATATTAGAAAGTAGTTAAGGGTGATTTTGAAAGTAGCTTCTTAAAAAACAAAGTGTATTAAGCGTATTATCTGCTAAACGGCATCTAATGTCCGTTGCAATGTACCCAGCTGCTGAAAACGCTCTCTCCGACTCAACACTAGTTGGCAACAGCGTGATCAAACAATTATATGCAAACTGCAAAAATCTACCCCTTGTTCCTCCACACTCGAACAAATCCATTTCTTTTTTTATGAGTAACTCTAACTTATCTAAGCTTGTGGACACAGGTTTAAAAGGACTTTCAGTTTTAGACGCTCGCAGAGTTTCTTCTAATTCCTCTTGAAGCGATGTATAATTTTGTGCAGCAATAACACGTAAATTCAAATCCTCTGCAATCATAGAAAGAGGTAAGTCATCTTCATCTTCATTTAATACTGTCGTATTAATCTCGGCTTGGTTTGCTTCTTTACGATGTAATCGTGTGATTATATTTTTAATTTCTTTTCTTATGAGATATTTGCTTGACAATTGAAAAGTCTCGTTACCTTTCCATTGCTCAAAGTCATCTTGATAATTATTTGGATTTTTCAAATACAACAGCACTGCAGTCGCTTTTATGCGACGTTCAGAGATACGATTGTTCATCGAAGAGACCAACTTTTCTGAGAGAGGAGTTTTCAGGTCTCCTAGCTTTCGAACCATGAAACGTAAAGTATGTTCTGCACTTACTAAATCAGTATCTCGACGGCACAGTACCTCAACAGCCAATTTTACTGGCTGAAATGTGTTTTCTAAATCGATGAGGACAGCGTGTTCTTCATCCGTGAAAAAGTATTCTGGATTGGAACTGAGCGAAAGGTCAACTAGGGTCTTAGCTACACACTGCTTTACTTTATTGTAGGTACTTATCATGTTGCATAGGCTAGACCAACGCGTTTTGCAGTCAAGAACCAGCTGAATTGTTTTGCCAAACTCTTGCTGAATATAAATCTGAAGCGTATCATTCTTGGTAGGAGAATTCTTAAAAAGTTTGACGCATTTCCTTAGTTTTGATATAATCATTTGGTATTCTGTAGCCAAATCAACTTGTCTTATGGGTAAGGAAAAGTACAAACCATCATAATTATCCGGATTGTCATCTAGAACTTCTTCCTCCTCCGCGCTGCGATTTGTGTTCATTTCAGGGTCTTCAAATTCTTCCTCTGCATTCGATTGTACGGTCTTTTTATAAATGACGTCTGTTATACCTAATTGTACACCATGGGCGTAGCAAAGCTGTTGTAGTGGTTCAATTAGACGTCCTACTTTCTTCATTACGCTGGCTCCATCGGTCGTTATACCAACTATGTCGTTATCCAGGGATAAACCAAATTCTGATAGTTTTTCCTTTAAAAGCTGAACACAAGACTCCGATGGCATACTTCCGAAAACGCGCGCCAGTCCAATATTCCAGTAAGTAGGCTGACAGTTAATAACTGTGTGTACATTGACATTTAAAAAGCGCCGATTTATTCCAGATGTCCATTCATCTAAAGTGACTGTAAACCTGTAATCTTCATTCTTCAACTTTAGAAGATCTTCTTTCACTTTCATTTTGAGCGTCATTCCGTAATTCATTACAATTAGTTTAATTGTATTTGGTGAAGAAGGCAATTTGTAATTGTTACCTTTCGCAGCAAAAAGATTCTTTATATCCTCGGAAGTACAGAATACCCTGAATGGCAAACCATCTTTTGCTACCATTCGGGAAATCATTAACTCTTTTGTTACATTACAATCAGAAGGAAAAAAATCTGTGATTTTCTTTTTCTTCTGTGGTATTTGATCATTTTCAACATCTTCTGGTGAAAATTGAGCTTCAACATTAATTGGTGACAGCGAAACTGACGACGAAGCTCTAGTAGACGCTAACGAAGTTGAAGGTAGTGACACATTATCCGGCTTAGGTGTACTTGCTCCCGCATTCAATTTTGTGTCAATTTTATGGATTGACATCATATGGACGTGTAAGCCTTTTGTAGACCCGAATGAGGTTTTAAGAACAGCTTTACATAACTGGCATTGAGCAGTTAAACTATTAACTGCTTTCTTGAAATATCTCCATACCGGTAAACGACTGCTAAACTCAACGTACACTTGATCTGCATTACTTTTCGACATTTTAATGTATTAACAATCTCACACTTATAAGAATCCAGAAGTTATATTAAATTAACTTCCACAAACAATAAAATTTAGTAATTTAAGAAAAATAACGATTACAACTGCACAACTAAAACAATTATGACGTACGTAAACAAACAAAACACTGCCTGACCGCACGCCTGTACCTCTTTCTCACTCACTCGACATAATTTTGTATTATCTATTCTGCTCGTGTCCTGTCGCTAATATTCGTAATTATTCGGATTTTCGGCACTCGCGGGCGCCGCCGCCCGCGCCCATCCGTCAGTCCAGTCAGCGCATCGCTCGCGCCCTGAGAGGATGTGCGTCGTGTTGCTGACCACTGCCGCCCAATCCCGAACGGGATCTCGTCCTATTATGCTTCGGGATTGATCCCGAAAAATTACACGAGATCTCGCGAGATCGGGATCTCGCGGGATCGGGATTGCATTCCCTAGCCATAGGTCAAACGGGTATGTATTACAATACCGAAGCACGAAAGACCGAATGTATTAAAACATCGAATGGGTCAAAAGACCAACACGATTTTTTCTGAAACCGTTAACTTTTTAAGATTGTTATAAAACAAACCTAACCTAACCTAATGGGTTCTGTATGATGCCGTTTTAATAAATTCTGAAAAGTTTACGGTTTCAGAAAAAAATCGTGTCGGTCTTTTGACCCATTCGATGTTTTAATACATTCGGTCTTTCGTACTTCGGTATTGTAATACATACCCGGTCAAACCGCTAGGCCACCACGGCTTTTTTTTCTGTCTGTACTCATTACGTCATTACATTACAAAATCCGCTTTCATCCAACAGCCCTCACCATTAGCCTCGGCGAGCGCGCGTTCGAACACCAGCGCGACCAGTTGCCGCACCGTGGCCGCGGCCGCGTGGCTCGTGCTGACGTCACGCGTCTCCTGCGCCGCGACCATGCGCATGCACATCACCATCGTCTGGAGACAAAGCTCGTTTGTAATTCTGGTCGTTCACATCCGCACGAATCGCACTTGGGTATTCACAGATTCGGAAATTATTAAGCGAAGTTTTAAGGTTCGGCCATACCGCTGCTTAAAATACGGAAACGTTACGGAATCGCAGTGACGTGCCGTAAACGTCAAAGTTTACCGCTTGCTCTCCATAGTAAATTCGTGACGTTTACGATGCGTCACTGCGATTCCGTAACGTCGCCGTTTTTTAAGCGGCGGTTTGGTCGCACCTATATTTATTTATTCATTTATTTATTCATCAATAAAAATTACAGCATTACAGTATACACCAATGCGCTGTAAAATTCAAAAAATACAAACAAAACTCAAATAACTATTTAGGGATTTTTGAAAAACGTCTTCGTCGCTTCCCTAAAACGACGGAACACCACACCCTCTGGCCAAAAGTCAGAGCGCAGGAACACCTGCTGGCTGCAGCTGCTGTGCTGCTTTAACTGCATTTGTGGTTTTTTTCCGACCTGTGTCAAGTTTTAGTGGCACAACAAAGCAAAGCTTGAGCCTTTGCGAGTTTGCGAATTAATTAACTTTCATAGCAACTATCTTAGTCATGTAAAAAAATAATTTATTATGTTAAGTACTTTGCTTAAACTGAGTGACAGGATAAGAAATAGTGAGAGAAGGAAACGTTGTGGTCTGAAAGAAGATGTAGTGACAAAAATTGAGAAGGGTATGCCGAGATGGTTTGGCCATGTTGAAAGAATGAATGATGAACGATTGACGAAAAAAGTGTATAAGGCTAGTGTGAATGAAAGTGTTGGAAGGAGTGGAACTAGGCGGACGTTTCGAGACCAAATCAGGGACGTCTTGAAAAAAGGCCAGGTCAAGAGTACCCTAAACCTAAGAGCATGTGTGAAGGGAATAATGAAAGTGGACAAAGCGAAACAAGTAAGTATGTAAGAATCGTAGCAAGTGGAAAGAAGTGGTCTCTGCCTACCCCTACGGGAAAGAGGCGTGATTATATGTATGTATGTATGTACTTTGCTTACATTAATACTTTCTAGCTACCCTGATCATTTTCCCATCTGCCGTCTTTACTTGGATTGATTTCCCTACCATAAAGCTCTAATACACATCTATTAGCATAACAATTAGAGAATATTTAGCACAAAACAGAAGGAGAAAATCTCTACAAATTTGTGGCCTAGACAATCATTTAAGTGAAATAAGCTGCCAATGCAAAGTGTTAAATAAAAATAAAAGTTTGATTATCTCGAAAACCATGGGACTTTTACTAAACATATTTTAGGGACCAGCGTAAGGTTACTGGACACCCTGCATAGCATGTTTTTACATTTTTTAAAAGGAGGAAGAATTAAAAAAATATAAAGAATAATTATGTTGCTGCTGACATTGATCTAGCATCAAAATGATAATAAAACACATCACTCACCCTAGCAAGAGTATCTCCGTGCACCAGATCCGAAGTGGTCATGAGCAGCGCTGCCGTTTGGAGCAGCTTCAGCTCCAGCACCCCGCCCTGGCCGAGGGTGTAGAGGCAGTCCACAACATGCCTCGCTCCCTTGGCATCTATGCCCTGCTGAGCTATGAGTCGCTGGATCGTGCCAAGACAGAACTGGAAGTGAATTCGAAGATCTTAAGTAAATTATCATGTTTTAAACATGCCAAGACATGGTTTTAGTAAAAATTTTCTTTTATTATGCTTGAATAGTATTATCATATTAAAGTCATTCATTATGATTGTGGAAAGTAGAGTAGGTCATGCATCCAAAACCATTTTGTGCCTTTTTGATATTTAGATTTAGACACAGCTCAAGTAAGTCATATGACAAACAATTCAAATCACTGAATTTTACCAATACGAAAATTGGCCAACACTTGATTTTTTTGTTGAAATAGAACCCTTAGTTGGTCTCTAGCAAAAATCCGCTTACATGATGTAAACCAAACATACTAATATGTCATAATGTATGGAGTCAAATAAAAGTCATAAAAACTTACTTTGATGATCTTGAGGTCTTTGGATTCACATCCCTGGACTAGCGGGTACAGTATTTGGTTGACAACCCCAAATAGAGAGGCTTGAGGGTTGTTGGCTGCCAGGGACAGCTTTTCTATGGCCTCATCACATGCCTAAAACAAAATCATTGTCATTAGATTGTAGTATAAGCCGTTTTCTAAATTTATGAAAAGAAACTGTTTTACTGATTGACTCAATAACATCCAGCCCACCACTTGGAGCTAAAAATGTGATAATTGGCATTGAGGTCCCTTTAACCTTTTGTATGCAGTAACATGGATCCGTGCCAGATTTAATTTGCTTTTTGTAGTTTTACTTTAACTACTAAGTACTATTTGAAAAAAACGAGTTGAAAACAACGATGACGAGTTTTTTTTGCTTTCAGCATACAAGAGGTTAAAGAAGTCAGATTAGGGAGTTAAGCAGTGAAAATTAACCCATGGGCGCAAGCTACACTTCATTTCTATGTAGTTTAGTTATTAAATACACAACATCAAAGCAAACTGTCTTCCTATTGAAAAATATGTTTATAAAATAACAGACAATTCAATTTTGAAAGCATAGTCATTCATATTATTATGGTTTCATTTGAACCAGTAATAATTTTAAGAAGTGTTTTTCATTAAAAAGATCTCATTTCTATTACATTGCAGTTGCAATATATATTTTTTAAATTCATGCATTAGGAAAATTTAATCAATTTCTTAGAAACACAGATTTATGAAGCCCTTGAAATTAAGTAGTACAGTAATCTCTTTATCATAAGTGTAATAACTTATGATTTTCTACTACATGTTACATCATTTTAATGGCTATTGGTGATTATTTATTCCTACATAAATCCAGGCGTGCAGTTCGCCTTATTTACTCATAAAAACTGTTAATATAAGCTAATTACAGATGTAAATTAATGGGCGGTTTTTCATAAAATTTGACAAATATATACATTATTCTGTGTTTTATAGAACACAGTTATAGAAGCAGAATAAAACGTGATATGTATTTAGCCTAAATTACAATAATTTAAAGGAGAAATAAGCTTATTACCTCTCTTATCTGAGGATATTTTTTCTTCGTTTCGAAACTCAGTGTTTTGAAGTCACTTTGCAGGACTTCCATAAACTTTCTAGTGGAGTCATCGCCGGTAACTGCACTCACGAATGCCATTCTTAAAATGATATACTTTAATCTAATTATTCAGTTCATCTTTTAATTAAAAATCACAGAAATTGAAAATATGCCATGTACACAATCGACATCACAAATTCATGTTCAAAAACTTAAGGCCTAGTAACAGAAGCTATTTGACAACTTGGTCAACATTTGATATGCAGTATCTTATTGTCATTTTATTATTGAATAATATTTTTCAAAGTGTTTGTGCATAACAAATAAAACAAAATATTTTTATTCGATTACAAAAAATAAATTTATTTGTCAAAATTATTAAGATAAAAGTAATGTTTTCGAACGTACTACTGCCGCCTTCCGTCACACAAAAAATGGATTGTTTTAGTTGTATAAATAAAGTTCATACCAAGGACGTATTTGAAAATTTATATTAATTATTTTTTATAACAAATGTACAAAATAATCTTATAACTAAACGGAAGTCATTACATTTTTTTTCTACAATAATTTACGTGCTAAGAAATTTAATGACATGACAAATCAATATTTTATAGTTGTGTATTGCGTGAAATGGATTTTAAATGTCAAACTGTCAACATACTCTAGTATTGCCATGGTGAAATAAGTGAAATTAAAGGAATCGATCGGTATTCTGTATCGACTATTCGTTTACATCGATACAGAATGCTATGTTGAAAATGTATATTGTGGCCAGAGAGATTTTAGTGTAACAAACAAGGCTATTTTAAAAAGAAATGTAATTATGTTTGAAATGTTATTGAATTAGATTAACATTGACTGGGTTGTTTTTTTACCAATAGAAGCAATATAAAAGTGTTGCGCTGCTTGCGATTGTTACATGTACGCACAGCATGTACGTTCAGAGTGCTATCGATCATTCGAGATGTTAAACCGTTTCGAAAAACGTTTGTAGAAAGAAACAAATAAGAAGCTCCTAAACTATGCTTTCATGATGAAAGATGTTATAAATTTTTTTCAACTATTTTGCATATAAGATAACCCGTCATTAGTTCATCTTGGTATCACTTTCAGTCATGCATTCCATTCATTTGTTACTTTGTACTTTTGAAACTACCCGCAAAGTATTTTTATAATGAAGCTTGTAATCCGCATTCAAAAAACAATACTTTCATCATCATTTATGAAGCCAATCACCATTCACCATTCATTAACCATTAAACCTATTAATTATGAGATGCATTAAATAAATCACTATTCCAAATATCTATCGACCTTATTCCTGAAAATCGCATTGCATCGAATCACACTAATCGATAACGATTATCATGACATTTTTGAAATCGAATCGAATAGTACCAAGTAAGAAAGATTCATTAGTATAGATAGATAGTAGGTATTCACATCGTGCATCTTTACAATGGTGTGATTCCAGATTTTTATTTGTAAGTATTTATAGAATCAAATATCAATTTAGCTAAAGTAACCGTAGTGAGGCGATAAAACTCTTAAATGAATTTGGCGATATCGAACCAGAGGTAAAACACATATACTTTGCATAGCAATTTTGCTTTGTGATCTTGACGTACTGTCATTTTCAATTTTACTCAATTTAATTTCGCTGTACGCCATTCTTATTGCATTAAATAGAACGGCCGATGTCTGCAGATTTTAGCGCGTCTTTAAATAAAGCCAGGGGGACCGCGGCGAGAGTGCAAGTTGCTCGGTGGCTCGCGATTTACGATCTTAGTTTTTCGGTTGGTGACACCCGCTTTCGTGTTTTTTCTCGTCACATTTTTCTTCAGTGCCGGCACGTCTGGTAGTTTTTTGAGTGTTTTGGGGTTTCTATCGGATTGAGGGCGCGTTTGATTCTGTCTGTGACGGAGATTGGCGAGGAGCTGGTTTTTGTTTATGCAGCGCAGCCTGTGACGACGATCGAGAGTTATCGAATTTAAATGTTCAATCATGTAATCAACGCGCAGCGATAAACAATGCGACGTGCCTGCTCGGGTTCGCATTTGTTTATAACATCTTTGTGCGCCTGATAACTGGGACAATCTTGTTTATTCTAAACACCCCTGTGCATTGCAGAGCTGTGATGATTGAAAAGTGTTCCGAGTATGAAAGAGGTCATATCTTGCATGGAACATGCACTAGAACTTGTTAAGTTAGAAGGAAATGTTCTGCTTGGCATTGAAAATGTGATGAATCTGGCTTTAAATAGATACAGATTAATCAGACATGTCACTGAGATTGCACTGATAAGGATGATCACCCTTGACTCATTATCAGGCTGTTTCATATTAATTACAGATATTTTGGCTTGCACCTGTACTCAACCAAGTGCTTTATATTTTTTGTGACACTTCCTAAATAAAAAAAAAAGGTATTGTTGCATAGTGAAGTTGTGAAGAATTTTACATTTTAGTATGTTTATTTAATCTGTAACACTTACTGACCTGTGATTTATAAGCTCATCATACACAAATTATTTTTGGCGCTCATAAGAAATTAGGTAGTTGTAATAACCGGGATATTAATTGCTTCAAGATATTGGAAGCTCACCTTTAAATTCAAAGGACAATGCAGTCAATATCTTGTAAAATGTTGATGAAGTGTGGTTTGACTTTAACCTTGTGAGTCCCAGTGTACTTTATAAAGAACAAATCATCAGTAAGAATAACAGCCGAATGTACTATATAAAGTACAAATTATTCAATGAATAAAGAACTTCAAAGATGCTTAACACCTCATATGCAGGAAGTGAAAAAAAATGTGTAGTCTAGTCTCAACTGTTTCATATAAATCTAATGATACAGATTTTAAAAAATTACAAAAAGAATATTTTAAATTGGGCACAGATGCGTGTCTTAGGCATACGAGGGGTTAAATAAGTTCCAAAATTAAAAAACATATGACTCTCATCTAGGCTTAAGTTCTACATTGGTTAGAAAAGGACGGGACTCGGGAGGTTTTATTAAATTAAAATTCATTTATTTCAAGCTTTGATCAATTATAACTGAAGATACACATTGCCGAACAAAATCCCGTTCAAAGAATGTCCAAACTTTTTTATTTGTTTGCATAACAATTAAAATCATCACCTACACAGAAATTTGAACCTAGTCTTTACTTCATTACAGTCGAATTTCGGTTGACACTTGACAGCTAAACTTGACAATTTCACGCAACATACTGAGAAAAAGAAGGCCACTTTTATCAAAGTGGCACTCATTTGGCTCGGACATTTTCGGGCGCGCGACTGTGGATCTACAGTTATAATTGATCAAAGATTTCAAGTAATAAAACGCATAGCAATTTTACATGTTATTATATTATTATATTTACTCATTTGTATATAATTACTTCAATTCATTTCTATTCAAGTTTGCTAAGTTACCTACTCCCTGTTGATGAACAGTAAAACTATTGAAACTATTAAAGCCACCCTGGTTTATGTCATTCCTTCATAAACAGTGCCAATATATTTAATTAATCAGTTTTTGCATGAATTTTGTGACATTCTGTGAGGTGTATGATTGTAAACTTGACTTGGGAAGTTAAATTGTTATCCAAGATCTTCATCCAAGATTTGGTAAATGATGTCCTATCATCATGCTGTTTTCAGGTTTCATTGTCATGATAAGACTGAACTTTGATCATAATACTGTTATTTCAATCTATAATAATCACAAAATGCAAGAACATCTTATCATGTTAATTATAATTAGTATTAGTATAAACTGACTGTCTAGATAACTTCTGGATAAATCTAGTGAAGCTGATATTCAAGGTTAATACTATTGACCTATCATTTGCTATTTCAATTAGACGGCCGGATAGCCTAGTTGTTAGAGAACCTGACTATGAAGCTTGAGGTCCCAGGTTTGATTCCCGGTCGGGGCAGAAATTTGTGTGAAAAATACGAATGTTTGTGCTTGAGTCTTGGATGTTTAATATGTATTTAAGTATGTATTTATCTATAAAAGTATGTTTATCCGTTGTCTAGTACCCATAGTACAAGCTTTGCTTAGTTTGGGAATAGTTCAATTGGTGTGAATTGTCCTATGATAAAAAAATATATATATTGTTAGGTTTGTTATAAAATAATATGAATTGCATGACTGAAATTAATTTTATGTCTTTTATTGTTTCAGATAGCAACTTAAACAACCCTATTAAGCAATACTACTTTCCAAAATCTTCCTAAAGACTGTTATTGAGGTTTAGTTTCCCCTAGCAAAAAGGGCTTGAAAGGTGCAGAGTTGAGAATGCCAACACAGAGAGAGAATCAAAAGACGGAATTAGTTATTTATTTTATTAGTAATAATTATTATTAAAGAAAATAATCCTACAAGTTTCTGCTTCTAGTGTTTATAGCTCCATGTTACATTAAATTTACTCATAACATGAAATGAAACATTTAACGTCAAGAATACGATTGATCTATTTATTTTAGTTTTACAATACTAACAAAATGAACTGTCACGAAAACAATTTGAGAATTCTTTAAACATAGTCAAACGGGATAATCATTTGATGGACCAATATGGACAATATGGCTTCGAATGTGTCTCTGCGGAAGCAGAGGAAGGACAACCTGATAACCCGGAAGCAAGACAAGAGTCCGGAGAAGACAATCCGGGGGACTCGGGGGGCGTACCGGGCCGTCCCGTCCTCCTCCAAGCGGGAGGAAGATGTTGAGGGCTCCGAGAGGCTGGAACGCCCCAAGAAGTTCATCTCACAGAACAAAAGCAGCTACGGGCTCGGGAAACGACCGGACTTTGCACTCAAGAACCGGAATGTGCATTTACCCTCCTCACGCTATGGCCAGGTGAGTGAACTCTATATATAATTAAAGCTATAGATTGAAGCGGACTCTATTGGAGATACCTATTGTATTTTTAAAAATAAGTGCTTTAAGTGAGTATTTTTTTTATCATAATTACTATACTAAATTGGACTTATCACGCAATAAATAATTATTTATTTACCTCGACGTTTCGGCCACATTGCAGCAGCCGTGGTCACGAGTTAACAGTTCACAAAAGTTCACGAAAATCACGAAAGTTTAAAACAGTGTAACACCAAACACCTTTTTCGTGAAACGTTAATGTTCCTATCCGCTCCGAGATGGCGCTGTACGAATATTAGATGTCGCTAACGTTTGATTTATAGACTTTAGTGGTACGTGAAAACGTTAATGTTCCTATCCGCTCCGAGATGGCGCTGTACGACAATTAGATGTCGCTAACGTTTGATTTATAGACTTTATGGTGCATGAAGTGTTAATGTTCCGATTCGATCAGAGATGGCGCTAGCAATTAAGTTAGATCACGCAATCGTTTAGTCGCCCGAGATCACTTAAATAGATTCGATTGTTTGATGCTTGTTAATTAGCCAGATTTAGCCACTAGTAGCCTAGTTCTACCTCCAACTTCATTGGACTTGCTTTGAGGGTGCTCCCACGCTCGTAGGACGCTCTCGAACGATTCCGATAGATTGGTAGATACTGCGATTTGGTCAAGCGCTTCTACGTTTGTAGAACGTTTCCCCGAACACAGTCTAGATATAGTTAATAGTCAGATAGATATCTCTTGTGAAAATTGTACAATATACTTTGGTGATATCCTAAGTCGACCGTCGTTTGACTCGTCCCCACCGAACGCGCGCCCCACCGTTACAACAGTAATTTTTTTTTATTTACTGTTTTCCTATTTTAATACTGATTTCAATAAAAATTTAGTTTTTCAAAATAACTTAGTGGTAAAATAATATCAGGTATGTTTAAAAAAAATAAGTACATTTTGAAATGAGTCAGGTTCATTCTAAAACAGATTTTATTTACTTTTGTTAAGTCAAAACCGTATTTAGAATTATTTACGCGTTGCAACTTAATTGCCAACAGGTACAAAATATTCACGACCGCTTTAGCCTAGTTGGTAGTGACCCTGCCTACGAAGCAAGAGGTCCTGGGTTCAAATCCCGGTAAGGGCATTTATTTGTGTGATGATCACGAATATTTGTTCCTGAGTTATGGATGTTTTCTATGTATTTAAGTATTTATTTATCTATATAAGTATGTCTATCGTCGTCTAGTACCCATAGTACAAGCTTTGCTTAGTTTGGGACTAGGTCGATTTGTGTGAGATTGTCCCCTAATATTATATTATTTATTAAATAGTAGGTAATTTTCTACCACTGTACTGTTTGAAATGAAATACTGATTTCCAAATTATTCTTTTCAAGCTTCCAATTTTAAATATTCACTTCCTGAAGCTAAGTGCGCCAATGCACGTCATCTTCTCTATTTCTTATAGCTAGGCCGTTTAAGGGCCGGCGCCCACTGACGGCATGGCACGGCGTGGCATTTTATTACTATCAAGTTATTTTGAATCTTATTTCAATGACTTTAGAATTCATGTTTCTTTATTTCGATACCACGATGCCGCGACGTGCCGAGGGATGACGCAACGCATAACCAATAAAGTAACATGAATTCTAAACTCATTGAAATAAGATTCAAAATAACTTGATAGTAATAAAATGCCACGCCGTGCCATGCCGTCAGTGGGCGCCGGCCCTAAATGAGTCCTCGCTCGAACGGTACAGGGGCTGGGGGCATGACGACAAAGGGGGCCGGGAGAGGTGCGGGCGGCAAGACGTTTTAGCTATAGGTCAAGTTATCTCAAATCAATCACTTTTTGTTCAACAGTATAAATTGAAATCTTTTTTAATCAGGTCACAAATCTTTATTACTGAATGGTATAAAACATTAAATTTCAGGCAATCAAAAAAAAAAAAATTAAAACTGGTAAATCATGGGTTGTTTTAAGGGTTTTTCTTTAACACATTTACAGTCCCATACAAATTTCAAATTCCTGGTAAGTCCAGCAAATTAGTTTAATCATTGTACCAACCTGCTCAGTGTTTAAACAAGATATTGTACTAATCTGGATGCAAGTCTGGTTGTTTCTTAGTGCCCCATATGTGGGTACAGACCGGAGTTAGGTTGCTGTGACCCTTATATGGGACCCTGGACTGTGAAAGTGTTAAGTTTATAATATTTTTTTTTCTCAAAAATATATCGGAAATAGATAATTACCTACATCTTCATAACTTCAATAAGATACTAGGAATTAGGATATTTTTTTTGGCAAATTTCTGTCACTATTTTCGTGCAGGGGCCAGGGTTCTGTTGGAATATTTCTGCAAATAACCTACTTTTAACAACCGCTTTAGCCTAGTTGGTAGTGACCCTGCCCACGAAGCAAGAGGTCCTGGGTTCAAATCCCGGTAAGGGCATTTATTTGTGTGATGAGCACGAATATTTGTTCCTGAGTTATGGATGTTTTCTATGTATTTAAGTATTTATTTATGTATATAAGTATGTCTATCGTCGTCTAGTACCCATAGTACAAGCTTTGCTTAGTTTGGGACTAGGTCGATTTGTGTGAGATTGTCCCCTAATATATTAATACTAGCTTTTGCCCGCGACTTCGTCCGCGTAGAATTCCAATTTGTGGTAAAGCTTCTTCATCTCTTTCATTGTATAAAACAAAAATCCGGCAACGGCAAGACCCATCATTATTATCATTTCATCATTATCAGTATCAGTTAGTGAATATTATAAATCCCGTTTATTCTCTATCCCGTGGGAATTTCAACAAATTTGTCCTTATTCTATGCAAATTTTCGCTTATTTTTGTCCCGCGGGAATTTTGCATTTTCCCCGAGAAAAAGTAGCCTATGTCCTTAAAGGTGTAGCTTTGTACCGGTAAAAGAAGTTTTAAAATCAGCCCCGTAGTTGAATTCTCTTATTTTTTCCCGTGGGAATTTTGCTTTTTCACGGAGAAAAGTAGTCTATGTAAATAATGGTTGGTGTAGCTTCCTATTGGTGAAAGAAATTTTCAAATCAGCCCTCAAGTGATACTTATTGACTTCTTTCTATCCCACGGGAATTTCGCATTTTACCGAATAAATAGTAGGTAGCGTAGCCTATACCAATGAAGGATAGTGTAGCTTTCTATTGGTATTTTTTTTTAAACTCAGCCCCGAAGTTAAATTTACTATTTTCTATACCGCGGGAGTTTGCATTTATCCGGAAAATAGCATCCTATGTTAATCAAGGACAGTGTATCTTTTCTATTGGTGAAAGACATTTAAAAATGAGCTCCGAAGTTGATTTTTTTTCTATCCCTTGGGAATTTTGCATTTTTGAATTTTTGGACATAGGCCTCCCTCATTTACGCCCAATCATTACGGTTGGAAGCGACTTGCATCCACCCTGAACCTGCGGCCTTCACCAAAACGTCCGTTCATCTTGTTGGTGGACGTCCCACGCTGCGCTTGTAAAAGCAAAAGCTTGGTGAAATGCAAATACTTATATGTACATATAATTAGTTATTATCAGAGATCAGATCAGGAAGTGGTTGACAAACGTAGACAAAATGGTTTGCAAAATTTGAAGTTTCGTTTCGTTTACAATGTCGGTAATTCGTGTATATATTCGCAAATATTCGCTAAGTAGGTAATCTAAGAGATTTCCAAGGAATTTTCTAAAGAAAATCTAGGTATAAGGTAAGTTTTTCATTCAAATATCCAAGAACAAATAAAATTGAAATTTCGAATTCTAAACCCATTTAAATATTGTTTTTTTTGAATATGGAATGATTTGTATGTTTTATAAAGCTGCGTTTTCACTGAGGGCCGATTTTTCAATCAACGCATAAATGTCATCAACTGGTTAAATTATAGAATAAGTTGACTAAATAAGTTGACTGACAGCACTGCGTCAGTTGCACTGTATGCATGACGCTACAATTTAGCCGCTTTACACGTTATCCGTCAGATAATATTTATTCGATGATTGAAAAATCAGCCCAGTGTCCTGAACAGTTCTGAGCGAGCGAACGTGTTTATTCAGTGATAATCGGCTGGACGCGGGTCGCTCACTCATTCATCCAGTGAAAACGACGTCTGTGGCGAGCGAGCTGTTGCTCTGTGCATTCGCTCGACATTGTACGTGTTCGGTGGGTCTCCAATCTTTGTTTACGATTTTGTTATAAACAACTGTTCTCTTTCCTCGTTGAATGAAAACGGACATTTTCTATTCAAAGTCAAAGTCAAAATTTTTTATTCAATTTAGGCATCGATTGATGCTCCTATGAACGTCGAAGAATCTACCACCGGTTCGGAAAAAACCCTGTTGAGAAGAAACCGGCAAGAAACTCAACAAGGTATATTTTTTTCAATCAGATCTACATTGTTATTAAATTACATACATCTTAAGTATTTAATAAAATTATTATTTTTTAACACAGTAGATACGCTACATTGATGCTATTTTGAGCGAACATCGGCAAAACCGCAATCATATTTGCTCTAAACAAATGTTTGTTCAGAACACTAAGTGAAAACGCGGCTTAACCAAGATGTCTAGTCCTTACCATTTCAAATTTCGAACTCTACGTTCCTATGAAGCCGTGTCTTCGGATCGAGTATTCAAACATGTGTCAAAATAAAATGTAATTTAAATCAAAAGCACTAAGGAGTATTGATATCAACTTCGAAGCAAATCACCCCCAAAATAACTTTCTACTCCTTTTTAACCCCGTCAAGTGATGAATTTCAATAAAATACGAAACACGTCTTCCATCAATTCTGTTAAAGAATGTTTATGCAAAATTTGAAGTAGATTGGACCAAGGAATCACGTTGTCCCATACAAACTTTGCCCCCCCTTTTTACCCCCTTCGGAGTAGAACTACGAAAAATCCTTTCTTATCGGATGCCTACGTCATACAAAGAACACACCCTCCAAGTTTCAGGTCTCTACGATCAGCGGTTTAGGCTGTGCGTTGATCCGTCAGTCAGGACAAAGGATTTTATATGTATAGATTATTTTAAGTTGGACTAGGAAAGCATTCTCCCATTTTGCTTTGTGCATAACGTATATCGAGCTCAGGAGCGTTCTGGCTGAGTGCCAGTGGCGGCCCGACCCTTAGTGATCGCCGTAACCATTAGAGCAGGCCTCGAGGCAGTACCTTATCTATTTACCTACATTTTTACGAGTCACCTGTCTGTCCTATTGTGAAGCGGTCCCCAGACGGTCGAATTTGCATTCTAGTCAAGCATCCGCTCTCAGTTTCTCTCTCAATCGTATGTCACATCAAGATTCGTTTTAAATGATCAAAGTTGTTTGACGTGCACGAATTAATTTGCTTGTCAAGTAATTTTGACCGTCTAGGGCAGTGTTCCGCAAAGGGTATGCCGCGGCACACTGGTGTAGGTACCGTGGACACCGTGGTCATTAGTTGGTGTGCATCGGAAAAATAATATCTCGTAAACCTACATAGACGGACGGAAGAAAAATACTTCATTTATGGTGTACCTCCTGTTTGGCTAGGTGTACCTTGAACACAAAAAGTTTGCAGAATACTGGTCTAGTCTAGGGGCCCCTTTATTTACTACTAGACTATCTTCACTATGTAAATGTTCATTCGTGTTCATAACAGTAAACAAATTAAAAGCGTGATTAAAAGATTTTTTATGAAAGATATATTTAAGAGGGAAGGGACGGATGCGCACTCAGACTTAGGTTATATGTAAGTTAAAACAAAAAAACTGCATGCATGGGAAGTCATGATTTATATAATAAATTTAATATCTACTCGTTTTGTATAAGTACTTAGATTAGTTACGCGTGAGCAACTCAGTCTTTCACTAACCGAGGCCACGCAAAATCCTTAAAATTAGGATTAAGGACTCGTTTTGCATGTTTTGTAATGTTCTTTGCTTGAAATAAACAGCTTAAAATTTAAATTTAATTTTTTTTTTATTATTCATTGCTCATAACATAAAAAAAAACGCAACCTTAGATTCGGTATAAAGCCCAGATTAGACCTTCATGAAAAATCATGCAAGCAAATTGCATTCCATTGTGAGGCCATAAGTCGAACGAGTTTAAAGTGGTCAATGGAGCGCCGCAATGTAATGCATCCTGCACAATTTTTCTTGCAGACGTAAACGGGGCTTTACGTGGTCATTCGGTAGAGTGGGAACATTTTGCGATGTTATTTAGGTATTAGGGATGTTGACGCCATTAAAAAATAATTCGAAGACATGAATCCGTCCGACGACGTTCGAAAAAATCCTTTATTTTAGGCCTGAAAACCAGATTAATTTACGATTAACTGCAAAATCATATTTTTTGTTGCTTTAAAACAAATAAATAGTGTAAATAGTTACTTGATTGAGTTGGCGAACAAGTGACGTCATAAGTTGCTATTGCCATTCAAACTCTATGGGAGAACTGTGTTTTGACAGCTCATAAAAAGTACGTCAGTTGATTGGTGGTGTCAACGTCCCTATTGGGTGGGGCCTCGCTTGCATATCCAGGTTTATACACGATGTTTTCCTTCACTGAAAAATTTCAAACAATTTAATTTTGCATATCAATTCCGATATACTCGAGGTGCGAGTTCGGGCGCGAACCCACGATATTGCTTGAGAGGCCATAGGTCAAACCGCCGAGTTTCCCCGGCTTTCTATGCCAGTACCTAATTAGAACCGACTTCCAAGTGAAGCTAATGAAAGCGTGTTAAAAATACCGTATTTATTGGAAATGTGACCATTTTTTGTCACTTTAAAACGGGACAACGACTTTTTAAGGACATTTTGGGCAGAAATTAACTTTTTTTCTACAATAAAAAACGTCTTACCACCCAATTTCGTATTTAATTTTGTTTCCGGTGCGCAAATATACTTTAGTACCTACTGGGTGACAACTTCCAAAATGTGTACAACTCTTGTCAAGATTTTTGAAATATTATCTTTATCAATTACTATTAACATACTTACGTAGTTCAAACTGCGTAGACATCTATGCAATTGAGTTTTCTTTTTTGCCCGCAACTTGTTTATCAAAAAAATAAAATACTTCAAAATATATGTTCGACTACCGCTTACGTGTCATTATTTTTAACCTTATGAAAACGGGACATTTTCGCGTCCCCGGCTTGCTTTTCGGGACACCGGGACAGAGTACCTGAGAACGGGACAGTCCCGTTCAAAACGGGACGTATGGTCATACTCATACTTGGCATAAGGGCCTACCGAGCTTTTCGCGCTAAGCGATTTTGGGTGGGCGATTTCGGGCGTGGGGGAGGCACGATGGCTCAAGATAGGTTGGTTGGACTGCGCGTGTTTTTGGGTGTTTTCATCTTATTACAAAAACAAATACATATTTTAAAAATGTAGCAACACTACGCCCTATAAAACATCTTGTTTTATTACAAAAAGTCATGACCTGCCGTGCAGTATTAGCGTCGTACTATGAATTTATTTTATTTTTTAGAGACTACTTTGGATTTTTTCCAATGGAGCGAACTATGTGTAATCGTGTTTCGATAAACACTTGTCATTAGAGTGAATCCTCAAATATCTTGCACATGAATTTCTTACTTATAATGGTACAGCACGAGATTAAATGAATGCAATAAATGCGCCAAAAACACGGTAGGCCCTTAACCACGTGGCTTAGCGCTTCTCTGGTGGGAACTGCATTAGTCAGTACTCAGCTGGCAAGTCATCGTCATTGTACGGAGTTTCGCAACAGCTCTGATCTCGCCCTGAGTCAAGCAGGTCAGCCCGGCTTGTGGGTGGTCCCAGGCCAATTGAACCACGCGCGACGCCTATTTGCGAACACTCAATTGGCCCACCTTTGTGACGCCGGTCATGTGGTCTGTGATTTAAAAAACGTTTATTTTTCAATGATTGCATTAGTTATGTTGAATCAATGGTGGATTTCGTAGCAGGTTGAAGTGGCAGGTGAGATAGTTTTAGGGTGTTTAGATTACCTTAGTTTGATTCAAATTTACGTACCGGCGGCGTACATATTGAGACGGTTTTTTTTCTTTGTTACCCTATTATAATGTCCCTGTGCTAGGCAAAGCCCTAACGACTCCCGGCGCAATCTCATGTCAGTTCATACGCGTCCAAATCGTCCCAAGGAGATAAGACGATTTGGACCAAGGCGTCTGCCTTGTCACTGGACAGTGGCGTAGCGTGCCTTGGACCCCTTCAAAATTAGTTGGGGGGGCTTTCCCGGGAAGCACGAGACTAAGTGACATCGTGGATAACGAACTAAAACAATTACTTTGCTCACCCGCGACCTTTTGTTGCGGGTGAGCAAAGTAATTGTTTTAGTTCATTAATATGGACCTCCGCAAAGTAACGCCTGATTCAATAAATCGTGGATAACATTTTACAAATATTTCCTTACACACGTTAGGGGCCTCCGTATCATTGATACGGCTGATACGGCGGTAGCTACGCCGCTGACACTGGCCACTCCAGCACCCACCATGTGGCTTTGTGAGCCCACCTCTGTGGTGATAGTCGACCATGAAATTCCCTTACCACCCAAAGGCTCAATGTCAGTTGTACGTACCATCGCCCCAGACTTCAGATACCCATTTTCAAAACAAATTTGCTTGCAGCCGTTGATGTTTATTGCTATGGATTGTTATGGACAGATGTCTAGCCACTGCACGCAAACTGGGCCTTTAAGGTGGATATCTGGCGCTTCGGGCGATAGTACATCTTAAAACATCAAAGGCTGTTTTCACTTACAAGTCATGATGTAGGAACTATCATTAAAAACCGGCCAAGTGCGAGTCGGACTCGCGCACGAAGGGTTCCGTAACATTATCCATGAAAACTGCAAAAAATCATGTCTGTTGTGTGGGAGCCTCCCTTAAATAATTGTTTTATTTTAATTTAACTATTTATTTTTAAAGTGAATATATAAATAAGTATTCTGTGAATATTTCAACTGTCTAGCTATCACGGTTCATGAGATAGCCTGGTGACAGACGGACAGACGGACTGGCAGCGGAGCCTTAGTAATAGGGTCCTGTAAAGTCCTGTTTTTACCCTTTGGGCACGGAACCCTATAAATGGTCAAACAATTGGTCGACTATACCTTGACAAGCTCGTGCGCGGCGCTCGGCGGAACCTTGTCGCAGGGAGCCTCTGCTGTCCTTAACGAGACTGTTTGTAATAAGTGCGGCAAATGCTGACTGTGACAGGGTTCCGCGGAGAGCCGCGCACGAGCTTTTCGGACTATATACAGGCGACAGACGTGTCCAATCCAGTGACTTGCTTAGCGGTTTTATTCCCAACGTCGGCTATACGAGTTGTTCCGGATTCTACTTATCCTTTTCATGATTAGATTAGAGAAACATAAAATACGTTGTTCTTTAGAACTGTTATAAGGCTTTATTTCATTTTGAGCCTAGTTCATGCCCGCTACTTTGTCGACTAACTGGGTATAGTTTTGTCTCATACAATCATCAACATCATCATCCCAACGTCCCACTGCAGGGTACAGGCCTCCTCTCAGTATGAGAAGGCTTGGGCCATAGTTCTCACGCGGGCCCAGTGCGGATTGGGAACTTTACATACACCATTGAATTTCTTCTCAGGTTTATGCAGGTTTCCTCACGATGTTTTCCTTCACCGTAAAGCTCATGGTAAATTACAAATGTAATTTCGCACATAAATTCCGAAAAACTCAGAGGTGCGAGCCCGGACTCGAACTCACGATCCTCAGCTTGAGAGACCATAGGTTAAACCACTAGGCCACCACGGCTTTTTATACAAGGTGATTTGAAATTCATCAGAATATTACTCTACTGACTTAATGTCCTGGTTAAGGTTGTGGGAATGCGTTGGATGCGGGTGGCGCAGGACCGGTCTGTTTGGCGAACCTTGGGAGGCCTATGTTCAGCAGTGGACGTCTTTCGGCTGAAATGATGATGAGGCTCAAAGGCTCAACACGTGGTTACGTTGTTTTAATGTGTTTCAACGTTCCGTTCCACACTTTGTAGGCGCCCAATAACATTGAACAGTAAACCTATAAAGACGCTATTAACCCATTGTGTGAACACTTTGTATTTTATTGCGTTCCCGCAATGACTTAATCCTCGTTAAAATTACTTCTATTCATAACAAAAATGTCTACGGCTACTATGAATTCACGGTATTTACAGCGTCGGTAATTTTTGCGATTTTTTTTGTTATGACCTATAACGCGAACAGCTATAATTTAAATAAAATTCAGAATTAGATTTGAAATTTACCATGAGCTTTACGGTGAAGGAAAACATCGTGAGAGAACCTGCACACACCTGCGAAGAAATTCAATGGTTTATCTGAAGTTCCCAATCCGCACTGGGCCCGCCTGGGAATTACGAGAGGAGGTCTGTGTCCTGCAGTGAGACGTATACATATAGGCTGGGATGACGATATTCAACGTTTTATCTTACCCTCAGCTACCATAAATGGTTATGGTTTGTAATAGAAAAGGAGTAAGGTAAAAACTTTGAATTTCATTGTTATGAACCTCGCTAAAGTAACACCTGTATCAATAATCCTTATCCTTACTTCCTTACTAATATTATAACTGTCTGTCTGTAACCTCTTCACGCTTAAAACGCTGGACCGATTGAGATGAAATTTGGTGCAGAGATGGTTTGAGTCCCGGGAAAGGTCATAGGAATTTTTTTTGCATAGTTCCTGCGGGATTGCGATGAACGAATTCTTCGCAGACGGAGTCGCGGGCGACTCGAGTGTACAATGTTTGCCTTGAAAAAAAAAACTGCTTTAGAAACAATTTATATTCACGGTTGCCGGTATATTACCATCCAATTGTATTACTACGACGCTTCCCCGAATAAGGTCACTTTAACTGCCTTTTTAATACTCGATACAATTCACAGGAAAGCTTTCTTTCACTGAATCTTCATTCCTTTCTATTCGTATCCCTTTCTCTGATTCCCACGTCCTTATTTCCATTTGAGTTCTCCGCAGCTACCCATTGGACGCGCCACGCCGTGCCAAAACGGCTTAGCCCTTTGTGACCAAGTTTTTACGATCAAAACACAATAACAGTATGTCAAGGGGCACACTACAAGTGTATTGACATTGTATGCACGACAAACGACACAGAAACGTGATTTCACGACTCGGCCATAAATAAAGTGCTGTGTCCACATTTTCAAAACAAATTTGCCTAGACGTGATGTACAAAGTGCACGCGCGGGCGCGGTATTGTTTCTTTACTAATAAAATAATGACGTAGTGCTATCATGTTTGGAGATGGTAAGGCCGCTTGTCCATTTGAGTGGCTGCAGAGAATGAACTCGTGCCGAGTGATATGTTATGATCTATAACGTGTCAATACTTCCTATTTATTTAATCGTATGGCATAATAATAAAACGCTTAAATTGCTAAGCCATGCCATGCATGCATGGCCATGCGGCTGCATCACGCGTCAGTGCATCCAGGTTTTCGGCAGATCCAGGGTAGGAGTGAAGAGGGTAGCGTCGGATGACGTTCCTCTTCCCTGCACTCTCTACTTCCTATGTCGTCTCGCATCAAATCGCTGGTTATATATCTACCCGGCCTGTGAATAGGCGTTTAGGTTCACTTCGTCCACATTCCCATTTTGTCAACTTCCTAGTTCATCAGCAATCCCATTTCGTCCACAATCAATTCCCAATTCGTTCACTTCCTATTTTGTCAACATTCCCATTTCGTCCATATTCCCATTTCGTTCACATTCCCACTTCGTCCACATTCCCAGTTCGTCAACATTCCCATTTCGTCCAGTAAAAAATGAAGTTGAAAAATAAAGATACAAAAAGATACTTCATAATCAAACTTGTTAAATAAATGATATACTATTTTTTTGTATAACAATGTTATATGTGTTCGATTTGCTAACGGAATCTATAAGGATAGTGGTCTGATGTAACATGGCGACCTCCGGAAATGCTCGATAAGACTTCAGTTCCTCGTAACCTTCGTAGTCTATCAATTATAGGTAACTTCGAGGCAAGGCGACATTTTTAGCAAATGACCTGTACTAAGAAATTCGATTTTTGAACTTCATATCGTGCCGTTCCCTTCACGCTAATAGTATTAAACATCGTTTAGGTTAATTTCGTGCACATTCCCACTTCGTCCACATTCCCACTTCGTCAGCAATCCTATTTCGTCCACAATCAATCCCAATTCGTCCACTTCCTATTTTGTCAACATTCCCACTTCGTCCATATTCCCAATTCGTCAACATTCCCACTTCGTCAACATTCCCATTTCGTCCACATTCCCATTTCGTTCACATTCCTAAGACACCCCATTAAAAAAATACATATAATGTGGACGAAATGGGAATATGGACCCCCAGGCTCGCAAATTCTGCGTCGCATCGAATGTTGTTCATTGCCCTTATTGCTCGCATCCCGTTTAGAGTCGGTTAACAGCGGTACTTTCCTTTCGCTGTGACTGTCATTACAATTCCAAACAAATCACTGTGAAATGAACTGCTAAAATCATAACACTTCCTTTTGGCTTTGCCGTAGTCGTGTAAAAATAATCGTGACTTTGCCCTGGTCTGGACTCGCATACACATAAGTTTTGGTAGATGTTAGACGTAACAAAATCACGTTTTGCGAAGCAGTTCAATGGGACGGTCGGGAGTACTCGGATTGATATGCAGGGATAATAACATACGGCTTATACTTATATGTTACTCCAGTGATATCCGCGCAAGAACTAAAGTCACCGAGATAGCTTGAAGGATCGCCAGGCTCAAGTGGCAGGGGGCTGAGCACATCGCTCGTAGAGCTGATGACCGCTGGGGCCAAAAGTTAACGAGTGGCGTCCACGGACCGGAAGACGCGGTGTGGGTAGGCCTCGAACAAGATGTAGCGACGACCTGGTTAAGGTTAATGAAACGCGTTGGATGCGGATGGCGCAAGACCGATCTGTTTGGCGAACCTTGGGGAGGCCAATGTTCAGGAGTGGACCGTCTTTCGGTTGAAATAATGATGATACTTATTATATGAGATGAGATTAGGGGATGGGTTAGTTATTATGGTTACCAAAACGTTATTGTTGCGTGAGTGATAGAGATATCAAAAAGAAAAACGAAGGAACGATCTACTTCTTTTGTAACTTTCTTCCTCCTTCAAATGTTTCGTTGATACTTTTAGATGGCGAATCACTGTGATTTTTCATCGTGCCGTTATTTTTCGCCCACCTCCAATCCCGATTAAATAATGGATGTTTTTGTATTGTATCTCCGTGTTTCCCTGATAAACAGGAAAGCTGGAGTTGCTCAGTTACATTGTCATGTGATGGGTAAACCCGAGGTTTAATTAAAAAATTATAATTGAATCGTAAATATAATGTATATACCTATATAAATCCTTTTTCAGACAGTGTATATTGACCACATAAATCAACACAAAGATTCGATCTTGTTCCCTTTACAATATGGTGAACAAATTGTTAAAAATACGATTCGCTTTTAAATTACTTCTTAGGTAAACGATATAAAGTGTATGATTCATTTTTAACCGACGTCATGCAGTCGTTAGTAGAGATTAATTTTCTGTCATTCGCAGGACCTGAAAAAGGGTTGATTAATGAAGAGCTTGAAGCGTTTCTATGAATTTTTTGACTAATCATCTAACTGTGATAGATAACATTAATACAATAAAAAAAAAAAATAGTTAGTGGTTTGACCTACGGCTTCTCAAGCAGATAGTCGTGGGTTCGAGACCGGGCTCAGACCTCGTGACTTTTTGCGTGCGAAATTACTTTTGAAATGAGCTTTATGGTAAAGAATAACATCGCGAGGAAATCTTCACACACCTGCAAAGAAATTCAATGGTGTGTGTGAAGTTGCCAATCCGCATTGGGTCCGTGCGGGAACTATGCCCCCAGCTCTCTCATTCTTAGAGGAGGCCTGTGCCATGCAGTGGAACGTATTTAGTCGGTGATGAAGATGATTGATGATGTTTTTAAATATTTCGTCAGCTGTATTTCCCGCGTCAAATCCTCTGTCCCGTGAATGCCTTGGTGGCCTAGTGGTTTGACCCTTGGCCTCTCAAGCAGAGGGTCGTGGGTTTAAATCCCAGCTCGCACCTCTGAGTTTTTCGGAATTTATGTGGGAAGTCACATTTGTATTTTACCATAAGCTTTACGGTGAAGGAAAACATCGTGAGGAAACCTGTATACACCTGCAGAGAAATTCAATGGTGTGTGTGAAGTTCCCAAACCACACTGGGCCCACGTGGGAACTGTGGCCCAAGCCCTCATTCTGGGAGGAGGCCTGTGTCATGATGTGGAACGTATTTAATCGGGGTGAAGATATTTTTTTTTTTGTCCTCTGTATTTCAAATCCTCTGTCCCGTGAATGCCTTGGCCAAACAATTCAGTTTGTCCGACGTCTGTATCGATGACAAATTTATTTTAGCCTATACAAACACCGGGTTCTGAATACCTACGTTTTGTTTTACGTTGTCGTAAAATATGTTAATAGGAATCGATTTGAGAAAAGACATTTTAACTCCGATACTAAACTTTGATCTATTCTAGTGGAGACACGTGTTTTATGCGATTTTCCTTGAGTTTACTTCGAAGTAAAGTGATAAGAGTCTAAAGGCTTGTTTGTTTGTATAATAAACAGTTCAACGTAAAATTTCTATATATTTTTAGCTCGCACTAGAATGTGATAGCAAGGACAAAGAAACTATTTAATTTCATTGTGGCTTGATTAGATGTAATAGATCGATATGATCATCATATTTCTCAGAATATGTAAACTACTGGTTAAGGATCCCTAAGGACATCACCAAAACTTCGCCTTCCGGTACGCGGTCGCCGCTCCGGAGCCTTGGGACCGTAACGGCCTAGATAGGTTAGGGAAGAAGTGCGAACCATTATTATTGAAATAGTCATTAAATCTGGCTATCGAATTGATACTTCGGGATTTTACGAAATCATGGGGTTTTTTCATGGAGTGCGCACCCGCAGGCACTCACCACAACCAGCAGTAGTGTGAGGTACACACGTGCACACCACAGGGTACACACGTGAACTTTTGTGTACGTCGAAAGACGTCCACTGCTGAACGTAGGTCCCAAGGTTCGCCAAACAGACCGGTCCTTCGCGCGAAGACGTGGCCGGGCCGTTAATCAGGTCGTCGCTCCATTTTACCTACATCTGGAGCATAGCATGAGCGGGAGCGAGACGTGGATATTGACCCAGCGAGACCGAGACGGATTAAGTGCGTTTGAGATGTGGTGCTGGCGGTGAATGGAAGGGATTAGCTGGATTGAAAGAAGAACGAATGAAGAGGTTTTGGGTTTGGTAGAGGAAAAAAGGCTGCTGTTAAGGAGGATTGAGAATAGGAGAGGAAATATGCTGGGACATTTGAAGGGCGAATAAAAGGTAGACAGTGGAAGACCGAGACGGGCATTTATAGATCAAGCCAAAGAAATAATATGTCATGTCGTATCATGAGCTGAAAACGTTGTCAGAGAATCGAACAGAATAGCGATTACTCTATTTACAAGATCTGGGTTCTTAAATTGATGATGATGATGACCTACACTGTGTCTTCCGGTCCTGTACGCCATTCGAGAAACTTTTGGCCACATCGGCCATCAGTTCTACGAGCGATGTGCCCTGTCTGCTGCCACTTGAGTCTGGCGATTCTTCGAGCTATGTCGGTGGCTTTAGTTTATGCGCGGATTTGTGATCCCCTAGAGCATCTCTCCATCGCTCTCTAAAATTAAATGACCTTAAGCTTTCTTATGATGAGGCTCATCGTTAGCAGCCTCGTCTCAGTGCCGTCAGTCATCACTGGCAACACAAACTGGTCAAAGACTTTTGGCTTGAGACTCTGAGGTATATTGGATGACAAGATATTGCGGAACTTCCTAAACGCTGCCGATACGTCGATTGACCTTCCCTTCTTGAAGACTGTATGTCCAAGGGAGATATAGTCAACGACATTTAGCGAACGTGTATACGTATCTAATAATAATAATATAAATATTGTGTTTCATTGCTCTGAAATATTGATTGCGGTCAAGGTGCTGACTCTATACTACCGCATAATTTGCGATTTACATTAGATATAACCTAAAGGCCAGCAACCCGAACGACCGAGGTTTTGGTCGAAGTTCAAAGACCTAGCTTTTAATACGAGCGCTAACGTGGGCTAGGATAGAACCCACGTGGTGCCGCAATGACGTCAATTAGTAATTATGCAGTACGCTAATGACATGAACAAGAATTTAGCGGTTGGTAAATCTTTGTACCTACATTTGTAAGGGGTTGGAGTTGTTTTGATTTAAAACCTACTTAATATGATTTAATAATATAAATATGAAACTACATATTTCTGTCTGTGTGTGACGGTTCCATGCTTAAACCGCTGAAGCGATTTAAATTAAATGTAGTAGGTATAAAGATAGCGACTCTGAGAAAAATGATATTTTGTGTACTTACTTTCATGATAAAGCGGTTGGACGGATTTGGATCTTAAGCACATATAGGCTACTTTTTATTCCGTTATTCCCACGAAATCAGGATTTGTAAGAAGTCTGGGTGTTCTTCCATGCAATATAAATGAAGACTATGATATGACAATTCCCATAGGGATTTTAGTCTGGAGTTGACTTCATTTTATTAAGTAAAATCCGTTAATTTAAATTCAAAATCTAGACCTAATAGTTTACGTGAGTGTTATGTTTGTTATATTTCTGCCCCCTGTGTCATAAAAAACAGAAGTCCTTCAAAAAGATATCGCACATCGCTCGTAGAACTTATGGCCGATGGGACCAAAAGGTTCTCGAATGGCATCCACGGACCGGAAGATGCAGTGTAGGTAGGCCTGCAATAAGACGGAGCGACGACCTGGTTAAGGTCGCGGGAAAGCGTCGGATGCGAATGGTGCAGAAGCGGTATGTTTCTTGAATCATGGGGAGGCCTATGTTCAGCAGTGGATGTCTTTCGGCTGAAATGATGATGAGATTGACGTGATTGTTATAACATTCTCATACAAAAAGTGACAATTATATGGAACTAGCTGTTGCACGCGACTCCGTCTGCGAAGAATACGTTTAACGCTATCTCGCGGGAACTAAGCAATTTTCCCGGATATAAAGTATCCTTTAAGTTAATCCAAGTTATAAACTTTATGTGAGCTAAATTTTATCACAAAGCGTCAAACCGTTTTAGCGTGAAAGAGTAACAGACATCCGTACATCCATCTATACAAACTTTCGCGTTAATAATATTAGTAATATAGAACTTTTAATATTGGTGGTATAGGGGCCTGACTGAAGTAACACAATGCCTAGCTTAACATAAGACGGTAGCAAAACGATCCTGCATCTTAGCTTCTATTTCCATTCGTAATGTTAGCGGGTCCGGCTTGTAAAGATCACTTTCCCGAAATCTTCTTCAGAGGGATCACTTTCTCGGATGGTACGCTGTCGGTGTCCTGCCGTTTGACCAAAAGTCATTTGGCAAAATTACACTTGACAAACAACGTTTTACAAAAAAAAGTTTCGCCAATTGATCATTTTACTAGTAGTCATTTTACAAATGACTCACTTATTCAAATGATCAACAGTTAAATTTACATTTTATAAATAATTATTTGACAAAATGAACATTTAGCAACTGAGTTATCAGACAACTACTATTGGTCTAAAAACGTTTGGTACCTACAATGTTTTAGAATTGTTTATCAGAAATCTCGTTTTATTACAGCGAGCGAGCGAGCAAGACGGCTCGGAGCGGAAGCGAGTCGGATAGGTTAGGTTCAAAGGCTAATGCGGGAGCGTAGCGTAGCGAAGCTCCCGCATTAGCCTTTGGTGTTAGGTATTTTTTTTATTTTTTTTATGGCCACCCAAAAAAGTCTTGCTATTTAAAAAGCAGCTGCAATTATTAGCGTTTCATTGATTACTAAACAAATTATTAGTTATGTATTAATACAGATGTGAATAACTTTCTATGAAACATATGCTTAATTTGCGAAACATATCATTTGGTGAAATGGAAAACGGTCAATTGACATTTTATTATTTAACACATTTACCAAGTGTAGTGTTAGTTTTTGTAAAATGATACATTTGCCATATGTCACGTTTGCCAAATGATAATTTGGTGAAACGTTGTTTGTCAAATGATCATTTGTCATTAATTTTTTGGTCAAACATTAGTAAACCTACGCTGTCTTTAAAAGTGCACACGACGTCCCAATCTTCACGGTCTTCATCTGACAAAAATTCGTTTAGACTTTGTGGTAAAGATGGAAATGATGAATCTTTAGAGAAAGTGCCCCAATTGGGAAAGTGTACCTTTTGGGAAAGTGTGCGTTTTGGAAAAGTGCACTTTTTGAAATAGTGCCCCTTTCGAGAAAGTGCCCTAGTTGGGCAAGAGTACCTTTTGGGAGTGTACATTTAGCATTTCAGGAAAGTGAGCTTTACAAGCCGACCCATGTTAGTTTTTCAAAAACAAAGAAAGTACATGATATTCGGGCCGTGTCAGTGTCTCAATTTGTGACGCAAATTGAAGTTTGTACTGCTAATGTAGACGCTCATGTAGCTTGTGCAAACCAATATATTATTGGAATCTTAGTTCCGACATCATTGCGTTCTCGGAACTATTGTCTATAATTTATTATATATTTCAAGACGGGGAAAAAATATTATACAGTATTGCGCGGCCTCTTTGACTGTGACGTTGTTGCATTTCCGATACTCGGTTTATTTAATTGAGGTTTAATATACGTTTTTGAATAATTAACAGTAAAGTTTTTTTTATGTGCAGCATTCCTTCCATCACGCGGTTACAATAGGTAGGTAAATCAGTATAGTAATTAGTAAATGATTTTTAAAGTCTTAATTAGTAAAGCAATTAAATTACATTTATAATTCGGTTATCAGGTTATAAAGTAATAACAAAGAATTTGGATGCGGAAGTTGGAGTGGGCTGGCCGTGTTTCTAGAAAAGAATATAATTTACAGAAACCAGTATAATAATAATAATAAATTACGGGATACTTGGCACCAATTGACCTAGCCCCAAAGTAAGCAAAGCTTGTGTTAAGGGCAGCGTTTCCCAACCTTTTTCAGCCACGGACCCCTAGGAAATCAAGCACAGTTTTCACGGACCCCCTTAATAAAATAAACAGCAAAAAATCGAATTAGGTATTTATTTTAGTTATTACAGATACAAAATAGGTACTTATAACTTATAACTGTTTATCGCGGACCCCCATACATATACTCGCGGACCCCAGGTTGGGAAACACTGGTTTAGGGTGCTAGACAACGGATAAACATACTTGGATGCCTTGGATGAGACTAGCTAGATACGTAGATGCTTAAATATAGTTTACCTAGAAGTTCCTTCACCACCCTCAAGTTCTATGTTAGTTACATACTAAACAAACGCCCACACTCAACAAAAAATTCGTATTTTTCTTAGATTTTTGTTTCTTACTTCTTCATGCTAAAACGGCTGGGCGGATTTGGATGAAATCTGGTATGTAGATAGCTGGATGTCTGGAATAACACATAGGGTAGTTTTTATCCGATATTACCACGAAATCTGAGTAAAATTTCAAAGTCAACCGCGAAGCGTAGAGAAATGAAATTTTGCACGGGTGTTATCATCATATCAGCCAAAAGACGTCTAGAGCTAGACAAAGGCCCAAAGAATTCCACAACAATCAATCCTGCGGTGCCCGCATCCAGTGGTTTTTTAATTATTTTTTTGGGAAATTCCATGGGAACTTAGTAAGATATCTGAGTTTCAATTCAATTGCTAGATCTAATGCTCACGTCTTTTACCGAGTTTAGCTGAACGTGTTTCGGACTATTTCGTAGTACTTCCTCCAGGAGCACACGCCACGGCGGATGCTGCAAAACGCGGACCGAGAGGAAGGGCTACGTCATAGTCCGAAACAGTACTCGATTAAAGACTTGATTTATCCGTGTATTTCACCAGGAGAGAGTCTCACGGGTAGTTTCTTGTCAAAAATGGATTATTAGGTACTCAGAAAGCGGAATCTCAGCCAAACACCCTAGCGCCTCTTTCAAGCTTACCCATACACCTTAATCTATCATTATCACGGTATTACGGTAAACATAAACACTTTTAACTGCCGTCAGCGAGTAAGAATGTGTTACATCACACCGACGATAACATCCCGATAAAAGTGACGTTTAATCGCTCTTCTCAGTACCAATTACGCCGTCATCACATTTTATACTTTACAAATTTATTAATACAGCCAGACATATTTAAAACAAACCAAATTCCACCTAGTTGCGTTCACTTAAGGTGTGTATAGTTTTTTTTTGGGTGCACTGCTTAGTTATCGGCTGTCGAACAAAATCATGACCGTTTTTATTGTGAATGAAGCTTTATCATTCGGTGTTTATTTTCGAATGCAACCGGATGACTGTGTTCCTTTTTTAAATGTGACCACAGAAGTTTTCCTTGTTGAGAAAGTGAAGTGAGTTTAGATTTAGAAAGTGTAATTTTGAGACTGTGCCTAAGATGTTTATGGTTTTGGAGCAAGAAGGACTATTTCATTTCCTCGTTGATTTTTCCTTGGATTGTTTGGTGTGAGTGCTCACGATTCTCGTAGTGGGATGCCGGGTCTGCTGTATGATATCCTGCAAACTGTGTAATATTCGATATAGGTAAAATACTTTAGACATAGAAAGTCGTCTTGTCGTTGTGCAGTCGAATCAACTGTATCGTGCTTGATCCACTGTGGAAACTTTCCGCAGAAAATGTCACAGTGATATCGCGTTGCTTGACAAGGAAAATCATTGTCACTTAATGTGAAAACGTTCTGCGGTGGCTCAGAAATGAAATGGTTCTACTGAACGTGTGGATCATGCTTGAAATGAAAGTAAGAACACTACTATTGTTTACTGTAAGGGCGAAAAGTTATTATTACTTTAAAGTTGCTTTGAGTGAGAGTACGAATAAGTGATAGATATCTAGTTTTGAAATCAAAGATCATATCATATCATTATTGTACATTAATTACTTAATTATGAACTGAGTACATATAATGTTTGCGCTCGTGCCTAAAATACCACGTTCCCAAAATACGAGATTTTTCGAAATAAATAAAATAAATAAATAAATATCATGGGACAATTCACACCAATTGCCCTAGTCCCAAACTAAGCAAAGCTTGTACTATGGGTACTAATAATAATAATAATAGGCCTTAACATCTGTGACAGATGATTTAAGTAGCACCCTGGCGACACTTGCGCTCGTGGCTAAAAAGACCGATACGGGATAGGATCCCTCGGCCGCACTCGCGACAAGTGTACGCAGCCCCAGATGGTCGAGGTACTATATGGGTACTAGACAACGGATAAACATACTTATATAGATAAATACATACTTATATACATATTAAACACCCAAGACCCGAGAACAAACATTCGTATTTTTCATACAAATATCTGCCCCGACACGGGAATCGAATCCGGGACCTCAAGCTTCGTAGTCAGGTTCTCTAACCACTAGGCCATATGGTCGTCAAATATGAAATATGGTGGAAATATGGGCTACATTACCCATTTATAACATTCCCATTATACCAGATGTCCAAAATAAGACACTCCATCAAAAAATCACTTCCTTGAGTGATTCCATTTTGTAATGGTGCAACGAGAATATGGTAAGCTTGAAATGTTGTAAATAGCTAATGTAGTATTTTGTAAAATCTGGTATTTTTGGGAACGTAGTATTTTAGGCACGTGCGGATGTTTGTATTAAAGCCTAAAGGTTAATGGTTACCTAGACTGCTTTGCTTGTTGCTCTTTTTTATCAAGTAGGTAAAGGCAAAAAAATATCGATGTACCTATCAAAATATTTTTTCAGAGAGTAATCAGTAGATATCGACGATTTTTTAATCTCGGAATATCTATATTCGATAGAGAAGAGTCTTCTCATATTTTATATTAATTATGATTCCACTTATTATTGTGATATTTTTGCCCGTTACATGTATAAACTAATTTTCTTACCTGACTAATAAAACTGCTAAATGTGTTAATTTATTTCATGTTCGAATATTTTGCAAAGTTCTTTGGGGTTTCAGTGTCGGTGTATGGACATTTTTTGTCCAAAAATATCAATATGTGTATTCCATTTGCCCGTCCCTATTATGAAGTTCGAGAATAAACATTTAAAATTATAGTGTCACAGTCATTGCAACCTACCTATGCATTACCTTACAACGTTATTAACACATTTAGAGCCCAATATCAAATTAGTGACGGCGCGTATGTCATGCATTACAGTGAATCGGCAATTGGCTAAGTAAAGTTTTTTGAAGAGGTGCTAAATATATTTTTTTTCGACAGTAGTCTTCTTCTAGACCGAGAAACTGCAGCTGTTTTATTTTTATCTCCTATTGTTTACTGGAAATATTTTTTTAAGTGTTCGAGTTGACATTTGTGAGATTTAACGGCTGACAAGCGGTTCGTGCTCAGTACTTAGCAGAAATAGAAAAAAAAACAAAGTCAATTGTCAATGTCAAATGAAATCTAACCGTTTGCGTTTCGTTTACTTTGCATTGTCCAAAAATCAGTTCCAAAATAATGATCAAAAATATTCAATCGTGATTCAATTATCGTGCATAAGTCGTGGAGAAATGCGGTAAAATTGTAAATCCGGATTTTGTGCGGAGGTTGTTAAAAATAGTCCAAAAATCACACCAAAACGCAAAGCAAACGAAACGCAAACGGTTTGACATGAACAAAAGTGACAGATGACTTAGTTTTTTTTCTGTTTCTACTAAGTACTGAGCACGAACCGCTTGTCAGCCATTAAATCTCACAAATGTCAACTCGAACACTTAAAAAAATATTTCCAGTAAACAATAGGAGATAAAAATAAAACAGCTGCAGTTTCTCGATCTACAGAACGCCGACTGTCGAAAAAAAATATAATTAGCACCTCTTAAAAAACTTTACTTAGCCAATTGCCATTTGCGCGCAAAACAATACGGCGCTGTGATTGGGTGGGACAAGTTTGACCAGTCAGGTATCTATTTGGCCCGCCAACAGATGCAAAAGAGATTCGCAATACATCTCGCTGAGATTAGGGCATCGAAACTCGGTTCAATTTTGAAAACCCGGGTTTTCGGGTCTAAGAGTAATCAAGACCCGGGTAGACCGGTTTTTTCGAGCTTTTCGATCTTTTTGTTATAATTTTTAAAAATATAAGAAACTGTGTTCTAATATCGATTTTCTACAATAAGTACAAAATGTAAAGGATGAGGAAGGTTTAAAATAAATGAGACAGTACTTTCCAAATTACAAAAACAGTTCTAATATTTTAAGTCGTATAGATTTTTTTAATCTGAATATCGATTTTAAACTTGAACGTGTCCGTTTGATGAAATCCAGGCTCCGACCATCCCTGCTCCAAACTATAATCGGATCTGAAAAGTTCCAGTCTAATCTGGAGAACCGATTCGCTGCTTTGGAAACCTCAAATAGCGATGACATTGACCGGGCCCTCGAGAATGTAGTTGGAATCCTCAGGGAGGAAGGTGTGAGATTTTGCGAATTGCGGCGTAAAGGCAGGAACTCGAAGCTTTCGGAAGAAACACTAAGGCTCATGGAGGAACGACGTGAACACCCACCAGTTACTTCGTCAGAACGACATGCTCTAAACAGGAGAATTGGCAAACTTGTAAGATACGATCTCCGATGCTCCAACACCCGTTCAATAGAACGAGCGATCGAGCAAAATCGGGGATCAAAGGTTTTTGTCAAATCTCTTGGAAGAAGTCATCTGACGAAGCTGACCTCTACGGATGGAGTAGTTGTTTCTTCCAGGTCTGGGATTCTTTCGGAAATTGAAAACTTCTACAGCCAGTTATACGCTACGCATGCATCTCAACCTGATCCCGAAAATGAGGAGTCCAGAGCTGCATTAACACGCCACTTTACGGAAGACTTGCCAGAAATCAGCCTGGACGAAATCGCGATGGCTCTCAGACAGCTTAAAAATGGGAAAGCCCCTGGAGAAGACGGTATTTACGACTGAGCTCCTGAAATCTGGTGGTAAACCTATAATGAAGGAGCTCCAGAATATTTTTAATACTGTTCTTTTTGATGGAAGAACTCCAGAGGCGTGGAGTAAGAGTGTTGTCGTGTTGTTTTTCAAAAAGGGTGATAAAACTCTTTTGAAGAACCACCGACCCATTTCACTCTAAAGCCACGTCTAGCTGTTTTCGAGAGTCATCACGAACCGTCTTGCGCGAAGGCTCGACGAGTTCCAGCCCCCCGAACAGGCCGGGTTTCGATCGGGATACGGCACCATAGACCACATCCATACAGTGCGGCAGATTATACAGAAAACCGAAGAGTATAATCGGCTGCTTGTGCTTAGCGTTTGTGGACTATGAAAAGGCCTTTGACTCGATCGAGATCTGGTCTGTTCTGGAATCTTTGCAGCGATGCCAAGTCGATTGGCGATACATCCAAGTGTTGAGAGGTCTGTACAACGCCGCTACTATGGCCGTCCAAGTCCAGAATCGGCAGTCTGAACCTATCCCCTTGCATCGTGGTGTGAGACAAGGGGACGTTATATCCCCCAAATTGTTCACAAATGCATTGGAGGATGTGTTCAAGACGCTGGACTGGAAGGGGCGTGGCATTAACATAAATGGCGAGTACCTCTCACACTTGCGATTTGCAGATGATATCGCCATCGTGGCGGAAACGCTGCAAGATTTGCAACATATGTTGAATGGCCTAGCTGATTCTTCTCAACGCGTTGGCCTTCGGATGAACCTGGATAAAACCAAGGTTATGTTCAATGAACATGTAAGTCCGGAACGAATTGCAGTTCAAGGCAATATTCTCGAGGTTGTTAAAGAGTATGTTTACCTCGGGCAAACTATGCAATTGGGTAAAAACAACTTCGAGAAAGAGGCCAACAGAAGAATACAGCTGGGATGGGCAGCGTATGGGAAACTGCGTCAAGTCTTCACGTCGCCAATTCCACAGAGTCTAAAGACGAAAGTCTTCAATCAGTGCGTCCTACCCGTCATCACATACGGTGCCGAAACGTGGACACTCACTGTAGGGCTGGTCCACAAATTTAAAGTTGCTCAACGTGCTATGGAAAGGGCTATGCTCGGAGTTTCTCTGAAAGATCGAATTCGTAACGAAGTGATCCGACAGAGAACCAAACTTATCGACATAGCCCACCGCATTAGCACGCTGAAGTGGCAATTGGCAGGCCATATAACCCGAAGAACCGATAACCGCTGGGGTAGACGAGTTCTTGAGTGAAGACCACAGATCGGCAAACGTAGCGTGGGACGACCTCAGACTCGGTGGAGCGATGATCTTCGCAAGGCGGCTGGCAAGAGCTGGATGAGAGTGGCCGAGGATCGTGCTCAATGGCGTGCCATGGGAGAGGCCTATGTCCAGCAGTGGACGAACGTAGGCTGATGATGATGATGATGATGATAGATTTTTTAGACATTTTTTTAGTATCACAATAATCACCAATTACTGTAAACATTAATAAAACTCTTCTTTATAATAACTAATATCCGTTTTGGATAATAATAATATATCGTACGTAACGAAACAAAAAAATGACAGAAATCTGAACTGAATTATTAGTTTTTCTTTTTACTTAAGTAATATGAACGTAAAAAAATTAGGGCATCCAAAGTTTTGTCACTCAAAGACGAGCGCAATCTATTGCCGACAATTCCAGCCGAAGAAAATATACGCTCCGGCTCGACACTAGTAGGTGGAATGGTTTTTAAATGTTCATATACCAGCGATAGGTAACGCCCTCGCTGCCGCGCTGTCGCGTACCGCCACATTTCTACCCTCACAGTGAATAACAAAATTAATTGAGAGATACTCACCTAGAAAGAGCGTCACCGAACACTACAAACAACACTCCTCACGTTCACTCACACCGCCCGCGCCGCCGCATCGAATAAGTTTACTTGTGACAGTCTAGGAACCTAGTAGGAACGTAGCAACTAAGCTTCTTTTTACGTAATAATTTATCAGAGCGTTTTATTATTCCATTTATTATTGCATTCGAAGTGGTTTATACTTAAAAAATAACAAAAAGAAAAGTATTAAAAGTACCCGAAAAACCCGAGTTTTAAAAATCAAACCCGGGTTTTTTTGTAATCCTCGGAACCGGGAAAACCCGGTTTTTTCCGGACCGGGTAAACCCGGGCTCGATGCCCTAGCTGAGATTTTGACCCGCATCTAAATTTTTTTTTCATAGAATACGTAGGGTAAATCGGCAATATCTGGCCACCCTTCAATAACTGGCCCCCTCATACTGAAAATGAACTCTGTTCCCCTACAAACAGAATTCAATTTAGTATAACGTGGCCAGTTATTGAAGGGTGGCCAGTAATTAACTTCTTATACTAAAAATGAATTCTATTATGGGTGTATAGAGTTTATTTTTAGTATGAGGTGGCCAGTTATTGGCGATTTACCCTAATTTTCAGGGATAAAAACTATCCTATGTCGTTCCCAGGGTCTTAAACTATTTCCATACCAAATTTTCAAAATTAAATAATAATAATAATTTTAAGATAACGGAATCCGTATCAAAATAATACATGCCGTAAGTTACCTTAATATCCAAAATTAAACGTTCAAATTTCAATAAAAAAATAAAATATAAGAATGTTTATTCACAAACTTAAAACAAAAAACAATGAAAAAAGACGAATACAATTTTGTCAAAAGGTGAGGACTCAACAAAGTTGCTGGTTTTCAGTCCTTACCCAATACGAGGAAGGTGAATAACATCTTTACTAAAGAATCCAACATCATAAAATAATCATAAAATAATTTTTAACTTTATAATAATTTTAATTATAATCCTTTTTATATTTTATTTAGCACTTTTACAATTTAAGGAAACTGTAGGTCTTATGTTAATCCTAAGTATTTCTGTACACATTCTTGTATATGACCGTTTGTTTCTCTTCTCAATAAATAAATAAAATTGAAGAGGTAACAGACAGTTACTTTCGCATTTATAATACTAGTAAGGATAAGGATTCAATGCTTTGTGTGAAGTTCCCAATCCGCACTGGGCCCGCGTGGGAACTACGTACGGCCCAAACCATCTCATTCTGAGAGGAGGCCTGTTGCCGTGCAGTGGGACGTATACAGGCTGGGATGATGCAGGATAAGGAAATAATTTGTTGGTATTGGTGGATTCGTAGTCTTATGCATAGTTGGCCAGTTTTGTAGCAAGATTACGTTCAAATTTTAAATAGGGTCATTTCTGGTGTTTGCGTTTTATACTTACATAGAAAAGGGTATGTATTACAATACCGAAGTACGAAAGACCGAATGTATTAAAACATCGAATGGGTCAAAAGACCGACAAGATTATTTTCTGAAACCGTTAACTTTTTAAGATTGTTATAAAACAAACCTAACCTAACCTAATGGGTTCTGTATGATGCCGTTTTAGTAAATTCTGAAAAGTTTACGGTTTCAGAAAAAAATCGAGTCTGTCTTTTGACCCATTCGATGTTTTAATACATTCGGTCTTTCGTACTTCGGTATTGTAAAACACACCCATAGAAAATAGTAAATAACTGTAACCTGGTTATTTTATCGTTGCAGTCATATGTCATAATGTAATGAAGATTGATTGAAAATGTTTCCATATGCGGCCCGCACCATTGTGTGCTTAGATTGTGCACTTTTAGTATCGTAAATGCTGATATAAAATCAAAACAATATACTAAAAATAATAGATTGTACAACAAGAGTATAAAAAGAGTCATTTTGTTCGAGAGGTTTTTATACTTTTTATAGCCACCCGAGCCGGTACGGTGAGGGTGGATAGACTCGTCGACGGGAAAATGGGTTTAATGCTCGAGTTTTACTTTTCAGTTCTTATTCTTCATCCATTGCAATTTCTATAATAATATTAATAATGTACTAGATTTGTCTAGTTTTATTAATTTCGTAATATAAAACACCAGTTTTATAAAAAAAAAAAACAAACTCATAAGTGTAAATTAATTACTAAAAATTTAATTTCTATTTTTTGTTGCTGTTTGCGGTGCCTTGGTCTAAGCACAGTTCAGATCTGCAAGAAAAATCGCGGAAGTTGCATTACATTGCGGCGATTGATTGACCACTGCAAACTCGTTCGCTTTATGACCTCGCAATGTAATGCAACTTGCACGATTTTTCCTGCAGATTTAAACTCTGCTTTAGACGAAGATTTTACTTTATGCACAAGAGCATAAAAAGCTATTATTTAGGCATTCTCTCGACATAAAGAACAACTTTACGAGCATAAGCAGTGAAAAACATATTTATTTTGCATGTTTTTTTTTCTTGTGCAGATGACATCCGGGCTGCACGGGCACGGGCACGGGATCGCGGCGCCGGCGCACCACCTCGACGCCGCCGTGTCCGCCGTGCTGCCGGCTAAGGAGAAAACCGTACACGGCAAGGAGAAGACCTTCAAGGTACGGCGGCTTGACAGTAACTGTACTCTTCAGGGCCCTGGTTGTTGGTGTCATCGAGATCAATCATTAAACAGGTGTCTCAAAACTGAACGATAACTAGTTACGGACGGCCAAGAAAGTGGTCTACCAGTTTTGACAAAATATCTCTGAAGTTAACATTTCTGAGTGAAGTCATTCATGTGGTCACTGTCATCATATTATTGCAAGGGAAAATCGACCTCGTTGTATCATGACGTGCAAATGAACGTCAACCGTAGGGTGGTAGACCAAATTTTTGACCGACTGTACCAGGCACGAGGTCAAGTTATAAAAGTTCTTGAAAAAAAAAGAAAACAATCCATGTCACTTAATAATGCGATAGTGGACATTTTGTGGGCTCGCCCGCGCGGTACAGGGGCTGGGGGGTACGACAAAGGGAACCGGGAGAGGTGCGGGCGGCAGGCCGCCCGCACCTCTCTCGGCCACTGTCGTCATACCCCCCAGCCCCTGTACCGCGCGGGTGAGGGCTCAGTTAAACGGTTTAGGTATAAACATTGTTATGTTATGTGGGTCTATTATCGCTTAACAATCAAGAAAAGTTGAAATTTGCTTTGACGCTGTTAAAACGCCATAATGAACGACAAATCGCCATCTGTATCCATCGATCTTAATTCTCTTGATGTCGTCAATCTGCCATCGCCTAGCCTTCAGGTTCGTGGCCGCCACTCGAGAACCTTCCTCCAAAGGTTATCTATTCTTCAAGCAATCCGCTCATCGCAACTTCAACTTGCATTATTCATCGAGCTATGTCAGTTACTCTAGTTCTTCGGCGAATAATAGGTGAAATACTTTAAGTAAATGACCTGTTGTAGTGTCCGTATAAACAAATTGAAGTTCTAAAGGCCATGCCAGGATAAGCTAAGTGAATCTGCCCCCAGCGAGTTTTATTTTTTACAAAAAAACTATAAAGTTTGGAGAGCTGAAATTTTGAATATTTGTCACAAGTTTGTTACTAATAGAAAGCCATATTAATTAAAAAAATTATACGTCAAAACTCGCAGGGGGCAGATGCACTTAGCTTATTCTGACATGGCCTTGTAAAAATGACTTACGCTTCATATCAATTCTCTGCACTATACATACATTAGGTCATTTACGTAAGTTTTTCACCTATACCGTCTTCCGGAACTGAGTAACTGGCGAATGATCAACCTACTATGTTTTAGTACTTGAGCAATAAGTTGTTGTTTGCAGGTGGTGGTTCCCGGCGAAGTGGGCGTGCTGAAGCCGGCGCTGGGACCGCGGCCGTACAACGCGCTCGCCATCATACACACGCAGCAAAGCAACACGTTCGATATGCTCAACACTCTCACCACCAGCGTGGTAAGTGGTAGAGGAACAGCAAAGACTTCGCGTCTTTGGCCCCTCAGGCGACTCATTAAAAAAAAAAAGTGGTAGAGGATGTAGGTTAGTCACCTTAAAGTTGACATTTTTGCTTCCACCAAAGCATTTGTCAGTCCTGTCAACATTTTATTTCAATCGAAACAGAATATCGCCCCATTTTCACCCGACTGTCGAAGGAGGGTTATTTTTTTATCCCGTTGCGCGATCGGCCACCGTTCACGCAAAATGCCCTACGCGACCAACGATTTTTGGTTCATTCTGTTTACGTACTACATGCTAGAAAAAACGAAATTGTGCTTTTATACGATAATTATATACTGAATGTTATATATCGTTAGAAAGCTGAGATTACACACTACTCACACTAGGTTTCTAAAATATCATTGCTATTTCTAACTCACCTGATAGTAACGAAAATTATGTATTATTGTTTTGTTTCAATTATTTTCACTCTAACCTCAAAACATTTTGCCACATAGCTAAATTTACTGACACATTCCACATTTCCACTACACTATTTTGAACATAATTAGTTTAAGAATCGATTACACACATTAGTTTACCATATTAATACTTTATCACTACACAAAAACAAATCCGCACAACTCGCACCCGTCACAGATTGTATCGGACTGGTGCAAAATTTGTTCGCCGTTACATTTTTATTAATTCACCAAAAATCAACGGATGCTTGAATTTTGACCAATAAAAATTATTTTGAGGCAAAAATGACAACAGACTGGGAAAATATAGCCAATAGCCTTAAAGTTAAACGAAACTACTAAAATAAATTGGCCAATCACGAACAATTCGTTATGCGCCACTGCGGCGCGCGGGACGCTACCGGCCCGAAAAAGTTACGCGCCAGTGCGGCGCGCGGGACGTTCCACGGATTAACCCTTGACACAAAAAGAGGGGTGTTATAAGGTGTCATTAGATTCGTCTCAGTTCAGAGAATGACAAAAGGTATATATTTTCTCGGAATTTCCATAGGAACGGGATTTATACAGGCGGGTTATTTTTTCATCTAGTATTCTATGACTTGATAAAGGAATAACTTTAATAACTGAAGTAGGTTTTCGTCCCCTTTCTACTATCACAAAGATGAATAAGACAGGGTAGATATGACACTGGTTTGACGCGAGTGAATCACTAAATTAAGTGCACAGCACACAACTTGCCTTAGTCGCTCGGTCTGGCACGTACTTGTAACATATCGAACTCTTTTAGACGCATAATCGAATAACTATTGGCAAAATGCTGCGATAATAGCACCAGCAAAAAAAAAACAACCCGCGGTATCATTTTCTACTTTTAAAGTATATCAAAATAAAAATTTTTGAACAATTTGCTTGGTTTTGCTTTCGCCATTTGTAGAAAGAGATAGAAACACGCGACCCATACACGTCGAGAAGCACTGCACGCGATTGAGCGACGGAGTTATGTATGACACACGAATATTATATTAAAACATGAACAGTGATTCACTTTTATACTGCTTGCTCCACCTGATACTAACTCTTCTTCTTTCTTTCTTTTTCAACCTTTCACCACCCAATGCCGAGTGTAGGTCTCTTCTAATGCACGCCATTCTTCCCGGTTTTGCGCCCTTCGCATCCAGTCCTTTCCGGCCACTCTAACAAGGTCGTCGGTCCAACGCATCGGTTGCCTGCCCACATTTCTATGCCCTGCTCTAGGCCTCCACTCAAGCACCCGACTACCCCACCTGTTGTCCTGTCTACGGCATATATGGCCCGCCCAATTCCATTTTCTGCTAGCGATCACATGGGCTATGTCGACCAATTTCGTTCTCTTCCGGATCTCTGTGTTCCTGATACTAACATTAGTCACTAAATAATGCGTGTCGGTCGTAAAACTTAAAAACAAGCATTAAACCCATTTTCCTTTCGACGTGTTTATTCCTACCCTCGCCGTACTGGCTCGGGTGGCTATATGAACGTCTCGGGTAAAATGGATCGTTTTGTGCTCTTGGTATAATTTACTATTTGGTCTATAGGCGAGCCAGCCGGTGGTGGGAGTGAGCGTGGGCGGATACCGGCGGCGCAGCTCCGGGCAGGGCGCGCTGTGCGACCCCGAGCTGGACGACTCCGGGAACAAGCTGGTCGCTCGCCTAGAGGACGACGCCTTCATCTCTGAGCAGGACCTGGTGAGTCCCAGCAGTGGGCGGCGCGGGCGCTCCCGGCGGCGCAGCTTTAGAAACTATCTCTAACAGCCTCTCGCCGCGCGGATTCGCCATGTGCTGTCGGTAATTTGTCCTGGCAAAATTTAGTCTTCAACTCTTTTCACGAAAGCTCTACTTAGCGAGCTGCAATAGAATATTCTACTCTTGTCAAATTTAGATCTTGGTCATTCGTCAGGCAAAACTAGTACGCAATAAGTCAGCAGAAAGCCGTTGACTGCATTCCTTAGAGCCTGTCCAGACGAAACAATTCGCTTCAATTTGTATTGCATCCAGATGGCGCGTCTTACGCGCGTTCCTTCGCGTCAATTAAAAGTTCAGTATCGAAGTTATCACGATCCATTTGAACAAAATATGTCCATTCGCCACGGACTCGCGTGTGCTACTGAACGCTGCAGTGGCGCTATTGGCGCTAGACTATCTCGACTACTCGAACGCGCGTAAGACGAAGGAGTCGACGCGCTTTAGAAATGCGCAATGTAGCTTTAGTACCTCGAAAACGCTTTGTCTGTACGAGCTCTAGTATATTACGTCTATTTGCATGTATATGTAATTCGTCTCGTTTGTGATTCCAGGAGGAAAACATAGAGATAGCAACAGCGACCGTGCGCTCCGAGGGGGACCCGGAAGAGGAGGGCGCTGAACCCGACAAACCTGCCAACGGTATACTATCCCAAACCTAATCAAAAAAACAAGTTAAAACCGGTCAAGTGTGAGTTGAACTCGTACATGGAAGGTTCCGTACCTCCGACCAATGTTTCAGTTCAGTAAAAAATCACCGAAATGTAAGCACAAAAATCGCAAACTTTTCGAAAAACACCCAAACAGCATAGGGTCGCTCGCTCGTATGCACGCGGCCATGGCTATGGCTGTTATTCGTTGTCTAGAAACTGTCAGCTGTCGCTTAACCTTTTGAACGCCAGTGTCGGCTATAGGCGACAGTATGGTAACACAAAAATAAACCTACCCGCATCTGCATAACAATCAATTTTGTAAGTAACTAAAACGATGTGTGGCGTTCAAAAGGCAACCAGCGCCGCAGTTAACGCTGAAAAAAAAATACGTTTCTTGTATAACGACCCGCTTTCATTTTTAACTTTATTATATTTTTAGTATTTGTTGATATAGATGCCACAGTGATACACATAATTGGGAATGTCTAAAAAAAAATACCAGTGGTTTTTATATTTTTTTTGTATAGAAAAGTCAATTATAAGAAACTAATTTCAATATTTTGTCATTTAGTTCTCTACTTTTTTCAAAATTAATTATTGAAACTATTTTAGTTGATGACGTCAGATTATAATTGAGTGCTCCCACAATGCCAAATTTCTAAATCTATCTAAATGCTTACGATAAGGCAACCACTTTAATTATTTTTTGCGTAGTGGTACACTATACACTATGTCACTTTACTGGCACTGACAAAGTGCTAGATGTCAGACTGCGAGTCCAAATCAAACTCCGTAGTATAATCCACGCGTAAATTGTGAAGAATTCTAACCACACAGAATAAAGTACGACTTGAACCGGTCACGCAATTTACACCAATGTCAAATGAAGTTCATTGCTTATTTGTTATATAATAAATTCATTACATAATATTAAAATTAAATAACTACAGAAAACGATTTAAAAAGCATTTATCTCGAAATGGTTTTCGATTTTCTATACATTGCAAAAAAATAGACATCCCCAATTGAACGAATAGAATTAATTGTTAATTTTTATAAGATCACGTGTTTTGGATTTGCAGGTCTAGTGTACGGCGACCTGGAACTGGATAAGCTGGACCTGGAGAAAGACAAGCAGAAGCCAGAAGAAGACGAGGAAGAACCCATCGGGGTGTCGCCTTGCGGCAGGTAATTTGGCTTATATAATAGGCTAGACGACTAAAAAAAACTGTTTAGTTCGTCAGTTAGATTATTAAAAAATATTGTACACGTATTTTTTCTTTTGTTTGACAAACAAAAATGACGAAGATACAGTGTTTAGAAGTTTCGAGTGACGTCACTATATGGTACAATTTTTACCTAAGAGTGACGTTACAAGCCCCCACTCCGGAAGTTTGATGATCCATGCCTTTGTCGATTTTTAATAATTTGATAAACCAAAAAATACGTGTCCCATATTTTTCCATAATGTAACTTGACGGTCTAAATAGAATGACATATTTATAACCCAATCGTCATCCCTATTCTAATAATAGTTTAACTTTTTCATAAGTAGTCATAAAACCAAAGCTTCAGGCTGCAGGAGACTAGCAGAATCCGACCAATCACGGTCGTTGATATTTACGTCTCGGCTGCTTGCTACCTTGTACGGTCAGCAGCAGAAATGGATGAGCGGTTGGGATGCTCTAACTAAATAATCTACACACTCTCTTATCACTTTGGAAATATAGTCGTGTGCAGATCATTTTGACTAGCTGTTACTAGCTTTTTCCATAAGGCTCAACTTGAAATGAAACAAGGGTGAAAATTAGACAAATTAGTCCTTATGGAAAAAGCTACGCGGTATTTCAGTTTCACCGACGATATAGACCGCGTATGATGATGATGATGTTCACGTATGCATTCAGGTTCTTCAAATACGACAAGGAGGTGGGTCGCGGCTCTTTCAAGACGGTGTACCACGGACTGGACACACAAACCGGCGTGGCCGTCGCCTGGTGCGAACTGTTGGTGCGTACCACTTGCGTCACCATTTACTATTTAAGGTCGAGCTTCTTGCGCTAATCGATTTAAGGTATTCTATGCACTCGTGTATGTGTGCGTGAGAGCGGCTAGAACCAAAGCCGTGCGTAAGCGCAAGCGACACAAGCTCCCCGTCCGATGGCCGAAGAACTAACGCAACTAACTATACGGACAAGGGGGAAGCACGACGGCTCAAGATAGGTTGGTCAGACTGCGCGTGTATTTGTATTTTCATCGTATTACTAAAACAAATACATATTTTACATATCACTAGTCCCTAGAAAATATCTTGTTTTATTAACATTCAAAAAGTTATGACCTGCCGTGCAGTATTTACGCCGTACCAAAGATTAATTTTATTTTTTAGAGACTATAAGTAATCGTGTTTCTAAAATCACTGGTCCTTAAGAGTGAATCCTCAAATATCTCACACATGAATTTCAGAACTAAAGCTTAGCTAGCAATGAATGATACAGCAAGAGTTTAAATGAATGTTAAATCTCGGTGCGGCCTTAAATGAAAATCATTCAATCGGTTGAAGGTGTTATTCTGATGTTGGTTATCGCGATACGCGACTGCGACTGGGTCGCGCGAATTTTCCGTATTCTTCTCAACAGGGTTTTTCCGAACCGGTGGTAGATTCTTCTGAATAAAAATATTTTGACTTTGACCGTTACACCTAATGGTATACACGAGAACAGCCGTAGGTAAAAGCTAGTTACTAATAAAGAAAAACTTTCCAGGAGAAAAAGCTGAACAAGACCGAGCGTCTCCGCTTCCGCGAGGAAGCAGACATGCTGAAGAAGCTCCAGCATCCCAACATCGTGCGATTCTACAACTACTGGGAGGGCGTGGTCGCCAAGAAGAAGAATATCGTGCTCATCACTGAACTCATGCTGTCAGGAACATTAAAAGCGTAAGTGAAAGACCTTTTTTTAACACTTTCACAGCGACTTAGCTCCACAAGTCTGTGCCCACATACGGGGGGTACTAAGAAACAACCAGACTTGCATCCAGATTTCTACGATATGTTGTTTACACACCGAGCGAGCAGGACAGTGCAATTATTAAACTAATTTGCTGGGCTTACCAGGAATTTGAAACTTGTAAGGGACTGTGAACGGGTTAATCAGTTATGATCGGACAATTCAGCGCAAATGACGTAAGGAACAGAACTCATGGAGTAGAAATCTGTGTTACATTTTTTCGCAGTCGACAAATTTGTCGATGTTGTCATAGAAAAGCGATTAATATTTTTTAACGAATTCAACTGGTTTATCCCTTTATAGGGCAACGATCTGAAAAAAAGGCCTCCCTACTGTATCACATCATCGTATATCATCTTTTTGCATTTTCTTCTTGTACAAAATTTTTAGGACTAATGATTGGCGATGAGGTTTGAATTGAGGATTATATTCAGTCTCTCCCGTTAAAGTCTTGATGAAATGGCAAGGAAAAAAATCAGGCAACAAGCCTGTTGAGATATTCTTTGTTCAAAGTTTGGTTTTGACACGGAAAAGGTTTTGCAGTTACCTCCGGCGATTCAAGACGATCAACCCTAAGGTGCTCAAGTCGTGGTGCCGCCAGATACTAAAGGGGCTTAACTTTCTGCACTCCAGGACACCGCCTATTATACACAGGTATGACTATCCATACAGCATTTTACAAATGTGTCTGTTTGTCTCTCTCTTACCTCTTCACGCTTAAACCGCTGAATCGATTAAGTTGATATTTGATGTAGACATAGTTTGTGCCAAAGTCCTTTCCTGGGACTCAAACGATAGTTTTTATACCGGAAAATTGCATAATTTTATGAGTTAAAATCGGGTTTTGTTCCGCGTACCTTGATTTTGAAGAAGCCCGATATTTCGGTATGCGCCATGATCACGAGACGACATACGCGCCTTAAAATTAGTAATGACCGCGATAGTCTAAAATATTGTAAAAATTGCATAGTTTCCAAGGGATAGCGATAAACGAATTCTTCGCAGACAGTCGCGGGAAACAGCTAGTTGTAAATAATCGTAGCAATAATAAAATATAGTGGCTATTTAAATTAGGCATCTATGCGTCTCGGATACAAATTCGCTGTGTGCTTGTGGCGAAAAATTGAGGCCTTAAGCTCGAAACTTACAGACAGCGCAGGCGTGGCGGTGCTGCGATACAAGTTAGAATATTACAAATATTATTTATTTTTATTAGCAGTACGGCTGCTTACCGAATCCAAGATTATTTAAAAGCGAAAAAGTTTTTGTTAGAATATTACAACCTTCACCGCCACGCCTCCGCTGTCTGTGCGTTTGGAGCTTTATTGTCTAACGCAATTGAAATCACAGTCGTTTTCACCGTTTCTCTCTTTCACACTGTAAAGGACAAGAGTAGAAAGAGGTGAACGCGACGGCAAGCGCCCGCGCGTTAGACAATATTTTATTATCAATAGAAATATTTGACACTGGTGTTTCTGTGCAGAGATCTGAAATGCGATAATATCTTCATAACTGGCACGACAGGCAGCGTCAAGATCGGCGATCTCGGCCTCGCCACTCTCAAGAACCGCAGCTTCGCCAAGTCTGTCATCGGTGAGTTAAAAACAGAGGGTACATTGCAGCGCTCGGTCGACCACTTATTACTCGCTAATTGACAATCTTTCATTTTTTTACACCTGAAAATTACTACAGGAATCGAAAGAGTTTCGCCTCCTGAACACGGAAAAATATTTATTATAATTTATTTCTCCATATTTTAAAAAATACAATATATTTAAAAAACATATATGTACTTACAAATATTGCCACAGAATAGATATGTTTCCTTTACCCTTTTCACTAGAAAAAAGAGCTGTCATAATTTTAAATTTGATAACAACCTTAAAGCGAGGACGCGAAATCGCGTGCGCGGCATTACGATAGGGAAATCTCCGGACGCGAATTCGCGTCTTCGGCATGAATGAGTTAACCTTTCAACTCCCGCCGGCTACCGGGGGAGTCAGCGAAAAAAGTACTGTCAAGCCATTTGGAGCCAAACGCAAATATTCATAAGGTTCTTGGGTTTTGACAGTACTTCTCTTTTGTTGGTAGTGCTCTGGTTTTGAAAGGTTAAACAGCACGGCGTCTGAGCACAGCATGAATTAGCTGATCGTTGGCAGGCACGCCGGAGTTCATGGCGCCGGAGATGTATGAGGAGCACTACGACGAGAGCGTGGACGTGTACGCGTTCGGCATGTGCATGCTGGAGATGGCCACCGGGGAGTACCCCTACAGCGAGTGCAGCGGGCCCGCGCAGATCTACAAGAAAGTCGTCTCGGTCAGTGCGCGCCCTTATGACTTTTATGTTATGTTAGAGAGGCCAGACAAACGAACTAGTGGATCACCTGATGTTAGATAGATGATCACCACTGTCCATAGACACCCGCAGCGATTTACGCGATGCCAGTGCGTTGTCAGCCCTAAGGAATAAGGAGAGGGAATAGGGGAGAGGGAGAGGTCTTGGGCCCCCGGCGCTCTCACTAACCGTACGAAACGCAGCAGGGAGTACTGCTGCTTGACTTTTATGAGTAGACCCCGGATATTTGTTGCAATAACGTCACAATAGGATAGTTTGGGGAGTAAATGGAACGGTGTTAATTAATACGAAAAACTAACTGGTTTTAACCGAGTACATTTTATTAATTCAGGATAAAAGTTACCTAGTAAATTAAATTAATTAATCAATATTATTTTTTGGTATATTACTGCAAACCATACATTTGTACGGTGAACCGGCTTTTGATGAATAAAAAGTGACTGAAGTGAAAAATGTTATTATGTTCCACTATTCCATTTCCTGAATGGAACTTTGGTTTTTACGGCCGCTTACTTTTTATTCGTGAATAATTTACCCTACAAATGTGTGGTTTACAGTAATATAATATCCTATCAAAAACATTACATGTAAAAAGATGCAAGTCTCGCTAGGCAGTTCTTTGACATCGTTTGGCATTGATGAAATTCCCCCCGTCCTAATTAAATAATGTGCTGCTCTGTTAACCTATCCATACACAAAATTAATAAACCAGTCCTTTTCGGAGGGTATTGTTGGACGCGCTTAAAATATCATTAATTAAACCGATTCACAAAATGGGAGATACAACTGACCCCAATAATCATCGCCCTATTGCACTACTACCAACGTCATCCAAAATATTTGAGACCGCTATGGTAAATCGTCTCTATACTTTTTATGAAAAGTTTAAAATTCTGCACGACAATCAAATGGAATTTAGAAGGAGCCGCTCAACCACGATTGCTGTATACAAATATATCAAAACTATTTTAGATGCAATAAACGAGAAAAAATTTGCCGTGGGCCTCTTACTCGATATGAGTAAAGCCTACGATAGAGTCTCTCATAAATACCTATTAGAGAAATTGTATCAGACAGGAATAAGAGGAATAGCTTATGATTGGCTTAAATCTTACCTTACTAATCGCTACCAACATGTAGAAATCGAATTCACGAACTTTGAGACGGGTAAAATAACATACACTTGGTCAGACAGAATTCCTGTTACAGGTTCGATATCTCAAGGCAGCATTTTGAGATGTCTTTTGTTCCTTATCTATATTAACAACTTGCCAAATATATTGGATGAAAAGTGTATATTATTCGCTGACGATATTTCTATTCTAATTCCCTGCTCAAGCGCAGAGGAATTAAAACTTAAACTAAACTCAACTCTAAACAAAATTACTAGGCTGGACTCACACAATCTACAACTCAACTTAAATAAAACAAAACTTATCCAATTTAGACCCCATCAAAGAACTGCGTTACAAATATCATACAATTACAGACAAACAAAATTAGAGACAGTAGACTCTGCTAGTCTGCTGGGAATACAGCTCGATACACATCTCAACTGGAAACAGCATATCCAAAACTATTGGCCAAAATGTCCTCTTTCGTCTATGCTCTCTGTAGGGGCCGCTACCGAGTTTCCGTAGGGCTCCTTGTTGCAGTTGTTGAAGATAAGTTAAAGTTATGACTCTTTTAATAGTTTATTTATAAGTTAAAGTTAACAAGTTAGTATAGCAGCGAGACCGTGTATCTTTTACGTTTAATTTAAGAGTGTCAGAGTAACTGTTAAGATCAGTTTATATTAGTGCAGTCTTAGGTAAAAAGTGCTGTTGTCGGCGCTGCGACGTATTTCCAAAGTAGGGCGTGCTGCGATGTATAACTAAAGTAGGGCGCGATTCTAGGCTAACAAGTGCTGTACGGTATTGAACCGTACAAGATCTTAAACGCGTAACGGACTTTAAAACATCCTTAACGGCATACTACGCATACGCGTACTCACGTTTTTCCTATGGTGTAATTCTTTGGGGAAATTCTAGCTATGCTGACAAAGCTTTCATTCTACAAAAGAAATGTGTTAGAATATTAATGAACATAAACAAGTTTGAATCGTGTAAACCACATTTTATTAGTCAACAATTACTAACCCTCACATCCATATATATCTTAGAGTTATGCAAATTTGTTAGAAAACACCCAGATCTATATTCCCCGATTAAAACTATTAGAAGAAACAATAGGAACCAAAATAAACTAAAGGTACCTTCTACCAAATTCAAATTGGTTTCGTCGTGCCATGCTTATCAAAATATACAATCATATCCCGAATTATATTAAAAACCAACAGAAGCTAACTATTTACATTATAGAGTTAAAAAAATTACTACTGAAAAAAGGATATTACAATTTAAAGGAATTTTTTGATGATAAATTTGAAAATGATAGTCATAATAAATAAAAAGTACTTCGATATACCTTAGTTTTAAAATAATTAAGTAAATAACTTATGACATTACTATAATAATTAAGTATACTAACAAATATTGAAATATGTGTATGAATATTGTATAAATTTTGACTAAGAATAATAATTTGATAATTGTGACTCCAAAATGAAATCTATCATCTTTTATTGTTTTTGCTGTGCCCTTGCAGGAGGGCGTCACATGTTTTGAGATGCAATTTTAGACCAAGGATTATAATGATCAATTTATTCAATTTACTGGATAATTTTTATCGTGAATTACTTATTAAAATGTATTCGGTTAAAACCCGTTAGTTTTTCGTATTAATTAACACCGTTCAATTTACTCCACAAACTACCCTATTGTGACGTCATTGCGACAAATATCCGGGGTCTATTTATGAGTGCTTTCCTACTGGAAATGTGATGTGCTACGTCGCAATGAATGAGTTTGATATCCACCAATTACATTCATTGGTCCACACAACAGCACTGGTGGAAACTGGTTCAACGTGCTGTGGATGCGTTCTCTGGATCTTCCTCGAACGGCTACATAGCTCAGCATTAGTGGAAGCGGCCACATAGTCATAGCATAGCATAGCTGCATAGCACATCTGTGGTGGTAAAGCACCCTTTTGGCTTCTTTATACTCCCACGCTAAACCGTGAACCACCCGCATCTGTACACTTGCTATCGCATTCGCCGTCTCTTTCTACCCTCATCATATACCGTGTAACGGGTATGTATTATGATATCAAAGTACGAGAGACTGAATGTATTAAAATATCGAATAGGTCAAAAGATCGAAACCGCAACACGTAGTGTTGGTCATTGAGATTGTTAGCTGATTGACATACTATTATAGCTAGACCGTTTAAATGAGTCCTCGCCCGCGCGGTATAGGGGCTGGGGGGTACGACGACAAAGGCCCGCCGCCCGCACCTCTCTCAGCCCCTTTGTCGTCATACCCCCCAGCCCCTGTACCGCGCATGCAAGGGCTCATTTAAACGGATTAACTATAGTCAATTTTCGTAACACACGAGATACGGTGGTGAAACGCTTCAGAGCCCCACCTAATGATGTTTATACTTTGTTGTAGGGAGTCAAACCTCAGAGTCTGGAGAAAGTGACGATACCAGAAGTGAAAGACATCATCGAGTCCTGCATCCGGCCTGATAAAGGGGACAGGTGGGTAGTAGGTACAGTCACCATCGTAAACATCGGAGCTGTTTAAGTGGTCAAAAATAACATGGGAACGTATCAAAATATATAAAGTTTAAAACTAAGTTTAATCGTGTAATCTACAGGTTGGTTTAGGTTAGGTTAGGTTTATTTTATGAAGATCCTGTAAAGTTAAGAAATTTCCAAGAAAATTGTGTTATGTCAAATGACCATTATGTATTTCGGCCATTATTATTTTTAAACTTTACATACCTATTTTGATACGTACCCCAATAACATACATGCATTTGCGATTGACAATAATGTCAATAAGTTCAATGTCAGAAGTTTATGAGCACGTCGACTGCTCCGGTATCTTTGATGACGACTGCACAATACGAATTAGCGCCAATAATCTATACATATAAAATTCAAAGTCCTGACTGACTGCCATATCTACAGTCAACACACAGCCCAAACTGCTGAAGCTAAAGACTTGAAATTTGGCACAGATGTGAAATGTCTGTCTGTGCGTTTGGAGCTTTAAAGTTCATTGAAACAATATTTTACGTGGGCCGCAGGAGGTTATGGAATAAATTTGATTGAAATATGGTAACCTTAGGTAGTTTGCCCAAAGCATGTGAGTGGATATGTTTCAAGCGAAAATATGAAGTGAGTGTGTATTGTTTGTCTGTCAGGCCGATGGTGAAAGACCTGCTGAACCACGAGTTCTTCGGCGAAGACATCGGGCTCCGGCTGGAGATCGTGGGCCGCGACCTCGTCACCAGCTCCGACATACCCAAGATACAGTTCCGCCTCAAGATCATCGACCCCAAGAAACGGTGAGCCTTCAAGTACTTTATACACCATTTAGGTTTACCAATAACTCTATGTGAACAGGTTACAATTTAAGGCCTGATTCAATCAATTATGTAGAAAAAAACTCAATCCTTTTACTTAAAAAAAAGCTACAAGATGAATATTCGGCACTTCAGTACAGCGAGCGGAACAGCTGCTCCACAATAAATGGAGCAAACATGAAACCGCTTCAATATGCCTGATTAAAATGCGGTATAATATAATGCTGTTCTATTTTACTTATTAATAGTTTAATTATAAAACTTTGACCTTTTCGACATTACGCTAAAATATTCGAAGGTAATCATTAGACGTTGGTTTACGAACCGCTGGTAGTACTAAGTGAAAAGATTAAATTGCTTTGATTAGTGTGTTTTCGCATTATATTCACACAGCTTAATTTGTTCACAGATCATACACTCATAAAGAGAACGAAGCGATCCAGTTCGAATTCGACATGGAGCGCGACGACTGTCAAGAAGTAGCCAACGACATGGCTAAAGCCGGTCTTATCATGGAGGAGGACGCGCGGATAGTGTTCAAGCTGCTCAAGTCACAGCTTATTAGTCTGAACCGGTGAGTGGACCATCTTTTGTATTGTTATGTTATTACCATAAGGACTAAGGTCCAGTGCTTTTGTTGACTAACGTATTCGGCATCACAATCGATTTTTTGCCTCTTTCTATCACACGTGGTATAGAATTAAGGTAAAAAGAGATTTAGATAGCTTTGGCCTTGGAAAGGTCACTTAAACATACAGTAACTTATTAGTTATTATTACTCCGCAAATTCGGCGAAGAACTAGAGTCACCGACATTGCGTCATAGCTCAAAGAAGATCAAATCTCGGGAAACATGTATTTCGTCCATTATTCGTTTTAAACTTTATATATTTTGATACGTTCCCAAAACAATGATTCACTTTGATGTACTATATCTGATTTGTCGGGGCCTGGAAAAGGGTTCATAACATTGTAGGTCTGTTTGAAAAAATATACCTTGTTGAGTATTTTGCCGGATTCTTCTTAACAGGGTCTTTCCGAACGGATGGTAGATTCTTCGACTTTGATAAGTGCTTGTTATAGTCTAAAGGTTCGGCCAAAAATACGGTGACGGTGCGGAATCGCAGTGACGCATCGTAAACAACACGCCTTTACTATGGAGAGCATGCGGTAAAGTCTTGGCCTAGTAATCATAATCAAATAGGTTGACTGTACTTTCTGACGTATAATCCGTCGTTGGCGTTACAAAGATTAAGTAAGTTGGCAAATGGACAATTGGGTCACCTAATCTATCTAATACCTTTAAACGAGCAATTCTTGTATATATGTATATATATATATATATATAATCAGGATCTCGGAAACGGCTCCAACGATTTCGATGAAATTTGGTATGTGGGGGTTTTCGGGGATGAAAAACTGATCTAGCTATGTTTCATTTTCAGAAAATCGCTTTTACTCATGTTTTCCGGCTATTTTTGTTTGTATTAGAATATAAAGCTAAATTTCGCCGACTTCGAGCAGATCATAATGGCACATTAGAAATCGGGTGGTCGCGGATCCAGCCGACCTCGGTTCGAGACCACGTTTTTTTTTATAGATTTTTAGTTTTTTAAGTTTATTTTTTATGAGAAAACGTCAAGTTTCTTCTTTTGTGAGAAAAAGTTACTTTTTTGTGAGAAAAAGTTACTTTTTTGTTAGAAAAAGTATTATAGGGAACGTGCAGTAACTATAGGCGGCAGCACTAATGCGACAGAAGAGACACTATGCGGACAGTAAAACAAACTTATCACGGTAAAACATTCAAATTGATGGCACCCTTATGGCACCAGTTGGCAGCACCGTCTATGTGCACGTTCCCTATTGGGAGCACAGAACAGGAAAAGCCGGTTGTCTGTAAAGTCGGTTTACGGACGATAGTTTAACGTGACTCAACCCCCCCCCCCCCCCCCCCACCTCCTCCGGTGTTTTTGTCAAATATCTTGAAAACGGTGCATCCTACGGCAAAATCAATGAAATTTTCATCCCCCCTTTAATACCCCCCGCGCTCCCTCCCCCGCGCTCCCTCCCCCGCGCTCCCTCCCCCGCATCCCCTCCCCCCCCACTCTCCCCCCCCCCCCCCCCCCCCCTCCGGTGTATATAATCAGGATCTCGGAAACGGCTCCAACGATTTCGATGAAATTTGGTATTTGGGGGTTTTCGGGGATGAAAAATTGATCTAGCTTGGTCTTTTCTCTGGGAAAACGCTTGGTACCGAGTTTCTGCCCGAGCAGAGCTCGGTCACCCAGGTACTGGTGAATTAATTCTACATGGAAACTCTACAATGGCATGCATGTATGGATGGATACATAGATGGGAACATTTGATTTTTGATTTACCGCAGGACATTAAGTTTCATGCACGATTAATGATTATTTTCTCTATCAGTCAATGTTCTACAGTTGGTCAAGATTCAGTTCGTTAGAAGGATTGTTCTTAGGACGACGTTGCAAAGCACGCAGATTTTTTGCCTACGTGGTAGCTGCAATTGTCTGAACGGTATGCGTAGTCATAATACTCCACAGTCCTTTGATAATGTAGATATAGACAAAACGCGTCGAAAGTTCGCCTTCGTACTCTTTTTGTTTTGTTATTTTATGTACAATAAAGTATTTTCATGCATACATACCTACTAGGCTGCACTGAAAGTTTCGGGAATCGATTATTTAATGGTACAATAGTGTTTCAAATTTAACCTTTTTATAACCATAGAGGTCTTGTCAACTCATTACAGCAGGCAGTTTGATAAAAAAAGTAGACACTTTTTAGTAATTATTTTTTAAAACGGAGTCGTTGCCGCCAAAATTGAAATAACGCGAGAAATTTTAAGAGCTATGAATTTTTATGATTTTAAGAGTGGTTTATCTAAAAAATAATGCCTTGATCGGACAACTTATGCATTTGGGGAGGGAGTTGCATGAAAGACGACTGTGTATCGCTGGTTTTCCGAATTTTACCGCAATCGTGTGAAACTCAGTGATGATTTTCGTGAAGGGCGGCCCAAATCTGGGGTTCCTCAAGAAAACGTCGATGCAGTGCGGGACTTGATCAACAAAGATCGTCATGTCACATATCGTGAAATTCAGTCATGTTTAGGGATTGCAATGAGTCAAATCCAAACTATCTTGCAAACAGAACTGGTCGTGAGAAAGCTATTTTCCCGTTGGGTCCCACACCAACTTTCTGATGAACAAAAGGGGGCCAGGGTCAATTGGTGCCCAATAAATTTAGAAAGGTTTAACACAGGAACTTCCAACGCAGTATATAAAATCGTGTTGGGTGATGAAACGTGGATACATGCTTACGAACTTGAAAATAAAAACCAATCACGAGTTTGGGTGTTCAAAAACGAACTGCGACCGACCAAGATTGTTCGCTCCCGAAGCACGGCGAAAAAGATGGTCGCCACTTTTGTCTCGAAATCAGGGCAAGTTGTGATTATTGCACTTGAGGATCACAGAACGGTTAATGCAGAGTGATATACTACAATTAGTCTGCCTGAAATCGTTGACATACTCAAAATAGAAAACTACAACCGATGCATCATTCTCATCACGACAACGCCAGCGACTACACTGCTCGTCAAACAAATTAGTATTTGGACTATTATAACGACGAATTAATGACCCATCCACCATACAGCCGCGATTTGAGTCTTAGTGATTTCTATACATACCCTAAAATTAAAGATAGCTTACGCGTTCAACGATTCCTGTCACTCGAAGCAGCAGTGGACACCTTCATAAGTGCCATTTCGGGGACTACATCTTTGGAGTGGAATAACTGTTTCAATAATTGGTCTAAGCGAATGAAAAAATGTATAAATATGCTTGGAGAATACTTTAAAAAACAGTAAACATACATTTAACTCTTTACGCTGGTCCATTTTTTGTATTCCCGAAACTTTCAGTGTTACCCACGTACACTCTGTACAGATCGATTCACAAGAGCTGGTACGAATAGATTAAATGACCGAATGAAAGTACCTGTCCCATTTCTATACACTTCACACAAATATGAAAATGACATGCATTAGTCATTTTCCTACAAAAATGTCAAAGTGCCATTACTTACGTTCAATCCATTCATGCCAGCTCTTGTGAATCGACATGTACTAGACACAATATGTATATTTTTTTTAGCCTGTGTCATTGCTGGGCAAAGTCCTCTAGTCAGAAGTTGCTAAGTCAGAATCGTGATGAGGTAGTGACAGGAATGCAATAATCTGAGTAACATTTGTAACACAAAATCATTTATAGTTTAAGAGGTACAAGTCCAGTCGTCATTCAGGCGTAATACCGGTACGACCTAAGAGCGCTTGCAGACAGAGCGCGGTCTGGCGTTCCGCGTTCCGCGTTCAGAGTTCTGCGTTCTTTCGAATGTACTGAGTCCCTTACGACAACGCACACAGCAGGCGGTCGGAACTCTCGAGCGGTCAATACACAGAACTCTGAACGTGGAACTCGGAACTCCAGACCGCTCTCTGTCTACGCGCGCTCTAAAAGCTTTCGATAGTCAAATGTGGCCATAGACAATATTATTTCATCATAAATCGCGTGAGAATGCATTAAGCTCGCTTTCATGCTGCAATGCACGCGGCGACGTATACATCAATCATTGCCATTTAAAAGGTCAACGTACCGACCGTCTTTCCAGTATAATGTTTTAAACTATTAGCTAGCTTATAGTATTAAAAGCTTTAAGATATTTATTGTACGCCCGAAAAGGGTATTTATTGAAACATCTACCTACTTATTATTATATTCCAAATTTGTATTTTACACAGTTATACAATAAAAAAATATTCTATTCTATTCTAAACTTTTGCGATTCTCACTCATGATTTATATTTCTCCGGACTTAATAAAGAAGTATTAATTAATAAAATTACCCCGACGTGTGACCACGACGCTGCAATGTGGTCGAAACGTCGAGGTACTTTTAGCAATTAATAGTTTCTTTCCAGTATTTTAAAACATCATTAAAATCCGATTAAGGAATGATTACACGAATGCAAAGCTGAAATAATGCCTTGGAACAGTCAAACCTAGCAATAGCGATGATGACACCATATCTATCAAACTGATATACTTTTAACTTTGTATGTCAATAGCTATACGGTGTTTAGGTTAAGAGCTCAGAGCTGCACGTGATTGGCTAGATACACGCTGCTAAATCTCCTGATTGGTTTATGTGGCTTTAGCAGCGTATCTCTAATCTATCACTTGCGTCTGTATGCTCTCAGTACCAGCTCGTTAACTTGAACAAAGTATAGTTATGACGACACTGTGCCAACTCAATCAACTATTTACTTGTTATAAAGCAGCTAAAACCCAATTGTAAATTAATCTGGTTTTCAGAGCTAAAATAAAGTGTTTTTTTTTACTAGAGTCGCGTTTTGAAATTATTTTTTTATGCTGTCATCTACCCTATTGAAAACTGCATCGTTTAGAAACACCATGAACCGACAAGACACGTAGATTGATAGCTATTCGTAAAATAGATGCTCTACTTTGTTTTATTTATCTACGTAGCTAATGGTCCTGAAGATATCTAAAGACAATCCAAGGACGGATCTATATAGACCATCTCGTCACCTGAGAATAATAAAGTTCCATCTTACATTTTTGGGCACGTGACATTTGAGTCTTATAGCGACTTTAACAGAGTTTATATTTATTCTAAACCCTCATTGCTGTTGGAACGTTTTCTTATTTCACTTGTCAAAGGTCGCGGTTTAGCATATCGCGTGACCAGATATTGGCAAAGTACAGCGCACTTTATGTCGGATTAAGAACTTTAAGATAAGGAAGTAAGGACCGGAATTCCTTGGCTATAAAATCTCGTCGATACGTTTACGGAACCGACACTGTATTTCATTGAACTGATAGAGATAGGCTTTTTAAAGCTCTTTGTTGTATTACAGATAATAGTATACCGGGATAAAAAGTAACAGGAACAATAAATTAAAATAAAGGTAATAAATCTCCAACAAGATGGAGCGACGACCTGGTTAAGGTTGCGGGATCGCTTTGGATGCGGATGGCACGGGACCGATCTGTTTGGCGAGCCTTGGGGGAGGCCTATGTTCACGGTTCAGTGGACGTCTTTCGGCTGAAATGATGTTGATGATACACTTTCTATTAACGAATTCAAATGTATGGTAACACGTCCGCGCAGACACGGGCCGTTCGTTCGTCGTGGGTTCGTATACAAGAAACGTGTTTTTTTCCAGAGTTTTTAACTCTTATCTTTATAATGGCATTAACTAGATACTTTCATAAAATGCTGTAGCCACTATTATAACAAATAACAAAGATAAATTGTACGGAGGTACAGAACCCTTCATGTACGAGTCCGACTCGCATTTTGCCAGTTTTTCTTTATTCTCATACATACAAACATCACGCATGAATTCCAAAGGGGGTAGGCAGAGCACACGGTTATTCTCATATTAATTTCATATTAAATGGTGGTAAACTATCAACGGATAGAGAAACAATAATGTGGTTCTAAAAGCATTGAAGTTTCAGTTTTTCCTTTTGAGGTAAAGAACCTTAAAATAACACAACAAAAACGTCTTTCGACGTCACGAACCAGCTTCGAGCGTGAGCAGTTATTATAGCTCCGTGCATAACTCAGCTAATAATTCGAATTCCAATTAAGACGGTTACGGGCGATTAAGCGCCAGACGGCTACGTAAATAGGTGGATGCATAGGTGCGGTATACATTAGATACCATGTTTCATAGTAATTGCTTACGTAGTCCATATTTTAGTAAGGCTCAGCGTCATGAATTTAGTAGATACGACAAAGCAATTGCCATTTTTTCTTGATTGCCAGTAAGTTTCAAATAATGATAGTCAAAATTTGACGAGGGCTTTACGAGGTTAAGATTTTTTTATTCTCAGTATGATTTTGATTTGTTTGGTTTCCGAAAAATTTAATAAGTTTATTTTGAATTTATGAATCTTGTCATTTAATAAAATAAATGACATCGATCGTTGCTCGGAACATATTTGTCTACCTCTTAAAGTTCTCAGTCTATATACGCATCACTGCAGAACACAGGCCTCCTCTCAGAATGAGAGGGCTTGAACCGTAGCTCCCACACGGGCCCAATGCGAATTGAGAACTTCGCACACGCCATTGAATTTCTTCCCAGTTGTTTCCTCACGATGTTTTCCTTCACTGTGATTCCACACATAAATTCTGAAAAATACGACTCCTGCTTGACAGGCCAAAGCTTAGGTCAAATCATTAGGCCGCAATACGACTTCATGTGTGTATGTCTTATAGTTACGAGTACCAAGGAAAAAATAGTTTGAAAACTTTATAACTCTGCGTTGTTACGAATGATTTCGGAGTTTGGTATTGTTTTTATATTTGTCACAGCCCTTATTGATGTTTGACACGAAACCCGCCCATTCACTATTGCATTATGTATAAAATATTATCCGAGCAGTGAGAGTGAAAAAACATTTTTTCCATTTTGTTAATGTTAAGTTTTATTTATTTATTCATTCAGTATAATAAAACATCATGATTTACATTAATGCTAAATTACAAGAATTTATATTAAAGTCGTCAAAGGTAAATAAGATTAATAATAATACAAAAAAAAAACAGGACTATGATTTCAAGACATGAAATAAAAATACTAATTAATGTAAGATTAGTTCTCCAATGTTATTACTGGCATACGTAATTTAGATGCATCATTATTTTTTAATTTATTTTGGACTACCACTCAGTAATAACACGTGGTATAATTTTAACACAGCTGTTGACCTAATTATATGTTATTAAAATGACAGTAAAAATTTGGATTATGTGGTCTAAAAAAGGCGACAAACCGTTTAGTCATGTGTCATACATTTTTTTTAATATTTGGTTGAAACTGCCGTTAAATTGAACAGCTGCTTGCAACTACAACTAATAGAGCGTAAAATCCAAGATAATATACTTTTAATACGCTTACAATATTCTATTATATGTTATACGGAGAATATGTCTTGATTATTTTATTGTGGAGAAACCTTGTTTTCTCGAAATAAATAATAAAAATAAATGTTTTAATTTTAAACTTATTTACCGGTACACTTAATCGATAAAAAAATTAAAAGAAAGAGTCACCATCAAATGTCAGTGCTGATAAAGTGCTAAGAAATATTTAAACACAACCATTGTCTGGATTTCTAGTGTGCTAGTAAGACTGCGCATCCACCAGAGCAGGACGATAGCTAAGCTGTACTCGAGAAGGAAATCCACCAATAGGATTAGGGTGGAAATCAAAAAGTTGGACCACGTTAAATGATAGTTAACTATACAAAAAGACAAATTGCAAAAACTTCCGTTGTGACACGAAATTTATCCATACAATTAAATGTACGGTTAATTTTCGTGTCACAACGGATAACTTTCATAAATTTTTTAACTAAAATCGCTGTCAATTGAAATTGCGAACAATGTAAATAAACCATTTAATGAAATATCCATATTCTAGCACTTGTTTATTGTATTAATGGATTAGGATAGTGTTGTGGTAAGTATTGATTAAATATAACACACGGAGTTAGCAGTATTTGATGAGAGAAAATGGAAATTAAAGACATTTTAAATAGAAGGTTTGTTTACATTGTTTGCAATTTCAATTGACTGACAGTTAGCCGGCGTTAAGACTTCTAACCTAAGATTAATCTTAATAATAGGTAGTAATAGGTAGGTCATTATTAATAATGAATGCCTTTTTTGAACTATAAGTCGGTGTAATAACATCTGCAGTTGAGAAAAGTGAAGAGTAGTGTGTTATAGTGTACCTATTTGTAAAATTGCATCTGAATTCGTACTTACACCAGAGGCTGCTGAGGCTGTCGTGATCATATTTAGCGTCTCTTTCCAACCTCAGCCTATGCCGTAACACTGAATGAAGTTGTGAAAGTGATTGTGATTTCGAGCGTATTAGACAATATGGCAACTGAGCCCGCGTTGTTAACGCACGGGCGCTCGCAATCGCAATACCGTCACTTTCTACTCTCATCCTGTACTGTTCGACAGAATTAAATGGTGAATGCGATTGTGATTCCGAATGCGTTAAGCAACAGCATCTCTCTACACATGATTGAGTAGCAAACAGACATATTTTATCATTTGTAATAATAGGATTCTAAAAACCGGGGTTGCCTAGTGGTTTAAAATATAACTTCTCCAGCAGAGGGTCGTGGGTTCGAGCCAATTGCCGTTCGAGCCCTTGCGAATTTATATGCGAAATTACATTTGAAACCTGCACACACCTGAGAAGAATTCGTGTGTGTGAAGTTCCCAATCCGCTTTGGGCCTTCTCATTGATGATGTTGATGATGATTGATAATCATGAGCGGCATGATACTAATTATACATAACAAAACCATGCGAAACGTTGGAACTTGAACTATGTACAATTAAATGTTTTCTACATACATAATAATGAAGCTGCCGCCAGTCGACGCTCGGCGCTCGGCTCAGCGCCCGCGAACTCACGCTTGTTAAAATCCCAATAACTATTTTAATCGTTTTACGATCGTATTATATCTAAATCTCAATTCCCAATGCTCTCAGCTTTAATTCATTCCAATCTTGTGAATTTTAGACACAAAAACGGCGCGTCACTTTCGAATCAGTTGCAATATACCGATTAAAAATAGTTTACGATTTGATTACATAGTGTTTTGAATTGTGAAAACAAGTGTTAGAGCGTGATCATAGTTTTTGAAGTGATTCATGATTAATTAATGTCTTAAAGTGTGTCTGTTGTAAGGCGTATGTGTGCATTGTGAGTGGATTATCCGTGTTTTTAAGGTATGTGACATATTTGACAGAACAATTGACGTTTTTCGGGCTGTCAATATTCAGTTAAACAGATATATTTAAAATTAAAATAACAGTTGGCCAAATAATTGGTACAGAGTTAAATAATCTTATCTTACTAATGTTGTAAACGTGAAAGTTTGTATGGATGTATTGATGTTTGTTATTCTTTCACGTTAAAACGGTTTGACGGAATCTGTAGAAATTTGGGAAACAGGTAGTTTATAACCCGGATTAACAAATACTTTTATCTCGGAAAATTGTATAGTTTCTGTGGGATACCGATAAGCGAATTCGTCGCAACAGCTAGTCAATTATAATTAAAAAAGCTATTCATTTAAGCTGCCGGCTTCTACCTCGTAATAAACTTTATCATATAGTTTCGCAAGTTGGGTTTTTTCTGTGGTTAGCGAATACTCGGTTATTGCGGTAAATTCCTATCTTGTACTTCGTTATCATTAACTGATTATGGGAATAAAATGTAGTTAATAAGGAAATTTTAATATATAAACCGGACAATGACTGATGCCATAAGGTCTAGATACTACGACCCAATAAAAAGTGGCGGTCAGCTAAGACCAACCATGTAGCAATCCATCGAAACTATTGTCATAAATGTAAAAGTGTGTCTGTGTGTCTGTTACCTCTTCACGCTTACACCGCTGAACCGATTCAGATGAAATTTGGTATAGAGATAGCTTGAGTCCCGGGAAAGGACATAGGATAATTTATGGGGGTGAAAAGGGTGATGGACGTTTGTATTGTATGGTAAATCAATAACCGCTCAACCGATTTAAATGAAATTTGGTATAGAGATAGTTTGAGACTTGGAAGGACGAAGGATAGTTTTTATCCTGGAAAATTGTATAGTTACTGCGGGATAGCGATAAAAGAATTCGTTGCAGACGGAGTCGCGGGCAACAACTAGTTTGCCATAATTTCAATGCACTAATGAAATCGTCTACTGCACGGGCGCTCGCAATAGCATTAACCATATCTTTCTATCCTCATCCCATAGCGCCCATAGGAAAATGAATCTGGAATATAGTAACTATTTAAAAAAAAACTTATCTCAAAATCGATAATCTGGCCAACTTCAATCAAGGTTCATTTTTGTTTACATATTGATTTGAGTCGCGAGCTTTTTCAAAATAGATACGACATTTCGTCCAGTGGTTGAGCAAGTCCAAATGGTTACTGTACCGTTTGGATAAAATCCTTCATGATAAGGTCACATCTTTGACGCGTTATTATTATTATTGGCGTATGCAAATGTTTTAATTAGTCTTATTTAATTTGAGTTGTACATAAATTGAGTTTGTTACATTCGAAATTTTACCAAGAATAATTTTGAATCACTTTTAGAATTTCACTTTGTGTAGTATAGAATGTTAGTCCATTAGTCCAGTATTGAACTTACAAGAAACACCGAAAGAATTCGCTACCATGAAACATAATTAATATCTCCGAAGCGAACACTGTATTTCATAATTCCAATGCCAGACAGCTAGTTACAGTTATTAAATAACGCAAAGCTGATTTCTACATAATTTCATAGTATGGAAGCCGTTGCCTTGACAACCGTCGCCACGCACCATCTCGTACTAAAACAGCTTCTCTGCACTATATGATAAGGTTAAATATTGCTTAACGATAAACGTTGATTGATAAAATCTCTATGTTTGGTGCCGACCTCGCGTGTGCAGCTGAAATTATAAATCGACTGTTACTTTCTAAACCACCTAAGTTATTTTCGTATCGTTACAAGATAAATTTTACGTGCTATGATTTAAGGTTGTCTTTGGAGCTATTCGATTTGGTAGGATAGGAGGTTTGGTGAATAACCGAACGGAATATCTTACGATTTGCTATTGTTTTTATTATTATGCGCGTGATGTGATAAGGGTATTAACTAACAATTTATTATTGTTTTTTAAAATAATGAGCGAAGCGTTTTTCTGCGAGAGCACCTTTTCTATACATTGCTAAAAAAGTACTGATTGATTGATTGACTGAATTATCTACGCCAAACCTGGCCAAGCCCTAGATTGCTGTAATTTTAATAGAGATTGCATTTTGTGATGTATGCAAGGAATAATGACGGATTTGTTGAAATTCCTACGGGTTAGGGAATATCCGGAGTGACCCTGTCTTCGTAATTATGCTCTCAATGGTCACGTAGTTTGAACTATCTGTCTTCTCTGTCGGCAGGGAGAGGAGCGAGAAGAAGACCCAAATGCTGTTCAACCAGGAGCTTATCAACGAGCAGAATCGTCAGCAGCAACTTCTACTGGAACAGCAGCTCAGGCAGGTGAGACGTCGCATCCTTTCGCTTCCACTAGGCGCCCAACCCTTTTTGTCATATTAACTAGGCACCAGACCTCACTTGAGCCCAAAAGCCCTTTGAAATTAATGATACCAGGGGATTTTATTGTAGGTACTGCGCATCAGGACATTGCTGAATGCAAGAGGAGGGGGAAAAGGGCATTTTAGCTACTACACACATAATCACGCCTCCTTCCCGGGAAAGGGGTAGGCAGAAATTATTTGTTTCCACTTGCTACGATCCTGACATAACAGCTTTCGCCTTCACGACATTTATTAGTCTTGTATGTCGCCGATTTCGGGCACTCCTGAGCTGACCTTTCCTACCATTTTTACCTTTTTGAATTCTAGGTTTTCACCTTTTTTAGTTACAAAATTACATAGTTATAAATTAATTTCTAAAATTGATGAGCAATTTGTTGAGCAGTTTGCACATATTTGTTTTTTACAGGTGAAAATGATCCAAAATCAGCAAGTAGGGCCTGTGGAAGTCAACACCGGCTTGCTGAACGGCGTCGCGTCCCAACCTGCGCTGGCGGCGGCTGTGCAGTGAGTTGTTTTTTTTGGCCACTTAGCACTGAAGATAACTTTAGACACTTGTGTTTTTAAAAACTGCTACTGAAAATTATCAACTTCGTTAATCGAGGCAGTAAGTTGAACTTCGTTTAGTGTGGTTCGATGCGCTACTGTGTTATTTTTGCCCGTCTGTTTGTAATTTGTGTGCTTTTTAAATTAGTGCTATTTTCCTTGTTTTTTTTTAAAGAAATTTTTACTATTTTTATATACCATGATTTGTCACTAGAAATTTTTGGTGCCGCGACCAGGATTATAACAGAGCGCCTGGTCCTTATAGATTGGACCAGCAGTACCAGTACCAGGCGCAGCAGCAGCTCTTCCAGCAGCAGCTCCAGCAGCAGAGCGAGGCGATGCAGCTTCTGCAGCACAACTACCTGCAGCAGCGGCTGTCGCCCGCCGCCGCGCCCGCGCCCGCGCCCAAGCAGCACCAGCAGGTGAGCAGCCGCAGCACAGCGAGGATGCAGCTGCTGCAGCACAACTACCCGCGCCAAGCAGCACCAGCAGGTGAGCAGCCGCAGCACAGCAAGGATGCAGCTGCTGCAGCACGACTACCCGCGCCAAGCAGCACCAGCAGGTGAGCAGCCGCAGCACAGCGAGGATGCAGCTGCTGCAGCACAACTACCCGCGCCAAGCAGCACCAGCAGGTGAGCAGCCGCAGCACAGCAAGGATGCAGCTGCTGCAGCACGACTACCCGCGCCAAGCAGCACCAGCAGGTGAGCAGCCGCAGCACAGCGAGGATGCAGCTGCTGCAGCACAACTACCGGCAGCAGAGCGAGGCGATGCGGTTGGAAGGACCATAGTTTCATCAACAAAGATAATCCGGTATCCATCTTTATTACCAATGTGACTATGGTATTCCAATCTAATGCACTACAATATAAAATAAAATACTAAAGTATAATTTTATGTTATGCACGCTTCCCATAGGAACAGCTGCACAAGCAACAGGTAACTCGAATCGATCCGTTATCGAGCACTCTGAAGCACTTTGTTAACCTCGATTAAGCAGTTGAACCGAGATCGTATCGTCTGCAGGTCCTGTTGGAGCAGAACATGAAACAGCAAGCGATAATGGAGCAGAACCTCCGCAACCAGCAGCAGATGCTGGAGCAGAGCCAGACGCAGCTGGAGCCGGCGCAGCTGGAGCCCACGCCGGCGCAGCTGCAGGCCAGCGCGCTGTTCAGCCAGCAGTGCCTCGCCAGCGAGATCAGCACCCAGCACCAGGCGCTGCAGCAGCAGATCATCCAGCAGCAGCAGACCATCATAGCGCAGCAGGTAGCGCCACCGCCCACCAGCCAGCTCCAACAAAACGGCACGTTGGATGTGGATGGTGCAAGGACCAGTCTGTTGCCAAGCCCTGGAGAAGGGCTATGTTCAGCAGTGGATGATGACGGTGAATGATGAATATCACAATCCAATGCCCCATTATCCGTTGTATCATAAATCAAACGACGATCGTTTTCCCGGCTCAAGCATTAGTCTCTTTCTATCCTCATCTTATACCATAATATGACGGAAAGAAGTGGTTAAAGCGATTGTGTTTTTGAATGCGTTGCGCAATATGGGGCTCAGGGCTTTACTAACGATGATTTTAAGAAATTCTTCTACTCTCTACTCCACCAAAATTTTGACACCACGTCTCAATCGTCCACGTATTCAACCTGGTCAAATATGAACTGGTTCACACAACCACAGAATGTTTTCATCTTGCCCCTACACCCATGAAATGTTGAGTCAACCTTAAACTTACCAGGCGGTGGCGATCCAGCAGAAGCAGCTGGAGGAGCAGCTGACGCAGGACGCGCTGGCGCCGGCGCCCGCGCCGCCCCTCGACCCCTCGCTGCAGAACCTGCAGCACGTGCTGGCGCAGATCATCCAGCGGCCCGACGCGCCGCCGCGCAGGGAGGCCGACTGCGAGCCGCAGCCGCCGCCCCACGACCACGACCTGCCACAGGTAGCGCCGCCCGCCCGCCCCTCGACCCCTCGCTGCAGAACCTGCAGCACGTGCTGGCGCAGATCATCCAGCGGCCCGACGCGCCGCCGCGCAGGGAGGCCGACTGCGAGCCGCAGCCGCCGCCCCACGACCACGACCTGCCACAGGTAGCGCCGCCCGCCCGCCCCTCGACCCCTCGCTGCAGAACCTGCAGCACGTGCTGGCGCAGATCATCCAGCGGCCCGACGCGCCGCCGCGCAGGGAGGCCGACTGCGAGCCGCAGCCGCCGCCCCACGACCACGACCTGCCACAGGTAGCGCCGCCCGCCCGCCCCTCGACCCCTCGCTGCAGAACCTGCAGCACGTGCTGGCGCAGATCATCCAGCGGCCCGACGCGCCGCCGCGCAGGGAGGCCGACTGCGAGCCGCAGCCGCCGCCCCACGACCACGACCTGCCACAGGTAGCGCCGCCCGCCCGCCCCTCGACCCCTCGCTGCAGAACCTGCAGCACGTGCTGGCGCAGATCATCCAGCGGCCCGACGCGCCGCCGCGCAGGGAGGCCGACTGCGAGCCGCAGCCGCCGCCCCACGACCACGACCTGCCACAGGTAGCGCCGCCCGCCCGCCCCTCGACCCCTCGCTGCAGAACCTGCAGCACGTGCTGGCGCAGATCATCCAGCGGCCCGACGCGCCGCCGCGCAGGGAGGCCGACTGCGAGCCGCAGCCGCCGCCCCACGACCACGACCTGCCACAGGTAGCGCCGCCCGCCCGCCCCTCGACCCCTCGCTGCAGAACCTGCAGCACGTGCTGGCGCAGATCATCCAGCGGCCCGACGCGCCGCCGCGCAGGGAGGCCGACTGCGAGCCGCAGCCGCCGCCCCACGACCACGACCTGCCACAGGTAGCGCCGCCCGCCCGCCCCTCGACCCCTCGCTGCAGAACCTGCAGCACGTGCTGGCGCAGATCATCCAGCGGCCCGACGCGCCGCCGCGCAGGGAGGCCGACTGCGAGCCGCAGCCGCCGCCCCACGACCACGACCTGCCACAGGTAGCGCCGCCCGCCCGCCCCTCGACCCCTCGCTGCAGAACCTGCAGCACGTGCTGGCGCAGATCATCCAGCGGCCCGACGCGCCGCCGCGCAGGGAGGCCGACTGCGAGCCGCAGCCGCCGCCCCACGACCACGACCTGCCACAGGTAGCGCCGCCCGCCCGCCCCTCGACCCCTCGCTGCAGAACCTGCAGCACGTGCTGGCGCAGATCATCCAGCGGCCCGACGCGCCGCCGCGCAGGGAGGCCGACTGCGAGCCGCAGCCGCCGCCCCACGACCACGACCTGCCACAGGTAGCGCCGCCCGCCCGCCCCTCGACCCCTCGCTGCAGAACCTGCAGCACGTGCTGGCGCAGATCATCCAGCGGCCCGACGCGCCGCCGCGCAGGGAGGCCGACTGCGAGCCGCAGCCGCCGCCCCACGACCACGACCTGCCACAGGTAGCGCCGCCCGCCCGCCCCTCGACCCCTCGCTGCAGAACCTGCAGCACGTGCTGGCGCAGATCATCCAGCGGCCCGACGCGCCGCCGCGCAGGGAGGCCGACTGCGAGCCGCAGCCGCCGCCCCACGACCACGACCTGCCACAGGTAGCGCCGCCCGCCCGCCCCTCGACCCCTCGCTGCAGAACCTGCAGCACGTGCTGGCGCAGATCATCCAGCGGCCCGACGCGCCGCCGCGCAGGGAGGCCGACTGCGAGCCGCAGCCGCCGCCCCACGACCACGACCTGCCACAGGTAGCGCCGCCCGCCCGCCCCTCGACCCCTCGCTGCAGAACCTGCAGCACGTGCTGGCGCAGATCATCCAGCGGCCCGACGCGCCGCCGCGCAGGGAGGCCGACTGCGAGCCGCAGCCGCCGCCCCACGACCACGACCTGCCACAGGTAGCGCCGCCCGCCCGCCCCTCGACCCCTCGCTGCAGAACCTGCAGCACGTGCTGGCGCAGATCATCCAGCGGCCCGACGCGCCGCCGCGCAGGGAGGCCGACTGCGAGCCGCAGCCGCCGCCCCACGACCACGACCTGCCACAGGTAGCGCCGCCCGCCCGCCCCTCGACCCCTCGCTGCAGAACCTGCAGCACGTGCTGGCGCAGATCATCCAGCGGCCCGACGCGCCGCCGCGCAGGGAGGCCGACTGCGAGCCGCAGCCGCCGCCCCACGACCACGACCTGCCACAGGTAGCGCCGCCCGCCCGCCCCTCGACCCCTCGCTGCAGAACCTGCAGCACGTGCTGGCGCAGATCATCCAGCGGCCCGACGCGCCGCCGCGCAGGGAGGCCGACTGCGAGCCGCAGCCGCCGCCCCACGACCACGACCTGCCACAGGTAGCGCCGCCCGCCCGCCCCTCGACCCCTCGCTGCAGAACCTGCAGCACGTGCTGGCGCAGATCATCCAGCGGCCCGACGCGCCGCCGCGCAGGGAGGCCGACTGCGAGCCGCAGCCGCCGCCCCACGACCACGACCTGCCACAGGTAGCGCCGCCCGCCCGCCCCTCGACCCCTCGCTGCAGAACCTGCAGCACGTGCTGGCGCAGATCATCCAGCGGCCCGACGCGCCGCCGCGCAGGGAGGCCGACTGCGAGCCGCAGCCGCCGCCCCACGACCACGACCTGCCACAGGTAGCGCCGCCCGCCCGCCCCTCGACCCCTCGCTGCAGAACCTGCAGCACGTGCTGGCGCAGATCATCCAGCGGCCCGACGCGCCGCCGCGCAGGGAGGCCGACTGCGAGCCGCAGCCGCCGCCCCACGACCACGACCTGCCACAGGTAGCGCCGCCCGCCCGCCCCTCGACCCCTCGCTGCAGAACCTGCAGCACGTGCTGGCGCAGATCATCCAGCGGCCCGACGCGCCGCCGCGCAGGGAGGCCGACTGCGAGCCGCAGCCGCCGCCCCACGACCACGACCTGCCACAGGTAGCGCCGCCCGCCCGCCCCTCGACCCCTCGCTGCAGAACCTGCAGCACGTGCTGGCGCAGATCATCCAGCGGCCCGACGCGCCGCCGCGCAGGGAGGCCGACTGCGAGCCGCAGCCGCCGCCCCACGACCACGACCTGCCACAGGTAGCGCCGCCCGCCCGCCCCTCGACCCCTCGCTGCAGAACCTGCAGCACGTGCTGGCGCAGATCATCCAGCGGCCCGACGCGCCGCCGCGCAGGGAGGCCGACTGCGAGCCGCAGCCGCCGCCCCACGACCACGACCTGCCACAGGTAGCGCCGCCCGCCCGCCCCATATTGTACTAATTTAGTGATCACTATGTCACACACGGTACGCCCTACTACTGCTTACTTCTATTCTTTTTTCTGACCCTTGACAGCTGGCCTCCGTATACTACGAATTTATATTTCAGAACTTCGTATCATGCCGTTCTGTTCACGCTAATAGTATTAAACAGAAGAGTGAAAAGGATGGCACGACACGAACTTCGAATATCGCTACCCTCGAGTCAACCGGTTGAACCGACTCAGGTGCACCAAGGTCCCAAAGACAAACGACCGAGAATAATTAATAAAGGACTGTTCTGTCTTTCCAGCAACAACAGGAGCAAATGCTCCAGATGCAGCAGAACCAGCTGTACCAGCAGAACCAGTACATCCAGCAGAGCATCCTGCACGACCCCAACATCCTCGCGCAGACGCAGCACGTGGCGCAGGCGCAGCACCACGTCAACCACGCGCAGCAGCAGCTCAACGTGCAGAGGCAGATGCTCGCCCAGCAGCAGCTCGTGCTGCAACAGCAGATGATCACCCACCAGCAGATGCAGGTGCCCGGCCAGACCCTCTCCCCCCAACACATCAGGAACCTCCAGCAGCAACAGTACCTCGCGCAACAGGAGCTGCAGCTACACAACCAACAGAATCTCATCGACCAACAGAACCTAGCCCTCTACGCGCAAAAACAACAAATAATGGGACAACAGCAGCAGAAGGTAGAAGAGATCCTCCGCACCCAGCGACCCGTCTACCAGCGCCAGGGCTCCGAACAGAGCCAGATCAGCACCGACCACGACATAGTCAACCAAGAATACCAAAAACCGCCCCTCCAGCCCCAGATGTCCATAGACCAGTACAACAAACAGTACGAGATGCAGATGCAGAAGCAGGTTTCGGTCCCGGAGGACCACGGCTACCACCCGCCGGTACATCAGATGCAGGGGCAGTCGCTGCCGCACAACATGATGACGTTCGGCGTCGCGGACCGCCAGATATCTAGTCACGAAGGAACCCCCGTCCAGAATTACGCCACCAATCCTCTCCAGATGTACCAGCCGGCCCAGTCGCAGCCTATGCAGAACATCATGTACCAGAACATGGAGCCTCTACCCGCCTCGATGCCATCCGAACCGCTGAACATGCCGAATCCGGTCCAAGAGATGATGGTACCGAATTCGGTGCCTCAGGAAGTCCCGTTAAACACGGTACAAGATCTGAGGATACCCAACTCGCTGCCTCAAGAGTTGAGTCAGGAGATGCAGATGGTGGTGAATAGTGTACCGCAGGATGTGGTTCCGGTGTCGGCGGAGCTGCCTCAGCAGCTGAGCCTGCCGGCGGACCCTGAGCCGGCGAGCAAGGAGCAGTTCCTGACGCCACTGAGCGAGTTCCCGGCGGCGCACGAGTCTGCGCGCGCGCCTGACCTCAGCTCTGTGGAGGAGAAACAGGGCGAGCAAGAAGGTGAGATTCTTGTACTGCGTGTTTTATGACCTTTGACTTCCTTAGAATAAAAAGTAGTGTATGACAACCTGGAATAGCGTAACTTTTAATCCAGGGTAATCTATTTGTCTGCCAAATTTCATCAGAATCCGTCAAATATCCATTTATCCATACAAACCTTCACGTTTAAAATAAACATTAGTGAGATTTGCTGAAATTTTGTCTAGTATTTCACACTGGTCATAAAAACGCCCGTCATTTCAAAACCTAACTATTAAACAATCATCATCATCATCCCAGCTTATATAAGTCCTACTGCAGGGCACAGGCTTTCTCTCAGAATGAGAGGGCTTGGGCCTTAGTTCCTACGCGGGTCCAGTTTCTTCGCAGGTGTATTCAGGTTTCTTCACGATATTTTCCATCACCGTAAAGCTCACAGTAAATTTACAATGTAATTTCGCACATAAATTCCGAAAAACTCAGCGGTGCGAGCCGGGATCTGAACCCATGACCCTCTGCTTGAGATACCATAGGTCAAACCACCAGGCCCCCATGGCTATTAAACAATACCATGTCCTAAACCTACAGTGATCATGCTTGCAACTGTTCCAGCGGGCACAGCCATCCCCTCGCCCATAGCTTCAGAGAAGAAGTCCCGCGGCTCCAAGAAGCGGTCCCGCGAGAAGGACAAGCTGCCGAAGCTGAGCGTGCTGGACGTGACGCCCGGCGCGGGCGTCGTGGAGTGCCAGCTCGACTCCAAGTCCAACACCGTCACCTTCAAGTTTGACGTGGCCGATGTCAACCCGGAGGAGATCGCCAGCAACTTGGTCAGTCACAATCGGTACTTTAGACACCCCACAAAGAAGATCATCATCATCATCATTTCAGCCGTAGGACGTCCACTTCTGGACATAGGCCTCCCGCATTGATGCCCAATCATTACGATTGCAAGCGATTTGCATCCACCCTGAACCTGCGGCCTTCACCAAATCGTCCGTCCATCTCGTTGGTGGATGTCCCACGCTGCGCTTGCCAGTCCGTGGTCTCCATTCCAGAACTTTTGGGCCCCAACGGCCATCTGTTCTGCGTGCTATATGGCCTGCCCATTGCTATTTCAACGAGCTAATCGGCTACGTCGGTGACCCCGGTTCTTCTACGGATCTCCTCGTTTCTGATTCGATCCCGTAGAGAAACTTCAAGCATAGCCCTATAGAGAGCCATAGCTCGTTGAGCGACTCTAAGCCTATTTATTCATCAGGCCCATAGTGAAGCACCACGTCTCGGGTCCATATGTCATCACTGGCGACACACACTGATTAAAGACTTTTGTTTTGAGGCACTGAGATATTTTGGACGAAAAGATGTTGCGGAGCTTCCCGAACGCTGCCCATCCGAGTTGGATTCGCCGATTGACCAAAGAAGATAGTCAAGTCAAATTATTTTTTATTCAACTTGGGCTATTAGAAGGTCTTATAGGCAGAGGTCGGAATCTTCACGGCAAAACAAAAAACTGTCGCAATCAAACTAGTTTTAGATACGTATCTTTATCGATATCGAGTATTATTTACGACTTATGAGCGTTAAAAAAGAAAAAAATCTGGAGAAATGAAACTGGCAAGAAAACCGGCGAGATTTTTTTTTTAGATAGTGTGCGTTTCATGCTTACTATCCATTGCCCACTGTCTCTTGCTATTGCATAGACAGCTCATAAAAATTAAGCTTAAATCCATGCATAACTCTGAAAGAGCTGGCAAAATGTCCATAGTTATTCTATCGCAATAGCAATGTCAACTTGCAACCATTTACTTCAAAGCAATAAAAATCCAAGTTTACAGTAAATTGAAACTTAACTGGTTCAGCTAAGACAAAGTTTTTTTTTTTATTAGAGCTATATTCTTTTAAAAATAAAAAGAAATGATGAAATCCGCGCAAGAACTAAAGTCACGGATATAGCTCGAAGAATCGCTAGACTTAAGTGGCAGTGGGCAGGGCACATCGCCCTTAGAACTGACGGCCGATGGGGCCGAAAGGTTCTCGAGTGGCGTCCGCGGACCGGTAGACGCAGTGTAGGTAGGCCTCCAACAAGATGGAGCGACGACCTGGTTAAGGTAGCGGAAACGCATTGGATGCGGATAGCGCAGGGCCGATCTGTTTGGCGAGCCTTGGGGGAGGCCTATGTCCAGCAGTGGACGTCTTTCGGCTGAAATGATGATGATGATGATGATATTCTTTTATTCTCTCTTTGAGAGTTGTTGATATTTATGGACGATGGTGATTATTTTCCATCAGATGACTCGCTTGCTAGTTTGCCGCCATCTCATAATAAAAAAAAGAATAGTAGTAGTTAGTGGTGTCCAAATACCCTATTGCCACATTTTCTTAGCGTACACTTTACCGTGAGAGACAGGGACAAGGCTTTATTATGCCATTTTGTTAGTTGCTAAAGCTGGGCATTGACGATCAGTTTTTCGCGTCAGTTGAACTGACGTCAATCCAATATTTGATCGTCAGTGTCGAATCATCACTCCAGAGTTTTAACTGACGGCGCGCCACGAAATTTTCCGTGACTACCATAATCCAGCCCGGCGCGTCGCGCCAAACTGCCCGTCAGTGTGTGATCGTCAATCCAAAGCCGTCAGTTCGCAGCGCCCGCGGTGAAACACGCACGCGCACGCGTGTTGTGTATAATTTTTGTTTTAATAATGGCGGTGTCGGTTTCGTCTGCGCGTGCCGTAATAATGACAGAATTTATAGAAAAATATAAAAATTCAGAATGTCTGTGGAAAGTAACGGACAAAAATTATAAAATTCCTTTTTTTAAGCCATTCTTTCATCCATTGCTTTCTTTCTTGTTTTTCGGTGAGTATATGGCAACAAACAGTAGCCGCAGTAAGAATTAATATTTCTTCTTCGGAATCAGAATTCATTTTTTTTTCGACATAAATAGTACACCTCCTAACAGCTTGGCGGCCAATCGAAAACTGAAGAGCCGGAGTGACGCCAGTGAGTGGAGAATTCTAGTAGGCCTTAAACTATTTGGAGTGATGCCACAGTTTTACGTCTAAACTGACGCGAAAAACTGATCGTCAATGCCCAGCTTAAGATAGACTGATATGGGGGATGGCCACAACGTGCCTGCCCCAGGGAGTGGAGTAGTGGGACAAAATATAGGCTAAATAAAAATACAACTTAGTGCTATACTTTCAAAACTTTATGCTTATACATACACACAGATTCTAATAATAGGGTCTCCCCAAATCCATAGACGCCGAATCGGCTTCAGCTGATCGGAAAAACCTTTATGTCGACGCAATAAGAGCGAAAAAGACGTCGATCGCGAATTGAGCCGAGCTGATCGACGTCTTTTTCGCTCTTATTGCGTTGACATAAAGGTTTTTCCCATCGGCTGAAGCCGATTCCGCGTCGATAGATTTGGGGAGACCCTTACTCTTGAACGCTAAAAAGACATGACGGTTTTGTATGAAATTTGAGACACGGGTTGTTTATAACTTTCATCCTGAAAAATCGCATAGCTCCCGCGCGGAATTCCCGCAGACGAAATCTGTAACAGCTGTTTGATTTAATGGCATCCGTTCAGGTGTCGAACAACCTGCTGCCGGAGTGGCAGAGCGCGGCGTTCATCGAGCTGATCAAGGACATCGTGAGCCAGCTGCTGGCCAACCCCGCCGTGCCGCCCGTGCTCAACCCCGCGCACCACTCCGCGCTGCGGCTGCAGCTCGACAAGGTGAGGCTTGATTACCTCCTGCGCTGACATCGGTCGCTGACGTCGGTCGCGCGTACGAATATACACAATACATCGTGAGCCAGCTGCTGGCCAACCCCGCCGTGCCGCCCGCGCTCAACCCCGCGCACCACTCCGCGCTGCGGCTGCAGCTCGACAAGGTGAGGCTTGATTACCTCCTGCGCTGACATCGGTCGCTGACGTCGGTCGCGCGTACGAATAAACACAATATTCTATAGGACACCGCACAGCGATGCTGATGGCCGCGCATTTGTCATACGCGACCGACGATACGCTCGACCGACGTCAGCGACCGACGTCAGCGTAAGAGGAAATCAAGCCTAACACAATTGCAAAAACAAGTTGCAAATGAAACTACTGCAATTAAATGTGCTACGCATCGTTAAAATATTAATATCGTTAATAGAATTTAAAAATAATAGAATCGTGAGCAATACTGCCGTCGTAAGAAAAAGGGTCACAACTAGCATTTTTTGTGAAACAGAAAAAGCCTAAGTGCACACTTGTTCTTTGTAAACTTTCTTTTACGAGCAAGTTTGCAGTTGTGCCTTAACATTAAACATTAAACAAATACGACGGCAGAATACAATTCGTACTTTTTCAATCACCAGACTGACTACGACAGCGAAACGACGGAGCGCGAAGAGAACCTGACGGACTCGAACCAGGACAACTCCGAGTGCACAACCCCCACCGCCAGCCACGACCACCTGCCGCTGGCCGAGCTGGCGCTCGACCCCCCCGCGCCCGACCCCGTGACCCCCGCGCCCCCCGCGCCGCCCGCCGACGCGCACAAGCCCACGCACATAGACAACATCGCGAGGAAGATCAGCACGGCGTCATCTATAGGTACACTAAAATTACATAAAGTTTACCACTGACAGATGGTTTGCCTTCATTTCATATACAGTGGTGGTCATACAATTAAGAACGATTTGAAGTTTCCGATTTTTTTTTATCTACATCATGTCATATGTCTAGTTGTGTTCCTTCTTAGAAGTAACAAGTTATGTTATAAAATAGCCACATGGATAGAGCAAACGGGATTAATAATAATAGTGTATAATTGCTAACATTTTTTTTTACAAATTTTATTTGTTCTCTATACTAATAAATTCAAATAGTAATGAAGCTGGACAAATAATTAAGAACGATTTATTAAACTGCTCGAGAGTTGTTTTATATGAAACTTAGATTAAATAAATCATATTAATGTGAAGTTGGTATAGAAAAAAAAGCAAATTAATACATTTGAACTAAAATTAATAGTTAGTTGCATGTCCACGGCTTTTAATTACGGCTTTACACCGGCGAGGCATTGAATCTATCAATTTTTGACATTTCGCAAGAGAAATAAGAGTTCCATTCTTCTAAGAAAACGTCGTACAGCTCTCTCAAATTGCCACATTGTCGATTTGAAACCTTTTTCTTGACTTCGCACCAAAGATGCTCTATTGGGTTAAGATCTGGGCTGTTGGCTGGCCAATCTAAGACTGAAACTGATTGTGATGTGAGGAATTCCTTAACGGTGCGTGCAGTATGCTTTGGATCATTGTCGTGCTGGAATGTCCAAATAACCGGAAGCACGTCTTCGGCATATGGTAACATTGTTTCTTGCAGTATATTTTTGTATTGGAATTGATCCATGTTTCCTTCTATCAGCCTAACAGGTCCAACGTCATGTCCAGAAAAGCACCCCCAAATTTTCACATTTCCCCCGCCATGCTTTAATGTCACTTTTGTGTACTTTGGGTCGAATGCTTTATTCGGAGGGCGTCGTACATATCGTTTTCCATCAGAACATACCCTATTTATTTTTGTCTCGTCAGAAAAAAGAACGTTTTTCCACTGTCTGACTGTCCAGTTTTCATACCTTCTTGCAAATGCAAGTCGGGCTTGCCTATGACATCGTTTCAACATAGGCACCTTCCTTGCTATCCTTCCGTTCAACTTATTTTCTACCAAACGCCTTCGAATAGTGCGTGCAGAGATTGCTGAAGGGTTGTTTTCGCCAAAATATTCTTTTCTGATCTCATTAGACCCTTTAAAAGGATTTTGTTTTGCCAAACGAACGATATTTCGATCATCTCGACGAGATGACTTTCTCTGTCTAGGTCCACGCGGAACGTTTGAAGTAGTTTGATACGTGGAAAAATGCTTTACGGCATGGAAAACCATTGTTTTTGAACATTGCAGATGGTCGGCTATCATTTTATACGACCAATTCTTCTCGCGAAGTTTTATTATTACATCTCTTGTAGATTTATCACAACTTTTATTTTTCCCCATTGTTTTTATACGAAGTAATCACTTTTAAGACTTTAACAGCACGAAATGGCGCCAAAATTATACGAATAATAATCTACAACCACAGAGCCACACAGTGTTCTCTATTTAAATTTGAAAAAATAATAAACTATTCAGCGTTCTTAATTACGTGACCAGCCAGTAAGTACTAATACTAGGTTCAGATCGAATGTATAAAGTTTCTCTATTAATTTTTTAGCCAACAATGTTGCATAAATGAATGTACCGGTAGTACGGAAAAGTTTTGCAATACCGAGAGAAATAAAAAAAATACGGGCAATTAGTTATACTTGTTACTTTGAAAAAATCATCTCAATAAATAATCGTTCTTAATTATATGGCCACAACTGTATGTACCTACAACTTTAACGACCTACAAATAATCATTCGGTATTTCGCACTTCGGCATTATAATACATACCCATCTATTTATAATCAAAATCAAAAATTAAAAAGTAATATTTTGTCTTTCTCATGCTAAACAATTCATAGACTAAATCACTGGGGCTAGAGGCTTGACATTTGTTTGACATATTCCTTCAAGATCATTGGGAAGAGCGAGTTCTCCTGACACAGGTGCATACACCTACTAAGAGTTCTCCACATTATTGATAAATGTTTAATTTAAATGAATAAAGATTATTATAGGTTATTATTATTACTAAGCTGTTTCGAAATCTCATTGGTTAGGGAGCTAGCCATTTTATTATTCTTGGAAGTTGAATTTTGTTTGCTTTGTCAGGTTCAAATCAATCTGACGGCGGATCGCTGGCGCCGGAGCGGTCCGGCAGCGCGGAGTCGGCGAGCACGGGCGAGCGCAAGGCGGCGCCGGCGCGCAAGATATCGCGCTTCGTCGTGAGCCCCGTGGTCGCGCGCGCGGCGCCCGGCGACCCCCAGCCGGCCGGCGCGCCCGTCGCGACCCCCGCGACCCCCGCGCCGCAGCCCCAAGCCACCGAACAAAAGCTGTACAGTGATGTCGCGAGGGAGACCAGGGAACAGGTTAGTTTTTGGATGTACGTTTGTTTTGAACAAAATGCACACACTTCTAGTACGAGTTTCAGTCGGGGACCCATCAGGTCAACATGATAAGGTGTCAAGGAAACAGACAGAAACAAACCAAACCTAATGAGTATTAAACTAGTATAAAATTATGTGGTGAAAACTAACAAACGATGATAAAAAAAAGATAAATATGGCGCTCTTCTCTCTCTCTCTCTTATAACAATAGTTGTTTATATATCATACGAAATACGAACTAAAATATGGATGCACAGAAAAACCCAGAAAAAAGACCAGCTCTGGGAATCGAACCCAGGTCCTCAGCGTTCCGAGCTGCGTGTTAAAAAAAAATTGGATTTGAAAATAAAAAAAATACAAAAAGATACTCCATACCAATCTGGAATAGTTGTTTACTTGTGTGTGTCCTTTTGATTAGTTTCCTTATAAGGAAACTTTTTTTTTAAGTCTTACTGTCTACAAAAATTGTGACTGACTAACATAATTAAATATTTATCTGCCAGGTGAACGGCCTCCCAGAGCCAACGGAACCCCAGCAGCCGCCCCCGCCGTCCCAAGACTTCGTCCCCACGCACCAGTATTCGGTGCCCCAACTATCGCACGCCCCGCAAACGCTCACCGACCACAGACAGACAGACATCACTCCCCTACCCGTACAACCCATCCCAACAAACGTACCGACCGTGCCGCAGTATCAAAATCTCAACACGACTCTACTACAACCTAATCTAACTACGCCGCTTCAAATAGCGACGGACACGCCGCTACTCGGGCTCAGTCAAGTGGGTACTCCGATGGCGGCGGAGTTGCACCTTGGGCCGGCGGCCGCGGAACCCGTGGTCAACCGCCCGCCGGTGGCGCCCCAGACGCTTACGCCCACGCCTGGCCTCCAAGACTCGTTCCCCAACGCTGAGAATATACAGAGGATGCTGCTGAAGCAGAATATTATGAAGTGAGTTGGGTTTTAAATTGTTTATTTTATTATATTTTTATTTATTTTATTAGCATGTCATAGTGCCAGTGGCTGGGTAAAGGCCCCTCTCCTTTTGACATTCATGACTCACGGTGTGGTGCAAAGGCTGTCCAATCCTTTCCACGTCCAAATCGTCCCGCCATCTCCTGTCTGGCTCGTCGCTGGCCCACCTTTGTGAGTGCATGCGACAGACATCCAGCCCAGTCCCATTATCAATACGTAATTACCATTATTAATAATAAACGTGAAAGTGTGTTTATTTGTTGGCCCTTCTTTCACGTCGAAACTGAGCGAACACGTATTAATCTACTTTAGCGGGGAGCGAAGCCGCGGGCATCAACTTGTATTTTATATATTTTTTTGCTGACTACTATTAATACTGGCTGTACTCTAACATTGTCATCCAAACAAATTTCAAGTCAATAAGATCACAAAATTAAAGTGGATGCCATCCGATGTGAAAGATTTGAAAGCAAACATAATAAATGTTATTAGTCGGTTTGTTTACTGACACTCTATGGATAATCTGTTTGTCCGAAATAAAAGATTTGAATTTGAATTTTGAATAAATAAACACTGCAAAATAAATAAAAGTTTATAATCAACTTAGTTTTAATCAATGCAATGTCTCAAGTCAAGTCTCGTACACTCGTCTTAGTGTTCACTATTTCACTGTAATATTTTCGTTACGTAATACCAAACCATTTTACGATTTCACACTATGTCCCAAACTAAATCACGGTTCAGTTGATTCGACTACATCTTGTTCGACTATTCCAGTCAGCAGCAGAACTTGTCTGGTCCGAATCTCCTGGGGCTGCTGAACCAGCCGCAGTTCCCGCAGCCAGACCTGATGCTGCACAACTCCTTCCTCAACAACACTCAGCAAGGTGAGCCACTTACTCACAGAACACGGCGCGGGCCGGCTGCGACGCGGAGTCCTCCATCCATTGCGTAGTATCAACAGGCAATGCACGCCGGTTCACTAGCAACATACGCAATGTATTAGTGAAACTGCGAGCGAGTCGTGGCGGGGTCGTTACGTGACGTGAGTGGACGCGCTAAGCGTGTCGTTTGCACTGAATGTATTGAAGTAAATATCTGTTAGTGTACTTTCTACTAATGCTATGAGTGGATAAAAATATGTAGTTTTTAATATCGAGTGTGATGATGTGACACATTAATGAACTGAAACTATTACTTTGCTCACCCGCGACCTTATGATAGCTACGTTTATGTAAAAAATGCGTGTTCATGCAGTTCCTCCACCTCCACACTGTACGAAAACACACAAAGTAGAGTACCGCAAAAAATAATAATAAATAAGTAATGGTTTCAGTTAATTAATAATATGGACCTCGCAAAGTAACGCCTGATTCAATAAATTGTGACACATTAATTTACTGTCCAGTTTTTATATGTGTTTTGCTAAATTAGTCTTGTTTCTTGTTAGCATCACGACCTTGTACAGTTAGTTTGCAATGTGTTAACTATTCCCTGAAAAACCTATAGAATACCTGTTAATGAACACTAACTCAATTTGCATCAGAATCAAATGTACGGCAGTCATGTTCATGTGATTTTAGAAAAAAAGAACTTAACAAAATCGCGCAAAAAAGATTGGAAATTTCAGTAAACTTGAGGACTATGTCAACTTTTCTAATGTAAACTTAGCGCGTTTGACAGTTTGCGCATTTGACACCGCCCGAAGCCAGAGCGCATCGGTAGTTCAATATAATTTATGGATCACCTCAGTATGCGCCGTAACTTACGAGTAGGTACACATGCACTTCACTTGACGTTGCGTGTTAGGAGGCTGTATTGTCTAACGCTTCTTTTGCATTCACTATTTCTTTCTGTCAAACGGTATAAGATAGTGACAGAAAGAGATGGTGAAAGCGAAGGCAAGCGCTCGCGCGTTAGACAATACGGCTTCGGGATGCGCTATTGGCATCTCCGTCGCTCACGCTAGAAACGATGTAATGCATCTCTTTTACTCACGCTGACATTTCTGCGAAGATTCCAAATGAATTGCAGCATTAACCCTTTTACAGGTATATATTATACATTGATATCTTTATAGTATGGAACAAAATCAACTGAATTTGCTAAATAAAAATGTGACTTACTTTTAAATTAATTCTAAATTATTAGAATAAAACAAAGCCTGGTAAAGGGTTAAAGGCGGGTTCACTACTGCCGGCGGCCATCTTCTGTACGGAGTCATCCACAAATTACGTCACGCCAATTTTGATTGTTTTAAGTCCCTTCCTCCTTCCCTTGTCACACTTATTATTGCTGTAAAAATATCAATTCGTGTCACAAATCGCCCCCCACTCACTAAATGTGAGTTTACAATAATAATAGAAACCTTAAATTTTGACAACACAGGAGTGGAGGAAAGGATTTTAGTATATTTGTATACAGAGTTTCCTAAAACTCATCGATAACTTGGTTGGTACGGTTAAGTGCAAAAATATGTATCGATTTAATACAAACTACATAGGTAACTTACGTTACAAAGGAAGCAGTTAAGTTTTGTTCTAATTAACCTTTCGTATACCGGAAGTAAAAAAAAAGTCGTCATTCTAGCCTCAACAGTTTCATATAAATCCAATGATACAGATTTTAAAAATACAAAAAGAAAGCCTTAAATTGGGTACGGATCCGGTACAAGGCATACGAAGGGTTGAATTCCTTAATTGTGTAATTTTTTAAAACGACTCATTTATGCTTTCGACTGGTACCAGGTTATCGTTGAGTTTTGTATGTACAATATTTAAACACAATACCTTAATTTTAAAGAGTTGACGTAAGCCACATTTCCAAGCCTTCCCTGAACGGCACCGCAGAAACCTATTGTGTCTGTTTCTTTACAATAAAGTGTTTACATAGATAAACGTGTGACGTAAGTTGTGGATGGCTCTTCCCGTGTATGTGTGTGTGACGTGACTAACGCGTGTGCAGCGGCGGCGCTGGGCGGGGCGCGGCTGGCGCACCACCCGCCGTACTACCAGCCGATGCTGGCCACGGCCAACGACCTTTACGGTGAGTACTGCACTACATGGTTACATGCTGTCATTTTTAACGTGTTACCTATTGGACTAGGGTCCTAAAAATGTAATTAGTACCACGTACGAATGAAAATATCAATCTATAGGCATCGGGGAATTGACTTTTAAATTTATTTGTGCCCGGATGAAGATGCGGGCAAAAGCTAGTTGTTAAATAAAAGAAAAGCCAACATAGGCAATTTCGAGGTAATAAAAAAACTGGGGTATATCTCATACCTAATGACTGTTCTATTCTATAATAATAGTGATTGCATTAATTCTAACATAAGTCCCGATTTTCTACAACAGAAATAGCTTTTAAAATCACGCCAAGAACTTTCAGTTAAGTGATTTTCAAAATTATATTAACAAATTTACCCCCTGTTTCACCATCCATTGATCAAATTTATTTGACGGATAAATGTGATGCCGTCTGTTTGTTTCGTTCGAATAGACGGAGACGGCATCACATTTATCCGTCAGTTAAAATTAATCAATGGGTGGTGAAACAGCCCCTTAAGAGTCCTTATTTCGTAAAATTTGTAATCCACATAGTATAGTAGCGGAATGAAAAGGTTCGTCACTTTTAGACCTTAACTCGTTGACATAGAGTCGAAAGTGACGAAGCTTTTCATTCCGTGACTGTACATTTGGGCATTCATTCTTACAATTGATTTTTATTTTACAAAGCACGTTGCGACTTACAAGGTGTTATCTCTTTGACTCCACAGTCCAGCAGCAGGCGCTCGGCGGCGGGAGCCTCCAAGGGCTGGCGCCCCTGGGCGGGCTGGCGCCCCTGGCACCCCTGGCGCCCGGCCTGGCGCCCGGCCTGGGGCTCGGCCTGGGCCTCTCGCAGACGCTGCCGCCGCTCGCCCTCAACCACAATCTCATGTCGCAGAACATTACGCAGAATCTGGGTCAGTCATTTGTGATACTCTTGATGACTGTTAAGTTTAATTCCTCCATCTCCATTTTACAACAAAAGTTCTCGAATGGAGACCACGGACTGGCAAGCGCAGCGTAGGACGTCCACCTACGAGATGGACGGACGAATTAGTAGTATGAGATGGATGTGTGACGTTTGAACAAAGTAAAACTACTTGTCAGCCAGCTATATTGATCAGGATTAAAATCTGACTAGATTTGAGTAGCTACTTTTTTAACATTGTCTCATGTACAACAATGAAATGTCACAAAACTACGCATGGCACGTTAGAATAACATTGTGTTGTTGTGTCGTCAGGTCTGGGGAGTCAAAACCTGGGCCTCGGAGGTCAGAATCTGATGGGCGCGCCGGGGCTGGGCCTGTCTGCCCCCGGGCTGGGCCTCGTGCCGCCCAACCTGCAGCACCTCGCCGCCACGCGCGCGCTCCGCCGCCACGACGACTTGCACGGTCAGTACAATACGTTTACTTTTAGTTTACCACTGACAGATGGCTTGCCTTCATTTCATTTCCAACTTTAACACCATACAAATAAAGTAGCTATTACAAAATCTGCAAACGTGGGTAACAGTATTCTAAAATTGGCTTTATTTGTAGGTCGTTAAAGTTGAATATGAAATAAAGGCAAACCATCTGTCAGTGGTAAACTTTATGTAATTTTACTGAACATAGTCCTAGGAGACTACTACGGAGTTCGTATCGTGCCGTCCCTTCCACGCTCCTGTTTAATACTGTTAACGTAAATGGGACGGCACGATACGATGTTCCAAAGTCGAATTTCGTAGTATAAAGCCTGGTCAAAGCTTAATTTGACGTATTCTCTCTATGATACGGTGCTACCACCGATCGATCGACTTCGATCGACAGTTTCTACTACATCGAAACCTACCACACCACTCGACGTCGAACAGTAGCATAAATCTAGCTAAACTATCCGGCTGCAAACCCTCTACTCGTAATATTGTACTATAATGACTCAGTTCGCACGTTTGTAATGGCCATAGTATAATTGATTGGTAGCCATATGCGGGGCTCCGCAATCTTTCTCTTGTAGACCATTGTTTAAAAAATACAATATATTGCCCCTACCCTCTCTTTATGTATACGAGGTATGTCTCTTCGTTAAGAGTAACATGCATTTGTTCACTGTAAAGGCATCTAGCTCAAGACTTTACGCTAAATATGGACCTGAACTATTGCACCCTGGTACAACGTCTCCTCTAGTAAATAAAAATTGTATATGCATGTGTATCAAGGTCTACAACTATTTGCCAAAGACATTAAAAGAATTAGATTTACCACTTTTTAAAAGAAAATTGTTCAATTGGTGCATGGACAAACTTTATTATTGTTGTTCTGAACATTTTGATAAAAGGCCGAGTTAAATTTTAATTTTTTTTTTTTTTTTTGGGACATTTGATGTATTGTAATCTAATTGTAATTCATTTTAATTAATTTATTTATTCACCTTGACTTATTTTGTATGGACATATTTTGTACCTATTTGCTAGCTGACTTTTTTATTATTATTACTATGCATGACATGTTTTATTTTTTTTGACTATATTATAGAGAATTTAATTTTGTACGCCTATTTTTAGGTAGAAAGTGGAGATTCAGACTAGTTTTAAGATCATTTATGTACACCTGCTTTCAACAAATAACAAATAAATAAATAAGTAGTTGACATACCTACAAAGTCTATGGTAGAACAGTGTTATGACATCTCATGAAAAGTACGTCAGTTGATTGGTGTGTCATCCCTATTCGTAGTGGTGTATAGGTAAACCGATTAAACTCGTCCTCGTACGTGCGGTACAGGGGTTGGCGTTAAGACGACAAAGGGGACCGGGAGAGATGCGGGCGGCGAGCGCGCCTCGTGTGCCTACCGCCCGCATCTCTCTCGGCCCCCTTTGTCGTCCACCCTCGCGCCTCTGCACCCCACGAGCGAGGACTCGGTTAAACGGTTGAGCTATAGTAACTTGCGTGTTTCCGTTAGGCATGTCCGGGGGCTCCGCGGGCACGTCACAGCCCAGCACGCCCACCAAGCCGCACTCGTACAGCGAGTACATGCTCAGCCTGCAACACAAGCTCGCTTCCATCTCCAACAGCGTGAGTCCCGGCTTCAGCCTTTTATTTATTTACCAGCCTTCCGTCCGCAGCTCCGCCCGCGATAAATAAATTTTCCCGTAGGAAAAGGTATTTTCGCGCGGTAAAAAGTAGCCTATGCCACTCAGTGATAAATAAATATAATGGTTTTAGAGCAAATATTTTTTATACAATCTATATCTACCATGATCATTGTATGTTTTGTTTTTTTCCATATTCCAACTATCACAAGAAGTAGGAGCCTTCGAAAACTACGAAAATTGTCTAATTTCAACGTCATATTCAGACGCTTATCAAAAAAAAATTACACATTTTAACAATAAAACGAAAACATAGGAGCATAGCTAAAACCTTCCTCTACTTATTTAAAAAAAATATATATTATTGGTCAAGGTTTTGAGGAGAAATAGGGGACTACGGAATGCATTTTTCATAAATTTTATGTACCTATTAATAGTCTGAGCTGCAGTTGTCCCTTTCTTGCTGTACCGATACGGAGGGGTTGGGGCGAGGCAGCGACATTTAATTGAAATAACTATTTTTCAAAAGTCTCTTAGGCATCGTATCTTTTTAAGACGGTCTTACTCTGAGCTCCACCATAAGTATCTTGTTCCTCAGGGCCCGGTGTCGCCGCAGTCTCCGGCCGAGTACAGTCCCGCGCTGTCGCCGACGCATCGATTGCCGCAGCCGCATAAGGTATTTAGCTGGCCACCCTTCAATAACTGGCCACGTCATACTAAATTGAATTCTGTTTGTAGGGGAACAGAGTTCATTTTCAGTATGAGGGGGCCAGTCATTGGCGATTTACCCTAACTATTTTCTTAGGCGGAAGGCGGCGCGGGCGGAGCGGAGGCGCACAAACAGAGGCACGTGGCTGCGTTGGCCGAGCTGGACCATGAGCTTAGCAAGATCTCGCTGCACTACAAGCACCCGCCGCCCAAGGTACTGTTATGGCCCCTAGCACACGGCGTTTTTTAAACGCGCCGTCGACGCGCGTTTCAGGAACGCGCGTTTACAGCCCGTTTTTCATTCCATAGAACAGTCATATAACCCACGTGCGTATCGCGTTTGTGTCGATACAAACGCGCGATTAAAAAACGCGGTGTGCTTAGGCCCTAAGAAGTGATTTTGCTAGTTTCGAGAATAAACTCCAAGATTACCATTTAATGGTTTTTTGTCTCTAAGATCAATCACAAGTATCTCGATTCCATTGCAGGCATTCGATACCATATTTTTTAAATACAAATATAGCACCAGAGTGCCACCAAAAACGGATGTCTGCAGAGTTTACACCAGTACCCTAATAGGGATGTTGACACCACCAATTAACTGACGTACTTTTTATGAGCTGTCAGAACACAATACTCCCATAGAGTTTGAATGGCAATAGCAAGTTATGACGTCACTTGTTCGCCAACTCAATCAACTAACTATTTATTTGTTTAGCAACAAAATACCTAAAATAAATAAATAAAAAGCTGAACGACGTGGTAACCTAGTCATTTGACCTTTCAAGTCTCTACTTGATCCTCTGATCGAGGTTTTTTATACAATACCTATACCTATAGGCTTGCGTTTGGTCATAATCACGCCTGATAGAAGATGAAGATGAGGTCTACGTGGAGGGCACTGCTTAGTAAGCTTTTCCCCTGTGTATCTCAATGCCATTGGAATTTACCAGAACCTTTTCGGTGAAAGAAAACCTTGTGAACCTGCACACAATAGGGATGTTGTCACCACCAATCAACTGACGTACTTTTTATGAGCTATCAAAACACAATTCTCCCATAGAGTTTGAATGGCAATAGCAACTTATGACGTCACTTGTTCGCCAACTCAATTATTTATTGGTTTTAAAGCAACAAAAAATCTAATTTTGCAGTTAATCGACAGTTAATCTGGTTTTCAGGGCTAAAATAAAGCGTTTTTTTACTGGAGTCGTGTCTTCGAATTATTTTTTAATGGCGTCAACATCCCTATTGATGAACCATCACCATCACTGTTCATTTTTTATATTTATTACCTCAGAACTATGAACCGATGGGGAGTTTTTTTTTTATGCGAGGAGGGTAAAATAGTTTTTTTTTTACTTCTCATGCTCGTCAAGTTATTCTTCATGTCGAGAGTATGCTGCATAAAATGGTTTTTTATGCTCCAGTGCATAAAGTAAAATCTTCGTCTAAGATTAAGACATTTAGGCGCAAAGAGCCACGAACAGTAGAAATTTATAAAATGTAATTTCTTGTTTTTTTTTATATAACTAGTGTTTTATATTACGAAATTAATAAAACTAGGCAAATCTAGTACTTTCCTCGCAATCGATGAGAAAAGCAGTATGTAAAACTCGACCGTTAGACCCGTTTTCCCCTCAACGTGTCTATCCACCCTCGCTGTTCCGGCTCGAGTGACTATATTAACATCTCGGGTGAAATGGCTCGTTTTATGCTCTAGTTGTACTACTATTTGAAGTTGTTTTTTTAGGGTTCCGTGCCCAAAGGGTAAAAACGGAAACCCTATTACTGAGGCTCCGCTGTCCGTCCGTCTGTCCGTCTGTCACCAGGCTGTATCTCGGGATCCGTGATAGCTAGAGAGTTGAAATTTTCACAGATGATGTATTTCGGTTGCCGCTATAACAACAAGTACTAAAAAATGGAATAAATTAAATATTTAAGGGGGCTCCCATACAACAAACATGATTTTTTTTGCTCGTTTTTGCTCTATATTGATAACGGCAACAGGTAGACACTTGAAATATTCACAGAATATTTAATTATATATTAACTTTAAAAATAAATCATAAAATTAAAATAAAAAAATATTTAAGGGGGCTCCCATACAACAAACGTGATTTTTATAGATAATTGTACGGAACCCTTCGTGCGCGAGTCCGACTCGCACTTGGCCGGTTTTTTTAGATACTCAGCCCGAATGTTTGTCGTTTACAGGATGTGTTGGAGCACGGGGGTGCAGGTCACTCGCTGCTGGCGGCCGCTGCCTACGACGGTCAGTACCACCGTCAACTAGACTCTACAGGATTTCTTCAAATTTATCAGGAGTATTTTAGCATTTTATTGTTGGGTTCATCTTTTAAAGTCATCGACATTGCTCGAAGAATTAGTTCGCTGAAGTGGCGTTGGGCTGGCCACGTCTGTCGCAGGGCTGATGAGCGGTGGAGCAGACGAGTCCTCGAATGGAGACCACGGACGGGGAAACGTAGTGTAGGGCGTCTTGAGGCACGGTGGACGGATGACCTTAAAAGGGTCGCTGGCGGCGGATGGATGCGAGGGGCCGAAGGCCGAAGAGATATGTCCAGCAGTGGACTGCGATAGGCTGATGATGATGATGATGATTGTTGGGTTTCCTTGACTGAATACTGTGAAGGTTTTCATGTTTCTTGATTCAAAATGTAGTCGCGCCTTTGACGCGGTACACTGTGTGAAAACGTTTGTCAACCACAAAAAAATCCTAAACATTTACACAGACGTTCGGTTAAGCGACTGGTTAGATCAATTTACCAAAATCGTTATTTCTTAGTAGCGAAATTTCCATTTGTATTGTTTCTTCACGGGACAATTCACACCAAATGACCTAGTTCCAAAGTAAGCTAAGCAAAGCTTGTGTTATGGGTACTAGGCAATGGATAAACATACTTATATATTTAGATATATACTTAAATACATATTAAACACCCAAGACCCGAGAACAAACGTTCGTATTTTTGATACAAATATCTGCCCCGACACGGGAATCGAACCCGGGACCTCAAGCTTCGTAGTCAGGTTCTCTAACCACTAGGCCATCTGGTTGTCTACTATTGTTTCCCAAATGCTTTTTTTCTTACTATAGTTTTTTACTGAAACTTATTTTCACAGTAGCGTTTATTTTTTTTTCAATTTGAATTGACACAGAAACAATGTCATCAACGGAGCTCCTTCTTCTGTGTGCTTTTGGGCCTTCGGGCCGATGCAAACTTAACATATCCTGAATCTAAATGTTTCTGTGTCGAGTAAAGTTGGGAAAAAACGTGATTCTGAAAATAACCTTCAGTAAAAAACCATAGTGAGAAAAATCTTTTGGGAAAAGATGCGAATGGAAATTTTACTAGCGCGCCTCGAGGCTCCCCCGGCTCCTTTTGTCGTCATACCCCCCAGCCCCTGTACCGCGCGGGCGATGACTCATTTAACCTATAGTGTACTTGGAATGGAGTTATGAGCAGATGGAAAGATTTATTAGAATTTAAAACACACACACACACACACACACACACACACACACACACACACATACACGCATGTTTTTTCTTCATATTGTAACCTTTAACTATTATTTTACTTATAGTTTTAAATTACCGTTTAAATTTAGGAGTCCTATACTGTTAAAATATTATTGTCAACTTCACTCTCGGATCCCAAGATACAGGCTAAGCCTAGTTTGGGGCCCACTAGACACTGTATTTTAATGTAAATTTTTTTATTTTTTTATTTTGAACCTTTTCAACGCCAACGACACATATAGGTGTCACAAAGTACAGTGTCAAAGTGATCTTGACACGATGACATAAGATTCAAAGCAGGTTTACGTTTTGTCGAGGCGCGGCGTTGAAAGGGTTATGGTTTAAGACATTTATTTCCCAAAACAGAATACAATTCACTTATATTGAGAAATAAGGATTACTGAAACATATATTTTTGCAATTGGTACATGCAGATTTACAAACAACTTACCTACTTAGATGTAACAAATAAACGGTTTAGCTATACCTTTTTTGAACGTGTGCGTGTCCCCCCCTCAGGAGCGGCGGCGGGCGGCGCGGGCGGCGCGGCGCGCGTGTCCCGCGCGGCGGTGTGCCGGCCCTACCAGCTGTGTCGCATCCTGCACCACGGTAACTGCACATTGATTTTAATGCTACATTACTGCAGAGGCCGGGAAGTAAGGGGGTTGCCGGCCGAATATTTATGTACGGATAGTTTATGAGGCTGGCAACTCCATTTCCCGCCGAGGTATGTATAGTACACCACCTAGCAAATGGGAGGAGCATGCTTCTCAGCGGCCGGAATAATAATAATAATAATAATAATAAAAACTTTATTGCCAACGTACATTTACAAAAATAATATTAATAAGAAAAACAACTTAAAAACTAATAGCTACGCTTGGCAATAGGTACCGGGCTCAGCATTTGCTGGAGAGAATGACAATTTCCAGCGCTGGTTTTCAGCCCGGTCCTTCTGGCAAGGGTGGCCGCAACTATAGCTAAGAAAAATAAAACAAAATAAGAACAAAAAAATTAAATTATAAAAAAAAAGAAAAGAAGAGAAGAATAGGCAAACATTTGTATGTGTATCTTGTGACGTGTTATGTTAGTCGTAGTTTTTTTTTTTGTGTGTTATTCGTAGTTTGTGATGTTTCTATGACTTAATGGTTGTGTGTAGTATATTTATTTATTTAAATTATTTATTTATATTATTTATTTATAGGTACATTTGTGTTTTCCCCATGCAGGCCGCACTTTGCTCAGGGGTATCCCTGCCTCTGTGTTTCCAAAAGGTGTGCTTTGACAATGGCGTTCTCGTGTTAAGATGAGCGTAAAGCACTTTGAGGACGCTCGTCTCATTGACCTTGATGCGAAACGTCAGGCACGTAAATCCCGGCCGAAACCCTCCTATAATTACACCTACAATAATTCTGGACAACTCTACTGCCCCACCTGCGATAGAGTTTTTAAAACTAAGTTTGGCTTTGCCAGCCACGTTAGAGCTCACGCTCGTAATTAAGTAGCTAGGGTCGCCGTTGCCGATTACTGCATGGATAGCTATATGTATAGTGCTTTTCTCAAACATACAATGAAATAAATAAAAAAACCGGTCAAGAGCGCGCGATGTCGCGCCAAGCTCAGTGTAGGGTTCCGTAGTTCCCGACCGTCACAATAGGCGGACTTAAAATACGTTTTACAAAAACTTAAAAACTGCTCACTGCTGTTTGAGAAATGTTTATTCGGATACTTTTCCAGGCCCCATCTATTTCATATACAGTACTACAAATGAATAATTTTATTATATTGTTTACTTAAGAGGATTAAAAGCAAAGCATATTTTAAACAAATTCAATCGATTTTCTACTATGTTGTACCATATTGTAAATTTGTCTGAATTTATGTGATCGTTAATCAACTTTTTTATGTTGTTTACTCTGTCCCTGGTTGTCCAAGTGACACTTCATATTTTTTCATAGAAAAATGCTTTAGTTTGTTCAAGGGACAAAATTTGTGTAACCATAGCAACGGGTGGCACTAAATAATTGATTCACCCATATGCACTATGCTTCGAAAAGGGTTAAGTTAATCCGGACTGTAACAAGAAGGTGGCCCTAAAACTAACTAATTATTTGTCCAGCGAAAGACAACCTAGTGTGCGGTTTCAACAACGCAGAGGAAGCGGACGGCGGCTCCTCGTGCTCGGAGGCGGCCGGCGAGGGGGGCGAGGGGGACGAGCCGGAGGGCGAGGAGACCTTCGTGGTGACGGCCGGCGTGCGCGCGCGCACCGTGCGCGTCGACACCGCGCTCGCGGCGCGCCCGCTCACCGTCATCGATCCTAGTCAACAGGTATGCTGGACAGTGGTTTGAGGTCTACCAGATGGTTAACCCTTTATAAATTATTTATTTATTTAGGTGTTCAACAGCGGTACAATCAAGTTTATCCTAAATTACAGAGTGATTCTTAAGGCCATTAACAGAACTTCCCTAATGATATAATTAAATAAACCTGAGTAGGAGCAAACGTACAGTCGAAAGCACAAACATCCACACACCCAACGCGTCAAATACATACAATCATCAACCTTATGGTTCATGGCATAGAAGTGTATAGATATATTGACGCCCAGGGAGCGCATGTATATTTATGTTCCCGACTATAACAATAAGAAAGAAAGAATAAAAAAACCTGTAAGTTCATACTTAATATGAGATAACGAGAAAAATAATAATAATAAAAAAAAAGTAACAAAAGTGTTAAAATAAATAAATAAATATTAGGGGACAATCTTACACAAATCGACCTAGTCCCAAACTAAGCAAAGCTTGTACTATGGGTACTAGACGACGATAAACATACTTATATAGATAAATAAATACTTAAATACATAGAAAACATCCATAACTCAGGAACAAATATTCGTGCTCATCACACAAATAAATGCCCTCACCGGGATTTGAACCCAGGACCTCTTGCTTCGTAGGCAGGGTCACTATCAACTAGGCTAAAGCGGTCGTTAAGGCAGAGGCGATTTAGCGACCACATGCATTGAGTTGGAATTTGAACTTTATTGATTACATTATACGTCACAATTTCCATTGTATGTAATTAATTATTGAAAATACGACTAGCTTTAAAAATATCGTTTCTCAAGTATGCATTCGATAGCTGCTTTTGATTCTGTGGTAGTGTGCTCCAGTAAATGGGGTCTTATAAAGGGTTAAAGTATCTTTATTTATAGACATCATAACAATATAACAATCGCTTATGAAAGTCGAAAAACCTACCACCGCTTCGAAAAACCATGTTGAGAATAATCCGGCAAGAAACTAAACGTATACTTGAGTTGATAAATATCAAACTCCAATATGTATGCCCACAATAAATGACATAGAGATGTAGTGTAGTATTAACATAGATTCTAAGTACATATATATATAACCCAAGTCATCCTGATATACGAGACATTTTTCATAGTTAAGTCCAGACATAGCTATTGTCATCATTCTTGAGAATGCATTGGGACTAGTTTTTAGGCCCATTGGCAAGCGTGTCATTTGATATTGGTTTTTACTAGTAGTGAAAGCGGTGTAGGGTCTGCTGGATTTTTCTAAATTAATTTGGTAAAAACCTTGATATAAATCTAAGTCTGAAAAATAGACTGCACCTGCTAAAGAATTCCTCCTTTTCTTTTCCTGGCAAGGTGTAGGGTGCGTAGTGGGAGCGAATTGAAACCCGGTCGTCTTGACACACTGATGATTTAATACTGCTCTGGATTACATAGGCTTGGGTTACATATATGTACTTAGAATCTATGTTAATACTACAAAACAGAGATATGATCCTTATTGTCATCGATATATAATATTGTCTCTGCTATGTAATTTTTAATTTATTGCGGACATATTGGAGTTTGATATATCAACTCTCACTTGGACATTTTCACTAGATAACTTTTTCAGAATCAGGTAGTTTCTTGGTTTTCTTACTCAGAATCAAAAGCGCTATTGATTTTGAAGACAAAGAAATGTCCCTAATTTTTTTAAACAATTATTTCATGCCAGTTTTTTGACAAGCCCTTGCGTGTTACAGGTGGTGGAGCCACCAGGCACAGAAGAGCCGCAGAGCTACCTAGTGTTAGACTCGTCGCGAGCCCTGACTTGCACGGTGCTGTCCCGGGCGGCGCTGCTCAGGGACCCCGCCTTCCGCCCGCTCGACGCGCACGCGCCCGCGCCCGCTCCCGCGCCCGCGCCCGCGACAAACACCGCCACCGTCTCCGCTAAGGCGGAACTCGCGCGGTGGCGGGACGTCGACCTTGGTAACTATAACTATACACACTTGGGTCAGCGAAGCGTTTCAATCTCCTGGGGGCCTACCACGCTCTCTTAATACGACCCAGTTTAGCCTCTAAACTGAACTGCATCGCTATTTCGTACCACGACGTTACTTTTGCGATTCAGTTCAAGTGCGGTTCAGCGGTAGCGATACAGACATTTTCATTCACTCACTTCTAGTGGTTTTCGTGCCATGACGCTTAACTTGAGTGGGAATTGAATCGCTTCAGTGTCAAATTTAGCGATCCAGTATAAGTTACTCATTCCGTAAATTCTTTTGGATCGCTTTGTTTTAAAACTAATTAAATAAAACAAATTACAACTGCAATAACAATTTAAAAGTATAAGTAATCAATTTTCTAGTGCATAGCGTGTTAGTTCAACATAGAAAAATCCGCAAACTGTTAAAACACAGCTGTTGGTAATGTTTTTCAGATGTCGAAGGAATTATTGTTTTTGCAATTTTTGGAATGCGATCTCATGGAGAATACAGGGCGAAAAAAAGAGGCAGCGTAATCGCAAGGAAAAAAATCCGTTTAAACTCGATGATTTAGAGTTCATTCGAAGATATCGCCTGTCGAAAGAGCTGACCTTAGACCTCTGTGAGGAGGTAAGGCCGATGCTCAAAGAACCTGTGAGATCTACTGACTTAGATCTAGAGACGAAGGTAAACTTATATCATTACGCCTTACGGATATATTATGCATATTTGTAACTTTAACTAGGTTATTAGTTATTTCACAACCACTATGTTGAAAATTACATTTGGCTCTTAAAAAAAAGCCATATTTTATGGCAAAGAAACAAGAAATGAGTAAGTAATGAGTAGTTATTTAAAGAAATGAGTTTTTTTTAAGTTTTCAGTACTTTAAAAATGAAGAAGAAATCAAACCGTAAACTACCGCTAACTTTAGAAGTACTTTGGGTTTCGAACGTCCAAACGTCAGTCGAGACTAAAAGAGATAGATATATTTGGTTTGCATATAGCGGTATCCCTTTCGCGACTTAGCTTTTCAGTTTCGGACCAGAGACAATATCGGTCTTTCATTCACTTGTAAGCGATTGAGACTCAGCTCTGAGAAATAGATGTGGTACCAATTTCGACGATTCAGTTGTGCCTAAATTGAACTGCTCTGCGTTTGGATCGTTTATGGAAAGATCGTGGTATGCCCCCTGAACTTTGCTTTATTGAAATCGAAGAATATATTCATCTTGCTGCGAATACGAGCTCAGTAGGTCGTGGGACAGTCCCAACACCATCCTAAAAATTGTGGCGGCGAGATATGACTCGCCTTACATGCGTCACTTTGCCCAGGTGCTGATCAGCAGAAGATGATTTCCCCTGTGGTCTCGTACCCATTCATGTTTATTTTTAACACGCTTTTATTAAGATTTATTTTTCTGTGCACTAACATAGCTGTATGTAAGGAGCTTGTTTGTTTACTAACAATTGGACCTTTTGGTATCTCGATTGTGAATAAATAAAAATAATAATAATATACAAGTGTAACGGGAATAGTAATAGTTCGAAACGCTTTGCGGCTTCCTAGCTTACCTACACTTTAATTTAGTTCTATTACTTTTCTGAATTACTGAATAACATCAGTTTTGAATAGACTTTTTAAATTACTGCATACGAAATATAATAGTTTCCTCACTTGATGAAATCTTACTTTTCTACAAACTTTACGTGAAATCGCTCACCCGTGAGACGTTCATTCGAAATATTCTGAATTAAAAAAAATCTGAAATAAAAGTTTGGTTTTAGAATTGAGCCAGTTTAATTTTAAAGGCTCATGTATTATTCCGATTCGCCTTAGACACCTGTCGACGTGGAATTGGGTTTAGCCGAATTTTTTATACACTACCTACACTACTCCATCATACTATTTTTTCTTCCGCCATTATGTTATGTCAAATACAAATGCATCAATGACCCTTTAATTGTCAACGGCGGGCGGTCTTTGTCGTTAGCACTAATCAGCCCTCTTCGGGGGGACTTGGCCGTGATCGGAACCGCTCAATCCTCGTCGGCGTCATACGGCAGTACTCTTACGATGTAGAGTGCGAACGCGTGCGTTTGGCTGTTAGCAGCGCCGTACGGATGCGAATAGCCGTTTTCCCGTCGATACACGTTATCTTGTGTCGCCCGAGCAAATCGACCTCTTTTTCGCTCTTATTGCGTGGACATAAAGCGTTTTTTGATTGGCTAAAGCGGTTTCCTCGTCGGTAGGTGTCGGGAGATTCAGGGGCTCAGGGGAGCTACGAAATCCGAAATTTGAAGTTTGTATCGTGGCATCTCTTTCACTCTTCTGTTTAACACTTTTCTCATTACTACAATATCTTGTTTACACATTCAGCAAGACGGTACAATGATTGGATCAAACTAGTAATTTGAAATTTGTATGGGACTGTGAATGTGTCTATCGTCATCATCATTTTAGCCGTAGGACGTCCACTGTAGGCCTCTCTCATTGATGTCCAATCATTACGATTGCAAGCGATTTGCATCCACCCTGAACCTGCGGCCTTCACCAAATCGTCCGTTCATCTCGTTGGTGGTCGTCCCACGCTGCGCTTGCCAGTCCGTGGTCTCCATTCTAGAACTATTGGGCCCCAACGGCCATCTGTTCTGCGTGCTATATGGCCTGCCCATTGCCATTTCAACGTGTAATGTTTCTCTTGTATCCCGTTCTGTATTTGTTTTATTTGCTGTCATTTAGTTTTTTTTTTTATGTACTAAGCCTGTAAATGTGAATGGAATGGAACGATGCGAAATTCGAAAATCGAGTTTCGTAGTATAAAGCTAGTTTTGTCGCTCAAGTATTATTTGCGATGTTGTGTGTGTACAGCGGGCGCGGAGTGGCGGTCGGGCGCGGTGTGCGGCGCGGAGGAGTGGGCGGAGTGGGCGGCGCGGGCGCGGCGCGGCGCGGCGCGGGGCTCGGCGCGGCGCGGGGAGCTGCGCGCTGACCTGGTCGTGCACGACACGCTCACCGACAGAGGTACGCTATAGTGGGCGGCGCGGGGGAGGCGCGGCGCGGGGAGCTGCGCGCTGACCTGGTCGTGCACGACACGCTCACCGACAGAGGTACGCTATAGTGGGCGGCGCGGGGGAGGCGCGGCGCGGGGAGCTGCGCGCTGACCTGGTCGTGCACGACACGCTCACCGACAGAGGTACGCTATAGTGGGCGGCGCGGGGGAGGCGCGGCGCGGGGAGCTGCGCGCTGACCTGGTCGTGCACGACACGCTCACCGACAGAGGTACGCTATAGTGGGCGGCGCGGGGGAGGCGCGGCGCGGGGAGCTGCGCGCTGACCTGGTCGTGCACGACACGCTCACCGACAGAGGTACGCTATAGTGGGCGGCGCGGGGGAGGCGCGGCGCGGGGAGCTGCGCGCTGACCTGGTCGTGCACGACACGCTCACCGACAGAGGTACGCTATAGTGGGCGGCGCGGGGGAGGCGCGGCGCGGGGAGCTGCGCGCTGACCTGGTCGTGCACGACACGCTCACCGACAGAGGTACGCTATAGTGGGCGGCGCGGGGGAGGCGCGGCGCGGGGAGCTGCGCGCTGACCTGGTCGTGCACGACACGCTCACCGACAGAGGTACGCTATAGTGGGCGGCGCGGGGGAGGCGCGGCGCGGGGAGCTGCGCGCTGACCTGGTCGTGCACGACACGCTCACCGACAGAGGTACGCTATAGTGGGCGGCGCGGGGGAGGCGCGGCGCGGGGAGCTGCGCGCTGACCTGGTCGTGCACGACACGCTCACCGACAGAGGTACGCTATAGTGGGCGGCGCGGGGGAGGCGCGGCGCGGGGAGCTGCGCGCTGACCTGGTCGTGCACGACACGCTCACCGACAGAGGTACGCTATAGTGGGCGGCGCGGGGGAGGCGCGGCGCGGGGAGCTGCGCGCTGACCTGGTCGTGCACGACACGCTCACCGACAGAGGTACGCTATAGTGGGCGGCGCGGGGGAGGCGCGGCGCGGGGAGCTGCGCGCTGACCTGGTCGTGCACGACACGCTCACCGACAGAGGTACGCTATAGTGGGCGGCGCGGGGGAGGCGCGGCGCGGGGAGCTGCGCGCTGACCTGGTCGTGCACGACACGCTCACCGACAGAGGTACGCTATAGTGGGCGGCGCGGGGGAGGCGCGGCGCGGGGAGCTGCGCGCTGACCTGGTCGTGCACGACACGCTCACCGACAGAGGTACGCTATAGTGGGCGGCGCGGGGGAGGCGCGGCGCGGGGAGCTGCGCGCTGACCTGGTCGTGCACGACACGCTCACCGACAGAGGTACGCTATAGTGGGCGGCGCGGGGGAGGCGCGGCGCGGGGAGCTGCGCGCTGACCTGGTCGTGCACGACACGCTCACCGACAGAGGTACGCTATAGTGGGCGGCGCGGGGGAGGCGCGGCGCGGGGAGCTGCGCGCTGACCTGGTCGTGCACGACACGCTCACCGACAGAGGTACGCTATAGTGGGCGGCGCGGGGGAGGCGCGGCGCGGGGAGCTGCGCGCTGACCTGGTCGTGCACGACACGCTCACCGACAGAGGTACGCTAACACCTATAGCTAGACCCTGTCTATTTAACAGAGTTAGCAAAGCGTTCCCTCTGTTGCACTTTTGTATGCAAATGAAAGGGACAAGAAACTGTCAGTGGGCTTCAACAATCGCACGTCGATGGCGGGCTCGGCTTACATGCCGTTTGTTGGAATTTTTTCATCTGTCTCTCGTACCGTCTGACATTGAATTTTCTCAAGTAACAAAAGCTAAACGAGTCAGGGAACCGGAAGCTTCAAACTTATTGACGTAAGACGACCTTTGACAGAATTAAATAAGTTCTACTTACTAACAGTAAAGAGTATTTGCATTGTGATTGCCTATTATATAACAAAAATTAGTAACCAAAGATAAGCACTTGAAAGCGTCCGCACCGTACGAGAGACAGATGTTGACTAAATTTTGACAGGCATGTAAACTTGTGCCGGTGCATCGACCTTATCGCTGACCAATTACGTGCATTCTGTTTTCTAGTACTATGTAACTCTGTTAAATAGACAGAGTATAGACCGTTTAAATGAATCCTCGCACCCCTCCCGCTTTCCTTTGTCGCCATACCCCCCAGCCCCTGTACCACGCGGGCGATGACCCATTTAAACTGTCTAGCTATATGTAGATGCTAATGGGTGAATCAACTTGTTCGTGTTGTTTACTCGGTCCCCAGTTGTCCAAGTGACATCTTCTTGCTGTTTCAAAGAAAAATACTTAAGTTGTCCCTGAGACAAAAATTATGAGACCATAGCAATGTTTGACAAGAAAATAAAGTAATAATAATAACATCTGAAAAAAGTCGTGGTAAGGGTTCCGCGGCGTGCGTATCGCAGATCGCGCCAAGCCAGGTCGACAGGCTGTGGGATCCGTCGTATCCAATGAGCCTTGCTTGCCTGTTGAAGCAGAGATCTAGGGCGACCTGTCAGTTGATGGGCCGTGGGAATGCTCAGCAGGCACCGACAGGACAGGCAGGCGTGAAAAGTCTGACACGGCTTGTCAGTTAACTGCTGTAGTGGATGGATGGCATGGATTGACATGTTCTCTCACGGAGAGGGTTGTGAGTTCAAGCTCCGATTCACACGTCTTGAGTTTTTCAAAATTTATCAACGAAATTACTTTTTAAATTTACCATGAGCTTTAAAGTGAAGGAAAACTTTGCAAGGAAACCTGCATACACCTACGAAGAAATTCAATAGTGTGTGTGAAGTTTCCAATCCGCACTGGCCTGAAGCCTGTGTCCCGCATGTTCGCAGCCTTGTATAACAGTGGGTTATTGTTTCAGCGCTGTGCCGCCAGGTGGTGCTGTTGGCGCTGCGGCCGTCATGACGCGAGTAGCGGATCACCTTGTACCTTATATTTATTACGCTGTAACATATACTATATCTATATCATTACTCGTAAATAAAATATTCATATGTGATATCTAGAGACGATGTTTTATTTATAAATTAGACTGTATGAGCTTTGATATACTCATATACCTTTCGATGATGATGCTGGCCGAATTGCTAAATGATAAACGCGCGCGTATTTGATAGAAGTTTATTTATAGCACATGTGAATTGTATGCTTGCTTAATTACAACTAACTTAACTAATGTATTAATCCGCGTGACAAAGGTGCCGCGGCGGCGGTGTACGATTTCAAAGATCGTACATAGACAATTTTGTTTTTTATCAGCTCTGGCCCGCTATTTAGTCTGCGAAGAATTTATTTCCCGCTGGAACTATACGTATTTCCGAGATAAGAACAATTTACTGTCCCAAAGATAATTTATCTTTCTTCAGTGCACTACATGTAATGCACGGACAGTTAGTGTTAATATTTGGGCCTTAGAATTAAATTATACTGAAAATGAACTCTGCTCCCCTACAAACAGAATTCAATTTAGTATACGTGGCCAGTTATTGAAGGGTGGCCAGTAATTAACACCTCGTACTAAAAGTGAATTCTATACTTAACTTTTTCTAATGGATATATACCTAGGTACATACTTTCATGTTACATAAAAAAATACTAACCTAAAAATAACCTCTATCTACATATGCAATTCGCCTAAGTCCTGTGCCTGCGGAAGAGAGCATTTCCGCGCTGGATTGTGATGCCAATACTTTGGGCGAGAAATGCACCAGCCTTATGGTCAGGGGTAAATTCGAACAATTTACGTTTTATTTGGCCAAAAAGTTTGAGAGCGTCCGGGCTCCACGGGCCTAAGGTTTTTACAGCGAAAGCTGCAAATACGTAGTCTCTTGAGAGCCCCGCGTATTTGCGGCGTTGTGCTGATTCAGCCTGTGTTTTTTCAGTCAATTTTGTGACTTTTTTCATACAGATTATAAGGTTCGACATAGAACTGATAAAAAAACTGTGTCGGGGAATTAGTGACATTTTTATATCATCAAAACGAACAGGAGCTTCGTTGAAAATGCCCATTTTAAATTCAATAATTTCAATACTAGATGAAAAAACCCGCCTGTATAATTCCCGTTCCCGTGGGAATTCCGGAAAAATATATACCCTATGTCACTCTCGGAACTGAGACGAATCCAATGACACTCACACTTCAAAATCCATTGAGCCGTTTAGGCTGCAGGGCGTGCCAAAGAATGATACATACGTACATACATAAATACGCTCGAAAAACATTACCCTCCTTCGACAGTCGGATCCCCTTGTCCTCATTGTGTTGTTGCGTGCCACAAACATAGCTTATCAAAAACATTAGTAAAATAAAGATACGAAATACTAGTTCGATAACTGATACCGGTAACAATTTTTTTTATCAATAAAAAGAACCAAGCTTTGTGTTTATAATTTACTTCCGCGTAATCTAATAGCTTCATCATTGTTTTAGGAAGTACCTATTAAAATTTTGCTCGTAGAACCGACGAGCGATGGGGCAGTAAGGTTTCTAGAGAAGCGACCGTGAACCGGAAGAGGTGGCGGTGGTAAGGCCCCCCCAACAAGATGGACCGACGGTCTGATAAAGATAGTAGGACTTGGCTGCGGGCAGCGCAGGTCCAATTGCTATAGAATTCTCTGGGGGAGTCTTTTCTGCAGCTGTGGACGTCTTTTGGCTGATATGATGATGAACTTCAGCTCATTGAGGCTCCCAAGTGCCTGCCAAGCACCAGCTGATGTTCCTGCGCTGACTTCTGGCCGGAGGGTGTTGCGTCGTTTTAAGGAAGCGACGAAGACGTTCTTTTAAAAATTCCTAAATAGTTTTATTGTGTTTGTTTTATGTTTTCTTGTCTTTTTACTTTTATTTTTAAATTTTACAGCGCACTGGTGTTATACTGTAATGCTGAAATTTTTATTAATGGTTAATTAAATTCATAGGTAAATAATAAGCCATGATTAAAAACAAACCGGCCAAGTGCGAGTCGGACTCGCGCACCGAGGGTTCCGTACAAATTTATATGTATCTATGAACATCCAGTCTTAGCAGACCCCTGCTCCTAAGCAAAATGTGCGCAGTGTGGGATCATTGTAGATTGGTTACTGAGACAGACAAAAAAAAATATGCTTTTCGCAATTTTTTCTTTATCTGTGCTATAAGACCTTGCTTCGTACCAAATTTCAAGAGTTCACGGGAAGTACCCTGTACGTTTTGATTCCCTTGCGAGTTTCGAAAATATGCGGAAATTTGCGTCATAAACGGCTGTATCTTTTGCGTTGGCTTAGAAGTTTGATTTTTTCACAGCTCCAAGGGACAGTAGTATTTGGTATAAATTTCAGCTTGATACCTCCACACGTTCCTGAGAAAAAAGGTCTTGACAGACGGTCGGACGGACGGACGGGCAACAAAGTGATCCTATAAGGGTTCCGTCTTTTCCTTTTGAGGTACGGAACCCTAAAAATGAAATATTGCTGACTAAAACAAAGAATGCGGGTCATGAGTCATCCTTTATGTAACGGAATAAGGCTATAAAATACATATAATTTCCTCCAAGATTGATAAACAGATTGACGTGGATTCTGCCAATATGTGAGATTAGGAACTTATCAATTCGAAGTGTTGCAATGAGGCAAATCTTGAGTACTATCTGGAGTCAAGTCAGAGAAACCGACAAAATGCATGTCCAAAGTGTCAAGCAAGCACGGGGAAAAAATCAATTTGCAAATAGTAAAAAGTACGGTCAGCTGCAGAGAAAAGGTACCCCCTAGTGTGATTACCGCCGATACGTACAGCTGACTACATAAAGGTATAAACTCCTTCTCAATTTAATCACATCATCATCATTTAGGCCTATGCGTCTGTTTCAGACGAATTGTGGCGTATTGCCTGTGCACAACGCTTTTCGTGGCTGATTGGCCCGATGCGAGAGCGACATGTTCGTCTATAGGCCTGTTCGTACCTCTTTGTCCTTTGGTTGGCACCGCACTACACTCACACTGCACTTGACTTAAACACTATAACTACCACTATAACTCACTTTATATTACACTGCACTGTATGGAATTGAACTGACGAAGGATTGCGACGGTCTCCTTACCAATAAATTTAAACAGAATATCATTAGCTAGTTTGAGTTTCGGGACAGCGCCATCTAGCGAGAAACATTGGAACTAATTCTAGACAAGGCCAGACAAGAGAAATTATAGTAAGTACAATATAATTAATATAATAAATATAGTTTATACTTCTTATTTAATTTTTTTTTAACTTTAATCTATACATATAATAAATCTGTAACAAGTCGGTGTCTGTACATTGAAGATATTTGAGAAAAACTGTCACTAGGGCTATTTACTAGCGCAATAGAACCCAAAACAATATTTTTTAGAATTATTGTCTGTTTGTCTGTTTATCTGTTTGTCTGTGCGTTTGTGCGCGCTAATCTCAGAAACGGCTTAACCTAGAAGGATGCGGTTTTCACTGATATGTTGGTATTTTCTTGGATTAACATTTAGTGTTTGTTTCATTTGCATCGGTTCACAAATAAGAAAGATACGTCTATTTTAAGAATTTATAGAACAGTTTTTAGAAGTAGTGACTCGGGAGTAGGTACGGTGGTGAATGTGAACGCGGGTGTGCGGGGGGGGGGGGGGGGGGTTCGGTGGGGGGACGGTGACGGGGGGGGGGGGGTGGTAATTTTTTTTATATCGAGGAACTAAGGAGAGCCATAATTGATGAAAAAGCAAATTGGATAAAAAAAATAAGCTGCCCAAATTACTAATTCCACGCGGACGGAGTCGCGGGCAAATGGCGGGTTGAATATAAACGCGAAAGATTGAATAGATGTATGGATGGGTGTGTGGATGTTTGTTACTCTTTCACGCTAAAACGGCTCGACAGATTCTGATGAAATTTGGCACATAGATAGTTTATAACCTGGATTAACATATAGAATACTATTTATCCCGGAAAGTTAGTTAATAAATATTTTGAAAAAAAAATTAGGTGACAATACATCCACAGAGTGTTTACGGAGGGATTTCATTCTCGCGATAGAATCAATGATAATTAAAGTTAATTGCAATTCGGTCTGTAAGTAAAGAGAAAAAAATTTTTTTTTTAATGTCTGCATAGCTCCTTAGGAAGAAAAAATCGAAGATTCTCCGAATGCTTTATAGATAGCTGATAATAAGTATTGATAACTGATAACGTTAGTATATCAGTAGTCGGGCGACTACGTGTGACTGTTTGTGGCGGTGATTCAGGAGCACAACATGTGGAAATTATTTGTGATTTTAGTGGTCGGGAGTTGCTACTGTAAGTTAAATTGAAAATTAAATGTTTATGTGTATGATGATTTAAAAAAAACCACTAGCAAACTTCGACGAGACGGGAAGTCAGTTTGTATTATGTGCCGTTTGCACCACGAGGGTCACATAGACTACATTATAAGATTTATAACCCTTTGTTTGCTTCGCCGTTAGGTGAATATTGGAGCGTTTTTTTACCCGCTCCGGTCAACCGACATCATCCTCTCTATTACCGTGTTATATTTTATTATTTCCGTTAACTTTTACAAATGGTTTAATACGCGATAAATGGTAAATGTCTTAGCCTCGTCTCAACAAATTAAGCATTTTCCGTAACAATAATTGCTTGGGAGTTATTTAGAAAAATATACGTCTTAATGAAAAACAAAAATATTAACTGCTTAAGATCTCATTGTGCAAGATCGGTGGAAAAACCAGTTTATTTGTTCCCAGTTTATTTTTGATTGTGATTACCGTATCGACAACATCGTCATCATTCATCAAGATAATACATTAGAGTGAATAATACGATTATAAACCGACTTAGCGATCGATAACCTTATATTTATATCGCCTCTTGTAGCCAGGATAAATGAATAGCTATAAATAAATTAATAACCACTAACGAACTAAACCTAACCCAAAACTTTAAACTTTGGTTTGGTTTAAACTTTAAACTTAGTCTTTAGTCACTGTCATGATATTATTGCAAGGGAAAATCGACCTCGTATCATGACGTGCAAATGAACTTCAACCGTAGGGTGGTAGACCATATTTTTGGCTGATGGTACACACAAAATGAAAGAAAAACAATTGACAAACTTGAAATACATGTACAAAGGAGAACTTATCCCCTATGTGGTTAATTAACGTGACCTTTTAAACTATAGCAGCGACCGCTGAGCAGTACAATCTGACGATAGTGCAGCTGCCAGCAGAAGCCCCCGCGGCGCCCGAAGCCCCGGCAGAGGGCGGGACGGCGCCCGGATCCCGCATCATCGGAGGCACCCCTGCTGCTATCGAGAGCTATGCTTACGCTGTGCAGGTATGGTACTTTCGGATATTCTTTGCAGCAGGCTAATACCTAATAGTTATTCGTCTGTAGCATACCGGGGCCGTTAAGTACAAGGCTCCAACGAATTTGGCGCCCTGCGTTGTTAGCTTAAATAAGTTTTTGATAAAAAATCCATTTTTAGTAAAAGATTTATTGCAGAGTAAAAAACCAAAAAGTACTCGTCAAGACGGATCAGCCGAACTTAAACTCGACAGGGTCGTGTCGTTTAATTACAAAGTTCCTATGACCACCTTCCAGCTCCATCATCAGATCAGTTCTATGCCGTAATAATATTGCACAGTCACCCGATTTACGCGTGCGTGCAAAATTTCAGCTCAATCGGAAACCGACAACTATCAAATTTAACTTGCAAGATTTGATGACACGCAGAGGCAACCGGCACAGGTGAAGGTAAACAAAAGCTTGTAAAAAAGGTGGTTATCTTCCTTCATGCCACATTTCATGATTCCAGGTCTATGGGAACTACCCTATAGGTTTTGATTCCCATGCGAAATGTTAGAAAATACCTAAGGCACAAATGGCCGTATCTTTGGAGTGCGTTGAATTAGAAGCTTGATTTTTTAGTTTCAAGGGACCGCACAGATAAATTTTTGATATTATTTTTGACATCGCCACGCGTTTCTGAGAAAAAGGGCCTTGACAGACAAACGGACAACAAAGTGATCCTATTAGGGTTCCGTTTTTCCTTCAGAGGTAGGTAGGGAACCTTCAGAATGGCTCAGTCCATTGGAGGATGCTAATTTTGCTAGAGTAAGATAAGACTGTTTTGAAACGGGCACGTACTTAAGTATCTGAATAACGAAAGTTAATAAATCGATTGACTGATTGATTGTTAGACGACCAGATGGCCTAGTGGTTAGAGAACCTGACTATGAAGCTTGAGGTCCCGGGTTCGATTCCCGCGTCGGGGCAGATATTTTTATGAAAAATACGAATGTTTGTTCTCGGGTCTTGGGTGTTTAATATGTATTTAAGTATGTATCTATCTATATAAGTATGTTTATCCGTTGCCTTAGTACCCATAACACAAGCTTTCCTTAGCTTACTTTGAGACTAGGTCAATTGGTGTGAATTGTCCCGTGATATTTATTTTATTGTATTAAAATATCGAATGAGCTTAACCGTGCCCATAGAAAATCTAACCTAACGCTCATTTTACACTACTCTACACTATTAAACCGTGTTATTTTAGTTTAAAATAGGGATGACGACTGGGTTAAAAATATGTCATTCTATTTAGTCCGTCAGTTAGATAATGGGAAAATATGGGATACGTATTTTTTGGTTTATCAAATTATTAAAAACCGACAAAGATATAGATCATCAAAGTTCCGGAGTGGGGGCTTGTGACGTCACCTTTAGGTAAAAATTGTACCATATAGTGACGTCACTCGAAACTTCTAAGCACTGTATCCTCGTCATTTTTTGTTTGTCAAACAAAAGAAAAAATACGTGTACAATATTTTTTAATAATCTAACAGACGGACTAAATAGTTTTTTTTAGTCGTCTAGCCTATTATCAACAACCTTCACCAGATCCTGGTAAGCAACCAGCTGTCGTGCGGCGGCTCTCTCATTACGCGGAGGCACGTGCTCTCCGCCGCGCACTGCTTCGTCGACACGTGAGTGCCCCGAATATTCCACTTCTTATTCATCATCATCATCATCTACCTATACAAATCCCACTGGCACCCACAGGGCTCTGAGAATAAGAGGAGTTGGGCCGTAGTTCCCACCCACTTCCCAGTATGGATTAGGAACATCACACACGCCACTGACTTGCTCGCAATAGGGATGTTGACGCCATTAAAAATTAATTCTAAGACACGACTCCAGAAAAAAACGCTTTATTTTAGACCTGAAAACCTTTTTAAATTAGACTTTTTGTTGCTTTAAAACCAATAGATTGAGTTGGGGAACAAGTGACGTCATAAGTTGCTATTGTCATAAGCTCTATGGGAGAATTGTATTTTAACAGCTCATAAAAAGTACGTCAGTTGATTGGTGGTGTCAACATCCCTATTGTGGGTGTTTTTACGTAGCAAATTTGTTTTTCAGTTTTCTCCAAAAAAAAATTGGAAAAGCTATAATGTTTCATACTTAAAATATACTCCAGGGACCGAGTAAATACTATCAGCTGTAAAAATATCTGCAACTAATAAATTAACACCTTATTATATATATGTCTCTTAGGAGAAAGAATCCCATCTCTATACTATCATTTTCAGGATGACGTTGGTGTGATACTATCAAACGTTTTCAAAAGTTGTGAAATAAATTACTTATCATGAAGTTGTTCAAGTCAAGTGGGTTTGATAAATTCATTCAATTTTAAGTTCTTACTAAAATAAACACAGATTAGTAGATCGCGGAACTCCTTTTTAAAATCAAGGTGGACTTTGATACTTGACTCAAACTTCAGTTGTTTTTCATATCAGTACAGTCGAAGGTATAAATATCGATACAGCCAGACAACAACAACCTTATGGTTAATGGCATAGAGTTGTAAATATTATTGACCGTAATGTACACATATTTATGACCTTCACTGACAGTTACCTGATGTTAGATACAGGTAAATAATCTCTTTTATGCTAAGTTTACACGGAGCTTAGTAGCTAATGCTTAGTACTTGTCACTTACACTTGTCAGATGCGTGTATTGTATAATACTAAGCACTTGTACAATATGTTTACACACTTCTGACAAGTGTAAGCGAGAAGCACTAAGCATTAGCTACTAAGCTCCGTGTAAACCTAGCATTAGTCAAGACAGGCCTGTAAATATATTTGTGTGTTGATTTTTCAGACGAGGCGTATTGTACAGTGCAAGTCTCTTTACAATTCGGGTGGGGACGGCACAACTGAACAGCGGTAAGCTTTAAAGTTTAAAATGTTTACCAAAGAACAATATTATATTTTTTATAAATCTTGCAATTAAGTAGCCCTGAGGACTATAAGCTGATGTGATAATAGTGGTTTGAATCACTAGGCTAGCACGCTTTTTAGGCGACCAAAGCCTTTTTTACAAAATAGTTTATTTAAACAAGTCGTCGAGTTGCTTGTCTGTCTGTTTTTTATCGGATACATTTTGGAGAGTGTGCGCAGGAATTACATGATTTAATTCCTCCATCTCCATTTCACCAACGGACATCCAGGCGGGGGGAGCGTCTTCATCCTTATGTGGTTAGTATTCCAGTAGCCCGTACGAAGCGCTTCGCGTCATCCTTCCTAATGCGAACTGCTAAAGAATGGAATTCGCTCCCATCGTCTGTATAGGTATTTCCTGATAAATACAACCTAGGTATCTTCAAGGCTAGAGTGAATAGTGCTGTTACTGAACCAGTGAGGTACACCTTTGGCTTCATCTACTCTTTTCATCAGGTGAGATAGTGGTCAATCACGGGTCAGTTTTATGTAAAAAAAAAGTAGGTTTTTACAAATGATCCATCAGACCCCAAACGAGGCTGAGCATGCGAGAACGATTTATAAAAAACCGGCCAAGAGCGTGTCGGACACGCCCAAGGTAGGGTTCCGTAGCCATTACGAAAAAATAAAGTAATGTTTTTCTAAGGATTTCGTATGTGTACGGAATCATCCAAGTTTAGGTATGCTTTATACCATAGGCTAATTTACTCTTAAACTACAAATAATTTCCAAGCAATCTTAGCCGCTATAATTGTCCTAGTAAATTTGATATATTTACTACCATTCTGAATTTTATCAAATTTTTCTATCCAACAGTTTAGATTTTAGAGGGGGGGGGGGGGACGGTCGATTTTAATGAAAATTTTCACTTTAAAGTTGAATATTTCGCAAAAAGATCACTGAATAGAAAAATCATGTTAGCAACCCCGCAATGGTTTTAAAAGACCTATCCAACGATAACCCACACTATAAGGTTTGTCGAGAAAAAAAATCACCCTCCCCTTTACGTCTATGGGAGGTACCCTAAAAAAAAATATTTTTTATTTTACCACTTTGTTGGCGTGACTGATATGTATATTCATGCCAAATTACAGCTTTCTAGTACTAACGTTCTCTGAGCTTAGCCGCGGACGGACAGACAGACAGACAGACAGACATGGCGAAACTATAAGGGTTCCTAGTTGACTATGGAACCCTAAAAAGCAGCTGGGCGCAATCAGTTATAACACAGATAAAACAGCGCAAAAGAAGCATCCAAAATGTTTATACAAATAACATAAGTACTGCGACTTCAAGACTTACGAGGATAAAACTTCAACTTTTTCCATCCAGGGGGATCAACGCACCGCGTGTCCCGCATCGTGAACCACGAGCGCTACAACGTGGGCTGGGCGCGCGACAACGACGTGTCGGTGCTGGTTCTAGCTAGCGCGGTGACCCTCAGCGCGCGGGCGGCGCTGGCCTTCCTCCCGGCGCAGGGCAACCAGGTGCCCGACAATGCTGTCGTGATCGCTGTCGGCTGGGGGCGGACTAATGTGAGTAACTAGACATCATCATCATCATCATCATCACCCCAGCCTATATATGTACGTCCCACTGCAGGGCACAGGCCTCCTCTCAGAATGAAAGGGTTTGGGCCGTAGTTCCCACGCGGGCCCAATGTGAATTAGAAATTTCACACACACCATTGAATTTCTTCTCAGCTGTTGAAGGTTTCCTCAAGATGTTTTCAAATATATCCATAAAAACCAGCACCCACACATTTGATATGCCAGCCTGTTGTTTTTAAACATATTTTCTCCGTTTACTCTTTATTTATTGTAATTTATTTATTTACTTATTATGCTACTCTATAATAATTCTATACTATTTATCAATTCATTCTCATTTTATTATTTTATTTCTATATAGGTAAGTGGTTCATATAGTATATTTGTGTATCGTTCCGTGAGTCACAGACGGTTCTGACAGAAAATCAGCGCTGCAGGCGTCTAACGCCTCAGCATAATGCTGAGTCAGTGACCGTTTCACTTTTGCGAGGACACACATGCAGAATTGTGTATGTACATATTTATTACTGCACTGTTTGTGATTTTTGTTTATTTGTATGGAATTGTGTGTATTTTCTTGTATTTGTGTGTCTTGTAAAAGTGAATAAATATCTTCTTTCTTTCTTTCTTTTCTTTAAATATAATTTCGCATATAAATTCTGAAAAACTAAAACGAGACCGGATTCGAACCCATGACCGAAAATAGGTCAAACCACTAGGCCACCACGGCTTCACTAGACATCGACGTAGTTTTTTAAATTAATAAATGTAATAAGTCAATCTATGATGGGTATCTTAATTAATTGGGTAATTGGGATGTACCAAAAAAAATAACCTATAGTTTTTATATTTTTTTTGGAAAGAATAGGATATTTTAAGATACCATTTTCATCGATTTTGAATTTGGTTGAGTATTTAATTTTTTATAATTTTTTTAAGAAATACGTTGGATGACGTCACAGTGAGAGAGCCACGTTCCATAGCCTACAAAAATTCAAGCCGTACATAACATAATCTGTGGCACTACTGATTTGTCTTGTCACTGTCAATAATACAAGCACGGCTTAGGGTCCTAAATGAACCATGACAAATAGTTTTATTTATTTATCTTCTTTTAGCTTCGATTATTCCTGTTTGTTTAATGGTGTGATAGTAAATAGATATTTTTTACTAAAATCTGATATTTAAATTCTTTCATATTTACTTGTAACGTAGTAATTTAATAATTAAATTTGTAAAAATACATTGCGAGTATTGTATACATTTCGGACTTTTATGATAAATGACAACTGTTTAAAGCCAGGTGCGCATCATGTGATTAAGGTTCTGTCTTTGTCACTCTTTGCTATTATAAGCAGGACAGCAACATTTCAAACTGTCAATTTGCTTTAGAGTGTAAACGTGCTTTATATCTGCCTATGTGACGATTCACTGCAGGGGTCAAATGAAGGTCATTACTTAAATTTTCTTTATTTAATTCAGTTTATCATATTTCTGGAATCTGATTTCTGAAAACGATTCACAAAGCCTATTTCTCCAAACGGTTTTCGATTTTTTATACGTTGTCAAAAATTGGGACATCCCAATTGTAGACACTTAAAGATAATATATTTACAAAGTACTTATGTTTTATCATAATTAGTCACTACTACAACTTTAAATTTAACAAATCTGTCATTATTACGATGGTGTTAAGAGGGAATAATTTTTAATGGTGTTTTTAAATATAATAATAACATTATTCGTAATTTATTTCAGTAATTAATGTAATTTGTGTTTTTTACAAGCTTTAGAACTTTTTCGTTCTGAAATAAGTAGTTTAATTTATAGGCATTTAAAATGTGTAAGTCTACCCTTTAACAAAAAAAAATGGTGAGTAATTTTGGGGTTTTCTTTAACGTGAAGATTGGATAATAACGCAGGAAACGTCCGCAAAAAGCATAGTCAGCAAAAAGATGCTGGTACTTTAAGTTTTCTTTTTTGGTTAGGTTACCTTGTAGGGTCAACGTCAAAACGTCACTTCACCACTCACTCACCACTTCACCACCACTTTAACGTCATGTTTGAAAAGCCATACGAAATTATGTAACGACTGAAAGCGACAAGGTACAAAAGTGATCACTTATTAGTTATTTATGACGTTGACTATTTGACCTACTACCTACTGCAGTATTATAGGGCTGCATGAATACTTTGAAATTAAAACTTTTTGGCTATTCATCGTTATTTTTACTGGCTGTTTTTCCTGGCCGCATACATCTTTTCAAGCGTAATAGAAATTTTATTCAAATTTTAAATTGAGTAATGGGTTTGTCAGTGTTGTTTGTTTTGGTATTCATGTAATAAATTCGTCTCCACCGGAGAGGATATCGGACCTAGCCAGTTTAGGAACCTAATTGCTTTAACATGTTTATAGTTGAAACCCAATTTTTGCAGTAGTAAAAGTGCATATCGTTCTTATCCACTTACGGCACTCTGTATTACTGATTGTTACGTTGTTGCAACGCTATTAACTTACGATCATTTAACCAACTAATGTCCTAATTCTTAGATCAACATGTGCATGGGGGTTCAGAGTTTAGGATTTAAAATCTAGGTTAATTCTGTAATCGTCCGCGGTGCACTACGGATCAATTTATACCAGGCCGTGCCCAAAATCTCCCCTAAATTCAAATCGGAACTTTCCATAAGTATCCTAAATAACTACGTTTCGTCTCGGTTTCTTTTCGGCATCAATCCTTCTATTGGCATGTTAACCTCTAAATTTCAAAGTACCTGTTTACCAGCTTATTGTATAGACTCTCCATCGCCTCACGTGAGGCATATGTTTTGATATCCGCTGCTTTTGTTATGCGCCGCTTGGTTATGGTTAATTAAGGACCCTACTTTATTAAATGGTGTTTTTACGGTTGATTTCTAATGTTTTATTTATGCCGGCATGTTTAGGCGTTTGCGCGCACCTTAAGTGCGCACAGACGGCTTTTTATGCTGCACTACATAATGTAGCTGAGCTCACAAGGTTTTCCATTCCAGGCAGCAGTGAACCAAGCGTCCCCGGTCCTGAACCAAGTGGCCGTGTACACCATCAACTTGAACACGTGTGCAACGCGTTACCAGCAGCTGGAGTACATCAAGAACGAGCCTTTCCCGGTCACCACCAATATGATGTGCTCCGGAGTTCTGGATGTTGGAGGTACCTGGCATAATATACATCATTCATTATCCTATGACTTATACTAAATGACTGCCTATAACTATGGCAACAGCACAAGGCAAACGTAAAAAAACGCATATATATGCGATCCCGAGGCCCTACCGAGCTTTTGACGCATTTATTGCATTCATTTAATCTCGTGCTTCATCATTACTAGTATAGCTTTATAGCATTTTGAAATTCATGTGTAAGATATTTGAGGATTCACTCTAATGACAAGTCGTGTTTATCGAAACACGATTACTTGTAATTCGCTCAATAGAAAAAAATCCAAAGTCATCTCTAAAAAATAAAATAAATTCGTAGTACGACGTAAATACTGCACGGCAGGACTTTTTGAATGTTAATAAGACAAGATGTTTTCTAGGGCGTAGTGTTGCTACATTTTTAAAATGTGTATTTGTTTTATTAATACGATGAAAATACCTAAATACACGCGCAGTCTAACCAACCTATCTTGAGCCATCGTGCTTCCTAAAATCGATTAGCGCGAAAAGCTCGGTAGGGCCTTAACAAGTGACATTGATTTTTTCTTATTTTTTCCAGAATTGGTTTAACTTCATTTCTCGCCCGGTACGGTCGGCCAAGAAACTGGTCTGCCAGTTTTGATAAGTTTCTGTGAGATCTAAATATCGCTAAGGTTGACGTTTCTAACTGAGTGAAGTCATTAGGCATCGTAATCATATTATTGGAAGGATTAATCGACCTCGTTGTATCATGACGTGCAAATGAACTTCAACCGTAGGGTGGTAGCCCATGTTTTTGGCCGACTGTATCAGGTTATTGTTGAGTTTTGGGTCGCCCAGTATATGCCTGAGTCCCATTGTTGGGTACGAGCCTCTCAGAATTAGATATGTTAGACTCCGCTGCTTACACAGGCACAGTGGCCCATTGGAAACTTCACACAATGAAATCGAATCGTATCTAGTTTCATATTCGATGTTTTCCTACACCGTAATACTATGTTACATGTAAAATGTAGTTTTTTTATGTATAGCCAGATATAATTAATCTGATAAAAACTGAGTTGTTTTACAATTCGTCATATCATTACGGCTGTATAGCTTTATGGTGCTGTGTCAGATAGCACACTGTGGTTGACTCATAACTCGTTATTAATTTGAATTGACAGGATGACATGACCTAATGGAAAATGCAAAAAAACTCTGATGACGCGGAGCGCTCCATAATCACACGTGTGATCATTTTTCCGCGGATTAATACAAAAAGAATTAGCGGGTTCATCATCATTTCAGCCACATGACGTCCACTGCTGGACATAGGCCTCATTGATACCCAGTCATTGCGGTTGGAAGCGACTTGCATCCAACTTGTACCTACCTGCAGCCTGTACCAAATCGTCCGTCCATCTCGTTTGTGGACGTGCCACACTGCGCTTGCTAGTCCGTGGTCTCCATTCGAAAACTTTTCGGTCCTAACCATTATATGACCTGCCTATTGCCATTTCAACGAGCTAACGGGTATTAGCGGGTTAATCTATGAAATTTGTATTTTACTAAATTGCGAGCGCTTTCGGAAAGACCATTATTGCTAAGAAAAATTGGCAGAAACTAATTTTTTCCAACAAAAAATACTTATATTACAATTGTAGGGGTGTTTACAAAAACAACATAACTGACCAGACTGGTTGACACTTATAGGGAAACTATTTTATTGACAACAGGTGTCAACCAGTCTAGTCAGTTATGTTGTTTTTGTAAACATCACTTCAATTCACTATTAATACGAGGAAGATATTAATAATATGTTAGGCTGCGTTTCCAACAAAGATGTGCGAGGATGCGTTGCGAGAGATCTGTCTGTCATGAACCAATAGAAACACTTCATTCACTTAGGACCTTTTAAATGAAGTGTTTCTATTGGTTTATGACAGACACATCCCTCGCAATGCATCGCATACGCATCGCAGCCTAAAAGACAAAAAATTCATTGATATCGAAACACATAAATTTCATCATCTGTATTAGTTTTTATAGGTATGTATGGGGTTCCCTTAGTTAAGTTTAATTCAAGTTGAGGTAGTCAGCCAGTCAGGACGTTTCCTACTGATAAACGTCGGTGTATACCACAATCGTTTAACATATTTGTTTGTCCACTGCAGGTCGCGACGCTTGCCAGGGCGACAGCGGCGGGCCGGTGATCTACGCCGGCGTCGTGGTCGGCGTGACCTCCTGGGGGGAGGGTTGCGCTCATCCCACCTACCCGGGGGTCAACGCGCGCGTCTCCGCTTACACCAACTGGATCAACTCCACGGTTAGTTGCCAGTGTTCAACAGTTTCAATGTTTACCTATCCAAGATCCAATTGCAAAATAAAAGTAGGTACAGTCGGGGTAAACCTATTTTTACCCCGACTGTACAAGTAGTTTTTTTTCTCACAAATGATACGTAAAGTGGCCATTACATCTTTAAAAAGTCGCCATTAAGTTAATAATACCGGACAATAATCAAGTCTCCGGTAAGTAGAGAGGTTTTGAATTCGGAATGAAAGTATCCAGTAAGTGCGATACAAATCTCATAACATCATTGTAATTTGGACCTGGAACTCCTTGTAAAATATGTCATATTTTTTAATAGTGTAAAAAGCCTCATCTTTGAGTCATTAAAAAGGTTTTCTATTGTTTGAAACATAAATAGATTAGTTGCAAATTCATTCAATTTATCGTATATTTATGCCAACTCGTAAGAGTTTGGCAGTATATTTATGCAAACTCTGAGTTTGGCAGTATACGGTATACGTATAGTATACGCTTTTATTAAAAAAAAAACAAGAGCAGCGGCATTATTTTTTTTTTAAAAAGCGGGAATATTTTTACATTTTTGAAATATTTCGTTTTCATGTAATTAATTGTCTTCGTAGTTTTTATTTTTGAGAAAAGCACTATACAAGCTTCGACCAAAATAAGTGCCATACTGGACTCGTACATAAAAATGCTCGCCTATGGCTCGGATTTCAAATAGTACTTGTCCAGTATGGTGTGGCTTACTTACTGGTCTCTTCAGTAATGTACGAATATAAAATTGCTAAGTTTATTTGTTTGTACTTTATTATGCAACTGGATTCTGATAAGCGCTGTAGTAGATGTACAAACTTAATTACTACTACTACTACTACCGTACCTAGTTAACCCCTCGTATGCTTAAGATGCCAGCTTAAAGCATTATTTTTATATGAAGCAGTTGAGACTAGATTGCATGTTTTTTTTCACTTCCCGCATACGAGGGGTTAAGTCTGACGAGTCTCCGAACTAACTAATTATAAATACGAGTTTGTGAGTGTGAATATTATGCGATTAAACTCCTTTTTCGTTTGTAGATCACGCGTTTCAACGCAGCGCCCTCTCTCTCACACACCAGCATCTGTCTACTTCTGCTGTCAATAATTGTATCGTCACTATTTAGCAATAAGTTATAATTAAATTGTACTTTAGATAATTTTACGCAATTTTGTAAATATATTTCTTTTTCTAAAAAATACATTTTATTTTTGAATTTAAAGTACCGTGCGACGAACATATTATACAGGACCATTTGTAAACCTATTGCTCCAATTTATTACCCAATGACACTTGTCAAATGGATATAATGAATTTGTAACGTGACCATGCTCGTTTTACTTATTGTTATTAACGAAGTAACTACTCTCATTCTGAGAGGAGGCCTGTACAGCCCTGTTTATAGCCAAAGATGTAGTAAACTCTATTTTTTCTAGGCATTAAGAAAACTTAGTTCCTGTATACAAATACAATCGTAGCATCAAATGCTTTGGGCTTAAAACAACTAAATTTCATAATACCTTATTCACTAATACCCTTAAATTTCAAATTACCATGGGCTCATAATACCTAAAAATACCTAAAATTTCAAATTTTAAGATGAGACAATTTGAAATTTTAGGTATTATGAGGCCATGGCAATTTGAAAATTAGGGGTATTAGTGAATAAGGTATTATGAAATTCAGTTGTTTTAAGCCCAAAGCCATCAAATTAATCGGTTGAGGAACTCATAAATAAAACAACAAATTGTGCCATATCTTTATTTTTCAGTAAAACAAAACATGTTTTATTGCAAACATCACAACGGCCATCACATCACAATAAAACATTGCGAACAGTCGCGACACGACACGCCTCACGACACGACATACGACACGACACGACATACGACACGTGGTGCGCATCCGTGTCGGGCCCGCGACCGCACGCCTACGTTAGTACAAATATAAGATAGAACAAATTAGTTCCTAGATTCCAAAATACAGATCAATGCTTAGTTAAAATAGAATAAATTATATAAAAAATACACTAGGAATGTATATGTGCAATAAATACGATAATATTGCTATAAAACTTTTTGTTATGTATAAAGATTCAAGTACAAGAAGAGATCTAGAAGACTTGGTCACCGGTAACAGATTCAGATATAAAATACTTCATATGAAAAGTTGGGAATGTATAGTAAATAGAAAAGAGCTTTCTTAAGAGTAAAACAGGCTCAGTTTATCACGAACATAAGAGCATCTGTCTCCTTTTTTCCATCCTGGTGCAAAAAGGATAGGTGCAGTTGTTCTGATAATAAAGTTTTTCATTTTTGGTTTAAACACTGGTAAATGAAGCTCGCTTATAGGTAATATAATAAGTCGTAAAGAAGACGAGTACAAACAAACAGTCACACCGATATAACATATCATAGCCCTTTGACTAAAAAATACAATATATGAAATATATTTTACAATAATGAAGAGTTAAGTACAAATAATGTAAGGAACGAAAGTTTATTTATTTGGCATGTTATGTTTGTTTGGAGTTGTGGTGTGTTGTCACTAGAAATGGCACTGGTGTTGATGCGTGGTCACTGTTTTGGCTGATTCAAATTTGATGTACTTCACATTTTGACAATATTTGTTGCTTGTGTATAATATAAAATCTATAAGACTTCTGATATCGTCGCTGATACTTCAATACCGCGTAACTAGCTCTACCCATAAGGTCTATTTTATCTAATTTTCCCTGTTATTTCGTTTCAAGTTGAGCCTTATGGAAAAAGCTAGTTACGCGGAATTGCAGTATCACTGACGATATGCGCTTGATAACTACACATTGAGCTTAATAAATCCAAACTAATGGTTTTCCGCTAATTTAAAAGCAATTTTACACAAGTATTTTAATTACTTTCAAGTTTTTATTTCAGCATACCAAAACAATGACCTAGAGGAACAGTTTACTTATTACATAAGCTATGCTATGTTAGATCATTCGGTCATATATCTATTTGTCATTTACTGAACAACCTCTGTTTCGTCGAAAACAATTACTTAACCTACGTAGCCGCTTGTCAATTAGCAATAGACTATTAAAAAAAAAAACAACAATTGTTCGCGTAGAAGATTTTGAATGCTCTGTAGCATATTCTGTGGGGGATGTATTTGTGTTTTATCAATTAAACTTGTTCTATCACACGGTCTAAAGCTTACAAGCGAGCGGCCACCATAGGGGGTGCAAGAAGTCACAAGACTTCTCACTAACATCCCCCCGTAAAAAAACACTATAACCATAATAATAAAATAAAGAAATTATAACAAAAAAAAAATACATTTTAGTCACACGATATATCGAAAAGATTCAGATCTTTACAAGATTTGAATAAGAAATTCGATTTCTTCTAACTACTGTAAATAGGTAACAGATTTTGAGCTATTACATATTGCACGTCCGAAACTAGAGGGGAGCCTTACTGCGTGAGGTACAGTCAGCATTACATGTACAGTCAGCCGCAAATCTACACGGACAAATCCCTCAAGAGAGCAAATTTGCGTTTTTATTTTTTTAGTCTATGTCCAGTATCCACTTGCGTCTGACTATACAACTTCGAAGTACTTTCAAAGACGCCATTCTTAAGTTTTAAGACATTTCCAGAATGGTATCATCATCATTCGGGGAACTTTTATTATCTACTGACATATTAGCTTATTGAAAAATGTAAAACTAACCTAACGTAAGTTTTTACTTTTTTTTTTAAATTCACGGATTAGAAGATAATAAAAAAATTGGCAAACTAAAAGTTTGAGAAATACCTACATAATTGGCGAATGATTATTCGGTTAAACAATTGGATCCTTCTCAGAACATTTGCCTTTATGTGCTGACTGCGTTAAATTCATTGATAACAAGATATAGTTAACATAAAAACTACGACAATCTTAGAGTAGGGTAGAATGCAACGCTCACTAGTTGGCCCACAGTAATATCATACGTAATAATCAACACTAACAACTACGACGGCCTAGCATGGCCGAGACCCGGAACATGCTAGGAAAGTAAAGCTCCCCCATTATAACAATTATAAATTCTATACTTTGACTAACCAAGTTAGTGATAGAAAAGTATACAAGGAATGAAGAACTCGATAAAATAAAAAAATATATAAAAATAATAAATTAATAGCGACATCGCTCTGTAGGCTTATTGTCTAACGTTTTTGACGCTTGCCTTCGCAATCGCTATCTCTTTCTGTCAAACGGTATAAAACGTTGACAGAAAGAGATAGTGAAAGCGAAGGCAAGCGCCAAAAGCGTTAGACAATACGGCCTCTGGACTAGAATAGAATCGATAGTTACATGTTTACGTCAAAATGTATATGAAATGACATCGCGGTCAAAAATAAAATTGAAATTTTAACACAAGAATAGACTAAAAAATAAACTTGTAGAATACAAGTAAAATTTAAACTATTCTATCACTAATTGGTAGGTTTTTGAGAATTTGAGAGATTAATATTTAACTCCTATTCATACTTGATGAGTGTGAAGGAGAGATAAACATGATCTTCTAATCTCGTTAACCTATTATAACTGAACAACAGACATCTTAACGTCATCTAGTAGCTCTTATATGTAGTCTTTAGAGTCAATATAAGAAGTTATATTATAACTGTGACTATATACTTACAACTATGTTAGTTTGCAATAGTGTGGACATTCCAGAAACTTTTATTTAATAAAAAAAATATTTGATTTATGATTTGAGTAACAAAACCATTTTACCACTTGTTTTTATAATAAATACTTTGTTAAGTATATTCATGTATGAGATGTTTTACTACCTACTAAATATCATTGATAGAAGATATGTCCACTATAGTTCTACGTCCGCTACCTTAGTGTATATAGTTAACTTCCCATAAGAATGATTTGATCTAATAATTAAGTTAAAATATTACCATAAATTCATATTTATGAGTAAAAGATTCATACATTCTGTATTTTTATTTGATTAACATTCGTGCAAAGGAAGTTTTTACAGTTTTTATTTTTCTCTCTCTGTCATAAAACAGTGTTATATTTCAATGGTTTTTCGTAATATAATAATAGCGGCTATCTACCAATCAGAGAAAGCTCATTTTGCATGCTTACTTCTGATTGGCTACATCGAATCACATGAATCGTGTTGATCTGACGGCCTAGGTCGATACATGTTTTGCTCAAGACCTATTTATTCGTATAATTTTGTTTCTATTACTACTTTCTCTCTTTTATTCTAATAAAAAGCGTCATTACATTAAACTTATCGGAATCATGTTAATTCTAGTCGATATCGATCCTTATTTCCTAGACACTTGTATCTATATTCGATTGTGCGAGTTGTATAGAGAGGTTGGGATGGCTTAAACACACCAGTTTAATTTCAACGAGTTACCTTAGTATTATAATAAATATTGCTTTACAAGATTGAGCATAATGTAACTATCAATCGATATAAACCATTAGACAGTAACTTTCATTTCACCAGCGAAGTTAGCAAGATTAACATAACAGTATTTCCTAAACCTCAATTTTTTTTGGTGTGGTTTGTAATGTTTCGATTTTACAATGTGACAGTTACTTGACATTATGGTAGAAAATGCAAGGTCGTAGCCGTCATTTTATCGGCAATAATTTGTTGACGTAATTTGCTGCACATTGACTGCAAAAACTGTTGGTAGTTGGTGCTTAATTTACGTATATTTACTTTTATAAACTGTCTAATGATTTAGTACCAACGTAATAATTCAAAGATCATAAGAGCAAATAGGAAATGTAATCTTATCAATAACGTAATAAGTATTTAATTCCTTGTTATAATAATTTACGTACGGCTTTACGTAAACTATAGGTAACCGTATGTAAGGGGGGAAGGGCGGACAAGTTGTTGATTTTCACAGCATGTTCTTGTAGAGGTATTTATACAAATTTTTGGTTATTGGTAGGCCTGCGTAGGGACTCTGGCTCAAAATCAACAGGTGAGTATGGTATTGTTAACTCTAGTGTCGAGTGCAAAAGGGCCATAGTCCCTACACGGCATTGAGTTGCTGGTGATTTAATATTCTAGTCCTTATTCGACTACGGACACAGTAAAGCTTGGTGACTACCATTGACATGCGTCACAGAAGACTATGTGCTTTAAATGTGGACGCTTTTTCTGATGTATGTATCAATGAAACACAATCTACATACGCTACATAGAGGTAGCGGTGTACCCAATTAAAGGTTATAATTCAATGCTGTGTTCAAATAAGTTCTCTTATTTTTCCCCAAATTATATAAATGAAATATCGACGAACGTGTTTTTTAGAACTGTAAGTACTTCAGGATAGTTAAAAACTAACAAAATATCTAATGGATAGTTCCGTCATATATCCTGAATAGTTTACAGTTTCAGATAAAAATCGTTCATCGATACGAAACAGTTGGGAAATGAATCATTATCGAGCATTTTGACTGCTTTGATAAATATAAATTGCTACGAAGTTGGTATTCTAAAGACAATCAACCCAACTGTGCGAATAAACCAATTCCTTCGTAACCACGCGTTATTTCAGCGATTTCTTTAGAAGAAACTGGTTAGTGTTGTTCATATATCCCAACTTCATATGTAGCGATGTATACTTGTCTGTCTCCTAGCTTGTTACCGTGCAACTGTAGCCGTCTGTAGTCCCCCCCGTCCCCCCCGGTATGCGTCCTAGTGGGGTGTCGCTCACGGTGGGAGGTTCATCTGCAAGTTCTGGAGGTACGCTGAAGTGGAGTTTAGCAGCCCTATGCGCTGCTTCTGCTTCCTTTGTTCGGTCATCTGTGGAAGGAAAATGTTGTAGGGTTGTTTATTTTCTTAAGCTTTCTTCCAGCGGTGCTGGGCGGGAGGATTAGCGAGTAATATATGGTAGCTAGCGATTGATCCTCACGGATCTCGTAAAGGTCCTACTAGCAAAAAATTATAAGAATTCTTGATTGAGTGTTGTTTTCAGGACTTTTTAAAAATCTTATAACATACCTACAGTAGGTTAGTTTAATAAAGATTCTGCAGAAAATATTGTTTCAAAAATGAATTACTTTATGGCAAATGAAAATTATGGAAAACAATACATAAGCATGTGAAATAAAAAAAAGCCGTGGCGTCGTAGTGGTTTGCCTGTGGGTTCTCAAGCAGAGGGTCGTGGGTTCGACTCCGTGCTCACACCTATAAGTTTTTCGGAATCACTTTGGAAAATTACATTTGAAATTTACTAAGAGCTTTACGGTGAAGGAAAGCATCATGAGGAATCCTACTCACACTTGAGAAGAAATTCAATGGTGTGTGTGAAGCTCCCAATTCACACTGGGCCTGCAGTCAGACGTATAGGTAACGCCATCAGAGTTGAGGTCACGCACACAACAACACGTCATGTAATGACAGCGGGATTTTGTCATTTATTCGTACCGATAGCAAGTTCAACAGACTCAACATAGAATTACAAGATTGATTTAAAATTTCTTAAACCTATTTCATTAATAATAATTTAGGAAAATACAACTAGTTCAAACAAAACAGAAAATAAAATATTTTGATCTATTTTATATAAATTAGATAAGCATATTTTTCGCTATTTATAAAACACCGATTTTTTTCTTGTGAATATTTCTTATCAGTTTCAAATTGTTTTATTTCTAGTATGTATTACTATGCGCGTTGCACCGCGTCTTGTACCCGCCTTACTTGTTTTTATTAAAGCAGTGTGTATCTAACTACGGTTCGTTTCACTTGTGTCCTCTGACGTACCAATTTCAAAACTAGGTTATATGAAAATTAAAAATTATAATATGCATTATTATGCTTAGTATTGCGTAAGTAATCATTCGCCTCAACTCTCGTGGCGTTGCCTATAGGCGGGCAAGAACCAACAGTAGACGTCTTCTAGCTGATGTTAGGTGTAGACTGTACAGCAAGTATACAAGTGCGTACCTGGTCCCTAAGCTCAGTGAGCAGGTCTGTGAGCGTGTGCACCGCTAGTTGTGCGCGGTCGAGCTGCGCCTGCAGATTGCGCAGCTCTAACTCCCCGCCCTCGCCCTCGCCGCCGCCCATCAGCGACAGCGCGCGCAGGCGCGGGAACCAGTCCAGGTTGCTGTTCTGTAACACCACAAACATTATAAGGCCACCACACACCGCAGCGCGGGGCGTGCGCGCGACGCCGACGGGGCGTGCCCAGCGCGGCATACAGGGTGTAACATTTAGATCGGTCAGTATGGAAAAGTCTGATACTGTAAGATTGTTGAATTGAAAAAAAAATGGTAGTCATTTCGAACACCTACTAAAATAAAAGATAGGATATGAAAACAATGTATTTTATTAATTTTAGAAATCATGTTTCGTAGTTAGAAATAGTTTTATTCTTCAAAACGTCCGGATTCGATTCCCGAGCTGAGTAAAAGTTTCTTTAAAATGTATGAATGCAGTTTTTCTTGTTACTAAAATCAATGTTCTTAAGAACAGATCTTCGTATGTCTTATAGTTTCAGACATTCATTTCATTTATTTATTCAAGAACAATATACATTGTGTTTGAAATCATAATGGGTATTTGACCAAATTACGCAACATTACAGCAGAATACATACAATAAATTATTAAATACAAGACAATTAAACAAAACAATAATAAAAACAATTCAAGCCAATTAAACAAAAAAAAAACCTCATGTCAATAGTTAAATTATGTCACTAAGTAGATATAAAAATTCAAAAACAACATGACAATAGCACACACATTCCCATACTGACCGATCTAAATGTTACACCCACCCTGTATAACACTGAATCATACACGATGATATTTAATCGGTGATCAGGGACCAGTTTTTTTAGATCTGTATTCGGCGGCGATCACGTTTAAGTCGCAGTTACGTGAAAGAAAATGTCTACTTTTTTAAATAATGATTATTTGGTAAATCTTTTTCTGATTTAAATAATTGTCACTCTACACATGGTTTAGTCTATGACCCTAAAACCTCTTTAGCAAGTCAGTTTCTTAAGCAAACTTTTGACGAAACTACCCAACTTCAAGAGATGTAGGATGCCCATGCATTAGGTGCATTGATCCACTAATGCATTTTCAATGTGTTCGTGGGGATAAGCCCCGTTAGAGAGATCTCTCTCCAGGTGATGTAAAATTTGTGCACTGATAAAGAAATTACCCAGTACAGATTACTGTGGGAATAGGCCACAGTGGAGATACCTTTCTCTAGGCAGATGATATGCCTGCGGACCGAAATCCGAAAATCCTACCGGCTGCGCCATGTATTGATGTTTATTAAAAGATGGTTTGGCTCTACAAGTGGCTTTATTTTAATATTAATGCTTAGTAAGATATACAAAATTAGTACAACCGGCTGGGTAGAGGTCAGAGGTGAGAGAGGATTGTCAGTGTTGTCACACTTTGACGTTTACATTATTACTTTTAAATTGCGTTCCATTACAGTTGTATTTATCCATCCGAATTGAAAAACTATCGCGCTATTAGCAGTAGAACATAGCGGTTTCTCTACTTGACGATAGATGGCGCTAGAGGTCGCTACCTACCTTAATCATAGAGTGGACGTAGCTCTCTGGGCCGGTGTACTCGGTGGGGTCCTTGACACGCACCAGCACCATGAAGTAGAGATAATGCCACATGTTGTGCTCGCTCTTTATGTGCTCCTCGAACGACACGGTCTTGTTGTCGAATGCGGAACGGTTCAGTCCTGCAACCATCACCATGGGTATCAATAACTCCGCGAGAGTTGAAGTCTCGCACACAACATGTCGAGTAATGACAGCAGGATTGTTAGCAAGTTCAACAGGCTCAATAGTGAATTGCAAAATTGACTAAAAATTTCTTCAACCTAATTCGTTAAAAATTATTTATAAAAATAATCTATTTTATTAAAATCAGATAAGATTATTTTTCGCTGTTTATAAAATACCGATTTTTTGTTGCGAATATTTGTAGTTGTTATAAGGACAAGTTGTGAGAAAAGCGTTTCTTTTGTCCTACTTTAAAACTTGAAAAAAAAAACTTACGACCTTCGCACAGAGAACACTATAACCAATTCATTTGCCAAAATAATAATAATAAATAAAAATCTAATACATAAAAATCTCGTGTCACGGTATTTGTTATCGAACTCCTCCGAAATGGCTCGACCGATTTTTATGAAACTTTTTTTCTCTGTATTAGGTAGGTCTGAGAATTATAATAGGTCGTAGGCTACTTTTTATAAGTCTTTTCTTCGCAGACGGAGTCGCGGGTAACAGCTAGTAATAATATAATATTATTATTATTATTTGCCGTAAATAAAATATTTTTCTTTCTTTCAAAATCGTCGACATCGTTTACGCTACTGGGTCATTTTCAAATTTCAAAGTATGGAGCTACCACTCTGTTGCCATGCAGTATTACAAATATTACCTACATAAATACTTAAGCATCTTTTTTCGATTCCGATAATCGATAGTTATCTGTGATACATAACTAGTATATATTATAGTTATCTGTGATTTGCAGTCGCAAATGATCAATAATTTATTGAATCAGGCGTTACTTTGCGGAGGTCCATATTAATGAACTAAAACAATTACTTTGCTCACCCGCGACCTTCTAAGGTCCTTCCTTCGTCCTAAGGTCGCGGGTGAGCAAAGTAATTGTTTTAGTTGATCAATAATTTCACTCAAATAACCGTAGAAAATAGACAAAACGGAAACAACTTTTTTTAGGCAGATTGGAACAAGTTTATTTGCGCGAAATTTGGAAATGACCCAACTAACAACTAACTACGACAGTCGAGTTAACAACTCACCGCAAATAAAGCAATGGTTCTTCAAAATCAGCTCCTTTTGTTGCTTTTCACTGCGCAGATCAGCGAAGGTGTCGATGATGACGCCAAATATGAGGTTGAGTACGATGATGATCACCACAAAGAAGAAGAGGAGGTCGTACACCACGCGCGCAACGAACAGGGGCTCCTGGAACGACAATGACAAATTGCTGCTGTCGATGATGATGATATCCATAATTGGGGATGTCTATTTTTTGCGATGTATAGTAAATCGAATACCATTTCGAGATAAACGCTTTTTAACTGGTTTTCTGTAATTATTTAATTTTAATTTTATGTAATGAATTTATTACATTACAACCTTCATTTGACATTGGTGTAAATTGCGTGACCGGTCCAAGTCGTACTTTATTCTGTGTGGTTAGAATTCTTCACAATTTACTACGGAGTTTGATTTGGACCCACTGTCTGACATCTAGCACTTTAACACCACCAGTAAAGTGACACTAGTTACGGTGTACCACCACGCAAAAAATAGTTAAAGGGGTTGCATTATCGTGTACGCATTTAGATAGATTTAGATATTTGGCAGTGTGGGAGCCCTAATTATAATCTGACGTCATTAACCAAAATAGTTTCAATAATTAATTTTTAAAAAAGTACAGAACTAAATGACAAAATATTGAAATTAGTTTCTTATAATTGACTTTTCTATACAAAAAAAATATAAAAACCACCGGTAATTTTTTTTAGACATTCCCAATTGGTCAAAATGTATTTAAATTATCATAATGTTTATTGGGCTTATTAAAAGCACCAGAGAAGATAATTTGATAAAATAGTTATTTTTACAAGTTGTCAAATCAATACACACAAAATACAATAAAATAAAAATAAATGATTATGATAAAAAGTCAGTCAAATAAACAGCCCAACACACCAGCCGCATTGCCCCGCTGAACCGCGATGGACAATCTTTGCACCAGAAACGACCCCAAGCGATGGTCAAGACCTCTATCACGAAGACGGCGCCCCACTTCTTTAAAAAAAGTATTGCCTCGGAAAGAGTGAGCTTATAATGGCCTTAGGGTGGTGGATTAGGGTGTTTGGTTGGATGGGTGAGTGAGTGAGTGAGTGAGTAAGTGAGTGAGTGTGCGACTGAGTGAGTGAGTGGGTGGGTGGGTAGTGAGTGAGTGGGTGAATGAGTGAATGTGTGAGCGAGTGTGTGGATGAGTGAGTGTGGGGCTTAGTTAGTGTGTGTGTGTGTGTGTGTGTGTGTGCGCGACTCACGAAGCTGTGCGGCGCGCGCAGCACGTCGCCGATGCCGCCGCCGTTGCGGATGCCGTGGTTGAGCGTGGTGACGATGCACATGATGAGCGAGTCGCAGCTGCGCTCGCGCAGGTCGCCGCCGACGCTGACGAAGCGCCCGCGCGTGCACTGCGACTTGTCGGCGTACTTGTTCACGGGATCATCGTTGCATGTGTCCATGTCGTAACGCGGGTCGTCGTCGTCTGACAAGCGTAAGGTTAACATTTAAAAAAAAACCGGTCAAGTGCGAGTCGGACTCGCGCACGAAGGGTTCCGTACCATTATCTATAAAAATGGCAAAAAAATCACGTTTGTTATATGGGAAAACCCCCCTTAAATATTTGTTTTATTCTGTTTTTTAGTATATTTTGCTATAGCGGCAACCGAAATACATCATCTGTGAAAATTTCAACTGTCTTGCTATCACGGTTCGTGAGATACAGACTGGTGACAGACGGACAGACGACGGACGGGCAGCGAAGTCTCAGTAATAGGGTTCCGATTTTACCCTTTGCGTACGGAACCCTAAAAACTTTATTGACAATAGCTTATTGTATCATTGTCATCAGGGATTTGTACTGAGCATACGTATCGCATATATATCTTAACCCACGTATATAACGCTTCCTAGTGAGTGTTGAAGGCTTTTAAGGGGACAATGGCACTAAAATGCCAAGAAAAAACTATACATGAAAAACTTAAGTAAAGGACCTGACGTTTCAAATTAGAAAAATGGCTTCAGCTCCATATCAAATCTGTGCACTACTATATACAACAGGTAATTTAATGAAGTTTTTCACCTATACAAGGAATTGCTGTGAAAGTATAAGAAAAAGGGAGCTTTAGAAAAAAATGTCATAGAAGACGGTGGGCAAAATCAGGTTAAGAACCTATAGTATAGAGCAAAAAACAAGTATAATCAGCGTCAAATATAAGAGAGCAGCCAAGATGCTCAAAATATTGGAACACATCTTTATTGCCAAGGAAGTCATAATGTGGTTCAATAAATTTGACCACCTTCCTAGCTCTTATATTTCTTGATATTCGTTCATAAAGCTATCGACTCACCATCCAACCGATCCACGTTAAGCAAGAAATGGTCCCGGAAGAACATGTATCCCACGATGGAGAACATATAGACCAGCACGAGGGCCAACACTGCTGTCAGTAAGATGGAGCGCCCGTTGCGGGTCACTGACCGCATCACATTCAGCAGCGTCTCCTCGCGGTACACTATGTCTAAGAGCTGGTGAAAAAAAACAAGTATATCAAGATATTGCGATATTTCGTCTCATTCTGTATTCGTTACTCATTCTTTATTCCTCTTGGTTCGCCATCCGTCACTATCTTATTTGGTCAAATTCTGCAACTTGTCTCTCTCTTAATAAGTCTTATTCGTTTTTCGTCACGGTCTTCTTTAGACTCATTCGTCGTGCTTCCATTTCGTTTTTTGTCTTATTTACTAACAAACATTTCATCATCATCATCATCAGCCTATGTTCGTCCACTGCTGGACATAGGCCTCTCCCATGGCACGCCAAACATTTATTTACCAGCATTTGGCGAATAAGTAAATGAGACAAAAAACGAAAGGGATGAACGACGAATGAGTCCAGGGAAGACCGTGACGAAAAACTAATAAGACGTATTAAGAGGTAGACAAGTTGCAGAATTTGACCAAAAAAGAAAGTGACGGATAGTGAACAAGACGAAGATGAATACAGAATGAGACGAAATAAGAATTAAAGGAAAAACGAATGAGGCGAGATAATAGGATACCGATATTGCCATGTGTTGGTTCTATAGGTTTTGGAATCGTTTGACGCCTAGCTCCCAAAAGCCACCGGAATGAAGCCTAGTAAGAGGTGTATTCTTCTCACAGGCTTCTAAGTTTTGCTAGTTTCAGAGTTGAGACTTTTAACCCAAAAAGTGACTGTAAGGATGCTAATTTTCATAAGCTACCAAACTGTGGCAGAAGTCAGTGGTATGTCAACAAATAATCAAAAGATACAGTCCAATAGGCCGCGAAGATGTGGACTGTACGAAGTTCAAGTATGTAATGGTGGCTTACTAATGTTTCTTCCAAGCTTCTTCAAAGTAAAAGTAGGAAGCCATGGTTCAAGGAATAAGCATGAGGGAGGCTGCAGTGCGACTTAAACAAAATCATTATCAGGGAATACTTTTACTAATCTAACCTCTGATTCCGATATGCTACCAAAATGTGGACTTTTCATAGGGTTTTTCAGCCAAGTATGCAAATATGTGACAACCTATGTAATATATGGAAATCTAGTTCAAAAGAAGCATAGGAGTAGTGAGACTGTTTTTCCAGAGATCAGTAACTTTTTTGTGTAATTCTCAACACTTTATTTAAAGGCAAACCACATTTAACCACAAAATTTAACACAGTAAAGAGTCCGAGTAAAGTAGCCACTTTGCTAACTTACCAGCACCGAGAAAAAAAAGGGATGACAACAGATGCCGAGGAAGCAGAATCCTAAATAAGCGCCATGGTAGAGCAACTCCGGGTCGCGAAGCACGCGCGGCGGCGTCTTCGTCAGCGTTCCCTGGTTGCCCATGATGGACACCAGATGCACGCCTTTCACCACTATCTGCAAGAAAAAGGGGGTTTTGACCGGAGTTTGATGGTCGGTGAATGTGAATAAACGAGAAAGAGAGACATGTGACATTTACATCAAAATATTTATTCCGCTCACTCATTCCCGGTCACGTGACTGCGGAAGGTAGCGCGCGCGCGTGCACATCTTCGCTCAATCAATCACTCGCCAAATTAGCAGTGTCAAGTGAAGACGTATAGTTTCTGTTTCTCGATTCGCGCCTCTCGCTTACTCACGCACACCGGCTGGTAAAAGTGTTTTGTGATATACGTAGTGCAGTTACATTACTACAACTACTTGGTGAGAGGAATCATCACCCTCAGCTCATCTTCATCTCCAGCCGTACGACGCCATCATCAGTTCACCAGTAAGTCGTTCCTTCACTTCATCTCTCCTAACCTAAAACCTCATCTCATCGTCGAGTGTTATTGCCTCCGGCGATAACAGTAGTGATAAGGGGTCGTGTTGAATAGGATGATATATTAAATAAACATAGAAAATGTAGTGTGAAATTTGAGCTGTGGCAATGATGCCAAAACGCAGTTGACTTAATTTTAACTTTCGGTTCGGATGGATCTTACATACTTAATGTCACCACATCTGTAGAAACGTACTCCACGAAAACGATTAACGAGCAAAATAATTGTTTTAGTTCACGATTATTATAGTTAAAAAAATTAAAATACTACGTTAAAAAGTTTTATTGCGTCAAATTTTTTGGATGTGAGTAATGAAATAACATCGTACCTAGATTTGTTTTGAAAAAATATACCTTGTTGGGTCTTTTGTCGGATTCTTCTCAGTAGGGTTTTTCCAAACCGGTGGTATATTTTTCGATATGTATAGCCAAAATTGAATAAATTTACTTTGACTTTAGTGGGAAGCGTACTACATATTGGAGTACGTAGCAGTGGCATTGAGTGAACATTATCATTACGCAACTTGAAGCGTGAGCAGCGTGAGTTATGGATGTCTTGGAACGAAACACTTAGCAGTTAGTATACTATACAGCTACATTTGTAATTTCTGACGTCAGGTTCTAAATTTGGGTAGTGTTCTCGCGCTACATGTTGTGGGCAGGCTGTACTGTATACTGACGGTGAGCATGCCCAGCGCCCACAGCGTGGGCTCGGGGCCGGCGCTGAAGATGAGCCGCACGATGCCGCTGGCCAGCAGCGCGCGCACGCCGCTGGAGCGCGGCAGCCACGTGACCAGCGCGCCCGCCACGCACGACACGCACCACACCACTAACGACAAGTGCTGACCCAGCTCTGCAACAAGCGGACAACGTCAACAGTGAGCGCCTGGGCCTCCTACTACCTAGTACTATCACCTCCTATCACGGGACAATTCACACCAATTGACCCAGTCCCAAAGTAAACAAAGCTTGTACTATGGATACTAGACAACGGGTAATAGTACATTACTGCAGAGGCCGGGACGTAAGGGGTTGCCGGCAGAGTATCTAAGTTTGACATGATACGAAGCCAGCAACGCCTGTTCCGGCCGAAGCTTGTATAGTGCTTTTCTCAAACATGCCTCATCATCATCGTCATCACCATCATCATCATCACCATCACCCACCATCATCATCATCACCACCATCATCACCATCAGCATCACCACCATCATCATCACCACCACCATCATCATCACCCACCATTACCATCATCATAACCATCATCATCACCATCAGCATCACCACCATCATCATTCATCACCATCATCATCACCACCATCACCATCAACATCATCATCATCATCATCGTCATCATCATCACCACCATCATCACCACCATCATCATCATCATCAGCCACCATCACCATCATCATCATCACCCACCATCACCTTCATCATCAGCCACCATCACCACCATCACCACCACCATCATCATCATAGCATGTTATGTGGCACTAGTGAAAAAGGGGTTAATTCTTCAGAAGTTGAACAGCTGATTTCGACTTAGCCCCCTTTACACATAAAATAGAAAACAGCCGTTTAATTTCTGCAGACTTAAGCCCTTTTTCACTAGAGCCACAGGTTTGAGAAAACATACTTTTCTCAAAGATGCAATGAAATGTTAACCTTACGTTCCAAATAATAGGCCAGGACGTATCACGTTGCGGGCGCAGTTAGACGAGTTCTATGTAATGGATTTTCATCGATCAGCGATCGTCTATTGTTTCATGTGACACAGCACCATGACGTTTATAGGTCTATGGCATTATGGCATCCAGCCCTAAAAAAACACAAGCAATAGTTGCTAACTTTGCATTTTTAATTTCTTGAAGTTTTTTATTTATTTCATTGCATGTTTGAGAAAAGCACTATATAAGCCTCGGCCGGAACAGGGGTTGCCGGCCTCGTAATCGTATCATCAAACCTACTCCGCCGGCAACCCCTTACTTCCCGGCCTCGGTAGTAATGTACTATTTATTACCCAAGCTAAAACAGATACGCTTTGCGCTCGCTCGATTAATTATGGTAAAGCATTTATCACAGAACGACGAGGAAACTGTGTTCGATTCCCAGCCCCACCTATACTTTTCTATTTTTTTTAAAGTGTTCCAATTTCGGTATAGGAAAAAGTAAGCAGTACTCACTCGGAACTTCTTCTTGGAAAGGGTAGAAGAAAGCAACGATGACGTTGATTAGAACAGCAAAGTTGAACAGTATATTGCTCCAGAGTGACATGTACGATGACACCCAGAACAAAAATGGCTGTCCTGCGAATAAATACAATTCGTTAAGCACTTAACAACAACTTAATCTAATATATAAAAATCTCGTGTCACGGTGTTTGTTATCGAACTCCTCCGAAACGGCTCGACTGATTTTTATGAAACTTTTTTTCTCTATACTCGGTAGGTGTGAGAATAGGTCATAGGCTATTTTTTATACCCCTATTCTACGCAGACGGAGTCGCGGGTAACAGCTTGCTAGTCTAGTTTGACGTTTGCTTTGACATACGTATTAAATTTAGCATGTTAGGCCTTACCCAGCAGCTATCGTTTAAAATACGCTTTGTATAAACTTTATCATATTTGTCTCCGAAATAAGAATTACAAAATAATACAAGCTTACAAACAAAGCTGGGGGCGATTACTAGTAATAGGAAAATCATCGATAATTGAGTTTATCCTGTTATTAAATTTTGCCCCCAAAATTCCTGTCTGATAATGATAACTTGACATTGCCACGAACCTCGCAGCTTTTTCTGCCACTTCATCTCGTGAAAAAGTTGGTCGAGGCGGCCGAAGAAGTCTGCCACCTTGCTGCCCTGGTCGTCTCTCTCTGCCGTCTGCAGCACGCGGTGCTTGCTGTCTCCGGGTAAATATTCGCAGATCTCCGGAATCGGGAAAACGATCTGTTCCATGCTGCGGTCCGTCCGGACAATCTGCACACGCAAACTTAGTTATTATCAAACCGCGGTTAGAAAGGGCTTCGAGAGTACCGTTAGCAGAACAGTACTTTAACACTAGCAGGTTAACCTATCTGTATCATTATACATATAGAACCTACTCGTATCAAACAATAATTTATCCATATATTTTGTTCATACAGGTGATGATACAGACAGCTCTGATGACGATGGTGTTATGACTGAATAATTTTTATGGTCTTTCTAAAAGTAATTATTTACAACATTTGTATTTTATTTTAGTAATATAATTTGATGTTTTTTCCATGCTTTAGAACTTCATTGTACTAAAATAACAAATTCATTTATCTGCACACTCTACCACTGACAATGTCATATCATGTATTAGTTAAAAAAATGGCATATGAGCTCAATCCCTTTCTAAACGCGGTTTGATAATATAGGATGAGTCAACTTTTCAGTGCCACGCGTTGCAATGGTTACACCAATTTTGACCTTTGGACAACCGGGGACAGAGAGTAAACAACACAAAAAAGTTGATTCACCGTATAATAACGTGTTTCATGTTCCTAGTGTGTTTCATCATCATCTAACACCAGATTGCGACATCTATACCTATAAAACAGTACAGTGACTGACTGACTGACAGACAATTTATTGAATCAGGCGTTACTTTGCGGAGGTCCATATTAATGAACTAAAACAATTACTTTGCTCACCCGCGACCTTACAATAGTTACGTTTATGCAAGAAATGTGTGTTCATGCAGTTCCTCCACCTCCACACTGTACGAACACACACAAATCACATAAACACAACTATCACCACCACCAAGCTACACTGACGCGTTTCGAACTCAACCAGAGCTCATCCTCGGAGTTACCACAACCGTATGCTATGCTACCAAATGTTAAACATGTTAAACATTTTGTTTAACATTTGGTAGCATAGCATACGGTTGTGGTAACTCCGAGGATGAGCTCTGGTTGAGTTCGAAACGCGTCAGTGTAGCTTGGTGGTGGTGATAGTTGTGTTTATGTGATTTGTGTGTGTTCGTACAGTGTGGAGGTGGAGGAACTGCATGAACACACATTTCTTGCATAAACGTAACTATTGTAAGGTCGCGGGTGAGCAAAGTAATTGTTTTAGTTCATTGACTGACAGACAACGCACAGCCTAAACTAGTAGAGGTGCACTAAGGAAGGATTTTTGGAAATTCCCACTGGATAGGGAAATATCTAAACTTTTTTTGTTTCTTTGTAGCGGAATCTCTGAAACTATTAAACCGATTTTAAATATTCTTTCACCATTAAAAAACTACACTATACTATGATTGTTATAACGCAAAATTCCCACGGGATAAAAGAAACTGAATTCAACTTTGGGGCTGATTTTAAAAATTCTTTTAACCTATAGTACCTATCCCTGATTAACACAGGGTACTTTTTCCGGGTAAATTCAAAATTCCCGCGGGATAGAAATAAGTAAGTCCCAGTTCACCTGCCGACTTTGTGTCCTTGGCCTTACGGTATGGTACTGACCTCTATTTGCGCTGTGTGCGTGCGGTAGTACCGTAACGCATGCGCATGCGCGCCGGTGGGCGTCGCACGCACCAGCGCCGCCAGCTCCTTGTTATGACCGGCCAGCTGGTGGCACAGGATATATATGTTGTGCCCGACCTGTAAACAGAACATTCCTAAAATAATACATTGTACAACAAGTGCACAAAACGTGAAATTTTACCCGAGTGTTTATATCCAAACGAGTCGCAGGCGAGGGTTGATAGTTAAATCGAGGGTAAAATGGGTCGTACGAATGAGTACAATACTCTGCTTTTTAATTTAACAGCGAGGACATTGAACAGCAACTTGTGATGTTCATTTACAAGATTTTATTTTTAGGGTTCCGTACCCAAAGGGTAAAAACGGAAACCTTATTACTGAGGCTCCGCTGTCCGTCGATCCGTCAGTCCGTCCGTCTGTCACCAGGCTGTATCTTGGGAACCGTGATAGCTAGAGAGTTGAAATTTTCACAGATGATGTATTTCAGTTGCCGCTATAACAACAAATACTAAAAAATTGAATAAAATAAATATTTAAGGGGGCTCCCATACAACAAACGTGATTTTTTTGCTCGTTTTTGCTCGATATTGATAACGGCAATAGTTAGAAGCTTGAAATATTCACAGAGTATTTAATTATGTATTGACTTTAAAAATAAATCATTAAATTAAAATAAAAAAATATTTAAGGGGGCTCCCATACAACAAATGTGATTTTTATAGATAATTGTACGGAACCCTTCGTGCGCGAGTCCGACTCGCACTTGGCCGGTTTTTTATACATTTCTATTTTATAAAATACGAAATTTATAAATAAATATCATGGAACATTTGACACCAGGGTGAATCAACTTTTTCTTGCGACCCGTTGCTATGGTTACACAAATTTTGTCTCCTGGACAACCTAAGAATTTTTCTATGAAACAGTATGAAGATAGATGTCACTTAAACAATATAAAAAAGTTGATTCACCTACCAATTAACCTAGTCCCAAAGTAAGCAAAGCTTGTGTTATTGGTACTAGGCAAAGGATAAACCTACTTAAATACAAATTAAACATGCAAGACTCGAGAACAAACATTCGTACCTTAAACCGGGATGCTTTTGATCAAATTAGGGCAACTTTGATAGTTTTAAAATCGCTATAAAGTCGACATTATCCATATGAGGTAAATGGTTGACATGTAGATAAAAAGAAGATCGATGAAGACATCGACAAGGAATAGCAAATGCTAACAAAAAATGCGTGAGTTGGTCGGCAAACTACTTTTTAAAGTCGCCCCGCAGTTCAAAGTCACCGCGGTTTACGGTATTTAATATCTGCCCCGGCCGGGGATCGAACCCAACCTTAAAGCTACGTAATCAGATTCTCTAACCACTGGGCTATCTGCCGTCTAAACTTTATGACTAACATTTATAAGCAAGAGAAGTGAATAAAACTGCTTTCTGACCTCCTTAGGAGACACTCCCTGGACGGGCGCATCGTCTTCGGAGTCCGACTCTGCGTCGAGTGCGTGTTCCTGGTGGAATGCCGAACACGCCACGTCCACCTGTACAAAGACATTACATCAAAGATTTGTTCCTGATTCGTCATATTCCTAATACGACACTTTCCTAACTGGTCATATTCCTTCTTCGTCATATCATGTACGTTTGCAAAGTGTAAAGTGCAAAGTATTCACGACACGCGCACGCACGCACGTGTTCACGATTTCATTTGGCTGTACAATGACGAATTAGGAATATGATAATGACCAGTTAGGAAAATGTCGAATCAGGAATATGTTTATGACCAGTTAGGAAAGTGTCGAATTAGGAATATGATTATGACCAGTTAGGAAAGTGTCGAATTAGGAATATGATTATGACCAGTTAGGAAAGTGTCGAATTAGGAATATGATTATGACCAGTTAGGAAAGTGTCGAATTAAGAATATGACGAATCAGGAACAACTCAAATTCAAGATATTTTATGCCTAGTTAAAAAGCGTACGAGTATCAATTGGGATTGTTCATTTTTTCTAACCCCCCCTTTTTATTTTTTTTATCAAAAATATAGAGCATTTTAAGAAACTAATTTGAATATTTCAGCAATTCATCACTCCAATATTTTTTTATAATTTATTGAAAATTTGAGATACGACTTGTCGTAAATAACATGCCGCGGCAGAATCTGTGTATAAACCACAGACATAATGACAAAAAAAGTGTCACAATCGATGGTTAGTTGTCATCTGACAATGTCACTTTACATTACAATAACAATAACACTAAAGTTGCAGATTCTTCCAAGAGAATAGGTAAAAAAAAAACGATTTACGGCTATAGTATTTTTGTACGTATAAAATAAAATGGTCAGAAGTGTTCGCTTGAAAGTTCTTTGGCGGATTTAATCCATACTTACATTAAAATGATCCTCGGATCAATAAGTACATCTTGTAAACTTTGAATTAACTTTGCGGCACCACTTCTCTTGTAAATCTTCTCTAATGCGAACAATTAATTTGTTTGGGCTATTGACAGAATCATTTCCACAAGGTAGGAATGAAACACTTCCAGTATAAATCCATTATTAAAATATAAAAAACGCGAAGAATGTTTTTCAAAATAGTATCCTTAAACTGACAGATGATAACTACGTCGAAGTGACAGAGAATAGTATAGAGAAACTAGACGGACGGCTTTTTTTTTCTTGTTGCAAAGAATTTCAAAGTTAATGCCCACAGAAAAGTCAAACAAAGGTCAAATATTATTTTGCAAAAATACACACTATCATTTAATATTTTTTTACTACAATGTTATAAAATGATTTAATAAATCTATTTCTCGAAATGGTTTTGGAATTAGACCACATTGTAAAAAAGTGATCAATGCCAATTACAGTAAATACACAATGTTAATTTAAACTTTATAGAAATTTAATGAAGTTAACTTTTATTATACAGCATAAAATCGCAAAAAATAGGCAGAAGTACGTAGTAACGATACTGCTCCAAATCATACGTAGACGACGGGTACAGTCAGGATCCTTATCATACACAGACGAAATAATTAAAAATATATACCATCTGACCTAGTCCCAAACTAAGCAAAGCTTGTACTATGGGTACTAGACAATAGATTAACATACTTATATACATAAATACATTATTTATTTACTTGAATACATATTGAAGCCGTGGTGGCCTAGTAGTTTGATCAATGGCCTCTCAAGCAGAGGTTCGTGGGTTCAAATCCCGGGTCGCACCTCTGAGTTTTTCGGAATTTATGTGCGAAATTACATTTTAAATTTACCATGAGCTTTACGGTGCAGGAAAACACCGCAAGGAAAACTGCATACATCTGCGAAGAAATTCAATAGTGTGTGTGAAGTTCCCAATCCGTACTGGGGCCGCGTGGGAAGTAAGGCCCAACCCCTCTCATTCTGAGAGGACTGTGCCTTCAGTGGGACGTATATAGGCTGAGATGATGAAATACATTAAACATCCAAGACTCGAGCACAAACATTTGTATTTTTCACACTAATATCTGTCCGGTAATCGAACCCGGGACCTCAAGCTTCGTAGTAACAACTAGGCTATCCGGTCGTCTATATATGAACTAGGTTTAAGTCTTACTAGCTGGCGCGGGTTCATATTGTAGAGTATCCTCTCGGCGTTGTTCTCGGAATCGTTCCTGGACTCCATGATGGCCAGCAGCAGTTTGCTCGCATTATTCTTCAGCTCCAGCACCAGTTCCATGCGGGTTTTTCCCAAGGGGTTGATGTCGTTGAGTATCAGAGCCGTGATAATGTCGAGACCGTTGCTTTCGTGGGTGGCTATGCAGTTCTGGTTCTCGTGGCAGGGGCCTGCGGGTAAATCCTCATCTTTACTAATGTTATAATTACGAAAGTAACGCCTATCTGTATGTTACCATATCACGCTTAACCGGTGAACCGATTTAGATAAAATTCGGTATGGAGATAGTTTGAATCCTTCATAATAGTCTGGCAGTCAAATAGGGATGTTGACACCATTAAAAAAGAATTTGAAGACGACTCCAGTAAAAAAACGCTTTATTTCAGCCCTGAAAGCCAGATTAATTTTCAATTAAATGCAAAATTAGATTTTTTGTTGCTTTAAAACAAATAAATAGTTAGTTGATTGAGTATACGAACAATGACGTCATATGTCGCTATTGTCATTCAAACTATGGGAGATTGTGTTTTGACAGCTCATAAAAAGAACGTCAGTTGACTGGTGGTGTTAACATCCCCATTGTAATTCCGAGATTTTATAAAATTCGCAAGGGAATTCTCAAAACATAAATAGTCATTACATACTTTGTGTGAGAAACACCCTGCCAGAGTACATGTCGGTCAATCAACATAGTAGGAAGTTAAGGTTTTATGATTTTGCATGGATATTGTGAGATTATCGAGTAATCGAGTACCGAATATAATATATATGTGTATATGTGAACTAGTTCGTGTGCCAAAAATGCGGACGATCGTGCCGCTCTCGGATCGGACTTTACAGTCATGAACAGCGTTGCCTCTCTCAAATAGACGCTGCTTGAATCATCTGTCAAAATGTAAGAGCCCTTGTGTGTATGTGCTATATACTATCTACAAACCGAATTTCGTACAAAAATCCAGTCGTTTTAGCGTGAAAGAGAAATAAAATAAAAAGACGCACACACACTCACGAACTTTTTTTACATCAATATTGTAGTAATTAGCCTGTTTTGGTGTCCCACTGCTGGGCAAAGGCCTCTCCTCTCTTGCTCCATTCTTGCCTATTCAACGCGAGTTCCTGCCATCCCAATACATGTAGTAATATACAATGCCTGTAGTAATAAGTTTTGGGGATTCCCATGGGAATTTAGAAAAAATCTAATGGTTTATGTGGGCAAAGCTAAGGAAAAGGCCAGTTTATAATATTAATAGTATTTAATGCGGCAATTACACTACTTCGTTCACCTAATGCGGTCGCCGAACTTGTTTCAAACTACTTCGGCGACTGAACGTCGTCTACACATTAGTCTGTACGCCTAATGCGGTGGCCATAATTAGGCGCTGGCAGCTGTCGCTTGCCGAATGCGGCCGACTACCGCGCCTTCACACTGTTGCGGTTACCGCATGCTGCATGCGGCGATCGACTTAATGTAATTGCCGCATAATGTACACCGAGATTAAGTTATTTCAATTACATTAAAGATAATATTAACGCTAGCTCAAATCAAGTACCTATTTAAAAGACTGGCAGAAGATAGCGATAAGTGGTTACCCCTCCACCGACAAGAACTCTCAAAGTTTGATGGTGATGCAACTGTGAACGATTGATATTACAACTGTTATGAGCGGGGTTTTGGTAAGCTCACCTTGGCAGTACTCGGTGAGAGTCTCCAGGGTCTGGTTGATGAGCGCCACGTTCCCCTCGTTGATGTACAGCCCTAGCAGCCCCAGGCCACCCGTCGTGGAGCCGCAGATACAGTCCAGGAACATCAGCGTCTCGGACACCAGGTTGTAGTTGGACTTGTTGTTTTGGTTGCGGAGGAGGTTCTGCGGGCAAGTTTGGTTGTGATTTGTTTAACTCTTGACGAGAGGGCATATTGTATAACGCATTCATTAGTTCTTTCTGTCAAACGATGTAAGATGGTGTTGGCAAGCGCGCGCGCGTTAGACTACACGGCCTTAAAACACTTTTGAAATTTGTATCATAACATGCAGTAACTAACCTTTTCTTGTATGCAAAATAAATAAAAAACCGATTATCGACAACTGTAAAGGACATTTAACATTATCAAAGGTATATACAGGGTGGAAAGTTGAGATGGGGCAGCTAGGGCAGCTACTAGATCCCTTGCTGCTACGCGAAAATGCTCTTAGGAGACCTTTACTAACTTTTTGAGTGATGATAATCGACATTCACAGATTTTTGATAAAATGTACAGTCAGCGAGAAATTCGACAGATTTGACTTATTTTTTTTAATGCCAATCGGTCCCATTTCTATCAAGGATTAAAATACTCTTTGAGACCAACTGAGGTTAGAGTACTACAACACCCACAAATCATAGAAAACTTTTTCCATACAGTTTGTAGGGTAATTAATTACAATGTGAAATTTTCTTTAGCTTAAAGTTCATTAAATTGTAGACAACTACAATTAGGATATTAGAAATGAGAAAAATCGGTATCATTGTAAAAAAACAACTAGTCTGTGTTTCATTCTTTTAGGCGGACTTGCACCTAAAATTGAATACTGGGTTTTTTTTTAGTTTTATTTACTCATATAATAGATTTCTATATTTTTACATTGCTAGCCACTGTTAAAAACCATAACTGGTTTATGTAACAGATGCCGAGATCGCGCGGTTCAGTCCGCGAATACAATAATATTAAATGATTGGTAAATTAAGTATAAATGTACAAAAAAAAATGTAAGACACTAACTTTAGATAAAATGTTCAGTTTTTAGTTGTCTACATACTGTTTAATTTTCTTTAAGCATAACCACTTGACAGTCCGGGCCGCGCGACCAATATGCCTCAAACCGTCCGGGTCTTTTATCGACGGACGCACCGCGCCACGCGTTCACTACTTTCTAACAAAAACGTCTGTATCGTCCGAACTACAAGGTTTTAAATAAAGAAAAAAATACTGAGACGTAAATTAATGTTTATTCTTTCGAATACTATTTATAAAACAATAGCACACATATAATTTTTTTTGCATAAATCAAGGTCAAAGTTGTAAAATCGGTAAACTTGGCTGTAAGTTTCTTGTTTGACGACTAATAGCTCGAAATATTGAGCGATGACCCCTTTTTTTATTAATTATAAAAAAACTACAGTTTTTCACCTTTAAAATGATACTACAATCTAAACACACCGTTCCCAGTGAGTAAGCAAAATAAATTAATCAAGTTGCCTAGTCCTCGCAACATTTATAATTTTGCGAAACTGATTTTGTAGCAAGATGGCCGCCCGCGTAAGGCTGCCTGCAACCGATACTAACTTTACAGTTCGTGCATACTATGGTATCCATTGTCACGAGAAAGTAAATTTCGTCAAAAAACTAAGTTTAATTTCTTTTTTGTTTTTTATTTTTTTGTTTAAAGAAATAATTTACATTACATGAAATCGGTAGCTGATGCATTTCGCCTGTTTTTAGCGGGATATTTTTAATATTATTTTTATTAATTTAATAATTAAACCATTCTTAAAAACAATAGCACCTATAGCAAAAACTTAAAAAATACATACAAACAGAAACAATAATGCCAAACACCGAATAATCAAGTCACACGAGAAATAGTTTGTACAAACCCTTATTTCAGATATATTTTCAAATGTCCATGGATACTCAACCATCCACAGCATAAAACCTGAGGAGCACCGTAAATGTTTTGATGAATCCTTGGCAAGTGTGACATATTTCCCAAATAAAAGTTTACTAATCTAATCTTCATAAACCAATCGTCAATATTTAATGTATATTTCAGTAATCAGGGCGTCAAATTACTAAAAATTTGGCTATAAATCTTCACATTCCCAGCTCAAAAAAAACCTCGATGTTTTAAATTGAAATTGCACTGTATTTTTTTTTTTTTTACACTCACATTCAGTAGATTTAAGACGGAATCATAGAAAATAAACATTTCTGGTTATTTTTATGTACAATAACCCTCAAAACTATGTAATAAATGTTAAATACTTAAGACATAACGGCACGTTATCCACAAACACTGACAATCAAGCGCAGAATTCACAGGTCACTGCGAAATGTTTTTTTTTTTACCGACAAGTAGTCCGCCACTACTGCCATCTATATTTTTTAGGGCTAATAATTTAGTCAGGCTACGTTTGTGCATCAATACATTTTGTAAATAATGCCGGGTATTTTTACTAGATGGCATTGAAATCAACTATTCATTCCTCCACCTTTTACGATACTAAGGTATCCGCGGACGGGTTGACGCATATTGGTTTTGGATACCATGGTATCGTCGGACTGTCAAGTGGATAAAGGATTCATATTCGTAAAAAACACTATAATACTACACTAATTCACTTTCCAAATTACCCTACGAACTGTATGGAAAAAGTTTTCTTTGATTTGTGGGTGTTCTAGTACTCTAACCTCAGTTGGTCTCAAAGAGTGTTTTAATCCTTGATAGAAATGGGGCCGATCTGCATTAAAAAAAGAATAAGTCAAATCTGTCGATTTTCTCGCTGACTGTACATTTTATCAAAAATCTGTGAATGTCGATTGTCATCACTCAAAAAGTTCGTAAAGGTCTCCTAAGTGCATTTTCGCATAGCAGCAAGGGATCCAGTAGCTGCCCTTGCTGCCCCATCTCAACTTTCCACCCTGTATATCAGGGGTACCCAACCTTTTCTTGGTCAGGGACCACTTTTATATTAATTTTGTTAGCAGGGACCACTATGTAGGTAAATACTTAATAAAAATAATAAACTGTAATAATCAAACTGAAACTTTAATAAAAACTCAATAGGAAATTACATAAAAAGAAATTTAAAATCATTTGCGGACTATATTTTGGCTTCTGCGGACCACTGGTGGTCCACGGACCACTGGTTGGGAACCACTGCTGTATATACAGGGTGTTTGGTAGCTACGAACAAAGCTTTAAGGGGGTGATAGCCGAGGTATTTTTGAACATTTTTAGCCATATATGTCTTAGCCGAAATTTGTTTTTTTTTTTTTTAAATTTAAAACTTAGAAATTTTAGGAAAATACCCAGAATTTGATAGTCACGAGTCAATATTGCCCCAATGAGCGTTAATTTGGAAATTTTAAATATGGCACAGAAAAATGACGTAGACTTGTCTTTTTCACATGTTATTTACTAGTAAAATTTCAAGACTAGTGCATTCTTAGCGAGTGCTCCCTGAGTTTGGTTTTTACTTTTTATCTCAGATTTAGCAAGCAATGTCAATGAGTGATACCTTAAAAGAAAGAACAATAAACAGGCATGTTTCTAAAAATGTTTGAACATTTCAAGGATTTTTTTTTTTTATGGCACAGAAAAATGACTCTGTTCCAACCTAAGACCTTTTTAGTAATTTCGAATGCCTCCATTTTGTTTTTGTGACAAGAAAGGCACTTAAAAATTATTTCATTTGGTCCAATACACATTAAACTATTCGAAATAAAAGATTTGGTTTCCAAATTAACGCTCATTGGGGCAATATTGACTCGTGACTATCAAATTCTGGGTATTTTCCGAAAATTTCTAAGTCTTCAATTTAAAAAAAAATATCAAATTTCGGCTAAGACATATATGGCTAAAAATGTTCAAAAATACCTCGGCTTAAAGCTTTGTACGTAGCTACCAAACACCCTGTATATGTATTACAGATATCTGTTTATTTTGTTAACAACGTTTTGTTGGGACGGGTATATCGTTATCTGTCATGTAAAGTGTAGTATATAGCAGGTGGTTCAGAAAACAGAAAAGGGATTCAGAGAAAAATAATTCGGCATTTTAACCCATTCGATTGTTTAATACATTCGATCTTTTGTACTTCGGTATTATAATACGACGCGCGACGGTAGCGTTATGCCAACAATCCCCCTTCGCGATTCACGTGCGCCTAGTGAGACACTGGGGGGTCGCGACCCCGACCCCCGGGGCTACCTGCAGCTCGGGGTTGTGGTTCTCGCACAGCAGCTGCAGCAGCCGCAGGATGGGCAGCATGCAGGACACCTTGTGCGGGCACGTCGCCGCTGCCGCCGTCGCGTTTACTGAGACACTGGGGGGTCGCGACCCCGACCCCCGGGGCTACCTGCAGCTCGGGGTTGTGGTTCTCGCACAGCAGCTGCAGCAGCCGCAGGATGGGCAGCATGCAGGACACCTTGTGCGGGCACGTCGCCGCTGCCGCCGTCGCGTTTACTGAGACACTGGGGGGTCGCGACCCCGACCCCCGGGGCTACCTGCAGCTCGGGGTTGTGGTTCTCGCACAGCAGCTGCAGCAGCCGCAGGATGGGCAGCATGCAGGACACCTTGTGCGGGCACGTCGCCGCTGCCGCCGTCGCGTTTACTGAGACACTGGGGGGTCGCGACCCCGACCCCCGGGGCTACCTGCAGCTCGGGGTTGTGGTTCTCGCACAGCAGCTGCAGCAGCCGCAGGATGGGCAGCATGCAGGACACCTTGTGCGGGCACGTCGCCGCTGCCGCCGTCGCGTTTACTGAGACACTGGGGGGTCGCGACCCCGACCCCCGGGGCTACCTGCAGCTCGGGGTTGTGGTTCTCGCACAGCAGCTGCAGCAGCCGCAGGATGGGCAGCATGCAGGACACCTTGTGCGGGCACGTCGCCGCTGCCGCCGTCGCGTTTACTGAGACACTGGGGGGTCGCGACCCCGACCCCCGGGGCTACCTGCAGCTCGGGGTTGTGGTTCTCGCACAGCAGCTGCAGCAGCCGCAGGATGGGCAGCATGCAGGACACCTTGTGCGGCAGCACGTCGCCGCTGCCGCCGTCACGTTTCTTCTCCGCCATTATCTCCTCGAGCACGGTCGTGCCTGCCGTGAACAGGAGGCATTTATTAACAACGTAAATTAGTCCTAAATCTCTACATCTAAAGTTCGATAACGTGCTTATGTACATTTTACTTATGAATCGCGAGAGATCAAGAAAGAAAAAAAGAGCGACTTATATACACAAAAATAAAAACGATACAAATAAAAAAACCGGCCAAGTGCGAGTCGGACTCGCGCACGAAGAGTTCCGTACAATTACCTATCTATAAAAATCACGTTTGTTGTATGGGAGCCCCCTTAAATATTTATTTTTATTTTTTTTAATGATTTATTTTGAATGTCAATACATAATTAAATATTCTGTAAATATTTCAAGCTTCTACCTGTTGCCGTTATCAATATCAGTCAATATCGTTTAGTGAATGGGCCACACCCGGAATTCGTAAGAGTAGGGACGTCTTGTACGGTCTTTATGATAGGAAATCTTGTACCACTGATGAACGTTTTCACCAGTATGTCAGGGATTATTCAAAATTGTTTAAAATCATATGTAATAAAGCAAAAGCACTTCATTTAAGTAATAAAATTAAGTCATCTGATGACAAAATTAAAGCAGTTTGGAAAATAATAAACACTGAAACCGGCCGATGTAAAAACGCGCAGTCCTCAATATCATTAAATATTAATAACGTATTAACAACAGACGCGGTTAAAGTAGCTAACGAATTTAACACATATTTTTCGAAAATCCCCACCGAAACTACTAAATGTCTCGCTTCTTCTTCAAAAATAGCAGAATCCCTCTTAAAACAAAATGTTTCTTTTCCAAACATAAGTAATTTTAAATTTACGCATGTTTCTCCCTTTGACATTATGAAGACTTTTAAATTGATAAAAGTAAAGAAAACGGAAGACTTGTGGGGCGTTTCAGTTAAGGTTCTACAATCCGTTTTAGATGTCGTTGCTCCAACTTTGGCTTTTATATTTAATAATTGCATAGATGAAGGCGTATTTCCCGATTTAATGAAATATAGTAAAGTAGTGCCCATATTTAAATCTGGTGATAGGGATAATCCTTCTGATTATCGCCCAGTATCCATCCTATCAGCGTTTAGCAAAATATTCGAAAAAATAATGCTAACGCAAATAATGTCACATTTCAATTCACATAAAATCATGCATCCACAGCAGTTCGGATTCACGAAAGGTAGATCTACTACAGATGCGGGCTACAGTTTAGTTAAATTCATATTACAAGCTTGGGAGGAATCACATGATGCTATAGGTGTATTCTGCGACCTTTCGAAAGCTTTTGATTGTGTGGATCATGACACTTTAATTCGTAAATTAAATTTCTATGGTATTCGTGACCTCGCTTTAGAACTCATCAAATCTTACCTCACACAGAGAAAACAAAAGGTAGCGGTTAATGGAACGGTATCGGAGGGATCTGTGGTCGAAATGGGAGTGCCTCAAGGATCTATTCTAGCGCCATTCTTGTATTTGGTTTACGTAAATGACCTAATTTATACCGTGAGTCAGAAATCAGGGATAGTTATGTTTGCTGACGACACCTCTTTACTGTTCAAAGTTAGTAGAAAAGACACCGATTTCACTGAACCCAATGAAACTCTGTCCATGATATCCGCATGGTTTGCTGCCAATAACTTGTTACTAAACCCTAAGAAAACAAAATGTATTAAATTTTCATTGTTAAATCCGCCTCATTCAAATTCGGTCTCAAATATTAAACTTAACGGTCAAAGTATTGAATTTGTAAAATCTACGGTATTCTTAGGAATAACACTGGACTCTAAATTGCAGTGGGGATCGCACACCACAGCAATTGCGAATAGGTTGAGCTCTGCTGCGTTTGCAGTCAGAAAGATACGGCAGCTAACCGATGTGGCGACGGCACGGTTGGTGTATTTTTCCTACTTCAATAGCATCATTTCATACGGCCTTATTTTATGGGGATCTGCTGCAGACTTGGAATCAATTTTTATTTTGCAAAAGAGGGCTATCAGAGCGATATATAACTTAAGGACACGCGATTCTTTAAGATCTTTTTTTAAAGAAATAGGTATCCTAACCCTGCCGTCGTTGTATATATTTGAAATAATCATGTATGTAAGAAAAAACATATGTGATTTTCCCACTAACGTCGATAAGCCAAAGGTTACTAGAAACACAGGGAAGCTTAAAGTTCCATCTTACAGACTGGCTAAAACTAAAAAGTCGTTTCTGGGAAGATGCATACGTTTTTATAATAAAATTCCGAAAACAATAACCGAACAAACTGATACAAAATTCAAATCCATTGTGAAGAAGACATTAATATCTAAGGCGTACTATAAAATTAATGACTATATCATGGACAGGGATGTTTGGAAATAATTCCGATCCGCATTGGCGATCTCTAGTCTCAAATAGCGTATCTACTGTGTTAAAAAATTTAATTGTATTAAATACTTTAGATGTAAGTCATTTAATAACAATGTAGATCTGATTGAAAAAAATATACCTTGTTGAGTTTCTTGCCGGTTTCTTCTCAACAGGGTTTTTTCCGAACCGGTGGTAGATTTTTCGACGTTCATAGGAGCATCAATTTGATGCCTAAATTGAATAAAGAATTTTGACTTTGACTTTGACTATCGAGCAAAAACGAGCAAAATAACTATATACTAGTGCCACCACAAAATGTGTGCAAAATTAGAACTACTGAGGTGATTGGTTGTCAACCGGCATCAATTGCTAGTTAATTAGCAAGCCATCTAGTTCGGCAAATACATTGTAGATGGCGCTGTAATAAACAAATCATGTTTGTTGTATGGGAGCCCCCTTAAATATTTATTTAATTCCATTTTTTAGTATTTGTTGTTATAGCGGCAACCAAAATACATCATCTGTGAAAATTTCAACTCTTTAGCTATCACGGTTCCCGAGAAACAGCCTGGTGACAGACGGACGGACGGATAGCGGAGCCTCAGTAATAGGGTTTCCGTTTTTACCCTTTGGGTACGGAACCCTAAAAACATCGAATAGTATTGTACGAATAGTTCACCGATAGTAAAAGCCATATTATCCCACTTGCGATTTGCGAACGTAATAAAAGGGGAGCGATTTCGTAACGCTTTCGTCGCGAGCGCCCTCTAGTTGCAGTAGTTCGGTTGATTTGTCCGGGACCGAACTGCTGCAACACTTTTTGTCTCAGTAGTTCGGTTAAGACGTCAAACCGAACTGCTGGGAAACCTTTAGTTGCAGTAGTTCGGTTGATTGTCCAGGACCAAACTACTGCCACACTTTTAGTCTCATTAGTTCGGTTGTGACGTCAAACCGAACTACTGAAAATTAAAACGACTCAAAAGCGCGATTAAAAATATAGCTAAATACACAATCCATGAAAAATAAGAGCTAGTTAATTTTATTTGCAATGTTGCTATTTCATTTCCTTGCAATCGTGAAAAGAAGAGTGTACCTAAAACTCTAGCATTAAATCCAACGTCAATGTCAACCAAACGTCTGGGGTAAAATGGCTCGTTTTATGCTCTTTTTGTACAATCTAATCCTTAAACGTCCTTTTGAGTTGTTTCAATTCTCAGCAATTCGGTTTGACGTCATAACCGAGCCAATAAGACTAAAATTGTGGGCTTTGTGGCAGTAGTTCGATCCCGGACAGTCAACAGAACTACTGCAACTAAAGTCTTCCCAACTGTTCGGTTTGACGTCTTAACCGAACTACTGAGACAAAAAGTGTTGCAGCAGTTCGGTCCCGGACAAATCAACCGAACTACTGCAACTAGAGGGCGAGCGCGCAGCGAGTTCGTCGCGTGTATAGGGCTATGTATAGTCGGGGTAAGAATGAGTCCCGACCAGTTGTGGTGTAGGGGTTTAGCACGCAGCGCGGAATGCTGAGGACCTGCGTTCGATTCCCAGAGCTGGTCTTTTTTCTGGGTTTTTCTGTGCATCCATGTTTCAGTTTGTATTTAGTAAGATACAGGTCGAACGGCATCTAAGCTAAAGCGGGACTGGGCTGGCCATGTTTGCCGCATGCCAGACGAGTTGTGGGCCAAGATAACCACCGAGTGGAAACCCAAAAACTCGAAAAGGCGACCTGGCAGACCCAGACGGCGATGGCGGGATGAACTGGACTTCTTCTTGGAAGACTGGCCCTCGTATGCAGCGGACAGAGAGCAGTGGAAATGTTGGGGGGAGACCTTTGCTCAGAAATAGGACAGAATAGGCTAATAATAATAATCTAATATATAAAAATCTCGTGTCACGGTGTTTGTTATCGAACTCCTCCGAAACGGCTTGACCGATTTTTATGAAATTTTTTCTCTATATTCGGTAGGTCTGAGAATAGGTCGTAGGCTATTTTTTGTATACCTACCCCTATTCTTCGTAGACGGAGTCGAGGGCAACAGCTAGTAATGATATATATAAAGTTTTGTTTACCGTGCGACATGGTGTGTATGTCCGAATAGGCGTGCACGGCGGAGCCGCAGGCGGCGGCCACCTCGTCTTCCATCTCCTCGCCCACCACGACCGGCCCGCCCTTCCCCGCCGCTGCCAACAAAACATTAGGTAACTCGTAAGCAGCTCGCCCATCGCCGAAGACGAACTACTGGGAAGACTATACGAGTCACTTAACCCATCGGAGGCTGAAGCATGATTCTGTGCCAAATTTAAGGCATTCTTTTTCCATTTTTATTTGTATAAAATTGACTTTATAGGAAACAGTTGACACTAGAATGCGTGTTTTTTTTCACTTCGCACTTCCAAGGGGTTAATTTCAAACTCGGGATAAATCCAATTTTGATAATTTTAAAATTTTGATTATAAATCCATAAGGTCTAATTTTCACTGTTATTTCATTTTAAGTTGAGCCTTATGGAAAAGCTAGTTACGCGGTATTGCAGTTTCAGCGACGATATGTTTGTTCGGGTCAAATCTTGCAAGTCTACACTAATAAATATTAATAAAGAGGGAAGATTTGTATTTTTGTATGTTACGAATAAACTTAAAAACTACTGGACCGATTTAAAAAATTCTTTTGCCGTTAGAAAGCTTCATTATCACTGAGTAACATAGGCTACTTTTTACCGCGGGAAAATACCTTTTCCTACGGGAAAATTAATTTACCGCGGGCGAAGCTGCGGACGGAAGGCTAGTTAATTATAAAGCAGTTATCAACTGATCGAGCTGAAATTTTAGAAAATGCATGATTATTTTAGTGATGTCACTCTAACTCCAATATGGCGGTACGCCTAAGATGGCGGGCTATAATACCATCAGTGCTGGGCTGCTTCTGTTTGTCTGCGTGCGCTTGCCGCTGCTTATCGCTGGTCGCGGCTGAAGTGCTGTTCGCAGACAGAGACTTGATCTCCTGCTGCGCCTCCCGCATTTTGTCGTAGAATACCTGCAACACTTGGCGGATTGTGGTAAGGCTGCTTCACCAGTGTAAGAGGACAAAGCTACCAGATTACTGTAGGACTAGTATCGCGCTGGCTACAAGTTCGAGGAGTATGTACGGCCACCCTATCTATCTACTAGATGGCGACATGAGTAAAATCTTCCAATTTCCCAAGCTTACAGGGAAACATCGGGGTCACTCTCATCCTGTACTAAACCCTATGAAAATACAAGATTTGAATAGGGAATTTGATACCATTAACCAATAATTCCAAAAACATGGCTTTAAAAAAACAATTACTTACCGAAGAGCTATATTAATTTTCAATATAAATATTCAATTGAGTTGGCCAACGAACAGCTTCACAGTTTAGCACAAAATCTAAGGGGAATCGTGTTTTGAAAGCTCATAAAATAAATGGTAGTATCAAAGAGTTTATTGGTAGATATAATTACTGGAGGAACGGCTGAGCAGTTCCCGTATTTGTTGTACGGTTTGCAGCTTGGGGGCGCGCAACACCGCGCTCAACTGCCTTCTTCCTGCTTATTCCCCTAAATTCAAGTCTAGGGTGAATGAGCATTCACTAGGCAAGCGTGCTCCATCGTAGGCCTCATCTTCGCTTTCCATCAGGCGTGATTGTGGTCAAAAGCCAGCCTATATTGTTTTAAAAAAAACCATACACATCCAAAGCTTCATATAATCATCCATATACCTATAGCTATTTTAATAACAGGTTTTTCAGTTTGTGGGTCCGTATTGAATGGTTTTTAACCGACTTCAAAAAAATAGGATATTCTCAATTAGTCTATGTTTTTTTTTGTTTTTTTTTTCATTAAGTTGAAACATGTAGTTTCTAATTAGGTCAGTTCATAGAAGAAGTATTAAATTCTGAAACAGTAGACAACAACAGGCAAATAGAGTCATCACAAATTGTACAGATAGTCAGATACGAAGGATTTTATTTGGCTGTCACTGATTGTTACGGAAATAAAAACGGTACCTTGAGAAACGCCTGCGATATTTCGCCATTCTGTAGTTTGGCGAATATGCTAGCTTGTATAATCGGGTTCCCGCCTTCCAGCAAAGCGATACCTATGAAAAAAAAACATGAGTTCATCATGAAATCATGACATTTCAGCTATGAATCGATACTAGATGAAAAAAACCCGCCTGTATAATTCCCGTTCCCATGGGAATTCCGTGAAAATATATACCCTATGTCACTCTCGGAACTGAGACGAATCTAATGACACCTCACACTTCAAAATCCATTCAGCTGTTTAGGCTGCAGGGCGTGCCAAAGAATGATATATACATACATAAATACATACGCTCGAAAAACATAACCCTTCTTCGACATTCGGGTAAAAAGAAACCTTTACACTCGGATATGAATGTTTGTTACTCTTTCACGATAAAATGGTTTGACGGATTCTGATGAAAGGCACATAGACAGTTTATAACCTAAATTACCATAAAGAATACTTTTTATCGCGGAAAATTGCATAGTTTCCGCGGGATAGCGGTAAACGAATTCTTTGCTGACTGAGACGCGGGCAACAGCTATAGCTAAACCGTTTCGTGTGCCTGCCGCCCGCACCTCTCTCGGCCCTTTTGTCGTCATACCGCGCGGGCGAGGGCTCATTTAAACAGTCTAGCTATAGTATACAGCTACTACGAATAAGGTTATCGCTAGAGTTGTCGAATTAAAATATTAAAAAAAGTGATATGAGTTTCACCTCCCCCTAAGATGGGGGGCTCTCGGCACGGCCCCATGAGTGATGCTAAAGTTGGTATTGTGTAGAAGTAGTTCTCACCTAGTTGTATGGCCTCGAGGAAGATGGCGGGTCGGTTGGTGCTCTTGATGACGAGGTCAACGACCAGGTCGGACGCGCCCTCCTTGTCCAAATGGGCCTGGACTTGCGCCAACGTCTGCCCCGTACGCATCAGCACCTTGGCTGTTGCGGCACAAAACAACTGTATCACAATTTTGAAACTTAAGCACCCTTGGCACAATGGGCCTTGCGCGGCCATTGTTATAATCAGCATTGGGCGCCGCGATCCATAGCTCACTCAGTGTAATGATTTCATTTTTTAAAGCAATGGTTTCAGTTCACATATTATTATTATGCACAGTACGCTTATTTTCTTCAATATTTATAAATTTAATGAATGGTCCTTTAAATAAAAAAGCAGTATCACTATAACATAGCGTAATAATTTCTAATAATAGGAGCACTTCTTTGTTTTATCGCTAACTGCTTACAATCAGCCGCATTCCGGCGTGCACTGAAGACTTGAAAGAATGTTTCCCCACAAAGCATCGCGTAGGTAGTAGCGCTGTCTAGACGGCGAAGTTACCACCCATTACTCTATTCAAGTTAACGAGCTATTACTGAGGGTACACAGCACGTGATTGGTTTTAGACACACCACTAAAGCCACTGATTGGTTTACCCGGAGCAACGGTTTTTTAACCAATCACATGTACCTGTGTTCTGTTAGTACTAACTCGTTAACTTGAACAGGGTATAGCTATAGCTATTGTTACGCTATGACCACAGCGAAAGCATTGTGCACTCCTAGATGCAGCATCAACACTATACCATCAAATATCTTGTCTCAACACCACTAAATCGAGTAACAAAAAAAAACTCATTAAAATCCAAACTTGCAGCGAACAACCGAAGCTCGTTGTGACGTGAATATTATAATCATGCATGTGTTTGCCTGTATACTTTTATAATCTAAACATGGCAACGCAGCACAGTTTTACTACAATTCAATGGCTTCGTGCGAAAAAAAAACGCAAAAAAGCATTTGGTTTTCTGACAAAATAACATCACATCAAAATAATGTCCAAAGGCGTAAATTATTGGGGTTCCGAAACTGGGCATCATCACCCTCTAATGGATATAAAACTATAATTTATCCCCCCGCATTTCGTGAAGTAAAAAAAAAAACCTGCGTTCTAGTCTCATGTCTCAAATAATACCAATATTACAGATTAAAATAAAAATACAAAAAGATAGCCTTAAATCTGTCGCAGAACTGCGTAACGGCGGCCGAGAGGTTAAGAGGGGTAACGAATAAAGCCTTCGACACACAGCGGGCGTCAACGGGACGCCGACGGGACGGTACAATCTGTAATTTACTACTTTAAATAGACGCCGTATGGCTTAAGATGCCAGCAGATGTGGGAACAAACGCGATTGAAAAGCTCTGAGCTTGAGTATAGTATAAATCTTCCCAGGTGAATTTTTCGCTTCGAGTCATTGCATTAAATTTGAACCTTAATACTATGACGATACCGTTTGTTATGAAAGATAAGGGCTCGAAGCGAAAAATTCACCTGGGAAGATTTATACTATATAAGCAGTGAATCAACATGCTTAACCTTTTCAACGCCAACGACACATATATAGGTCACGAAGTACAGTGTCAAAGTGACCTTGACACAATGACATAAGCTTCAAAGCAGGTTTACGTTTTGTCGAGGCGCGGCGGTGAAAGGGTTAAAGCTCCAAACGCACAGACAGCGTAGGCGTGGCGGCGCGGTGGCGGTGACGGTTGTAATATTCTAACTTGTGTGAACGAGTTCGCGGTACGGTACCGCACAACCGTTCATACAAGTTAGAATATTACAACCGTCGCCGCCTCCACACCGCCACGCCTCGCGTTTGGAGCTTAAATGTTCAGGGGTAAATTACAAAACAAAGTTAGGAATCACTGGCTTAAAACAATAGGGACGACGACACCACAAAATTGACGTACTTCTTATAAGCTGTCAAAACACGATTCACTAAGTTATTTTGTATAGCAATAACTAGTTTATGATGTCATTGCTATGGCAACACAATCGTCAATTTAAAGCAGCTAAAAATCTAATTTTGTAGTTACTTGAAAATTAATTTGGTTTTCATGGCAATCATTGCTTTATGGTGTCATGATCCCAATCCTGTACAGTCAAGGCCATAAATGTACGTTACAAAGGCGTCAAAAATATCTATACAACTCTGTGCTATTAAACATAAGGTTGATATGTATATATATTTGATGTGCTGGCTCTATATAATATTTATACCATCGACTGTATGTCTCAAGTTCTTATTCAGTATCACCTTAACATAACTATGTATTACAAATCGAGTCGGTTTAAGTGAAACAAAACTGTGCCATGCGTCGTGCTAGCCCCAACTACACAATGTCGGATATATCTGTGCACCTCGCTCTGTGTTCGCGTACGTAGTAGTATTCGACCGACCTTACGGTTAAGGCGAATTTTGGTGTTAAATTGAAATTGCAGTTTAGTTTTTTCTGAAACTGGTTCATGTTTTCTGCATCTGCTAATCTGCCATGGCTGCGTTGCTATACCACATTTAATAGAATAATATATATGTACTTAATAATTTTTATACTTCCTTTGAAGGCCGGCAACAGACCAGCGACTCTACTTGAGTTATTGATATTCATGGGCTGCGGTGATCATTTCCCATCAGGTGACCTGCTTGCTGGTTACCTCCCTCTCATTAAAATGAAAAAAATTAGGTACTTGTGGATATTAAGGCCTAGCTAAGGGATATTGGAGAATATTCAATTTAATCAGCAAGTTTCGATGTAAATAATTTTTTAAGTACATTTTCTATGTCTCCCAACATGACGAGTCTACGCCGACTCTCTTCATATTCTATCACTTCAGCACATATTTGTACCGCATCATACCATAAAATCGCCATTCAATTCGGTTTTAGATGGGTATGTATTACAATACCGATGTACGAAAGACCGAATGTATTAAAACATCGAATGGGTCAAAAGACCGACACGATTTTTTTCTGAAACCGTAAACTTTTCAAAATTTATTAAAACGGCATCATACAGAACCCATTAGGTTAGGTTAGGTTTGTTTTATAACAATCTTAAAAAGTTAACGGTTTCAGGAAAAAATCGTGTCGGTCTTTTGACCCATTCGATGTTTTAATACATTCGGTCTTTCGTACTTCGGTATTGTAATACATACCCGTTTTAGATACTACTCCGGACGCACGTGTGATTAGCTGGGTCCCCACTGAGCGAGCTGCCAATTTTGTTAAACGCAAGGTTCAAAATCGCGTCGAAAACCAGTAATCCAACTTCATACTAGAGCGCCCGATCGACGCACGCACACAGCCAAGCGTCTTACACGGCCGCTAACCAATCTTCGCCAGACAAAACAATGCAGTTCCCACGCTTGCGCCGTGTAAGACGCTTGGCTGTGTGCGTGCGTCGATTCAGGCGCTCTAGTATGAAGTTGGATTATTGGTTACATATTACTTATTCTGTGCCTGGCTATTGTTATTTTATTGTGGCATTGTCTGTAGACTCTCCACGTTCTATGACGTCACGAAGTCAGGTGCACAGATAGCCCCGACACCATACAAGCCGGTGACATGGACCCACCTGATTTCTGCAGCTGATGATCTGCATCGCATGCGTTGTGAAATAAAAAAAAAATCGTCTCAACTACGCACGAAATAACCAACAGCCAATGTTTCTATTATTGATGAACATTTCTAATTCTTAGACGTTTGGCACTGCTAGCGCGGATAGCGAGTCGCCTTATCTCTTTACGCCTAGTCTCTTTTTTAATTTATGCAAACGAAAGAGACGGAATAGAGTAGGTATTTGACACGATTCTAATAACTCCAAGAAGCTTGTAAAACCGTTGAATTTTAATTCTTCATTTTTAGTATGAGGTGGCCAGTTATTGGCGATTTACCCTTCTTTTTTTATGTTGTCATCTACCCTACTTAAATTTGTTTGTAGAGTTAGAAAAAAATAACAAATATATCGACAAAGCGATTCGCTAGCTGTTATTGTAGTAACTAGCCGTGCTTTTTTAGAATTACTTATAACGCTATCGAATGTTTTGAAGTAGACAATATAACCGCTAAGTGCTTGTGTTATTGATATACTTTCGCTAACCATAGTCAGTCAGATTGGTGACAGAAAGTAAATCATTTCACTAATACTACACTATTATTAAGTGTCTATTAATAATTACTATAACCTCGTAAAGCCCACTAAATTTTCAACTATCATAATTTGAATTTTATTGACAATGAATGAACAAAGTTGACATTTGCTTTGACATTATATACTAAACGTAAGCTGGGCCTTACGAGGTAAATAAAGTTCTAATGCACGTTAGTACAATTCTAATAACGGTCAGTTTCACCAGAAATGTTTTAAACAAGTTAGTCTTGTTTTCATAATCTACGTGCATTTTTATCTAAAAAAATAGTGTCTGTAGAGAGATAAAAATTAATAATTAATTTCAGTTTTTTCTGTTGAAGTTTAAGTGATTCAGGAAATTTTTGTTGGATGAAAACTACTCATTGACTTTGGTATACAAAAAAATATATAAAAACCATTGGTAACTTTTTTAAGCCAATCCCAATTGCAAATGGTTTTAGTTCATGGATATAATTATACTTAGATTTTCGTGACACACGGAATACGTCGGTAGAAGCGTTTCATAGACCAGTTATCATTTTTCTCGTATACATGTGATTTGTTTTTTTTTTTTGCCAGAAAAATAATCAAGAGAGGTCTATAAGTAGAAGATCAAAGTTTTTACCCAACTGATTTCTATTATCATCGCTACTCGCGCTCAGAATACCAATTTTTGAAATAATAACACTCAAAAATAATAAAAAAAACATTTCGTTTCTTTTCTTTCAAATCAAATTTTCCATGTCATTGATTACAGCTGTAATTTTTATCTACTACTCTACTATTTAAATTCAACTTCATATTTCACGACTTTCGAATGATACTTTCGAGTAGTATGATTTCAAAAATCGGTTCCTAGTTCATCTAATTTCCACCAGCTAAGTTACTTATACCAATTATTGAAATAGTAGAAAATCGTTTAAGTTGCATTACATTGCGGAGTCTGATTAGAAGGGAAGCGAGTTACATTGCTGAGTCCGTTTGATGCGGTCTCTGAGCTAGTTTCTAACTCATAGTGAAATATATGGATAACTTAAGGGGGTACCGAGTTTTTCGCGCTAATCGATTTTGGGTGGGCGATTATTTCGGGCGTGGGGCCGCATGGGGGAGGCACGATGGCTCAAGATAGGTTGGTTGGACTGCGCGTGTTTTTGGGTATTTTCATCATATTACTAAAACAAATACATATGAAATACATATTTGAATGTGGAGAAATAAATTATAATAGATATTTTCCGTGTTCAGGAGGCGAAACTCTTTCGATTCCTGCAGTAATTTTCAGGTGTTAGAAAGATGAAAGGTTGTCAATTGTAACAATTAGTTTCCTTCTATAATTTTAATTTAATTTTAATGTTTTTATTTTTATTTTTAATTTAATTTTTTTATTTTTATTTTATTATACTACTTTATATTATTGTATGTTACAACTAGCCTCCGCTAAAGGGGTCAATCTGAAAATCAGCGCTGGGGCATGCTGTCATGTGTCCTAGCACTTGCTGAGATTGAGACCCATTGCCGGAACGTAGCTGATTTATTTCCATTTGTTGTTATTTATGTTGTGGCAATAAATGATTTTTTATTATTTTTATTATATTTTAAAAATGTAGCAAAACTACGCCCTAAAAACATGTTGTTTTATTAACATTCAAAAAGTCATGACCTTCCGTGCAGTATTAGCGACGTACTACGAGTTTAATTTATTTTTTAGAGACGACTTTGGATTTTTTTTCTGTCGAGCGAACTACAAGTAATCGTGTTTCGAAAAAAACTGGTCGCTAGAGTGAATCCTCAAATATCTTACATATGAATTTCAGGACTATAGCATTGCTAGTAGTGATACAGCACGAGTTTAAATGAATGCAATAAATGCGGCAAAAACACGGTACCCCCTTAGTCTTTGATCGAGTTTAGCTCGACATGTTTTCGACAGCGAGCGAGTTTGATGTGGTCAATCAAGCGACGCAATGCAACTAACACGATTTTTCTTGCCAGTCTAAGACTTATGGTACAGGGAGTAAAGCTACAGGGTGTCACTCACCACCGGGTCCGTGCGTGACGACGACGGCGGCCGGGGGAGGCTGGATCTTCGGCTCCGACTTCCGGTTGACGAAGTACTGCGATAACAGCTTGCTCCGGAGTTGGTTGCCCTGAATAGTTTAAAGTATTTCGAATGCAATTTTTAACTTCTCTACGTCCAAAAACCCAAGTATCAAATAAAAAAAAAAACATACAACCGAATTGAGAACCTCCTCCTTTTTTTGAAGTCGGTTAAAAAGGAATAAAGTTCGGCGCGCACAGCGGCGCTCTCTTTCAAGAAACAGGCCAAGTGTGAGTCGGACTTATGTATCGAGATTTTTCATACAATAAATAAATTTTCAACAACTTTTTCTTGCCGTTGCTATGGTTACACTAATTTTGTCTCATGGATAACCTAAGCATCAGGATGTTCTATGAAACAGTATGAAGTGTCACTTGGACAACTGAGAACTGAGTAAACAACACGAAAAAGTTGATTCACCGTAATACTTATTTAGAAAAAAAGAGACATGTTTTGCAGATTAGTGATTTTCACCTTTTTTCTTTACTTGTACTCGGGCCTTATTTCTTAATAAAGAAAACTAAGATGGACTACCGTTGGAGCCTCTTGAATGTTTTCCGGCGAATGTTGAATTTTGAAAGTGTTGTCGTCATTTACAAGTTTATAATAAATTTGAATATTAACATATTTTCTACACTTCATTGTAAAACCTTGTCACAGCGTAGTGATAACAAGTAGTGAGGTAACTCAGCCGCCGTCTACAGGGCAACTACGCGGGGGCGCCCCCCCCCCCCACTATAGATTTGAAGACCTCAATCTATCCGATCTTCTGACGCTGGAACTCAGCCAATAGCAGACAGTTATAGCCGAAATAGAGAAGTGTGCATTATTTTTCATCTCTCCTGTTTGGAAAGTTAAATTTTCATGGGAGCCGGGTGGAAAATTGCGTTTTCATCTCAAGGGTGGAAAGTAACTTTTTTTTAATTTTTACGATCAGCCTTGGAGTCGAAGATAATTCAGTTACGTCAGTGACACTTTTTTTCACGTTTCGGCATGGCCACCTAGATGCACGTCGACCATGGAGCTTATATACAACACTGGAGGCTGTACGCCGAACATCCGTTTGAAACAAGAAATTTGATCTAACTTTTTAAATTTGCTTACTAACATTAAACTGACAAAGGAAAAATTACATACAGCCCACTCTAAGCATTCTTACGACATAAAAAAATCTATCTTCTTTTATTATTGGATGGATGGATGGATGGATGGATGGATGGATGGATGGACGGACGGATGGACGGACGGATGGACGGACGGACGGACGGACGGACGGACGGACGGACGGACGGACGGACGGACGGACGGACGGACGCACGGACGGATGGATGGATGAATGGATGTTTACTTTCCTCACAGTCGAAATGAAAAGTAGAGTGTCTAAATCGGGTGAAATTACCCATTTCCGTTCGAGCGCCAGAAATATCTCGGGTTCAATGGGTCCCTTTCCACCCTTGGTTATCAATCTACTATTGAACTTATTACATCGTGACTTCCACTTTGTGACTGTCTGTACGGTTGTGAGCTGCTTACCTTATCTCCGTACTCAGGGTCAACCGCCATCATCTCGCGGAGAGTGCGCAGCACTTTGACGCACAACTTTTCTTCCTTCTCTTCTAGAAGTTTCTCGGTGTGCCGAATAAGTCTGTAGAATGCACAAACGGCCTTCGGTTATAATTATTATTAAACCCGGGACTCAAACTTCAGTTTCCATACTAAAATTATAAACTAAACTGATTAGAAAAGACAGAAAGATAACATTTATTCCTGATATCAAACAATTTCAAAAATAGACAGGAATAAAATTAAAGAAAATGCGCTGCGCATATCACGAAATGGTCTCAAATCAGAAGCTTAGTTTTTAGTTTTTTAAAGTTTAGTTTTTTTTTGGTTCAGTTTAGAGATAGTTTGAGTCCCGGGAAAGGACATAGTTTTTATCGCGGAAAATGACATAGTTCCCGCGGGATAGCGATAAAAGAATTCTCCGTAGACGTACTGTAGAACTATCTACCAACATTTTCATACAAAGCGTTTTTGTACCCACATGTGTAGCTTGACTGTGCGCAGCAGTGGGGTTCCGGCTTTATTGTCTAACTCGCCGGCACTTCCTACTGCTTTCACTATTTCTTTTTATCAAACGGTATAAAATTGTGACAGAAACAGATGATGAATGCTATAGCAAGCGCCCGTCTGTTAGACAATACGGCCTCGAGACCGACCGTGATACGAAAACGGCAAGAGTAGACTCGACGAGAGTCTACATACTCTCGAGAATCTCGTAGGCTTGATTTCCTTCTACGCTGACATCGGTCGCTGACGTCGGTCGAGCGTACCGTCGGTAGCAATCTACAAATGCGTGGCCATCAGCGTCGCTGTGCGGTGCCCCATAGAATATTGTGTTTATTCGTACGCTCGACCGACGTCAGCGACCGATGTCAGCGCAGGACCGGTCAGCTTCGCACTGAGCGCGCGATAGTAGTGTATAGCGCGTCAGCGCACCGACGTGCGCGCGCTGACGAGCGAGACCGACGCGCGCCATCAGCGGCGCGTAGCAATAAATCTGCCGCGGACGTCAGCGTCGCTGTGCGGTGGCCCATAGAGTATTGCGTTTATTCGTACGTTCGACCGACGTCAGCAACCGATGTCAGCGTAGGAGGAAATCAAGCCGTAGTCTACTCGTGTACTGACCTGGAGATGAAGATCCCACTCGTGTCCGCCTGCGTGACCTCGCCAGCGCTCGTGAACAGCAGGTGTGGCTTGTACAGGATGTCCACGAGCAGAGACAACTCTGCCTGCAGCAGCGGCCGGAGTTGTTCTTCCAGCAGAGCCACTATCTCTTGCAGACCTTCCATTACTGACCGGTCGTTTTGTAAGTTTGACTGGAAAAAACATGAACAGAATAAGTGCTTCGTCACTCTATAAGGGTCAGGCCACACGAGCGTAATTTTGGGAGTTGTGAGCGGCAGAATTTCGGTTGCGCCGTACATTGTGTCACGTGAATGTCACGTGATGGCGCGCATATTGTATGGCGCGGACCGAAATTCTGCCGCTCAGGACTCACATAATTACGCTCGTGTGGCCTCACCCTAAGTGAGTGGGATCGTTATAAGAAGTAAAACAATGAAGGATAGGATCGCAATCTATATTAGGAATTCACTCTGGTATTTCGACGTTCAACTTCTAGCACTATTAATGTACGGTCGACCAAGAAAGTGGTCTACCACTTTTGACAAAAGTTTCTGTGACATCTAAATATCCCTAAGTCACTGTCATCATGTTATTGCAACGGAAAATCGACCTCGTTGTATCATGACGTGCAAATGAACTTCGACCGTGGGGGGTAGACCATATTTTTGGCCGACTGTACATACTACTGAAGAGAAACAGGCTAGTACGAAAGAGAATGGCGCGTCAAATATGACGCTTTATGCAGTTGGTGCGATAGGGCAATTTTTTTTTTTTTTTTTTTTTTTATGTTAGAGAGGCCAGACAAACGAACTAGTGGGTCACCTGATGTTAAATGATCACCACTGTCCATAGACACCTGCAGCGCTTTACGCGATGCCAGTGCGTTGTCGGCCCTAACGAGAGGGAATAGGGGAAGGGGGAGAGGGAGGGGGAGAGGGAAGGGGTGAGGTATTGGGCCCCCGGCTCTCTCACTGACCGTACGAAACGCAAGCAGGATTACTGCTGCTTCACGCCGGTGTTCTGTGAGAGGGTGGTACTGCCCCGGACGAGCCGGCCCATTCGTGATGCAGTGGCTAGCTACAACATGGCTCTACCACTACTAATTTGGGACCACTACTATTTTGTGATTTGGGGCATAAATGACGTCACCATGCCAGTTACCATTGCATCGTAGCAATTCATCTATTGGATGATTAGGTGGCGCTAGGGTAGCTATAGAGTCAACAGATGTTGGAAACAAAAGAAATGACATAACACAGATGGTCGAAGAGTATGTACAAACTAATTTGGAGAGAATGCTTTATTTTTTATTTAAATGATTTAAATGTCTTTACCTCGTCGGTCAGCTAAATAAAGCAAAAGGTAAAAAGAGTTAAAAAAATTTGTCAAAAAAATGTTTTGTAATGAACTTTGAATATAATTTATTAAAATAGAATCAATCTGTCCTCCTTTGTCAAGGTGTGCTCGTTCGATGACAAGAACTACGCGCCAGCGCTCTTTCAGCATCGGCAGCGAAAAACCCTCGTTTCCTTTCAAAATTATTACTGTATTCTATTGTAATATCTTAATTTCTGAACTGGTTACCTGTGACGCCATTTTCTCTAGTTTGGATGTTTTGGATGCCAGCAGCCACTTGCTGGTCTGTCGCGAGAGCGCAGCCGCCTTCTCGAACACCGTTTGGATCTTCGCTTCGAGCTCCAGCGGGATCGCTATGGTGCGGGATTTCGCTGCAAACATTACACCAGATTTAGGGGCTGTTTCACCACCTTATTGTCAAACTACTGGTTACGTAACCAATGAATAAACTAAGTACTGCACAAATCTGTCGGCCAGTTTTTTTTCAGTTTCACCCCTCCGGTCCTGTGCAAACTAAGTACCACTTAACTAATCGTTGGTATAACAAAAAGTCGGAATAGCAACGTCCCATTTCACGACCACGGGTTCCTGTTCGCATATTTTCGTTCAAAGAGTCGCTCATTATTAAAGCAAAATAAATCGTAAACTATGTAATTTTTAAACACATCTATTTTTTTGCATAAACAAATGTGTAACATTATAATTAATCCAAAAACGGTATTTATTTACGATACTTTGGTTAACAATAACAAAGAAAAATAAAATCACGTAAAACGAATCGAAAAGTGGCGCCAAACCCTTTGACAGATTAACTTTTTTTTTAGTGGCGATGTACAAGTTCAGGTAGAAAAAAGTCTGTAATTATAAAATATTACGAAATTTTGGATTTATTTTTAAATACTATAAGCGTACCTATATTTTTTATTCAAATCTTGATATTTAAATTCTCGTTCGCTATTTAGCATGACTTCTTTCTTTAAAAAATAAAAAATACTTTGATTTATTTTTCTGAAACCGGCTGAAGGGCTCTCCAACCATGGCCACAAAAAAATAAACTAACTAATTAAAAAGATATGTGACGGATAAAAATGCTAAATGCCACCTGATCTGATGGTCAAATTAAGAAATAGTTTGTCCGTCACTTAGCGCTAATCAAGACTGGTTGTTGGAATGATACAAAAACTCAAGTCCACCATTCACTCACTCACTAAGTATATAAATATGTAATCATTCATTCGATCAATTACCGTTCATTCAAATCTTTTATTCTTTTTCTCATTCATTCTAATACAGAGCGTTGTGCTGTACACATGTTTTTCATTACGTTATCCCAAACCTCCAACAGGTTATGGGCCCAGTCACGTGTTATTCAAAAATTTCCGTTACAATTTTCATCAAGTGAAGTTTAAACAACATGGAATCGCGAAGCAAAAGAAATATTCAGCAATTTAATGGCGACCGTTATAGTACGTGGAAGTTTCGTATAAAATCATTATTAGAAGAACTTCAAGTATCTTGTGTGATAGAAGAACTTCCGCCAGAAAAACCTGACGCCGAATGGACTAAGAAAAACCTCATCGCTAAAGGTACGATAGTTGAATTTTTGGGCGACGCATTTTTGAATTTTGCTCAAAATACCGTTACGGCAAAATCCATTATTGACAATCTCGATAAAATATATGAGAGACGAAGCTTGGCCACGCAATTAGCGTTACGCAAGCAACTGTTAAATTTAAAATTGCAGCCCGATGTGAATCTTGTCCAGCATTTCACAAATTTTGATATTATAATCACGGAATTGATTTCCGCTGGCGCCAAACTCGACGAGATGGATAAGATTTCCCACCTCTTACTTACACTACCTGCTTATTATGATGGCGTTATTACTGCTCTGGAGACGCTTAGTGAAGATAATTTGAATCTAGCTTTCGTAAAAACCCGCCTTCTAGACCAGGAAGTTAAAATTAAGAGTGAGACAGACACCGGGTTGAAAGTACTTCATACTGCAAAAGATAATTTTTCGACTTATGTACCTAATCACAAAAGGAAGAGGACTACGGATAAAACTTCAACTTACATTCCTGATTTTAAAAGGAAGAAACCTAATAATTATCATCAACAGCCTAAGACAAATTTCAGACCAAAAAATTCGTTCTACAAGACATCCAATATGTATTGTGATTTCTGTGGGCGGCGAAACCACTTCAAACAAGATTGCCGTTATTACAAGAAGTCGGAAGCGAACAATGGCGGCACGGAAAAACGCCAAACCGCCGCTCACGGCGCCGCTGTTCAACCTACCCGCACCAACACCAGCAAGGACGGTTTCGCTTTTATGTTCTCACAATGTAAGTCATCCAACTCTGATCATGATAATAATCAAATTACTTTCATTTTAGATTCGGGAGCAACGGACCACATTGTGAATACACAGGACATTTTTTCTACATACGTTCAACTACCTTCTCCATTAAAAATAAATGTAGCAAAAAATGGAGCTTTTATACAGGCACTAGGACGAGGTAAAATTGATGTCACTTCAAACTTAGGAGTGCAGGGCTCCATCGACGAAGTTTTGTATTCGCCCGAGGTGCCGTATAATTTACTATCAGTAAATAGAATTCAACAAGCAGGTATGTCGGTTATTTTTAATAATGAAGGTGTTCATATTTGCAAAAATAATGAGTGTATCATCTCAGGTAACGTTAATAATGGTCTATTTAAGATAACATTCCAAGTTAACTTACAAAGTGCTTTAAATCTAAGTAAAAGTTCAAATACATATGAATTGTGGCACAAGCGACTTGGCCACCTAAATAAACAAAAATTTACCCATCTTAAAAAATTGATTGATGATTATGCCATACTTGATAAAATAATCCTACCCACTAACGAGTTATGTGAATCATGTATTATGGGTAAACAATCTCGACTTCCCTTTGCAAAAGCAAAACAAGCACGTATTAACAATAGACCACTTTTTATAGTGCATACTGATGTATGTGGGCCGATAACGCCCTCTACAATTGATGATAAAAACTATTTTGTCAATTTTATAGATGACTACACTCACTATACTGTTACCTACTTGATGTATTCTAAATCTGAGGTATTAAAGTGTTTTCAAGATTACGTAGCTAAAAGTGAAAATCTATTTAATTGTAGGGTAGTCAGTTTATATTGCGACAACGGCCGCGAGTATTTGTCAAATGATTTCAAAGACTATTGTGTCAGCAAGGGAATAACGTACCACCTAACAGTGCCCTATACCCCCCAACAAAATCCGGTCTCCGAACGGATGAATCGCACGTTGACCGAAATGGCTCGAACCATGGTCGCAAGTGCGAAATTAAATAAACAATTTTGGGGTGAAGCCATTTTAACAGCTGCTTATTTAACAAATAGGCTTCCCACTAAGGTGCTTGTAAATAAAACACCGTATGAAATGTGGCACGGTACGAAACCGAAAATAGACCACTTGAGAATATTCGGTTCCACTGCATACGTCCATGACAAATCTAGAAAAACCAAATTTGACAACAAGTCTTTTAAGTCCATATTAGTTGGGTATGCACCTAACGGGTACAAATTATTTAATACTGAGACTAATGACTTCTTTATAGCTCGAGATGTATTATTTGACGAGTCAAATTTTGTTCAATCTAGACCAACATGCGGCAGTGATGAAATTCCCGCCAAAATCAGCAAGCCAGACAATAAGTCGGTGGAGTTGATAGGCAATGACTTATTAAATGAGTCACCTGACACAGAGTCTGGCTGTTTACGACGCAGCGATAGAATACGAAATCTACCCTCAAAGAATTATAAACAAATGAACGACCCTGATTTTTCAATTCTATCGCTGTGTTCCGAACAACCGTTACCATTGCCAATTCATTTTAATGATATTTTTAACCGACCAGATACAAACAAATGGTTAGACGCAATAAAAAGCGAGATTGATTCGTTACGTAGCAACCAAACTTGGTGTCTTGTTGATAAACCAAGCGACGTGAATGTCGTAAGTTGCAAATGGGTTTTTCAGATTAAAAATAATGAATTAGGTGACCCCATACGATACAAGGCCCGATTAGTCGCGCGAGGCTTTAGCCAGCAATATTTACATGACTACGACGAAACGTTCGCACCAGTAGCTAGGATTACTACATTTAGATTAATGTTAGCATTCGCGAATCAAAATGATTTACTTATACATCACATGGACGTTAAGACGGCCTTTTTAAATGGTATTTTAAAAGAAGATATTTACATGCAAGTACCAGAAGGCATTTTATCAAAATCTAATGAAGTATGTAAATTGAATAAAACGCTTTACGGCTTAAAACAATCATCAAGATGCTGGTATGAACGTTTCGATCATGCAATCAAAGATTTTGGTTTTGAAAGTTCAAAAGTTGACCCATGTTTGTACATATTAAATAAAAAATCTATTAATGATAATGTATATATAGTTTTATATGTCGATGATTTAATAATAATAACAAAATGTATCGATAAAATGAACCATTTTAAAAGATGTTTGATGCAAAAATTTGAGATGACTGATTTGCTAGACATCAAATTGTTTTTGGGCATAAGAATAGAAAGAACCAAAGATAAAATAACTTTGGACCAATCAACATATCTACAAAATGTTTTAAACAAATTTTCAATGAGTGATTGCAATAATTCAAAATCACCTTTTCCAAGTAAAATCAATTATGAAGCATTGAATAGTGACATACACTATAACGCTCCTTGCAGGAACGTCATTGGCTGTCTAATGTATGCAATGCTTTGTACACGGCCAGACTTGTGCGCCGCTATTAGTATACTTAGTAGATATCAAAGCAAAAACAATGAAGAGCTATGGAAATGTTTAAAACATCTTATGAGATATGTTAAAGGGACTATGAATTTAAAATTAACTTATTCCAAATGTGATAATGGGCAATTAATATCTGGTTTCGCGGACTCTGATTGGGGAGGCGACGTAATAGACAGAAAAAGTACAACAGGGTATTTATTTCAAATGTTTGACAACTGTACAATTTCGTGGAGCACACGGAAACAGAATACAGTCGCCGTCTCTTCAACAGAGGCCGAATACATGGCTTTATTTGAGGCTGTAAGAGAGGCTATTTGGATAAGGTCATTACTTAATAGTATATACATCAATGTAACTAAGCCTATCATTATATATGAAGACAACAATAGTTGCATTAGCATTGCTAATAATCCCACAAATCACAAAAGGTCTAAACATATAGACATTAAATATCATTTTATACGTGAACAAATCAGTAACAATGTGATAATGCTAGAACATATTTCCACAGGAAACCAACTAGCAGACATGTTCACGAAGGTGATACCTATGACCAAGTTCCATGATTTACGGATTAGATTGAATTTAATATGACTTTGTTATGATTGCCTAACAAGAATAATCAAATTATGTACATTTGTATTGTATAATACTTAATTAAAATTGTATTTGTATTATAGGATACTATACTTTAGTTTTTGAGGGGGACTGTTGGAATGATACAAAAACTCAAGTCCACCATTCACTCACTCACTAAGTATATAAATATGTAATCATTCATTCGATCAATTACCGTTCATTCAAATCTTTTATTCTTTTTCTCATTCATTCTAATACAGAGCGTTGTGCTGTACACATGTTTTTCATTACGTTATCCCAAACCTCCAACACTGGTGAAACAGAAATTTTTATTCCATGTGACAAATAAGGTTATGATCAAGCTAATCCGAACTTTAAAAAAAGTGGTGAAACAGCCCCTTAATACAGTAAAATTACATAAAGTTTACCAGTAAAATTACATGGTTTGCCTTCATTTCATATTCAACTTTAACGGCCTACAAATAAAGCCAATTTTAGAATACTGTTACCCACGTTTGCAGATTTTGTAATAGCTACTTTATTTGTATGGTGTTAAAGTTGGAAATTAAATGAAGGCAAGCCATCTGTCAGTGGTAAACTAAAAGTAAACTTATTGTACACCAGATTTAATAATAAGTAGATATTAGCCTTATAACGTGCTATTTTGCATTTGCTGTCATTTATTGACAAGTGATTTCAAACAATGTCTTCATTGTTTTAAGGAATAAATTTGATTGTAATAAGTAAAGAAATTGGCAACCATAGTTGCACAAAGCATACGAGTGGTTATAAACGCGCAAGCTTGTGCGCGTGCGTGTTTGTTACTCTAGAATCTAGATTACAACCATAGACCTAGAGCTTGACCTAGGCCTATAGCTGAACCGTTTGAATGTGTCCTCGCCCGCGCGGTACATGGGCTGGGAGGTATGACGACAAAGGGGCCGGGGGAGGTGCGGGAGGTAGGCACACGAGGCGCTCTCGCCGCCCGTTTTCGGCCCCTTTGTCGTCATACCCCCCAGCCCCTGTACCGCGCGGGCAACGACTCATTTAAACGGTTCAGCTATAGGCTTATGCTATATCTCCTGCCTCGATAGAGGTCAATCGCTTGTTAATTTTAAATAAATAATAAAACCAGTTAAGCGTGAGTCGGACTCGCGCGCCGAGGGTTTCGTACAAATTTGCAGGTATGTCAAAATATACGCCATAAACAGCCGTAACTATAATACCTAATCCAGTTTTAGCAGAGCCCTAGTCTAAGTAAAATGTACGCAGTGTGGGATCATTTTATATTGGTTGACCGGGACCCCCTTGATGTATAATTCAATTATATTTTTATTATTAGTTGTTATAGCGGCCACAGCAATACATAAATCGGTGAAAATTTCAAGTATCTAGTTAACCCGTCACGCGTCCACCATACTAAAATTAGTAAAATTTATTTTTATGCGGGATATGTCCTAGAGACTTCAGTAGTAGTCTCTAGGACATTTCCCGCGAAAAAAAGTTAGGGACTAACGTAGTCCCTAGGACGCGTGACGGGTTAATGGCCATTATAAATATCGATTTTAAAAAGCTGAAAAAACCACGTTACTTAAATAAGGACCCCATTTTTTTTTTTTTTTAGTATTTGTTGTTACAGCCACAGTATAATCAGTGAGAATTCCAAGTGTAGCTATAACGGTTCAATAAATAGTGCTCTGTGTCAGAGGGACAGACAGCGGAGTCTCAGTAATAGGGTCCCATAGGCACCCTTTGGATACGGAACCCTAGTGTTCTTACCGACTTTGCTGAGTGTCCTTATGCAGTTCTCCACGTTAAGTTTCTGCGGCGGTGTGAGCCACGGGCACTGGTAGATGCGGAACGTGGTTTGCAGGAGCTTCACGAATATCGACTGCCGCGTCTGCGAACACATATAATGTTACTAACAGCTTCTTCACACTCGTGAAAACAGCGTGTGTAGTGAGGCTATAATTGATAGGGAAGAGGGCACTCATCAATTACGTCGAACACTGAGATTCTGGTGATTTGTGAAACAAGCAAAATAACTGAGACTGGCATAATAAGTGTGGTGTTGGCTTTGATCAATTATAAATTAACTACCTACCCTCCGAAGCGAGCGGATGTATTTTTAGCATACTCTGTTTGAAATTATTCATTAAAATTGATAATGTCCTCTAAATGCAGTGCTTGTTGTGGAACTATAAGTGATTTATCCTTCATGGAGTGCTCAAGTAAAAATTGCAAGAAGTTATACGATCTGAGGTGTCTTGCGATCGAACGAGAATTGTTTGTCAATTTTTCGAAAGATTACAAGGATCAATGGGTGTGTCCAGAATGTGTGTGCGCGAACCCTAAACGCAGCAATGTTAATACTCCTCCCAAGCAGCAAAAAATTGGTTTTATAATTATCCTGGAACCACCATTTTATCAGGACTATAACGGGATAGTAAGGTCTTATAACAACGGAAAAGGGCCCAATTTATAGGCATACTTTTTCTTTTAAGGCACCCATAATAGACTTGGTGGCTACTACTTAGACCACTAATATCCCTATAGTCGAACTACGCAGAACTAACTGCTCCCCGCGAAGTCAACTATTAGCGTCTTACAGAACCACACGCGACTTTATCGTACTCCGTGCTTCTGTTACAAGCCCTTTCAAAAACAGTTGGAAATCATAAAGTGAACGTGGTTGTTGGAGCGTATATTGAAAAAAAAATTACAAGTAAATATTTGATATTTGATAAATAGGTAAGTTATTTTCCTTAATAATGTATTATCTACAGTGTGGCATAATAATAAACGCGTTACGTGTGTTCGTGTGGCAAACGATTATTTTCGACGAAGTATAATATGTTTTATATCTAAATTTTTACTCGCTTCTTGAATTTAGTGTATACAATAAGTTGCATTTGGAAATAATATTCATTTTAATAAGGCATACAATTAAAAGTTGCCATTTTTTACAATTAGCCTTCCGAAGTTCATTACAAAACTGTTATAGACGTTCTTGGTATTAAAATGGTTTGCATTAGAACCACACCATCGCCATGCTGTTAGGAATTAGGGTTCCATAAAATTATTTTAAAGCCCGAATGATTTTTTAAATAGGGGATTTTCGGCTACGATTTAAAAATAAAATAGTTCCTAAGTGATTGATAGATGGCATTAACAAATAATGAAGTGGCAAAGATGTACCTATTAACGGTGGTGTTGTTATGAGGGTTTTTTGACAGGCGAAATATCTCTAGACGGCGTTAGTATCGTGAGGTTTGTTTGACATTTGCGTCGCGCTTGTGATTGGTTAAATAACTAAATGAGCCAATCGCAAGCAAGACTGAACGTCAAATGGACCTCACGATACTAACGCCATCTAGCGATATTTCGCCTGTCGAAAAACCTTCATTAAGAAAATATGAAGTTTAAACATAAAATTGCAGCGAAAATTACTTTAAAACGTGACGTATTTTATGGTCATTAAGGAATTTTATTGATTCTCGAACTCGATAATGTAATTAATTATTTATGAACGCCATCTGTCTTTTAGAACAATTTGTTTTTATTTCGAGCTGTCAGAAAATCCCTCATGGCTCTCGTGTCTTATTTTTAATATTTTTAGGTTTATGTGTCATCCTTTGAACCTATCGTAGTGCTTATGGACATCGATCGCTTTATGACTAAAAAGGATTTTCAAGCTTTAAAAACATTAAGATGGCCTTGTAATAAAACGCACTTCTTGCTGTCTCACAAATGCCATGGTTGTGGCCATAGCGTTTCAAAAAATTCTGGAGAAAAGCCTATTCACTTTGTTATGGATGAAGAACATATAAGATCTTTGCTAAAAGAAGATAAATTTTAGTGCACAAACATACACAGCCCATTCTCTGACATCACAACGCAATTCAATTTTTTTTTCATATTTTAAACTGGAATCGTCTACACGTTCTTCTTCGTGCGAAGATTCCCCACTAATGCTCTCCTCGTGGATTAAATCTAAACTAGCGCTGTTTTGTCCAGACCCATCAATATTAACATTTTGTGTACAATTTTGAAATTTACTATTTTGTCCGGAACCCTCACCAACTTCTACGATACTTCCTTTGCCCGATATAAAGGTAGAACCTGACACATGAATTAACTGTTGATATGTTTTTTGAACTTTTCTCTTATATGAACCACTTTTTTTCAACTGCTTCCATTTCCTCGAATCCATTTTTGTAAAAGATTTGTATCCAAATTTTGTAACAGGAAGAAATAGTAAGTTACAAAATTTATAATCAGGAGCCACGCACGACACAACAAAATAGCTGCGATGGGACTATAACAGTATTTATGTGACCATTAAAAGCAATTGTACACTTTTACTGGACTTCACGAAGACAATTTTGGATAGTAATTATATTACACGGAACTCTTATAATAATGTTAAGATTATAACAGCGTTCGACATATCCACAATGGAACCAAGTATACTTACTCTTGGAATAAGCCGTTATAGAACTAATTTACTTATTATTGATCCACATTGTGAACTTATAAACCCTTATAAACTCAAGTAATAAGTGCAAATGGTTTTCAGTACATTTAGTTCTAATTGATACTCTTATAAGCATACTTTGCTTACAATGGACTTATAATTATTCTTGTAGGCAATTATAAGTATAGCTTACCAGAGCAAGTATTCTCAAGCGTGTTTACACCTTTGCAGTACTTTTATAGGACATCTCAGCTTATACTTTGCTGTTAATTTAGGTCTATAAGCGGTAATAAGTTAACTTATAAGGACGGATGTCCTACAAGAATAACTAGACTCCGTGCATGCTATAATAAGCGGGGCAGCAAATTCTAGAACCAATAAGAGACCGTTATTAGTGCCGCAGGCCTATAAAGCGTGCACTATAGGATAATTTTGTTGCTTGGGGCTGTCCGTTCACCGGCAATCGTCAAGACCTACACCCCTTGTGATAACGTTAACACTCAGCGCGGCAGTCGCGGTAAGGCCCAGGCCCAGCCGCAGGAGGCGGACGGGCAAGCAACACTACTGGCCGAACTCAGGGCATTCCGAGAGGAGGTTATTACTCGATTGGATACTCAGGCCACTGCAATAAACCATATTAAAGATATATGCAATACAACTAAAACAGAACTGCGTGATCTACAAGCCAAAACGAGGGTACTTGTTGAAAAACTTGTTGATGTTGATGAACTAAAAATTCAGTTAAACATATTGACTGTTCGTAATCGAGAGCTCGAAAACATCATAAGCACCAGTATACCGAAACCGACGTCGGACGTCTCTACCAATACTGTGTTGACAAACAAAATGTCATATTCCGAAGTAGCAAGCGGTAGTCCGACAAAAGTAAAGGACGGTCAGGTGGATAATCATACGAGTGGAGCCACGAAAACTGCGAAACGGGCTTCGATGAAAACAAACGAAGAAGCCGACAAGAATAATGTGAAGGCGAAAAGGCGCCAATCTAAAGAAATTATTAGAGGTCAAAATACCTCTGTTAAGGAAATACAAGCTATGGAGCGAAAAAAGCACCTCCATGTATGGCGACTGCATTCAGAAACTACCGTGGAAAAGCTATTCGCATTTGTGAAGACTGTCTGTGGTTCGGAGGTGGTGGCTAAAATTGAAAAAGTCAACCACAAAACTGAGCGTGGCTATGCTTCATTTATTGTAAGTGTGTGTCTTCAATCGCCTGTCACAGCCTGAGGTGTGGCCAGTAAATGCTGAAGTTAGTGAATGGGTTTGGTTTCGGAGACATAACAAACAGTCACATAAAGCCGGGTAAAAAAATTGACATAATGTACCAAAATGTTCGGGGTCTTCGAACTAAACTTAATTACTTCATTACTAACGTAGAAGCTTCAAGTGCAGATTTATTGGCGGTGACAGAAACAGGTTGTAATGAATCCATCCAAGACGCAGAGATTGTACCGCCGAATTATAACATTATTAGATGTGATCGAGCGGACGGACGCAAACAGGGCGGCGCGTTTTTAGTGGCCACACACGAGTACGAGATGCGTCAAATATCTTTGCCCGGAGATGTCAATGTTAACAGCAGTTCATTTGAATTAGTTGCTGCTACCGTTCATTTTAAAAATAAATTGTTGTTTTTGTTTTGTGTAATTTATATACCCCCAAGTAGTAGTGAATCGGAGTATATGAATCTGTTTAGGATAATTGAACAGTTATGTATTAAATATAAGGAAACTATTGTGATGGGAGATTTCAATTTATATTCAGCCAATGCAAATGTTAATAATTATTTTGAATATTTTATGGCCTTTTGTGAATTCACTCAGAGCAATAAAGTTCCTAATTGTAATGATCGACAGTTGGATTTAGTGTTGAGTGCAGTGGGCGGGGTGCGTGTGAGCGGCGCCGACGAGCCGCTGGTGCCGGTGGACACGCATCACCCGCCGCTCGCGGTCGAGCTGCGGCTGGCGGGTGGCGGAGGGGAGACGAATGTCCAGGATGAGCCGATACCATTGCAATGGAATTTCAACAAAGCAAATTTTTCCCTCTTGTATTCTTTAATGTTGGATACCGACTGGGGCAAACTCTATACTATTAATAATCCTGAGGAAGCGCTGGAGTTTTTTTATAACACCATTAATCAGATGTTGGAAGATTGTGTGCCTAAAAAGAGACAAAAGGGGATAAATTCCAGGTACAGCTACCCAGAATGGTATACTGCGGAGGTAATTCGCAGCATAGAAGCTAAAGGGAGGCTTCATAAGCGATATAAGGCGAGTGGATTGCAATGTGATTACGAAAGGTTTGCGAAATGTAGGGCTAATGTAAAACGATTAATCGAAGGGGCGCACTCTTACCATCAGGATAAAATTCAAAGGGAACTTGCTAGGGATCCCAAAAGTTTCTGGAGGTACGTAGGATCAAAGGGAAAGGCTAAGACACGTAATAAAATAACAAAAGATGGTAACATTATTCCTAATTCTCAGTGTGCCAAAGAGCTAGCTACCTTTTTTCGGTCTGTATATGATTCGCAAATGCCAAAACTAAATGTAGACGCGGCGGTGGCGGCGAGCAGGGCGGGGAGTGCGCGGGTGCATATTGGGCAAATAAAACTGAACCAGGTGGAGAAAGCGCTAGATCGCCTCAAGCCGAAGCGCTCGGCGGGACCTGATGGCATACCTGCGTATGTGGTCAGAGACTGTCGAGCGGTGTTGGCTGAGCCGCTACTGCACATATTTAACTTGTGCATTCAGTACTCGCTTTTTCCTAGCCAGTGGAAGGTAACGCGAGTTGTGCCGGTGCCTAAAAGCGGCCAGGGTAATGATGTTAGCGGCTGTAGACCGGTGGCTATTCTGTCGACGCCGGCGAAGGTATTCGAGTCAGTGGTACAGAGTTGTGTGTTTCAGCAAATGAGTGCTCAACTATCAGAGACACAGCATGGCTTTCGCCCAGGTCGTAGTACTACAAGTAATTTACTTAACTTTGTTACATGCGTAGTTCCTAAGGTGGACGCGGGGATACAGGTCGATGCTGCCTACTTCGATTTCAGAAAAGCTTTCGATATGGTCGACAATGATATCTTGCTTGAGAAGTTGGCGGCGGTTGGCTGCACCCCGCGAACACTCCGTTTTTTTGCTAGTTACATGAAGGACAGGCAACAGTTTGTAGATTATGGTGGTTACAAATCCGACCCCTATTATACTCGGTCAGGAGTGAGTCAGGGGAGTAATTTGGGCCCACTGGAATTTATCATAATGATAAATGATTTGCCGGAAGTCGTAGAAGAGGCCACTTGTCTGCTGTTCGCGGACGACCTGAAGTTGCTGCAGGCGGTGACAAGCGAGTCAGATGCGGAGAGGTTTCAGAAAGAGATAGACAGGGTTGTTGCTTGGAGCCAAAGAAACAAACTCTCCTTCAATATATCTAAGTGTACAGTAATGACATTTAGTAGGGCAAGAGCTGCTATTAATTATGATTATGCTGTAGATGGGGTACCACTCAGGAGGGTTACAACGGTGAGAGACCTGGGGGTGGATGTAGACAGTGAGCTAACGTTTCGTAATCATATTGTCAATGTCTGTAAAAAAGCCTTCAGAAGGCTAGGTTTTATACTCCGTCGAGCAGAGGGCTTTAATAGCATCAGGGCTATATGCGCTCTGTACAATGCTCTGGTGAGGAGTATATTGGAAAGCAATGCGATAATCTGGGCACCGCATGAAGCTAAGTACATCCTCATGCTAGAGAAGATCCAGAATAAGTTTACCAGATACTTATACATGAGGATGTACTCGGTTTACCCCTATTTCCCCTTAATGTACCCAACATTATTCGTAATAGGAATGGTCGGATACAATAAACTAGAAACCAGGCGGGACCTCGCATTGGTTACCTATATTTTGGAATTAATTCGGGGCAAGCGGAACAATCCAGACGTATTGAAGTGCATAAACCTGTGCGCTCCCGATAACTACGCGGGGCGCCGGCGCCAGCCGCCGCTGCTGGCCGTGCCGCGCGGCAGGACCAACTTGCTGGGCAAGGCGCCCTTCACACGCGCCCTCGCTACTCTCAACCAGATAGCCGATTCAGTTGACCTGTTTCATTGAACTCTGAGTGAATTCAAAAGTGTTGCCTTACATATAATATGTTATGAACGTTAAATATAGTAAATAATTGTGTTGTTAAAGGCCTTCTCTATCGCCTTAGGTTTTTTATTCCTGTAATGATAGTGTAAGTGATAATGTAAATAAATAAATAAATAAATAAATAACTGAAGATACACATTGCCGAACAAAATCCCCTTCAAAGAATATCTGAACTTTTTTATTTGTTTGCATAACAATTAAAATCATCACCTACACAGAAATTTGAACCTAGTCTTTACTTCATTACAGTCGAATTTCGGTTGACACTTGACAGCTAAACTTGACAATTTCACGCAACGTACTGAGAAAAAAGAAGGCCACTTTTATCAAAGTGGCGCTCATTTGGTTCGGACATTTTCGGGTGCGCGACTGTGGATACACAGTTATAATTGATCAAAGGGTGTTGGGTTTAGAATCATTGCATCTCTCCATTTCTTCCGTGGATATCGTAAGGAGCGAATAAGGAAACAGGTTAAGGTATATTGTTGGCGACAGGCTAGCAACCTGTCACTAACTATTGTACAGTCAACGTCATAAATAAGTGATCACTTTCGTACCTTGTCGCTTTCAGTCGTTACATAATTTCGTATGGCGTTTCAAACATGACGTTGAAGTGACAAGGTACAAAAGTGATCACTTATTTATGACGTTGACCCTACCACTTTTACCTTTAAACCTAAAATTACTAATAGTGGCCTCGAAACGTTAATGTAACGTCTCGTGTGCTCTGCCTACCCCCTTTGGGCATACAGGCGTGATTTTATGTATGTCATAATAATGAGTGTTAGCAATGGGGGAGTTCTACAGCAACCAACTAAAATTTAATCACTACTAAATTTATCTCGACGTTTGGGCTACTGAAGCAATATTTGAGTCATGATCATGATTGAGTTCCCTGTGACTGTGTGCATTTAGAATGAAAATACACAAACGGGTATATACAAAATCAATTCACGACTTTTTCAGAGAGAAAAGATTAATTTATATTTGGCTTAAGCTGATTTACGTTACGACAAATAAATAGTTAATAGATTGAGTTGGCAAAAAAGTGAAATAATAACTAGCTATTGCCATACAAAATCTATAGGAGAATCGTATTTTGATCATAAAAGGTACGTCAGTTGATTGGTGGTGTCATAATCTCTATAGAGGTTGGGAAATATTTCAAAAACTACGTTTAGTCGATCTTGACAGAGTAAGGCGTCAAAGACGTAATGTAAGATCAAATAGAAATGTTAAAGGTTACACATATTTAGGAATACACATTATACTTACAATAAGTTTAAGTCCGAAGCCGCACAATGAACAGAAAATAAATTGTTATTATTTTAAAGTATGAGTAATATTAATTTTTTTTATATGTTCATATGTATAATTTTATAGCAACCCCTTGGTTAAGACTCACAAAAAAATTAAATTACCAACTGCAAATGTACACTCTACAACTCGAATCAATACTGATTACCAAGGTATGTATGTGGATGGAGTTCGAAAAGTTGGGCATCTTAACGTCAGTTAAAATATGTATAAAAGTTTTCCGTTGTGATACGACAATTAAACATACAATTGTATGAGTAACTTTCGTGTTACAACGGAACTAATTCTAGTCAGTCATTTAAGGTTAACTACCATTTAATGTAGTACAACTTATTGGTCTCCACCTCCACCCATGTATGCGGATGATTCAACATTTTTTGTAATCAGTCCCCAGTTGTCAAAGTGACATCTTCGTACTGTTTCATACAAAATTCCTTAGGTTGTCTTTTGTTTTGCTACAAAATTTGTGTAACCATAGCAACGGGTAGCAAGAAAAGTTGATTCACCAATGTATACGTAGTGGCCATAATTCTAGAGACAAGCTTGACAATTAAAGGGTTACCAGGGTTAGACGAAATTAAATAAGTGATGTGGCCGATATCGATAATCAGTGTCGACTGGACTATATGATTTGATATAAGACGGGTTTTTTTACTTCCTTGTCTTCCTTTAATGATATCTTACATTGAATGAAATGTAAATTGTTAAATTAATTTAATCATATCACCGTAAGTAATGAATAAATACCACTGGTAGTCAAAGCCGTAATGTTTTTTTTACTATCGACACGAACAAGTACTACCCTGTCTGTGGCAATTATGGCCACTACTATAATGGTATGGCATGTTCTGGGAGTCCGGGTGCGCACCAACCTGCACGGTGGTGCTCTGGTCACTGAAGGGCGAGTTGAAGAAGGTGCAGATGGTCTGGACCAGCACGTCGGTCACGTAGTCCACCCACGCTTGTGGCACGCCGCTCACCGCTGAAGCTGTCGACGAAGGCCCGGGGACTGCCGGCAAGAGATCATTACCGTATGGTCTGAGTCATCATCATCATCTTAGACTATACACCGTGTTTTTTTATTTCCGTTGAATTCGACACGTTGCTCGGTACATAAGTTAACAGTAACTACCTGCTATATTGATTTGTTAAAATTAAAAAAAAAGCGCGGCATTTTTCGTTCAGATATTGGTCGTTTTAACGACCGCTTTAGCCTAGTTGGTAGTGACCCTGCCTACGAAGCAAGAGGTCCTGGGTTCAAATCCCGGTAAGGGCATTTATTTGTGTGATGAGCACGAATATTTGTTCCTGAGTTATGGATGTTTTCTATGTATTTAAGTATTTATTTATCTATATAAGTATGTTTATCGTCGTCTAGTACCCATAGTACAAGCTTTGCTTAGTTTGGGACTAGGTCGATTTGTGTAAGATTGTCCCCTAATATTTATTTATTTATTTATTTTTATTCACGATTATTGATACAATACCAATGTTTACGATTATGACATTGATGTGATATATAATAAAAGAAAAAGTATGTAATGTCGAACAATCTCGCCTCAATAAATCTTCTTAGATGAGATCTCAGGCCACAGAATCCCACGCGATGTGCGGATTGGGAACTTAACATACACCACTGAATATCTTTGCAGACGAAGTTTTCCTTTGACCTAGCCTCCCAAACAAGTAACTCTCAAGTTTTTCAGAATTTTCCATTTAAAAAACAAAATGACCACGTACCTGCCACAGACAAGTGCGATCCGTCGTTGTTCAATATAGCCTGCATGTCTTGCAGGAAGGAGCGCTCGAACAAATCCCACATGTAGTTGCTTGAGTAGATCTCTTTCATCTCCACTTCTGTGTCGATGTAGCAGTGGTTGAGGAAACCGACGTATGCCTCTTTTACCTGTATAACAAAATAAAAAATATATATCACACTAAATACAAACTAAAACATGGATGCACCTAAAACCCAGAAAAAAGACCAGCGCTGGGAATCGAAACCTCCTCAGCATTCCGTGCTCCGTGCTAAACCCCTACACCACCACTGGCCAATGGGTTCGATTCCCAGCGCTGGTCTTTTTTCTGGGTTTTTCTGTGCATCCATGTTTCAGTTTGTATTTAGTATGATATAAAGCCACACCAGAAATATATGACTATTCGCTATGTTGCGGAATTTCATTGGAACTAATTTCTTACACTGGCAATAATTTTAATGATTGTCAGTGTCACTGTGGCGGTTTCTTTGAACAATAACAAAAATGTCCAAAACGATCTGTAGTCAACAACGGATCATTGTAAATAATGTTTATTATAAACTACTGGAAAAAAAAACGCTTGAGGAATGAAACTATTTCGCTACAAAACCTTTCCAAATTAACATCAGAGCTAACAGGTAGGTAAACATTGTAAAATCGCTGTCAATTGAAATTGCGAACAATATAAATAAACCATTTAATGAAATATCCATATTCTAGCACTTGTTTATTGTTAGCTATGCTATGAAGTATCTTTTTGTATTTATTTTTTCAACTTCATTTTTTATTACTTTTACGGTCATCCCGTGAAATCATATATTTCATACTAAATACAAACTGAAATATAGATGCACAGAAAAAACCCCAGAAAAAAGACCAATGCTGGGAATCGAACCCAGGTCCTCAGCATTCCGTGCTGCGTGCTAAACCCCTACACCACCACTGGTCTAGAGATTAGACACGAATCTTTCCTATACATTAGAACTATGTCTATGGCGCTACTGTCTAACTTGTTTAAAGTTGCACAGTAGCGCCATCTCTTGTCCAGGTGAGCGGTTAGTTCCGAAGGAGTGTTGATATCTCTCGATAGAGGGTATAACATAGATGTGTGCTTGTCACTGCATAAGGTGATAATTTAGCAGACTAAAATGTATGATGTATAGGAAAGATTCGTGTCTAATCTCTAGACCAGTGGTGGTGTAGGGGATTAGCACGCAGCACGGAATGCTGAGGACCTGGGTTCGATTCCCAGCATTGGTCTTTTTTCTGGGGTTTTTTCTGTGCATCTATATTTCAGTTTGTATTTAGTATGAAATACTTGTTTATTGTATTAATGGTTTAGGATAGTGTCGTGGTAACACACGGATTTAGCAGTATTTGATGAGGGAAAATGGAAATTAAAGACATTTTAAATACAAGGTTTGTTTACATTGTTTGCAATTTCAATTGACTGACAGTTTAGACAAGTCAAGATGTCATTGTAAATGGTTCAAATCCCGGTAAGAGCATTTATTTGTGTGATGAGCACGAATATTTGTTCCTGAGTTATGGATGTTTTCTATGTATTTAAGTATATATTTATCTATATAAGTATGTCTATCCTCGTCTAGTACCCATAGTACAAGCTTTGCTTAGTTTGGGACTAGGTCGATTTGTGTGAGATTGTCCCCTAATATTATTATTATTATTATTTACCTTTATATGGATTTCACGGGATGACCGTTTAGTTCTCGATAAGAAGCGATTTTTCTATGAAACAGTATGAAGTGTCACTTGGACAATCGGGGACAGAGTTAACAACACAAAAAAATTGATTCACCCAAGTACGTTGTTTTATATTGGCCTCTCGGCTAGTAACAGATTATCATTGAGTTTTTGGGACACCCTGTGTTATTGTACAAAGTATCCTTTACCTCTGGTATGCAGTCGACATGCGTGATCATAGACACGATGTCGTCTAGAGGCAGCAGGCTATGGCACTTTATCTCCGTATATACATTCTTGCCCATAGTGCAACACGTTAGTAGCTTGACTAGCTGGATATGGTATCTGGAACATTAAAAAAAAGGCTAAACGCGAGTCAGAATCGCGCACTTCATACCGCCCGGCCACAGCATCGCGCGTTTGACGGCGCGGCAAGCGATTTCTGTGTTCATTGCGCGGCCGAGACGCTCGCCGTACAGTGGTTACCTGGCGGCACACGCAATGAACTGGTAAAACTCTTGCCGCGCTGCCAAACGCGCTAAGTCGTGGCCGGGCGGTAAAGCTCAAAACGCACAGACAGCGGAGGCGTGGCGGTGCGGTGGCGGTGACGGTTGTAATATTCTAACTTGTATGAACGAGTTCGCGGTACGGTACCGCACAACCGTTGATACAAGTTAGAATATTACAACCGTTACCGCCCCCGCACCACGACGCTCCTCTGTCTGTGCGTTTGGAGCTTTTGAGGTTTCCTGTAATCTGTAAGTAAGGTACTATTTTTTGATGTTTTTTTCCAAATTTTACGCTCAATCTATACATATAATAAATCTGTAACAAGTCGGTGTCTGTACATTGAAGATATTTGAGAAAAACTGTCACTAGCGCTATTTACTAGCGCAATAGAACCCGAAACAATGTTTTTTAGAATTATTGTCTGTTTGTCTGTGCGTTTGTGCGCGCTAATCTCAGAAACGGCTAGATAACTAATAATTTTCATGTATTTTTGGTTTTAATGATCGTCTCTATGAGCGTATGCCAACTCATATTCAAAATCTCTTTATTACATACTAGCTTTTGCCCGCGACTCCGTCCGCGTGGAATTAGTAATTTGGGCAGCTTATTTTTTTTATCCAATTTGCTTTTTCATCAATTATGGCTCTCCTTAGTTCCTCGATATAAAAAATTACCCCCCCCCCCCTCATCGAACCCCTACAAACCCCCCCCCCCCCCCCCCCCCCCGCACACCCGCGTTCACATTCACCACCGTACCGTCCCAAGTCACTACTTCTAAAAACTGTTCTATAAATTCTTAAAATAGACGTATCTTTCTTATTTGTGAACCGATTCAAATGAAACAAACACTAAATGTTAATCCAAGAAAATACCAACATATCAGTGAAAACCGCATCCTTCTAGGTTAAGCCGTTTCTGAGGTTAGCGCGCACAAACGCACAGACAAACAGATAAACAGACAAACAGACAATAATTCTAAAAATCATTGTTTTGGGTTTTATTGCGCTAATAAATAGCCCTACTGACAGTTTTTCTCAAATATCTTCAATGTACAGACACCGACTTGTTACAGATTTATTATATGTATAGATGTAATAGAAATACATCAATGTCAGTAGATGTACAAAAACTTACAGTAAAAAAACTAGTGCGAAAGGCAAAAATGTCATAATATTAGCAATCGGCCGCATATACGACTGGTAGTCGTATACGTCACTTGATTTTTTAAAATAGGAATTTTTTTGTTTTAAAAAAGGAAGTTTAAGTAAAAGAGTGAAGTACCTTAACGCTTCCGGCATCTCACCGGTCTGCTTGAACTGCCGCATCATTTGTATGAAGTAGTTGAATGACACTTTGTCGTTGTAGAAGACCAGTACGTCTTCGCCGGCGTTCACCATCTAAATAAAAAAAAAATATTTGAAACAGAAGGCTTCTTTCTCTTTACGTTGGAAATAAATAGTTTACACTAAGTCACTTAATTTTCCAAATTATTTCTAGCTTGTACCTAGTTTTTTATCTGTCGATACAAAGTCTTCAAATTATTTTCTATTTATCCTCGTAAGGCCCAGTGCACCAAATTTAGTAACTATAACGTCAAAGCAAATGTCAACTTTTCTTAACTTATAAATTATGATGGTCTAAATTTGACGTAGGCTTTAAGAAATTATTTATTGAAACAATTTTAAAGAGGGTAAACGAGCAGGCGGGTCACCAATTAGCAGTGGCGAAGCGTGAAAATTTTTTCAGGTAAAGCCGTAGCGAAAACCAGTGGCGGCGCAGGACCTAAATTTGGTGTGGACAAGACACATTTTGCGAGGCCCTGTGATGGCGCGCCACACATTAGATTACGGATGTTTAAATGAGCAAAAAACGGGAAACTTTCGAGGCGCGAGGCCTCTCAGACCGTGAGGCCGTGGACGGTCGCCCACGCCCAGCGCCGCCTCTGGCGAAAACTACTAACCTATATCTTACCCTTTTTACTTATTTTCTTCTTGAAAATTAGGATATAACTTCTAAAATCGTCACTCAACAAATTCGCATCCACAATCAGTTTTAATTAAAGGAGCCTTTTCTACTTTTATTAAGCCTAGTAAATACAAAATAATTTATCTAGCGAGTCCGACCGAAGATAAAATATAAATTAAACTGACCACTTGACACTATAAGTTTGCACAATCCGATATTACGAAATTTCACTGGTTTCGAGCATCAACACTAATCTGGCTATGTATTTTTTATTAAATTAAAACAATATACATACTGCTGACAAACAATAATAATACTTCACAACAAGAAACGAAATAAAATATTAAGTTTGTAATCAATGACAAATCAATCGTAATGTTGCCATTACAATTATTTCCAATAAGAGACGGTGTTATTTTATAAAATTCAAATCTAATATTAATTTCGCCAGTTTATAAACCTTAATAATAAAAGCAGATAAAATATAATTGTTTTTGTTTTACACTAAATCATCGATATTTTACGTTCCATTTCGCTGCAGTAATTTTGTATAAGTCTAAACGCGATCGTAGCGCCGAAAATGTTCCAAGAAGCCGCTCACGGCTCGGGGCTCGCGGCTTCGGCAAGCAAAGTGAAAGTGAGCCTTACGCAGAACACACAAAGTCTGTTTTTAAATGTAATAAGCCGCTTAATCCCGGGTTATCTAAGTAGCATAAATACGCGATGTTTCCTGGAGTGGTGTGGGTGTTTGTCAATGAATTATTTAAATGTCTGAGTGTACAATTTCTAATATTTCCGACCGGCATTTACTATTAGAGATCGTGAATGAATCGTTTTTGTGAGAGTATTACTACGTTGCGTTTTGATTCTGCATCGTGTTGAAAAAAAGTTAAGTTTATTAGGGAAGAGTATGCCTGTATTACAAACAACGAGTTATTAATAGAAGCGTTTGATTACTTCAAAATTTTAGGCAACCCGGAAGGAATCGGGTTGTTAGCACCCTTCGCCACTGCCAATTAGTAACTATCACCGACGCCCATGGACACCTACAGTGGCGAACCTTACATAGAAGCCCAAAAGCCGGGCTTGCCTTATAAATCTCAAATCAAGATTAAAAATAAAAACCAAACATCGTCCAAACGAAAGAAGTTCTAATAAAATCACTTTCATAATTACGCGCTTTATTTTACGTAAAATACCAAGAATTGCATAACAAATCCGCTGCGCGGCCCGGCGGCGCTGAACGGCGATAGTAGCGACGTTATAAATAGCATGACATCTCGCTCGCTCTTGTGGGCTTTTACGTGGCTTCCAAGCGCTCTCTTCATACTTAGGAAAACGTTAGTTTTGCAAATATCTATGTATAGCTGCATATATAGCACTTTCTTTGCAATTTTGAATCTGGCTTACGGTGTGAAGTTTGTTGCGTTTGGTTTGTTTCGAACGCGAGTGCGCGGGCGAGATGAATAACTTCACGATTGTTTATATCGAATCGTGGGCCATACCATGCAAGGCGTTGTAAAATGCGTGATTTGATGCAATTACAAAATAAAGAGGTATTCTTGTTTAGTGCGGTGTACAGTGCGGTGCGTGTGAGAATGAGTCTGTAAAATTCTGTCTAGTAATAGAATGTTTAATGTTTAATGATTAATGTTTATTTCGGCAAAAAACGGCACAATATAATGAGTGATCTTAAAAAAAATAGAATGAAGTGTGCTTTGGTAAGCTTGTCCAAACTGAAGAGTAAAGCGGCAACAAGATGGATTTACCTACATTAAATTATAAAAAAATAATAAAACATATCTCTCGGCTTGCCATAGCTTGATACCCTAGGCACGCCACTGGACACCTATAACATAAGTAGAATTACAGGTTCGATGTTGGTCTATTGCGAAGAGTACCAAACACTTAGATTCGTTATTTTAGTATGAGAACGAAAGAAGGCAATTGATGGTTTACGCCTTGTTTTGGCTCCATTTTTCGAGCGGCGATCGTGCATCTACGTATTATATGATTGAAGTACAAAGTGCAAAATCCACTAAAATACCATCTCAACGAGCGAAGTGCACAGATATTTCAGAGCCGTATTGTCTAACGCTTTTGTCGCTTGCCTTCGCTTTCACCATCTCTTTCTGTCATCACTTTATACCGTTTGGCAGAAAGAAATAGTGATTGCGAAGGCAAGCCTCAGAAACGTAAGACAATAAGCACGCTGGTCTCACCTCTTGCATAACCAAGCCCTGGCTCTTCCTTATGTACTGAGTATCCGCGTGCACTATGGTCCGCAGGAAGTGTAAGTACGCGGGTCGTCGACCTCTGGACTCGATGCAGTGCACGAAGTGAGCTACGACTTTCTCGTTGCCCTCGTGGCTGCAGAGCGTAGGATTGTCTTTGAAAATGGCGCACACTGTTTGAGTTTCGCGTATCTGTGGAATAAAGAATGGTTTAATTAAGAATGAGATTGCCGGCTCGCGGGCGGAGGATTTAAATGGCAGGAGAAATGAAAGAGGACAGTTCTGCTTTCTTCGTTGTATCAACATTTCAGCCGAAAGACGTCCACTGCTGAACATAGGCACAGAATATATAATAGTACTAACGTACAGAACGGAAACGCTCCGCCCCGCACCGATTCGAGTTACCCCTCCCCCCAAGGCGTCGATTGCATGTCGCCACTGTTCACCAGTCGGGTGCGCGACGCGATGCATGTAGGCCGCACGCACGGACCAACTGGTCCGTGGCCGCACGGCACTAAACTTTTGCGAAATGGGAATATATTGTGCATTGTATGGGGGTTTGGAAAGGAGTTTTTTCGATTTCCGAAGGACGAAAGAAGGTAGATAACCAACTTTAATTAGCAACATGTAACATTAGTAACTAGGGAAAGTAGGTTTAAAAGTTTGTTACCTATAATGTATAAATAGACGTCTTATATTAGTAGGTAGGTATTAGTAAAATTAATTTGTTAATTATTTCCTATCAATATCTACAATTACATTGTCTAATTGTCTTTACAAAATGAATTAGGTATACACTCATTCACTTATTTTTAAACACTTAATTTAGACAAACGATAAGTTTAATTATAAGTACTACGATAATTAGATTACCTACTCATTTTATTTTACATTACAACGTTGCTCGCGCTCAACGAACGGCGCGGCATTCACTTTCCGCAGCTATCTCTTTCTATCTCTTTTTGCGATAGTCAGCCCTGTGCATCTTACGCACACATTGACGCGTGTACAGACGTCGTCGTGTTTGTGTGGATTCAGGAACGCGTGTTTTGTGCGTCGTGTCCGCCGTGTGACATAGGCCTCCTCCAAGGCTCGCCAAGCAGATCGGTCCCGTGCCATCAGCATCCAACGCGTTCCCGCAACCTTAAACAGGTCGTCGCTCCATCATGTTGGAGGCCTATCTACACTGCGTCTTCCGGTCCGTGGACGCCACTCGAAAACCTTTTTGCCCTATCGGCCATCAGTCAGGTCTTCGGTGTATAGCAAAAAAAAAGTAAATTTTGATATAAGGGCCCCAGTCAGGGTACAAAAACCTTCGTCAGTTATTAAATTTATTCCTTTGTCAAGTCAATTATCTAGAAGCCATGTCGCTTTAATATGGCGCTGTCATACATATTGACAGAGATATAGTATAAATCTTCCCAGGTGAATTTTTCGCTTCGAGCCATTACATTAAATTTAAAACTTAATACTATGACGATACGATTTGTTTTGAAAGATAAGGGCTCGAAGCGAAAAATTCACCTGGGAAGATTTATACTGTAACAACTGATATTTTTCAGAACTTAATCAACGAACTTAATTGCTAAAAATTACCTCGATGTTTCGACCGCATTATAGCAGCCGTGGTTTTTTTTTTATGTTAGATAGGCCAGACAAACGAACTAGTGGGTCACCTGATGTTAAATGAACACCACTGTCCATAGACACCCGCAGCGCTTTACACGATGCCAGTGCGTTGTCGGCCCTAAAGGAGAGGAAATAGGGGAAGGAGGAGAGGGAAGGGGTGAGGTATTGGGCCCCCGGCACTCTCACTGACCGTACGAAACGCAAGCAGGATTACTGCTGCTTCACGCCGGTGTTCTGTGAGAGGGTGGTACTGCCCCGGATGAGCCGGCCCATTCGTGATGCAGCGGTTAGCTACAACATGGCTCTACCACTACAAAAACACGTAATTCCGCACATAAATTCCGAAAAACTCTAAGAGTTGCCAGCCCAGTTTGGTAGCCACAATCCTCTGCTTGAGAGACCATACCTAGGTCAACCCACTAGGCTAGCATGACTTGACTTACCTTGACGTGTCGTATAGTAGCGTTGCCAACAATAAGAATAGATTGTACTATGGATAGTATTGCCAATAGTATCGTGACCTCGAAAAATGTCACAAAATCGATACACTATCGATAGCGTCAATACTATCGATGGTATCGATAGTATCGATACTATTGACGGTCTTATTTTAACAAACAAATGATAGTATCGAAAGTTCTAAAAACTATCGATAGTTTTGATTATAAAATATCAATAGTATCGATACTACTGAAAAGCAATACTATCGGTAGTATCGATAGTATTGTTGCTTATAAATAGTATTGAGATTCTCGATAGTATCGATAGGCTTATCGATATTGTGACAATTTGTTAATCGGTAGTTAAGCAACGCTAATCTACATATAGGTGGGTTGGTGTGCGGTGCGTACCCCCGCGTTGAGGAACAGGTCCAGGTGTTTGTGCAGGATGGCCTGATTCTGCTGGTTGCCGTGGCAGAAGTGCTGCAGGAACGAGTGAGCGAGCGCGAGCAGCTCGTCCATCGCAGCGTCGTCCTCGTCGTGAGGAACCTGGGGACAACAACACAATGACTCGTCTCTCAAACATGCTAGAAATTGATGTTATGCTCCTTATAGGCCACGAAGTATCACGTTTCATGCTAGGTTTACACGAAGCTTAGTAGCTAATGCTTAGTACAGACAACAGCATAAATAAGTGATCATTTATGTACCTTGTCACTTTAACATCATGTTTGAAATGTCATACAAAATTGTCAAACGATTGAAAACGACAAGGTACAGAAATGACCACTTATTTATGCTGTTGACCCTACTTGTCACTTACACTTGTCAGAAGTGTGTAAACATATTGTACAAGTGCTTAGTATTATACAATACACGCATCTGACAAGTGTAAGTGACAAGTACTAAGCATTAGCTACTAAGCTCCGTGTAAACCTAGCATCAGACGCGGCTAGACGAGAGGTCGTTAATGGTATTTCAGCCTAGATGCTCTAGCGTTTATGGGTGAATCAACTTTTTTTTGCCACCCGTTTCTATGGTTACATAAATTTTGTCCCTTAAACAACTTATGCATTGTTTCTATGAAACAGTATGAATGTCACTTGGACAACTGGGGACAGAGTAAACAACACAAAAATGTTGATTCACCCTAATTTAACTTGCAATGTACGTAAGTATGTGCGGTCAAATCTTGGATGTGACACTTCATCATGGCGATGAGCGATAAAAAAAACTTAGTCTTAGACTTAGGTCGCGTTAAGTGGCGGCGACTGGTGGCCATAATTTTATATTTTAAATATCGTGTACAGTATTACCACTTATATAAGTTACATCGGCAATAATCGTTTGCGCAGAATAGTGCAACCTAACACCGAGTGAAACCGAACGCGATCATACCAATGCGCAATGACATTAACACCTTATTATTGACAGGGAAACAACCAATAGCGGACAGTTACTTGACGCACGTACGCGTGGTGTGGTATGATTGGCTGAAAATTTTTCACTCCACATCAAAATAAGTTTTCTGCGTAGGTACATCGGCGTAACTTATAAAGGTGGTACTACTGTAATATGGGTTCTGCCTGAAATATATATTTTTTTTTATAATGTGCGGGGGGTACACTGACCTGCAATAGATCCAGCACGATGGTGTGGACTCCAATGTTGCGCAGGAGCCGTTGTTCGTGCCGCCGCGGCTTGCCGCTGCTCGGCGCGCCGCTGTTGCCTTGCGTGCAGTACTTTATCATTCGTTGGAGTATCTGCGAACATCGCTCTCATACAATTACTCAGTCAATAAAACTAGTCAGCCAGTGAGTTAGCCATTCAGTCAGGACTTTTGTATGTACAGATAGATGAATATCACAAACTCAAAAAGTTAGTCAACAAAAAACAAGATATTTTCATAGTTACTAAATACAAACTGAAACATGGATACACAGAAAAAAAAACAGAAAAAAAGACCAGCGCTGGGAATCGAACCCAGGTCCTCAGCATTCCGTGCTGCGTGCCAAACCCCTACACCACCACTGGTCCACCAGACCAGCACGCAGTACGGAACAGTGTTTTTTTTCTGTGTATCCATGTTTCAGTTTATATTTAGTATGAAACTATATGGATTTCACGGGATGACCGTAAAAGTAAAAAATTTGGAGTTGAAAAATAAAAATACAAAAAAAAAGACTCCAAAAAACCAATCTTGAAAAAAGGAGATATTAACCAGATAACGAGTTTTACAGAAATGCATATAAACAAACCAAATTAGGGTAATTGAACTCTATTCCATCATTATCATTGATATTGTAATGCATCACATAACTCTCGATAAAACCAACTTTAAATAATAAAACATTTTTATGACTAAATGCTAAGTGACCCAGACGACACAGACAATTCTGTTATTTGTACAATTAATTTGTTCTTTCTAAAGTACTATGGGCTGCAAAAGTGCATGGAAATCTCGGGGCGATAATCGCGTGAGCAGTGTTTGATCGTTTGATGTTATTAACATACCCGCGCGCGCGCGCGCTCACGCGATTATCGCCCCGAGATGTCCATGTACTTTTGCAGCCCGCCGTACGCTAGCACGAAGAAACTTACGTGTTTGATCTTCTTGTACTCGTTGTTGTCGTGTTTAGCCGTCCTGGACGTGTCCAGCACGTTGTCCATGGACTGGTTCCGCTCGAGCACGGCTCCTCCCGGGCCCACCGTGCCGGTGCCGCCTTTGAACAAGTTAACATGTTACTTAACAGGTTCACAGTCCGATGAGGCACAGGTGCCTCAAGGGCAAAGCCCGGACGACGGGAGCAACAATGCACTTTTCACTAGTAATATTGTGTAACAACCTGACATGTAAGATAATAAGTTTGGTCAGTAAATTTCTGATTCAAAAATTGTTCGTATAGATGTCGGTAGAATAGTCGATATTTAATTAAGCACTAGTGAAAAGTGCATTTTTGCTCCCGTCGTCCGGGCTTGCTCATGGGTGGTTTCACTGGTTCACAAAAACTTAACTATTTCGAATTTTTAGGTAGGTACTTGGATAATACTAGCTAGCACCTCAGTAATTTTGGGATGCCGTGAGCATCACCAGTTTCAGTTTCTTTATTTGCTTTGAAAAGATACAAGTATCATGCAAAATTGTACCTTCTTCTTGAGCCATTCTCAACCTCTAAGGTGTAGGCCTCCTTCAGTTTATGCCATCTGTTCCGGTCTTGAGCAGTTTCCAACCACTTTGTTCCCGCCAGTCTTTTGATATCGTCGTACCAACGCATCTGCGGTCTTCGTCTCGGGCGTTTCTCACCCCACGGTCTCCACTCTACTACTGCCCTGCACCACAGAATATATAATAGTACTAACGTACAGAATGGAAACGCTCCGCCCCGCACCGATTCGAGTTACCCCTCCCCCCAAGGCGTCGATTGCTTTTCGCTGCTGTTCACCAGTCGGGTGCGCGACGCGATGCATGTCGGCCGCACGCACGGACCAACTGGTCCGTGGCCGCACGGCACTAAACTTTTGCGAAATGGGAATATATTGTGCATTGTATGGGTGTTTGGCATCAACCAAAGACAAGGAAAGGAGTTTTTTTCGATTTCCGAAGGACGAAAGAAGGTAGATAACCAACTTTAATTAGCAACATGTAACATTAGTAACTAGGGAAAGTAGGTTTAAAAGTTTGTTACCTATAATGTATAAATAGACGTCTTATATTAGTAGGTAGGTATTAGTAAAATTAATTTGTTAATTATTTCCTATCAATATCTACAATTACATTCTCTAATTGTCTTTACAAAATGAATTAGGTATACACGCATTCACTTATTTTTAAACACTTAATTTAGACAAACGATAAGTTTAATTATAAGTACTACGATAATTAGATTACCTACTCATTTTATTTTACATTACAACGTTGCTCGCTCAACGAACGGCGCGGCATTCACTTTCCGCAGCTATCTCTTTCTGTCTCTTTTTGCGATAGTCAGCCCTGTGCATCTTACGCACACATTGACGCGTGTACAGACGTCGTCGTGCTTGTGTGGATTCAGGAACGCGTGTTTTGTGCGTCGTGTCCGCCGTGTGGCTGCACCACGAGCCATGCTTGCGGGCGACAAGACCAGCCCACTCTCATTTCAATCTCGCCACCCGTTTAGTTACATCGCTCACTTTGCTTTGCTCTCTGAACCTTTCGTTTCTTTTACGGTCTCTCAGCGTAACTCCTACCAGTTTGCAAAATTGTATAACTACAATAAAATGAACTTAGCCTAAATCATGCATACAATTTAAAATGAAATTCAGAATAACATTTCACAAAAGACTGACAAATATTCTAAGAACTATTCTATAAAGATGACTGTCTCATTTTAAGATAATGTAATACATAATTATTTTTAACAAAAATGGGACCGCTGGGATCATTAAATTTGTATGGGGCGTGAGAGCAACACTTTACGTGAAGCATGGTGGGCAGCCAACGTGTTAAATAGAATGCCCTCTTAAATGAGATCTCATTTCGTTGTATCATTCTTATTATTTTAGTGTAATTCATGGACCTTCACCATAAGGCTGCGTATCCACCGGAGCTGTGCGAGGATTGAGGATGCGTTGCGAGGGATGTGTATGTCATGAACCAAGAGAAACACTTCATTTAAAAGGTCCTAAAGTGAATGAAGTGTTTCTATTGGTTCATGACAAACACATTCCTCGCAACGCATCCTCGCACATCTCTCGTGGAAACGCAGTCTAAGACCTAGTTAACTCACCGCCGTGGTCGTCCAAGGCGCCGGCCCGTCCCTTGTTGAACACCCAGAGCTCTGACTTCTCGACGCTCTGGCGCAACAGGTCCAGGTCCGCCTTGATCTGTTTGTACGACTCCACGTCGGCATCTGACACCAGCAATTGCACCTGCGACACAAGCACAGGTTAGGCTGATGATGATGATGTTGGTTGCGGGCGGTGCGGGACGGGCTACAGTGGTGCTCTTTGGTGGAGGCTTATGTCCAGCAGTGGACGTCTTTCAGCTGACGATGATGGTGATGATGATTATTATTATGATGATGGTGATGCATAAAATGCAGTAGGTTAGGTTAGGTTTGTCACTACATAGTATAAAACAAAGTCGCTTCCCGCTGTCTGTCCCTATGTATGCTTAGATCTTTAAAACTACGCAACGGATTTTGATGCGGTTTTTTTAATAGATAGAGTGGTTCAAGAGGAAGGTTTATATGTATAATACATGGATTGCACCCGTGCGAAGCCGGAGCGGGTCGCTAGTTTTATAATAATTCCGAATAAAAAGCCGTTTCAGAAATAAATCACCTTATGAGTAACGTTGATTATGAAGATTGACATATTATGACTTATTACATTATGTGCAACCATAGAGGCCCCGCTATATACCTACCTGTTTGAAGGCAGCCAACACTTCCTGCCGCTGGCTGAAGTGCCGGAACAGCAGCGCCAGCGCGCCGGACACCAACGCCGCCGACGCGCCCTGCGAGCACAGCTGTAGCAACACCCGCAACACCATGCGCCCGCCGCACTCGTCCAGGTCCAAACCATCCCTGAGGGACATCAGCTGGATTACTAAGCTGACTCCACCTATGTGCTCATTTCTTTAATCAGTTCACAAATTTTAACATGTAAGTACTTTACGTTGAATTGTTGAAGTATTGAATATCGACTTTTTAATCATTGATATTAATGGATGACCTTACAGTAGGGACGTTGACACCAAAATCAACGACGTACTTTTTATGAGCTGTCAAAACACAATTCTCCCATAGTTTAAATGGCAATAGCAACTTAAGACAAAGACTTGTTCACCAACTCAATTAACTAACTATTTATTTGTTACGTCACGCGTCCCAGGGACTACGTTAGTCCCTAACTTTTTTTTGCGGGAAATGTCCTAGAGACTACTACTGAAGTCTCTAGGACATATCCCGCACAAAAATTAATTTTACTAATTTTAGTATGGTGGACGCGTGACGAGTTAAAGCAACAAAAAATCGTATTTTGCAGTTAATCGAAAATTGATCTGGTTTTCAGGGCTAAAATAAAGCGTTTTTTTTACTGGAGTCATGTCTTCGAATTATTTTTCAATGGCGTCAACATCCCTGTTATATTGTCTAGGCTGTCTAGTTTCAGCTTCATCGGAAGACCTTCGGGGGTGACTTACTATGTTCATGATGATTATAACAACTATATATAGTGCCATTCACAAAGACGCATGAATTGCTCAAAATGAGACATTAATGACAATAAAATAAGATCCACGGTCATCATGAATGATTCGATCTATACATATTACATTTCGGTCTGAAATACCGAACACGTTAAAATTTGTGCACTGATTTCAATTTCTTCCTGTAATTGAAATGGGGCATGACCAGTGATGTTAGGTGTTATTTCAGAGCGTTTTTACTTTAGACAAAATCGGCAGTTTCGTACCAGTGCTGCAAGATTTCCCCACTAGACAGTATCATATTAAGGCCATTACCGTTCTGGCATATGCGAATAAGCATTCCACTACAGGGCCTGCCATAGCTTAAAGCCGCCACCGAGCTTCTTGCGCTAATCGATTTTAGGTATTCTATGCACTCCGTGTGTGTGTACGTGAGAGCGGCTAAAATCAAAGCCGTGCGTAAAAACGTAAGCGGCACATGTTCCCCGTCCGGTGGCCGAAGGAGAACTAACGCGACTAACTTTACGAACAAGGGGGAAGCACGACAGGGTCAGACCGTGCGTGTATTTAGGTATTTTCATCGTATTACGAAAACAAATACATATAAACATCTTGTTTTATTAACATTCAAAAAGTCACGACTTGCCGTGCAGTATTTATTTTATTTTTTAGAGATGACTTTGGTTTTTTTTCTATCGAGCAAACTACCTTCGTTTTCGAAAAACACTGGTCACTAGAGTGAATCCTCAAATATCTTACACATGTATTTCGGAACTAAAGCTTCGCTAGCAATGATACAGCAAAGGATCAAATTAATGCAATTAATGCGTCAAAAGTTCGGTAGGGCCTTAAGAAATCGAGAAAACGGCCTCTCGACGCCTTAAGTCAAACGACTGGTATCGGTCAACATTTCTGACCAACAACGCTGACGCCCGAAAGCGTTTGTTAAGTGCCCTAGTAATACAATGGTTTCCTTGCCATAAGTCTATCATACATCCAGATCTTCTTGTTCATGGATAAATATCACTGTCTAATTGGGTTCGGTACCAAAGGCCTGAGGTGCATTTAGTCTTGGCATTCAAAACATCTAAGGTTGTAAATTGCCTGGGTAGCAAAATGTCTTGGTCTGTAAATCACCCACATTGCTATAAGCCTTAGTAAATGGAATGACTTGGCTGTAAAACGACTTTAAGTCATAATGTTTTCCTCAGGTAAATCGTCTAGATAATCTTTGCGGCCAATATTATAAGTCATTCTGCTTATTGGATATTTTCACGACCCAGACGTTTTGCTTCGTAAGTCTTTCTGAAACTAAGAGAATTTTGTAACCATGGTATTATACAAAAAAGTCATTTTGTACACTTGGTCAGTGTACTACTAAGACGTTTTGAATGTCAAGACTAAATGCACCTCAGGCCTTTGGTACCGAACCCGTCTAATTACAAATTGCTGCCAGAACGATTTCATCGCAGCTAATCTAGAAGCTGTCTTGTCGATAGATTATTGTTGACTTTATAGACTTTATGGCTAGCCTAGGCAGTATCGGCATTGTCAAACCGGTGCTTGTAGGCAGCTCGCGTTCGTATACTAGTGCAAAACGAAAATGTATTCGCTTACTGTAGACGTCAGGGCGAGGTACCTACGAGCAGTATCTTCGTAACCAGGCGGCTAAACAGTCTATCGTAAAAGCGCTCTATCTTTTCCCACGGCAAAAAGGGTTAATATACAAGCAAAACCAGCGAAAAAACATGCGTCCGTCACTTCCCACACCTCCCAAAAATAAAGAACATAAGGGTCATACACACCGTATGAAACAAAACTGCCCTGCAGACTCTAAAACGCAGTAAAAGCGTTTTTACGTTTGTTGAATATTGAACTATAACAAGCACAGCGTAAGGAACATAATGGTCTAATTGATTTTTTGCTCTTACTGCGTTTTAGGGCCTGCAGGGCAGAAAAGTTGTCTCTCCTGTGGACATAAAATTAGCGACTCCGAGTCAGCAAACATAACATTTATTTAAATGGCCCGAAAGCTGGTCAAGAATCCCACACGCCGATGAATTGACAAAATATGTTGTCTTCAGACCCTTAACTTTTGCGGTATCTTATTATCTCGCCCCATTCGTTTCTCGTTTAATTCATATTTCGTCTCATTCTGTATTCGCCACTTCGTCTTGTTCGCCATCCGTCACTATCTTATTTGGTCAAATTCTGTAACTTGTCTCTATCTTAAAAAGTCTTATTCGTTTTTCGTCACGGTCTTCCTTGGACTCATTCGTCGTTCTTCCCATTCGTTGATTGTCTCGTCTACTTACGAATATTTATGTACCAGCACCGAACGTATCGAAATAATTTTGGCAAATAAGTAAATGAGACAAAAAACGAAAGGGAAGAACGACGAATGAGTCCAAGGAAGACCGTGACGACAAACGAATAAGACGTATTAAGAGATAGTCAAGTTGTAGAATTTGACCAAAAATGATAGTGACGTAAAGCGAACAACACGAAGATGAATACAAATTGAGACGATATATAAGAATTAAACGAAAAACGAATGAGGCGATATAATAGGATACCTCTTTTGCCATGCCCACAGGAGATGCAAACAAAAAATGAACAACCCTTAAATTTAGATCCAATTTAAATTGGAGCTCAAGTTCTCCATTGAATTATGTTTTTCTTGCTATGGAATAAAGTTTTATTAGGGTTTTTGCATGCACATGTTCATTTTGGATGACGATTAGTAGAACTCATTTGGAAGCAGTTTTAGTAATTAAATTGAGTGTAATTCATTAAATATCACTTTAAACACATACATAAGATCGAGCTTTCTTGGGACATATTATATCCTGGTTCGTACAGTCAACGACAAAGAGATCAATGCTGCCAAAGTTACAAAAATATGTATACACGAATTTCTTGATATCATTCTGGTTGAGTCTACATATATTTGTAAACTTGGCCGTATCGATCTTAGTCGACTGTACGAGTACATTGCTTGGGACAAAAGGTTAGAAAGCAAGGGCACAACGCATTAGCACTGTAGGTACACTTCGCAGGGTTAGTTGCAATAATCTCTATACATTTCAAAGACTGTGGCTTCTAGTATAGTACTTAAACTGAATTCAAGGGTAAAGTACCCTATTATCGGCACTTTAATCCTAGTAATATTATAAATGAAAAAGTTCAGGTGTTTTTTACTTCATCACACAAAAAAGTATAGATAACAGTGTGTTTTGACAAATAGGATACTATCTATCCCGGAAAATTGCTTCCGCAGAATAGCGATAAGCAAATTCTTCGCAGACGAATTCGCAAACAGAAACTAGTTTTAAACGATTGATTGAATAAGGCGTTACTTAAACCTTGGTGCTTCGCGACCAATCGTCTAACACAGCTACATATGTGCGCCACATATGTCTTCAAGAAAAACCCACTCTTTTACCGATTCCACATAAATCAACAAATGCCACAGACCCAGCTATCACCAACATTATACAAGACTAAAGCGTTTTGATATATATATAATAAGAGTTAATCTTCAAAGATTATAAACATCAGACATTATCGTTCATTATCTATGCGATAGACGTTCTCAAATCTGTGTATTAATTTTAATAATTAACTCCCAGTTTTTGAAAAATCTTCTACAAAATTTTCCTTTGGTGCGTGCCAACAATAAGGTGTTTTACCCTTTTGAAAACCAGCTGTAAATCCATAGAGTACAGAGACTAGTGCGTACAGAGGCGGCAAACCATGCGATGTACGGTTCATCTTACTAACAAATCTACATTTTTTGGAAGACAGCTGTCTGGTACAGTTTGTATGGCTCTGAAAGAAGTTGCACATTATTGGAGATATTAACGTTAGATTAGAAGATATCGAGCACAAGAAAAATGTAAAAAAAATGAATATATTTTTGCTATTAGAAAGTACCTAGCATAAAAAGTATGTGGTTTGGATAAAATAAAATTTCACCTTCAAATAACCCTCCTTCGACAGTCGGGTGAAAACAAGAATGATCTTACGCTGTCAATTTATTTAATGATATACAAGGTGTTTTAGAATTCACTAGGATATTTCAGGAAGTGGCCAGGCAAGCTTGACTGAGCACCCTCGTAAATGTGTCTCACGCTTTTTTAACTGTGTTTCACAAATCCTTACTAAGATTATAAACGCGTAAGTAACTTTGCCTGTCTGTATGTCTGTTACATCTTCACGCTTAAACCACTGAACCGATTTAGGTTTTTTCCCCGGAAAAATTGCATAGTTCCCAGGGAATAGTGGTGCAAAAGCTAGTGTTTTCATAAATTAGTCAATGCTCTATGTTGCCGCGTAAAAGGTATGTCTAAACTTTGAATTAAAAATTCAAAAGAAACACCTTTTCAGGGGTATGCAGCTAAATTACCAACCATCTGCTGAAATATCCTGGATAATTTTTAAGACACAGTGTACGTCGTGCCGTGCCGCCGTGACGTGCGACTCCGAGAGGAAGGGCCACGGATTAGCCCGAAACATGTCGAGTTAAACTCGTTTTGAGACGTGAGTGATCCGTTTATTTTCACTATGAGTGAGTCTCACGGTAGTTTCATGTTTAAAGAGACACAGTGTACGTACTTAATTAATGTTTAAGCAGCATTTAAGTTTTAGCTAATCCACCACCATCATGCGTTAGTCACTTCTAACTTATTTATCAAGGCATTCATATACTAAAGGTATATCCAAGATTGTAATTCGTAATTTACAAGCGGAATTAACCGGAAACCTTTAAAAACTGTCAGCTTTTAGAGCTAGTACAGTCAGCGGCAGAACTAGATGAGCGGTTCTAGTGCTCAAACTGATCTACACACGACTCTATTTACAATGATAAGAGATTGCTAAGAGCTGCTGACTGCACATAGTCCTTGCGTTTGCAATGAATCAGTGTATCAATGAATTGAAACAATTACTTTGCTCACCCGCGACCTTAAAGGCCAGCACAAACCGGGAGCGCGGAGCGCCGTCGGAGCGTGTCCAGCGCGGCCAATAACACTGAATCAAATACGGTGTGCCGCGCTGCGGGAGTGTGTCACCGTACATTTGATTCAGTGTTATAGAGCGCGCTGGGCACGCTACGTCGGCGTCCCGCGCTCTTTGTTTGTGTTGGCCTTTAAGGTCACGGGAGAGCAATGTAATTTGTTTCAATTCATTAATATGGACCTCTGCAAAGTAACGCCTGATTCAATAAATGAATCACTGTATTTTGAGCATTAGTATGGTCGATCCTTCCAAGTATTGGATGACTGCAAGGTCATTTAGGCCACCAAGTGCCCCGGAACTTATGGTGTGTATGTTAATACCTGCAGCTAAAGATGCCTTCAGCCTGGAGCCCTATGGCCTCGACGTCGGCCCGTTCGCCGGCTTGCTCGAACTCCTTCTTGAAGATGGACAGGAGACAGCTGATGCGGTAGTCCAATCGGACGTCCAGGATGAACTGGTCGACAGACATTACCCATTACTTTAGAACATACGACAGTATAGAAAAACGACAGGAAATGCTGTAAGTCCCGATTTGTATCGAAACTAGCGTCGCCGGAAATGCTCACATGCGCGACTGGTTAGACCACTTCAGCAAAATCGTTATTTCCCAAAATTCCATTCGCATTTTTCCCAAATGCTTTTTTTCTCACTATAGCTTTTTACTGAAGCTTATTTTCACAGTAGCGTTTTTTCCCAATTTGAATTGACACAGATACAGTGTCTATGAGCTTTTGGCCCTTGGGGCCGATGTAAACTTAACATAACCAAAACCTACTATGTTTCTGTGTCGATTAAAGTTGGGAAAAAACGCGATTCATACATACTTTGAAATCTTAGCGATTATTGGTCGTAGCTTCTGTTTGAAAAAAAAAATTGATACTGAACCGGTAGCATAATTAGAACTACGGCAACAGTACATCGTCGAGATTCTGTTGTAAAGCATGGAATAGCGGAAAGATAATTGACAGCTGTTTACAAAAAAAATATAGCCGTCACTAGATAGAAGAGTCTAATTTTGCATTATAAATTGAACTCTATTCGAAAGCATTTAGATTCAACACGGCTTAATAAATGGCTACACACGACGCTACTCGGATTAATAAATTCAAATTTGACAACGGAATTGATGCAACTATGCTCAGTTTCTTTCTTTTATTTACATTTTAGAACATGGAGAGGTCAATATAGTTTTAAAATATGAGTGACAAACTAATTACCTTGCAACTCCGCAACGATACGTAAGACAGCTACATCTACACAACATATAAAAAGCCAACTTCCGAGCGCTTCAACAAATCTCGAGGGGTTGTATGTACCTGCAGGATTTCGATGATTTTGAGCTTGGTGTCCATGACGAGCGGGTGTTCTCTCGCCAGCGCCGCGCTGGCTGTGCGCTGCACGCTGGCACCGCTGCCGCCCGCTCCGCCCGCCTACACACATATGACAAAGTCAAAATACTATATTAAATTTAGGCATGAACTAAAACAATTACTTTGCTCACCCGCGACCTCGCGAGGTCGCGGGTGAGCAAAGTAATTGTTTTAGTTCATTAATATGGACCTCCGCAAAGTAACGCCTGATTCAATAAATTATTTATATTTAGGCACTTATGAACGTCGAAGAATCTACCACCTGAAAAACCTGTTGAGAAGAATCCGGCAAGATACTCAACAACCGCAAGAACTAAAGTCACGGATATAGCTCGAAGAATCGCGGCAGTGGGCAGGGCACATCGCTCGTAGAACTGACGGCCGATGGGGCCGAAAGGTTCTCGAGTGGGGTCTGCAGACCGGAAGACGCAGTGTAGGTAGCCTCCAACAAAATGGAGCGACGATCTGGTGATGGTAGCGGGAACGCATTGGATGCGGATGGCGCAGGGCCGATCTGTTTGGCGAGCCTTGGGGGAGGCCTATGTTCAGCAGTGGACGTCTTTCGGCTGCAATGATGATGATGATGATCATGAGTCAACAACCACCACTCTCTAATAAGTTAATTTATCTGACAGGGAATCCTTTTGTTTCCCCATAATTTCATTTGCCATGCGAAGCGTGCAGTATTCAGGATTTTCTGAAATGTCATCTCATCTATATAGAATACAGTAGTAGGTTAGATTAGCTCAGTTTGAAAACAATTCTGAACTAAATAGTGTTTCAGCATGTTTCGGAGAGAAGCGAAACACGTGTCAGGGATTTTGTTTGTGGTGGTGGTTGTATTGGTTATGGGTTTTGTTACATTTGCGATGGTTATTTTCATTTTTTATGCGAAGGGAAGGCGGGAAAATTGCATGAAAAAGCATATTTTCAACGCAAACGTAGCTATTTCGCATTACTTGGGCTCACTACTTGGCGAAAGAGCAATATAAGTATTTCATATATTTTTTTGTCCATGGTATATATTTATATTTTTGTCCTTACATTTCTGGTGACGGATCCGAGGGTAATGGACGTCATGACGGCTCCCATGTCGCCGATGCTTCGAAGTACGCCACCCTCAGCTGTCAAACCAAATCTTATATTAACTTCCTACCATAGAGAAATATACCAACAGAGTGGAAATGTCATAAATATAATATGTTTGAAAACTCGCCGTTGCGGCTTGGTGAAATTTTGCTCAATTCGCATTCCCAGACCAAAACAGCATCAACTCAAAATAATGTACCATTTTAATTAATCCCTTCCAAGAATCGACTGAAGTCTAAATTGTAACGGCACATTATTTAAGTTGATGCTCTTTTCATCTGCGAGTGCAAATTGATACGAGTCATTATTTATTTATTTATACATAGGCCGTCGACTTAGCCAGAGGGGTGAAGATCCCCGCTCCGAATCGTTTCTGAGGCAAAGGCTTTCCTTGGCGATCCAGCGCGGAAATGCCGCAAGTGTTATGGCCACCTTTGCGCCAAAAACGACTAGGAGCGTGGGTTTATTTGACAGAATTTCTTTTATGTAAAATTGACTGTAGCAGTATTTAATTGTATAAATAAAGTTTGAATAAACAAATTAATTCTCATGTTTATTTATTTAAGGAGAACCAGCAGCTTATAACACAATATAGGTATTGTTAATAGTAACACAGAGCCAATTACAGGATCTCACAGATAGTGATTGATTAAGCTTAAACTTAAACGAGGTGTCGTACACTATAACAATCGACACATCATGCAAAACAAAACACCACAAAATCTCAAATGGTCTCGCATTTCAAGATACACACTGTACAATTTTGCAGGTTAGGTAGACGCTGCACTACCCAGAAAAAAAATCGGAGTAGAGCCTACAGCAAACTAATACATATAACGCAGCAATGCAATCAAAGCACCTCATCGACAATCTTTGCCTCACTGACGGGATGCTACAGTTGAATATGTCAATATCCATCTCCTTCACCAGGTTGTTTAGATTACCACTAGCACGCCTGAGAAAGCTGTTTTGCCTGTATCTAGTCGATGTGAATACTTGTACTTGCAGTACTTACGTTGTTTTATTTCCTTTTCCTGTGCTGCATGTAACATTGTTTTTATTTTAAATAAAAAACACTTCGGCATTTTTTAAGTAATATAAATATTTGTGACAAAAACTTGAATATGGCTGGTCTAACGAGTGAATCGCAGAATTAAGTGAAGTTCAAATTCGTGTTGGAACTCACATTCGACCTCGCCGGAGAGCGCGTTCGTTTCGTTCAGTAGGTCCATCGCGGTGACACAGTCCAGGATGCTAAGTAATGTCTTGGTTAATCGTAACAGGTCGCTGAAGCTGAAACATGACAATAATAAACGTAGGTATAACTGGTCACTAACAATCTATGGATTTTATCACCCGAAAATAAATTAATAAATATTTTTGATCTTTTTTAGGGTTCCGTACCCAAAAGGTAAAAACGGGACCCTATTACTGAGACTTCGCTGTCCGTCCGTCCGTCTGTCTGTCTATCACCAGGCTGTATCTCACAAACCGTGATAGCTAGACAGTTGAAATTTTCACAGATGATGTACTTCGGTAGCCGCTATAACAACAAATACTAAAAAACAGAATAAAATATATATTTAAGGGTGCTCCAAAATGGTAAAACAACAAAAAAAAATATTTTTATCCAAACTGCCAGCCCTGTCACTGTCGGCACGCACACATTCTTAAGGAGACGGAGTAGTATAATCTGTGGCTATAATCGCGGTGAGTACCAAGATTTTGTACGGGATGCAGTATCTGTTACGAAGTAACTATTAAGTAATCTTTGACATTGAGCAGGACGAGGATATTAAAAAATTCAACATCATCATCATCCCAGCCTATATAAGTCCCACTGCCGGGCACAGACCTCCTCTCTGGACCCAGTGCGGATTGGGAACATATTAAAAAATTGTAGCCATTTAAATGTCACTTTTTGCCCGACCAAGTATTGTAAATTAATACTTCGCCCAGTTTTTATTGGCGTATTTAATGAATGACGATTTCTTGGTAGACTAAAGATGAACAATTATTATTATGAATTTCAATCAGGATAGTGGTTGGTCAGAACCCCCGAGTTAGAAAACAGTGTTGAATGTTCGTACTGCGTCAATGGTGAGTGTGAACGAACCTTTACAAAGTGATGTTGTTAGTGTTGTGTGTTACCCTACATTTGACAATGACAATAAAAGTGATGATGAAAACGGGGGTGGTTGTGTGTCGCTGTCAGTTAAACTCGTTTTAACCCGTCGAGCGTCCTGTGCGCACGGGTGTGCACACAACAGTTTAGGATTATTAGAGCGGGACGCTCCACGACGTGAGTGATCCGTTTATTTTCACATGAGCGAGTCTCACGATAGTTTCATGTTTAAAGTCATAGAACGCTATAAATTGGCAGAGCTACCTGTAAAAGCCGAAGTAGATGAGCTCCCTGGCCAGCTTGACCACCTCGAAGGTGAGCTTGTTCTGGTCGTGGTCGCTGAAGTACCAGGTGCGCGTGACCACGTTGCACAGGTAGTTCTCCACGAAGCGGATCGTGCCCAAGAACTGCTGCTTAACCTTTTCGCGGCTCGCGTCCGGCCCGCCCTTCACGCACTGGTAACTGGAAATAAACACGCTATGATAGTTGTGGGGCATACACAGTGAAAGAAACACAAGTTCACACTCCTGTGGACATTAAATTCTCTCTTTATCTCCTTTTTTTATGAGTATACGTATGTGTACACGTATATGGTCGGATACCTTCGTCCGGGGGCGCGCGTACTTACCGGGTGTGACGGGCACCCGGTGTCCCACCAGCCTGCATTTTGGCGGGGTGCTGCGGGCGCGTGTACTCACTCGTGTATGTGTATATGGTTGGGCACCTTCGTCCAGAGGCGCGAGTACTTACCGGGTGTGACGGGCACCCGGTGTCCCACCAGCCTGCATTTTGGCGGGGTGCTGCGGGCGCCGTGTACTCACTCGTGTATGCGTATATGATGGGGCACTTCTGTGCAGAGGCGCGCGTACTTAACGGGCGTGACGGGCACTCGATGCCCCATCAGCCAGCATTTGGGCGGGGTGCTGCGGGCGCCGTGTACTCACTCGTGTATGTGTATATGGTCGGGCACCTCTGTCCAGAGGCGCACTTATATGACAGGCGTGACGGAGTCCTGAGGTCTCACCAGCCAGCATTTGGGCGGAGTGCTGCGGGCGCGCGTACTCACTCGTGTATGTGTATATGGTCGGGCACCTCTGTCCAGAGGCGCACTTATATGACAGGCGTGACGGAGTCCTGAGGTCTCACCAGCCAGCATTTGGGCGGAGTGCTGCGGGCGCGCGTACTCACTCGTGTATGTGTATATGGTCGGGCACCTCTGTCCAGAGGCGCACTTATATGACAGGCGTGACGGAGTCCTGAGGTCTCACCAGCCAGCATTTGGGCGGAGTGCTGCGGGCGCGCGTACTCACTCGTGTATGTGTATATGGTCGGGCACCTCTGTCCAGAGGCGCACTTATATGACAGGCGTGACGGAGTCCTGAGGTCTCACCAGCCAGCATTTGGGCGGAGTGCTGCGGGCGCGCGTACTCACTCGTGTATGTGTATATGGTCGGGCACCTCTGTCCAGAGGCGCACTTATATGACAGGCGTGACGGAGTCCTGAGGTCTCACCAGCCAGCATTTGGGCGGAGTGCTGCGGACGCGCGTACTCACTCGTGTATGTGTATATGGTCGGGCACCTCTGTCCAGAGGCGCACTTATATGACAGGCGTGACGGAGTCCTGAGGTCTCACCAGCCAGCATTTGGGCGGAGTGCTGCGGGCGCGCGTACTCACTCGTGTATGTGTATATGGTCGGGCACCTCTGTCCAGAGGCGCACTTATATGACAGGCGTGACGGAGTCCTGAGGTCTCACCAGCCAGCATTTGGGCGGAGTGCTGCGGACGCGCGTACTCACTCGTGTATGTGTATATGGTCGGGCACCTCTGTCCAGAGGCGCACTTATATGACAGGCGTGACGGAGTCCTGAGGTCTCATCAGCCAGCATTTGGGCGGGGTGCTGCGGGCGCGTGTACTCAAACGTGTATGTGTATATGGTCGGGCAAATCCGTCCAGAAGCGCACTTATATGACAGGCGTAACGGAGTCCTGAGGTCTCATCAGCCAGCATTTGGGCGGGGTGCTGCGGGCGCGCGTACTCACTCGTGTATGTGTATATGGTCGGGCACCTCGGTCCAGAGGCGCGCGTACTTGACGGGCGTGACGGGCTCCTGGGGGTCGCGATCGGCGTGCAGGTGGAGCATCAGCCGGCAGAACGACGCGCGGAGTTCGTGCGACAGGCTGTTGTCGGACATACATCTGCGGACGACAGTACATTATGATGATGATCATCATGACGTCATATCATTGCATTCTTTCCAATTTTAATGTGTATAGTACGTAATTTGCGCTCTGTATTTCGTATTTTTTGTTTTATCCCGTTTAAATATTCGGGAAATATTTTTTGCCTAGTAACACTAAGAAATGTCAGAATTCCACGAAATTAAAAATCGTAGAGGACGATTTTACTGGAATAATGTAAACAGTGCCTTATGTTAGATGCTGGAATAGTTCTGGAATCAATTTCATCCACCTCTTACTTGGTCGTTGGATTAAAAAGCCGGGGTGGCCTAGTGATCTGGTCTATGGCCTCGGTCGTGGGTTTAAATCCCGGCTCGCACCTCTGAGATTTTCGGAATTTATGTGCGAAATTACATTTGTAATTTAACCTTGAGCTTTACGGTGAAGGAAAACATCATGAGGAAACCTGTATACACCTGCGAAGAAATTCAATGGTGTCTGTGAAGTTCCCAATCCGCACTGGGCTTGCGTGGGAACCTGTGCCCTGCAGTGGGACGTATATAGTGATGATGAACTCTTACTTGAGTATGAGGTGTATGTGTAGCTGCGGCGAGAGTGTATTCAGCGCCAAGTACTGCCGGTTGAGGCACATGTTGGAGAACAGGTCGAGCTGATGCCGGTAGTAATCCAAGATGGCCGCGGCCGTGCTCGCCGGGTCCTCGCGCGCCTCCGCAGCCAGCTCCGACAGCAGCCGCGAATCCTGGACAATACGAGAGCGACCACTTGAGGCAGATTGTGGATACTTGCTAGCACTCGTTCCCTAAATATCAGAATTGCAAAATACTAGATCGCCGATTGCCCTGCCCACTGCCACTTAAGTCTGGCGAGTCTCCGAACTACCTTCACACATTCAGTGCCGGGAACGCCACAGGGGAGTTCTCCGTTCGTAGGCAGTTTTCGCTACAAAGCGGGAAAACGCTGCTACGGGCTACGAACGTAGCGCGTAGCAATACGTGGCAGCGATAGTGTTCACCCACCTTTTTATTATTCCATAGTAATAGTACTTCGTCCTCAACGACGTATTTAACGGTCTCTTCTCCTTTCTTCGGCGAGCTGGTACGCTTCTCGTATTTCGTTGAAACCAATCTGTTGCAAAAACAAAACTAGCATCATTATCAGCTTTTACCAGCAGCTATCATGTGAAAGATCAATAAGTTCTCAAGATCTGGGAAAGAATTGCTAACAATTAAATTGCAATTTTCACTTCCATGCAAGATTTCCTGTCTGTAGACTTAGGGAATGAGTTTTCGGGAATTTCAATGTGTAATTGCCAATTGCATCTCGATTCCATGGGAATATTGGAGTAAAAAAAAGTAAAATCAGTCGCATTTGAGTACGTTCGGGTTGCAGTGAATCGCCATTTTGAACTTCGAAATTCAGTACCTAAGTATGCCAGTCGTAAGTGGATGTTATCATTTCAACGCCGACGACGGATACATGCGTCATATGTTACAACGTCAAAGTGATCTTCACGCAATGACATAAGGTTCCAAGTAGCTTTACGATTAACTAGACTTGGCATTACAAAAAAACCTTACAACATTGAACCTTAAGTTGGTAAAGGAGTTTCTTGGTCGACTATAGATGCTTTACTTTTTCACGGGAGTCGCAAACTATGCCACATGCGATCGAAATGGGCATAAAAGGGAATAATAGTAGGTTGGTGTGTGTGTGTGTGTGTGTGTGTGTGTGTGTGTGCGTGTGCGTGTGTGTGTGTGTGTGTGTGTGTGTGTGTGTGTGCGTGTGTGTGTGGTAGAGCCATGTTGTAGCTAGCCGCTGCGTCACGAATGGGCCGGCTCGTCCGGGGCAGTACCACCCTCTCACGGAACACCGGCGTGAAGCAGCAGTACTCCTGCTGCGTTTCGTACGGTCAGTGAGAGCGCCGGGGACCCAATACCTCTCCCCTCCCCTATTCCCTCTCCTTTTTCCTTAGGGCTGACAACGCACTGGCATCGCGTAAAGCGCTGCGGGTGTCTATGGACAGTTGGTGATCATTTAACATCAGGTGACCCACTAGTTCATTTCTCTGGCCTCTCTAACATAAAAAAAAAACAATGTGGGTCACCTGGTCTCTATGAGTATGTCGGAGTTGTTGGCACACAGCACACTCTTGCAGATGAGCTCCTGCGTGACGGCGATGGCCTTCTTGTTGGAGATGCACAGGTCGCTTAGATAATCGAGGAACCGGGACTGCCACGTCTTCATGTTCTTGCGGACTAGTCCTGGGAACGGACAAGGCGTGACTCATTCTATAAATAGTTTTGACGTGACAACGTCTAATAAATCGATGAACGGCTGCATACACGAAAAAGGATGACGTAATGTAACGTACATGTAACGTTACGAATATTGCAACTGGCCTTCACTGCTCTGTAGGTACATGTAACGTTACGTAATGTTACATGTACCATCGACCAAAAATATGGTCTACCACCCTACGGTTGAAGTTCATTTGCACGTCATAATACAACGAGGTCGATTTTCTCTTGCAATAATATGATGACAGTGACTAAAAACTTCACTCAGTTTGAAAAGCCAACCTTAACGATATTTAGATCTCACAGAAACTTTTGTCAAAACTGGTAGACCACTTTCTTGGCCGACCGTACCTACTGAGCAGTGAAGGTCAGTTGCAATATTACATAATACAATCTTAGTACTAGCGCTCGGGTAATTTTCAATGCGGGGGGGTGTGGGTGCGGGGGGGGGGGGGGGTTTGAATGTTTTTTTATGACGTTGTCACGTTAAACTATCGTCCGTAAACCGACTTTACAGACAACCGGTTTTTTTTAGCATTAGAAATAAGGTAAACAATCTTGATGAGTCTTGTTACCACGCTTTTTTTTTGAAAAACGCTTTTTTAAAAAGTAGTAACTATTACTTATGTAACCAAAATAATGTAAATGACCATATTTCCTTGCTAATTGTTACATATTTGCTCTGGCTTATTTTTCAATAGTGTATTTCAATAAAAAGACACGTCAAGTTCGCTTACCTTCTTTCTAATGCTAAAAAAACGAAGTATACTTTTCGAGGGCCAGTAATTTTTTTGTCATGTGATATTCAAATATTTTTTTTTATTACAACTGTATAGTGCTAGGTTTTATAATTATAAAATTTAAATAGACACATTAAGCTTACATTTAAAACTATCACTACGTATAAAAAGTAATTTTTATAAACTATAAAGTAGGTAACGCAGTGCATGGAAATTTGTTTAATTACCGCTGAGTTACCGATTTTTTGTACAATATTTATGTAAGTTTATTCAAATCACCAGGTATGAATTTTATTTCACAATAGATTCATCATCATCATCGTCATGATTTCAGGCGAATGACGTCCATTACTGATCATAGGCCGCCACCAAGGCTCGCCAAAAAGATCGGGCCCGTGCTATCCGCATCCAACGCGATCTCGCAACCTTAACCAGGGCCCAATTGCATAACTAAGTACAACTAAGGGAAGTTCCACAGTTCCACTTGTAATATAAGTTGTACTTTGTTATGCAATTGGGCCCTGGTCTTCGCTTTACCTACACTGCGTCTTCTGGTCCGTGGACGCCACTCGAGAACCTTTCGGCCCCATCGGCCATCAGTTCTACGAGCGATGTGCCCTGTACACTGCCACTTGAGTGTGGCAATTCTTCGAGCTATATCAGTGATTTTAGTTCTTGCGCGGATTTCTATATTTTCAGCATGGTATAGTATGGGTGTTCTACGTACCGACAAAGGTCTCTATTTCTGAGGCAGTGATGTGTTTCTCCAGCAGTTTCCGGTTGTTGTGCAGCAGCGCGGTGATGGTGTCTTCGGCCAGGATGTCGTAGCCGATCTGCTTTTGCATGAAGCCGAAATGTTTCGCTATGTATTCCTGAAAAAATAAATACCTAAACATATACGTACTGTGCAAGTATAAAACGCCAATAACTGACCCCCTCATGATGATGATGATTGACTTTGTCCTATATCTCCCAGGTGGAGCTAAGGGCCGCTGATGTCCGTCTCCACGCCTCCCTATCCTGCGCCGCCTCCCTCACGTGATCCCACGTGGAACCCACACGCCTCAGCTCAGCGCCCACAGATCGCCTCCAACTATGCGTGGGCCGCCCCGGCCTTCTTCTACCACCGGGCCGCCATTCAAAAGCAACTTGTGCGGCGTTGCCTTCCTGCCTTCTCATGGTGTGGCCAATCCATCGCCAGCGCCGCACAGCAATCTCTTTGCCTATTGGGACTTGGTGACACTTTTCCCAGAGGTCCACGTTGGATATTGTGTTTGGCCAATGGATACGGAGTATGGACCTGAGGCATTTGTTGACAGCCACCTGGAGTCTGCTGATGAGCGTTTTGGTGATCCTCCAAGTTTCGCAGCCATACAACAGGACAGACTTTACATTGCTCTCAAAGACAGACAGCTTCAGACGCCGCGGCAGTATGCCAGACTTCCAGACAGGTGTCAACTGGGCAAAGGCCGCTTTAGCCTTCTTAATGCGGTTGTCAATATCAGTGTCAGCACCACCATTGTTGGCCAGCATGCAGCCGAGGTAACAAAAGGAGTCAACCAAGTCTAGGTGCAAGTCTCCCAAAACTAGCGAGCCCGAGTTGCTGTGATTTACCCTCATGGCCACAGTTTTTGCCGTGTTAACCCGCAGGCCGTAGCCGCTGGCCTCGCCCTGAAGACCCCCTCATACTGAAAATAAACTCTGATCCCCTAAAAACAAAATTCAATTTAGCATAACCTTGCCAGTTATTAAAGGGTGGCTAGTAATTAACACCAAATTAAAAATGAATTCTATTATGACTATTTCTCAAAAAGTTGTCCATTTTCAAGTAGTTGCCACATTATAAAAGAAAAAATATTTCCTGACGCTATTTCAACACAAAAAATAAGTAATATTGTGTTTAAATGTATACAAAACCTTGTGGTAAGGGTGATAAAAAGTCAGATAATCTTTGTTGTTTGAAAGTTTTGATGTAGTTACAAAATTACGATTTTTTCCTCACAAGATTTCGTGAAGTTTTCCTGACGTCAAGAAATTTTGGATGTTTTATGCAGTTTATGCTTTATGATCTTGTCCTTAGTGTTGATAATTTTTTGACTAAACTGATTTCTTGTCAATATCGTGTCAGGACAACTTTTTGAGAAATACTCTTATGGGTGAATGGAGTTCATTTTTAGTATTAGGTGGCCAGTTATTGGCGATTTACCCTGTTTTGAATAAAGAATAATATTTTGGCTCTTCATCATCTTTGCCTGTCGGTAACTGATTGGCGCTAGTCCTTTGCCACATGCTGCTGCACGAAATAAAAGGCGGCTGTCGACGGCAGATTTTAAAATTCGATGTGTGTAATAATGGTGCGGTTCTTTGCTCTGCTTTTGTTTTGAAAACAGTGTTAGGGTGTAAACAACAACAGACGTTGTTCTCTGTGTGAAGATCTTTAGAGTGGCGGTGCAGACTTTGCGGCTTTATGGACTTCGGCGAGCGCGCGAGCTTTGCCGAAGTCGATGTCGTTGAGGTTTGTGATTCATAAATTGATCTTTATACTTGCACGGGAAACAAATAAACCACGCCCTTGGTAACGTGATACAAAGGTTTGTTCTCGAGTCATATCAAATGATATGTAAATTAAAATAAAGAAACAAACATAATTCACAAATATTAAGATACATTTATAAAGACAATACGTATTTGAGTATGTTTCTTCTATAGAATTATGTGCATTGATGTCAATTGTCCCAAGATATTTATAATTATATAGACATGGGCCCATGGTGCTCCAAACTATATGCAAATTCATGAAAATTGTTTCCATTCAGGCATGACAACATAGTTACTAAACAATACCTGGTTCTTCCGATAGTCCTGCTGGCTGAGTCTCAGGATTCTGTAGCAGAGGCGGAAGATATACTTGTACGGCGCGTAGCGAGGGTCATACAGCTCCTCAATCTTCAGGAACGCCTCGCCTTCCGCCGACTCTTGAAACGGACCCTGGGATATGGCAAATTTTATGATAGGGTACATAGATGACACCATAAAACAATAATTTTAATGAACTGTAAAATTACATCTTTAGTTGTAAGACTAATAAATAGGTTTTTCAGTTGGCAAAACAGTGACGTCATAGCTAGCTATCATCGTCGTCGTTTCAGCCGAAAGACGTCCACTCGCAATCCCGCAACCTTAACCAGGTCGTCGCACCATCTTGATGGAGTCCTACCTACACTACGTGATTGCGCACTGAGGACGCCATTCGAAAACCTTTTGGTCCCACCGGCTATCAGTTCGATAGCGATGCCCTAGTTCTTGCGCGGATTAATAATCATTAGCCCTAACTAATTTTAGCATTCCGAATTTACGTTGTACCACAGAATATATAATAGTACTGACGTACAGAATGGAAACGGTCCGCCCCGCACCGATTCGAGTTACCCCACTAGCCTGGCCTAGTTAGTAGTTCTAACCTAACCTACTCGTGCAGCCCAAAGTCAAAATTTTTGCTGATACTTTTTGAATTCCATTAAATAATTAAACTCATTTTATGTCGAGATTGGGCTGAGTTTATAATCGGCGCCCTTACTCGGTGTGGGTACTGGCAGAATACCAGCGAGGCGGCTTGCTGCAGCATTATGCTGAGCCAGCGTCTATTCTTCAGTGCATCACCTGGCTTCTCATCTATATGTGTCTGATCTGTTTAATTGTTATTTTATGTTTCTCTTTGCTATCGTAAGTACCTTGTTTCGGGCATAATGTAAAGTGCTGAATTGTTAGTTTTATTATTCTTTAGTTACTAAGCCATGTCTTTGTTTTGAAGAATAAAGATTATATCTATATATCTAGGTAAAGATTACGAATGTTAAACATAGGTTCAGCAAATAATTAGTTAATTTTGGTCATGGCAGTATTAGGATTAATGAAAATTATACCCAACGTTGGTAGTCACGAAATCAGCACTAACTCTATTAGGTCAAGTGAAATACCTGCAGGATACGGAACAGTTGTCGCAGTATGTATTGCTCCCGCAGGAGCTTCTGCCGGTCTCTGTTGGGATTTTCCACGATAAGCTCCAGGGCTTCCGACTTGTTCGGCTCGTTCTCGAAGCCCGCTATGAAGTACACTATATCTTGCAAGAGGGAAGTGAGTGCTCTGCAAATAAATAGTACATTACATTAGTTAACTCTTTGAACGCCCCATTTCGAGCACAAATGTGTCACCAACACGCCGAGTGTAGACGAAAAGTAACGCAAATTTCAACCGTAATGTCGCGTGTCAAGGTTTCTCTGACAATAAACGTCATGACCACTATAAGCGTCGGTGGCGTGGTAGGCACGGCAGTATACGACCTCTTTAGGCGTACTTGGCGTTCAAAGGGTTAATAAGCGATAAGGCCGCCTATCGCTTACCTTCTATATTTTTCCATGTACTTATTTTCTGTAGTTTTCTTTGTGATGTACAATAAAGAGTCATTGTATTGTATTGCATTATTAATGACAAAATCAGCCAAAACAAGGAAACTCGTTTTTTATTGCACCAGATTAGTTTAGTGATTTGATAAAATCCATGAAACACTTCAGTAAGTTGACGAAACGAACTCGTAAAGTCAACTCGTTCTATCATTTCACTAGAAATGATTCCCCTTTTTAACATACCTACTGCATGGTTCTGCCATATCGCTTACAGATTTATTAAAATCTGTTTTGGGCATTTCCCTGCGACGTGTATACGTATATTTAGGGCCACTTTCACGGACTAGGGTCAAAATATGAAATCTTTAACTCAGGGATAGCACTTAACTAGGAGTTAGAAAGTTTACTGTGATCCCTGTAAGTCTGCCTTACTGAGATGTACTGAGTTGATACCGATCATGCCTCCCGAATTAGCTTGTGCATACGAACAATTGTGCATTGAAGTGAAGAGCAGAGTGTCGAGCATTTGGACCCATTTTCCCCTCGACGTGTCTGTCTGCCCTCGCCGTATCGGCTCGGGTAGTTTTGGGGACGTCTCGGGTGGCATGGCTTGTTTTGTGCTTTTGTTGTAATCTGCTTTTTATTGTCGGTATTAATGATGCTTAGCACTGTTTGTTTTGTTTTTCTTTTGTTGTATAATTATTTTGAATTAGTAAGTAATATTTTGTTCTCGATCCTCTTGGTTGTGGCAGAATATCAGTGTTTTGCTCCTATGAGCAATGTTGACCACTGAGCCACGGCCCTTTTGCACTACTGCAGCGCATACAGACAATATATAATGTTTTACTTTTAAGTTTGTACTGGCTTTTGTATTTTTGTTAATCTTGATTGTGTGTGCTTGCAGTACCAAATAAGCGTCTTTATCTATCTATCTATCTATCTAACAAAGCAAGTTAAATAAAAGCTTGTAATAACTTACTGGGCCGGACATGTCTGCCGAATGCATCCAGACCGATGGGCACGAATCGTTACCGAATGGGTTCAGAGGGATTGCCAATGAAGCAAAGGCAAACCCAAGAGGAGATGGCGAGATGACCTGAGCACTTCTCAGCTCGTTTGACAGCTGCATGCCCAGGATAGGAAAGAATGGCGGAGGAAAGGGGAGGCCTTTGCCCATCATCATCATCATCATTTCAGCCGAAAGACGTCCACTGCTGAACATAGGCCTCCCCCAAGGCTCGCCATCCGCATCCAATGCGTTCCCGCCACCCTCACCAGGTCGACGCTCCATCTTGTTGGAGGCCTATCTACACTGCGTCTTCCGGTTCGCGGACGCCACTCGAGAACCTTTCGGCCCTATCGGCCGTCAGTTCTACGGGCGATGTGCCCTGCCCACTGCCACTTAAGTCTAGCGATTCTTCGTGCTACGTCACGGGACTTTAGTTCTTACGCGGATTTCATCATTTCTAATGCGATCCCGCAGAGATACTCCAAGCATAGCCCTCTCCATCGCCCTCTGAGTGACTTTGAGCTTTCTTATAAGACCCATCGTTAGTGGCCACGTCTCAGTGCCATAAGTCATCACTGGCAACACACACTGGTCAAAGACTTTTGACTTGAGACATTGCGGTATATTGGATGACAAGATATTGCGGAGCTTCCCGAACGCTGCCCAGCCGATGCCCATTATAGGCTATTTTCATCACACTTGCTCGTCAATGGTGTTATTCCCTGCCTGTATACTAAATGTCAAAGGCCTAATTTGTTCTTAAGAGAGTTATGGATTTACGTACAGTTTTTCTTCCCAAGGGAGTTCTAACTTTAGTTTTAAAATTTGCAAACAGACTAAGGAGGTTTCAAGTCAGCCAACGTTTTATTTATATGTTTAAAACTTAGCTATAACCAATTTTACTACACAAAACTAGTCTACGCTTCATGAAACTTCGTTATTTTTATATTATAAATTTATACCAAATAGTTTTGCAATAATTTTAGTAAGTATTTTTTTAACATGTTGGCAGAATGTGGCCGTACGGCCATTCGAATTCTAAACACAGTTTACTTTATCTATGGTAGATGACTTGAAAAAAGTGACAATCTGTATTGGCGGGTAGCCATTATTTATTTAAGTGTTTAGAGACAAAATAATTTCATTTTTGGATTTTTTTTCCTCGCAGTGTGATGAAGATCATTGTGTGTATCACGGGCAGTAAGGGGATTACAAACTCGAGTCATTAAAAGCCCTCCGCCTCCGGCGTCGGGCTTCTAATAGGCTCTCGTTAGTAATCCCCTACTTACGGCCCTTGATGCACAATGTACTATTATGTATTAAAAAAAAACTTACTTTCTTTCATTGTGCTCGATGTTCCCGTTGTGCAGTTTGCCAGAAAGCGCGGAGAGCACCTTGCAAGCGTCGTTGGCGAAATCCAAGTCCCGCACCTCGCTTGGGGACACGGATATCAGCGCAAACGCCTCTTTATCTTCTTTCACCACCGAACAACCCACCTAGAGACGATTAGCCTTGTAATAGTTCAAATCGCTTATTATGAGGGGGGGAAAACGAGCAAGCCGGTCATCTGATGGGAAATGATCACCACCATGAAATGAAATTAAATTTTTGTTTAATATCCTCCTGTGGCCCACGAAAATATTGTTTCAATTAACTTTAAACTTTATGTTTATGCCACTTATGAGTGAGTTCGATGTCACATTAGAATTGGTCCTTTATATATAATAATAATATCACGGGACAATTCACACCAATTGACCCAGTCCCAAAGTAAGCACAGCAAAGCTTGTTATGGGTACTAGGCAACGGATAAACATACTTATATAGATAGATACATACTTAAATACATATTAAACACCTATATCCTACCTAATATCTGCCCCGACACGGGAATCTAACGTCTGGTTTATATAGGACTTATTTCTAATGTGATATTGAACTCACTCGTAAGTGACATAAAATTTAAAATTCATTGAAACAAAATTTTCGTGGGCCTCGGGAGGTTAAAGCACCAGGAGATTACAAGCATTCATTATACAGTAGATCCCAAACTAGGCTGAGGCTGTATCTTAGGACCCGGAGTTGATATATTGACTTGACAATAACAATGTTTACTGTTCCAATGCGCAATAAACGAAATTCTCAATACTTAATACAAAACTAAATATACTGCCAGCCTGTAAAGGAAGTATAAACTCTTTTCTTAAAAGCACGCACAATTGGGGATGTCTATTTTTTTGCAACGTATAGTAAATCAAAAACAATTTCGAGATAAATGCTTTTTAACACGTTTTCTGTAGTTATTTAATTTTAATATTATGTAATGAATTTATTATATAACAAATAAGCAATGACCTTCATTTGACATTGGTGTAAATTGCGTGACCGGTCCAAGTCGTACTTTATTCTGTGTGGTTAGAATTCCTCACAATTTACGCGTGGTTTATACAACGGAGTTTGATTTGGACCTGCTGTCTGACATCTAGCACTTTGACAGCGCCAGTAAAGTGACACTAGTACAGTGTACCACTACGGAAAAAATAATTAAAGGGGTTGCCTTATCGTACGCATTTAGATAGATTTAGAAATTTGACAGTATGGGAGCCCTCAATTATAATCTGACGTCATCAACCAAAATAATTTCAATAGTTAATTTTGAAAAAAGTAGTGAACTAAATGACAAATTATTGAAATTAGTTTCTTATAATTGACTTTTCTATACAAAAAAAAATATAAAAACCACTGGTAATTTTTTTTAGACATTCCCAATTACACTGTACGTGAATCAACAGTGTCAACTTACCTTGGACATAACAGGTTTTTCTTCGTCCTTATCGATGGGAATGGATGTTGAGTGAACCCAAGTGTGGGTGCACAAGTGTTGTAATCTGTAGACAAAAGCGACAATTGACAAACCAGTCCAGTAACTACGTATCGGAATGCGTTCCTTTACACATATACGATCGGATAGCCGAGTGGTTAGAGAACTTGACTGCAAAGCTTGAAGTCCCTAGTTCGATCCCCGGACGGGCAGGTATTACGATTAAACAACTGATTTAATCATATTGTCCAGCATTAACTGAGCTCGAATGACTCATTTTGTATCACGCCGAAAAGAAAAATGCTAAAATAAAATAAAAATAAAAAGAAATAAAAACCGGCCAAGTGCGAGTCGGACTCGCGCACGAAGGGTTCCGTTCAATTATCTATAAAAATCACGTTTGTTGTATGGGAGCCCCTTTAAATATTTATTTTATTTTAATTTAATGATTTCTTTTTAAAGTCAATATATAATTAAATATTCTGTGAATATTTCAAGTGTCTACCTGTTGCCGTTATCAATATCGAGCAAAAACGAGCAAAAAAATCATGTTTGTTGTATGGGAGCCCCCTTAAATATTTATTTTATTCCATTTTTTAGTATTAACATTTTTAACGACCGCTTTAGCCTAGTTGGTAGTGACCCTGCCTATGAAGCAAGAGGTCCTGGGTTCAAATCCCGGTAAGGGCATTTATTTGTGTGATGAGCACGAATATTTGTTCCTGAGTTATGGATGTTTTCTATGTATTTAAGTATTTATTTATCTATATAAGTATGTTTATCGTCGACTAGTACCCATAGTACAAGCTTTGCTTAGTTTGGGACTATGTCGATTTGTGTAAGATTGTCCCCTAATATTTATTTATTTATTTATATTTATTTGTTGTTATAGCGGCAACTGAAATACATCATCTGTGAAAATTTCAACTCTCTAGCTATCACGGTTCCCGAGATACAGCCTGGTGACAGACGGACGGACGGACGGACGGACGGACAGCGGAGCCTCAGTAATAGGGTTTCCGTTTTTACCCTTTGGGTACGGAACCCTAAAAAAGGCCTCAAATAATATGATTTGCGCATAATACTATTACCAAACAACTAAATATGCGCTGCAGTTAAGTTTCTTGACCTTTTGCAATCACATGTTACCGTTTCAAACTATGTATGTAAAGATATGTGCATCTACTAACAATAATGGACGTTGTCTGCAATAAACGATTTTATTATTATGTACGTATTTTATTATTATGTTAGCTGCTGAGAAAAGGTACCCCTCTGTAACAGGGGCACCACACCAGGGGGCTACCTTTTCTCTGCAGGTGACGGTAACATAATCTAAGTTCAAATAATCGTCAAAACTTTTGGTTTCTCGAAAACAAACGTCATATTTATGACCTGTCGGATATAATAAGTCGGGAGTCTCATCCCAGCCTAAGTTCGTTCAACTGCAGGGCATCCTCTCAGATTGAGAGGGCTTCGCTATAGCTCCCACGCGAGCTCAGTCCAGAATGAGAACTCACACCATGAATTTTTTCGAAAGCGTGTGCAGGTTAATAAGTCGGAGTAATTTAAATAAATACTTACTGGACTTTGGTACAGTCAAGGAATTTAATTTCCAACCCACCTAAGTTTGAATATCGCACAGAAAACTGTTACCATAAGAGCTAGAGCCACGATGTTGCTTTGATGTGTTGCATTTGACATATCGACCTTAAACAACCTGCGGCCGATGTCAAATTTTGTTCAATTAAATTTAAATTTTTTCACTATTATAATAAATCAAAAAATAAATAAAGTAAATATTAGAATAAATCAAATCAAATTTGCTAGAATACAGTTATTAAGGTGTTACAAGAAAGTGGTACAGTGTATTCAGCCTGCATGCAAGCGTGCAAATATTTGTTGAATTTAAATAATGAAACATGTCAGTTTATAATTAAATTAATTAATACAAGTATATTTTTGATAGATGCAAATAATAATTAATAATCATTCGTTTCCGTTATAATACATCGTCAGTAATCTAATCTAATACCTTTAAACGAGCAATTCTTGTACCTATATATATGTACCCGATTTCTAATGTGCCATTATGATCTGCTCGAAGTCGGCGAAATTTAGCTTTATATTCTAATGCAAACAAAAATAGCCGGAAAACACGAGTAAAAGCGATTTTCTGAAAATGAAACATAGCTAGATCAGTTTTTCATCCCCGAAAACCCCCACATACCAAATTTCATCGAAATCGTTGGAGCCGTTTCCGAGATCCTGATTATATATATATATATATATATATTATATATATATATATATATATATATTATATATATATATATATATATAATCAGGATCTCGGAAACGCCGATTTTCTGAAAATGAAACATAGCTAGATCAGTTTTTCATCCCCGAAAACCCCCGCATATATATAATCAGGATCTCGGAAACGGCTCCAACGATTTCGATGAAATTTGGTATGTGGGGGTTTTCGGGGATGAAAAACTGATCTAGCTATGTTTCATTTTCAGAAAATCGCTTTTACTCGTGTTTTCCGGCTATTTTTGTTTGCATTAGAATATAAAGCTAAATTTCGCCGACTTCGAGCAGATCATAATGGCACATTAGAAATCGGGTGGTCGCGGATCCAGCCGACCTCGGTTCGATACCACGTTTTTTTTCAAGATTTTTAGTTTTTTTTTTAAGTTTATTTTTTATGAGAAAACGTCAAGTTTCTTCTTTTGTGAGAAAAAGTTACTTTTTTGTTAGAAAAAGTATTATAGGGAACGTGCAGTAACTATAGGTGGCAGCACTAATGCGACAGAAGAGACACTATGCGGACAGTAAAACAAACTTATCAAGGTAAAACATTCAAATTGATGGCACCAGTTGGCAGCACCGTCTATGTGCACGTTCCCTATTGGGAGCACAGAACAGGAAAAGCCGGTTGTCTGTAAAGTCGGTTTACGGACGATAGTTTAACGTGACTCACCCCCCCCCCCCCCCCACTCCCTCCGGTGTTTTTGTCAAATATCTTGAAAACGGTGCATCCTACGGCAAAATCAATGAAATTTTCATCCCCCCTTTAATACCCCCGCGCTCCCTCCCCCGCATCTCCTCCCCCCCTCTCACCCCCCCCCCCCCCCCCCCTCCGGTGTTTTGATCTCGGAAACGGCTCCAAAGATTTCGATGAAATTTGGTATTTGGGGGTTTTCGGGGATGAAAAATTGATCTAGCTTGGTCTTATCTCTGGGAAAACGCTTGGTACCGAGTTTCTGCCCGAGCAGAGCTCGGTCGCCCAGGTACTAATAATAATAAATTATAATTGATTTATCTTAAATTCTAAATAATCCCTAACACTATAAAAACATTAATCCAGAAGCCAGTCAGTCAATTTGCGCTTAAAAAGGTTCCCTTGAAGCAGCTTTATGTCATCCGGTAGATGGTTATAAATGTCTATCCACATGTTATACACATTCCTACGATATATCGCCTTGTTACAACGAGGCCTATACATTAGGCACATAATTTTCTTCCTTGTTGACCTTTTATAAGTCCTAATAATAGGACATCGGACCTCAGGAGGTAATGCATTGCGAATTTTTAACGATATTTTTACGAAATGGGTAGGGAATGAAATTCCTTAACTGTACATATATTTTCTGTCATTCTCCTTTCACTCAGTATAGGAGTGTGTCGCACGGCGTGTTACCTGACATAGCTGCTCTGCGGCACCGGCGTGTCGCAGTGCGTCATGGTGGTGGGGTCCAGTTCGAACAGTGTGGCTATCTCCGAGGAGTGCGCCACGGACACCAGCTGGTACGCCGGCTCGCCTGACTCCAGTGGGGCATCACTGAAATCCATACTAATATTATAAATGGGTCGATCAACTTTTTGTCACTCGTTGCTATAGTGACGGCCTCCTGGGTCACTCTTTAAACCGTAAGTTTATCTGATTACAAATTACAATTTGCCAAACATGGATTTTTGTGATAGTTTTAAACCCCTTCTACAATTGGTCATCTAATAAGCATGTTAGTTAATGTGGCACAACATTTCTTCTAATTAAACTGTGGTACTACTTTTGTCCCCTCGCTGACGGGACAGAATAACAACAAGAAATAGTTGATCCACCCAAATGTGAAAGTGTGCTTTCACGTCAAAACTGAGCGACAGACAACCATGATTTTTTAACCCCCGACACAAAAAGAGGGGTGTTATAAGTTTGACCGCTATGTGTGTGTGTATGTGTATCTGTCTGTGGCATCATAGCTCTTAAGCGAGTGAACAGATTTGGATGGGATTTTTTTTTATTTGAAAGCAGGTTTCTTGGCGATGGTTCTTAGCCTTTTGAACGCCAGCATAGGCTATAGCCGACAATACAGTAATACAAAAATTAGCCTACCCGCATTCGCTTAAGAATCAATTTTGTCCGTAACAAAAACGATGTGTGGCGTTCAAAAGGTGTTTCATCAAATTTGGTTCAGCCGTTTCAAAGTTATCAACTCTTTTGTCAGCTGCGGAAGGGATCTTAGATGCATAATGGGTATTTACTTTATTGTCAAACATACGGTTGGGCTGGAGAGTGACATATACTTTTTATCACGGGAAAATATCTCATTCCCACAGGAAAACACGTTTCAATCTACTTCAGCCGCGCGCAGTAGCAGCTAGTAATTCTTTATGGAACATCACAAATAAGTCAACTTGACAAACGTACACACACATTTCCAGCCCCGCGTTCATCTTTTGCTTTTATTGTAACCACGGAATATAAAAAAATAAGAGCAATAGATGCCATTCAACGATACACGCTGATCATAAATAAGTTCAACTGGGCATAGTTACGTCAATTTCGTTGGCAAGTTTTAATTTGATAATTCAAATTCTATCAGGTAGTTCTGTAGCCATGTATTGAGCCCTGTTGAATCTAATTGCATTCGCACAGAGTTCATTTCGCATTGCAATATTTTAAAAACATTTATCGGGTGACGGCTATATACTTTTACAAACAGCTGACAATTATTGTTCCGCTATTCCACGCTAGGTGGCAGTACATTGTATGCAATTTTCATTTACATATCTGTACAATCAGCGAACGAAAAAAGCATAGAAACACAACTAGCATCGCAAAACGACACCACCTAAACTGTGTCAAAGAAGGTGGGTCATCAAAACTGTGTCAAACGGCTGTTTAGTTTGCACATGGCGGCGCAGCGTAAAAGTTGTATGAAGTGGTCAGAAAAATAAAAACAAATAAGCCTTATTGTGCAGTGAAATGGTGTGGTAATCACTCTGAAAAACATAAAAAAAAGATGGATCACTTTTCATATGCAAATAAAGCCGTAAACATACATGTTTCATTTTTTTAATCGTAACAGATTTTGTATAGGGATGGTGTTATGCCACCTTACATCATCAAAATGTTTATAGGTGAATGAAAGGGTACCTAAGATACCTATTAAACATTTAAATCTTTATTTGTTGAGATACATGGTTTCATGCACGCACATAACAATTTGTAAACATTGTTCGAAAAAGGTAGTGCAATTTCATAAGTTTTCATACAGTTTAGGAATATAGTGCTAGCAATTTTTTTTTTTATTTATTGCAATTGATCTGGGTTATCTTAACTAGACTATTGATTCTAATTAGACTAAAACTATATGAGAAAAATAAGAAATAAATTTATTTTTTAGCAAAAACAATAAAAGGGACAAAAACTGCACAAAAAAGTAAGAAAATAACTGTGAAATTTAGCAATCCAAATAATATTACAGTACAACAACTTACTAAAATCGACAATTTTGAACAGTCATTAATTTTTTTTAGATATCACAGAATCCGAAATAACATTTATTGTATATATTGAGTTGATAAAAGATTAATTGTAAGTAAATTAAAGAAATGAAATTACGGAGTTATCTTTCTATCGTTTAAGTGCAGTTTTTTGTAGTCGGTTTTAAAAGCATAGTGTTTAAAGGTATTAACACCTATTTAAGTTAGTTATCTTATGATATTTTAAATCAAAATAAAGCTTAAAATCAAATTTAATTAATTACGACGAATTAGCCTACGAAAACGACTCTTCGTTGCATGCAACCATCCATCAGTTAAGCGTTCTCACTGTCACCGCCATTTTAGACACATAAAACGTCAGAGCTAGGATACAATCCCAGCCATTCATTTTGAAATTGACCAATCACGTTTATTTGCTGTGGGTAATAGAAAATCGGCTGATATTTTAGCTATTTCTTATTGGTACTACAAGGCGAATGCGTAGTTGGAATAATTGCCCCGTTTAAACTGAAATTTTGCAGGAAACTCGCGTTCTATGGTTTTTTCGTTCGCTGTGTACAATAGACTCTTAAGATATATCGTTGTCGTAAAATTCTAATCATGGTACCGGTTCATAATTTATTATTTATTCAAGTAGATGCTACGACCATTAATTGCTAAGAGCTCAAAGTATGTATGAATAGGCATGTGAGCTCAAAGTATGTATGAAAAGGGGGGTATGACGACAAAGGGGACCGGGAGAGGTGCGGGCGGCAGGCACGAGGCGCGCTCAATTAAACGGTTCAGCTATAATTTTTGTATTTGTTTTACCAGCAAACACATTCTTGTTTCTTATAAATAATAAATAGGTATACTAACGGTGGTCGCACGCAGGCCTCAGCCGCAAGATAGTGTCCGGTGGCGAGATGTTTGAACCGGAATATGGAATTCCAGTGGCCCGCGCCGCCGCGGCAAGGGTCATGTTGCACCACCTGGCAAAAAGTTAATTTGAGTTACTTAGGGGCTGTTTCACCACTTTTTTTAAAGTTCGGATTAGCTTAATCATAACCTTATTTGTCAGATGGAATAAAAATTTCTGTTTCACCAGTCTTGATTAGCGCTAAGTGACGGACAAACTATTTCTTAATTTGACCAACAGATCAGGTGGCATTTAGCATTATTATCCGTCACATAACTTTTTAATTAGTTAGTTTATTTTTTTGTGGCCATGGTTGGAGAGCCCTTCAGCCGGTTTCAGAAAAAAAATCAAAGTATTTTTTATTTTTTAAAGAAAGAAGTCATGCTAAATTGCAAACGAGAAATTAAATATCAAGATTTGAATAAAAAAATATAGGTACGCTTTTAGTATATAAAAATAAATCCAGAATTTCGTAATATTTTTTAATTACAGACTTTTTCAGTAGCACAATCGTTTGTTCTACCTGAACTTGTACATCGCCATTAAAAAAAAAGTTATTCTGTCAAATGGTTTGGCGCCACTTTTCGATTCATTTTACGTGATTTTATTTTTCTTTATTATTGTTAACAAAGTATCGTAAATAAATACCGTTTTTGGATTAATTATAATGTTACACATTTGTTTATGCAAAAAAATAGATGTATTTAAAAATTACATAGTTTACGATTTCTTTTGCTTTAATAATGAGCGACTCTTTGAACGAAAGTGTGCGAACAGGAACGCGTGGTCGTGAAATGCGACGTTGCCATTCCGACTTTTTGTTAAACCGACGATTAGTTGAGTGGTACTTAGTTTGCACAGGACCGGAGTGGTGAAACTGAAAAAACACTAGCCGACAGATTTGTTCAGTACTTACTTTATTCATTGGTTACGTAACCAGTAGTTTGACAATAAGGTGGTGAAACACCCCCTTAGTTTAGTAATATGGATTTTTTCTATTTTTTTCCAGAACTGATATAATCTTGGATAATCTGCATACAAATGAATACACGGAAAATGTCTAGTCACATTTTATGAAAAATCTGATTTTTATCTCAAAATAGAGCTTGGAAAGTACTATTACTTACCATACCATTGCATTAAATATGCATACCTGATTTTTTTTTACTTAAGGAATTGGTTACCATAGTAATTATTCGCGATGACTAAAACTTTCAAACCGCTATAACTCAAAAAGTTGCTTAGGTGACTAGAAATGTTCTTTCCGTGTGTGTACCTTTCAAATATACAAAGTTTACTTCAAAGTATAGATAGAAAATTATTTAGTAATACAAATCCGCTGACCTCGATCTCCCACAGCGCTTTGCTGCTGGTGGCGGCGGTTGCGGACGAGCGGCCGGTCGTCCTCAGGAACACGTGCTGCCCCTTCTGGTACTCGTCCATGGTGAGGAACTTCTCCTGCTCCGCGTGGAACAGCCGCACCACGTCGCCGCCCTTCAGGATCTCCTCCTGGTTCTCCTTGTGCTCCAGGAAGAGGGTCACTTTCCAGGAGGTCGACGAGTTCACCACGTTCACCTGGAATAAATAAATAAATAAATATCACGGGACAATTCACACCAATTGACCTAGACCCAAAGTAAGCTAACCAAAGCTTGTGTTATGGGTACTAAGCAACGGATAAACATACTTATCTTTTTTCATACAAATATCTGCCCCGACACGGGACAGTTGGAGGTGACAGTCGAAAATTACACGGTGAGACTAGACTGCCTCGTTCTGGTATCCGTTATAGGTAAAATAATTCAGTAAAAGTACACCTATACAGCTAAGGAGTGGAATTCCCTACCTGCGACTGTTCCCTGAGCATTTACTAGGCAAGCGTGCTCCATCGTAGGCCTCATCTTTGCTTTCCATCAGGCGTGATTGTAAAAAACCGGCCAAGTGCGAGTCGAATTCGCGCACGAAGGGTTCCGTACCATTATCTATAAAAACGGCAAAAAAAACACGTTTTTTGTATGGGAGCCCCCTTAAATATTTGTTGTATTTTATTTTAAATTAATTTATTTTATGCCATTTTTTAGTATTTGTTGTTATAGCGGCAACCGAAATAAATCAGCTGTGAAAATTTCAACTCTCTAGCTATCACGGTTCCCGAGATACAGCCTGGTGACAGACGGACGGACGGACGGACGGACAGCGGAGCCTCAGTAATAGGGTTTCCGTTTTTACCCTTTGGGTACGGAACCCTAAAAAACTAAAGCGCATCGCATATTGGATGCGGTCGATGCAAGACCTCTCATTGTGCCATTCTATGATAGAGGCCTATGAGAGGTTTCTCGGCTGACGACGATGTTGATGGTACACTCACCTCCATCGAGCCAGCGTTATCCGGTAGCTCGTGGTTGTGCGACACGTGCAACACCTGTTGCCCCGCGCTCACCGGGTTCATTATCACCTTGTCTCCCACCACCACGTTGTCACCTGTAAAACACGCATAACCCTCATTTTATACTGTAGAAAATACCTAGATATTTTCCTGGCACGAACGACGTGCGGTTAGTGTTTGACATAATTATAACATCGATTCGGTTTGGTATTATTGTTCATATATTTTCAAACGTACCCCTCGTATACGGGAAGTGAAAAAAATCGTGGATTCTAGTCTCAACTATTTCATATACATCCAATGAGAAACATTTGAAAAAAAATACAAAAAGTATGCCTCAAATTGAGCACGGATCCGTGTCTCAAGCATGCGAGGGGTTAAGAGATATCGATAAACTAAGTATCAGAGGGAAGTTATTAGCGTTTGCATTGTTTTATTTCACGTAATTGCGACTTAAACGTAATCGCCACTGTATACTGACCTAGAAAAACCGGTTCCTGATCACCGGTTAAAAATCAACGTGTTTAAATACCGTTTTTGCCTTCTTACGTGGATTTTTTCGAAAATCCTAGCTTTTCGGTGAAGAGGGAAATCGTGAAGTAGCCAGATATAAACGTGCAAAGCAATTCAATAGTGTGTGAAGCTCCCAACCCGTAATGAGCTGCGCGAGTACTACAGCTCAAGTATCTCATACTAAGAGGCGGGACGTGTAGGTCTAAGAGGATAGATCACACAACTGCAGAGAAACGGTATTCCCTATAAAGCACCAAACGCATTGAAAGCGATAGCGGACCGACGCGGCGCTGGTGACGGTTGTAATATTGTAACTTGTATGAACGGTTGTGCGGTACCGTACCGCGAACTCGCTCATACAAGTTAGAATATTACAACCGACACACCATCTACCGCCATCGCATCGCATCGTTGCTGACCGTACACAAACTCACCGGTCGATCGTAGCTTGTAAAACGGCATAACGTAGAACCACGAGCCCTCATTGCCGTTAGCGTCCAAGTGCACGCGCATGGCGTTCTTTTCTAACAGAGCCGGCAGTCTTTTGTTAACCTGCAACACAGAGCGATACAGTCAATACGCGCTAACGAATTACACATCATGATCTAAGTCTAAGACACATATCCATAGATACATAATATACGAGTCGTTTTTAAAAACCGGTTGTCTGTAAAGTCGGTTTAAGGACGATAGTTTAATTTAACGTGACAACGTCATAACAAAACATTCAAAAACCAGGCGGTCACCCATCCAAGTACTGACCGCGCCCGACGTTGCTTAACCTCGGTGATCGGACAAAAACCGGTGTTTTGTCAAATATCTTGAAAACGGTGCATCCTACGGCAAAATCAATGAAATTTTCGTCCCCCCCTTTGAAACCTCCGCACCCATGCCCCATCCATGGCAACATAGCATGGCACATGTCTGGTGAAAAAGCACCCTTAGACATGACATGGTTAATGTGGGCAAATAACCAAAATTCGGGCAAATGAAACAATTTTTGAGAACTAACAAAAGTCTTATTATAGCTAACACAAAATCAAAACAGTACTCACGGTCAGGTACTTGTTGGACTTGACGTGCAGCAGCTGAACGACGCTGCCGTATTGTACGACGCTGCCCAGCAACTTCTTGTTCTCCAACTCATTCTGCTTTTTTTCTATCTCCGCTGCGTGCTGTGCACAAACAAAATACAATTTATACTAATACTAGCGGACCCGACAGACGTTGTCCTGCATGAACCTAGATACCGACTGCAGCGCCATCTTCCGGGCTAATTTTTGAAACTAAACCATCCAGGGCGCCACCCAAACGCATACAAAAAAATTCATTCAAATCGGTCCAACCGTTTAGGAGGAGTTCAGTGACAAACACACGTACAGTAGAATTATACATATAAAGATTATAATATAAGGCTGAAGATTTTTTTTTTTGGTTGAACGCGCTAATCTAGACACCAGATAGCCTAGTGGTTAGAGAACCTGATTACGAAACTTGAGGTCCCGGGTTCGATGCCCGTGTCGGGGCAGATGTTTACTATCAAAAATACGAATGTTTGTTCTCGGGTCTGCATACCCCTCGCCTAACACTGGAACTTTTATCGACCCAGACACTACGCATAGCTGCTGGTCTCCGGCTGGGTGTTGGGATCTGCGCAAGTCACAACTGTGTTTCTTGTGGGGCTTCAGTGGACCGACTCGGCCACCATGGCCTCTCCTGCTCCTCGGGCGCCGGCCGCCTGTCCCGCCACGCCGCTCTCAACGACATTCTCAGAAGGGCACTCGTTAGTGCCAACGTTCCCGCTGCTCTGGAGCCCCAGATTGTGCGGAGCGATGGCAAGCGCCCTGATGGAATGTCGTTGATACCCTGGAAGACTGGCCGTGCGCTGGTGTGGGACGCCACCTGTACAGACACCCTGGCGGCGTCCTACCTACCAGCAACTACCAAACGTGCTGGGGCGGCGGCAGACGCCCGGGAACGCCTCAAGGTCACCAAATATAGCTGTCTCGGCGCCCAATATCATTTCTTTCCTCTCGGCGTCGAGACTCTAGGTCCTTGGGGTAAGGGTGCACTGGAGCTACACAGGGAGCTCAGCAATAGGTTGAGAGAGGCAACAGGCAACCCTCGCGCCGGCAGCTTTCTCGCGCAAAGAATCGCAATCGCTGTTCAGCGCGGGAATGCTGCCTGCGTGATGGGCACCATGCCAAGAGGCCCACCTCTCTTTTTTAATTAAGTTTAGTTTTAGTTATTTTAATTTAATAGTAGCTTTAGTCTTGTATTTACACCTTTAAGTATATGTTTTTATTAATTTAGTATAATAGATATTTTGTATATTGAATCTGTATCTATCAATATAAGTATGTTTATCCGTTGCCTAGTACCCATAACACAAGCTTTGCTTAGCTTACTTTGGGGCTTGGTCAATTGGTGTTAATTGTGTCGTGATATTTATTATTTATTAATCTGAGTATCTACCTGCCGGTACTTATACGGTATTTATCGAGGAAGGCTATAGGCTATATAACATCAGCCCACGACTAATAGGAGCGGAGCATCAATGATTTACGCGGACGAAATCGCGCGCAACAGCTAGTAAATGGGCATTTAAAAAAAAACTTTTCTTTTCAAATGAGGAAATCTTGGGGTTTTTTTACTCAGAATCAATGGCACTAAAATTTTTGTCAGTTTTGTGACGTTTTTTTCATACAGTTTATATGGCTCATCAGTCATCACAAAACTGACACAAAAAAGTTGTAAGTACCGCGTCTCTACAGTACAATGTGTAGTTACTCTAGTCACAGAGGATGGTTTTAACTTCATATTATTTCGATTTAACTTCATAACGAATTTTGAGTAAAAATTGAAATCGGCTAAATTTAAACACATTATGGATGCAATCTGAATTAAATGAATATTATTATTATTAAATTTGTCAGATACGCGGCAATATCAAAGGTAAATTTATATTTCGTTTGAATAAATAATAAGACCACCATTAAGATGATTTCAAATCTATTCGCCAAAACGCCGTTTACAAAAAACCTGGATCACAATCACCCACCCGTAACACATTTACGTAAATATATCCCTAAAACGTATCAAAACCGAGACATCCCAGCGCAGAGGTACGAGCATTCATTTATAAACATGGCCGCATACATTACCAGCCGCCGGAGGATCCGAGAAATAATGAGGAGATTTGCCATTTTTAGAGTTATCCTCAAAAGGAAAAAAACTTGAGGGATGCCTTTATTGTGTGAGGCATTCGGAATCACGGTAGTTTTTACCATTTCTTTCTATCACACGATATAGGGGTCGAAAGGGTGTTATCAGTTATCACACTAATCGATCGAACATACATCGATGCCATCGATCGATATCGATCCATTGGTGTGGTATGTTTGGCTGACCGACGGATACCAATCAATCAGTCAATCAATTGGTGTGTGAGGTGGTAAGTTTTGGTGTAGAAGAAGATGTCAATCGACGTGTACTAATCCATTTGACCATCGATAAATGGCATCGATCGACGATTGATTGATTGGTGTAATAGGAACTGTCGATCGACGTCGCGCAATCCATTCTACCATCAATCTATTGGTGTGGTCTCTAACACCCAAAGAGATGGCGATTGTGATCGCCAGCGCCCGCGTTGGAGAAAAGGCCTCTTGGAGTCTGTCAAGACCATTTTTCTCACGAACGCGTCGAGATATCAAATTAAAATTAATATCCCTTCGCCTTTATCCTATTGTGGACCCTGGGCACTTTAGGATAAGGGGTCTCAGGGGCTATGACCAACAAACGAAGGGTTCACGGAAAGAACATGTCTAATTGTCTATAGCTAAACCGTTTAACTGAGTCCTCGCCCGCGCGGTACAGGGGCTGGGGGGTATGACGACAAAGGGGCGAGAGAGATGCAAGCGGCGAGCGCGCCTCGTGTGCCTGCCGCCCGCACCTCTCCCGGCACCCTTTGTCGTCCTTCCCCCCAGCCCCTGTACCGCGCGAGCAAAGACTCAGTTCTTTGATCAATTATAACTGAAGATACACATTGCCGAACAAAATCCCCTTCAAAGAATGTCCGAACTTTTTTATTTGTTTGCATAACAATTAAAACCATCACCTACACAGAAATTTGAACCTAGTCTTTACTTCATTACAGTCGAATTTCGGTTGACACTTAACAGCTAAACTTGACAATTTCACGCAACGTACTGAGAAAAAGAAGGCCACTTTTATCAAAGTGGCGCTCATTTGGCTCGGACATTTTCGGGCGCGCGACTGTGGATCTACAGTTATAATTGATCAAAGATTCAGTTAAACGGTTTAGCTATAGTCACCTAAGCAACTTTTAGAGTTATACCGGTTCACGAACAATTACTATGGTAACCATTTCTTTAAAAGTGATAAAATATATGTTGTTTTCAGATATCCATATTTAATTTAATGGTACAGTCAAGGAGTTTAATTCATGAGCCACCATGGAACCTTTTCAAAGGAAAAGTCGTTACGATTTTCCTTGTTAATTAAAGCGATGTCACTATGACGTTAACTGTGAAATGGTTAGTTACTATGGTAATCCCAATTTTCAAAAAAGGTGACTAGGACTAGATATGTTCTTTCCGTGGACCCTTTAAATATGTAGATCAAACTGTTATTTTTTTATAGCCACTAGGGGCCCTATCGTCCATGGGCAAGTGCCCGTACCCAATGGGAAAGAAGGGCCTCGCTCAGATTTGCAATTTCTTGGAACTGCGAAAAAAAATATATGTATATCTTTCTAGCGGGATCGCCTTTGATCAATTATAACTGTAGATCCACAGTCGCGCGCCCGAAAATGTCCGAGCCAAATGAGCGCCACTTTGATAAAAGTGGCCTTCTTTTTTCTCAGTACGTTGCGTGATATTGTCAAGTTTAGCTGTCAAGTTTCAACCGAAATTCGACTGTAATGAAGTAAAGACTAGGTTCAAATTTCTGTGTAGATGATGATTTTAATTGTTATGCAAACAAATAAAAAAGTTCGGACATTCTTTAAAGGGGATTTTGTTCGGTAATGTGTATCTTCAGTTATTATTGATCAAATGGGATCGCCGTCATTGGCATAAAATTTAAAAACCAATTCATCATTACGCCGAACTCTTTTTTTTTCCGAAACCATTAATTGTTCAGGAATTTTGAAATGGTTATCATGTATAGTACTCTATAGGTTAAACTAGTGGTCATACCTAATCCGTGAGACAAGCTTGACAATTAGGTAAAGGGTTACTTCTGTTACTAGGGTTAGACGAAATTAAATAGTGATGTGGCCGATACCAATAATCAGTGTCGACTGGACTATATGATTTACTATAAGACCTTTGATCAATTATAACTGAAGATACACATTGCCGAACAAAATCCCCTTCAAAAAATGTCCGAACTTTTTTATTTGTTTGCATAACAATTAAAATCATCACCTACACAGAAATTTGAACCTAGTCTTTACTTCAATACAGTCGAATTTCGGTTGACACTTGACAGCTAAACTTGACAATTTCACGCAACGTACTGAGAAAAAAGAAGGCCACTTTTATCAAAGTGGCGCTCATATGGCTCGGACATTTTCGGGCGCGCGACTGTGGATCTACAGTTATAATTGATCAAAGTATAAGACGGTTTTTTTTGTGAAGGATGATTACTTCAGACTTTAAATTTTATGCAACCCGGACCCCTTTCTAGCACTATCAGTCTCTAATTTACACACACACACGACACAAGAACATGGCGAAACTATAGGGGTTCCTTGTAGAACTACGGAACCCTAAAAACGCAAAGGGCATCAGTCTCTTTCATGTAATAGAAAGTTATTTACTAGGTAATACAGTGACCACCAATAATAATAACCCTCTAAATTTCCCGCGGGGCTCCTCTACCCCATAACCCTAGCATTAATATATTACCTTTCAATGAAATTGCGGTGAGTAATAAAACTGCCTACATGTTTGACACATTGAGCATTCCTTTTAGATAGATAGATTAGATAGATTCATTTATTTCAGATTGAAAATTACAATTATATTCTGTATTCCAAATGTCACAAATATAAAGAATTCACAAAAAGATCGTCAAAATAATTTGAAAAACATAAATGAAAAATAGATTAATATAAAATGTCACAAAAATAGTAATATTAAAAACAATAAAAGTGTAATAAAACAAAAATGTCAATAAAAATATAAAATGTGTGAATGTCAAAGAAATTTAAAACTACAACATAAAAATGTTAAATGAATAATATTAATTCACATAATGTGAAAATGTCATACTGCCAAATAATTAATAAATAATAATAATAAAAACAAAAAGAATAAAAATACATTCAGAATCAGATGTCCAATTTAAATGTGCTCCTCAAAAGACAACGGGTACCACTTGAGTTTCATACATCATCGTCATCACCATCATCATCATCATCATATCATCATCATCATCATCAAATCATCATCATCAAATCATCATCATCATCGTCCCAACGTATACACTAGAAGGCAAAGGTCTCGTCTCAGAGTGAGATGGTTTAGGCCGTAGTTCCCACGCAGACCCAGTGCGGATTGGAAACTTTACACACACCATTGAATTTCTTCGCAGGTGTGTGGAGCTTTCGTCGCGATTGTTTAAAATGGAAACAGGTAGTTCTACAGCGTTTCCACCGCTATCAGTTTCCTGTTACATCTATACTTCTATACTAATATTATAAAGAGGAAAGATTTGATTGTTTGTTTGCATTGAATAGGCTCCGAAACTACTAGAACGATTCCAAAAATTCTTTTGCCGTTAGAAAGCTACATTATCTATCACTGAGTGACATAGGCTACTTTTTACCGCGGGAAAATACCTTTTCCTACGGGAAAATTAATTTATCGCGGGCGAAGTTGCGGACGGAAGGCTAGTATTGCATAAATGCAGTATTTATTGTTTTTAAAAATAAAGGTAAGTATCCTTTACATAGAATGTGCTTTTTCCAATAGGTAGGTATTTAATGTAGTTGCCCATGTGGCGTTCGTTTTGTCCACCCTGTATAGATTAATAGCCGATGAAACTCAAATCGCCCCTATTTTCTTTTGACTAAAAAAAGACCGCAAAATCCATCATCATCATAATTTCAGCTGAAAGACGTCCACTGCTGAACATAGGCGTCACCCAAGGCTCGCCAAACAGATCGGTCCCATGCCATCCGCATCCAACGCGTTCCCGCAACCTTAATCAGGTCGTCGCTCCATCTTGTTGGAGGCCTACCTACACTGCGTCTTCCGCAAATCCAAACTAATATTATAAATGCGAAAGTGTGCCTGTCTGTCTGTCTGTTACCATCTCACGCTAAACCGCTGAACCGATAGATGGAATGGTACGGAGATAGTTTGAGACCCTGGGAAGGACATAGGATAGTTTTTAAACCGGAAAATCCATAGTAACACCTCAGCATAATGCTGAGTCAGCGACCGTTTCACTTTTGCGGGGACTAACTAACTAACTAACTAATTTGGCTCAGGGACCCAAAGAGGGTCTTGGCCTCCGAAACGAGAGCACGCCATCTGTCCCGATCTTGCGCAGCTTCTTGCCAGTCGTCGACCTGAAGACGTCGCAAATCCGCCTGGACACTGTCCCCCCAGCGGTACCTGGGTCGCCCAACCGGGCGGCGACCAGTCGGTCGTCCCACGTACGCCCTCTTGGCAGCACGATCCTCTCCCATTCGGAGTAGGTGGCCGAACTAGCGAAGTCTGTGTGATTTTGTCACGCCGATGATGTTGGGTTCAGCCACCAGCTCCTGGATCTCTATGTTTTTACGGATCCTCCACGTGCCGTCGTCTCTCTTGACAGGTCCCAGGATCTTACGCAAGACCTTCCTTTCCGCTACAAGGAGTTAATATTCCTCTTTTTTTTTTTTTTTTTTTTGCGGGGACACGCATGCAGAATTGTGTACTTGTTTACTATTTTCATGTTTATGCTTTTTGTTTTCTGTATGAAATTGTGTGTATTTTCATGTATTTGTGTGTCTTCTTATGAAAATTAATAAATGTCTCCTCCCTCTCTTTCTTAGTTCCCGCGGGATAGCGAAGTCTTTGCAGACGGAGTCGCGGGCAGCAGCTAGTAAAGCAAATAAATTTAAGCAAACATTTAGAAAAGCATTCCTTTCACACATCATTTATATTAATAAACCATTTCCTACTCCATAAATCTCTAGTCACATAAATGTCCGTACGAATGAATTAAATCATTAATTTAACCCGATAACACTTTATCTCTGAGAGTTACGGTTTAATTCTGACCAAAGCTTATGATTTAAAATGCTCTCTGTTAACTAAGAGATTTATTAATACGCTTTCTTTATAATGGACCATCCATCTAAATAATACGTACGTTGAGATATTCATTAACCTCGACTAGGGTTGTAACGGAGGGCTTTCTAGCAGAGGCGGAGGCGGAAGCGGAGGTGAAAGAGGAAGTGAAAAAAAACTTAAAGTACCTACCTAACCAAATGTTAAAAATTATTATATCGAACATTTTTTTACAAACACTAGTAATCATTAACAAACATACTATAGCTAAACCGTTTAAATGAGTCCTCGCCCGCGGGGTACAGGGGCGCAGGGGTAGACGACAAAGGGGGCCGAGAAAGGTGCGGGCGGCAGGCACACGAGGCGCGCTCGCCGCCCGCACCTCTCCCGCTCCCCTTTGTCGTCCTATCCACTGTACCGCGCAGGCGAGGACTCGTTTAAACGGTTTAGCTATTAGTAATATTACGTTTATGTACGTAACTATCGTAAGGTCGCGGGTGAGCAAAGTAATTGTTTCAGTTCACACTTTGGGTCGTTGCGCCAGAGGAGTAAGTAGCAGTTTTGAGGCTTTGTCACCTTCCAATGTTTGCATCCTCGCTCCTCTCGCGTTGTAAGTCAACGTAAGTAAACCTCCGTTACAACCACGCAAAATTTTACGGAGGCGGATGCGGAGGTACGAGTTCTCGCGGAAGTTCCGCAGTGACCGAAGCGGAGGCGAAGTTCCGTCACAACCCTACCCTTTCTCTGGGATTAGGCTGGATTATGTAGATGGGCGAGGAAATTACGACACCATTTTAAATTTGAGATCTTCCGCTGTCTGAATTGTCGATAGCACCCCGATGTGATTGTTAAATCAATTTCATTTTAAATTGAAGCTCTGTTAATGGTTTGGTTCGATAAATTTAATACCTACCAATCTAAGGTTACTAGACATAGTAAAGATTTTAAAGATTCACGTTTAAATAACATCCTACTAGTTAATAGGTATCATAAAATAGCTATTGCCCGCGACTCCGTCTGTGATAACTCATTTACACTCGCGTACGAGTGGCGAGCAGTGGCGTAACTATAGGGCGGCAGGGCTGGCCAAATGCCACGGGCTCCCAACCCTAGAGGGCCTTGGCCCAAGAAGCTGCGAACCCAGAAATAGCATTAAAATTAAATTACAACGAGACGATCTTTACTGGGAGGGTCCCATCCAAGAAACTTACCACGAGCCTCAGATTGTATAGTTACGCCACTGATGGCGAGACGAACTGCGAGCCGAGCAACGAGACGGAAGTGTGAATAGACGCTCGCGGCTCGCCTCGCTTAAATAATAGACAATAATTCTAAAAATCATTGTTTTGGGTTCTATTGCGCTAATAAATAGCCCTAGTGACAGTTTTTCTCTAATATCTTCAATGTACAGACACCGACTTGTTACAGATTTATTATATGTATAGATAGATTCATTCATGTGTGATATTTGAGGATTCACTCTAGTGACCAGTATTTTTCGTAACACAATTACTTGTAGTTCGCTCGATAGAAAAAAAATCCAAAGTCTTCTCTAAAAAATAAAATAAGTAATACGGCTTAAATACTGCACCTCAGGTCATGCATTTTTGAGTGTTAATAAAACAAGATATTTTGAAGGGCCTAATGGTATGTATTTGTTTTAGTAATACGATGAAATTACCTAAATACAACTGCGGTCTGACCAACCTATCTTGACGTCGTGCTTCCCCCTTGTCCGTATATGTAGTCAGTTGCGTAGTTCTCCTTCGGCCATTGGACGGGGCATAGAATACCTAAAATCGATTAGCGCAAGAAGCTCGGTGCGGTGCGGCCTTAATACTGAGGCCGCTTTGTCTAACGCATAAACGCTTGCTATCATATTCAGTATTTCGTTTTGTCAAACGGTATAAGATGGTGACAGAAAGAACATATACCTTGCCTCAGATTGTAACGGAAATTACTCCACGCCAGTATAGCTAAACCGTTTACCGCCCGCACCTATCTCGGCCCCTTTGTCGTCATATCCCCCAGCCCCTGTACCGCGTGGGCGAGGACTCATTTCAACGGACTAGCTATAGTAGCACAGGGAAGTATTTAAAAAACAATTGACTTTGACTTATCGTTTCTAGTATTTCTTTGATCTTATAGCCACTAAATCGACCGAGCGATTGAAATATGAACGACGCAAATAAAAGAAAGGTGAAAGAAATGGGTTAATTTATTTTCTTCAAACTTTACGTTGGAAATAGTCTTTGATAAATACCTCGCTAAATTAATTCAGACGTCCTAGTTTTTAAACGACTTCTAAAAAAGGAGGAGTTTATCAATTCGGTGATATATGGGTGAATCAACTTCTTTGTGTTGTTTACTATGTCTCCGGTTGTCCAAGCGACATCTTCATACTGTTTCATAGAAAAATGCTAAGGTTATCCATGAGACAAAATTTGAGTAACCATAGGAACGGGTGACACGAAAAAGTTGATTCACCCACGTATGTTGTTTTTTCTACTGATACTTGAAGCGTGAAAGCGAAACAACAAGCAAACTCACATAAAATAAAATGAAACAAGATGAAATGAGAAGCTGCCTACTTACAAAATAAACGGTTTGACTTTAAAACAAAAACTTAGTCTTTTATATTATAAGGTATCACTTGTTTCACTTCTCAGTGATCGCCAAAAAGATTTTGCTGTATCTTTTCATGAACCTAAACGATGCTGATGAATAGTTAAAAAGGGAATTCGAAAAACTTAGTGAAGTTCCAGCTTTAAGATAAAGACCGATCTCGACCTAGATGCAAAAGGTTCCAATTGGAAAGAAGACTTAAAAGTAATAGCAACTTTATATAACCTCCAAGAAGACTCAAATTGTAACTACTTGAAAATTTTCGATGGGACCATTCCCTTTCGAAACATCATTCTAGGCGGGCGTTGTGGTTTTCCTAATACATTTTTAACGACTAGCCTTTTGTTAATGTTGTTTTACCCTAATCCTACTAACATTATACCTACATGTGAAAGTTTTTGATGTGTATGTTTGTTAGTGTTTCACGCTAAAACGGCATGGTGGATTTGAAGGGAACTTGGTATGTGGATAATTGGATCTCAGGAATAACTCATACCTAGGCTACTTTATATTCTGATATTCCCACATATTTTTAACCGACTGTACATACAAATTTCCGCACGGTGTTTGTCCTTCACCGTAAAGCATATGATAAATAAATCTTGCCCACACATTTATGTCTACCCCGCCATGTCAATACAAAACAGGATCCATCCATTTTATTGAAATTTGCAGCCCTACCGACATAAAAAAAAAAAAAAAAAATATTAGGGGACAATCTTACACAAATCGACCTAGTCCCAAACTAAGCAAAGCTTGTACTATGGGTACTAGACGACGATAAACATACTTATATAGATAAATAAATACTTAAATACATAGAAAACATCCATAACTCAGGAACAAATATTCGTGCTCATCACACAAATAAATGCCCTTACCGGGATTTGAACCCAGGACCTCTTGCTTCGTAGGCAGGGTCACTACCAACTAGGCTAAAGCGGTCGTTAACATACTCAATTACATTAAAAGCTTCACAAATCCGATATCTAACCAACCTCCTTCAAAAGCCGACCCGAACGTAGATCAATCTTACGACACGGCATATAAAGTTCAAATTCAAACTGTTAGGATTTTATCAATCAGTTTTACAATTACATTGAATCTAAAGCCGAGTTTAGACCTGCTAGAAAAATCGTGCAAGTTGCATTAGATTGCGGCGCTCCATTGAGCGCTTCAATCTCGGTCGCTTTACGGCCTCGCAATGTAATGCAACTTGCACGACTTTTCTTGCAGGTTTAAACTCTGCTTAAGGAGTCATAATAATCGATTTTCATTCTTTTAACCTACTAATATTTATAACAAATGGGGAAGTTTTGAGTATATTATGCGTGCATGATGGGTGCGTGTGTGTGTTAACTCCTTCACGATAAGATGGTTGGACAGAATTGGACGGAATTTGGGGTATAAGTTCGTAAAACACACTTTGCCAAACGTACACTTTCTTTAAAAGAGCAATTTCCGCAAAATGTATACTCTCAACACGCATACTTTCCCAATAAGGGCATTTTTCAAAATTTACACTTTTTTGTTACACGATAACCAGTACTAGTTTTTTGTGTGGTAATGCAAATCTAAATAAAGAAGATCATTTCAAATTTGAAGCAAATCGCTGGAATAAATCCTGAGAAACAATACATTAAAAAAAAACTTTTAAAAATCAAAAACCCAAAAAAAAAACAATTAAGATGTAGAATTGACTTGGCACAAATATATTGTTCACTATAATAAGACGTAGGTACTCACAAAATACCCAAGAGTCCATTTTTTACTATCGAAACCAGACTAATTATATAGCATTTAAAAAAAAGCAAACAACTTACATGTAACCTCTTCAGCAGCCCCGTGTCCGTGTTGTTGTTAGCCGATTGCTTGGCCGTGTTCCAGAACTGCTTCTGGGCGGAATAGCGGTTCATGGGACATATTTTAAACAGGCAATCTGAAACACACCAATTGTTGTAGCAATTAGTTCAGTTCACACCAAAATGCCACTCGAGAACCTATACCATACGAACCCATCGGCCGTCATTTCTACGAGCGATGTGCCCTGCCCACTGCCACTAAGTCCGCGGACCGGAAGACGCAGTTTAGGTAGGCCTCCAACAAGATGGAGCGACAACCTGGTTAAGGTTGCAGGAACGCGTTGGATGCGGATGGCGCAGGCCCGATCTGTTTGGCGAGCTTTGGGGGAGGCATATGTTCAGCAGTGGACGTATTTCGGCTGAAAGCCTCGCGATATTTGTGGCCCTTGAATGCGTTTAAAAGCAACGAAACAGTACACTTTGGTCTGAACTGACCTAATTGGTCAAAGACTTTTGCCCGGTGTGTGTTGCCAGTGACCTATGGCACTGAGACGTGGCCGCTAACGATGGCCCTCATAAGAAAGCTCAAGGTCACTCAGAGGGCGACGGTGACTATGGTTGGAGTTTCTCAGCTATGAAATCGGCGCAAGAATTAAGTCACCGACATAGCTCTAAGACTTTATTGAATCAGGCGTTACTTTGCGGAGGTCCATATTAAGGTCGCGGGTGAGCAAAGTAATTGTTTTAGTTCATAGCTCTAAGAATTGCCTTGAAAAGGTTCTCGAATGGCGTCCGTACGGACAGGAAGACGCAGTGTAGGTAGGCCTCAGGACCAATCTGTTCGGCGAACCTTGGGGGAAGGCATAATGTTCAGCAGTGGACGTTTTTCGGCTGAATGATGATAACCTAATTGCTAAAAAAATTTCACACCGAAATGCATCGCGACGCAAAGCTGCATATTTAGATGATTTTAAGAGAAAGGGCCACAATTCAAAATCAAGTATTTTCAGGAGAGCACTATTAAAAATTGAATTTCTTTTTTTTAATTTGTTTCTTGACACTTCTACTTTCAGTGTTTTTGTGTCATATCTCCTTCTATGCGTATTTTAATATACTAACTCTCGTTGGATAACTATAACCCGTTGCAATATGAATTTCAGTAAAACCCTGTTTCAATTTGAACCAAACAAACACAATAAAAAAAGTTTTTACATTAAAAGCAAAGAGCCCAATCTTCACTTAGAACGCGGCACCAAAGTAATGAATAATAAATAGGGATAATCAAAAACAAGACAAGAAACTTCCATGTAACGTCACTTTTTTCGCTTGCTGAATACAAATAGAGTGACAGAATAAGAAAAAGTAAACAAATTCAAATAAGTTATTTATAATTTAAAATCAGATTTTCAATCTTTTAAAGCGATTACTTTTCAATATAGAGAATTGTTGAATTTTATTGCAAATAGTAAAAGCAATTTAATTAAACATACCAACAGAAGAGCTTTTTTTTCACAAAAAAGGTTAATTTACATTCAAAGGTGGAAAAAGCCGTGGTGGCCTAGGTCTACGTCTACGTCGATACGTCTGCGTGACCAATAAATTATGTTAAGGAACGGGTAGCATAATGTATGCTTAGTATAAGTTTTTACTTCACGAAATACTTCTCGATCGCGTTTTCGTAAAAAAATCAATTACTAGGGAAACATGGACAGCGCCTCCGCGCACACGCGTCCATGTTTCCATAGAATTGAAATTTTTACGTAAACGCGATCGAGAAGTATTTTGGTGAAGTAAAACTTATACTAAGCGTACTGCACTATGAAGCTTTCAAGTTCGTCCTTTTCGATCACAGAATTCGATTTTTTCTCTTACCCATTTAGTTTAACTTAAAATTGTGTGGCGTCAAGATAGATTTATAATGGAAAGCGTATTAAGTATCTTAGGTTAAGCGTAAGTTAGATAATTGGACGCTTTGACGTAGAATAGAAACAAGTTAGGTATGAAGTATCTTTTTTCTGTATTTATTTTTCAACTTCATTTTTATTACTTTTACGGTCATCCCGTGAAAACCATATATTTCAAACTAAATACAAACTGAAATATAGATGCACAGAAAAAACCCCAGAAAAAAGACCAATGCTGGGAATCGAACCCAGGTCCTCAGCGTAGGTTAGTTCCGAAGGAGTGTTAAAGTCTCTCGGTAGAGGGCATAACATAGATGCGCGCTTTATCACTGCATAAGGTGATTATAACAGACTGGAATGTACGATGTATGGGAAAAATTCGTCGCTAACCTCTAGACCAGTGATGGTGTAGGGGTAAGCACCCAGCACGGAACGCTGAGGACCTGGGTTCGATTCCCAGCATTGGTCTTTTTTCTGGGGTTTTTTCTGTGCATCTATATTTCAGTTTGTATTTAGTTTGAAATAGAATAGAAAAACATTGTATATTGATCGAAGAGTGTGGGGCTAGATCTAAATCTTTATTTTATGTTTGCGTGCCTCACCGTAGTGGGGTTGCTGACTAACTTGCTTTGACGTAAACAAGCTGTATGTCTGTAAGAAAGTTTTTAAATAAATAAACTAGACTATAGTCACGCGGCGGACACGACGTACAAATACGCGTTCTTGAATCTACATAAGCACGACGACGTCTGTACACGCGCACGCCTACATACATCGCGCGCGCACTCTTCTGGATTCCGGCGGGGTCCGGCAATCTGCGCCTTGAGGGGTGGGGTAACTCGAATCGGTGCGGGGCGGAGCGTGTCCATTCTGTACGTTAGTACTATTATATATTCTGTGCTATAGTCCGACAAGCTCGTGCGCGGCTCTCCGTAGAACCCTGGCGCAGTAAGCATTTGCCGCACTTATTAAAAGCAATCTCGTTAAGGACAGCAGAGGCTCCCTGCGACAGGGTTCCGCCGAGCGCCGCGCACGAGCTTCAAGGTATAGACCATAGGTTCCCAACCTGTTATGGACTCACGCCCCCTTTACAAAAAAATTCAAATAGTTAATTATACCAATTTTATATGTCTGTCCATTACGTATTAATAATCACAAATTAAAAATGATTTCTGTTTCTCGTGCTACTAGTGATCCGCTAACCCCCCCCCCCCCCCCCCCCCCACTCGCCCACTAGGGGCCCAACCTATGGATTAGACGATTTCTCTGTTGCATCTTTAATCGCCGTTAAATATTATAATTAAACTGAACGAGATCGAACAATGTTCATAAACAGCAACTCACCCCTAAACTTTTTGGGCGGATCAGTAAGGTCGCCGGCTTCTGGACACACGACGCACCTGTCATCTACCAACCTGCACAAGAAATAACGTGACAAATTAAATAATTTATTGAATCAGGCGTTATTTTACGTGGCGGTGACGGTTGTAATATACCAACTTGTACGAACGAGTTCGCGGTACGGTACCGCACAACCGTTCATACAAGTTAGAATATTACAACCGTCACCGCCACCGCACCCCCACGCCTCCGCTGTCTGTGCGTTTGGAGCTTTAATGTGAACTGAAACAAATTAACAAATTCAGTGCAAACGCACATGAGCGTTTTCATGACATTCGTCCAGTGCCACTGTCATAATTTCACGGGTACCTACTTGAAAGCACACATAAGTACATTCGGTTGGATTGAATCCATTATTTCTCACCCTAAGGTACTGAGGAATCCTGAGACGGTACCCTCTGCGTAGAGGGACACGATGTCCCCCTGATGCAGGAAGCTGTCTCCCATGTTGCTTCCGCCTTGCCCCCACCATGCAACGACACCTGTTGGCAAAACATAAGAATATTTAGCGAGGAAACGAACCAAAGGCAAACGCTTTGCAGCTGCCAGGAGGTGCTGAGCGGCGAAATACACTGTTGAGGTTTGTAATCACGCGACGCGATTGATAGGTACCTACTGGCAGCTACGAAAAAGAATAATGTTAAAAGTACTGTGACATCCTGTTACTGTCGTTTATATCTTGAGTATGTGTGGTTTGTCTTACGAAATGTTTTTATAGAAATTGATTCAATACAGTATAATTATGGTGGTTTTATGAGTTTATTTACTTATCTACTTCAAGAGGTCATGGGCCCAGAAATCGCAATATAGAATGATTGGAATATGATAGAATAATTATATCATCTAAAAATTTTTTTCCGTGAGTGACATATCATAACAGCTCTCAACACGAAAATAACGTGTAAGTACACTTGACCCATTTTATAAAATATTGCCTGAAATATATTAAGAATTTGAACACTGATTTTACAAAATGGAACTTTTCAAACCGAGAATTTTAAAACATGGCGATGACTATGGCGTTTGGATGACAGAATTAAATTTATATTTGGAAGCTAATGATTTGAAGGAAATTTTAACAAATAATGATGAAAAACATAAAAATAGCAAGAATGATGCAAAAGTAAGATTACTGATCCTCAACTCAGTGGACAAATCCTTGACATGTCATATTATATGTTGCGAGGATGCAAAGACTATGATCACAAAGTTAGACACCATTTTTCATACTAATAAAGAAGCAGAAACCACACGATTGTTTGAAAATTTTTATACATTCAAATTTACTCACGACATTGCTTCAAGTTTGAGCCAGTTACAAAACATAGCATATAAAATTAAAAATTTAGGAGAAAAGCTCCAAGACATTCAAATAATAGCGAAAATTCTTACCTCTTTACCAGAAGAATATAATTATTTTAAAACAGCATGGAATTCGACAGCAAAAGCAGAAAAAACACTAGACAACTTAGTGTCTAGAATCCTATCAGAACTGGCAATAAAGCCATGTATTTCGCAAAACAATAAAGAAAATTCAGTACCAATTTACGCCAAAATTGATGAAGGAATCATCCAGAACGCATGTCATATCAGAGAGAGAGAGTGTTTTCGGTGCGGAAAACCTGGCCATATAGCCAGATTTTGTAGAAACAATGTAAAGTTCGAAAATTATCCAAATTTTAACAGTATGAGTAGAAACAGAAAATTTTGTGATTTTTGCAAACGGCATAATCACACAGAACAGGAATGTTATTTTAAAAAGAAAAGGAATGCACAAGCCGATGGAAATTTTGATCTCAACATGAAAGAGGTTATTTTGCCAGTTATAATAGACTCTGGTGCATCATGTCATATGATTAACAATAGTCAACTTCTGAAGAAAATGAGACCCATTGAAACAGAAATAGTCTGTGCAAATAATAATATTATGAAAGCGGAACTCGTTGGAGAATTTGAAACAGATACAGCATATTTTAAAAGAGTTATGTATGTTCCAGACTTAGCAAAGAATTTAATATCTGTCAACTCCATTACCAGCCAAAATGGACGGGTAGAATTTTATGAAGATGCTGTGGTAGTAACGAACGGTAACAGAATATTATGTCGGGGCAAGAAAAACGTTTCGGGAATGTATGAAACAGAATTAAAGATCCAAGTACCAGAATGCTCCCTACGTGTTGAAAATACGAATCCAGATAATTGGCATAGAAGACTGGGGCACATATCCGATACACAGAAGCTATCCAAACTTGTTTATGGAGTCGATACAGAGAAGAATATAGCTACTGGAACCTGCGAAGTCTGTGCACGATCAAAGAAACCTTTAGAAATTGTTCACTCTGATCTTTGCGGTCCAATTGATGTCCCCACTTGGGATGGCAATGTCTATTTTCTCACACTTTTAGATGATTATACACATTTCGCGTATATTTATCTTATTAAAAATAAGTTTGATGTTTCAGATAAAGTCATCGAGTACATTAATTTTGCAGAGAATCATTTCAATGCGAAAGTTCAAAAATTTAGATGCGACAATGGAAAAGAATATGCAAACAACAAATTTATAACCTGGTGCAAAAATAAAGGAATTGAAATAGATTTTACTATTCCCTATAGTCCACAACTTAATGGAAAAGCAGAGCGTCTAAACAGAACGCTCATGGAAAGGACTCGCGCTTTGCTCTTTGACTCAGGTTTGCCACTAGAACTTTGGGGAGAAGCATTGTATACAGCGACATATATTACAAATAAATGTTATACTACAGCACATAATGTTACTCCAGCAGAACTCTGGTATAAAAGAAAACCAAATTTGTCTTATTTAAGGGCTTTTGGGTCAGTTGCATACTGTAAAATTAATCGTCACCTCGGAAAACTAAAATCAAGATGTGATGTTGGAATTTTAGTTGGGTATATAAATGTTGGATACAAAATTTGGGATCCAGAAAATAGAAAATGTTTTTATGCAAGAGATGTGGTTTTTGACGAAACAAAAGGAGCAAATAAGAAAATATTGGGAGAAGTAAAAGAGAACCTTGTAATTTTTGAAAATGTTTTTAGATATAACAAGAATGAAAGTAAAACAAATGAAGATGAAACAATTGAAAGAAGAAACAAAACAAGAGAAAGAGTAAACGACAGTCAACTAGAAGAGGATATTATAATTGAAAATAGTAGAAACGATGAAGACTTTGAGGATGCATTTGAAGGGGTGACAGTAAATGAAGAAAATATAAATGAAGGAAGAATTGAACAAAGAGTGAATAACGAAAATGAAAGGATGACAGTTAATGAAGAAGATATTTTTGAAGATACGAGAGAGTATAACTGAAGCAATTGATATGGAAGAAACTGAACAGAGAGTTGATGTAAGTAATGAGACTCAAGAGAATATAACTAATAGTTTTGAAGAAGAAAATGAGAATATAGAAGAAGCAATTGAAAATAGAAGAACACTACCAGAAAGAAACAGAAAATTACCTACAAAATTTAAGGATTATGAAATGGACTTTCAATGTTATTGTAATATAACGTTTGAAGAAGCAGTAAAATCTGATGAGAAACAAGAATGGCAAAAAGCTATTGAAGAAGAGAAAAAGTCTCTTGAAGAAAATGAAACATGGGAGATAGTTGATGCCAAAGAAGTTGGAAAAAGGAAAGTTATTACTAGTAAATGGGTTTTTGCTAAAAAGGCTGACGGGAGACACAAAGCAAGATTAGTAGCGAGAGGATTTGAGCAAAAATATTTGGTTGACTACGAAGAAACATACAGTCCAGTGGTGAATACTACAAGTTTGAGAATTTTATTAGCATTGGCAGCTCAAAAGGGATTAAAGTTAAGACAATTTGATATAAAAACAGCTTTTCTGTATGGTTCGCTGAATGAAACAATTTATATGCATATTCCAAAAGGTTATCCTGAGTTAAAGGGCAAAGTTTGCAAGTTAAAGAAGAGTTTATATGGTCTGAAACAGGCACCATTAATGTGGAATATACGGTTTACTGAGTTTTTGAAGACTTTGGGATTTAAACAGCTAAAACTAGATTCCTGTATTTTTGTTTCAGGTTCAACTTTCCTAGCTATATATGTTGATGACGGATTGTTAATTGGGGAAAGCTACGAAGTTTTGGATAAAATACTTAAAAATATTAAAAAAGAATTTCAAATGAGAGTTTGCGATAGTGTGACTAATTATGTGGGGCTTGATATCGATATAAATTTTGAACAAGATTCTATAAAAATAAGTCAAAAGTCATATATTAAGAAGGTTTTACAAAAATTTAACATGTCCGACTGTAAACAATGTTCAGTACCAAATATTTTAACTGATTCTCATCCAAAAAGGGGTGAAGAAGATGGTTTGGATGAATACAGAGAAATAGTAGGGTCTTTAATGTATTTGGCAGTAAAATCAAGACCAGACATTGCCTTTTCAGTGGGTTATTGTAGTAGACATCAGTCAGACTCAAATATTAATGATCTGAATAATTCTAAAACCGTTTTACGATATTTGAAGGGAACTATGAATTTGGGTATTGAGTTTGGTAAGGGTGATTTTAAAATTGAAACCTTTTGTGATGCAGATTTCGCAGGTGACCCAGATACTAGGAAGAGTACTACAGGCTATGTCATCATGTTTGGAGGAGCGCCTATAAGCTGGAGTTCTCGGAAACAGCCAATTGTAGCAATTTCAAGTACTGAAGCGGAATATATTGCCGCTGCAGAGTGTTGCAGAGAACTAATTTTCATAAAAAGCCTAATCAGAGAAATAACTGGTCGTGATCCTGAAGCGAGTTTATCCATAGATAATCAATCTGCAATTTGGTTGATGCAGAAAGGAATTATCAATAAACGAAGCAAACATATTGACGTTCGGTATTACTACTTAAAGGAGAAGATAGAAGAAAATTCATTAAAAATTAAATTCTGTCCCACAGATCAGCAGACAGCAGATATTCTGACAAAATGTTTGCCTACTGTCAAGTTCCAGAGGTTTCGTGACAGGATGCTCACATAAGACCCATCTTAATCGTTGTGGTAGTCGAATCCTTACAGTTCGGATTATCTTAATTGAAGTTTAACATTGGTGAGGTGCACATACTCTTTGTAGAAGAGATAGTTGTGAAAGACACTATGTTTTTTAAAGTGTAGTAGTATATTTCGTTTTAACTTAGAAATTAGGATTAGTATGAAATGTGTTTGAGTGAGTGAGTGTATCTAAATTTGAACTCAATGGGTCAGTCTGAATGTCTCAAGGGGTATTGGTATTTGGTATGGGTATTTGTAATTGATAGTTATAGTTATGTGATGATGTGGTACTAAGTTTTTATTTAAAGCTCTAAAATTGAATTAGATGTTATGACTTATGAGATAATAATAAGTTTGTGTTCAAAGGGGTGCGTACATAAGTACAGGTTGATTAAAAAAAAAAAAAATCTGACATATAGGATGTTAAAAATAATTTAATAGAAAGGGTTATGTTTTCAAATATTGTTAAATATATAAGGGGTGTTTTAAGTTTTGTCTACAGGGTGTAGAATTTTATGTCGCGTAATTAAAGGGGTGTGTTGAGGTTTGTAATCACGCGACGCGATTGATAGGTACTGGCAGCTACGAAAAAGAATAATGTTAAAAGTACTGTGACATCCTGTTACTGTCGTTTATATCTTGAGTATGTGTGGTTTGTCTTACGAAATGTTTTTATAGAAATTGATTCAATACAGTATAATTATGGTGTTTTTATGAGTTTATTTACTTGTTTACTTCAAGATACACCAATAGGATTAAGTAATACTTAATTGATAACCGATTTACATAGTATTATCTATATATAGCGATCCGAATTTCACCGACGGTGCTGGTTGAAAATAAGCGCTTGGGTCCCATAAACGCCTCGGCATTATGCTAAGCCAGTGTCCGATTTACAACCGCAATGACACACTATCTTTATCATTCGTGTTGTCTACCTATTTGAAATATAGGCTTGCGTTTGACCACAATCACGCCTGATGGAAAGCGAAGATGAGGCCTACGATGGAGCACGCTTGCCTAGTAAATGCTTATTCACCCTAGACTTGAATTTAGGTGAATAAACAGGAAGAAGGCAGTTGAGAGCGCCCCCAAGCAATGCAAACCGTACAACAAATATACGGGGCACTACTGTAACCGGTACGCGCGCGCTGCAAAACTGCTCAGACTCTTCCTACAGAATGGCTTCTATAGGCAACAGACCGGAATACGACGAGACTCGCTTGGCGGCCTGGCTCAACCTATAGGGTGGTGACCAGCCACGGCCAAAGCCTACCACCGGAGATGTGTCTTGTGTTGTCGTAAATAAATGTATTTTCTTTCTTGATTTTCTATTTTTATAGCCAAGCTCCTATTGGTGGTTTTTTAGGGTTCCGTAGTCAACTAGGAACCCTTATAGTTTCGCCATGTCTGTCTGTCTGTCTGTCTGTCTGTCTGTCCGTCCGCGGCTAAGCTCAGAGATCGTTAGTACTAGAAAGCTGTAATTTGGCATGAATATACATATCAGTCACGCCAACAAAGTGGTAAAATAAAAAATAAAAAATATTTTTTTAATATTTTTTTTTTTTAAATAAAGGGGGGGTGATTTTTTTTTTCTCCCTATAGTATGGGGTATCGTTGGATAGGTCTTTTAAAACCATTGTGGGGTTGCTAACATGATTTTTCTATTCAGTGATCTGCTTGCGAAATATTCAACTTTAAAGTGAAAATTTTCATTAAAATCGACCGTCCCCCCCCCCCTCTAAAATCTAAACTGTTGGGTGGAAAAATTTGATAAAATTCAGAATGGTAGTAAATATATCAAATTTACTAGGAAAATTATAGCGGCTAAGATTGCTTGGAAATTATTAGTAGCGGGTTAAGAGTAAATAGTAGCCTAAGGTATAAAACATACCTAAACTTGGATGATTCGGTACACATACGAAATCCTTAGGAAAATATTACTTGATTTTTTCGTAATGGCCACGGAACCCTATCTTGGGCGTGTCCGACACGCTTTTGGCCGGTTTTTATTTCGTATAGCTCTAGATGCGAAGCTTTATCCATCAAAACCTCATTCAGTCACTCGGTGTTTATGGCAGACCAAAATTCCCTCTATTTTCCTTGGTCACGCCATAACTTGACAATGGCTTTACCGATGTCATTTATCTTTATTTTTAAGTAATTCTAATACTTTGTAGAAGGTTTTTACAGAAAAATTCCCACGGGATAGTGATAATGAATAAGCGGGATATAATATTCGATTCAAAGTAACTTTATCTCTGTAACTAGCTGTTATAGAGACTTGATACTTGGTAGGTATTATCTTTTATTATCACAGAGGAAGCAAAGGGAAGGGATTTCTGGAATTTCCCGCGAGATAGAGAACCTCTGCGCAAACGAAATTGCGGATAAAAGCTAGTATTAAAATAAAATGGATTTGGATATAAGTATCTGATTAATTTCGCTTAGAAGCAAATCAAGTTATGTCTAGGTCAATTAGTATAGTTTCAAATGACTACCTACATAATATAAATTACATTATACCTACAGAGTTATCAAAGGGACAGGCTCCGCCATGCGGGCTGATGAAGGATCACAGAACTAAACGGATTATCCATAACATTGCTAATTTTAGTATAAAACTAGCCTTCTCTCGCGGTTATGCTCTCGTGAACCGTAAGCCAACCCTAAACTCCCACCGCCTTTTTTACCCAACTGCCAAAGTTATGCTGTTATGTTTTTTAACTTATGTATTTATGTGTGTACAATTTCAAATGCAAACTCAGGAACATCATATTTACGAAATCAGCAAGGAATGTCGACATAAGACTACGTAGGTCAGGCTTATTATCTACAGAAAGCGAATTAACGCTTTAACACGATGACCTTAAAGTCGGAATCGGCATGAGATATATTTAACTAGCAGCTTGCATGGACATTGTTTAGAATATCTTCAAGAATAACTCTAGTAGATGATTGTTCAGAAAATAGATTTATGTCGTGTTGCTGAATTAGATTCTGTAATTTGAAAGCGTGGGAGGTCGTTCGTGTAATTGTAATTAAGTTCCTTCCCTTCAATCGTTGACGATCGGATAGCTTAGTGTCTAGTGACTCTGACTATGTAGCTAGAGGCACCGGGTTTGAATCCCGGTTGGGGCAGACTCTTGTACAATAAATACGAATGTACATTGTGCCAGGTCATTAATGTTGAATATGTTTATCTATTATCTGATCTGTTAATCCTTTGCTTAGTACTAATATGAGGTTTGCTAAGTTAGATCTTAGGTCAATAGGGATGATGTCACAATAAAACAATAATGGGTAGACAAAAAGTTAGACCACGTAAAATTGTAGTAGTCGTTAACTTGTAACTGGGCCTCAGTCAGCTACAGCTAACGTCACAAGAATTCCAAAACAAAACATATTCAAAATTGGTAAAAAAAAATATAAAAACATAAATTCATATAAAATAATTTAATTGAAATCTATTTGTAAATTAATTAATTTGATTGTTATTATTTCTATTCTTATTTAATTTGGACTTTTTATCTTCGTGTTTATTTAATTCAGCATTTTAGATTTTTGACATATTGTATTTTTAATGTACTGCATGCGAATGAATATTTCTTAGGTTAAGTAAGTTTTAATGCCTACTACTATCCTGCTGGACGTTTTGGCCTGTGCTGTAAGTCCTCAGGATCAATATTGCATAAATAAATAAATAAAAAGGTTGTGCTTGCGGCACATTAACCATACAAAACGTCTGACTGTAAAAAGTTCCATTGTGACACGAAAATTAACCATACACTTTTATAGATTAAACTACCGCGATTAAGGTGTCCACCTTTTTGAACTGCACCCTAATTCCAAGACGTGAATCTTTATTTTAGCCCTTAAAACCAGATTAATTTCCAATTGACTACAAAATTAGATTTTTAGATGCTTTAAAAGAAATAAATAGTCGATTGTGTTGTGTTAGCATAGAGAAATAACCAACAACACAACTAGCAATTGGCATACGAAATCTATGAGAGAATCGAGTTGTGGCAGCTTATAAAACCGGACAAGTGCGAGTCGGACTCGCGCACGAAGGATTCCGTACCATTATCTATAAAAAATTGCGGTTTACGATTTATGACGTATTAAAAAAAAATACTTACTAGATCTCGTTCAAACCAATTTTCGGTGGAAGTTTCAGTTTAGAAAAGAAATGAAATAAGAAACCTCAATATCATTTTTGAAGACCTATCCATATAGATAACCCCATTGGGTTTGATGAAAAAAAATTTTTGAGTTTCAGTTAAGTATGGACCCCCAAAATTTATTGTTTTTTTTTTCTATTTTTGTGTGAAAATCTTAATGCGGTTCACAGAATACATCTGATGTTTACCAAGTTTCAACAGCATACTTAGTTCTTATAGTTTCGGAAAAAAGTAGCTGTGACATACCGACGGACAGATAGACAGACATGACGAATCCATAAGGGTTCCGTTTTTTGCCATTTGGCTACGGAACCCTAAAAAGTACTTACATCAACTGTTCGGTGGTGTCATTATGCCTATTGTAATTAATTGGTTTTAGTTCACGAGCATTATTCTTAGATTTCGAAACAAGAGAACGGTGGTTTAAGGGCTTTAGAGCTCCACCCAAATAATTGTCAAGTACGGCAAAAGTAACAGGCTCCCTGATAATATATATAAAATATTGATCAAGCAGGCACTTATAATTGCTGTTCTTCAATACGATACGTATTGAATTAATAACACAAAAGAGAAACATACAATACAAAGACATCCCTTAAATAGTTAGAGTCCAAGGCTCAGACATTTCTCATTTCACACATATTTACTCTAACTCCAACAAATAAACAATTAACTCCACATATAGAGCAGGAAAAAGGTAAGTAGTATCAGAGTGGGCACGCCAAATATTGATAAGCGTTGATAAGGGAGAGAGTTCGAGCTAATTAGGTCAGGGGTCTATCACGACGCAATGCAAACTTAATGAGCTCGTCAGTTAACTGGGTTGGGTATACACCATACAACTGTCACGAAAATAAGCCCTGTTAAAGAGAAGAATAGGCTTATCGCAGGAGCATTGAAAAACATTTGTTTTGTTATGAAAAGGGTAATTTATTACTTGAGATGGTATGATTCTGATGATGAGTTTAGAATTTAGTTAGGAAACATGGTGTTCTGCATGGACTTTTACAACACTATGAAGGTTGATAATCTATGGGTGCTTTTCATCCGTTGTATTTTTCTTTATTTTACTGACAAACTCCCAAAAAAAACCTTGATTGACAATTGATTGATAAAACATACATCACATCTAAAGTAAACGACTCATGACGCTGCCTAGCGGAACACACTTTTTTGACATCTCATCATGGTCTCGTATTTTGAAAACCAACAAAAAATACGATAAATGGTAGGTGATAACTGCTATTTCGAAACATAATATAGTTGGGAACAATTAAAGCTATCTTATCTACAACTATCAGAACAGAATAAAGCTATTTGGTGAAGGTATTTCAAGTTAGCAAAATAAGCGCTAGTTCGCAGAAGAGATTAGAAGTTAAACTAGTTTTTCCTTTGGAATACGCTTCGAACTTCGTTAAAGCCGGATCCCTGTTGATTTATGAGTGAAAATGGGGCTTAAGTTAAATGTGTACCTACTGTTGACAATGTGGTTATATGTATAGATGGGTTTTTATTTTAAATAGGTATTAAAAACAGGTTGTCTGTTGCGCGATATTAAATAAAGGTAGTATGGTACACGCGTTGTTAGCAAATGACAACATAATATCAATAACCGCAAATATACATGAAACAGAAGACGATAATAACGGGGGACCAAGTTTACTGAAAGTTTCTTCATACAACTATCCTTAGTAATGTCCATTCATCCATCCATAGCAGCCCTTAGTTCGTCCGTCTTCGGACATAGGCCTCCTCTCCATTTCTCCACGCCTGGCGATCGACAGCCATATGCATCCATCCTCCACCCGCCTGTCGGCAGATGTCGTCCTTCCACCTCATTGGTGGTCTTCCTCTACTGCTACTGCGAGTGTTTTCACGAGGTCTCCACATCTCACTCATCTCTCTCATGCATCGAAGAAGGAATGAGTGGATCAGACGAGTCACAAAAGTTCGAGATGTGGTGGAAGAGATCGAGAGGAATAAGTGGAGATGGGCAGGGCACATTGCCAGGATGAATCACGATCGTTGGGCGAGGCGAACACTCGAGTGGAGACCTTAGTAATGTATGTATGTAAAACTCTATATTGTACGTACATCATCATCGCAGCCTATATATATATATATATATACGTCCCTCTGCAGGGCACAGGCCTCCTTTCAGAATAAGAAATCAGAATCAGGATCAGAATTCGGAGTGTTTGGGCGTATTGTACGTACATAAAAACATGAAATTAACAGTTAACAGATCTACAAAGGCGAACTTATCCCTTAAAGGAATCTCTTCCAGTGAACCTCTAACTAAAATACGAATACGAAAAACGAAGGTAACTCTGTCTAGAGTGGATATGTGGATGTAGTTTGAGACTGAGAAAGAAAGGATAGTTTTTATGCGCAGGATTGTGTGACAATCGAAGCTAGTTAGATATAAACAAAGAAACAACGGACCTTCATAAGCATAATTGCCTAAGGCTCCATCTGTTTATTAAATGTGAATGAAGAATTAAATTTGTAACTGCAAATATCACTGATGGAACATCACATTACACAGAAAATTTACTTACCCACACAGTCACATGTCACGCCATATTAATAAAGTTCCACAAGCTTCATGAGCAACTTTAACATGTCGCAAACGAAATAGAACAGATTCAACAGTATTTTATACCACACTCTCCTCACGTCTATCAGGTAGTAACACAGCATTAATAGTATAAAACAGACCGCACAGTAGCATAATCTCTTCCGATTTTCACTTATAACCATCTGCAAATTGGCCGTCACTCAGTTTTGAAAGTTAGTTAATTTTGGGATCCGATTTCATTTGCAGCATTTTGTAATACAGCTCCAAATCTGTTGGGTACACACGACGAGTTGGGTTATACTGAAAACGATAGCTCTTATTTTGTCATTACACGGAACAGGAAATAATCAAATATTTACTGTTTTAATAATCGGTTCGAATTGTTCGCGATACAATCGTATAATATTACCCAAATGAATGGGTAGTCCACGAGCGTTTCCATTCGAATATATCCTTCAAATTTCCCGTGATTGTGCTGGAAAAAGTTACATTATTCTACTCAGTTTAGTGCGGCTTTTAAATTGTCATTGTCAAAATCATGACTACATTAAAAGATGCTCAGCAAGTTCTAACGTCTAAATCAAGTTCAGAATCGACCGGGAAAGTTAATGTGCAAAGAAAACATCAGTTGGTAAAGGAATCGTTACGGCGAGAACACGGCAAAGTAGGTCAAAAGAAAGACTCTTCAAATTAAACTTCATAAAAGCATCTTGAAGTACAAATTTCGATAAATTTACATTGAACGTAATGCTTGAAACTTGGGCGTTTCAGGAGTTGTTTCAATGTACAAATAAAGTGTTCTCGGCTCGCTCATTATTTTCCCTGTACTGTAAGTAAGTATTGTTGTGAAAGGGGAGTCTGTTAACGGAAATGAATGCTGAGCGAGTGTAACTCGGGTGACTAACAACGTACGAGCAAAGCAAATATTTTAATTAAATCTACGATATACAAACATTGCATAAAATCTAACAAATTGATTGTAATTTACAGCAAGTAAACTGGACAAGGGTTTTCTTATTCGCTGAATCCCTAGACGGATAATAATACGGATTTAAGAGGCTGACAACACCTAATTTTGTTAAAATTGATTTCATTTGAACAGTTTTTTAAGAAAAACTGTTTGTTCTAGCACATCAAAAAAATTATATGTTAATATTCATCATATTTCAAAGACCGTGGACGAACTCGATACATAATTGGACGAAATCGGCTCGATAGAAAATAATTGCAAAGATAGGTCTTAAAATCATCATTAAACGGTTCTATGTCTTTATTTTTTTGGCGTATGCGTCTACAATTAAAAACATGAAGTCAACATATTCATACCTAAACCGCTAACGAGTCATATTTTACAAATAATCCACAGTTTTTTTTTAATTCAATATTTGCCCGACAACTTTCAATATACCCGGCTGCCCAGTAATAGCGGCATCTCGTTTACTCCGATACAAATAGACAGTGTGCGCCGACGTTGGTGTTGACAGCGTCTTAGTAGTCAAATCTAAATGTTCGCATAAAGTTATACGAATAGTAATTCGAGTTATTGAAAGACAAAATTGGCTATATCTAATAATAGCTTTTAATTGAGTGCTGTCAAGTTAAAAGAAATAACTTGTAAAGCAAGAATCTTGAAGAAGCAATTTCAGGTAGCTATAGACCCATAACAATTGTTCCCATTATCTCAAAGATCTTTGAGAAGGCGATGTGCACTAGGTTGGATAGTTTCCTCAAAAAACACAATATTCTGGGTCCGGAACAGTATGGTTTCCGTAAGGGTCGTTCTACAGAGTTGGCCTGTTTTGAGTTTGTCAAATATGTAACGGAGTCTATTAATGATAAAGTGCCTGTTATGTCCATTTTTCTGGACATGAGCAAGGCGTTTGACTATGTTGACCATTCAATTCTAACGTCTAAATTGGAATCCTATGGAATCAGGGGGCATGCTATTCAGTGGTTGGAGAGCTATCTAAAGAACAGAAGGCAATGTACGGAGATCACTCATAGTACTGTTAAAGGGAATAACGTGTACAGAAACGTTTATAGATCCCAGTTACGACAAAAAAGGTCCGGGGTGCCCCAAGGAAGCATCCTTGGGCCACTGTTATTCTTGCTTTATGTAAATGACTTGCCACGAGCTATTACACAGAAGTGCGTACTCTTTGCGGATGACACTACAATTTTAATTAAGGGTGATGAACGTAACATGTATGAAACTAATATAAATCTAAGCCTAGCTAACATAAATGTTTGGACAAATAACAATAGACTTAATATTAATTTGACAAAAACAAAGTACATGCAATTTCACTCATACAGAACAGATCCTATACAGTTAAATGTAAAATATAACGGAGACTTATTGGAACAAACTGGTTGCATAACATTCTTAGGTTTAAATGTGGACCAGCATTTGAACTGGAAAGACCATGTGCAATCCATATGCTGCAGATTGGACAGATTTGTTTTTGCTTTGAGGAAGCTCAAAAAAACAGTCTCCACCGAGGTGGCAGTAACCGCCTATCATGGACATGTATCGTCTATACTTAACTATGGATTGATACTGTGGGGAAACTCTGTCGATGTCGAAAGGGTCTTTAAATTACAAAAGAAGTGTGTACGTGCAATGTTGAATGCTTATTATACCGAGAGCTGTAAACCTCTTTTTAAGAAACAGAACATATTACCACTGGCCTGCATGTACATACGTAAGGTTTGTCTCTTTGTCAAGACTTATCCCGACTATTTTGACAAAAGATCAAATGTGTTCCCTAGACAACAACGAGCACAATACGAAAACCTATTATACCAACCACGTTGTCGTTCAGATATTTACAAACGTAATGCTTATAACATGTCAATAAAGCTGTTCAATAATCTTCCAGATGAATTGAAAAAATTAAATGGGCAGATGTTTAAAAACAAATTGACAAAATGGCTTTTAGATAACTGTTTTTACACGGTTAAAGAATATTTAGAATATCAACTTATTAATAAATTGTAATTATATTATGGCATATATTGATATTTTTTTTTTCTTTTTTTTAGCAATTACTGTATTAAAATTTTAGTGACATGTAGGTATGTAATTTGAAGTGACATTATATTTAAATTCTTATTAAATTAATTCTTTATTCTTATTTAATTCTTTAGTATTTTATGACAAATTCAAATTCTTAATTGATAAGGACATGAAATTGGTAAGGACATATGGCGGATTATAATTTTAAATTGCATGATTACTTTTAGTTATTTGATTATAAATGTGTGTACACCTGTAAGGGTAGAATTTGGTGAAACCATAGCCTGAATATAATATTATATCTGTATTTGTTACCTGAATTTCATACACAATAAATGATTATGATTATGATTATGATTATGATTATGATTAAGTGTATGTGTTTTGTAAATTACCTCATACTTATCTTAAAAGTTGTAATAGTTTTAACCCGCGACTTTTTTCGTGTTAGAAATCCATGAAAAAAGTTACGGTGAAATTTTAAAAGCACAACGTCCGCTCGTACTAAGTGAATACTCATTACCGGGATATTACGTATCCTGTCTCAATTCAGAATTTGTTTATCTATACGCCAAGTCTGATCTAAATCTGTACAGCCGTTATTGCGTGATTGACTAACAGAGATTCAAACATCCAAACACCTAAAAATCTGCACAAACTTTCTCATTTATATTATTAGTAGGATACGAAGTTACAAAATATGACTGATAGGTAAAGTGTGGTATTGGAGATCTCATCTAAATCTGTAGGCTGAAAATTTACGCTTGCTGCTCGTAGATTGTTGCTACGAATGAACCGCGTTTCGGGCTAAATATTAGATTATCGAAAAAAAATACCCGTTTATTCACAAAAAGTTACAAACCAATTAAAACATTTTTTTTTAAGTGGGGCGCCGTCTTCGTGAGAGAGTTCTTGACCATCGCTCTGGGTCGTTTCTGGTGCAAGGGTTGCCCATCGCGGTTCAGCGGGGCAATGCGGCTAGTGTGTTGGGCACATTTGCGCCTGGTGCGATCTGGGGCGGTTTGTTTGACTGACTTTAATTCTATTTTATTGTATTTTGTGTATACCTGACTCTGTGTATTAGTGCTATAATTATGATTAAATCAATGTATCTTTTGTTTGTCTGACAAAGGAATTTCCAAAATCACACAAGAAGACACGTAACGAATATTAACAAAAAATGGCAGATTGCGACCCTTAATGGCATCACCATCAGTTACCTGTCATCTGACAAGACAGTTGTCCCCTCCCCGGTAACATTTAAAAGCTATCAGAAGCTAACTAACAGCGATAGTGTATTGTGTGTGCGTATCCACCGGAGCTGTGCGAGGATGCGTTGCGAGGGATGTGTTTGTCATGAACCAATAGAAACACTTCATTTAAAAGGTCCTAAGTGAATGAAGTGTTTCTATTGGTTCATGACAAACACATCCCTCGCAACGCATCCTCGCACATCTCTGGTGGAAACGCAGCCTTAAAATAAAGCGTTCATGAGTGAAGGGGTACTGAGTAACCTCTCTTTCATCATCCCAGCCTATATACGTCCCACTGTAGCGCACAGGCCTCCTCCCAGAATGAGAGGGCTTGGGCCGTAGTTCCCACGCGGGCCCAGTGCGGATTGGGAACTTCAAATACACCATTGAATTTCTTCACGGGTGTATGCGGTGTTTTCCTTCACCTCTCTTTGACAGACGAATAATTATAAAAAACAACATTATTTTCATGACTTCTATAACGGACTTTCAATGGAGCGATGTTATTCTTCGCAATTTGGAATTCCTGAGGTACTCAGGAAAGTGGTTTATCTTATACGGGTGATAGATAAGTATGCAAATCATACAACCACGGGGCGCAAGCCCATTTGGCTGCTATCTCCATTTAAAATTCTGTCGAAATTGATTTCATAGAAGGCTTGGAAACACTTCATCTTTTTCTCTATTAGGACCATTTGATGGATTTAGTATTTGCGTCACCCTTCTGAGGTGGCCTTCTCATAAATGTTATATGAATTTCTGATTTACTCATGCTTTGGGTTAATACATTTTTAGGTAAGAACCCGCATCGCAAATTACGCCATAATACGTAAGGAAAATGGGTCGAATAATAGTAGGCTGGTGTGAATATTTACAGGAGGTAAGTATGTGTTTGAAAACACCGACTATTTTGTCTATACCAATGGAAGGGTTATATACTAGAATTAGTTCAGCATACAAACCCTTATAGTACGGTATCATGAAAACTAAGCGAAAAACGAGACCTCAAAAAACATCGTAAAGTACATTTTTAGGGCATCAGATAGCTTAAAAAAATACACATGTGAAAACCCCTTAAAAATAATAAGTAGGCGAAAAGCCGTATATCTTGTACCGCCAAGACTTTTAAAACAGCGACGAATTAGTAATAAATAAAAAAAAAACAAACATTGTGTAAAGTAAAAACAAAACTATACAAAACTTTGATTTTCTCGGAACTTTCATTCACTGAGATACCTACCGCTTTTGCGCTTAGCACTGCAGTTTAGAAGTTCATAAAAGTTTTGGGATTACTTATATTTCTATTTCTAAGTTGTCGAGATAGAGAGAAAGGAAGAAATTGAGCAGATAGTCACCTCGCGACAAGTCACTTAATTCTTCAGTACAATAATAATTGCTTAGATTACAATTACTGACAAACTATTTTCAAGTTTTATTTACAAGCAAGTAGAAGCTTAGTATTCGCCACAATATCAAACGTGCATGTATTAACGCTGCATTCCTCAGCCAAGATTGATAGTTCCCGTACTATCACAAACGTGCAGCTTTTTATATCTAACGCATTTTTCCTTTCAACGTGTTAAAGTATTGTAACAAAGTGATTCCTTTTCTTGCCGCATCGCAATCGAATATTGAATCTTTTATTGTCTTCGTCTGCCGTAATGAAATTCCGATTTTCCCAACTTTTCGCGAATTCAAAAAGTCGAGACAAAAATTCGCACCTCACACCGGATTTGATTTAAAAGGCTATTTCAGTAATCAAATATTTGATACGACTCCTGTTCTAATATTTGGCAAGCCTTTCGAGACCAAGACCATTTGGGTCAGCGAGCTAATACGACGCCGTGAAACTAAACGGTTCTTAGTAGGATAAAGAGTTTGAAGATACAGCAAACGTTTTTCCTACACTGTAGGATTCATATTGCAATAACATAGAAGTAACAGAGATTTATTCTCCGTCAAAGCGTAGCATATTAACGCGGCTACCACTTGAGTGCACATTGTATAAATTTGATCCTGGTCGTGGATGCATAATGACTCAACTAAAACATGAAGTGTCAGACACATCAAATTACTTAGTAACATAACTGTGCAAGGACGGGTGTGGAGCATGTAGGTAGATATTGAATACCCGCTTTGCATAAAGGAAACATTAAGCTATACAGTATTAATAGTTGTATCCCGAGTGTAATCCCGCAGTAGAGTCAGGTTTGTACATCTAGTAGCTTTTACCCGAGGATTTAGATGTGTGGAATAACATTTCTCCATCATTCTAAAGAAATGTCGTCTTTACAGTGGACAAAACGGACTAAGTTATGAACTCTAGTGTTCATGTCCATCACGTTTATAATAAATATGTATGTTTGGATCTTTATATCAAAGGCGAAATTAAATGCGGGATATCTGTTGAAAGCGAATTATTGCGAAACTTAGCGACATCAAATTTAGGAACCCTCAGCTTGCAGATTATTTTAAATTATTGTCATTTCATGTACCGCACTAGTGTCTTGGTTCGTAAACGAAAAATTAGAAACATCACTTTTAGATAACACCGTCGAAAGGTACAACAAAACTGTACTCAAAAGACTCACTCAGCTAAAACCGATCCAGCTCAATGAATATTAGTGCGGCCGGAACTAAATTAGCAAGGACGTGAAAATTTGGAAGCATTTAGGTTACAACGGCCACCGAGATTCCAAAGGTACTTAAAAACCCGCTGACGTCGTGTGTACCCTCACCAAATTCACTGTTTTTCGACCAGCCTAAAAGCCAGCCTGTGCGTGACAGATATTAAGCCTTACTACTGACGTGTGGGAGATAAAGTCAATCAATATGGGGGGTTGTCTAATCAGGCGTTGAGGGGGAGATTGTTAAATATAGTTGTTCTTTCTACCGTCCCATTGCTTTCCACAGGCTGGTGACCTGGATCGTGAAGGCCCTAAGGGTTTCGAGTTTATTTTTAAAGGTTGCCTTCGCAGTGGTTTTTTCACCGATGCTTTAAAAATACATGGTTAGGTACAAAACTTGGCCAAGGAAGTACCAAGCAAGTTTCACGTAAGTATTAAATTCACAAGCCCGGCTTTCATATTTAACAAAACAATTTTACGTAGACTACACACGGTAAAATAATGATATAGAGGATATATGTATATCATTAGTTGGAAGTTAAGTTCATCGATGATATGATATTAACTCAACGCCTACGTAACGATGCTTTTTCATATAGCCACCAGAAGAACCGCACAACGGGATAAAATATTAGCAAGGTTCGAGATGAATTTTTGATACATTACACTTGAACACGCACGAGTTACAAACGTGGAAGACTAACTGAGTCAAGATCTTGGTCCAGCAGAAATGTTTAGGTTTCCGAGATGAATGATTGTTGGTGATGGTGGTGTTTGTTTAACTAACAATCCCACTTTGAAATTTAGTTCCGCACCGCGGCACGGTTTTGGCTAGGTCACTGCGGAATCTGTTTTGTATTGTAATAGAGATGTTTAGCAGATCCCGTCCATTGCGTGTCGAATTAGCCTTAACATTAACACAATAGTAGATACGGACAGAGGAAACTTGTCTGTTAGATAAACATTAATAGTCATGGTGCCTTTTTAAAGCTCACAAGACATTGTCCTAATAAATTATTTTACCTGCTAAAATTAGTCCAAAATAAACTCTCTGATCGTAAACAAAGACAAATAGTTACTAATTCATTTAATAACTGTGATAGAGTACAGGGTAAGTATAAGAATAATCTTCCACCGATCAAGTAACCATCCATTCATCCCAGCCTATATAAGTTCCACTGCAGGGCATAGACCTCCTCTCAGAATGATATGGACTTACAAAAACTAACACCTGAGACCGTATTGTCTAACGCTCGGACGCTCGCATTCACCATCTCTTTCCACCGTCATCTTAATCCATGTGAGAGAAAGAAGTAGTGAAAACGATTGTGATTCCGAGTGCGTTAGACAATAAAGCCTCTGAATCAATCAATGTCTTGTCTTGTTACTCTGTGTCTTACTTCTTAAGAGGCAACAAGTTACAACTCTGATCGCAAAGCTTGGAAACTTGTGCATGATTAATCGGTCCATTGACAAAAGGTCGATCGTTTAACGACCGAAGTTTGAAACATTTCAAAAATTAACGGCAACGGGGCATTAGTGGCATGTTTAATAAGATAACGGGCGACTGCCCCGATAATATCTAATTTATAATTCCAACTAATGACTCCTCTTTAAACGGAAGCTTAATATAAAAGCACCAGCTGTTGCCCGCGCCTCCGTCTGCGAAGAATTCATTATCTCTATCCCGTGAGAAAAAAAAGTATCATATTGTAGAAGTTTCGGTTTGTTAATTCGTGTCCATCTATTTCATTGCATTATTTAATGGCTAATACAAGACTGTCTGCTGGCTGAACTCCTCTCAAATTGAGAGGTCTGTGCTGCAGCTCCGACGCGGACCTAGTGTGGACTGAGAACTATACATCTATATATATAAAAGAAGAAACTGACTGACTGACTGACTGACTGACATATCAACGCACAGCCCAAACCACTGGGCCTAGAGATTCCAAATTTGGCATGTAGGTTCCTTATAAGGTCTAGGGGTGCACTAAGAAAGGATTTTTCAAAATTCACTCCCTAAGGGGGTGAAAAGGGGGTCCAAAGTTTGTATGGGGAAACAAGATTAGTTCGACTATTTTATTCGAAACTTCACAGAAGTACTCCTAATGGTAAATGAGTAAACACGTGTTTCAGGTTTTTTGAGAATTCAACCCCTAAAAGGGGGGAAAGGGGTAACAAAGTCTGAAAATCAACATGGGTGTTGTTTCTATGGTTTATCGGGTCGCTGGTTATGAAAACAACAACGGTTTTAAAATCCGACGTGGCGGACGTAAAATACCATCTCCCTGGATGGGGTGCGATGGGGTTGAAATGTCTAAATAAACTAAATGACTGTTGATATATCAACGCACAGCCCTAACCACTGGATCTAGAGACTTAAAATTTTGCACATAGATACCTTATACAATGTAGGCATCCACTAAGGAAGGATTTTTGGGAATTCCCACGGGAACGGGAAAAAATGGGATTTATAAATTCGATTCCGAGTGACCCTATCTCAGTAACTATAATAACTAGATTCTTCAAATTTGATACACAAGTAGGTATTATATTATTTAAAACATCATATTATTTACAACATTTCAGGATTTTTCGAAATTCCCACGGGATAAGGAAAAAACGGGATTTATATATTCAGTTCTACGGGATCCTATGAACTATAATTACTAGACTCTTCAAGTTTGACATAGAAGTAGGTAATTATAATAGTAAAAAACTTTTTAAGGATTTTCGGAAATTCCCACGGGATAAGGAAAACACGGGATTTTTCGTTTTACTGGTCGTAGAAAGCTGAAAATCGGCATGTAGGTTGCTTGGGGAGTGTAGAGGAGGATTGAGAGAGTACTTTACAAAATTCCCACGGGAACGGGAAAAAACGGAATTTTTCGTTTTGGTGATCGTAGAATGCTGAAATTCGGCATGTAGGTTGCTTAGAGAGTGTAACGGAGCATTGAGAGAGTACTTTCCAAAATTCCCACGGGAACGGGAAAAAACGGGATTTTTCGTTTTACTGGTCGTAGAAAGCTGAAATTCGGCATGTAGGTTGTTTGGGGAGTGTAGAGAAGCATTGAGAGAGGACTTTCCAAAATTCCCACGGGAACGGGAAAAACAGAATTTTTCGTTTTACTGGTCATAGAAAGCTGAAATTCGGCATGAAGGTTGCTTAGGGAGTTTAGAGGAGCATTGAGAGAGGATTTTCCAAAATTCCCACGGGAACGGGAAAGAACGGGATTTTTCGTTTTACTGGTCGTAGAAAGCTGAAATTCGGCATGTAGGTTGTTTGGGGAGTGTAGAGAAGCATTGAGAGAGGACTTTCCAAAATTCCCACGGGAACGGGAAAAACAGAATTTTTCGTTTTACTGGTCATAGAAAGCTGAAATTCGGCATGAAGGTTGCTTAGGGAGTTTAGAGGAGCATTGAGAGAGGATTTTCCAAAATTCCCACGGGAACGGGAAAAAACGGGATTTTTCGTTTTACTGGTTGTAGAAAGCTGAATTCGGCACGTAGGTTGCTTGGGGAGTGTAGAGGAGCATTGTGAGAGGACTTTCCAAAATTCCCACAGGAACGGGAAAAACGGGATTTTTTGTTTTACTGGTCGTAGAAAGACGAAATTTGGCAAGTGGGTTCCTTGGGGAGTGTAGGGGAGCACTAAGAAAGCATTTCTCGAAATTCTTACGGGAACGGGAAAAAACGGGATTTTGCGTTTTACTGGTTGCAGAAAGCTAAAATCTCAAAATTCATAAGTTCACACTGTAAATAGGCCGCAAAGGGCTCTTTAACCGAGTTCAAAAAAGGAGATTATGCATTCCACTTTATTTATTTTTTTATGTGCATGTTTGCCGATTTCTTGGTCAATTGTGGACCGATTATAAAAAATATTTTTTTATTCGAAAGAATACAATATACTCCTAAGATGGTTCCATTGTCACAAAATCAGGATCTGATGACGGGATCTTAGGGAAATCGAGGGCAACCCTCAAATTTTGTAGGCACGCATTACGTTTTTCATATATTTTCTCAAGCTATTTAAGTGTTTGCGTCTGGTAGACATCATCTCATGTAGATGAGCTGATGATGGAAGGTAAAACTCCTTAACGGTTAGGAGTTGAGGATATTTTTTCAAATATTATAGGTACGTATAGACCGATAGTTGTATTCTTTCAGGTTATCCGGGTGAGCTGATGATGGAAGGTTAAACTCCTTAACGGTTAGGAGTTATAGGAAGTTTCTTTAAATATCATATGCACGTATAGACCTTTAGTTGTATTCTTTCTGGTTATTCAGATGAGCTGATGATGGAAGGTATAACTCCTTAACGGTTAGGTCACACAACATCTTAACAAAATACTATAATATGTATAATATCAATGCTAAGTAGGTACACAGCGCTTCCAGTTACTCAAGTTTCCGTAGAAGGTAAGAAAACATTGAATTATACCTAATGCAGGACAGGGGAAATTAATAATAGGTTTTATATTATTAACAAACCTGGTTATTTTAGTGCCCGCTTTCGAATAGTGAAAAACATTGTATATAAAGAAATACTGTAAAAGACCGTATCTACCTGAAGGTTAGTCGGGCTTGCTTGCTCGCTTACTTGCACGCTTTCTTGCTTGCTTGATATGTATCTTGGTTCTTTGGAATACTCATGGTACACGCGAGCGAAGCCGCGGGCAAAAGCTAGTCTATCTATACATATAACTAGCGGCCCGGTACGTGCTTCGCTACGTATAAAGTAAAATATTTAAAAAAAAAAATTTATTCAAACAAAAAAATATTTTATTAATTTCTAGCTATTTTAAAACTTAATCCAAAACATTTGGATAAACAATATTTTTTGTTTTTTCCATTTTGAGCATGAATAAACAAACGGCTGGGGGTACCGACTCTGGAACAGGCAACATAAAGTTGGCCATGTGAAAAACATGATTCCTCCAAATTCACACCACAAACGTTAAGTGTTTGCCCTTGGGCCTTGTTGATGGACATCGCAAATGATAAACGCACAGGAACGCGCAGGAGGATTGTAATCGTTTGTAAGGTTAACTGGAAGAGATCCCTTAAGGGATAAGTTCACCTTTGTACATTTGTCTCTCTTGTTAACTGGTAATTTTCATGTTTTATGTACAATAAAGAGTTTTACATACATACATACAATTCAAATGGCATATCAGTTGGAACCTAGGGATACGCGGTATCAAACAAACTTCTCCTTTTGATTTAGCAGTTAAGATCGTAGCTTCAATCAAATTTGGCAATAACTTTTTCACTGCCAATCTGGTGCCATTACAGTTTTGGTGGATTAATATTTCGCAATAATATAATCAAAGAACCAACTTTCAGATTCAAGCAATGCGGTGGCATACCAGCCGGTTCCAATGAATCAATTTAATCGAAGCACGTCCAAAATGAAATGACCGCATGAATGACATAACAACATGCTCTTACTGTCAACACTGAAAAAAGTTTCAATTTGACAGCACAATCCCCATCTGAAAGTTCAATTTGACAGCAAAATCCCCATTAACAAAATGATCCGCCATTTATTGAATTCATTTGTTACAAAAAATGTGATAAATGAAGAACCGCTCTACCGATTTTGTGCAAACTTCACATAAACCATCTACTAAATAGTCCCAACAAAGCCTAAACATTTGGTTTGGATAGATGAGCCCGTTCTTGAGTTATAAAATTACAACGAAAAGTTTCATTGATTTTTATATATATAAATAAATAAAAATAAAAATAATTTATTTTCAGATTACTCAGATCCATAAATTGTTAGTAACAGAAAGCACTTATAAAACTATGTTAGTATGTTCGTAAAACATGAAGGTCGGTGTAACGGCGGAGAATATCCGAATCCCACCTTCCTGCTAACACCTTCAGGATGCTATTCGTGCTCCCCCTCATCCGCATCAGCACAGAGGCCGTCTTCTTCCGTACTATGGCATAAAAGTCATCTACGTTAGCATCTGCAAACATCCCTGAAGCACTGCAGAATCGAGGAAGCCCAAACAACAACCTGAAAATGTTATTGTATTGGACTCGTAGGGCACTATAGGACCTCAGCCTGAAACTAGCCCACAGACCGCACGTATAAAAACTTTGACAGTACGCTCTAAATAAAGTCAGCTTCACTTGGGCACTGCAACTTACGAACCTGTGCGCCAGCATCCCACCTCGAACCGACAATGCCCTACGCTCTCGCTCAATATCAAGATCGTCTTTCAGGTCCTCGCTCACAATATGACCTAGATATTTGAAATGTGTAATGTGTAAATGTGTAATGTGTGTATATAGAAAAGAAGATAATGTGTTACGAAAAATACTGGTCACTAGAGTGAGTCCTCAAATATCACACATGAATCTATAGATATAGATACATATAATAAATCTGTAACAAGTCGGCGTCTGTACATTGAAGATATTTGAGAAAAACTGTCACTAGGGCTATTTATTAGCGCAATAGAACCCAAAACAATGATTATTAGAATTATTGTCTGTTTGTCTGTGCGTTTGTGCGCGCTAATCTCAGAAACGGCTTAACCTAGAAGGATGCGGTTTTCACTAATATGTTGGTATTTTCTTGGATTAACATTTAGTGTTTGTTTCATTTGAGAGTCGTTTTCAAAAAATTTGTACACAATTAAGGGATAAATTTAAAACAAAATATAATTAAATATTTTTGTGTAACGGAGTTACCCATATACTTTGTATGACTAACTTTCGTTACACAAAAATAGCGATCGTGATTTTTGTTTTGATTAGCCGTTAAATGTACAAATTTTTTGAAAACGATCCTTTAATCGGTTGGCAAATAAGAAAGATACGATACTTTCAGTGTTAGATAGCCCATTTATCGAGGAAGGCTATAGGCTATATATCATCACGCTGGGAGTACGGTGGTGAATGTGAACGCGGGTTTTTTTTATATCAAGGAACTAAGGAGAGCCATAATTGATGAAAAAGCAAAAAAATAAGCTGCCCAAATTACTAATTCCACGCGGACGGAGTCGCGGGCAAAAGCTAGTACATAATACATCATTAAATTGCTTCGCATGTGTATAAAGTTTTTCTACACCTAAAAGCTCATGGTAAATTTCAAGAGTAATTTCGCACATAAATTCCGAAAGACTCAAAGGTGCAAGTCCGGGTTTGAGCCCACGGCACGAACCCCCTACTTGATGGATTTGATTATTGACGAACAAAGTTACTTTCGCATTTATTATATTAGTAGAGATGGTAAGGATATTAAGGATCTCGTCAAACTCGTAAGGATTCCCAAAGATGCAGAAGCAGAATAGGTACCTACGCAACTGATTCTTGACATAAAATGATTGATACATGATTGATTACTTTCTTCAATAGGCAAAGTTCGTTATACATGATACCATAGAAGCGCATGCATCGTTTTAGAATAGCCGTTTGAACAATAGGTTCATCAAGCAGAGTGAAACTGAAGCCTTGGGCCTCAACTAGCGTCTCGATGGCTTTTATGAGCTATCTTCGGGTGCGGTTTGCTTTGGAAAACTGCTGCAATATATTCTTCGTATTATCTTAAGTGTTCTCTAATCTTAATGGAGTCGTGCAGGTTTATTTATTACTAGTTTTAGTCGCGTCATGCTTAAATCCAGCTCATACATTAGTATCATCACATTTGTAGTTTTTTGCGAATGGAATACCTCTCAAGCGTAAACAAATTACTGTATCGTATACCGGAAATCAATATCTCGCTACTTCACGTTTAATTCTGAAAGATTTTTACAAGTTTTTGTATGGGATTGTTTTCTGAATATTTTGAGTTTTTTTTACATAATACGTACTTCATGCAATCAATCTCCAAGAACAACTTGCTGGAGCAATTTGCAAGTTCGAAAAGCCGCCGTGTCGGTACATCAGTTTTTTCCTTAAAAAGGATACTTAACAATTTAGGTTCACCGTCAAAGTTTGAGTAACAAAGAGCGTTTCGCCTAAAGCTTCTTTCCTACTTTGTTACTACACCGTTACAGCTTTATTGTATCTACTTGAACCTTTCTGCGAGGGTTCTCTAAGCCGCATTTTGTCCTTTCGCATTCCCGCTGCGTTATCGGGTTCATCGAGGTCAAGCAGGTCGAGGTTTGATAAATGAAACGTTCCCTTTGGCTCATTTATCTTAGTCAAACAGGTCAAACTAGTAGCGCTCGATTTGGCAGATATAAGGAGCATTCCATCGAATACTTAGAAACTGCCGTGATGATTCGACCTGTCGATTGTTAACTACATTCCTACGGAGCAAGCATCGCTTTTCGGTATTTCGAACGTCACAAAAGCTACTATACGGGTAACTATAAGGGTTCCAGAGCCAAAACGGCAATAGTAGAATAGAGTACCACTACTTTAATGTAACACGTTAGTTTAGTTGTACTGTCGTATATTTTTGCACGGCTATGGTACTTGACATTGTCTATCACGACGACCCTTCACCTGTCTCTTGTTAGGGACTACGTGCTATGCATTGTGATCGCGACACGAGGACAGCGACGTGAAAGCGGAAATTTAAGAGTGTTCTCCCTTCTCATTTAAAAACGAATAAATAATATCAGGTAGGTATTTCGTAGGTAGGTATTTTTGTATAATGTTTATATTACTATTTATTTTTATACTGCACCACCTGCTGTAATCCATTCCTTGCTGTTTTCCTTTGTTATGGTTGTCTGGAAGAGATCGCTTCGAAGCGATAAGTTCGCCTATCGCTTACCTTGCATATTTTTTCCATGAACTTGTTTTTCTGTATTGTTTTCTCTGTGGTGTAGTTACACAACAAGTTACAATAAAGAGACTCGTACTAATATTATAAACGCGAATGTTTGTATGGATGTTTATTACTCTTTCACACTAAAACGGTTTGACGGATTCTGATAAAATTTGGCACACAGATAGATTATAACCTGGGTTAACATATAGGTTACTTTTATCCCGGAAATTTGCATAGTTCTCGCGGGATAGCGAATTCTTTGCAGATTGAGTCGCGGGCAGCAGCTAATAGTAATAAATAAACCATGGGACTATTGATACCCATGCCCATGCAATTGTATTTTTTCTGATCATAAAAAATGGTTAATCACTTACTTGGTCGACTTCACACCCTACAGCTTTCTAAATACTAACAGTATCCCAGCTAAGCCCGACGGACATACGGACATGGAAACTGTAAGGATTCTAAATAGGTATAATATTCTAGACATTTTCACTACGCAAACGCAACCCTATCGAGTGGAACTCGGCAGAACCTTCCATTCACAAAATTATGCACGTTCAAATATTTGCGATAAAACGGGGAGAGTGATATAATTGAAGAGGCTAAAATTAAATCGGGGATTTGAGGGGAATGTTTCTAATTAACCGACCTAATTATACCTATAAAGAGCTTAATAAAACGTTTAGATATAACTATAGATAGATTGCTGAAATGTTTTCAACTGGTTGAATAACATTATTTTTGTTTGAAAGAGGTCTCTTGGCGAATCCAGCTCGATTAGGCTGCGTATCCACCGAAGCTGTGCGACGATGCGTTGCGAGGGATGTTTGTCATGAACCAATAGAAACACTTCACTTAAAAGGTACTAAGTGAAGGAAGTGTTTCTATTGGCTCATGACTCATGACAAACACATCCCTCGCAACGCATCCTCCCACAGCTCCGGTGGAAACGCAGCCATAGGCAGCAGCATTCGAGAAGTTAAACAATATCTTTACGTCCAAAATACCGCAGCGCCTCAAGACGAAGGTCTTTCACCGGTGAGTGTTGTCTTGTTAGTGATAACATACGGAACTAAGACATGGTCGCTCAAAAGCGATGGAGCGAGCTATGCTCGGAATTTACCTTCGTGATCAAAGCAGAAATGAGGAGATGAGAAGAACCAAAGTATAGGCTAAGTGTAAGTATAGCTCTGAGAGTTGCCAGACGTAAGTGGCAGTGGGCAGAGCAAACAAATGAAATGTCACGCATTAAGGGCCGGCGCTCACTGACGGCATGGCACGGCATGGCATTTTATTACTATCAAGTTATTTTGAATCTTATTTCAATGAGTTTAGAATTTATGTTACTTTATTGGTTATGCGTTGCGTCATCCCTCGGCACGTGGCGGCATCGTGGTATCGAAATAAAGTAACATGAATTCTAAAATCATTGAAATAAGATTCAAAATAGCTTGATAGTAATAAAATGCCATGCCGTGCCATACCGTCAGTCAGCGCCGGCCCTTAATTCCGAAAAACCGAGAAGTGCGAGCGGGGGTTTGAACCCATGACCCTCTGCTTGAGTGGCCATAGGTGAAACCAGTAGGTACACTTTTTTCTGCCAATCAAGCAATGCCAGATTAGCAATTTAAATTTTGTTAAAGTTCCCTGTAAAAACAACGTGCAGCTGTCAACGACATCAATTACGAACTCCCATGCAAACCGATGCACGATCCGCGAACTCAGCGCCAGCGGGCAGCGGAGCGGGGCGGGCAGCGGTGTGAAGAGCGTTTTCTCTGTACATTGCGTGTGCTGCCCAGATAACTACTTTGCAGCGAGCGTCTCAACCGCGTAATGCAAACAGACAACACGCCCCTCTACTGCCTGCTGGCGTCCAGTCCGCAACCTTACGCACTTTATAACCTGCGGCCGCACAGTTAGCGAGTTCAACAATTGAATTTATTAGGCAGCTGTCCTACTGTTCACGAGAAAACGACTAGCTATCGACTATTGTCTCGCTCAAGAAACGTACAGTCAAAGAAACTGAATCGCTTACCACGGAATAGAAAAAACAAGGCTAATACCAAATTCAAAATTCGTATCGTGTCGTCTCTTTCACTCTTCTGTTTAATACTATTAGCTTGAATGTAACGGTACGATACAAGTTCGAAAATCGAATTTCGTAGTATGAGGCCTGTTGACACTGATTTCGTGGCCTCAGCGCGAGAACAAGTGAAACAGTGTAAAATGAGTCAAGCGCCGGCGCAGATGTCTAGTTGCGTTAAACAGCACTCGCTATTAATACAACTGTTTAGACAACACTTTGAGATTTCACACGCTGCCGAGATTGACTGCTTCGACGTTGGTTATGGAAAATGATTGTGTCATCATCATCATCAGCATCAGGATTTATGCGCGACACTGCTGCAATGGCCTCTCAGAATAAGAGGGCTTGAGCTCTTAGTTAGTACGTGTGCCCAGTGCGGATTAGGAACTTAAGAGACCGCGCAGACAGAGAGCGGCCTGAAGTTCCGCGTTCAGAGTTCTGCGTACACGATAACGCACACAGCAGGCGGTCAGACCGCGGCGGTCTAAGCGGAACGCCGCGTTCTAGAATTCTTTTGCCGCCGATACAGAACGCCACATATTTAAAAAAAATACAAGAGATTAAAATATATATCTGAATTTACCAATACTACCACAGAATAGATATGTTCCCTTTGCCCTTTTCACCAGAAAAAAGAACTGTAATAATTTTAAATTTGATAACAACCTCAACGTCAGATTTACGTCATCACTTTTTTCACGGGATGATAATGTTCGGACAAATTAGTAATTTATTTATTTTGTTAGAATTAAATACTACAATTTAAAACATACAAAATTTATTGCTAAAAAGTACTCTCGACGTTCAAATACCACAAAAAACACACACACACAAAGATATCATACAAAAATTTATATTGTTTTGGTGTAAGGCAACATCTCTCAAAGTATTGGTATCTCACTGGTACCTACTTGGACCTGTTTGCGTGCACTGTAGCCCAGGGTCTGTAGGGCGACTGATGATCGAATGCAAGAGTGTGGCCGAAGGACAGATGCCTGAACGCTCTGTACCTTGACTAAGTAGATATAAGTTAAATCTAATATATAAAAATCTCGTGTCACGGTGTTTGCTATCAAACTCCTCCGAGACGGCTTAACCGATTTTTTTGAAACTTTGAATAGCTAATTTTATACCCCTATTCTTCGCAGACGGAGTCGCGGGCAAAAGCTAGTTATTTATAAGTTAATCCTACTCTGTTAAGTGTTAGATTATTGTAAGTTATTCCTACTCTGTTAAGTCTATTTGTTTTCACCGGTCTGGCTCTTGCTGTTTATGTACAAACGTACATTTTAAATAAATAAATAAATGTAACCTTTTAGCAGGATATATTACATTCGAATGGAATTGCATCTAACACGGTTTAGTTTTTTGACATTTGAAACAATAATTAGCAATAGGTAACTGAAATAAACCGTTCTCTCAGAAAGCATTAATTAATTTTTGCACATTAACAGAATAAAATCCAGTTCAATTTCCTGTAGTTTAAACAAAAACCTGTAAATATGATATCGGCTATTAGATAACACAGTTAGGTATTTTAATTTTACATATACATATTGAGTAGGTACTTACATACATCCAAGGCCGCGCCGCTCATTGTGTTAAGTACTTCATACAACTCATTGAAACAAGTTTACCTATTGTCATTACTTTTGACATAAAATTAAACCTGTGTTCTTTAATTACTCTTTATTTTAACTTAGAGCGGTAGTTAAGTTTTAAGAAAGGTTACTTTTAAAACGGCGATATAAAAGCAAACAAATAAGTTTTTACTAAAAAATAATGTTTGACCAGCTTTTTTTGCTGATTGTGCTCTTTATTGAATTTATTTGCATTCATAGTTATTATTATGCTAAACACAATTACATTGTCGTGATAAATCCCATGTGCAATAAGAACTATGAGTGACAATTACCGCAACATTATGAATGGGGTCCAATTTATACTAATTGACGTTTTCTTGGTGGTAGCCGTGGTACCCCAGCGGTTAGACCTACTGCCTTTCAAGCAGACAGTCGTGGGTCCCCCGGATCACACCTCTTCAGTTTTTGCAGAATTTACATGCAAAATTACATCTGAAATTTTCACGAACTTTACGGTGAAGGAAAACATCAACAAAGACGTTGGTCTTCCGTTGGAGCCAAACGCAGCTTTCTTCAGCGAAAAGCTCATGGTCAATTTCGCACATACATTGCGAGAAACTTTCACAAAATATATCCTCTGTTTAAAAGTCCATAGGTTAAACCACTAGGCTGCCACGGGCACTTTCTTGGAAACGACTGCTCTAAAGCAAATAAAATAAACAAAAGAGAGCAACCTATCAAGCTGAAGAAAACACGCTACTACTCGTAATACCCCCTTGAAGAAAGGCAGCACACACAAACTTGTAACACACTTAAGATAAAGAATAAACAACACTATTTTTCCGCACTATTTATAGAAAGTTGGAGCGGTATTTTTAGTGAAACTTGATTAATAACTTGTGGATAGTTGCACAGTGGTTCATTTGCCTAGAACTAAATGTAACACTCTTACACTATTACGATTACGATTGTACATCAACTAGGCTTAAAATAACGCGATATGATGAGTATTGTAACTGCACGTCAAACGCGGCATGCCTACGTTCTTTAACTATTTTCATTTGACTCGAGTCGAATATGTCGGAGTCATCATCATCATCATCAGCCTATGTTCGTCCACTGCTGGACGTAGGCCTCTCCCATGGCACGCCACTGAGCACGATCCTCGGCCACTCTCATCCAGCTTCTGCCAGCCGCCTTGCGATGATCATCGCTCCACCGAGTCTGAGGACGTCCCACGCTACGTTTGCCGATCCGTGGTCTCCACTCAAGAACTCGTCTATCCCAAAGGTTATCGGTTCTTTGGGTTATACGGCCGGCCCATAAGGGGTTCAGGTTATAAGTCGAAGTGAGACCTATTAATCAAAACAATCCTACTAATATTATAAACGCGAAAGTTTGTATGTATGTGTTACTCTTTCACGCTAAAACGGTTTGACGGATTCTGATGAAATTTGGCATCATGTGATAGTTTATAATTTGGATTAACATGGATACTTTTTATCTCGGAAATTGCTCTCGCGGGATAACGATAAACGATTCATCGCAGACGGAGTCGCGGACCACAGCTCGTAATATTTGTATGGATGTTTGTTACTTTTTACGCTGAAACAGTTTAACGGATTGTGATGATATTTAGCACACAGATAGTTTAGAACCTGAATTAATATAATATAATATAGAATACTTTTCTCCTGAAGAATTGCCTAGTTCTTGTGGAATAAAGATTAACAAATTCTTCGCAAATAGAATAGCAGAAAAAAGCTAGTATTATATAAATAAATAGTTACTCAGAATTACCTTTAAGCTGCAAATGCATAGACAGCTGTGGCGTGGCGGTGCGGTGGCGGTGACGGTTGTAATATTCTAACTTGTATGAACGGTTGTGCGGTACCGTACCGCGAACTCGTTCATACAAGTCGGAATATTACAACCGTCACCACCACTGCACCGCCACGCCTCCGCTATCTGTGCGTTTAGAGCTTTAACCTTTTAAACGCCACGCATCGTTTTTGTTAGAAACAAAATTGATTCTTATGCGGGTGCAGGTAGGTTTAATTTTGCATTAGGTACCGTACTGTCGTCTATATCCGACGCTGGCGGTCAAAAGGTTAATAGGGTAGATGAAACCATAAAACAATAATTCCAAGTCGCGATTCTTAAAAAAAGACAATTTTAGCCCTGATAACCAGATTTTTTAAAATAAACACTGTCTATTGGGTTGGCATAGAAGTGACGTCATAATCATAATTATGGCTATTACCATACAAAATCTATGGGAGCACCGTGTTTTGACAGCTCATAAAAAGTACGTCAGTTGATTGGTGGCGTCATAATCCCTAATTATCTCATTACGATTATTTTATTTTATTATACACTAGCTGTTGCCCGCGACTCTGTCTGCGAAGAATTAATATCTTGCATAATAGTTGGGGGGTGCGGGGGCGGGTATTTTTTTATATCTATCGAGGAACTAAGGAGAGCCATAATTAATGAAAAAGCAAATTGGATTAAAAAAAATAAGCTGGCCAAATTACTAATTCCACGCGGACGGAATCGCGGGCAAAAGCTAGTGTATGAATAATTATGACAGCGGCACTGGGCGAAGTCCCGAAAACGCATATATGCGTCAGTAGCAGTGAATGCGTTAAGACTAAACAGCCTTGCACCACTACAGGGCAAGCTTGTTACTGGTCAATTAATTAGTACAGTTGAGGCAGACACTCGGCATTTAGACCAATTAAGATCATGTTCCAACAATTGTATTGTAATGTACCGATAATTGGTGTTCTGAGCTCTGTTAGGATGCTGAATGGTTTGTGGAGCTTTAATGGAATGTTGGTAGTCTATTAAAGATTTAAGGTGGTCACGGAAATACTTGACAGACTGTACAACGCATCACATAAAGTACTTGTGTGTCAAACTGCAGCTCATACAGTGATGGTATTTTTCATGATTATCACAAGATAGGAATGTAGGCGATTTGCTATACTTCCAAAGGAGAGAATTCATAGTAATAAACTATACTTCGTTTTTTTAGCATTAGAAATAAGGTAAATAATCTTGACGAGTCTCTTTATTGAAAAACACTTAATAAAATAGTTACTATTACATATGAAACCAAAAGAGTGTAAATGACCATATTTCCTTTCAAATTGTTACATATTAGCAAGGATGATATAGAGTGGAATGGCAGTCGCCATAGTACGGATCGGCCAAAGTTTTTGTAGTTTGATTATTAAATATAGAATGCGCTGAAATATATCCAGAGGCTTTGAAGGCAAAACAATAAGACTATGGATGTTTCATATTACTACAAATGTATTATTTTTCAAAAATTTTGCATAATAATACATTTGCAGTGATATGAAAAATCTGTAGTCTTATAAATATGTAGTTTCAAAGCCTCTAGATTTAATAATCAAACTACAAAAACCGTGGCCGATCCGTACTATGGCGACTGCCAATCCAGTCTATATCATCCTTGATATTAGCTATGACTTATGACTTATTTTTCAATAGTGTTTTTCAATAAAAAGACACATCAAGATTGCTTACCTTTTTTCTAATGCTAAAAAAAAACGATGTATAGTCAAGATAGAAAAATTGGGTGCGGTTAAAACACAACCTGTAATGAATGACAATAAAATATGACTTGATTATTCAAACCCTCATGTTATTATGTGTTAGATGACCGGATGGCCAAGTGGTTAGAGAACCTGACTACGCAGCTTGAGGTCCCGGGTTTGATTCCCGGTCAGGGCAGATATTTGTGTCATCATTGTTTCAGCCGAAAGACGTCCACTGCTGGACACAGGCCTCCCCCAAGGCTCTCTAAACAGATATTTGTGTAAAAAATAGGAATATTTGTGCTCGAGTCTTGGATGCTTAATATCTATTTAAGTATGTTTAACTTTATCTGTTGCCTTGTACCCATAACACAAGCTTTGCTTACTTTGGGGCTAGGTCAATTGGTGGGAATTGTCACGTGATATTTATTTATTTATATTGCTATAAGAGTTTGAATTATCAGCACGCTTATTGTCTAACGCTTCTGACGTTTGCCTTACAGTCACTATTTCTTTCTGTCAAACGGTATAAAATGATGACAGAAAGAGATGGAGAAAGCAAAGGCAAGCGTCAGAAGAGTTAGACAATATCCGGTCATGCATTATTGTTGTTTATTCCAGGTAGACTAATACCGGACCATAGACTAAACGCACCAGGGAAATTAAGCATGGTCAAGTACCTAGTCCTCTGGATCAAGAGAATTTTGCCAACATAAACATTGAAACGTTTTAATAATACAGTTCAGTAAAATGAATTAATTTTATGAATGGCTCTGAAGAAACATTTCATACCCTTGATTAATGGTTGCTGGCTGTATGTGAACTTACTAGCTAATGCTTGAGATTTTTTTTGCAAAAGAAATATCCACTACTCGTCTATTCCTTACTCCTTTTTTAAAGACCAGAAACAGATCAGTGACTCTATTTGAGTTGATGATATTTATGGGCAGTGGTGATCATTTTCCTCTCACAAAAAAATATATATTTACCACTATCTTTCTGAAACTGTTGAATATTCTAGAACACAGTATAAACAAAGATCATCTGACTTTATCACCCAGGTAACCATCAAGTTGATTACCAGACATAATGGATTAAGCAAAAAAATTGCTGCCAAAGGCTAGCTAGACATAAAGAATCTCCAGATATCATATTAACAATTACAACTTAAGTTACATTATGCAAAGTAGCACAAGTAAATAGCATTATGTAGGTACACTGAAGAATATCAAAATACTTAACCTATCTATTTTACTAATTAAAATCCAAGGATACACCAATAATTTTAATAACAAATTAAAAAACTTAGGTATTTACTCATTACAAGTTGATAATTTGATTTTTTTTAATTCCCAAGTGTGACACACGCTGGAAATCTGCATGGCGAGCCACTAGGTCAACAAACACTAAGATTATATCTAGTTAAATTACTCTCAATGTCATGTCCCAGACAAGACTTAAATAACATTGAATCTGGTATTATTTTATGTTAATTCAACAAGTGACATCAAACAGATTCTAATAAGAATTCAACAGGTCGATTTCATAAAAAGAACAAATAGGACCGGTCCTTGAGGCAAGCAGTAGGTACGAAACACGATCGCAGAAATCTCGCTAAAGTTGCAACAACATAAATAAATAAATTTAGTGTAAACACAAGTTTGGCGGGAGGCCGAATAGGTAACTCACCGTCACAACTCAACGAAACCAATAAGAATCCTAAACTTAACATTAAAAACACCTTTTATGAACATCCCGTCTGACATATACAAATAAAGTTATTAAACAGTGGCTTACCCTTATCAGGCACCTCTTGCACACACTAGGTGATAACACATAATCACTAGGATGACAGTTTGTGATAATTAGAGGATTTAAAGCGATAATTCGAGAAAAAACATGTAAACTTTGATTTCTGATTGTACGACGGTCTTCACTGAACTCGACGACAGCGCGCTACTGCGCGGTGTTGCCATGCACCGCGCTGCGATTACCCGATAACCCATAAAAATAATGTTTCCTTTAAGGCGCGGTAATAGTACATTACTGAAGTGACCAGTAAGTAAGCCATACTGGACAAGTACGATTTGAAATCCAAGCCATAGACGAGGATTTCTATGTACGAGTCCAGTATGGCACTTATTGGTCGAAGCTTGTTTAGCGCTTTTCTCAAAAATAAAACAAAGAACTACAGAGTGAAAATAAATTACATGACAACAAAATATTTCCAAAATATTATAAATCTCCCGCTCTTTTTGAAATGCAACCTTGTTGCACGAACGCCGCTGCTATTTTTTTTAATAAAACGTATAGTGTACGTATACCGTATATTGCTTAACTCTTAGAGTTGGCATAAATATTTGTAAAATTAAAGGGATTTGCCACTAATAAATTCATATTTATGTTTCAAACAATAGAAATCCTAATAAAATCATAATTGAAGGCATAACAACATTTATAATAAATTATACGTCTATTGTTCAACGTTTTTAATGACTCAAAGGTGAGGCTTTTCGCACTATTAAAAATATGACATATTTTACAAGGAGTTCTACGTTCAAATTACAATGATGTTATGAGATTTGTATCGTACTTATTGGATACTTTTTCATTCCGAATTCCCTCTATCTATAAAAAAAAAACCTCTCTACTTACCGGAGACTTGATCATTGTCCGATGTTATTAAAACTTACTGGTGACTTTTTAATGATGTAATGATGATGACTTTACGTATCATTTTTGAAAAGAAAAATTAACTGTAATTGTCGACCCTGAATGAACGACAATAATGCACAACCTGGCAATTTAAGCCCTTTTTGCAAAAACATGAGGGTTTTAACAGTCAGGTTATCATTACTGTCATTAATTCCGGGTCGACAATTACAGGTCGTATTTTAACCGCAACCGATTAATATTTTGATTTTTGGCAAAAGAGAATTTAGTCTTAAAAGTCAATGAATCTGAATAAAATACAATGCCTGTTACGCAGTTTATACGGAAGTACACTGCATGCCTAGCTTAACTGGCCTGGTGTCAAGCGATGGCAAAAGAAGACAGCTGGAAGTTGCAATTGTCGCACGTTATTAGTTAGAACATCACTTGGTGTTGCGTGTATATGTTGTGCTAAATTGGCATCTTCGTCGCTCATGCTAGAAACAATATAATGCATCAATTTTGCTCATGCAAATATTTCAGTGAATATGCAAGGCGATGATGTGTCATAGGCAGCTCTTAATTTCCTATTTACATTCCCTGTTGAGTTGAAAATAAAATACTGAATAGTTAATGCTGGGCAGTATTCGTAACTTCATTAAATTGTTAATGGTACAAGTACGACTATTGTGTCTAACTTTAAGTTGTTGATCTAAGCCTAATGAATAGTTTTGTTAATTTAAAATAAATTTGCACTGGTTGCACTCAAAAAAAGGCAAAGTCAACCTGGACCGAAAAAGTGTAAACTAGTCAGAATCTGACTAAATAAAAATTTTACCAGGTAATAATGAAATTTAGATTTAATTTTATTACAAAGTATAAATCAGTAAGTGTATAATTTCATCCTACTACATTGTAAAAAGTGTATGTACTATTTTTCACCTCTCTGAAATATTTTTGATTTGAGGTAGGCATATGTCTAAGGTCCATCCGGAATCCGGATTGCCATCGCCATCTTACATGGTAAACCAGCCGCCAAGTAGCAGCGTTTATGCAGCTGTATTCTGGCGTAAAGAGTGAGAAAGCTAGTAACTTATTGTTAGTCGAGGTATTTTATTTTAGCCCTTTAGCAACGCATTTGCAACCCTGTCCTTGGGTGGTGGTAGTTCTTTAGCATCAGATGTTTCCTTGCTAGTTTGCCAGCTTATTTTTATAAAAAAAAGCCGACCAAGTGCGAAGTGCGAGTCGAACTCACGCACGAAGGGTTCCTTACCATTATTTATAATCAGGTATGTCAAAATATACGACGTAAACAGCCGTAACTATAATAGTCCAGTGTTAGCAGAACCTTGCTTTTAAGTAAAATGTACGCAGTGTGAGATCATTTTATATTGGTTTTTAGGACCAGCCTTAATATTTAATATAGTTAGATTTTTATTATTTGTTGTTGTTGTACTGGCTGCTGGCTGTGAAAATTTCAAGTGTCTAGTTAATGCCATTATAAAGATCGATTTAAAAATGCTGAAATAACACGTTTCTTGGATGACGGCCCCCTTTAATTTTCAAATTTATTTTATTTTTAGTATTTTTTGTTATAGCGGCCACAGAAATACATCATCTGTAAAAATTTCAACTGTCTAGCTATCACGGTTCATGAGATACAGCCTGGTGACAGACGGGCGGACGGACAGTAATAGGGTCCCGTTTTTACCCTCTAGGTACGGAACCCTAAAATCATCGCATCAATACAAAAATCATACATAAAAACTACATTTACAGATTTAAACGACGTTATGGTTTCCATTATTTTGTAATTTAAAAAAAGTGAGTAAGTATATTTTGACAAACAGATTTATCTTTGAAATCAGATAAAATATGTAAGTAATTAAGTACACACAACATAATAAAATGCTTCTGTATCATTCACGATAGTTCCACGTCAATGATTTAAATTTCCCTATATTCGGGGTAAGACAATAAGTGGTCGCGCCACATATTTTTTAATTTCTCTTTTTTGACAGAAGTCCTAAGGGCGGCATTTCACTACACTTTCTCAAACCTCACAATTCACATTCACAATTTCACATGTCAAATGTTAGCGATGCATCTCTCTTTCGTTTCTCGCCCAAGCGAAAGAGAGATAATTAAGTAACTACTTACTGACGATTATGCGACGAATTTAATGCTACCCTTAAATAGCATTTCGCTACATATTTTTTTGTGTTTTCATGACGTTAATTAAAAACTTAACTACCTCAATTACAGAATACACGGAAAAAAGTTATAGGTTTTATTTCATGTAATGTATTCAGTTTATGGACGAATATTAATATTAGGGGGGAGATGGGGAGGGGGGTTCACTGCCAGAAGTTTAAGTAGGTAAATCGTCTTATTATTAGGTATGTGTATTGTATAAGCACAAATAAGAAGGGGAGGGGGTCGTAACTTAACCCCCTTTATCCCCGCACCGCCACCGTGAGTTAGTGACTATTCATGTCATGAGCCCAAAATATGTATATTCGAAGACATAAATATCTATACTTACAGCCATTACGTCAAATATATTCAAACACCAACCTTATGATTAGTAGCATAGAGTTGTATAAATATTTTTGACGCCGTGGTAACGTATATATATTATGCTCTTGATTGTATATGTATATCTAGAAGGCTTTCATAGTTATAAGTATAACATTTATACAACGATCGGTTGTCTAACCACTAGGCCATCCGGTCTTCAAATAATATTAAATACCTACCAATTAAATCATACGATCTGATAAAATTAATTAAAAATCAATAACACAAACTTGTGGATTAAATTGATAATTCTACGTTTACATTCATTAGATAATTCGTACGTGCAAGATTACTGTTGCACTTATCTGAAGCGTTTCCTCTATTTTTGGCAGACTGTGTTACTTAACACAAATACAGGATGTTTAAATAGAAACGTATTTAAACAATATGAAACTACCGTGAGACTCAAAAAATACAGGTAATTCACGTCTATGAACGAGATTAGCGCGACATAGCCACGGCGGCTGCTGCCAAACGCAAAACAAACAAACACGTGTGCTCCAGGAGGAAGGGCTACGGATTAGCCCGAAACATGTCAGGCTAAACTCGTTCATAGACGTGAGTTATCCTTATTTTTTGACTAAGTGTAAAAACATAAACCCTAAAGTCGGAATACTTAGTGCTTTAGCCCTGAAGAATAACTTTGGCCATTTTGATTGACTCCACTCTGAGGCCCACATTTTGTTATAAAATACATATACTTACCTACTTATTATTATTATTAATGAAATTATTTCTCATAAAAAAATCAATTAGGTACTTAATTGTGGTTTAAAGAGGGGTGGGCTAATTGGCCTATAAGACCAATAAGGACAAGCGATACCTATGTCATTGAATAGCTTAGTCCAAGTTCTAATACTTTTTCTAAGGCAGGTACCTAGTCCCAAATCTTTGTGTGAAAAAAGTTATAGCTGCATAAAAGTAATTTGAGTTGAAACTATTAAGTAGGTTTTACAATACTATGTTCCTCGATGATTTGTGTCATGATTTTGTTTTTATGCATTTTCATATTTTTTTATCTCGCCATAATACCTTTTTTTACACAGCGATTCAAGATTTCCCACCATACAAAAAATTGTAGAATATGAAAGAACCTTTCCAATGATATACTTATGGGTTGTCGTTATTGGTCCCTAGACTAGACTCTCTCTAGTCCATAAACAAATCTGCCCATACTACTTTATTCTGCAATGTTGTGTACTTATAAATTACTTTTAGGATTATCTAATGAACTTAGCACCCATTTTCATAGGCACATAGCTACCTATTTATGTTTTTGATGGGATAAGGTCCCATCATTCAGTAGGTACAAACTTTCATATTTATATAGTAAAAGTAGCTGTTGTCCACGACTCCGTATGCGAATAATTTGTATATCGCTATCCCGCGGGAACTATGCAATTTCCGGGATAAAACTTATATTATTTCCCGGGACTTCAACTATCTCTATACCAAATTTCATGTACCTAGGTAAATCGCATCAGCGGTTCATGCGCGAATAGAGATAACAGACAGACAGATTGAGTTACCTAACTGTTAAGTGCGCATTTATAATTAGCAAAGATAAGGGTTGTAGGAAGACTAGGAAGTAGATGTGAACAGTAAAAATAATTTGAAAGAAAGAAAACATTTATTCGTGATATCAAACCATTTCAAAAATAAGACGGAAATAATAAAAAAATTCCGCAAAGTGCCGATCTTGCGAAGGGCGCTGATCTTCATTTGAGACTATATTTTTAAGTAAAATTCTTTTTTCCATAATTTAAGTATAATTCCGAAATCCGAAACCCGCTGTATATCGTTGTAAGAATTTCAGCGGCTAGGGTATTAAGTCAGATTAAGGGTTCAGTTAAAAGTATTGCCAAGTTCGTGGGGCCTGCAGTCGCTCCGTACTCGCAACCGTGGTCATGGCGTTTAAACTGGTAGCTTTGGTTCTGGCGGTCGCCGTCGCTGGTAAGTGATGCTCATCATCATCATCATTCCAGGCTATATACTTCCCACTGGAGGGCACAGTCCTCTTCCCAGAATGAGAAGGCTTGGCAAACCCAGTGCGGATTGGGAACTTCACATACACCGTTGAATTTTTTCTCAGGTGAGTGCGGGTTGCCTAAGCTCACAATGTTTCCCTTTACCGTAAAACCTATGGTAAATTTCAAATATAATTTCGCATATACACTGACGAGCAAAAATAAAGGGTCGGTTACAAAAATGCGGACCGGAAGACGCAGTGTGGGTAGGCCTCCAACAAGATGGAGCGACGACCTGGTGAAGGTAGCGGGAACGCATTGGATGCGGTTGGCGCAGGGCAGATCTGTTTGGCGAGCCTTGGGGGAGGCCTATGTTCAGCAGTGGACGTCTGTCGGCTGAAAATGATGATGATGATGATGATACAAAAATGACGATAACTACAAAACCCGCTGTGATAGCTTCTTCGAGTAAAATGAGTTTAGTAAAGAGTTTCATTCTCAATTAAACTTTTTCTTGGTAAGAATAAAACTCATTTTACTCGAAGAAGCTATCACAGCGGGTTTTGAAGTTATCGTCATTTCTGTAACCGACCCTTTATTTTTGCTCGTCAGTGTATATTCGGAAAAAGTCAGAGGTGCTCGAACCCTCGACCCTCTACTTGAAACGACATAGGTCAAACCACTAGGCCACCACAACTTCATAATACGTTTTAAGCTCGTAGTTTTGGTGCTGGCGGTCGCCGTCGCTGGTAAGTGATGCCTTCGATAACGAATATCACTAGTTTTGCCTGCGACTTCATCTGCACAGAAAAAAGCAAACGGGTCATACAATTTTTTCTTCCCGTCTCTCCTGAGGACATGGTAAAAGTTAAGGGTCTATCTTCTAATATACAATGACGAGCAAGCTAAAATGAGTTTAGTAAAGAGTTTTATTCTCAATTAAACTTTTTCTTGTTAAGAATAAAACTCTTTACTAAACTCATTTTACTAGAAGAAGCTATCTCAACGGGTTTTGTATTTATCGTCATTTTTGTAACCGACCCTTTATTTTTGCTCGTCAGTGTATAAAAATCTCGTGTCACTGTGTTTGTTACCGAACTGCTCCGAAACGGCTCTAGACCGATTTTTATGAAACTTTTTTCTCTGTATTCGGTAAGTTTGAGAATAGGTCGCGGTGTAAAAACCAGATGAACGTAAACATCGTTTATCCAAATTGTGCAGGAGAGCCCAAAAACTGCGAAATTTTACCACTTTCAACTTTACGAGCTTCTTGGTAAGTGACTGAGCCACGAAAGAAAGAAAAAAAAATTCTGACACGTACACACACAATACAGCTTTCAGAAAGTTAAGAAATATTGTAATTATATTTGCTAGTATACCAGCAATAAATATTTTTTGAAATTTGGTTGACATACGTTACTTTGGCCCTTAATTTTTTGAAAATGTTTTTAACGTTTATAATTATTGTACTTGGATACGTTGTTATGGTTCGTGTAGAATTATGGATCCAGCAGCATTCTACTACACAAAGAATAGTGTTTTGGTTGATACGTTGTTGTGGCCCTAAAAAATAGCAAAATTACTTCAAGTAATTTAATGGATTTCAAAATACGTTTAGCTGGTTCTATTGAAATTGCTTTTTATATCATTTCGTTTTTTTTGGAACTAGTGAAATATCAACTGTACGATTACGTCCTTTTGGCAGTTCATGCAGGACCACATTTAGAACAGTTTTATGAAAAAAAAACGAATTTCGAAATTTTTGATGTTACGTTCATCTGGCTTTTACACCGCGAGGTCGTAGGCTTTGATCAATTATAACTGAAGATACACATTGCCGAACAAAATCCCCTTCAAAGAATGTCCGAACTTTTTTATTTGTTTGCATAACAATTAAAATCATCACCTACACAGAAATTTGAACCTAGTCTTTACTTCATTACAGTCGAATTTCGGTTGACACTTGACAGCTAAACTTGACAATTTCACGCAACGTACTGAGAAATAAGAAGGCCACTTTTATCAAAGTGGCGCTCATTTGGCTCGGACATTATCGGGCGCGCGACTGTGGATCTACAGTTATAATTGATCAAAGGTCGTAGGCTACTTTTTATACCTACCCCTATTATTCGCGGACGGAGTCGCGGGCAAGAGCTAGTAGCCAATATATTTTTCAACCAAGTCTACATCGGCGTTTGGGACGCCTAGCCAACTTTCGGCCCATTTTTAATAAATCTTGAGTTAGCTGACTCGGAGTTGCTAATTTTGTATCCACAGGAGAGATAACTTTTGTATATTACACTGTGTATGACCCTTTTGCGTTTAGCAGAGCAGTATAGGCCAGATATAGAAAGTAACGTCTGAACCAATCTTCTCTTCAACAGCATCAGCAGCGCCCGATAGCCGCATCGTGGGCGGCACCCCGACCGAAATCCAGGAGTTCCCGTACATCGTGGCCCTCACCTACCTTTACCCTGGCCCCGGCATCACGGTGCAGCGCTGCGTCGGCGCCATCTTGTCCTCCTTCCACGTCATGACTTCCGGCTTCTGCTTTACGTGAGTATCAGAGCCAGAGGCAGATTTACCAGCAGACTGAGTACTCTGGAGCCTAGGGCGGCAAATTTTTGGTTTTATCTTAGAGAAACTTATACTTGTATGTATCAACAAATTAACGATTTTCGGATTTTTTTCTTTACTTATGCTGTGTAAGACCCTCGTTTGTGGCAAATTTAATTTTTCCTAGATCTATAGGATAGGAGTGATCCTACATGGGTTTCCTTTTTCCTTTAGAGGCACGGAACCCCAAACAACATTATTATATAGGCACATGGAGAAAAGATGTGTCGAAAATTCAACGTAAAATTACAATATTTTTGTAACTAGGTATATTGTACAAGTGTACACCCAACATCTGTATAAAAATTTACTACTTGAGCACTTCGTACCATATTGGCTATGTGCGAAGCGGGTGGTGGGGGGTACAGAAAACGATCGCAGCGCACCACATGGCAAAAATTGGAAGTAAATGCGGAGGAAATGTTGTAAACATTATTATATAGGCACATGGAGAAAAGATGTGTCGAAAATTCAACATAAAATTACAATATTTTTGTAACTAGGTATATTGTACAAGTGTACACCCAACATCTGTATGAAAATTTACTACTTAAGCACTTCGTACCATATTGGCTATGTGCGAAGCGGGTGGTGGGGGGTACAGAAAACGATCGCAGCGCACCACATGGCAAAAATTGGAAGTAAATGCGGAGGAAATGTTGTAAACATTATTATATAGGCACATGGAGAAAAGATGTGTCGAAAATTCAACATAAAATTACAATATTTTTGTAACTAGGTATATTGTACAAGTGTACACCCAACATCTGTATGAAAATTTACTTAAGCACTTCGTACCATATTGGCTATGTGCGAAGCGGGTGGTGGGGGGTACAGAAAACGATCGCAGCGCACCACATGGCAAAAATTGGAAGTAAATGCGGAGGAAATGTTGTAAACATTATTATATAGGCACATGGAGAAAAGATGTGTCGAAAATTCAACATAAAATTACAATATTTTTGTAACTAGGTATATTGTACAAGTGTACACCCAACATCTGTATGAAAATTTACTACTTAAGCACTTCGTACCATATTGGCTATGTGCGAAGCGGGTGGTGGGGGGTACAGAAAACGATCGCAGCGCACCACATGGCAAAAATTGGAAGTAAATGCGGAGGAAATGTTGTAAACATTATTATATAGGCACATGGAGAAAAGATGTGTCGAAAATTCAACGTAAAATTACAATATTTTTGTAACTAGGTATATTGTACAAGTGTACACCCAACATCTGTATGAAAATTTACTACTTAAGCACTTCGTACCATATTGGCTATGTGCGAAGCGGGTGGTGGGTGGTACAGAAAACGATCGCAGCGCACAACATGGCAAAAATTGGAAGTAAATGCGGAGGAAATGTTGTAAACGCTACGCGGCGCCACTTTTGTGAATAGTTAGTGTGTGAATATGAATTTATAAAATATTCCATCAGCTTTGCAGATGTTAGCAGGGGCGCCTACTGCCACTGGTTCTGTAGGTGACCCTTACCATACAAGCAAACTGCATGCTCGCTCCTTAACATGTACCTACCTACTTATAAAAAAAAAAACGCTTTAATTGTCCACAGTGGCGCAATTCTGGAGAATATGAAGGTGCGCGCTGGATCCACCTTCAGCATGTCAGGTGGGGAGCTCCGCGACATCAGGGACTTCATCAAACATCCTGACTATCAAGAGGTAAGGTTTAGGTAGGTATAGGAGCTTGAAAGCCCATATTAACCTTTTCGACGCCAACGACACATAAGTACTTTTACCTACTTATATCAGCACCGTAGCTTCTACGCCTACGATTGATATATCAGTCATCAATTTCTATCTACATGCATTTCTGTATCAAATTTTGATGCCCCCAGGACCCAAGAACCGGCGACATCTCCATCTGCTACCTGGCGTCGCCTCTCTTCATGAGCGACACCATCTCTGCGCTTTACATTCCTCCGCAGAACCAGTACATCCCGGACTATACTCAGGTCAAGGCGGTGAGCTGGGGATTCGTGTCGGTAAGTTGAAGCAGATTGAAGCTACATATTCTTTTTTTTATAAAACTGACCAGCGATTAACCTTTATCTCACCTGGTGAGATGAGGCCGAAGATGTAGCTCTTATTAGATCAGTAGTAGCTTAAAGTGGGCGCGCGAAGGGTTCCAACCTCCCGTATTCTTTGTGTTACCAAAATCTAAGAATAATGTCCATAAACTAAACCAATAGGGATGTTGACACCACCAATCAACTGACGTACTTTTTATGAGCTGTCATAATACAATTCTCCCATAGAGTTTGAATGGCAATAGCAACTTATGACGTCACTTGTTCGCCATCTCAATTGTTACTCGCCACGAACCACATGTATGTTTACGTGGTAACAAAAAGGAAATTTTCATACATACAAATGAATCAGGACATTTTGGGAGGCCGTGTACTAAGCGTAGCGTAGTATACTAAGCGTCCGCGCGTTAGACGATACGGCCTCTGAATACTATAGTATTACTATAATATTCAGAAATACTATAGTATTCAAAGGCCGTATCGTCTAACGCGCAGACGCTTGGCATTCCTTTCACCATCTCTTTCTGTCACCTTCTCATACCGTTTGACAGAAATATGTATAACTTACGCCTATGATCGAGTTTAGCTCGACATGTTTCGGGCTAATCCGTAGCCTCGCCTCCTGGAGTATACGCTATGGCGGCTGCTTGTTATACATGTTTATACTTAGATGTGAATTAACCGTATTTTTTCACTATAAATAAAAGTACTGGTGTTTCAGGAGCAAGGCCCGCAGAACGAGGAGTTGAAGACTGTGAACCTGCTGAAGATCCCGCTGGCTGACTGCCAGGAAAGGTTCAGCGGCGTTAGTGAAGTCACCATCGACGATCGTAAGTCAATAAATACTTTCATATCATAAGAATCTCAGTTTATAAACGTCCCACTAAACGTCACAGACCCGCTCTTAGAATAAGAGAGCTTAGGGCTTGGTTTCCATGCAGGCCCAAGGTGGATTGGGAACTTACACACCATTCGAGTTATATGACTTAGCACTTTGACAATATCGAAAAACAACAAAAACAGTTCACACTCATTCACACTAGCTGTTGCCCGCGACTCCGAAAATGCGTTTATCGCTATCCCGCGGGAACTACGCAATTTTCCGGGACAAAAAGTATCCTATATGTTAATCCAGGTTATAAACTATATGTGTGCCAAATTTCATCAGAATCCGTAAACCGTTTTAGTGTGAAAGAGTAACAAACATCCATACGACGACCAGATAGCCTAGTAGTTGTACCTGACTATTGAATCTTGAGGTCCCGGGTCCGATTCCCGTGTCGGGGCAGATATTTGTATGAAAAATACGAATGTTTGCTCTCGGGTCTTTAGTATGTATTTAAGTATGTATATATCTATATAAGTACGTTTATCTGTTGCCAACACATAAAACAGGATTAACTTAGCTTACTTTGGGACTAGGTCAATTGGTGTGAATTGTCCCGTGATATTTATTTATTTGTTTATACAAACTTACGCGTTTATAATAATAATTAGTTGAATAGATTTTCACAAAATGATTTTCGTGTGGGTTGGTATAGTGTGTTATTGCTTAACAGTATCCAATCCAGAGGCCTTATTGTCTAAAGCGCGGGCGCTTGCTATCACTTTCCCCGTCTCTTTCTGTCACCAACTTAAGGCATTTGACAGAAAGAAATAGTGAATCCGATAGGTAGCGTCCACGCGTTAGACAACACGGCCTTGTAGTGATTTCATTAGATTTATTATAACTGCTATTAACGCACTGTTTGAATGTCGGACGAACCGATGTGATTTACTACATGTACTTTTTAGGCATGACAGCCATTTTATGGTCTGCCATAGAAATCTTAACAGCGCCATTCGGGAATTGCATATAAACGAGATAGTGACATTTGTTGTGAACAGTGATGGGAATAGGTATTGCGATTTCGGGTGAAAGACCTTAAACATTATACTTACCCAATTTTGAATAAGACCCGGGATTCTGGGACTCGTATTTTTTACAGAATAGTTTCTTGATATGACATTATTGAAATTAATTGCAAAAACGCGAAAAAAGTTTTTGTCATTGTAAATAAATCGTCATTCAACATTACATATTTCGTTTAACAGTTGCAAGTGTTTACTTTGTGTACAATCAAACCACCATAAAATGAAACTTATGAGAAACTTCAAAAACTAAAAGCATACCTAAATATTTTTATTTTATTAATTTTTCTGTACTGTTTTGTAAATGTCTCTCATTTCTATTCCTCAGCTCTGTTTTAAACTATTCTTGTTTTCCTCAGCGGTCATCTGCGCAGGCGACCAGGGTCCGATCGGCATGTGTGCAGGCGACTCTGGTGCTCCCCTGGTCATAGGGCAAGTAATCGTTGGGATATCCTCGTTCAACAAGAACTGTGGAGACGAGACGTACCCTGACGTCTTCACGAGGATCGACAGATACACCGACTGGATCCTGGAGGTGGCCACGGCTCCCAACATGAGGAGCAATGGAACAGCTATCCGGACTAGCCCCATCGTGTGGTCGTAATATTGAAAGATGTGTCACTAAGTTCGTTTGAATCGTCTTAAAAAAGGTCTCAAAGGGGTGATAAAATTCACGGCCAGTATTTTTGATGTGCCCTGATACTATAGGGATGATGACGCACTTTTTATAACCTGTCAAAAACGATTCTCCCGTAAATTTTGCAGTTTGTATTTCTTTGCGATCTCAATCGACTATTTATTTGTTAAAGCAACTAATATTTTAATTTTGGTTTTAAATGAAAGTATTTGTTTACAAGAGACGCGTCTTAGATTTAATGTTTTGGGGCGTCATCTGCTCTATTATTAAAAAAACCTGGTTTCTATTAATATTAAGTGTTAAATCGACTGATCTATACATTCTTTAATTAATAAATTATTAATTGGAAATCTTCTTGTTTTAATGTTGGTAAGTCTTCTTTTATTTAAGTCACGTTTTCATTTATATTTTATTTATTTTCTAACACCCATTCATGTACAGAATGTAAAATAAAAATAATACCCATACTTAGGTAGAGCTTGTCTAATTTAAAATGACGCGCCCCACCACCGCATTCGACATACAGGGTTTCTGAAATCGCGGTGGTGGGGCGCGTCATTTTAAATTAGACAAGCTATACAGTGTGTCGGTGAAATAAATTTCGGTTAATAATAATAAATAATTTAATTTAACCTATGCTTGCTTAGTAAGGGTACAAAATAATACCCAAATAAAAAGCTAGAAAGCCGTCCATTAAATCTTAAGGGTCCAAGGTGATGATAGATTTAAAATCAAATATAAAAGACAAATTTCAAATAAAAAGTTTTAATATTAAACTTTGACGTCTAGTTTTCAATGGAAATATTGCTACTTAATATCCTTAAAAATAGTATGCAGTAAGTAGAGACTTTATTTCAAAATATGTTTGTTATTATGTCACTATTTTAGAACATTGGTATCTTTGGAAGATTTTTTTTACAATTTTTAGATCTACATTTGACAAGGCAAGACTGCTTTACAAGAGGCACAATAATTATTGCATTTTCTTTACTACTAGACTTATCTAAGTTAAAAAACTGGTTTTTCTTACATTAAAATTTCAAACTCGGTGGTCCCGCGCATTTCACACAAAATACTATTTCCATTCTTCGTACAAACTACTATTAAAAATACTTACAACGAAATAAACGTAAATTAGTACACCATGTACAGTCAGTTCCAATTATCTAAGATCAGAATTAATAAAAATAACCATCCTCCATAACTCAGTCACTTCATCAACTTTTATATAACAATTTGAAGAGCTGCCTTAAATCTAGATTTAAAAAATTTAGATTAACCTTCACTTAAAATAAAATGCACTAAAACATGCAGCAAGATCTAAAAAACGAAGACCTATAGTTAATATTTACAAAACGTTTTGCATTTGAGATTATTTATAAAGATCCATAACAAACTACCGTATCATTAAATACATCTAACAATTCAACTTGAGCATAGGCGACTGGTCTACTAAGTTTTTTTACAAATAAACCAACTGTTCCTCTATCTTTGTCATATTGGTATTTATGGGAGTTTGCTCATTTTATGGTGTTAAAGCCAGACGTAGCTATTGTACTAGCCGTGCTAGGCAGCTAAAAATATATTGCCCTGCTAATTAATTACCTTAAATTAAAAATAAAGTGAACATCGACCGACTACGCTTAGAAAATTCAAATGTAGGATCATGTTGGTACTTTTGTTTGTCTCAATTAATATCGTACAATGACCTCTTACTATGTGTTTTTGTCTCGCTCACTTGCATTATGTAACTATCTAAATGCCCATTTACATTTTACAACTTTCTTGCACTTTCCATACAATAAAATTGAGGCAATAAAACATTGCTCAGTCTAAACCTTCGAAACCTTAGGTTCATTCTAAACCTTCGAAACCTTAGGTTCATTCTAAACCTTCGAAACCTTAGGTTCATTCTAAACCTTCGAAACCTTAGTTCATTCTAATCCTTAGAAACCTTAGGTTCATTCTAAACCTTCGAAACCTTAGGTTCATTCTAAACCTTAGAAACCTTAGGTTCATTCTAAACCTTAGAAACCTTAGGTTCATTCTAAACCTTAGAAACCTTAGGTTCATTCTAAACCTTAGAAACCTTAGGTTCATTCTAAACCTTAGAAACCTTAGGTTCATTCTAAACCTTCGAAACCTTAGGTTCATTCTAAACCTTCGAAACCTTAGGTTCATTCTAAACCTTCGAAACCTTAGGTTCATTCTAAACCTTAGAAACCTTAGGTTCATTCTAAACCTTAGAAACCTTAGGTTCATTCTAAACCTTAGAAACCTTAGGTTCATTCTAAACCTTAGAAACCTTAGGTTTAGACTGAGCAATGTTTTATTGCCACAATTTTATTGTATGCAATGTGCAAGAAAGTTGTATAATGTAAATGGACCTTTTGGCTAGTACAAGTAGCCAGAACTAGCTTTGACATTAGTGTGAGAATGGTACAAATAGTGAAAAATAAAATGAAATAAGAGGAGACCAGAAGAAAATTAAACTAAGACGCTGACATGATTCGCTATTATTTCTTGTATAATAAGAGTAACAAATTGTGTTACTATGCTTAAATTAAAAAAAATGATTAAGAAAATGCTAAATAAATATAATCTAATGTATAATGGGAAACTGAAAACCTCTAGGGAAAATGAACACTGGGTGTGTTTGGAAGTTATCATATCCTTAACTCTAATTAATTTAGGTAGAAGTATAAGGCACAGTATCTTTAAATCTATAAAGCTTATGTAAATTTGGACGGTACCTACATATAAATAAGCTGCAATTTTGCTTGCATTAAAAACTCGAACCGACTGGCAAAACCACAACCATTCATTTAAAGGTTGATTTCATTAAAGCTCTGTCCATTTTATTATATAACAAAACATTTTATTGATAAATTTATTTCATTTATTTTGTTATGTATACTTGGTCTACCAAATTTATTTTTAATTTAATAATCATCAGTTTTTTAGAACAATTTTTGGCACTAGGTAATTCTTAAAATATTCAGAGGCTCATGATTTTAAACCTGCTAATAATACGTAGAATAACAAGTTTCTAATTTGTTCAACTCTAAATATGTGGGGTTGAATAGTGGAATGTTTAGACTTGAAGTTAATTTATCTTTCTTTATCTTAGGATTAGGGGCTATAATGAATATGAGGATGATTTTGGATGAAGGTTGATCCTCTAACAACCATTGTTTTATATACATTGCGTCATAAAATTGAACCGCAATATTTTCGTAGATGATTGGGAAAGATTGAGTGTACATCCCCGTAAATGTTTTTCATTTTTCTAATTTTATTGTGATTGTAGTATGGTCATATCTCGAATCAAAAAATCCGATGAATAGTTAAATAGTACATTATTGCAGAGGCCGTGAAGTAAGGGATTGCTGGACGAGTTTGGGGTAGACGGGATAAAACGAGTCCTGCAATCCCTGTTCCGGCCGAGGATTGTATAGTGCTCTTCTCAAACAATGTGAGGAAATATAGAAAATAAAATAACTACTAGGTGATATAGTAAATAATAGTTAATTTGCCGCCATTTTATTTTTTAAACATTACATTTGATTGAACGAGCTATTCGAGCACCATGTTTAACCGCACATAAATATACTACCATAGATTTTTTTTTTTTAATGTCGTATGTATGTTTACAGAGTCTAGTGGTGGTTGGCTGTATGTAATTTTTCCTTTGCCAGTAAAATGTTAGTAGGCAAATTTAAAAAGTTGGAGCAGCGGACAATAATGGTTTTTCATACTTGATTTTTTGGTCTAGAAGTAAAATAGGGAGCCATAAACAAGAAACTTCATGTCTTCATTTCGTGATATTAACTTATAAATTTCCGAGCATGTTTGAGAAAATATTTTTTAGCCTTGAGGGCGCCAAGAAACGAGCGACCCTAGTCTTTTGGAACACTATACTCCATTTAATTTAGAATTATAAACCACAACAACATTATATTGCGGCTCGTGAACTGTGATCTCTTTACAATTTGTACTAGAGTAACAATTGACGACACGCAAATAAAGTGACATTAAAACAATTTTATTTTGCGGCTCGCAGACTATTGTACTGTACTATTTGCTAGGTAAGAAATAGTTGACGAGCCGCAATATAATGATGTGGTTTTCAATTCTAAATTAAATGAAGTATAGTTCCAACATGCTTGCGCGCATGTACCATCGCCCCAGACGTCAGATACCCATTTTCAAAACAAATTTGCTTGCAGCCGTTGATGTTTATTGCTATGGATTGTTATGGACAGATGTCTAGCCACTGCACGCAAACTGGGCCTTTAAGGTGGTTATCTGGCGCTTGGGGCGATAGTACATCGCTGTAACTTATATCTCTGGTACGGTCAGCTGCAGAGAAAAGGTACCCCCTGTAATGGCGGAAATACGCTGGGGGATACCTTTCCTGCACTATTTTAACAGAGAGTAGTGGGTAGGGTCAACGTCATAACCTCGTCCTGCCCACCATACAAGCAAAATGCCAGTGAAATGTAAAAAGGAAAAAGATTCAAATTAGTTTTTTTTTTAAATTGAACGATACAAAGTAAATGCAATTCTGTTCCAATTTAGAATGATATAAATTCTTTTGAAATGGGGATGTTCTTAATAAAGCACATTGGGCATTGCATTTACTTTTGTACCTTGTCACTTTATCGTCATGTTTGAAAAGCCATACGAAATTATGTAACGTGGAGCACTGAAGCTTCTTTTAAGGCTCCAGCCTTTTTTAAAGCTTTAGCTTGTTTTTAGGCTCTAGCATTTTAAAAGTTAAAGCTTTGTTTACTATTTTGGATCCAAAAACAATGTTAAATTCGAGCTAATCGGGACAAAATTGTACGAAAACGACAAGTAAAACGATTTTTATGCCAAAATCGTACTCTTTTTAAAAAAGGCTAAAATGCTCGAGTCTTTTGGAACACTAGTTCCAACATGCTAGCGCGCATGTACATCGCCATAACATATATCTCTGGTACGGTCAACTGCAGAGAAAAGGTACCCCCTATAATGGCGGTACTCGTAACTACACTGGGGGGTACCTTCTCTGTACTATTTTAACAGAGTAGTGGGTACCAGATTTAGTCGTGCGGCGGCATGACGGTGAGAGTGACGGCGCAATGCGAGTGCTTGATGAGGGCAACGACCTCGGGATGCGGCAGGTTGCGGACCGGAGTGTGGTTGATGGCCACGATGGTGTCTCCCACGTGGAGGAGGCCGCAGCGGGCGGCCGGCGAGTTGGGGATCAGTTGGCCTGCAAGTACACACATTCATATAATAAACTAGCTTTTGCTTTAATTAAAAGCCGAAAGAAATTAAAAAGTCATTAGGAATTAAAAATGAGGTATTTTTTTAAAGAAATATATCAATAGTACATTGTGCATTAAGGGCCGTAAGAAGGGGAATACTTGAGTCTATAAGAAGATTTTAATAACTCGAGCTTTTAATCCCCTTACTGCCCGTTATACACACAATAATTTTCATAACATTGCGAGGAAAAAAAATACAAAAAATAAAGACTAAAAAACAATTGAATAAAACAATGGCTACCCGCCAATACAGATTGTCACTTTTTTCGAGTCGTCTACCACAGAAAAAGCAAAAACTGTGTTTAGTTTAGAATTCGAATGATCATACGGCCAGATTCTGCCCACTTCGTAAATCCATAACTCCCTTAGGAACAATTTAGGCCATTGTTCTTTAGTATACAGGCATGGAATAACACCATGCATGATTCGCTGCAACACCGCTTGAAACTTATTTTAACATGCAAGCACGTATTATGATACGCTTAACGCTGCGATGCCATGTGCGAAGAGGCTTAGAGCGTATTGTTTTTTCTGTGAATCGGACTAAGAAAACGGTACTGACCGATGGTGCTGGTGGCTTTGTTGGAGGAGGAGATGACGACGAAGCCGAAGCCCTCGCCGTCCTCCCGCGTCACCGTCACGTCGTACGGCGCCGGCGCCCACGCCGGGCCCGGGTACTGCCCGCCGTAACTATAAGTTTACGTTAAACTAGTAGATTTACATAAAGAGCTGAGAAATGTTTCTCTGCGGGATCGCATTAGAAATGATGAAATCCCTGCAACATAGATTATTTATGCACTAGATAGTGTCAGTAGCAAACATTGCGATACAAAACGTCCAAAAATCCATTTGACAGCTTCATATTACGATCGCGTTACGTCATTCAAACTGAAGGGAGGCAAATGACATATAAGCCAACAATTGGCTTATATTTTTCGGGACGTTTTCATGCCGGCGAAGCTCTATCTAGTGTATAAATAATCTAAGCCGTGCAAGAACTAAAGCCACCGACATAGCTCGAAGAATCGCTAGACTTAAGTGGCAGTGGGCAGGGCACATCGCTCGTAGAACTGACGGCCGATGGGGCCGAAAGGTTCTCGAGTGGCGTCCGCGAACCGGAAGACGCAGTGTAGGTAGGCCTCCAACAAGATGGAGCGACGACCTGGTGAAGGTGGCGGGAACGCATTGGATGCGGATGGTGCAGGGCCGATCTGTTTGGCGAGCCTCGGGAGAAGCCTATGTTCAGCAGTGGACGCCTTTCGGCTGAAATGATGATGATGATGATGACAAAAAGAGCGTAAAACGAGCCATTTTACCCGAGACTTTTTTTTTCGAACGGACTGTTGCTGTTAACCTCGACGGCTTTTACAGCTTACCGGAGAAAGGGCTAGCCGCCAGACGGGCAGCTCAGCAAAGGGTGGTTTTCTTAGCATGCCAAAGGGTGCTCCTATTGAGCCGACCTCGGACTTTGGACGCTAAGTAGATTTATGCAAGCAATCGGATTTTTTTACCCGAGACGTTCATATAGCCATATCGAAGGGAAATTGGGTTTAATGCTCACGTTTTGCACTCAGTTTTTCAATATTTAGGCTTATCGGACATGAGAGGTAGGTCAAAGTAATTTTGTTAATTTTAGGAATGAGACAATTTGATATTTAGATATTACGAGCCAACGGCAATTTGAAATTTAGTTAATTTAGTGAATTGGGCACTAAGCAAATTAAGTGGAATAAGCCCTACTCACAAATTCTATAACAATGCACTAAATTTGCCTAATTTTATCCTCCTCGAGCGGCTACATAGCTTTAGCATTAGTGGAAACAGTTAGTTTCGTAGCGTATTGTCACATCATATATGTATATCATACAGGGTGTTTGGTAGCTACGTGCAAAGCTTTAAGGGGGTGATAGCCGAGGTATTTTTGAACATTTTTAGCCATATATGTCTTAGCCGAAATTTGATTATTTTTTTTAAATTGAGGACTTAGAAATTTTAGGAAAATACCCAGAATTTGATAGTCACGAGTCAATATTACCCAAATAAGCGTTAATTTGGAAATTTTAAATATGGCACAGAAAAATGACGTAGACTTGTCTTTTTCACATGTTATTTACTAGTAAAATTTCAAGACTAGTGCATTCTTAGCGAGTGCTCCCTGAGTTTGGTTTTTACTTTTTATCTCAGATTTAGCAAGCAATGTCAATGAGTGATACCTTAAAAGAAAGAACAATAAACAGGCATGTTTCTAAAAATGTTTGATCATTTCAAGGATTTTTTTTTATTTTTTTTGTATGGCACAGAAAAATGACTCTGTTCGAACCTAAGACATTTTTAGTAATTTCGAATGAATCCATTTTGTTTTTGTGGCAAGAAAGACACTTAAAAATTATTTCATTTGGTCCAATACACATTAAACTATCCGAAATAAAAGATTTGGTTTGCAAATTAACGCTCATTGGGGCAATATTGGCTCGTGACTGTCAAATTCTGTGTATTTTCCTAAAATTTCTAAGTCATCAATTTAAAGAAAAATATCAAATTTCGGCTAAGACATATATGGCTAAAAATGTTCAAAAATACCTCGGCTTTCACCCCCTTAAAGCTTTGCACGTAGCTACCAAACACCCTGTATATCGTATCACACACACACCTAACCTCCTGCATTTATAATACTAGTTAGGATTAAAGCTGACAATAGCTAGAAACACTGTAATTTGAAACATGAAAGTAATAAAAGTAATACTGACTTGGGCATGGGCGCGGCGGCGGGCGGGTACACCGGCGCGGGGTGAAGAATGTTGTAGGACGCTGGCGCCATGTGCATCGCTGGATCCGACCTGTTGGGACAAAGTGAAACTGTCAAAGGGGTCATTGTCAAATGCGACGACGGTTGTAATATTCCAACTTGTATGAACGGTTGTGCGGTACCGTACCGCGAACGCGTTCATACAAGTTAGAATATTACAACCGTCACCGACACCGCACTGCCACGCCTCCGCTATCGGTGCGTTTGGAGCTTTATCGCTTAACTAAGACACTACTTAACTCTGATCCGCGCGAGGCTGCTATAGGACCTTTTATAATGACTGTGAGTTCAATAGTTAGTTAGTTGTGTTTTTAAATGGGTCCCACTGAAAAACAGCGTTGCGCCTTGCCGCAACATTATGCTGAGTGGGGCCCAATTTATACTATTCGATGATTTTTATTTGTATCTTTTCCTGTCAACTGTATTTCCTGTGTATCGAATATGCGTAAATAAACGTCTCTCTCTCTCTCTCTCTCTCTCTCTCTCTCTCTCTCTCTATATTTATTTATTACTAGCTGTTGCCCGGGACTCCAACTGCGAGGAATAGGTAGGTATAAAAAATAGCCTACAACATATTCTCAGACCTAAAGAATACAGAGAAAAGTTTCATAATAATCGGTCCAGCCGTTTCGGAGGAGTTCGATGACAAACACCGTGACACGAGATTTTTATATATTAGAAGATGTATGAATAAAAAATTTTAAATAAAAAATATAACCGCCTTCAAAAACACCCAAAAAAAATTATTTAAAAATTTAACCGACTATAATGAGCATTATAATATCTTTCTACTAATCTGTTTGAAGTCGGGCCTCAGCACGAGCTAGCAGGAGTAGTAGACGCCCAATAGATAGTAGGTATCTATCTATGTAGGTAAGTTAAATTAATACTATAAAGCTTGAGGTCCCAGGTTCGGTCCCCGCGTTGGGGCAGATATGTATTTGTATGAAAAACACGAATGTTTGTCTTGGGTGTTTAATATGTATTTAAGTATGTATCTATCTATATAAGTATGTTTATCCGTTGCCTAGTACCCATAACACAAGCTTTGCTTACTTTGAGACTAAGTCGATTGGTGTGAATTGTCCCGGGATATTTATTTATTAATTTAATTACTAGGTCCACTCCTGCTGTCTCGAGCTGAGGCCCGACTTCAAACAGATTAGTAGAAAGATATTATAATGCTCATTATAGTCGGTTAAATTTTTAAATAATTTTTTTTGGGTGTTTTTGAAGGCGGTTCTATTTTTTATTTAAAATTTTTTATTTTTGGCTTTTTAGTTGCTTTGGTATAAAAAAGATGCGTAGGCGTAGCCAGTAGACGAAGCCCGGCTTCTGTTTCCGATCTGAGGATCGCAAGGTAACTAACGAACCTAAGCAGGTTAAACGTGGGATGGTTTGAAGGTATTTTTTTATTGCAGGGGGGCTCCGCTCCCCGAGCCAACTCTCTGGTAGCAAGCCTACCACTTCCAAACTGAGGGATACGAGATACTAACGAACCTAAGCTAAGTAGTTTAAGCAAGGAATGGTTTGAAGGTTTTTTTTTGCGGGGGCTCTGCCCCCCGAGCCCACCGTTCCGGTATCAAAGCTTATGTTACCACTCTGAGGGACGCAAGATAACTGACGAATCTAACCAAATGAAACGGTAGATTGTTTAACAGATTTTTTACTGCGGGTTGTCTCTGCCCCCGAGCCCCCCCCCCCTCAAAGAGCGGGAGCTGAACGGGAGGTGGTTTGAGGGTATTTCTTATTGCGGGGGGCTCCGCCCCCCGAGCCCCCTTTCCATTAGCGAGGCTTCTATTACCACTCTGAGGGACGCAAGATAACTGACGAATCTAACCACGTTAAACGGGAGCTAGTTTGTCTGTATTTTTTATTGCGGGGGGCTCTGCCCCCCGAGCCCCCCTCCAAGAACGCGGCTGCTAATTCCACTTTGAGGGACGCAATGTAGCTAACTAACCTTAACCAGGTTAAACGGGGGGTGGTTTCAAAGGATTTTTTTATTACGAGGGGCTCCGCCCCCTAAGCTCCTCTACCGGTACCGAGGCTTCTATTTCCACTCTGAGGAATGCAAGATAACTGACGAATATAACCAGGTTAAATCGGAGGTGGTTTATCAGAAAGAAAAAAACTCAGCATGATGTCGGCTATGCAGCTGACGCTGGTCTTCCGTTGGAACCATATCATCAGTATTTTTATAGCGGGGGGCCGCTTTGAGGGATCCCCGAGCCCCCCTTCCAGTACCAAGGCTTCAATTTTAACTCTGAGAGACGCAAGATAACTAACGAATCTGGTAAGGTTAAACGGGAGGCGGTTTGACAGTATTTTTTTTAGCCCCCCCTCTATTCCGCTTTAAAGAGCGCAAGGTAACTAACGAACCTTTAAACGGGAGGTGGTTTGTAGGTATTTTTTATTGCCCCCTTTTCTTTGTAGGTGCCATATGTACCATATGCTTTAGGACTTTCAACAGTATGCCAAACATTCTTGGCCAGAAATTTTTAGAACAATCAACATTATGCGATACAACAGGCACTCTTTGCTGACTGTACTTTTTGACCCTGGTTACCAAAGTACTCTTCAAGACGAATCAAATGAGCTCAAACTCGATGGGGTTATGTCGTTTTATTACGGAGTTCTTATGGTCACCTTCTAACTCCATCTTCAGATCCTAGTTACCATCTAGGATCAAAGTACTCGTCAAGACAAATCAAATGAGCCCAAACTCAATGCGGTCGTATCGCTTTATTACAGAGTTTCTATGGCCATCTTTCAGCTCCATCATCAGATCAGCTCTATGTCATAATAATATTGCATCGTCATCCAATTTACATATGCCTGCAAAATTTCAGCTCAATTGGAAACCGGTTCAAATTTAACTTGCAAGATTTGACCCGTTGAGGAGTTCCGTCGGCCATCTACAGTCTTCTTCAGCAGGTCCAGTTTACCGAATTATACTTTCTGAATGCAAATACTTTACTTAATGCTAAAAATGCTAAAATCACCATAGGTTTGCCTGTAAAATTTGAAGGTTGCCCTCGATTTCTCTAGGATCCCATGATCAGATCTTGACTTGGTGCCAATAGGACCACCTCAGGAGTATACTCTTTCAAACAAAAAAAGAATTTTGAATATCGGTTCACAATTGAGGGAGTAATCGCGTAACAAACATACAAAAAAAAAAAAACATACAGACGAATTGAGAACCTCCTCTTTTTTTTTGAAGTCGGTTAAAAAGAAAGTCGATTTAATTGAAAAGTTACTGGGTAGTTCTATCGCTGTACTAAGCCCAGTTAACGGGTAAAAAAGCACGTTGTATAAAAATCTATGCAAATAGAAGTCAATAAGTGTTTTGTGCTCCTACATGAAACTTACGAGAGCTGGTGCTGATGCTGTGCCGGCATGTTCGGCAACCCTAGCTGCTGTATGTCCGCGCGGTTGTGTCGCACTCCTAACGTCACCTGTAACATAGTTTCAACATAAATACCTCACTAATATTACAAAAGACGTAATATAGGTAGGCCTCCCAACAAGATGGAGCGTCAACCTGGTTAAGATTGCGGGATCGCGTTGCATGCGGATGGCACGAGACCCGATCTGTTTGGCGAGCCTTGGGGGAGGCCTATGTTCAGCAGTGAAAGTCTTTCGGCTGAAATGATGATGATGATTACAAAAAAAACTTTTTTACAATAAAATTAACTCGCTGAAAAAACTAAAAAGCAAAAAATAATAAACCTTTTTTATTTAACTTTAATAACTAAGTTCATAAACTAATAAAAAACTAAAACTAATGTAATGTAAGTATACCTAAGTAATTTAGAGCCGGTGCCTTGCTTACTTGATATGTAATAAATGCATCATATTAAAAATTAATAACTTCGATTTCGATTTAATATACAGTCTAAACCGTTTATAGCGACACCAATTACAACGACATATTGGATGTAACGACCAAGAAAAAAACCCAACACGATCTTATATAGCAAAGTAACACCGGTTACAATGACCAACCGTGTTTAACGACCAAATATTGCTGTCCCTTGAATGTCGTTATAAACGGTTTTGACTGTATGTACATCACAAAAAAATAGACATCCCCATTTGTGTGACGTGAATATTCATATGGGTACCACGCAGATACTTTCATTCACTAATCCATTCGTGCCAGCTCTTGTCAATCGACTTGTACATTGGTCTATCGATCTATCAGCGACATTGGCTTCAGAAGTCGACTTTTACAATAGGGATGTTGACGCCATTAAAAAATAATTCGAAGACAGGACTCCAGTAAAAAACGATTTTCGATTAAATGGAAAATTAGATTTTTTGTTGCTTGAAAACAAATAAATAGTTGATTGAGTTTGCGAACAATTGACGTCATAAGTTGCTATTGCCATTCAAACTCTATGGGAGAATTGTGTTTTGACAGCTCATAAAAAGTACGTCAGTTGATTGGTGGCAAGGACGATATAGACTGGATTGGCAGTCGCCATAGTACGGATTGGCCGCGGTTTTTATAGTTCGATTATTAAATCTAGATGGCGCTGAAGGCAAAACAATTAGACTACAGATGTTTCACATTACTACAAATGTATTATTTTTCAAAAATATTGCATAATAATTCATTCGCTGCTTTAATTTGATAGTGACACAACTCAAAATGTAGGGAGCGTTAAAATTGAACTTTAATTGAATAGTGACATATTTCAAAATGTACTGCCCTAGAATTTCGAGTCGTGTCACTATCAAATTAAAGCAGCGATTTGCAGTGATATGAAATATCTGTAGTGTTACTGTTTTGCCTTGAAAGCCTCTGGCTATATTTCAGCGCCATCTAGATTTAATAATCGAACTACAAAAACCGCGGCCGATCCGTACTATGGCGACTGCCAATCCAGTCTATATCATCCTTGTTGGTGGTGTCAACATCCCTATTGGGCGTGTCTCAACGCCTCCAAGGCTACTCACGTGCCCCCTGGCGGCCGCTTGGCACACGTAAGCCACGGCGAGCGCGTGCGTGGCGCCTGCGAGCGACACGCCGTCCGCTGACGTCAGCAGGTCCCCGGGCCGCAGCAGCCCGTCGGCTGGGCCTCCTGTTAAAACGAGCGGTTTTATTAAATAAATAATACATCATTTTGATGGAAATTTTTGTATACATGGTACCCTAAAACTACACGTAGTGCAGATACCCGGTATTTAGGCTTGATTTCCTCCTACGCTGACATCGGCCGCTGGCGTCGGTCGAGCGTACCTGTCGGTAGCAATCTACTAATAAATCTGCCGCGCGGCCATCCGGCAATTACGTATGGTATATTTCCGTATAAGCGCACCATCCCCGGCGACTTGTATGTTTGTCTTTACTCTTTAGATCCGTGGGCACTGGGCAGTACTGACCCGGCACGACGTAGCCGACGGCGACGCGGCTGCCGTCCTCGGTGCCGCCCACGATGCGGAACCCGAAGCCGGCGGCGCCGCGCGCCAGCCGCACCAGCACGTCCGCTTCCGGCTCCAGCGCGCCGCCCGCCGACACCTGCCACACCAACCAAAACATCACCCATCACCAGACGTAGGAATTTAGGGGGCAAAATTTAATGACAGGTAGGGAGTTCCTTTATCGATAAGCTTAACTATCGACCAGTCAAACCACCAGACTACCATGAATATGGGATGTTGACACCGTCTATCGACTGACATACTTTTTATGAGCTGTCAAAACACAACTCTCCCATAGAGTTTGAATTTTGAATAGCACCAATAAGTTTGGTTTGAAGTATCTTTTTGTATTTTTTTATTTTTTCAACTTCAGTTTTTTTTTAATTTTACGGTCATCCCGTGAAATCCATATATTTCATACTAAATACAAACTGATACATAGATGCACAGGAAAAACCCCAGAAAAAAGACTAATGCTGGGAATCGAACCCAGGTCCTCGGCATTCCGGCATTACGTGAACATAGATGGCGCTGTATCACTGCAAAAGTGATGTGATGATGGCAGGCTGGAATGTATGATGCATAGGAAAAATTTACGTGTAAACTCCTGACCAGTGGTGGTGTAGGGGTAAGTACGCGGCACGGAATGCCGAGGACTTGGGTTCGATTCCCAGCATTATTGGTCTTTTTTCTGGGGTTTTTTCTGTGCATCTATATTTCAGTTTGTATTTAATATGAAATATATGGCAATAGCAACTTATGATTATGACGTCTCTTGTTCGCATACTCAATCAACTAACTATTTATTTGTTTTAAACCTGCTGCCGCCCACGTCAAATTTTGTTTAATGAAATTTAAACTTTTTCACTAATAAGTTGCGTTCAATGTCACATTAGAATAAGTCCTAATAATAGGACATCGGACCTCAGGAGGTTATAACAACAAAAATCTGATTTTGCAATTAATCGGAAATTAATCTGGTTTTCAGGGTTAAAATAATGTATTTTTTTACTGGAGTCGTGTCTTCGAATTATTTTTTAACATCCCTAACAGACTACACATTCTGAAAAAAGGCGCCCGGGTTCCTCGTAGTTCCAACAAAACAAGCCTTTGTAGGTAAGCTAAAAACACAAGTTTACCTGCGGGTAGTTTCCAACGTAGATGGAGTTCTGTTGCGCCATGTTGTCGTCGTAGCACGATGGCGACCGCCGCGACACCGGCGAGTGCATGTGTCGTGATGGCGAGTTTTCTCTATGCCTGTTAAATGAATCATCATCAACATCCCAGCCTATATAAAATGAAAAGTGTTTTCATCTTCATCATGATATGATGTGTCATTCCGTATGACGGTGGTAGTTACCTCATGGGCTCCTTCCCGCGAGCGCTGCCGGAGTTGTTTGAAGGCGAGCGACTGTTGAGACGCGCCGAGGGGCTCAGTAAGCGCTCCGACGCACTCGTGTTACTGGGGGACTGGCTTCGCAGACGGCCTGGGTGCAAACATAGTAAATAAACACTATAGAAGAGTATAAAACAACCGTGAGACTTACTCATAGCAGGAGCGTTTCACTCCGCAGTTTAGGTATAAATAAATAAAATAAAATAAATATCACGGGACAATTCACACCAATTGACCTAGTCCCAAAGTAAGCTAGGTAAAGCTTGTGTTATGGGTACTAGGCAACGGATAAACATACTTATATAGATAGATACATACGTAAATACATATTAAACACCCAAGACCCGAGAACAAACATTCGTATTTTTCATACAAATATCTGCCCCTAAACGGGAATCGAACCCGGGACCTCTAGCTTCATAGTCAGGTTCTCTAACCACTAGGCCATCTGGTGGTATGTTCGGCCGGCGCTCCTCCCGGGAAGGAGTATGGCAGTAGGTTGTCACTCAGCCTTCAGTTCGCGCGCTAGCCGCGTCACGCGTAATTAAGCATCTTTTTTCTGTGATTTTTGCTTTGATCAATTATAACTGAAGATACACATTGCCGAACAAAATCCCCTTCAAAGAATGTCCGAACTTTTTTATTTGTTTGCATAACAATTAAAATCATCACCTACACAGAAATTTGAACCTAGTCTTTACTTCATTACAGTCGAATTTCGGTTGACACTTGACTGCTAAACTTGACAATTTCACGCAACGTACTGAGAAAAAAGAAGGCCACTTTTATCAAAGTGGCGCTCATTTGGCTCGGACATTTTCGGGCGCGCGACTGTGGATCTACAGTTATAATTGATCAAAGGATTTTTGCAACCTCTAAGGATCTTATAAATAACTTATTTACTAAAGGTAGTTTACTGAATTAATACACACTGTTATCTTTCTTGATTTATATACCTACCAAATATCGGCGAGTGGGAACCCTGTGCCCTTGGTTTCGGATCAGCGGTGCTCAACGGAATATGGACTCTCGTATCATAAGATAAGTTTCAATTTCGCGTGCAAGCAGCAAGAGTAGGCAAGTTTTTATAAAGATTGTTTTTTTTTGAGTCTTTTTGTATTTTTTATTTTTAACTCCAAATTTTTTTACTTTCACGGTCATCCCGTGAAATCTTAATATTTTTATACTAAATACAAACTGAAACATGGATACACAGAAAAAACCCAGAAAAAGAGACCAGCGCTGGTCTCTTTTTCTGGTTTTTTTTCTGTGTATCCATGTTTCAGTTTTTATTTAGTATAAAAATATTAAGTTTTTATAACTAAAGTTGACTTTTGTTCGAGAGTGATCCTTCTGTACGTTAGTAGGGCTTGTCTAATTTAAAATGACGCGCCCCACCACCGCATACAGGATTTGAAATCCTGTATGTCAAATCCTGTATGCGGTGGTGGGGCGCGTCATTTTAAATTAGACAAGCTATACTATTACTCATTCTGTGCTCATAGTGAAAACATACGGATAACTATACAGGGTGGAAAACGTCATGGATCGAACGCCACATGGAGGGTATCTATTTTATATATTAGAAAAAGCACATTCTATATAAACCAAAAGGGAAGAGCTAAGATAAGACAGGGTGTACGCCAGGGATGTCCACTTAAGAACATATGAGGAGGTTTTAGGGTTGGTGGAAGAGGAAAGGCGGCTGTTGAGGACGATTGAAAATAGGAGAGGGAATATGCTGGGGCATCTGATACGACATGACAGTTACATAAAAACTATTTTGGAAGGGCAAATAGAAGGCAGGCGAGGCAGGGGAAGACCGAGACGGTCATTTATAGATCAAGCAAAGGAAAAACTCAATGTCATGTCGTATCAGGAGCTGAAAACGCTGGCAGAGAACCGAAAAGAGTGGCGATTACTCCACTGACAAGAGCTAAGCTCTTAAATTAATGATGATGATGATATAAACCAAAACAAAACAAAAAGTACTGCATTTATGGATTTTTGAAAAATCGCTTGTCGTAGTCGGGACTCGAACCCGGTCGAATGCGACAAAAATAATGACGTATTTTATGATGCAGTTCGATAGGGTTACTGATTGCTCTTCATTTAATTACAAACTGTATTATCGCTACCTGTGGAATTGGAAGGCGAATGGGGCCTCATCCTGCTGGCGGAAGCGGACTGCGCGTGCGGCGGTAAGCCCCCCAGCGCCGCCGTGGTGGGGGAATGCAGCATGCCGTCTTCAGGGAACCCTGGCCACAAAGGACAATAGTAATCAGCCGCGGCAAAGTAACCCCTATGGAGATGTCCACTCTAAAATCGCTGTCAATTGAAATTGCGAACAATGTAAATAAACCATTTAATGAAATATCCATATTCTAGCACTTGTTTATTGTTTTAATGGTTTAGGATAGTGTTGTGGTACAAATTGATTAAATAACACACGGATTTAGCAGTATTTGATGAGGGAAATAGGAAATTAAAGACATTTTAAATACAAGGTTTGTTTACATTGTTTGCAATTTCAATTGACTGACAGTTTATCAGCGGGCCGAATAACAAAGTATGTAATGAATAAATGACTTCATCATCATTCCAGCCTATGTACTTCCCACTGCAGGGCACAGGTCTCCTCTCAGAATGAGAGGGTTTGGGCCATTGTTCCCACGAGGGGCCAGTGCGGATTGGGAACTTCACACACACCATTGAATTCCTTCTCAGATGTGTGCAGGTTTTCTCACAATGTTTTTCTACACCATACAGCTCATGGTATATTTCAAATGTAATTTCGCACATAAATTCTGGAAAAATCTGATGCGCGAACCCGGGTTAGAACCCACAACACTCTGCATGAGAGGCCATACGTCCAACCACTAGGATAACGGCTTGGATTAATTACATGGTGTCAACTAACCTACGGCCTCCGCGCCTCTATCGTTTGCCCTAATGTATCGTTTTACATAAATTCCATTTATCATTAAGTAATTTATTTCTGAAACAGTGTTTTATTCAGAATTATTATTAAACTAACCTAACCTACTGCATTCTTAAGATGGCATTTAAAATAACTTTAATTTCAATACTAGATGAAAAAAACTCGCCTGTATAATTCCCGTTCCCACGGGAATTCCGGGAAAATATATTATATGTCACTCGCGGAACTGAGACGGATCTAATGACACCTCACACTTCTAAAACCAATGAGCCGTTTGGGCTGCAGGGCGTGCCAAAGAATGATACATAAATACATACGCTCCAAAAACATAACCCTTCTTCGACAGTCAGGTGAAAAATCTAAAAACAGAAATCTTGACAAATAAAATTATGGAAAAAACATAACCCTCCTTCCACAGTCGGGTGACAATATATGCTTACCTCCATTGTCGCTGCTGTCAGCCACGCTGGCGTTCCCCCTCCAGTACGCCGCGCTCATATCAACGTGGACGGTGGGCGTGGGTACCTCCCCCCAGTCACAGAATAAGTAATATGTAACCAGTAATCCAACTTCATACTAGAGCGCCCGAATCGACGCACGCACACAGCCAAGCGTCTTACACGGCGCGAGCGTGGGAACTGAATTGTTTTGTCTGGCGAAGATTGGTTAGCGGCAGTGTAAGACTGCTGTGTGCGTGCGTCGATCGGGCGCTCTAGTATGAAGTTGGATTACTGGTTACATATTACTTATTCTGTGCCCCAGTTCCCGTTCCAGCGCTCCCCGCCTCCCACCCGTTCCCGTTCTCCCACTTCTGCCCGTTCTGCTCCCAGGTATTCTCCGCCCACGTGCGTACAATGCGTTTACTTTAAGTTTACCACTGACAAATGGCTTGCCTTCATTTCGTTTCCAACTTTAACACCATACAAATAAAGTAGCTATTACAAAATCTGCAAACGTGGGTAACATTATCCTAAAATTGGCTTTATTTGTAGGTCGTTAAAGTTGAATATGAAATGAAGGCAAACCATCTGTCAGTGGTAAACTTTATGTAATTTTACTGTACGTTGTTCGCGTTGTCTACCCACGTTTCTCGCTCCTGCTGTCAAAAAACATAACCCTCCTTCCACAGTCGGCACAATAGGCTCACCTCCATTGTCGCTGCTGTCAGCCACGCTGGCATTCCCCCTCCAGTACGCCGCGCTCATGTCCACGTGGACGGTGGGCGTGGGCACCTCCCCCCAGTTCCCGTTCCAGCGCTCCCCCGCCTCCCACCCGTTCCCGTTCTCCCACTTCTGCCCGTTCTGCTCCCAGGTATTCTCCGCCCACGTGCGTACGTTGTTCGCGTTGTCTACCCACGTTTCTCGCTCCTGCTGTCAAAAAACTTTTGCTTGAGTTTTATAGATTACTAGCGACCCGCCCCGGCTTCGCACGGGTGCAATTATCAGTGTTACTCTACTATATTATGCATGTATTATTCATATATAAACCTTCCTCTTGAATCACTCTATCAGTGAACGGAAATAAACATGGAAGCAGTCCTTTCATATTATCTACCTTTCATTAACAGCGCCAAAACTCACACAAACACACACAGCACACACAGTAGCAAAATAATAATACACTAAACTCTCACTGCATAAAAAAATAAAGTTAATGCTAATGTATCTAGGTCGCTATTAGGATATGCTTCGCTAGTTACGCCATTTTGTATAGAAGTCTGTACAAGCTCAGCGATTCGACCAGCGTCCGGCATGAGCATTCGCCCAACGTGATTAGTTCTCGGCATGACAGAATTAACGGTAATTGGTTCGCCAGCCTGCTGCAGTGTCAGCAGAGTGTCAGTGTTAGACAGATGCATGGACAATGTTATGCATTAAGTATGAGGGGACCAGTAATAATAAAAAAATATAGTATTTTCGCACTGTACATATTAGCTAGATTAACTATTACTTTTCTGTGTTTTATGTATACATTAGTGTAAAACTAAACTAATTTTGAATACAGGGTTATTTACGCGGTGTAAAAACCAGATGAACGAAACATCGTTTATCCAAATTGTGCAGGAGAGCCAAAAAACTGCGTAATTTTACCACTTTCAACTTTAGGAGCTTCTTGGTAAGTGACTATGCCACGAAAGAAAGAAAAAAAAATACAGACTTGTACACACACAATACAGCTTTCAGAAAGTTAAGAAATATTGTAATTATATTTGCTAGTATACCAGCAATAAATATTTTTTTGAAATTTGGTTGACATACGTTAATTTGGCCCTTAATTTTTTGAAAATGTTTTTAACGTTTATTATTATTGTACTTGGATACGTTGTTATGGTTCGTGTAGAATTATGAATCCAGCAGTATTCTACTACACAAAGAATAGTGTTTTGGTTGATACGTTGTTGTGGCCCTAAAAAATAGCAAAATGACTACAAGTAATTTAATGGATTTCAAAATACGTTTAGCTGGTTCTATTGAAATTGCTTTTTATATCATTTCGTTTTTTTGGAACTAGTGAAAAATCAACTGTACGATTACGTCCTTTTGGCAGTTCATGCAGGACCACATTTAGAACAGTATTATGAAAAAAAAAAACGTTTTTGAAATTTTTGATGTACGTTCATCTGGCTTTTACACCGCAATTGTAATTCACTAGCATCCTTTTAACATTTTTGGGTAATTTTTTCTAAGTACCCTATGTTAAAAGGTGATCGAAACTAGAAACAAAAATTTGCAAATTTTGACAGTTAGTTTAGGCACACGCGTGTGTGCCTAGGTCGCTCGACGGGTTATCCCACCACAACATAAACTCCTACCACTTAAACAAATATTTTTTTTTGTTTTACGGCTTTTGTCATAACTTAATATTTTTGGAGTAATAACGTTTTGAAAATTTGAGAATACCTCTTATTTTTACGATACTCTGTGCCGTGTAAGTCATTCATTCATTGCCCGCCACGACCGCGTATCGTAAAAATCATAGAGTACGAACAATCTCAATCCCAATCCTCAATCTCAATTGGGAATGTCTAAAAAAAAATACCAGTGGTTTTTATATTTTTTTTGTATAGAAAAGTCAATTATAAGAAACTAATTTCCATATTTTGTCATTTAGTTCACTACTTTTTTCAAAATTAATTATTGAAACTAATTTGGTTGATGACGTCAGATTGTAATTGAGGGCTCCCACACTGCCAAATTTCTAAATCTATCTAAATGCGTACAATAAGGCAACCCCTTTAATTATTTTTTGCGTAGTGGTACACTGTAACTAGTGCATAACTAGTGTCACTTTACTGACGCTGACAAAGTGCTAGATGTCAGACAGCGCGTCCAAATCAAACTCCGTAGTGTAATCCACGCGTAAATTGTGAAGAATTCTAACCACACAGAATAAAGTACGACTTGGACCGGTCACGCAATTTGCACCAATGTCAAATGAAGGTCATTGCTTATTTGTTATGTAATAAATTCATTACATAATATTAAAATTAAATAACTACAGAAAACGAGTTAAAAAGCATTTATCTCGAAATGGTTTTCGATTTACAGTACATTGCAAAAAAATAGACATCCCCAATTCTGTGTATGAAGCACTTTTTCCCTATACAAATAAATAATAATTCATAAATACTGTTAGAAGTATTTATTTATTATTATTTATGTGTATGGGAAAAAAGTGCTTAATTTTAAATTGTCTTAAAACAAAAAACATTTGTTTGAGTGATAGGAATTCAGGGTTAAGAGGATGTCAGTGAATTACAAATAACCCTGTATATTTATTTAAAACTGTGAGATGCGAGTGTTTACTTAAATTAAAACTTTTCTGCCTCTAGCTGCTGTTTTCCTAACCCAATCGTAGGTAGGTATATTTAAAATAATAACCAAATTATCACCAAAATATTTATTATAAAAATAATATTTAGTAAAATGAGCTACTACTACAAATCGCTGTTCTGGTACAGTTTATAAGCCCCGCCTTCCGCGGTTTAGTTTTCGTGGTGCTATTTTGAAGCGTCAGAAATGCTTCCATGTTTATTTCCGTTCACTGCACTCTATCTATTAATAAAAACCGCATCAGAATCCGTTGCGTAGTTTTAAAGATTTAAGCATACACAGGGGCAGACAGACAGCGGGAAGCGACTTTGTTTTATACTATGTATGTAGTGATTAGCTGTTTACCGCGACGTCGTATGCAAACAATTCGTTTATCGCTGTACCGTGGGAACTATGTAACTTTGTCGGATAAAAAATATCCGTTATATTAATTTACGTTAACTATCTGGTGCGAAATTTCATCAGAATCCGTCGAACCGTTTAAACGACCCTGCCTACGAAGCAAGAGGTCCTGGGTTCGAATCCCGGTAAGGGCATTTATTTGTGTGATGAGCACGAATATTTGTTCCTGAGTTATGGATGTTTTCTATGTATTTAAGTATTTATTTATCTATATAAGTATGTTTATCGTCGTCTAGTACCCACAGTACAAGCTTTGCTCAGTTTGGGATTAGACGATTTGCGTAAGATTGTCCACTTAAAAAAAAAAAAAAAAAAAGGTGAAAGAGTAACGTCAACGAGTTAAGGTCGTAAAGTGAAGATTCACTGGTAAAGATCTGCTAAAGACGCCTTAGGGCCCTCTCACACAAGCGATTTCTTCAGTGATTTTACGGCGGAGCGAGATCGCGGCGAGCACGCCCCGGTATCGCCGAAGAAAATCGCTTGTGTGGTAGGGCCCTTATGCCTTTCACATAATAATATCTCTACAAGTGAATCTTTGGGCGTAGGTACGGTGGGCTGCAAAAGTGCATGGACATCTCGGGGCGATAATCGCGTGAGCGCGTGCGCGCGCGGGTATGTTAATAACATCAAACGATCAAACACTGCTCACGCAATTTTCGCCCCGAGATGTCCATGCACTTTTGCAGCCCATCGTACGTGTATCTCCGTGTTACCTGCCACTGCGTATGCTCGGTATAAGGCGCGGCGGGTAATGTGAGACGGCCTCCAGGAGTGCTGCTTCGCCGACGCCGCTCCATCAGACTCTCGCGCGGCTTGTGATCAGGAACAGCGTATGTTGCTTCCACTGTCAAATATAGACAAGTGTCAAGAGTAGGTGGGTACTTAACTAATCAATAGACTTATGGGCTATCAAAACAGGTAAGTGGGTACTTAAGTGCTTCTATTAGGTATCATGTGACTGTGTGACGCTCCAGTGCAAGAGTGAAAGGGGTTGAAATTGGACCAATTTGCGATAAAAAGGACAAATTAGCGTAAGTTGTATTAAGTTACTATAACAATAACCAATGTCAAATAAGCCTTCAGTTTAAAAAAAAACGGTCCATTGCACGGTCTACTATTGGTCTACTATATACTTTCAGAATGAGAGCCCGGGCTCTAAAAAATATTTATCTTATTTTTATTGGGAAACAAACAGCTGAAGATAATACAATAATATACAGTGGTGGTCATACAATTAAGAACGATTTGAAGTTTCCGATTTTTTTTTATCTAAATCATGTCATATGTCTAGTTGTGTTCCTTCTTAGAAGTAACAAGTTATGTTATAAAATAGCCACATGGATAGAGCAAACAGGATTAATAATAATAGTGTATAATTGCTAACATTTTTTTTTACAAATTTTATTTGTTCTCTATACTAATAAATTCAAATAGTAATGAAGCTGGACAAATAATTAAGAACGATTTATTAAACTGCTCGAGAGTTGTTTTATATGAAACTTAGATTAAATAAATCATATTAATGTGAAGTTGGTATAGAAAAAAAAGCAATTTAATACATTTGAACTAAAATTAATAGATAGTAGCATGTCCATGGCTTTTAATTATGGCTTTACACCGGCGAGGCATTGAATCTATCAATTTTTGACATTTCGCAAGAGAAATAGAGTTCCATTCTTCTAAGAAAACGTCGTACAGCTCTCTCAAATTGCCACACTGTCGATTTGAAACCTTTTTCTTGACTTCGCACCAAAGATGATCTATTGGGTTAAGATCTGGGCTGTTGGCTGGCCAATCTAAGACTGAAACTGATTGTGATGTGAGGAATTCCTTAACGGTGCGTGCAGTATGCTTTGGATCATTGTCGTGCTGGAATGTCCAAATAACCGGAAGCACGTCTTCGGCATATGGTAACATTGTTTCTTGCAGTATATTTTTGTATTGGAATTGATCCATGTTTCCTTCTATCAGCCTAACAGGTCCAACGCCATGTCCAGAAAAGCACCCCCAAATTTTCACATTTCCCCCGCCATGCTTTAATGTCACTTTTGTGTACTTTGGGTCGAATGCTTTATTCGGAGGGCGTCGTACATATCGTTTTCCATCAGAACATACCCTATTTATTTTTGTCTCGTCAGAAAAAAGAACGTTTTTCCACTGTCTGACTGTCCAGTTTTCATACCTTCTTGCAAATGCAAGTCGGGCTTGCCTATGACATCGTTTCAACATAGGCACCTTTCTTGCTATCCTTCCGTTCAACTTATTTTCTACCAAACGCCTTCGAATAGTGTGTGCAGAGATTGCTGAAGGGTTGTTTTCGCCAAAATATTCTTTTCTCAACTCGTTAGACCCTTTAAAAGGATTTTGTTTTGCCAAACGAACGATATTTCGATCATCTCGACGAGATGACTTTCTCAGTCTAGGTCCACGCGGAACGTTTGAAGTAGTTTGATACGTGGAAAAATGCTTTACGGCATGGAAAACCATTGTTTTTGAACATTGCAGATGGTCGGCTATCTTTTTATACGACCAATTCTTCTCGCGAAGTTTTATTATTACTTCTCTTGTAGATTTATCACAACTATTATTTTTCCCCATTGTTTTTATACGAAGTAATCACTTTTAAGACTTTAACAGCACGAAATGGCGCCAAAATTATACGAATAATAATCTACAACCACAGAGCCACACAGTGTTCTCTATTTAAATTTGAAAAAATAATAAACTATTCAGCGTTCTTAATTACGTGACCAGCCAGTAAGTACTAATACTAGGTTCAGATCGAATGTATAAAGTTTCTCTATTAATTTTTTAGCCAACAATGTTGCATAAATGAATGTACCGGTAGTACGGAAAAGTTTTGCAATACCGAAAGAAATAAAAAAAATACGGGCAATTAGTTATACTTGTTACTTTGAAAAAATCATCTCAATAAATAATCGTTCTTAATTATATGGCCACAACTGTATACAGTCAAAACCGTTTATAGCGACACCAATTAAAACGACATATTGGATGTAACAACCAAGAAAAAACCCAACATGATCTTATATACCAAAGTAACACTGGTTACTATGACCAACCGTGTTTAACGACCAAATAATGCTGTCCCTTGAATGTCGTTATAAACGGTTTTGACTGTACAAATATTTAAGTTAGGACATCAGCCAAGACACATAATTTATGTATGTTACTAGTATATCTCGACATGCAGAAATCAACTTAACCAGAGACTTGACATTGGTTATCATCCGTTATAGTAACTTAGTGCAATTCACACTAAAAATAGTCGATTTCTTACTATGGACTAGGTTGCGAGCATTTGGTAAGTGATTGGAGTATCGTACAGTACAAGGTTCCGAAGCTAGCTCACTAAGCTTAGATTTATCCACTTACAAAAATAATATAAACGCATAGCTGCAAAAAACAAATAAGTTTTTAGTTTATATTTTTCTTATAAATAAAAAATGATCCCTATTACCCTTGCTTAAGTCATAATTTGAGAACGACGTTACCGATTTTATTCTTCTTTTTAATTTCTATTACTTTGTAGATGTATCTTAAGGAAAACAATCCCACAGTATAAGGAATAAACGAGATTTATTATATGAGTGATTTTAGTTTCTAGATATTAACTTGTTGACTGTAAAAGTCGTGGTAGCCTAGTGGTTTGACCTATGGCCTCTCAAGCAGAGGGTTGTGGGTTCGAGCCCGGGCTCGCACCTCTCAGTTTCGGAAGTAATGTTGACAAATTACATTTGCGATAGGCTAGACGACTAAAAAAAACTGTTTAGTCCGTCAGTTAGATTATTAAAAAATATTGTACACGTATTTTTTCTTTTGTTTGACAAACAAAAAATGAGGAGGATACAGTGCTTAGAAGTTTCGAGTGACGTCACTATATGGTACAATTTTTACCTAAGGGTGACGTCACATGCCCCCACTCCGGAAGTTTGATGATCTATATCTTTGTCGTTTTTTAATAATTTGTTAAACCAAAAAATACGTGTCCCATATTTTCCCATAATCTAACTGACGGACTAATTAGAATGACAAATTTTTAACCCAGTCGTCATCCCTATTTCACCATGAGGTTTCCGATGAAATAAAACATCGCGAGGGTACAGTAAAATTACATAAAGTTTACCACTGACAGATGGTTTGCCTTCATTTCATATTCAACTATAACGACCTACAAATAAAGCCAATTTTAGAATACTGTTACCCACGTTTGCAGATTTTGTAATAGCTACTTTATTTGTATGGTGTTAAAGTTGGAAATGGAATAAAGGCAAGCCATCTGTCGGTGCTAAACTAAAAGTAAGCGTATTGTGTATATACACCAGCGATGCAATTCCTTAGAATTACCACCTCACCTTCACCTTACCCACAATTTAGTGTGTGTGTTTTTTTTAAGCAACGTGGGACATACAGATATGTTAACTTGTTGATTGCACCACTTACCAGAGTTCATGGCGTTGAGCCGTTCCCTGATCGAGTCTTGCGCGTGGAGGGAGGGAGAGCGCAGCTGTTCGGCTGTTGGCGTCTTGCTCCTGCCAAGCTGACTGGTGGCCACTGCCGCTGTAAGAACAGATGAAATAAACTATGACGACCGGATAGCCCAGTGGTGAACATAACTACGAAGCTTGAGGTCCCTGTTCTGGAGTCTTGAGTGTTTAATATGTATTTATCTATTAATAGTACATTATTGTCGTGGCCTGGAAGTAGGCAATTGCTGGTTGAGTATGAGTATTAAACGTACGAGCTTGCGAGTCCGTTTAACTAATACGAAGCCAGCAATTGCTATTCCGGCCGAGACTAATTTAAAGCTTTTCTCAAAAATGGTGAAGGAAAAAAAATAGAATAAACTTTTATTAACTTAAATAGGTAGAGCTTGTCTAGTTTAAAATGACGCGCCCCACCACCGCACTCACGCACAATATTCGAAACTCAATTCAAGCTACAATAGACTCTATTGTAGCTCTAATTGAGCTCCAAATCCCGTGCGCAAACGCGGTGGTGGGGCGCGTCATTTCAAACTAGACAAGCTCTACAAAGAATTGCAAATCACTTAAAATTAAATGTCATTAAATCCTTTCCCGCCTTTTTTCATTAAAAAAAAAACTGCAGGTGTATTTTTCTACCGAAAACACCACAAGCCGTTTCAAACACCATAAAAAAGTCTGGAGTTCCAACAAAACAACTGATACCGGTCATTTGAGTTGGCTGTATACGAATAGTGCCAACTTATTACCATGGCCGTTTTAACTTTTCAAAAAGTTTGAGACTCGACAATAATGGTTTTTGTATGCGACATTGTTGTCGAGTTTATCGAGCCTGCAATGTTTTTAACTTTTAAATTTTTTTACTGACCATAAACTATGCACTTCACGTTCTGATATGTAAAGAATAATGTCAACTTTTACGGATATTTTTGAGAAAAGTTCGTTTATCCGTTGCCTAGCATTCATAACAAAAGGTTTGCTTACTTTGGGACTACGTTAATTGGTGTCAAGTGTCCCGTGATATTTATTTATTTTATTTATTGTATTTTTTTAATGAAACAGCCATGGTAGCCTAGTGGTTTGACCCATGGTTTCTCAAGCAGGGGGTCGTGCGTCCGAGCCTGGGTTCGCACTGAACTATGAACATATCACAGATTACAATTATCTTATCTTACTACATAATATTATTAAACGCGAAAGTTTGTATGGATGGATGTCTGGATTAACATACAGGACGCTGATGCATAGTTACAGCGGGATAGCGAGAAACAAATTGTTTGCAAACGGAGCCGCGGGCTGCAGCTAGTTCATTATCAATACTGCTGTGCTGTAAGTCACCGACATAGCTCGAAGAATCGCCAAACTCAAGTGGCACTGGGCAGGGCACATCGCTCGTAGAACTGATGGCCGATGGGGCAAAAAGGGTCTCGACTGGCGTCCACGGACCGGCAGACGCAGTGTAGGTAGGTCTCCAACAAGATGGAGCGACGACCTGGTTAAGGTTGCGGGATCGCGTTGGATGCGGATGGCACGGGACCGATCTGTTTGGCGAGCCTTGGGGGAGGCCTATGTTCAGCAGTGGACGTTTTTCGGCTGAAATGATGATGATGATGACTGCTGTGCTAACGGTACTTATATTTACTTGTGGCAGGCTGCACGCGTGTCGCGGAGCGGCTTCGCGGCGCACGCGCTGCGTTGTTGCGGCGCCACACGCGTATCGTCGTCTCGTGCATCGCTGGACAGTCTTTCAACACCTGTTCAACAAAGGCTTATATTTAGTTTTTGACCTGACAACGTCTGATAAATCGATGAACGCGCACGAAAAAGGATGACTCAGTGTAACGTACATAACGCATTGTCCCGTTACGCTCGAGCCGATGAACGATCGGAGCGAGAGCGCGGCACGAGCGAGCGAACGGCACAATCGGCAAAAGTTTACAATCATTTCATCAATGTTTTGTTATGACGTTGTCACGTTAAACTATCATCCGTAAACTGACTTTACAAATAACCGGTTTTTTTTTAACCGGATAACATCATATTAAAAATCGGTCACGCCGTTTCGGAGTTCGATAACAAACACCGTGACACGAGATCTAATATATAAAAATCTCGTGTCACGTTGTTTGTTATCGAACTCCTCCGAAACGGTTTGAGCGATTTTTATGAAACGTTTTTCTCTATAATCGGTAGGTCTGAGAATAGGTCGTAGGGTATTTTTTGTATGGCTACCCCAATTCGTCGCGGACGGAGTCGGGGGCAACAGCTAGCAATACTTTACTAATAGCTAGTACTAAATCAGTAAAATTGAGCAGCAATGTGTAACGTCGGTAACTCACTTGTACAACCCTCTGGTGTGGCGCGTGGCGCACGTCTGTGTCCCCTATTTGTAGCAACAAGTCGCCTTCTCGGAGCCCTGCGCCTGAACATCGGCTACGGTCCAACACCTGTTGAACATAATTAAGTATATATTTATTTGTAAGTGAAGAATAGCGTTTTCTGCATGAAAAAACATGTGTTCATCGTCCCAGGCTATTCAATTCAAAACATATTTGCTGTGATTTATTTTTCAAGAGTGTTCAATAAAAAGACACGTCAAGTTCGCTTACCTTCTTTCTAATGCTAAAAAACGACGTATAACCCACCCTGTTTCACCATCCATTGATCAAATTTATTTGGCGGATAAATGTGATGCAATCTCTGTTTGTTTTGTTCGAATAGATGGAGACGGCATCACATTTATCCGTCAGTTAAAATTAATCAATGGGTGGTGAAACAGCCCCTAAACCACGTAAAAATACATTATGGATTGGTTAATATCCCTCATCTTGTCCCTACCAACTGGCATGATTTGCGAACAAAACGAACAAAATTAAATGTACACTGACGAGCAAAAATAAAGGGTCGGTTACAAAAACGACAATAACTACAAAACCCGCTGTGATAGCTTCTTCGAGTAAAATGAGTTTAGTAAATAGTTTTGAGATGCTTTGATTGAGCGTGCCGTTGCATTGCTGCGTTATATGTACAAGTTTGCTGTAGGCCCTACTCCGGTTTTTTTCTGGGTAGTGCAGCGTCTACCTAATTTAATCAGATGTAATATTACCTGCAAAATTGTTCAGTGTGTATCATGAAATGCGAGAATTCCATTTGAGATTTTGTGGTGTTGTTTTGCATGATGTGTCGATTGTTTTGTGCGCGACACCTCGTTTAAGTTTAAGCTTAAACATATAATCAGTCACTATCTGTGAGATCCTGTAATTGGCTCTGTGTTACTATTGTTAATACCTATATTATGTTATAAGCTGTTGGTTCTCCTTAATAAATAAATAAAATAAATAGTTTTATTCTTAACAAGAAAAAGTTTAATTGAGAATAAAACTCTTTACTAAACTCATTTTACTCGAAGAATCTATCACAGCGGGTTTTGTAGTTATCGTCATTTTTGTAACCGACCCTTTATTTTTGCAAGTCAGTGTATTGCCTTGAGCAATAGTTATAAATGTACTCCTGTTTTATTACTTACCTTTTTAACTTTCTGGCCGTGCACGCTATCCGCTATAGTAAAGCCAAAGCCAGCTGCGCCCCTGCGTAGAGTCAGCACTAGCTCGCGCCCCGGCTCCGTTTGTCCGTTGTTGTTGCTTAGGTGTTGATGATCTACAAAAAAAGATTAAGGGGATGTTTCACCACCCATTGATTAATTTTAACTTACGGATAAATGTGATGCTGTCTCCGTCTATTCGAACAAAACAAACAGAAACGGCATCACATTTATCCGTCAAATAAATTTGATCAATGGATGGTGAAACGGGGTAAATCACAACTCAATCTGTGTATCGAATATGAGATCTCTCTCTCAATCTGAATGAAGGTCTCTGGCTAAGAAATTAAAAAAAAATGCTTATTTCAGATATTGTAGATCCATATTATGCTAGTAACAGAGAAGGCCTTATACAGGGTATTTGGCAGTCAGGTGTAGGGGTTTCAAGGGGTGATAATTAGGGTCATTCTGAACATTTTTGACCACAGTTACTATTATGCCAAGTTGAACGGTTTTTGCGAAATAGCCATTTTTTTGAAAAATTTCTGCCAGTTTTTTTTTACTTAACATTCCGTATAGCCAACATGGCTTTCGCAATAACCTGGTTTTTCAAAATAAATTCAAGTAATTGCCTAACTACTGCTGGACTTATTAAAAAAACCTCTTTAGACATGACGAATAAATATTAAATAAATATTAGGGGACAATCTTACACAAATCGACCTAGTCCCAAACTAAGCAAAGCTTGTACTATGGGTACTAGACGACGATAAACATACTTATATAGATAAATACATACTTAAATACATAGAAAACATCCATAACTCAGGAACAAATATTCGTGCTCATCACACAAATAGATGCCCTTACCGGGATTTGAACCCAGGACCTCTTGCTTCGTAGGCAGGGTCACTACCAACTAAGCTAAAGCGGTCGTTGTAAAAAAATGTCAGGTAATATTCAATACAGGATGTTAAATAAAAATTATTTCGTGGTTAACATACGCATATTTTGTCTTAATATTATTCGCGTGTAATAATGTGTATTCATAGGTGCGATAACTGTCACGTTGGTGAAATAGGGGCCTGGTCCCAGCATACGCTTAGCCTGTTTGCTGCGGGCGGTACCTGTGTGCGGCTGGTCTGCGGAGGGGCAGCGCGGCGGCAGCGGGGGCTCCGGCGCCGGCCCCAGGGCTTCCAGGTCGAACGAGCGGGACAGGAGCCGCCGCTGGCCGGGGCTGTGCCCGCCGCTGTCCGCCTCGTCGCGCCCCGGGCTCGTGTTCGAAGGGGACTCGAGGTTGAATCTAGCACCAGATCAAATACATAGTAAGGAGCAAAAATAAATATTACAATACAATACAATACAAATATTCTTTATTGAGCACCAAAAAAAAGTACAGAAAAAAATAATAATAACATTAAAAAATCAGGCAGACAATAGGCGGTCTTATCGCTCAAAAGCGATCTCTTCCAGACAACCAATACTGGATACATATACAAATATGAACAGGTTTATGTAGGTGGCGGAAACAACAGACAGGAGAAATGAAGAGATATTAATCAATAAAATATTAAAAACAATACAAATATACAATATTTATATACATAAATAAACATATACATAAAAATATAATACTTATACACTACATATACAGAATATCAATGAGAAAATGTCAAAAGGCCGCACGTGAGAAAAGGAACTCTGATTTAAAGACACAATGTAAACAAATGAACAGGGAAGGACCGACGATTGAGGATTATTACTGCACTATTGTAGATAAAGTTCTTGAGCGCAGTACGTAACCGACTTTTTGACGTGACAACGTCTAATAAATCGATGAAGGCCGTCTGCACGCACGGAAAAGGATGACGCAATGTAACGTACCATCGACAAAAAGGTCGCCTTGACACCTTAAATGTCCATTTTGCTTGCAGTGGCTAGACATCTGTCCATACCAATCCATACCAATGAACTTCAACGGCTGCAAGCAAATTTGTTTTGAAACTGGGCTGGCCTCGCTTTTGTCGACTGTACATGTACGTACAGAGCAGCGAACGCCAGGATGTACAATCTTAGTAATAGCACTCGGGTAATTTTCAATGCGGGGGGGAGTACGGGAGAGGGGTGAGGGGGTGGTTAAAGGGGAGTTGAAAATTTCATTACTTTTGCCGTAGGATGCACCGTTATCAAGATATTTCACAAAACACCGGTTCTCACCGGTTTGCGGTCAGTACTTGGATGGGTGACCGCCTGGTTTCATTTTTGTTTTTTGAATGTTTTGTTATGACGTTGTCACGTTAAACTATCGTCCGTAAACCAAATTTTTACTACTGAACTGTTTATTTCATACTAAATATAAACTGAAATATAGATGCACAGAAAAAACCCCAGAAAAAAGACCAATGCTGGGAATCGAACCCAGATCCTCAGCATTCCGTGCTGCGTGCTAAACCCCTACACCACCACTGGTCTAGAGATTAGACACGAATCTTTCCTATACATCATACATTTCAGTCTGCTAAATCATCACCTTATGCAGTGACAAGCGCACATCTATGTTACACCCTCTATCGGGAGATTTCAACACTCCTTCGGAACTAACCGCTCACCTGGACAAGAGATGGCGCTACTGTGCAACTTTAAACAAGTTAGCTATGAAGTATCTTTTTGTATTTATTTTTTCAACTTCATTTTTTATTACTTTTACGGTCATCCCGTGAAATCATATATTTCATACTAAATACAAACTGAAATATAGATGCACAGAAAAAACCCCAGAAAAAAGACCAATGCTGGGAATCGAACCCAGGTCCTCAGCATTCCGTGCTGCGTGCTAAACCCCTACACCACCACTGGTCTAGAGATTAGACACGAATCTTTCCTATACATCATACATTTCAGTCTGCTAAATCATCACCTTATGCAGTGACAAGCGCACATCTATGTTACACCCTCTATCGAGAGATTTCAACACTCCTTCGGAACTAACCGCTCACCTGGACAAGAGATGGCGCTACTGTGCAACTTTAAACAAGTTAGCTATGAAGTATCTTTTTGTATTTATTTTTTCAACTTCATTTTTTATTACTTTTACGGTCATCCCGTGAAATCATATATTTCATACTAAATACAAACTGAAATATAGTATAGATGCACAGAAAAAACCCCAGAAAAAAGACCAATGCTGGATGTTCACGGGATGATCGTAAAAGTAATAAAAAATGAAGTTGAAAAAATAAATACAAAAAGATACTTCATAATTTATTGAATCAGGCGTTACTTTGCGGAGGTCCATATTAATGAACTAAAACAATTACTTTGCTCACCCGCGACCTTACAATAGTTACGTTTATGCAAGAAATGTGTGTTCATGCAGTTCCTCCACCTCCACACTGTACGAACACACACAAATCACATAAACACAACCATCACCACCACCAAGCTACACTGACGCGTTTCGAACTCAACCAGAGCTCATCTTCGGAGTTACCACAACCGTATGCTATGCTACCAAATGTTAAACTAACAAACCAAAACAAATGTTTTAACTTGTCACTGTAACTTCACAAGTACTCACTTTATTTTTCTTATTCTCAAACTACCCCACAAAAATTAACTTTTATTGACATATTATAAAACTACCTTGAATTTTTGTTTATTTATTTATAAGGCATATTTTATTAATACTAACTGTTCAAATTAGACCCAAGCCGCTGTAGTATGTAGTTAGTATTACGAAATAACGCTGCAATTAGGGCAACGAACGGCCCGCTTACTCCGCATTTAGGCATACAATAGTGACGTAGCTTTAAGTAACATTAAGCATAATTGTATTAGATGATAGACATTCATTATACGACAATCATGGACATAACAAGTGTTTGATCTTCTCACCTATCTCCTGAACAAGACATCCACCAACATATATTAGATGGCGACCCTGCCTAAGAGCCAAGAAGCATGAAATACTCAATACCAGAAAATTGGAAAAAAATCGACTATTAAGAAATTATGAAGAAATAAATAAGGAAAAAAGAAGAAATGAAGAAAAAACGCCGCGAAAAGAAGATGTAAAATCGAATATGAAGATATCAAGCAAATAATTATGATATGAAACACAGACATCAAGCTACATTACTTGTATATTACGCGAAGAAAGAAGAAATGCAAATTCAGAAAAAGAAATTACAATAATAGAAGAGCAAGAAACAAATGTTTTAAAATTGAAATAACTCAAGTAAGAAGATAGAAGACTCAAGAAAGAAGAGCGTTGTCCAGGGATATCCCGGCTCGCAATTCAAGAGGTGTCCAGGGTAAGCCCGGCCCATCTCAAGAGGTGTCCAGGGAAAGCCCGGCCCATGTTCCGGGGAGTCCAGGGATAGCCCGGCCCACCAAGTTCTACAGTATGCAGTAACTTGCAGCCGACGCGTCAGCAGTACGAGTTCAACGCTCCTATCAGTGTGTCATCGCGCCACCTCCAGCTGTTTAGTTCCGCAGCGCGTAATGTACTTATGTCAACGTAATAGTAAGTTAATATATTGCCTTTATTTTTTTTTTTTTAGAAATTAATTGACCTTTTTCATGACCGTATTATGACAGATGAGATAGATAGTTTACAAAGCTTGCGCGATAACTTAAAATATATTCTAGAGTATTTAACTAAGCTAGGTCCAGAAAGAAGGTCACAGCACCTCGGTAAAAATAAACTCGAAGAGGCAAATTTAGCATATTCAAAATTGGAGGGTATTGTGTCTCAGATAAATAATCAAATCGTAAAGTCACAGATAAACACCGATGACTATGCTGTAATTCAGACATTACTTAAAGAAATAGATTTAATTTACGGTAAGATTAAAACATTAACTTGTGTGGAAACTGTTAAGAAAACTGACTCGCCAACAGAACTGAAAATGGGGTCAGACAATAAATTTGATTTAAAAACCGCTATCGCCTTGTTACCTGTCATGACAGGACATGAATCCACTACTAAGGCATTGATAGACGGAATAGAATTATATAGCTCAATGATTGATACTGACTCCCATAAACAGTTAATAAATTTTGTTTTGAAGACTAGGTTGTCATCGAGCGCCAAACTGCGTCTTAAACAAAAGTATGACGTTGTTCAAGACTTATTAAGAGATATGAATAAGTACCTTATACAGAAAAAATCTGCTGTTTCCTTGCAATCAAAACTACTTAACACTTGCCAAGGGAAAAACCGGTCAATTGAGTCATACGGATCCGAGTTGGAGAATCTTTTTGTTAATTTAACAATAGCTCAAGCAGATAATGATGCTGCCAAGTTTGATATTTTACGGCCGATTAATGAGAAGGTGGCAATCAAACGGTTCGCCGACGGTTTAGAAAACGCGAGATTGAGTACAATCATAGCATCTAGAACATTCGAGTCCTTGCCTGAAGCGATTAGATGCGCTATCGATGAACAGAACCTGTCTTCAAATCACCAGGAAGTTATGAAAATTAGGCGTTTTAACCCATCTAATCAGATGCATCATAACTATCGTCAAAACAATAGCCGCTTCAATCAGCCGCATACATATAAACGACAGCATACCTATAGTCGTGGCGACATGACACCAGCGCATGCGTCACGTGAACCGCTGCGTGGACACGACCCGCGGCGCGGCACAGCCCGCGGTCGCGCACATAGATTTCGCGGTACTCGCACATATTTTCCACGAATTCAGCATACAAGGTACAATGACATGAATTCAATGGCCTCATGGAATGCCGCACCACAAGCTAGTTCTAGCACTAACCAATCTAGCGACATTAACAATGAGCCTAGAGAATTTTTTCGTTCCCAATGAGAATTTTATTTTGAATTATAATAACAGTAGTACCGTAACTTTTAACTTATATAGTAGCGACATTAACCTTTTAGTCGATAGCGGAGCCAGTCTTTGTGTTTTGAAATATGAGTGGCTACTACAAGAGAACCCTCATTTACTGAGCTCGCTAAGTAAAGATCAGATTATTATAAAAGGTGTTAGTGGTAAATTACAATCAATAGGATCGATTTATTTAGATTTAATGTATGTTTTAATGTTTTAATGTTTTAATGTTTATTTGGGTACAAACGGTATAATATAGCTAATTACAATAGAAATCTTAGATTATACATCAACCAGTAAAGTTACCACAGGTTGCTTATACATGTTACTAACCAAGCAATATAAAATCGTGACATTACTTTAAAAGACTATGGATACCTATAGAGGCAGGAAATTAACATCAACATGAAAACGTGTAACGTAAAGAAGAAAAATAATAACTAAGTAACAATTTGCTCCCTAACTAAAGCTGTAAACTCTCGGAGACATGTGTTAAATATATCAACTTCAGAAAAACTGGAATTATAAATTTTACAAACTCTATTAACAAAAGAATTTCCAACATATTTAGGACGTATAACGGGGATATGAAACAGATTATTAATATGTCGAGGATTGGGGCGTGGAACTCTATAACTTAATTTATTAAGAAGGTATGGGGAGTCAATTTTATTATTAATAATTTTAAACAGTAATATTTGGTCTTTTACAGTACGTCGATTTTGGAGTGAAAAAATATTATTAAAATTAAATGTTTGACAATTTAGGGTGGCTTTATATTTTAAGTGCTTAATTAGTTTATTTTGTATTCGTTCTATGGAAATTATGTATATATTATATTGCGGATTCCAAACACTGGACGCATATTCTAAAATGGGTCTGATCAAAGAGTTAAAGAGAACCAGAATCGTAGTGACATCCCGGAATTCCTTGCCCACTCTCAGTATAAAGCCAAGAAGTCGATAAGCTCTGTTAGTGATATTCACAATATGATCAGAAAATAAAAGTTTACTGTCTATAAAAACACCCAGGTCTCTCACTGTAGACGTCCTCTGAACCAGTTCATTATTAAATGTATAATTAAAACTAATCAATTGTTTTTTTCTACTGAACGAGATTACAAAACATTTTTGAACATTAAGGTGCAGATGACAGTCTTTACAATATTTGGATAGGTTATTAAGATCATTTTGCATATTGTAGCAATCATCCAGTGACTTAATTACTTTAAATATCTTTTTGTCGTCTGCATACAATAAACAGCTAGTTGATCTAAGACAGGTGATGACGTCGTTAATGAAAATTATGAAAAATAGCGGGCCCAAATGCGAGCCTTGAGGGACACCGGATGGAACAGGGACAAAACTAGAACAGCAACCCTTAACGGCAACGGCCTGACAACGATTTCGCAAGTACGACTCAATCCAACGTAGAAGGTCGCCGTGCACACCGGCCACTTCAAGCTTCATAAGTAACACACTGTGTGAAATTTTATCAAAGGCCTTGGAATAGTCCGTGTACACGGCATCCACTTGTTGTCCCTGTCCCATGGCATCATAGACTTGATCTACAAACTCACACAAGTTCGACTCTGTGGACTTTTTGTCAACGAAACCGTGTTGCTCACTAATAATAAGAGGTCTAAAGATAGGAAAGATTATGTCATATATAATTTTCTCGAATAATTTAGGAATGATACTCAATTTAGAAATAGGTCTATACTTAGAAATGTCATGACGGTCTCCAGACTTGAATACAGGTGTAACGAATGACCGCTTCCAGATTCTGGGCATCTCACCCTTTTTCAGAGACATATTAAATAAAATAGAAATGGGCTTTGATAGTTGACTTCTACATTCATGTAGGAACAAGGCAGGTACTCCATCCGGACCGACACCCTTGTTCACATTTAACTTTCTGAGATAAGAGCAGACCTCATTACATGTTGTTTCTATATGACCGATACTTGCTAAGGGGGAATCTTGGTTAATAACAGTGGGCATGTCACATGCAGCATCAGACGGTTCAAACACAGAGTGAAAATATTTATTAAAAAGGTTGCATATCGCAGTACCATCAGATGCTGTCTCACCATCCAAATACATGGAGTCAGGCAAGGTAGGGGTATTTTTCTTAGATCTTATGAAACGCCAGAAATATTTACAATTTTCTTTGATTTTCGATTCAGCAAAGGCTAAATATTTACGATAACACGCATCCTGAACTCGTTTTTGTCTTTCTCTAAGGGTTACAAAAGTATCATAATCATGACGGTGACCATAAATTTTCCATTTTTTATGAAATTTCAGTTTTTCATTAACAATCTTAATCAAAGCTCTGGAGAACCAAACGGGATACCTTTTATTGCCAAAAATATCTTTGGAGGGGATGTGATCAGAAATTACTTTGTTAATAATGTCATAGAAAACGCCTACGGCAGTATCGATGTCACTACAATTAATACGAGTCTCCCAATCAATATTTGCCAGTGCGTTGTTGACTGCTACATAGTCAGCGGCTTTAAAAAGACGAACTGTACGCTTTGGCTGTCGCAAAGAAAGAGACGCAGCATTTGAGATGGTAATATCAAGAGACGGGTGGTGCTTGTCTTCATTAACCAAAGGTAATGACGAGCTACTGACTGAGCACTGCAGATTAGCAATGACAAGATCTAAAATTCTACCATTGGCATTACGAGTTAGGTTAAACTGTTTTAAATCATTAAAGGCTAAAAACGCCGATAATGATTCAATACTGGGAGTTAAAGTACAAATATTTTGCAATTCGGCATGGCTATTATCTTGCGAGTTACTCCAATGGGCTGATCCAAGATTAAAATCGCCAACTACAAAGAAATAATCATCAGGGTTGTCTAAAATAGATTTAGATACAAATTCGTAGAATTCCAGCTGTGCATCTTTTAATAAAGGGCAAGGGGGAAAATAGCAACAAAAGATACGACATTGGGTATGAGTGGAATCGCTTCGGATAGATAATGACACTGACAACAAATCGGCTGTCGCATTTAGAGAGGGCAGTCTGGTAGCCTTAGTCACCTGAAGCCCGCACCGGACCGCTATCAACACCCCACCACCTTTTGTGTCTCCCCTTGTAGAATAATCTCGATCACACCTGTAAACTGTGTAACGTGAGTCAAACAGTTCAGAGTCCAAAACGCCAGGCAGGAGCCAGGTTTCACTCAAACATATCAAATCATAACAAGAATTAAGAACGCTACTACAAAAGGTATTTGTTTTCGTACGCAGACCACGCACATTCTGATAATAGACTGATAGTTTACTACATCTTGTATGGGGATTCATTTTTATTTAATAAAGTATACATACTTTTTAAATGATGTAATAAGAAATATAATAAAAAATTGACTCCTTGTAAGATTATATAAATAATAGATAAGTGAATATTTTTTAACAGTTCCAACCCCTTGGATTTTTTCAAAATACAAATAAATATTTAACATAAAATTCTCTATTGAAACAACAATCATAATTATAATTAAATTTATAGTTAAAGTTATAGCCCCATGACATATAACAAGCTTCAGTTTCCCGGAAAAATAAGTACTCTCAAATTTTTGATGATTAAAACAAAATGTCAAATACAAAACACTCATTTGATCTTTTTTAAATCTTCATGGCTGGAAATATTCAAAATCTGGCTGGTGTCATCACGCCTCACTAGGATGCTGCAGTTTTTTATCCAGACATATTTGTAGTGGTGTTCATGGGCAAGCTTCTTTACTTCTCTTAACAAGCTCTTATTGTTACTCGTAAGGTGCTCATTGAAATATATAGCAGAGTTATTCCCCGCGAAGCCAATATCGCAGGCTTTTAGGTTTTTTAACTTCTTAAGGCGGGTGAGACAATCATCTTTTTTATAGCGGGCTAAAAAGCGAACAACGATAGCTTTCGATTGCTTGTTGTCATTCTTCATAGGAGCCACGCGAGTTATGAAGTCGATGTCTGATTTGGTGTCGACGGGGGCCCCAGCGAGTTTTGTAATTTCACCAAAAACTTCAAGCAAGTTTTCGCCTTTCTTCTCCGGAATACCCAACATCTCTATGTTTGAGCGTCTGGCCCATTGATCCTTAGAGTCTAGGCTGCACTCTAGATTAGAAATTGACGTTTTAATATCTTTAATTTCCACTTTAGAGGTATTTACGGATTTCATTTTGGTTTCTACATTTTCTAATCTTTTTACGAATTCGTCATATTTTGCGTCGATGAAAGATATCGATTCCTTAAGCCCTTGCAGTTCAGTTTTTAGTTGGTTTAACTCATCTCGAAACATTCGTTTGAGCGAAGACTCCAATTGTGTCCTCATTGAGAGAATTTCATCTTTAAACATTCTCCTGACATCGTCGAGGGAGCAGGGCACAGCTACAGGACCAGCAGATGGTGGAGAGGACGGGAAAGTATCAACGAAGTCAGAATTGCTCTGAGATGGTTTGTGGTTTTTAACCAGAATGGGAGTGTTAGTATTGTCTCCGCCCTTGGGACGCGATGCTACACACGCAGGACAAATCCATTTTGATCGTGTTGTTGGAGAATCATTCGAGAATTTTACACATTCAAGATGGTAAACATGAGAACAGTTCACATTCGAACATTTAATTCTCCTATGCGAGACAAGCACGGCATTGTTACACGCTGCACAAATAGCCATCTTGGCATCAATGTAATAAAATAAATAAGATTGGGAACAACACTCCGGTACCACGAGACCACAAGTAAGCGAACACTTTATCGTTTCCGTACATGCAGCGACTACTCAGCGACAGCTTTCACCGCGCGTACAGTTACTTGGTACGGGGCTGGGACCGCGGCCGCTCCGTCGGCGAACACTCTTATACACGCGCACCCGCAAAAGTCAAAAAAATAATTGCACTAACTAAGCCAATTTCCACTGCTATTTTGTAAGCAAAGGATTAATTAAGTGTTTAGATTTTTGTCCATTAATTGTAGATAATAAAAGTCACTATAGAAGGGAACAGTTTTCTTTACAATTTACGCACTTTAAATAATTTATGAGAATAAAAACACGGAGCACGGTTAGTTCGAGTCTAAGGCAAACTACCTACTACTACGTAAAATTTTTCTCTAAATATGATGGAATAATATTTAGAGAAAAATTTTACGTTTTTAAGAATCTGTCTTGTTCAGTGAACGGAATTTTAGGTGATAACTTCTTAAGTAAATATCAAGCTATTATTAATTATGAAAATAATACCCTACGATTAACTAACAATAATGATAGAGTTAACATATATATCAACTGTCAGGATAGGTATAGGTACAGGCATATTGTCCCACCTCGGTGTGAAGTGATAAAATACATACCTACCTCCTTACGAGAAGATTGCGTAGTATGGTCGAACGAAATTCAACAAGGAGTTTTTGTTGCGGGATTAATTGCGAAACCTAAAGAAGGTCGCATCCCGATAAGAATTTTAAATACTACTGATAATGAGATAACTATTGATTGTTACGATCTGCAAATTCATAGTCTTTGTAGTTTTAATACATGTCGTTTCGAGCCACAGAAGGCTTCAGCTGATCGAGTTAAAACTTTATTTGACTTACTGAATGTATCCTCACTAAATAAAGAGGAACGTTTGAGTATTGAGAGTATATGCGCTAAGTATGCAGATGTGTTTCATCTGCCCGGCGACAAGTTATCAGTAACGAACTTAATGTCGCATAACATCACTTTGAAAGATAACACTGCACCAGTCTACGTTAAGCCATATAGGATCCCACATGCTATGAAACAAGAAGTCCAAAAGCAGATAGATGATATGTTAGCAAATGATATCATAGAGGAAGCAACATCAGAGTGGTCTAGTCCAGTACTGTTAGTACCTAAAAAGACAGACAGATCTAGTGAGAAAAAATGGAGGCTAGTCATTGATTACAGACAGTTAAATAATTGCATTCAAGACGATAAGTTCCCTTTGCCTAATATCACAGATATATTAGATTCACTATCCAATAGTATTTATTTCTCAAAATTAGACCTCTCGCAAAGTTATTATCAGTTAAATTTAGATAAAAAATCCAGAAAGTACACAGCATTCACTACCGACGCAAAAATGTACCAAATGAAACGCTGTCCCATGGGTCTCAAAACATCACCCAGTGTATTTTCACGACTTATGACTATAGCCATGTCTGGTTTAAATTATAAACAAGCATTTATTTATTTGGATGACTGTATCGTCATAGGATCGTCCATAGAAAACCACAATAAAAATTTAATATCAGTTTTAGAGAGACTTAGGCAAGTTAACTTAAAATTAAATCCTATAAAATGTGTTTTTTTACGCACAGAAATTGTTTATTTAGGCCATAGAATAACTTCACAAGGTATATTACCTGACGACAGCAAAATTGAAACATTGCGAAAGTATCCAGTGCCGATGAACTCCGACGAAGTCAAACGATTTGTCGCATTCGCAAATTATTATAGACGTTTCATACATAATTTTGCAAGTATTGCGTACCCATTAAATAAACTTTGTAAAAAGAATGTAAAATTTGAATGGACTGACGAATGTGAAACAGCTTTTCATACGTTGAAAACCGCTCTAATGAAACCACCAGTTCTTCAGTACCCAGATTTTTCAGATGATAACGTCTTTCAATTACAGACAGACGCAAGTAGGACAGGAATAGCTGCTATCATTTCAAACAAAAATGGCCAGGTTATAGCGTACGCCAGTCGAAATTTAAAGCCAGCCGAAACCAGATATCCAATAATTGACCTAGAACTTTTAGCTATAGTTTGGGGTGTACGACATTTTCGACCTTATTTGTACGGAAGAAAATTCAAAATCCTTACGGATCATAAGCCTTTAGTTTATTTATTTAGTTTAAAAGATCCATCAAGTCGATTAACGAAATTTAGACTTTACCTTGAGGAGTACGACTTTGAAATCGAATATGTCCCGGGTCGAAACAATGCAGCTGCAGACGCGTTGAGTCGATTGCCGATGACTAGTACCGATTTAAAGTCTATAAGAGAACAAGTAGTTTCGGTCCTTACGCGCGCACAAACTAGACAACTTAAGCAAAACCGAACTACGACAAATACTGACGTGACAACTGAGATCCCTACTTCTTCCAGGCCTGATCAACCTGTGGCTGTAGAGATTCTCAAAAGACCAAATGACGTAATAGAACTTTTATTTGTTCTTCATAACTTTGATAAAATTATTTATGGTTGTAGAAAAGATAATATATCTAATAACGGCGATTGTGTATATGCGCCAGCGCAGTCAGCAATTTATCTAAACTCTCGATCGTTATCTACCCCAGAGGTGTTAGCGAGAGACTTAGAAAGTTTATGTAACAGATTAAATATTACAGAGCTTATAATTGCTAAGAATAAAAGCATTGAAGGTTATATGAAAAGCCTTGTGCGAGCTATGAAATCTCTAAAGATAGGTGCACCACGTTTATTGATTACGAAAAATATTATTAGAGTCACTGATAGAGACGAAAAGACAGTAATTTTAAATGACTTTCACTTGCTACCAACCAGCGGTCATGCAGGTATTAATCGTATGCTAAATAACATCAAAAAATATTACTTCTGGCCAGGTATAAGTAATGATGTTACTCAGTACGTTAAAAAGTGTAAACAATGTCAGATACAAAAGTATACAAATAGGCAAATAAAGGAGCCAATGACTATAACGTCGACAGCCACCTCGGCTTTTGAAAGAGTAAGCTTAGATATTATGGGTCCAATAGATATAGACGATAGTAATAGTAGATACGTTTTAACTTTACAGTGCGACCTAAGCAAATTCGTAGAAGCTTATCCACTACAAACTAAAGATACGGTTTCAGTTGCACGAGCATTTGTAGACAATTTTATCTTACGATTCGGCATTCCAAAGGAAATTATAACCGACCAAGGCACTGAGTTCATGTCCTCTGTTATGACTGAATTATGTAGTTTACTAAAAATTAAAAAACTAAACTCAACTGCGTATCACCATGAAACTCTAGGAGGTCTTGAAAACACTCACAAATCACTCGGTGCTTATCTCAGAATACAATGTCAAAACAACAGAACAAACTGGAGCAGTTGGCTCCCATACTGGTGTTTTTCTTTTAACACATCTGTACATACTGAGACCAAATACACTCCATTTGAATTAGTTTTCGGAAAAGTTTGCAACTTACCTAGTAATTTAAATTCGTCTGTTGACCCTTTGTATAATTATGATAGTTACCCTCAGGAACTTAGATTTAGATTACAAAAGGCACAGTCCGATGCAAGAAATAATTTAATTGTAAATAAAGTGCAAAGAAAAGAGATATATGATAAGAAAATGAATCCAATTATGTACAAAAAAGATGATTTTGTATTATTGCGAAACCAAATAGGAGATAAACTAGATAACATTTATAATGGTCCTTATAAAGTAATTAAAGATATCTCACCAAACGTAAAAATTTCGAAAAATGGTAAAGAAATTATTGTGCATAAAAACAATACAAAATTATTTTTTTTATAGCAAATTTATTATTTTGTTATTAGTAATTAGTTTAAGTACCTACTAATTTATGTGTAGCAATGTTTTCGTACCAAATTCTTGCTTTGTGTTAAGTAATTATATAGTACTAAATATGATGAATAAGTTTAAGCTAGTTGTTACTATTTCCTTGAGAACTATAGCAGAGTTTTTTTTCTTTTTTTAAAAAAAAGGGAAGGTGAAGTAGAGTTTTAAGGGGAGTTGTAGTATGTAGTTAGTATTACGAAATAACGCTGCAATTAGGGCAACGAACGGCCCGCTTACTCCGCATTTAGGCATACAATAGTGACGTAGCTTTAAGTAACATTAAGCATAATTGTATTAGATGATAGACATTCATTATACGACAATCATGGACATAACAAGTGTTTGATCTTCTCACCTATCTCCTGAACAAGACATCCACCAACATATATTAGACCGCAGTAAAGGCGAAGATACTAAATTTACCTGTTCATTAATAATAGACCCCATGACACACATTTCTTGCATAAACGTAACTATTGTAAGGTCGCGGGTGAGCAAAGTAATTGTTTTAGTTCATTAGATACTTCATAGCTAACTTGTTTACTGAACTGTTGTTGTTATTGACACCGCGAGCTACGAGTTTTTTCCGTAATTACAGAAACAACTAGAAATAAATAGGCTAACAAAGCGTGCAAAACATTAAATACGTATGGTTTTACAATAAATATTGACTAACCTCGTTCGTAGTGCCCTGGTGAGCTGCTGCATAGCGACGGCATCAGACGTGGCCGGTGTACTGGCGTCGACTGCCAGCGTACTTAGCACCCTGGTGTTAGGGTCTTCAGAGTCGAATGACAGAGGGTAGCCTGGGGAAGAAAACTAGTTGCAATATCACCCTGCCATGACATACATTTCCTAGTGGCATGCCACATTTACTCCTTAATTCCTCTTTTTTTAGTTTTGTGGTTGTACTGGATACGTAGAATGCCAAGAGTTTTTGCTAGAGCAGAAGTTTCTAAATCTTTAGTTTCATGGGAGGCACCATTTTCCCTGATCGAACCATCCCTCTCTGAATAGACATTTACCATCAGAATTGCATATGGTAATAAAGCTTTACGTAACCTAAATAATGAGTTCCATAGAACCGATGTTCTGATGCGACGCTCTACAACATGCGCGACCTGCGCGTGCGCAGCTAGCGGCGCGGTCACTCACCCCGCGCGAGGTGCAGCGCCACGCTGCTGCCTGGCGCGATGCTCTGGAACATCTGCGCGACCTGCGCGTGCGCAGTAGCGGCGCGGTCACTCACCCCGCGCGAGGTGCAGCGCCACGCTGCTGCCTGGCGCGATGCTCTGGAACATCTGCGCGACCTGCGCGTGCGCAGCTAGCGGCGCGGTCACTCACCCCGCGCGAGGTGCAGCGCCACGCTGCTGCCTGGCGCGATGCTCTGGAACATCTGCGCGACCTGCGCGTGCGCAGTAGCGGCGCGGTCACTCACCCCGCGCGAGGTGCAGCGCCACGCTGCTGCCTGGCGCGATGCTCTGGAACATCTGCGCGACCTGCGCGTGCGCAGCTAGCGGCGCGGTCACTCACCCCGCGCGAGGTGCAGCGCCACGCTGCTGCCTGGCGCGATGCTCTGGAACATCTGCGCGACCTGCGCGTGCGCAGTAGCGGCGCGGTCACTCACCCCGCGCGAGGTGCAGCGCCACGCTGCTGCCTGGCGCGATGCTCTGGAACATCTGCGCGACCTGCGCGTGCGCAGTAGCGGCGCGGTCACTCACCCCGCGCGAGGTGCAGCGCCACGCTGCTGCCTGGCGCGATGCTCTGGAACATCTGCGCGACCTGCGCGTGCGCAGTAGCGGCGCGGTCACTCACCCCGCGCGAGGTGCAGCGCCACGCTGCTGCCTGGCGCGATGCTCTGGAACATCTGCGCGACCTGCGCGTGCGCAGCTAGCGGCGCGGTCACTCACCCCGCGCGAGGTGCAGCGCCACGCTGCTGCCTGGCGCGATGCTCTGGAACATCTGCGCGACCTGCGCATGCGTCAGTCCGCGCACGCCGCGTCCCCCCACCCCCACCAGCACGTCCCCGGGTCGAAGGGCACCTTTTAACAAAAAAATCACTATTTAATATGACTTCGAACACAATGGTTGGACACATTTAGCAGGAATCTTTAATGTAGATCTGCCTAGCTAGTTTGGGCACCGTGCACGGTGTTCCAATACTCAACGATAACCTGCTACTGGGCGAGAAGTCAAGTTAGACATAGTAGAATTTTTTTCGAAAATAGCTATGGAGTGTTCAATTTACTAAGCGGACACTTAATTCAATATTAAACTTTCAACTAGAAAATAACTCATAGGTTAGTGGCTGGTTATAAAATAAACATACGCAAGTCTATCAAGTGTTGAATATTTTTTTTCAATTGTCAAATTATACGATGGAGCGGAAAATTGCGAAAGGGTTTAAATGTTCCAAGTCAGCCGTGTTTAAAATCATAAAAAAAATTTGGAGAGCATCATACGCTCGACGATTTACCAAAATCGCGGCGGAGAAGTGCATGTCCGTTCGTGAAATTGCAAAAAAAGAAGGTGTTAGCGTAGGCACTGTGCAAAATATCAAGAAAAGAAATAACATACGGACATATAAGAAGCAAAAAATGCCGAAGAGAAGTGCCGAGCAACAAATAAGGTCCAAAAAAGGTGCCGCAATTTATACGATATTTTGCTGCAAAACAAATCTCGACGCGTTCTAATGGACGATGAAATGTACGTGAAGTTTGACAGCAGTACGTTACCGGGGCCCCAGTATTACCATGCGGTTGTAGGAGAAAATGTACGCGATTCCGAAAAAGCCAAGAAAATGGACAAATTCGGAAAGAAAGTCCTTGTATGGCAGGCAATTTGTTCCTGTGGCCTCAAAAGTACGTCTTATTTTGCAACCGGAACTATTGGTGGCGAAATTTATAGAAAGGAATGCATCACAAAACGGTTACGGGCCCACCCTGTATATAGAAAGTACAGTTACTGTATTCCCCCTTTGTTTTGGCCTGATCTGGCTAGTGCTCACTATGCTGGTGAGACTGTGGTGCTGTTAAATTCAAAAAACATCGATTTTGTTAAGAAAGAAGACAATCCACCATCCATTTTACCCGCTGATGTATCCGACCTTGTTTATCTTGGGCATGGTCGGATATAATCAGTTGCAAGTCAGGAGAGAGCTCTCTTTTGCTGTGTGTATATTTAAGATTCTTAGGGGGAAAATGTATAACGCTGATATATTGCAACGGGTGGGTTTATATGCTCCCAACGGGCTGATGGGGCGCCGGCGGCGGCCGGGGCTGCTGGCGCTGCCACGCGCGCGCACGCTGCTGCTGCGGGAGGCGCCGCTGGCGAGAGCACTTCGCACAATGAACGTCATAGCCGAGGAGATAGACATATTTTTTTTGTACTCTGGGCGAATTCACTAAAATAGCGTTGCATAAAATCTGTTACCATAGGGTGTGCACATAGAATATATGGTGTTTTTATTTTTTTTTGTACGGATAATCACATTGGGTATTTATTTCGTAATGATAATTGTAATATTTAAGTTGCTATGTATTTTTTTTTTTTTTTTTGTATAAATTATCGCATTGGGTATTTACCTGTAATGATAATTGTATGTATGGAATAATAAATAAATAAATAAATAAATAAACATTGGCAGAATTTAAACGCATGTGGTTTGCTGCTTGTAGAAAAGTATCCAAAAGCGATGTGCAAACACTTGTGCAACGAATCCGGGCAAAAATCCGAAATTTTTACCATTGTAATTAAAATTATTTTTCTTGAGTTATATATTACTTAATTTTAATATTGTAAATAATTATTCACCGTAATAAAGATAAGAAATCCGTAAATTAACCTAAACTGGATGTCCGCTTAGTAAATTGAAACACTCCTTAATACTAAAAGTGACATGCTGTAGAGTTCCCGTGAATACTCGATATTATTCGCTATTCAGCATTACTCGACATTTTTTTGTTATTCGTCGAATACCGAATAATAGCAGCGAATATTTGTCAAAAATAAACTTCAAAAATAGGTACAAGAAACCCTTTTCTTGTACCTACTTTTGAAAGTTTGCTTGTATTTCAGAATTAAAAATTGCTACCAATATTATCATATGAAACTGATTGCTTTAACATTATTGTTAGAAAAAAACCTTAGAGAAAATTTGCTACAGTAACAAATAAATGATTGGTATGTATACTATGTACAAGCGTGATATTATTATTTAATAACAAATAAAATAATTTTTAGTACTCCGTTTTTATGTCGAATAATAATGGCGAGTTATTCGACTATTCGCTATAACAACTATTCGCGGCATCTCTAATATGATGTGTTACTTTATTACCGCTTAGCTAAGTGACATGGTTTTTTCTTGTTTATTTCAGAACTTTTATAATTTGGCCTTTCGTTTGGTTCCAGGATATTCATCATGTTTTGGGACATGTTTGTGAAAGAGTTGTATAAGCCTCACCATCAATCCAAGCAGGGCTGTTAGGCACAATGCTCCGTATTTGGAGATACCCTTCCGTCTCCGGCAAGCCTTCAGCACCTATTAGTGTGAAACCCAGACCCTGTAATGAAACATGAAATTTTTATGTCAAAAAAATCTTAAAAATCTTAGATAAGAGGGTTATAATTTTATAGTAGTAAAAAAACCGGTGTGTATAAGACCCAGATCAATCGGTCGACAGGGAGTAAAAGTTCAAGCACATAACCCAAAAAAGAAACAGACAAGACAAGCTAAAAAAAAGTTTGAAAAACTAACATGGTGAGATTAACACATCAGTTTTAATTTTATTTGATTTTTTTAAATATGAAAACTCTTGCCATCTCCTGACGTTATAACCAGAATACAATTAAAAAAAAAACAGACTTCAGACAACTGCTTTACTTTGGATTTAAATGGAATCAAACATTAAGTAAACTCCCAAAAAAAATATAAAATTAGTCCATAAATGACGGAGTTCCGTATTAGCAATCAATCACAAATAAGATACTACCGGACTGAGACCCTCTTTTTTAAAAGTGGGTTAAAAATACGAACCTGTGTGCTTTTAGTGAGTGTGAGGGAGAAACGCTCGCCTCGCAGCTCTCCGGAAGGATTCGCACCATTCGGCGGGCCGCTGCCTCCATTTTCGGGGCCTATTTTGTCAGCTGAAAACCACATTTTAAATAATTCAGGTGATCTGAGATGAAGTAAAATTAAAAGAGTTTTTATTAAAATACTCTACACTTCAATATGTTTTTAAGATTTACTTTAAGCAGCTTCATCAATAATGTCAATGATTCCACCAATACATACATGTATACAGGTGTCCCAGAACTCAATGATATTATAGCAGTTCCAGAAAAACAAAGAAAAAATCCATGTCACTTAAGCGATTATAATCACACACCATATTGCTTTATAGTTCCAAATATGTTCGAAAAAATGTGTATTATTGCTTAGCTAGGTCACAAGGATTTGTTTTTCTTATTTTATAATATCATTGAGTTTTAGGACATCCTGTAGATTAACACATATTTTATACCAATTTAACTTTCAATTTAAATGATCAATTTATGTTACTTATGTGTTTATTTCGGGGTTTATATTATTGTGTTTTCAGGGGCGAAAAATCGATCCAGCTTGGCTTTATCGCTGGGAAAACGTGTGTATTCTACTTTTAACCCTTACCTCTTAACCTCCTAGCCTGTAACACAGGGTTTTCGTACTGCGTCCGTCTGTTGATGTGGTCCACATAGTACGAGCCATATCTCTCGTCCGTAACCCGCTCCCATCCGTATGGCAGCTCGTCCTCACCGCATTCGCCGAGGGAGTGTTTCCGGACCCTTGCCAAACGTGGGTCTAGCCAATGAGAAGTGCCGGTGTTGTGGCTGCAAAAACCAGAACAATTATTAAAATAACAGAGGACAGTCATGTAATTACATGAGAACATGAGTAACTAGCTTTTTCTTGCGACTTTCGCGACCGATCTCTATCTGGCAGGAAATTTACTGCACTTCTCTGGTCCGAAAAGAATGGTTACCCAATATCCCGTGGGAGTTTCGAAAAATCCCTGACTTTGTTATAGTAGCTGTGTGCCAAATTTCAGCACAATCCGTTCAGTGGTTTCACCTGTGAGTTGATAGATCAGTCAGTAACAGTTGCCTTTTATATATTAGCTGTCTGACATTTATCAAACCAATCCGTGGTTCTTTTTCGAGGTTGGTTCAATTGGGAAGCCGACCGTGAACTGTTTGCCAGTTCTCTTGCAGCCCACTTGAAAAGCTACCCCATCTTCATCACAATTACGGATGCACACTACACTGACAACATCACTCTCCAGACTCAATACTTTTCTTTCTACATTGCATGTGCAGTCAGGTAACCCCTGTGCGGCAAGCATTTCGACCGCGCAATGAACAGTGAAAACGCTCGCCCTTCCGATCCTCTGGAGTCTAATCCAGATCCTTACTAACGACGAGTCTACCAGACCAATAACTTATGGCTGGGCTACTTTAGAAAACAGTTTTTATGCCGTGTCCTTATTTTTTTAGACCATCTGTGGGAGTGAAAAAACTACCTTGATAAATCACATAACTTTTTAATTTTCAATCGAGCTATGAATATTTGCGTTTTTATAATCATTTTAAATCTATCAAAGTAGTAGCCCCAAAATTTCCTAAAGTAACCCCAGTTTACCAGTACTAATGAATCTTACTTCTGAGTAAAGTAGATGTATAAAACAATTACCTTTTCAGTTTGGGACAAGGGATGACTACTATAAACAAAACTTTATTCAATTTACAACCCTTCATCTCACCTAGATCTACCAACATGACTAACAATCTTTATGGTTATAGCTTTCAAAGAGTACTGAATAGCTCTACAGGCCCATTGTGGCTATTTTAAAGTGTAGTATAATAATATTTACATTATTTAGTACACAATAGTATATTGTAAAAGCAAACAATGTTAATCCATCTGTGTAACATAAAGTAGTGCATTGTTTATAAAAATATTTGCACAATAAAATGTACTTAAGTGGTTGGGAATAGAAGCTGGATTGTTTAGCAGGGAAAAGTAGGGTAAAGGTGTTTCTGAGGCCGCTAGTTGTAATGAAATTATCGTAAAGTTTGTGAAAATGGTTTCAGTTTGTAAATATCCAGCTCAGGAGGGCCCCCAAAAGGCAGTTATTTTTTTGCATTTTAGATGGATTAACACTTTTGACAGTAAATGATCCAGAGATATTTTGAGAGTGATGACAACATCTAGCAATACAAATCACATAGATTCCAAAGTCGAGCTTACGCTATGAACAATCTATAGTAATATTGTCTATGGTTTGAGGAATAACTAATAACTCGAGGAGTTTCTAATAGCCTCATGTTCTTGTATGCCGCAGAGCTCCTGGATGGCCTAGTACATGGACTAAAGACCTGTTTCAGTTAAATTCTTGTTTAAGTCCCTGAATTAATCTGAAATCATCATCATCCCAGCCTGTTTTGTGCCACTGCAGTGCGCAGGTCTCCTCTCAGAATGAGAGGGCTTGGGCCGTAGTTTCCATGCGGGCCCAGTGCGGATAGGGAACTTCATACACACACACCATTGAATTTCTTCTTAGCTGTGTGCAGGTTTCCTCACAATGTTTTCCTTCACTGTAAAGCTCATGTTAAATTTCAAATATAATTATGCACATAAATTTGAAATATCTATCACATAAAATAACTAGAACTTAGCACTGTGGTCAGACAGGAGTTAGATAGAACAGATAAACACAACCTATTTACATGAAGTTAGATGCTAAAATCAGACTTAATGGCTGTGTGAAATATTAGTCAAGTGCAAACTGCTTACAGCAGACTTTCAATTTTTGCAACTATACAAGTTGTAAATATAGGTGTAAATACAGCCATTAAATCAAAGACAAGTACAAAAAATGTGTTTTACTTGACATAATGTACAAACATTTAATACTTACTCTATGAAATATGCTTCTCCAGAAGGTGTAAAAGCCTTTTCCCACATTGGGGGCAAGGGTCCGAGGTTGTATTCATCCTCATCTTCTCGTTTATGTCCAGCTTCTCCAGGCCTGACTCCAACTACGGAGCCACCAACTGTTCCTGCAGTACCTGAACTATGCGTTGAAATGCCCGCAGAAGACAACCTGTCTGAATCCATTGAGCCTTGAAGTGATAAATCTTTTGCAATCTCAATAAAGCAATTTCATTTTATGCCAATATATTTTATTGTTTTCCCGCCTTTATTCACTTTTTTCAAGTTCAACTGGCACAGACCAAGGTTTCACTTCAGTATGTTTGTTTTTTTTTCTAAGCCTTGCACTGCACTTTACTCATCGGCGAACATTCCGCAAAAAAAAAACAAAAGAACATCGGCATTCCATTCAAGAATGAGTCATTTTTGAAAACCGATGACTCTTCAATGACTTGTGTAATCAAGTTCTATCTGCCTCATAACTTACAGCACATTAACCATGTGTAACTAACTGCATTTTCATTATTTAGTCGTTCATCCGTGTCGTAATTGTGCAGTGGGTGCGATGCAGCAATCGACATAATAATATCTGCACTGCAGGTGCATCGTAACGAACTCGACGGAAATCGAAAACACCCGTTCCCACGATCGTTTATCACTGTTATAACGGTTAATTAGATAACATTACTAGCATTTGCATTCTAAGACATCTCGGCTATGATAACAGCTCAACTTTCTCACGAAAACAGGTAAATTATTCAATTCAATAAAGTTTTTGAAAGTACGATAGGTGCAACAAGTGAGTAAGCAGGCACACACTACACTACACTACAGCTGTTTATGTGAAGCAATGTTAATTAAATTAAAAACTCGTTAACGTAATTTGTGGTTTTCACATTGTATTGACTAGTACACTACATATTTCATATTTTAACACTAGTTTAATGCAATTTTCACTCATAAAACTTAAAAATGCGGTCCGGAAATTCGTTTCACTCTTTGGATCAGCTTCACACCCACATACGAAATTAATAAATACACACTTGGAGTGAAAGAGGTGACACTTCGTGCTTGTTAAGAAACGCTAGTGGGAGCGAGAGAGATGATTAGAGGAATGTAGTTCACAGGCGTATTCCTTTTACAGTTATGGACGTTATGTAGTATTTTTCGCCAACTTTGCCATAATAAATGTAATAAAATTAAATTATAATAGTTCATAATATTATCGAAAAAAAATCTAGAATATACTGGCTAGTTTTCGTATAATTAAATGAAACTATTAATAATTTGTTTATGACTGGCAGTTAACCCTATGTCTCGATCTTACTTTTTCGTCAATGCTATGCCAACTAGATGGCGCTGTAAAACTTCGTTTTAAAAATGTTACGACTAGAAGTTAAATTTCATGGTTGGTTTGGTTCAAGTTTGGAATATTGATTAGAATATTAATTAACTCACTAACTTATTTACTTTCGATTGCACAGTATCGTTACAAGTTTATGGAATATTTTTAAGTTTGATTGACGTCTAGATTTTTTTCATGAAATGATTTTGTAGTACTAAGTATTGCTATTAGCCGTAAGATGACGCTGAAAATGAACTTCTGCCTATTAAAGCAATTTCTAGAAGTGTTGCAAAACTGTGACAATCTAATTTATAAAAATCTCGAAGATTAGATATTAAATGATATGAATTCTTTCTTTTATACACTAGGATGTCGATCGTACCAAATAAGAGCATCACAGCATCTTTAACTTGGAGTCAAAGTTCGTATCATACCATCTTTCTTACTCTCTTATAAAATACTATTAACGTCAGTAAATTGAACTTGAATTATTAGCTTGAAAAAGTGGTCCACTGCTGGGCATAGTCCCCCCATGCGCTTCATTCCATGTGTCCCAAATAGTCCCGATTTTCAGCGATGTCCCACCAATGAAGGAAAACAACGAATAAAAACAAAATAGAATAATTATTTATTTCACATAGGTAAGTTAAATCTATAATACTTATTTATTATCTTACTCGCTATTGCTGCCGCTAAGCAGCAGTGTTTGTACGTTGTTTCTGGACGGAGGATAAATTACATACTCAAGAGACATTGTCATCCCTTTGATACTACGCGTGTCTATGGTTGGGCTTACCTAACCTAACCACCGGAGGCCGTAGTGACTTACGCGCGGATGCTCGCAATTGCATTCACCATCTCTTTCTACCCTCATCTTTTACAGTGTGACAGAGAGCAATGGTGAAAACTATTGTGATTCCAAATGTGTTAGACAATAAGGCTTCGGGTCGGTTTTCTAAGCGACTTTAAAAAAGGAGGAGCTTTACAATTCGGTTGAATTTATTTTATGTTTGTGACCTCAGAACCCCCGATTTATGAACCGATTTGGAAAATTCTTCTTTTGTTTGGGATGATATATTTCCCGTTTGGTCCTATACAAATTTGTAGATAAATGCCACTTCTAAGGAAAATTTTTGAAGTCGGTTTTTCAGATGAAATTCTCTATAAAACATTTTCCTTTTCAGTTCGTCCTAAGCCCTTCTTTCTGATACTTCGTGAACTGCAGGAATATTTGTTCGAGTGTGGTCTGCGAGATGGTGTAGTCCTCAATGTCATGATATTGCCGGCAGCGTTCCATCGTTCCGAACATCCTGGACCACGCTACCGTCCGATCTGGTAGATAGTATGTAAGCAAGCCTTGGTATTCCTCCCTGGAATTAAAAAAAGTATGTAAGTAAAGGCCACAACAAACCGGGAGCGCGGGGCGCCGACGGAGCGTGCCCAGCGCGGTCAATAAAACTGAATCAAATACGGTGTGACGCGCGAGTGTGTCACCGTATATTTGATTGAGTGTTATTGACCGCGCTGGGCACTCTCCGTCGGCGCCCCGCGCTCCCGGTTTGTTGTGGCCTTTAATCATATTGTGGCAGACCGGGAGTTGAGAAGGGCAATAAGATCTTTTGCTCAGCTATGGGGCATTATAACTGGCTAACATAAATAAAGTCTTTGGATCTTTTATCGGTAGAATTCTTGAAGCGGCCGTCGCCAGCAGATGGTTAAAGGGGGAACAAGTTAACAAATGGATGATGGGAACAGTATGAATTGCAAGTACAGTCAAAAGCAGTCAGAATGTCTTGGAGGCAGCTGCCCCTCCTTACCCCCCCGGCGACATCCTTGAACAATTCGAAGTGAACCGAACCAGTACAAGGAAGCATAGTAAATTGGATACTTACATTAATTTCGGAGCTACAAAATTGGATTCTATGTAAGTTTTAACGGCGTTGATGCCGTAATCGCGTTGCGTGGATACGATGTGATCTTCATCTGACTTCATCTTGATAGTCAAAGTGAAACCTGCAATTCAGCAAAATAAATTTTAGACGATATAACGACTCCTCCACACAATCACTTCAACCATTTAAATACGGGCACCGTAGGATCGATCATTGTGAAAACCTCGATATTGTACACCTCATTGAGGTAGGATATTGATATTATTAAATAAGACCTGTTTGACTCATCACCATACAATAAATTATTTGATTTGTGGGAGGCCTTTGTCTAGCATTGGATATTATGTCTACCCGTTGACGTAAAGGCTCCGCAACAGGTTGATGTCAATGACGATGATGCGGAAAATGGTTTTGTAGCGGCCAGAGATGAACAATTACTTCAGTAGCCTCAGTAGGTTACACGGATTGGCAGAAGCATAGGAACATATGCCAGCCGGCGCGTGGAATTGCGCGGTATATTCACAACGATCAGAAGGCCGATCAAGCCGAGGAACTTTGACGCTGGAAGGAAGATTAGCTATTCCTCCCAGTGGCACAGTTTTGAGCAAAGCTCCTGATAAACATTCAGTTCGCTATAACGTGTTCCACATTTTGTTTTAGTCTGAGTGTTGGTGTCCATCCATATTTATTGAAAATACGAGTACGTAATTATGTAAACTGTAAGTAAACCCTAATAAACAGTATCGCCTATATTGAGCTGAAATGGAACCGTTTTGCTACTTTTGACGTGGGGAGAGGCTATAGTAGAAATGTTATGCCTTGGGAACTTTAGAGGACCTAAATGCCGAAGTCTCCACAAGAAAATTGTTTTTATGTAATGTATCCGTCTTAAGACACGTCGCCAGAGCTAGCACTCGACGTAACAGTTCTACTATTTGATGACTAGGTAGCACTGGATAACTCCAACGAAATTCATCCACCAACCTTCAGAAAACTTGTTCTTCAAGTGCTGCGGCGTGCCGAGGCACTGGAACTGCCCGTTGACCATGATGGTGAGCCGATCGCACAGCGCCTCGCACTCCTCCATGCTGTGTGATGTCAGCATCACGCCGCGACCGGCACGCCGCGCGCCGCGCACCGCTCGCCACACCTGCGAGGACAGAATCTTAATTTCTTCGCCTTCTGCACTGTACCATACCATGACTGCAATCGTTCTGGCACAGAAAAATTCGCGGCATCTCTCGCACACGCACACGCTTCCCCGGGGTGGTGTACGTACAGCTTTTCAGGGTCTAGCGATATAACTTGACATCTGGTGTATACACTTACTGGTTCATTGCTTTGTTTGTGACTGGCCGGTTTTGATACTTGTCGGTAAGTGGGAGGAAGCTTTTGCATGAAACCATCACTGATTGATGTGCTACCTATTTATGTACATCAATGGGAAAGTGAAATAAGTGAGATAACTTAAGTTCATGCTTTCCCTCCGGAAAGTGACAGCTTTGCCGCAGAAGAAAGAAGGAAGAAGGCCCAGATTAGCCTTTTTTGGCGATTCACCTATGCAGGTGAAGGAGAAAGTGGGAGTCGTGTCGTATCAGGAAGTCAAACTGCTGGCCGAAGACCGTGCGGGTTGGCGGTTACTCTTTAATTTAAGAAAAGAGTCGGAGACACTAGTTCTTCCGTGAATTTCCGTATTCCGGATTGCATTTCGCAATGAAACTACGAGCATAGGTCCACACAAGTCTGCTAGCTCTATTTACCTGTCGCTTGGCCGCAGGATCAACGCCGGTGGTGGGCTCATCCACGAATACCAGTCGCGTTTGACCCAGTAGCGCCACCGCTGTGCTCAGTTTGCGCTTGTTGCCACCAGAGTACTGCTCCACCTGAGCAAGATATTACAGTAAAAGACGATGGGTCTGCTTGTATCAGGGTGCTTTGCTTATAGAGAAAGCTTCAAGGTCCGCGGTTGTTGGTTTTAAATTCAAAACTGACTAGCAATTGGCTTCCAGCTCATCTGGTAGTAGATGCAGCTGTAGCTAATTGGTTCAGTAAAGCCTATTCACCGTTAATTCTGAAGTATTCCTGTCTAAGATAGTAAGTCTTGCCAAAAACTGGTCGATGTTCCAGTTCCATTGCAGGTTATTTGTTTCCTAACTCTACGTAGGTAGCTAACTACGTTGGTAGCTAACTAGTAAACACGTCTCAATTCTAATAATCATCACTATCACTAGCATTATCATCATCATCATCAATAACAATAACTAAAATATGTAGAAGGTGCTTAATCGTTCTTAAACGATAATTTTGACTCTATCGCTTAAGATTGTAATCACAATTTATTTAGTTACAACAGTTAACAGGGAGAGATCGTCTCATATAACCTCTTGTACGCGTGGACTTACCCTCTTGTCCAAATGTTTGTGAAAACCCAGCGCTTGCGCGAGCGCTTCGGCGCGCGACGCGGTGCGCTCGCGGCGCCCGCGCAGCAGTGAGAACAGACGCAGCGTCTCTCGGCCCGTCAGCTCGCCGAACAGTGCGTCGAACTGCGGGCAGTAGCCTGTGCACAACCATACACACTAGCCTTTACTCGCCGCTTCTCTTTTTATTAAATGGCATCATGGCAATATCTGGCTGATGAATTTAAATCCCAGGATTTTACAACATTCCCAAAATTTACTTCGTATACTTCGTGGTCTTTATTTAACATGAAGAACACTCGTGTACCTAATTCATACGAGTATGTGTACCGGCTTAAGACTCAAGAACTTATTTCAATGATTTTTGGTTTATTGGATTCGTCTCTGCTTGGAGTAGCAGAAAAACTCTTAAAATATCGGAAAAATTATCACAATAAAACGTAATTAAAAACGTGATCGATATTTCGATGGAGTCCCATGTAACATGATCACGGGTAAACTGAAAAATTCGCGGATAGATTAATGCTGTGTAGGCCATACTCGATTTGTCCACATTTTTGCGCGTCAACAAAGTGCACTCTCTCTAGCATTTAATGCGTTCTCACTTATCACTCGATGCAAACACAGAATGTTCACTAACGAGGACAGGACGATATTTCCACAAGAAATCACTGGATTCTAGACAGTTGACAATCTTAACCTGTCCTTCCGATAATTTCAACCATTGCATCGCTTTGAAACAAACCTATGTTTTCGTGAACTTTGGTGATGTCCCGTTTGACTGAATGTCCGCTGACGAAGGCTTCTCCGCTGGATACCGTCTCGTCTCCCATAAGCATCTTGAAGGTTGTGGTTTTGCCTGCTCCATTCACTCCCAGCAGACCAAACACTTCCGCGTCTGCAATTGCTGCAAAAACCATCAATTTCATAATTGTTTTAGTAACTAGCTTAATAATATGCCTACATGTTCCCTCTCCAAGAAGAATATGTCCCTCTACCTCTATGATAAAATGAAAAAGAAGAATGTCAAGTCTCCAGCACCCTTACTTTAGGGTGTGTGTAATCCGCTAGTCACGTTACTCTTTTCTAGGGGCAAAAATTTTTCCAGATTAGAAAAATAGTAAGTAAATAACGGAGTTGTGACTGTTAAGAGGTAAGCTGATGGTCTTCTTAAACGACTAATTTGAAAAATGCTTTTTTCAAAGTGGTATCTCCTCTGAGATATGCACTCTACCGATCTCGGCGAAGTAATGCCTAAAGCAATAAATTATAATACACTCTACTTAACAAGCTACTACTATAGCAGCGCAGGGCAGCGCATACCAACGATCATACATACATTATACACATAGAGTCAAATTCAGATTTCTTCTTTGTTTGATGTTGATTAAAAAATAATCACACAAAAATTTCATATAAGTACGTACTGAACGAAACCTGGTTAACAGCCAAATGCTTCCCATAATACTTGGACAGGCCCTTGGCGACGAGGCTGTGATCGATGAGTGAGGTTTTGTCCACGCGCTGCGCGTGCGTCATCTCTTCAACCACATCGGGGTCTAGTGTGGAGTGGTCGAGCGGACGAGGCGTCTTCGAGTAGCGGAATGTCTGAAACATAACGATTTGTTGGATGTTATACCAGAGTAGAAGATAATAATCTTATGATGACATAAAAAAGTCCTAACTGACAAACTAACGAAATTACCGACAGCCAACCAAAACCCTTGGGTGTAGAGCACTGCTAGCGCACTAATGCACTGTCTTACTTTACTTATTTTACAAGCTCCTGTACGTACCAAACGCAATCCGATCATTGACTATTCAGCAGTATACACATGCTACAATCAGCTATGGTGATATGAAACCTTAAGGTTTCCAGTAGAACCGCAATAGAAATTAAAACGGGTAAAAACCATCATCAATATACCACATATCTTATAGTGTCGAGCAAACTTCCGTTGCTAACTGCAGCCTCTAAAGCCAGCATTCCAACCAATCCATCCAACCCAACACTCTTTCCTGATGTTAAATACATTAGAGGTAAGCACCTTTTGGTATATTCTGTACTCGATGAACATTAGCAGAGCCCAGAGAGCCGCTCCGCTGCCAAGCATACAGGCCACGTACCGCAGGACGCCCGGGTCTTCCCAGTCGAAGTACGCATTCTCGCGAACTGGCGACGAGAAACGAAACAAAATGAAACATTTTATAGAATCACGTGTACTAAGGTATAATATGCACCAACAATATTGGACAATTAAACCTAGATACCTGCAGGCAGACCAGGCTCTAACTGGACGTACCTTGCTCAACAAACATTTATATAATCTAGGTGTCACAGGCAGTCCTTGTGTAGAGCATGCATGGAGGCAGAAGAGGCGGTTACTCATATTCTACTGGAATGCACTAGAGTGGCGACCTACGGGGCACTGAACCACTTCAAACCGGTGTCGCTCCAGGAAGTCGTCGGTAACGTGAAGGGTCTGCTGGGCTTCCTCTAAGAGCTAGGCTGGCACGAATAGTGCCTACAGCTTATTACGCAAAATAGGCGCACATATGTAGACTTCTAGTTGCGGAAAACAGCCCGCCATTACACTAAGTCAGGCGTTACTTTGTGGAGGTCCAAATCTAATCAATGATTTACAAGCATTTTATATTGCTCTTCCGAAACTATACGAGCACGACAGCTAATTCTTCTCGCTAATAATTCAGCAAATAATTCTTCCTCTAAATATGTATCCATTTAAGTGTTTGCGTGATGCGTGATAGCGCTGATTTGATGTTGCATTGTCAGCTATAAATACTAACCAGTTCAGTTTAAAAAGATTTCTCTAAGTATCAAAAACCTACCACAGCAGGTATCAAAGTTGTTCTGGCACATAACCTCCATGGTGCACTCCCCGAGATTCGGCATCACGGAGGAGAGCTGATCGCAGGCTTGAGCGCACAGCCACTCTGCCAGACCAATCTGGTTCAATTTACTGCGACACAATAAAGTTTTTCAGTACAATTTATAATATTTCAATGTATGACACACGACAATGAGTTGACGAAACGAATTCGCAAAGTCAACCAGTTTTATCATTTCACTAGACATTTTGAGTGATATGATAAAGTCTCTGGTGATTTTGATCAGATCTCTGAACCTGTCTAATGAAATGATAAAACGAGTTGACTTTGCGAGTTTCGTCAACTCACTGACGTGTTTCAAGGATTTTATCAAATCACTTAACAGAACTGGTGAAATGAAAAAACGACTTGCCATTTTTGGGTAATTTTATCATTCACCAAACAGATTTAGGGATTTCATCAAGGGACTGATGTTTGTAGACAAATGACAAAATGGAATCCCTATTTGAACATCCTGTGTGATTTGGTCATATCGCTTAGAGATTTGTTCAAATCTCTGTTTTGGCAACTTGCAAACACATATTTCTATGTACATAGGTACATTTATACTAACTATCGACACAAATACGAGTAGATATGTAATCTATGCTCACCTAATAGCTCTGATGAGGCTGTATAGCGGAAAGAACTGTAGGATAGTGTCCAAAATCACAGCCATGTTTCTCGCAGAGACCAAAGCTGGAGACGACAGCGAGCCCACTATCTGCGCTCCCAGCATACCTAGTAATTTGTGAGATGAATGGTAAGAACAGCACAGATAAAACACGAGGGGTGAATGGCCAAACCCGATAATATGAAAGAATTGACTGTTGAAAAAAGAACACTGTATTATAATTCAAAAGTCCTACAAGACATTAGATCGCCTCATCTGATTTGACCACTCACGCTAAGCAACCCTCAATATGCAAGTCATCATCGTAACATAATCATTTCAGCCGAAAGTGGTCCACTGCTGTAGTAGAGGCCTCCCCCAAGGTTCGCCAAATAAGTCAGTCCTGCCCGCGTGGGAACTACGGCCCAAGCTGCACTCTGAGAGGAGACCTAAACCTTGCAGTGGGACCTATAGGCTAGGATGAGAAGCAACACCATCTTACCAAAGAGAACATTGATGAAGAACATGACGACGAATCCTACCGCTGGTCCGCTGAAGAGATGCGACATCAAGTAATGCAGGGGCAGCATGGCAAAGCCGTATACCATGAAGGCAAGGAACATCCGACCTGCAAAAGAATGTGCTTTTAAACAGTAGTCTCGAGCGAAAATTTTCACTATGCAACTTGGAGTGTGAGAGAAGAGAGGCGAGAGTTAGGTATGTCTTCGGATCCGTTTATCGAAATGGACCCCAAAAAAATGGATCCCAATATAGACCCATTGACAATGTGACCCATAGGTAAAAAATGCTACCTAATCTTACTATTTTCTCACAGGCAAAAACTATGTACCTACCTATAGCATTTATTTTCCTATACTTGACATTGTCAATATTCAAAAACTTCATTGTTGTGCCATGTAAGGTAAACGTCCCTGTGCTCGATACTGACCCTGTACAAGGCACCTTCAATTTTATGTCATAGTAAGAGAGGTGACAGAGAGGTGGGTGCCATCTACTGGGCGTTGAGGTAACGAGCATTGGTACGGTTACCTCATCAGGATTGACTCCATAGCAGCCGTTAACATGTAGGTTAATTGGTGTAAATTATCCTGTGATATTTATATATTTCCAAATAATAGATCAAAACTTCAAGCACAGCAACTGATATCTAGTTCTAGTTACCCAATTCAGCAGCTGTACTCAGGCCGATGACACTAAAAGCTGCGCAAGAGATGATGATAGTCACGCATATGATGAGGAACCACGCCCAGTCAAAGAGTGCCGCGCTACCCCACATGACCACGGGCTGGATGCCAGCCGCCTTCTGAAGAAGCTTTGCTCTCGATACACGCTCCTGTTTAATTAAAAAGAAGTATTCGTAAGTTAGTCTACAACTTCTTACTGTTTGATCTACCAGGAGCAGGTTATACGTGACAATGATCGAATTTTCATCCAGCTATCTGTAGGACTAGCTACCTTGACTGACATAAAAATGTTACATACCTGTTTCATAACATACCTTGACATAGAACATAACGAAAACTGCACTGACGATGCTAAGGCTGTTCCCCAATCCAGAAGACAGTTGCATTGAGAGCATTGATACCAGTGTTTGAAGGTCACTCTAGAATAAAAAAATACGTCATTAAAACAAAAGTGAGCCAAGAGAGAAACAAAGAATATATGGCTACTACGCTTGTGAACTCAAAGGTGGTAGCATCATCGTGGTAACTTGGCACAATCATGGTTTCATCATTGTCGTCAAAAGCGCCCACTGCCAGACATAGGGTTCTACTAAAGAACACCATGACTTGTCTTGCGTTGCTTTCATCCATAGAACTCTTGGCCAATTCACCAGTTTACCATGTGAAAGGAGCCTTTGGGTCAATATTATCTAGTCTCTTATAGTTAGTTTGGATTGGGTGGTTGGTTATAGAAGTTGAGGGAGCTTTGAGATTTCCTGGTCACATCGTAGTTACAAACACGTTTAGCCAGCCTTTATACTCTTGTTAGCCTTTATACGCAGCTTTATTGGTGTAAACCACTACACCCAGAAGACGAATTGAAAGTCCAGACCTTACTCCAATGGGAATTCTCAAAACTTCGGGTCCCGTGATGAACATACGTGCAAAACATTATGGTTTTAGACTGAGAGATTAAGATTTTGGGATTTTTCATAAGTACATCCCGATCCCGTGGCAATGTCGAGATACAAGTAGTCTACCTCTAAGATATGCTATTTCAAAGATTCAGCTGTCGCATACCAAATTTTACTCAAATGCAACTAACTATTTTAGCGTGAAAGAGTAACACGTACACTCGCAAGCTTACGCTATCTTCGTTATTAGAAGGAAGTACGATTATTATTACCTGATCCCTGTAATAGGCTTCAAGCGGATGATTGAATACACTGAGGTTGGCGTGAGGACTGTGTGCTTTGAGCAACGCTTCGTGCACGGCCGCCAGCGAGATGGCGACATCGTGGTAGCCGAAGTTGCTGAACCATGCCGTCGCGGTGTCCGCTGCGAAAGATGCGCCTGCCAGCAGGCGGTGCCGCAGTCTGCCCAGTTGCACTGGGTTGCTCGTCTGTGCAAATAAGCAAGGGTTCAGATATAAACTCTCTTAAGTTTTATTTTTTGGCACATACATTTTAAATTTCGAATTAAATTCTAGCTTCAACTGTTTTCTTAAGAATTAAGAATGACAGGTGGTAGGTACTGTAGAAACTAGAATAAGTATCTGCTTAAAACAAGGTTGACTGATCGCAAATAAATTCTTCAATTAATTACTGTAAATTCGGATGACTTTGATCCAATACATGGCCCGAATGAAAACCACACACAAGGATTTAATAAAAAATCATGGAAACGTGGGCGATCAGCTAAAACTATTTGACAATGTGCCATATTTTCAATGTATTAATAAGATTTGGACCAATTTGATCCCAATTTGGCATTCTTTATGCGAGAAAAATATCGCTCCTTTTTATCGTTGGCCTGATAGATTGCCGTGTGTCTTGAAAACTGCAGGATGACGATTAGCTTATCACTTCGTTTTCACCCAAACCTAGTATGTTTCATTTATTGAATCAAGCGTTACTTTGCGCAAGTCCATATCAGTGAACTGAAACAATTACTTTTGATAGTTACTTATGCAAAAACTGTGGGTCATGCAGTTCCATGATGTTAGCTAACATCTGGTAGCGTAGTGAACGGTATTCTGAAGATAATCTCTGGTTGAGTTCGAAATGCGTCAGTGTAGTTTGGTGGTGGTGGTAGTGGTGTGGTGATAGTCGAGTTTGTGTGATTTGTGTGTGTTCGTACGGTGTGGAGGTGGAGGAACTGCATGAACACACATTTTTTGCATAAACGTAACTGTCATAAAGTCGCGGGTGAGCAAAGTAATTGTTTCTGTTCCTAATATAATCCTTCAGAATATCGAAACCATATTAAATCTCGTCAAGCATTGAGTAATGATTATGTAAACTTACTCTTCCTAGATAATATTCATCAAGAGTTTGATTCTCAACTAGAGTAAGTTTCATAGTTTCGATGTTAGCAGAGCTAAACATGTACTCGTAAGCTGCTGTCGCCAAAGCCCCAAGTGAAGTTGATGAGTTCGAATCAGTATATGAAAGCACCGTTTCTGTTTCCGTGTATCTGGAAATATAAAATCAAGATAACGACAGCAAAAATTTACGGCATTGAGAAGTTAAATGAACTATTTTTTGATGAAAACTTAACAAAAAAATATTATTTATAATTGCCGGACTGAACAGTTTACGGTTTCAAGTAAAACGAAGAAAAAACTAGTTTATAATTTACAATATCAATAAAACTAACGTCTAACAGAATATGATATGTAGGATCGTAAATTAGCAAATTTTAGAGCCGGATGTTTCGGCCTTTTTCAAGCCACGTGGTCACAGGTATGCTTATACAAAAGGGAACATAATCAAAGAATGATTATGATTATTCAAGTTGATATTACTTGAAGTCTCCTAGTATGGGGTATCCGTTGCCAAATAGTTTCGTTCTGAGTCAGGCGAGAGCATCACATTCGCGCATGATGTAAATATTCATTGTTACAATATTTTGGCACATTGTTAATAAATAAACATGATAGTTTACCCTTGTGTGAATGAGAGGGCACGCGGCACAACATTATCCGTGACAGCCATAACGTACTCCAAAATACCGAGGGTGGCGTTGATGAGGATCAGAGGCACCAGCACCTGCATAAGCACCAGCATCCAAGACCGCGTCCACACCAGCCATAGCTTAAGCCAAACTGCCAGCATGTGCTGCAGCCATAACCTTGGACCATTTAGTGTAATACTGTCTTTATCCACTAGAAAATATAAATATACACGTACTTATAAAACAGTTCAAGTAGCTACTAAAGCGAGGACTCAACCACTACTACTTTTAACAAACAATTAGTTTTCTACACAAAGTTATTTTCTAAGTTATCAAACTAGAAATTTCGCTATTATGCCAAGCCTAAATACTAAATGATAATGAACTCATGCAAATTTCCCAAACGCCACCGAAATGTGGAGAAGAGTCCGGAACATGCAAGGAAGTTTATATCAGTTCAGTAACTCATTTTATGCTTCCTTGTACTTCCATAACCTATTTCCGTAATATAGCGCGAACAACTGACAAAAATAATTGATTACTAATATCATAAATTAAGTATTTCAAATGGCACAAACAATCTACGTACATTGATCCATAGATGATACCTCGAAGTCTGGCTTTTCCGGGTCATCGCTTATCAATGAGCCTGCTGAAGTAGTATCATCACCATCCAAGTGCGCAGGCGTCACGTCAGAACCAACACTGAAATTATCACGGCTTTTTTGAGGCTCCGGGTTCGATCTCCGGTCGGAGTACTTAATTGTATGAAAAATACTTGATGTTTGTGCTTGAGTCTTGGATGTTTAATATAGTTTATCCGTTATCTAGTATCCATATCACAAGGATTGTTTAATTTGGGACTAAGTTAATTGGCGTCAATAGTTCCATGATTTAATTAATTCATTATTATATTTATTTGCTTGATTCTCAAACGTGCACGTTCACGTAATGTAATCTTAATCAAGCCAAAAAAATAATAACTAAGTGCAATGTGTACTCACGACATAAAAACATTTTCAAGTGTTGTCGCTGTTAATCCATAGTTATGACATTTAATATTATCCATGTTGCTTTCTAGATCGTTTAATAGTTCTTCGAATAAATGCACTTTTTCGTTAGACAATGCATATGTTACTTCAGTGCCTGAAATGAAAGAAAAAACCTTACCGCTAGTTTTTTTAATTTTATTTGGCAGAGTCTCCCAATTCAACTAGTAATACTTTGAACATAAAACTATCGTAGTACTCATTGTGAAAAATACGGATAATTCACGTCTATGATCAAATTTAGCTCGACATGTTTCGGGCTAATCCGTAGTTATAACAATACTAGTAATAATAATAATTACTCTAATTATTTTTTTACTGAATTTCTCTCTTAGACCAGTTTCGCTGGTAGAAATTTATTTTTAGGGATAAGACAAGTATGCTTCTGTATTGCCTGTCAATTACGGTATCATTAAATATTTACGTGCAATAAAAAGCTTTATTATATAATTTTGCGGTAATTTGGTAGCCCGCAGTAACACTATAAACGAGGAATTATTTCACGTACCTATTTTTCTTCCAACATCAAACAATCGATCATCCGATTATACTGTATACCCAACACTTACCCCGATCTTGATTTACTGTCATCTCCGGTATGTGTTTACTGATGATGTCAGTGCAAGCCTCGTACTTGAAGCCAGGTTTCTTCACCACGACGAGAGTGTAGCCAATACCGTAGTGCTTCTTAAGGAAGTAGGGCGAGCCCACGCATTGGAGCCGACCATCGGCCATGATGGCCACGCGATCGCCGAGGATGTCTGCCTCGTCCATGAAGTGAGTTGTGAGGATCATCGAGCGGCCTGTGTGGAAAATGAGATAAATATCATGCATGGGACAATTGACACCAACAGTACTACTACCCATGTGAAATTTGCTGACTGTTTTTGAATGTTGGCTCTATCGCTGTTAAGGTGTACCAGAGTCTTTTATGGATCGAAGGAGACTACTGGCTGTTGCCCACGACTTCTCCCACAGCTATCCCGCTGGAGCTATGTAATTTTTCGGGATGAAAACTATCCTACGCCCTTCCTAGGGTCTCAAACCAAGTACAAGCACTGCCAAGTACTTAACATCTGTAGTCTATCTAAAGGTCTGTCCAGTAACGTGGAGTGACCATATTAGGCAAAACTGCGAGTGAGAAAAGCGTGAGTTCGGTATATTTTCAGGTGCAACCTAAAATTTACGGAATTTGCGTGCGAAATTACATTTGAAATATACCATGAGCATTGCGGTTAGGGAAAACATTTTTTTTTATTCATTTAGCAACAGTCATACAGCAATAAATATTTCACTAGTATTAAGATATGTTACCGATCCAGATAAGCGCCTAAAGACTAGTGCCCAAAAAGACCGAGGTCTGTGTTAGGGCTACATACAAAGTAGCGTCATGATTCGAAGAGAGCAATCGATGTTCACTATAAAGTTTATGGTTAGTTTCAGATTGTGAGGATGAATGAGATGAGGATGTGTGACATGTTCCTAATCCGCATTGGGCCCGCGTGAGACCTACGGCAAAAGCCCTCTGCCAGGAGGCTTGTGTCATGTAGTGGGACATATATAGGCTGGGATGATGATGATGTGGGAATCGGTTATGGTGCCATGCTTTTGCATTGGACATACCTTTTTTCTCCCGCTGCAACAGATCCCACAGAGCGCGACGGGAAGCAGGGTCCATGCCGGAGGTGGGTTCGTCCAGGAGAACCACGCGAGGTGCACCGCTTAGCGCGATGCCCACGGACAGTCTTCGCTTCTGGCCACCCGAAAGACCTGCCGCTTGATGGTGTCGCTAATACACAATAAACAAGATAAATCAGTATCTTGAGACATTCATAATGTAGCGAAAAGAGAAGAAATATTTTTGACTTTGATCTCAAGGGCAGATCCACCGTTGTGGGCACGATGGGCATGTCCACAACCCTAATAGACTTGTGACGACACACTATTACGGTCTATTGAGATGAATAAAATTAAAAAAAAAAAACAATTAATCGTGCGTGAGTAATTGTTCATGAGAGTTTGTACTCCGACTCGCACTTGGCCGATTTTCGGGTGGCTCCGTGACCAAAACCTTTTTTGAGAGCTGGATCCGCGCCTGTTTGATCTGCCATTATAGGTTTAATATAGCCTAAGTATGTATTCTAAACTAAATTGAACATTTCAAATTTTATTCAGAATTGTGTCAAAACCGTTTATAACGACATCCAAGGGACAGCAATATTTGGACGTTAAACACGGTTGGTCATTGTAACCAGTGTTACTTTGGTATATAAGATTGTGTTGGGTTTTTTTCTTTGTCGTTACATCCAATATGTCGTTGTAATTGGTGTCGCTATAAACGGTTTTGACTTATAAAATAAACCAAACCTAACTAACCTGAAGAAAAAAAAACTGTCGAAATGGGTGCCGCACGTTGATGTTTGCTAAAAAAAATGTTTGTTACATACAAACGGACTGATGGACGTGACGGAACTATAAGGGCTAGAAGTAGGCTTTTAGAACTATCTGTGATGCAATTGCAATTGAACTAAATTCAGTTTGATCAATCAAGTGTGTGTGATCTTTAATGGCGCATAATGCAAAAGTCGACTAACCTTTTCATCAAGCTCCAACTTAGAAATGAGCTGGTCGATATCTTCGTCCAGTTCCTTCCCGCAGAGTCCCTTGAGCCTCGCGAAGAACTCGAGGTGTTCCCGCACAGTCAGCTCGTGGAACAACACGTTGTGCTGCGGACAGAAGCCGAGTTGCGCACGCGCTGCCGCCGGAGCCAGGGCCACGTCATGGCCCGCCACCCAGACAGAGCCACTGCTTGGTTTCACGTTGCCTGATGAAGAAGTTTAATGGTAAAGAATAGTAGTTCCTTTGGTTGTTGCCTTTGGCACTAGTTCCTTCACAAGAGATGAAGGAAGAACTGCGTTTAGTTTTTCGCCTTTGTTCCTTGCCGCAGTAGCACCTTCAGCTCTGGCAAAGGAACAAAGGCGAAAAATTAAACGCAATTCTTCCATCTCCTCTTGTGAAGGAACTTTGTAGTGCGAAAAAAAAACAACAGTTTCTTCGAAGGAACAGACAATGGAACTACCGCGAATAATCGATGGTAATGCTCTGGTAGCCTATGGTTCAATTTATCCTCTATGAACCTCATCGTTTACAATATTTATGTGCAAAATTACCCCTAGCACTTTCCTTTCACAAAAAATGAGATTTAATTATTGTCGTTTTTTAAATAACTAGAAAATGCTTTTCTCTTGAAGAACAAACATCATATTAAACACCATTTGACTTGGTATTTTTTATGTCTCCATGTGCTAATTTCACAAATTCATTTTTATGGTCAACACAAACCTGTGAGCATTGATATTGTTGTGGACTTTCCCGCTCCGTTGTGTCCGAGCAAAACAGTAATTTGATCGTCGTAAATGTTCAAAGACAAATTATTCACAGCCACGTTCTTTGTGTACACCTTCGTCAGATTCTGTAAAAATATTCTTGATGTTATTCTTTGTTTTGAAACTAACTGAACTTGAACGAAAAATCAATCCGTGACAATTTTGTGTTTTACTTAAGTATGATAGCTTTAAGCTAATATTGTTAGGCGATTTGCGGTTTTAATACAAAATTCACGTTCACAATACACGTTATTGTCACAAGCGCCGCGAAGCTAATCAACCTCTCCAAAAATCGGGAGAAATGTGCGGGAGGTGACTGCTAACTTTCATTAGTCGGAGAGGAAATTTAAGAAGAAGAATATATGGTTTATTCTAGCAGTTTGAATGCAGTCACCTCCGAGCGTAGCACACCGCTTTCGTGTCGTGTAATACACACGCACACAACACGTCGATCTCGGCTGCTCCAAGTAAGTGTATCGAGGATTTAAATATACAGCCCTTTGCGGCTTAGTTAAGGAAACTAATTATTATATTAGACTTTGAAATCATGAAACATATTCACAACTTGTTGTGTTGCAGGTTTCTGTAAAAAAACAATTTCGTAGGTTTGAAGTTATTTTAATTAAGATAATATTACTATTACATACCGTCATTTTTACTCCAATCGGGTGAAAGCTGGGATCTTTTTCCATGACGATATCTTGAGTATCATCACTATCAACATTCACTGAAAAATATACATGTATCATTAAATTTACTTACCTATTTTACAGTGGTACCTTACTTCTGGTAGACACCCGACAGAGGCAATAACGACAGAGACAACCAGGCTATAATAGAAAGTTTATTTTACTCTGTACTATCAAGTATAACCTCTAGAAATGCAGCCGTACAATAGAGTGTCTCACATAAAGCAGGTTCTAACGTAAATGTTCTTTACCTGGTATAAATGTGCTACTAGGGAACCAATAGCGCTTGTGGAGGAAGAAGTCCCAACGCCTGGGCGCCCCGTACGGTCCTGGTAACACCTGCTCCAAGTATAAAGCCACCAGCATGTACAGGACACAGTCTACAGCCAGCATGATCACCACGTGGCCGAAAGTGAAGCGGCTGGACTCCGGAGACGTGGACTCCATGAAGTCACCCCATTGCATGCCTAATGATTAAATAAATTTTATAGGTCACTAGCTGAAGCCCACGACTCCGACTGCGAAGAATAGGGATAGGTATACGAAAAATAGCCTACGACCTATTCTCAGACCTACCGAATATAGAGAAAAAAGTTTCGTAAAAATCGGTCAAGCCGTTTCGGAGAAGTTCGATAACAAACACCGTGACACGAGATTTTTATATATTAGACTAGCTGTTGCCCGCGACTCCGTCCGCGAAGAATAGGGGTATAAAAAATAGCCTACGATCTATTCTCAGACCTACCAAATACAGACAAAAAGTTTCATAAAAATCGATCAAGCTGTTTCGGAGGAGTTCGATAACAAACACCGTGACACGAGATTTTTATATATTAGAAGATAGAGTACTCTCCTAATTTTGAACACACCTAGTCAACCTAGTCTTACTTGTACAACCTTTTTACCTTGGTCTTTCGCTATAAAAAAATAAGGCAAAAAGTTAGAACCTCCACAAAGTGACACTGAATAACTAAATTATTCATACTAACTGATGGCTTCAATTAAATCATCATTAATGGACTGCCGAATGAATTTGGCATACCTACTCTCGTCGCTGGGGATCTTCAGCTAAATCATTTGTCCGTTTAGAAAAGAGGAGAGCAGTTCGTTGTTAGTATTGGACAGACCATGCATATAGCTCGTAGTAAGTATACTTTAATGTTTAAACTTCAGTGATTTGATAATCTTCGTTTCACCATTGAACCTACGAGCAGGCGTGGGGAGCGATCCACCCTTACGTTGTTAATACATATTCCAGTCATTAACACAAAAAGCTTTGCTTCACCTTTCACAGTGCGGACTGCTAAGGAACGCGATTCGTTTCCATCGTCTATTTTTTGAAATAAGTACAATTTAGGGCTATTTAAAGTCAGAGTGAGTAGGCATGACTAAACCAGTGAGCTGAACCCTCGGTCTCATCTGCACTTGCCACAGGTGAGATAGATATCAACCCCTGGCCATTTAAAAAAAAAGTTGAGCAGTTTAACAATAAATTCTTACCTCCAGAGCTCTCCTTGGCGAGCAAGAGCTGGAAGCCATACGCCATGGCGGTGTTGATGCTAAGACAGGTGAAACCTTGGAAGCTGGCTGATAATTCCACTTCCATACCCAGTAGGAGGGATGGGGCGTACGACAGGAACCAGATCACTCCTGAGAATACTGCTGCTGTGCTGCCTGTAACCACAAATAATGAATATACTCTAAAACTGAAAACCATTGGAGTGTTTAAAAAACTGCACGCGTTAGACACCATCAAACAATAAGTCCATGACACAGAATAAGTACAGAAATAAATCTACATACAAGTGCGCTCGAGCAACGCACACATAGACACTGCTCACAGACACGATATCTCGGATCAGTCCGGATCAGTTCGAGCGCGACTGCTAGCCGCTTGAGGCGCGCGCTGTGGTCGCGCGTACTTATTTATTTTGTGTCGCGCGTCTGTGGAATTTTTCGAGTGCAATAATGGAGCAACAAAAAAAAGGTTATTATAGGTAACTGTTCAGTGGACGGTTGTTTAAATTCAACCCTAAACGGTGAATGGTCGTTTTTTAAGCTACCAGTGGTTTCAGAGAGGTAAGTTTAGTAGGTATCTGCTTGTATTTCGATGGTTCATTTTAACGTTACATAGAATAGTTAGCTAGATAGGTAAGCACCTCGCCCCGACTCCCAAAGTAATAATAGTTTCCTATTTTGAATCAGTATAAATAAACGTTACCTTTCAAAAAATGTGGTTAGGTACTTATACCTAACTACATTTTTGTAAGGTAAATTCATGCCACTAATATTACGTAAGTTGAAAACATGTTTTTTTGTTTGTATAGATATTGTGTTGTTTTTAGTGTCATTAGATAGGTTTAGGTCTAAAACCGATAGGACAATGGAAATTGTATAACTAGGATAATCCGTTTAGAAGTTATTAGAGATTTTCGATAGTGAAAATTGACAAACGCTAAATTTTGTAGGTAGGTATTTTAATTATTATTATTTTATATTTCCATTCTTCCCGTTTGAATATCAACAATAAATCAAACAGAAACAAAATAGAAACGAGTGCCACTTTCACGATAAGTTTTATGTGCATATGCCATAATTGACAACCCTAGAGCGACCGCCGAGCGTAGGTATGAAAAGTGAAGTACATACACTTGATTTACTTCTGTACTTATTTATTTTGTGTCCATGACGTAAACCTAATAAAAAAACACTTTATTTTATCTCTGAAACCAGATTAATGTTCAATTAACTGTAAAATAAATGTTTAGTTAATTGAGTTGGTAAATAAATACATATGTGACGTCAGAGCTAACTATTCAATGAAAAGACTATGGAATAATAGCGTTTTGATAGTTCATAAAAAGTACGTCAATTGACTAGTGGTGTCAAATAACCTGATGAACACAGCTTTTAATGTATTTAAACAATTGATAAAAACTGTGAAACATCTGCTCAGTCTGACGAAAGTCGGGGTAATTTTCACCGCCTTAAGTAACGATGTATCACTAGAGAAGGAAACAGTTGATGTTATTACCTTTAGAGAAGAAGCCACTTAACATGAAACAGAAGAATATCGTGCACGTCAAGTACAGAATAAGAAAGAAATAAAGCACAGTCCAAGGGGTGTTTGTGAACACGGAGTAGTCGCCGAAACCCTGTTTAGTAGTAAACCAATTCACCTAAAATAAAACAAAATGAATAAATCACCTGTCATAATAATCATACTTAAACTTGATGAAGAAATAGAAAACCTAATTAAAGATTTTTAGTTGTTAATCCACTTCAAAAATATACCTAATAGAAGAAAATAAACTTATCGCAAATGAATTTATGCCCAATAATACTTAAAATAATAACCACTGTATTTCGACTATTTTTGATTCAGCTTCGTATAATATACGTATTATAAATAAACAAAATATCGAATCAGAAAGCCATCGATATTTAAAGTAGGGTAAAAAGATGGGTAATGTTAATGTAAAAAAAAGAATAGTTAAGCGATTTTCAGAATCCAAATTACATTACTACCAACCTTAATAAGAATAACTATAAGTGCTGATATAAACAGAAGGTAAATGAACTGCTTGCAGAACCACGCTGTCCAATGAAGCCACGTTGGTAATCCCATTATTTTCATTGTTTCCTGAAACACAATAACGTGAAGTGTTTTAATAGTTAAAATACTAAATCTTGTTAGTAGGGATGATTTTCTACTGTGAACCAGTTTTGTTAAACGTTGTTTTTGGGTCCCAAATGTCGTAGTTCGTTGTAGAGCAGAAAAATCCCACATCAAGTTCAGATCAGGTTTCAGGTTCAGGTTCTTTTCCCCATCAGGTTTTTTTCTAAAAATTGCTATGGAGAATATTGTCTCGGCCAGTCTCGGCCAGTATATTTGCAATTTTTGGTAATCAATGCTTTGATCGTCTAAAATACCAGAGATGTAGGAGGAATAAAACACAACACACTAGCAATTTTTATTGTCAGAGTCCCACAATTTACTGGCTGACATAAAAAAAGACGGTAACATTTGCTTGTTCCAAATGAATTAACTAAAACTGATATCAAAACGCATTGTAATTGACCTTAGCCAAAATTAAATTAACCGACCCTGACATCCTGCATGTTACTATACTTGTAGAAAGACACAATTAGTAAAGCAGCACCAACCTTGAGTTGTAATTCCTTTTCAACAGTAACAGCTCGCACAATATTGACAGCGGTATAGCTGAAGCTCAGCATTACAACCATGGGAAACAAGAATTGCAAAAACAAAGTCACGAGGTCTTCCAGATAAGGAGGATGTGGGAACCTTTGTATGTTTACATCAAACCCTCGAAAGTCTTGGCCAGTGAGGCGTGAGATAAGTTCCATTGACACCACGTGCTGAAGGGCTATGAACATTTCATTGACGTAGCCTGGAAAAAACCAAGGTGTAACATTTGCAGGACCTAGCTAGGCACCATAGATAGAAAAGCTTCGCTAATTAACCATGAAGTACAATTGATATGATTCAAAAAACAAAACGACGTCAGAAAATCAAACTCGCAAAACGGTTTGGTTATTAAAATGGAAGCCTTTGAGTACTGTGAACTATTAGGTTTCTTAAATTCCACTAGTTTACTAAATACCCTTGCAAAATTTCCGAAAATTACATCATGGTCTTCATTTACATTGTATAATAAAGATCACCCGTGCAAAATTAAATGTGTGTGAATTCCGATCACATGAGAATATGGTGTATAAAAAGTAGCATATTTATGTATTGTTATTCTTGTGATACATTGAAATTTGTATAAAAACCATTAATTTAATAATTACCAGGGTCATTTCCACCTTCCAATGAGAATGAGAATCTAGGTCCAGGAGATTCAAAATAAGGAAATATCCAACGCGTCTGCCATGATCGGGCGCCTTGACCGAAGAATGAATTCAACCTAGGTCTCTCTGGAAACCTTAGAGCATATTTTAAATCACCAGTCAGTTCTGTAGCACCTGTGAATGGAAAAAAAGAAAGAAAAAGAATGTTGGTAATACATTGAATGCTTGCATAAGACATCAGGACCTAAGACCATAATAATCACAATCGCGTTCATCATACCATTGCTTTCTGTCAAACAGTATAGAATGAGAGCAGAAAGAGATGGAGAATGCCATTTAAAAAAAACTTCAGCGGGGTGAAGCCGTGGGCATCAGCTAGTTACGGATAAAAAAGAATTTACCATAAAGATCATCATCGAATTCCACCGCTGCAATAACTTCTCTTGTGACTTCTTCTGACGAATAAATACTTTTCAAACTCAGACTATTATTATAAGCTTGTACTCTTAAAAATCTTTTAATTACTGCTACGACAATTTCTTCATTTATTGAATCTGGGACCTCGTCTGGTAACTCTGGCAGTTCTAATTCGGGGAACTGCTCCAAGATTATAGGTATGAGAGTTCTCAGATTTTTTCTGATTAGGTTAGTGACTGCAGTCTTTATCACATCATCCAGAACTGGACTTTTTGGGGAATATGCAACTGACATCTGGGTCGCGTTCATAACTCCTCTGAAAGCAAATGGGTTATAGAAATTTAGACATACCTTAACTTCAAGTCAACCGTTATGTAATGTAACTTACATTTGGACATATCGGAGTTTAAACAAAAGTATTAAAGATCTTTTCAACAGAATCTTAAGTACAAAAGATGTATCTATTTGGGTAGACCTAATAACCCATCGACTTGTGATCATAACGCTGGTGGATGCGTGGGAATATTGGGAAATCGCAGTCTGCTATTACTGTAACTTAGAAGCAGAACTACTGTTGTACAGCCAGTAACAAAACTCTTTCAACGATAAATTTAACTAAGCTGCACTAGACCCACTAGCAAATGCACCAGCCCTAATAGACTCCTAAGCGCACTGACTGAGCGGTGGTACTCGCTAATTTTACAAAAGTGAATGCAGCTCCACACCTCCATTATAATTCTGTATCTAGGTACTTTCAAATTGTAATTTTTACTAACCTAATTTTAAATTGTAATTAACACTGTTATGGGATTGTATCCTGTATGCTTATTGTTTAACGCGCTGATGTTTGCTTTCGCATTTACAATTTATTTCTGTCAAACGGTATAAGATGGTGACGGAACAAGAGGGTGAAAACGAAGGCGATTTAAACATTTTTGAATTGGAATTTGAATCTCGCTCAAATGCTAGGGATAGATGTACAAAGGGGTAATGCGGCCATCGTTTGGGAGCCGATGCCTGTGACGTCTGTCAACGGCATTTTTGCCTTGTATTGTAGGGGGATTGTTTAGGTAGGTATGTAGTTTATTTAAAGTTTAGTGTCGTAAATTACGTAATAAAGTAAAGCCTTAAAAGTGATATTCTTCTGGCATTTTATTATTATTATTATGTTGGTACGGATTTCCGATCACGGGCCCATGGGGACCCGGTCATTTGAAAGGCATTCATGGGGCCGAAGCCAACATGAAGAGGCCTTTGGTACCATATAATATAAATGAGATGGGCGCAACTATGGAGGTCTATCCCCTAATACACCATGAGGATGTGCTAGCGGACAGTCCTCCACAGTTGCCAATCTATTGCCAGGTAGGAAGCGACATGGAATTGGCTTTGGGGTTGGGATGTTGTGGACAGGATTACCGATTATTATTATTATTATTATTATTTATATTATCAGGCAGGCAGTTGAGGGCAACTGATAGATGCCTGTATCTAGCTGTTCCTTAGTCAAGTATTCCTTGTACTGCTAATGTGTTGGTCTAATCGGTTTTTAAATTGATTAACATTCAGTGCTGAGACTACATGTTCTGGTAGTTTGTTCCATGTCTTGACCACTCTGTTACACAAGAAATATCTGCGAGGATTATTGTAAGATCGTTCAGTAGATAGTTTAAATTGATGGCCTCGCAGGCGACTGTTGCAATAGCAACAAGTTATCTAATAAAGCTTGAACAAGTTATCGAACTCCTGTAGATCGTAATGTCCGGTAAGTATCTTGTAGGTTTCTATTAAATCGCCACGATCTCTGCGCTCCTTTAAAGTCGTGAGCTTTAGCACCTGCAGTCTCTTCTCATATGACTTATTCTTTAATTTTCTCGGTATTTTAGTGAAACTGCGTTGGACATTCTCGAGTAGTTTAATGTCTTTAGCAAAATAGGGACTCCAGACTTGAAAAGCGTACTCCAAATTTGGCCTTATATATAATTTGTATATGCTGAGTATCATTTTTGGCGTCAAAACTCCGAAGGCTTTCCTAATGAGGTATATCATAGATTTAGATTTTTTGGTGATTCCTGTTATGTGCTCCTCCCATTTAAGGTCCTCCGTTACTTTAATTCCCAAATCTGTTTGCACTTTGACTGACTTAAGTTGGGTTTCTTCGAGGTTATAGATTAAATGTGGATTTAAGTTCCTTATATGTACACAGTGCATTTTTCAGCATTAAGGTTAATGAGCCATTTCTTTGACCAATTAGAATTAGAATTTGATTAACAGAACCGAGGCCATATTATAGTCTAACGCGCGGGTTCTTACCATCGCATTCATCTTCTCTTTCTGTCACCATCTTAAACCGTTTGACAGAAAGAAATAGTGAATGCAAGCGTCGGCGTGTTAGACAATACGGCCTCTGGTCATTAAACTAAAGTTACTCACAAGATAGGTATCGAGAAGTTAAGTGTATCCGCTGGTATCATCTGAAAGGTCCTCAGACCTCGGTTGACGGGTTCAATTTCCGATCTTATCATAAGTACAAGTGCCATCGTAGCGACGGGCAGAAGCACCTCAGCAGCAGTCTGGATCGGATGCCGCCATTGTTGCAGGAAGTTCTTCCACATGAGTAGCCGGAACTTAGTTCCGGCACCGGTAGCCTTTGGTCCTTTTGTGTTCCTCATTGCCCACTGAAATATGATCTATATTAGAGTGGCGGATACCACAGAGGACGACCTTGAACATGTTCCTTAAATTAAGTCTTAAAATATTAACGATATGGCACTTTCTTCAAACTTGCCCAATAACAATGTAAACGTTGAAAAGGAGAGTGGTAGAGACTGATGAAAATAAATGTTATCTCTACTACATAATTATAAATATTCATATTATAGAACAAAAAATATTATAATAAAGTTTGTTTGGCAATAAACTTGATAAAATATTATTAGAATTTAAGGCTTGTAGCACAAAAAGTCTAATGAGGCATAATAATATGATTTCGTTATTCACAAATTTTTTCTTTGGACTTTCCATACAGAAATTTCGCAATGTTAGAAAGCTCTCCTTTGTGAAATACCAGCTGGGAGTTCAAAATGATCAACAGTGTAACACCGGTATTTAAACACAGTGTCAAAAAATGAATTATGCGACACGAAGTCCGTTATCGTCTATTTTTCAATACAATTAACCTACCCCGGTTTTTATTAAAAATTACAAACAATTCTGGAAATCTTGGAACGAAACAAACATTTTTCAAACATTCTTTGCTGCACATAACTTCATTATTTTAGACTTTTAATTGTTAGACGCGACACAGTGAGACTTTCGACTTTACATGCTCATAAATAAAGGCACAATCCAAAATAAGCCTTGACTACACTAATTCCCGTACATCACTAATACGTATTGAAAACCGCGTTGTCATGGCAACTTGGAAAAACAAACGGAATAACCAACAGCACCTATGGGTAGTGCTATACATTCTGCAAAATCAAAACTAAATCCCCAATCAACGTTGAACAGTGTTATTTAATAGTACATTACTTCAGCGGCCGCGAAATATGGGATTGCCGGCCGAGTAGTTATAGATGGCCGAGTGTTAACGAGGCCATATAGAGATACGAGGCCGGCAATCCCTGTTCGTGGCCAAGGCTTGTATAGAGTTTTTCTCAAACATGCATCATCATCATCACCACCATCATCACCGCCATCATCATCACCATCACCATCACCAACAACATCATCAACATACATCAACATCCATCAACATCCATCAACATCCATCAACATCCATCAACATCCATCAACATCCATCAACATCCATCAACATCCATCAACATCCATCAACATCCATCAACATCCATCAACATCCATCAACATCCACCAACATCCATCAACATCCATCAACATCCATCCATCCATCCATGTCGACCACGTCGACCTATTAAACGTCATGGTGCTGTGTGACATAAAACAATAGAGGATCACTTTGCTGGCCAAGGCCAGCAATGTTGTATGAAATTCCATTATTGACCTCTCGTCTAGGCGCACCTGCAACGTGACAGTTCGTGGCGTATTATAAGGAACATAACGTCAATATTTCATAGCATGTTTGAGAAAAAGTTCTTATCTGTTGAACAGCGATAGGTTGTGTTCGGGTTCGGTTTAAAGATGACCTTTATTTATTCAATTCTGAAGAACAGCCTTGTAACTTAAACCCTCATGTAGTTGTTATAAGGGTTTGAATTATATCAGAGGTTTGAACATAATTGTCTAACGCTTCTGACGCATGCCTTCGCTTTCACCGTCTCTTTCTGTCATAATTTTATAGTGTTTGACAGAAAAAAATAGTGATTGCGAAGGCAAGCGACAAAAACGTTAGACAATAAGCCTTATATTACAATCGGAACTCCCTTTCTAGTTAATTAACTGAAGCGAGAGTTCCGCTTGTAATATTAGTTGTACTTTGTTATGAAACAGGCCCCTGGTTGTGTATTACAGGGTAGATAAATACGGGGTCGGACATTAGCCACACGCGCTGAGTAGTTATCTTTAAGGTGTGTTGTGCGTCGACTGGTGATGGTTGTGTTATTGATTTTCTTGACTTATGGTTTGAAGGTAACATAATGTTTGTGTGGGAGGAATATACAAGCGTTTTTCCGCTTGTCACCATCCTTACCATCCCACGATTATTAACACAGCAGAAGGGCAAGTCGCATGATATTTGGTCAAACTAGAGTTAGCATCGATACTATTTTTAGTTTTCATAAAAAGTTAACCCTGAGCATGATAAATAACAGATTGGACATAGCTTAAAATCGAGACAAATGAAGTACATGGAGGGAGGTCTTTAACACTGCAGTGGGAAATAATAATATACTAACAAATGTGGGGGGCAGGAAGTGCTGATTACAATAGAAACAAAAAATTAACATGACGATTCCTTAGACCAGCCATGCCAAAATCACAGTACATTGGTGGGGATTGACATACTTAAATAAATCTTCAACACGAATTAAAACCACTTAGACGCGTTCACTGATAATGTAAAACACTTACAGTTTAATTTGTTTTCCCTATACTAGAGTTTTACAGGGTTTTGCAGGAAAAGTATACTAGTTTGTATAACCGACGGTGTGAAATGGGCTGGGAAACGCGGTTTATTTCGGCCCTGACCGATATGTACTGAAGGTCAAGCTCAACGCGCCGGCCGTTGCAAAAGCAAAACGTTTGTTATGGGAACTTTTGGAGAAAGCTTAATGTCAACGTCGAAGTAAATTAGTACATTACTGCAGCGGCTGCGAAATAGGGGATTGTCGGCCGAGTAGTTATAGATCTAGAGATACGAGGCCGGCAATCCCTGTTCGTGGCTAAGGCTTGTATAGAGTTTTTCTCAAACATGCATCATCATCATCATCATCATCATCATCACCACCATCACTATCATCATCGTCATCGTCGTCGTCGTCGTCATCATCACCATCACCACCATCATCACCATCATCATCATCATCATCACCATCATCATTACCATCATCATCATCATCATCATCACTATTATCATCATCACCATCATCATCATCAACAACATTATCATCATCATCTCATCATCACCATCATCATAACCATCATCATCATGAACATCATCATCATCAACATCATCATCATCATCTCATCATCACCATCATCACCACCATCATCATCATCACCATCATCATCACCCATCATCACCATCATCACCATCATCAACATCATCATCTCATCATCACCATCATCATCAACATCATCATCATCATCTCATAATCACCATCATCATCATTACCATCATCACCATCATCATCAACATCAGCATCATCATCTCATCATCACCATCATCATCACCATCACCATCATCATCATCATCATCATCATCATCATCATCATCACCATCATCATCACACCATCATCATCATCACCACCATCACTATCATCATCACCGCCATCATCAACACCATCACCACCATCAACATCACCATCATCATCATCATCTTACCTTACCTTAAATAAGCGTAGTGGCAGAATGTCTTAATGAACCAAAACGCAAATATTGCTTATAGTTTTTTTTTAATGGCTAAATGCTATGATGCTATAGACCTGTAAACGTCATGGTATGAAACAATAGACGATCACTTTGCTGGCCAAGGCCAGCAATGTTGTATGAAATTCCATTATTGACCTCTCGTCTAGGCGCACCTGCAACGTGACACTTCGTGGCGTATTATAAGGAAAATAACGTCAATATTTCATAGCATGTTTGAGAAATAGTTATTTGTGTTACAAGGGGCCAAAACAATTTTTTGTTCCTCGAGGGCGTTATTTTGAATTCAGAGCGAAGCGATGGATTCTATAGTAGAATCCCGAGCGCAGCAAGGGATTCTAAAGTAGAATCCTGAGCGTAGCAAGGAATTCAACATACGCCGCCCGAGACCAAAATGTTTTGGCCTCGAATGACACACACTATTTTTCATTACTACCTATGAGAAAAAGAAAGAGTTACGTCTCGAGATCGTATGTATAAATTAAGGACTGAAAGTATAAATAAAACAAATCATTACAATACAATACAATTATTGTTTACTGGCCACCACAAAGAAAATATCACAGAAAAATAGGTAGGTACATGGAGAAATAAGAACATTCAAATAAATCAATCATTATGAAAAAATTAAACATTTATATTTATATGGGATACATTTTGGCAATTCGTGAATGATATGTTAATGGTTTTATTTGGGACTTATCACAGTCGAACTCATTTTTAATTATTATTTGCACGAACTTTGCGAACACTATGAAAATCTTTGAAATAAAATACAAATGAAATGATAGAAGAATGCACGTGACAGTTTTTTTTCAGCGCGCATTGCCGCTATCTAACCGGCCAGTAACTTCTTCATACATTTATTAATTCAACCTTCACGCGAGCGCCTCCAACCAACCTAACTACGCTAATCTATCAGAAGGACAAATTCGGAGCAATCAGAAGAGAGAAAACTCAAACTCCTATGGGGACAAAATTGAGTTTTGTTCCCGTTGTCCTCTAAAGCCAATTGGCGTTTTTCGAACAGGTGTGATGAAAACTATCTTTATGTGCAATTTAGGCTATAATAACCACTTACGAAGTTATGTATCTATTAACGGTCGGAAAAACTTTGTTGAAAATAATCCGGCAATTAAAATCAATTCAAAAGCTTCACTTATTGCGTTTCATGTTGTAGGATGAGGTCTTAAAGTTAAAAACACTCTGTTTTTTTTTTTATGTTAGATAGGCCAGACAAACGAACTAGTGGGTCACCTGATGTTAAATGAACACCACTATCCATAGACACCCGCAGCGCTTTACACGATGCCAGTGCGTTGTCGGCCCTAAAGGAGAGGGAATAGGGGAAGGGGGAGAGGGAGGGGGAGAGGGTAGGGGTGAGGTATTGGGCCCCCGGCACTCTCGCTGACCGTACGAAACGCAAGCAGGATTACTGCTGCTTCACGCCGGTGTTCTGTGAGAGGGTGGTACTGCCCCGGACGAGCCGGCCCATTCGTGATGCAGCGGCTGCTACAACATGGCTCTACCACTACACTACTACTACTACTTTTAATAATTAAACTCATTATATGACGAGATTGGGCTGAGTTTATCACGTTGGTCGGAGTCCTTACTCGGTATGGGTACTGGCAGAATATCAGCGCTGCGGCTTGCTGCAGCATTATGCTGAGCCAGCGCCTATTCTTCAGTGCATCACATGGCTTCTCATCTAATATGTGTCTGATATGTTTAATTGTTATTTTATGTTTCTCTTTGCTATTGTTAGTTTTATTATTCTTTAGTTACTAAGCCATGTCTTTGTTTTGGAGAATAAAGATTATATCTATCTATCTATCTATCTATCTATCTACTGTTGAGTTTATTTTTTTAATACAGATCTACAATGTTATTTAATTGCTAACATTCATTTAAACAGCTTAACTACTATTACTGACTGCACTGGTGACACCACAGCACCAGTAGGCGATGGGGTCGTCATATCCCTACGTCATTATTATTATTCATCATCATCATCATTTCAGCCATAGGACGTCCACTGCTGGACATAGACCTACCTCATTGACGCACAATTATTACGGTTGGAAGCGACTTGCATCTACCCTGAACCTGCGGCCTTCACCAAATCGTCCACCCATCTCGTAGGTGGATGTCGCACGCTGCGCTTGCCAGTTCGTGGTCTTCGTTCGAGAACTTTTGGGCCCCAACGGCCATCTATCTGCGTGCTATATGGCCTGACCACCTGCCCATTGCCATTTCAACGAGCTAATCCGTTTGGCTATGTCGGTGACCCCTCTTCATCTACGGATCTCCTCGTTCCTGATTCAATCCCGTAGAGAAACTCCGAGCATAGCTCTCTCCATAGCTCGTTGAGCGACTCTGAGCCTATTTATCACATATTATTATTAATAAAGCAAATTAAAATAATTATGTGAGGAAGATGAAATTATCCAAGTGGGAACTTAAGATAATATAGTAATTACCGTTTCAGAGTCCAAGTTTTGTGGGCTATCACTCTGAGGGACAACCGACATGATCCTCAGTTTCCTTCATCAGCTGACGTCAAAATATGGCATAATTTGGCAGTGCTGTCCCAGTATTAACAGTGCTCCTTCATTTCATACAATAAAGAACTCTCTCGGCTAGTTGACAAGTTGTAATTCTATTCTTATTAGCAGTTGTCACTCGAAATTGACTAAAAAAATTGACTATGACTGCTACTGACACCGCTGGAGGTTAATCGGTTGGTAGGTGAATATAACTGCTGCAAAACTTAGAGTTGCGAGCCTGCTGTAAGTTGGCTCAAATCCATGACCCTCTGCTTGAGAGGGAGCAGATCAAACCGCTGGATTACTAGGGCTTTTTAACTATATAATGTAATATTAACTCACGATAATTGCACGTTTTCATGATTATTTTTCACTGTAGCTACTAAAAAAGTTAGCACTCGTGATCACTGACCCTTTTTTGACTGACTGGGACTGACTGACTCACTGGGATCCTTTTAAGAAGAATTGAAAACCACGTCAGATTGTCACTTTAAAAGGGGGCCGCCCGAGACCTGGATTTCAACTAATGCGATTGATCAGATTCTGCACTCCTAATTTCTATGATAGCGCACCACACGTTAACTGCGAAGCGAGGCCTAAATCACCCCTGATGCAACTTCCCTGTGGTGCGGCAAGCAAAAAAGTGAATTTCTCTGTCGTGCGAATGGCATAGCTTTGGTTTGGTCCAGTGTAGGAAAGAGATAAATATATATTTGAGATCACTAAATGGTTCCGGACTCGGTGGTGTACCTACCTTGGTACCGGATGTCTTAGGCCTCGTGCCGCACTGAATTAATATAATTTTAATGCAGTGCGGAACGAGGCTAAAACGTCCCATATCCCCCCTGACCTCGTACCGCACTGAACGCGAGCTTCCCGCGACCAGTGTTGTGCATCACGTCGATTGAACCGCATTAAGATTTTCATATACAAATAGAAAGATAAACCTTATGCATAAACCGTAATCCATTATTTTCCAATAATAAGTCTGTAATAGGTGCCTGTTAATGGTATAGAATGGAACGCTTCGTGCGCGAGTCCGACTCGCACTTGGCCGGTTTTTTTTTCTTTATGGCGCCTTCAAGCACAATTTAGATTATTTAAAAAAAAATGTATCCTTTGATAGCTTTGTGTTGTTTTGCCAGGTTTTGCCCTTAAAACGATCTAATGAGATATAATTGATCAAAATCGGTCAAGTCGTTGCGTAGTTAAGACAGTTTAAAAACGTCGATATTATTTTTCCCATCACTAATCGCAGCGAAAATTTGCCCTATTTCAGTGCGTTACGAGGTGTATAAGATCCCATATTTTGTTTTGCTAATAATTCCTAAACTAGCCATCAGATCCCGGGGCGACGGTGGATTAGGGTTCATCAATTCACTGTCTATATCAATAAGGACCAAAATTCTCATTTATCTTTGATTTCGCGCCAGAAAATGGATTTTAGTCTGTAAAAGGAGGTGGGGTCTAATAGACCGCGTGTCGCCCTAACGTCTGGTCACGGTACGGGCCGATTATACCTCGTGCCGCAGGAACGGAAAGTATGCAAAAATTGGTGCCGCAGCTAACGTGTTAACAGACTATTTTAAGTATTATGGAATAGCTACTGGTATCTAAATAAATTGCTGTGTCACATTGTCACTACAAGTTCAACTGGTGGTCGCCAATGAAATAATAAAAAGTCCGATAGTGTATGCCGTATTACGCATGCGTATATCGCAGTCCTTGAATTTTTCAATGGCTACGTTACTTTTCCATAGAATTAATAACAAATGATATAAAAATGTATTGTTATCATGTGTCTTCGTGTGTAATTTAGGAAATCCTTATATAATCGATGTCGCAATTATTTAGTGTCTCCTGCTATTTAATGCGTACAGGATTGTTGAGTTTTCATCATCATCATCATATCAGCCGTAGGACGTCCACTGCTGGACATAGACCTTCACTGATATCCAATCATTATGGTTGGAGCGCCTTGCATTCACATTGAACCTGCAGCCTTTACGAAATCGTCAGTACATCTCGTTGGTGGAGGTCCCACGCTGCGCTTGCTAGTCCGTGGTCTCCATTCAATAACTTTTCGGCCCCAACGGGCATCTGTTCTGCGTGTTATATAGTTTGCCCATTGCCATTTCACGAGCTAAGCCGTTTGGCCACGTGGGTGACCCTGTTCTGGTTTGGAGTTTTCAAAAAAACAAATTAAAACAATACTGTTAGTGCTTTATAATGTCCAGCACAGTTAGAAACACAAATAAACTTCAGCCTGTATATGGCTTTTTAGCCGTGTAGACAGCTTAAACTTAGAGCTCGCGCGAAATTACTATCCTTCATATTGTTACTTCTGTAATTACGTCATTAATACACGTAATAAATAAATAAATAAATATTAGGGGACAATCTTACACAAATCGACCTAGTCCCAAACTAAGCAAAGCTTGTACTATGGGTACTAGACGACGATGAACATACTTATATAGATAAATAAATACTTAAATACATAGAAAACATCCATAACTCAGGAACAAATATTCGTGCTCATCACACAAATAAATGCCCTTACCGGGATTCGAACCCAGGACCTCTTGCTTCGTAGGCAGGGTCACTACCAACTAGGCTAAATCGGTCGTTAAAAACGTAATGTAATAAATATTGTTATCTTTTATTATCTTCAACAGATAGAAACACATTTGCGCTCCAAATCTCTCTTTGGGTGATTCACTATATTTATAGCCGATAGTATCCACATAAAATGTAATTAAAATCAATCCAAATGTCGATAATTATTTGTTGATAATGAAGAAAACCAGATAGAATTGATAATTAAGTGCGTCAGCTAAAATATGATAAGAAACTTAGGTAAATGTCCAAGTGTTCGACATGTTAGTACTTGGGTAAATATTCAGCGTTTTTACGGCGTTTTTGTTGTCATTACCACTTTAGCAGACATTATTAAAAAGGATGATGCTTAGGGTTAACTTTTTATGAAAACTTAAGACAGTACTGTACCTCTACCATGAGTTACACTAGTTTACAGTGACCGTACTCGCTAGCGACGGCGTAAATGATTTGTATGGAGAATTGTACTTCCGTAAGTGACCGCTAGAGGCGCTGTACACAATTCTCCATACAAATCATTTACGCCGTCGCTAGCGAGTACGGTCACTGTAAACTAGTGTAACTCATTGTAGAGGTGATGCTGAATCTAGTTTGATCAAATTTCGCGCGATTCGTCCTTCGGTTGTGGTAATAATCGTCGAATAGTAATGAGGTTAAACCGAGCGGTCATAACGCTCGAATATTCACCCACTTGCTGTCACTACTATAACTAATGAATAGAGACTAGATTACATGCATTGCATATTTGCATATGCACTCGCATGTAAGCCGTTTTCATTTATGATTGCATATCATCCTAAAAATCTTGTGATGATGTAGGTCATATATTTTCACTAGGTATATTTGCAATATTTTTGGGTAGGATAGTTAATGATTTATTGGCTGAAAAAACAAGTGGTCCTCATCGTGCCTGGTTGCCTCAGTGGATGAGAAACGGCAGTTTTCCTCGTGTAAAAATATTTTGACTGATAATAGGCACAATAAAAGTACATAGTAGAAAATTTGGAACTACCTCATTGCTATCGTCTACAAGAATATAAAACGTTGAATACCTAATTATTTTAACTCATTTATGGCATTCTTTTTCCATTTTTATTTATATTTATAAAATTGGCTCTATATATGAAACATTTGAGACTAGAATGCACGTTTTTTTTCACTTCCCGCTTACGAGGGGTTAAAACCCATTCCAAAACACTGCGCTCCATAGCTCTTTGGCAGACCTTCAATTTGGACTTCTGAATCTCGATCAAGGACCACGTATGAACACCGTTAGTAACATAACAAGGACCACGTATGGCCATAAAAATGTTACCATAACCGTTTTTAATAGATTTATATCACGGGAAAACTGCTAGTGCATTAATAATGTGAAAGAGTTGTTTGTAATTACAGCTTAATGATTAAAACCCCTTCAGTGATCTCATGGAACCTACGCTACGTTTTATATCAGCTTAAACCAGTTCTTCTTTGATAAGTTTCGACTTGGAGTGGACCATAAGTGATTTATGTAATATCCCCGCTCCACTTGTTTTGCTGTAATATTTGCGTGACCGTAAAATATATAGTCGACCAAGTAACTGTACTTACCATATTATGTGAGAGTTCCTATGTATATCAGAATGAAAGCGATAAGGCCGATTGTCACATTTAATTGTACTTTGATGTTTTAAGCCGACAACTATCATTGAATTTAACCTTAACCACAGATTACTTAATAGTTACTTCGTAACAGATACTGCATCCCGTACAAAATCTTGGTACTTACCGCGATTATAGCCACAGATTATACTACTCCGTCTCCTTAAGAATGTGTGCGTGCCGTCAGTGACAAGAGCTGGCAGTTTGGATAACAATTTTTTTTCTACATGTTGTTTTACCATTTTGTCGGGATAATTGCTATATATTATATCCATGCAAACTTTCTAGCACTAATATTCCCTAAGCTAAGCCACGTACGGACAAGGACAGACGGACAAGGCCAAGGCCAAGTACATGGCATGCAGGAGGCCTGCCTTAACCGTAATGACTAAAAATTAGATTTAAGAATACTACTGTTTTTTAGGCTTTTATTATTATTATTATATTATTATAAGATCTAAACATGTCTCTTTTCGATATCCTAGGATGTAGGAAGCAGGGGTGGAGTTGTTTCTGACTCATGTAGTTACTTTTGGGTTACCAGTGATAAGGATAAGCTATGTTTTAGTCTAGATAGCTAACCTAGTGGTAATTTACTAGATTTTAATAACCCAACATTTAATTAAACGAAAAAGTTTTTCAGGTGCACCAGATGGAGTTCGACCAAATCAAATCCTGCTTCAGCTTGGCCGATAACGGGCAAGGGGGGCTAATACGAAATTCGATTTTTTTTTGAACGAAACGGCACGATTCGAATTTCGAAAATCGATTTTCGTAGTATAAGGATAGGGACTATTTAGGTTAGCTGGTTCTTGGTGGTGGTGATTTGTCTTAGAGATACGTAAAACAGTGCTCCGAAAAGTAATGCCATATCACATTACATCTCGGGAAATGTTTAATTATTACATTGAGATATCACATCACTCGTAACATCACCCACTGCCGGACTATCATATCATATATCATCATATTGCAGTTCGCATTCATTTTCACTATCACACCATCACATTCAATTAATATCATACCAACGACGCATTTTCATCACGGTAAGACGCGCATCACGCCATTACCACGCTCGGGGAATATATCGCAACGGGTGATGGTTGGTGCTTTTTTCTGCCGAGTGATGTGTAATTTGCTTTCACATGTCTAATTTGTCTCCATGAAGAAGAAAAGGCACTTACCATAATTTTAACTGCTTGATTCCAGGAGAAAGCACTGGTCCAAGTATTACTTTTATCCTTTTAGCACTATGCAATAACTTAAATTTTACCTATGCTGAATGTTGGAGTTCGTTAAAGTAACGAGGTAAGTTAAAAATCACAAGCAATCTTAAAATTAAACCGGAAAATTTTACATCCATGCAAAGATTTTTATCGGAATTGGAAACATTTGACAACCGAATTAAAAATTCTAAAAAAATACAATAAATTTACAGGAGTGTTTATAGTTACCTAACCACCTGATGTAATATTTTGGATTAATTTTGAGACATCCTCTAAGTGATATTGCATTTATTAATTAAAAAGAGCTTGTTACTGTAACGAACTGACGAAGTGTTTTAACTGGTTGACTAATGTAATTATCAGTATTATCACACATATCCGTATGGTGGAACTCAAATAGAAAATGAATCACTCTCGTAACTATATCGCTGATAAAGTTTTTTAATAATGATACTTAATACCTAGAATATTTGGCAAATTAAAGGCCTGATAAAGCATGACTTGGGGCCGGAATTCCCGTGGCAGATTTCAGGCTGTTACAGGGACTTCTTATTCTTCTTCTTCATATTAATATATACATTACTAGCTGTTGTCCGCGACTCCGTCCACAAAGAATAGGGGTACGTATAAAAAATAGCCTACGATCTATTCTCAGACCTACCGAGTACAGAGAAAATAGTTTCATAAGAGTCGTTCGGTGGAGTTCGATAACAAATACCGTGACACGAGATTTTTATGTATTGAAGAGACCACTACATATTAGAGTAGATTAAAAGTAGCGGTATCTAAACAACGGGCGGTTTTGTCGCTGAAGAGCGATCTCTTTCAGATAACTGTTGAATAGTTGAAAATGTGAAATAGAGATATGACATGAAAACAATAAAAAGTTAATAGTTAACAATTTCTCATTTAATCAGTTCAGTGTTATAATCATCATCATCATCATCCCCGCTTATATACGTCCCACTGCAGGGCACAGGCCTCTTCTCAGAATGAGAGGGCTTGGACCCTAGTTCACACGCAGGCCCAGTGCGGATTGAAAACTTCACACACACTATTAAATTTCTTCGCAGGTGTATGCAGGTTTCCTCACGATGTTTTCCTTCACCGTAATGCTCATGGCAAATTTCAAATGTAATTTCGCACATAAATTGCGAAAAACTAATTTTTAAGATTATCTCGAAGAGATTGCACATTCGCGATAAGACTGCCTGTTGTTTAATTCTACTCTATACTTTAACAGATTTTTTTTTTAATTTATTACAGAATACTGATTTATCGATATAATTTATATCGAAAGTCGTTAAATGAGAAGTCCTATGACAGCCTCGAATTGCCACGGGAATTCCGGCCTCTCATCGTGATCTTCATTTTTCGGAAGACACGTGTGTTTACCTGTAGGTAGGCCTCCAACAAGATGGAGCGACGACCTGGTTAAGGTTGCGAGATCGCGTTGGATGCGGATGGCACCCGTTCTGTTTGCGAGCCTTGGGGGAGGTCTATGTTCAGCAGTGGACGTCTTACGGCTGAAATGATGATGATGATGATGAAGTATGCTTATGTTTATTCTTTTTCACTAGGATCGTGTCACGAATTTTCATACAAAAGGTGATTTTATTGAGCTGTTTCGTCAACATTTGCGTCCAACTGGACGGCGCAGACTTCCTCTTAATGTAAAACCCTAGTTTTATATTGACTAACAACATAATAAAAATTGGTAGAATGCAGTTATCACTATTTGTTTGATAAGTTTTTTACTTTTCCGTCACGCGCCTGAATCTGAAAATCGTATACCTCTGTGGAACTATTATCACTATCACTATCTGTTAGCGATTGATGCCTAAATTTCAGTATCGCATCAAGTTTTTTAATACATTTGGCATTGTTCACAAATTTTTGAAGTAGGTATGTAAACGTAGAGTCAAAGTTTCAAATTTAAAGAAAAAACAGAACGTAAAGAAGACGAAGCTTTTACTTTAATAAAAACGCTTGTCCGTGTTCTCGTAAGCCCGCTGATCTAGATAGATAGTGACCAGCCCGTGACGAAGCTCCTGCAACCTAATTACAAGTGAATACCTAAAAATAATTTTATGAGGTTATTATTTCCATGCAACCCGGCGCTCGTGAATAATGTCGCGTATTCCGAAATATACTGCACCGCCATTTTCCCCGTGCCGCATAAGTTTTACATCAGAACGTAGGAGCTTAGTCACGTATATTCGCTGGCCGGGTAGGCCGACTTTGCGATAAAAATTAGCCCCAGCTGAAATCCGGACTCATAAATGCGTTAATAAATTACGCCGGAACGATTAACAAAGTTGTAATCCGATTCCGAGTTGCCGCCAAGCTTTCCCGCGCTGACTGACCGGACCGCCATCTTTGTAACGAACTTTTTTCGAATTCAAATCCGGAAGTAAGTGTACTGGAATTTAATAAACAGCCAAATTGATTGGTGCTATCATTTTCATGTGATGTGCTAGTGTATTTTTAAACTTGATTGCGCGGAAGGGTAAGATGATATTTTCTTTATCGGGTTCGATCTGCGGTTTGTTTTCAAATTTACAGCTAAACGCTTGTTTGCCAAATTGTGAAGAGACTAATTATTACACAGAAATACGTTAAATTGGGCTTGGCAGAACTGCTGGATTTGTCACAAGATGCGACGGCCGAGTATATTAAACGCTAGACCATCGAGAATATCAACTGACGCAACTTCTTACCGGAATCTTGCTATTTTCGGGTTTGAACCGTTATTTTGAATTTATCCATCCCGTTATTTTTGAGTAGGAGTTTTATTCCTGTTATCAGGTGTTATTTATAGATGGTTGGGTACTTAAGATTTGAATCAGCAAGAGGTCGTATAATTTTCGCTTGCTACTTTCCTTGTAGTTGATGGATATAGGATGATTTAGGTTACTTGGTTGACTAAATAATTCAAGAAACAGGGCAAGGATGAATTCCAGCAGGCACAATGAGCCGATCCCTGGAATTCTTGGACAGTTATTAATTAATGTTTGCGTTAAAATAGTTGTTCGCTAACATTATTGGAATGTGCTAAAATAATAATGATCCACGGATGGGGTATACTAGTAGGTACCTATAGCTGTGATTCTGTACAAAGACCTGTCAAGTGCGAGTCGGACCTGCATGTAGAAAATCAAACAGACTAGGTCTTGGTACTGTTCATAAAGAACAGTCACTGACAGACAAATTTTCTTTTTCTAAAATGACTCACGCTTGACCGGTCCTTAGTATTTTTTGATGTACAAGTACACTTTTCTTAATTAACTTTCCGAGTTTGAAATTCATATAAAACTCAAAAAGGCTTAAAATAAACTAAACTAAAATCAAAACATCGTCAAGATTTCCTGCCACTACTGCAAATTCAGATGCCGCCAGCTATAAAAGTTTTGCTAAATAAACACCTTAGTTAGATATAATTCAGTCGGTGACATAACGTCAAAAATAGATCAAGTATTATAGGATTTGCCGTCAGAGTTAATCGCCATTCGGTTAAACCTATTAAGCTTTGGTTAACTGCGGCGCCAGCCTTTCATCGTCGAAAGTAGTCCTTGTATATTGCACAAGACGATCATAGTATTCGTAGAACTAAACGGTAAGAATCTAGAATAGCAGCCCTTCCAGATGGTGGACGGACGATCTGGGTATGATTACGGGAAGCCGTTGCCTATGGTAACACAAAAAGATCGTCGTCGAGATTAGCCATAGTTAGGGAGCAGCATGGTAAAGCTCCCAAGTAACACATAACTGAAAATTTAAAAATTTAAAACCCCCAACGCAATTAGGTTGAACATATTTAAAATAAAGTAATGCCCATTTTGCGTCTAAGATCCCTTCCACCGCAGCTAACCAAAGAGCTGATAACATTTGAAACGGCTGAATATATTTTGATGACACAGGTCTAAGAACCATCGCCAAAAACCTGCTTTCAGATAAAAAAACCGCATCCAAATAGGTTCACTCGTTAAAGAGCTATGATACCTCAGACACACAGACATAGCGGTCAAACTTATAACACCCCTCTTTTTGTGTGGGTGGTTAAAAAGCGCCGTATAAGCATTAGTTGAATTACTCTCCACAGGGCCAGACTTAAGAGGTCTGGAGCCCCCGGGGCATGGAAGGAGTGGAGGCCCCTTTTCGAAGTCTCTATTGTGGGGTTCCCTCTATAGTGGCCCAGGGGCTGTGACCTAAATCCGGCTCTGATTGTCCTCAGTAGAATCCTAAGCTGTACATGCCTAACTGAACAAAAGCGTTAGAAGCGATATTTCAGCTGGTAAAACTCTCTCCTCAAGGTAGATGACCTCGGTGAAGATCGCAGGAGGCTTCAGTGGCGTCTTTTGGACGAGCCCTATGTCCAGCAGTGGACGTCTTTTAGTTGAAAATGATGATAGTAAAAGGCCGTAGCTAAAAAAAGCAATTATGATGTTCGGCAACTGTGTGATTGTGTTTTAAAACTATGGCTCTTTTGAACACCAGCGATGCCTAAAGTTGTTAAGAGCTGCCGTGCCTATAATAGAATAGAATAGAATAATTTTATTTCAGGCTGCATAGACCCATATAAAAATACCTTAAAGACTAACATACATATTTATATTAATGTCATATATCCATATAGTCGTTCGAACGAAAGCTACAACAAACACAGGAAAGCTTTTCCCATAATATCATAGAGTGGCTAAAAACAAAAAGTCGTGTCTGGAAAATTACATATTATGTTTTATAATAAAAATCCAAAATATAATTCTCACAGATGGCATAGGCTTTATCTCAGAATGAGAGGGTTTGGGCCGTTGTTCCCACGTGGGCCCATTACGGATTGGGAACTTCACACACGTCATTGAATTTCTTCGTTGTTGTGTACAGGTTTCCTCACAATTTTTTCCATCACCGTGAAGCTTCAAATGTAATTTCTCATGTAAATTATGAAAAACTCAAAGGTGTGAGCCCGGGCTCGAACCCACGACCCTTTGCTTGAGAGGCCATAGTCAAACGACTAGGCTACCACGACTTTTTTTAAAGGTAAAATAATTTTGGATAAAACTTCACTATACTCTCTTACAGACCACAAAGACTTGATAGAGAATGAACAAGATAGAGAAGAGTTCCTCACTTGTTAATTCAATTAATCTGCAAACCCATGATCAAAGCTTTTAAGTAGGTACATCAAAATGTGTCGCCGTACGCTGGCACTATCCGACGGTTATTGCCACGTCTGTCCAGAGTCATAACCGCTCGTATAAATGCGACTATAAAACAGAAAATTATAAATAGAACGCCCGACCGATCCCAATTAAGATACCTGCGGGATTTGTTGGATTTAAAAATTCTTCATTGACTCGTTTCTTTCATCTGTTCATATACGTTTAACTAGGCACAGGCCTATTCATTGAGCCACTACAGACATAGGCAACTTTATCGATGTCACTTCGTTTCCGATAATTTCATTTGGACTGTCTATCGTTTGCCCGAATTTCATGTGCAATAACGTATTTTGTAATAAAGTAATTTATTTCTGAAACAGTATTCTGTTCAGAATTATTCTACTACCAACTGCTGCAATTAATGGTGATAGGCAAAGAGGAGGGAAAGAGGCGTGCTAGGAGAAGAAGTCCTGGCTTCGCATCCACGAATGGACAGGAATAACCAGCGTTGAAGAGCTATTTTGCTAGCCTAGAGTAGGGAGGTCGCAGAGCTGACGGCAGACCTCCGGTAATGGAGAGCCATAAGAAGATAAATTGAAAATTTGCAGTTTGAAAACTTCACACCGACTAAGTACCTACTTAATAAGTTGCTTCCCCAGTATGTCGAGTTTTTCGATGTTTTTCTTTACTTACATACTTTATTTTAAAATCTTCATCAAACTCATCAATTTTAAATGTTTATTTAGCCCGTTTTACCTTTTATCTGCGTCACGGAGTGCGTTCGTATTTGTCTTGTCACATCGAGATGATGGATGTTTATTTAGCATTGCAAGTGCATTACTAATTCGCTGCTGAAATCTAAATTTAAACAGTTTTTCTTTAATTTTGTCGTATAATAAATTATACAGTCGGTTGAGGTCTACGTCAGCTTACGTCAGCTCTTATAGATCGTGTATTGCAAGAAAAATCGTGCTAATTTCATTATATATATCATATCATCATCAGCCTATGTTCGTCCACTGCTGGACATAGGCCTCTCCCATGGCACGCCACTGAGCACGATCCTCGGCCACTCTCATCCAGCTCTTGCCAGCCGCCCTGCGAAGATCATCGCTCCACCGAGTCTGAGGACGTCCCACGCTACGTTTGCCGATCCGTGGTCTCCACTCAAGAACTCGTCTACCCCGACGGTTAACACGCTGAAGTGGCAACCGTAACCGTCGGGGTATAAATCCCACCCTTAGCCCACCGGCTATGTCGATAACTTTGGTTCTCTGTCTGATCATCATCCCAGTCTATATACGTCCCGCTACAGGGCACAGGCCTCCTCTCAAAATTAAAGAGTTTGGGGCGTAGCCTCAGTACGGATTGGGAACTACGCGCACACCATTGAATTTCTTATCAGGGGTGTGTAGGTTTCCTCAAGATGATTTCTTAGATCATGAAATGCTTTGGGATATCTATTGGTATGTGAATGAGTGACTAGTACTCGTATATATGTTAAACTCTTTATTGTGCATAAACATGTGTACAAAGGTGAACTTATACCTTAAAGGGATCGTTACCAGTTTAAACTTTGAACGATAACAGGATGATAGGTTTAACCGCCATTCATTCAGCCAGGTTTTTCAGATATGTAGATTAAAGAATATTGAAGCCGCTTTCAACCGATTGGGTATCAATGAGGGAGGCCCATGTCCAGCAATGGTCGTCATACGGCTGAAATAATGTTGAACAAGCCACTTTTCGTGTCCCATTTCCTACCATTTGTCTTCCAGCTTCAGCATCGTTCTTAAGTAAATCGAGGAACGTCCTAAATACCAATTGAAATAGGCACTAATTCTAGGAATGCCATCATCAATATAGCAAAGTGTCTACATGTCTTGACTGTCTCATTTGATATATCATGTTTTGAATTTATAGCGAGGGCTTAGTATATTTGGTAGGCGATTTGAATTAGTACTGTTCTGACATTTCCTGTTGACAAATAGTGGATTTATTAGTTAAATATTGGTACATACTGTCTCCTGCATATCCATATTATTCAACATAATGTCAAATAGATGCAATCAGAAACGTCAGACAAGATGCTAACATGTTTTACACTACATGAATGATGATGATATTGATTCATCACCTCAATAGCTGGCAGTTCACTTGGTCCGTTTCTCGAGGAACTTTTTGCCACGCATGGTGAAACTTTGGAATAGTGTCGAGCATTTCCAGATTGGTACAACTTGGGGATCTTCAAAAAACCGGCCTACTCTTTTCACAAAGGTCCGGCAACGCATCCGTAGCTCAACTTGTGTTGTGCGTGTCCATGGGCGGGACTGATTGTTTTCCATCAGGTGACTCGCCATCTCGTTTGCCCCATATCAATTAAAAAGTTAGTAGCAGTGGTCGTTAGTTAGTTAGGTTGAGTTTATTTGCGTTTTGTTTTGAAACGGTTGTGTTCTCGGCTTTGTTTCCGAGCTAAGCCGTAGACAGACGGACAGAGAAGACGAAATAAGGGTTCCGTTTTTACCATTTAATAGATTACGTCTCAAGCACTTAAGTCTCTGGTTAGTTAAGAAGAAAAGCGTTACTGTTAAAGCTTCCTCCATCCATCAATGCATGGTCACCTAACATTTGATGTAGTCAAGTAGTTTCGGCAAGTATCATCATATATCGCTTTAGCGAGGAATTTGACATGTCTCACGTCCAAGCTGGCTTAAGAAACTGACTTGTCAAAGAGGTTTTAGGCTCATAGACTAAACTATGTGTAGGGTGATAATTATTTTAATTAAAAACTGATTTTCTAAATAATCACAATCTAAAAAAATAGACGTTTTGTTTCATGTAACTGGGATTTAAACGTGATCACCACCGAATATACCGAGAATACCGTGTGTGTATATGCTGTAGCCAAACGGATTAGCTCGTTGAAATGGCAATGGGCAGGCCATATAGCACGTAGAACAGATGGCCGTTGGGGGCCAAAAGTTCTGGAATGGAGACCACGGACTGGCAAGCGCAGCGTGGGACGTCCACCAACGAGATGGACGGACGATTTGGTGAAGGCCGCAGGTTCAGGGTGGATGCAAATCGCTTCCAACCGTAATGATTGGGCATCAATGAGGGAGGCTTATGTCCAGCGGTGGACGTCCTACGGCTGAAATGATGATGATGATGATGATATGCTGTTGGTTCTCCAAAAATAAATAAATAATTACCAGAGATGTGCAAAATACTATATGAAATGTATTTAAATACAAAATGCAAATACTTCTTGATTTTCTATTTTAAATGCAAAATACAAAATACTTTTTAGTTATGTATTTTAAATACTAAATACAAAATACGTATTTCCAAAATACTTTCCCAAATAAAATACTTTTAGATTTTAACTGCCTGTTCATTCAGGTTTAAATGCCTAAGTTTTTTTTAACAAAGTATATTTCTTTAGATTTTAATTTTGTAACCAAACCGTAGATCGTATTAGCTGACATGTCAATAAAATTCAAAACACAGGCGCTATCCTCCGCATTTATTATTTATTTTCAAATAAAAAAAGAAAAACTGACTATCTCACTGGCTGACTCATCGATGCTAATCCTTTAACCCTTGGATCTAGAAACCTGATTTTAATAATGTAGATTGTAGACAGTAATATAATAAAACGATTTCATCGAAATTTTCAAGGGACAAGGAGTTTAACAATGAAAGCGAAACTGCTTGCACAAGCTAGTAAGTAAGTAAACACTTAGAATGTTGTACAGTAAACTTATCAGTTCAGTGTTGCCATATTGAGGGAAATAACTCATAATTGTTTATCAAATTTATTGATTTTGTGGGCTGAACTTAACAAAAAGTATTTTGCATTTTGCAAATACAAAATATGTTGCAAAAGGTATTTCAAATAAAATACAAAATACTTTTCCTAGAAAAGTATTTAAATACAAAATAGAAATAGGTATTTTGCATTTTGTATTTTGCATTTTAAGTACTAGTATTTCAAATAAGTCACATCTCTGATAATTACGTTCCTATTCAGAATTAGCCAGTAGTATATATGTATAATCTCGGATGCCTAACCTGTTAAATGGAGAATTAACTGCTTCCACTTGTCCGGACAACACGGGACATTGTTGTGCTGGCCCGTCGCCAAATCGCAATTATTTTATATTAGGTATCCAGTAATTATTTCATTCACGCCGAGTGTGAAATGGCTTCAAGCTAGCCGCCATTTAGGTCAGTTTTGTTGAAAATAGATGCTTGAAAGTGAAAAAGAATGTTAAGGTCGTATGTGATTTGCATTTACTCTTTGTTATGCACTGTGGTAGGTTGCAGATGATGTGAGGGCTTATAAAAATTAGTAAAAAATATTTATTTCAAGTCACTAACCCATATAAAGTACTACAAGCCAGTCTTAGATCACCCTGCCCAATAGCAGGGAACTAGGCGATATTTGTTTGTTTGTTTGTGTTTGATATTTGTAGATTAAGTGCGGACTGGAAGACGCAGTGTAGGTAGGCCTCCAACAAGATAAAGTGTCGACCTGGTTAAGGTTGTGGGATCGCGTTGGATGCAGATGGCACGGGACCGTTCTGTTTGGAGAGCCTTGGGGGAGGCCTATGTTCAGCAGTGGATGTCTTTCGGCTGAAATGATGATGATGATGATGAAGTGCTTTTCTTTTTTGCAAAATTTTCTTTTGTGTGTATAAGTTAAACTGAATTGAATAAAGAATAATTAAAATCAAAATAAATTTAAATTGACGTATATTATAGTTAAATTAAACTAAAGTACGTGGGCGACCGAGCTCCGCTCGGGCTGAAACTCGGTACCAAGCGTTTTCCCAGAGATAAGACCAAGCTAGATCAATATTTCATCCCCGAAAACCCCAAAAAACCAAATTTCACCGAAATCGTTGGAGCCGTTTCTGAGATAGATAGATAGATTATTGTGATCATAGTTCATAGTTTATCACAATTGTGTGACACTGGGTAAAGATCTCTTGGTTTCACTTTTGGGCATTTGATTTTTTTTTTTGGAATTATATCCAAAATAAACATATATCTTAAGCCAAAGAAAATTAAGTAGGGCTCTTTTCTAATTGTACTGGTCCAGGTCAAAAGTAGACACAAGTATTTAAACTTGTACAGTTAGTGATTATTAATGTCGTTCCCGAGCCAACTTTTTCGTATGCGCTTGCGCGTGCACCGTGAATGAATTATGGGTTACGCTTTCCATGTAGTTACTTTGTCGTAATAATTAAACATTCCAAACCAACTACCTTTTGCAAGCGTAAATCAGTCCTAAATATAATTTTCTTTGAAAATGCTGCGCCACCATTCCATCTTTTATTTCATACATTTAGAACCCGATTTTCAAAAATCGATGCATGTCATCAATTCTTATTTACGACTAGCTTTTTCCTGCAACTCCGTCCGCGTAGGTATAGATACAATCTATCCCGCGGGTATTTCCAAAAATCCCTTTTCGCTGCCACCTCTATGATCCTAAAACATGACATCTGCCAAGTATCAAAAAAATAATGAATGACATAGTTGTAAACTAAAATTTGAGTTACTAAGCTTCATCTGTTTCGCTTTTCCTTTTTTAACCTTTTCAACGCCAACGACACATATAGGTGTCACAAAGTACATTGTCAAAGTGATCTTGACACAATGACATAAGATTCAAAGCAGGTTTACTTTTTGTCGAGGCTGGCGTTGAAAGGGTTAAACGTTTCAATGATGCTTATCCCTTGATGCTTTTTTGTTTGTGGGGGTGTACTTAAGTTTGAAGAAAATATATTACTATCCCATAGGAAGTTCTTTGAAGTAGGTTTTAGATAAAATTATGTTGTTTGTTCTTTACTGATAAACTTAGTTCTGTAAATATATTCGTTAGCGTATGAATTATACTTCTATCTTATCTTGTCGGCTAAAACATTTGAAATATTGTAACAATATAAAATATTTGATTCAACTGACAATAACCTGTCTAAATAATTCCGACACTGACACTACTGATACTAACTAATGGCTTTTAAAAATCGAACCCTTTTTTCTTCCAGACCTTGATTCCAACTGGCCAGCATCACTTAGCTATTGTTCCGCGTTCGAAACAAAACAAACAGTTCAAACTCTCAATACTAACAAAACACGCATTCGAAATAGCAATGTTTAGCCTAGCAACAGTAGCAACACTAAACGTACTCGTAGATTTGGCGTAAAGTACGAAAACAAGTAGAAATTAATGAGGGCGTCACCTTCTTCATGTAACTCACATTTTTGACATATAGAATATACCAACTATTTGAAAATAAAAAATTTTAATTATTTTTTCAACTTTTGTCAGTTGTTTCTTTTTTATGATGGCAATTTATTATTATCTGTTTTAATGGTGATGGATGATGCAAATCTTACTTGTTCCGCACTGGGCTTGCCTGGGAACTACGGCACAAACTCTCTCATTCTGAGAGGAGGCCTGTGCCCAGCGGTGGGACGTATATAGCCCTTTCGAACCCAAACATGTATGAAAAGTGTTATAATAAATGGACCTTGTGAAATGTACTAATATTATCTTTAAATTTAGAATCCCCAAAATGATATAAAGTTCAAATTTAATTGCCATTAAACGTCACGATCGTAGAGGTAACGCCACCAGAGTTGAGGCCACGCACACAACCACATCTCATGTAATGACAGCGGAATTTTAACGTTGTTAAAACGTTTAAGAGGCTGACAACACCTAATTTTGTTGAAATTGATGTCATTTAAACAGTTTTTTAAGAAAAACTGTTTGTTCTAGCATATCAAAAAATTATATGTTAATAACTCATCATATTTCAAAGACCGTGGACGGACTCGATACATAATTGGACGAAATCGGCTCGATAGAAAATAATTGCAAAGATAGGTCTTAAAATCATCATTAAACGGTTCTATGTCTTTATTTTTTTGGCGTATGCGTCTGCAATTAAAAACATGAAGTGAACATATTCATACCTAAACCGCTAACGAGTCATATTTCACAAATAATCCACAGTTTTTTTTTAATTCAATATTTGCCCGATAAATTTCAATATACCCGGCTGCCCAGTCATAGCGGCATCTCGTTTACTCCGATACAAATAGACAGTGTGCGCCGACGTTGGTGTTGACAGCGTCTTAACGACACCTATATCAACCGGGTTCGAAGGGGTTGCTGGGATGATGATGATTTATTTTAACATTGAACTTAGCTAAGTAACGCCTGAATCTCTAGAGGTATACCTCTAGTATTAAAAGGAACACTGATATCACTTATTACTGTTACAGAATCATTGCCTTTATTCTCTGAGTTGGTTAAGTCTGATGTTGGATTCGTCTCCAGTAACGCCTTGTATTTATAATTTTTCATATACATAGATAGACAGATACAAACTTTATCAGAACAAATATATAACAAAGCTAATACATATATTTTTATGTATAATTTACAATTTATTTTGCCGCTTCTATTCGTAATGATAGGGCATCAATGAGGGAGGCGATATCGGGTTGCATAATTTTTGAAAGTCATAATGTAATGTTTATCATAATGTATTGTTATTTATATCATAACTCTTTTTAATCTGAATCCATTAATTGTACACAATTGTTATAAAACAAACCTAACCTAACCTATAGAGTCATATGGTGACCATTTAAACATTTCTGAAAAAAATACGGTTTCGCCAAAAATCATGACAAACATTACATTATGACTAAAAATTTTATGCCACCAGACACGGCCTTAGGGTGGCCTATGTCCAGCAGTCAACATCTTACGGCTGAAATGATGATGATGGTAACATTTGAGACTACGGACCCACGGAACCCTAAAAACAATAGCCAAACGAACCGTGCTAAGTACAGGTGAGCGTAACTGATGTAAACCGAGTCAATGCCGTAAATCACCCGCTCCCATTCCTTCGAATTAAACGAGTACGAGTTTATTTACTTTACATCTCGACGTGTTCACATAATATATTGGAGCCTTTGAACTGAGTTACGATGGTGTTACCAATTTAACGGCTACTTCGGATGCACAGTTATTTGCGATGTTTTAACACCCTGTTTACAATTTGTATTAAAGACAATCTATTCATACCTTTATCTACATCTCAGTAAACTTTTCTTGTCAGGCTTGTGTACGAACATGTCGCTCTCGCATCAGTGATCAGGCTAATCAGCCACGTAAGGTTGTAGGTTGAGAACTTTTGGGCCCCAACGGCCATCTGTTCTGCGTGCTATATGGCCTGCCCATTGCCATTTCAATGAGCTAATCCGTTTGGCTATGTCGGTGACACAAAAGATCCCTACGGGTCGAAGTGTATCCGCAAGGACCCCTAATACTACTAATGTCGGTGACCCCTGTTCTTCTACGGATCTCCTTGTTCCTGATTCAATCCCGTAGAGAAACTCCGTGCATAGCACTCTCCATAGCTCGTTGAGCGACTCTGAGCCTATTCATCAGGCCCATTGTGAAGCACCACGTCTCGGATCCATATGTCATCACTGGCAACATACACTGATTTAAAACTTTTGTTTTGTTTTTGTTTTGGGCTGGCAGGCGTAGCGTGGGACGCAGTGGCGTAGCTAGTTAACCAAAGGCCCTGGGGCAAAAAATAAACTAGGGCCCCAACCCGTGTTTGCTTACATGATAAGACGAGTAAGGATGAATGCACTTTAAATTCACTAGACTCGCGCGCTTGTAAATTCACTACTAGCGTTTTATAGCCGCGTTTCTCATAGGTCCGCGTTTATAGTTTGTAAGTCAGAGTCCGAGGGGCCCCCTGAGCTTGGAGGCCCCGGTGCACTGCCCCGCTTGCCCTGCGGTAGCTACGCCACTGGTGGGACGTCCACCAACGAGATAGACGGACGATTTGGTGAAGGCCGCAGGTTCAGGGTGGATGCAATCCCCTTCCAACCGTAGTGATTGGGTATCGGTGAGAGAGCCAGCCTCCCATCGGCCTATGCCCAGCAGTAGTCGTTCTACGACTCAAATGATGATGATGATGATGATACAGACATATAAAATCGTACCACGACTGATTGACGTCACACAGTCTATACTACTGGAGCTGACTTAAAAGTAGACGGACAAACTGAGACATATAGGCTTGATCAACAAGTTGCAAGTTCCTGGAGTTGGCTAGAAATTTAGTAGATATAATAAGTACCTATTTTGAGCCCTGTGTTTGGTCAATGAAACAGAGTAGGAACTAAACATTAGATAGCTATAGGTATTGCAACTATTAAAAATATTGTAATTTTTTTCAATGTTTCTCCCGGCTCCGGCTAACTGTTCAAACATTTTTATTAATCTCGACGTCTTCCGAATATTGGCGATCCGGTAAAATAATTAAAATAAAACTCTAAGTAAATAATTAAAAAAAATTTCTTCAAAGCGACCTTTACTCAGCTAGAAAGATCATAATAGGTCGGGGCAAAACTATTTTCGTATTTTTAATGTACCTATTATTAGAAATCAAACCTCTTTGGTTGTGCTGAATGTAACTGGCTGGTTTTAATACCATTTTAATGTTGACATTCTGAAGATGCAATAAATAAAAAAAAACTAGTTCCCGCCATTTTTCAATTGTTTTTCAAGCAAGCAAAATAAACGTATGTGGCGAAGAAATTCGGTACATTTTAAAGTTTAAAAAAAAAAGGTAAAAATGCGACGAACGCCGCGCGCGAATAAAATTTTTGCGGTTTATGGACCTAATGCGGTATCAGTAAGAGTAGCACAAAATGTGGTTCAAGCGTTTCAAGTCTGGAAATTTTAGTGTGAAAGATGAGGTTTTTATTATGAAACATTTTCCTTTGTATTATGAAAAATACGAAAATACTTTTGCGCCGACCTAACGAAAACTAACTATTAAGTTTATTTTGTTCTCATCACGATTAAATAAAAAATTTGGAAAGCTTACCATTTCAACACTGGCATGCCACAATTACTTTTTTTACAGCCCAAATCAAGTAAAGCCGGCTATAAAACAGTAATCCTGTCATAAGCCTGTAAACGCAGAATTTTCATATAACGATGCAAGACGATGTATTAATAGATTGGGCCAACGTTCGTGATGTTGGTACCACCGTCTGATATGATATTTTAAACCTATACTACAAGTAGGAACGCGTAGACGTTGGTGGATCAGCGGGTATCCGGGTCCCGAAAAAAAAGTTAAATTTGTGCTCTGTGGTGTTGTGATTTGTGCGCGGTAAGTTTTTAAATTTGGAACTTAGCTAATAATGTCCTGTGGATTTTTTGACATGTAACCTGATGCTCGATTGTTTTATTATAATAATAATGAATGAATAAGGTAGAGTAATTTTACGATTTGATAGAGTTTTTTTTGACAAATATTTGTGCTAAGCGTAATCGTAAAATTACTGCCATAACGTCAGTAGGGACGATGACACCATTAACGAGGTACTTTTTATGAGCTGTCAAAACACGGATTTTCCCATAGATTATTGGCATTTATTAGTAAATGTCACAACTATGCTAGCTCAATTGAGTAACTATTTATTCATTTTAAAGCAGCTAAAAAATATTGAAAGTTAATCAGGTTGGCTTGGTTTTTTTTTTACAGTATCATCTCTGTTGTTTGGTGTGTTTTGTTTTACACATATCAAGTGACTGTTCAAACAAAACCCGCTAACCTATTTAAGAGGTTCCATACTGTGAACTAATTTTGCGTCAGTGGTTATACATGAGAGTTCGAGATTCTATCTCAATATTGTCTTTATTTTTGTGCATTTCGCTGTAGAGTGATATATCCGTACAACAAGTGATTTTTTTATAAATAGCGATTTTAAATCAGTGTTAAAATGAGGTCATAGTTTCCCATACGTCTTTTGATTAGCTATGACTAATGATATTATCGTAGCTCTTCGAATTAAAACTACTCTGACTCCCATGTAGGGTTACCATATGACAGGCGTTTGCCACATTTGACAGGCATTTTAAGGTTTAGACAGGCGTGCGGCCGGCATTGGTCTGAGACAGGCATTTTTAAAAATTTATTAGAAAATAAAGAACTATTAAAAAAAATAATGTCCTCTGACAAATATCAGTAATAAACATCCTTCTTCATTATTATCTATTGGCTTATTACTTACAGCGTTTTGCTTTAGACAGGCATTTTTCTGAAAAATCAGGCATTTTAGGTACCATAGACAGGCATCCCTCTATTTACATAATAATATGGTAACCCTACTCCCATGAGATAGGTAGACACGTTTAAGGTCACGGGTGAGCAAAGTAATTGTTTTAGTTCATTTACAATTAATAACATAAGAAAGCCGGGTCGATGTATGTATGCCCGACATGTATCGAACCAATCCATGGTACTTCAAGGTCGGCTCGAACAGAAAGCCGACCACAAAAGCAAAAAGAAGTTCACGGTTGGCTGTCCATTCGAAGCACATTGAAAAAGACCCACGGATTGGGTTCTAAATATATCGTCAGTGACCCGTGTCTCTTGTTTTAGTAATTTTGACAGTCCTAGCTGGAAATTGAGTTATTTATCTTGTGAACTGAGGATCGAGGAGTTCTTGAAACCACGGACTGGAAAGCGCAGCGTTGGACGTCCACTAACAAGATGGACGGATGATTTGGTAAAGGCCGCAGGGTCGCGGTGGATGCAAGCCACTTTCAACCGTAATGATTGGCTTTCAATAAGGGACGTCTATATTCAGCAGTGGACGTCCTACGGTTGAAATGATGATCATGACTGTATTTTTAACTTACCTGGCAACCGGACATGAAGCTTGTTTTATTTACTCACTAGCCTTTATTCGCGGCTTCTCACGCCTGTCTAAACCATTACAACTGGTAGTTTAATTCCCAAAAATTACATCGTGGCGTTCATTTACATTGTTAGACACAAGCGGTATGAGTGATTGACTAACAAACATCCAAAAATCTCTACAAACTTTCTCATTCATATTAGCAGGATAGGTACAGTCAGCTGCAGAGAAAAGGTACTCCTCTGTAACGGCGGCAACCACACCAAGGGGATACCTTTTTTCTGCAGCTGACCGTACAATCTGAACCTTAACTACTCACATAAACATTATCCAACTGTACGTACTATAATATGATATGGGAGAACTTACTAGTCAAAAATGTACAAAGTAGTATTGTGTTTCTATCATCAAATCAGCCAAAAGACGCTCATTGCTGGACAAAGGCCTCCCTCAAAGAGTTTCGCAATGATCGGAAATGCACTGCCTGCTTCCAAGTAGTTCCGGTAACCTTTACCAGGTCGTCGATCCACCTTGAGTGATGGAGCGAGCTATGCTCGGAGTTTCCCAAATCGAATTAGGAATGTGGAAATACGCAGGAGAACCAAAGTTACAGATATTATTATACATAGCTCGGAGAGCTGCCAGACTTGTGGCAGTGGACAGGGCACTCGTAGAACCGCCGGCTGATGGGGCAGTAAGGTTTTAAAGTGGGGACCACGAACCGGAAGATGTGGTGTAACTTAGTCCCCAACAAGATCATCATCATCATATATTTAAGAGCTAGGCTCTTGTCGGTGGAGTAATTTCCAGCTTACCACCCCCACAGAACTGTAGCTTTTACCGGTAGTTTTCGTTATCTTGCAACCAAGTGCTGTAACAATATACCCCCACCGATAAGGCGTTTAACATCTAAAAAATCCTTCAAAGCACAATATAAATTAGTTCTCATACAGAAGCAAAGCGGTTGTCCGGTACTTGATTTCGAGTGTGATTTTAAAACGTAGGGTAGGGTGAAGGAACTGTATGGCGGTTGCACGTTTGTTTGGGGTGGTTCTGTAGCTGCTATACTTAACTTATTGTTGTTATTATGATTTTTTTGTTTTCTCTTTTGATCTACCTATACAGTCTTGCATTAGTTCGGTAAAAATGTAATTTAAAAATAAATTTATCACCTCTAGAGACGTCTCGGGTGGGATGGCTTGTTTTGTTTTCTTGTTACTTGTGCCTAATTGACAAGATTTCATATTTCTAAGACTATAATTTGAATCGTTCTCTGTATTCTGTTTGGAAGGAGAAAGACGCTGATAGTTTTAAATTTTCACTGGGATTATTGATTAATTTATTACAATGTTTATAAAGATGTGCTTATTTTAAAAGGGTGTAACTCCAAAGCCGCTAACTGTGGTGATTTTCAGGTATCAAAAATGAAATCTCGTCAATTTTTGCAAGTGTTAATGATGCTTAGCACTGTTTGTTTTGTTGTTTAATCTTTTGTTGTATAAATCATTATTTGAATTAGTAAGTAATATTTTGTTCTCGATCCTCTGGGCTGTGGCAGAATATCAGTGTTTTGCTCCTATGAGCAATGTTGACCACTGAGCCACGGCCCTTTTGCACTACTGCAGCGCATACAGACAATATTAAATGTTTTACTTTTAAGTATATACTGTTTTCTGTATTTTTGTTAATCTTGATTGTGTGTGCTTGCAGTACCAAATAAACGTCTTTATCTATCTATCTATCTTATTCTACATTCCGCTCTTTCCTTCACTTCTTTATATAATGAAACATTTATTTTTTCTTTTATTTGCTCCATATATGTCCTTCTTGGTCTTCCCCTTTTCCTTTTCCCTTCTATCTTTCCTTCTATTATAGTCTTAATGTAATTATCGTGCCGTAATAGATGACCCAACATCTTCCCTCTCCTGTTCTCAATTATTTTCAACAACGATCTTTTTTTCTTCCAACAAGATATTGTGTATATAAATAAAAGTGACAAAAAGAAAACCCCATCTAAAAGGTCTGTCTGCGGCAGAGTCCCCATGATGCTGGCGGCATTACCCCTTTGGATCGCAAGAGCGATCCGATAGGATAAATACGTGCCAGGTCTTAGGTCCCCTGGGGCGTCGATCAACCGGGACGAGTAAACCCTCATAAAAAACTTTACCATAGACTCATTCATTCAAACTTAAGAGTTGCACTCTTGTCGGTGGAGTATCTTCCACTCATCCCTTCTATGAGCCATCTCCTTGACCTCTTGATACGACAACAACATATTTTTCCTTTACTTGATCGATGTAGCTGCACCATAGACTAAAATATTATATTTTTATTAGATCGATAGTCGTCATTTTGACATCATTTAACACCTATTTAAAAACAACGACAGCTGTCAACGCTCTTCAAAGAAAACTAAAACAAAAATCGAAATAACCGCACGAGAATTTAGTTGGGAAAATCGGAAACTAAAAATATCTCATACAATCATTGCCTGTTAGAACGGCAGCGGCGCGCGCCGGCAAGAAAATGTAAAGTGGTCGTGTAAAAACTTAAAAAAAAAACATTTCACGTCACTTCGTCCGTGTCAGCACCTGTCAAATTAAATTTTGACACGATTATTTGACATATGCTGAGAAAATGCGTTTTGAAATTGTCAAAGTTCAGCATAGAATTTGTCTTTTTGTTGATTTATTATAAACCTGAAAACACGGTGGCGGGTCGATGTAGCACTAGCATTTACTCACGGAATTGCTCGCGTGAATCATTAACGCATTCACTGCCGGTCACGCATATAGCGTTTTCGTGACTTTTGCCTAGCGCTGCCTGTCATAGATTGGCAGACATTTGAACGCACTTGTGCGTTTGTGGCATGAGAAGAAATTTCGAATATCCAGTAGTTGAAAAATATTAATCTATTTGTTGAAGTTAAGTAGTTTCGTTAATTGTCATCGCTTTGGCGGGGAATTTGACAGATCTCATGTCAAAGTTGGTTTAAGAAACTGACTTGTCAAAGAGGTTTTCGGTGATAATGATTTTAATCAAATAATTATTTTCCAAGTACCGTGACCGCCGCCGAATACTGATCTAGAAAAATTGGTTCCTGATCACTGATTAAAAGTCATCGTTTATAGTTTTTTTTTATTGGCGTGGGTTTTACAAACTTTACGAGCATGGAAAGCGAATAAGTCGTTTTTGACGTATGCCTCCCGCCGCAGCCGCTGACTGGAGTAATAGCGCGCTATTATGCCCGCCACATTCGTCTTCCCCGACACATTGTTCCAGACAAACAAATTGAACGTGATATCGCCCATGATTCATACGAAATTTATTGTCTATGATTCATGGATACCTGATGGTGCCAACGAACTGGATAGGTGTTTACATTTACATAATTGAAATGCTGTTACAGTTTGAATGGTCGTAAACTTAGGGAGCAGGGTTGGAGAGGAGCGGAGCTGAGTGGAGATTGTATAGAATCCGATCAATCACATTCGTTGAAAGCTATAGCTATATCTATTGCGCTTGTAGGCAATGGGCAATCCAACTAATCTTAATACCTTTTAAAGCATCCTGCACTGTAAGTATAACTATAAATTTAAAAATTTAAAAACCCCCAACGCAATTGTGTAACACGTATGTTTGAACATAATGTAAATGCCCATTATGCGTCTAAGATCCCTTCCGCAGCTAACAAAAGAGCTGATAACTTTAAAATGGCTGAACTGATTTTGATAAAACATATCTAAGAACTATCGCCAAGAAACCTGCTTTCTAATAAAAAAAGCCACATCCAAATCGGTTCACCCGTCTAAGAGCTATGATGTCACAGACTGACACACACACATAGCGGTGAAACTTATAACACTCTTTTTTGTGTCGGGGGTTAAAAAAGTACCCGGGTAAATATTGAATACCCGGTATAAAAAAAAAAAATATCTTTCTACTCGGTTGTAACCACTCTATATTATGTCTTCTTGCGAAGAATAAGTATCACCTAATCCCGATCACTATTATTAATGTGGATTTCTACTAATTCTTCCACTAACCATATTGTTGGTTACTCGTCTCCGGTTCGCTTCGGAAGCTTATCTTTACGTTCGCTTTGTCTCCATGGTGCACAAATGGGTAGTTACAAAATTCCCACAGGACAGAGAGTTAACCAATTTTGTTATTTTTCGCGCGAACTCGGGATAAATGCTAGTTGTCTTTAATTACAAAATCTCCGGTCAGCTATCCTCGTGGTGAACGGACAATATTTGTCAAACGTCACCTGGTTTCATGTTGCTAGCAGCGCAACACAATAAATATGCGGATTATAAAATTAATTGGGATTTTGGACGGAAGCCACTTCGTATTTTTGGGCGAATGTAAACAAAAGTTTTACATTCCTATTGCGTATTCAGTCAGCGTGTTGCGCGAGCGTTTGAAAATTTACCATGACTTCAGGGTGAAGGAAAGCATTGCGAGGAGACTTGCACACCTGCGGAAAAAATTAATTAGAAGATAACTGCGGCCTCTCATTTCTAAAAGACTGAGGCCGTATTGTCTAAAGCTTCTGAAGCTTTTCACCATCTCTTTCTGTCATCATTTTATATAACGTTTGACAGAAAGAAATAGTGATTGCGAAGCGTCAGACACGTTAGACAATAAGCCTGCTGGTATGTACGGTTTCGCTACCAGATTTTTGAATTATTAGGTACCAAATTTAACAAAGTATGCTAAATAGGGATGTTGACTGACACCACCAATCAACTGACGTACTTTTTATGAACTGTCAAAACACAATTATCCCATGGAGTTTGAATGGCAATACCAACTTATGATGTCACTTGTTCGCCAACTCAATAAACTATTTATTTGTTTTAAAGCAACATTATATACCTATTGCAGTTAATCGAAAATTAATCTGGTTTTCAAGACTAAAATAAAGCGTTTTTTACTGGAGTCGTGTCTTCGAATTATTTTTCAATGGCGTCAACGTTCTTATTGTTGTTCAAACGGATAATAATAAAGTGGTCTAATTTGGTTTTCAAATTTTGAAACCACAACCTACAATCTGAAAACAAATACAATCTTACGAACGCTGCACGATAAATGAAAACTTGTTAAAATGGAATTTAAGTGCAATTACTTTGAGCCAAATTGCCAGTTTAAATTCTCGCCTGTAATCAGCATTACGACATAAAATGTTACGACGTAAAAAAGAACAGTTTATTAACAAAGACTGAAAATTGGTGACTCTCTTTGAGTTGTTGATATTTATTTATGGGCTGTGATGATCATTTTCCATCAGAGGACCCGCTTGCTCGTTTTCCTCTCTCTCATAATAAAAAACCTAGTTCCTTGTACTATACTTATAAGTATTCTTGACGATTGTCTCATGACACAATCCTCATTTCCTTACTCCTTACCAGTAAATTGGTATTTTTATAAATACCCAAAAAATATGCCCAAGTAACTCTATTATTCAAATTCAAATTCAAATAATTTATTTCGGACTTTGAGTCCATAGTATTAGTAGTGTTAGTATAGTAGATAAAAATTACAATCTTATTGCTATGGTTAGTATTTTATAATTAGGTATACTAAACTTAAACTTAAATAAAAACTAAAGACTAAAAACTAAAGACGCCTGGGCACTGGCATTACAGGCGCGTGCAGCTGCACGTAACGCTGCAGCAGCGGCGAGTCCCAGCGGTGGGCTAACGTGCTCAGGATGCTATTCGAGCTGCCAAGACTGCGGTTAAGGAGAGACGCACAACGTTTCCTCATAATGGTAAAAAAACAGTTCGTGTGCGACTCCGCGAACATTGTCGACGCACTGCAATACCGTGGCAGCCCGAACAACATCCTGAACGCGTTATTATATTGAACGCGCAACGCGCTGTAAGCCCGCTGAGTAAAGTTAGTCCACAGACTGCACGTGTAGAATGTTTGGCAAAAAGCCTTAAATAAAGTTAATTTAACTTCCTTACCACAGCGTGCAAATCTGCGGGCCAACATATTACAGCGAACGCACAGCGCGCGGCGCTCGCGCTCGATGTCCCCGACGTCCGACATCGTTTCGGTCACCCAGTGGCCCAGGTACTTAAACTTATCGACTCTCTTTAAAGGGGTACCACAAAGTGAGACCGGTTCCTTTCGGTAGGTAGGTATTATGTCTGTTACTTCTTCACGCTTAAACCGGTGAAAATTTGATATGGAGATAATTTAAAACCCTGGGGAGGACATTATGATACTTTATACTCTTGAAAATTGCATAGTTTCCGCGGTATAAATAGACGAATTCGTCGCAGACGGAGCCACAGGTGACAGCTAGTTCTAACTAACATTGAGCAATATTACAATATTAGTTAGGATCGTAATAAAACGACGTTTTTTAGAATGTCAATTTTATGTATGCTGCATGAAAATGAAAACAATCCGTCAAGGATACGTCAATTTCTTTCAGTACTTTTAGTGTGAAAGAGTGACAAACAATGCCACGAACTTACTAAAAATCGCATTAATAATATTGTAGGAAGGATAAAGAAACAGCCTTGACCTTGACCTTTGTCTCGTGCCGTGGAGGCCTCGGCTTCCCGCAAGGTCGCCCTTGAAAGGTCACAATTTGGAGGTCAACCTTGAGTCGAGGTCCTGCCGAAGGCCGCCGTGTTCGGGAAGGCCGGATTCAAGGTCGCCATTTTAAGGACTTTTCTTATTATGCACTAGCTTTTGCCCGCGACTCCGTCCGCGTGGAATTAGTAATTTGCTCACCGACCCCCACCGAACCCCCCCCCGCACACCCGCGTTCACATTCACCACCGTACCTACTCCCAAGTCACTACTTCTAAAAACTGTTCTATAAATTCTTAAAATAGACGTATCTTTCTTATTTGTGAACCGATTCAAATGAAACAAACACTAAATGTTAATCCAAGAAAATACCAACATATCAGTGAAAACCGCATCCTTCTAGGTTAAGCCGTTTCTGAGATTAGCGCGCACAAACGCACAGACAAACAGACAAACAGATAAACAGACAATAAAAAAATAAATAAATATCACGGGACAATTCACACCAATTGACCTAGTCCCAAAGTAAGCTAAGCAAAGCTTGTGTTATGGGTACTAGGCAATGGATAAACATACTTATATATTTAGATATATACTTAAATACATATTAAACACCCAAGACCCGAGAACAAACATTCGTATTTTTGATACAAATATCTGCCCCGACACGGGAATCGAACCCGGGACCTCAAGCTTCGTAGTCAGGTTCTCCGACCACTAGGCCATCTGGTCGTCTAAATAATTCTAAACAACAATAATTCTACAATAATTCTAAAAAACATTGTTTTGGGTTCTATTGCGCTAGTAAATAGCCCTAGTGACAGTTTTTCTCAAATATCTTCAATGTACAGACACCGACTTGTTACAGATTTATTATATGTATAGATCATCATCATCATTTTTATAGTATACGTCACACTGCAAGCCAAAGGTTCAGAATGAGAGGGTATGGGCTGTAGTTCCCACGCGGGCCCGGTGTGGATTGGGAACTTCACACACACCTCTAAATTTTTCGCAGGTGTATGCAGGTCTTCACGATGTTTCCTTCGCCGTGAAGTTCAAGTTCTGCTAAAAAAAATTAATAATAATAAAGTTGATTGTCACATTGACTTGTAAGTAAAAAAAGGTAACTCATCATTTTATCGAAAAACGTTTCACAACTGATTCGTTTCGCAAAATTATCGTTTCAACGAATGCATTTTTTTCTGAATCTGTAAATATTTCAGGATTTATTTCAAGACCATCGTGTAGAACCCTATAGGTTAGGTTTGTTTTATAAAAATCCTGAAATATATACAGTTTCAGAAAAAAATGCATTCGTTGAAACGATAATTTTGCGAAACGAATCAGTTGTGAAACGTTTTTCGATAAAATGATAGCTACCCGTAAAAAAAGCTTTTGAAACATTAATACACTTGTTCCCGTACACAATGATTTGACAAATTCACACGTTCAATTATTGTGCTCCCATTTTCAATTTGTGGACCTAAAGTGGAAGCACATACGCCTGACAAAAGCTTCATGACCCCACATTGGGGGCACCCGGACAGGGAAGCGGTACAATTGAGAAACATTGAACCTCAGGATGGTAAAGGAATTTCTTGGTCCACTATTGTGGCCAATCTTCAAAGTTCGCAGGAAGATGGTCCATGAAATGTCAACGGTCGATATAAAACCAATACATTAGGTGATCGAATCCAATCGAAACGTCAACACATCTCGGAATCTCAGTAAGATAAATATTATCTTTGAGTCAGCAGGGCTAGAGTGGGATTTTCGAGATCAATAAACAGATTTACGATCGGGAAGGCCGGTGGAGACTATGGTAATGAAAACATTATTTACTGGCGAATGAAATAACTATTGGGACCTTTTGTTGAAACCACTTCTGTGAAAGTCATTATCTTCATAACTGCCAAAAAACGTTCACTGCTGGACGCCGCATTCAACTCGTTTTTCCGACCTTTACCAAATCGTCTTCGGTCCATCTTGTTGGGGACCTTCCCACGCCAAGTCTTCCGGTTCGCGAAAAAAGATAGTCATCATCATCATCATCATCCCAGCCTATATACGTCCCACTGCAGTGCACAAGTCTCAGAATGCTACGCTACGCGGGCCAAGTGCGGATTGGAAACTTCACATACACCATTGAATTTCTTCTCAGGTCTATACAGGTTGCCTCACGATATTTTCCATCACCGTAAAGCTCAGAGGTTCCCGGCCTGGACTCGAACTCACGACCCTCTGCTTGAGAGACCATAGCTCAAACCACTAGCCCACCCACCACGGCTAAAAAAATAGTACTAGGCCTAAATAACGTCCACTAGTTCAACGTTCTGTTCCACCCTGTATAATACAAAGTACATTAGTTCTTTGTACTTACCTAAGTGTGTCCGCTATAGACATTGGAACCATCCAACCGATGTTGCCCAAACCAATTTAATTTCAAGGGCAATTATGCGAAGATGCTTTTAGACTAAAATAATGCATTAGGCACATTCGGTCCATTCAGGAGTCATTTGCACGGACGAAGTCGCGGGCACACGCTTATTATAAACAATGTAATACACACATCTCTGGATGGCATGTCTTATTTATTTATTTATTTATTTTTAACCCCCGACACAAAAAGAGGGGTGTTATAAGTTTGACCGCTATGTGTGTGTGTCTGTATGTCTATGTGTCTGTCTGTGGCATCATAGCTCTTAAACGGGTGGACCGATTCGGATGCAGTTTTTTTATTTGAAAGCTGGTTTCTTGGCGATGGTTCTTAGACATGTTTCATCAAAATTGGTTCAGCCATTTCAAAGTTATCAGCTCTTTTGCTAGCTGCGGAAGGGGATCTTAGATGCACAATAGGCATTTACTTTATTTTCAAAATATGTGTGACCAAATTGCGTCAGGGGTTTTCAAAATTTTCAATTTATAGTTCTTTATATTTATATCAAATAATTGCATAGCTTTACAGTTAAAAAACTAAAGCACTATGAATTACAACAAAGTGTTAGTAAAGTTCAAAGCATAAGATTTATCAATCATAACAATGAGCTCTCACAAATCGCCGCGGAGTGGCCGTGTCGGATTACGACATCTGCGGCGATAGATCTTGGCGACGCGGGCGCAGCGCCAGCTGTGCGTTTACAGTTAACTTTCTTTACATCCTTACTAATCTATACATAATAATAATAAATCTGTAACAAGTCGGTGTCTGTACATTGAAGGTATTTGAGAAAAACTGTCACTAGGGCTATTTACTAGCGCCATAGAACCCAAAACAATGTTTTTTAGAATTATTGTCTGTTTGTCTGTTTGTTTGTGCGTTTGTGCGCGCTAATCTCAGAAACGGCTTAACCTAGAAGGATGCGGTTTTCACTGATATGTTGGTATTTTCTTGGATTAACATTTAGTGTTTGTTTCATTTGAATCGGTTCACAAATAAGAAAGATACGTCTATTTTAAGAATTTATAGAACAGTTTTTAGAAGTTGTGACTTGGGAGTAGGTACGGTGGTGAATGTGAACGCGGGTGGTGCGGGGGGGGGGGGGGTAATTTTTTTTATATAGAGGAACTAAGGAGAGCCATAATTGATGAAATATTATAATAAAATTGAAAGTAATTCCGTCTGTGTGTCTGTCTGCCTGTTACCTCTTCTCGATTACACCGCTGAACCGATTTTTATTCGTTATTCTACCGGCTACATTTCGGTGAATGTGCTTTGGAACTGCCCAACCTTATTCCAACTGGAGGGTCAACGGAAAAAAAATGTCTACTCCCCTTTTTTGAAAATTAATATTTTAATCTCAAAATGTAGAGCTCGCATAGTACTATGACTTGCTCAGTACACAGCACAGCACAGTACACAGTACTTTCAAACTCAAAAAGTTGCTTAGATTATTTATGCACTAGATAGAGCTTTGGTGGCATGGAAACGTCCCGTAAAAATATGAGCCAACAGTTGGCTTATATGTCATTTGCGTCATTTGCAGGGTTGCCAATAGTAATATGCTAAAATCCCCAAACGCATTGCCGAAATTCCCCACGTGTGGGGAATGATGAAAAATTATTTGGGCCGAGTGACTAAGTTTAGAGCTGTTGCGAATAATGAATTGCAGGAAATTAATCAAGACTACTAGAGTGCCGGGGGCCCAATACCTCACCCCTTCCCATTCCCCCTCCCTCTCCCCCTTCCCCTATTCCCTCTCCTTTAGGGCCGACAACGCACTGGCATCGTGTATAACGCTGCGGGTGTCTATGGACAGTGGTGTTCATTTAACATCAGGTGACCCACTAGTTCGTTTGTCTGGCCTATCTAACATAAAAAAAAAAAAAAAAAAAAAGACTAGCAGAAATTTGATGTCAAATGTCGCGTATTTGTGTTCATACTTAAAATCCCCTCATTTTCCCCGAATTGAAGCTCTCCCCACACAATCCCCAATCAGCTTCACTTTCCCCGCATTTTGGGGAATGTGAAATTAACTGGTATCATTAAGCACGCACACAGTGACAACCGGAATGACGTAATGCGATCGTAATATGAAGCTGTCAAATGGATTTGTGGACGTTTTGTATCGCTATGTTTGCTACTGACGCTCCATCTAGTGCATAAATAATCTAAGCTTAGATGTCTAGACATGTTCTTTCCATGGACCCTTCACCTTTTCTTTTCTTTCACAAATCGACCAGAAGTAAAGGTGACCTCCGCCCTTACATTGTCAGTATTCCCAAAATTCACACAAAGCATTTTCTCTCTAAAGAGTGGGATTCCCTGCCTGCGACTGTGTTCCTTGAATTCTACAATCTGGCCGTTTCCAAGTCTAGGGTGAATCTATCTATCTAATCTAATACCTTTAAACGAGCAATTCTTGTATATATGTATAAATATATAATCAGGATCTCGGAAACGGCTCCAACGATTTCGATGAAATTTGGTATGTGGGGGTTTTTGGGGATGAAAAACTGATCTAGCTATGTTTCATTTTCAGAAAACCGCTTTTACTCGTGATTTCCGGCTATTTTTGTTTGCATTAGAATACAAAGCTAAATTTCGCCGACTTCGAGCAGATCATAATAGCACATTAGAAATCGGGTGGTCGCGGATCCAGCCGACCTCGGTTCGATTCCACGTTTTTTTCAAGATTTTTAGTTTTTTTTTCATGTTTATTTTTCATGAGAAAACGTCAAGTTTCTTCTTTTGTGAGAAAAAGTTACTTTTTTGTGAGAAAAAGTATAGGGAACGTGCAGTAACTATAGGCGGCAGCACTAATGCGACAGAAGAGACACTATGCGGACAGTAAAACAAACTTATCAAGGTAAAACATTCAAATTGATGGCACCCTTATGGCACCAGTTGGCAGCACCGTCTATGTGCACGTTCCCTATTGGGAGCACAGAACAGGAAAAGCCGGTTGTCTGTAAAGTCGGTTTACGGACGATAGTTTAACGTGACTCACCCCCCCCACCCCCTCCGGTGTTTTTGTCAAATATCTTGAAAACGGTGCATCCTACGGCAAAATCAATGAAATTTTCATCCCCCCTTTAACATCCCCGTGCTCCCTCCCCCGCATCCCCTCCCCCCTCACCCCCCCACACCCTCCGGTGTTTTTGTCAAATATCTTGAAAACGGTGCAACCTACGGCAAAATCAATGAAATTTTCATCCCCCCTTTGAAACCCCCTGAACCCCCTCCCCCGCCCCCCCCTCCCCCGCACATATACATATAATCAGGATTTCAGAAACGGCTCCAACGATTTCGATGAAATTTAGTATTTGGGGGTTTTCGGGGATGAAAAATTGGTCTAGCTTGGTTTTATCTCTGGGAAAACGCTTGGTACCTACCGAGTTTCTGCCCGAGCAGAGCTCGGTCGCCCAGGTACTAAGCATTTAATAGGCAAGCGTGTTCCATCGTTGACCTCATCTTCGCTTTCCATCATCTTGTCAGTCGTGATTATAGTCTAACGCCAGCCTTATAGGTATTGTATAAAAAAAATATGGTATTTTTATTCTTTTACATAGAAGTGACTCGTGCAAATGCAGATGAGGCCAAAGGTTCTGTACAGTCTATTCCAGTGGCGTAGCTAGGTAACCAAAGGCCCTGGGGCAAAAAGTAAACTAGGGCCACAACCCGTGTTTGTTTACATGATAAGACAAGCAAGGATGAATGCACATTAAATTCACTAGACTCGCGCGATTGTAAATTCACTAGTAGCGTTTTATAGTCACACTGTTGAAGAGCGCCGCGTTTCTCATAGGTTCACATTAATAGTTTGTAAGTCAAAGTCCGACGGGGCCCCTGAGCTTGAGGGCCCCGGTGCACTGCCCCGGCTTGCCATACGGTAGCTACGCCACTGGTCTATTCACTCTAGCCTAGAAGAGCCCTAGGTTGTATCTATCTGGAATAAATACAAACGGTAACGAATTTCATTTCTTAATAGTTAATCTGAGAGTGTGCGAAGAACATACGATAATTCGGATCCCGGAAAAATTGCATAAATCCCGTGGGACGGCGATAAACGAATTCACAGACGAAGTCACGGGCAGTAGCTAAAATCGGCTGTCAATTGAAATTGCGAACAATGTAAATAAACCATTTAATGAAATATCCATATTCTAGCACTTGTTTATTGTTTTAATGGTTTAGGATAGTGTTGTGGTATAAGTATTGATTAAATATAAATAACACACGGATTTAGCAGTATTTGATGAGGGAAAATGGAAATTAAAGACATTTTATATAGGTACAAGGTTTGTTTACATTGTTTGCAATTTAAATTGACTGACAGTTTAGTCTGTTGTAATTAGTGATGGAACACTGGTGTAACACGATTAAGTTTGAGACGTATAATTTCACCAATAAAGCCTCAAGTCTCATATTTTGCCTATGTGCATAAATATGTATAATTGTATAAGATGCACGCTCGATCTGAAATCGGGCGTGTGGCGCCCGCGCACCACTACCCATGATTTATTGCTTCCTTACTGCGGACGTTGACATTTCACTAGATCTCGAACATACTTTGTATTCATTGCTCCAAACTAGAGGCAAACGCCATTTAAAAAACAAAAACAAAACAGTAACTACACAAAACAAAACAGTAACTAACAAAGGGGCAAAGTATAAATAAAAAAGTAAGGGTTTCCTAAAAGGGGGGAAATCTCTACAAATAGTATGGACATCACACTTAGTAAGTAGGTTAAAGTAGAAAGGGGGCAAGTAGGTACCGAACAGATCCACAAAACATGTAGTCGCAGGAACTCAGATAAAAGCCAGATAAAGGTAACGCCACCAGAGTTGAGGCCACGCACACAACCACATCTCATGTAATGACAGCGGGATTTTGTCGTTGTGTTGTCGTTAAACGTCAACACAACGTCAAAATCCCGCTGTCATTACATGAGATGTGGTCCATTAAATAAATTTAATTTAAATTAGGGGAATGGTTTCGTATTGGTAACGCCACCAGAGTTGAGGCCACGCACACAACCACATCTCATGTAATGACAGCGGGATTTTGTCGTTGTGTTGTCGTTAAACGTCAACACAACGTCAAAATCCCGCTGTCATTACATGAGATGTGGTTGTGTGCGTGGCCTCAACTCTGGTGGCGTTACCAATACGAAACCATTCCCCTAATTTAAATTAAATTTATTTAATGGACCACATCTCATGTAATGACAGCGGGATTTTGACGTTGTGTTGACGTTTAACGACAACACAACGACAAAATCCCGCTGTCATTACATGAGATGTGGTTGTGTGCGTGGCCTCAACTCTGGTGGCGTTACCAATACAAAACCATTCCCCTAATTAAAATTAAATTTATTTAATGGAAATAGATCTGCGACCATTAAATCTCTGGTACGGCCACGGATGGCTACCGTGGGTGTCGGCATGTTTTTGTTTTTTCTAACACCCGGCCTAGTTGTAAGTAAGGGTAGGGCTTTGAATCGAGCGATAGAGCGGCGAATACACTTTTATACAATATATATTCATAAACTATCTGAAGGGTCCACAGAAAGAAGGTCTAGTCACCTTCTTTGAAAATGGAAATTTTAATCTCAATATGTAGAGTTCGCAAATTACTGTGACTCACCAATGAATACTATCTAAAATCTAAACTATCTGAAGGGTCCACAGAAAGAAGGTCTAGTCACCTTCTTTGAAAATGGAAATTTTAATCTCAATATGTAGAGTTCGCAAATTACTGTGACTCACCAATGAATACTATCTAAAATCTAATCGGTAGTAATTGTTACCATAGATAGTAATTGTTCGAATTAACTAACTTTTAAAATTGCTATAACTCAAAAAGTTGCTTACGTGACTAAACATATTCTTTCCGTGGACCCTTTACTTATCTGCTTTAATCTGTTTATTAACCGACTTCAAAAAAAGAGGAGGTTCTCAATTCGTCTGAATGTTTTTTTTCTTCCTTCTAAATGAACTATAGTATTTTTAGATCGTTTTTGATTTTAAACCGTGCATCGCATCTACGTCTGAATTAAAAACTATTGGCACTATGTCAAACATAAACATACTGTAAACTTGATGTACTGCGAAACATTTGAAAATTTGGCTAATCAAATTTAGTATTTTTTTGTGTAGATACATAAAAGCTTGGTTAAATTAGTATATTTCATTGAATCAGGCTTTACTTTGCGGAGGTCCATATTATAATGAACTGAAACTGAAACAATTACTTTGCTCACCCGCGACCTTACGATAGTTACGTTTATGTAAGAAATGCGTGTTCATGCAGTTCCTCCACCTCCACACTGTATTATTAAGATTCCAAATCACCGAGTGTTATTAAGATTCCATACATAAGCAAGATTGCTCCGCTTACAATAAACCACGGCCTTAACAAAACTCAGTTAAATTCAGATGCTGAAAAATGGCGTTACAGACGAAGATTTATCGACCTGTTAACAACCGTGTCGAAATCTTTTCATTAGGTAAATACCGGGGATTCACTATATTACAGGGATTAAAGAATCAGTGCTGTCCGTCGGTCTGTCACGCGCCGTTTGAGTTTTGAATGGAGGAATGCGCTAAAAGCGTTTAATTATAGGCTCGGAAACTATTAGAAGCCCCATCAATTTTTATTGGATTAAGTTTGAAATGCTTTGTTGTTTGTTTGGAGATGGGATGATACACTTAGAGTAAAACATAAGTCAGTAATAAAATACTAAAAAAATTACGTAACTACACACATACATACAATCACGCTTCCTTCCCGGCAAATAGGAAGGCAGAGACTAAATGTTTCCACCTGCTACGATCCTGACATACATCTTTCGCTTCCACAATACTCAATAGTATTTTTCATGCATGTGGGTTTCGTTTAAAAAATATTAAAAATAAAAGTAAATATTAAAAATGAAAGTTAAATAAGGAAACCAAAGTTGACAAGTTTATTTTTTAAATAGAGTTCAAAAAGTGAAATGTACAAATATGTCGTCTAGTCAAATAATGTTGTCGTCGTTTATATAATTGACTACTATTTATTTTATTTATACTTGTGTGCAAAGATATTTAACGAATTGATTAAAATTAATTTAGGTCATGCAAAAGAAAACAATACAACTTTTTTTTTCGAACTACTTTAGTGCCCTTCCGTTCACGCTAATAGTATTTAAACAAAAACAATGATAGAGACGGCACGATACGACCTTCAAGTGTCGTAGTAGCTCCCTGAACACATACTCAATTCTCGTTATTTATTGCTAAAACATGTTGCTCCGAATGTCACTATTAAGAGGGTACGATGCGCACCATTTCTCCATACAAACGTAGTCCCCTGTTTCCTCCCTGGATAATGGCTTTAGAGCCAAAATTTTTTTACTGTGTAATCTGTATCTACCACAGCTATGTTTCGTTTTTTTTTTCCATATTTCAATTAACATAAGAAATATGATGTTTCAAAAACTGAAAAATTGCCCAATTTCAACGTCATTTTCAGACGCTCATCAAAAAAGAATCCATCATATAAACAAAAAAAGGAAAACATAGGGGCATAGCTAAATCTGTCCTCTAATTTTTTTTGAAATAAATAATTTTATTGGTCCAGTTTTCGAGAAGAAAACAGGGGATTACGAAATGCTGTTTTGATCAATTTTACGCGCCTATTATCGGTCTGAGCTGCAGCTGTCCCGCTCTCGCTGTACTGACACGGAGGGGTTCGGGCGAGATAGCGACATTTCATTAAAATACCTATTTCTCAAAAGTCTCTCAGCCATCGTATCCTCTTAAAAAGTTAATTGTATTTTCACTGTAATCCGAAAAATGTGACACATCTGCATGTTTGTGATCTTAGTCTGTGATCGACTAGTTAACACGTTACCGCCAAAAATAACAGAATCAAGCCGCTCGAAATAACGCAGATTGGGGTGAATGATCTTTATTATGACTGGTACTCTATTTCATTAACTGTTTTTTCGAGACAATGGTGTTGTGATTTATCGGAATCGTCTTGTCGCGGTTTTTAATGTTCGTAAAAGTATTTTACTTGAAATTAGAGGCATGATTGAAGAATATGTGAGTATTTTTGTGCGCACCCAGAATAATATAAAGCTCGTTAGGGTATTGGTATTGAATAAGACGAGATCACACTGTCCCACAAAGTTCGATATAGGTTTTTTTTTATAAATATCACGGGACAATTCACACCAACTGACCTAGTCCAAAGTAAGCTAAGCAAAGCTTGTGTTATGGGTACTAAGCAACGGATAAACATACTTATAGATAGATACATACTTAAATACATATTAAACACCCAAGACCCGAGAACAAATATTTTTTTCTAACCATCACCCATCTGGCCTTTTGGTCGTCTAAAGTTTTAGGTTTTTTTAGGTTCCGTACCCCCGGATAATTAAATTCAATGGGACCCTATCTCCGTAACCAATTTAAGATCGGGATTAATAGAGATCGAGAATCGCTACATAGTATAAAACAAAGTCGTATGTCTGTCCCTATGTATGCTTAGATCTTTAAAACTCCGCAACGGATTTTGATGCGGTTTTTTTTTAATAGATAGAGTGATTCAAGAGGAAGGTTTATATGTATGTATAATACATGCATACCAAACTGCGTCAAGTCTTCGCGTCGCCAATTCCACAGTCTAAAGACGAAAGTCTTCAATCAGTGCGTCCTACCCGTCATGACATACGGTGCCGAAACGTGGACACTCACTGTAGGGCTGGTCCACAAATTTAAAGTTGCTCAACGTGCTATGGAAAGGGCTATGCTCGGAGTTTCTCTGAAAGATCGAATTCGTAACGAAGTGATCCGACAGAGAACCAAAGTTATCGACATAGCCCACCGCATTAGCACGCTGAAGTGGCAATGGGCAGGCCATATAACCCGAAGAACCGATAACCGTTGGGGTAGGTGAGTTCTTGAGTGGAGACCACGGATCGGCAAACGTAGCGTGGGACGTCCTCAGACTCGGTGGAGCGATGAACTTCGCAAGGCGGCTGGCAAGAGCTGGATGAGAGTGGCCGAGGATCGTGCTCAATGGCGTGCCATGGGAGAGGCCTATGTCCAGCAGTGGGCGAACGTAGGCTGATGGTGATGATGATTGGACCAATGCGAAGCCCGGGCGGGTCGCTAGTTGACTATAAATTATATCTTTGCGCGAACGAAATCGCGAGCAAAAGTTAGTTATTCAAATAGGAAAACGTATCTAGGATATATTTTTGTGTCGGAATTTTTAACAGTACACAGTAAATTGGAATGAGAAGCGGATAATTGTGCCAAGACTTATTGAAGCTGATTGCTGCAGTCATTTAAAATATATTTAAGAAAACAAATAATTCACCGTCGAATTTAATCCATTATTTATTGCTAGATTGTCGCCTGCAACTTTGTTTGCGTCTCTTGAGAATAACACACTTTACTGGAGGTAGATATATGTGTTCCGCCGTGCTCGCGGTGCCGCACTTGGACCTGTTTGCGTGCACTGTAGCCCAGGGTCTGTAGGGCGACTGATGATCGAATGCAAGAGTGTGGCCGAAGGACAGATGCCTGAACGCTCTGTACCTTGACTAAGTAGATATAAATTAAATTACTTATGTATAAGTTAATCCTACTCTGTTAAGTCTATAAGTTTGCACCGGTCTGGTTCTAGCTGTTAAGGTACGAACTGTAATTTTAAATAAATAAATATGTAAACGGGATGTAGTATATTAGTACTTAGTCTATGTTAATGTGGGATAGTGTAACTTGATCATCTCACTCTATACGTCCCACTGCAGGACACAGGCCTTTCAGAATGAGGGTGCTTGGGCCGTAGTTCCCACGTGGGCCCAGTGCGTACTGGGAACTTCACACACCTGTTTTTCTTCTATTCTTCTATTTGTTGTTATAGCGGCAACCGAAATACATCATTTGTGAAAATTTCAACTGTCTAGCTATCACCGTTCTTGAGATACAGCCTGGTGATAGACGGACAGCGAGCCTCAGTCAGTCAGTCAGTAATAGGGTCCCGTTTTTACCCTTTTGGTACGGAACCCTAAAAACGAAAGTTTACCTCTGGGAATATTTTACTACTCTGTATTAAGTTTCCAGGGGCGGATTTGCATTTACTCGGCAAGCGTGCTCCATAGTTAGGCCTCATCTTCGCTTTTCATCAGGCGTGACTGTGGTCAAACGCAAGTCTATATTGTCATCCCAGCCTAAGCCTATATACGTCCCAGTGCAGGGCACAGGCCTCCTCTCAGAATGAGAGGGCTTGGGCCGTAGTTCTCACGCGGGCCCAGTGCGGATTGGGAACTTCACACTCACCATTGAATTTCTTCGCAGGTGTATGCAGGTTTCCTCACGGTGTTTCCCTCGTAAAGTTCATAAATTTCAAATGTAATTTCGCACATAAATTCCGAAAAACTCAGAGGTGCGGGCCGGGATTTGAACCAAACCGCTAGGCCACCACAGTCCACAGTACTGTGGTTCTGCACAGTCCACAGTATCCCTGGGGTATAGCGATAAAAATACGTTTATCGCTATACCACAAAGATCGCAAGCAAACCCTGGTAAAAAGACACTGTGCAAAAATGTAAATAAAATAGCAAGTCATTCCGATAATTGAAAGTGATTTAAATTAAATTCGACTTCCTAGTTTAACCCAAAATAACAGAAATTAAATAAAAGTTTGTAACATACGTTAAAATTGCAGTGATCCCACATGACTGGCGACCGCATTATATAGCTTCAACATCAACGACATTAACATATATTTATCAAAACAATGCTCGTTACACGCCAGTGCCGGCTGTTTAGTGATTTAGCGGAGTCCATCGCATGCGCAGATTTAAACGCATTCCGCGCATTTAATGGATCGAAGCATTAGCTTTTGTTGTCAAGTTGCGTAATTTTATGTCATGATAAAGGTCGAATTCTGTCTAAAAATACCAAGTATTATATTCTCTCATCTCTCATCATAATAAAAGTATTATATTTTAATGTACATATTTGTTTATTTATATAATCTACATTATATTTGTATTGTTTTTAATATTTATTGTCTACTAGCTGTTGCCCGCGACTTCATTCGCGAAGAATAGGGGTATAAAAAATAGCCTACGACGTATTGTCAGACCTACCGATTAAAGACAAAAAAGTTTCATAACAATCGGTCAAGCCGTTTCGGAGGAGTTCGGTAACAAACACCGTGACACGAGATTTTTATATATTAGATTAATTCTGCGTTTCTCCTGTCTGTTGTTTCTGCCACCTACATTAATATGTTCATATTTATTAATTTCTGAGTAATTGGTTGTCTGGACGAGATCGCTTTTTAGCGATAAGACCGCCTATTGTCTACCTGATTTTTTATGTTTGTAATGTCGCTGTACTGCTTTTGGTGTTCAATAAAGAATATTTGTATTGTATTGTATTGTATCAGCTAAAAGACGTCCATAGCTGAAGAAATGTCTCCCCCAAAGGGTTCCACAACGATCGATCCTGGGACCTTTAACAGAGGGCATATTGTCTAACGCTTCTGACACTTGCCTTCGCTTTCACCGTCTCTTTCTATCATCATTTTATACCGTTTGACAGAAAGAAATAGCGATTGCGAAGGCAAGCGTCAGAAACGTTAGACAATACGGCCTCAGATCTTGGGTTCATCTTGTTAGGCAGTGGCGACGTAGGGTTAATTGGCACCCCGGGCGGTTTTGTATTGAACACCCCTACTTTAAATTAAACACCAAATACTAAACATGCCTACGAGACTTTAATCTACTAAAATTGAATTAAATCTACAGTGGGATACAGACATAATAAGAATCATTTTATTGAGTTTACGATTGGCTCTTTTCGCTCTTCCTTCATCAATTCCCTGCCTGCGCCAGTGTTCTCTGAACACTACAATTTGGCCGCTTTGAAGTCTAGGGTGAATGAGCATTTACTAGGCAAGCGTGCTCCAACGTAGGCCTCATCTTCGCTTTCCATCAGGCGTGATTGTGGCCAAACGAATCTCGGATTGCTTGCTTCGAAACATGTCGGATAAACCTCCGTTACTAATACATGTGTGACTCGTGTATATTATTTTAATGGTAGTGATGTTAAACCGAGCGTTAGAAACGCTTGAATATTTACCAATACCATCTCATCCGTTCGCGTAATGACAAGTGTGGGCGTGGAATGAAACTTTCAACACATTATTTAACAATTTATGTGCAACATAAATCCGGACTGCGGCTTATTGTACGTAATCGAGGAATGTGCTACAGCGGATGTTCCCACCACGACGACGCAAACATTTCTGGATATTGATCACATTTATTTCGCGCGTGAGACCTTGTGCACCATTTATGGTATACTAGCTGTTGCCCGCAACTCCGTCTGCGAAGAATAGGGGTAGGTATAAAAAAAATAGCCTACGACCTATTCTCAGACATACCGAATATAGAGGAAAAAGTTTCATAAAAAACGGTCAAGCCGCTTCGGAGGAGTTCGATAACAAACACCGTGACACGAGATTTTTATACATTAAACTAGCTGTTGCCCGCGACTCCGTCTGCTTAGTATAATAGGGGTATGAAAAATAGCCTACGACCTATTCTCAGACCTACCGAATACAGATAAAAAAGTTTCATAAAAATCTGTCAAGCCGTTTCGGAGGAGTTCGATAAAAAACACCGTGACACGAGATTTTTATTTATTAGAAAGAAGATAAATACACATGCCCCAACCTACATTCATGTCTGACCATTCGTAAATAAGAGAAATAGACGATTGTCGAATAGTTACTACGTTAGTTTAGTACGCTATTATGAAGACAGACGCACGTAATGAGCCAGTAAGTTTAGTTTTCACACAGACATGCGAGTATCAAATGACGCTATGCGGCAGAGGCGTTTATTATTGTTATAAATAAAATAGATAAACATCACAACACAACAACAACAATTTCAATTGTCAATTTTCACACCAATTGACCTAGTTCCAAAGTAAGCTAAGCAAAGCTTGTGTTATGGGTACTAGGCAACGGATAAACATACTTATATATAGATAGATCTATCTATCTATCTTAGATATATATCGCGGTGTAAAAGCCAGATGAACGTAACATCAAAAATTTCGGTAATCGTTTTTTTTTTTCATAAAACTGTTCTAAATGTGGTCCTGCATGAACTGCCAAAAGGACGTAATCGTACAGTTGATATTTCACTAGTTCCAAAAAAACGTAATGATATAAAAAGCAATGTCAATAGAACCAGCTAAACGTATTTTGAAATCCATTAAATTACTTGTATTCATTTTGCTATTTTTTAGGGCCACAACAACGTATCAACAAAAATACTATTCTTTGTGTAGTAGAATGCTGCTGGATTCATAATTCTACAAGAACCATAACAACGTATCCAAGTACAATACTAATGAACGTTAAAAACATTTAAAAAAAATTAAGGGCCAAAGTAACGTATGTCAACCAAATTTCAAAAAACATAATATTTATTGCTGGTATACTAGAAAATATAATTACAATATTTCTTAACTTTCTGAAAGCTGTATTGTGTGTGTACGTGTCAGTATTTTTTTTCTTTCTTTCGTGGCATAGTCACTTACCAAGAAGCTCGTAAAGTTGAAAGTGGTAAAATTTCGCAGTTTTTGGCTCTCCTGCACAATTTGGATAAACGATGTTACGTTCATCTGGTTTTTTACACCGCGATATACTTATATACATATTAAACATCCAAGACCCGAGAACTAACATTCGTATTTTTCATACAAAGATCTGCCCCGACACGGGAATCGAACCCGGGACCTCAAGCTTTGTAGTCAGGTTCTCTTACCACTAGGCCATTTGGTCGTCATGCTGTTATGTTGTCTGTACCTACTTTAACCCGTCACCTGTCGCAAAATTTCACATGTATCTGTATGTCTTGTGATTCTGGCACTGATCAGTTCTTAGACAGCCGAAAGGTTAATATTACTGATCACAACACAACCACAACCGGACCACCAACCCTCGACCATCTGGGGCTGCGTACACTTGTCGCGAGTGCGGCCGAGGGACCCTATCCCGTATCGGTCTTTTTAGCCACGAGCGCAAGTGTCGCCAGGGTGCTACTTAAATCATCTGTCACAGAATCAGATGTTAAGGCCTATTATTATTATTACTGATCATATAAGCTATTCATTCAGTTGGTTTCGTATTAGGTAGATATATGTGGTAGTAGAAAGGGGAAATGCTATTGTTATGATGCGCGTTCGACGATGAACCCTAAGATGTGATTTAAAACCCATGAAAAAAACAACGGGTTGCACTACGGGAGTGCCGGCAGAAGTGAAAATCTCACCCCCTCACAACAACACGACCAAATTTACTTAAACGAAATATCTTACGAATTTTCGATCAGGGTCACGGGTCCTGACGCGAGTTTAACATCTTTACCCATCCCAAAAGTGCACAACGCTGCTAAAGAAGTTTTCACTTCAAAAACCTCTTGCTTGCAAATTTGTGGTAGTAACGCGAAGAAAAGAAAATAAAACATAGATGAGGGTTTTTATAGTCAGTTCAGTGGTTGATAAGCTATTAAATATAACCGACTACTGCTTTCAAAGTATTTTAAATGATGATGATGATCCGACCGATTTCGGCCATGGCTACCACTTCGACTCCTAGTTATTTATTTGTCGCTCATGCGCATAAAAATGGTTTACATAGCCTACCTCAACAATAAAGCCATATTGACGCGGGATTGCCCCCGAGTGGGCAATGAGTATCTTCATCATCATCATCATTTCAGCTGAAAGACGTCCACTGCTGAACATAGGCCTCCCCCAAGGGTCGCCAAACAGATCGGTCCCGTGCCATCCGCATCCAACGCACAAACTGACACTGAGACGTGGCGTGGAAGAAAGCTAAAAGTCACTCAGAGGGCGATGGAGAGGGCTATGCTCGGAGTTTCTCTGCGGGATAGCATTAGAAATGATGGAATCCGCGCAAGAACTAAAGTAACCGACATAGCTCGAAGAATCGCCAGACTCAAGTGGCACATCGCTCGTAGAACTGATGGCCGATGGGGCAAAAAGATTCTCGAGTGGCGTCCACGGACCGGAAGACGCAGTGTAGGTAGGCCTCCAACAAGATGGAGCGACGACCTGGTTAAGGTTGCGGGATCGCGTTGGGCAATGAGTATAAATGAACTGGAACAATTACTTTGCTCACACGTGATCTTATTGTTTCAGTTCATTGATATGAACCTCCGTAAAGTAAGGCCTGGTTCAATAAGAGTATAAGACGGCTCTCGGTTATGGAATACTTGGTATATTTCACCAAAGGAGTTTATATACTCGTATTCGAGTCTTAACTACGTATAGATAGATAGGTTTAAAGATATGTTCAACATAACTATAAATTAAAAATTTTAAAAACCCCCGACGCAATTTGGTCACACATACTTTGAAAATAAAGTAAATGCCCATTCTGCGTCTAAAATCCCTTCCGCAGCTAACAAATGAGCTGTGATAACTTTGAAACGGCTGAACCAATTTTAATGAAACATGTCTAAGAACCATCGCCAAGAAACCTGCTTTCAAATAAAAGACCGCATCCAAATCAGTTCACCCGTTTAAGAACTATGAGGCCCACACACACACACACACACACACACACACACACACACACACACACACACACACACACACACACACACACACACACACACACACACACACATTCGTTTTCAATTGTAATTGTGTGCCGTCCAACTTCGAATTTAAAATTTAGGCTAACGACCCTTTTTATTACTACTGTAAAACGATAAAATCACGCTACAATTTTCTTCATTACGCCATCTAGCGGCAACTAGAAGATTCACACACGAAATCAATAAAAGCTCTAGCAAAAGCTTGGTGTACAAAACAGAGCTTTCCGTACCCTTACGCCATCTAGTGTTAGATAGCGAAACTAAAAATTACAAGGTTAGTTGGCGCCATCTCTGAGTGAGATCGTTAAACTTTAAAGGGTTTACACAGACTATCCTGAAGCTGAAAAATCACTGCGGCCGCGCAGACATAATATCCGCTGCGCTTACATTATATTTATGTTCCGAACCAACGTGAACTTGGCTGTCCGAAAATAGTTTAGTTTGACATATGTACGGACGAAACATGTAGTTTTTATTTGAAATATCGTCGGCGAATTAAATTTCATGTATGGATAAACCACACGCCAATATGGATCCACGGTAAATATTCAAGTTTTGAACGTTTCCTTGTGGCCAGCGAACTTTTGTTTTATTGTTTTGATTTGCCATAACCTCTTTTTGAAGTGTTGTCGAGATTTAAATTGGTTCTGCTTTGTTTTGTTAATGAATTGCGAGTTCATAATCATAGTATCCACATTCTTATGAACTTTCTTGTTCAAGCATCTGGTTTATCGCGTTTCTAAAATTTTTAATAATTTATTTGGAAAAATGACGCATTGTTTTTATTTATTATTAATGACGCGTATTTAAATTTTTGAATAATTGTGGCTAAGAAAATCAATGAATGAATATTAATTTTATGATTACATTGGCATGTCTGAACGCAAGGTCAGGGTTCGATTCCCAGACAGAGTGTGAAAGCTTATTTTTATGTAGCCATTATTATCGTGTCCGTGTCTCCAATCAACACCTTCTCAAGGTTTCTGCCAACATAAATGTATTCGCAAAACATATATTCGATTTGTATGAACTTTCAAAAGTTTGCCGGTTCAAGTCTAAATGTAACGCAACTTTTCTTATTGTAAGCACTCAAAACTGCATTAGGATTAATAGTAGTGATCATAAACACATCCTATATAAGTGAAAATGAAGTTTTTTGTATTTTATTTATAGTGACCCTATTCTTAGTGTTTATTTACGAAAGTACCTCATTCGGATGTACCGTTTTTTGTAGAGAAAGGAATGTAATCGCACAAGTAAATCAACTGATGGTAGATGATTATCACTGCCCATGGCTATTGGCAGCTGATGGCTACACGTAACATCGTCATCACAATATTGACATTATGAATGATGTTTTCACGCTTATGTCGTAAAGTCGCAGAAGAGTAAAACAAATTAATACCTTTAGGAATTTCATAAATTTTCCCCTCGTAAGTATACCTCTATGATCTTCAAGGAATACCTATACCTATGCCAAATTTCAAGTCTCTAGCTCCAGTAATTGTCTACCAATCATTCGCGTACGTTATCTTTTATAGGTGTAAATTATCGTAAAAAATCACCAGCAATCGCTTAGCGAAGTGTAGTTCTTTTAAACCATTTTTGCAACCCTTTTTATGACATTTCTTTGACAGATTACTTTTCTCTGTTACAGAGGCAGCATCGGAAGGCTGGGTGAGCAGCGCGACCCGCGTTGGTACATCGACTCTACCTACGCCTCTTCTCTCAAAGTCTCCCTTCGTTTACCAACTAGTCAACTTTTAGAAGGTAAGTTATATAACTATATACACAATAGTCCTGAGCTGCTTACACAAACTCAGTACGATTCCTCATCGCATCATCGAAAATATGGCAGTACCTTTGCTAAAGCCGGTGCTTGCGATGGCTACGGCATGATACAGTGTTTAAGACTTTCCGTAATGTAAGCAAGTCGCAATGCAGTGTCCAGGAAACGTTACATAAGTCCATAGAACGCAATAACCCGTCTATATTCAAAAATTGAGACACTATATACATTTTTTTTATATTTAACACAACTTTCGTGCACATTGGCTAGTACAAAATCATTTGACAAAACACACCACATTCTACTAATCATAAAAAATATAGGAAAATAAAATAGACCTATTTGAGATAAACTAAAATTGGACAGTAAACCGAGTCCCAGGTCACGACAACTCAATGTGAAAAGAAATTTGAAATAGGATAAGCAGGGAAGTTAGGAAGAAACATCCTTTTTAAAAGAATCATAAGAAAAATAAGTTTTAAATAATTTACAGACTTTTTCCAACCGAGTTTTCTGCGTCAAGATCTCAGGAGATTCATAATGGGTATGTTTGTGTTGCCCGGCCAATGTTTTGTCCAACTGTTAAATCCAGTCAAAGATCACATGACATTCTTTTGACGCAGTTTTTATCCTAGTTACTGGAGGTCAAAAAATCGCTAAAGAAATTTTGACTTCAGATGAATCCCGTTTTTTAGTTCTTGATTGTGATCTTCAGTTATTTTGTAACGATTTGCCCTTTGTTTTAACCTTTTTGTTACGTGTTTTTTGAACAGTAGCTTTTTGAAAAAGGTCATTGAAACTTATTCGGCCCTGATTCTCCATGACAGTTATTAAAACCAAAATTACCACATTTAATGCAATTTCTAAAGGCTACATTATTTTATCAACATTTGTGGTGACTTTTTTATTTGTGAATGTCTGCTAAAGCTCAAAGCTTTTTCGTGTAAATGTAAAACGGCGCCATCTTTTGTGAATCGTTTAAACTAGAGCGCACGGCAATGGAGCGGCTTGCTCAATGTGTTACGGCTTTCACTATACGCCGCTAGATGGCTGTTGTTTGCCAAATATTGCAGATTTATTTTTGCTTGAACAATTTGAGTACGCTAGATGACACAGTTAATATTACGTTTTTAAATGGTAAGTAGCCATCCAGATGGCTAGCACATAGCTTAGTGACTGACTCGCTTAGGACTTGCTACATTATGTACTTTTCGCGGTTTCCAGCTCTCTTAGTCTAACGAAGGTTTCTTCATTGGATCTAGGTACCTACTGTTTTTACTAACGGAGAAATGACTATTGATGATTAAATCGGATTCATGACTTCTGATACCCGTTGTAAATATTTACTGATCACACCGCCGTATCTTTTACGCTACCATAATAGGGATGTTGACACCACCTAGGATTTGCCACACTGGATGCGGTCAGGTCAAATAGAACGCAGCCCGCATTATTGTATGAACAACATTGTCGGTCTCTATCATATTTTGTATAGATATGCGATCTGACCGGCTAGGACATCACGGACTTTCATGTCAAAAAAGCGCCGGCCGCTTCTCAAGACATGCTGTACTAAACGACATTATACGCCGGTCCCTTGCCACCGTCAACGTGCCAACGTTGCTTGAGCCCACAGGCATTGCAAGAGACGATGGCAAGAGACCGGATGGTATGAGTCTGATTCCATGGAAGATGGGTCGGGTGCTGGTATGGGATGCTACTTGTACAGACGCGCTGGCTCTTCCCATCTCCATGGAACTTGCAACAGACCTGGTGCAGCTTCTGAAGCGGCTGAAAAAGCGAAAGGACCCAAATACAGCGGTCTAGGCAGCGAATATGACTTTGTTCCATTCAGTGTCGAGATCCATGGTCTGTGGGGTCCTAGCGCTTTGGAGCTCTTTAGACAAATTTCAAAGAGGTTAATCGACGTCACAGGGGACCGAAGAGCTGGCAGCTTCCTCGGACAAAGAATTAACTTAGCTATTCAAAGGGGAAATACTGCCAGTAACTTCGGCACCTTGCATAATATGTTTTAGTTATATAAAATTATCCTTATTTTTTATTTTTGTTTTCTTTTCTCTTATTGGACTTATTTTTAGTCTAGGATAGTTGTACATATTATGTAATTTAAATTAGAGTTAAGTAATAATTGAAAATTAAATTTGAATATGTACCATACTAAAATCTACTGTATTTTTCCACACATAAAGACACATAACGTATGTTAAATAAGTAATCAAAAAGACGAGTTCTTTGATTGTTATTTTCATCGTCAGCTAGAAGAAATCCAATGCCGGCCTCCCCTAACTGGCAATCACGTTTGCTCACCCGAATAACGCGCGTCATCACCAGATACAGAGTTTCGGTGAAGCCGAAGTTACGGCGAACAATTGGCCGAAACTAGATCACATGGCCGAAACCGTACTTTTAGTCGGCAACTATTTTTAATAAATTTATCTCCATAGCATTATAATGCTAAACAGACGCGTATTTTTATTACATACTGTCATAAATCGCGCCCTAAAAATCACCAAGGGCAGACAGCAACATAAACATACATATACTTACACCAAAAAATAACCTCGCCTTAGCTTTATATATGCTGGAGTTATGAGTGACGCATGCGATATATTTTATGCGAACAGGTGCTGGTAACAGTATGTTTTTAAATAAATGTTGGTAAGCTGTGCCTGTGTGGCTTGATTAATCTACAAATATTTGGCTGGTGGCCCTTAATTCGCGCCTGATTTTGAGGTTGATATCAATGTTACGGCTATTAAGGAGTACCTACACTTACAGTCTGTCTTAAGTATCAATACAGCTATCGCGTCAAACATATGTAAACATCAACCTTATGGTTAATGGCATAGAGTTGTATAGATATTTTTGACGCTTTGGTAACGTACAGGCGGCAGCATAGTGAAATTGCTGATTTTCGCACACATTAATTTGAATATTTAGGTTATATACCGGGTGAATCCTAAATAACAATAAATAAAAATGTAGGTAGGTATTTGTAATAATAATACTTAAATAATATAATATGTTACCGAGTAAGTAAATTATACAGCCACAACATACCTAACCTAATGTTCATACATATTCAAAATAAAAATAATATGTATGTATTATGTGTCTAATGGCTTTAAACGAGCATTCTAATATATTTATTTATTTATGGCAGAACTTTTTCCCTTCCACTACCGCTACCTAATGGTTGTCGCAAAATCACATAAAACTCGTGTGTAAATTAAAATTTTATCCACATTGTACGTACCTACCTCAGTGTTAAAGTTTGGTTCAAAAAAACTGTAAGTGGACAGCAGTCTTTTCTTTTAATCGGCCCGTAATAAGATACAGTCCACGCTCCAAACAATCAAGAAACACGATCAAATGTTTTTAATTTAATTTGAGACAAAAAATTACATGGCAATGGGCAGGCCATATAGCACGTAGAACAGATGGCCGTTGGGGGCCAAAAGTTCTGGAATGGAGACCACGGACTGGCAAGCGCAGCGTGGGACGTCCACCAACGAGATGGACGGACGATTTGGTGAAGGCCGCAGGTTCAGGGTGGATGCAAATCGCTTCGAATCGTAATGATTGGGCATCAATGAGGGAGGCCTATGTCCAGCAGTGGACGTCCTATGGCTGAAATGATGATGATGATGATGAAAAAATTACAGTTTACATATTTTCTAACATAAATTCATCGCACTATGTTAGAATCAATCATCAATTTGAGTCGTGAATCACAAGTTAGTTTATTTGTTTTAATTTAGGTTATGACAATATTATATCGCATTTTATTTATCTAATTTAGAATGCGTTCACACAGAGGCACTTTTCCGCTGCAATAATCTGTCGGCAACTGTAACTACTATTCTGTAACACTACATCAAGTCAAAAATATCCTGGAATGTGTCAAACCACTTCCTTTTCTTATAATTTTATGAGGAAATTAGCGCAGCGAGTCATCAAACAGTTTTATATTTTCAACCGACGAAAACAAAAGGAGGAGGTTCTCAAGTCGATGTGTATATTTGTTTTTTTTTTATGTATGATCACGCATAACTTTTTACAGAGTAGTCCGATTTTGATGATTCTTTTTTTATTGGAAAGCGTATACCTCGAGGGTGGTCCCATTTAAATTTGGAAATAATATTCCTACCCTAAGGGTAGGAAACAGGGGATGATTGATTGTTCAGTTACTGATTGTACTATATGACCACGCATAACTGATTACAGAGTTATCGGATTTTGATTATTCTTTTTTTATTGGAAAGCGTATACTCCAAGGGTGGTCCCATTTAAATTTGGAAATAATATTCCTACCCTAAGGGTAGGAAATTAGGAGATGATTGACTAACTTTTTACAGAGTAGTCTGATTTTCATAGTTCTTTTTTTTTATTGGATAGGGTATACCTTGAAGTTGGTATTACATAAATTTGGAAAAAAAATTTACCCCAAGGATGGGAAAAGGTATAAAATAAAAACTTTTTAACAAAAAATTAAACCGCCGAAAAAACTGAAAAGCAAAAAATAATACCTTTTTGTTTGACCTTAATCTAGGTACCAGTTTGAAGTAGGTGCCTCAGCACGAGCCAGGAGGAGTGATAGAAGCCAATCAGGTAGACGATTATAGGTCAAATAGGTTAAATTAGCGCAGCGAGTCATCAAACAGTTTTATATTTTCATTTGTAATGTGGTTACGTTTGAACTCGTAAAATGTCTACAACGTTGAGTGAAGTAATACGTTTGTTAGATGATTAGAGAATCGTGTTTCAGACAGATGAGAGAGTAGTTACTTGCACACGATAAAGTAGTAGGTATAATAGAATAGAGATTATAACTGCGAAGCTGCTTTGCATCTGCGGGCTTCACCAAATCGTCCGTCCATCTCGTTGGTGGACGTCCCACGCTGCACTTGCCAGTCCGTGGTCTCCATTCTAGAACTTGCTCTACGTGCTATATGCGGATTGCCATTTCAACGAGCTAATCCATTTGGCTATGTCGGTAAGCCTGATTGGAACCCGTAGAGAAACCCCGAGCTTAGCCCTCTCCTTCCGAGCTACTCTGAGCCTATTTATTAGGCGTATAGTGAAGCACCACGTCTCGGATCTATATGACATCACCGGCAACACATCCTATGATATAGTGCAAATCAGTTTAGCCGGCATGATATAATTAAGTTAACCTATCAAATTTAGCCCATTTCTAATTTTTGTTCCGAACTTATTAAAATAAAACAAATAATGCAGTGATTATCATTTAATAATTATTATTCAGTATTTATTCAATTACAATATATCTTTACAAATTAAAAACAAAATAAAACTAAAACTACATACAAACTAAACTTATAAATAAAAAAGTTGCCCAAAATCACTGCCAGGTGGTAAGGTGCCCAGAAGGCTGGCAGCATTGCCACGCTGTATGGCAATGCTTAATCTTTGTGCTAAGAAAAAGCCAGCCCTCTGGACACCCGAAGCTGCGATTAATTTTGACGACAGTGATTTAAAAATATTCGATGCACTCAAACCCCAAGGACCCATGGTTTCAGACCCCAAACGGCTCAAAAATGTAGGCACTACTGATGCCTACATATCGATACCTTTAGGTTCAATTGGCGTAAAGGACAAAATGGCACTTTTCAGGAGAGCCAAAAAACAAATTTTTTTTTAGAAAAACTTTTGTAACTTTTTTCTTTGTTGACCTATATTTTCGATGTATATGAGAAAAGTGCTTAGAATTCTTGTCTCTATTTAGTAATTTGGTACCTATTACGTTAAATATGAAACTTAAAATGTTAAGTGTCCTTTACACCGTGGTAAAAAGCGTTATAAAGTCACTTACGACCATACCATTTTAAGTAATTTAAGATTGTTAGTATTTGTTAGGGCCGTAAAGGTCATTTTTGTAAAAAATAATGCATTTTTTGGGTGTATAGACTACAAAAACTTACTAAATTTATATTGTTTTCCTTAGATTTATGTCATTACAGGAATGTATTATGCGAAAATATTCATCATTTGTTGTAATTATACGTTAGTAGTTACTTACCAATAATTTAGTAGTTGGTAGTAGCATAAAATATCATTAAATACCTGTAATAAACAGTTTACGGCATTGAAAATATTAAAATTACATCTATGGAATTTTATTATTGTAATAAAACAGGTAGGTTACTCATTGTATGCCGTGAATGAAAGGATGGAGCCATTAGTCTGTAAGAAATTGTTGTAAAGTTAACTTTAGTATTCGTAAAATGCACTTTACTAGAGAAACGCTACACAATATAGGTTCAATCACAAAATTACTTTACCTACTAGGAATTTAATAACGTTATTTTCTTTGTGTAAGAACTAATTATCACACATGTTGTACCTACAGCTCTAACGTAACACAAAATCTTCCAGTATAAAACAATACAAATTCTAACAAACAAATCTCGCCGGATAAAACCATGCTAATTATATATTTCGTAACTTGATATTAATAAACTGGTTCTCAGAAATGACTTACGTCTTTTAGGTAGACCTTAAATAAACGAGTTAGTTTCAAGTACGTAGTAAGAATAACGCAAAAAGCCTTAAAAGCAACTCATCAGAAAATAATTAATTCATCTACTGCAATGTCACTGTAGACGACTGCTGACGACACTTGCCTCAAAAACACTACTCGATAATAATTCAATCGAACAGCGATAGAAAATATTTCTACAATAATAACTGAACTAAACAAAACAATCATCTGATCTGCATGCGTATGCATCGGGAACTAGGTATAAGTCCGTACCGCCATTGACACATCACATATCTTGCTCTTAAAGCCACCACAAACCGCAGCGCGGGGCATGCGCGTGAAACCGATGGAGCGTGCCCAGCGCGGTCTATAACACTAAATCTTATATACGGTGACATACACCGGCAGTGTTATGCAGCGCGCTGGACAAGCTCCATCGGCATCGCGCGCACGCCCCGCGCTGCGGTATGTGAAGGGCTTTACTATTGATAAAAAACAAAATTGCGAGGATGGCAGAGACAACCGGCATGGGGAGTGTTTTACCGCGCAAAACTGTCGCGTGTTTTGTTACGACGCAAACTGTCATTAGTAAGAAAAGGACAATTATAATGAAAATAAAAGAACATCAAAGGTTTAAAGTAAGTAAACCTATTAAAACTTGATTTAATTACATTATGACATCATTACAGGAATGGAAAACTCTTTTAAGCCTTTAACTTTTTTATCAAGTAAGTTTAAAGTAAGTAAACCTATTAAAACTTGATTTAATTACATTATGACATCATTACAGGAATGGAAAACTCTTTTAAGCCTTTAACTTTTTTTATCAAGTTCACCAATTTACAAAAAAAAGAGTAGTAAAGCATTAAAAAGTCCTTTACGCTGCATCATAAATATACCTTAGCATTTATGTAAGTCCTTTAAACCACGTTGTATAATGCAAGGAAAAAAATATACGTCCTTTACGCCCATAGTTTAGCTACATTATGAAGTAAATGTAGTACGTAAATGAAGAACAGTAAAGGTCGTAAAGGACAGAATAATAAAATAAGGTTCCAAATGGGTGGTCTTAAAGGGCAACGTGTATAATATCAGGACTTTACGTCGTGGTCTATATTTCATGACGTCCTTTACAATCCGTGTGATTTCGAGTATGATATTTACACCCACTAAACAAAGCAGTTTTGATGTTGAGCTATGAAAAATTCTGGGGTGTAAAGGTCAAATTTTGCGAGATATCAAAATTTTAAGTATACAGATCGATAGAGCTTGAAATTCTGAACAAAACTGTATATATAACTCATTTTCGGCATTTTGTCCTTTACGCCAAATGAACCTAAAGGTATCGATATTTGCGCCGCTTGAGGCATTCCGCAGAGTCTGCAGTGGCACCAGCCCTGATGGCTGTAGATGGAAGGTGGGACGGCGCGAGTGTGTCGACGCAAGTGGCGTCCCAAACCAACGGCCGTCCCATTTTCCATGGCATGAGTGTCATGCCGTCGGGCCTCTTGCCGTCGTCGCGGACCAAGCCCGAAGGTTCCTAAACGGCTGGTGCTCCGGCACTGACCAAGGCCCGGCGGATGACGTCGTTAAGGGCTGCATGCCGCGGGATGCGTCCCGTACTGCTGCGGCAGGAGAGTCCATGGTGGCCGAGGCAGTCGACCTGTACGTACACCGCAATGGCAGCGATGTGGGGCAACACAAGCCACTCCCAAACGGAGACACACAGCGAGCCGGAATGTGTTGTCGTCCAGAAAAGTGTCTGTATTTGTGAATGATAAGGCGTGAAGCCAAGCACGAGATTCCCATTTCGCAACGGCAAGGAGACGGGCGCGCTCTGTAGGGCTAGTAGACATATGGTAAAGGTTATCCCGCACCAGTCTACAGAGCGGCTCATCCCATTGCCGCTGCGAGCTAGGAAAAATGGGTAAATCGGCAGACGGGCAAGCTGACTTCCATGCTGTTATAGCCTCGTTCAGGTGAGGCACATCTAGGTTGTCTGGAGGAGTTTTAAGAATCTTGGCGACAAGGTTTTGGGTATAGTTAATTGAGGATAAAAAGGCAGGGAGGGAAACATGAGAAATTTGACTGATACCCAAGCCTCCGTGGCGAATGGGCAATGATGACGATAATTTATTTTACAATCCTTCATAACTGTTGACAATCGTGAACAAGGAAGCATGTAACGTCAATCTTACATAAGCACTGACGACATGTTTTTTACAAGTGTCCACAGTAATGAGAAAAGGAAGTGGCGAGGCAAATGGTGCATACAATTTGGCAAGGCGGCTTCTTATAACTTCTTCACGGTAGAAAGCACATTTCAGTTTTACAGTGTTTTTTGCGACTTTTATAAATCAGGATTGCTAAAAGGTGGAATTTATTAGTTTTATTGCTTCGAGCGGCGGGCTATACTATATGTTGGGTTAACTAATTTTTGTTGGATGTGAAATATTATGTTTTTAATATCGTAGTTAGTCGAATGTTTTAGCGTTGTTATAAAAGGTGTACAGAATTATAAGAGCTCCTTATTGAGATGGACAGTCACGGAATGAATTCAAAAAAAGGAGGTTCTCAATTCGGTTGTATGTTCTTTTTTTTTTTTTTTTAACGTGTGTTACCTCAGAACTCCGTCATTTATGAACCGATTTGCAAAATTTTTTCGTTGTTTGAAAGCACATGCTTCAAGGTTGGTCCCGTTGTTACCAAAATCCAGTTCTGATGATGGGATCCATGAGGAATTGAAGAAACTCCTCAAAAATTCAAGAGAAACTTATAGCGATTTTAGTATTTTCGGTGACAAGTCGAGCATTTGCATTCAGAAAGTATCATGGAACTCTGTAATAAAACGACATAACCCCGCCGAGCATTAAAAATAGAATTTTCAACATAACCTTATTTCGAAGTCAAACTGATGATTTTATCCTACGCATCTATTTTATACAGAAACAACTAAAAAGCAAAAAGTAAAAATTTTTAAATAAAAAATAAAACCGCCTTCAAAAAACATTCAAAAAACCATGAAATAATAATTGAACCGAACCGACTACAATAAGCATGAAAATATCTTTCTTCTAATCTGTTTTAAGTCGGTGCCTCAGCACGAGCCAGCAGGAGTGTAGAAGCCCTATAGATAGTAAGGTATGTAGGTAAGTTAGATTACTAGGTCCACTCCTGCTGGCTCGAGCTGAGGCACCGACTTAAAACAGATTAGAAGAAAGATATTTTCATGCTTATTGTAGTCGATTCGGTCCAATTATTATTTCATGGTTTTTTGAAGGAGGTTTTATTTTTTATTTTTAAGTCGACTTTTGCTTGTAGATATAAGTTGTTGACTGCAAGGAATCAACGAAATTGATGAAAATGAGAGAAGCTGTTTGCATTTAGTCTTAATCATAGCAAGAGAATAGGTTTTATCACTGCGTTTATCAGAGTATAAAATAACAGGTAAAACTAATAAAAAAGTATTAGCTCGACAAGTTAGGGCTTTTCAAGGCTAGAAGAAATAGGCTATTACTGAGCTAGTGAAATAGAGGTCATCACAGGTCAGTTTAATGTAAAAAAAAAACTATTCATAGTCAAGGAATATTGGTTTGACTAAATTACAAACCTGTTGTCAAACAGTTAAACATAATATTCTAACAGTCTGTTGTGTTATATTGTGTGGAAAGGTAACATGCGCTTGTACAGTGTTAAATTAAAGTATTTGAAAACTGACGAACCTTTTCGTTCCGCTACTGTACCTACATACTATTATATATGTTCTAGATTTTCTTACCATTAGTCATTAATTTAATATACAAAGTATTTTAAATTCGGAATATTCCAGCAAGATGTTAAGAAAGTTTGTCTGAATACCTCTGTAAACGTTTTACAGGATTTGTCCGTAGTTGGAAAAATTTTCTATACTTTGATAGATCGTGATAGCCTAGTAGTTTGCCCTATGACCTCTCAAACTAAGGGTAGTAGGTTCGCGCCCGAGAAATTGTTGAAATGAAATTCTATTTGAAATTTACAAAACATTGTGAAGAAACCTTTTACCTCGTTGAAATTACCATGGGCAGGCCATAGAGCACGCATAACAGATGACTGGGGCTGAAAAGTTCTCCAATGCAGACCACGGACTATACTCCATTTAATTTAGAATTATAAACTACAACAACATTATATTGCGGCTCGTGAACTGTAATCTCTTTACAATTTGTACTAGAGTAACAATTGACGACACGCAAATAAAGTGAGACCAACACGACGGACGGATGATTTGGTAAAGGCCGTAGATTCACGGTGGTGGATGCAAGCCGCTTACAATCGTAATGGATATAATATGCCCAGGCGTGGACTTTGTATACGGTTCAAATTATAATAATGATGATATAAAGCTAGAGATAATAATGATGATGATGGAGCTCTGCTAAGGAAGCGAAACGGACATACTAGCTTAGCTAGCAATATATCAAAGCACCTAATCACTATCGGTACCCATCTCAGCGCCCACTAGTTATATACATCTGCGTTATATTTATATGCTTTGGCATACCAAGAGTCCAGAAATATACCGACGTTGGCATTTATGAGGCTTTTTTTATAAAATCACCCGGATTCGCCAATTTATTTGCATATATTAAGGGTTATTTATTTACTCGCAGTGACGCTTGACGACGGATTTGTGGATAGAATGTATTTCACGAATCAGGGTTCGTCGGGTTGAACCGGGTTTATTTTGGTTCAAAGTGTTAGTGGGGTGGTTCCGTAACGACTTGATCCCCTGATTGCCTGAATTTGTTACGTGACGTCAATGATACTATAGGCATGGCGAAGTGGTCGAACATAGCATCACTCCACGAAGGTCACGGACATCGTGGAATACGTGCGTGTGAAGACCAAGCTCACTCTGAGGGTTGAGCGGTTGGAGTCCCGCCATGATGTGAATTTCAATTCATTTGTGGTGAGGGTTCCAACTGATCAACTGTCGACCTTCACAAGAGAGGAGTTTTGGCCGAAAGGTGTCGCTTACCGGCGGTTTCGTGGCCGGTTAAGTGACACTGCAAAAGTGCCCACGTCACAGACTTCACGTGCTTGTAATTAGGTTGTTAATTAAGTGTAATATAAATATGTATGTTAGTCTTTAAGGTATTTTTATATGGGCCTATGCAGCCTGAAATAAAATTATTCTATTCTATTCTATTCTATAGAACCTCAAATGCCAATAATTTCACTGGCTGTCTTATTCTCCACGCCAGAACGCAGCAGCGCAAGCAATGCGGCTTGGTGGTAGGATTAGCAAGTAAGAGGGTGAAGATACGGTAGGTACAAGGTACCTACCTGCTTACACTGTAAAATGTAGTTCTGCTGTAATCTATATCCTTTACTTATTTAAAACTGACCAACGACTTCTTAAAAAAGCCGCGGTGGCCTGGCGGTTTGACTTATGGTCTCTCAAACAGAGGATCGTGGGTTTCTAATCCCGGTTCGCACCTCGTTTTTCGGATTTTATGTGCGAAATTACCTACATTTGGAATTTACCATGAGCTTTACGGTGAATGAAAATATCGTGAGGAAACCTGTATACACCAGCGAAGAAATTCAGTGGTGTGTGTGGTGTTCCCAACCCGAACTGGGTCCGCGTGGGAACTACGGTCCAAGCCCTCTCATTCTGAGAGGAGGCCTGTGCCCTGCAGTGGGACGTATATAGGCTGGGATGATGATGATGATGAACGAATTCTGTTTCAACTTTTTTTTTTTATATTTAAGAAATGTTTTATTTTATATTATTTAAGGGATTAAAATCTGTCCCTAGGCCCTAGCCTCGCGTGTTCATATAATATTACAATACTCTTTGCCTCGCGCCCACGCTGCTACGCTTATTGAATTGCGCAATTGATGTCTTTTCTTTTTTTTTCTTTCTTTTTCGTTTTGCTCCTTTAAAGAGTGGCAAAGGCAATCGGGGCTATGAATTCAGTGTCGTATGTTTAATTAATTTTTATTTTGTATTGTTATTATATTAGTCGTGTTTTTGTGTTGTATATTTTCAGATGTATGTATGTGTGTTGTTGCCTATTTTAATTGTCGGATTGGTTCCAACGGAAGACCAGCGTCGGCTGCAAGGCCGACATCATGCTGAGTTGGGACCATTTCGTGACAATATTTATTAAGTATTATCTGTTTCCAATTCCTCTTTTTGTATTTGTTTTTTCTTTGTCACGAATAAATGTTTTTCTTTCTTTCTTTCTTTCAAAATGGCAAATGTGCTGCTAAAGTCAAAGGCGTAAGTCACTGGTTCAGTAACGCCTAATCACACTGGTCTTGAACAGCCTTAAGTACCTACTTATCCGGAAAAACATACGACGGAAGCGAATTCCGTTCTCCACCGCGTTATAAAAGATGAAGCGAAGCACTTTTTGTGGATGACTGGAATATAAACAACAAAAAGATAGTCGCTCTTTAGGGCATGGTCATCATTATCTCGGCCTATAATACATCCTACTGTAGGGCACAGGCCTCCTCTCAGAATGAGAAGCAGCCGTAGTTCCCACGCGGGCCCTGTGCGTACTTTCTTCGCAGGTATGTGCAGGCTTTGTCACGTTATTTTCCTTCACCGCCACACCATACAAGACAGATTTGAAAGAATAATATGTTCATACTTATCACCTGTATTGCTTGTAAACTTCATATCATTCAACAGCGTCGTTTGTACCGCTACATCCCCTTTTACCTCTAAATTATGACAACCTTCCAGCGTACAAGACATAAAAATTATGAAATGTTGTCAATACATAATATCTCGTAAATGTCGTCGCATTCGACGCGGTGCGTCAACGGAAAAACTCGCACGTTTTCACGATGAGTCATAGCGACGAATGCGGTGAGCGTTCATTAATAATTTATATTGGTTGTATTAATGAAACGCGCAAATATATTAAGAGGTATCTCTCGTTGTCGTGTATACGTCACCCTGCTGGATACAGAACTCCTCTCTGAATGAGAGGGCTTCGGGTGTAGTTGTCACGCAACCGTGCGGATTGAGACTTCACATCAGTGGTCGTCAAACTGCGGCCTGCAGCCGGTATTTTTGCGGCCCGAGACATAATACAACGGCTTTAAAAGTAATCGCTTTGAAAACAGATTTTGCATACTAAGGTAACTGAATAGAGGCACGCGGGTGTGAAAAAAACACACACAAATACTTAAAATTTAAGACTTAAATTGTTCTAAAACTTGTCTTAAAAACTACATGATTGTATTAAAGGTGGTAGGTAGGTACCTAAAATAAAAATATAGTAAAACACTCCTTTATGGTTTAAATGTACATATTAATAACCAATTCGTAAGTGTGCGGCCCACAGTAAGCCCTTACTTTGTCTAATGTGGCCCTTGATCATAAAAGTGTGACGACCACTGCTTTACATACACCATTAAATTTTTCGCAGGTGTGTAGCTTAAAGCTTGTGATTAATAAATGTATTTTTAACCCCCGACACGAAAAGAGGGGTGTTATAAGTTTGACCGCTAAGTGTGTGTGTCTGTCTGTGGTAGCTCTTAAACGGGTAAACCAATTTGGATGCGGTTTTTTTTATTAGAAAGCAGGTTTCTTGGCGATGGTTCTTAGATATGTTTCATCAAAATCGGTTCAGCCGTTTCAAAGTTATCAGCTCTTTTGTTAGCTGCGGAAAGGATCTTAGACGCATAATGGGTATTTACTTTATGTTCAAACATACGTGTGACATAATTGCGTTGGGGGTTTATAAACTTTTTAATTTATAGTTATCACACATAAATATGATGGTAATGTGATGGGAAATGATCACCACGCACCACTGCTAAAGAATATTAACATAACAACCCAAGGAGAGTCACTGATCTGTTGCTGGCCTTTAAAGGAAGTATAAACCCTTTTCTTGTAAGCCCCGATATCAAAATTTGGAAACACTGCTTCCCCAAGTAGATTTCACAATTTCACTGTACATAGCAGGAAGTACCAAAGAAAACGTACAGTGGTGGACCGTCATTTATCAAGATGGTGACGATGGAATTTAGACTTTCGGTGGGAGGTGTGATGATGGAATTTCGCAGCAGAAATGAAACAATTTTATGGAGCACTCGCCGAGGTAGAACCTATAGAATACAGAAAGAGAATCTACGTCCCTTCGGATGGATAGGGAATCCAAACGATCGGAAATCAGCTGGTCAGCACGATTGATGTAACAGACAGACACACAAGTGATCCTATAAGGAATCTGTATTGTCACGCGAATATACCGAATTCTAAAAAAATTATTGAGAACCTCCTTTTCAAATTCGGTTAAATAGGTCTCACAGTGGATCACGATTCAAATCTGAATCGTGGGCTGTAGATATCATTGTGACATTATTATGAAAATATATTGCTAAAATTCAGATTGACTGTTATTGTGAAAGGGTTGTACAATGACGCACAAAATAGATTGAATTTTTGGAGCACCCCATGATCACAATGTTGTGATAATTTATATTAAGTAGCTTAGTGTTTTGTTTTTACTTTCCTATCATACTAATATTAAAAATGAGAAAGTTTGTGACGGTGTTTGGATGTTTAGAAGATTTGATATTTGTTATTAAATCACGCAATAACGGCTGAAAGGATCTCAAGGGTTAAAGGGAGGTTGTAGGTTCAAAATTAGTCCTTGTTTCATTGTAAAAATCTCTGTCATTAGGTTGTTTTTTATAAAAGCCGATAAACGGTCATGTGGGTCATATGATGTTAAGTAAACACCGTCGCCCATGAACACCTTACAGTACAAGTTACAGGCTTCCAAAAACTCCTATACTCGCTTTCGGTTTTTTACGCATCTGTTTTATAAGTTTCCGCAAAAAGAAGTATTTTGTTGAAACACTACCAGCCCTTAAAGTACTTGATTTGATTACATTGAAAAGAATTTGTAAAAAATAAGTAAGGATGATAATTATGATAAAGTAAGTTCAACATTATGTAACTTAATAGAACTCGTCACTACTTAAAAAAAAGCTCGTATCTCAAAATCTAATCTAATCTAATCAAGTAAGTAAGTTAGTGTGGTAATCTGGCCAAGTAAACTTTACTGAGTGTGTATCAAGGTTCACTTTGGTTTACATATTGATTTGAGATTCGAGGTTTTTCAAAGTAGTGACAAAATAAATTATACAACTCGGATTCTGGAAAATTTCATACGAACATTTTTTAACGCAGCATTTGACAAAAACACGAGGGATCAATAAACTCTTTTCCATGGAAACGTTTTTAAATAAGCGGAGTTTACCGCACCTTTGTCATTGCAAAACATATTTTCAATAATTAAAACAAACAAGCGAATGCGCGCGCACGGAGCGCATTAGGGAAACTTCAATCTCCTCTGACAGGTAGAAATGACGAGACCAACATATAAACGCGTGTCAGATTAAATTAATATATTCACGGTATCATATAAATATATTTTTATAATAATCGTGTAAAGAAGCGGTTGGCCGCGTAGTCGAAAGACGCGCGTACCGCCGCGCGGTCATACTGGAATTCTAATTTCAAATTCAAATTATCAAAGTGGCCAGTGCGAAGTGATATCGAAAATTGTGCGGTAAAATATTACGGTTGGTGCTTTCAAAAATGGCGGCAGTACGGTCCATTTACACTACACAAATAATTCACTACACTATTAGTTGGATTTAATTATTGATTGGTATAAATCGTTGGTCGGTAAGTAGCTTGCTACGAATCCGTAGAGCTCTACGCTTTGTTCGTAGAACAGCGGGTTGGAATCAAAGGTGATTTATCGAATACATTTTCACATACAGACAGATGTGTTATTTAAATTGGAGCTTTTCCAGGCATCATTTCACTTCTAAACTCATTTTACTCTTTGATAAAAGTTACTTAAGGTATTAAGATAGCTCGATATAAGTTAGTCACTTATTGAGGTCATTAAAAAATAAAACTAGACGCTTAAACTTACATTTATGTATATAAAGTCAACTCCGTAAACCGCAAGCGTTAATCAAGCTATCCAAAGACGTAAATATTTAAATTTAAAACAGTGCAAAAATAGCTAAAAACTGCTATAAAACGTTGGTCGTGTTTATAGCTATTTATTGCATAATTCATGTCAACGCGCGTGTTTTCAAAAACGCCCGGTTTATTTCAAGAGATTGCGCACTTAACGGTTTTATTGCGTTTTATATTATAAATTACAAACGCGTTTTATTTTTATACTGTTGAGTGAATAAACTAGAAAATCTAAGCACAGTCAATATGAACTTCAAATAGATAAAAAGAATTCGAGAAGTCTATTAAATTACGAGTTGGTACTTTCACATCTTCGCATTTATTTGATAAAACATTTCATACTCACAATCTTTTCTTACTTACAATCAGGCGTTACTTTGCGGAGGTCCATATTAATGAACTGAAATAATTAGGGAGTTGCTCACCCGCGACCTTACCTTACCTTACGTCGGAGGAACTGCATGAACACGCATTTCTTATATAAACGTAACTATCGTACGTTCGCGGGTGAGCAAAGTAATTGTTTCAGTTCATTGAATATTCACAACGTCTCGGTCTTAGGCTGTATGTCCCACGCGGGCATAGCGCGGATTGGGAATTTCACACACCAATTTTTTTCGCAACCAGGTTTCCTCATAATGTAAATTCAGAAAAACTCAGAGGGGTCCAGGCTCGAATGCGTGACCCTCTACTTGAGAGGCCATAGGTCAAACCACCTATAGTCTACCACGACTTTTATTAATAAAAATTAGGTTTCTGACAAGTAGGTACAGTCTTGAACAATCAAAGTGATAAAACGAACACGCTGATTGGTGAACTGGGGAAACAAAAATCATCTGCAGACGTACCTATGCCTACTATTTCACTGTGATAAGGTCATACCCCTGATCTACTTATATGCAGGGGTCTAGGCTCATACGACTTTGTCCCATTCAGTGTCGAGACCCGTGGTTCATGGGGTCCTATCGCCAAAAGTTTTAAGCTTCAAAAAGACATTACAAAGAGGCTAGTCGAGATCACAGGAGACCGAAGAACTGGCAGCTTCCTCGGATAAAGTATTAGCTTAGCTATTCAAAAAGGGAACGCTGCAAGTATCTTCAGAACCTAAGGGTACTTCCTTTCAACATGTTTTAGTGTTAGCTTTTTTCATGTACTTTAAGTTTAGGATAATCTTACTTAATATTATAAACGCGAAAGTTTGTATGGATTGTATGGATATTTATGTTACTCTTTCACATTAAAACGCTTTGACGGATTCTGATAGGCACACAGATAGTTTATAACGGAAAATTGCTCGCTTCGCGCAATAGCTATAGTTGTTTATAAATAATTAAGTACCTATTCATTTTTTTCTTGTTCTTCATTACTAATTAAAAATTGAAATATACTTTGATAATTATCACGCGAGGTGGCAAGAACTTAAATGTTCGAAATGCAAGAATGGAGCAAAAGAGAAAAGACTTAGCCCTAGATTAGACAGTTGCCTAGATATTACATGACTACTGTCAGTTCCAAAAAATACTGAAAATAAATTGATAACTGACCCATCAACGCCCACCTTTGGATCTAGAAAGCTCAAACTTTGCGTAGACACTTAAATGACGCACACAAGGAATAGGACTGAATTTTCTCGGAATTCTCGCGGGATAGTTGCAAAGCGAGTTACTAAAAAAACCGGCCAAGAGCGTGTCGGACACGCCCAGTATAGGATTCCGTAGCCATTACGACGTGTACTATCTGGCTGCTATTTACTCTTAAACTAGTAATAATTCTCATGCAAACTTAGCCGTTATAGTTTTCCTTGTTAATTTGAGATATTTCCTCTCATCCTGATTTTTTTCATAATTTTTATACCAACAGTTTAGCTTTTAGAGGGGGGGGGCTCGATTTTAACAAAAATAAACACTTTGAAGTTGAATATTACGCAAACGAATCACTGTATCGAAAAAAGGTCTTCACAATCCCATAATGATTTTAAAAGACCTATCTAACGATACCCCACACTATAAAGTTAGATGAGAAAAAGAAAATCACCCCCACTTTACGTTTATGAGGTACCGTAAAAAAAATATTTTATTTTATCAATTTCTTGGGGTCATTGCTATATATATAATCCATACACCATGCAACAGACATGACGAAACTATAAGGGTTCCGTTTTGCCATTCTGGCTCCGGATCCCTAAAAAGCGGCAAAGTGGAACTCAATCAAACCTCTTGACAGAATACTGTAACGTCATAATAAACATAATAATTAACAATATTAACGACTATTAAACTATATGCCGTCCGCAATACAAAGTAGGCACAATAAATTACAAGCATACATTAAACCAGCCCGTTATTTCTGGCTCTGGATTCTAGTAATACTAGTAATTTAGGTCTAGTGTTCATATTTCATGATATGTCATAGCGGCGGATACACTGATTTAGATATTGGGCAACCCTCTAGATGAAATAAACCGACGGACAAAAATAACTCATCTTTCCATCCAAAGTTGAGCTGTAAATAAAGTCGGTTTACGGACGATAGTTTAACGTGACAACGTCATAACAAAACATTCAAAAAACAAAAATGAAACCAGGCGGTCACCCATCCAAGTACTGACCGCGCCCGACGTTGCTTATCCTCCCTCGGTGATCGGACGAGAACCGGTGTTTTGTCAAATATCTTGAAAACAGTGCATCCTACGGCAAAATCAATGAAATTTTCATCCCCCTTTATGCCCCCCCGCACACCCCTCCCCCATTAAAAATTACCCGAGCGCTAGTACTAAGATTGTACATCCCGGCGCGCGCTGCTCTCTTGTACATCCTGGAAAAAAAAAATGGTTTTAGTAGACTCCCAAATCATCTCTGACCCGTATGTTGTGTATAACTCATTGGCACAAGCAAAAACTTCGATGACGCAACCATCTGGAGAAGTATTCATTTTAAGACAGTTGGTATAACACAATACGGAACGATCTGTATAAAACGTTCCATCGTAAAAGTGCTGAATATTGACCTATCGGAGCAATTTTGTGACCCTGATCCACTACAAAATTTGAAATTGAATTTTTTATACGATTCTTATTCCATAGTGGTGGTTTCTGAACTCATAGGCTAGTCGGCTAGATGGATTTAAATATTGCCTGTCTGTTTACCGACGGCCGATGGGGCGATAAATAAAAATAAAAAAAATTGAGATTACCCAGATCCATAAATTGTTAGTAACAGAAAGCACTTATAAAACTACGTTAGTATGTTCGTAGAACATGAAGGTCGGTGGTGTATCGGCGGAGAATATCCGAATCCCACCTCCCTGCTATCATTTTCAGGATGCTATTCGTGCTCCCCCTCATCCGCATCAGCACAGAGGCCGTCTTCTTCCGTACTATGGCATAAAAGTCATCTACGTTAGCATCTGCAAACATTTCTGAAGCACTGCAGAATCGAGGAAGCCCAAACAACATCCTGAAAATGTTGTTGTATTGGATTCGTTGTTGTATATGGTTTTAAAGTAGCACGAACCGGAAAACGTGTCGTAGAAAGCCCCCAACAAGATGAACCAGGGAACCGCTTGGATACGGGCAGTCGGGCAGTGCAGAGACCGTATTGTCTAACGCGCGGAAGGTTGCCACCGCTTTCACCATCTGTTAATGTCACCGTCTCATACCGTTTGACAGAAAAAAAATAATACGATAGCAAGTGTTAGCGCGTTAAGCAATAAGCTTAAGGGTCCGATAGTTGTGGAACTCTTTGTTGGAGGCCTTTGTGTAGAGTAGGTAGCGTCTTTAGGCTGATATGATGATGAAGATAATGTATTATTCCTATTATAACCGTGGAGTGCAATTGTCATATACAGTCAAGGAATTTAATTCCCCACCCATTTCGTAAAAATGTCGTTTAACATTTTTTTATGTTTTTTTTTTATGTTAGATAGGCCAGACAAACGAACTAGTGGGTCACCTGATGTTAAATGAACACCACTGTCCATAGACACCCGCAGCGCTTTACACGATGCCAGTGCGTTGTCGGCCCTAAAGGAGAGGGAATAGGAGAAGGGGGAAGGGGTGAGGTATTGGGCCCCCGGAACTCTCACTGACTGTACGAAACGCAAGCAGGATTACTGCTGCTTCACGCCGGTGTTCTGTGAGAGGGTGGTACTGCCCCGAACGAGCCGGCCCATTCGTGATGCAGCGGCTAGCTACAACATGGCTCTACCACTACAAAAATAACTATAAATAATGCATTAAGGTCAAAATTGCAAATGCAACACGTCAAAGCAACATCGTAGCTAGCTCTTATGGTGACAGTTTGCAGTACGATGTTCAAACTTAGGTGGGTTGCAAATTAAATTCCTTGACTGTACATGCTAATGGTAGATCAGACGGTTACGGACGGACGGCTTTTGGTAGTTTAATAAGGTTCATAAAAGATAGTCGTGTTTTGCAGTTAACAATGGGATTTACGAGGCATTTATTGAGTACATACAGTACGTGGGCCTCACAAAACCCACTTCCAGTGGTATGTTGCCAAATCCATTTAATACGCTTAAGTGTTGCGGTAATTTCAATGGCTGGTATTAGGGTAGGGGGGTGGTGTAAGACTGCGCGGTCGGTAAGAATTCTCAAAAGTAAGTATTCTCAAACGTGATTTCTCAAAAGCAGAACGAAGTTGTAGCTAACATCAGTGTTTTTTTGAAGTGTTTGAGGCTCAGGATATTGTTCCCGGAAAATATAACATATTTACCATAATAAATACATGTTGTCTGGTCAGTTTGAAGTTTTTATCACGTTTTGATTACTTTTGATCTTATGTTCGATTTTAATGCGTTGTATTAAAATTGTTGTGTTGTTTAAACCAATTTAGAAATCACGAGTTATCTGGAATATCAAAACAATCAGGATATCGCCTTGGCGACATCCGTTAAAGTTTTTGCTCATATAATATATGTTGTCAACAGTAAGAGAATAAACAAGATTAAGCAGTTTTGTAAGACGGCGCTGGGCAGGGCACAAACTACCTGTATTTTAAAAAAAAAACTGAACTAAAAAGGGCTAACAAGAAAAAATCTAAGCCAAGGTCCAAAACTGTCGCCACGGAAACATACAAATTAGGGATGACACGAATATTCGCATTCGCATAATGCGAATATTCGCATCATTTTTAACATTCGCATCGACATTCGCATTCGCATCAAATGATGCGAATGTTTTGCGAATGCGAATGTGTGTAGGTCGCGTCTTGTCTCGCTCGCGCGGCGCGCGGCGGTAACTTGTTTTGTAACAATAATTTTTTTATGTTAGATTTCATTAAAAAATACTTTTTGTATTCAATTACAATGTTGATTTTGTAACAATAACTTTTTACTTACTATTACTACCTATTTATCTGTGGTATTTCAATTTTTTTCCGAACATTCGCATTCGCATTCGCATTCGCGAATGTGTAAATTTTGACATTCGTGACATCCCTGATACAAATGCCCTGACTATGTAGAAACTTATGAGGAGCCCAATACAGAAGATTATTAATTAAAGTGCGCAGTCTTACACCACCCTCACCTTACACGGATTACAAAGTACTATAAAATTTTGCACAAAAAAGGCTTGTTAACACTTATGAAAATAATATATCTTCACTGAAATTGTATCTCGTTTTGCGTCAATAAGACATGTCGATATACAATACAAGAGCAGTCTGCAAAAAATAAGTTGCTTTTTTAACAAAACTTGTGAAATTGTCTATTTGACCGACCGGGCGTAAACGTCTTCGTTTCAATTTGGGCAAACGTTTTTAGGGCAAGTTCCAAATTTTTCAACGACTCTTGAAGAAGTAAAAAGTATCATATTTTAGCCCTTTCGCGAGGCCTGTAGTTTACCGGAGCTGTGCGAGGATGCGTAGCGAGGGATGTGTTTGTCATGAACCAATAGAAAAAGAAAAGAAAGAAAAAATATTTATTTGCCACAGTGTAAAAAACCAAAATACACAAAACAGGAAATAAAAACACAATAGTAAAAAATTAAGTAAATATGTATAATGATTTCTGTCCTGCGGCAAAAGGAGCAAACTCAGCTAATGCTGCGCTTACGGGGAAGCTGCCAGCGCTGGTTTTCAGCCTGCCCCTGTAAACACTTCATTTAAATGGTCCTAAGTGAATGAAGTGTTTCTATTGGTTCATGACAAACACATCGCTCGCAACGCATCCTCGCACATCTCTGGTGGAAACGCAGCCTAAGAAGCTCCTATTTCTAGAAACTTCTTAATTTGTAGAATTGACAATTGGAGTACCAATCAGGCCAATCAGGTCTTAGCCATGTTCCCTTCAGATTCGAAGCTGCCATATCTAATGAGCCAACCTTGGTTATGTTATAAGTTGTACAGACAGACACACAGACAGCTATATCTCGCGAATCTGCTCCAGTTTCCACATTTATAGCGTTGGCGCCAATTAACATACGAACAATTTTACAGGAATACAGGATGCTTTAAAATAGTATGTCTCATCATCATCATCATCATCCCAGCCTTTATACGTCCCACTGCAGGGCACATGCCTCCTTTCAGAATGAGAGGGCTTGGGCCGTAGTTCCCACGCGGGCCCAGTGCGGATAGGGAACTTCACATACATCATTGAATTTCTTCTCAGGTGTATGACAGTTTCCTCACGATGTTTTCCTTCACCGTAAAAAGCTCATGGTAAATTACAAATGTAATTTCGCATATAAGGGTGAGGCCACACGAGCGTAATTTTGTGAATTGTGAGCGGCAGAATTTCGGTTGCGCCATATATTGTCAAAAAATCAAAATCAAAACGTTTATTCTGCAAGTAGGCCGCAAAGGGCTCTTTTACATGTCATTTTTTTAAACTACCAGCGCTTTCGTAAGGACCATCATTACCAAGAAGAATGCGCCACAAGAAACTTGGCAGAAAGTCATCTTTTCAAATTAAAATATAATAAATTACAAATTAAAAAAATCATACAAATATAGAATTAAGTAAATAAAAAAAATAATTATATAAAAAAACAATACAGGGATGTATTGGATCCCTTAGTTAAAAAACTAAAACAATACCTACATCTTAACTATATCTACGTTAAGTGGAAGTGTAGAATGCTTCCACCGTCGAAAAAAAAAAATTAAAAAGGAAAAAATAAAAAATAAAAATATTGGATATTGTGTCACGTGAGTGTCACGTGACGGCCCGCATATTGTATTCACAAAATTACGCTCATGACAAACACATCACTCGCAACGCATCCTCGCACATCTCTGGTGGAAACGCAGCCTAAGCAGCTACGCAGGCTAAGCCCCTATTTCTAGAAACTTCTTAATTTGTAGAATTGACAATTGGAGTACCAAACATCACCTCACCCTAAATTTTGAAAAACTCAGAGGTGCGAGCCCGGACTCGAACCCACGACCCTCTGCTTGAGAGACCATAGGTCAAACCACTAGGCCACCACGGCTTACAAATAGCTATCAACATATATATGTATTTCTAATGTTTTAAAATTGGTTCATCTTAATAGAATTATCCTAAAGTTAATACCTCGTCCTCCTCAGTTGGTCAGCCTATATAGGCTTGCGTTTGACCTAAATGCTCATTCACCTTAGTAAAGGGGTACAAGCAGAAAGAAAGCAGTTGAGCGATACTGCACCGACCCTTCCTCCAGAATGGCTACTATAGGCAACAGGCCGGAACATTTCAGCCGAAATACGTCCACTGCTGAACATAGGCCTCCCCTGGGCTCGCCAAACAGATCGGTCCCGTCCCATCCGCATCCAACGCGATCCCGCAATCTTACCCAGATCTTGTTGGAGCCCTACCTACACTGCGCTGTACTGCACTGTTTGGTCTCTATGCCGCATATAATTTTGTTAGCGTTAAAATGTTTCCGGGTGCCTCATTCACTATAATCTCATTTAATTTTAACACACCACAAAATATTCTACATAATCAACAAGCCCTTTAAACTTTATGGACAATTTAAACACGTAGTAACCGTAATAAGTAATAACTCATATATTAATGAAAACAAAATGATGCCGTAAATAAGAAACCCCTAGAGTGTAAAACTGTAAAACTCTTTGATGTCTGCAAGTTGGCGATAAACATTAGATATCATTTGAAGTCTAGTGACTGCTATATAAAATGTATCCTGAGCGGATTCTGGAGCAATAGAACTTTATTACTATAGTTTTGAGTTTATTTGCTCTTAAGTTTCGTATGAAAATGTTTAGAATTTTATCATTTTAATTGCAGCTTTTTTACGAGCACGCAGGCTGTTTTAAAACGACTCTCTTGCTCACTTATTCATTCTCAGAAGGTCGCTAGAACATTGTTTTTAAATTTTCGCCTGGATAGTTCTGTTGTTGAACTGAAAATAGTGAGTCAAAGTTGTTGCTAATTTAAAAAAAGTCGATTAGCGTTTTTATAAGTGTCCTAGTTCCCTATAAAGTATGAATTTTGATTAAAAAATTCTAAATGCACCTTTGTTATACTCAATTTCATGTATATGTATGCCAAATTTCCAAACTATATCTTCAGTTATTGCGGTTATGTTGTTCTGTCAATTAGGCGGTCAGTATGTAACTGTACCATTTTATAGATATATGAGGCTGGTTCTCTTTTAATCCTACAAAATAAATAAATACATGACATAATATCTTAAACTAACTCAACTCGTGTTGTGGGTGTCCATGGGCGGCGAGCAACAGCTAATTAATTATAAAGTGAGAGTACAACAATCAATCGACTATTTAAGTAGATTAGACAAAGTCAAAGTCAAAATTCTTTATTCAATTTAGGCATCAATTGATGCTCTTATGAATGTCGAAGAATCTACCACCGGTTCGGAAAAACCCTGTTGAGAAGAATATAATATTTTTTCAAACAGACCTACATTGTTTTTAAAGACAATTTGAGTTGAGGACTGCCAATATGATAGCAGAATGCCAAATTAGTTCTAGCCAATCGATGTGGCCAAACCTGAATAAATTAAAGATTTTCCCTTACATCATCCTGTAGCAGCGGCAGCTGCGCATACGCAGCGCGGTTCCACGGAATTATAATTAAATGGGCTTATTTATTTTAATACGCCTCCAGCGCTAGCTAACACTGTTTACCTATTTTCACGTATTATTGATATCTTTCATATTTTTTATGTGTTGGATTGTTTTCGTGAAAGTTTTATTATGATGTTTTATACTTTTTACAAGCTATTATTTAACTTCCCTGTTAGTTTGAGCCAAATCTTAGAAGTCGAATGTAACCTTCCCGTGGTAGGATTGACTTGAAATGTGGGTTCATAATGGGTTGGATGACAACAATAATGTCAAGCAAAAGTACAGTCAGAAAAAAGCATTGTTTTTTTTACAAATACGAGGGCATTACCACTTTAAATGGCGCAGAAAGTTTTTTTTTAAATGAGGAAATGTTGGTGTTTTCTAACTCAGAATCAAGTGTTCTGTTGATTTTGATGATAAAAAAGTGTCCCTAATTTTGCATACAATTTGGTCGTTTTATAACGAGATAATTATATGAAAAAAAAGTTAATAAACAGACTCAAAAGGACAGTTTTTTCCTTTATTATTTATTTATGCAACAATGATCCTGTGGACTTTCAGCATAAGCCAAGACGAAAAGAAAAAAAAAGAAGTGCCCGTGATTCTAAGTATGAAAACACAAGAATTTCCTCATTTAAAAAAAGTTTTCTGCACCATTTAAAGGGAAAATGCCATGTAGGTAATAATTATAATACTTAATATATAAAGTGTTAACTTTGTGTATTTATGTTTGTTTGTATTTAGAGGGTACTGGGGTCTGGAGCTGCGGAACCGATTTTGAAAAGTCTTTCACCAATAGAAATCTCTGCTAATCTAAATTCACGTCATAATCTCGGCAACAAACTAGTCTTAATATAAAAAGTCCTGACTCACGACCCATCAATGATTAGCCCAAATTGGATCTAGCAGTTGAAATTTTGCGTAGACCTTCATTTTATCATGAAGACTAAGGAATATGGATTTATTTTGCGTATACTAAAAATATATCTTTCGAGCCTGTTACTATAGATTCAAAATACTTTTTACGATTTTATGTGTTAAGACTTCTGAGCGTTTTTACAGCATCTTTGTGGTCTTTTTAGATTTATCGTGATGGATGTCGGAGTAGGAGATTGATGTCTATTTTATTTACAAGCGAAATGGTGTTGTTGTAATGCAGACTTCATAATGCTAGAATTACATTATCTTCATGATAAGTCCAGAATTGAACACTAAATATGAATAAACATAATAAAATCTACAATTTCCTTTGACACGTAATACAAACCAAATGAAATGTCCCTTAGCACCATGTCAAACTAAATCCCAGTATTTATGAGAAGCTTTAACGGCCGCCGACTCGCCCGTGTTAATTTGACACGGTCCCAAAATATTCACCAAGTGAATTACGCGCTAATGATGGAGTGTCAAAATAGACTTTTTTTAGTACTTATTGTATAATAAATTTTGTCTCTTTGTCTAATGGTTCTGCGGATTTGTAGCTTTATTTTCGGCATGTGACAGTGTGATTTATAAAGATGATTATTAGAGTTCCTTAGCACACATTTACACTCGTAAGAAAAATGACGTAAGTTGGATTACATTGCGAGTCCGTGAATCGAACGAGTTGGAAGTAGCCGTCTCAGCGAGGAAATGTACTGCAACTTACACAGCTTTTCTTTGGGCCGATTTTTCAATCCCCAGATAAAAGTATCCGTCAGTTAAAACTTTCGCTTTCCTTTTTCCAAGTCATAGAAAAAAAAAACAATATAATTTTAATTTTTTATTTGTTTTTCGGCACTCCTACTTTCAATGCTCTTAAGTCATATAGCCTTCACCAACATAGGCCTCCCTCAAAGTTCACCAAACAGACCGGTGCCATCCGCAAACAACGTTTTCTCGCAACCTTGACCAGGTCGTCGCTCCATCGTGTTGGAGGCTTACCTACACTGCGTCTTTTGGTCCGTGGACGCCGTTCTACCTATTGGCCCCATCGGCCGTCAGTACTACGGGCGATGTGCCCTGTTCAAGTGCCCACAGCCACTTGAGTCTGGCAATTATTTGAGATAGAAAAATGCCTTTTCCTAGTACAGAACCAATCTTATTCTACGCATATTTTTTCATTAACGAAATCAATTTGTTACTCCTTTTGTTATTTTAACGCGCTCTTTGTCATATCTTCAAAACAAATAATAACGTTATCGAGCGTATAATAGTCGCCTATTAGTTTGAGTGAAAAATTGTAATTGCTTTGTTTGATAAAGTAATAAATAAACCCAAGATATTCTTATTTCATATATTCATATTGCTGTTCAAATGCGTGGGATACGTTCTATTTTAAAATAGGGAATTGTCTTCATTCTTTAAAACTTTACTTTATTTTTATTTTTAACTCTTTTATCTTTAGGATATTTATGTTCGCGTATAGTTAATGAAACGAGATTTTAGTGTGTCCCACGAAAACTCCCGATAATGATATTGGCGTCATTTACGTTGCACGATGATACTTACCCTGTGCAACATTTCACTTTCATTTTCGAATCTCATCTAAATCTGCCCAGCTTTATGAAAGAGTAATAAACACACACTAATATATATTTCATACTAAATTAAACTGAAACATGGATGCACAGAAAAACCTTTAAATAAAAAGAAGACCAGCGCTAGGAAAAGTGATTAAAGCAAGCTGATATGTACGATGCATAGGAAAAATTTGTGTCTAAAACTCCTGGCCAGTAGTGGTGTAGGGGTTTAGCACGCAGCACGGAATGCTGAGGACCTGGGTTCGTTTTTTTTTTTTTTTTTTTTTTTATGTTAGTTAGGCCAGACAAACGAACTAGTGGGTCACCTGATGTTAAATGAACACCACTGTCCATAAACACCCGCAGCGCTTTACACGATGCCAGTGCGTTGTCGGCCCTAAAGGAGAGGGAATAGGGGAAGGGGGAGAGGGAGGGGGAGAGGGAAGGGGTGAGGTATTGGGCCCCCGGCACTCTCACTGACCGTACGAAACGCAAGCAGGATTACTGCTGCTTCACGCCGGTGTTCTGTGAGAGGGTGGTACTGCCCCGGACGAGCCGGCCCATTCGTGATGCAGCGGCTAGCTACAACATGGCTCTACCACTACAAAAAATCGTTTCCCAGCGCTGGTCTTTTTTCAAGGTTTTCCTGTGCATCCATGTTTCAGTTTGTATTTAGTATGAAATATATGGATTTCACGGGATGACTGTATAGAATTAGTAGAATATGATTGGGACGATAGATTAATACCTGATCATCGTCATTGTATTCGGTTATCCCTAAGAAGGGAGACTTAGATATCGGTTACTCCGTGGTGCGTAAGCCGTGGTGGCCTAGCGGTTAGACCTGTGGCCTCTCAAGTAGAGGATCGTGGGATCAAATCCCGGTCGCACCTCTGAGTTTTTCGAAATTTATGTGCGAAATTACATTTGAAATTTACTATGAGCTTTACGATGAAGGAAAATATCGTGAGGAAACCTGCTTACACCTGCGAAGAAATTTAATGGTGTGTGTGAAGTTCCCAATCCGCACGCCCGCGTGGGAACTACGGCCCAAGCCCTCTCATTCTAAGAGGAAGCACAGGCCCTGCAGTGGGAAGTATATAGGCTGGGATGATGATGATCGGGTTATTGGTGTATTATAATTATGTGTCATTAAAAAGTCAGTTTCAGAAAAAAAGTGACATTCGTTGTTTTTCCCGTGGAGTCTTCACGTTAGAATAGAATTAGTAGGATATACCCAGAGATTTAAATAAATAAATAAATATCACGGGACAATTCACACCAATTGACCTAGTCCCAAAGTAAGCTAAGTAAAGCTTGTGTTATGGGTACTAGGCAACGGATAAAAATACTTATATAGATAGATACATACTTAAATACATATTAAACACCCAAGACCCGAGAACAAACATTCGTATTTTTCAAACAAATATCTGCCCCGACACGGGAATCGAACCCGGGACCTCAAGCTTCGTAGTCAGGTTCTCTAACCACTAGGCCATCTGGTCGTCTAGAGATTGGATTATAAGAGCGCCACAAACACACTTACCTACACACACGCTTTATGTCTTTTTGCTCCCGTTACGTAAGGCACATGTTTGTCTTTTTTTTCGACGTCACGTGACGGCACTTTCACACGGGCAACGTCCCGTTTTTTGCGGGTTCGGTTTTTTGCAGGATCCAGTTTAGTAGCACGTATGCTACTAAACTGGATCCTGCAAAAAACCGAACCCGCAAAAAACGGGACGTTGCCCGTGTGAAAGTGACGTGAGGCCAGAGACTAAAATTTTTGCCTTAAAAAGCTTTATTTTCGACGCGCTAATAACATATCGACATCTTTTGACATATACACATATCACACCTATAACACCAAAGGGGGTAAGCAGAGCTTACTAAACGTTATATTTACTTTTCGGGGCTACTTAGCAATTTAGGGTTCAACTTTGATCAATTATAACTGTAGATCCACAGTCGCGCGCCCGAAAATGTCCGAGCCAAATGAGCGCCACTTTGATAAAAGTGGCCTTCTTTTTCTCAGTACGTTGCGTGAAATTGTCAAGTTTAGCTGTCAAGTGTCAACCGAAATTCGACTGTAATGAAGTAAAGACTAGGTTCAAATTTCTGTGTAGGTGATGATTTTAATTTTTATGCAAACAAATAAAAAAGTTCGGACATTCTTTGAAGGGGATTTTGTTCGGCAATGTGTATCTTCAGTTATAATTGATCAAAGGGGTTCAAAGTTAGATAGAAGTTGTACAATAGTGACAGGTTACTAGACTACTCGTATCTATTTCCTTAGTCACTTCTTACGACATCCACGGAAGAAATGGAGAGATGTTATCCTAAACCCGACACCATACGAGTCCTCTTTTGATATAGGTATAACATTATTGATTACTGAGACGTGGCCGCTAACGATGGGCCTCATAAGACAGCTTAAAGTCACTCATAGGGCGATGGAGAGGACTATGCTCGGTGTTTCTCTGCGGGATCGCATTAGAAATGATGTAATCCGCGCAAGAACTAAAGTCACCGACACATAGCTCGAAGTATCGCCAGACTCAAGTGGCAGTGGACAGGGCACATCGCTCGTAGAACTGATGGCCGATGGGGCAAAAAGGTTCTCGAATGGCGTCCACGGACCGGAAGACGCAGTGAAGGTAGGTCTCCAACAAGATGGAGCGTTGCTGGATCGCGTTGGATGCAGATGGCACGGGGCCGATCTTTTTGGCGAGCCTTGGGGGAGGCCTATGTTCAGCAGTGGACGTCTTTAGGCTGAAATGATGATAACATTGTTGAGGACACCTTAGTATAATTTAAATCAATTTCGTACTGCTACATTATTCGAACCACAGATTATAGAAGTGTTGAGTATTATCGAACATGCTGTAATCATAAAACGGAGTGAAGCAGTGTCGATGATCGTAAATAGTTCATTTTACGGTGTTTATGGTGACTGCTGCGTGGCACTAAGATTTACTGTTGCTTTAAATCAATTGGCATTCTCGCGGTTAACATGTTACAGTAACGGTTTCTTTAGTAAACTCTAATACTTTGATAATCTTTATTTATCAATCATCATTTTCAACATCATCATTCACTGTTGAGTACATACACGGTGATTTTTAATCGGTGATCAGCAATTGAAAAAATTAATCTCTAGCCAAATTGGAATTTAACTATTAGATGAGCTCTCAAGCAATTAAGTCTCTGTTTGATTTAGAAAAAAAAAAGTTATTGTTAAAACTTTGTTTATCCACCGTATGCATGGTCATCCTTAATTTATCGAATTCAAATTCAAATCATTTATTGTTAGAAAGTGAGTAATTAATTATATAATAATAATAATAATATAATAATATTAGGGGGACAATCTCACACAAATCAACCTAGCCCCAAACTAAGCAAAGCTTGTACTATGGGTACTAGACGACGATAGACATACTTATATAGATAAATAAATACTTAAATACATAGAAAACATCCATAACTCAGGAACAAATATTCGTGCTCATCACACAAATAAATGCCCTTACCGGGATTTGAACCCAGGACCTCTTGCTTCGTAGGCAGGGTCACTACCAACTAGGCTAAAGCGGTCGTTAAATATATGGTAACAAAGATATTGAAATTCGTCACAATCAGCCAGTATTTGGCACACAAATTGTCCGGTAGATGTGCTTACCGCGTGTCATTGAAGTTGAGTAGTTTAGTCAAGAGTCATTGATTTGGCAGGGAATTTGACAGCTTAGGTCTCGCGTCAAAATTTGTTTAAGAAACTGACTTATCAAAAGCCGACCAACGGCCAACCGATAGTGTCTTTATCAACCTCGAAATTGGCCTCGAAATTATGTTACGCTAGTATTATATTTTACGCCAAAGAAGCCGTTAGAAAAATTTACCGCTCGCTCCTGAAGCTACAAACTAAAACACTATAAAATCGAGATGGAAACTGAATTTCGGCATCTTCAGTTTCGTCCGAAACCGATGCCAGTATACACCACTCCACACCACATTATACTCGGCCACCACCGCCAACTTAAATTACGGACGAATTGAGCGTTTATTTTTACATAAAACTGACTCGTAATTGACCACTATCTCACCTGATGAAAAGTGAAGACGAGTCCAACGGTGTATCTCACTGGTTCAGTATAGGTAACGCCACCAGAGTTGAGGCCTACACAACGTCTACACGTTTAACGACAACACAACGTCAAAATCCCGCTGTCATTACATGAGGTGTGGTTGTGTGCGTGACCTCAACTCTGGTGGCGTTACCTTTATCAGCCTATCAATTCTAGCCGTGAAGAGCCCTAGGTTGTATCTATCAGGAAATACAAGACGATGGGACCAAATTCCATTCCTTAGCAGTTCGTATAAGAAAGCTAAAGAGAACCGCTTTGTGCTGGCCAATGGAATATTATCCACATAAGGAGGAAGACGCACCCCCCGCCTGGATGTCCGTTGGTAACTAGCAACTCTACAACGGTGTTCGAGGCTCTGTAGCCTCCTCTCGCAAATGTGTAGTACATAGATGGAGACAGTACCTGATAGAGATAAATGATTTGTATAGAGAATTGTGTACAGTACGCTTAGTATAAGTTTTACTTCACCAAAATACTTCTCGATCGCGTTTACGTAAAAAATTCAATGACTAGGGAAACATGGACAGCGCCTCCGCGCGCGCGCGTCTATGTTTCCATAGAATTGAAATTTTTACGTAAACGCGATCGAGAAGTATTTTGGTGAAGTTAAACTTATACTAAGCGTACTGTATGCTTAGTATAAGTTTTACTTCACCAAAATACTTCTCGATCGCGTTTACGTAAAAATTTCAATTCTATGGAAACATGGACGCGCGGCCGCGGAGCCGCTGTCCATGTTTCCCTAGTAATTGAAATTTTTACGTAAACGCGAAAACTTATACTTATACTAAGCGTACAGCGCCTCTAGCGGTCACTTACGGAAGTACAATTCTCCATACAAATCATTTACGCCGTCGCTAGCGAGTACGGTCACTGCAAACTAGTGTAACTCATGGTAGAGCCTCTGAAATGTTTTAAACTTACTACCTACTGGCATTTTAATAAGAGTAACTACATTATCTTCTTGAGCCGTTTCGGAAGAAATAAATAACAACCTCTGTGACACGAGATTTTTATATATTAGAAAAATCTATCTTCTTTTTCTTTCTCTTATCTTCGAGAGAGATCCCGTGTCACCGTGTTTGTTATCGAACTCCTCTGAAACGGCTTGACCGATTTTTATGATTTTTTTTTGTCTATAATAATATTTGGTAGGTCAGAGAATAGGTGGTCGCGGCCAAACAGCTATAGTAATGTATAATAACTATAAATTAAAAAAATTAAAAACCCCCAACGCAATTATGTCACACGTATGTTTGAACATAAAGTAAATACCCATTATGCGTCTAAGATCCTTTCCGCAGCTAACAAAAGAGCTGATAACTTTGAAACGGCTGAACCGATTTTGATGAAACATATATCTAAGAACCATCGCCAAGAAACTTGCTTTCTAATAATAAAACCGCATCGAAATCGGTTCACCCGTTTAAGAGCTATGATGCCACAGACAGACACACACACACATAGCGGTCAAACATATAAGACTCCTCATTTTGTATCGGGGGTTAAAAAATAAATAATGAAGTCTTGGTGAAGTGGTGGTTGTTTGACCTATGGCGGCTATGGCAAGCAAGCAGGATGGTCGTGGGTTCGAGTTCGGGCTCGCTCTTCTGAGTTTTCCGAAATTTGTGTGCAAAATTACATTTGAATTTTCCCATGAGCTTTATTAAGGAAACCTACAAACACCTGCAAAGAAATTCAATAGCGTGTGTGTAGTTCCCAATCCACACTTAGCCCGTGTCACGCGGCAGACACGACGTACAAATACGCGTTCTTGAATCTACATAAGCACGACGACGTATGTACACGCGTACGCCTACATACATCGCGCGCGCACTCTTCTGGTTTCTGGCGGTTTCCGGCTATCTGCGCCTTGAGGGGTGGGGTAATTCGAATCGGTGCGGGGCGGACCGTTTATAAAAAAAGCTCATTCCGAGAGCAGGCCTGCGCACAGCAACGGTGATATTATAAACAATAAACATGTCACAGGGCAGTAGCTACATGTCACCTGAAAGTCATCTAACAAAATGTACTAATTGGAAACATATTTTCGAAAAATCTGTCAAGCTTATTAATGTGGTCTATCCGTGTTAACATTAGTCCAATTTTTCTTTCGACAAACAAGATTAATAAATACCCTGTGTCCCGCATAATCGTTCAAACATTTAAACAATCTGACATTTATAAATCACCGATGTCTTTCGTGTAATTTAGTCTTTGATATTTTTTGGAACAACATGGCAGGGGATTTGCACGTATTTAAAAATGTTCAGCTTATTGAAATGTCATGTGGATATTGGATGGATTTGTAAGATTTCAGAAAAAGAAAACTTTAGTATAACAAAGTTTTCATACTCAATGGCATGGAATGTTTGAATCTATACTAATATTATAAAGAGGAAAGATTTGATTGTTTGTTTGCATTGAATAGGCTCCGAAACTACTGGACCGATTTCAAAAATTCTTTTGCCGTTAGAAATCTACATTATCACTGAGTGACATAGGCTACTTTTTACCGCGGGAAAATACTTTTCCCTACGGGGAAATTAGTTTATCGCGGGCGAAGTTGCGGACGGAAGGCTAGTAGTTAAATAAAGAAGAAATATAATTAATGTAAGACTATGCTACTGTAGAAAAAGAAATGAAAAAGAGTACTTAGTTCCACTAGGCTTTGAATTTTAGTTATTAGTTTTATTAAACAAAATACTGTAAACACGCTGTACCAGTTCTTAAAATATTTACGCACTATCGGTATTAAGTGTGTACAGTCGAGGACACTGAATAGCGTAGCAGGGTGGAACCTCCGCACAATCGATTTCCCGATGATTTCTTTGGCAAACGTAGGGAAAGCCAACATGACATTTGCAACAAAAAGGTCCCACCCTGGTACGCAATTCAGTTTTCTCGACTGTACTTACCACAAATTTTTGACACAGATTAAAATTACAAACTTTGTTAGCTACTTACTCAATTTAACAATTAAAACCTAAATACTTACAACAGACTGGCTCATTCCCAAAAATAATTAGTCCGTGTCGGTAAGATGATTAAAAAATATTCAACACGTAGGTAGTATTTCTTCTGTGAATTAAAAAATGGAGATATAGAGCGTTAAAGTTTCGTGTGATCCTCGGTACACTTTTTACTTAGACGTGACGTCACGGGTGCGCACTGTCGAACTTTGAAGCGCTTTATCTTTGTCATTTTGTGTTGGTTTGACATTTTATTTATTTATAATGGTTAAATTTGAATTCCGCAATGTTACCTTATTTTATTATGTTCTTATGAAAAGCAAAAAAAAACAAACAAAGCAAAGCAATTGTTTCAGTTGATGACCACCGCAAAGTAACGCCTGATTCAATAAATCATTTAAAACAAAACAATTTAACCTATAATATCCATTTAGATACAAAATTAAAAATGTACGTGCCCAATATTTTTTGATAATGGTTACTTCCTAATTATATGTAACACAAAAACACATGCAAGAAAATACCAACATTCTCAGAACATTTTTAATCAATCCCAAGTCCCAACCACTAAAACAAAACACAATCTTTCAGCGCGCATCGTTTTAAAATCAAATTTTCCTGTTTTGAAAACAAAATCGATTTATTCGAAGATTGAATTACGATCGACTCGACCGCATCGGTGTGACTCACAATCGATTAAAATAGTGCAATGTCGTAAATCAAAACTATTTCTTGGGATTTGCGTGAGCTTACTATACTGAGTCTCAATGGATCATGTTGACTGGATAGGTTGTCTAAATATTGTATTTGAATGTGTTAAACAGTTTTAATTAATGGAATAACACGTGTATTCATAATGAAAGCCACTGCTTTTTTAAAAGAAAATGCGTAATTAGTTCCCCGAGTCCAATTCATAGTGTACTAATTGAGAAATACTAACGATAAGTTAACTAAAGTTAAGGAAATCATTTTTAATAAGTACCTTTTCACTACAATGCAATACTATCTTTGTTAAACACCATGTAGTAAGCAATACAGTAAACAACTTACGTAAAGAAAAAAAAACAAGGTAAGCAATAGTCGACTTTATCGCTTCAGAACAATCTCTTCTAGGTAAAGTTTTACAACAAGAAGTAAGAAATAGAAATAGATTAGATTACATATAACTACTTACAACATAAAACAATTAATAATAATTTAAAAATATTGGCAATGAGTTTAATTAAAGACAAAATAAAAAGTCTGTATTAAAAACTTTTTTTTAACAAAACTATATTATTATTATTTTATTGTTATTTTCAACGTGAGCTTAATCTGTCAGCAAAATTTATGAAAAAGCTGGCAACTTATCTCTCGTGGGAATTCTGAAAAAATCCTTAGCACCATTCACTATATTCAGCCTATTAAGCTATAATTGAGCGTTGTATACCAGTATGTCAGTAAATAGAACCGCTTTTGTAGAATCGTTTACTTCCACGAAGATTTTTGTAGCGAAGTCTACGTATCCCGTGGACGGCCACGGTTTCGTCGAAAACGGAGAGTTGTCAAAACGCCCAATTGCTTTCGCACATCATTGATTATTATGACTATGACAAGTAGGTCACATAAATTATTTCTTAGCCTAATGGTAACACCCGTTACTGTGTTGCCCTACTTCACGTAAATTACGCGTGGTACAGAATACTGATGTTTTCAGAATACCTAGCCAATGGCATCCGATGAGATTGCGGCCTTGATGTCCTCAATTAGCTCTGGAACTGTGTAATTAGTAGGTATTTTTGGCAGTTCACTACGTTCTAGAACCGACATTAAAGATCAGGTGGCATTTAGGAATTTTGATCATAATTCATATGATAATGAAGCTGCACAAAATGCAATTACAGAAGATTTTAAAGACAAGGATTATCTTATACTTTAATATATAATATGTATACATAAAACACAAAAATGTTTCTAAATATGTCCTTTATAGACTCTAAAAACATTCAACCGATGTGCTCGAGGCTGGCTTCATTTTGAAAGGAAATAATACAAAGATAGTGATAGACTACTAAAACATTGCATTTTTGCATTAGACGCATTCGGTTCATTCAAGAGTCGATTATTCGGATGAAGTCGTAGGCAAAAGCTAGTGTAATATTAAAAGACAAATGCTAAAAGAAATCGAGAATCTAATGGCAAGTATTAAAGTTTACTAAATGTATTTCCGCTACCTACGATAGTATTTTCAAATAATATCTTCTCCATTTTAAAATTTGAAGGAAGTGGGTGGCCTAAACACACTTTAGTTGATCCATGCTAAAAATAAGCTCGAGTATTAAATTAAAAAACATATATGATACTAGTGACTCATTATTATTTTCTGGCAAGAGTAAGAAAAACTTTAAGATAAAATGATTTAAGCGATTGATACCTTGATACTATTATTTTCACTAACATGAAATAAATGTTTTTTGGTCACGACGTTTTCACAGCGAAACTAATAAGCATCATCTATTCTAGTTTTTAAACTAAAGCATACGAAGAAAAATTTCTAAATGTGTTTTAAAAATATAAAATTACGTAATGACAATCACGACAGAGAAATATGACGCCCCGCTAAATAGATAGAAAATATGACAAATTACATCTACAGGTTAACTACGTAATAATACTAATAATAAAAAACGTGTTCGGCTATTAAATAAACAAGTTTGTCTATATGTCCCGTCTGGAGAAAGGAATGGTGTTATGGAACAGGAAATAATCTGGGTGACGACATTAACTATAAAGTTGTCTTCGATATAGAGGTCACGATAAATATGTCAGCCGTCTACATGACGTAGTTCGTTACCGACTAGATATTTGCCAACTATTTAATGATATTGTAGGAAAAAAACTTATTTGTGTATTCTTTATACATAAAAATGTCCAAACTAATGTCTTTGGTAGATGTTAGTCACTAAACTTTGAAAAATATAAAGTCATCAATGTAGATTCAATTTATGAAATACGTCTGTCTTTATGCTGAAATCATCGAAGCGATTTATATTATTCAATTAATAAATAAGGAAACTTTAAGCGTTAATTAGCAATACTAGATATTATTTAATTTATGACACAAATGACGATGTGAAAATATTTGATATTTTCATCTTCTATATAAATGAAACAGCTAAATCTTATCAAATAGTCGTCAATCTAGATGCAACGTACAACAATGACAATATAAACACACTGCACAATATACTCACTGTTTCACTTTGGGAAGTACAGCGCAAAGCGTAATAAATGGCATTTATGAGCGGACTGTGGAATTCCATCGTTGGAGGCAACGAGAAAGAAGTCTCGTGGGACGAAATCTCACAGTTCTACTTCGACAAAGGAAAGAAATACTTCTCTGTTTCGGAAAGAGACAAGCAAGAGTCTCCGATTGTGTACGGAGAGGCGCACAAGATCACTTTTAACAAATCAGCTCTAGGTTTCACACCATTAAACTTTGTGTCCATCTACAATATCGATACTAGGAAAGGTTTGTCTGATCCATCATCCATTTCAACTTGCTCCCTAGTAAATACTGTATTTACTGCAGAAAAGTTTATCATACTCAACGCTCGCTGGTTTTGCATTGTTTGAAATGTATTTGTCCAATTTGTCGATTTTAACTTGATTTTGAATGTCAAATTCCCCTGCATCTTACCAAGATCCACTACCACTGTAAATCTAAGCACTATCAACTGTACAATATCGACCAACCCAGAATGTTCTGCATAATTTTTTTTTTTTTTTTTTTTGTTTTCATTTCAAGTCTAACAGCACTGTCCAATTAAAGTAATATTACGAATGCTTTGATGATTTAGATGATAGTCAATACTCTGAAGTTGATTTTTTATTTGACTTTAATTTTCCAGCTGAAGTCAAGATGCCAAGCGGCCATACAGACAAGCCATCCATCGAGGACAATCGCGATGGCACTGTCAGCATCAAGTACGAGCCACGTGAGGAGGGTGTTCACGAGCTCTATGTCAAATACAACGGGGAACATGTGCAGGGTACGTATCGCATTCACGGCTATTTGAGTAATGAACAATGGCTCCTCTGAACACAAGCCCGTGTTTACGTTAATTACATAATATGGAAGAAAGAAAAGGGAATCATCTAAGATTCCAAAAGCACTCAAGTTAAGTTCAAAAGTCAAGAGTGTACAGCGTATTCAAAGCTTTACTTTGTGAAAAAATAAAATAACACAATTAAAAAATAACATGATTAATAAAAAGGTACAAACATAACCTTCAGTTAATTGATAGCTGTCAGTAATAAATTTTAACAGCAACGAAAGAGTTTTAAAGGCAATGATCACGATTAAGTTTGTAAATAAAGTAAAGCTTTCTTCGCAATAAACGTACTGAACCAGTAACGCTGATTTGACTAATAAGAAAGCTTTCCATGCAGGTTCTCCCTACAAATTTCACGTGGACTCTATAGCCTCGGGCTACGTGACAGCATATGGCCCGGGTCTGATCAGTGGAGTCAGCGGCGAGCCGAGTCTGTTCACCATCAGCACCAAGGGAGCTGGTGCTGGCGGACTATCCATGGCTGTTGAAGGACCTAGCAAGGCTGAGGTATTGTTATCATTTTTAGGGTTCCGTAGCCAAATGGCAAAAAACGGAACCCTTATGGATTCGTCATGTCTGTCTGTCTGTCTGTCCGTCCGTCCATATGTCACAGCCACCTTTTTACGAAACTGTAAAAACTATGCTGTTGAAACTTAGTAAGTAGATGTATTCTGTGAAGCTCATTAAGATTTTTACACAAAAATAGAAAAAAAAAACAATAAATTTGGGGGTTCCCCATACTTAGAACTGAAACTCAAAAATTTTTTTTTCATCAAACCATTACGTGGATAGGTCTTCCAAAATGATATTGAGGTTTCTAAGTAATATAATTTTTTTCTAAACTGAATAGTTTGCGCGAGAGACACTTCCAAAGTGGTAAAATGTGTGTCCCCCCGTAACTTCTAAAATAAGAAAATGATAAAACTAAAAAAAATATATGTTGTACATTACCATTTAAACTTCCACCGAAAATTGGTTTGAACGAGATCTAGTTTGTCTGTCTGTCTATATCAGTAAACCAATCTACAATGATCCCACACTGCGCACATTTTGCTTAGGAGCAGGAGTCTGCTAAGACTGGATGTTCATAGATACATATAAATTTGTACGGAACACTCGGTGCGCGAGTCTGACTCGCACTTGGCCGGTTTTTAAACCAGAAGTCTGTATTGTCTAACGCCCGTGTGCTCGGGACCGCATTCAGCATCTCTTACTGTCACCATCTTATACCGTTTGACAGTAAGAAATAGTGAAATCGATAGCAATCGCCTGGAGTCGTCCGCGCGTCGGACAATATGACATTTGTAAGTTTATTGACTAGTTAACGCGCTGACACTTTGCTATCGCATTCACTGTTTCTTTCTGTCAAATGGTATGAAATGGTGACAGAAAGGGATGGTGAAAGCGTCCGCGCGTTAGACTAAATAAATAACACCAATTTAAATTGCAGACATTTATTTTACAGTCTCACTTGTGAGAATGATGATGGAACAAAGTTAGTGGAACGTTAACTTGGTTGGGTTTAAAACTACCATTTGACCTTAACCAAGTGGTTAGTCTATTTTATAGGAAAGATATAGTATATAGTAGTAGATAAGGTATTTTTTGATCGTAGTTGTGAATCAAGATAGAAACTTAATGGTGGACATTTAGAACCACGGAGGTAACTAATTAATGGTAGAATTACTTTGAAATACTTACATACTAGTAGGAGTTCTATTAAAAGATGAAGATGGGAATGTACACAGGGGTATAATAGTCAATTATTGTTATAAATGCTTTAAGTTTTCTCGATATTTTATTTGTGGCACATATTCAAGCCAATGCCTTGTATGACAGTTACAAAGCGATCATCATCATGATTTTCCTTTTCAGATCACATGCCACGACAACAAAGATGGCACAGTGTCTGTTTCATTCTTACCAACCGCACCTGGAGAATACAAGGTGTCTGTTCGGTTTGGAGACAAGCACATCAAAGGATCACCTTTCACTGCCAAGGTAAAACTATAATGAACTCATACATTGGATGAGTCATTGAATAACCTAGCGTCTAACCTTATGACACCTACTGTGATGAACTTTTTTTTACACAATAGCTTTTCTAGCAAAACAAGGATCCAAGTTTTCTCATAATCTTGCTCAGTATTTTGTGCCTGAAGTAATAACATCCCTTCAAAATTACTTGAACATATTATTTGAAAACCCTGTCTGTGTAAATGTTGCTAATTTGAATTGGGTTTGATCTCTGCTTGAAGGCAGATATATTGCCGGTAACGATTTAAGGGTTAAGTCTCCCGACCTTCCGACCTTACGTTTTCCAGCTTCATCATGATGGTTTGCAGAAGACAACAATATAGTGTCGGAGAATATACGTGACTTTCCTTTTCTGTACTGTCCGAACAAGTTCAACTTTCTTTCTTATTTGCTGTAAAACCAACCTACTAAAAACTGATAAATTGCACTCAAAAAAATGCTCGTTACTTACCCAACCATTTTCTGATTTCCAGGTGACTGGTGAAGGTCGCAAGAGGAACCAGATTTCGGTAGGCAGTTGCAGCGAGGTCACTCTTCCGGGCACGATCAGCGACAGTGATATCCGCAGTTTGAACGCTTCTATCCAGGTACGTTTAAGTCGTATCAACATCATCATCATCTCGGCTTATACACGTCCAACTGCAGCGGACAGTCCTCCTCTCAGAATGAGAGGGCTTAGGCTCTAGTTCCCACGCGGGCCCAGTGCGGATCAGGAACGCCATAATTTAATTACTTTTATTCTCCAGGCCCCATCAGGTCTTGAGGAGCCTTGTTTCCTGAAGCGACTGCCTTCAGGTAACATTGGAATCAGTTTCACGCCGCGAGAAGCTGGCCAACATATCGTGTCTGTCAAGAAGATGGGCGTCCACATCCAGAACTCGCCTTTCAACATCACAGTGCAAGATCAGGAGGTTGGAGATGCGAAGAAAGTGAAGGTAAGCCACTAATATCGTTATTATTCTTGACCCACTGCTGACCTAATTATATTTTCTATCATTAAACGAACTGTACTTGCATACTCGTTAGATACGTTTCTTGCAATCAATATTTAAGAGTAATACTTTTGTCGGTGCAAGATGTTGTTATTTTTTTAAAATCATCGTCATCCTAGCCTATATACGTCCCACTGCAGGGCACAGGCCTCCTCTCAGAATGAAATGCGGATTGGGATCTCCACACACACCATTGAATTTATTCGCAGATAAATATATGCAGGTTCCCTCACGATGTTTTCCTTCACCGTAAAGCTCATGGTAAACTTCAAATGTGATTTCGCACATAGGTAAATTCCGAAAGCCTCATAGGTGCGAACCGGGATTTGAACCCACGACTCTCTGCTTGAGAGGCCTTAAGTCAAACCGCTAGGCCACCACGGCTTTTTAAAATAACCATCAACATAACAGCCAAAAGACGTCTACTGCTGGACAAAGGTTTCCCAAAGACTTCCACAACGATTGGTCCTGTGCTACCCATGTCCAAGTGGTTCCTAAGTAGGTACTAAATCATTTGGTCCATCTAGTTGGGAGCTTTTCTACGCCACGCCTTCGTCGTCTTCTTTACGACTCCATCGGCTCTTCTTGAAATAATCGTAGTTAATGGGAACATGATCATCATATACGATGTCGGAGGATTAAAAACCAATTATTTGGACGGAATATCTGACATTTTTATATGATCACAGGTTTCTGGTACCGCGCTAAAGGAAGGCAAGACGCACGGAGAGAACACTTTCTCTGTAGATACCAAAAACGCTGGTTACGGTGGTCTTTCGCTCTCTATTGAAGGTAAGTGCCAGAATTTACTACGAAAGACGTATTCATTTCTTGAGGAACTATTTCCACAAAATGTGAGAGAAGAGAAAAATGATTTCTGACATTATTTTTAGCTCTCTACTTAATATGATTTTTACAAAAAGTTGCTACCGTGAGGTGTACTTTTATTACAATTAGCTGGATCTACACATATGATATTCACTTTATTGGACTCACTGAGTCACTGTACTTGTTTACTTTTCAAATCGTTTCCAATAGACAGTAGCATTGTTGCATAGAAAGAAGATCGCTGAGAAATTGCCAGGATTAGTATCAGTTTTTTCTCCTTTGACCAGGTCCCAGCAAAGCTGAGATCCAGTGCGCAGACACCAAAGATGGCGTCCTCAACATTAGCTACAAGCCAACTGAACCAGGGTACTACATTGTCAACCTCAAGTTCGCCGATCACCACGTGGAAGGCTCACCGTTTACCGTCAAGGTAGGAGGAACTTAGAAAACACTTTCTTATGTAAATTTCAATTAATTAACTGTACTGTGGAAGAAAACCTATATGATTTTGATAAGCACTGTGAAATAATACGACTAGTCGACACAATGCAAAATCTTTTTTGAGTGTATATCGTTAATAATGGTTCTATGAAGACATATAAATAGCAAGCTTACGAGTATGTATATTTAAAGCGCCTAGTCACTTATAGAAAACGGTGGGCGGCAGACGTTGATTTCCATTTCTTTAATTGTTTAGTTCGTAAAATAAAGGGTGCATCATACGATTTCAATCTGTGGTTCTACAGAGACCACAAAATTTAAACTACATTTTAATACTGACAACCGTAGGGATATGTATAAGCAGTACATGAACATCTATTTGTTGACTTTAGGTGACAGGTGAAGGCAGCAACAGACAGAGAGAAAAGATTCAGAGACAACGCGACCAGGCCCCACTCACAGAAGTCGGTACCAACTGCAAGCTCACGTTTAAGATGCCTGGTACGTAAAAGGATGGAGTTTGAATATAAGCAATTTTTTTTCTTCAGACCAAGACAGGGCCTATTTCCAGCTTCAGCTTACGAAGTTACAAGCATGACGCATGAGATCACTCCACACTCCTGTTTTCCCCTCAGGTTTAGCAGACTACTTTGCTTTCTCACAGTCTCGTGTAGAGGCATCTCTCAGATTTAGTAGACTAGATTAGATTTATTACTATACTACCCTATACTTTAAGTTTTAAATTCCAACTGCAGTTTGTAGGTTTTGTTAAACTTTGTAAAGACTCTTGTCCAGATCTTATTTGGCTTTAACTGACATAAATAGCTGAAATACATTACCATTAACCATGGTAAACTGATGGATCACCCTATGGCTATAATTTATTCTCTCCAGGTATTACCTCCTTCGACTTGGCTGCCACCGTAACCAGCCCTGGAGGCGTATCCGAAGACGCGGAGATCCAGGAGGTGGAAGACGGATTGTACTCCGTCCATTTCGTGCCCAAGGAGCTGGGAGTCCACACCGTCTCTGTCAAGTACAGGGAGATCCATATACCTGGTGAGTCAACGTGGAAGTCATCATCATCACCATTTCAGCCCAAAGACGTCCATTGCTGAACATAGGCCTCTCTTAAGGTTCGCCAAATAGACCATCCAATATCCCGCAACCTTAACTAGGTCATTGCAGGACGCCATTTGAGAACCTTTTGGCCCCATCGGCCGTCACTTCTAAGAACGATGTGCCTTGGCCACTGCCAAATTGCTTAAGTGACTTAAGTGATTGCGCAATTACATCATTTCTAATGAGATCCCGCAGAGAAACTCCGAGCATAGCCCTCTCCATCGCTTTTGACTTTGAGATTTTTAATGAGGCCCATCGTTAGCGGCCACGCCTCTATGCCATAAGTCACTGGGAAAGGGGAAATAGCACATTGAATTTGGTGGAAACACAAATTCACCTATGATTTTCCTAAACGACAATAGCTAGTCAAACATAGTGATGTCTATCTTGACGGTACCGTGATAAGGTGCTACGTCCATAGCAAATTTCCCTATTGTGTAAAAGAATAGTGCCTAAAGTCAATTACGCAAAATGGGCGCACATAGGACCTAAGATGCGACTAGCTGCAGTTTCGAACGAAGCCCGATTAGGAGGGCGCCTTTATCTTTTCATCGTCTATAAAAGTGCTGACCAATTGACTGATTGACTCATTTACTCACTGACTAACTGACTCATCAACGACCAGCCCAAACCTTTGGCCGTGGAAGATTGAGAATTTGTATAGTACCTAGTAATAGAGCAAGAAATAAGGACGGATTTGTAAGAATTTCCACAGGATAGGTAATAAACGGGTTTTACGTGTTTCCTTGTGTTCCTATCTTTAAACTTCTAATCTAATCTTTTTCCAGGTTCCCCCTTCCAGTTCACAGTGGGTCCTCTCAGGGACTCCGGTGCCCATTTAGTGAAGGCCGGAGGAGTAGGCCTGGAGAGAGGAGAAGCCGGGCGCTCCAACGAGTTCAACGTGTGGACGAGAGAGGCTGGAGCCGGGCAGCTCGCTATCTCGCTCGAGGGGCCGAGCAAGGCCGAGATCGACTTTAAGGACCGAAGGGACGGATCGTGCGATGTCTCATATAAGGTCGATGAGCCTGGTAAGTTTATTTACAAAATATAATTTCGCGCAAAAATTCCGAAAAATTCAGAGGTGCGAGTCCAGGCGCAAACCCAAGACCTTCTGCTTGAAAGGCCATAGCTAAACACCAGGCTAGCATGACGTTTTATTAAAGCAAAGTATAATTAAGCAAGTAAGTATACAATTGTGGTCCTGTAATAATAGTGTTCTGTTTACTTTAATAAATAAATAATAATAATAATTAACAAAACGATCCGCGTAGCCAAAACACTTAAAACTAATCCTGACACAGATAAAAAAACCGTTGAACTTTTTTTTATTTACTCTATAAAGATTTGTGCCTTCACTTTATAGGTGTTTTTTTCAATTTTTATTAAGTTGTAAACTAGACAACAATTGAATTTATATGTAAAATTACTAGATAGTTTAGCGCTCCAGCATTTTTTTTTTAATTTTTCACTAAATAAATAAAATAAATAAATATCAGGGGACAATTCACACCAATTGACCTAGTCCCAAACTAAGCTTAGCAAAGCTTGTGTTATGGGTACTAGGCAACGGATAAACATACTTATATAGATAGATACATACTTAAATACATATTAAACGCCCAAGACCCGAGAACAAACATTCGTATTTTTCATACAAATATCTGCCCCGACACGGGAATCGAACCCGGGACCTCAAGCTTCATAGTCAGGGTCTCTAACCACTAGGCCATCTGGTCGTCTAACCGTTCACTGACCGCCAACAATGCGTTTCCCTTTCTGATATGTATGTATTTTTGAGATAATCACATTTTTGCGTTTAACTACAACAATTACTACAATAATTTCTTTTGTAAATATGGCCGTGTTTCACGATAGGCCGATTTTATACTGCACGAATAAAAGTAATTGCTACTATGCCACTTAATTTTGTAAATATACTGGATAGAATTTACAGGTACTTCTATAGATATCCATTCGTCTTGATTTCCACTATTGTTAGTCTTGGTTCATAAAAAGAAAATATTGCCAGTCAGCTACATTTATAAATTTAATCACTGTAAACAAATAACTTTCCTGTTGTACATTCGTTAACTTTTGTAATTTTTCTTCGCTGTTTTTTTATTGTTAGAAAAGGCAAAGGTTTACTCGTACCGGCCTATTGTAAGTGTCGCACCACCATTATTCTACTCGGAATACTTAACTCATGGTATTTTATCGTGCACGCATCGCCATCACCAAGTCAAATGACCCCCCGCCCCTAAGGTGCCGTACAGGAGTGCGCACCAAAAAACACTCAAAATGCACTTCATAAATAAATCGATGCTCCTTATTCGAATCGCGACCACGCCCTCACCACAAGCGGCCAATGGCGACTGCCGGCCGCAAACGCGGGAAAATTTACTGCGAACCATTTTGACAGTTCGATTTTTTAAACTTTGTTTTTGTTTTTTTTTTCAACCGGCCAGTTTCTTTTTTAAAAGGTAATGGATGTCGCGAACTCCGAAGGCCAGTGCTTGCCGCGATTTACGATATTTGTTTTTGCTAATGAAAGTCATAATTTCGTACGTGCGTACATCGGGATTCTTGCGTTTTTGCGCAACTGTGGTAATATTGTTCGGATTTAAATTGGCAGGAAGATTTTACGACGGATATCACAAGAATTTCGGTATTGTATTTATTATTTATAAGAAACTATTTGAAGAAACAGACTTATAAGTTCGTTTGTTCTTTTTCCCTCAAATAAATAAATAAATGGACTATAGAATACGTTCGCGAGCGGCGGTCGCTTTGACCGGTGGTTTTGATAGCATCCGAATTTTAAACATCTTTTTTCTTGACTGAACAATAAAAAGAAGACAATAAGGTTAAATAGTTGACTTTCTTTTCATTAATTCCTTAGCAATAAAATAAAATGAGGGAATTCTTTAGACGAGGAAATTGTTCTCGAAAAAGATAAGATACCTAAGTATTTTAAAAGGAGAAAGAGCTACATACGAATGAAAAATCAGACATTATAAATGAATTTTGCTGTAGTATGCTGACAGAAAAACTCACAGTTTACAGACGTAGCTGGTACATGGAAAATCAAATCAAACGGAGTAAAACCTAAATGACAACCTAATGACAACAAATTAATAAATTTTTATGGGTGTGTAATGATCGATATAACAACATTTGATATATTTTCAAATGGTATAATCGCTCATTTGATATAATAAACGTTTGGTATAATTTTAAAAGATATAATTTTATATGGTATAACGTTATTATATATTTTGTTGTTACATCTCGTGAGACGCAACCATTTGTTTTGTGTAGGGGGTTGCAGTTCTAACCTAACCTAACCTACTTTTCTGGCATTAAATACAACCGTTATTATATAACCATCATTATATCTTATGAACGTTATATGAAAAGTTGATTATATCAAATGATAATATATTAAGTGTTGTTATAAGATTCAATAATTATATCAAATGAGCGTTATAGCGACTGATATTATATCAAAAGTTTTTATACCGATCGTTGCGCACCCCATTTTTATCTCCAAACTAGCTGATGCCCGCGGCTTCGCCCCCGTTGTATTTTTTTATAAATTTCTTTCATAAGAACCATCTCCTGTCAATAACAAACGCAATAAAAAAAGAATTATCCAATTTGGTGCAGTCGGTCGGAAGTTATGCGCTTAGCAACAAATTCAGCGATTCATTTTTATATTATAGATGGTCAAATTCAAGTACCGTCACCTACCCCACCCAACAAAAACCTAACTTATTCCTTTCCGTGACCTCACTCACCTAATTCTATAACCTAAAAACCTCCAACCAATCAAGCATTTTATCTCGCTCTCCAAACGCTCGTCCAAAAACCCGTTTCGCGGCACATTCCATCATAGCGCTTCTGCCCTTTAAGGAATTTAAAAAACCCTTTTTTCCCCAGCGATTATTTTTGGCCGGTCAATTAAAATTATTTCTAAACACCACAGCCCGGCATAAAGTGGAATGCAACTTCTGAATTTGTCTCCCGTTCCATTGTATTCCGGGAGGTAAAAAAGGAATGCACCCGACAAAAGACGTTTTTTGTTTTTAACTCAGATGTTTCATAAATGTTTAGTGATTAGAGAATAATGACTTAGTTTTGGTTTAGTTTTAATTCGGAGGTGAGACTGTTGGGTTGTGTTTTTAGTGGCTTATTTTTAATTGTTTGGTTGCAATTGGGCTACTTGCACCGTGGGCATGTTAAACGTCATCTTCATCGTCATTTCGGTCTACGTCTCACTATAGAGCAGGTCTCATCTCAAAATGAGAGTACTATCGGGTGAATATGCAGCGTTGTTACGTCGTTTTTCTTATCCTGATTAACGTTTCAGCAAATATTTTTAAAAGAGATTAATGGCCAGGGTTTTTTTTATGAAAACTACAAAACAGTATCGATTCTAAAGCTAGTTTGATCAAAAATCTTGAGCCTTGTGTTTGCGTTGTGGTAATAATCGTGGGATGGTAATTATGTATAACCAAGCGTCAAAACGCTTGAATATATATATATATACCTGCTCTATAACTAAGTAGCCTGTTGTTGTAGACAGCTACTTGCCAAATTGCATTCAATCGGTCTAGCCGTAATAACGTGAAACAATAAAATTAATACACACAGACAGAAGTTTTGAATGATTATATTATAACCTGTAACGCATAAGATACTTTTATCTCATAAAATCATAGCGACTAACGATTTCATTGCAGCAGTGGTGGATTTACACATTTGCCGCCAGTAGGCTATTTTATTTGATTTTTGTCGCCCCCTACTAACTTATGCAATTCGATAGGTAACCTAAAATATTGAACCTATATTGAAATATTTTAAAGATTCAATAATCAAAAGTATACGTATAAAGCTCTTAGTTTTCCATTTACAGACGTTCGATTATTAGGTATATCTACTAAAATATTATACCTTTTGCTAAATTTTAGAGACTCCTTTTTGTCTGTGTAAATATACAACAATTTTTTTTGTCGCTCTAGCCTGCTCTGCTCAACCTCCTAGTAAATTCGCCACTATACTTAATTTAATTTAGAATCAGAAACCACAACAACATTATATTGCGGCTCGTGAACTGTAATAGAGTAACAATTGACGACACGCAAATAAAGTGACATTAAAACAATTAATTATTATTATTAGCCTGTATTAATGTCCCACTGCTGAGCAAAGGCCTCTCCCCTGGACTTCCAACTCTCCCTGTCGGCACTTATGTCCGGCCAGTCTCCCAAGAACGAGTCTAGGTCATCTCGCCATCTCCGCCTTGGTCTACCGCGGCACCGATAACCATCTTGGGGCATCCATTCAGTGGTAACCCGCGCCCACCTTTCTGGGTGCATGCGGTGGACGTGGCCAGCCCAGTCCTATAATTTTATTAATTTATTAATTTTATTTTGCGGCTCCCAGACTATTGTACTGTACTATTTGCTAGGTAAGAAATAGTTGACCAGACGCAATATATAATGTTATTGTGGTTTCTAATTCTAATAAAATGAAGTATAGGTACAGTCAAGAAAATCGTGTATCAGGGTGGAACCTTTCCACAACCAATTTCACGATGATTTCTTTAGCAGATGTATGGAATGTCGACATGACATTTGCTATGAAAGGGGTTCACCCTGGTACGTGATTCAATTTCTTCGAATGTACTTCGCAGACAAAATCGAGGGTAATAGATAGTTTAAAATAAAAAACCGGCCAAGTGCGAGTTGGACTCGCGCACGAAGGGTTAAAAAAAAATCACAAAAAAAGCTCCTTTAAATATTTAGTATTTGTTGTTATAGCGGCAACAGAAATAAGTACATCATCTGTGAAAATTTCAACTAACTATCACGGTTCATGAGATACAGCCTGGTGACAGACGGACAGACAGACAGACGGACGGACAGCGGAGTCTTGGTAATAGGGTCTCGTTTTACCCTTTGGGTACGGAACCCTAAAAAACAGAATATCTTCCTGATTTTTAACAAGATTATCAACAGTTTGATGATTATGACGAGTCATCAAACACAGCTTAGAACGTCATCTGGCGCTAAGTGCAATAAAATGGGGGCAGCATTCTGCATTACAATAGATGCAAGTTATTAAATAGCCTAAGTTTTAATTGAAACAGTGGGGTGATGTATCATTAGCAACTTAACGTCGGCACAGAGAATTTGGGGCCGGAGTTGTCTTTAGCGGATCTAATCAAAGTCAAAGTCAAAGTCAAAATTCTTTATTCAATTTAGGCATCAAATTGATGCTCCTATGAACGTCGAAAAATCTACCACCGGTTCGGAAAAACCCTGTTGAGAAGAAACCGGCAAGAAACTCAACAAGGTATATTTTTTTCAATCAGATCTACATTTTTTTTTTTTTTTTTATGTTAGATAGGCCAGACAAACGAACTAGTGGGTCACCTGATGTTAAATGATCACCACTGTCCATAGACACCAGCAGCACTTTACGCAATGCCAGTGCGTTGTCGGCCCTAAAAGGGAGAGGAAAAAGGAAAGGGAATAGAGGAGGGGGAGAGGTATTGGGCCCCCGGCGCTCTCACTGACCGTACGAAACACAGCAGGAGTACTGCTGCTTCACGCCGGTGTTCTGTGAGAGGGTGGTACTGCCCCGGACGAGCCGGCCCATTCGTGATGCAGCGGCTAGCTACAACATGGCTCTACCACTACAAAATACCACTACATTGTTATTAAATGACATACATCTAAAGTATTTAATACAATTAAATTTTATAACACAGTAGATATGCTATTTGAGACTAGGGATCGCCAATGCGGATCGGAATTATTTCCAAACATCCCTGATAATCATCATCATCATAATCATCAGAATGAGAGGGCTTGGGCCGTAGTTTCGTGTAGCAGTAGCAGCGTAGTATTGCGAATTGAGAGCTTCACACATACCATTGAATTTCTGCCCAGGTGTGTTCTGGTTTCTTCATGATGTATTCCATCGCCTTAAAGATGATTTTTTTTTTTTTTTTTATGTTAGATAGGCCAGACAAACGAACTAGTGGGTCACCTGATGTTAAATGAACACCACTGTCCATAGACACCCGCAGCGCTTTACACGATGCCAGTGCGTTGTCGGCCCTAAAGGAGAGGGAATAGGGGAAGGGGGAGAGGGAGGGGGAGAGGAAAGGGGCGAGGTATTGGGCCCCCGGCACTCTCACTGACCGTACGAAACGCAAGCAGGATTACTGCTGCTTCACGCCGGTGTTCTGTGAGAGGGTGGTACTGCCCCGGACGAGCCGGCCCATTCGTGATGCAGCGGCTAGCTACAACATGGCTCTACCACTACAAATGATGGTAAAATACAAATATAAATTTCGAAATACTGAAAAGTGCGAGCCGGCGTTCGAACCCATGATCCCCTGCTTGAGAAGGCATTGGTCAAACCACTAGGCCACCACGGCTTATCTAAACATAAATAATAAAAAAAAATGTTACCAACCAACATACAAAAAGTTATAAATTTACGAAGTTTGTTGCTCAACGCTTTTGGTAAAACTGTTAAAAAAAAATCATGTTTATAAACCAGTACTTCAAAGTTAAATAAAATAAAAAAACGGTATAACCATTACTATACATTCCGAATCTGCACCTAACCTTTTACCAAAATAATATAATCCTAACCACTAGGCCAGATAATACAAGTTCAGATTCAGATTTATTCATTGAAAAGCAAGTCTAATTTACATACAAACAAATTACCTACGACTATCAAACAAAAACTAACGTAAAAACCCGCCAGCTGTCCCCAATCAAGTATCGGGACACTTTGAAATTCTAATTCCCCCGAAACCCCGACAAATGTACTAATAAATCGCACAGTGGTCTAAAAACCCGACAAAACCGGACAAAAAACTAAATTTAAATTGGCCTAAAAACGGATAAGAGAGAACGTCACTCAATCTGAATAACGGACTAACGATGCATCCATCTCTTCCCAGGGGCTTAAATTTGAATTTTTACATATAAAAGTTTTTTTACTATTCAGTTGCGAGCCTTCGCGGTGGCCATATTGTTTTGCAGATTTATTTACATCCGAACAGTGGTTTTTTGGCCACGTTTTTGCGGATTGCACAAAAATGGTTCGTTTTTACTCGGTTTCTTTTGTGATTGGTTTTGTTTCCACAAATTAGACGGGGGCCGGTTACACTGTAGTTTTAACTGTCGTCAGTTGAGTTACGTGTCGCTATTTATGAGAGATTGTGTGATGTAACCGTAAAGTGGATGACGAACAGTTTAAGAAGAGACATTCTGGGAACATTTTAAGTGTTTAAAAGTATTCATGACATGACAATGTTGACTAAAATTAAGGGATAAATACAACTCACGACGTCAAACATGATTCAAGCACTGGAAAACACACAATTAATTATACATATCTTAAAATGACAAGAACCTTTGACTGCGATCAAGTACCTAACTAAACAAGCTTTAAGTTTATTAAACTGGAGGTATTTCTACAACCAAACAGCCTGAACAGTACAAGAATTTACATAGAATTTAGAGTTGGAAGTGGTGGTGTAAGAAGAAACTTCTGAACGCATTTTACAGAATATATCCCACGACCGCTATGATATTCCTGTCCGATGACAATCACAACATGCCAATGATTTTGTCGATGCAAAATAATAATATATGAAATCGCCCTAATGGGTAAACGGCCTACTTAGATAGATAGATAGTTAATCATTTATTGTCATAACTGTGTCTATCTGCTGCTAGACTGTAGTCTGCTAATTTCGGACGTACAATAATATTGGAACGTTTTTTTAGGTAAAATAACGCTAAACTTTGACGGTGAAGAAATGTCGTTTCGTTGCTACGTAGCTAGCGTAGTTCTGTTATGGCGTAGATTTGGACTTATAAGTGATCGGTTAGCGACAGCAATGTACGCAAACGCGGATCGTGCCAACTACATGTGGTTTAACTTTATTTAAGCAATGGTTAACCTTTGTACCACCGGCCCCGCACAGTGGTCCAAATAATGATGTAGGCTATGCAAAGTGGTAGTATTGACATGTCGCAGGTTCGTTGGCCGGTGCTTCCTCCTGTTTCTTATTAAAGGTTTTTTAAAGGGTTTTTTAGGGATTTTTAGTAATAAAATCAGTAGCATCGGTTTTTGTGGGAGTCTGCTTTGTTGTGTAATAATTATGTGTGTTTTTAAAACACTTTTGTGGTAACATCTGTTGCCCGCGATTTTTTTTTAGTAGAATTCGCTCATCCTACTGGAAAATGGGACTTCGATTTAGAAAATAAAGTAGTAAGCTCCGTGCATGAAGTTTGTGAAGATGGTGGTGGTGGGTGTGGTGTGGTGTGGTGGTCTCTCAAGCAGACGGTCATGGGTTTGAAACCGGGCTCGAACCTCAGTTTTTAAGAATTTATGTGCGAAAATTATATTTGATATTTACCATGAGTTTTAAGGTGAAGTAAAGCAGAAAATATCACGAGGAAACCTGCACACCTGAGAAGAAATTCAATGATGCGTGTGAAGTTTCCAATCCGCACTGGGCCCGCGTAGGAATTACGGCCCAAGCCCTCTCTTTCAGATAGGAGGCCTGTGGTTTGTAATGGGACGTATGTAGGCTGAGATGATGATGATATTTGATGACCAGATGGCCTAGTGGTTAGAGAACTTGACTATGAAGCTTGAGGTCCCGGGTTCGATTCCCGTGTCGGGGCAGATATTTGTATGAAAAATACGAATGTTTGTTCACGGGTCTTGGGTGTTTAATATGTATTTAAGCATGTATCTATTTATATAAGTATGTTTATCCGTTGCCTAGTACCCATAACACAAGCTTTGCTTAGCTTACTTTGGGACTAGGTCAATTGGTGTGAATTGTCCCGTAATATTTATTTATTTACGAGTGCTGCCCGCGACTCCGACTGCGAAGAATTCGTTTATCGCTATCCCGCGGGAACTATGCAATTTTCCGGAATAAAAAGTATCCTATATGTTAATCCGGATTATAAACTATCTGTGTGCCAAATTTCATCAGAATCCGTCAAACCGTTTTAGCGTGAAAGAGTAACAAACATCCATCCATCCATCCATCCATACTTACAAACTTTCGCGTTTATAATACAGGGTGTTTGGTAGCTACGTGCAAAGTTTTAAGGGGGTGATAGCCGAGGTATTTTTGAACATTTTTAGCCATATATGTCTTAGCCGAAATTGATATTTTTTTTAAATTGAAGACTTAGAAAATTTAGGAAAATACCCAGAATTAGATAGTCACCAGTCAATATTGCCCCAATGAGCGTTAATTTGGAAACCAAATCTTTTATTTCGGATAGTTTAATGTGTATTGGACCAAATGAAATAATTATTAAGTGTCTTTCTTGCCAAAAAAACAAAATGGAGGCATTCGAAATTACTAAAAATGTCTTAGGTTGGAACAGAGTCATTTTTAAGAGCCATAAAAAAAAATTAAAAAAAAATCCTTGAAATGTTCAAACATTTTTAGAAACATGCCTGTTTATTGTTCTTTCTTTTAAGGTATCACTCATTGACATTGCTTGCTAAATCTGAGATAAAAAGTAAAAACCTAACTCAGGGAGCACTCGCTAAGAATGCACTAGTCTTGAAATTTTACTAGTAAATAACATGTGAAAAAGACAAGTCTTCGTCATTTTTCTGTGCCATATTTAAAATTTCCAAATTAACGCTTATTGGGCCAATATTGACTCGTGACTATCAAATTATGGGTATTTTCCTAAAATTTCTAAGTCTTCAATAAAAAAAAAAAACAAATTTTGGCTAAGACATATATGGCTAAAAATGTTCAAAAATACCTTGGCTATCACCCCCTTAAAGCTTTGCACGTAGCTACCAAACACCCTGTATTAGTAGGATTATTTATTTATTATATCCTCTTTTCCCAGGCGAATACCGCATCGGTTTGAAGTTCAACGAGCAACATATCCCGGACTCTCCGTTCAAAGTCTACATCTCCCCGGCCATTGGGGACGCTCATCTTCTGGAGGTGGCCCAGTTCCCGGACTCGGCTCAGGTGGACAAGCCGGCCCAGTTCTACATCAGGCTGAACGGCGCCAAGGGTGACTTGGATGCCAGGGTAAGTTACAACGTAATAATTAAGTCACTTTTGTACCCTGTCACTTTAACGTCTTGTTTGAAAAGCTCAGTGCGAATGTGGTGGCAAACATTTTAGCGATACAAACAATACAAATACAATACAAATATTCTTTCAGCACCAAAGCAGTACAGTGACATTACAAAAATAAAAATTCAGACAGACAATAGGCGGTCTTATCGCTAGAAAGCGATCTCTTCCAGACAGCCAACTCAACTCAGAAATTAGTATCGGACTATAATGTAGGTGGCAGAAACATCAGACAGGAGAAACGCATAATTAATACACAATAAATATTAAAAACAATACAAATATAATCTTCTTCTTCTAATGAATAAAAATCTAAATCGAACCGCTACATCGATTTTTATGAAATTTATTCGCTATGTTTGGTAGGTTCTTCTATTCTTCGTGGACGGAGTCGCGGGCAACAGCTAGTAAATTATATATAAATAAACAAATACATGAAATATAATACCTATACACTACATAATACTTTATACAAAACTAGCTGATGCCCGCGGCTTCGAACCCGTTCTATTAACGACCGCTTTAGCCTAGTTGGTAGTGACCCTGCCTACGAAGCAAGAGGTCCTGGGTTCAAATCCCGGTAAGGGCATTTATTTGTGTGATGAGCACGAATATTTGTTCCTGAGTTATGGATGTTTTCTATGTATTTAAGTATTTATTTATTTATATAAGTATGTTTATCGTCGTCTAGTACCCATAGTACAAGCTTTGCTTAGTTTGGGACTAGGTCGATTTGTGTAAGATCGTCCCCTAATATTTATTTATTTATTTTATTTATTTTATTTATTCATAAAAGCCTTCTCTTGACAATAACAAACGTAACAAAAAAGAATTATTCAATTTGGTGCTGTCAATCGGAATTTATGCGCGTACAAACATTTCGGTAATTCATTTTTATTTATATAGATAGACTAGCTTCTGCCAGCGACGTCGTCCGCGTGGAATAGTTACCCCCCCCCACACCCTCCCCCTCACCCTGAGAATAAGTCGTAGGCTGGTTTTTATACTCCTATTCTTCGCGGACGGAGTCACGGGGTGCAGCTATATCATTTTCACCTTTAAACGTAAAATTGCTAAAGTGACCTCGAAACGAAAATGTAACGTTTTGTGTGCTTTGCTTACCTCCTTTGAGAATACAGACGTTAATTTATTATGTATTATAAATATAAAGTTAGTTTTTTTTTACAAAATAATAAATAATAAATATTAGGGGACAATCTTACACAAATCGACCTAGTCCAAAACTAAGCAAAGCTTGTACTATGGGTACTAGACGACGATAAACATACTTATATAGATAAATAAATACTTGAATACATAGAAAACATCCATAACTCAGGAACAAATATTCGTGCTCATCACACAAATAAATGCCCTTACCGGGATTCGAACCCAGGACCTCTTGCTTCGTAGGCAGGGTCACTACCAACTAGGCTAAAGCGGTCGTAAAACTTGATACATTCGCAGAGTATTTACTATTATGGTCATACGAGAAACGTGTTTTTTGTTGCCTCAATAATGACAATAATGGCAATATTCACAAACAGTAAATTGAAATAATTATACGTATTTAGCTATATTTCTTCGTGATAAAAAAACAATTTTCCCGACTCGGCGCGACCACTGCTGTGCACTTCGACATAATTTGAATTCCGCTTTAAATATGGCAAAATAGAAAAAAATACTATTCCCTGTATGACGACTATGCATACCTATTTTTTGAATGTCGCAGTAGGTAAACGGGTAAAAAACCGGCCAAGTGCGAGTCGGACGCGTATTGAAGGGTTCCGTACCTCCGTGCAATTTATTTGTTGTACTTGTTGTAATAGTGGCTACAGCAATATACAGGGTGTATATTGGGGGGGGGGGGGGGGGGGGGTGGATCAAACGAAGACCAAAAGGTAGGGGACCTCAGGAGCTACCGAATCGACCCCCATGTATGTTCAGCGATTTTCATTTGTTTCAGAGTTATGAGCATTTTAGTGAAAATTTCAGAAATGTCGGATTTCAGGTATAATTTCTTAGTGGTAGCTAAACTATTCGACCTACGACCGTGAATTTTTTTTTGGAAATAACAATGCCATTTTAACTCTTGTCATCATAAATTTTACAACAAAAAATAAAACTCTCAATAATTTGAGTATGTATGTATGTACATTAACATCTATCTTCTATATCTATCTATACATATAATAAATCTGTAACAAGTCGGTGTCTGTACATTGAAGATATTTGAAAAAAACTGTCACTCGGGCTATTTATTAGCGCAATAGAACCCAAAACAATGATTTTTAGAATTATTGTCTGTTTGTCTGTTTATCTGTTTGTCTGTTTGTCTGTGCGTTTGTGCGCGCTAATCTCAGAAACGGCTTAACCTAGAAGGATGCGGTTTTCATTGATATGTTGGTATTTTCTTGGATTAACATTTAGTGTTTGTTTCATTTGAATCGGTTGACAAATAAGAAAGATACGATACTTTCATTGTTAGATAGCCCATTTATCGAGGAAGCTGGGAGTACGGTGGTGAATGTGAACGCGGGTGTGCGGGGGGGGGTTCAGTGGGGGGTTGGGGTTGGGAGGGGGGTGCGGGGTTGGGGGGGAGGGGGGGTGCGCGGGGGGGGGTATTTTTTTTATATCGAGGAACTAAAGAAGAGCCATAATTGATGAAAAAGCAAATTGGACAAAATAAATTGTTTGGATAAAATAAAAATTCCACGCGGACGGAGTCACGGGCAAAAGGTAGTTTTTCATAAATTTTCAAAGGTCATTTTTTTATTTTTTTCTCATAGGTTTTTTCTGCAAAGTACTTCAAAATCTACCTTAGTATATGAAGAATTTAACCAGTATTTTTTTTCAGATAGTCCCAAGGCTTCACTTTACTTTTACTTTTTAAATCGCTACCGAAAAGTACTAAAACTGCATCCAAATCAGTTCACTCATTTTACAGCTATGATTCCACAGACAGTCAGACAGATTTTGGGTCGGGGGTTAATTTGTCAGACGGTACGTAACAAGCTAGTATTTAAATTTATGGTGTGCCATATCGGACCGTAAAAAATCGGACTGCCGGCACGCGGCGGACACGACGTACAAATACGCGTTCTTGAATCTACATAAGCACGACGACGTCTGTTCACGCGTACGCCTACATACATCGCGCGCGCACTCTTCAGTACGCTTAGTATAAGTTTTACTTCACCAAAATACTTCTCGATCGCGTTTACGTAAAAATTTCAATTCTATGGAAACATGGACGCGCGGCCGCGGAGGCGCTGCACATGTTTCCCTAGTAATTGATTTTTTTACGTAAACGCGATCGAGAAGTATTTTGGTGAAGTAAAACTTATACTAAGCGTACAGTACGCTTAGTATAAGTTTTACTTCACCAAAATACTTCTCGATCGCGTTTATGTAAAAATTTCAATTCTATGGAAACATGGACAGCGCCTCCGCGCGCGCGCGTCTATGTTTCCATAGAATTGAAATTTTACGTAAACGCGATCGAGAAGTATTTTGGTGAAGTAAAACTTATACTAAGCGTACTGGTTTCTGGCGGTTTCCGGCTATCTGCGCCTTGAGGGGTGGGGTAATTCGAATCGGTGCGGGGCGGACCGTTTCCATTCTGTACGTCAGTACTATTATATATTCTGTGCTGCCGGACAGAATTTTGCCGGAATTCCTTGTAAATAAATAATAAATATCACGGGACAATTCACACCAATTGACCTAGTCCCAAAGTAAGCTAAGCAAAGCTTGTGTTATGGGTACTAGGCAATGGATAAACATACTTATATATTTAGATATATACTTAAATACATATTAAACACCCAAGACCCGAGAACAAACATTCGTATTTTTGATACAAATATCTGCCCCGACACGGGAATCGAACCCGGGACCTCAAGCTTCGTAGTCAGGTTCTCTGACCACTAGGCCATCTGGTCGTCGTTGTAGTGCACAAGCGCCCTAACCACACGTCGTTTGTGCTAGGAAAATCTCTTATAAAGTCATTATATGGTAGTGCGGCAAAACGCCATTCATGCGTTATACTACCCCTAAATTTAGGTAAAATATGTAAAACCTCACATCAAAGATTTACAAATCTTCTCACCGACTCATAGCCATAGCAAATGCTTTAGCAGACAATAAGTCCTCCAATAAAGTCCTCGGTACAGTTAGCTAACAATAAATGTGTCAAAAAATTTTGAGGTGCGAAGAAACGCTTTATGTTTAGTACCATTATTTTTAGGGTTTTGTATCTCATAAGGAAAAATTTGACCCTTCGTTGTCCGTCTGACGGTCAAGACCCTTTTTATCAAGAACGAGCAGAAATATCAAGTGGAAATAAATATCAATGTACTTTCTTTAGGCCTTTGGTCTCTGTAAAAAATCTTTCTAGGACCACAAGATTAAAATCAAAATATTTATTATGTAAGTAAGCCACAAAAGGCTCTCTTACGGATGACAGTTAATAGTTGTGACGTCATTTATTACCAAATAAATCGGCTAACTTTTTTTTTTCAAAGCAAGTAAAATCAAGTTTTGGAGTTGATTGAAAATCAATCTTTTATACTAGTCACATCTTGGAACTATCGTTTGAAGGTGTCATCACCCGTATTAATATATACAAGCGAAGCGTGAAGCGCAACCGACCCAGTCATATTTTTTATTGTCACATATTCTTGCAGCTGACTGTACTAGGCTTGTGAGGGGTCAATTTGATTTATCGTGTGAACATGACGGTCCAGTCCGACTGTACGTCATATTGGATACGGATTTATGATGGATGGTTGGAGATAGTAAAATAAAAGAATTTTGGCAGAAAAACAGATATACTATTCCATATCTAAAAACTATTGGTTACCTAAATTTACTAGTTTTTTGTTCGTAATTTAGGCAAAAATAATATTTTTCATCATCATCACCACAGCCTATATTATACGTGCCACTGCAGGGCACAGGCCTCCTCTTAGAATGAGAGGGCTTGGGCCGTGCGGTTCCAGTGCGGATTGGGAACTTCACACACACCATAGAATTTCTTCGCAGCTCTATGCAGGTTTAATAAGCTTTACAGTGAAAGAAAACATAGGGATGAAACCTCACACCGGTGAAGAAACTCAACAGTGCGTGTGATGTTCCCAATCCACATTGAACCCGCGTGGGAGCTACGCGCAAGCCCTCTCATTCTGAGACAAGCTTTGGTCAATTATAACTGTAGATACACATTGCCGAACAAAATCCTCTTCAAAGAATGTCCGAACTTTTTTATTTGGTTGCGTAACAAATAAAATCATCACCTACACAGAAATTTGAACCTAGTCTTTACTTCATTACAGTCGAATTTCGGTAGCGGCAAAACTCCACTTGACAGCTAAACTTGACAATTTCACGCAACGTACTGAGAAAAAAGAAGGCCACTTTTATCAAAGTGGCGCTCATTTGGCTCGGACATTTTCGGGCGCGCGACTGTGGATCTACAGTTATAATTGATCAAAGGAGACAAGGCATGTTTTGCAGTAGGACGTGTGCAGGCTGGGATGATAATTTACCACGGAATCCTCCACACGTCGTCGGTTTTATTCGTAATTGTCAATTCAACAGCGAACCAAAAAACAAACAGCCTATGCAGTTAATATCAAAACTACCCCCGAACTTCCGGCCACACACTGCCAACGCCCCTTTCTTCTCCTACCCTACATTCGTGAAAAAATCTAATAAAACCGACTGACCGCGCGTGACCTGCGCGCCGCGAATAAATCTCGACGTGTTTCATATTTTATAACGCTGTAGAGTGCGGAAGATACAGACAGACGGATAAATAATGGTCTTGATGCTCTAGCTTTGTCATATTTTATGCCCGTCAAGTTTTACGAGTAATCTACAGGGTGACACAAAAATAGTGATACAAAATTAGTGTTTTTTACTCAGTTAAGGGGGTACTTACAGTGTTTTTGGCGCATTTATTGCATTAATTTAAACTCGTGCTGTATCATTACTAGCAATGTTATAGTCCTGAAATTCATATGTAAGATATTTGAGGATTTACTTTAGCGTCTTTTTCAAAACACGATTACTTGTAGTTCGCTCGATAGACAAAAAATCCAAAGTCGTCTCTAAAATATAAATTAAACTCGTAGTACGACGCTAAATACTGCACGGAAGGTCATGACTTTTTGAATGTTAATAAAACAAGATGTTTTCTAGGGCGTAGTCTGGCTACATTTTTAAAATATGTATTTGTTTTAGTAATATGATGAAAATACCCAAAAACATGCGCAGTTCAACCAACCTATCTTGAGCCATCGTGCCTCCCCCAAGCGGCCCCACGCCCGAAATCGCCCACCCAAAATCGATTAGCGCGAAAAACGCGGTACCCCCTTAATGCTGGACAAAATAATGCTCTAACTCATTTGTTCTAATTAATCTTACTAAATTTGAGTTTTCCAATTATATTGAGTTCGTGATTTTATTTCAACTAAGTATGAGCATCCTAAATTTTATCAGACTAATTTTAAAAACCGGCCAAGTGCAAAGTCGGACTCGCGCACGAAGGGTTCCGTACCATTATCTATAAAAACGGCAACAAAAAACACGTCTGTGGTATGGGAGCCCCCCTTAAATATTTGTTTTATTTCAATTTAATTATTTATTTTTAAAGTGAATATAATAACTAAATATTCTGTGAATATTTCAAGCGTCTACCTGTGTGCCGATTTCCTGCGCCGTTTTCCTTCCGCGTAAAGCTCATGGTAAATTACAAATATGTAATTTCGCACATATTCCAAAAACTCAGAGGCGCGAGCCCGGACTCGAACCCACGACCTTCTGCTTGAGAGACCGTAAGTCAAACCACTAAGTCACCACGGCTATTAAAACATTGTCGTCACAGAATTACCGGCTTCCCAAAGTGCAATTCAGTCCAGGCCCTTCAGTAACATTCGTAGCTCTACTTCCCGCAAACGGGATGAATACGGAGCAAAGTTGCGATGTGGTGTAAAAAAATAATATGGGACTACCCACAAAAAGAAAAGTTTTCGCATTAAAACTGCAGTAGGTAGGTACCCTAGAGCTCTTGGAAAAAGCGAATACGTTAGAACTGTTGGATAAAATCAGAAAGGTACTTGTTTATCTGTTTTTTGCTATCGTTATTTCCGGCAAAAATCGCGAGGAAACTGGCATATACTTGGGAGGAAATTCAATGGTGTATGTGAAGTTCCCAATCTGCAATCAAGCCGCGTGGGAACTACGGCACAAGCCATCTTATTTCGAGAGGAGGCCTGTGCCCTGCAGTGGGAGGTATAGCTAATATAGGTTGGGATGATGATTTGAACGGACAGACGGCTGGTGTTTTACATAGGGCTTGAAAGGCAAGGGTATCGTTTCTTGTAAGGCCGGTAACGCGCCAGCAATCCCAATAGTACTGTAGGTGTCCATGGACGATAGACCATCGGGTACACCAATGCTTTTTTGTCGGTTATGAAAAAACTGACACTTTATTTCGGCGTCGTGTCTAATATATGTTGGTGGATGTCTTGTTCAGGAGATAGGTGAGAAGATCAAACACTTGTTATGTCTATGATTGTCGTATAATGAATGTCTATCATCTAATACAATTATGCTTAATGTTACTTAAAGCTACGTCACTATTATATGCCTAAATGCGGAGTAAGCGGGCCGTTCGTTGCCCTAATTGCAGCGTTATTTCGTAATACTAACTACATACTACAACTCCCCTTAAAACTCTACTTCACGTGAGACTCAAATGTGTGTCTAACATTTGGTAGCACAGTGAACGTAATAAGTGAACGAATACCGTAAGGTATTCCGAAAATGAGCACTGGTTGAGTTTGAAAAGCGTCAGTGTAGTTTTGTGGTGGTGATAGTTGGGTTTATGTGATTTGTGCGTGTTACAATGTGGAGGTGGAGGATCTGCATGAACACGCATTTTTTACATAAACGTATAGGTAACGCCACCAGAGTTGAGGCCATGCACACAACCACATCTCATGTAATGACAGCGGGATTTTGACGTTGTGTTGTCGTTAAACGTCAACACAACGTCAAAATCCCGCTGTCATTACATGAGATGTGGTTGTGTGCGTGGCCTCAACTCTGGTGGCGTTACCTCTAGCTATCGTAAAGGTCGCCGGTGAGCAAAGTAATTGTTTCAGTTCATTTTTATTGAGATATCTGTGAAAATTTTCAGTTATATCTTATACCTAGGAAGGGTTTATATTATTTAAAGTCGAAAAGTAGAAGGAACCATGTGCAGTTTAAAGTTCTTATACATGTTCCTGAAACGTTAGTGCGACAACGTTTTAAGTGATTGTTGCGTCAATCTTTCACTATCGACAGGTGTCAGTTTTTGTTAGTTTGTTGCAAAAGTCTCAAAGTTAGAAACGTCTGTTATTTTCGAGACAAGTTGTTGTTGCTGTATAAGCACGGTGATAAATGGCAATTAAATTTTGATAGTTTTAACTGAATATTCATAATTATTTTGAAACTAGCTGTTGCCCGCGACTCCTTCTATGTAGAATAGAGGTATAAAAAATAGCCTACGACCTATTCTCAGACCTACCAAATATACTTAGACAAATACTTCATAAAAATCGGTCAAGCCGTTTCAGCGGAGTTAGATAACCAAACATTGTGACACGAGACTTTTATATACTAGAATAGCTGTTGGCCACGACTTCATCTGCGAAGAATAGGGATATAAAAAATAGGGATATAATATTTCAATATTTTGACGCACCTCTCTTTGCTTGCCCATTAGGTGATGGCTCCATCGGGCAAAACCGATGATTGCTTCATCCAGAACATCGATGGTGACCAGTACTCCATCAGGTTCATGCCCCGGGAGAACGGGGTCCACAACATCAACGTCAAGTTCAACGGAGTCCACATCCCTGCTTCTCCTCTGAGGATCAAAGTGGGGAAAGATGACGCTGACCCAGCGGCGGTGCACGCGCATGGGCCTGGCTTGGGAGTTGTTAAGACTGGTAAGACAATTTGACTTTCGAAAATAATGATCTATCATCATCATCATCATCATAATTATCATCATCATCATATTCATTATCATCATCCTAGCCTATATACGTCTCACACAGGTTTCTCAGAAATGAGATGGCTTGGACCGCAGTTCCCACGCGAGCCCAGTGCGGATTGGGAACTTCGCAAATACCATTGCATTTTATCTCACGTGTGTGCTGGTTTTCCTTCAGATCATGGTAAATTTCAAATGTAATTACTCACGTAAATTTTGAAAACCTCAGGTTCATTCGCCCATTGATTTTGTATGGCATAGCAAGTTATGACGTCACTTCTTTGCCAACTCAATCGACTTATTAATGTGTTTTAAAGCAATATAAAAATCTAATTTTACAGCATCGATAGACTTTATGTAGCCATGGTAGCCTAGTGGTTTGACCTATGGCCTCTCAAGCAGCGTCGTGGGTTCAAATCCCGGCTCGTACCTCATATTTTTCAGAATTTATGTGCAAAAAAAAATTTATCATGAGCAATATATATTTTATGGTGAAGGAAAACATCGTTAGGAAATCTGCTTGCACCTGGGAATAAATTCAATGGTGTGTGTGAAGTTCCCAATCCGCATTGGAGCCCCGTGGAAATTACGGCCCAAGCTCTCTCATTCTGAGAGGAGGCCTGTGCCCTGCAGTGGGACGTTATAGGCTTGGATGATGATGACGATGATGATGATGATGATGATGATGATGATGATGATGATGAACTATAGCAGCTGCAATGCGTGAGAGATAGAAAAAAAACATATTTAATCGGGGTTTGAAATGTATTTTTAACTTATCTGTTTGTAAAAGTGAATATTGCACGCTTTATTTATCTATTTTCTCATTACGACACCCTAAACAGTGCGTAAAATTATACGTTACATCAGGGTGTGTATAAATAGTTCATGGCTGCAGCGTCGACAGCTTGATTTGTTCTGGTTTGCACACTAACATAATTAATTTATTTTATTCAAACCAAGATGAAATCGATGTATTTTGTCACCAGGTCTGTCATAAGGGTCGAAGGTGAGATTTGCCTGAAATTTCGTTTCGAATTACATTATATCTACTTGCCTACTTTGGGTATTTACATTATCGTCATCCAAGCTTATACAAATCCCACACACCGCTTATACACAGGCCTTCTCTCAAAATGAGAGGGCTTGGCCGTAGTTCCCACGCGAGCTTCAGTTTAGGCTCATGGTATATTCCATTATGTAATTTCGCACATTAATTTTCGATAAACTCGGAGGTGCGAGTCGAGGCTCAAACCCACGATCCTCTGCTTGTGAGGCCATAGGTCAAACCACCAGGCTACCGAGGCTTCCATGTACATATTATGATTGAAGAATGAATGTACTGTAACAATGACTTTGCTCACCCGCGACCACGATAGCTAAGTTTATATAAAAAAATGCATGTTCATGCAGTTACTCCACCTCCACACTGTATGAACACACACAAATCTCACAAACCCAAATGTCACCACTACCAAACTACATTGACGCGTTTCGAACTCAACCAGAGCTCATCTTCAGAGTACCGCAACCGTACCGTCACCGTTCACTGTGCTAGCATTAATATGGACCTCCGCAAAGTAACGCCTGGTTCAGTAAATTATTTGACGAAAGAATGTTGATCAATATAGTAGAATTGAATTGAGTCCACACCAAGGGGTGAGCAAAGTAATTGTTTCAGTTCATTAATATGGACCTCCGCAAAGTAAAGCCTGCTTGAATAAATAAATAAAATAAATAAATATTAGGGGACAATCTTACACAAATCGACCTAGTCCCAAACTAAGCAAAGCTTGTACTATGGGTACTAGACGACGATAAACATACTTATATAAATAAATAAATACTTAAATACATAGATAACATCCATAACTCAGGAACAAATATTCGTGCTCATCACACAAATAAATGCCCTTACCGGGATTTGAACCCAGGACCTCTTGCTTCGTAGACAGAGTCACTACCAACTAGGCTAAAGCGGTCGTTAAAAAATAAATTATTACGACTAGTACCCGGATAAATATTGAATAACCGGTATTCAAGAACCACTCTACATAAATAATGTCATCTTGCGAAGAATAGATATTTTAGATCACCCAGAATATCACTTCTAATCAGTGAATACTTGCGATGGTATTCACTGTCTCCTTTTACCCTCATCCGATACAGAGAGAAGTGATGAAAACGATTGCAATACCAAGTGCGTTAGACAATAAGACTTCTAGTTTATTGGGAACGTGCAGAAATTATAGGCGGCCGTTCTAATGCGACAGAAGACACACTATGCGGACCAGACAGTAAAAGAAACTTATCAGGGTAAAACAGTCAAATTGATGGCACCAGTTGTCAGCACCGTCTATGTGCACGTTCCCTATATCTCGTTCTTTCTTCTTCCAAAATTCAAATCCAAAATTCTTTTTCCAAAAAGATGCTCAAATGAAAGTGAAATGCAGAGGATGTCAATATAACATTTTCTTAGGTTTCGCTTACTTATTTACAGTTTGATACTCTTTACTACACAGGTGCCAAGACGGACCTGATCATTGACACGTGCAACGCCGGCGCCGGTATCCTCGCTGTCAACATGGACGGTCCCTCCAGGGTCGCTATGGACTGCACGGAGGTCGAGGAGGGCTATAAGGTTTGATAAGTCCCTTTAAATTTTGATAAGCCCCTTTAAATTCCACTAGTATGGACCCTTAGAATTATATTCTGGAATTCAATATCGTTTGGGAATCATTTGAGATAACGTTTCAAATGTATGGTGCGCAAGCATTTAGGCGCAAGTCGCACAGAGAAGACGTTGGACGGGGGCGCGTCGCAGTCGCGGCGTCCCTTGGATCAATTTTGATAATAAATGTATAGTCGCGATCCAAAGCAGACAGAAGAGACGGGGCGGAGACACGGCCTGCGAACCAAACGACGCGGACTGCGACGCGTCCCGTCCCACGTCTCTTCTGTGTGCCTTTCGGCTTGTCGCAGAGAACCATAAACCGGGGTGACTTTGAACTGCGGGGCGACTTTAAAATGTAGTTTGGCGACCATCTCATGCATTTTTGATAGCATTTGCTATCAATGTCTTCATTGATCTTCTTTTTGTCTACATTCCAACCATTTACCTAATATTTTTTTTTTTTTTATGTTAGATAGGCCAGACAAACGAACTAGTGGGTCACCTGATGTTAAATGAACACCACTGTCCATAGACACCCGCAGCGCTTTACACGATGCCAGTGCGTTGTCGGCCCTTAAGGAGCGGGAATAGGGGAAGGGGGAGAGGGAGGGGGAGAGGGAAGGGGTGAGGTATTGGGCCCCCGGCACTCTCACTGACCGTACGAAACGCAAGCAGGATTACTGCTGCTTCACGCCGGTGTTCTGTGAGAGGGTGGTACTGCCCCGGACGAGCTGGCCCATTCGTGATGCAGCGGCTAGATACAACATGGCTCTACCACTACAAAAATATAAAAATATGAAAATATATATACAAAAATATGGTCAATATCGACTTTATAGCGATTTTAAAACTATCAAAGTTGCCCAACTTGATCAAAGGCACCCCGGTTTACGATACATACTCGTACATAGAATAGATATTGGTAAGATTCTAGTCTGCTTTGAAACAAATTTAAACATGAAACTACCCTGAGACTCACTCATAGTGAAAAATACGGATGTCTCGTCTATGATCGAATATAGCTGGACATGTTTCGGGCTAATCCGTAGCCTTCATCTTGAAGCACACGCCACGGCGGCTGCTGCCAAGCGCTCACGCGATCATAGATGTGAGTCATCCGTATTTTTCACCTTTTGAAACAAGTTGTTTGGTGGGTAAATATTCAGGCGTTTTGACTGCTCGATTATTTATCATTACCATCCCAAGATTATTAGATACCGTAACGGAAACACGAGCTGCAAGAACTTTGATCAAAGCATCATCCTCTTTGAAAATATTGCCTGAAACGGTAATGACGAAAAACGCCGTAACAATGCCGAATATTTATCATGGCAATACCATCGATCAGTTATGATTTTTTTGATACTAAAGAAGGTGGCTGAAATACGGATATAAGAAACATTTTCTGTAACAGACATTAAGAAATTGATAGCAAGAATCATCATGTTCATTATGATGTTATAACTTCTACAGGTGCGTTATACTCCCCTGGCTCCTGGGTTCTACTACATGAGCATCAAGTACAACGGTCATCACATCGTCGGTTCACCTTTTAAGATCGAAGCTACTGGTAAGTTGCAAAAGGATAAGGGTTTGTTTCACCACCCATTGATTAATTTTAACTGACGGATAAATGTGATGTCGTCTCCGTTTATTCGAACAAAACAAACAGAGACGGCATCACATTTATCCGTCAAATAAACGGTGGTGAAACAGGGGGTAAGAGTGATAAATCTTTCATTGTCATCCACCCCAGTAGATATACGTTCCACTGTGGAACAGGCCACCTCTCAGAATGGACCGTTTACACGCGGGCCCAGTGCGGATTTGAGGTTTCACACAAACCGTCAACAAAGTATAAATATAGCATATAAATTCCGAAAGACTCAAAAGAGTGAGCCCGAATTCGAACCCACGACCCTTTGCTTGAGAGCCCGTAGGTTAAACCACTAGGCTACACTTCAGCGACTTTTTTTTCAATTTTAACAATAATTTCTCATTCTCAAATAGTTATGCTCATTTGGTATTTGTCTGTGGATAGTATCCAGTAATTTTTTTTTTAGCTCTATCGATGATTTTGCCAATGTCAAGATTGAAAAATATACTATCGGTTGGCCAATTGTTCGGTAGCTTAGTTTTCAGTAAGATTAATGTCCTAGTATTTGACATGCCCAACAGATGTCTCCTGCTGTCACCTCTATTTTTAATGACATAAAATTGAAGATAGCAACTTACCTACTAGAACAGCCACCGGCACTAGAACGTCTATCATACTTGTTGATTTACCAATATTATCATAGATATCACCAAGTATCTATGTTGTCATGTCCAGTTTTCCTGCAAAACTGCAATCCCCATCTACACAATAATTGACACCTGTTTTTACTATATTTAATTATTTGTTCATTTCACCATCAGGTGGTAATTTAGCTGAAGTTGGTGCTCAAGAAACATCATCAGTAACGGTTGAGACAGTACAGAAGGTGGCCAAGGCTGGCCAGAAAATGGGGCCGGTGCTGCCTAACTTCAAGTCTGACGCCTCCAAGGTCACGAGCAAAGGCATGGGGCTGAAGAAAGCGTATCTGAACAAGCACAACCTGTTCACGATTCATGCTGGGGACGCAGGTGAGATGGGATTAAGATAGTGTCCGATGTCGGTACTTTTGGTTTAAGTTTCACAAAGAAAAGACTGAATCCGAATATACAGAATAGCTTAATATTTGATAGGAGCTAGCGTAATTTTAAATTTAATTTCTATTCAAAGTCTCAATTTATACTATCCATACTACAATGTTCAGTGTCTTAGTCACATGACTAGATTCAAAAGATTGAATGGTAGAGATATCAGTACTTACCTAGATTTTTTTTTCTAAAATCATCATGTATCATCACGTTCATTACTATGGATATCAATATATCTTTATTTATCATCAGTCTAGTGATGTTTTATCCTTTGTTATTGATTTATTTAAGTAGTTTTTAAGCAACCTGACACTTTCTGTTAGGTTCTTCTTCTTTAACTTTAAGCTACCCAATGCCGCCGTGCAAAGGTCTTTTTAATTGCAGTTTGATACCTCACCTCTTAAACTTACTCTTTTCTCCAGGAAACAACATCATGTACGTCGGCATCCACGGCCCCAAGGGTCCATGTGACGAGGTCCAGCTCAAACACAAAGGCCGCAACAACTACGAGTGCTCCTATGTCGTCAGAGATCGCGGAGAATACATCCTCATCGTCAAGTGGGGTGACGACCACATCCCCGGATCTCCGTACAAGGTTGACGTTTAAAGTGACATAGATGTTTGTGGAAATTTTGTTCGTTGCTTTGAGTTGTTTGATTTGTGAGGGTACAATGTTTCTCTACTATATTGGCTAGCTTGTGAAGCATTATTGATATGCACTTGTTTTTATACCAACAAGTATAAGGGATCACCTGATGACGAGATTACTAATGTCAATGTCCATGAAAGTGCACATTTGTAAAATTTAAACATGAAAAAAAATTCTAATTTTGCCACCTTGGTTAAAGAACACTAAAAAATAGTTGATGGATGCTCAACAAAGTTTCCACAAATTCCTTCTAGCAATCACAATTTTAATATACTAAGAACGATGATTTAGCTCATGGTTTTGGATTTGTTCACTCGGTTAGGATTAAGTATGGAGACGAAAAAGTTTTGCGAAAATTTGGAAAATGATCTCTAGATGTATCGAAAAAAAAAATATATAGAAAAGCAGAACATTTTCTCTATCCAGTTTTTCTATTTATATTTATTATCAAGTTTTCTTGTTCCTTCTTTGTCATATTTAATTTACATCATTTCGTATATTTATAGCATTGTGAAGTTCTAACATGTTCTAGCTTTGGAAGCATTATTCTTAAGTTTTTGTCACCAGTGCTTTTGAGAAATTTTATATGTTTCTCGTTTAGTGTTTAGGGCGACTAAATGACAAGACATATAAAGTATTACTTGAAGTATTCCCTATATGTTCTAAGTCCAACGAAGGTCCCATCTGGAAGTTCTACGCGAATTTGTTTTTTCTAGTCTCATATTTTTCATAGACTTCTTGTTTTAATAAAAAGTGTACTGAAGATTTATTTCATTAATTCGCTTATAATTTTTAGAGAGGGCTAGAGACAGACTTTAGATTTTTTCGATCTCAATTCTCAAATCACTAATGTCTTTTTGGAAAATCTGTTTTTTGTCTCCTGCCCCTAGAACTTCATTGGACCTATTTTATATTTTAAGTGATTATGTATTTGCTTTGTAATATCGTATGACTTGTGCTGAATGAACTGTTTTACCTACGTAGGTAGAATTACCCTATACGTTGTAAATACCTATTATAAGTATTTTAATATTTGCGACTGTTAACTAAATAAACGAAGAAAACCTCCGGGGGTTGTTTAATTTCCTTTCGCTTACTTAAATCACAATGCCGAGGATAGAAATATAGGTATGTTTACAGTTCATTATTTTTATGTTACTAATGAAATAGGGATTAAATAAAAACATATATTTGATCTTGGCATAGTTGTAATTTTAATTGATTTTAAGTAACAAAAAAGATTTCGTTCACTTTCATGATCTGAACCTAAAACGCTAGACAAAGCGAAACTACCGTAAAACGAAATTACTTACAAAAATATTCATTTAATCTAAATAATAAGTTTACACTTAACTTAAAAAAAAATCAAATACAATATCACATTTCTACTTACAATAGAGAGATATTGGCGATCTTTTAATTTCTTCTATACCAAAGAAATTACATTTTGGATAAACTCTTGGCTTGTCATGATGAATAGGTACTATACATTAAATTCACGCACTAATATTGACATATAACACAACAATTGGGAAGATTCAAGTATTGCCGTAAAAGTTATCTTAATAAAACAAGGTTCGTCTGTACAAGAACTTAAAAAATAGCAACTGGATTATTATGTGTGGAGGACAGTCACCCACGGTGCTGCCAGCCTAACAACACTAACCTAAACCGCACAAATAGCAATCATAGAAGAACAAAGTATGATTCCTCCAAAAATATTTAATCGTCTTTCCCGATTTCTCCTATCACATATACTCTTTAACTACACAATCGTGTAGAAAGACCAAATCAACAATTTTTCGTATACTCCAAAACTAGTCTAAATTAAGTTTTTAAATCAACAGATTGAAGTGTCATTTCGTTAAGTACGTTCCGAAGAACCCGGGGTTACGGACCCCCGGCTAATATAATTGAGCACAAGCTTTAGACTAAATAATAAAAAAAAACATGTCAATAATTTTCATGGTTCCTCAAAAAATTGGTTTCGTATATACAAAATATGTACAAAAATTGTCAATACCGAATGATCACATGTAAGCAAATTTGGCCACTCGAAAATGTCTATACAAAATGGAAATGCTTAAGATAGAAACGTAGAAAATATTATCGACATTTGGATGAATCGCTGGAGCGGACCGAAAGAGGATAACATTTTCTAGACGAAGGACATAATACTTAATAAATCATATAAGTGCCAGCCGTAGACAATTAAGTAATGCTAAATGAATATGAACTAAGTAGGAACTGAGTGCGAAAGTGATGTGTTGAGAGATCCGCGAGAGGTACAACTAACGTATACAAAACAAAATGCAACAGAAACCGAACAGTGATTTCAAGACTCATTCCACTACCTTTGTTACTTACGTACATAATTTAATGTGTCAGGAACTTTCAGCTTTGTGTAATTATTAAACTCATACGGGGATATTGTTAATTCATAATTTTTATAAGCCTTAAATAATAAATACATTGTCCTAATATTTGCATTGATACCAGCTCCTAATATTTAACACCGAGTTTACAATGGGAACGGAAGTTTTCATAATTGTATAGCAGCAGGTATAATATGTACAGAAAATAATAATTATTATTGCTAACAAATTATTTGTGATTAGTTTTCTATAAAGCAGAAGTAATTATACCTAGTTTTTGATTCGCAGCGACAGAAAGGCGAACGCGTCACCTGAAACCGTTACCACCGTCCCTGCTTCTACCGTTAAATGGGGCCCCACTTCCAGAAAACTAATCAAAATTCCTATCAGTGAATGATTCAAATCCTTGAAATCACATTTCATACCCAGTACATTTGTAATCTACTCACAAAATTCAGAGTATTCGATACACGATATCAATTTTAGTCTAAAAAACATGAATTTTCATAAACGACAAAAACGTTCGTATTTCATACATTCATAATACCACTGTCATCGAGAGCGAGATTCTAAACATTTTATAATCGTTAATTTATAATACTAATAATACCATCATAAGTACTAGAAGTAGTGACAGCAGCGTGTCGCTTACTGTTTATCTTTGTGAGATAGAGCGTGCGGAAGGATGTGTTCTGCGGGCAGCAGAGCCGCAGAGGGCTGGTGAGCGTAGTTGCGGATCTGGTGCAGCGAGATCAGCTGGTTGGGGAAGCTGTTAGGCTGCTGCTTGCCTTGCTGGAAATGGAGTGGGTCGTAGAGGTACGGCCGCGACGGCAGGGCGCTATGATGCGAAAGTCCGTTCAGATGCGGCGCCATGGAGTTGATAGGCGTGAACGCAGAATTCGCGGCCGAGGATACCGGCGGTTGCAGCCCTCGTTCCTCCTGGCTTTCATGCTGCGCGAACAACGCACGGTGCTGTTGAAGCTGCTGCTCGTGATGCTCCTCGCTCTCTCGCTGCTGATGGTAACCACCATCATCCGACATATGAGCGGCCGAGTCCGGACTAACTTTCGGCCAGTACGGGTGGTCGCCGAAGGGAGTCGCCGTTGGCGCAGCTGCGGCTAAAGACCTGTTCAGGCCGCTCAGCCCCAAGGCAGAAATCGGAGGTCGCTTATCAGCCCTCTCGGCGTGCTTATTCATATGCTTACTTAGATACGTTTCTTGGGTATAACTCTTGCCGCAATACTGGCAGATGTGTGTTTTGAGATGTTTCGACTCTTTGTGTTTAGGAATGTGTTCCAGCAGATCCTTTTCGTGCGTGAAGCACTTGTAACAGGAGTTGCATTTAAAGGGTTTGTCTGTTTGATGGCAGCGGCTGTGGCTCTGCAAGTTCGACAGTTGGGAGAAGGCCTTGGTGCACCCTATTTGGGTGCACCTGTAGGGTTTGTCACCTGTGTGGGTGCGTATGTGCTGTTGGAGGTGTGAAAGCTGCGTGAACTTGCGTTGGCAGATCTCGCAGCGGTAGGGTTTGATACCGAGGTGGATGCGGGAATGCTGCGCGAGGTATGAGGAGTTGGCGAAGGCCTTGGGGCACTGGGTGCAGCGGTAGGGCTTCGCCTCGCGCAGGTGGATCTGCGTGTGCAGCTGAAGGTCTGCCTTCGACCCGAACACCTGGAATGAGGAGAAAAGGGACGTCAGTCAAGTGATTTGCATTGCGGTAGCGGGACGTCGAAATATCCAAAATAACAACGCTTTTTTATTTTTTTTAATTCTACAAAAATAATGTTTATGGTTCAATACTGTAGTACCAGTTCATAGTTTGACCACATTTTTTTTCGATACTTTGATTGATTGACACAAAATTCACCATTTATGACTTTTAAAGTAATGATCAGTTACGGGTATTGCGTAGTTATTAAGTATTAAATAACAGTAACAATCATATTAAATAAAAGTATTTATTGGTGAGAGTTCCCATGCATTTCACATCACAACATAACCGTACAATGTTTTTTTTTACACACAGATAGAAAAAAGTAAGTTATTACTTAACTAAATACGAAAGATGATGACAAGAATGCGTGTTAAACAAAGAAAAAAATTGAAAGTGATATAAAACTATACAAAAACAGACTCATAGATATTGACAACATAATAAACTTCTAGTTACTACGTTTAAGCCACTGGGGCTTTGTAAGTTATAACTTATAAGTAGACATTGAAAAGAAATTATTTGACCATGGATATTATGAGGAATTGTGTGTGTATGTATAGAAAACTCTTTTTGGACATAAAATTATTCGAACAGACAGTTAAAAAAAACACAAGTAATGAAATGACGGATTAATCAAGTAAAATAGTATATAATATACCTACTACTAAGCGTCACACAAGGAATAGGATGATGTGATGATATTAAGACAAAAAAATGAATACTAGAAAGCTTTTACTAATAAAATATTTTTTTAGCTAGATTTAGAAAGATATTTTTAAAGACAGTTTTTAATGATTTACGGTAAATTACATCTGATATATTTGTTACGGGATGTAGACCGTGTGTTTTAGGCTGTTTTCATTTAAGTTATTAAGATATTTGTAATTAAAACAACACACGGACGGAAAGACTTTTATTAAAAAAAAAGAATAAGCACAGATAATAAAAAGGTGACAGCTAACGTCAAAAGTCAAACTTAAGACTAAGGGGCTGTTTTACCACCCATTGATTAATTTTACTGACGGATAAATGTGATGCCGTCTCCGTCTAATCGAACAAAACAAACAGAGACGGCATCACATTTATCCGTCAAATAAATTTGATCAATGGATGTTGAAACAGGGGGTAAATGTCAGAGATGAAAAGAATACAAACATAAGGTGCAGTATTTAGCACCGTGATTATCTTTAACGACCTTCCGATATTTCTTCGCAGCTGCATGTATCATGATCACTGGTACACTGATGAATTTGCAGGTGGATGTTAATGTTGTGTAGACCGTGCTCAGTCATCATGATGCATGTAACTGCACCAAAATATCAGGAACTCTTTATAGTTAATCAGTTAATCATAGGCCGTGGTGGTCTAGTGGATTGACCTAAGGTCTTTCAAGCAGAGAGTCGCGGGTCTGAGTTTTTCAGAGAAAGAAAACATCGTGAGGAAACCTGCACACACCTGAGAAGAAATTTAATGGTGTATGCCTTCTCATTCTGAGAGGAGGCCTGTGCCCTGCAGTGGGACGTATATAGGCTGGGATGAGTTAATGTTATAGAGATAGCACTATGCACACAATTAAGTAATTGACTGAAAAGTGGTGGTAGCCTATACCCGGTCTATTTAACAGAGTTAGCAAGGCGTTCTCTCTGTTGCACTTTTGTATGCAAATGAAAGGGACAGGAAACTGTCAGTGGGCGTCAACAATCGCAAGTCGATGGCGAGCTCGGCTTACAATGCCGTTTGTTGGAATATTCCTAATATTTCTCGTGATTTTTTGATTTTTATCGTGGCACCTCAAATAATTACATGTCATGTTTATTCATCCTGCAGTGGGACTTATGTGCCGGCGCATAGTCCTTATCGCTGACCAATTACGTGCATTCTCGGTTTTTCTAGTACTAACTCTGCTAAATGGACAGAGTATAGTGGTTTGACCTATAGCCTCTCAAGCACCTCTGAGTTTTTCGGAATTTATGTGCGAAACATTTGAAATTTACCATGAGCTTTACGGTGAAGCAAAACATTGTGAGAAACCTGCCACATCTACAAAGAAATTCAATGGTGTGTGTGAAGATCCCAGCTCACTACGACTTAATCCTCCTTATTCTGAGAGGAGGCATGTGCTCTGCAGTGGATTGTATGCATATAGACAGGGATGACGATGATGATGATGCACCTAATTCTGTAAGCTTTGCTTAAATACAAGCAACCTTTTGTCACACTACGTAAGTACTTATCGATTTCAAACTCTTACGCACTACTTTACAACTTTCGTTCATTCAAATTAGACTCCTAACACCTTGTTTTAAGGTACGAAAAATATTAAAAACTGCGTAAAACAGCAGAAAGTGAATTCTGCCCTTGAACGACATCCACAGGCGGAACAAATGAGTGCCACTGGACGAAACTTGGCGGTTAGAGATCCGCAAATAAGATGAAACCATCCCGCGTCGAAGGGTCTAATAGGTACTTTGTTTATTAATTTCGAGCATAATTTATTCACTGCTGAGCAAAAGTAAGTTTCGTGAAAATCAAAAAATGTTTATGTACGGTCGGCCAAGAAAGTGGTCTACCAATTTTGACAAAAGTTTCTGTGAGATCTAAATACGTCCGTTGTTGAGGAGGTGGATAGCCCTTCACACAAAATAGGGACTTTATTATGTTGTATTTATTTAGGTTTAGGTATTAATTATTATTGCATTGATGGTATTTCTTTTTATTTTGTTTATTTTATTGAAATTAATTGTCTAATTTTAATCTTTAAACTTATTTTTACATTTTAATTTTAATTGTATGGATCTTTGAATCTGAATTAAATAAATTATTATTATGTTATTATTATTAAATATCACTAAGGTTGACTTTTTAAACTGAGTAAATTCTTTAGTCACTGTCAAAATATTTTTGCAAGGGAAAATCGACCTCGCTGTATTATGACATGCAAATTAACTTCAACCGTAGGGTGGTAGACCATATTTTTGGCCGATGATAAAGTCGAAAGCATAAATATGTATACAGTCATCGCGTCAAAATATGTAAACATCAACCCTATGGTTAATGTAACAGAGTCGTATAGATATTTTTGACACCTTGTTGACGTATATATATTTTTGCACTTGATCATACATAGGTTGGAGAGAGCTTCTTTATTGACTTTTTAAGTTTACCGGCAATTTTGAAAAGACCGTCACTGCTGAGAAGAATGCGATACAAGAAATTTGGCTTTTACTTTTTTTTCTAGTAGCCATTTACCATTTAATGCAATGTCGCGTGTGAGCAAAGGTAATTGTTTCAGTTCAGTAATAAGCAGTGTAAATCTGCGTATTGCTACAAAATGAATCCACAGATCAAATTTTTCATTTGTCGTGAAACTGAACCAGGACGGTAATTTTTACTTCAACATAAGTTTTCCCCATTGATTATTATTTTGACAGACATGATTTTAAATAAAGCTGCATTGTATATATGTTTCCACACAGTCCATGTTATAAAAAATTAAAATATAGAAATATTTTAACTTGAAATTTACCTTTAAAGTTTTAAGCGTGAAAATATAAAACAAGTTAATATTTGCCATAATTTTTTTTCTACCCGTGCCAATACACACGCGGATACAAATCCCGTAATACAGATTATAAAATGATTATAAAAAACCCCAGGCATTAACAGCAAGTCACACTTTTTTTACGAATCCACAGGATGCTGCATCATGACATTCTTCACGCGCCGTAGCGACTTCCTTTAGGTAATGATTATAATGATGATGAACTTAGGAGCAGGTCCACGTGAAACTGAGCAAGGTGAAATCAAGGCTAGTATTTTGGCTTATTTGGCCAATTTGAGAATGTTAATCTATTCCTTTGTTTATTTCATGAAGTTGAAGTAAATGATTATGTCGACGATGACAAATATAACGATGTAAACGGTCGTGGAGTTCTCTTGATGAGCAGTGATCTTTTAATATCTATAAAAAATCATTTCGTACCATTAAGTACAGTGGATGGTATGTTACAATTGATAAATAAATAGTCAAGAAACAGTAGAAAGTTATCACCAATAATTTTGTAATAAAACAAACGAACGACCTAAGATTAGCCGATAAAAATGTGATAGGTAACACAACTGCAGGATAATAAATACACTAAAGACCGTATCTTATGCATCAGTTGGTACTTCATACTGATGTTGAAGCTAGATAAGTACGCGATTCAAATGTTAATAGTAAAATGTAAGCACGAACCCAGTGCGCGTGCCAGCAAGCGCCGGCTTCGCACATTCAAAAGACTGTTTCGGTACAGCATTGATCTTTGTTATATCCCAAATTAGTTTCATCGAAGCTGCCAGTCATCCCGCCGCGTTTTCTACCACAATGGTGACTCCGCCGCGGTCTATGCGAGCCACGACTCAATTTTAACGCAACAATCAAACTCTATCAACCAATCAACGACACTGATCTCACAAATAAACGTAATAGAGTTCAAATTGCATCATCGATTGTTGATATAGCTACAACGATTCAAGTTAACAATGAACGCGTTTTATAAAACGAAGCAAATGATTCTATACTTTAAGCGGATGATGATAAAGGTCGTAATGGCGATAGAGAGGGGAAGCCTGGAGTTATAGGATTCGGTAGCACGTCGGATGACTTGGTAGAAAATGTGAGACACGAACCCGATTGGTCACAGCCTGAAGATAATTAAAGTTTGGAGCACTGCTTAATGGTATGAGGCTGCGATTCGAAGTGGTGGCTGACTTTTAATAGGCAAGGAGCCAGGAATCTCTGGCGCGGTCTATTACACGAGAAATAGCTTAACGTAGGTACTTAATTATAACAAAATCGAGACACGTATAAATGAAGCAACAAAAAATTACATTGATTCTCAAAATGGCATTAGTGAATTATGCGGCATTGTTGCGGGCAACAAAAAGCGTGAAGACAAGAGCGAGGTTGAGAACCTAAACAAAACAAGGAAACTATGGGGAACTAGAACACATGGCAACATTGGCAACGGACGGTGAAGACAGTCTTAAAGAACGATGACAATGAAAATAAATTATATGTATTTAGATATTACCACTGAAAACTAGTTCTACAACTAGATGTTTAAGTAACTCAAGGTGTACAGCTTTTTTATGTAACAAAATGAGGAGTAGTTTGAAGCAAACACTTTCGTACATTTAAATGTAAGCACGTGCCAACGAATCAGACAGTCAAAAGTAAATTCTTGAGATCACTTCAAAGTACTCGCATATTTTGAGGGTTATCACGTTATCAGCATTCACTTGTTTTTGAATAAGACTGTCATCAGCGCCTTTAAGTACCTCATGGTCTGAGGCCTCCAAGAGACCCCACTCGGTGGGGTCCACAGCGCCCCTTGGAACCCCGAACTCGGGTTCCGAAATGGTCTTTTTTCTCCCACGCTTATCTCCACTGCTGGACACCTGGTCAATTTTGGGTCAATTTTGAATATCCACATGCCAATTCAGTAACTTAAAAAAATCCAAATTGAACGCACTTAGTTACAACTTGTAGGTAAGATTAAGATGATTGATATCTTACATTGCGAAGGCATAAGTCGTTGTTACAAATTTCATTTTTAATACCTATTTACAAGCTTTTTAGTGACTGTATTTGCATTGCAGTTCGATCTACACATCCACACAAGATTCCAATTCAATTCGATCAATAGATAGAAGTGAGTAAAATACCAGTTGCAACTTTTCAAAACAGAGCAACTAACAAGGGTCAACATTAAAGCGTTTTCAGGCGTTTTCTATTCATTATTCTTCTTTCAACAATTATTGTTTAAACAAATGAAACTCCGAGTTAAATTTAATGATATCAAAAGACATACCTACACTATCTACACAAGTGTGTGCGTATTTCTAAGTCAGTTAATAATGGACGGATCAAAATTGTTGCGGCTTGTCCTTCGTGATAATTATCATGGGAGGATAATGACACTGGATCCAAGCGGTCAAAACGCACAAACATCCACCCAGAAGTTAAACAAAAGCTTGAAAAAACTACAAACCACCTACACAACAAATGGGAAACTGATGGACAAACTGAAGTAACACTTGGATTGACGTACTGTCTAGGGTTGCCAACTATTTCTTAAGCAAATATAGTATTTCCTGGCCCAAGATACAAAAAATATAGTACTTAGAAAAAAAATAGTACAAAATACTTTAAAGTGTGGAAATTGATTCATTAAACATTAGTATAGTAGTAGTATTGGCGATAAGACCGCCTATTGTCTGCCTGATTTTTTATTGTTATTATTATTTTTTCTGTACTTTTTTTTGGTGCTCAATAAAGAATATTTGTATTGTATTGTATAGTAAAAATGGCCCACCTAAACCGCATGCGTAAGGACTGACCGAAATATAGTACTTTTGCGTAACTATATATTACACAGAGCCAAAATATAGTACAATACTATATATTATAGTACGGTTGGCAACCCTAGTACTGTCCATCAAAATCCGAAACTTAAATTGCGCCATTTGAAATTCAAAACTTGGACGCGGCCAAGGATGTATGTTTGTCATTTAGCAGCACGGATTAACGTCAGCCCTAACCCAAAGTACACACTGGGAAAAATCCTGGGAAAATCTTGACGAGGGATAACATAATCACCCTAATCTGAAGATCGGGAGTGCACTGACACTTTAAAATATAAGGGTTGTTATGGCGGTACAAATTCGTCATTCGCGTTATCCTCCGTCTAAATCTACATGGTGTAACCACTGAACTTGACGAGAATTAATAATCATTAATAAGAGACGGTTGTTTTGCACTTTTGCACTTGCAAAAAGAAACTTAGATCAGGCAGTAATTTAATTAAAGTGCTCGAAAATTATATTACTAATTTTATAAATGGGAAAACTTGGAAGTGATTGGCGCTAAATGGCCGCAGGTTCAAGGTGGATGCAAGCCACTTCCAACCGTATTGATTGGGTATCAATGAGGGAGGCCTATGTCTGGCAGTGGACGTCCTACGACTGAAATGATGATGATAAATAGTTATTTATTAATATACACAGGATTTAAACACGACAATATTATGCTAAAAGTAACCTGGACATTTCAGACACATTGAAGCGGCCAACATGAGTAGTTCTAAAAAATTACGAGTTACCAGGGTTAGCAGGGTTCAATGTACGGAACTGTCACCCTATCACAAGCTTAACGATTATTTTCTAATGGTAGTAATTAGAAACACTAGCCAACAAATGCAAAACTAACATGAAACCACACCCACCCAAGATTTATAACATCAACGCCAAAATACCGCGGATACTAATTTTCTTAAAATCCCGCCCCGCAAAAAGGGTCAGCAAAAACCGAGCCGCCACCGGTCACTTTTTGCCCCCAAATTATTATTAATTGTCCCCATACATCCCGACTTATCTAAGGGCAGGGATTGTCCTGGGGCAAACCTTTAATAAGCTAGTTTTTTGCCCTAAGATTTAACGCGTGGAAAATCTTTTTGTTTTGTGTCAATGTTTATTTGACATTGGGCTGATTGTGGTAATCTGTCAAACTGTCATTTTGTCTAGTGGGCGGGCAGGGAACGCCTACGATTGTTTGAGGGATTCGAGTTTCGGTATTTAATTAAATTTTTGTAGATTGCGCTACGAGCTACGCGTATGTACTTTTATTTTAACAACATTTGCATTGGTTCAACTTTATTCTTATCTGTACTAATATTATAAATGAGAGAGTAATCCTGTCTATTTTTCTGTTACCTCTTCACGTTTAAAACTCTGAACTGATTTTAATTAAATTTCGTATGACGTAAGTTATCGTAGTTTCGTATGGTTAAGTTGCGTATTCTTCTCTTAAGGTTTTCAAGTCTAGGGTGAATGAGCATTTACTAGGCAAGCGTGCTCCATCGTAAGTCTCATTTTTGCTTTCCATCAGGCGTGATTGTGGTCCAACGCAAGTCTATGTTGTATAAAAAATAATGGAGATAGTTTGAGACCACAGGAAAGACACAATTTATATTTAAAATTGCATGTTTCTCGCGTGATAGTGATAAACAAATTATTTGCAGACGGAGTCGCGAGCAACAGTTAGTAGAAAATAAATATTTAACCCTTAAACCATTTGACAACCCTGTCGAAACATTCGATTTTTGCTGGTTAGAATCGGTTTTGAGTTCTGTTCTACGGCAAATATATTGCCGGTATCGATTTAAGGGTTAAGACACCAAAGTAAACAACTGTTTACTTTACTGCTCTTTGTTATATTAAGGTCGTCCTATCGCACCTAATATACTCTCCTCATCATCTACATCATCATCATCAGCCTATGTTCGTCCACTGCTGGACATAAGGCCTCTCCCATGGCACGCCACTGAGCACGGTCCTCGGCCACTCCCATCCAGCTCTTGCCAGCCGTCTTGCGAAGATCATCGCTCCACTCACCCACCACTCTTCTCTTATGTTATTTTTCATATACATATTTAAGAATATCATCACATTATCATATCAGCCAAAAGGCGTCCACTGGCTCAAAGGCCTCCAAGAAGTTCCAAAACGATCGGTCGCACGCTGCACACATCCAAGTTGTCCCTGATACCTTTACCAGACCTTCGGTCCATCTTGTTGGGGGCCTACATACTCTACGTCTTCTAGTTCGCGGCCGCCACTTTACAGGGAGTGGTAATAGACAAAGATACTCTTACCCATATCATAGCCTGTCAAGTTAACTGGACACCGTCAGAACCGTGGCATGTAACTGACAAGTTAAAACCCTTAAGTTAACGTAACCGCTATTAAAAGCTAGATTAACATGTTGTGAAGGTGTACGAGTATGTAAAGCCTTTATTGTACATAACTATAAATTAAAAGTTTTAAAAACCCCCAACGACTGTCACACATTATGTTTGAAGATGCTTGAAATATTTACAGAATATTTAGTTATACATTCACTTTACAAATAAAACAAATATTTAAGGGGGCTCCCATACAACAAACGTGTTTTTTTGCCGTTTTCATAGTTAATGGTACAGAAACCTACGTGCGCGAGTCCATCTCGCACTTGGCCGATTTTTTTACTTGTGAGGAACTCAGAAATCTGTCTTATGACTCCGGCGCATTTCCCGTACTTATTACTTAGTCCGCAAAGTATCGCCTGAATCAATTGAAATCAATCCTCGCCTGGTGTCAATCAGTTTATTCATTAATTCATCAATTCATCATTAACGCAAGTAATTAGCAATTGATTAACTTTGCTGTTCAATGATTGTGGTCAGGAAGTGGAAAAAATCGGTAGTTCCGATTGGTGATGTATTTCATTTGCTGCAGTTAAGTTCCTTCAAGGACTTGTGGAGCATACGTGGAAGGTTGTGGTTAGTAATCATCATCATCATCATCATCATCATCATCATCATCATCATCATCTTCATCATCATCATCATCATCATCTTGTTTTATAAATACGTCCCATTGCAGGACACTGAGCTCCTCTCAGAATGAGCCTTAGGTCGTATTCGTCGAAACGTCGAAGTAAGAGAAAATGAACCGAAGAGCCCAGTGCGGATTGGGAACTTCACACATTGAATTTCTTCGCAGTTGTATGCAGGTTTCCTCAACGTAAAGCTCGCGGTAAATTTCAAATGTAATTTTGCACGTAATTTCCGTTAAAGTCAGAGGTATGAGGACGGGCTTGAACCCCTTCTTCAGCTTAAGTTATTATAACGAAATAAATAGTTATGACGTCACTAAGTAACTAGCGAGAATCGTGTTTTGACAGCTTACAAAAGTACCTACCTACATCAGTCGTTAGTGTCATCATTTATATTGCAACTGTAAAAAAGTTTTAAAGCCCAACATCTAATTTTGTAGTTAATTAGATGTCAACAACGGTAGGTACTGGCTGAAAATCAGCGCTGGGGTGCTATAAACGCCTCAGCATTATGCAGAGCCAGTGTCCGATTTGCAACCGCAACGACACATTCTATCTTATCTTTAGCTTTCGTGCTGTCTTTTGTTTTGTAAAAATATAGATGATGTGTCTTGTGTTGTTGTAAATGAAAGTATTTTCTTCTTCTTTTTCTAATTAAAAAATATCTGGTTTTTAACCCGTCGAGCGACCTAGGCACACACCGTGTGCCTAAACTAGCTGTCAAAATTTGCAAATTTTTGTTTCTAGTTTCGATCACCTTTTAAGACGCTGTCAACACCAACGTCAGCGCACACTGTCTATTTGTATCGGAGTAAACGAGATGCCGCTATTACTAGGCAGCCGGGTATATTGAAATTTATCGGGCAAAAATTGAATTAAAAAAAAACTGTAGATTATTTGTGAAATATGACTCGTTAGCGGTTTAGGTATGAATATATTCACTTCATGTTTTTAATTGCAGACCCATACGCCAAAAAAATAAAGACATAGAACCGTTTAATGATGATTTTAAGACCTATCTTTGCAATTATTTTCTATCGAGCCGATTTCGTCCAATTATGCATCTAGTCCGTCCACGGTCTTTGAAATATGATGAATTATTAACATATAATTTTTTGATGTGCTAGAACAAACAGTTTTTCTTAAAAAACTGTTTAAATGACATCAATTTCAACAAAATTAGGTGTTGTCAGCCTCTTAACATAGGGTACTTAGAAAAAATTACCCAAAAATGTCGCCGATCGCGCGACGGGTTAATAGAGTGGCTACTACGATTTATTGTTTTATGGTGTCATTTACCCTGTTCGAGAGAGCTGTCCGATTTCCCACTTTAGTCTATGCTCTAGGGTGGCTATAAGACTCGTCATAAATGATACGAGTAAACTAATTAGGTACTGAAAAAAAGGCCCAGTGTCACTAACTGTTGCTAATCTCATTGAAACGTCTTTAACCGCTGTTTAGCTCGACCTCAGTGAGGCAAAAACCGTCGTAGCCAATGTCACCCGCGGCCATGCGTTAAGCTTGCCGCAACCGTCGAAAAAACCGCGTAATCACGGTAAATAGCGAGAAATCATTGCTGTTGAAATTTTAAGTATTGTAATCGATAGAAATGGAATAATTAAAGTAAATCAAGCTAAAAATTATACTATGACTAACTTAATCAGACTTATTTGTAACGGATTAGGGAAATAAGGAAAGTAGAGCGTCTTAAAAATTTAATCTTAGGCACTAACTAAAGTATGAACGTGACTAAATGAAGCTAAACCTAAAAAGCAATACGTCTTTTCTATGTCCTATGAGACGTCATAAGGTATGCATAATTAATAATGCAGTTTTAAATCTCTTTAAACCAAAACTTTCATTTCAATGTTCATAAAAATCGCAAATACCCTTTGATGTTCATTAACCATCGTTTATCAAATTGTATACTGGTCTAAGGAGCTTCAGTTTTAAAATCGAGCCATAATTTCAAATTAATTCGATTCACATTAAAAAGAAATAGCTGTCCACTTATATAAAAAAATAATTCAAGTATTCAAATTCGGAATATCACAGCGGGGAGCGAGCGCGTGCCAAGCGAAAAGTGTTTAGTTACTAAGAACCGTTTTCCCTGACTTTGGCAGAAAGAAGCGACCATAACCCAGATCTGAATTTAAAAAATATACAAACGAAACCAAACTCTGAACGCTCCGGAATAAGGATTGAACGGAACTCAACCTTTTTTGTGTGATTTAGTTTTTTGGTCGCTTTTGTCACCCAAGCGGCGGAAAAGATCGAAATCGTGCTCCTTAATACAAAAAAGTTTGGCGCGAGCTTTGTGGCGGGTTATGGGTTCCGCGTGTACTTTTTACTCTAGAGTCGACAAAGGGACACCTCTACTTAAATATTATTTTGCATTTAATTAATTTGTTAGTTTTTGCCTTTAACTTGAAAGTCATCAAATACAAAATCAATCATGGATATCGCTGTTAAACTATAAAATTCGTTTCCAGGATTATTTTGATGTCACATTTCACTGATTTCAGGTTTCATAAGTCAAACAGCTTCAACCAAGGACCAAATACCGAAAAACAATAAATGGTATAACTCAATTTTCATCTTATGCACGTTAAAGGGTTTTTCAATTCAAATTTGACCCTAAATTCGGTTAATATTGGCATTGAACGCTTGTCGCAGATTTGTCCGTAGAAATTCGATTTTCAAACGAATAATTCGGCGCGAGCCGTGTCGCTGGCTGTAAAATAAACGTCACGATCCAACGTTTTTTTAGAAAAAAAAACTACATTTAAATTAAGAATGTAGATTCTTTTGAAAACACGGGCGCCTTTTCACGCTATTTCTAAATTCATTTACCATTGTCCATTAAGTTTGGGATTTTCCAGTTAAAAGAGTTTTTAAGAGGTAAAATGTATTTTTTGACATCGATTTCTTCAATTGACCCAGATACTCTTAGGTTATCAACGTCGACCTGGCGGGCTAACTATTAATAAGTAATAAAATAAAATAAAAAGATAGACAGCTAATTTATTAATTCGACTTGACGGCTCACTTACATAGCTTGGTCTAGAATCTAGACTAGATTAATCCCACGCGTATTCATTAGTTATTAATCGCACTAAGTTTCTTTTTCTTTTAATAACCTTTTGATTAATTCTTGGAAATTTTGTGGGTATCTATTAAATTATTCTTTGAGAATGATGTTATAATAAGAAAAAAAATCACAACCAATTTCACTATGATTTCTAGATGACGCTGATTTGATCTCATACGAATTTCCCCACAGCAGAAGCTCATATCTGAAACAGAAATTACGTAACGATGGTTCGCCAGCAGCGCAGTCTCTTTATTAACAACTGTTGCAAGTCTTCGAAGTGGGTACACAAAACTGGCTAAAACCAGAAACGACCCAACACGGTTTGCGGTTTGGTTTCAATCCTTTGCGAGAGGATAAGGATGAACTGCTATTCAGGAACGCCAAAAATCACTGGTTTGCGAGAGGTTTGGGCTGAGATAGGGAGGAGCCTTATTTATGTATTTATTCATTTATTTATTTACAAAGCAAATTAATAGGAAAATAAGGCTCATCCCAAGCTCGACCCATTCCTATCCTCTCCCAAGCGAGTGAATTACCGCTCGCAAACAGTGTGGGGTCGTTCCTCAACTTAGCCCCTGCGATATGGAGTTTTAGTCATTTTACAAAATAGGATCGCCATTTTGTTTATACGGACACGTCGTTACTATTACACGCAACAGGCCTTTGGCTCAAACTTTTTACCTATAACTGGAAGAGATCCCTTCAAGGGATAAGTTTCCCTTTGTTCATCTCTTTCTCTTGTTAAGTAACTGTCTATTTCATATTTTTATGTACAATTGTAAATATATATACATACTTTCAGTTCTTGTACTGTACACGGTTTTATATCCTCGTAGGTCCCAGCGTATTTTATAAAGGACATAATCATCAGTAAGAATAACCGCCGAATGTACTTTATAAAGTACAAATTATTCGATGAATAAAGAACTTCAAAGACGCTCAAATAAGTTCCAAATTTTCAAAACTTATGACTCTTAGTAGGTATATAGGTCGTAAGTTCTACATCGGTTAGGACAGGCTGGAACCCAGGAGGCTATAGATAGGTAGGGTAGGTAGCATAGACTTACTTATGAAAACGAAAAATATATTTTTTATTCTTTTTATTGTTTACCGTCAAAGCACACCTGACAGCGTGCGAAATGCGGCTCCCGTACAAGCGCCCGCGCCGCCGAGCAAATATGGCGGCGTAATGATAGATAGACCACCGGAGCGGTAGAACTGACCATCAGAATTACTAGATTTTATTAACTAGTAATGTTCGTATGTTTTGACGACTGGAGTGGTTAGACAACCTGAGCGCTGTCCAAGGTTCGATCCCCGTTTGAGGTAGATGTCATCATTATTATTTCAGCCGAAAGACGTCCACTGATGAACATAGGCCCAAGGCTCGCCAAACAGATCGGTCCTGTGCCATCTGCATCCAACGCGATCCAGCCACCTTAATCAGGTCGTCGCTCCATCTTGTTGGAGCCCTACCTACACTGCGTCTTGAGGTAGATATTATGAAAAATTAAAATTGTTTTCGGGTCTTAGATGTTTAATATGTATTTATCTATACCTACTATAAGTATGTAGGTAATGGGCTAGTACAAATAGTACGGTCAGCTGCAGAAAAAAAGTAACCCCTTAATGTAGTCACCGCCGTTATAGGGGGTTACCTTTTCTTTTCAGCTGACTGTACAACCATTGCTTGGTTTCTATAGGAAAATTAGTACCAATAGCGCATGATATATTTGTCCTATCCTTTCCTGCCTGCGAAAGAATTCTATATTTGTGTGAAGTTCTCAATCCGCACTCGGCCCGGCTGAACTGGGGGCTACTCCGAAATTCGAAAATCGAAGTTCGCATCGCATCGTCTCGCTCGCTCTTGTATTAAATACTATTAGCGTGAGGGGAACGGCAGGATACGAAGTTCGGATTTTGCACTTCGTAGTATAGGGCCTGAGACGTAAGCTCACAAATGGTCCTCATTCTCAATTTCTCATAAGAAAGCTCAAACTCACTCAAAGAGCGATGGAGCTAGCTATGCTCGGAGTTTCCCTAACTCAACTAAATAATTCTGAGAGGAGGCCTGCCTGCAGTAAGGCCAGTAGGACATAAATAGGCTGAGATGATGATGATGATGATGATAGATCGATATGATAATGGAAAATATTACTAACACTATGGATTGCATCGAAGGATCCCATCGTTAGTTCGGGGGATCCATTAAGATTTCCGTCCGAGAGATGCGCGGGAGCATCTTGACTTGCGAATTTAAAAAGACCTGACTGACTAATTACTAGCAATCTATTTAGAACTGTATTCTTATGAACATAAGGTTGAAGTTTGGATGATAGACACCTTTATTCAAGCTACTTTGGTTAGGTAATATAAGTTTTATAAACCACCAAATATGGTTTATTTTGTGTTGTGATTTGTTTATGAATGCAATGTAAATCGCTTATGATTGAAAAATGTGTTATGACGTTGATAGCATAAAGTTCATATTTGGTTGAACGTGGTGGAGCTATGTTGATCGATTTGCAGAATATTGTTGTGTATAGATCATTTTTATAGTGGTTGGGGGATAATGGTATTGATTTACCACTAAACATGGGTATATGGGTCTTGATGTTAACTAGTACAGTCAGTATAGTTGCAATTATTACTTTTTATACAAGTACTTTGCTCACCCGCGACCGTATGCATTTCCTTCACCTCAACTGTGTAAGAACAGTACGAACACACACAAATCACACAATCCCATTCTATCACCAGTAGAAAAACAGACCAGTAGTAGTAGTAGTAGAAGTATCAGTACCTAGTAGTCAGTCATCAGCTAGTTTGATGGTAATGATGTATGGGTTTAGAAATAGAAATAGAAATGGTTTCTTTCTTTGGTTTGTGTGATTTGTGTGTTTTCGTACAGTGTGGATGTATGTGGATTCAAGAAATGAACACACATTTCTTGCACAAGCGTAGCTTTCATAAGGTCGCGGGTGAGCAAAGTAGGTACTTAATTGTTTCAGTTCATTGATATGGGCCTCCGCAAAGTAACGCCTGATTCAATAAATTACTAATTATTTAGTTGAGTTAGGGAAACTCCGAGCATTGGTGGCTCCATCGTGCTTTGAGTGAGTTTGAGCTTTCTTATGAGAATAAGGACCATTGTGAGTGACCACGTCTCAGTTTCGTAGGTATTTCATTACCGGCAACACATATTGGTCAACAGTAGAATCGAATAAGCAGAAAAAATACGAACGTTTTATGTATTTTTGTAGACAGTACTTGGATGAATATTCCGCGTGACGATGTTTTCTTTTCGTCATTACCGTTTCAGCAAATGTTTTTAAAAGAGATGATGTTCAGAGTTAACTTTTTATGAAAACTACAAACATTACCGATGCTAAATGTAGAATGATCAAAGATCTTGCGAATTGGTTTCCGTTGTGGTTATAATCGTGGGATGGTAATGATGTACCAGCGAGCGGTCAAAGGCACGGATTACAACATCAATATTATCAAGTGATATATACGCTTATCACAATCCGTATCACAACATTATTGACGAGTAACTATCGCAGTATCATAAAAATTCTGAATTGAATTTCGAGATGTTTCGAAATACGCAATAATATTGTCATTACCAGTATCGCCATAATCCGTGCCAGAACACTTGAATATTCACCCGCTTAGAATAGTCATTCAAAATACGTATTCGTACCAAATTTCGAATCAATTCTATCACTAAAATTGGGTGAAAATTCAGTTGCAAGATTTGACACGAACAAACATTAGAAGTTAAACAAAAGCTTGCAAAAACATCCCATTTGCATCGTCCATTCAAATGACTTCGCAGAAGAATTTAGGTACGAAAAGTACAGTCATATTATTTAGCCGGTCCATAATTATAGTCTGAATTGAGATGAGGATGACTGTACGCTGTACAGATTACTCTTTTTTTAACGGAAACCCCTAACCTGTTACAAAGATGACTCAGTTGAGGTTAAGAAGTTAAGGTTACGTATTGACGACCAAATGGCCTAGTGGTTAGAGAACCTGACTAAGCTTGAGATCCTGGGTTCGATTTCCGCGCCGAGGCAGATATTTGTATAAAAATACGAATTTTTGCTTTCGAATCTTGGGTGTTTGATATTCTGTATAAGTATGCTTATCCGTTGCCTAGTACCCATAACTCAAGCTTTGCTTACTTTGGGACTACCTAGGTCAATTGATGGAATTTGTCTAGTGATATTTATGTATTTTATTTATTTATGTATTGTATGCAAGTATAGTCGGGGTAAAGTCAAAGTCAAAGTCAAATGTTTATTTGCTCGAATCATGGTACTATCGCCCCAAGCGCCAGATAACCACCTTAAAGGCTCAGTTTGCGTGCAGTGGCTAGATATCTGTCCATAACAATCCATAGCAATAAACATCAACGGCTGCAAGCAAATTTGTTTTGAAAATGGGTATCTGACGTCTGGGGCGATGGTACATAGGCTGTTATAAAAAATAAAAATCAGTGTGGATCAACACAATTCACCATACATAGGCATGCAAAACTTTAAAATTGTATCCTACTTTAAATAATAAAATTCATAATAATATACATTTCATCATTAATTACATAAAAATAATGTCAGGATAAAAAACATACAAATTAATCTAATACTATTCATAGTTGATCTATTAATAATAATACTAACCATACTCATAAATATTACATTTCAAAAATTCTGACATGGTGTAAGAAAAGGTTCGTCACTTTTCGACCTTAACTCGTTGACATAGAGTCGAAAAGTGACGAACCTTTTCTTACCCCGACTATACCTATGTAAAATAATTTGTAAAAGATGAAATTAATACCTACATAACAAGAGAAGCAGACGTATGAAGGCGAAGGCGATTTTATTCCTTAAAAGGGATCTCTTCCAGTTAACCTTTCAACGATTGACAGGACATCAGAGGCAAGATTAAAGTAAAAAGAACCGCGTAAATGTACTACAACTTGCACATCTTGCAAGTCTAAACTGGGCTTTATATCTTGTAACTGGATCAGTTATCCTTGAGTTTTAGAACAGCCTGTACACTAATAAAGAGGGAATCTTTCAACATCATTCATTTCAGCCGAAAGATGTCCACTGCTGAACATGGACCTCCCCCAAGGCTCGTCAAACAGATCGTTCCTGCGCCATCTGCATCCAACGCGTTCCACCAACCTTAACCAGGTCATCACACCATCGTGTTGGAGGCCTACCTACACTGCGTCTTCCGGTCCGCGGACGCCACTCGAGAACCTTTCAGCCCCATCGGCCATCAATACGAGCGATGTGCCTTGCCCACTGCCAATTAAGTCTGGCGATTCTTCGAGCTATGTCCGTGACTTTAGTTCTTGCGCGGATTTCATCATTTCTAATCCGATCCCGCAGATAAACTCCAAGCATAGCCCTCTCCATCGCCCTCTGAGTGACTGAGCTGAGGGAAACTTTACGAAGTGGTAAATTGAGTGACAAGCGAGCAAACGTGGATTGTGCTAGACATTCAGACAACCTTCTGCCGATATACATAAAATAATCTAGAATAGATAATGCCAACAGTAGTAGAACACTGTCTGAATAATAAAAGATACGTGATCGAGCTCAAAGGAAGTCTTTTGTCTCGCTCACACTACACCGGGGACCGAGTTTCGGTCTCTTTCTTGTGTACGCAGTTTTTGTATTGAAAATTGGAGTTTTAGTTAAAACCTTGTACTATTTACGTTTTAACAATAAAGTTAAACAGCTGACATGATTTAACCACATGATCAACGAGTGTTGAATTGTAGTTACAGGGTTAGTTTTTTAGTGTGTCAATAACTCGAAACTGCCGGACTTTAATAACTTAATAATGCTACGCAAGTTTTGTTTACATAATTATAGATAAGATAAGATAATTTATTCAATAATTTGCAGTACAAGATGACAAGAAATACAATGTTTTATAAAAGTCTATGTAACACGTATAAATCGATATTGTTTTTATTGGGTCATAATAGTCATCATCCGAGCTTATACTTACATGCCGCTGTAGAACACAGGCCTCCCCTCAGAATGAGAGGGCTTGGGCCGTAGTCCTCACCCTGGCCCAGTGCGAATCAATAATGTTTTACCAAAAATGTTATGGCAAATAAATTTCAAATTCAGAAAACCAAAGAGCACCATACAAACCCTCGGCACTGCATGCGAGAGACGGTTGGTCAAACAATTTACGATGACATGCGTTTATTATGCTACCCTAAAGTATTCATTAAAATCCCTAAATATTTCAAAGAATAATAACAAGCGTTATCAAAATCTCAATATACTTATGTTATAATATTTTCTCACACTGCCAATAATCCCCTAAATAGATGCACAGATTCAAAATCAGAATCACAATAATCTGAATCACTATAAATCCAATATGTCACTGGCACAATGCATTGCACAACACTAACGGAAATCGCACAATGCCTAGAAAAAAAAAGTTTCCACAAACGCGTAAATTTCTTGTTCCCACGGGGTGCATTAACAATATCTACGGTACCGAAATACACGAAATTCAACAGTATTTAGTGCCAATAGGGTCGGTTATAAGATGGCGGGAAAGTCGATAAACAGTGCCATATGTGACGTCACCTGCAGGGTCTCGAGATCGCAACATCCCTCTTAAATCGAACATCCTGTTCGAATTTCGAACGCCGAACCTGTGCATCCTGTTTTTAAAATTATTGAATCAACTGTGTCAACACGTTCTGTTTTCAAATCGTAGGTACAAACAATCACAGACAATAAAAAACTCGAAAATAAAAATAATTTCGTTTTACAACGCAAATTATAAATATTTCGGCAGTGTCGAAAACCAATCATAATGTAACCAGTTTTAATGTTTTTTAAAATAAATTATCTGGACTTTTATTTTTTATTATAATCGCTTGGCCGTAGGTAAAACCAGTAATTTTTAATTGACCAATTTTTTACTTGTATCTACACCACACGTGGACAAAATTAAAACAATAAATCAGAAATTATTAAAGAAATTTAAAATAGTCATACGAGTGGTTTAACGTGTGTTAAAGTTAAGCTAACGAGTTTCTAGCGGAACAAAATAATATTTAGAGAAATAAGAGCATCAAGAAGAATATTTTTCTGCTGTAGGTAGGACGTACGTAGGTATACAGATTATATCTATTAGTTAGTTTTGGTGGCAAAAGCGCACTCAATTTGCACGCTTCCCGAACGATACGAAACTCTATCCAACACTTGCAAGACTTCCTAACACCATTCTGTGCAAATCAGGTCATATGGTCAGTTGGACCACCATAGCGGAGTTAACTTGAGCTAACTTGCACATTTACATGGGAGAGTGCACCTTAGGTTGGCAGACATGCAGCAGTTGTTTTTTTAAAACCGCCTGATGGCACTGTCACCTGTAAAGTGCCGGACTGGTTTGCCAGTTGCTACGCATAATTATACAAGCTTATTTGTTAAGAATACTGGCTGGTTAAGAATTTTACTTTTTTTTGTATGTAGTACATTAGTTTGACAAACGATAGATAATGTTAACGATATACTATAATTAGACCTAATTATGTAAAAAGGAACCGATTTGCAAAAAGTAAGTACCTATTTTTTACCTTCGCTTATATTGCTATAGAATTTACATTTATATCGAAATCGACTTGTCTGTGGATTGTTTTTTTATTAAATACAGTTGTCAGGATATTCGGACGTATAAAAAAATCATTTTTGTCGCAAACCAAAACAGCAACAACACATTAAAAGCCCCATAATGCAGGACAGGTACAATAGATAATAAATTTGTACCAGCATCTAAGATAAGCGTCTTGGCAGTGCCCGAATCTCTTATCTATGGTAATTGGGCAGTTAAGGTTAATTTATCTGTGGACGGACCTTTAGTTGGCGGGTTACTAATCGTTACTATTTTGTCTATGACATGAGGGGTTCGGAATTCAAATTCAAACGAAGGTTGCGAATTTAAACGGAGTGCGAATCATTTGACGGTGGTTTAATGAAGATTGTAGCTAGAATTTAGTTTGTTGTGTAAGTAAATTTTACATACTTAGTACTTATATATATATGTTGATTGTCAAATACACGGGTATCTATATTAAATTCCAGGTCAATTCGATCAATAGAAGTGGGTAAAATACGATTTCCACTATTTGAAGACAACTTAAACATACGTTCACGTACCTATCAACATCGAAAGTTGAATCATCATTAGTGATCGGCCATCGGAAGCATTTTATGTCAATTTGATAACGAAATTATTACATGGACATGACTATTTAATTTCTTGTACAATTTTTTTACCAACTAAAAATCTATGTTTTTTATCGAGTTACATACTATCAAGGTTTTAACATTTCTATTACCTATGATATAATTATGAAGCACAGGCCACTTATAATTATCTATCGAACGAATGAGTTTACGTCAACTCATGTCTAGTACTTACTTGTCTCATTGACATTCTTATCACTATTTTATACATCAAATCAATTGAACACTGGTTTGATACTATGTAATATTCCGTGGAATCGACTGAAAAGTGATGCATTCCAACAGTTTTTTGGCAAATATATGTGCTGCCAGTGTGCACCTTTTTGCTTGCCCAGTGAGAGTGTTTCACGCAAAAAATATTTGGAAAAATCTTTCAAAACAACAATAAAGGATATCGAAGAAAAAATTACCGATAGTAATTTGTGGGTGACAGTGGACGAAAGTACTGACTTTTTAGGTTGATTATTTACTATAACAAATTCAATTCAGTTAGTTTTTAAGAATGTGTGGTTTTATTTTGAACAACACCGACTTATCCATATTAGTCATTACTATTCATTACGTAGGGTAGGAGTCAAAGTGACATAAAATGCTTCCGACGGCCGATCACTAATCATCATCATCATTTCAGCCGAAAAACGTCCACTGATGAACATAGGCCTCCAACAAGGTTCGCCAAACAAAATCGAACCTGCGCCATCCGAGTTGAATAAAAAGTTTTTAAAATTATGTCGTCAAGTTGTTTTTTTTTGCATAAAGCTTCATGATCAGAAGATACGTCCTAAAATTTGTAGAGACTGAAGAATAGAAAAATAATGGATTTATAATTTAATGTAGTGTAGATCTGAAGCTTTAAAAAGAACCCAAATAATTTAAATTTTTAATTTTATATATTTTTTGAGATTACCTAGTCATTACAACAATGACAGGGTGAGAATGACATTATGCATGATTTTAACAGTTGCATGACTGTCCCGTTTCGGACCGCGGTGACTGGCGGTTTTATAAATGACCACTTAAAACGCCTGTTCTTGCTAGTTTTGGGGCAAAATTATTAATTACTAAGGGTAAGGGTTAAAATTAGAAGCGAAACTATTAAAGGGCTTGAAAATATCACACTCAACACCAACATTGTTTCAAGTTGACTCAAACTAATCCACCGTTTAAATTTAGAGCGTATCCCACTTTCTTAAGGTTTAAATTAAAATGGTGTTTACTTTGAGTTGATGCGTTGTTGATCTGAATGTAATATGCAGTGCATTTGGTTTTTGATGTCAAATTTAAAAGCGAGTAGAGAAATAACTAATCTAAGATCATCTCGGCATATACATATACGTCCCACTACTCGGTGTGCTTCCTCTCTGAATAAGTTCCCACGCAGGCGCAGTGCGGATAGGGAACTTCACACATGCCATAGGACTGCTTCACAGGATTGTGCAGGGCAATCCTGCTTAGAAGAAATTTAACTTTTTTTTTGAAATCGGAGCATCGTAACTTATTTTAACGAAAGATAGTCCTTTCATCATTTTCAAGTACAGTCGCAACATATGACATAACGTCGGTACCGCAGACACAAAATACAGCGCGGTCACCTGTCCGCGACCGCCTAACATCTTGGCATTGGGGCCCAAGGCCGCGCTAAATGCGCGCGTGACGTCATCGCCGGCGCTGACATGTGTTCCATCTACTGACGTCTGTGCCGTCTACCGTGCTTTGGGTTTTAATTTTGTGCATAACATAGTCATAAGTGTTCATAATATTATGGAGCTATTTTGTTAGATTTTTTTCGTGTATAAAACTTCATTGTATAGATAGTGTCAAATAAACCTCGAGCCTCGGCGCTAGCCCGTTCAAATTCCTAAAACTTCTGATAGCACCTTTATGATAGGTAGGTATCTCAACGTACTTGTCCAACAGATTTATAGTTTTTAGCTTTAGCGGTTTAGGCTATGCGTTGTCTGCCAGGCAGTCAAACTACATTATTATGAAAATAAATAGGTCTATTCATACTAGGTACTAATTTTAGAATTGATATCGTATTTATATAACTCTGACTCACATGAATTTACTATTCATTTATATTCTGGTTTGCTTACAGTCGTGTATAATTAGTCGTGGCTTTTGCTTTTTTTTATAATAAATAATTTATGAGTATTATCCTATTTATAATTAAAAAATACCAGAATCGAAGGTCATATCTGTCGTGACATGTTTAACGAAGTGACCCGAGTAACTTACAATTTAACCAATGCTATATTTTAAAAACTGCCAAATTTCATGCAAAGTGAAATTTGGTTTCGAGATAATGATGAAAGATAATTTTTAAGACATTTATATTTAAGAATATCGTAATAGTTTTTAATGTTTCACGGTCACGCATAAGATGCATGCAACTGCGTCGAAATATCGAGAGCTCATTACCCCCTGTTTCACCATACATTGATCAAATTTATTTGATGGATAAATGTGATGCCGTCTCTGTTTGTTTTGTTCGAATAGACGAAGACTGCAACACATTTTTCCGTTAGTTAAAATTAATCAATGGGTGGTGAAACAGCCCTTTAATGTCACATTAATTTAACTTTATAGTTACCTAGCTATTGCCCGCGACTCTGTCTGGATAGAATTCCTTTAGCGCTATCCCGTGGAAACTACGCATTTTTCTGGGACGAATAAAACTATCCAAAGTTCACCTAAATCATTAAAGCGTGAAGAGGTAAAAGACAGACTGACAGAGCTATTTTCAGATTTATAATATTAGTCAGGATATACTTACTATAAACTCTTATCAAGTTTAGTGTTTTAGTATATCTAACAAAAGCGTTTGAGCTATTAACATTATAAGTCTAGATATAGGTACAGATATGTGTAGATGACATTTAAATTACTATAAAACTATTTGTTTTCGTATTTTTTCCCTAACATCCTCGTCGACTTGTTTGGCGGGTGTCAGTAAAGCCGAAACATTACTAATTAGAGTTCGGACAGCCGCATTAATCTTAAGAAACGCGGTCGTTTTGACATTAAAGTGATCTTTCTGCTAATTTGAGGTGCGCAGTATTTTGGTCGTTTTTTGCACTCAGTGGCAGCTCTGGAAATGTAAGTTGTAACTAACTACTGAAAGTGCATACTTCAAATAAAGATACTGCTGAACTCAGAGACCATTTTTAAAACGAAAATGGAAGTAATTTCTAATCGACTTGTTACCGACTCTGTTAGCGGCAGTTAATACCATTTATTATCCATTATTTACATGTAAAGCCTTGTAATTTTACTGAAATACGTCAGCAAAGTACTCGTACATTGTTATTCAAACAATGTGGACCCCTAACCGCAGACGAAACCTAATAACATGCGACATTTCGATTAAAGCCATCCACAAATAATACAAACTTGTCGTTCGCCGTGGAGAAATTTTAAACTAACGTAATTTCATACAGCACTCAAGAACTTACGCGACAGTGGCTCCGTCTTCATCCGCAAACGAAAATTGGTAAGCAAACAAAGTTAATCATTATAGTGGCCAAATTAAGAACATAAATGTTTCGTTTTAAATTTGATGCCCGTGAAGAACAGTAGCGCGGCGGCGACGGTAAATATAACATTGTTTTTTCGACGATTTTTTTTGATCATTGTAATGTTGTAAGAAAACAAAAAGAGATAGATAGATGGTAATTTAAAGGTTTTGTCTGCAAAAGCTTTGTTATATCACTTATATATAATAAATAAAATAACCCTTTTTTATAACACTTAACTAAATGTGGTGAGATTGTTTATAGCATCTAATTTTGAAAATACAGCACAGAATATATAATAGTACTAACGTACAGAATGGACACGCTCCGCCCCGCACCGATTCGAGTTACCCCTCCCCCTAAGGCGCCGATTGCCGGACCCCGCCGGAATCCAGAAGAGTGCGCGCGCGATGTATGTAGGCGTTCGCGTGTACAGACGTCGTCGTGCTTATGTAGATTCAACAACGCGTATTTGTACGTCGTGTCCGCCGCGTGAATACAGGCAAGTTATTATTTATTCTAGGTAGGTAAAATCTTACAAGACCTTCATCTCATTCACTAAGGGTAAGTTACCTTTGAGTGGCTTTGAGAAACAAATTCGTGGAAAATTATTAAGTTTCATCATCATCATCATCTCTAACCTATACACGACTCTCTGTTAGGCACAGGCGTTTTCTCAAAATGAGAGTGTTTGGGCTGTAATTTCAACGTGGATACAATTCAGATTGAAATCTTCAAGTAGAATTAAACTGCTTCGCAAGTTTACGATGTTTTCTTCACCGAAAAGCTCATGATAAAACTTAAGTATGTACCTATACTAAGTACTATTTACTACTCCTAATTCTGAAAAGCTTAGAGGTCAGTATCTCTACCATGAGTTACACTAGTTTGCAGTGACCGTACTCGCTAGCGACGGCGTAAATGATTTGTATGGAGAATTGTACTTCCGTAAGTGACCGCTAGAGGCGCTGCACACAATTCTCTATACAAATCATTTACGCCGTCGCTAGCGAGTACGCTCACTGTAAACTAGTGTAACTCATGGTAGAGGTACAGAGTCCGAGTTAGAATCTACTATAATCTGCTTGTGTTGTTATTATTATTATTGCATGGATCGGAAGACGCAGTGTAGGTAGGCCTCCAACAAGATGGAGCGACGACCTGGTTAAGGTTTCGGAATTCATTCAGCTTATAGGTATATGTATATGTCCCACTGCAGGGCACAGGCCTCCTCTCGCGTGCGAGCCCGGACTCGAACCCACGACCCTCTGCTTGAGAGACCATAGGTAAAATAATTACTTAAGGCAAAATGCATTTATTTGGATAAAAGTACTAAAGTATCAAAACAATCCAATTCACGGAAAAAATACTTAAAAACAAAAAAAAACGAAAACTTAATCGCTCCGAAATCCGAATGATTCTTAATGTTAAGCCAAGGCCATATAATTCATTTTAGCGTGACCCGGGGTGATGCGGTCGTGAAAGCACTGCTGCTACGAGTTAGAGTTGGTTCTTGCTTGGCTGGTGAGTTCCGTGGTTGGTAAGGTTTTGAAGGAAGTAATACAAGACTTGTGATTATGAATAAGCCAGAGTTGAGAACATAGTAATATTAGGGTGTCCATAAATTAAAAAAAAATAACAGTACCTGCCCGCGACTTTTACGAAGAATTTTTTTAGTGTAGTGAAAATAAACGGATCACTCACGTCTCAAAACGAGTTTAACTCGACATGTTTCGGGCTAATCCGTAGCCCTTCCTCTCGGAGTCGCACGTCACGGCGGCTGCCAAACGTGCACTGTTTGGCAGCCGCCGTGACGTGCGACTCCGACAGGAAGGGCTACGGATTAGCCCGAAACATGTCGAGTTAAACTCGTTGTGAGACGTGAGTGATCCGTTTATTTTCACTATGAGTGAGTCTCACGGTAGTTTCATGTTTAAAGTAATTTTTTTAGTGTTTTATGAACACTACATTTCCGGGATAAAAAGTATCTGATGTAGTCATGAAGTTCCCAATCCGCACTAGGCCCGCGTGGGAACTACGGTCCAAGCCCATGGAGGCCTGTGTCCAACAGTGGGACATTATATAGGCTGCGATGATGAAGATAATGATGAAATCTTACCTAAGGACCAACGGACTAAATTTAGTACTTACATCAAAGCAAAAGTGATGAATGAGTGTCTGTCTGTTACCTCTTCCCGCTTAAACTGCTGAACTGATCTAAATGAAATTTGGTATGAAGATAGTTTGAGACCCTGGGAAGGACATAGTATAGTTTTTATCCCAGAAAACTGCATAGTACCCGCGGGATAGGGATAAACGAATTCTTCGCAGACGGAGTCGCGGGCAACAGCTAGTTACCTAAAAATTTGTAGAAAATGTGCACGAGTAAAACTGGTGGCCGTTTTTAACCCTCGATACAAAAAGAGGGGTCTTATAAGTTAGACCGCTGCGTGTGTGTGTCTGTATGTGGCATCATAGCTCTTAAACGGGCGAGCCGATTCGGATGCGGTTTTTTTTATTTGAAAGCAGGTTTCTTAGCGATGGTTCTTAGACATGTTTCATTAAAGTTGGTTAAGCCGTTTCAAAATTATCAGCTCTTTTGTTAGCTGCGGAAGGGATCTTAGACGCGGAATGGGCATTTAGGTACTTTATTTTCAAAGTATGACCAAATTGCGTCGGGGCTTTATAATTTTTTATTTATAGTTATTTATGGTGTCTGTTTACACTGTCTAACATAGTTTATCCTGAACAGTCCAAACTTCTAGCCAACCCATGGAATGCCCATAGCCGGCGGCCAAATTATATCAACCGAGATAAAGATAGCCGAATCGCGTGCGCCGGCGCAGCTCAGCTATTACAGCAATTTCGGCCAGCGCAGGGCTGTCGCGCGTGCGGCCCGCGGACGCTAACGGCCCACTACAGGGCACAGGCCTCCTCTCAGTATAAAAGGGCTTGGGCCTTACTTCCCACGCGGGCCCAGGGCATACTGGGAACTTCACACACACCATTGAATTTCTTCTCAGGCGTGTGCAGGTTTCCTCAGGATTTTTTCTTTCACCGTAAAGGTCATGGTAAATTACAAATTTAATTTCGCACGTAAATTCCGAAAATATCAGAGGTGCGAGCCAGGATTGAACCCACGATCCTCTGCTTGAGAGACCATAGATCAAACCGCATGGCCACCCTCTTTTTTGTTTGGTCACCCTAAAATTAGTGTAAAATATCAAATAGTTTATAAATATGGACCAACTGAAAAAGAAAGTGCCAAAAAGTTATACTTCATTTAATTTAGAGTTGAAAACCACAACATCATTATATTGCGGCTCGTCAACTATTTCTTACCTAGCAAATAGTACAGTACAATAGTCTGGGAGCCGCAAAATAAAATTGTTTTAATGCCACTTTATTTGCGTGTCGTCAATTGTTACTCTAGTACAAATTGTAAAGAAATTACAGTTCACGAGCCGCAATATAATGTTGTTGTGGTTTATAATTCTAAATTAAATGGAGTATAATAAAAAGTATGACATTCCATCATACTCCTCTTGGCCGCCAGCTATCAGTTTTGTTCTTCGTTCAGTTACGTACTGTATGTATAGAGATGATGATGATGATGATTCCATCAGGTTTCTTCAACTGGTGTAACACCGAGTTTGACAGCCCTGACTAGCCTATTACTGGTATATTCTGCGTGGTATATAATTACAATTAATATACTATGTACTTGATGTCAGTCACTTCCTCTGTATTAAGGGTTAAAATTTGGCAGCATGTTTTGATGAAGTTTCTTTTATAAAATTTTATTTAAATTCAAACTGCAATAGCTAAGACCACTAAGCCAGCTGTCTCACTTTTGGGCTGCCTCAATTTTGTTCGACACAAGGTTCAAAATCGTGCCGAAAACGGCTGCCTCGCGAGGCAGTTCCTTCAGTGGTGACCCGGCTAATGAGATTTATTGGTATTCAAGTGGCAGTGGGCAGGGCACATCGCTCGTAGAACTGATGGCCGATGGGGCAAAGGTTCCCGAGTGGCGTCCACGGACCGGAAGACGCAGTGTAAGGCCTCCAACAAGATGAAGCGATGACCTGGTTAAGGTTGCGGGAACGTGGTGGATGCGGATGGCGTACCGGTCTGTGTGATGAACTTTGGGGGAGGCCTATGTTCAATAATGGACGTCTTTTAGCTGAAATGGTGGTTCGAGCTCACGTATTCTCGGCTGATTTCCCGTTTGGAACCTTGAGAAAGAACCACGGATCGGTTTAAAACATGTCGGACGTATACCTCGACTATCTATCTAATACCTTTAAACGAGCAATTCTTGTACATTTATATATATATAATCAGAATCTCAGAAACGGCTCCAACGATTTAAATGAAATTTGATATGTGGGAATTTATCTAGCTTAGGTCTTATCTCTGGGAAAACGCTTGGTACCGAGTTTCAGCCCGAGCGGAGCTCGGTCGCCCAGGTACTTACTTAATACGTATATATTTTTTTGCACAAAACTAACCCGTGATTGACCACTATCTCACCTGATGAAAAGTGCAGATGAGGCCAAAGGTGTGTCTCACTGGTTCAGTAGCTGCAGCCTATTGACTCTAGCCGTGAAGAACCCTACGCTGTATTTATCTGAAATGTACAGACGATAGGGGAAGGAATTCCAAACCTTAGCAGTTCGAATTAGGAAAGATGAAGCGAACCGCTTTGTACGGGCCAATAGAAAAACCACAAGTGTGAAGACGACTTATTATAATTATTAATTATAACTCTTATTTATTTGCAGTGTCTCTTATTTATTGAAGAAAAAAAAAGACCCTGGTCTTATTTTTATGTGTTATGGCAGGAATAGAAATATACATTATGTATTCGTTTCAGCTGTCTATCTGTTATGGTTCTTGAGGTACAGCGCCATGACAGACGGGCAGTGTAGCGACATTAGTATGGTTCCGTTTGTCCCTGTTTATGTACGGAACCCTAAATATTTATTTCATATTATTTTTTTCCCATTAATTCTTAAGCCAAAGACTGGCTAAAACCAAGGTCTCAAGACTTTATTATGCGAGTTCATCTTAATTAAATAACATGTCACTTAAATAAAAACGAAGTTTAATGGCGGCCATAATTAACCAGACTATCATTATATTACATTAAAATAAAACCAACAAATTTTTATATAATAAAAAACGTATAGCAACAAAGTCGAGTTAACACGTAATTACCAACTCGACGAGAAGGCTAGCATGGCGGTTAAGTCGCACGATAAAATGAACTAAACCTTAGTTCAAATGAATTCTTACAATATCTATCTTCTTTCTAATATATAAAAATCTCGTGTTTGTTATCGAACTCCTCAAAAACGACTTGATCGATTTGTGCGATTTTTTTTTCTCTATTTGGTATGATGTATGATGATGATGTATGTATGGGGACGCCTCGCTGAGCCAGGCGGGCTGTCGACCGTTTCGCACAGTCATTCAGCCCAGTTCCCCGAGGTTGGAGCCGACGGTTACTGTCCCAGCAGCGCTCCCACACAGCATCTCTCCTCGAATCTTCTCGTTCTCCTGCTGAACATAAGGACATCTTTGAGACTGACATCCTTTAGCTCCTCCTCCCTCAGCTCGTCACTCCCGAATACATCACGCCGCGCTGCCGCGTACATGACACACTCGGCTAGGATGTGCTCACTCGTTTCCTCCTTCCCACAATGTGGACAGGAGGGGTCACTTTTTATACCTATTATACTTAAGTGTCTATTTAACAAATTATGGCCCGTAATTATGCCAGTTATAGTTCTCAAGCTACTCTTACCTAGATTTAGGAGATACCTAGTTCTTCTGTGGTCGATACCATCCAGCATCATCTTCGATTGTCTACACCCAACAGCCTGTCTCCAATCACTGTTTGCTTCCTGTTCCTTCAATCTATCTATTACCCCCTTGGTGACGTCTGCAGATATTGGAAGTACCGGCTCAGGACCTATAAATCCCGTATCCGCTCCCTCCCTTGCTAGCTCGTCAGCTTTCTCATTACCTGTCACTCCCTGATGTCCCGGGACCCAGGCCACCGTAACCATCGTGCTCTCCCCTAGTCTATTGAGTGCATTTCTACACTCTCTTACCAAAGAGGAGTTAACTGTTGGCTTGTTTAATGCCTTCAGCGCTGCTTGACTATCAGAGTAAATCACCACTGTTCCTACACCACGATAGTCACTCAGTTTCGTTTGTATAATCTGAGCGCACTTCAACACTGCGCACACTTCAGCCTGAAACACACTAGCATATCTGCCTAATGGTATAGCCTCTCGAACATTCATCTTGGGTATTATTATGCCTGCTCCCGCAAGTTGAGACGTTTTCTTCCTTGACCCATCCGTAAAACAAATTGTAGTTGGATGCTCAAGGTCTACTTTCCAACTATCTCTCTCTCCTATATGAATTCTATATTTCTTGTCAAAAACCCTCTGTTTCTTAATTAGGTCGTTATTCTGTGCCAGCATTCCTAGCTTTAATAACGCCTCCTTTTGTATAAGTGCATGCTTCTTGTCTGTGAAGTTTCCCCTCCACTCCCCACATGCCCTCATTCTCAGCCATTGTTCCATGGCCCTCTTCTCTATTTCCAAATGAAGTGTCTTAAATCCTAACATGACTTCCATTGCATGCGTCGGGGTTGTTCTCATTGCCCCTGTTATCATCAGACATGCCAGTCTTTGAACCTTATTCAGCTCCTTTTGATACTCCTTAATACGTGCCCTATGCCACCATATCACAGCTCCATACAGCAGCCTTGGTAATATGACCGCCTTGTACATCCAGTTTATCATCCGGGGTTTTAGTCCCCACTTCTTCCCAACCGCTCTTCTGCACTGACACAGTGTTCTTACTGCCTTTGCAGCCTGTTCCTTTATGTGTGTTTTGTACCTAAGGTTTGTGTCTATTATCACCCCCAGATACTTCATTTCTTTAACCAATTCAAGATTCTCACCTCTTATGCTTATAGGCCTCATATCTCCTATCTTCCTTTTGTTGGTAAATAATATCAACTTCGTCTTTGCAGGATTTAGATCTAGTCCTCTCTCCCTGCACCACTCTAGCGTCTGTGACAGTCCTTTTACCATTATGTCTCTGACGATGTTAAGAACCATGCCTTGTACCAATAGCACTCCATCATCAGAGTATGCTTGCATGTAGAGTCCTCCTTTGTTTAGCTTCTTAATCAGCGAGTCCAGCAATAGACACCACATAAGGGGGGACAGACATCCCCCCTGTGGGAATCCCCTACGAGGTCTGATTCTTTTCGTGGATCCACCCAGTTGGGCCATTACTGCCCTTCCCCTGAGCATCCTCGAGATCCATCTTCCTATGATCTGACTTATTCCTTCTCTCACAAGACTTTCTTCAACCGCGGTATACGTTGCTTTATCAAACGCCCCCTCTACATCGAAGAAGCATCCTAGCATGTATTGCTTGGCTTCCAGGGCTCTTTCCACTCTCACCGTTAAGTTGTGCAGAGCCGTCTCCGTTGACTTCCCTGCTACATAGGCATGTTGATTACCATGTAGCGGTCTATCGCTACCTTCTATTCCTTTCCTTATGTGTGTGTCTACCACCTTTTCCAGTGTTTTTAACACAAAGGATGATAGACTAATGCTTCTGAACGCCTTCGCATCCTGGTATGTTTTCTTACCCGGTTTTGGCAAAAAGACTGCCCTAACCTCTCTCCATTCCTTCGGAATATACCCCATTGCTATGCTTCCCTGATATAGTGCTATCATACTGTCTCTAATAAACTTATAGCCTTTCTGAAGAAGCACCGGGATTACACCATCTGGGCCCGCCGCTTTGAAAGGGGCAAAGGATCTGATTGCCCATTCCAATCTCTCCTCTGTTACCACCTCCTCGGCCTGTACCCAGTCCTGTATGCCTCCCTCTGCTTCCTCATCCTCTATCTCATCATCTACACAGTCTGGGAAATGCGTCTTAAGCATGATCTCCAGAACCTTATCAGGCTCAGTGACCATGTCCTCACCCACCCTCAGACTTCCTAGTTGTCTCTATTTGGTAAGTCGTAAGCTATTTTTATACCCCCTCCCCCTATTCTCTAATAAGTTGAAATCTTATCTAAAGTTAAGACCATTTTATACCCTTAACGAATATTTTGCTAAAGTATTTGACTGATTCATGCTAAATGTTTGCTTCGTCTACTCTACATGTACTTAGCTCATCCAGGATTAATATTGTGTAAAATTTATTGTATTTGATTTAACTTTTAATTGCATACCTTATTGTATTTCTATTAGGCCAAAGATTTTGTAAATTACAATTGTATCTCCTTTGACATTATTAATAATATTTAAGAGAATAGAATGGAATAGATTTAATATTATTATTATTATTATTATTATTATTATTTTTTTTTTATTCTTCAAACTTTGCATTAGTGTAGATAATTCTCTAAGATGAATTGAACTATATTGTATTGCATGGAATTCTTTAAAGCAATAAATGACTGAATACTGAATACTGAATATTCCTCGCACTCGAGAGACTATCGAAATAAGAAGTATTCTGTGTGTTATGTTCCAGACTAAACCAAGTCTATTCAAAGTTCATTAAATTCCTTCCAGCCATTGAAAGAATAACAAACAAAAACTATCGAATTAATCCAATATATAAAAATCTCGTGTCACGGTGTTTGTAGAACTCCTCCGAAACGGCTTGACCGATTATTATGAAACTTTTTCTCTGTACTCGGTAGGTCTGAGAATAGGTCGTAGGCTAATTTTCTTCGCAGACGAAGTCGCGGACAACAGCTAAGTAGTAATATTAAGAAAATTTCATAAAGCTAATTTATTTTGTTAAACGGTCAACACGCTAGGCTCAATCAAAAGTTTTATTTCAAAGTCAGGCCGCCTGATCGTCTCGGGCCCCCTTAAACTCATGCTAGCCACTTACATGTAGGTATCGTAGGTACCTAGTTACACTGGTGTGGTGACGCAATACGCATGCCCGTAATGGCCGGTGTCAATCAAAATTACACACGCTAACAAATTTAAAACTACTCTTCAAAAACAAACACGAGCCAAAAGCAACTTTAAACTCGACGGCGCAGAGATCATAGTGACTGAAGATGATAAATTAAAAAAAATATCACTCACCAGCCGCTTTGGATTCCAAGAAACCTAGCCGTCTATAAATATTTTTTGGGTTAGTGCTTTAAGTTGGTAGTTCGGATTTTTAGTCTGGTCTTAACGTGGTACGAAAAAGGGGGGAGTGTGAACGCAGCCTAAAGCCCAGTTTACACCTGAGGCCGTATTGTCTAACGCTTCTGTCGCTTGCCTTCGCTTTCACCGTCTCTTTCTGTCATCCTTTTATACCGTTGGAGAGAAAGAGATAGTGATTGCGAAGGCAAGCGTCGGAAACGTTAGACAATAAGCCTGTATGCTTAGTATAAGTTTTCCTTCACTTCAATACTTCTCGATCGCGTTTACGTAAAAATTTCAATTCTATGGAAACATGGAAGCGCGCGCGCGGAGACGCTGTCCATGTTTCCCTAGTGATTGAATTTTTAACGTAAACGCGATCGAGAAGTATTTTGGTGAGGTATAACGTATACTAAGCACTCTGTACGCTTAGTATAAGTTTTACTTCACCAAAATACTTCTCGATCGCGTTTACGTAAAAATTTCAATTCTATGGAAACATGGACGCGTGTGCGCGGAGGCGCTGTCCATGTTTCCCTAGTAATTGATTTTTTTACGAAAACGCGATCGAGAAGTATTTCGTGTAGTAAAAACTTATACTAAGCATACTGTACACTTAGTATAATTTTTACTTCACCAAAATACTTCTCGATCGCGTTTACGTAAAAATTTCAATTCTATGGAAACATGGACAGCGCCTCCGCGCGCGCGCGTCCATGTTACCATAGAATTGAAATTTTTACGTAAACGCGATCGAGAAGTATTTTGGTGAAGTAAAATTTATACTAAGCGTACTGCAAGAAAAATCGTGCAGTATGCATTCTATTTCGGCGTCCGACTGACGAATTTGAACTCGTTCGCTTTACGACCCCGCAATGTAATGCAACTTACAGAATTTTTCTTGCTAGTCTAAACTTAGCTTAAGACTTGGAACACTCTTGGCGTTTTAAAACTAAGATGGTAACCTCAAATAAAGAGGTTGAAGATGAAAAGGAGGCTATGGGAGCAAAACCCTTCCGAACTTAGATATAATTAATAATATAGCCATTTATTCCGAAACTAGGATACAATGAGGTAATGATAAATAAACTATAGGGTGTCCCGCTCCTACAGTTCGGTGTGCCTTTTGGCATAGGTAGGACTCCTCCAACTTTCTCCACTGCAATCTATCCTCTACAACTCTAGACCAGTAAGGCCCCAAGGTTATGCGGATGATATAATATATTATGCGTCAATAAGAAAAGGCAATGTGAGCACTGGGGTTCAAATGGGAAGTTTTCTTGCAAGTTTCTTGCGGCGCATTCTTCTTGGCAATGATGGTCCTTACAAAAGCGCTGGTAATTTTAAAAAAAAGTGACATGTTAAAGAGCCCTTTGCGGCCTACTTGCAGAATAAACGTTTGGATTTTTTTGATTTTTTTTTGAAGTAGTAAACAGATGAAGAGGTTGTGTTTCACAGCTTTGTAAATGAATACAAATTCATGATAAATCCATAAAAAAGGGCAAGTTGATAAATAAACAGCTTTTAATTAAGTACACTCTTCTATTGCAAATGGCTCCCCAGAAGAATAACAAACATGTTAGAAAAGAAAAAAGTTCAAAAAGACTTTCTTCTTGTTACAGAGCTGCTAATAAAGAGTTGTTTCCGATGTAGGCACCTATTTGCTATCATTTTCTTTTTTAGTGATAATTATTTTTACTTTATGCAAGTAATTATTATCTCCTTTTAGACGATTAGACAGCGAGCAATAAAAAAATGGCTTAGAAACTTGAACGCAGCCAAAGAAAACACATCAGTCATCGAGCTGGCTGGCAATGGCGACATTGACAATGGTTTGAAATCGGAATGCGGCCTTGAGGCGAATTCGGACGGACGCTCGCATTCGCGCGGGAATCGAGATCGATTCTTTTTTATATTTCTAATCGATTAGACGTAGTCGATACGACGATTATGTTGGTAGCATGGTAATTGATAATTGTTTATGGCCAGTTAGGGCTCATATTTTTTTATGATCTGTGGTGTGTTCCGTCTTTATCCGTTTTTATGAGACTGAGAGAGGTGGAACACAACGCGTGAACTGGTTAGCCATGTTAACTGGGTGATATTTTATTAATTTTTGCATAGATAAGAAATAAATTGTGTTAAATGTTTAAATAATAGATTGACTGCAATAATAATAACCTACCATAACGTGATTATAGCCACTTACTGTCGAAATAAATCTAGATTTAGTCGTTAAACAGTTTGGTACATTTTAAAACTACTGAACTGAGCTCAACATCAAATGGAGATTTCTTCCCTATATATGTAAATTAAAGGTATTACGGGACAATAGTCACCAACTGACCGAGTCCCAAAGCAAGCAAAGCTTGTATTATGTGTCTAGGTAAAAACATAAGACTTCAGAAGAAACATTCGTATTTTTCATTCATGTCCACCCCGACTGGGGATAGAACCTGCCCCTGGGACCTTAAGCTTTGTAGTCAGGTTCTGAGTCACTCGACTATCTGGCGTCAATATAGGTAAGGCCGATAGTTACAATCTGAGTTCAATGTACCTAGATGACATTTTGATTGAACATAATACCAACTAGGTAGGTATGTACTATGCTACGAAGATCCATGTCAAAAGTTGCTATTAGATAAAAACAATGATTTGGCTGAGGGAGCACTTCCATTGAAGCGGAGAAAAATCCGACCAATCGCCTTAATTGAAATCTACGCCACAGTGCTACATCACAAGGGAGGCGGGGCGAGACTGGATTTCAACTCTATGATGTAATTTTTTTTTGTTTTATTAGAACATTTTGTTTATCGAAATCTAAGATTTTTAAGAACGAAAAAGTTATCGGCGATCGGGAGAAAAAGCCATACATAATTGGTCGCAACTGTCATACATAACGCACGACCCCTACGCTCCATGTTACACATGCAAAATTTAATTAAAATATCTATTTTTCAAAAGTTTCTCAGGCATCGTATCTTAAGTGGTAGGTATATCTTTGGTGTTGTCCTTATTCAGCTCGGCGCGACCCAATAAATCGGAATTTTAAATCGAATAATTTTTTCGACGAAAACTCGGAACATTTAAATTTGTGTTAATTTTCATACGACGATTTGAAGGTTATTGCGTTTGAAAGTCAAATTTTGGGGTAAAAAAGGTGTTTTGGGACAAACAGACACGTGAAGTGACTTTTATTGATAATGTCCTTGATATTGAGATTATTGAGTTGGCAACATTGGAAAGAACTGGAACATCACTGTTCTTGTATTATGACAAAGTATTTTTTTCAATAAAGTCAATAGGGATGTTGACACCACCAATCAACTGACGTACTTTTTATGAGCTGTCAAAACACAATTTTTACATTACATTTGTATCGGGGGTTAAAAAAGAGTCCCTTTCAGTAAGGTTCCGAAGCGTTCCCCCTTTGAATAGCTAAACCAATGATCTTATATGTTGTAAGCTCACTGAGCTAAACTAATTCTTTGTCAGAGGTAACTGCCAGCTCATCGGTCTCCCGTGACGTCGACTAACCTCTTTGCTATTTCATAGACCAAGGATCTCGACACTGAATGCTTAGATTATTTATGCACTAGATAGAGCTTAGGTGGCATGGAAACGTCCCGTAAAGATATAAGCCAACTGTTGGCTTATATGTCAATTGCGTCATTTGCAGGGTTGCCAATAGTAATATGCTAAAATCCCCAAACGCATTGTCGAAATTCCCCACGTATGGGGAATGAAAAATTATGTGGGCCGAGTGACTTAGTTTAGAGCTGTTGCGAATAATGAATTGTAGGAAATTAATCAAGACTAGCAGAAATTTGATGTCAAATGTCGCGTATTTGTGTTCATACTTAAAATCCCCTCATTTTCCCCGAATTGAAGCTCTCCCCACACATTCCCCAATCAGCTTCACTTTTCCCACATTTTGGGGAATGTGAAATTAACTGGTATCATTAAGCACGCACACAGTGACAACCGAAATGACGTAACGCGAACGTAATATGAAGCTGTCAAATGGATTTGTGGACGTTTTGTATCGCAATGTTTGCTACTGACGCTCCATCTAGTGCATAAATAATCTAAGACCGAATGTAACTAAGTCAAATTCGGAGCCTAGACCCTGTATTTGTTTGTCTTCGCTTTTTCAGCCGCTTCAGATTATACTTTCGCATATACGACAACCGGATAGCCTAGTGGTTAGAGTTTGAGAACCTGACTACTAAGCTTGAGGTCCCGGGTTTGATTCCCGGTCAGGTAGATATTTATACTGTTTTAAACTTTCGTGATTTTCACTCATAATTACTAAACTAAACGGGACTTAATCACGCAATAAATAAATAAAATATAAATAAATAAATATTGGGGGACAATCATACACAAATCGACCTAGTCCCAAACTAAGCAAAGCGAAGGGTACTAGACGACGATAGACATACTTATGTAGATAAATAAATACTTAAATACATAGAAAATATCCATAACTCAGGAACAAATATTCATGCTCATCACACAAATAAATGCCCTTACCGGGATTCGAACACAGGACCTCTAGCTTCGTAGGCAGGGTCACTACCAACTAGGCTAAAGCGGTCGTTTAAATATTTATTTATTTACCTCGACGTTTCGTTTGGTCACGAGTTAACTCGTGCAATGCACGAGCATTGCTCCTGCAATGTGGCCGAAAAGTCGAGGTAAATAAATAAATATTTATTGCGACCCCACATGGAATGATAGCGAAGCGTGGATAAAGGAATGGGAAGCCCAGCAGGACAGTGTAGACGACACCATCTTTGAGCTTAACACTCGGGAGAGGCCCAAAGGGTTCAGTGAAAACCGACAGACATGGTGCAAACTGAATTCCCTGAGGACTGAAGTCGGAAACTGCGCATACCTCTGGCACAAGTGGGGATGGTGTGGGTCGGCGGCTTGCGAGTGTGGAGATCCGAAGCAAAACATACACCACATGGTATTCGAGTGCCCCATCACCAGATACAACGGACCGGCTGAGGACTTTAAACATCTGACAAAGGATGCGAGTCGAGTGTTTATCTGCATGGTTGTAAATTTTAATAATAATTTAATTGTTTTAAGTTTATATCTAATATGTATTTAACTAACCAGTGTGTAATCGCCATACGATAAATAAATAAATAATTGCGTGTTAAGTCCCGTTTAGTTTAGTAATTATGGGCAGATATTTGTGTGATTTTTTTATATATACCTACTCTGACATGGGCGTCCAGGGTCGAACCCACGAGCCTCTGCTTGGCCACTACGGGCTTCTACACCTAAGTATAGATAAACCGTTTAAATGAGTCATCGCCCGCGCGGGACAGGGGCTGGGGGGGTATGACAACAAAGGGGGCTGGGAGAGGTCCGGGCGGCAGGCACACGAGGCGCGGTCGCCGCCCGTACCTCTCTAGGCACCCTTTGTCGAGTACAAGTACATAATCTCATCAATCACCTAATATTTTAATGTTAACATACGTAACCTTGGAAGTTATTTCCTCGACCGAAAGATAACGCACAGAATACCGAATCGTTCAGACGCATATACTTAATACATGTACTTATTGTATGATGCAAGTCGTTGGACACACTGAGCGTGGTTTTTTTCGGATCCTTGTTTCCCATAATTTCACTTACCGTATCAACGTTTGGCATAAAATATAAAGAAGCGTGCAGTTTTCAGGATTTTTTTAAATGTCATCTTATAGAATACAATAGGTTAGGTTAGGTTTGTTTTATAACATTTCTGAAGAAATTACTATTTAAAAAATAAATTAAATTATGACAGTGAACTGAAACAATTACTTTGCTCACCCGCGCAAGCATAGCAAAAAAAAAGCGTGAGCAAAGTAATTTAGTTCATTAATATTATCCTCCATTTTGCAGTTACTTTGCACTCCTGATTCAGTAAATTATTTAAATTATGACAAATTAAAATTATGGAAAACGATACATTACCTACGGCATATGAAATTCGGGCAAACAATAGAGACTCTTTTTTTAGTCACTATATCCCAGTGGAATGGGTCCTAGCAACTTAGAGTGCTAAGAATCAAGGATTCTAGTGACTAAAATTCTTTAAATAAGTTTTTGTAAGAATTCTATTTTTAATACAAGCTTTTTAGCTAACTGTACTTTTTGCTCCTGGTTACCAAAGTACTCGTCAATATGGTTCAAGCGACCCGAAATTCGAGGTTCGAAATTAGTTCTGTCGTTTTACTACGGAGTCCTATAGCCACCTTCCAGTTCCGTCATTAGATCAGCTCCATATATAATAAAATTGCATTGCCATCCGATTTACCTATGCATGCCAAATTTCATCTCAAGCAGAAACCGGGAAGTGGGTCAAATTTAACTTGCAATATTTGATCCGTACATACATTGCAAGTTAATAAAAAGCTTATGAAATATATGTAGTTTTTATTTGTCTACGTCATACACAGAGCGTTCGTTGTGTCTATAGCCTTACGTTCGCAAAATCGACTATACATAAACAGTGGTGTGTTTATCTGTCACACACGTTACGAGGGGAGCTTATCGGGACCTTGTAGTGGTTCGGAATTCTACCGGGTCACTCTTATCAATTATGCCGATTTCTTGGCTATTTTAGGAATTAAAATGATCATTTCTATAAGCGATGACGAAGGTCGAGCACGGATTCTGCAACTAAGACCAACGCTGAAAACTTCATCATCGTTATTTCAGCCGTAGGATGTCCAGTGCTGGACATAGGACTTTTTTTATTTTATATTATTTATTTGGGGCATCAACAGCAATACAATACATTATAATGAGACTTAAGTACTAGACTTCATTGATACCCATTCATTACTTGACATCGCATCACTGAGGTGTTGCTCATTAGTCAACAGAAGGTGGAAAGAGCTTGTCTACGATATAAGCGAGCTCAAATAGACTGCTGAGGACTGTTGTTGTGACTCACCGGAGTAAATCCTTGTTAAGCTGAAAAGATACTTTAACTCGCTATTATGGAATTATATAAGATCTGATACTATTGAGAAAAAAAAAATAGACAAAAACAAGACTATTTTTGTAGGATAATATCATAATTGTACTGCTAGTACTAATGTAGAATTACGGTTGGAAACGACTTGCATCCACCTTGAACTTGTGGTGGACGTCCCACGCTGCGCTTGCTAATCCATGGTCTTCATTTGAGAACTTTTCGGCCCCAACGGTCATCTGTTCTACGTGCTGTATGGCCTGCTCATTGCCATTTCAACGAACTAATCCGTTTAGCCAAAGACTTGGCCTATATCAAAATCCACTTTCGATCAGCGACTTTTTTTGTATACAATATAGACTTGCGTTTGACCACAATCATGCCTGATGGAAAGCGAAGATGAGGTCTACGATGGAGCACGCTTGCCTAGTAAATGCTCATTCACCCTAGACTTAAAAATGGCCAGAATATAGTGTACAGGGAACGCAGATGCAGGTAGGAAATTACACTCCTTAGATGTACGGATGATGAAGGAAGAGCGTTAACGCTTTGTGCGGGTTTTCAGAATGCTGGGAATTTAAGGGTGAGGCAGTAGCCTAACTATGGTCGACCTATGAAAGAAAGGAGCAGGTGGAGCAAGAAAATGAAGCTTAAGGAATATACATGGTGCCTCTAATATCCCAATACTTTTCTTATTTGTCATTAGATCCGTCCTATTCTTATCGGATCATTCAGAAAGGGACACAGCAATATACCGCAAAACAGTGCACATGTTAAGCTCTCACTTTAATGTCGCTAGTAGATATAAATGTTGATTGGCCTACATACTAAGGCTATCCGTGCAACCTGTCACACTGCGGGTATGGCCTGGCAGTAAGCTGTTTAATTTGTCTTAGAGACTAGTCGATCGTCACATCATTGTGCCTTGCAATATTTTCAAGTTTAACAGTGGACTTAAATTTGTTGGAAGGTGAAGATGAACTAAGTAGTATTGGTGAGGCTGAAACTTATTGAGAAAGAGCCGAAAGACATCCACTACTGAACATAGGCTTCGCCCAAGGCTCGCCAAACAGTCCGGTCCTGTACCATCCGCACGTTCCCGCAACCTTAACTATATTGACCATTTGACCAATGAGTCATATAAGAACGGTGTCTAAGTACAGTACCTATAAGTTCCCTATGCTTTTTAGATTTTAAACAGCCAGTATCTTCTTATTAGAACAAACATCCACCGGAACAATCATAGACGAGTATGATACTATCATGAACAAAGTTGATAGTCCCAAAACCCAAAATTAAATCAAAGATCCCTATCTCCCGGAACAGAATCCACGAAAATTCATTAGCATTCGTTATCTATGTAATTGAATTAAAAAAAAAAACTGCAGACAATAGGTATCGTCCTATACAACCTCTGAGCGACCCGGTGCGACCTTGGTTAGCGTTCAAGGCGCATCCGTACTCATCAGTACTAATGACTGCCGTCACTTTAAGGCTTTCATACCGACAATTGTCGAATTAAACAATTAGGATGATGTGCTTTGTGATGACGATGATTTCCAAGTTAATGAAGCTGTCAAAGCTGCCGATGATCAAAAAATCAAGAAGCTAATTACCTTGTAAGGCAAGAGGTCATCGATTTAAACAGCATGGTAATGCAGATTGTAATACGCATTTTTACAGTTGATAGTAATGTGGAATTAATACAACAGGAAAAACGTGGTAATAATTTCCATAATAACAATTGAAGGCGTGTAACCATTATTGCATAAGAAGACAAGGAAATCAATCAAATCAATAAAATTATTGACGTCTCTCACTACTAAAAGAATCAGCTCAAAACAAAGCATTGAATTATTTATGAAATGTGTCTGGCACATGAACAGAACATTTATTTGAACTCGGTTTTGGAAATAACAGGAAGTCTTATTATCTTAAATAAGATACCAAGAATTCATGGGATACGGCCAGTGAGAAAAATGGCGTATAAGAATAATTCCAATTGGTTTGACGTGACGGTATTTTTGCTTGTTAAACCATACAAGGCTTATTCATATATATAATCATTCTTTTATAGTTGGAGTTCTTCAAATATGTTTTAATAAAATTACCCCATAAATAGGGAAGTGTTGAAGATTGCTAAGCAAACATTCGATGAACAGTTGTACTCAGCAATCCAAATACGTATCGAAGGATTTATTGATTCAAAAGCTCTTCAACGAAATATTCAAATTGACCCTCCACATTGACACACACTTAACAGTAAAATTAATTATATACAATTAAGATATATAAAGTAGATAATAACGATGGTTTTGTTAAAAATACGCGTGGATATAAAATTGCTTATAACACGAAAGATTAAAATTCTAAAGTAGAGATAACTCAAATTAAGGCTTAAATTGAAGAGCGTAAGAATAAGAATCATCTCAAGATTAATCGCTATGCGGAACAAACTCGTGCATCGTGATTCAATATAATGATCTCTCGAACGAACAATGTGTTAAACCGCCGAATATTACCAGCCGAATGACGTCAAGAAGCGTTGAAGACTTCCGAAACGTTCAAGGATGATAATGATAATCAAAACTTTATTATAACAAACAAAAACTTCTAACCTTTTCCTCCTGGATGCTATGGCCGCCGTTTTCTGATAGAGGTGTGGAAGGTGCACTGTAGCCTTTAGGTCCTTCGTCGTGCGGTGTCATCTGCCGTTGAATCTCGTTCTCTTGGTCATTGTGTACTCTAACGTCTTGCAAACCACTTTTAAATTCGGATAGTCTTAATACGGACGGCTTGATTTCAGGCATTTCATCGGGGTGCTCGTATCTCCGAAGGTCTGTGAGATTAGTGGCGAGATGGCGATGAGGATCAAGGGAAGGATGGACCCCTATAGACCTCAGGTGCTCTATGCTCCGGTGGATGTGTGAATAGTTATCCATGGGTATCTCCGCCATTAGCGGAGAGTTGTGGTAATCCAGGCCGCCCCCGTCCGGCCTATAGTCGATTGTCCTTCCTTCCATCATCTTGATACAATTGAAAATTTCTATCTAAATATAAAGTATAATATCGTTTCGTTCCTAGTTGTTATTTGGCACTATCTTACAAAAATATACGGCTTGTGTCTTCGTATCCTAAGCTTTGTTTTAGGTGTCATGGAATTGTTCGAGATCCTCCGTTGAGTTTTGGCTGCAAGGAGAATAAATCGGAAAATTAAATGAATGCCTATTAGCGACTAATAAATAATAAAGCTGTTCAAAATGTTGTCTCCTTAAATCAATATCAAGCTGTCGGGCGTGAATTAGTTGATTCAATAAATTCAATTACCTACATGTTGAGTACGAGTTGTTCGTCTATTTAAAACTAGATTTGACGAGTGTAAAAAGTCGACGTTTTTTTGCCTGGTAAGCAGGTGACGAGTGCCAGCGGCGTAGGCTGTGTCAATGATCTAGCCCCTAGCCCACATGCCGCATCGAATAAGGCTTCAATAATCATGCGGTACGTACAGACGCGCTTACAATCTACAACGATATCTATCTCATCCACATTTGAAACAACCATTGCATTTGACATTTTATCTACTACAAAGCTAAATCCAAGTTCTAAAAGTAGTATTGTATCATAATTACCAAAAACTTTAATCTCCACGAAATATTCAACTACAGAAAATGCGGTAACATTAGCAATATATCTTAATCCAACAAACGTTACTTCAAATTACATCCATTTTAACGATTTATATGTCTAATTACACTTGTGCCGTCAAGTGTACGTATAGAGACCAACATACATGGCTGTCAAAGATATAATTGCGCGTACACATAACAAGTTAAGTTTGCACTTGATGCTACGAAAAGCCATTGCGTATTGAACCTTGTAATTGAAGGAATAAGTGCTGGGAATGGAGTTTCCGAGCTCGCCTTGGTACGGGGCCCCACGGTTGATCGACTTCGAGATTCGTAATCATAATACTCGTTTGGTCCAAGGAAGTGGTTCGGCCCAGTAATTAGGTTTTTGTTACCTATTTGAATTAGGTAGATATAAAGATTCGGCGGAATGTTTGACAAAACTTTTTTAAGATGGCATTTCTGGTCATTACCAGATACTATAATGCCAGAAAGTTTTTTCGGCGGTAGGAAATTTATTAAACTTCAATTTATGAACAAAAAAAATTGTCGTCTATTTTACAATCAAGGATCAACATTAAAATAATCATTATTTTTTTTTAATAAGTACTCAATTATGTTATATATTATTTAATACATAACATAAAAAATATATTAGGAGATATAGGTGTATACCTATGGTTGGTTTCTTTGAATTATTATTACTTACTGTCAAAAGTTATTAAAACTTTTTTCTCAGAACGGGGACATTTTTTCAAACATTAACACTTGGTCGTGTCAAGAACACTTTTTTGTAGAAAAACGTAATTCTACGCACTTTTTGTGCTATTCGGCGTCACTCGATAAATCTTACGAAGTGGATATTTCATAGTTATTGAACCGTGCAATACAAGGTTGGGTGACAAAAACTTTTGCCATGGCGCGATTTTATTGTTGCGTAAAAAATAAGGTTAATTCTGAATAGTAGCTATTTCATTAAAAAAAAACCAAAAACAACATTTTGAACTGGCAATATTTCTAAAAAATTTGGAGGTAGGTTCCTTGAGCATGGTTGTATAAACACTGAATGTTATTTACCTTACAATAGAAAACAACATTTAAAAAAAAACTTAAATTGTGTACCACAATAACTCGAGCGTAATCGCCAAACAAATTCATAGTGCAATCAAACTTAATTTAAAAATAACGTCACGGCACACTGTCCGAAAATATTTCCGTATTTATAGTCCGGGCATGCTCCAAGGTCGCGTCTGTCAGCCGCCGCGGGGAACTTACGTAAACTTACCCTCCCGCCAGAGGGAGCTCCCTCCGGGGGGAACAAGGAACCCACCTCCCCGTAATTAAAAAAAGAGGAAAAAATCCATACCTGTCACGGTCCAAGTCTTCATGCACCAACTATATCACCATTTAAAATCACAGTTTGTTCCTATCTAAATGTCACTTAATTATATCACATGATAAAGATAAACACTATGGTCACAACACGGCAAGGCAACAGTCACAGGCTTTACCGCCAAAAATGCTCGAAAAATCCACGTGCGCACAAATAAACATTAAAATTAATTTAGAAAAAAAAACGCCGGCCGAAAAAACGAACCGTGCTCTTGACCCTGCGGTAAAATTATGAATGCCGAGCGTTACTAGGATCCAAATTACCAGATTTTTTGTGCTTAATATTTTAGTGTGCTATAGGTACGGGTGTGGGTCTACACGTGTGGCGTGCGTCTCTCTCACACGCAAGGATTCGCGGTCTCAGGACATGTGCTCCAAGTACGCTGCAGCGGCCAACGTCACTCGTCAACAAAATGCAGTAGAAAACGCGCTCGCCGCCTCAGACCAGCGCGGCAAAAACGAGACTGAAATTCAGATCTATAGTAGAAAAAGTGAACTACACCGCGCGAGGGGTACACTAACACATAAAATGAAAAAAATCACACGGACGCCAACAACCAAAGACGGAGCTTAAAAAAAATGGAGTGGGGATCCGGCGCGCCGCTCGCCGCGCTAGCGGCATCCCGCTCGCCGGCGTGAGCCGCACTCACACAGTCAAACGGCGGTTAAGCGAAAAAAATGTGTACACATTTTTTTATTATTGACCATTTTTATGTGTGTAAGTGGGCCCGGTGGGAGCGGGACGCCGCTAGCCAGCCGGGGCGCGAGCAACAAGCGTAAACGAGACAGCGCGTGCCACCACGTGCTCGTCCCCTGGTATTAAATAATAATTAAAATGGCTACAAGACCGATACGAGATATTCGGTAGACGATTTTTTGGGAGCTTTTGCCTTTTTTGCGAGCTTTTTGGTCAAACGTGCGTAAAAAAACTTTGTGCCGATTGACACGAATATTAGCGTAATGCGCGCAGAAATCGTCGCGCCGAGGAAAAAAAACCAAGGACGCCGCGAAAAAGAACTTATTGATTAAAAGCAGGGGCTGTCATTGACCAGGCGCAAATGAGGGAGCCTAATTGTATGCAGCGGAACCGGTGGCAGGGAATTTGCAAGTGAAATCGCTCTCCGAAGCAAACTTTGGCATTCTGAAGTGGATATTGGACCAGTAATCAATGTAGGACGTGGTATTGATGATTTTGGAAAGAATGATGATCCCTTAGCGACTAGGGAAGAAAACTTGCACTAATAACACAAGTCCTCGAAACACAAGGCCAAGATCTTATAATAATGTTCATTACGATATGACCATGATCACTAAGATAACAATAAATAAACTATTCAAAAGCAATTGCGTATACCAATTATAACTTGTTACAACTGTTAATAAGACAATCTCTCATAATTGAATCCTCCTCCTTCCTTAATAGTATTGGAAACTCATTCCATAGCACATAAACGAATTCCATCCGAAAGTTTCAGATAAATTGTAATTTTCAGTTAAATCTAGTATTCAATACATACCTACGTAATTTTTGATGCTTAAATTTCCAACCAATTTTCACACCAACAAAAAATTAAAACAGAACGATCACAAAAAATATGCAAATACAGTCATTAATTACACAAAGGACGTAATTTAAATAAATTAAAATTCATAGGAAATATTCAAGCCCGCAATATAAGCTAATAAGGGCAGTGACACAATCGATAAACGCAATATTGTTGTGTGTATGAAGGGCAGATGCTCACCCTAGTGACCGTGGTCAGGGATGTTTTATACGGCACGTATGTGCTAGGGATTTGGAGAAGGGCGAGAAATATCCTTGTTTTCACAACGATCATGAAGAAATAGAATTAGAAGCTGAGCGTAAATAGTTTGATGCAAAGAATTTTAAAATTCGAGGCTCTTTAGAATTAAATGGTAAAACTAAAATTCAAATTGTTTAGATAGACGGTATAAGAAACGCAAATTCTAATTTTGAAATTACATGTTTCTTTTATGGTCAAGCGATATGTTGAATCCAGAAACTAAAGTGACCTTTTGCAATTACAAGTTTAAGGGAACAAAACAATTATTCACCAACAATTTCCCAACAAAATATAAGTATGACCTAATTTTTAAAGGAACAAATAGAAACGGGCATTACACTTTTGACAAAAGCAAAGTATTAAAATAATGTGAAAACTTTTTAAAGATAATAAACAAATTATTACTCCATAGACGCGAACTAATAAAATTAAATTCAAAAGCACCGACGCTTCCAAAATTCTTACAAATCGGTTAATCAGAAAGACAAAGGTACAATGGGTTTTAAATGTTGTTAGTACGTTTATTTTTATTGCTTCAGTAATAAATTTAGATAAGCCTTGTTCAACTTTCGATTTTACACGGAAGGCCATATTAAAAAAAGGAAAATGTGCTTTTTGCCTCCGGTTTTTAATATTTTTAGTCTTTTTTTATCGTATACTACGGTCTTAACAATCGGTACCTTGCACAAAATGTGTCCCTTTCAAAAAACGCAATACGCGTTCTAAGAATCAATTTAGATCAAATGTTTTATTGTTTATGGCATCATTAAGAACACTTTTGCTTTCTTCTTTTTAAAGGCTTAGTCTAAATTTCAAACGTCCTTGAGTATTTATTTTACTTATTTTGACTTCTTTGAATACATGTTGATATTTTTTACTCTACAAGGTTGTGCAAGGGTTTGACAACAATTGAATGAAAAGATTTTTTTATACAACACAATTCACCTGCAGGGGACGGAAGTCGGATGCTCGATAAGCTTGAGTTTTATTAAATATAATTTAGTATGTATATTCAAATTAGCGACGTTTGAATCGAGTGCTCTCATCATACAGGTGGTTTATGAATTTTAAAATTAAATGTAAATTTTATTTAAAAATTAAGAATTCGTTCTTTTTTAACATTGTTGTCCGTATTTAAGCGTCATTGTTTTAGGAATGACGGAATAAATATAAACATAAATTATTCCTTCATAATCTTTGACATTAAACACTCAACTCACAACTACAAATCGTTAAAACATTAGCTAGCAACTGACGTGTGCAACTAATTTTCTACGTGTTCCATCATCACAAAACCTGTATTTTGGGAGTCCGCCATTTTGATCTACACGATCTATAGCTCGTCACTATAATCATCATTTAAGAAAACCTAAAACCGATGCTCCAACAAAAACTCAAACCATTGCTTCTTGGGATGGAGCAATTTTAGACAGTAACGTTGGAGGCTAAGCGATGGATAGTGAAGATAGGAAATATTTCGATTTAGTTGGAGTTGTAAATGTTAAAGTGGTAGGTGGAGAGGAGCGTGCAAGAGCCCGGTGATCCATCACGCAAATGTTCTGAACCGGATTCAAGACGGGTTCCAAAGAGTAAGATGATTTTTCAAACTGTGTCTCTTGAAAACGCTTGAGGTTTTCGCTGGTGAAGTCATGTTTATTACTGTGCTACGTGTAATTAGCAGATCGTCCTATAACTTAGACATAATAATCAGCTCTCGTGTGTTAAGTTTATTTATTACTTTTAGTTCAGATTAAATTTAAATTTGTAGGTACCACAAGTATCAATTGAAGACGTGAGTGGATGAAGGGGGTATGTCGCATTTTTTTCATTTTCAAATGAAGGTTCCAAGTCATAATGCAACACCCGACGCTATCAGTTCTCATGTTTTTAAGCTATAACAGCTTTAAGCCCAGTGTATGAAGGGCCTATGTACAAGAATAAGTTACGTTCTTCGTGAATGAAGGTGCTAAGCACATGACTCTAGAAGTGGTTACCAGTTTGCGAGTGAATGTAACAGAAGAAAGTGTCATGTACGCACTTAGCTCCTTCATCCATGTTATGAGATAAACTTTTATTTTCTCTTATTCTGACATATCCGATATCCAAAAAAAAAAAAAACATTATAAGGAACAGCTGAAATTTATAAATTCTGAATGCAGGTATTTTTACGAAGAAATTCTACTAAATCAATAAATTTTGTTACAATAAACACTTTCATTTGTTTAACTTCTTTTCTTTGCAGAACAGCTTAAAGGAGAAAAAAGGGGTTATGTACTTTTTTTATAAAAAAAATGTTTTCTAAAAGCATTTATTAAAAAAATCAATAGATCGGGCTATTTGGTTGATTTTTATAAAAGTAACAATACCCTATTCAATTTAGAAACAAAATTACAACGTAAAAACCTTTAACTGCGATTTACTCGAAATAATGTTTTTGTGACATACCCCCTTCATCCACTCATGTCTTCAATTACAACACAAAATAAGCAATGTATTTTTTATATATTTATTGTACGAAATCATGGTCATCATCTGGTCATTTTAAATACCTAAAAAAAGGTTACAACTTATCAAGGAAGCCGGTTGTTTTTCTACCCCTTTACATTGTGGACAAAAACGAAAACTTTCACTTTTAAAATTACACTTTTCGAAGGATAGTAAAAACGTTTCTTTTTAGCTACCGAATAAAAAACCTCTGGGTGGCAAAGCTATTTTTTGCACCCCAAAAGGGGTTTTCATACAACTTTTATTACTAAGCAAACAAAAGTTTGTGCCTAAAAAACAAAGCATCGTGTCTATGCACCTGGTTTATTTTTTATTTTGATTCAACTTAATGTTTATTATAATCAAATAAGTTCCTTTTCCTGTCGGAAGATGTGGGCGCCTCTTTTTTTCTTAATTCACATTTGACCATCGTTGGATTTTGTACTCTATGTCGTTTGCTGCACGGTCTGAGGTATGAACTTGGTTTTTTCAGGCTTTATAGTGGCAATGTGTTCCGATGAAGATCTTTTGGGCCAGTGTTTATTCAGAATAGATTGTTTTATGCAGATGCTTTATTAAAAAACGATGAATGACTGATTTCATTTACGAGTGAAATCGACAGGTTAAAAAACGTGCCGGTATAATAGCACACAGTGATACAACAAAGTATACGAGTGTAAGTTATGAAGTTGTCCGCGCCCAAATATAAAAGGGCACATTTTTTTTATAATTGGAACAAGTCTCCGTTCAAAAGATGACTATGTGAGATTGCTACAATTCCTGAAACTAAAGATTCAAGTTTACGACAGCGATATCGATACGGTATATCTCATCAAGAATCAATGCAACTGGTCATATTTAATTAACTGTCTCGTCATTTCTTAAATCTTGAGTAGCATCTAAAACTGCATCCGCCGGCCGTCCGTTCTCAGCGTGACGCCGACACCATCTTTTGTATCTTAGACCCTTATTTTTTTCATCCCTCAGAATGTTCAAATTTCTTTACCTGCTACCATCCCTTACGCAAAACCAAACTTAACTTACCTATAGTTCTCAATCAGTTTTCGTTTCTATCAACTTGACCTAAGGGTTGATTTTCTACAACAATATCCGCACTTACAACTTTAAGTTCACTATTTTCATAGGCAACATCTTGTCGACCATCCCTTAAATGTTAATGACTTAAAGCATCATAATTAGACAAGGCATTCACGTTTCTTCCACTCACTTTGAAAGTCTATTTTTCAATGGCATTTTCGATGTTTATAGCAATCATTTTGTGATTAGGAACTCTGGAGAATTTTGCTATGGCGTATACGAAAAATGTGCGTTTCCCTTAGTTTCGGAATTTATTAGAATTGGTGAGTTCCTGCGGCGCCGGTATAGTTTTAGAGATTTTAACTTTTAACAAAAGACGCTTAATGCACTGCAGATGTTCAGAGATCATGTTAAAATTTATGTCTTTGCACTGGCTTTAATTTAAGAGTATGGGAATTCGGTTCTTCGAAATTATTCGAGACTACTTCTTATACACATGTCAAAAGGTCGTAAGTGCTTATAAGTTTTACTATATTCTTACTAAAAGACGTAATTTTATTTCAGAGCTGATGATATCTAAGCAAAGCCAATGCAAGTCATAGTAATCAAAATAAATCAAACAAAACAGTCTTTCCAACCGTCTAAAATATTTTAAGTGACGTAATTTATATCGTGAAATTGTTTGCTATCCCGTGCCACGGTTTTTATAAAAATCCGCGCTATTCATGCTCATGCCACCTGAGCATTGACAAAGAAAAAAAACCTCCCCTTTTTGAGTAAAAAGAGAAGTTTTATTGACAAAAAAAAAGTCTCCCACGATGTGGTAATGCAGTTTTTTAGGGGTCTGTTAAGTTAAGAAATAATTTTGCATCTTCGAAGTTGTGTCAGTAAGTGTATGGTATGATGATAATTAATTATAAGAGTTTAATTGTGAATGTACGCAGCATAAAAAATATTTATAGCCTTTGAAAAAAGGGTCTAGATTGTACAACATTGCGATTAATTACTTAACAACCAACAATTACTACGTAGGTAGTCAAAAAAGAGCAAAAAAATTGCGTAGGTAACGTAAAAGAATTTAAAAATAAATCTCAAAGTGATTTTTTATTTTTATTTGCATTTACTGAAAAAGATAACCTGACGTGGCTTAAAGAAAGACTAAGAAAATATCTTTCTAAACATTTACATGCAAAATAATTCTTCGCACAGACATTCCAATAATTTCATAACCAGCAACTGATTCCAATATATTAATGCTTATTTTATCTTTTTCACTTACTCCACAAGATTTTTTATAAATTTGCCATTCTGATTTCACGCCCTTTTCAAAGAACCCTCAAAAAAGTTTATTCTCTGAACATTGCCGTCATTTGTGCGTCTGTCTGCAGCATTTTTATTGCTTTGATCAGCATCATTGTCAGCATTGTGCGAATAAGCAGAGATTTAAGTTTTCAGATTATCTTATTGTTCGAAATGTATTTTTTAAGTATTTTCACTAGGTCAGACATCTTTACGGCCGAAATCAGCAGTGAATTGTGTTTAATCTTTTGTGGAATATTTTTGTAGGTAAAAAGCATTTGAAGAAATGACAATGGTATTATTTTGATGAAGTTTTCATTCAGCATACGTACGCCTTCAAGCTACAAATAAAATAAAAAAGGTTTATTTCCGGCCATTTTTATAAACTGTTCGTCTTGTAGTTTTCTGTCTTCCTCGCAGGCTTTCTTTCTTTTCTAGAAAAACTTTTCTTTCATTCTGCCAATTATGAAAAAGACAATATCATGAAAATTCGTTTCTCACGCTTCCTTTTTACATTAATAATCGGTGTTGAAGTCTTCAATAAAGTCATTATCATCTGTTTCACAAATAACAATATCAAATTCTGAAATGACAAATGGTGTTATTTAACCATTGCCAGTTCTAATTACTTTAATTGGGCCCTTAAGTAACACTTCTTATATTTCACGGTCGTCGATTTACTCGTTGGCCTTGGCGGCATGAATCACTTGTACTTAGTTTTTGCTTCCCATATATTATCAGTGGTTTCGGCGGTTTCTATGTTATTATATAAGATACGATCTCTTTCTGCGTTTTAGTTTCAAATAGCTTCTTAACAATGATGATTATCGATCTAAAGATGGTCATGTCGTTAGATGATGCTAAACTTATAAATGGAATATGTTATATGACAGAAAACTTGAATTTTAGGTGTCATAATAAAACAGAAAATTAATACTTAAAATTACAATGATCCATGCTACTTATATCAAGACTACTAACATTATAATAGAAAAAAAAGACAAAATTTCTGGAACAATAAGTAATGTTAATGTAGATGAGACCTGCCCTGAATGTCGACTTAACATTCTAACAATCTCCATAATAATCAGAAGACTACAAGTGAAAAAATTTAATGGTCTATCCTATCCTTGAAGATGTTATAGATGGATTAAGATCTGAACCTAGTTAAACCCAATGGTTAAAGTTACCTTTCTTCATCATCACCTTGGGGGGCACAGGCCTCCTCTTCAGAATAGTTAGTTAGTTTCTGCCCACGCGGGCCCCATGCGGATTGGGAACTTCACACACACACACACACACACATAATTGTGTTTTCTCGCAGGTGTGTCAGGTTTCCCAACGAAGTTACTCTTCTGGGCTAAAGTAACCCGACTTTAATGGATAATCATTTACATGAAAATAATTATTTTTTGTTGTTCGCTCTAATATTCGTTGGTGCCCAAGAGCCCTGACAAACCCTAAAACAGCGCTGCTTCATACTAAAATTATAAATGTAAAAGTGTGTCTGTTACCTCTTCACGCACCGCAGAACCGATTTAGATGAGGTATGAAGACTTTGAGACCCGCCCCTGGGGAGCACATGGATACTTTATATCCCGGAAAATTGCTTAATTCCCGCAGGATAGCGATAAACGAATTCTTTGCAGGCAACTGCTAGTTACTGTTAGTTAGGTTGCTAGTTGCTGCTAGTTGTTGCTACGTAGGAGTTATGGCCCAAGCCTCTCATTCGGAGAGGAGTGCCCTTCAGTGGGACGTATATAGGCTGGGATGATGATGATGAAATGCTAGTTATCTATAACATCAAACAGTCAGGTGCACAGATATTTCCAACAGTAGGTATAAACATGTAATATCGTAAAGAATCATCACGCCAACATTAGGGAGCCGGCACGAACGTTGCTAATACGGCTGCGCCGGCGCGCGTTGCTATTAGGCAATGACCGTGACTTTCATACGGCCAGAGAACGAGTTTGTCTGTGCCTCTCGATTGGTGTGACTCGTTCTTAAAACGACGAACTTTTATTTAAGTGCACTTGATTTTTTTTTGCCTCTCAAGCTGAGGGTTGGGACCCCGGGTCGCATCTCTGAGTTTTTCGAATGTGCGAAATTATATTTGTACCATGAGCTTTACGGTGAAGGAAAATATCGTGACCAAACTTGGACGCACTTGCGAAGGAATTTAATGGTGTGTGTGAAGTTTCCAATATGCACTGGGCTCGTGTGCGAACTACGGCCCAAGCCCTCTTGTTCTGTTATTTTTCCCAAACTGATTCATTTTTGGCAAATGTTTCATTTCCCAACTGTTTATTTTTTCTGAAACTGTAAACTCTTCAGGATTGTTATAAAACAAACCTAACCTAACCTAACCTACAGAATAGTCCTGAAATACCTATATCCTGAAAAGTTTGCAGTTTCAGAAAAAATAAACATTTGGGAAATTAAACATTTGCCAAATTGATCAGTTTGGGAAAAATAATTTGCCAAACGGAAGAACATGAGTAACCTAACTAAGAGTAATAAAAAATAAGTAGGTATGTGTTGTGACCATTAATAATTCCTCTTTACTTATTTGTAAAAACAAATAAAAAGCTTGTATACTATATATCACTTTTTTAACACTTAATAAGTATAATACTTTTACAAGTTCCTCTATTAGTGCGCCGAGTAGCTCGTAAATCGTTTGGTATGAGTCGTTACAGACATTACGTTATATGTAATATTAATGTAACACTTGCCACTGCTATTGAGTGTTATACAATGTACAACAGGTATGGCTTTATAAAAAACACTGATTCCTTTGTATATTGTACGATGGTGTATATGTACACGCGATTCTGTTGAGCACGAAGTTTCAGATGCTTAAAATAAGCATCGTTACTTTATACCTTACTAGCTAGCCCTAGACTCCGTCTAAGATAAATTCGTTCATCGCTATCCCGCTAGAACTATGCAATTTTCCAGAACTCAAACTGTACATACTATTATCTCATCATCATCATCATCATAAGCCGAAAGACGTCCACTGCTGAACATGGCCTCCCCCAAGGCTCGCCAAACAGATCGGTCCCGTGCCATCCGTCGTCCTTATACAGGTCGTCGCTCCATCTTATTGAAGGCCAACCTACACTGCGTCTTCCGGTCCGTGAACGCCACTCGAGAACCTTTTTGCCCCATCGGCCATCAGTTCTACGAGCGATGTGCCCTGCCCGCTGCCGCTTGAGTCTGGCGATTCTATGAGCTATGTCGGTGACTTTAGTTCTTGCGCGGATTTCATCATTTCTAATGGGGTCCCGCACATAAACTCCGAACATACTAAATTTCATCTAAATCGGTTCAGTAGTTTAAGCGTGAAGAGGTAACAGACAGACAGATATACAGACAGGGAAACACTTTCGCATTTATAATATTAGTATGGAAATGGATATGGAAGTATGGATTTAGATTCTGCGTCGTATTTTCACCCGACTGTCGAAGGAGGGTTGTTTTTCGATCGTATGTATTTATGTATCATTATTATTCTTTGGTGCGCCCTGCAACCTAAACGGCTCAATAGATTTTGAAGTATGAGGTGTCATTAGATTCGTCTCAGTTCCGAGATAGGGTATGTATTTTCCCGGAATCCCCATGGGAACGGCAATTATGCAGGCGGGTTTTTTCATCTTGTATTGAAATTAAAGTTATTTATTACGTAAATCTGACCCGTGATTGACCACTATCTCACCTGATGTAAAGTGCAGATGACGCCAAAGGTGTATCTCATTGGTTCAGGAACAGCCTATTCACTCTAGCCTTTAAAAGCCTTAGGAGGTTCCTATCTGGAAATACAGACAACGGGCGCGAATTCCATCAGCTTCATCTTTTTTAATACCAACTGCTATGGAATGGAATTCGGTCCCATCGCCTGTATTGCTAAAGAGATACCACCTAGGATTCTTCAAAGTTAGAGTAAATAGGCTGTTTTAGTGAAACAGTGAGATATACCTTTGGAGTCATCTGCACTTTCCATCAGGTCGGATAAGGGTCAATCACAGGGCAGTTTCATGTATAAGTGAACTGACAACATTACGAATGTTGCGGGCAATCGTGGATGCAGTTTGGTGTTCAATGGGGGGAGGCCTTGTTTAAAAGGGATGTCCCCCGGCTGATGATGATGATGATAAACTACTTATAGGTGAAAAACTTAAGTAAATGACCTGTTGTATGTAGTAGTGCACAGAATTGATATGGAGCTTAAGTCATTTTTCAAATTTGGAACGTCAATATGTTTATACGGATACGTTACTAATGTAACAGGTCATTTACTAAAGTTTTTCATCTATACTATCATTTAGTACAAATGAAAAAACTTTCACACGAAATTATGCGTCAAATCAGAAAAATGCCAATTTAAAAAAAAACCTAAAAAATCCTAAACACACTGACTGACCGGTGGAATTCCCCGCTATTGAGTAAGTGGATAAAACTCCACACTTCTTCTTAGTAGTATAGTTATTACAATTTTATTATTTTACTAACTCTAGAAATAAGTTTGTCCGCTAATAAAATAAGTCATGTGTCATGTTACTTGAAAATAAATTATTTGTAAAATTAAAAATGGTCAATGTGGACGATTTTCCATTTGAAGGGTACATGGCAAGAACATGTCTAGTCACCTAAACACCTTTTTGAGTTATATCGGTTTGAAAGTTAGTCATCACGAACAATTACTACGGTAGCACAGAATATATAATAGTACTGACGTACAGAATGGAAACGGTCCACCCCGCACCGATTCGAATTACCCCACCCCTCAAGGCGCAGATAGCCGGAAACCGCCCGAATCCAAAAGAGTGCGCTCGCGATGTATGTAGGCGTACGCGTGTACAGACGTCGTCGTGCTTATGTAGATTCAAGAACGCGTATTTGTACGTCGTGTCCGCCGCGTGACGGTAGGTAACCATTTCTTTAAAAGTAAAAAAAAAAATATTATTTTTAGAATTCCCTATTTTATATCATAGTAAGTTATAGTGCTATGCGAGCTCTACATTTTGAGATTAAAATCTCAATTTTCAAAAAGTGACTAGACGTGTTCTTTCCGTGGACCCTTCATTTGTACTTCATCATCATCATTTAGGCATATGCGTCTGTTTCAGACAAATTATGGCGCATTGCCTGTGCATAACGCCTTTCGTAGCTGATTTTCGTGAGCGAGTTGGTATCTTACTGTTAGCCAGGGGGGGCACACTTACATATATCATCACTTTTCATGCGACTACAGCGATCTCTGGTGTTTGCCGAAGAACTAAATTAGCGGCCATCTTGGTTGACTTGTCAAACTTGTCAGTTGTCATTCATCGGCCATGGCAATGGCGTACCAAATTGTACGGTCAAGGACTTTAATTGATAGGCCACTTGCCAATGTTGGTATTTCGGGATTTTTTTTTATAGTATAGGGGGCAAACGAGCAGACGGATCGCCTGATGGTAAACAATTACCGTCGCCCATGGACACCTGCGACACCAGAAGAGTCACAAGTGCGTTGCCGGCCTTTTAGGTAGGAGTACGCTCTTTTTTTGAAAGCTTGAAGGTCATATCGGTCCGGGAATACCGCAGCAGGTACTTCATTCCAGAGCTTTACTGTGCGAGGCAGGAAATTTCTGGAAAAACGCACAGTAGAAGATTGCCAACCATCCAGATGGTGAGGATGGAAGTGTTGTTTAGCCGCTTATACTTCGTATATGCTGATTTGAATTAAACGGCTAAAATACGAATAGTGGCGATTAGTCTGTCAATTAAAATCCTTGACTATACATTGCTATAGGTACGCGTATCTATAGCTGTACATCACTACCAACATATACATATAGATAGGTATACATCTATAGAAACGTCACATTTGTTCTTGAGCAGCCGTAGGGCGGCAGCACCTTCCATACATGCAAATTTGACCATAGAGTTGCCACTCTTGTTCATATAATATTACATACTCTTTGCTGTTAGCCTACAAATGTATCTTTTTTCCAAACAAATAAACAATAACAATAAACAATTAGCTCGATGCGAGAGCGACATGTTCGTCCACAGACATGACTAGAGAAGTTTGCGGAGGTTGGTCCAGAACCGCCTTGATGTCTTTTCGGTCTCTTGTCTAAGGATATTTTTGTAACTGTGAACCACGGTAAATCTCCTAAAAATGATGTAAGTAGGTAAAACCCGACAACAATAAAACTACAGATGCTATCCGTCACAAACTTGATAAGTTTAGGGCCTTCTCAAACACGTTTCACCATCTTTTATCGCCAACTTCAACAACACTAGAATTCAACTTATCTCCACCAAATGAAAGGTGCCGTTTAAGTCTGGCATTAGGGACCCGAAGCTATTCTCTATCAGCTAAAACTTCTAAAATCTTGCAAGTCGCCACATTGTGTAGCGGCGATAAATCTTGTGCGTGTGTGTGCGTGTGCGCGGGAGTGTGCGGGCGGGCGCGCCGGCGCAACCCCTGATGGGACGAACGGTTTTGATATTTGGCGAAAATGTCTTATGTTTATTTAATTTAATAAAGAAGGAAAATACATTTATTTACAATGACACAAGACACATAAATATTTTTACAAAAAGAACAGCACGAAGTCTAAAGAAGAGTGTGTCATTGCGGTTGTAAATAGGACACTGGCTCAGCATAATGCTAATTAATCATGTGATCGTAAGTTTAGTTTATTTGTTCATTTTATAACGAATTCATAACATTTGATAACGATTTTGTAATAATTCAGACGACCGGATAGCCATGTAGTTAGAGAACCTGACTGTGAAGCTCGAAGTCCCGAAGAAGAAGAAGCAGTTTCATACACATAATTGTATGTACGTAATAAAAAAATAAGAATGTTTTGTTATGGAGTCTTGTTGAAATGCTGTATTATGAGATAAAAGGCAAACAAGCAGTCGCGTCACCGCCACAAATGTACAAAATAATGAAATTAGAGTTAGAAGTTCGTTGCCGATACTTTGAGAAAAAAAGGCTTGTTTTTTTTTAATCCATGTTGGTTTGGTCCGGAAATGATGGTGCTATTGGTAATAAACGAATAATACGAACGACAATTAACACTAAAATCTCGATGCACGTAACAGACACAACAGTGCAACGGATAAATAGATAGATACATAAATATATATTATAGAGACTAGCTGACCCGGTAAACGTATATATATCACCTAGGGGTATAAAAAATAGCTTACGACCTATTCTCAGGCCTACCAAATATAGAGAATAAAAATCGATCAAGCCGTTTCGGAGGATATATTATAAGATAGAAAAGAAGATTAATAATAATAATTCTTCACTTCAAAATGCTAATGGTTACACACCCAAACACCCAAGACTTAAGAACTAACATTCGTATTTTTCGTACATACCTACCTAACTGCCCTCGAATCGGAATCGAACTCGGAATCTCAAACTATATAGTCAGATTCTCTAACTACTGTATGCTTAGTATAAGTTTTAATTCACCAAAATACTTCTCGATCGCGTTTACGTAAAAATTTCAATTCTATGGAAACATGGACGCGCGCGCGCGGAGGCGCTGCCCATATTTCCATAGTAATTGATTTTTCAAAAATTTCAATTCTATGGAAACATGTACGCTTAGTATAAGTTTTACTTCACCAAAATACTTCTCGATCGTGTTTACGTAAAAATTTCAATTCTATGGAAACATGGACGCGCGCGCGCGGATACGCTGTCCATGTTTCCATAGTACTTAATTGATTTTTTTACGTTAACGCGATCGAGAAGTATTTTGGTGCAGTAAAACTTATACTAAGCGTACCGGACTATCCGGTCGAATAGCTCGTCGAAACACTAATACGTGAACTTTTCTCGAACGTCTATTTGGCACTTCTCTACAAGTATCAACACTAAAAATCCTAGAGAGCTCATAAAGTCGTGGGCACAATCGCGGGGTGGGTCGCATAAAGCTAACCTTTTTTTTTAAACATCTACCATACATTTTTTCTACCTGCAAACCGGAGTTTTACCTGCCCCCATGCCCGTGCGCAGTTTCCAGAGCTTTGGTGTAGATTTAGTTGAAAAAAAGGAATCGCAAGTGAATATTTACGGGGTGCTTTTTCTAATATTTTTTACAGGAATTTCACTTGACTGAGAAATGTTTTTGTAATGTTTACAGTTTTTACGTCGCAAATTTTAGGGTTAATTTTTTTTCAGCTAGTTTTTGTAGGAATAGACATGCAATTGTGGCGTGATTTTTAATCGGAAATGTAGTACGAAATTAAGATCTGTTTTAAATCCGCATTATTTTAATTCGGTTAAATTTACTTTATTAAGAAAGTGTGTAGGTACCTATGTATCAGAGTTAGAATAATTTAATTTATTGTAAGCTCTGCACATAAAAATTTAAAAATAAATTTACAGATAAACAGAAAAAAGTTAAAGTTGAACATATTATTTATTTCTATTTCAGGTACCCATAATAGTGGAAAGAAGATAATTTACAAACATAGGCAAACCGTCAAAATTACACGTGGTAAAAAGAAAACAATACCTACCAAACAAAAAAAATAGAATCAAATAGATTAATTCATATATGTACATTTGTTTACTTATTTAAGTAAGTATGTACTTAAAATATAAATATGTACCTATTGTACCTATAAGATATAAAACATATGACACAAAATACTTTTTCAAACAAAAAAATATTTTTGAAAATCGGTCCACCATTATTGGCGGAGATATCGATGAACATACATAAAAAAAGTAAAAAAAAACATACTTACAGTCGCACATATAACCTCCTCCTTTTTTTGAAGTCGGTTAAAAAGGACATAAGCCTTACTTCAGAAGTACACAATTAATATGTATTCAAAAAGAAAACGCTGCCAGCATCTTCGGCACCTTGCCTAAGGGGACTAGCTTTCAGAATATGTTTTAGTTATATTTTATATTTTTGTTTTCTTTTTTTCTTATTGTACATATTTTTTTTTAGTCTAGTATAGTTGTACATACGTAATATACTTAAAATTATTAAGTGTTTATGCATAAATAAATGATGATATGCTATTAATATGTAAGGTAATGGAAATTAACACTATATTTTAATCGTAACCATCGTTAAACCACTCTGATTTAACGATGGTCTTATTATATTGTTATGTAATATTGATTTATCTCTGTAAATAAATAAAAAAACAACATTTAGTTAGTGTAAAAATACATAATGGAGAGCGCCGTTTAGGGTGAAAAACTCCATGCATTGTTATTAAATACATCTTCTTTCATGTTCTAAAACCGAATCATTAACCTCAAACGAACACATCTTAAACTCAATCAAAGTTCAAGCCCACAAAAACAGTAGAATCCTCTAAAAATGCAAATCAGACCAACGACCTAACCCAACGACAAAACAAAAAACAATACAACGCGTGCTAAGTCCAAGAGAAAAAGTATTTGCAAAAACAGACATTGTACTTTTTGTTGTTCTTTTTGCTTCTCGAAAAAAAAGAATTTTTCGGCCGCTCTTACTACGGAACCCGTTACAAGTTTTTTGCCGCTGGGACCTGTTAAGTCATTCAGGGTTACATTTGGTTTATTTTTTGGTTTATTGCGTAAGTTGATTTTAGGTCACTATTTAGGGTTAACTTCACATAGTGGGTCGGGTTCTAAAGTGTGGCTACGGTTTTATACGCATCTTTTCAGTTTTTGACTCTTTGCAGATTTATTTCTTACTGATCATCACAAATCGATTGTACAATCGTGCATCGTTTAGATTACACAATATTTTCAGGAGAGTATAAAGCTGAATCCCACCCGGTATAATTACCTGCCTCCCTTTCAATTACGGATTTGATTTAGGTAGGTTCACTTTACTATTTTTAATAGAAATTTGGCTTGACTTTATTTGTTTGTATCTCTGATATTAATTAAGAGCCTTAAACAAAAACAGCATTAAGTAAATTAGGTACTAAAGTTAACTGTATACTATTATGTAAATAACATTAAATCACTCCGTAAATATACAATTCTTAAATATTAGATTGACATTGTTTGGAACAAAAAAAAGACTAAATCTAGATAACCGAAAATAGAAACTAAACTTAGAAAAGAAAGGAAAATTTACAAATAAAAAATATCTTACTTAAATTTTAATTTAAAAATAAAAAGAAAACAATAAAAATCGGCACCTAGTAAACGGATGAATCAAGTTTTACTTGCCACTCGTTACTATGGTTACACAAATTTTGTCTCAAAGACATGGCCTCGTGTGCCTACCGCCCGCACCTTCCTCGGCCCCCTTTGTCATCTACCCATCTACGGGCGAGGACTCAGTTAAAAGGTTTAGCTATAACTTTGGCTCTCCTTCGGATCTCCTTAGTATCAGTGTACATTCTTAGTCCAAAAGTTTTATTTTGCGAAACCTTTGCGAAACAATTAAATATACTTGGGCGTGACGCATTACATTAGTTTAATTATAAACAGCAGTAAATAAATTAAAACGCGGGTTTTGCCAGAGATCGAAATCGGTACCGAGACAAAAGTCTTGTGTATTCTTAATTTTTGTATCTTATCTGAGCGTAAATTAATAATACCGAAGTACGAAAGAACGAATGTATTAAAATATCGAATGGGTCTAAAGACCGATAAGTTCTTAGGTTAGTTTTATACCTACTTAACAATCTTAAAAAGTTTACGGTTTCAGAAAAACCATTCTGTCTTTTTGTCTTTCGTACTTCGGTACATCCCCAAAAAAATGAGCTTTTATGCTGACTTTACTTTTCGGAGACCTTACTTGCATTGTTATTTAGAAAGAGAGAGAGAGAGAGTGATGCTGGGCAACATAATGCATTAACTCAATTGCTAAATTAAGTTTATAAAATGTAGGATGTTCATTCTTTGTTGAAATTAAATCACAAAGTCAATGACGACTGACAAATGCACAGGTCAAACCACCGGAGTCAGAGATTCGAAATTTCGCAGATATGTTCCTTGAGGAGGAGCCGTAGTAGCTTAGTAGTTTGCCCTATGGCCTCTCAAGCAACGGGTCGTGGGTTCGAGTCCGGGCTCGCACCTGTGAATTTTTCGGAATTTACGTGCGAATTTACTTTTGAAATTACAGTGAGTTTACAGTGAAGGAAAACACCTGCAAACACCTGCAAAGAAATCCCGTTGAATTTCTTTGCAGACACCCCGTTCATACACACCGTTGTGTGTATGAAATTCCCAAGGATCACGCCCCAAACTCTTTCCTTCTGAGAAGAGGCCTGTGCCCTGCAGTGGGGCGTATATTTGTAAATGTCTTGCTTGTTGGACGCGTTGGCTAATGCTGCTAGTCTATCAAGGAAAAGTTTTTTCTATATAAATAAATAGCGACCCGCCCCGGCTTCGCACGGGTACAACTATATTATGCATGTATTATACTTATAAACCTTCCTCTTGAACCACTTTATCTATTATTATAGGTAGTTAAATGGTCTTGACCATAAAATAATTTATTTGGATAAGGATTAATATAAACGCATAAATAGCATGGTTTGAATTTGGTTAGCATTTTCATTAATGTTTAAAATGAAAAAAGTTGTTGTAGTGACATAACTACCATAGTTGGACATATGCTACCGCGGAGTTTTTTGTAGACATTATGATGTTCTTCAATATTGTTGTACATTATTTTGTTCTATCGCTAATAGTTTCGGCAGCGCATTCGACGAAAGACATTTTAAGACTCATTTTTCTACACCTTCGGTTACATTGTTCAAATTTTACCAAGGATCCCTAATTTTTTTCAAAATGAAATGTAGCCTATGTCAAATCGGAAGAATGTAGCATTCTATTGGTGAAAGAATTTTTTATATCGGCCCAGTACTTTTTGAGCCTATTCATTACAAACATACAAAAATAGGTACAAATCTTTCCTCTTTATAATATTAGTGTAGATGTAGATGTAGATGTAGAAGTGTAGATGTAGACAAACATACAAAAATAGGTACAAATCTTTCCTCTTTATAATATTAGTGTAGATAAGTACCATCGCCCCAGACGTCAGATACCCATTTTCATAACAAATTTGCTTGCAGCCGTTGATGTTTATTGCTATGGATTGTTATGGACAGATGTCTAGCCACTGCACGCAAACTGGGCCTTTAAGGTGGTTATCTGGCGCTTGGGGCGATAGTACATATAGACTGAGACGCACTAATAAGGGATTTTTCAAAATTCCCACGGAACAGAGAGTTAGCCATTTTTATTAAGCTGCGGATTAAATTTAGCTTTTGATATTCACTAAAATCCTAATTAAACCTCACGCGGGTAATTAACGTAAAATGTAAATTTTGACAGATGGTCCGCCATGTTGCGCCCAAGATGGCGGTTACCTAGCAACGGCGGCGTGGGCGCAACAGGTGCGCCTTTTTTTTAATGAGGGGACGGCGATATGCTTTGAGGATCGATGGGAAGATTTTGAGATTGTGAAATCTTTCTACATAATAGGGTGGTAAAGAAACTTGATAGAATGAAACTAAGTGTGTCCAGAGTACCGATCACTGGAATATACTATTCCCAAGTAGTCAATTATTATGCTGAATTTGTATTTCAAATAAGATTTAGATTTCAAGATAGAAAGTAGATTAGTAAAAAGTGCACTGAAAATAGTTTTCTTACAAATTTCCACGGAATAAAGAAATAACAAGATGTGATGTTTGACGACCAAATGGCCTAGTGGTTAAAGAACCTGACTACGACGCTTGAGGTCCCGAGTTCGATTCCAGCGTCGGGCAGATATTTTGTAGTATGAAAAATACGAATGTTTGTTCTTGGGTCTAAAAGTATGTTTATCCGTTGCCTATAACGCAACCCATAACGCAAGCTTTGCTTACTTTGGGGCTAGGTCAATTGGAGTAAATTATCAATTGATATTTATATTTATTTATTTTACGATGGGCCTTATAAGAAAGCTCAAAATCAGAGCAGAGGGCGATGGAGAGGGCTATGCTCGGAGTTTATCTGCGGGATCGCATTAGAAATTATGAAATCCACGCAAGAACTAAAGTCACCGACATAGCTCGAAGTGGCAGTGACCAGGGCACATCGCTCGTAGAGCTGACGGCCGATGGGGCGAAAAGGTTCTCGAGTGGCGTCCACGGACTGGAAGACGTAGTGTAGGTAGACCTCCAACAAGATGGAGCGACGACCTGGTTAAGGTTGCGGGATCGCGTTGGATGCGGATGGCGCAGGGTCGATCTGTTTGGCGAGCCTTGGGGGAGGCCTATGTTCAGCAGTGGACGTCTTTCGGCTGAAATGATGATGACCTAGACCAAACAAAGTCGCGGGCATACGTTAAGTAGCATGCCTACTGAAACTATAAATAACTAACTGTTCAATATAAAATAAACACTGCAAGCTAAGACAAGGCGCTGACGTTCCTCCAACTCATATTTTATTTAATAGTTTTTTTTTACCGGCAAAATACGACGAGACACTGGAAAAATAAAATTGTACTCTGAAAGACAGTCATATTTAAACAAAACTAAACTTACTAGGTACTGTAAGCTATTATTGTACAGTTAAAATGTTATATAATCATTATTTTTATAGTAATTAGTCACGTAGGTATACAATAAAGATTGGTCCACATGTGCGAGCCACTTGTCTGACATCCGTCCCTCGGCATAATTCATTTATCGATACGTCAACGCTAGTATGGACATGGCTTAAACGATCCTTACTTACATTATAAACTAGCTTTTATCCATGACTCCATCTGCGAAGAATTCGTTTATCGCTATTCCGCGGGAACTAAGCAATTTTTCGTTATAAAAATTGTCATGTCCTTCCCAGGGTCTCAAACAATCTCCACACCAAATTTAATTTCAATTGGTTCAGCAGTTTCAGCGTGAAGAGATGACAGACAGAGACTTTCGCACCCATAATATTGTAAATGCGAAAATGTTACTGTCGGTTTGTTACCTTTTCACGTTTTAAACACTGAACCTATTTAGATGAAAGGTATGGAGATAGTTTGAGACTCTGGGAAGTGCAAATAATAGTTTTTGGTTTGGCTGCATACCAAGGATACGAATAATGGTGGGACGATTTGTATGAAAAGGACTGGTGTCTGATTTACCATTGCGCCAGTCCGAGAGTTTTAAAGGCCAAGAGGGGAGGCTATCAGCCGTGGAACACCTAGTCTTACTAACAAATGTATGGCAGTAACTTACAGTTCCATACAACTGCAGAATTACAATCATTATCATCAGTTGAAGGTCTAGTTGCCATATAATACAAAATTAGATTTTCGAACTTCGCATCGTGCCGTCCCGTTCGCTCTAATAGTATTTAACAGAACAGTGAAAGAGACGGCATGATATGAACCTCAAATTTCGTAGTAGGCCCCTGGACCAAGGGCTGCCTCGAGGAACACTGAAATGGCCAGTCTTAGTACTTTAATGTTTTAAAAGATGAATATGATATGATAGAAGGACCAATTGACGGACGGGCGTTAGGGCTTAGATTTGATACTTTGGGTACGGAAATAAAAAGAGAGGAGAGATGAGAAATAATAATCATCATCATCATCATCCCTGCCTATACACTAAGTCTGACTACAGGTGCAGGTTCTCAGAATCAGAGGGCTTGGGCTGTAGTTCCCACGCGGGCTCAGGGCGGATTTGGAACTTAACACACACCATTGAATTTCTTCGCAGCTGTGTGCAGGTTTCCTCAGGGCTCATGCGAGCCCAGGCTCGGACCCACGCTCTTAAAATAATAAATAAGACGTATCCATATTATTCTTTCGTTATAAAAACATGGCAGTGGTAAGTCAACGCTTGAAATTGATGCCGCCTGTGTCAAAATCGCTTGGCTTCAGTTCTTAGTTATGTTTATTTTCTATAGATTTTTCTGAACTAGCAGTTATTGTCATTGTTTAAGTTGAGGTTATATTTATAATTATTTGGTCAAAACAAGTAGGGGGTTATACACAGCGTAAGAAACAAAAGTTGTATCTCCTGTGGACATTAAATTAGCGACCCGAGTAAGTAAACAATAATAAAATAATATTTTGCTTAGACATATTTATTTTTCAAAATGAGACGTTAGAGTAATTTTCTAGTTGCAGCCTACTTTTTTATCTCGGTTTAAGGTAAACGTCCCTGTGCTCGACACTGACCAAATACTGGTACCTTTAATCTTATGTAAGAGAGGTGACAGATGGGTGTCATATACTGGGCGTTGAGGTGACGAGCATTGGTAAGATCGGCCCAAGCGCCGGCTTACCAGTTTCAAAACAAATTTGCTTGCAGCCGTTGAAGTTCATTGGTATGAATTAGTATGGACATGTCTAACCACTGCACGCAAACTGGGTGTCAAGCTGGCGTCTGGGCCGATTGTACGTTTACCTTATTGTAGACCATTGGAGAGAATGTCAGTATACACAGGGAAGAAGTGACGATTGGCACTAATAATATTAAAGCGTGGCTCGCTAGTTTAAAAAAGCCAATTACACTAGCGGACGTGTGGGGCAAAGACTTAGGGAGGATTTATGCCCAGCTCTTAGAAAAACTGCTTTGATGCGCAAAAGTGTATGTTCTCTTGCGATAAGGATTTATAACAAATTGCCAATAGAATTTAAACTGTTACCAGTACTACTGTTAAGACGTAAATTATTAACCCTACTTACGATTAAGTGCTATTTTCTGTTCTTTTTAATTTCTTTTTTTTCCATTTTATTACTATTTCATTATTAATTCAACTATCCTAATCTGACATTATCTATCATCATTTCAGCCGAAAGACGTCCACTGTTGAACATAGGCCTCTCCAAGGCTCGCCAAACAGATCGGCCATGCGCCATCCGCATCCAATGCGTTCCCGCTACCTTCACCAGGTCGTCGCTCCATCTTGTTGGAGGCCTACCTACACTGCGTCTTCCGGTCCGCGGACGCCACTCGAGAACCTTTCGGCCCCATCGGCCGTCTGTTCTACGGGCGATGTGCCCTGCCCACTGCCACTTAAGTCTAGCGATTCTTCGAGCTATGTCCGTGACTTTAGTTCTCGCGCGGATTTCATCACATACATCAGACATTATCTATATTATCATAATTTTTTTTAATGTAATGTTCAGATGGGCATAATTATTAAGCCAAGTTTTTGTACGCCGATTGCCAAAACATAGTGCAACACAAGGAAATTAAACATTTGTATTTATGCAGCCATCACCTACCTATGTTTCACAAATAAAACACTTTTGACTACTTATTTGATTTTAGGGGGTCGCTCAAATACTTATTTTAACTTATAAAAGCACTGTATTGAAAAGATTGAAAAACACTGCGTTAAAGAAAACATAGATTATTCGACCATCCAACACAAAATACCGTATAAATTTATGTTTATTACCACTTAACACCTATTTGCTTATAAAACCACATATAATTCTACGTATTCATTTTCCCGATATACAATTTTTCCTAGCCCCAACTTCAATACTTGAAGTACGCGTCATGTTTTTTGCACGGTGATGTAATGTTGCCGAATCTTGAATTATTGCTATTATGATTTAAATGCGCGTAGATTAACTTATGGAAATGTTCATTTGGCCGTCTGTTACACCGTTTGTATTACGGTTGAAAAAAAATGTGGTGGAGCTGGTAAAGCACTTAATCCGACAGAGAACCAAAGTTATCGACATAGCCCACCGCATTAGCACGCAGAAGTGGCAATGGGCCGGCCATATAACCCGAAGAACCGATAACCGTTGGGGTAGACGAGTTCTTGAGTGGAGACCACGGATCGGCAAACGTAGCGTGGGACGTCCTCAGACTCGGTGGAGCGATGATCTTCGCAAGGCGGCTGGCAAGAGCTGGATGAGAGTGGCCGAGGATCGTGCTCAGAGGCGTGCCATGGGAGAGGCCTATGTCCAACAGTAGACGAACATAGGCTGATGATGATGATGATGATGATGATGACGCAGAAATCCGTGGGTGTGCGATTTCGATTTCCGTGGCGCCGAATGTATTTCCGTTTAGTTCTTTGTTACGTGTCGGTGTAATAGAGGGACGTGCAAGGATGATGTTGACAGGCACTCGGATAGGAGTCAGTATTATTAGAATTCAGAAGAACGGGGGTCAAGTTCGAGTCGCGGTTAGCCGAAACCTGTTGATAGAGTAACCATGTGTTGTAACTACGAACACAGACAAGTGATTGTATTTAATTTTTACGGTTTGAGAAAATACATATTTTATATTTACTTTACACACGAAATAATTCCGTTTAGTTATTTTTACCCGTAACTTCGCTCACGTTTAACATTAGGTTATTTAGCTCTCAAGCAGAGGTTCGTGGGTTCAAATACCGGGGTTGCACCTCGTGAGTTTTTCAAAATTCATGTGTGAAATGACATTTGAAATTTACCATGAACTTTTCGGTAAATTCAATGGTGTGTGTGAAGTTCCCGATCCGCATTGGAGAGACCCGCATTTTGAGAGAGGTGTGCCCTGCATTGAGACGTATTTGCTTGGCAAATAAATTGAAATAAAAAAAGCCATTTAAATACCGGATTGGCCGATTTGAGCTTAACTTCATCTCGATAATGACACAAACATAAGAAAAAGAAAACCTGTTTTATTTTCCTGTCACTATAATAAATAAAATACGTCAAATAATAAAATACGACACGAAAAAAATTTCCTTACGTCAAATTTTGACACGCACTTTTTTACATTACCAAATGATTAAGTTAGGTATTTTTCAAAGTGAGAATAAAAAAGTGTGGAAGTGACATTTGGCTCAACGGAAGGTGACAATATTTTTTAGGTTAATTATTAAACCTCTGAAAAACATGTAGGATGTTTTTATTTGTCTGATTTTTTTCTAAAATTAGTCAGTAGGTAATTTTATTGTCAATGTTTTCATCACGTCGTCTTTGTCTATTGAGTGTTGACATAACCTAACCTGCGACCTGTAGACGTGTGGAACGAAGACATAGAATCGATCCGTCCGTCACGTTAGTTGAAATCCACGTCACTTGCCATATCAAGCAGTACTGGTGAGACGTAGATTTTAACTGTGACAGGACCTGGCCACATGACCACGGCGCAAGAATTTAAAGAATTATTTTAAAGGATTTTGCGACGTTGCCTTGCCGAGCATTTTACGCGATGCCGGCACTGCATCGTTAAGACGACACGGCAACGTGTATCTGCACGGCGCGGCAACTTATATCTGCACGGTGCGGCAACTTATATCTGCACGGTGCGGCAACGTGCCGTGCTCAGGCGCCGTACCGTTTCACGTTTACGACACCGCACCGTCCATTGTTTGCTGGTGAGACATGGATTTTGACCGTGATTTTTCGGATTCGGCAAATCTTACTTATAATCAAAAAAGCACCCCTTTGGATCTGGAACATTGCATTTTACATATAGGTTTCCATTACGACAAGACAAGGACAAGGAGTAAGGGCGATCAAAATTCCCACAAAAGACTATATGCCAAATTTTATTTATTTTTTATTTTTTCGCGAGGGCATAACCTAGTCTCACTCCCAATGATATTGTGATTGTACTTGTATGTTTGTTGATCTTTCACGCTCAAACGACTGGACGGATTTGGATGATACTCGGCATGCTGACGGTTTATTACCCGGATTAACACATGAGATACTTTATTATACTGATGACCAAATAATAATGTGAAAGAAAATCATTAAGTTAGTAATCTACATTTGGGGTCATCAGCCTAAAAAAAATGGCGTGCTAGATACTTTAGATCAGTGTTTTTCAAACCTAGGGGGGTCGTGACGTGATGCCGTATTCAGGGGGTCACGGGTAAAAGAAAAATAGCACGTATAGCTAGGTCCTGTATTACAATAAAAAATAATATTTTAATGCGAAGGATTATTTTTCTAAATAAAGCATTAACAAAGAAAATCATTTTCAAGATGCAGCCTAGATATTTCACTTTTTAAAAGAGAATGTCATTTCCCACAGGTAAGAAGCGTTTCTTGTCAGCTCTGAACATTGGATATTTATAGTTCTTGAAATCCCTAAGTTTTTTTTATTATTTTATTTTGTTACCCACTAGGGATTTGAACACTGCTTTAGATGTATGTAATTTAATAACATTGATTGATTGAAGATCTGTTTGAAAAAATATTCCTTGTTGAGCTTATTGCTGGATAATTCTCAACAGGGAGTTTCCAATCAGTTTGTAGATACCTCGTTTTTTACAAGTATTTCTTACAGCCTAAATTGAACAATTATATTTTGACATTGACTTCGAAAATAGCGATAAGCAAATTAAATATTAATGTAAAAAAAACACTGAATCAGAAAGCTACATTTGGCGTCATCTACCATCTGGTGAAATAAAGGTCAATAACTGGTAAGTGTCAATAAAAAAAAACTTCGTACGGAAAAATAATACATGGTTTCATAATTTAGAAGTTGGTTACCTTAGTACGGAGCCTCTGTCGGTAGTAATGCGCAAGCGTCAATCTCTCTGATTGGCCGGCAAAAAACATTCGGTCATAACATGAACAGCCAAGTACGCAATTTTTTTATAAACGTGAATACATTAGATAAGTTACAACTATCAAAAAACAATTGGGTGGCAACCTTGATAAAAAACAAACTTAGTATAATTTATTCGTTACTAAAATTATTATCAAAAAATATTAAACGCGTATTTTTTCAATCGAATAAAAAATGACAAGGATACAGGGCGTTAAAGTTTGGGGACGGGTGCCCGCCCTTGACGTCACGACTAAGAAAAAGTGTACTAAGGCGTTACACGGAACTGTGACGGGCTACATCTTAGAGTATACATAAGCAAGCTAGGCTACATTGTCATTATTTTTTGTTTAATTGACAAAAGAAAAAAAACGTGTCCAATATTTTTTTTTATTTACCTATTAACTGATGGACTAACTAGTTATTATGAGTCTAGCCTATTGTAGCGATATACCTACCAGTTTGAATGATAAGTTAAGAGCTAACATAAAGCCATATCTTTAATACTTTCGCTAAATAATAATTTCCCTATATACGTACCCGTATATTTATCGTTTTAACTCAAGCTAAATATCCTCCGTAGCCACTAAAAAAATAAATAAATCATGGGAAAATCTGCTAAGCCGCCGATATTGGCAAGCATCATCAGATGTCTGTAGGATCACCTTACGTCGCTCTTCCATGAACTTTAGAGTAGAAGCTGTGATCTTTTTGGTTTTATTTGTACGGTGAGTCCTAAAGAACTTGGATCCAACCGTATGGATAGCTTCCAAAAACCGGTCATTGTAATCATCCACGTCGCTTCCTAGGCATTCGAAACGGCTTTGAAGTTCAAGCTGGAACGTTTTGGAGTTTAGGAGCTGAGTTAGTGCCGGACGGAGCGTAGACTTTATCAGTCGCGATCTTTCAAGCTTGAACCGAATATTCAATGTGCCTCGTACCCAGTGGCGTAGCTAGTTAACCAAAGGCCCTGGGGTAAAAAATAAACTAGGGCCCCAACCCGTGTTTGTTTACATGATAAGACGAGTAAGGATGAATGCACTTTAAATTCACTAGACTCGCGCGCTTGTAAATTCACTAGTAGCGTTTTATAGCCGCGTTTCTCATAGGTCCGCGTTTATAGTTTGTAAATCAGAGTCCGAGGGGCCCCCTGAGCTTGGAGGCCCCGGTGCACTGCCCCGCTTGCCCTACGGTAGCTACGCCACTGCTCGTACCATACCGTGATCGCTCCCGATTTCACCTGAAGTACCTATTTACAGTAAAATAAAACAGTTGGGGAGAGCCACAAAATATGCATGGTCATTTTGCTTTATTTAATACAGCCTAACTCACAAGTCACAACTAGATAATTAGTCTTCAATAAGTACTTAATTGTCGATACAGTAAAGTTGCTAAGAAGCTAATGCATGCACAAAATTACTTAACTCCAACCTATAATTATAATTGGCATAAGCATTAATCATTGATTGAATTATCTTCGTTAGACCAAAACTTGCATGATTGATTGATTAAGGAAATGTATTCAAGTGTAAAAAATATCGATTTTGAATAATATATTGACTTGTTTCATGAATTTCATGATCGTTCATCTGCCTTACCTCTCATAAAGGGTGTCTCAATATATGATATCCTGGTACCTAGCGATCCAGTTATACCAGTTCTGGAATACGCAGTTAGACCCTTTAGACGGGGATTTCTTTACATGTATATATATATATATATATATATATATATATATATATATATATATTTATTTTTTTTGTTTGTTTAAGTATAAGTTGTATTTTTTTGGTCAAAGTCTTAATCGCTTTTAATCAGTGCCCAAATTAAGGAATTGAAATAAAATCTTCATTTAAAAAAACTCGAATATATACATACCAGAATCAGTACAGAGTGCTGGGGCTGGAGATCGAACTTGGGTCTTTGTCAATCCGGGATGTGTGTTAAACCATTACACTAACCCGAGCTAAGCTTCCGTTAATTTTATCGAATCTTTCATCAAAATTTAATTCGAAAATCAGGAAGCAAAATATCTTTAGTCAGATAGGATCTACATGTACTGGTAGCACTTGACCATTTTCATTGTTTCCGTTTCAGTCATCGCATCTCATTCCTTTTCTTGGAGGAGATGCAAACGATTAGTTGCCGGATACGGCGTGATCACCCAGCGCGCGCGCAGCCTTGGACTTCGATAGCCGCAATCAATAGCTGTCACGACCTCGGATTAAGTTTGCCAAAACTGTTGCTAAGCAACTCTTCGTAGATGTACCTACTGTACAAGTAATCAGTAGTTTAGGCAGTTTCCCTACTTGGAATGTTGGAAGGCCTGTTGTTTGTGCAGGATTTATTTGGTCTTAGGCCGTTCGCACATGGAGTTACTCAAAGAGAACTAGTTACGAACTTAAATTACTAACGAGTTGCTTGAGCGCCACCGCCAATACATTCGCATTGAAGTTCGCACATGACGCGACTAGTTACTGAATCAGCCTTAGTTGGCGTTGGAGCTTCATCACTGAGTCTTTACTGATTAAGAACAAGTTTTTTACTTCATCCGTAGAAAAGCCGCGGCAGTAGTGGTTTGACTCTCAAGCAAACCTGGGTTCGAGGCAAAGCTCACAACGTGAGTATTCCAGAACTTATGCAGGTGCGAAATACATTTACAATTTTACCATGAGCTTTTCAGTTAAGGGAGAAAACGTTATGAATACACTTAGACACCTGGGTACACTTAGAAGGCAAATGTATAGTGTGTGTGAAGCTCCTAATTCGCACCGGGGTCACCTAAGAACTCCAGACCATGTCCTCTCGTTCTAAAAGGTAGCCTGTAGCCTAGCAATGGGACATAGATAAGCCGGAAACAATGCAGATGATGACAATGATGATGATGATGATGAAGAAGAAGATGATGATGATAATGATGGTCAAGATGGTGATAATGATGACAAGAGTAATGAAAACACTGCGAAGAGAAAGAGAAAGATTTTGGTATTTGATGTAAATTAAGATTTTAAGACCTCATAAACAAAGAGATTAACAAAAAAATATTCAGATTACTACGACTTGTCTTAAAATCTTTGCGGGATAATTATTCACTAGTAATAAAGTTCAAAAGGAACGAGTAAGGGGAACTAAAATTACAGTCAAAATAATTAAACGTCGGACAACGGACCTAAATTCCTTGGTCTTTCCAGAAACCACAGTAAAGCTGTGTGTTCTATTTTACTATTCTAAATTTAACAAATCAGATACTCTAAAAAACACCAATGACTTGATTAGAAATAAAAAAGAAATAATCAAGTTCAATCAAATTGAAAACAACAATACGGTTGACATGGTTAAACAGATAGATCAATTTTACATCAAAACGACAAAAAACGGAATATATTAAAAGGTCAAGCTATCAAATGACATAATAAGGCAATAAACAGTTAAGTGACTCACAACAGACGAATTTAAATAAAAATTGTCTCAAAAACCAGTTAAAGGACAGACGAACACAATGACCCAGATTCGTTTTAACAAAAAAGCATTATAAAAACAAACAGTGGTTCTAGCAAAAACCGTGTTTTTGACGCGCATACGCATAAAAAAGGAATGACTTAAAGAAGCGCCGGAACACGAATTGTTTTTGCTATAGCGAGCTATATGAGGATGATAATGAAAGTTTGCTTTTTGCGACTGTTGACGCAAAAAGTGCAAAGCGAAAGTAATTAATGGTATAGCACGGTGTCATAGTTCGTGATGACGACTGTCTGGTCATGACGACGTCTCTGACGAAGCATGATATTGACGACTTCTAATCTGCTAAGCACGCTAAGTTATTTGGATCATTTAAAAACAAAATAACAATGACGAAAATTTATGACGTCGACAACTTGTTCGAAAATATTTAAAAAAGACATCCACTGCTGAACATAGGCCTCCCCCTAGGCTCGCCAAACAGATCGGCCCTACGCCATCCGCATCCAACGCGTTCCCGCAACCTTAACCAAGTCGTCGCTCCATCTTGCTGGAGAGCTACCTACACTGCGTCTTCAATTCAATGAAATGGACTTTCCGTTGGTAAAAAGCAGATAATACTTTAAGGTAGGTAAATGTCGTAGTGTTTGACATGCTAATGCCCAATAGATAACATGCTGCTGTCACCTCTAAAGCTGATAACATAAAAAAGATGGCAATTAATGGAAAAGTGACCAACATTTGGACGTTTACCTTAATCTGGCCTACTTAGGCACGACCTGTTGTTAGGCATGGCCTTCTTTTGGACTAAAAGAACTTCGACTGGATTTCTGACGTGACTACAGTGGAAAAACAGTGGTGGTAGGTGTTACTATAACTTTAATTTCAATACTAGATAAAAGAAAAACCCACTTGTATGATTCCCGTTCCCATGGGAAATCCAGGAAAATAATATACCCTATGTCACTCTTGGAACTGAGACGAATCTAATGATACCTCACACTTCAAAATGCATTGAGCCGTTTAGGCTACAGGGCGTGCCAAAGAATGATACATACATAAATATATACGCTCGAAAAACATAACCCTCCTTCGACAGGTGAAAAGGGTCTCTATGGTTTCGCATAATTTAACAAGTCATTATTTATAATTTTTTATAATCCACGTTAGCCATAAAGTGAGTGAGTTTCTGAAACAGTTTTTTTTTCGGAATTGTTATAAAACAATCCTAACTTAACCTACTGCATTCTAAAAGATAGCATTTAAAAAAGTCCTGAAATAAATACTGTTTCAGAAATAAATCACTGTATGTATGACTAAGGTTGATTATGTATAATGATGCATTATGGCTTATTAAATTATGCGAAACCAAGGGATCCCTTTACAAAAAACATCAATTTTTAATTGATATTTTGTAAATGAACTACATTGTTACTCAACTTATTATAGCACTTCATTGTTACAGCGTTGTAGTCATCAAGGTTTCAGAAGACGAACCTTCATCTATACATAACCAAATAAAATGTGTTACGAATGCTACAGTAAATTTGAGAAATACTGTAAGCAGAAATGCTTTAATTCGCTATAAATATTTTTCTAAATTATTTATAGGCCGTAGGAACAAACGAAACCGGTCAATTTGTTTACTGATTCTACAACCTAATGTTAAAAATCTATAAAGTTGTTAAATATCGTATAAAGGTCCAGATAATAAATTCGAGTAAATTATGTAATTTAGGATACCTATAAAACAACATCGTTTTAATGCTTGGTTTTCATTTCTACGGTATCTGTAATTCCTTTTTTTCTATACCATTAGATGTTTTGGCTTTGACTTCACTACGAACTCTAGTTGATATTCAGTACCTATGTTAAGAGGGTACGATGGCAGAGAGACTTTTGAGAAATAGGTATTTTAATGAAATGTCGCTGTCTCGCCCGAACCCCTCCGTGTCAGTACAGCGAGAGCGGGACAACTGCAGCTCAGACCGTTAATAGGCGCGTAAAATTGATCAAAACAGCATTTCGTAATCCCCTGTTTTCTTCTCGAAAACTGGACCAATTCCTTTTTTTGTCTATATGAGGGATTCTTTTCTGATGAGTGTCTGAAAATGACGGTGAAATTGGGCAATTTTTTCAGTTTTTGAAAGCTCATATTTCTTATGTTAGTTGAAATATGGAAAAAAAACGAAACCTAAGGGCATAGCTGTGGTAGATACAGATTACACAGTAAAAAAAAATTGGATCTAAAGCCATTATCCAGGGAGGAAACAGGGGATTACGTCTGTATGGAGAAATGGTGCGCATCGTATCCTCTTAATTCATTTTATCTATTTACATAACCATGAACTAAAACAATTACTTTGCTCACCCGCGACCCGCGACGCGGGTGAGCAAAGTAATTGTTTTAGTTCATTAATATGGACCTCCGCAAAGTAACGCCTGATTCAATAAATTGCATAACCATTTTATATATTTTGTCATTTTCTATGAGTGTCTATTGCTGGGTGTTATTTTTAACCAAGTTTGCCTTCTTTTTTGTACATAGTTTAATTAATTGAAATTCTCAAACAAAAAAATATACAAGAAATTTAAAGAAACACCCTGTTTTCTGTTTGATCAGCATCTAATTCAAGGTGTCTTTTTTCGGTTAAAAATTATTCGAATATATAAAATTCTCGTGTCACGGTGTTTGTTATCGAACTCCTCCGAAACGGCTTGACCGATTTTTATGAAACCTTTTTGTCTATATTTGGTAGGTCTGAGGTCTGAGAATAGGTCGTAGGATATTTTTTATACTCCTATTCTTCGCAGACGGAGTTGCGGACAACAACTAGTAAATAATAATAATAGTTATCACGGCACAATTGACATCAAGTGATCTAGTCCCAAAGTAAGCAAAACTTGTGCTATGGGTACCTACTTACTAGGCACCGGATAAACATACTATAAACACACATTAAACAACTAAAGCTGGAAAAAGACATTCGTATAATTATTTCGATAATATCTGCCCCGACTGGGGAGCGAATCCGAAACCTCTAGCTTCGTCCTAAGACTCTAACCACTGCGCTATCCAGTCCTCATAATAGACTCATTTGAATTGCGTCCGACCAAAAGCATTTATAATACTTATTTGAAATAATGTTAATGTAATGTTATTTACTGTCACAAACACGACTTATCATTACAGGCCACCGCCTCATGCGATATTGCAGCAAAATAATTTATCATTTAATGCAAATGGTATTACGTTCTTCCTTAACATACACACACATTTAATGAAAAAGAATAGTATTTGAGACGGTGCATCCTGGGCAACGACGGTTACCTAACTATATTTTGTATAGACTAACCTTAGCCAGCGACTTCGTACGCGTAGGTAAACCTTTCTCAAGGGATTTCCCAAAACTTACATCGTGTTCTTTTCTAACGTTGTCATTCTTCTTTCATCTTATTATCTTTGAAAGGTTTGACATATTATTATATCTGAATTATTAAGTTAAAATGTAGTCATGAGCATGAATTAACTACATACACTTTAAAAATGGACCATTGTGTGGAAACATTTGACACAGTAAAAAAAATATCGAAAAATATTCACAGCGATGTTCAGTCACACTTGCCCCTCCATTTGTAGAAGTCATCATCATAATTTCAGCCGAAAGACGTCCACTGCTGAACATAGGCCTCCCCCAAGGCTTGCCAAACAGATCGGTCCCGTGCCATCAGCATCCAACGCGATCCCGCAACCTTAACCAGGTCGTCGCTCCATTTTGTTGGAGACCTACCTACACTGCGTCTTCCGGTCCGTGGACGCCACACTCTTGTTCAAATTATTTTTTCAACACTGCAATGTGTAACCTACACTTCAATTACATATACGAGTAAAGTTATATTAATATGCGTGATTAATTGAGCTCAACATAATAAAGTTTGAATTATTCAACAAATCTTTGGTCTCGTAAATATCTTTTGAACCAGTTCGGTCGGAACCAGTCGGAATAACTTGTGACGTATTCCAATGTCAAATGTGGAGGAACTTAAAGTAGTAAAATTTATTAAGGTACTAAGAATAAACCAACCTCTCAGCCTTCTGCTTGGTATCAGACAAGATGATTAAATATTTTTAGATGCGAAACTTCTAATCTGTTAGTTGAGTTTTTTATTCAAAAGGATGAATTGAAGGTCGATCGACGGGCATTTTACAAGATAATTGAGGGGTCATTTGGGTCATTTTTAAGCAAACTTTTAGTCCAAGAGTTTACCGGTTATGCGACAATCATGAATTGAATGGAATTAAAAGAATTGATGAAGAAAAATACGCACTAGTAACACTATTTTGACAACTTTCAGAGGTCGTACGTATAGATTCAAAAGTTGACTTAAAGCCTTTTAATCATTTTTAAAATGTCTTGCTTGTTAATAAAATAAAACCAGAGAAGTGATTGCTACCATTGATCATACGTCAAAACAAACAAAGAGATTATTAAAATAGTAAATGTATTTTTTGATCTGTCGTGATCGGGTAAAAATAAATGGTGCAAGATTTTTCAGATGTCTGTAAACTATTTAAGTAAACCTAGTCAATGATAGTGGCAAATAGCGAACATAAGACAACCATAAGATATTGAGGGCATCAGATTATGGAAGACTACAACTTTCTGGAGGGAAAAATTAAGGAAGATGAAGAAGAAGAAGACTGAAATTAATTATTTCAACCAAAACGACATCTGGGATAAATCAAGAACTTTAAAGAATATCTTCCGCAGGAAGAAAGGGACCATCATCATCATACTATCCTATATACGTCCCACTGCAGGGCACAGGCCTCCTCTCAGAATGAAAGAGCTTGGGCCGTAGTTCCCACGAGATAAAAAGAAAGTATAAAAACCCTAAAAAGCAAGGAAGGTAAGGATAGCATAGGAAAGGAAGGTATAAGCGGCAATAAATCCACCAGCAAGAGTGTCTTATATATTGACGATATAATGATAGTTGGCACAACAAGAGAAGTTTAATGTATTCGTATTATATTAATTAGCCTGGAGAAATCCAACTGCTGGGCAAAGGCCTTCCCCATTTTCTCCACTCATCCCGATTTTGAGCGGTGTTCTTCCAGTCCCTAAGGTACACGTCTAGGCCCCTCCAACGGCTCTTGGGCTTACCTCGTTACATAAGTTTAATCATCATCATCACCATCATCACCATCCCAATCTATATACATCCCACTGCTCAGCACAGGCCTACTGTCAGAATGAGCTAGCTTACTGGCTTGGGCCGTATATCCCACGCAGGCCCAGTGGGAATTGGGAACTTCACACACACCATTAAATTTTTGCAGTTGTGTGCAATCCTCACGATGTTTTCGTTCACCGTGAAGCTCATGGTAGTCATGGTAAAGTTCAGACGCAAGACTCAGGTGCGAGCCCGGACTCGAACCCACGACCCTCTGCTTGACAGGCCGCAGGTAAAACCACTAGCCCATCACGGCTTTTCATAAGGTTAATAAGTTTGTAAAACACCACGAAAGTACCTAATTAAGATTCCGGAAAGCTTGCATAAAAAAATACAAGAAATAACCGGCAGGTCACACAAACAAACTCAATTGAGTTTGACTACAAACATTGCCGATGCCGTTTAATCAGGGGCCATAAAAAAAAAACAAAACAAACAAAAGAAAACTCATACAACATCTGATTGCTAATAAATAAATGCGGAAAGTCTTGTCCGGAAAAACCAAGCGTAGGTAGCTTCGCGACTATGCGTCAGAGCATCGTGCGCGCGCACATAAAGTCGCAACGCACAATTTTAACTGTCAAAGGAAAATCAACCTTGTGTTCAACGGTTTTGGTTGGTATTAGAGCGGTGTGGTTAATGAATTAGTGCATTATAACATAGTATGATGTAATACGTGTTCGCTACAAGGTCAGCATAGACCGAAAATCAGGTTTACCTCCCCCCCTCGCGTCTGCAGGCGTGCGCGGGAGACGGTGTGCGTTAAGCTAGTAGGATTTGGAGTTTTATTAAATATTGGATTTTTAAACACGTGTACTTTGAAATTAAATTATTTTGATTTTTATTTGCGGAATATGGGTTAGATAGGGTATTACGTCATTAATAATAAGCGCAGCCATATTCTACTTAATTAAGCATGCAAACTTTAGTATGTAAGTACATTTTGTTGATGGGCCTTTAAATTAACATAATTATTAATATTAAAAAATTAGATAAAACCACATTGTTTTTTTTTTTATTTTAATGTATAGTATTTACCTAACGCTCGTTTCTTTTTCCTAATTCTTTGCTGTTTGTATTTTTATGTGCCATTAGCATTAATTAACTTTAGCATATTTGCTGGCCTATGTATAACTTAAGTTTTTCTTTAAGTTAACTCATTAATTGTGCCGTTATTTGCCTATATAAACATTCAGCATAATTTAGACTTAAAATGGGTAGAAAATGCAGGCATGGATAAACATTTACTTATTAGGAAATTTCATATTCAGTACTCTTTTGTTGACTAAAGGTTTTTAGTTTACATAACAATGAGTACAATTTTTTTTCAATTGATTTAAATTAAGGTCCTTTATGTCTCTTGGAAGTTTGTTCAATATTTTAATGCACATAAAATAAGGTCTACCAGCTATTCGCTTAAGACGCGCTTTAGGCAGGCAGGTAGGCAGCAGTGGGTGCATTTTAATGACAAGATTTTTCATTTTATCAGATCATCATCTTTTTTGTCGATCATCATGATCATCATCATGTTTTACGTCCACTGCTGAACATAGGCTTCCCCCATGGCTCGCCAAACAGATCGGTCCCGTGCGATCCAATGCGATCCCGCAACGTTGTCAGCTACTGATTCAGAGTCCCGCGGGAACTTTACACTTTCCTGGGGTGAATGCTAAGCCTATGTTAATAAAGTAATGGTAGCTTAGTGGACCTATGGCCTCTCAGATGGTCGTGGTGTCGAACCCAGGTTCGCAATATTGAGTTTTTCGAAATTCATGTGCGAAATTACATTTGAAATTTACCATGAGCGTTATGGTGAAGGGAAAAATCGTGCAGAAACCTGCAACTGCGAAAAAATTCAATGGTGTGTTTAAAGTTTTCAGTCCACATTGGGCCAGCGAGGGAACAATAGCCCAAGCCTTCTCATTCTTAGAGGAGGCCTGTGCCTTATAGTGGGACGTAATAATGACGTAATAAGGCCAGTAACCAAAAGTTAATTTATAAGGTGTGTATCAAAATTGAAGACGTGAGTGGATGAAGGGGGTATGTCGCATTTTTTTTCATTTTCGGTTTTATGCCATAAATGAAGGTTCTAAGTCATAATGCAACACCGAACGCTATCAGTTCTTATGTTTTTAAAACTATAACAGCTTTAAACCCAGTGTATGAAGGACCTATGTACAAGAATAAATTACGATCTTCGTGAAAGAACGTGCTAAGGGCACATGACTCTAGAAGTGGTTACCAGTTTGCGAGTGAATGTAACAGAAAGAAAGTGTCATGTACGCACTTAGCTCCTTCATCCATGTTATGAGACAAACTTTTATTTTCTCTAATTCTGACATATCCGATATCCCAAAAAAAAGATAACATTAGGTATCAGCTGAAATTTATAAACTCTAATTGCAGGTATTTTTACGAAGAAATTCTACTAAATAAATAAATTTTGTTACAATAAACACCTTCATTTATTTAAGTTCTTTTCTTTGCAGAACAGTTTAAAGGAGAAAGAAGGGGTTATGTACTTTTATAAATAAAAAAATGTTTTTTAAAAGCATTTATTAAAAAAATCAATAGAACAGGCTATTTGGTTGATTTTTATAAAAGTAACAATACCCTATTTAGCTTAAAAACAAAATTACAACGTAAAAGCCTTTAACTGCGATTTACTCGAAATAATGTTTTTGTGACATACCCCCTTCATCCACTCATGTCTTCAATTAAAAACTGGGCGTTAAGCAATACTTCTATCCGCTACCATGCCTAAATTTGAGCTGTCAATTTAGAAAATACAGAACGATGAACTAATACGGAGAGAAACTATTTTCGGAACTTAACTTGAAAATCCTAATTCTACTTTTGCGTCAGTAGAAAAAATATTAATAATAGTAATAATAATAAAAATTTACTAACCAGATAACTATGATCCATCATTTAATATTGTGAAAGCAAGTCTTACTACGGTTTGAAATAAAGTTCAGCGATATTATTATTAATTTTTACTAACATTCTACATTTAATTTTTTAATTAAGTTTAATTTAATTTAATTTTATTATATTGACTAACAATTATGGATCTTTGTTATCTGAAATAAATACAATTTGAATTTTTAAAATTTTTATGATACATAAAAGAGTACAGAGTCAAACTAAAATAATATTTATCATTGGGACTTACGTACAAGCTACCCCTAAATTATTATTAAATTGTATACTTTTGTATATATGCAAAATAAAGAATAAAATAATTCAGTAAAAATACATATTTATTTTTGCTTTTGATGGGTTACTCAGGACGAGCAACAAATAATTAAGCTTTTTGATTATGATGGTTTTTTCCCAAATTCGCTTCCAGAGCCGGAGAGGTTCAGTTTTCAATTTAGACATCAAAAGTAAAAACAACTTAATAAAATACTTTAATAAATCATAATGTAAGTGGCTACTTTCCTAACTAGTCAGTCTTTTAGATTATCAAAAAATATTGGACACGTATTTTTTATTTTGTCAATTAAACAAAAAATTACGAAGATATGGCGCGTTGAAGTTTCGCGTGACGCCACTTGTTCCTACACTTTGTATGCGCGTTTTAGGAACAAGTGACGTCACGCGGAACTTCAACGCGCCATATCTTCGTCATTTTTTGTTTAATTATCAAAAGTAAAATTACGTGTCTAATATTTTTTGATAATGTAAAATACGGACTAATAAGAATTATTATTTTTTTACCTAGGAAACATCCCTATTATTTATAAACAGCAAGCAGCATACTACAAACAAACTATTATTGTCGCTTCATTTCAACTGTGCCCAGCTGTGGGCTCTGAATTAAAATTTTCCCAAACTCTCAAACCTTACTGACATAACGCACACTAAGGTCTATTCGGAATTCGTCAAAATACTCGACAACGAACTACCACATGGCTCGAGTCATTTTTCATCGCCGCACGGCAGTGTGGGTGAACTTGACTTACACTGACACGCTGTGCGAGTGTGCGTGTGCGCCCGCGACGTATTCTGTGCAGCCTTTTTTGTTTGATTGAAGTTTGCTATTGAAAGTTTTGTTGCTTTAGTGTAAATAAATTGATGATGTTGTAGTTCGTGTTGCTAACTGTTTTTTGTTTCCACAGTATAAAGTTTTTATGGAGATTGTTTTTGTGTCCTTGAAATAGATAATGCTATCTCGTTTTCTGATAAAGGTTTAATTTTTGTAGTAAGAAAATCACAATTTTAATTAAGTTATTGTAGTTAGACGGCCGGATAGCCTAGTTGTTAGAGAACCTGACTACGAAGCTTGAGGACCCGGGTTCGATTCCCGGTCGGGGCAGATATTTGTGTGAAAAATACGAATGTCACGTTTAATATGCATACTTAAGTATGTATTTATCTATATAAGTATGTTTATCCGTTGTCTAGTACGTATAGTACCTTACAAGCTTTGCTTAGTTCGGGACTAGGTCAATTGATGTGAATTGTCCCGTGATATTTATTTATTTATTTTATTTAGTTTAAAATGGGTACAGAAAATAATAATTAAATGTGTTAATTTGTACTTTTACAGCCATTATCACCGGAATCATTTGATTCCTGACCCACGCCATAGTGTTCTCGCCGTAAGTGTCAAAAATGAAGTTCTTTGTCAGTATAATGTCACTATGACATTTTTTTGTACGATGATTTCACAATGGATCACGATTGTTCATTAGCAAATAAATAAACAATAACCAACGCAGTCATCCCATACTCATAAGTAAGAGTACATTGTAACTAACGCTCATTCTAAGATCTATCGAGCATCGAACCAGTAACGCCATCTAGAACGATTCGGCTGAACTAGCGAGTTCCACCCACACAAATTAGATGTCGCTAGTGGTGTTATACATAACTTTGGGCACTAATCTATTGTTTTGCCTGGGGAGATTTTGCCTGTTTAATATATTTTTTTTAGACTCTGACCAGTAAAAGCTCATAGATGCTAGAAAATAGCGGTAAATTAAAAAAAATCGGCGTGTTCCAACACCGTGTATAGTTTGAAAAAACGATTGCGATACTCGTGAATAAAAAAAAAATTTTTATTTCATCATCCTATCCATAAGTATACGTCCCACTGCAGGGCACAGGCCTCCTCTCAGAATGAGAGGGCTTGGGCCGTAGTTCCCACGCTGGGCCAGTCCAGATTGGGAACTCAACATACACTATTGATTTTCTTAATTTCTCAGATGTGTGCCGGTTTCCTCACGATGTTTTTCTTAAATTGTTGCTATTTAAAAACTTTGAAATAGATCTCAGAATCAGCTTCCATTAGCCAGAGACTAAGAATTCTTGTAGAAATTAGTTTTTTGACTATTGTGATTTTTTTTTTAACTTTTACCTACTTAAAAGAGTTTTTTCAATCATCTAAGTCGAGTTACCAAACATTTAAGTACATTAAGAATCTACTGATGAGGCTGATATGTGACATTAAGTTGGATTAAAAAAAAAAGAATCTACTGAAAATCAGATATCTAAAATATCTCCTTTTTACCTATACTTGAAATTACACAAAAATTTCAAAAATGTGACACAAATTTCAAATCACTAAAAATTCAAGTATAGTCTTAAAAATAGTCTATCGAAATTGAATAGAAAGTAATATTTAAATAGGTAGAACACCTTTCCTAACCGCCCATTAAGAGATATCTGTCAAAAAGTTGCCAAGTTTTTTTAACTGATCAAGTCAGTACATTAAGTATTTAAGTGCAATTACTAATTTAAATAAAGAAGTGCCCTAACCGTTGCGAAGTGATAAAGACCTGCCCAACATGCAACCCATGCAATTAATTATGATAAAAACTTCGCGTCTAACGGTTCTTCAAAAAAACATGATAAAAAACCAGGAAGATTCCCACACTGCGAACTAAGACAGACATGAATTTGCATACGATTGTATCATTAATTTTTCAAATGCCCTTTCTTTTCCTGATCGCCCTTTACAAACCTGAAAAGATTTAGTATAATAAGAAGCCATTAAAATAAAAGATTAAGTAGACGATTTGCATATGGCCTGTGAGAAAGAGTATCTCAAGGGACAACGCTAGGTCGACTCTTTTAATGTATGCACATTAGACAATACAAAAATTGTTTTTATGTTCATCACTCTCTCATACATCGGTTTTTTCGCTATTTGTTTTTTACATTCAACTTCGCACGAAGATTTGCATATCTGGTTTAAGTCGCCCTTCTCAAAATTTGCGTACGGTTTTGCATATTAAAGTTCAAGACTGTCTTCCTGAGTATGTCTGTTTACTTTGAGCTTTATTTCAGAGACAGTGGAATTTTTAATTTGATTCACTAGTTTGGGGTCAGGCTTTTTTTCTTCAGTAATAATTGTGCTTGTATTGTTAGTATCATTAGTGATGCTTTTGGTATCGTGTGAGTTTTTTTACCTTTTGTGTGATATTGAATAATTAAAGTAAGAAAAGGAGTGTCCCCACAGGTTTTTTATATACACGGAATCCAGTTCTGATGCGCTAGTCATCGTTTCTTTATTGTTTGGTGAATATTTAGCAGTATTCTAAGGAGCTTGATTTTGGGTGCTTTATTTTTTATGGAACAAAACATCTGCCGGATCGTAATTAAAAAAAAGACTGTGAGAATGTGGGGACGTCCGCATTAATTTGGTGTATTGTTTGTGATTTACCGTTATACTGTTTCGATAACCGCCATTTCACTAGTACGTCACAAACATAACTAGTTCAAGTATTTCTTTCTTTATAGAATCGATAATTTTATCGTTACGTGCAATATAGTTTTTCATTTATTTCTGCGGCTACGCTCTCTTTATAAAACTCCATGTCCCGGGAAAATTTGTCATAACTTGTCCTTGGAAGCTTACAACATTTTTAAGCTCTAGGTCTCAGTAGTTTGGGCGTTGATATCTCAGTCAGACAGCTTTTATTTTTATATATAGAGATGTGACTCTCGTTGCGCATTTTTAACTGATTTTGATTTATTTTCTGTAGATAATAATATTATATTTCCTGACCTAAAGATACAAAAGCGACCCCTATCAGATTTTCTTCAACCCAATTACCAATCGAACGATTAGGGGATACAATAACACAATTGCTCTTTTTCATAAGCGGTGCATGCGCAAGTAACCCTATCGTAAAATATTAAATTTCATCAATAACGGGTCATGCGACAATCATAACTTGTAGAGTTATTGATTATTGATCACAATGGACGCGTGCGCCGGTAGATTTTCTATGAAACCGGATATTTTTTGCCCTGACCATGATAGCTGTGATTTAGTGCGGCGGTTTCCGTTTGACTGTCATTTTCATGCTAAGTGGTTCTAGTTTTTCCAACTTTTCTTGCTTCATTATTGATTTATTCAGTTGTCTTGCACGGTATCGTTGTTTATTTTGTGTTTGAAAACATTATTTTCTCTTGGATTTTTTATGTCTACTCATACCACCAGTAGCAGAATTAAAGCGAGTAATAGGTAGGTACAGTGTATCTCTATCCTACTCAATGTAAACAAATTTTTTCTGATTATTTAATACGTTAGTTCATTTTATTATGTCTATTTAAGTAAGAATTTGTTTATCACTATCTCGCGGGAATCACACAATTTTCTACGATAAAAAATAATCTATGTCTTTCACCGGGACTTAAACTATCTCCACATCAAGTTTCATCTAAACTAATTTGGACATTATTGCATGACTGAGAAATAAAAATGTAATCATCTTCACTTTTCTTTAATTATCTCTCAATTAATTAATGTTCATTATTGATCATTATCAACTTGTTATCTTATCTTTTCTTAGAATATTCATTCTTTAAAGAAGTAAGTTACATCTCACTTCATCACTTTTACCACCCTTTGTTTTAAAATAAACAGCTGCTTTAAAATCTTCACCCTTCTCTTCTCAATGCATCATTTTGTCTGCTGGTATGTCTGCCCTTTTAGCCTATTATAGGATTATTGGGTATTGATCCTTTGTCAGAAGCGCGAAAGGGTTTAAGTACGTCTTGTTACCATTTTTCGTTTCATAAGCTCTTTAGTATTGTTGAAGTGATGTGGTGAAGTATTGGAGGTATTGATTGTATTCATATTGTAATTGTGGGTAGTTCGTAATTGTGTTTGAAGGTAAATACGGAATTGTTAGAAGCATTTAAGATTGTTTTATTATTACTGACGTGTTAATGAAGAGCAAGTGTTAAATCAACACTTAATTAGTGGAACTGGTTCTAAAAGTTGAGATTGATTTGATTGAAAAGGGTTTACTGGTTATTTTTGTTATATATGTCTCGACTGTAATGAAGCAATCAAACGTAATTACAATCAACTGTTAAGCAGAAAAACCATTGAATGATTTGTAGATGAGAAAAACAGTTAAAAGCTAAAATTATCGTTACTACATATTTGTATACAATCAACATCGCAGTAGATAAACGTTCCATTGCAGGGCATAGTTTCTTCTTAAACATTGGGCAATTTCACACACGCAATATAAATACCTGGCAGCAGTGTACAGATTTTCTCGCGATGTTTTACGGTTACGTAAAATGCTCATGGTCAATTTCAAATATAAATTCGCACATTAATTCCGAAAAACTCAGAGATGCGAGCCCGAGCTCGAACCCACAACGCCCTGCTTGAGAGGCTATTAGGTTAAACCTAAAAAAAATTTCAAAATATTCATTATAAGGCGAACTTGCACAGGCCCGAGTTAATTATCTACATCCGAGTTAAGTGCTAACGTAGAGCTAAGAAGTGTCAAAAAGTATGAAACTGTCATCCTTAACCCAGGGTTAACGATTTTTTTTTAACCTTAGACCGTGCAAGTGGCCCTTAGTTTACTAAGGCCGGCTTGCGTGGACCTGGGTTAGCTACTTAACTCCGAATTAACGGCTAACCCAGAGTTATCGATTTAATTTTTTAACCCTGAACTGCGCAAGTGGCCCTAACATACATATAAATATAAAAATCAGATGATCCAAAAAAAATTAAATTAAGTCATATTGACATGATAATTGTGAAAGATAATGTTGAATTCCGGATTTTTGGCCTCCAATTTTCAGCGTTTCTTTTTATACCGAATCAGTATTTTGTACATCAGATTGACGGTATAATGGAAACGTTTTAATGGTTAAATTTGCATATTATAATGCTTTCTTCATATTATGGTCTATTTAATAAAACGCTCCATCACTTTTTGATACGACAGTGTCTACAAAACCGTTATCCAGATCATTAGCAATACTTCCTAGTTCCCATGATGAAACCTCTAGAGCATGCAAATTACCTTAATCCTTCAAATCTCCATACATTTCTACCGCATCCTCAGATTTGGCAATGACAAATTACTTCGGCCATCGGGGATCTTTCTCACATACAAATATAAGGAGCCATCTGCTAAAAGGAGTTAATGTTTTATTCAGTAATTGACATCCATTTGATTTGTCATGCAAAAATAGTGCATTATGATTGTGCATGTTGACATAATACCATCAATCTGGTGTTTGATTTATGCGAAGGGTTGTCGATGTTGAAATCGAAATAAAATTAATCGATATACCTTGATACCAAAGTTAAACTTACTCGTATATGTATGATAAAAGTATTATTGAATCTTTTTGCAATTCTGATGCTTCAGCATGTTTTTTTTTTTTGGTTTTTAATTGTAATTTTTTTTTTCACTAATGCCTTTTTACGAGATCTGATATTAGAAACGTTTTCCTATTTACCTATACCTTAACCCTTAACACATTTTTATTGTGTGTTGTGTGTGTATTCATAGTGTAGTATTTTCTACAGTTTTTCAATAAGTTAGTAATATTTTGTCTTTTCTAGACTAGAAACAAAAAGGCGTTTTATAACATCCTTGGTAGTCAAAATCTTACGATTTCAAAACATAATAAATCCTGTTTTTGTTGTACTTAATAGGAAGCAAACAAGCAGGGAATTCACTCGATAAAAACCAACCACCGTCGCTCATGGACACCATGGACACGGAATTACGGTGCAAAGCCGGCCCTTTGAGAAAAGAGTAAGTCCGTATTTTTAATATTCCTAAGTTGTAATCTATGGGATCTCTTGGTTTCCCATAACTTAATAAGTCATTGTATTATTCTTCATGATCAACGTTAGTCATACAGTGATTTATTTCAAAAACAGTATTTTTTTTAAATGCCATGTTATCTAGTAGAATGCAGTAAGTTAGGTTAGGTTTGTTTAATAACAATTCCGAAAAAATACCGTTTCAGAAATAAATCTCTTTACGACTAACGTTGATTATGGAGAATGATACATTATAACTTGTTAAATTATGTGAAACCAGAGAGACCCTGTAATCTATATCCCTCAGTTTTAATCTTATGCCATTTGCCCCAAAGACGCGCTAAGATTTTTTTTCCATTTGCTGAAATCTGGGAGCTTGCCATCTTCGGTAAGCTATAAAAACCATCAGTGGCTAACAGCAACAGACCCTCCAAAGAAAATCCATTTGCTACGGCAAATAATAAAAGTACGTTAATTTTACCAGCTTCATTTGCTATACTTACCAGGAGGAGCCGGACATAACTCATATGCACAATTAATTAGTGTGATACCTAATAAATATTTTTGATTTTTTGATTTTCATCGACATTTCTCCCCAAACTATCGACACCTGCCACCCCTATTGTAGGATTATCTAAGACCTCACAAAGCACCACCGCAACGCTTGTTACTGCGCACACGCATTGTCATTGTAATTCTGTGTTTAACCTGCCCCTACTGTAAAAGGGTTAAGTCAGTAATTTACTATTTCTTGGAATACGCGGCGTGCTATCTCTGTCATTAAACCATCATCATCATCATCCCAGTCTCCACTGGAAGGCACAGGCTTCTGAGAATGAGAGGGCTTGGGGCGTAGTCTCATGGTGATTCCGCACATAATTTCCGAAAAACTGAGACGTGCTTGAGATTTATATGGGGAGTTGCTAAGGTATATAAAAGCCAGCACTTTTTATGTAAATTAATTTACTATTTTTAGAGAACTTCGATTTTTTAAGTAGTCACTCTTTAGAGCCCCCTGATAGTTTAGTTGGGCTCTTTATTTAGTATAAAGATGTATGTAAGTGCGCACACTATATCGGCCGACACCGAATCGTTAGAGTGTGCGCACTTGCGTACCGTCAAGGATATTAATTCACGAGCCACAATGGAACCTTTTCAAAGGAAAAGTCATTACTATTTTCCTTGTTAATTAATGCTATGTCACTATGACGTTTACTGTGAAATGGTTCCATGGTGGCTCATGAATAAAAGTCCTTGACCGTACATCTTTATACTGATTAAAGAGCCCAACTAAACTATCGACCGATAAAAAGTTTGCTGTCTGCGGTGGCTCTTATTTTATATGCGATATGTCAATAACATATTCTAGTTTAAATAGAAATAATGAAACAACAACCCTTCGTATTTTATTTTTTAATCCATAATTCCAGACGAGTTGCGTGGAACCCTTGTAAGCGGATTGCGGTTACACCAAGAAAGTCAAACGTCTCAGTAACCACATGTAAAACGGTTTGGGTTTGCGTATGTTTTCAAGCTTAATTATTCTATTATAATAATGAGTTGAGTGCTATTTTTGAATAATTCTCTAGCTAACTATAAATTGAAAATTTTAAAAACCCCGGACGCAGTTTGGTCACAAATATTTTGGAAATAAAATGCGTCTAAGATCCTTTCCGTAGCTAGCAAAAGAGCTGATAACTTTGAAACGACTGAACCAATTTCGATTAAACATGTCTAAGAACCTTTGCCAAGAAACCAGCTTTCAAATAAAAAAAACCGCATCCGAATCAGTCCACCCATTTAAGAGCTATGATGCCACAGACAGTCAGACAGACGCACACACACATAGCGGTCAAACTTATAACACCCCTCTTTTTGTGTCAGGGGTTAAAAAACCAGAAAAGGCATGGTTAGATCATCATTTATCATTTCAGCCGAAAGACGTCCACTGCTGAACATTGGCCTCCCCCAAGGCTCGCCAAACAGATCGGTCCTGCGCCATCCGCATCCAACGCGTTCCCGCAATTATATATTATATTATGTACTCTGTGCCGCAACCTTAACCAGGTCGTCGCTCCATCTTGTTGGAGGCCTACCGACACTAAGTCTTCCGATCCGTGGGCACCTACTCGAGGACCTTTCGACCCCATCGGCTGTCAGTTCTACGAGTGATATGCCCTGCCCACTGCCACTTGAGTCTGGCGATTCTTCGAGCTATGTCGGTGACTTTAGTTTTTGCGCGGATTTCATCATTTCAAATGCGATCCCGCAGAGAAACTCCGAGCATAGCCCTCTCCATCGCCCTCTGAGTGATTTTGAGCTTTCTTATGAGGCCCATATGGTGGCTCAGTTCAGTTGGTTAGAGCACCGATACTCAACCCTTATGGTGGCCGTTCAAAAAAGGGCCAAGTGCCAGTCAGATGCCTTCGGATTCCTTAAACTTAAGCAATTTAAAATAAAAATGTACTTTTATGACAACTAAAGTTATGTTGTGCATCGGTAGCTATCGAAAGTTATGATTGTGAACACTGTTTTTCTGAATTTCCAACTTCGAAACAATACAATCCTAATTTCAAGAATCATTTCATGAATCAGAGCTTTAGCGACATAAAATAACGAAATGCAATTATAGCCGGTTACCTTATTTAAAACCGGTAGTAAGAATATCGGTAACGATCCCTCCTTTATCAAACGCGTCACAATCACTTCGCTGTGACTGCGGACTAATTTATGAGACTCAAGGGGATCTGTATGAAAACATGTGATCTTTTGAAGAAAATGTGGTTTGCGGCGGCCAAGCTGCTTAAGATTGTTTGATACGTGTATCTTAAGAGCTCTCTTGAGCGGGGTAGACAGACTTGAATCTTTGAAGGAATAGTGTATTTATACCGTACAGTTAAAAAGCTACCTATACAACTAGCTGTTGTATAAAAAAATAACCTACGACCTATACTCAGCTCTAACAAATATAGACAAAAAGTTTTATAAAAACCGGTCAAGCCGTTTCGAAGGAGTTCAAAAGGCTATTCATTCGAATTCTTCGATAAAGTCAAGTGGGGGTATATTAATAGTCCCTTACCCTCTCTATTAATTCACGTCAACCTCAGGAGGGCGACGTATTCAATGTGCATGGTGATGACGCCATTTTGGAAGTCAAATTTTAAACCAGCTAGTTAGGACCGGAGTTGACTTTAAGTTATCTTTAACACTCTTCGAATTAACTCTCTTCTAGAATGATTGACTCTCTCTCTCTCACACACACACACACACACACACACACACACACACACACACACACAAAATAAACACGCGACGTCTACAAGAGCTATGATCACATAACATAGGTAACTGATAATAAAAGGAATAGAAATGTCCGCGCGCTAAAAATGCGACCTACAAACTCATTCTTTTTTTTGATTATCTTATTTCTTAATTCCTTGTATGTGTGCTGCTTTTGGACATTTAATTATTATTGTATTGATTATTGACTTTATTTATTGTATGTAATTTTGGACCTATGTTGTTCTTAAATAAATGAATTATTATTATATTATTATAATACTTACATTTTGTTCATTTCAAATGCATTGACACTTTATTTTCATATTTTTGTGTAATTTTCTTATTTATTATCTACTGAAGCAGATTGACATAAATCTATGCATGGAACTGTGATGGTAGTTGGCGTGGCCTGGCGTATGTTAGGTTACTTTTTTTTGTTATGGCCCAAAAGGGTAAAGGAGACTGGCCCATGCCTATTTGTTAGTGTTGTAATTTTTGTGTTTGTTTTTCTTCTGAGGTTAAAATTTGTATCAGTTTCACTTTGATTAATTATGTTTTTTTTAATGTATGATGGCCTGATTCTCCCAACGGAAGATCAGCGCCATTCGCCAGGCAGTTTGATGACTTAGGACCATTTCGTGACTTTCGATTTTTCTCCTTTTGTTTTATTTCTCCATGTTGTCAGGAATAAATGTTTTCTTTCTTTATTCCCTCAATAAAGCGATACGTAAAATATCTATTATCTTATAAATGTGTTAGAGCATTTTTTTAACGAATAGAAAATAATATAAAACACATGATATTAAAAGACAACAACAATAATAAATTAATACTATAACTATAAATAAAATAAAACTAACTTAAACTTAAACTAAATAAAATTAACAAAAGGTTCCCCCCGCGGCATGGACCCTAAGACACTGGCAGCATTACCTCGCTGTATAGCAATGCTGATACGTTGTGCGAGGTAGCTGCCAGCTCTTTGGTCTCCTGTAGTGTCACAAAGCCGTTTACAAATATCTTTGTTAAGACTTTTTGCGTTGGAGCCCCACGGACCAAAGGTCTCAACTCCGAATGGAACAAAGTTGTATTCAGAGCCAAAACCTTTGTATTTATTTTTCTTAAGCTTTTCTGCCGCTTCTGCTGCTGCACCAGCTTGATTTGCTGTTCCGCGGACGTGGGACGGAGCCAGTGTGTCTACACAAGTAGCGTCCCACACTAGCACACGACCCAATTTCCACGGAATCAATGACATTCCGTCTGGTCTCTTGCCATCATCTCTGGCGATGCCCGATGGCTCCAGTAGCGCAGGCACATTGACGGTGGCAAGAGAGCGACGGATAATGTCATTGAGAGCAGAGTGTCTAGAGAAGCGGCCCGAGCTCTTCTGGCACGAAAGGCCGTGGTGTCCCAGCGCGTCGACCTCAAAGCCGCAGGGTATTTATGGGCTGCTCTTATAAATTACTTTTACCGATTTCACGATAAGGACGTTTAAACTTTAAATCGGTTAAAGCGTTAACTTTTGATGCAGTAATTAACTTGGGTAGCGTTAAAACGCTATATAAACATTAAAACTATTACAAAGGCTAAGTACATGGAAAATTGGCGACTTCCCCCCACTTAGGAACAGTGTAAGTCATATTCAGTCGCCGGAGAATATCGAATATTGGGGTTCAATAATAGTGAACCCTTATGAACTGAATTTTTCTAATTTAGCATAAAATGACTAGGGGCTAGTGACATAGCCTGATGAATTTTCTAGTTTAGTTTTCTAGTCAACGAAAAATAATTATTTATCTTTTGACTATACCTTTTTTTAGTTAAAATTATTTCAAATGGGAAACCGTAAAAATAAATTCGAGAAAAGGTTGGTACGGCCGTCCCTTTGTTTTGCTCGACTTTGCGGGGGCACTGCCCCCAGATGCGTAAATGAATAAATAAATATTACGGAACAATAATTGACACCAATGAAACTAGTCCCAAAGTAAGCAAGGCTTGTTTTATAGGTACTAGGCAACGGATAAACATACCTACTTAAATTATATACATCCATCTTATTATTGTATACATCCATCTTATTATTGTATACATCCAAGACTCGAGAGCAAACATTCGTATTTTTCATAACTAATAACTACCCCAAAATTGAACCCGGTCGTCAAGGGAGGTAACATATCCGAGATTGATAAAAACTTCTTGTAAATTCTTTGTACAGAATCCTCTAACCTTTAAGTAAAAACTTACCCTGTTGTTAATTTCAGTTAATAATTAATTGCAAGCAGACTGTTGATAGTGACGCTTAACGGCCACAAATGAAGATTGTTATAAAACGCTAAATTACTAACGTGCGCACGCGCAGAGCCATGAAACGAGCGGCGCCACGAGCGGAGCGGACGGCGGGAGCGGTTGTCAAATTATTGTATTTAGTTATGACATACAACCGTTAACAACCGCTTTAGCCTAGTTGGTAGTGACCCTGCCTACGAAGGAAGAGGTCCTGGGTTCAAATCCCGGTAAGGGCATTTATTTGTGTGAAGACCACGAATATTTGTAATAGAAATAGAAATAGAAATATTTATTGCATAAACTGTGAGGAGTGTACAAAGTCGACATGTAGTACAAAGTATCAACAGCTACCCGTTACGGGCATAGGTTCCTGAGTTATGGATGTTTTTTATGTATTTAAGTATTTATTTATCTATATAAGTATGTCTATTGTCGTCTAGTACCCATAGTACAAGCTTTGCTTAGTTTGGGACTAGGTCGATTTGTGTGAGATTGTCCCCTAATATTATTTATTTATTTATTTACATTGCTGTTTTCAAGCTTGCTTGTTGCTTGTTTTTGCTTGTTTTTTTGTGTTGGCTGCTGGTAAGCAGTAATGTGTCAGCCCACGAAAACGCGAAAATTAAGATTTGAATACGAAACTGTACTTTATTGTCTCCTCTACATATCATAAAATACGAGTTATATGACTGTTATGCTAAAATTTGTGAGTATGTGTTACTTCTTCACGCTAAAATGGCTCGACGGATTTGTATAAAACTTGGTACGCAAATAGCTTCATATCTAGAATATCATGTATTTTTAGCAACATTCGAAGTGCCTAAAATTTTTTTTAATCTTTGCTGTGGGCCCTATGTTTCTATTGAGGGATAAAAAGGATACATTACCATCATCATCACATTTTTTTATCACACTACAGGTAGATACGAATGATATTTGAAGCAAGAAATCGTCAATTCAGATCGGAGTTATTTCCAAGCCTCTTAGTTTATGGCCCACCATAATATATTTGCGCTGGCGACAACTCTTTATAATTGCGTGCGCATTCACCTGCCTGACTCTACACGATAGCCATGGTTAGCGTTTTGTTATAGTTAACTAAAGAAGATTTTGATCATCATCATCACCATCACACTTATGTCTTATGTATGCCACTGCTAGGCTCAGGCGTCCTCTCAGATTTAGATGGTTTGGGTACTTTGGGTTGTCATCCCAAGCGGACCCACTGCGGACTGGGATGTTTAAATACCTAGAGATAAACTACGATAACATGTCCCGCCTCTCCAAAATTCAAGAAGTCTTCAATGTATTTGTGAAAGTTTTTTTATTCAACAGGTTAAAATCAATAACAAACATAATAAAACTTAAACTATAAATAGAAAATTTGGCCTAAATCGCCGTCAATGGGCAAGGTGCCCAGAAGGCTGGCCGTGTTTCCTCGTTGTATAGCGACACTTATTCGCTGTGCGAAATAGTGGCCAGCCCTCTGGTCGCCCGAAAGTGTTTATAAAGCACCACCAAAACTTTCAACGCATGTGTGCGTGCTGAGACAGCAATCAAACAAAATCAGATTACTTACTACATACACACTCTTTCGTAAGGATGTGACATAACACATTTAAATAGTAATTTGGAGGGGCGGGCCATGTTAACGTAGTTTATCTCTACACTTTGATTGTTTCTTAGCAATTCAAATGCACGCGTGGGAACTACGGCCATGCCCAGCATTGGGAAAAAAACAGGCTGGCATGATGATGATACCGTGCAAGCCCAGAGTTTTGCACACTTTTAACTAAGTCATTATACAAATTAACAATTCAACGACAGCGGTTAACTGCGAACAGCTCACCCCCTTGCGTTTGACGACGACATTAGCGACCTCTGTAGGCTGGGTGCTTTTATTAATTACCAACCACATCTTATTTAAATTATTAAGCAAAAGTTTGTAAGGATGGATGGATGTGTAGATGTTTGTTACTTTATAAATTAAATTTGGCATACAGATAGTTTATAACCTGAATTAACATATCATCATCCCAGCCTATATACGTCACACTGCAGGGCACAGGCCTCCTCTCAGAATGAGAGGGCTCGGGCCGTAGTTCCCACGCGGGCCCAGTACGGATTGGGAACTTCACATACACCATTGAATTTCTTCTCAGGTGCATGCAGATATCCTCACGATGTGTTCTTTCACCGTAAAGCTCATGGTAAATTTCAAATATAATTACATATAATATTAAACTAGCTGACCCGGCAAACGTTGTTTTGCTATATTTATAAAATAGCTTACGACCTATTCTCAGACCTACCGAATGTGGAGAAAAAAGTGTCATAAATATCGGTCAAGCCGTTTCAGAGGAGTTCGATAACAAACACCGTGACGCGGGATTTTTATATATTAGACTAGCTGTTGCCCGCGACTCCCCCCGCGAAGAATAGGGGTATAAAAATAACCTACGACCTATTCTCAAACCTGCCGAATATGGAGAAAAAAGTTTCAAAAAATCGGTCAAGCCGTTTCGGAGGAGTTCGATAACAAACACCGTGACACGAGATTTTTATATAAATACTAGCTGATGCCCGCGGCTTCGCCCCGTTGTATTTTTTTTAAATTTCTTTCATAAGAACCTTCTCCTGACAAAACAAAAACGCAATAAAAAAAGAATTATTCAATTTGGTGCAGTTGATCGGAAGTTATGCGCTTAGCAACACATTCAGCGATTCATTTTTAAATTACGTAATAGATAATAGATTAGAAGATAATATTCCGCAGCTCCCCGCAGCTTTCTGAGAGGAGGCTTGTGCCCAGCACTGGGACGTATATAGGCTGGGATGATGATGATGATGATGATGATGAGCTCCCCTATGTATTTCCATAAATTAACTATACTTTCACACCAAATAGAGAGCAATAAATACGCCATGACACAAATGACCGGAAATCAAAGACATCTTACGCCATGAAAAATTGACAACCATAAGGCTGACCGACCAAAATCATGATCACGCCACTCAAAATACACCTTTAACATAAAGGAACAACGCATAAGTTGCAGTGAAAACTTTTGCAAGTCAATGCGGAACTGCGTTAAGTTACCAAGTTCCATATATCGCTGGGATGATTCGTATGCAGGTGGTAATAGAGGTGGTTTTGTATTGGTTTGAGTTAGTTGGTAACTTTGTGTAAGTTATGGGATACTTATGGGAATGGTGGAAATTTGTAAGATGATTTTCTTGGGTCTAATGTTTTTGTCTTGGGGTACTGTTATTGCAAATTCACTATGGGTTTGGGGAATTGTTCCTAAACGGTGAAGAAATTTGTATAAGGGTGGACACTAATAGTTGGATATCACGGGACAGTTCACACCGTCTGATCTAGTCCCAAAGTAAGCAAAGCTTGTACTAGACAACGAATAAACATACATACATAGATAAATACTTAAATAAGTACATATTAAACACCCAAGAAATACCTAAACAAATGTCTGCCCTGACGCGGGAAACGAATTTAGGACCTCAAGTTTCACAGTCAGGTTCTGTAACCACTAGGCCATTTGGTCGTCAAACCTACTGAGTCTTAGACCACCAAGAACATACGTTCCTCTATTTAGGTAAAAAGTTACTCTATTTCAATGAACTAAGAACTCTAACGCGTGCAAACTACAGTGGTTTGCCAATGACATTTATTTTTGAATTTGGAACGCCGCCTGCAACAATGGTAATGAGCTGGCCACTCATCAAAATTCAATTCGTCAACTTGAAGTAGCGTTTGCAGAAAAAAACAAAATGGGTAATAAAATAAACAATTCGTACTTATTAAAAAAAAATATTTTATACAGTGCGCAATTCAACTAGTGATATAATCACAAGTCAAACAACGCACTGAGTATTCAGTACAAAGTAAAGTGCCAGCAAAAAATAAGTTTGTAGGTAGGTACTTGACGAAAAATTCTATGACAAAAAAGTCATGAAACTACCGTGAGACTCACTCATAGTGAGAATAAACGGATCACTCACGTCTTAAAACGAGATTAACTCGACATGTTTCGGGCTAATCCGTAGCCCTTCCTCTCGGAGTCGCGACGTGACGTGACTGATCCGTTTATTTTCACTATGGACAAAAAGACATTTTTGCGTGTCAGAGATTTACAGACTTTTCTTTACTTGTGTAGTAAGACAATGTTACTAATTCTATGGGAGCAGTATACCTTATTGGTTTTTATTCTCACACTTTTTGTATGAAAATATACATATTTTCAAATGTTGTCATCATCATCATCATTTCAGCCTATTTTCGTTGCACTGCATGGCACCTCTCAGAATAAGAGGGCTTTAGGTGTAGTTCCTACAAGGGTCCTTCATACACCACTGAGTTTCTTCGCAGATGGATGGAGAAATTCCTCACGATTTTTTCTTTACCGTGAATCTTTAAATTTGTAAATCCTGAAAAACTCACGAGGTGCGCGCCTGGGGTCGAACCCACGAGCCTCTGCTTCAGAGGGCATAGGCCACCACGGGGATACCTCGGGTTTTTGTTTATTTATTTATTTATCCACGAATAAAAAATTACAGCATTAGAGCAAAAAAAAACAATGCTCTGTAAAATTCATAAATACAAAATTAGGGATTTTTGAAAGTTGTCTTCGTCGCTTCCCTAAAACGATGGAACACCACACCCTCCGGCCAGAAATCGGAGCCCAGGAACATCTTGCTTGGCAGGCACTTGGAGTCTAAATGAGCTGAAGTTATTAGCCCTACGAGGCTCGAGCGGGTAGATGATGATGATATAATGCTAATTCTGTAGTTGTTCGTAGAGATAAACTACGGTAACATGGCCCGCCCCTCCACATTACTATTTCAATGTGTTTAGTCACATATATACGAAAGATTTTTTATGTAGTAGTATCTGCTTTTGTTTGACGGCTGTCTCAACACGCACACATGCGTTGAAAGTTTTGGTGTGCTTTATAAATACTTTCACAATACATTGAAGACTTCTTGAATTGTGGAGGGGCGGGCCATGTTATCGTAGATTATCTCTATATTAGAATGCATTTTTATTTAATTAATAATTCAATTGTGTTGCTATCGCTACATCGCCCAGTATGGCTTACAATTAATTCCCTATCAACTGTTTTTGCGACACTTGGCAGACGCGTCTTTAAACGTATACCGTCACTATTTTAAAAATGGTCGTATCTCAAATCAATATGTAAACTAAACTGAACCTTGAAGCACACAAAGTAAAGTCCACAAAGGTATATGTTCGAATTTGAGATACGAGTTTTTAAGTGGTCATTAATTCATTTTGTATTATATTATGCTATGACATCTGCACGTCAAGTAAGTGGTAACTTTGTAGCTATAGTCGTCCCTTTCGTTTTGATGTCGTAAAAAAGGATGGAGATAGTGAGTGTGTATAAATGGCAAGTTAGTTATAAAGGCACAAGTATTAAAAGGTTAATACCGTCCAATGCTAATAAAAAAATACTCTATTATAAAAAGGTTATATTTATCTGAGAAGTAATTTTGAAGTAGTTTTAAACAAGTAAATGAAAAAACACAACTTGTTTTGGAGGACTAATAAATCGTGGGACGATTGACACCAATTGACCAAACCCCAAACTAAGCAAAGCTTGTACTATGGGTATTAGATAACGGATAAATTAAAATTAAAATTAGAAGAAATACAGTACAGTTACAGAACGAATAAGTTTGCCAGTTTTCGAATATTTAAAATAATTATCTCTTTGCAAACTTTATTTATTACCCTTTTAGGATTTTGCATAGAAAATTAAATATTAGGGGACAATCTTACACAAATCGATCTAGTCCCAATCTAAGCAAAGCTTGTACTATAGAAACACACAACTTACACATAACTGCTCGATAACAGGGTTAAAATTTATTTGTACCAGTGTTCATTTCATTCATTTTAGTTTGACCAATCATTAATACTCTGATAAACAAAATGCTAAGCTGAGTCCTTCCCAGGGTGTCAAGTTATAAATTTCATTAAGATCGGTTGAGTAATTTAAGTGTAAAAGCGCAACAAACAAAAAACTCACATTCGCATTTATAAGCCCGCACTTACACTAGTAAATTTTTTTGTAAGTTGCAACTTACAAAAATTACATTACGAGTATATTACATTTCCGCGCTCAGACGACTACATCCAACTTGTTTGGTTCATGGCCTCGCAATGTAATTAATGCAACTTACGTAATTTTCCTTACTAGTGTAAATATTTACACTTGTATTGGGCTAATGTTACATTTACTTCAAAACGTGAAAGCTGCGGCATTTAGCATTATTTAAAGAATTCCCTTCTATTTAAAAAAAACCTGACTGTAGCCTACAATTTCGATCCCGTTAATTACAATAAAAATGATACCCCAAAAACCTCTTACTACCCGCAAAATAGAGTCCAAAATGTCATGACAGGTTTCCGTCATCGTCAACCTTTCTAATCAAAACCGGGGCCCGAAGAATGTCATTACAAAAGTCCGGGATGCCGGAGCGCAGACGGACGGACAAAAAGTCGAATCGGTTAATACTTATTCGGTTTGTGTAAATTTCGGGATTCCTGACTCGCGTCATTTCGCTTTGGTTTTCGCCGGTGGTCAGTGATCGGCAACTATTGGCAACTATTGGATGATGTTTTTTTTAATTATAGTACCTACTAGATTGCACCTGTGGATTGAACCTCAATGCAAATTGAAAATCCATCTTTATTCTTCTGTTATAAAGCAAAAATGTAACATTTCAGCATTCTTGGTCCGAGGCTACGGGCTGGGCGTTGATGAGTCAAGTCAGGCAGAATTTTTCTTTTTATAAAATAATATTCAGAAATTCTTGTGATGATTGGTAGTTATAAGTTATTCTATAAGTGTTTGCCTCAATTATTAATATTATTTTTTAACAATCAGACTTCAATTATTGAGAACTGCTGAATTCTTTAATTTTTCTTTGGAAATGAGTGTCGCTGATATCAAAGGCAACACATACCTACATAATACTAAGAAATCGACATTTTTAACATAACGTCCACCGTCTCTATGTTGAATTTTTTCTTTCTTTTTTTATTAAAAAATATCCTTCAGGGTAAAAGTGCCAAGAATTCCATACTCCAAATAATTCGGAGCTCAAAAACCATTCCTCAAACAAAACATTGCTAGCATCAAAATAAATAAGCCATTTTTCACTATTCTGTAAACATTAATTCGCATCCATTATCAACAAATCCATTCAATATAAATAACAAACACCAATTTATTCGTCCGTCAATTGGTTCCGAAATTTTATAAGCGTCCAACGAGATCAAAAATTTTATAATTATAATTGATTTGTTATAAAATGGTTGCCGACACCTGACGAGCCACACATCGGCCCTTTTTAGACGCCGAAACTCGCTGACGCCAAAATATTTAACGGTACAGTAAAAAAAAGATTTGATTGCAAAAGGAAAGTGGAACTGTTAAAAATGTAACCAAAAGTTGATGTGTCGTTTTATCCTCCTGAGGCCCACGAAAATATTGTTTCAATGAACTTTAAACTTTATGTCACTTATGATATTATGAGTGAGTTCGGCATTAGAAGTAAGTCCTATATAAAGGACTAATTCTAAAGTGACATTGAACTCACTCAGAAGTGACATAAAGTTTAAAGTTCATTGAAACAATATTTTCGTGGGCCTCAGGAGGTTAAAGGTGTTGAGTTGGAGGAAATTATAATTATAAAGAACTAAAAATTAGTTCGTGTGCTCTGCGAAGCCCTCGGCCTCTATGGAGGCTATGCGAGAGTACTAGTAATAATAATAAAAAAAAATTATAGTCTTATGGCATACTTTTGCACTAACGTGCTTCGCGGTGATAAACATTAGAGAATATGGAAATCGATGTGGCGTACTTTCGTAGTAACATGCGTCACATTTTAGTATAGTATCGGAATGAAAAGGTTCGTCACTTTTCGACCTTAACTCGTTGCTATAAAGTTGAAAAGCGACGAACCTTATTATTCCGCGAATGTACTTTCGGGTTGCAGTGAATCGCAATTTTGAACTTCGAAATTCAGCATGACAGTCAATAAATAAAAATGAACGAGAAAACAAAATGTTGTCAATACCTTGAAATGCGAGAAATTGTCCTCACACACACTTTCTTGTTTGCGTCTTTCCTGTAGACATGGCAAAAGTTAAGGGTCTATATCCAATATTTTTCAGTCAAATCGACATCGGCTTGTGGGACGCCTGGGGTTTCGGCCCATTTGAATAAATCTTTAGTTTGCAGACTCAGTGTCGCTACATACTTTTATGTTCACAGGAGAGACTTTTATTTCTTACGATTGGCCCTAAAGCTGAGATGTAGGTGGTAACCACGTACCTGGGGGCACATTTTGCAGTGGTACTTCCTCGCGTGGGCATGCAGGGGCTGCAGCTTCGTGGGTCCCTTGCCCAGGGGTTGGGGGACCACTAGGAGGCCGCTGCCCGCGTTGGCGCCCCCCACTGGTGATGACGACGACGAGCCTGGAAGGGAGGTGATGATTATTATGTTAGTCAAGTCGTTAATTGGGGAGCGACTTGGGTAAAAAATGTTGACCTCGTAAACCCATTGGATAAATCCATGCTAATATTATAAATGCAAAGTGTGTCTATCTATCTTTCTGTTTATCTATCTGTTAACTCTACACGATTAAATTGCTCTACCGATTTGAATAAAATTTTGGTATAGAGATCGTGTGAATGTGCATTAGTTCCCGCGGGATTGCGATAAACAAGTTCTTCGCGGACAGAGTCGCGGCCAACAGTTAGTTTAGTATATGTCAAAGCAAATGCCAACTTTTTTTGATTGACAATAAGTTTCTTATTATGATATAATAACAATATTTGACGTGGGCTTTGCGAGGTTATTATATAGTCCGTCGGTTAGATTATCAATAACTAAAACATTATACACGTATTTTTTCTTTTGTCAATCAAACAGAATGTGACAAGATTAAAGCGTGTCGAAATTCAGGAGTGACTAATCTGATGGACCCATGCCCAGTCCGGTTCCGTACAGCAACTGGCTCATGGACTAGTAATGGTCCAGCCGCTCATCCGTCTTTTATATTGTGTATAGCTATAGATAGTCATTGATGACCAACCTGATCGCCCGGAGCCGAGTCCGGCCTCGTCCATCATCGGGCTCATAGAATGGTGGTGGGCTTGCCTCTTGTCAGTCTTTTGTATTGTGTATAGATATAGATGTTCATCTTGTTGGAGGACCTACACTACGTCTTCCGGCCCGTGGACGCCACTCGATTACCTTTTTGCCCCATCGGCCATCAGTTCTACGAGCGATGTGCCCTGTCCACTGCCACTTGAGTCTGGCGATTCTTCGAGCTATGTCGGTGACTTTAGTACTTGCGCGGATTTCATCATTTCTAATGCGATCCCGCAGAGAAACTCCGAGCATAGCCCTCTCCATTGCCCTCTGAGTGACTTATGGAGCGACGATCTGGTTAAGGTTGCGGGATCGCGTTGGATGCAGAGGGCACGGGATCGATCTGTTTCCTTGCCTTGCTGTTGCCTTGGGGGAGGCCAATGTTTAGCAGTGGACGTCCTTCGGCTGAAATGATGATGATGATAGATGGTCAATTTTGACCAACCTGATCGTCCGGAGCTCAGCCTGGCCCCATACAGCATCTGGCTCATGGACTGGTGTTGATCCAGCTTCCGTCCGTCTTTTATACTATGTATAGATATAGATATAGAGGGTCAATGATGACCAACCTGATCGTCCGGGACCGAGTCCAGCCCCGTACAGCATCTGGCTCATGGACTGGTGGTGGCCCAGCCTCTCGTCCGTCTTTTGGTGGCCCACGGAGCCGTCCCCTGTACTCATCTTGGCCTGGAAAGAAATAAGTTTTCGTTAAAATTTCATTTGTCGACTGCACTTGCATTGTCTGCCAAATTTCAACTGTGGACCATATTTCAAGTCTATCCAATTATTGGCAATAATGCGTTGAATTAAGCAAGCAACACGGGTAGCCTTATGTAAAATGCTTGTAAAAATGATACATTCAATAATTCTACTTATACTTGTAAATAAACGGACAATACTTAATTCTCGTGTTATGCGATGATAGGTAGTGTTCCTGAAGCATAGAATCTATACAGTATGTAACTGAACAACGAGCAAAGCTAATGCCTGATTGATGGCAAAGTGGAGCACGATTGATTAGCATTTTATTAGTACTTTTTTTGTTTGTTCAATCTAAAATTATTAATAGGAATCAAATATTAAATAACTTTCAATTGATCGACTAAAAAAGTAATTAAAAGTATGCCATTCCATCATAAGTACTTCGCTATCGACCCTGTTCTTTGCCCTTCGTTCAGTTTACTTACTGTATAACATAAAAATTCAACTCCAGAAATCCTGAGATCCAGAATTGGGGATGTCTATTTTTTTGCAATGTATAGTAAATCGAAAACCATTTTGAGATAAATGATTTTTAAATCGTTTTCCGTAGTTATTTAATTTTAATATTAGGTAATGAATTTATTATATAACAAATAAGCAATGAACTTCATTTGACATTGGTGTAAATTGCGTGACCGGTTCAAGTCGTACTTTATTCTGTGTGGTTAGAATTCTTCACAATTTACGCGTGGATTATACTACGGAGTTTGATTTGGACCCGCTGTCTGACATCTAGCACTTTGTCAGTGCCAGTAAAGTGACACAGTGTATAGTGTACCACTACGCAAAAAATAATTAAAGGGGTTGCCTTATCGTAAGCATTTAGATAGATTTAGAAATTTGGCATTGTGGGAGCCCTCAATTATAATCTGACGTCATCAACTAAAATAGTTTCAATAATTAATTTTGAAAAAAGTAGAGAACTAAATGACAAAATATTGAAATTAGTTTCTTATAATTGACTTTTCTATACAAAAAAAAATATAAAAACCACTGGTAATTTTTTTTAGACATTCCCAATTTCAATTCAACTGCCCATATAGTGGTTACGTGGGAGGCCGCGGGTAAAAGCTAGTAGAGTAATATTTCAAAACAACTTGACCACCGACATAAATTAGCGCTAACTTGATTAAACCCGCTGTAATGATTTATCCTTATCACGACTCGCTAAGTGACTAAATGAACAAATGACTAAGTTTGAGATGACCGCCTTTGTCTAACCCTTTTCGTCTAGTTATTTATTATTTGAAGTTATGTCACTTTGCTGCAGGGGGAGCTTTCTATACGTGAGTGCCTTTAAACTACCAACTGATTTGAGTGGGCTGAGTTTCCATAGAAAACAATTAAAATCCCTAGACAGTTGTATTATTTAAGTTTTATTTGTATTTTTGAATTTTACAGCGCATTGGTGTTATACTGTAATGTTGCAATTTTTATTGATGAATAAATAAATAAATAATAATAACAATAAATAATTATTGACTGAGCAGATTCTAATGCTCGGAGTTTCTCTGCGAATTAGAAATGATGAAATCCGCGCAAGAACTAAAGTCATCGACATAGCTCGAAGAATCGCCAGACTCAAGTGGCAGTGGACAGGGCACATCGCTCGTAGAACTGATGGCCGATGGGATAAAAAGGTTCTCGAGTGGCGTCCACGGACCGGAAGACGCAGTGTAGGTAGGCCTCTAACAAGAAGGAGCGACGATCTGATTAAGGTTGCGGGATCGCGTTGGAGACCGATCTATGTGGCGAGCCTTGGGGGAGGCCTATGTTCAGCAGTGGACGTCTTTCGAATGAAATGAAAGCGAAAGCACACACAAGGGTCTAGGCACCAAAAACGACTTTGTCTCAATCGGTGTCGAGGCCCTTGGTCCGTGGGGTCCTAGCACTATGAGGCTATATAGAGATATAGCAAAAAGGTTAGTCAACGTCACAGGAGATCGAAAAGCTGGCAGCTAAATACCTCGGACAAAGAATTTTAGCTTAGCGATTCAAAGGGGAAACGCTGCCAGTATTTTCGGAACTTTGCCTAAGGATACTTGTTTTTTTTTGGTATTGTTTTAGTTGATATACATTTTTTTTTTTTTTGTAGTGGTAGAGCCATGTTGTAGCTAGCCGCTGCATCACGAATGGGCCGGCTCGTCCGGGGCAGTACCACCCTCTCACAGAACACCGGCGTGAAGCAGCAGTAATCCTGCTTGCGTTTCGTACGGTCAGTGAGAGTGCCGGGGGCCCAATACCTCACTCCTTCCCTCTCCCCCTCCCTCTCCCCCTTCCCCTATTCCCTCTCCTTTAGGGCCGACAACGCACTGGCATCGTGTAAAGCGCTGCGGGTGTCTATGGACAGTGGTGTTCATTTAACATCAGGTGACCCACTAGTTCGTTTGTCTGGCCTATCTAACATAAAAATAAAAAAAAATTGTTATAAAACAAACCTAACCTAACCTACTGCATTCTATAAGATGGCATTTAAAAAAGTCCTGAAAAAAATACCGTTTCAGAAATAAATCACTGTATGAATAACGTTGATTAACACTAATCATACATTATGACTTAAAATTTTATGGGAGAAAAGGGGCACCGGTAAAAAATAATTAATGTTTCTCATCAAAAAAATCTCAAAGCTCAATTCTCGGTAACAATGAAATTTCAATGCCAAAACCTCTCCAAATACGATTTCATTAATTAAAAAGGCAAAAAGATTAAAAACTTGTCTTTTGCCCGACCCCCTGCGATAAACCTCCTGGTGACGTGAACTTGTTGAACTTGTTTAAAAAGTGTATGAATATGTATTATGTTACAGGATATTCCTCGAAGTCATCATACTAACATTTTAAATGAGAAATTCGTGAAGATGTTTGGATGTTTGGTTATTTGCATGTGTGGTGTGGATGTATTACGCAATGACGGCTCATCATCATCATTTCAGCCGAAAAACGTCCACTGCTGAACATAGGCCCCGAGCCATCCATCCATCCTTAACCAGGTCGTCGCTCCATCTTGTTGGAGGCCTACCTACATTGCGTCTTCCGGTCCATGGACGCCACTCGAGAACCTTTCAATCAAATGCTCACCAAAATATATCTTTTAACCCCCAACACAAAAATAGGGGTGTTATAAGTTTGACAGCTATGTGTGTGTGTATCTGTCTGTCTGTCTATGGCATCATAACTCTTAAATGGGTGAGCCGATTTGGATGCGGTTTTTTTATTTGAAAGCAGGTTTCTTGGCAATGTTATCAGGTCTTGTGTATGCTGCGGAAGGGATCTTAGATTTAAAGGTGCGACCAAACCGCCGCTTAAAAAACGGTGACGTTACAGAATCGTAGTGACGCACCGTAAACGTCGCAACTTTACTATGGAGAGCATGCGGTAAATTCTGACGTTTACGGCACGTCACTGTGATTCCGTAACGTTTCCGTATTTTAAGCAGCGGTATGGCCGAACCTTAATTGCGTTGGGGGTTTTTAAATTTTTTAATTTATTGCTTCCCAGAATGCATGTTTTTTGTGTTTTTAAAATTGACGCTTTTTAAAGCCTACTGTCAGTCTTTCTACACCTGCAGCTTGTGGGTTAGCTATACGCAAAAGGCTCTCAGCGCCCTACGAGTCCAGTACAACAATGGTCTCAGGATACTGTTGGGGCTGCCGCGATTCTGTAGCGCATCAGGGATGTTTGCAGAGGCGCGTATTGACGGTTTTGCCGCCATTCTGCGCAAGAGTGGCATCCCTCATGCGAAGGATTCGGGGCAGCCCAAACAGTCTACTGAGCACCGTTGCTGACAGCTGCCAGGGTCGGTTCCAGGAGCACTGGAACAATTTACATTGCTCAATAAGGACATAGTGCCTGCATTAATAGTATTTTGTTTTTTATTGTTTTATTTATTTATTTTAAATTCTCTACTATGGTTTAATTATTAATTTTAATTCTTGATTATGATTATTTAAATTTTAATTTTCAAGTTTATTTTAATTTATTTTATTTTATAGTTTTGAATTTTAATTTTATTTTTATTTTATTTGTGACATTGTTAATGTATTGTAATCTAATGTCCTATTTTATTTTACTAACTGTAGTCTTAAGCAACCTTGTTACTAACAACTATGGACATGTTTTCTGAAATAAATTATCATTATTATTATTATTATTATTTGCTCACCAAATATTAGGTAGGTAAGGTTAGGTTAGCATTCTGCCGTTTTGGCAAGCATTAAGAATATATTTGGTAGGCTTTTAAACACAAGCCAATTTAAATACTAGCTTGTGCACTACACGTAATTTTACCGTCCGACATTTTACTTTTTCGTATCCCGGACCGTTTTTTTTCCGCTTCGAGATGACCACACTGAAAACTTAAGGGGTATAGCAAAAAACCATAAATAAATAAGTAGTTGTAGACATCCGATAGTACTTATTTAGAAAATTAACTTTCGTCCTGCCCCAATTTATTGTGATTTATGTGAAATGACCCTGTCCGATACCTTTCACTTAGGTATAAGGGGATGATTCCAAAATTCTTTTTGTCTTCTACATCTTTACACGTAGAGTAATAAAGCAAGCAACTGCCGACGTTCCAGCAAGCTCATCCCTCCTAGCGTAATTACGCGTGCGAGGCGTGTAGTTTTTATTAGGGTTCCGTACCCAAAGGGTAAAAACGGAAACCTTATTACTGAGGCTCCGCTGTCCGTCCATCTGTCCATCTGATCGTCTGTCCGTCTGTCACCAGGCTGTATCTCAGGAACCATGATAGCTAGAGAGTTGAAATTTTCACAGATGATGTATTTCGGTTGCCGCTATAATTAAAGACAGCTAACCCTTACATAACTGCGCCACACCTCCGAGAAAAGACGGACAAGTGCACAAACCATTCATCCGTTTTTTTCATGCCACATCGCACCATGAAAAATGGGATTTCCGGACAGTAAAATTCCTTGTAGTGCACAAGCGCTCTTATGCTAACAATGGTCATCCTACTTACCAATTACGTAACTCATCTAAATATCGGTTGTATATTTCAACCGTCAAACTGCGGACAAGTCCCAACTATCCCCTAAGTGTAGGGTGACCATTCCATAACTTACCTAGGACCCATTAATAACGCACGATTTGGCCCGCGCCTGCGCACTAAATTACAATTGTTGTATTAAAATATTGGCTCTGGACTGCCCTTTGACGTCTGTAAGTTAGGACACGTACAGAGCAGTTAAAACCGAATATGATAACAAAAAAATGTCCTTCTTATTAAATATTTTTATTTGCCTTAAATTTAGTACAATTAATGGTGGTAAAAAGTTTTCCAGTTTCATACATTTAAACTTCATAAGCCATGCAAATATTGTAATGTGATTCATGCAACCATGCTATTTCTTCTACTGTTCAAAGAGTAAAAACATTTTAGTGAAGCCAATAGAATAGCAGAGTTTTGAAGGAAGTCAATGGGAGTATTTTCATGGAATCCGGTAAACTATTGTAAATTTTTATGCACATAGCGTAACTATTTTTCTTTTTGAAGGTTGTGTAGGATGACTCTCGTTTTATAACAAAGTAACAGCTTTTAATGACTCATGGTTAATTTCACATGAGATAAAGCTAAGAGATGTAGATCGTGGTTAACTATTCATCGTCATCATCATCATCCCAGCCTACGTTCCACTGCAGGGCACAGGCCTCCTCTCAGGACTTAACTATTAACTTCCCATATTTAGACGCCAAAAACGAACGGAAGTTGCCTATTTGGGTCACACAACCATTTGGCTAAGACACGACAAATACGAGCTTCTGCAACCGATAACGATGGGCAAAGTGGCAGGCAAAAGATCAGTGGGCCGTAGAAAGAAATCGTGGCTGCGCAATATCCGGGAGTGGATGGCAATTAAGAGCGCAGCGGAGTTTTTCAAACTGACAAAAGACCGAGTTAGATATGCGGAGCTGATTGCCAACCTCCACTAGTTGGAGAGACACTTGTAGAAGAAGAAGATTTAGACGCATCTAGCAGCGTCATTATCGGGAAGTTATAAAAGTATATCTTGGTTTCCAGGGGCCTCACATGACAAAGTACAACTAATATTACAAGCGGAACTCTCGCTTCAGTTATATGAACTAGAAAGGGAGTTCCGCTTGTAATATAAGTTGTACCTTGTTATGCAACAGGGCCCAGTCCGTAATAAATAAAAATAATCAGTGACAGATTATTTAAGTAGCACCCTGGCGACACTTGCACTCGTTACGGGATAGGTCATCATTTATTTGCCACATTTGGTGGGCTGAAAACCCATCGAGCCGGGAACTGTCCGACGGCTAGGGCAGTGGCGCTGTTGAATGCACTCGTGTCTGAGGTCCAGGATACTGACGTGTTCGCAGACAAATGGCAGACGCTACTTTCTAATATTATGTCATATTTGGCTAGGTTTTTGGCTAGGTAGTTGTTTTTAGTTTTTTTATTTTTATATGTTTTAGTTTTATTAGTTTAACGATCTGGTGGCGTTGTGGTTGATGACTAGGTCAATTGGTTTCAATCGTCCTGTAATTTATTTTGTACTGTTATTATTTTTATTGATTAGAAATTGTAGTTAATTATTATTTTTTTTTTTTTATGTATGTTATTGATTATTTTTATTATATGATTGTTTTCTTTGTCAATAAGAGTTATTGTTCTGTAGTTAATCTTATTGTATTGTAGCATTATGGGCGCTTTGGTTCTTGCTGTAAGTCCGTAACTGTGTAATAAATAAATAAATAAATAAATAGGATCTCTCGGCCGCACTCGCGAAAAGTAAGCAGCCCCAGATGATTGAGGGTTCGTGGCCCGGTCGTGGTGCTTTGTGCGTTTTCCCTCAGTGACTTAAACCAGACATCATTGTGCTTTAATTTGCCTTCGTAATAAATATGTGTTTGTGGGTTCGAGCTCGGAGTTTGACACCTGTGAGTTTTTCGGAGCATTATTTTTCGGTGATAAAAAAAACAGTAGTTCAATGGTGTGTTTAAAACAAATCCGCGCTGGGCCCGCGTAGAAACTACGGCTCAAGCTCTTTCATTCTGCGAGGAGACCAGTGGCCTTCAATGGGACGTAAATGATGATGATGATGAGTCCGAGCAAGTGATGAGATGAAGTTAAAAACACGTTTCACATGAAATGTCCTAAACTTAAACAATAATAAGTAATACAGCATATTGACAGTGAAAAGGTAAAATTGCTAAAGTGTCATGTATATCATAAATGGTGCTTTAGGGGTTTTGAATTTTATCACTAAGGTAAAAACGCTAAAGCGCCATATATCATATAATGGCGCTTTAGCGATTTTACATTTCCACTGTCTAATATACCTGCCGTGAAAAGGACGATAATTGGCAATGTCGATGTCGGTATTAACTGCTCTAGGTATTGTCCAGTTAAGATCGAACTGACCGTCATGGGGCTGTTTTTGCGGAACCCGTTCTGAGGTCAAAGTGTCAATGCTCTTTGGGAAGGCTCTAGTTATCTTAGAGGTACTTAACTATGATATAATTAGTGTACATGAGTGTGTTTGTGTTTACTAAACAAAATGACTTAATTTGGATAATACTGGCTCTTTTCAACTGACTTCAAAATAAAGAGGAGGTTCTCAATTCCACTACATCTTTTTTTTCGTATGTTTGTTACACGATTACACACTCCCCCAATAGGGTAGTGTCCTGGGTAAAAAAAACACTATTACAATTAGTCCGACATTTAAATTATCAAAAAATATTGAACACTTTTTTTTTCTTTTGTCAATTGAACAAAAAACGACAAAGATAAAGCGCGACAAAGTTCGGGAGTGGGGGCTCGTGACGTCACGGTTCGCTAAAAAGTGTAGCGAATCGTGACGTCACGCGGAACTTCAACATACTATATCTCCGTCATTTTTTGTTCAATTGACAAAAGAAAAAATACGTGTCCAATATTTTTTGATAATTTAAATGACGAACTAATTAGATTTTTTTAGGAAACTAGCCTATTATGAACGATTCTTAAAATTCTTTTTTTATTTGAAAGAGTATTTTCCCATTAATTTAATGCTAATTCCTCAGTCCTTTAGTTTCTTATCTATGCGAAGGTCGCGTTCAGTTTTATGTATTTCTAAGGTTATATATAGTTTATTAGTTAAAAACATCTGCAGTTTGCAATAAAAAGCCCCATGTGGCATGTTTTATGCTATCGTTATTAACATATAGGGGTAATGAAGTATATTCTAATTATAGTGACCATAGTGGTACATCATGCGTCCTCACAACTTGTTCGTAATTGAAGGGGGTAAAAGCCGTGGTGGCCTACTGGTTTGAGCTATAGCTTCTCGAGCAGAGGGTCGTGGGTTTGAGTCCGGGCTCGCACCTCTGAGCTTTGGTGAGGATGCTATGTGCATAGAAGAAATTGAATGGTGTGTGTGAAGTGCCCATTCCGCACTGGGCCAAACCGTGAATTTATTCTGAGACGTGATCAGTGGCGTAGCTAGTTAACCAAAGGCCCTGGGGCAAAAAATAAACGAGGGCCCCAAATACGTGTTTGTTTACCTACATGATAAGACAAGTAAGGATGAATGCACTTTAAATTCACTAGACTCGTGCACTTGTAAATTCACTAGTAGCGTTTTATAGCCGCGTTTTTCATAGGTCCGTGTTTATAGTTTGTAAGTCAGAGTCCGAGGGGCCCCCTGAGCTTGGAGGCCCCGGTGCACTGCCCCGCTTGCCCTACGGTAGCTACGCCACTGGACGTGATTCTGATTGTGGTGCAGTGAGAAGTTTGTACACTTCGTTTTTTTAGCATTAGAAAGAAGGGATCTTGACGCGTCTTTTATTGAAAAACACTTTTGAAAAATAAATGACGGCAAATATGTAACAATTAACAAGGAAATGGTAATTTATATTCTTTTGGTTTCCTAAGTAATAGTACTATTTTTATAAAAGTGTTTTTCAATGAAAAGACATATCAAGATTGTTTACCTTATTTCTATTGTTAAAAAAACGAAGTGTAGGCTGGGACGATGTGGTACGGAAGCCTAAACATGTATTAAAAAAGTTGTTTTACAAAAGTTTTTTTACAGTTTAATTATAATTATTCCACCCTTACAACGCACTATCACTTAACCCTTAAACTGCGCGTGGAAATTAAATGTCCCATCTCTCCGCCAGAGGGCGTTATCGGCCCAAATTAATTTGCAACGAATGTATCGCGGGTCGGGTAGTTGTGATTTATGTGTTCTCTACCAATAGTTTGTTAATTTATGGCACTAGGCAGCATTGTTTTGGACTGTGACCATTCCATAAAAAATGGCGCGTAACTTCTGTACATTTTGACTTATCCTAACAATTGTTTTAGTAATCAGCTATCTATATTAGATCATCATCATCATCGATCTGCATACTACGTCCAACTAATGGACACATGCCTGTATCAGAATGAGAGCGCTTGGATATTCGATGTATAAGAGTAACTTTGACTTTGACGACCAGATGGCCTAGTGGTTAGAGACCCTGACTATGAAGCTTGAGGTCCCGGGTTCGATTCCCGTGTCGGGGCAGATATTTGTATGAATGTTTGTTCTCGGGTCTTGGGTGTTTAATATGTATTTAAGTATATATTTATCTATATAAGTATGTTTATCCGTTGCCTAGTACCCATAACACAAGCTTTGCTAAGCTTACTTTGGGACTAGGTCAATTGGTGTGAATTGTCCTGTGATATTTATTTATTTATTTTATTTATTTATTTATTTTTTATTTTTAACTTAAGAAACGTGAATTTATTAATGAAAAGTAGATTTGAGTCACTGATGCATTGTTGACCGACAAATCGACGAATGTCGATGTGACGACAAATTTCACTGTCTCAGTTATGCAAAACACTACTTATATATTTTTCCAAGTGATGACCACTACAAAACACAGTAACAATACAAAAAAATTAAATGTGAATTCATCAATGAAAGAATAAAATAAATGCAAAACTGCTAAAACTTTCTACTAAACCAAAATATAAACATCTTAAACTCTATGTCTTCGCTGAAATGCGCTCAACAAAATACTTTTCCGTTATGTGACATCGTAAAACAGTCTTATAAACGCGATAAACCTCTCATTTCGCTAACGCGTTACTCCAAATTAGAACCCTAAATACAGGGGATATGGTGCTTTTGGAATGTTAGAGCTGGGGTTTATGCGAGTTTGCTGTAGTTACCGGTTGAATGGCGTCGCGCGGTGGATATTCTTTAGTACAGCGCGATCTATCGTGGCTATTGGCAAGTTTTGACATGAATTGCAGCTAACACGGTGTTTACCGACCTAGTTTGGCGATGAAAGGGTTAACGTACGAATTAAGGGTTATGTGGCCTACTTTACGAAAACGAAATTTTATAAAGATTTAACTAGTTTCAGTTCTAATATTATTAGCTTGCTTAAACTTGTAAATATTTTACAAGTTGTTTAGTTTTTTTTATAAATACTTACTGCTAAATTTGTATGTTTTTAATAACATAAGATGTACTCATCTACTTATATTAACGTATTTATTATTGTATTTAACGACCGCTTTAGCCTAGTTGGTAGTGACCCTGCCTACGAAGCAAGAGGTCCTGGGTTCAAATCCCGGTAAGGGCATTTATTTGTGTGATGAGCACGAATATTTGTTCCTGAGTTATGGATGTTTTCTATGTATTTAAGTATTTATTTATCTATATAAGTATGTTTATCGTCGTCTAGTACCCATAGTACAAGCTTTGCTTAGTTTGGGACTAGGTCGATTTGTGTAAGATTGTCCCCTAATATATATTTTTTTTTATAACATTTATTACTCTAGCTTCTTAACAGTCAAGGATTAGTCGTTATTTTTCTTGAAAATCAGGCCTAACTTTGCATTAATCTCTCAAAATTCTTACGCACGAAAAAGCCAGCAGAAAAATAAAATCATCTACAGCAAATGTGGGCGGTGTCTGGCCGAGACGTTGTCAAATGACGCGCTTTTGTCAGTCCCATCCTGAAGGGGCATAGTGCAAGCGTGGAGATGATGTATCATTTGACACCACGGTGTGTAAGGAGTGCATACGTAGTGCGGTGTGATCACGCGGGGGGTTAACTGTTGATTTTGAGTAGAATATCATCATCATACCTCGGACAGGTCATCGTATAAACAAATACAAAAACCAATAAAAGTAAACAATCTTGTTTTATTGCCGTGTTGCGATTGTTTTGTGATGACCGTAGCGAAATTTTACGACTATATAAAAACCGGCCAAGTGCGAGTTGGACTCGCGCACGAAGCGTTCTGTACCATTATATATAAAAAGCGCAAAAAAAAACACGTTTGTTGTATGGGAGCTCTCTTAAATATTTGTTTCATTTTAATTGTTTATTTTTAAAGTGGATATATAATTAAATTTTCTTTAATTATTTCAAGCGTCTGCCTGTTGCCGTAATCAAAAGTGAGCAAAAACGAGCATAAAAATCACGTTTATTGTATGGGAGGTTTTTTGTAGTATTTGTTGTTATAGCGGCAACCGAAATACATTTCAACTGTCTAGCTATCACGGTTCATGAGATACAGCCTGGTGACAGACGGACAGACAGACGCACAACGAAGTCTCAGTAATATGGTCCCGTTTTTACCCTTTGGGTACGGAACCCTAAAAACGAGCGTATATAGCAAGAAGTTAACCAAGACGAACGAGCATTAAAATTTAATTCGATACGATCAATAAAACAGGCATAAATTATATTTTACATGCAGCAATCACAAATTGGTATAATGTCTAATCATGAATTAATGAACGCAATAAAACGAGCAACTAAGTGAACAAGTGAACATCATAATTATTCTGTTGTAATTATTTTGCATTTGAGTAGTTTAATACTTCGTGCCGTATTATATCAGCAATCATATTCGCTTCAGAAACATCATTACTCATGAACAACAGTGTTCACATACCATCAGCTTAGATTTAGACAATAATATTTTCTAACTAATCTTAACACTGATATAATTTCTAAGTCTCCTTTAAAACAAATCTACTATGCACTTTTTAATAGTATATTGGTTAATAGACAACTATTAAGACATAATTACTATAAAAAAACATTTTTGTAAAACATTTTTCTCAAATAAATATTATAAAGAGGAAAGATTTGATTGTCTGTTTGTTTTTTTGTTTGTTTGCATTGAATAGGCTCCGAAACTACTGGACCGATTTCAAAAATTCTTTCACCGTTAGAAAGCTACATTATCACTAAGTGACATAGGCTACTTTTTATTGCGGGAAAATACCTTTTCCTACGGGAAAATTAATTTATCGCGGGCGAAGCTGCGGACGGAAGGCTAGTCTCAAATAATTCTTCTGTAGGTTTTGATTAGTTTCTTGTTATGGCAGTAACAAAGCAGAATAGGAAAATATTCGAAGTAAAGAGCGCAAGAGGTGCCGTCAATATCATAATTGTATTCTAATAGACTAATTACTGTATCCTTCAATGGATTTGCTAAATAAAGTAAAAATCACCATATTTTTTTTTTATTTTTTATTTTTGAAAACTAACCACAAGATGCAGCTTTACGAGTAAGTACTTTGCGTTTGTACAATTTATAAAAAAGTAACCAGATCACTACGTTAGTATTATCTTGGTCACATTGAGTCCAAGTTCTTTCATGGATCTGATGGCCAATGTGATCAGTATAATACTTGTAATAAACCAAAAAATAATGTAACCACCACTCACATATATTGTAAAAACAAGAAATGACTGGTGGATTTCTCTGTCCTTTGATTGATCATCAAAAAGTGCAGCTCTACGTGAGTGACTAATACAAAAAATTATAGAACTACAAAATTAAATGACCATAGCTATTTTGAGGGCCATGAATCCAGCGAATACCTCAAATTAAAAAAAAATAACTTTACGTTAGTGACCACAACAAAAAATAATGAAACTACAAGTGACGTAAGTGAACGACTGTATAAAATGCCCCGTGACCTACACAATTTTCAAAGCAAAAAAAGGCTTAAAAGTTCGGAAATAGACGAAGAACTCTTTATATGTTACATGTTGTCATCAAACAGTACGTTTGCTCAAAAAAATTTAATATTATTTAAAACGACGTGCAGTTGGTTATATCATACTTGGCGCGTATAGCCAGGAGATGTACGGTTGAATCCCTTCTAGCATTCAAGTGAAAAAATCCCTTGTGGCAAAGCAAAAGAAATCTACATTAGTGACCAACAAAAAAAATAACATCACTATAAGACCATCGCAACTATCCAATGCACACAACGCTCCGTAAGCGAGAAAATATTTCAACCCAAAAGTTCTACGTAAGTGACCACTAAAAAAAATAATGTAACTACAAGTGACCATCGGAGTTACCTCGTAGCCCTGTTTGATGGCCATGACGCCCCGTGGCCGGGCCCACGCGGCGTACTCCAGACCATCTTTCTGTTGGCAGTGCTGTTGGACAAACAACATCATCAATTCAACAATAACAACAAAATGATGTTCTGTCAAAGTCAAAGTCAAAAATTCTTTATTCAATTTAGGCATCCATTGATGCTCCTATAAACTTTATTTTAGCCCTGAAAACTAGATTAATTTACGATTATTGCAAAAATACATTTTTTGTTGCTTTAAAACAAATAAATAGTTAGTTGATTGAGTTGGCGAATAAGTGACGTCATAAGTTGTTGCTATTGCCTTTCGAACTCTATGGGAGCATTGTTTTGACAGCTCATAAAAAGTACGTCACTAGATTGGTGGTGTCAACATCAACATCCCTATTTAAAGTAAGCATAATGTATTAATGCCAAATGCGTAATGTGTTGAAAAAAATGAATAGTAGAAATCAAGATACCAATAAAGATTAATTCGCTATTTGGTATACTTGTGATTACTCCTAACATGACAGAACAATGAAAAACAAACAACGAAAACTTTTAATATTTTCAAAAAGCTCTAGCAAAAGCAATAATTCTCCATCATTGAAGTTTTTCCACTTACAACATATACAACATAAATGTATGTGTATGTAGGAAAAACGATTTTTATATCCATGACCCAGCTAACATATAAAATGTTAGACCGAAACTCGGCTGCTCTCTCGCTCTGGCGCCGTATGAGAGAGTGAGGTGGCTACACACGTGTGACGCAGGCCGGTGAGCATGTGTGGAGACGTGTACAGATAGAACAAGGGAGATATGGAGACGATAGTAATAAAGAATGAATATATTAAATTTTAATGGAATTGAAAGTGGAGATCTTAACGTTCAACCGTTTTTATTTAGAAAACGTTGAAATTTAAAACTATGTACAATATTTGTTTTCTAAATTTAATTTAAAGTTTTATAGCTGCAGTTTTACTTGTATCAGTATGTAAATGTTCATTTATATCACATAAATAAAATGAACGATGAGAAAAAAATTCACGGTGGTATTTAGTTTAGTTGTCAGGTTTTATGCTGTCACCGATACTTAGTCGCTAATTTCTAATCTTAATTTTTATGACCTTTTACTTTGTAAATCGTAGTTTTTGTGAGACAAGATATGACTTTAGAAATTACGCGACATTTACTCTTTTTTTACTCATTGTTAACTATTTATATTAGGTATAAACACTTCAGAAAAATAGTCCTTGAGAAAAATTACAATAGGGTTTTAATATCTACTCTTTTGACACTTCTCAGAAGGATTGGAGAAAATAATAATATTGTGTTTTTTTTAAAGTAAGAAAAAAGAAAAATATTTAATAATAACAATAAAACACAAAGAGGCTAGAAGTAACAAGCATAAACATAACATTAAATTTGACATTTTGCTGTTCAGTAGGTTTATTTCTAGAGTTCCGTGCCCTAAGGATGGCGAACGGAACCCTAAAAGTATCGCTACACTATCCGTCTGTCTGTCATTGATACCCAATCATTACGATTGAAAGTGGCTTGCATCCACCTTGAACCTACGGCCTTTACCAAATCGTCGGTCCACCTCATTAACCATAACAGATCATCCCCCACTGCTGAACATAGGCCTCTCCAAAGGCTCGCCAAACAGATCGGTCCCGTGCCATCCGCATCCAACACGATTCCGCAACCTTAACCAGGTCGATGCTCTATCTTGTTGGAGGCCTACCTACACTGCAGAGTGGCAGTGGGCAGGGCACATCGCTCGTAGAACAGATGGCCGATGGGGCAAAAAGGTACTAATGTGGCGTCCATGGACCGGAACCATAATAGATAGACGATTGAAATTTAAACGTCACATGAAATTATTTAATTTAAAAATTAAAGAGGGTCCCATACAACGAACATACAAACCTCAATCGGAACGACAATAAAGATATAAATACCACACACCAACAAATAATATAAAGCGGTCAAGGGTGAGTCGATCTTAAGGAAAAATAAAACTCTGTAAGTTGTCTGTTAGCAGCAGTACTTTAGGGCACAATCTATTGTTTAGAGACGTTTTTTTATATGATAGGGGGCTAACGAGCAGACGAGTCACCTGATGGAAAGCAATCACCACCGCCCGTGGACACCCACAACACAAGTACATTACGGATGCATTTCTAGCCCTAGAATACTAATAATAACAATAGTATTAGAGATGTACGGAAAACCCCGCTCGAATTTGGGTTTCATATAGGGCTGCATAATTTTTTACGCATAATTCATCATTAGAATTCATCATTGCGCGACAACTCTTTTTTTCAGAAACCATTAATTATTCAGAATTTTCATGAAATAAACCTAACCTAACCAATAGAGTCCTACAAGATAACCATTTCAAAATTCCCAAATACTTAATGGTTTCTGAGAAAAAAAGAGTTTCGCGAAATGATGAAAAGTAAAAATTAAATGATGAATTATGCGTAAAAGTTTTATGCCACTAGACAGAATCCCGCAAATTTGACTTGCACTTGGCCGGTTTTTTTATTATGTAGATGTTAATAAAGCTAAGGCGCAAGCCATACAGAAGAGACGCGGGATGGGGGCGCGTCAAAGTCGCGGAGCTCCTTGCGCTTGAAGCGTCGCGATCCGAAGCAAACGGAAGAGACAGGGCGGAGACGCGGCCTGCGGACAAATGACGTGGACTGGACGCGCCTCCGTCCCACGTCTCTTCTGTGTGGCTAGAGCGGCTAAGAAACTTAAATCAGGATACAGTTAATGTATGTTTTCCGTGAGAATACGATTGCATTTCATTGCAAACAGCGTGTGCATGTGAACTGAAGGCAAAAACCATTTAACAATAAATTATCTTGTTCATGTCCATTACAAAACAATAGTTAAAATACATAATTAAACCTTGCGCAGATCAATGAATTAAAAGCAATTATAAGTAAAAAACTTATGTAAATGACCTGTTGTAAGTAGTAGTGCACAAAATTGATATAGAGCTGTAGTCATTTTTCTAATTTGGAAAGTCTATTTGTTTATACGGACACGTTACTACTACATAGGTACAACAGGTCATTTTCTTAAGTTTTTCACCTATACTATTATTTCTATGAATTGGTTGGTATTTTATACATTTTTACACGCTTAATTAAATTAAATTGAATTATTAATGTGAAACGATGTTACTGGAACGACTATTTTATTTATCTAATAATGACTAATAATTACGTTAACAAAAATTAACATTGTAATCTTGATTTGTAGACACAGTTTTAGGGATAATTAGAATTTTAAATAATTTATTGAATCAGGCGTTACTTTGCGGAGGTCCATATTAATGAACTGAAACAATTACTTTGCTCGCCCGTGACCTTACAATAGTTACGTTTATGCAAGAAATGTGTGTTATGCAGTTCCTCCACCTCCACACTGTATGGACACACACACATCACATAAACCCAACCATCACCACCACCAAACTACACTGACGCGTTTCGAACTCAACCAGAGCTCATCTTCAGAGTTAGCACCACAACCGTATGCTATGCTACCAAATGTTAAACTCAACGTGTGTGTTTTCAACCTGTTCTTTTTTTATTAGTGATCAGTTTTTCATTATATTTTTCAATGGTACTTCAACAAAAAAATGTGTGAGCGCACACTTTTTGTTATAAAACACATTTAATCTCATAAAGAACAAGAATATACCATTAGAAATTCAACAAAAATAAAAGAAAAAAATAACCAACAACCCAATGTCGACTCCACGCCTCCCCTATTCCCAAGAAAAACCGAAGACACGAGTATTTTTCTTATCCTGGCCAAGTGTGCGTGCACACTCGCGTATCCCACACACGCTCACACGTACGTCTAGGGTAGTAAAATATTATGCTGTCGGGTCTTGAAATAACATTGTATAGATAATCAATAACCGGGTTTTATGTTCAACCCTTTTAAAATTCTAGACTACGGTAGCTTACGAGAAAGTACTATACTCCATTTAATTTAGAATTATAAACCACAACAACATTATATTGCGGCTCGTGAACTGTAATCTCTTTACAATTTGTACTAGAGTAACAATTGATGACACGCAAATAAAGTGACATTAAAACAATTTTATTTTGCGGCTCCCAGACTATTGTACTGTACTATTTGCTAGGTAAGAAATAGTTGACGAGCCGCAATATAATGATGTGGTTTTCAATTCTAAATTAAATGAAGTATAGTGCGTAAGACATTAAATTAACTTCTCTTGAGATGCCCCACTGCTGGGAAGACTCTAAAATTTTTCTTGTCTAAAATTTTCACGTGACGTCAGTGATTAGGTACTCCATCATCAAGCAGGTAGTTTGATGGCTGCCTAAGATAAGTAATGTGCAATGTCAATAAAAAACTTTATCTTCATCCATATCATAACCGAGGAGCCATGGTGGCCTAGTGGTATATCCTACGGTCTGTCAAGCAGAGGGTCGAGGGTTCGAGTAATTACATTTGTAATTTACTATGAGCTTTACGGTGAAGGAAAACGTCTGCACACACTTGAGAAGAAATCCAATGATGTGTGTGAAGTTCCCAATCCGCACTGGGCCCACGTGGAAACTACGGCCCAAGCCTTCTCATTCTGAGAGGAGGCCTGTGCCCTCCTGGGGACGTATGTAGGCTGAGATGATATCATAACTTCTCTATCATATGTTCAGAAGCGATAAGCAAATGGCCTATTTTAAGAAACCTGTATCTTTGGCTGCATCATAATACTTACTTATATTTAATGTGATACTTAAATTATCGAACATGATTTTTGTCAATACACACAAAATACAATAAAATAAAAATAAGGATATATAGCCAGTCAAATAAACCGCCCCGGATCGCACCAGGCGCAAATGTGCCCAACACACTAGCCGCATTGCCCCGCTGAACCGCGATGGACAACCTTTGCACCAGAAACGACCCAGAGCGATGGTCAAGACCACTCTCACAAAGACGGCGCCCCACTTCTTTAAAATCGGAACCCCAACAACCAGTTGTCTCCACCGCAAGAGATATTTTAATTATATTCAAATTTCGAACATCTTCTTAAACAGAAGAATCATATTTGGTTTTGATTATCGAATTATTGTACCCACGGTCAAGTGCAAAATAAGTATCGATTTAATCCTCCCATCGTTACATACATATACCTTAATTCGTCGACATATATAGCAAGTTGCGTGCACCCATATTTTTACACTTGACTGTACATAAACCTTTCTAGTTTCTAGAAGTCTCCACTTCACTTTCGTGGATCACTTTCGTGGTAGTGGTACCTTTAAAGTATGATTAGCTAAAAAAAACTGCAGGAAATTGATGGCAATTTGGTGTGCGGAGTAGTAAGGTTATTTTTATTCCCGTTTCATAATTTGGACCTAAAGTGTTTAAAGTAACACACTTTCATTTTTTTTTTCATAATGTGTATTTTGTAGGCTGCGCATCAATTTATTTTCGTAAATATAATTATGTATACGTCCCACTGCAGAGCACAGGCCTCCTCTCAGAACGGGAGGGCTTGGGCCGTAGTTTCCACGTGGGCCCAGTGCGGATTGGGAACTTCACACACATGATTGAATTTCTTCTCAAGTGTGTGCAGACGTTTTCCTTCACCGTAAAGCTCATGGTAAATTTCAAATGTAATTTCGCACGTAAATTCCGAAAAACTCAGAGGTGCGAGCCCGGGTTCTAACCCACGACCCTCTGCTTGAGAGACCACAGATCAAACCAATAGGCCTTGTCCATTAGTGGACGTTTTGTAGCTAATCTGACGATGAAGCATTCATTTTCAACATTCAGATACGAATTCAGATAACCTAACCTAACCTAACCTTTTAAACGAAAAACACCCATTCCAATATTCTACACATTGCCAAAATTGATTTAACCAACAGTATAAATACGTTCACAAAAATCAGCAAACTTTCAGAATCCACAATACAGGCTGTTGTTTTTTTTTGCGTCATCTCCAACCCCTAAGGCTGGGCATCAGTGACGCATCCGTCTCCGTCAGTGGGTGACGCCTCCGGTCGTCGACCCCCGGCGTCATTACCGGCCAAATTACTTTAGGGGTTTTGTAAAGTCTTAATACTGTGGATAAATGGGATAACTTGGTTACGGAGATAAAGGGACGTGTTAAAAACGAGGCTTATGGTTTGATCTGCGAGATAAACGCAGCGAGAAGGCAAAAGGTTTGTCACTGGGAAATTTATAAATTTGATTTTTTTTTGTGTCGGTTGTATTGATTATTTTTAGGGTTCCGTACCCAAAGTGTGTTAACAGGACCCTATTACTGAGACTCCGCTGTCTGTCCGTCCTTTCGTCTGTCACAGAGCTTTATTTCTAAAACCGTAATAAAAAATAAATAAAAAAAAATATCATGGGACAATTCACACCAATCGACCTAGTTTCAAACTAAGCAAAGCTTGTACTATGGGTACTAGACGACGATAAACATACGTATATAGATAAATAAATACTTAAATACATAGAAAACATCCATAACTCAGGAACAAATATTCGTGCTCATCACACAAATAAATGCTTTACCGGGATTCGAACCCAGGACCTCTTGCTTCGTAGGCAGGGTCACTACCAACTAAGCTAAAGCGGTCGTTAACACACTACACATAGCTGGACACTTAAAATTTTCACCGATTATGTGTTACTGTGGCCGCTATAACAATAAATACTAAATTTATATTAAGCTTAATAAAGCTAAAAATTAAAGGTCATACGAGAAACGTGTTTTTTTCAGCGTTTTTAACTCGATCCTTGTAATGGGGCATTTTTATTTTTTCTTGTTCATTTTGACTTTTTTTAAATTCAGAAAGTTTTATGTGATTTCTGCTCAGAATTACGAGCTCTTTCGATCCTATTAGGAGAAAAAAAGTGTCCCAAATCTTTCATACAATTTTCGATCCCTCCATTCCGTTACGGTCATATAAAGTCTATGCCAATGGTAACGGAACGGGAAAAAAAACTTTGGACACTTCTTTTCTCCTAGTAGGATCGAAAGAGCTCGTAATTCTGTGCAGAAATCACATAAAACTTTCCGAATTAAAAAAAAAGTCAAAGGTACAAGAAAAAATAAAAATGCCCAATGGCATAATAAGATACTTGAAATTTTCACTGATTATGTATTACTGTGGCCGCTACAACAGGAAAGAATAAAAATATTAATTAAATTAAACATTAAGGGGGTCCCAGTATCCAATATAAAACGATACCACACTGCCTACATTTTACTTAGAAGCAGGGCTCTGCTAACACTGGATTACGTTTACTTTTTTACTTGGATAGTTACGGCTGTTCACAGCGTATATTTTGACATACCTAAAGTCCGAGTCCGACTCGCACTTGACCAGTTTTTAAAGTATTAAGCCTAGTTCGCATACCTGTAGATACTTCGAAAAATTCAAGTTTTTTTTTAATGACAATTGCGGACGGGAATGAAGTGGGTTTTGATGAGTCAGTTAGGGCCATTTGTACGGTCTAGAGTTAAAAAATTAAATGGTTAACCCTGAAAAAAAATTCTCTAATTTTCCATACAATTTTTTGTGTTAGTGTTATTTTAACTGTACGAAAAAAGTCTCAAAACTGATTAAAAAAAGGATACTTTTTTTCTTCATGAAAATGAGGATTATGATTAAAAAAAGCCCAAAATTTCCTCAATAAAAGGCAATGGTACATTTAAAATTTAAAATGCCGAAAGCGCTCTGTGAAATAACAAAGTAACCTAAGCTACGATGCCGCCAACAGTGGGGTAGGGACCAAGCTGCCGGTAGCCTACGATCACAGAGTGCGGAAATTCCAGACGATTTGATGATTATTTTAGTCATTCGCGCTTCAATCATCAGTTTTTCTATTTTTTTTTATCCAGTACGCCTATCTAACAAGTAAAGGTCCGATCAGATTGACTTGAAAAAAATAAAATTTAATTTCAAAGTCAAAATGTCTTTATTATAGTTTAGGCTATTACAAGCACTTATGAATGTCGATGAATCTACCACCGGTTCGGAAAAATCCTGTTGAGAAGAAACCGGCAAGAAAATCAACAAGGTATTTTAATATCTTTTTCAAACAATTTTCAGATTCACAATGTTACTAAATTAAAAAAAGAAAGATAGAAAAACGTTTATTCATGATAGTTTTTTTACGAAAAGAAAAAACACATGTATACATCTAAACACATACACCACACATTCATCATCCACATAACATAGGTATATGCATCTAAAGTATTTAATGCAACATTTTTTTTAATACAGTAGATGCGCTATCGCTATTTGATTTTGATACTCAGTTATGTAAGTATTTTCAAACATCCATGTCCATGATATAGATATTATTATAATCATTACTTTTATTGTACGCCTTTGATATTAATGTTAGTCGGTTCTTGTTTCGAAATTTTTATTATAATTTTATTAGCCGTGGTGGCCTAGTGGTTTGACCTAATCCCGGCTAAATCCCGGCTCGCACCTGTGAGTTTTTCCGAATTTATGTGCAAAATTACATTTGAAATTTACCATGAGCTTAACGGTGAAGGAAAACATCGTAAGTAAACCTGCATACACCTGCGAAGAAATTCAATGGCGTGTGTGAAGTTCCCAATCCGCACTGGGACCGCGTGGGAACTACGGCCCATCCCCTATCATTATGAGAAGAGGGCTGGGCTAGGATGATGATGATGATGAATATGAAAACGTATGCGATCAGTTTATACTTACGAAAGAAACATAATTATTAAAATATAATACGCGTGATGCACGTCAGTGACTTGTTTTAGTAATCTTGCAATAGTAAAATACCATCAGCATATTATTATAGAAAACTTATTTAAGTATCAGTTTGTGCAGGCCTTAAGGCGGCGTGCACACAGCAGCAAATTACCGAGATGGCCGAGATGAGGCGGTCTGTCGCCAGCCTAAGACGGATGACCGGGGAAGAAGGGCTCATAGCGCCGAATTTCGGAGGCTTGTGGGAGGCGGGAGTGAAGTTAATGGTAATGAACTAAATGTTAAGAGGATACGATGGCTGAGAGACTTTTGAGAAATAGGTATTTTAATGAAATGTCGCTGTCTCGCCCGAACCCCTCCGTGTCAGTACATCGAGAGCGGGACAACTGCAGCTCAGACCGTTAATAGGCGCGTAAAATTGATCAAAACAGCATTTCGTAGTCCCCTGTTTCCTTCTCGAAAACTGGACCAATAAAACAATTTTTTCAAAATTAATTAGAGGACAGATTTAGCTATGCCCCTATGTTTTCCTTTTTTTGTTTATATGAGGGATTCATTTCTGATGAGTGTCTGAAAATGACGTTGAAATTGGGCAATGTTTGCAGTTTTTGAAAGCTTATATTTCTTATGTTAATTAAAATATGGAAAAAAACGAAACATAGAGGCATAACTGTGGTAGATACAGATTACACAATAAAAAAAATTTGGCTCTAAAGCCATTATCCAGGGAGGAAACAGGGGACTACGTTTGTATGGAGAAATGGTGCGCATCGTATCCTCTTAATGTAATGCTTAATTTTTTTAGCATTAAAAATAGGGTACCTAGGGTAGGGAACCTTGATGAGTCTTTTGATTGAAAAACGCTCTTATGTCCCCAATACAGAAGATTGGAATTAACAATTTAATCTATCTCGATGTTCACATTTTGTTTTGTTTTGCTTTTTTTTTTGTGTAATTAGGCTAGTTTTATATTTTTATATCTGTTTTGCGTAAGTTGTTTTGTATTAATCTCTCAATCACAGGAACCATGTCGTGCGCACGGTCTTTTTTAGGTTATATATCGGTCGTTTGTTCTGTTCGCCGCCAGACAGCGCTGCTCGTTGCAGTCGCAACGGCTGCGTTCTGCATACCGCGTTAGGCCGTGTTGCACGGCAGGGTTTCTGTGGCTGATAAAAATGGTCTCGCCGGAAGATCAGCGCTGGCTCCACCCCAGGAATCCGCATTTATGCTGAGGCGGGACCTTTTTCGTACACTTTTTCATATATATTATTTTATTTTTATTTTATTGTTTTTTTTATATTTTAAAATTGTATTGTCGTAATAGTTGTGTTTTTTTTTATTTTTGTGTGTGCGAAATAAATTTTTTTCATTCATTCATTCTTTTAAATAATAGTAACAATTACTTATGAAACCAAAAGAATGTAAATGACCATTTTTCTTTGCTAATTGTTACATTATTTACTGTGATTTATTTTTCAAAAGTGTTTTTCAATAAAAAGACCCTCTTTTTAATGCTAAGAAAAAAAGAAGTATAGAGAGAATACAGGATGCGTAAGAGTTGTGTATGTAGTAATTTTATTTATTTAGCTTAGCTATAAAATTAATTTTAAGTATCAAATGCAACAATGTAGGTTTGTTTAAAAAATATTACTCGTTGAGTTGCTTATCGGATTCTTCTCAACAGGGTTTTTTTGAACCGGTGATAGATTCTTCGACATTCATACGAACATCATTATGATGCCTAAATTGAATTAATATCCAGTTCCATTCACAATGCTATAGTAATATCACTGTAGCTACATGCTTCCTCGCGGTGTTTTCCTGCATTGAACAGCTCACCTATGTATGTACTATGTCTAAAACAGGTTAAAACATCGTGAGGAAACCTGGCTGCGAACACCTGCAAAGAAATTCAATGGTGAGGGTGATGTTCCCAATTTGCAACTATACTCGCGTGGGTACCACGGGCCAAGCTCTCGCGTTCTGAGGGGAGGCCTGATTCCTGTAGCAGGACAATATAGGCTACGATAATGATCATGAAAAGGCATCAGACTACCTTTGGAAAAAGTAAAACCGATATTTGATTCCGTATTGAGAACGAATATGCCACGAATGCCGCCTATTTCCAACATTCGTCGCAACGGACCGGCACGCAGGTATAATTAACAGTAGCCAGGCAATTGACGTTATTGTTTCATCTCATTGCCGGGCTAATGTACACACAAACATACACGCCCGAGGGGGGGGGGGTGTTAAGGAGAAGTATCTTTCCACATTACTCATTGTTTATTGGTATCTTTTTCTTTTACATATACATTTCAAATTTTGTAAGTAAGTAGGTAGTAAAATTTAAGACAGTTTTTTTTTTTAAATTTATCTTTATTTTAAGAAACTTTGATCAGAAAAATTGAAAATGTCATTTCCAAGACAGTTTTATTGGTTAGATTTACATGAATTTTGGTATGAGTGTGGAAATCCAATGTCAATGTTAAGCAAAAAACCCCGCTCGAAAAAAAAAAACAAAAAAGAGAATAGATTTAACGACCGCTTTAGCCTAGTTGGTAGTGACCCTGCCTACGAAGCAAGAGGTCCTGGGTTCAAATCCCGGTAAGGGCATTTATTTGTGTGATGAGCACGAATATTTGTTCCTGAGTTATGGATGTTTTCTATGTATTTAAGTATTTATTTATCTATATAAGTATGTTTATCGTCGTCTAGTACCCATAGTACAAGCTTTGCTTAGTTTGGGACTAGGTCGATTTGTGTAAGATTGTCCCCTAATATTTATTTATTTATTTATTTAGATAATTTTATTGAATCAGTCGTTAATTTACTCACGTCATCAGTCTAACATTTGGTAGCATAGTGAACGGTTGTGATATCTACTCTGAAGATGAGCTCTGGTTGAGTTCGAAACGCGTCAGTATAGTTTGGTGGTGGTGATAGTTGGGTTTGTGTGATTTGTGTGTGTTCATACAGTGCGGAGGTGGAAGAACTGCATGAACACGCATTTTTTATATAAACGTAACTATCGTAAGGTCGCAAGTGAGCAAAGTAATTGTTTCAGTTTTTTATACATCCAAACATTCTTCACAAATTTCTCATTTTTAATATTAGTAGGATAACTGGATTTTAAACCACAGAGTAACTAAAACATAATCCCCACCTAACAACTGTTGACTGTTCAAGCACCTTTGTCTTCTTAAAAAAATAACAAAAGAGCTAAGTCTCTAACACTTTTTGTATGAAATAATGTCCCGCGATGCTTTAGTAAGAAGATGATGACAAATACAGTTAGTTCTAAAAAAAGGACAAAAAAGCGGCGCCCTTCTAAATTTAAAATTATGTTGTCACCGAGGTTATAGGAATTAAATGATGGTACAAGTTGTCAGTGGTGTCGATCAGTTGGATATTCTTGATACTGTTGAACAAAAAAATTAAATGAACTAAAAAATCTTTTTGTTATACTTATATTTTTCGTATTTTGATTTGAATTGCTTTATTATACTCATACTCATTTATTCATAATATGTATTTATCTTTTACTACGTGACTTTTTGTATATATTATTTCTACGTTGCCAACACAATGCCAACAATAAAACAAATTAGGTATGGTAACTTAAAAAATCAATCAGTTAATTACTTTTTTTACTACCAAATCCACAATACTGAACAACAGTTACTGTTGAATGTGCTATATAAAGTACAAATAAATTACAAAACAAGTCCTTAGATTTTTTAATGTATGGCAAAAAGTAAGTGTGATAAAATTATTTGCGAAAATAACGTACAAAATTCTCGTGTAAACTAAGAAATCGTCAGTTCCAACACCATTATCGTCATTACGTCATTCGTTAGCCAAAAGATGTCTAATGCTGGACTTACCCCTTAAAAAAATGCTACATCTTTGCTACTTGCATAAAAATATCTCTCTCTTATGATTTTTCAAATTAGCAACATTCAAGACCTTTCAAACACGCTTTAAAGCAACGTTTCTCAAGACAGGTAACACCCCACAACTCACCCCTTTGCAAATAATCCCTAAATTAAAATAGAATAAAAATAAAGGGGCCAAAGAATTTATGTCCCCAATAATACGGTACCTTATGAACTGGGCCATTGTACCTCTCATAATATTGTATTGGAAGATTATTTATTGGTGTCTTCTGTTAAATTTATTGAAACAAAAAATAAAACAGCGGCTTGGACAAGTATTTATTGCGTAAGTATTTATAAAAGGAGTTGATACTTTGAACTTACCTACCTTACCTTACTTTACATTTATTATTTTATTTGTTTTTACTTTTCGTTTTTTAAACGTTATTTAAAAGATAACACAGAGATAATTTTAAGTAAACGTAGTTCATTGACAAAGGGGACACTGGTAAAAACAATTTTTCGCCAAAAAATAATCAGTCATAATACTAGCTTTTTACCCGCGACTTCGTTGTTCGGTGGAAATTTAAACATCGTAAAATTAAGTTTTTTAATTTTTGATTTATCTATTTGCACGCCAAATTTGAAGAGTCTACTTATCGTATGATCTCTGTAGACGTTACAGAAGTAGTAATTACAGAGATTGGGTCACTCTGATTAGAACGTACAATATAAATCTCGTTTATTCCCCATAGGAATTTCAACACATTCGTCCTTATACCTTACCTGCATCATAAAATCTATGAGTCAGTTAGTTAGTCAGTCAATCAGTTACTACAGATTTAGTGTTTTAGAGAAATTATAAATTATTGTAGGTAGGTATATATATTTATTTGATGTAGGAGTATGTCTGATCTTTTTTGTTCCTGTTGTATTTTTATTACTAATTTGATTTGCAAATTACTTTATTTCTTGTATTAGTTGTTGGTTATACTAATTTAGTTTGATTTTAATTTTTAACTAATATTTTTCGAGACTTAATCACGAACAACATTTTACCATTTATTTTAGAACAACGTAGTTCTTGATTAAATCCCAAAAATATTAGTTAGGATTGAGAATCGCGAAAGTTTAAAACATGATTTTCATCTGTTTTTGTTTTCCTTCATTTCCTGACATTGATAATAGTGCTCGTGTCATATTTAATTCTATGTGTGTATGTATGTGTCCCTCGTAAAGGGTCCTCCTGGGCCCTGTGAGGGATCTTTCGGAGTTTTCGCTTCGACAGTGTTGGTTTCGGGTCATAAAATAATAAAAACTTCGCACGGTCTATGGTAGAATTTATTTTACCAAGGAATATCGATGAGTTTTATCATAATTTACGTTCTTGTAATTTGTTCAAGGATAGTTAGAGCTAAGTAAAGAATAAAGAATAAATTTATTTATAAAATCATTATTGAGAATTACATTGTAGTATGATATCCGGCGGACCCCGAACTACGCAGAGGCCTGTATCTCGGGGCCCAAAATACAAAAAAGTATATGTATATACCATTTCACTAAAAAAAATCTACACCATAATAATTTTGTAAAGCTGAAGTGTTTTTTTAGTTGAACGAGCTAATCTCAGAAGCAACTGGTTTGAATTGATATTTTATATTTTTGATATTTTTGTTTTGAACAGCCCATCAATCGAGGGAGGCACTATCATCATCATCATCATTTCAGCCGAAAGACGTCCACTGCTGAACATAGGCCTCCAAGGCTCGCCAAGCAGATGGAGCGCCGACCTGATTAAGGTTGCGGGAACGTTGGATGCGGATGCCACAGAAAACACTATAAACGCGGGTAAGTCCGCGAGCACAGCTAGTATTATAAAGTTTGCTTATTATTACAGACAGCCGTAGACTTTAGAGAATAATGCAAAACAGGTGCAAGCCTAATGAACCCACGATCCTCTACAATCCAATCCGCACTGGGCCCGCGTGGGAACTACGGTCCAAGCCCTTTCATTCTGAGAGGAGGCCTGTGCCCTGCAGTGGGACGAATAGGGTGGGATAATGATGATGATGATGATGATCCTCTACATGAGATATTATACGTTAAACCAGTTGGCCAAATCTGGCAAAAAATTATAACGGCGCATAAGCAGTAATGAAAAAAAAATCAATATGCAATTCCACCTTAGGGTAGCTTTCTTAGTTTCCGCATGATTAAAAAAACTGTGTATTTTAATTAATATGTAACTGGCTGTATTGTTGTATATGAGTAATCGTTTTTGAATATTCATGCTTATTTAAACTTTTGGTAGCCGTAAGCGATTCGATTCGCATTATGTTGTTCTTTAATAACATGTGAACAAATATGAACGATTTTATGGTAGAGCGATTTCGTTCTATGAAAGTGTCTGTTCTAGGATAAGACGTGTATTTACAGGGGTGGAAAAAACATAGTCATTTTAATGCGTTTAACCTGGTAGGTCCTGGCTTTTTTTAACAGACATAGTAGGTCGAGACGAGGGTACCCAGTTTTGTGATTTTGGAAAAATTATTTCTAGAAGTTTGAAGTTTGTACAAACTTCACGTAGTACATTCGGCAGTACTTTATCAAGTACGCCAGGATTTAAAGGGTTAAATGATTGGCATCATAAATATTTCTGCTCTTTTTAAATTCTGCCTCTTCTAATTAATTTGACTTAATTTGAGTATTGCTATTAAAATTAAAAGTATTTCTAAGCGATTTTAAAAAATGATAAGGTTCTCAGTTTGTCGATGTTCCACAGGATTATATTACTGTGAATCCTTGTCGTATATTAGCGTTAGCATAATAATATCGTTTATTAGCTCTACTAGCACTGCTGGTAAGAATTAATACCGATTCCTAGTGGGGAACTTATTTAATAAAAAATTGTCAGTTTTTGGGCTACGAACTTTGGTTTCTTCTACAAAATAATCTCTTCATTACTGAACCTATGTCACAGAGAAAATCCTTAACTCCTTTGCTTATTTTTAAGCTTCAAAAATCCCTATTATTAGAAGCAAATTTGCAGCGCCTCTAGCGGCGTGTATCGGAGAAAAAATATTGAAGCTTTTTGATACTTTGGCTTAAACGGGTTTGAGATGTTTGTTGTGATAAAAACACTAGAGGCAAAGATATCCATCGCCGTGGCAGAATGCAGGTTGAGTAGTAAAATAATTACCAAGAAACAAATGGCGTCATTACAGTACATTAATCATCACAATCAACGAAATCACCTCAGAAACAATACTAGCAATATCATTGCAACAAGGAAATTGGCCGTGGACGAGGGTGTCCACAATTAATCCGGCAAATTAGGCCCGTCCCGCTAAAATCGATTAGGACCGTCCCGAAATTCAAGGGACAGGCAATTCGCAGACGCTGCGTCGCACCAAGATAAACATGCCAGAGTTTTTTCTGTTACGGCGCAGACATTAAGCAAGGATAGTCGGGTGACCATGAAAAAAGGAAATTTTATTTTTGATTGTGAATGACGGGGGAATGTTGTGTAAATTGCTAATGTCATCTTACTCGCTAATCCTGCAGCAGTGTTTTAGCTGTTGAATACAACAGTAGCAGAAGCAGTAATAACTTCGTGAAATAGTCAAACAGGTGGAGAAATTAATGGCTCATCAGCAATCAAATTCTCTAGGCTGGCAGCGCGTTGGCAATCAAATATATGTAGTGATCCACTAACCATCAAGTTACCAACAACATACTTGCTGGTTTCTACCCTATTTAAATAAAAAAAAGCTGTTGTATGGATTTTAAACTTATTACAATACAATAACTCTTTTTGTTATAGGTACCACATAGTCAACAATTCAGAGGTCTAGGTCTAGCAATGGGCGGCCTTATCGCTATACAGCGATCTTTTCGAGACAACTTTGGAAAACAGAAAAAACGAAAGAACTAGAGAGGTGGTGCAGTTATCAACAAATACGAGCATTAATAAAATATATCGTATTCAACACACAAAAAGTTTGACAGATGAATATATACATTATATATAAGTAAGACAATCAAAAAAACTCAAATTGTGCTTTCTTTCTAAATGACTTTATTATAATATACAGCTGTGACATTGAGTTAAAAATTTATATTCCATTTTTTGTAAGAAGTATAGTATAAATCTTCCCAGGTGAATTTTTCGCTTCGAGCCATTACATTAAATTTGAACCTTAATACTATGACGATACCGTTTGTTTTGATAGATTAGGGTTCGAAGCAAAAAAATCACCTGGGAAGATTTAAACTATAACAGCGAATTCGCACATAATTATAAAAGAAGTACAAATTAAATAAGAAATAAGTTTTTATGACAGCGATATCTATCAAAAGCTTATTATATCTTATAATTACTAACAATGTAAACATGTAATGCAATGTACGCGGTTGTTGCCACTACAAAGACTTTTTTTAATTACTAAAATCATCATCATCATCATCCCAGCCTATATACGTCCCACTGCAGAGCACTCAGTCAGAATGAGAGGGCTTGGGGCGTAATTCCTAAATAACAAAGTCATTTTTCAAACTGCAACTACTTGTACAAGTTCTAAAATGTTGCGTACACTCATTGCTTTTAACATAATCAATTAATTAAACGAATCCACCTCGCCATTCTAAAACCGACAACCCAACTTACCACCTAATCCAGTCCTCCGTTCAAATCAAACTCAAGATGCTATCTCAAGAAAAAGTCGTAAACCGCAGCCACCCTACCCTGGATGTCATTACCGTGGGGTCATTACCGCGATGAGTAGAGCCACCATTAATCTTCCAGGACCGGTCTCTCGCCTGTCAAAATTGTGGCCACCGTACGATAGATATGTGCGTTTATTGTACGCATTGTTGTCTCACTTTGGCCATTGTTTTTGGTCGCCCTAGTGTTATTAATATTGTAAGTTAATTTCAAGTGTTTTGGGCGAAGCATTGCGATGGTAATGAGGGTTCTGTTAGGGGGTGTTAATGGGTTAGTGATTTTAACTCGTTTTGGTAACAGTGAAGTAAATTGACTTAAAATGTCGTATGAAGCAAATATCATATCATAATTGACATCAAAATCGAGCCCGGGCTCACAACTCTGAGTTTTTCCGAAATTGACGACCAGATAGCCTAATGGTTAGAGAACCTGACTACGAAGCTTGAGGTGTCGGGTTCGATTCCCGGTTGGGGCAGATATTTGTATGAAACATATGAATGTTTGTGGTCGAGTCTTGGATGTTTAATAATATCATCCGTTGCCTAGTACCCATTGTGCAAGCATTGCTTCATCATCCCAGCCTATATACGTCCCGCTGCAGGGCACAGGCCTCCTCTCAGAATGAGAGGGCTTGGGCAGTAGTTCCCACGCGGGCCCAGTGCGGATTGGGAACTTCACACAGACCATTGAAATTCTTCGCAGGATTGCTTAGGACTCAGTCAAAATCGGTATCAATCGTCCCATGATTTTATTTTATTGATATGGGAAATTACCTACATTTGGAATTTACCATGAGCTTTACGGTAAAGGAGAGTATCGTGAGGGAACCTGCACACACCTGCGAAGACATTCAATGGCGTTTGTCCCAATCCACACTGGGTTCGCGTGGGAACTACACGGCCCAAGCTCATTTTAAGAGGAGGCGTGTGCCCTGCAGAGGTTCATATACAAGGTGTAATCGTTAAGTGTATACAGGCGATTATTTCGTAACTATTACAGATATGAAAAACTTTAAAACCATATAAAAATTACGTTATCTAATGAGTAAAATGACATCAATAACTTGTTAAAAATATTACGAGAAATATCCAAAATTTTGACGTTAAACGCCCCCATACATTTACCTAGTATGAGATTAGTGGAAAGGTTTTGGTTTCCTTATTTGAAAAGGTTATTTTATAAGCTTACTTACTGATTAAACTTAGGAAACTGTTATTTAACCTAACGAGGTAATAAAACTATCTTTTAAGTGAATGAAATCAATATTATTTATTTCTCAGTAAGTAAGTTCAAAATGTATTCAAAGCATTACTTTTGAAATGTCATTTTATGGGATGCTATAGGTTAGGTTTAAACTAAACGATTCTAAAGAAAATATTGTTTCAGAAATACATTATTTTATGACAAATAAAAATTATTGAAAACGATACATTATGGCCTATGAAATTAGGGCAAACAATAGAGAACCCTTTTCAGTAACAGAATGATCTAAGCAAAGGTCTCCCTTCCATACACTTCTATAATGGAAGGAAATTCCAGACACTTCAAAATCGAAAAGAAAAAAATTTACTTTGTAAATGGATCGTAATTCCGTAACATTCTTTTTCGTAAGCTACACCAGTAGCCAGTAAACTTATTATGATTCATTTAAAAACCAACAGCGTTAATACTTATTACACGTGTAATGATACTACGCAACGTATCCAAAAAACCGGACAACGGATTCACATGAATCTTTCATTCATTGCTTCATACAAAACAATTCAAAACTGACTTATACTTTTTGTAACCACTATAATTTAAACTTTATTCCGTGGACATAAAGTCTTAAGTAAAGGAGCGATGGTGTAGAATATAAGCCGTTTATAGTTTGGCGGTAGCTAGGGTTGTACAAAGACGAGGGACGTATTCTTACAAATGATTAAACGTTAATCATATTCAAATATTTAATCGGTGAATTGATTTTGACGTAGTGTAATTAAGTCGCTATGATCTGGTAGGGATTTAATAATCGATTTTTGACGCTTGAGTGACTGCCAATGCATCTATGTATGTGAACTTTTTGTTTGATTGTGGGCTTGTGTGATTAATAGAGATGAGTGAAATAAATTATTTTGATGTGATTTGATTAATAAATGTTATTAGTTCGGGGTTGTACGTGGGAAATAAAAAAAAATGCTTATCCATACTTGACAGGATTACCATGTAAGGATGGTATGTATGTATGTAAACCCTTTATTGTATAAAAATAAAGAAAAACATACTTTTGACAAACGTTGAGATACAAACAATTAATTTGCTTAATTGCTTTTGCTTGTAGCTATCATATAAGGTTGTGGGTGAGCAAAGTAATTGTTTCAGTTCATTGATATAGACCTCCGCAAAGTAATGCCTGATTCAATCATTTTTTTTATTTTTTTATTTATAAATAATGAGAAATTAATAATAACTTTGTAACGCCCTGTTTTCATTATTTACATGTCATTTGCCAAGAGAGAGTCAAAATTAACACGTCAGATGTCAATTCAAGTAAGGCTGTTGTTAGCTACTTAGTTAACTTTTTTTTAATTTCATTATCCTGTGATGGCCAGTCTTACTAAATTTTTAAATCATAATAAAAAAAATAGTTAGTCATCGAAATGAGTTCAGTGAACTAATTGGCATGTGGGTCGAATAATTTTCAGCACCAGTAATGAACAAGAACCAATTATGGACATTTTTTTTCCTAAACCCAAATTTTAAGAAACGGTCACACTACATTTTTAAACTATCAAAACTATGCTCAGATAACTCGTACTTATAACTGGAAAAGTCCATGAATAGTGGGCTATAAGGTTTTGAATCTTTGGTGTCCATTACTGGGGAACTACTAGTGCTTAACATGTCCATGATTGGTGCCGTCACCCTTAATTCAATAATGATAATGATAATACTTATATTTATTTACATAGAACATGGTACAAAATAACAGTTCTGAAAATATAAATAAAAGGCTCTCACATTCTGCCACGATTGCGACGTGTAAAAATAACACATTAATTAATTCTAGTTAAATAAATCATACTTAATGGCAATCAATAATTAAAAAAAAAAATTCAAATGTCAAAAAGTGTTAAATCATAAAGCAATAATAAATTTTAAGCAACAATAATAGAAACGTGTCATTTTAACAATTTACACTTAGGTACTAAAAATGGTTAATTATTAGGTAAAGCAATGGTATTATTCAAACAAAGAATTGTGTTTACTACTTCTTATCATCGTCATTTCAGCCGAAAGACGGCCACTGCTGAACATAGGCCTCCTCCAAAGTTCGCTAAATAGATCGGTCCTGCGTCATCCGCATCCAAAGCGTTCCAGCAACCTTAACTAGGTCGTCGCTCCATCTTGGTGGAGGCCTACCTACACTGCGTCTTCCGGTCCGCGGACGCCACTCGAAAACCTTTCATCCCCATCGGCCGTCAATTCTACGAGCGATGTGCCCTGCCCACTGCCACTTAAGTCTGGTGACTTATTATCAGCTTGTGCTTATTATGAGCATTTCTCGAAAAAAAAAATGCCACCGCTACTTTTTTTATTTTCTAATAATTTTATGTTATTCCTACTCAGAATGACGAACTCTTTCAAATTTAATATGAAAAAATGTCCCTAAGTTTTTTTCCTTTTTTTTTTACTATTCTATACACTTTGCACGGCGTAACGAAAAGGAAGAAGGTAAAAATTTTATGACATTTTCTAGACATTTTTTTGTGTCCTACAGGGATGGAAAGAGCTCGTGATTCTGAGTAGGAATAACATAAAATAGTTGGGAATAGGTATACAAAAAAATAAGAGTGGCATTTGTTGAGACATTCTCTTATTTGTTTTGTCATAAACTAAACAGAACAGTAAAAAATGTGCTGGGCCGAGTAAATACCAATGGCCTAAGTTACCCTACAGAGCCAAAGTAACCCTTACGGTATAAGAATTTGAAACTTAACGTCAATCTAGAATAGTTGATTTTTGCTTAGACGTATAATTTCAGCCGGGTCTTACGAGAATCCAGCAAAATATCTACTATCCTCAAGAAAACTACATACGAACGCATTAAACTCACATAAATACAGTCCCGTTTCATTTTCCGGCCGCCGTTGCCAAGTGGCATCCAACTTTTCACTCAACTAATCGTATCCGTGATTGATTTAAAACGACTGAATTAATCAAAATTAATCAAGTTAGCGCCGTTGATATTTCCCAGCACTTTTTGTTCCTACGGGGTGTTTTTTTTTGTCTTTTCATTATTGTATGAAAGCCCACAGCAGCCATCAAAACATCGTTAGGCTACTATAATATTATATTATATCGCCAATTTTTTTGTCGTAACTCAAAGTTACTTTTGTCGGCGACCGTTTCTTTATTATATTTTGATATGTCAATGCGGTATTGTTGTTTTTTTGTGTATTTCTAAGTGCGAATCTTTTGGGGTGAGATGGCAATTAATTTTAGTTTGAAGAGACGCGAGATTCTTAGTTTCTTTGTATTTTTTATCCTTGCTCGTGATTAACATATTATTATGTTTGTAACGGAGGACGTTGAGTTTTTTTGTATAACACTAACTGAAAACTATGACTTTTTCTTTCCGTAAAAAATCATTGATTTGATTTGCATTTTTATTGTTGTGCTTAAGATTATCATCCGGTTTATAAGGAAGAGTTTCTTTTTATAGTAAGAGTAACTAGAAATTATGACTTAACTGATCTGTTACTATTTAGGTAGGTGATGTAATAAATTGGTCAAAAATATACATGTTTCGACTGCCATCGTGTTTATTCGTTGCCTTTTGATTTGAATTAGCCAACGATTAAAACTTAAAGCTCTTAAATAATTTATTAAATCAGGTGTTAGTTTGCGGCAGTCCATATTAATGAACTGAAACAATTACTTAAGTATGGTATGACGCTTTTATTTAAACAAATTCAAATCAAAAGAGCCTAGGATTCGAAACTTTTGTTGTAACTTCATCATTTAATATTCGTGGTTTTTTGAAGTCATTTTTTTTTATGACACCAATAAATAAAGCATTTAGTTGTTTCTGATGGGGGGTTTAGTAATTACGTGGGGCATACTGAAAGTTTCTGGAACTGGCCACTTATAAAGAGAATATTAAAAAAGCAATAATAGGATTTGAAAAAATAACTCTCTGGCAGTATATTACTTTTTAATTTACGAGACTGTCATTTGTTTTTTCATCGTGGTGTTGGATTGAAATTTGTGTGTCGCTGTTGCAATGAATTTAAGTCGTGAAAATTTTCGATCCATGATTTTTTACGATTTCCGATGTGGATTAAGTCAGCAAGAGAGTTGTCAAAGACTTCTATTAGCATTTGGTGATGAAGCCCCATGTCGTAGCTCTGTCTATTCGTGGTTTAGTGAGTTTAGACGAGGACGTGACCATCTCCATGACGATGAACGTGAAGGCCGGCCAGCAACTGCGGTTACCGATATTAATATTAATACTGTACGACAACTAATTGAACATTATTATATTATTATGTGGTACAGGGTAAAATGATCTACCCCCCTACGGTTGAACGTCATGCATGATACAACGAGGTTGATTTTCCCTTGCAATAATATGATGACAGTAACTAAAGACTTCACTCAGTTAGAAAAGTCAACCTCAGCGATATTTTAAATCTCACTGAAACTTTTGTCAAAACTGGTAGATCACTTTCTTGGCCGACCGTACCGTACCGTATCAAGTTGTATTTTTTTCAGACAGACTTTCTATCCTCCAGGTACATTCGAGCGTGTCGAATCACGCGCTGATAAGTGATAGCTGATCTGCAATTAACGGACAAGACTGACAGTACGTGTAGAGGCACACACACTAACACTTATGATAGTTAGTTTCTAAACTAAACTAAATTGCGAAACTGATTTTAAACCCGCGCAAGAACTAAAGTCACGGACATAGCTCGAAGAATCGCCAGTTTCAAGTGGCAGTGGGCAGGGCACATCGCTCGTGGAACTGACGGCCGATGGGCCGAAAGGTTCTGGGGTGGCATCTATGGACCGGAATACGCAGTTTAGGCCTCCAACAAGATAGAGCGACGACCTAGTTAAGTTTGCAGGAACGCGTTGGATGCGGACGGCGCAGGACCGATCTGTTTGGCGAGCCTTGGGGGAGGCCTACGAGTATGTTCAGCAGTGTATGTCTTTCGGCTGTAATGATGATGATGATGATGAATTTGAAGTGAAGCTTACGAACAGCGGTCAACCGATAGTGTCTTTTTTAATTTATTGAATCAGGCGTTACTTTGCGGAGGTCCATATTAATGAAAAGGTCGCGGGTGAGCAACGTAATTGTTTCAGTTCATTGATAGTGTCTTTCTGAACCTCGATATTGGCAGAATCATCGATAGTATCAATGGAGCTATATTAAAAAAAAATATTTGAGTACGTGTCATGAAACCTCCATAAGTACGTGTCGTGTAAACAACCTCCTCGTAAGCCGTGGTCTAGTGGTTTGACCTGTTGTCTCTCAAGCAGAGGGTCGTGGGTTCAAATCCTGGCTCGCATCTCTAAGTTATTCGGAATTTATTTGTGCGAAATTACATTTGAAATTTACCATGAGCTTTATGGTGAAGGAATTATATTATTAACTATTTTCCTTAGAGAATCTGCCAAGACTCTAGAGTTGGCTGAGCGGTGTCTGTCTGTCATTATACTCTTTTATAGGTTACCATCTTTTGCCCGCGACTTTGTCTAGAGAATTCAAATTTGTGGTCAGCCTTTACGGTGAATGAAATATCGTGAGGAAGCCTGTATACACATGGGAAGATATTCAATGGTGTGTGTGAAGTTCTCAATCCGCACTGGGCCCGCTTGGGAACTACGACCCAACCCCTCTCACTCTGAAAGGAGGTCTGTGCCCTGCATATGGTAGATGTACGATGATGATGAACCTCTTCGTGTGCTCAAGAGCTACGGTTCCCTTCTAAATCCGTCCGAGGAGAGCATGTGCTTGAGAGTGCGCAGCCTGGTTATCAGTCAATGGTATCCTGGCTATAGCTAGACCGTTTAAACGAGTCCTCGCCCGCGCGGTGCAGGGGCTGGGGGGGTATGACCATAAGAATAAATAATAACAGAGTAGAAGGGAAACTCCCGCTCCGGCCGGACTCAAGGTCACGATATTAGAGTACTCCCTAAGAGAGAACTCAGTCAGGGTGTCACGGCCGGCGTCGCCGCACGCGCGTGTGGCTGTTAACTGTTTGCGCGTTCGTTTTATTGGAAACAAATAATAATTAATGACGTCAAGTTATTGTGGTGTTGTTGGGTGTATAAACAATTCAAAAACGATGCCAAATCACCTTAAATGGCTTCTTTTGGTATGGCACTTGTAATAAATTCTTACTTAGAAGTACCTACCTTTAATATGTAGGTACGTACAGTCAAGGATTTTAATTGTTAGGCCACTTGCCACTGTTCGCATTTTAGCCGTATAATGCAAATCGGGTGAAGCCGCTTATACTGGTATATGCTGATTTGCATTACACGGCTAAAATACTAACAGTGGCAAGTGGCCTAACAATTAAAATCCTTGACTGTACCTAATGATTTATAAATCTCATATTTTGTAAAACTAGAATAAAATATTGATTTCAAAGTAAATAATAACTTAATATTTTAGCGATATTATCTTTAGAGTAAGTAATATTTAACAGTAAGCAACCCTAGCAACACGCCTGGACGTCAGAGGGGTGTAACGACGTGAGGGGGGAAGTAGGTATATAAAAGGCGGCGTTTTGGACGCAGTCAAAAGAGATTCCCTTCTACTCTGTTATTATTTATTCTTATGGTATGACGACAAAGGGGCCGAGAGAGGTGCGGGCGGCGAGCGTGCCTCGTGTGCCTGCCACCCGCACCTCTCCCGGCAAACTTTGTACCGTGCGGCCGAGGACTCATTTAAACGGTTTAGCTATAATTCAGGATATTCATTAGCCGATGGCTAATAGTTATACCTAGAGATTTTTCTGGCACGAACGATGCAATTCCTTCTGATAGGCACTTAGTTTATCGATATCTTTATATACACCGTCTTTTTTTATTTCCTTTAACTTTAAGGGAAGATTATTCAAGTCAAATAGAGTTAATTTCTCGAAGAAACTAGTGTCTTAACTCTTACTATTTTTGAGATATTTAATAATTACATTTAATGGCTGAACCATGTAAAAGGTCCTTCATTACGTCTCTTATCACTATTTATCTTTTAAATTTCATCAGTAAAGAGTTTTCCATTCATAGCTATTCGCTACAAGGAAATTATTGAGGCGAGTTCGTTCGATATTACATACTTTTTCTTATTTTATATGTCACATCAATGTCATATTCGTAAACACTGGTATCTCAACGGAAAATGCCCCGATTTAATCTTTTTTTAATATTTTTTTTTTCGATATAAACAAAAATCAATATACCAGGTAGTTTCTGTTAAGGTATCGTGCAACATGTCGAATTTAATGGAAATAAAAAAACACGGCGTATAAGTGACATGTTTGAAAATACAGGATGAATCAAACCACAGTACAAGTTAACGAGTGATAGTAGTTAGATCAAACTTAATTATTAGCCTAGGATCCGAGTATACAACGACGTTCACCGATCTGGTTGGTGGTGGTGGTGGTTAATGGATGAAAAGTATTTTTAATAAATATATTGCAAGTGGGTTGACTAAAAAATTTCGGTCCAGTATATTTTTTTTTTACATTTCATCGTTTTGGTTAATAGACAAATGCAATACCTTCCAATCAAAAGTATGAAGCCTATAGAGGGTGCGTCCCACAAGATATAACTACAAAATATCTAATTTCATATTAATAACGTTCACAAGATATAATGAACGTTAGCTATAACAACAAAAAGTATAATTTTTTAACGTATAACGCTTAAGTTATATAACGTTATTTTTATATAACTTCAATTTGTATAAGATTTATATGGACTAATTTCTTTTAACATACCAAATATTACGTATAACAGTCATGATATATAATAATACGTGTAAATGTTAAATTATGTGGCGGCGAGCGAGCGAAGCGAGCGAGCAAGACTTTTCGGGGCAGAAGCGACTTGGATAGGTTAGGTTGAGAAGGCTAAGGCGGGAGCGAAGCGTAGCGTAGCTCCCGCCTTAGCCTTCGATGTTAGGTTTTTTTTTGTAACAGAGCGAAAAATGAATGGATTTTTTGATTGTTTGCTTGCATCAAAGTTTTTAATGAATGTATACGTTTTAAGTCTTAGGTGTTAAGAAAATTATACGCTTTGATCGTTATAGCAATTGATATTATATATAAACAACGTTATACATTACAAAATTAGATATTTTATAATTATACTTTTCGTTCATTATATCCAGTGAACGTTATACTAAACGAGTTTATATAAAGTGAGCGTATATATTATGAATATTAGATAATAAGTTGTTATATCTTGTATTATTTACCCGCCTATAGAATATGCAAACGTTAGGTTGACTATTTTTCCGGTCATAACTTTTGACCGGAACGGAACGGAACTTTTGAACTTTAAACAGGTAAAAACAGGTTAATCGATATTTGCACTGGTCTGGTTAGTCAACCTAACGTTTGCATGTTCTATAGATTTTATACTTTTGATTGGTAGGGGAGACCGAGGACAGTTGACACAGAGGAGAGTAGACACAACGTCGTTTTTTTAGAACTTATTAACTCCTAACGAGCTCGCAATAGCGCGTGTTTGATAGCTCGAGGCTTGAACTAAAAAACGCGCGCTATTGCGAGCTCTCTAGCAGTTAATAGTTCTAAAAAAACGACGTTGTTTCTACTCTCCTCTGTGTCAACTGTCTTTGGTCTCCCCTACGTCATTTGTCTATTAACCGAAACGTTAAAATGTTTTAAAAAAAATAAAAAAAATAATTAGGTAATCATATACTGAACTGAAATTTTTTAGTCAACCCACTTGCAATATATTATTTATTAACATATTTAATTTAATATAAAATCATTTCATCCATTAACCAGTTCGGTGAAGGTCGTTGTATACTTGGATCCTAGGCTATAATGTATTATTAAAATAGTTACAGGAAAATACACTGTATGTTGGCCGTTTTGCTCTTGGCCAGTTTTTTGTCCAATTAAGAGATAGTGAATTTACGCTATTCTCGCCTCCATAAATGCCGCAAAAAGTATATATATTTCTTGTCCGTGATTATCTGATGTTTCTAACTCCTTTTATAGAATAATGGTTAAAAAAATTGAATTATTTGTCTCGCTTGTCTTGTTTGCTGGTATTTTTTTTTCTTTTCTTGCAACAGAGTAATACTTTAATCAAATGCTAATATCTGGAGAAAAAGCATTGGTTTCTCCAACTATTTGTCCGCTTCACTGACGAATTTGTCAGGGTTTGCTATTTTTTTACGAAACTATCTTTATTTGGTTTTATTTTAGTCAAGGAATTCTATTTCTCGACAATTTTCCTCACGATATTGTAAGAAAGTTAGGTTAAGTATGTGAATGTGTGATATACGATTTTTCATAATATTCTAGCGAATTGGGATAAGAAAACACGGCGGAATAAAATTTTCACGAAAGATTTTAATGTCAAAATTAGACAAAAAAAATCTTATTTTTCTAACTGTTCCGAACAGTTTATTATATTTATTAGTTTTATTTAAACTACATCTAATAAACTATAAGAATATTTGACTTTGAAAAAGAAAAATAATAATAGCTTATAGGTACATATTACGAAAAGAAGTCCCTTATGCAAAGTTTCAAATATACTGACAGCATTCCCTCTTTGAATATCTAAGTCAATACAGTTAATTTAGTTTTAGTTAAGATTTTATTTAAAAAAAAAAACAATTTTTCTTGTGCTTTATTGTTATTCAAAATATACCATATTTCTCACGAGAGATCACGAGTATGCATTCTAAATTTAAATAAAAAATCCTTTTTTAATAACCACATTAGCAAAATCAGGGGTATGAATCCATGCAAATATTCTCAGGAAAAAGAACTAAATACTTCAATTTGGTCTATGAAATATATGGCATGATTAATCAAAGTAATATTTCGAGTACCAACATTTACCTAAACCATCACCAATAACTTGATCTCACAAGCAGAAATGCGCCTTTAACATTAAAGTATTACGTTCAAAATCGAATAACGCAACTGAGTTAGTCGTTCGGATATACTACTTTATTGAAAGGCAAGATTTCCTAGCCGACATGAGAGCAGTTAGGCAAATAATACCAAAAGTGACATGAACTTACACTTGTTTTCGCTACACACTACGTGTCACTTAGGATTGTTTTCTTTCAACTTTCGGCATGAATTTAAAGGTTATATTTGAAGTAAACGTTTTAGAACTAGGGTGTTCGGCGGTGAACTATTTTGCATACTTTTGCATCGCCACGGGTGTCCTCATTCAATCGAGTACTTTAAAAAGTAAAAGGGGTGACAAAAATACTTTGCAATTCTACTTTTATTCTTATTCTTTATGAGCTACAAAATAGAGTTGGTAATGTTATGATTTAGTGGTAAATGTAATGTGGTCTGATAGCGGTAATGATGCGTTTCGAATACTTAAACAGGTTTTGTCTATTTTTTATTTGCAGAATATGGTGTGGTTTTTTTTTCAATAGTAAAAAATGATCTAGTTCGTCTCAGGAGCATGCAAATTAAGAAACGTGAGAAAAAATTAACGGTTTTTGTGAAGTATGTGGATTAAACATACGACGTAAGGCAGATGGCAGATACATTTTCTGAATATAAAATCATACAACATACTTAGTAAGTATGAAACTATGTACCGTGAGACTCACTCATAGTGAAATAATACGGATTACTCACGTCTCAAAACGAGTTACCTAGCAGCCGTAGCGTGTTTCTCTAAAAGGAAAGGCTATGGATTAGCCCGAAACATGTCGAGTTAAACTTGTTTTCAGACGTGAGTCATCATCATCATTTCAGCCGAAAGACGTCCACTGCTGAACATAGGCCTCCCCCAAGGCTCGCCAAACAGATCGGTCCCTTGCCATCCGTATCCAAAGCGACCGTTCCCAAGTGTGGCGACTATGGCAATAACCCCCTAATGGCTAGTCAGACGTGAGTTATACGTATTATTTCACTATCATATAACATAGTTTTATTCTTCAGACAGCTAAAGAACGGAATTCTCTGACAACGTGCGTCTGTGTAATATCATAATGGTGTTAGTTTAGTGTTGAGTTGACTTACTGTGTGTGTATACACTATGCCAATTACTTGTAATTAGAAGGCGAGCCACTGTAGATTTCAGACATGCGTAAAATGTGTCAACAAAAAGAAAAAATAGATGATATAAGATATACCTAGGTACAATCAACCAAAAAAAAAATTAAGGAGTCCGCGTAAGACGAAGATGCATGAAATATGCACCATTGACTAGCACCATCACGGTAGACAGCAGTGTCGTTTGCACCATCGATGCTGCTACGCAATGGTGCATATGAAACGACGATGAAAAACTGTGCAAGTTACATTACATCGCGTGGCCGCAAAGCGAAGCAGTTTGAAGTGGTTAATCGATCGCTGCAATGTAATGCAATTCGCAAGATTTTTCTAGCAACTCTCTACTGGGCTTAACTCTGCTTATTTTTTTGTTTTCTTTGTGTTCTTGCGGTAAGAATTTACAAAATAAGCCATACACAGGGTAAGAAACAATAGTTATCTCCCTTGTGGACATAAAATTAGTGACTACGAGTAAGCAAACTTAAGATTTAATGAAATGGGACGAAATATGGTTAGGCATCCCACACGCCGATGTTTGACTAAAAAATATTGGCTGTAAACCTTTGCCATGTTCACAGAGACGAAAACAAAGAAATGCGTGATCTAATGACCCAAATGCTTTCAAGGAGTCTTAAGTTAAGGTGAATTGGGAATGTCTAAAAAAAATTACCAGTGGTTTTTATATTTTTTTTGTATAGAAAAGTCAATTATAAGAAACTAATTTCAATATTTTGTCATTTAGTTCACTACTTTTTTAATAATTAATTATTGAAATTATTTTGTTTGATGACGTCAGATTATAATTGAGAGCTCCCACACTGTCAAATTTCTAAATCTATCTAGGTAAATGCGTACGATAAGGTGACCCCTTTAATTATTTTTTGCGTAGTGGTACATTGTATCTAGTGTCACTTTACTGGCGCTGTCAAAGTTCCAGATGTCAGACAGCGGGTCCAAATCAAATCCACGCGTAAATTGTAAGTAATTCTAACCACACAGAATAAAGTAGGTACGACTTGGACCGGTCACGCAATTTACACCAATGTCAAATGAAGGTAATTGTTTATAAATTCATTACATAATATTAAAATTAAATAACAATAGAAAACGAGTTAAAAAGCGTTTATCTCAAATTTGTTTTCGATTTACTATACATTTCAAAAAAGTAGACATCCCCAATTGTTGTTATTTCCAAAGTATACTTACATCGACTCCGCCGTTGTTCCAGGGGGGGAGGGCATAATGGGAGGGGTCGTGGTGCCCCCCTCCCATGTGCTCCGCCATGACGGACATCCAGTGCACTAGACCCTGCGCCCCGCCGCCGCCAGACGTGCCTGCAAGTGGCAGAGGCATCAGAAAGCTCCAAAGCTGGACAATATGATTACATGATTTACTTCCTCCATCTCCAATTTAGCAACGGACATCCTGGCGAGGAATTACTCCCACATGAGAACTATGGCCCAAGTCCTCTCATTCTGAGGGGTGGGCTCTGCCCTACAGTGCAGCACGTATAGTATAAATCTTCCCAGATGAATTTTTCGCTTCGAGCCATTACATTAAATTTGAACCTTAATACTATGACGATACAGTTTGTATTGAAAGATAAGGGCTCGAAGCGAAAAGTTCACCTGGGAAGATTTATACTATATATATATATAGGCTGAGATGATGAATGTTTGATCCATATGTGGGTAGTATTACATTATACAGGGTGTCCCTAAAACCAACGCCAAAATGAAAAGGGGAGATAGGTGGGCAGGTCGTCTACCAAATATCAAAAAATGACCTCAGTAAAAGTCACACCGTTTTCGAGAAATTTCGATTTTTCTGATTTTTTGAATAATGTTCACCCGCACTAAGATTTTGAGTTGTGATATTCGGAATTAATTATTCTTTGCGTTTATTTTTATTGGAAAATAATCTTGAATAGTTGTTTTGTCAGACGCAAAAAAAAACAATTTTTAAAAAAACTTTTTTATTTATTTTTATTTAATTTTAAATTTTGCCTCTTCTCCTAAACTTTGGTCAAGATTTGATCTATCACAGTGAAAACAAATTACATGACAACTGTTTTGCTTCCTTTTAGCTTAAAAACATGCCCATTTAATGGACATTCAAAAATTATAATAAACTTATCAAAAAATATTTACAGGAAAAAAATCTCCATACAAATTATTAAGTATCCTACAAACACACCCTGTATACAGATAAACTGTGGGAAATTCTGTGCACCTGAATATTTGGTGTCGAAAAAATATCATAACAAAATAACAATAACTCACCGGTCGGCACGGCGGCGGGCTGCGCGGCTGCTTGCTCCTGCCCCCCTCCACTCCACACGAACGCTGACGACGCGCCCGCCTTCTGAAACATATGATCGTGTTAGTCGGTGCGAAGCTGTCTCACTGTGTATGCAATGCACTATGGCAATGTCTTGCTATCGGGAATTTACATTTTAAAGTATACCATCTAATATTTTTCGAAATGAGGAATCTTTGGGGCTTTCCTCTGCAAAATCATGGACACTTTTCATATTCATAATGAAAAAATCCCTATTTTTGAGTCATTTTCGTGACTTATTTTTCATACACATAAATAGTTTATACAATGGCTCGTTACAAAACTGGCACAAAAATTGTATGAATAATTAGGGCCATTATTTATCATCAAAATCAATAGCGCCCTCCATTCTGAAAAAAAATCTCAAAACTTCCTCATTTAAAAAAGCAAACTTTAAAATGAAAACACCCTATTATTAGACATTATTTTGACATTCACACATATGATATATTATTTTTATTGACATTTTTGTTTTATCTCACTTTTATTGTTTTTAATATTATTATCTTTGTGACATTTTATATCAATGTATTTTTCATTTATGTTTTTCAAATTCTTTTGACGATCTTTTTGTGAATTCTTTATATTTGTGACATTTGGAATGCTGAATATAATTGTAATTTTCAATCAGAAATAAATGAATCTAATCTAATCTAATCTAATCAGTAGAGGTTCTAGGGATGGGCAAAATATGTATGTCACTTAAAACATAGATCTAAATAATTTGCCCAGTGAGATAAGGTAAACGTACCAATGCTCGACACTTCAACGCACAGTATATGACACCCTTCTGTCACCTGTCTTACTATGACACAAGACTAAAGGTGCCATGTCAATACATGGCACCTTTAGTCTTGTGTCATAGTGACCCAATGGTCAGTGTCGAGCACAGGGACGATTACCCTATACCCTTATGATTTTTAATTAATGGGTAAGGCTGCGGAGCGTTTCAACCGCTGCATTTATATGTAACGATTGTTGTCCATTGTAAGTAAAAAGATTCATAAAGTACGAAAGAAAATACGGAAAGATGCATTCCATCTAACTAAATTGTAAAACTCAGTGGCATTTTTCACATTATTTACCAGTAATTTGTTACATAAAAGTACTGGCGGTCGAGACGCTCCGCGGCCTTGCCCTAATAAGTATAAAATGGATATCAACTTATTGTCTACAGATAGTTTAGATATTGTTAAGTTTGCCTCATCTTTTTTATTGCGGACTGTTAGGGAATGAGATACAGATCAATAACGAACGGGTCATTTATTTAATAATGTATTTGTAAAAAAAAAATGTTTTTAGATGCTTAGTGTATGTTAGTTTAGTTTTTCTATATTTAATTAGAAACATTATCAATTAAAATAAGGTAGGCCTGACATGTTTCGAACCAATCCGTGGTTCTTACTCAAAGTTAGTTCGAACAGAAAGCCAACCGTAAACTGATTGAACTGTGGGAATATCTCGACTACAAATATGTGAGTGACTAGTGTAGCTTAGCCCCATTGCAGGGCACAGGAGTCCTCTCAGAACGTGATGGCTTGGGCTGTAGCTCCCATGCGGGCCACTGCGGATTAGGAACTTCACTTTTGAATATTTTCGCAAGTGTGTGCAGGAATAAAACACTATTTACATTCCCTTGACGTTTTGGCCATATTTCAGTGCGAGTTTTTGAAAAAAATTGGTAGGTTTGAATAAAAATCGCAAAAACTAAATACAATGTATGAAAAGTATAAGCAAACATAAGCCTGCTATAGTGTCTGAGATTGCGTGGCATTCCATATGAACAGATATTGGCTACTTATTGGCAAAACGGGAAGGATATCGCTAATTATTGCGTTGTAATTTACTTGATTACAAGCAATATGACCTCATACATTCATTACCTCATCAGGAGATTCAGTCGTCCTGTCTCCATTGTTCTCATCATCCGACACCTCAAAACCGAAGCCGTTCGAGAACAACATGTTCCTGGGATACAACGAGTAACATTCAGCAACATTCCTTCTCCTCTTTCCCAGGTTAGCAAGAAAATTCTTATACAGCTGAGTAGGAAGCAAGAACGGCGATCTAGTGTTCTGAAAACCATCTTTGAAGGCAAAATTTTGATTCCTAAAAGGGTTAGCAAAGTCAAAATCGGGTAGGAACTCTTTCTTTATAAAATCAGCTACGGGGTGAAGCGAAAATGCATTCTCGGTGTAATCTAGAGCTGTATTATTCGTTTCTTCGTTAGGTCCGTTATTTTCAAGATCGCTAGACTCAGAAATAGCATCGCTGGAGTTATTATCTATTTGATCCATCTTGGCGTTATCTTCTCCGCTATATTCTTCAAACTCCGTCTTCATTGGTAGGCTCATTTGGTTTTTCGTAAACAGGTTTGAACTTGAAATCGTCACAGACATTGTTTTCTTCAATTTCTTATGGTTGAACACTTATACTAATATATTTATCACTTTACACTACTTCATATATATCGAAGGAAAATAATTATATCTTCATAATTAAAGTTATGTAGGTATTTTTAGGAACTATCGTTGGGTTAGGAGATGCTGGACCGAATCTAGAATTGTTAAAAAAAATTTAAACCCTGTTTTTAAGTGTTTAAGATTCACCCGTTTCGCGCGTTTTTTTCTATTTACATTGTTTTCAGCAAGTAGTTTTTTGGTTAATTAGTATTTTTTTATTAATTGTGTTTTTAAACAAGTCAGATATGAAGTATCTTTTTTTATTTATATTTCAACTTCATTTTTTTATTACTTTTACGGTCATCCCATGAAACCATATATTTCAAACTAAATACAAACTGAAATATAGATGCACAGAAAAAACCCCAGAAAAAAGACCAATGCTGGGAATCGAACCCAGGTCCTCAGCGTTCCTCAGCATTGGTCTTTTTTCTGGGGTTTTTTCTGTGCATCTATATTTCAGTTTGTATTTAGTTTGAAATAATTGTGTTTTTGTTGGAATTTCGTACCTAGTGACAAAAGATCTAATTAGATTATTTTAGAAAAACGGTAGACTATGATTCCTTTTACAGTCAAATACCGTTGACTGATGAAGATTCCACTCTGGACATGACAAAAAATCCAGTAAGAAAAGTAGAATATGACCACCGTTTAAGGAAGTGAAGAGATTATAACTATCCTTTTAAAACAATTGATTTGGAAACAAAAGATGCGCTAAAAAGTAAGGGATGCCTATAATCAACGGCCATTAAGAAGTAAATGCTGACACATTGCACAACTATGAAGTTTCTGAATATAGACAATGTCAGCCATACAAAAATAAATGCTATACATACTTTTTGCGTGTGACAGAACAGTAAGTATAGCACTTTTTCCTATGGGTCACATTGTTAATTATTCAGAAACTTCATAGTTGTGCAACGTGTCAGGATTTACTTCTTAGCGGCCGTTAACTATAATTACATATTTATCTTCAACTTTAAATGAAAACAAACATTAAGTACACCGTTCCGAACAAAAAAAGCCAAAATGGTTCTTAAATGACGAAGTTAAAAAAAGATATAACCGAATTGATAACCTCCTTTCGGTTAAGAAGAAAGAGATCCCTTTAAGGGATAAATTCGCCTTTATACATCTGTTTCTCTTATTATCTGTTAGTTTCAGTGTTTTATGTACAGTAAAGTGTTTTACAAATATAGGTATACATAGTGTTTAATCAGGCGTTACTTTGCTCAGGTCCATATTAATGAACTGAAACAATTACTTTGCTCACCCGCTACCTTTGACCTTTGACCTTTGCGGGTGAAAAAAGTTTCAGTTCATTACATAATGTTTGTCATAGTAGCAAAGCAAAGTTGGTCGAACAGGGTGATAAAATTAAAATCGATAAACTAGAACGGGTATTTTGAATCTAGGTCATCGGAGTAAAAATATTTTTGTGGACTTACATTCGCTGGCCGGGCAGTCGGGGACAAAAGTGGCAAATGTATTTTTGAAACCGGCAAAAATAATCATAAAATAGGGCACTGAGATAGTTCAGAAGGCCTTTCCCATATTACCTATTGGAAAATAGGGATGTTGACACCACCAATTAACTGACGTACTTTTTGTGAGCTGTCAAAACACAATTCTCCCTTAGAGTTTGAATGACAATAGCAACTTATGATGTCACTTGTTCGCCAACTTAATCAACTAACTATTTATTTGTTTTAAGCCAACTAAACATCTAATTTTGCAATTAATCGAAAAATAATCTAGTTTTCAGGGCTAAAAATAATGCGTTTTTTACTGGAGTCGTGTCTTCGAATTATTTTTTAATGGCGTCAACATCCCAATTGTTGTGTCTTATGAGATGTCTTATAGGAAATTTAGTCGCATTGGTACTGTGCATTGTAGCATACACGAGGTTAAAAGTATGATCTATGGTTTCATTCATATAAGAACAGATGCAACTGAATTTCTTATAAGACAACTTTCAGTTCACACTAAAAAAAATCTTATAATATGCAAAAGCCCTAAGTCTAAGTGTGACTGTTGAAAGAAGACTTATTTAGTGCAATTAGCGATATATAATTAACAAAACTGTGCACGCAATTTCAAAAAAAAATAATTATTGGATTAGATTCTCATTGAGGTTATTAGAAGAATGATGCTATTTAGTAGTTCATACTTCCCTTTTAATTATGAAAGTATTTTTTAAATAGTATTTATTTTACACAAAGATTTATGGACCCGACTGTACTCGCCGTAGCTATTGACGTAACAGGGTATTCCATCAGAAACGTCTATGTTCGTATGTGTATTTAAGTTACATGTATACTTTATGAGGCATCATATTATGTCCACGTCTTTAGTTTCGTAGAAAATAAATAGCCTATTTTCTCGAAGTTTTCTATCAATTGAGAATTTTTAAATTTTTTTTCTTACCAGCTATTAATTGTCTGCACAAACTATATAGAATTTGATTATCGCTATCCCGCGGGAACTATGCAATTTTTTGCGATAAACACTATCCTATGTCCTTCCCAGGGTCTCAAACTATCTCTATATCAAATTTCATCTAAATCGGTTCAGCGGTTTAAGCGTGAAGAGGTTACAGACAGACAGACACATTTTCGCATTTAGTATGGATTAGTATGGATATGGATTGCGCTTCTATAATACTCTAACTATGTGTGTCAAATTTCGAGTCTTTAATACTAGTAGTCTAGGCTGTACTTTGTCTGTCCGTAAGTTTATTAGTCATTCGCTTTACTGTTTTTAAAGGTACTGTTCTCGGTAAAATATCTTGAGCCACTTGGCACTGTTCGTAATTTGGCTGTATAATGTTAATGGAGCATACAATGGGAAAGTAAGAACACCACATACTCAGAGGGCATCTACCTTAAATATTGGAAATAGCAAATTTTACGCAATGGATATTTTTTTTTTATTTCTGAGTTTTTATTATAACATTTATGGTATTTTGAAAAATCGTATGCACTAACCAAGAACTATGAATGAGCTTTTCGATCTGTTTCCTTCAAGACAGATAATTTTTCACAAATCCATAAATACAGTATCTATTGTTTCATCAAAGTAAAGGAAAGTCTCCTTTACATAGAAGACATAGAATATGCTATTTCCAATATTCAAGGTTGTTGCCCTCCACGTGGCTCCACTCTGAAAAGGTTTTAATAAAAATTAAATTTTGTCATGAACTTATTTTTTTTACAAATCCAGGGGATTAGCTACTGCCATGTACATTGACTAAAATAGTCAAAGAATCTGTATATAAATAAAAATTAATAACAGGACATTTATGTACGCACGCTTATAATATAATTTTATAACGGCTGCACCTATTTGTCAAATTCTATTTTTGCTATGTTAGTAACTATTGAGAGAAGATTTGTATGTAAGTTTTTTTTTTCAATTAAGTAGTTGTACTACACCCGCGCAAAGCCGCTCCAGTCATCTTGTATAAAAAAGTATATTAAGTAAAAACTATTAAACTTCATACATTCCTCTGGTATGCAGTTTTAAAATAAACTATCATACTGTCGTCTCTATGTCTACATGAGACATGTCGATTCGGGAAAAAGTTTCTACGAACAGTACTCTTGGCATCTTTTGTTTGTGGTGGAAATCTTACTAGTTCGTTTTTAAACTATTATAGAATAAGTAAAGCTGAAGTTTTATGTATGTATGTAATTTTTTTTATTGCATAGTGCAAAAAAAAATATTGAATGGTATCGTATGACAAGTTATATACTATACTGTTTTAAACTTTCATGATTTTCACACATAATTATAATACTAAGCTGGACTCAACTCGTCTGCTGCAATGTGGCCGAAACGTCGAGGTAAATATTGTTTGCGTGATATGTCCTTAAGTTTTATACTCTTTGATATGGTAACATTATAAGCTCATAGTAACTTTTAAACTGTGTTTTACATGAGGTAATTGTACTGTGTTTTTATTAATTATTGTGTATTATAGGTGATTGACATTCCAGTTAGACAATTAAGTAAATAAAGTGACATAAAATTACAATTCAGTTTCATTTCATAACTACCAATTCATTCAGTTCAATTCACTCATTACAATGATTCAATTTAGTTTATTTCAATTCAATTATAAGTTGTAGATAAGTATATTGACATTTATTAATTTTTTATTTTTGATATTATTTATTTATTTGTTTGACTGATGTGTTGGAGCCTAATTACTACCTTTATTAATTTACATATAATTTATAAATACTAACATAGGTGATAAGAATAATTGATACTAACACATTATCCCTTTATATAAATTTTTCTTTTTATCATCATACTTATTGTGTGCCTATGGATGGAAACGTCTGACAATAAATGATTTTTTTTTTTTTTTTTTATAGTCCTGTAGGTACCTATTTATTTTTGCTCTAAGAAAAACTTACTTTTTTCTATAAGTTAGACAATCTATAAAATGGCGATCTATGATTCAAAATACAATAAAATGATCTATGATTCAAAAAATTAGCTGGCAGCTTCCTCGGACAAAAAGTTAGCTTAGCTATTCAAAGAGGAAACGCTGCCAGTATCTTCGTCACCTTGCCTAAGGTGACTACTTTCAGAATATGTTTTAGTTATAAAAATTGTTAAAAAATTATTGTAAAATTGAATGAAAATTAAACATAATGAAATGCGTTGCTGTTTTTTAAAGGCATATTTATTGGACAAAAACGTACTAGTAATCTTATTGGAATATGGACCTCCGCAAAGTAACGCCTGATTCTATAAATTACTTATTGGAAATCTCAATATGAACGAAAGGGACTATTCTACCGTTTCTTATAAGAAATAATCTAGAACTAAATATTCGTCCCGCTGCAGGCCACAAGCTTTCCAGAATGAGAGCGCTTGGACCGTATTTCCCACGCAGGCCCAGTGCGGATTGGGAACTTCACGTATAACATTCAATGTCTTCGCTCGTGTGTGGTTTCCTCAAGATGATTTCCTTCACCGTTAAGCTCATGGTAAATTTTTAATGTAATTTAGCACAATTCCGAAAAACTCAGATGTGCGAGCCCGGACTCGTTCTTACGACCTGAACTAAATATTACAGTTTAATAGTCTCATTTCTGAGACTTCCTTTTCTAAGAAAGAAGCTAAACGAGCAAGTGGGTCACTAGATGGGGAGTGATCGACGAAGTGAAAACACCTAAGCACCAACTTTCCTTAAATTAATGAAGTACAATAATCTTTCTTTCTTACTCTATTACTAAAGCAAGGGGAAGCGATAGATAAATAAGTATTGATAGCTCGGAGAAACAAAGAAAAAATATTCTAGTTTAATGCAATGGACTTTCGCAAAGTAGCTCATGAATCAATCAGGGGCTAAATTCAGGAACGGTACAACACGGTTTGCGACCGGTAATTCAATCGTTTGGGAGAGGATAGGAATGGGTTGAGTTTGGGACGAGCCTTATTTTCCTGTTAATTCGCTATGTTAATAAATAAATAAATAAATAAGGCTCATCCCAAACTCAGCCCAAACCTCTCGCAAACCAGTGATTTTTGGCGTTCCTGAATAGCAGTTCAAACCAAACCCAACCCAAACGATTGAATTACCGTTACTAAACCGTGAAGGCCCGTTCCTGAATTTAGCCCCAGTTTATTTCCTTAAATTCTTTAGCTAAACCTTCCAATTATTATGTGTTTATCTAAACAAAATATAGTTCGACTACTATGAGCAAAGATTTTGGACGGGCAAAATTAAACGTTGAGGCAATAAAAATAAGACCGACTTCTTCACTATAACTTGGGTTGACATCCATAGTTAAGCACACGTCACAAAACGATGGAACTAGGTTCGATTCCCAGCCCCTATAACGACCCCAAATAAGTAACAATGATACTTATAAAGTAAAAAGATTTCTCTAGCAACGTTATTTTATCTGTTGATAGTGCATCATCGAAACTAAATAGCAATTATCCGTTTATAGAATGAAATTAAACGTAACCAAATAACATTTCACTTTTGTCAAAGCATGATCTAAACGCATTTGTTAACGAGCGCGAAATTTAAACACGCAAACGTGTCATCGTCACGCACACACCCGCGCACTCATTAACACATTTACATTACTAATCGCACACCAACACGTATTGTCTCATTAAAGAACCAACTACAATCAAACTTTCAATTACTTGAACGCTTTTGGCGGGAAACACTCAAAGCACAGCGTTTTCTTTTTTTTCGGTTTACTTTCGCGCGTTTTGTTCCTTTTAATTTTGGTTTTTACGCCGCGAAACGGGTGAAGAATTTCTTTTGAATTTGGAACGGCGGCGTGGCCGATCGATTAGCGTTTTTTGAATCCCGATTTTCATTTAAGCCTTTTTATGGGCACGTTTTGGCTTTTATAATGGTTTTTAGTTTTTAGAGAGCGTCTAGATGTCTTTACCGCGAGGTTTTCGCTTTGAAACTCTTCCCGAGAGGTTGGTGCAAGGAAAAGCATTTTTACTACACATAGAAGGTTTTCTTCAGTGCGGGCCGTGTGTGAGTGTTCACGTACAGAGCCACATGTGATTGTGTGTTCAGACTGCCGCTGCACAGCGCATGTGTTTGCTAAATCGGTTGTGTGCGTGTTTTATGACTCTGAGTGCATCCCTTTCGAACTGCATGCGATTTATATGTGTGCGCTTATTTTTTTTCTAAACGGCACGATTCTGTGTGCACGTGAATTTTTCGTGTATGTGTGTTCTGTTTTTTTTGGGTACCGCGTTCGTTTTTGGACTGTTGGCGGTGGAAATAAGGGCTAAGTTTGTTTGGTCTGTCGAAATGTATTTTTCAGTTTTATATCGCCGATATGAGAATCGCGGATAGCAAAGAAAACGTAGAAGGAATAAAAAAATGCATGCATCGTACGTTTCCAGGTAGACACATTTTTCTTTAACCCCTTTATAGGTGTTCTATGTATGCGTGTGTGCAACGGGGGTGGGTGTTCTTAAAGGGTGGGGGGTGGAGGACATATAAAAATGATAACGCATCGCAAGACGGCAGCTTTTATGGTTTTTCTTTATTTTTTAAAGGTTTTTTTATAGGGTTAAAGTACTTGGAATAGTTCGTTATTTCGTATTTCGGAGAGCAAGTGAAATGTTCTTACAATTTCTAATACGAAGATTTAATAGAAATTCTTTTGTTCTCTTATTACGTATTATGTTAGCGGTAACTCTGTGTTTTTAGGAATTTTATATCATGAGCTTTTCAATCAAAGTAAACAACTTGATCAAACTTGTCCAGATCAGGGGGATTCAAAGGTGAGTGTGAAGAAATCAATTGAGTTATTAGTATTATATTGTGCATCGTTAACTGAACGTTAACTGAACTGGAAATACTAACTCTGTTTGTCTGTTACCAATCCACGCTTTAACCCCTGAACTGATTTAGGAGAAGTTTGGTATGGACATGGTTTGAGACCCTAGGAAGGATATAGGGTAGTTCTTATCCCGGAAAATTGCATAGTTCCCGCGGGATAGCGATTAACGAATTCTTTGCGGGTGGACTCGTGGGCACCGGGTAGTCGATAAATAAAAATAGCAAAAAGGAAGTGCCCCAAGTGAGGATCGAACTCACGACCTTTTTAAGATTATGAGACTTACGCGCTGCCTACTGCGCCACTGAGGCTGCTGGTGGAGGCGCGAAAAACTCCACTGTATTTAGAGATAGAGTTACGTACTTCTTCAATTGGCGGCAGTCGTTTGGTAATTAATTTTGTTTATATGATAATTAATTTTGCTTTAGCTTTTTTAATCATTTTTTGGTCCGTTTATTGCAATGTCTGATTGGCATGATCTCAACTCAAACTAAGCCGATCAAATTTGTTGTTTTAGTTTTTTTTTACAAACTAATTTTAACACTTTTGAATATGATTAAGTTGGCAATGAAAAAAAGCGAATGAAACAATGTAGGTATAGTTATAAGCATCCAACAAAAGAGCGATGACCTGGTTAAGGTTGCAGGAACGCGTTGGATGCGGATGCCGCAGGAGCGCTCTGTTTGGCGCACCCTGGATGAGGCCTATGTTTAGCAGAGGATATTCGCCGGCTGAAATGATGATGATGATGATTGTGTTATTCAAGACATCCAGTTACATACCAAATTTCATCCAAATCCGTCCAGCCGTTTTGACGTGAAGGAGCGTGAGGGTCCACGTAAAACAAATAGGAAGGATGCAATGAGTTATACTTGGATTGTTTATTTACTTATTTGCGAGAGGTTAAGGGTTGAATTCAATTATAACCAGCGGTTTTATTTGCATTAATAAGCTCCTGGAAACAGCACACTTCTATATATTTTATGGCAAACTTTGGTATGCCAAGTGAAATTATGACATACTAAATTATGGGAAACGAAGGGATTCGGGTCAAACGACGTGGACGCGGAACGGGCGAGTGACCGAAAATAGCTCTGGATAGGGAAATGTCCACATCCAGGTCAAGAGGAGGCACCTAGACAGCCAGTAGGAAACAAATATAGGCTAATAAGTTTTACATTGAATGAAAAAAAATATTAAATTGGACTTTGTTTTTCCGAAATAAAAGAGAGATTTACTTATTCGACAGGTGGGATCGCCTCTATTGGCATAAAATTAAAAGTCAGAATTCATCATTTCACAGAATTCCTTTTTCTTAGAAACCATTAATACTCAGGAATTTTGAAATAGTTATCCTGTAGGACTCTATAGTTTAGGTTGGGTTTGTTTTATAATTATAACAATTATGTACAATTAATGGATTCAGAGAAAAGAGTTTTTCGAAATGATGATTCTGACAAATGATAAATTCTGACTTTAAATTCCCCGGGTCCCGCCGGAAGACCAGCGCTGGCTCCACCTCAGGAGTCCGCATTTATGCTGAGGCTTTTTCACACACAATTTAATGTTTTATTTTTTTTTATCTCTTTTTATATATATATATATATATATTTATTTTTCTTTTGTAATTTTATGTGTTTTGTTTTGTGTGTGAAATAAACTTTTTTCATTTCATTTCATTCATTTCATTTCATTTAAATTTTATGCAACTCGATATGGACCCTCGACAGGTACTTATCATTGAGTGTAGCAGATTTCCACAATAAGATTTTTCTCAAGACATAGGTAGATTCTTCCCCAACAAAATCCCTTATGTCTCAACACAATACTGGCTCCAGTTTTCTAGACGAAAAAGCATAAAAAACATATAAAAACACTGCAGCGCAAAAAGCATATACGAGATATAGGAAAAATATAAAATACGACGGATAAAAAATAATATGTGAGCAACAAAAATTATTCTCAAGACGGTGTGCACAGGTGTGGGTGCGTGTGTGTGTGTGCGTGCTAGGAAAAGGGATGGAGACTTCATTTTTTTAATCGAGTTCTAAAAAGATGGGGGTGCTCAATTCAGTTTTTTTTCATTTGATGCTTGAAACTTCGTCAAGTTAATCGATTTAGGAAATTATTTTTTATTTGAGAGGGTTTACTTTCCATTCTATATATTGATAATGAAGGTCTTGGCTGAGCAAAGTAATTGTTTCACTCCATTTTGATGAATGTTAGAAAATTTTGATTTAAGAAATAATGATAACAATAATAACAAAAACCTACATAGTCAATGACAAACCATAAAACCAATACTTCAATTTGTAAAATATTTATAGAGACATAGTCATATTTCCAAAAAAAAAACAGTTCAGCAGCTCCACAGTTTTCCTTCCAGCTATTCCTAGACCGAATAGGCGCGTGCGCGTGTGTGAGTGAGTGCACCTTGGAGTATAGAGCATGGATAACAGAAGAGAACACTAGCTAGATGTGGCACGTGGCGATGAAACAGCAATACCGCGTTACCAGCAATGTAACAGACAGCCGGATTTTTTATACAATACTAGCTGCTGCCCGCGACTCCGTCTGCGAAGAATTCGTTTATCGCTATCCCGCGGGAACTATGCAATTTTCCGGGATCAAAAGTATTTTATATGTTAATTCAAGTTATAAACTATCTGTGTGCCAAATTTCATCAGATTCCGTCAAACCGTTTTAGCGTGAAAGAGTAACAAACAAACGGACATTCACATTTATAATATTAGTAGGGACAGGCTTGAGTTTGACCACAATCACGCCAGATGGAAAGCGAACATGAGGCCTACGATGGAGCACGCTTGCCTAGTAAATGCTCATTCACCCTAGACTTGAAAACGGTCAGATTTTAGTGTTCAGGGAACACAGTCACGGGCAGGAAATTCCACTCCTTAGCTGTACGGTTGATGAAGGAAGAGCGAAAATGCTTTGTGCGGATGCGGAGAGCGATGATTTGATGATTAAGAAAACGTCCCCAATTTTTCTATATATTTTTTTTCAGTTTTATGACGAGCCGTATTTTTAAAAACTATGAAATGAAGCAAAAATAAGGACACTTCTTCTTCTTCTTATCTAATATATAAAAATCTCGTGTCCCGGTGTTTGTTATCGAACTCCTCCGAAACGGCTTGACCGATTCTTATAAAACTTTTTTCTCTGTACCTATTCGGTTTTATCTTCGCAGACGGAGTCGCAGGCAACAGCTAGTACCTTTAAGAAAATGAATGTACTCGTGTTTTTGAATAATTAAATTAATTAAATTGAAAATGCTCATTAATATTAAGGTTAAGCCACTTCTATGACACATAGTTCTACGTACTCGCGACACACACACATCTACGTGTGTGTTACGGCAAACCGAACTCATATCGTACTTACGCTCTTTTACTGCAGAGTGGAGATATACAGTGAGTGCCAATGAAATGATAGCACCATTAAGAACTACGAGTAAAAGAGTTTTTAAGTTTTCTTTTAATGTTTTTTTTTAAATTGTATCATGACTGACAGACACCGCTCAACCTACACTAGAGACTTAAAATTTGGCAGATTCTCTGGGGATCATAATTAATGTACACTAAGAAGAGATTTTTTTTCTGTCTACTCCTGGGAGCAAAACCGCAGGATAAAACTTGTTAAAATAAAAAACGACTTGTGGATATTACGTTTTTGATGTTTTCTTGACGACGGGTTACGGGTTAGAGAACCTGACCACAAAGCTTGTACATTTGTGTGAAAAATGCGAATGTTGGTAACTTTTTACACAAAGGTAAGCTACGTGATGGTTTTCCACTGGTTACGTTTTGGGGTTGAAATGATAGCGATAAATCATTATTGCAAAAATCTATATGTTTATTGTATTTTTGTATGCAGAATTCAGTAGTTTGTTTGAGCTCTGTCTGTCTGTTTGTTAACTCTTCATCTTTAAATCGCTGAACCGAAATATATGAAATTAAGTATGGAGATAGTTTGAGGCCATAGGAAGGATAAAGGATAAATTTTTGTATAGTTCCCGCGGGACAGCGATAAACGAATTTTTCACAGACGAATTTGTAGGCAATAGCTAGTTATTACAAAAACAATTTAATATTCCATCGTTTAAAACATGTAATTAAATATATTTTTGTTTCAAGAAAAAAACAATTCTTCTCTGTTAGAAAAAAAGTTTTAAATATAATATTTTTAATTATTTTAAATAATTATAATTTGGGTCTTTAAACTTTGTCCGGCAGTGTAAAATGAAAGCGTTGTAGCGTCAGAAATTTCATAGAATATTTTATAAATTTATTTTTAAGATTTTCTCAAGTCAGGTCGTGACCAGGTAAAATGGGGGTTTATTATATGTTTATTAACTTCTACCTACTACTAATAGAAATACTAGTACATAATACTTAAAATAAACCAGCTGTTCCCGAGAATTTGCTTTTAAAGAATATGCTTATCGCTATCCTGCCGAAATAATGCAGTTTTCAGGGATAAATATATATGTATATTTCACATGTTAATCTAGGTTATACAGGGTGGAAAAAATGAACGCCACATGCAGGGCAACTACCTTAAATATTGGAAATGCCACATTCTATTTTATTTTTAAAAACAATAAATACTGCATTTATAGATTTTTGAAAAATCGGTTGTCTTAATCGGGATTCGAACTGGTCGTCAAATGCAACAAAAAATAACGTGCTGTATTTTATGATGCAGATCGAAAGGGTTGCTGATAAGGTTAAGCTTAAATAACATCATCATCATCACCAGCCTATGTTCGTCCACTGCTGGACATAGGCCTCTCCCATGGCACGCCACTGAGCACGATCCTCGGCCACTCTCATCCAGCTCTTGCCAGCCGCCCTGCGAAGATCATCGCTCCACCGAGTCTGAGGACGTCCTATGCTACGTTTGCCGATCCGTGAGATCGTGAGATAGAACTCGTCTACCCCAAGTTATCGGTTCTTCGGGTTATATGGCCGGCCCATTACCACTTCAGCATGCTAATGCGGTGGGCTATGTCGATAACTTTGGTTCTCTGTCGGATCACTTCGTTACGAATTCAATCTTTCAGAGAAACTCCGAAATAACATACACAATTTAAATAATGTAGCCTATAAAAACTAAACAATTACAATTTAATTTTGTTTTCATCCATCACGGGAAAACACTTTTCAACCATCTAGTCATATCAACTAAAGAATAGTCAATGTTTTGAGTATCGACGAGTAGAAGCTGTATTTGTGGTTAGACAACCTGATTGTGAAACTTGAGGTCCCGGGTTCGATTCCCGGTCGGGGCAGATATTTGTGTGAAAAATACGAATGTTTGTACTCGAGTCTTGGATGTTACCTCCTGCCGCCCACGTCAAATTTTGTTCAATGAAATATAAACTTTTTCACTAATGAGTTGAGTTCAATGTCACATTAGAATAAGTCCTAATAATAGTACATCGGACCTCTGGAGGTTATATCTATTTAAGTATGTTTATCCGTCGCCTTGTACCCATAACACAAGCTTTGCTTACTTTGGGGCTAGGTGAATTGGTGTGAATTGTGCCATGATATTTTTTTATTTATTTTTTGTCTCTGTTCTGCTGGCCCTCCCCTATCTCTCCTATAACTTATAGTTTCGGATAATGCATTAGAGAAGTTCTTTATGGCTCGGAACAGTCTCATATCTATGTACGTATGAGTTATTTTTATTTGAACACCGCCATTGTCGGAAGCTTCCCGAACCTTCCAGAATATTCTAGATGCTTCTACAAGCTTCTAGAACGTCTGAAGGGTATGGAAAGAACATATCCAGTCATCTTTTTTGAAAATAAGATTTTAATATCAAAACGTCGAGTTCGCAAAGCACCTACTATAACTTATTATCAGGCGTTACTTTGCGGAGGTCCATATTAATGAACTGAAACAATTACTTTCCTCACCCGCGACCTTATGAAACCTCAAACATTATGTGTTAAGGTCGCGTATGAGCAAAGTATTGTTTCCGTTCATTACTATAACTTACCATTAGATTAAGTACCTACAGATAGCTGAAAATAATATCTATTGTTTTCACTTTTAAAGATATGGTTCAAATAGTGATAGGTGGTTCGTAGGGGTAGTAACGTGCCCCCGCCAAGTCGAGCAAAACAAAGGCACGGCTGTACCATCCTTTTCTCGAAGCCATTCAGGCTATTTTCAACCTTATGTTTTTCCGTGTACCCATCATCTATCAATCTTGAAAAACTTCCCGATTTTATTCCAAACTATATTATTATGTATAGCACATTACTGTTACACCTACCACCTACCTACCAGTAGATGGCCTATATTATGGTAAAAGTTGCCACTTTATTATGTTACTAGCTTTTGCCCGCATTTCGTACTCGAAGACGATAACGTTTGGATGAAATTTGGCCAGTTTATTACATTACATGGATTATTAACACATAATAATTATGATAATGTCGAGATAATGCAAAATTCCCACGGAATTATTATTATTTAATCGTATGGCAAGCAATTTATGATATTTATGATATTTTTAGACGACCAGATGGCCTAGTGGTTAGAGACCCTGACTATGAAGCTTGAGGTCCCGGGATCGATTCCCGTGTCGGGGCAGATATTTGTATGAAAAATACGAATGTTTGTTCTCGGGTCTTGGGTGTTTAATATGTATTTAAGTATGTATCTATCTATATAAGTATGTTTATCCGTTGCCTAGTACCCATAACACAAGCTTTGCTAAGCTTACTTTGGGACTAGGTCAATTGGTGTGAATTGTCCCGTGATATTTTTTTTTTTTTTTTTTTACAGAGTCGCTTATCAACAATTACTCAATACTACTAAAAAAAAGCTATACTACAAACGAATATCTAAGTCTCTTCCCACGGAATAGGAATAAGTAATTGAATTCTGTAGCCGCTAAGCTGTGGTGGCCTAGTGGTTTGGCCTATGCGCTCTTAAGAAGAGGGTCGTGGGTTTAAGTCCGGGCTTGCAACTCTGAGATTATTTCCAAATTTATGTGTTAAATTACGTTTGAAGTTGACCATGAGTTTCACAGTGAAGGAAAACACTGCGAGGAAAGCTGCACACACCTGAGAAGAAATTCAATGGTGTGTGTAAAGTTCCCAAATCGCACTGGACCCGCGTGGGAACTACGGCCCAAGTCCTCTCGTTCTGGGAGGAGGACTGTATCTGATTGAAACAGGCTTATTTTATCCCGGGAAACTGCAAATTAAAGTTCCCGCGGGATAGAAATAACTGTTTTGACCTATTTTTAAAATCAGAGACAGTGTACCTTTTTATTAGTGAAACAATTTCAAAAATCAGCCCCCAAATTCAAGTCTCTTATTTCTATCCCGTGGGAATTCTGCATTTTGCCGCAGAAAAGTAGCCTATGTCAATCAGGGAAACTGTAGCTTACTATTAGTGAAAGAGTTTTTGAAATCGGCCCCAAAGTTGAATTCACTTATTTCTATCCCGCGGGAATTTTGTATTTTTCCGAAAAAGAGTACTATGTACTATGTACCAATCACGAAAATAGTGTAGCTTTCTACTGATGAAAAATCAGCCCCGAAGTTTAATTCAGTATTTTCTATCCCGTGGGAATTTAGTATTTTACTGAAAAAAAGTAGCCTATGTCACCCGGTGATCACATAACATGTATGAATTTTTAAAATCAGTCCCAAAATTAAATTTATTTATTTCCATCCCGTGGGAATTTTATATTTCCCGGATAAAAAGTAACCTATGTCAATCAATGATAGTATAGCTTTCTAATGGTGAAAGTATTTTCAAAATCGGCTCAATCGTTTTAGAGATTCCGCTACAAACAAAGAAACAAAGAATAGTACATTGTGCATCTAGGGCCGTAAGTAGGGGTTTACTAACGAGGGTCTATTAGAAGCCCGACGCCGAAGGCGGAGGGCTTTTAATGACTCGAGTTTGTAATCCCCTTACTGCCCGTGATACACACAATGATTTTCATCACATTGCGAGAAAAAAAAATCCAAAAATAAAATTATTTTGTCTCTAAACACTTAAATTGAATAAAATAATGGCTACCCGCCAATACAGATTGTCACTTTTTCGAGTCATCTACCATAGATAATGTAAGCTGTGTTTAGTTTAGAATTCGAAAGGTCATACGGCCAGATTCTACCAACATTTTAAAAAAATATTACTAAAATTATTGCAAAACTATTTGTTATAAATTTAAAATATAAAAATAACGGATTTTCATGAAGCGTAGATAAGTTTTGTGTTGTAAAATTTGGGTTATAGCTAAGTTTTAAAGATAATAAATAAAACATTGGCTGACTTGAAACCTCCTTAGTCTGAAATTACTTGTTTGCAAATTTTAAAACTAAAGTTAGAACTCCCTTGGGTACAAAAATTGTATGTAAATCCATAACTCCCTTAAGAACAATTTAGGCCTTTGACATTTAGTATACAGACATGGAATAACACCATTGACGAGCAAGTGTGATGAAAAGATATAAACAAATAGAAAATAGATAATATAGAAACAATAAATATCAAAAAATCCTTCCTTGGTGCACCTCTACAATATTAAGGTCAATTTATGCCAAATTTCACGTCGCTAGCACCAGTAGTTTAGGCTGTGCGTTGTCTGTCAGTCACCAATCAGTCAGTCAGTCACGATACTGTTTTATAGCTATAGAAGATAAGTACTATATAGCTGTCCCGGCGAAATTTGTACCGCCTAAGCTGTCAATTCACATTTCCAAATTTACAACAGCCTAATTTAAAAAAGCTTTTCTAGATTTTATAATAACAAACGACCGGTCACTTCAAAACATAAACAAATTTCCGTAACCTTAGCAACAAAGTTAAATAAATTTCCGTAACCTTGGCAACCAAATTAAACAAATTTTCGTACCCTTGGAAACAAAGAGCTGTGATCTTTTAACGTTTAAAAGCTGTAAGACTTTTTTAAGTCTTTAATTTTTTTAAACTTCTAACACTTCTTCTAGCTACAGAACCATTGAAATGGCCATAAAGCACGCAGAACGGTTGGTCGTAGGGGCTGAAAAGTTTTCGAACGGAAACGAAAGATTTGGTAAAGGTCGCAGGTTCAAGGTGGATGTAAGCCTCTTCCAACCATAACGATTGGGTCTCAATGAGGCGGACCTATGTCCAGTAGTGGATTTCCTACGACTGAAATGATGAAACCAACTTATAAACTAACTGAAACGTGTAATTTTAAATGTTCAAAATCGTTTTTCATTAATATCAATGAAAACAGTTTAAATTAATAACAGGATACAATGTAACATCGCCGGTCAAGTGGAACGATTGTATCCGAAAGAAAACCAATTTGGGCTTGGTGGGTGTCAAGGCTGTCTGTTTGTCTTTAAAGCAAAGCGCGAGAAGTATTAGGTGCTCACAAATAAGGATGTTGGCACCACAAATCGACTGCAGTGGCGTAGCTACCGTATGGCAAGCCGGGGCAGTGCACTGGGGTCCCCAAGCTCAGGGGGCCCCTCGGACTCTGACTTACAAAAACTATAAGCGCGGACCTATGGGAAACGCGGTGCACTTCAACAATGTGACTATAAAACGCTACTAGTGAATTTACAATCGCGCGAGTCTAGTGAATTTAATGTGCATTCATCCTTACTTGTCTTATCATGTAAACAAACACGGGTTGTGGCCCTAGTTTACTTTTTGCCCCAGGGCCTTTGGTTACCTAGCTACGCCACTGATCGACTGACGTACTTTTTATGAGCTGTCAAAACCACAGAATATATAACGTCAAAACACAATTCTCCCATAGATTTGGAATGGGAATATCAACTTATGACGTTACTAAACTTGTTCGCCAACTCAATCAACTAACTATTTATTTGTTTTAAAGCAACGAAAAAATTTAATTTTGTAATTAATCGATAATTAATCTGGTTTTCAGGGATAAAGCGTTTTTTAACTGGAGTCGTGTCTTCGAATTATTTTTTAATGGCGTCAACATCCTTATTATTTGTTTGTTCCACTGCGATGGAGACAACTGGTTGTTGGAGGTCTGAGGCAAAACTTTTTTTAAAGAAGTGGGGCGCCGTCTTCTTGAGTGAGGTCTTGAGCCTCGCTCTGCGTCGTTTCTGGAGCAAAGGTTGTCCATCGCGGTTCATCGGGGCAATGCGGCTAGTTTATTAGGCATCTTAGCGCCTGGTACGATCCGCGGCGGGTTATTTGGTTGACCGCATTTTTTAATTGTATTTTTTTCCGTATATTGTATGTCTACTAACCTAGTAACACTACTATTATACATGTATATTAAATTATTTCATCTAAACAAAAAAAAATATTGAATCAGGCGTTACTTTGCGGAGGTACTGAGTCTAAGGGTCTAACTGTGCTACCAAACTTGCATGCTTAGTATTTTTGTATACCTAGTAAGTAATAATGCATGAATATAACTAATTACATGTAAGACACAAGGTGTATCAGATGGTATCAGGAGCATTCGAACTGCCAACAAACTGCTACGCAGTTTGGCAGTACAGTTCATTTTTGTAAAAATGTATGTGTCAATAATTATGAAATAAACGATAATAATAATAAAAATTTTAGAGTGAACGATATGGACTGATATTGGTAGCACTGTGAACGGTTGCGGTAATCTGAGGATGAGCTCTAGTTGAGTTCGAAATGCGTCAGTGTAGTTTGGTGGTGGTGGTGATAGTTGGGTTTGGATGATTTGTGTGTGTTCGTACAGTGTGGAGGTGGAGGAACTGCATGAACACGCAATTCTTACATATACGTAACTATCGTAAGGTCGCGGGTGAGCAAAGTAATTGTTTTTCTCAAACATGGTATGAAATATTGACGTTATGTTCCTTATAAAACGCCATGAAGGGTCACGTTGCAGGTGCAGGTGCAGCCGGTGGTGGAGGAGCGCCTAGACGAGATGTCAATAATGGAATTTCATACAACTTTGCTGGCCAAGGCCAGCAAAGTGATCGTCTATTGTTTCATACCATGACGTTTATAGGTCTATGGCATCATAGCATTTAGCCATTAAAAAAAACTATAAGCAATATTTGCGTTTTGGTTCATTAAGACATTCTGCCACTACGCTTATTTAAGGTAAGGTAAGATGATGATGATGATGATGATGGTGTGATGATGATGGTGATGATGATGATGATGATGATGATGATGGCGATGATGATGATGATGATGGTGACGATGAGATGATGATGATGGTGATGATGAGATGGTGATGATGATGTTGATGATGATGATGATGGTGATGATGTGATGATGATGATGATGATGTTGATGATGATGATGATGATGATGATGATGATGATGATGATGATGATGATGATAGTGATGATGATTATGATGATGATGGTGATGGTGATGACGATGATGTTGATGATGATGTTGATGATGATCATGATGGTGATGATGATGATGGTGGTGATGGTGATGCATGTTTGAGAAAAACTCTATACAAGCCTTGGCCACGAACAGGGATTGCCGGCCTCGTATCTCTAGATGGCCTCGTTAACACTCGGCCATCTATAACTACTCGGCCGGCAATCCCCTGTTTCGCGGCCGCTGCAGTAATGTACTATTACGTGCTACTTTCACGTGTCGCATTGTCGATGTAGGGTTTTCCCATATCTATCGACGTGGAATCGGCTTAAGCCATACGGAAACCTTTATGTCAACACAATAAAGCCCATCACACACAGCGCAGATGCGGTAAGATATCTGTATCTGAACAGAATATCTGTCTATATCGCTCCCTATACAATAGGCTAGTTTCCTAAAAAAATCTAATTAGTTCGTCATTTAAATTATCAAAAAATATTGGACACGTATTTTTTCTTTTGTCAATTGAACAAAAAATGACGGAGATATTGTATGTTGAAGTTCCGCGTGACGTCACGATTCGCTACACTTTTTAGCGAACCGTGACGTCACGAGCCCCCGCTCCCGAACTTTGTCGAGCTTTATCTTTGTCGTTTTTTGTTCAATTGACAAAAGAAAAAAAATGTGTTCAATATTTTTTGATAATTTAAATGTCGGACTAATTGTAATAGTGTTTTTTTTACCCAGGACACTACCCTATTCAATGGAGGACCACACACAGCGCACCGACATATATCGACAGAATCCGACAGATGTGAAGATTATATCTGCAGATAAATACAGGTGGATGCGCAAAAGCACACTTTCATCATCATCATCATCATCCCAGTCTATATTAACGTCCTAATGCAGGGCACATGCTTTCTCTCAGAATAAGAGGGTTTGGGTCGTAGTTCCCACGCGGGCCCAGTGCGGATTGGGAACTTCAGTGTATAATAAAATTAATATAAAATTACGTACTACTTAAGCAAACAACAAGTCATCCTTGCGTAGAAATGCATTTTCGCATTTTTTTACATTTTGTCGTGAAGAGAAATAAAGAAAGTGTAACGCGCTTTTATTGAAAATTCATTGTAGCCTATCTATCTCTCAAAGGGCCGGCAACGCACCTGTGACACACTTAATGTTGCGGGTGTCCATGGGCGGCGGTGATTGCTCCCCATCAGGTGACCCTCATGCTCGTTTACCCCCTTTTATATAAAAAAAACACCCTTTATAAGCCATCCGCACCACAAAACACGTCTACTCAGCTCCGAAATTTTAGAATAAATAAATAAATAAATATCACGGGACAATTTCACACCAATTGACCTAGTCCCAAAGTAAGCTAGGCAAGCTTGTGTTATGGGTACTAGGCAACGGATAAACATACTATATAGTTCGATACGTGTTAATTAATTTTGATTAAAACTGCAGGATGTGAAGAAATACGATATTCGTTGCGCCCTTTTCGGTTTTTAGGCGATTCCACATCCTCTTAATGTAACATTTTTTTTTGCTCACAAATTCAGTAGAGTAGGAGCGCAGGATGCTCTGAAATTTCGCACAGACAGCGCAAATACGGCACATCCGAATGATTACACGCCCAAATTGAACTCTCGGCATCGACAAAAGAAGTGAAAATCGGCCATGGGCTTGTCAGTGTCGGCCAAGCGCGTGTCGGTGTCGGCCAAGGGTGTGTCGGTGTCGGCCAAGGGCGTGTCGGTGTCGGCCAAGCGCGGTGAAGGGTTACATACCTACTAAAATGCGACAAATCTGTATAAAAAACAATAATAGGGATGTTGACACCACCAATCAACTGACGTACCTACTTTTTATGAGCTGTCAAAACACCTCCCAAAGAATTTGAATGGCAAAGCACCACCACGGAACCCCAAAAAGCAAAAACAACACAAATGCTATACTTGCACAATTTTTTAAGGAATTAAACTAAAAAAAATCGTTCCCACTTTAGTCCCCGTCTATGGGAAGTATCTTAAAAAAAGTTTTTTTTTCTACATTTTATTTTATCCCTTTGTCGGAGTAAATGCTACACATATTTTGCAAAATTACAGCTTTCTAGCACTTATCGTTTCTACGCTAAGCCGCGGTCGGACGAACGGGCAGACAGACAGACATAAATAAATAAATAAAATAAATATTAGGGGGACAATCTTACACAAATCGATCTAGTCCCAAACTAAGCAAAGCTTGTACTATGGGTACTAGACGACGATAAACATACTTATATAGATATTGGTGCTGCATCTGTCTCTTTTGGCAAACTTAGAACTAAGGTCTTCCGCTCACATAATTTAAAACTGGCTACAAAAATTGCCGTATACAGAGCCATTGTCCTACCAAGTCTGCTGTATGGCTCAGAGACTTGGTGCCTTTATCGAAAACACATAAAGACATTAGATCAATTCCATCTCCGATGTCTGCGGGATATCATGGGCATCCACTGGACGGACCGCATCAGAAACACTGAAGTTCTTCGACGCGCTAAGATCTGCGGCATTGAAGCATATCTGATGCGGCGTCAGTTACGCTGGTGTGGTCATGTGTTCCGCATGCCAAATGAAAGGATCGCAAAGTGCATCTTTTACAGTGAGCTTCAAGAAGGCAAGCGCAAGCACGGCGGACAGCTCTTGCGATACAAAGATGTGCTCAAAAGGCATATGAAAAGCTGCAGTTTTGACCCCTTAACATGGGAGTCATCTGCTGCAAATCGCCCGGAATGGAGACGTCTTTTAAGGCAGAACATCGAAGCCTTTGAAAAGCTACGAAAAGACGAGCTCGATGCAAAAAGAGACGAGCTAAAAGCCAGACCACCAACGGCTTTAACTTACAATTATAGTGGCGGCGTTCTCACCTGTCCGATATGCTCAAGAACATTTAAGGCCAAAATTGGCTACAACAGTCACATGCGAGCACACCAACGCGCGGACCAATGAGGCGCCAGCTGCTGAGCCTGTCCAGCAGTCGCTGTAGCCGAAATCGGCTCGGACAGTAGTACTTATATAGATAAATAAATACTTAAATACATAGAAAACATCCATAACTCAGGAACAAATATTCGTGCTCATCACACAAATAAATGCCCTTACCGGGATTTGAACCCAGGACCTCTTGCTTCGTAGGCAGGGTCACTACCAACTAGGCTAAGCGGTCGTTAAACTATAAGGGTTCCGTTTTGTCATTTTGGCTCCGGACGGAACCCTAAAAAGCAGATCAATATCACAATCTCAATCAATTTAACAATCTTAATCTTAAACAACAAGCGCCTCTTTATAATCTGGAATGCATTTATTGTATGTATGAAAAAAATATAAAAAGTATTTACCTAATTGTGAAACGGATTTAGCAATTAGTTGTTAATGAGTGGTGGTTATTAAACGTTTTTTTACAAGTTATTAATTAATTTTACTGCGTTTATATAAATAAATAAATAAATAATAAATATTAGGAGACAATCTCACACAAATCGACCTAGTCCCAAACTAAGCAAAGCTTGTACTATGGGTACTAGACGACGATAAACATACATATATAGATAAATATAAATACTTAAATACATAGAAAACATCCATAACTCAGGAACAAATATTCGTGCTCATCACACAAATAAATGCCCTTACCGGGATTCGAACCCAGAACCTCTTGCTTCGTAGGCAGGGTCACTACCAACTAGGCTAAAGCGGTCGTTAAAAAAATAGATTAGGTAGGAGGGATTTGAACTCAGGAGCGCCGTGGTATTCATATATTTTTGCTTTGAATCGTGTATGAAAGATAAAAATTGCTAGAAATTAAAAATGTCACATAGGGTGTTAAATATGTAATAATTAAAGTCAAACATTTTACATTCTTAAGACAAACCAAAAGCTCGACGAAATAAATATCATTGGGCAACATTTAAAAATTGCCTTAAGTACGTATAGTGAAGTAAATTGAGAGAAATATAGAATTTTAACATCACGAACAACTCGTCATGATTTAAAGAAATAAGAAAATCACCGATCGATTCATAAAAAAAAGTGATCAAGCTTTAGTTTAGTATAATGATCAGAATTTCCAAAAATACTAACATGAAGGTGTAAGATCCTTTAAAAATGAAATGTTTTTATCATTCACGTTTTTGGGTGAGTTGGTTGGAGACACCGTGATACAATTGGCAGCACGCTCGGCACAAATAACCAAAATATACGTCATTTTATTCCCTTCCATCGGACCTGAAAAACCGATTAAAAAAAATCGTGACGCAAACGCTCTACTAATAAAAAAAAATGTGACTGCAAAATCATACATTCTACATAAGACTCGCAGGTGTGGTGTAACCGGTAAATGCAACAAAAACCGCTGTATTGAACGTGTATCGAAAGTTAAACGGGCGTCATTAGCCGCACCTCTGTTGCTTTAACCTCTATATTGACTGCTTCCGGTCCTCCGCCCTAAACGAAATTATGCAAGCGATAAAAAAAAATGCAAAAACGTAATTTCATCTCTGCCGCGGAGGGATTTGAACTCAGGAGCGCCGTGGCATTCTTCGAAAGGAGGGCTAATTGGCCTATTGGGACCGTGCACGACGGAGGCGCCGCGTAGCGTTGACAACATTTCCTCGCTCATTTACTTCCAATTTTTGCCATGTTGTGCGCTGCGATCGTTTTCTGTACCCCACCACCCGCTTCGTACATAGCCAATATGACCAATAAGGATCAGCGATATGTCACTATGATAGATAGGAAACTTGAACGAAGATTCAAGTACATATGTATAATAAATATGCATTAATATGAAGTGTTTATTATTTATGCAAGTACTAACAACATCAATTAGAAACTGGCCAAGTGCGAGTCGGACTCGCGCACCGAGGGTTCTGCAAAAATTTTATTATATTATACTAGCTGTTGCCCGCGACTCCGTCCGCGAATAATAGGGGTCTTATAGGGGTATAAAAAATAGTCTACGAACTATTGTCAGGCCTACCGAGTATGGAGAAAAAAGTTTCATAAAAATCGGTCAAGCCGTTTCGGAGGAGTTCGATAACAAACACCGTGACACGAGATTTTTATATATTAGATTTTATATAAATATACGCCGTATAAAGTAAAATGTGTGCAGTGTGGGATGATTTTATTTTAGTTAGTCGGGACCCCAGTAATGTTTAAATAAATTTAATTTTTATTATTACTTGTTATATTTACAATAATAAATATTCGTAAACATTTAAAGTTTATTGTCAATGGAATTATAAAGATCGAATAAAAAACGCTGAAAAAAACGTTTCCTGCATGACAGACAATCCTCTTAAATCTTTAACTTTATTTAATTTTAAGTATTTGTTGTTATAGCGGCCATAGTGTTACACAATCGGTGAAAATTTCAAGTGTCTAGCTATTACTATTTAAGAGATACCGTTGCTTAACCTCGATGACTGATTACGTACTTCAAAGACTATATTTTTATGATTCAGTATGATAATGTATAGTTTTCTGATTATTCCCTATACTTGTAGTTATAAGACACATCATAGTTCTACACTTCCTTGAGAGTGTTGAAATATACCGTTTTTTTTGCCGCATAAACGTCCTTATCTTTTTTTCACGTTAACTTAGAAGTTTTATTTTTTCACAGCTTTTTCATAAGGACTGTAGACCTGAGTAAATATACGGTTTTAATTCAACTCGATTCCTCCATGCGTTTCCGAGATAAAGGGTCTTGACTGACAGACGGGCGGGCGGACGGACGCACAGACAGCAAACTGATCCTATAAGGGTTCCCTTTTTTCCTTTTGAAGTCCAGAACCCTAAAACGAGCATCTTGCAGGCTTAAGCCTTCAATTATTATGAAATTGCATTAACGACTTCTCGTATAGCCGCACCTGAAACGTGGTAAGTACTTCGCAGAAACATAACATTAATCAAATCCAATCATTGCATGTTTGAGAAATATATATTTTTCAAATACGAAGTATAAACTTTATTGAAATAAAACTTAAAAAAAAATGACAACAAGTTCACTTCTGAAAACTTTCGGAAGGTATAGTTTCGTATTTTTATTAAATTCTGCAAGAACCTGGACAAAAATTAAATATTCACAATCAATTAGAATACCGCGTGGCTCATTTAAGTGGGTCAATGCGGTTAACTAGGAATCTATAAGGCGCATAATATACCTATATAAATATGTTATTAGAAATCATGGCATCAATTTTCGTGAAAAGAAAAATCATACACAGCTAGTTTAGAACTCGATATCAATCGTATTCTTTAATTACAGGTTTTGTTTTTCGATACAACCGGCTATGATTCCCAAAAAGAGAATGATTTCTTTAATTCATGTCATGATGTCATTGTAGTTTTTATGTTCCTCAGAACAGACCTTTCAATGATCTAGTTCAGGGTTACCCATTCTGATCAATCTAAATTGGCCTCCCGGTATACTCTTTTATCTATTGCTTTTTTAACATCAAAATTGTAAAAGCAGCAGCTTCCAAATTTAACATAGTCCGGTAATACTTTTGAAAAAAGCTAATAATTAAGGTAATCTAAATAGGTACTACTTATATTATTTTAATAAAGAACCATTGTCTGACACAAAAACAGAGCCAGTTATACTCCTCGCTTTCTCACTCGCTACGAATGCGATGAGATCAGCGATCTCATTCGCCTCACCAACCCTGCCTAAAGCCGTCCTCTCTTTCAATATTTCCCAAGGTTGTGCACCATCAGTTGGTGCATTTGGACCCGAGTTCTCAAAAATATCTGTCACCACTGGCCCAGGATTGATGCTGTTCACTCTGATACCATAAGGTGCTAGATCCAAAGCAGCAGAGCGCGTGTAGTGATCCATGCCAGCTTTAGATACGCTATACGACATGGCTTTAGGTCTACGGACTCTTAATCCAGCTATACTTGAAACATTCACTATGTTTCCTTTAGTAGCCTTTAGGTGCGGTACAGCAAGGCTGCTCAATTGAACTACTGACCGCAAGTTGGTGTTATGAACTGCATCAAATATCTTTAAAATGTTAGGATCATCTACCGCAGCCGATTCTCCTAAGAAGCCAGCGTTGTTCACGAGGATGTCTAGCTGACCAAAATGGTCGATGGTCTTTTGGACGATGGTGGAGGCTTGTTGTTCGTCGGCGACGTCTGCGCGGATGACGAGCGGCGCGGCGTACGCGGCGCACTGTTGGGCGACGTTGCTGAGCTTGGCCTCGTTCCGCCCCACGAGTGCGACGCGGGCGCCCTCTCTAGCGAACAAGATGGCGGTGGCCGCACCAATGCCCGAGCTAGCACCCGTCACTATTACTACTTTCCCGTTGAAACTCATGGTCGTTCAATAAACCGATGGACTCGTGAATGAGTACAAATTATTTTGCCTTTGTATTTATATCAAATGTTCAGGGTTCCTTAAAGACAGAAGGCCAAACCACAAAATGTGATAATCAAGTTTTTTTGATAGATTTACACAATCTGGTTAAGGTTTGCTAACTATTTATTGTATCAGATTATGAAATATTTTCTTGCATGGGGATAAATTTTTGTGAGGTTCTGCTATATAAAATCTTGTGTCACTGTGTTTGTTATCGACCTCCTCCGAAACAGCATGACCGATTTTTTTTTCTCTATATTTAGAAGTTCTGATAATAGGTCGTAGGCTATTTTTTATACCCCTATGCTTCGCTGACGGAGCTGCGGGCAACAGCTAGTTTATTCTATAATTAGCTGATCTCTAAAGTATAAAGTATGTGTATAGTAGTAATGTGATTGCTTATCTTATGTATTTTTTGCATGTAGGTACATGCAAAAATATATATGAACAAGTAGTATGCAACAATACATAAAAATAAGTAGTATGTACCTACATACTACTTGTTTTAATGTATAGTTTCCTTAGTGGTGCACAATAAAGAATCATTATACGAAAACATTAGGCGAAAATATTACTAACTACTACAGAAATGGTTCTGGAAATAAAAAAAATGTTATTATATTATATTTTATTTTACTATTATACTTTTGTATTGGTTGTTTTGGATGTTATTCTTTCAGATAGCTTATGCAGAGCCATGGGATGAGGCTGGAGTCGGTAAATAATCTAGTTTATTATAGTAATAGGGAACAGTCATTCTCAACTAACCACATTATTTGTACTTGTCATTCTCACATTATTTGTACTTTAAACATGAAACTACCGTAAGACTCACTAAAAGTGAAAAAACGGATCACTCACGTCTTAAAACGAGTTTAACTTGACATGTTTCGGGCTAATCCATAGCCCTTTTTCTCAGAGTCACACGCCACGGCTGCTGCCAAACGCGCACTGCACTGCACTGCACTGCTGCGTGCTGCTTGCGTGGTGGTGTGACTCCGAGAAGAAGGGCTACGGATTAGCCCGAAACATGTCGATTTAAACTCGTTTTAAGACGTGAGTGATCCGTTTATCATCACTAAATTATTTGTAGTCCAACATTTAAGTTATAAAAAAAATGTATTTTAGACTAAACTGACGTTAACGTGATCTATGTAGGATTAACACTTTTAGTTTAATGCTGAAATTTCAGCACAACTAATATCTACGGAACTCTTTTCTATTTCTTTGGATCACAGTCTATCAATTAATTATCTAAAGGACATGCATCATATCGCTTGAGTGATTAAGCGTTATTGAGAATTACACAATATTTAATTTTTATCTCACTACATGAAACTAAATTGAAAGCAATATTCTACTGTTTTAGCTATTTCACAAGATTCAATTTCAGTTGCTAAACACAAAACCTTAAAGGCTATTTTATTTACACATATTAAAGTGCTCGTGTAAGACAATATTGCAATGTTATCGTATCTTCTTATATTATTAATCTTGTCTAGTGTCTCTGACGTTAAACATTTGTCAAATGAATATCTTGAGTTTGACTTCCTGTTGCCTAAAACGAAATAGTAAATAATAACGATGTTTGACCAAAACGATGGTGTAAAAAATGTGTATTTTTTATTTATTTACTGGAACACAAACATTCATTTGTGATGTTAAAAAAATAACCAAAATATGCAGTTACAAAAATAACAGCGTTTGCAGATTTCCCACTAGATGTGGGTAACGACGAACGACGGCTCAGGAAGACTTCATCCATAGTCCCATGTCGTCAGCCTACAATTCCTAAATCGTCACCTTCCTAACTCGTACACTTTCTGATATCGTCAATATTTCATTTTGTCTACATTTATATTATGACCACAATGCTAACCTCATCCACTTTCTTCTATTGACCACAGTACTACTTAGTCACCAGTCCACATTCTTTATCAACCACAGTTCTGCTTGGTATAAATAGGAATGTTGACGAGTTAGTACTGTAGTCGAAATAAGACTGTTGACCAGTTGGCACTGTGGTCAAAATAGCAATGTTAAGGAGTTGGTACTGTGGCCCACGTAGGATAGCGGACAAGTTAGGAAAGTGACGATATAGGAATGTAGGCGAATCAGAACAGTAAACTAGTGTTCCGCAGTTTCCGAAAACTTTTTGTGTTCCAGATACATTTTAGGAAAACGATCAGTTTTGAAGGTACATTATTCATCAACATTTCAGCCGAAAGACGTCCACTGCTGAACATAGGCCTCCCCCAAGGCTTGCCAAGCAGATCGGTTCCGTGCTATCCGCATCCAACGCGTTCCCGCAACCTTAACCAGATCGTTGCTCCATCTTGTTCGAGGCCATAAATGAAAAATCAGTTTTTAAGTAATATTAATCAACATTTATTATTAATCAACAAAACAATATTTAGCTTCATGAGAATTCCGAGGCACCTATACTCCTATCACTGTAGCATGGTGCGGGTGGCAGGTGTCAAAACCCACAGACTAGAGAAGTGAAAGCTTTAAAACTCGAATCGATAAAACTATTAATTTATAACTTCAATCAGGTATGTGTAATTAATAATATAAATTTACGATTATTTCATGAAATCAAGTAAAGTAAACTAAGTATCGAAGTTTTTTATAATGCAAAAAAAAAGAAAAGTCGAGGGTTCCGTACATATTTTTAGGTATATTATCAAAAATAGGCCTTAACATAAAGCAAAATGAATCGGTGTAGGTATCTACATAAAAAAATACATCAAGTGGAATGCATAACCTCCTCCTATTTTTGACGTCGGTTAAAGAGCCCTTTGCGGCCTACTTACAATATAAACTTATGAATTTTGAAATTTTAGCTTTCTACAACCAGTAAAACGCAAAATCCCGTTTTTTCCCGTTCCCGTAAGAATTTCGGGAAATGCTTTCTTAATGCTTCCCTACACTCCCCAAGGAACCCACTTGCCAAATTTCACCTTTCATGACCAGTAAAACGAAAAATCCCGTTTTTTCCCGTTCCCGTGGGAATTTTGGAAAGTCCTCTCTCAATGCTCCTCTACACTCCCCAAGCAACCTACATGCCGAATTTCAACTTTCTACGACCAGTAAAACGAAAAATCCCGGTTTTCCCGTTGCCGCGGGAATTTTGGAAAGTCCTCTCACAATGCTCCTCTACACTCTCCAAGCAACCTTCATGCCGAATTTCAGCTTTCTACGACCAGTAAAACGAAAAATCCCGTTTTTTCCTTATCCCGTGGGAATTTCCAAAAATCCTTAAAACGGTTTTTTACTATTATAATTACCTACTTCTATGCCAAATTTGAAGAGTCTAGTAATTATAGTTCATAGGATTCCGTTGAACTGAATATATAAATCCCGTTTATTCCTTATCCCGTGAGAATTTTGAAAAATCCTGAAATTGATGTTTTCATTATTGTAATACCTACTTGTGTATCAAATTTGAAGAGTCTAGTTATTATAGTTACTGAGATACGGTCACTCGGAATCGAATCTATAAATCCCGTTTTTTCCCGTTCCCGTGGGAATTCCCAAAAATCCTTCCTTAGTGGATGCCTACATTGTATAAGGTATCTATGTGCAAAATTTCAAGTCTCTAGGTCCAGAGGTTTGGGCTGTGCATTGATATATCAACAGTCAGTCAGTCAGTTTAGAATTTTATCTATATACTAGCTTTTGCCCGCGGCTTCGCTCGCGTGTACCATGAGTATTCCAAAGAACCAAGATATCAAGCAAGCAAGCATACAGGCAAGCAAGCAAGCAGGTCCACAATTGACCAAGAAATCGGTGAACATACCTACATAAAAAAATACATAAGGTGGAATGCATAACCTCCTCCTTTTTTAGAAGTCGGTTAAAGAGCCCTTTGCGGCCTATTTACAGTATAAACTTATGCATTATGAAATTTTAGCTTTTTACAACCGGTAAAACGCAAAATCCCGTTTTTTCCCGTTCCCGTAAGAATTTCGGGAAATGTTTTCCTTATGCTCCCCTACACTCCCCAAGGAACTCACCTGCCAAATTTCAGCTTTCTATGACCAGTAAAACGAAAGATCCCGTTTTTCCCGTTCCCGTGGGAATTTTGGAAAGTCCTCTCTCAATGCTACTCTACACTCCCCAAACAACCTACATGCCGAATTTCAGCTTTCTACGGCCAGTAAAACATAAAGTCCCGTTTTTTCCCGTTCCAGTGGGAATTTTGGAAATCCCTCTCTTAATCCTCCTCAACACTCCCCAAGGAACCCACTTGCCAAATTTCAGCTTTCTATGACCAGTAAAACGAAAAATCCCGTTTTTCCCTTTCCCGTGGGAACTTTGAAAAGTCCTCTCTCAATGCTCCTCTACACTCCCCAAAAAACCTACATGCCGAGTTTCAGCTTTCTACGACCAGTAAAACAAAAAGTCCCGTTTTTTCCCGTTCCCGTGGGAATTTTGAAAAACCCTCTCTCAATCCTCCTCTACACTCCCTAAGCAACCTACATGCCGAATTTTAGCTTTCTACAACCAGTAAAACGAAAAATCCCGTTTTTTCCCGTACCCGTGGGAATTTTGGAAAACCCTCTCTTATTTCTCCTCTACACTCTCCATGCAACCTACATGCCAAATTTCAGCTTTCTATGACCAGTAAAACGAAAAGTCCCGTTTTTTCCCGTTCCCGTAGGAATTTTGGAAAGTCCTCTCTCAATGCTCCTCTACACTCCCCAAGCAACCTACATGCCGAATTTCAACTTTCTACGACCAGTTAAACGAAAAATCCCGTTTTTCCCGTTCCCGTGGGAATTTTGGAAAGTCCTCTCTTAATGCTCCTCTAAACTCCCCGAGCAACCTACATGCCGAATTTCAACTTTCTACGACCAGTAAGACGAAAAATCCCGTTTTTTCCCGTTCCCGTGGGAATTTTGAAAAGTCCTCTCTCAATGCTCCTCTACACTCCCCAAGCAACCTACATGCCGAATTTCAACTTTCTACGACGAGTAAAACGAAAAATCCCGTTTTTTCCCGTTCCCGTGGGAATTTTGGAAATTCTTCTCTCAAGGCTCCTCTACACTTCCCAAGCAACCTACATGCCGAATTTCAGCTTTCTACGACCAGAAAACGAAAAATCTCGTTTTTTCCTTATCCCGTGGGAATTTCCGAAAATCCTTGTTTTTTACTATTATAATTACCTACTTCTATGCCAAATTTGAAGAGTATAGTAATTATGGTTCATAGGATTCCGTTGAACTGAATATATAAATCCGGTTTTTTTCTTATCCCGTGGGAATTTTGAAAAATCCTGATTTTAATATTTTAACTAATGTAATACCTATTTGTATATCAAATTTGAAGAGTCTAGTTATTATAGTTACTGAGATAGGGTCACTCGGAATCGAATATATAAATCCCGTTTTTTCCCGTTCCCGTGAGAATTTTGGAAATTCCTCTCTCAATGCTCCTCTACACTCCCCAAGCAACCTACATGCCGAATTTCAGCTTTCTACGACCAGTAAAACGATAAATCCCGTTTTTTCTTTATCCCGTGGGAATTTCCAAAAATCCTTAAAACTGTTTTTTACTATTACAATTACCTACTTCTATGCCAAATTTGAAGAATCTAGTAATTATAGTTCATAGGATTCCGTTGAACTGAATATATAAATCCCGTTTATTCCTTATCCCGTGAGAATTTTGAAAAATCCTGAAATCAATGTTTTCATTATTGTAATTCCTACTTGTGTATCAAATTTGAAGAGTCTAGTTATTATAGTTACTGAGATACGGTCACTCGGAATCGAATCTATAAATCCCGTTTTTTCCCGTTCCCGTGGGAATTCCCGAAAATCCTTCCTTAGTGGATGCCTACATTGTATAAGGAATCTATGTGCAAAATTTCAAGTCTCTAGGTCCAGTGGTTTGGGCTGTGCGTTGATATATCAACAGTCAGTCAGTCAGTCAGTCAGTTTAGAATTTTATATATCTATCTATATATATAAAATTCTAAACTGACTGACTGACTGACTGACTGACTGTTGATATATCAACGCACAGCCCAAACCACTGGACCTAGAGACTTGAAATTTTGCACATAGATTCCTTATACAATGTAGGCATCCACTAAGGAAGGATTTTCGGGAATTCCCACGGGAACGGGAAAAAACGGGATTTATAGATTCGATTCCGAGTGACCGTATCTCAGTAACTATAATAACTAGACTCTTCAAATTTGATACACAAGTAGGTATTACAATAATGAAAACATCGATTTCAGGATTTTTCAAAATTCTCACGGGATAAGGAATAAACGGGATTTATATATTCAGTTCAACGGAATCCTATGAACTATAATTACTAGACTCTTCAAATTTGGCATAGAAGTAGGTAATTGTAATAGTAAAAAACAGTTTTAAGGATTTTTGGAAATTCCCACGGGATAAAGAAAAAACAGGATATTTCGTTTTACTGGTCGTAGAAAGCTGAAATTCGGCATGAAGGTTGCTTGGGGAGTGTAGAGGAGCATTGAGAGAGGAATTTCCAAAATTCCCACGGGAACGGGAAAAAACGGGATTTATAGATTCGATTCCGAGTGACCGTATCTCAGTAACTATAATAACTAGACTCTTCAAATTTGATACACAAGTAGGTATTACAATAATGAAAACATCGATTTCAGGATTTTTCAAAATTCTCACGGGATAAGGAATAAACGGGATTTATATATTCAGTTCAACGGAATCCTATGAACTATAATTACTAGACTCTTCAAATTTGGCATAGAAGTAGGTAATTGTAATAGTAAAAAACAGTTTTAAGGATTTTTGGAAATTCCCACGGGATAAAGAAATAACGGGATATTTCGTTTTACTGGTCGTAGAAAGCTGAAATTCGGCATGAAGGTTGCTTGGGAAGTGTAGAGGAGCATTGAGAGAGGAATTTCCAAAATTCCCACGGGAACGGGAAAAAACGGGATTTATATATTCGATTCCGAGTGACCCTATCTCAGTAACTATAATAACTAGACTCTTCAAATTTGATATACAAATAGGTATTACATTAGTTAAAATATTACAATCAGGATTTTTCAAAATTCCCACGGGATAAGAAAAAAACCGGATTTATATATTCAGTTCAACGGAATCCTATGAACCATAATTACTAGACTCTTGAAATTTGGCATAGAAGTAGGTAATTATAATAGTGAAAAATTGTTTCAAGGATTTTCGGAAATTCCCACGGGATAAGGAAAAAACGAGATTTTTCGTTTTCTGGTCGTAGAAAGCTGAAATTCGGCATGTAGGTTGCTTGGGGAGTGTAGAGGAGCCTTGAGAGAAGACTTTCCAAAATTCTCACGGGAACGGGAAAAAACGGGATTTTTCGTTCTACTGGTCGTAGAAAGTTGAAATTCGGCATGTAGGTTGCTTGGGGAGTGTAGAGGAGCATTGAGAGAGGACTTTTCAAAATTCCCACGGGAACGGGAAAAAACGGGATTTTTCGTCTTACTGGTCGTAGAAAGTTGAAATTCGGCATGTAGTTTGCTCGGGGAGTTTAGAGGAGCATTAAGAGAGGACTTTCCAAAATTCCCACGGGAACGGGAAAAACGGGATTTTTCGTTTAACTGGTCGTAGAAAGTTGAAATTCGGCATGTAGGTTGCGGGAGTGTAGAGGAGCATTGAGAGAGGACTTTCCAAAATTCCCACGGGAACGGGAAAAAACGGGACTTTTCGTTTTACTGGTCATAGAAAGCTGAAATTTGGCATGTAGGTTGCATGGAGAGTGTAGAGGAGAATTAAGAGAGGGTTTTCCAAAATTCCCACGGGTACGGGAAAAAACGGGATTTTTCGTTTTACTGGTTGTAGAAAGCTAAAATTCGGCACGTAGGTTGCTTAGGGAGTGTAGAGGAGGATTGAGAGAGGGCTTTCCAAAATTCCCACGGGAACGGGAAAAAACGGGACTTTTCGGTTTACTGGTCGTAGAAAGCTGAAACTCGGCATGTAGGTTTTTTGGGGAGTGTAGAGGAGCATTGAGAGAGGACTTTTCAAAGTTCCCACGGGAAAGGGAAAAACGGGATTTTTCGTTTTACTGGTCATAGAAAGCTGAAATTTGGCAAGTGGGTTCCTTGGGGAGTGTTGAGGAGGATTAAGAGAGGGATTTCCAAAATTCCTACTGGAACGGGAAAAAACGGGACTTTATGTTTTACTGGCCGTAGAAAGCTGAAATTCAGCATGTAGGTTGTTTGGGGAGTGTAGAGTAGCACTGAGAGAGGACTTTCCAAAATTCCCACGGGAACGGGAAAAACGGGATCTTTCGTTTTACTGGTCATAGAAAGCTGAAATTTGGCAGGTGAGTTCCTTGGGGAGTGTAGGGGAGCATTAAGAAAACATTTCCCGAAATTCTTACGGGAACGGGAAAATACGGGATTTTGCGTTTTACTGGTTGTAAAAAGCTAAAATAAGTAGTAAGTATAAGTATTGTAAGTTTATACTGTAAACAGGCCGCAAAGGGCTCTTTAACCGACTTCTAAAAAAGGAGGAGGTTATGCATTCCACCTTATGTATTTTTTTATGTAGGTATGTTCACCGATTTCTTGGTCAATTGTGGACCTGCTTGCTTGCTTGCCTGTATGCTTGCTTGCTTGATATCTTGGTTCTTTGGAATACTCATGGTACACGCGAGCGAAGCCGCGGGCAAAAGCTAGTATAGATATATAAAAGAAGAAACTGACTGACTGACTGACTGACTGACATATCAACGCACAGCCCAAACCGCTTGTCCTAGAGATTCCAAATTTGGCATGTAGGTTCCTTATAAGGTCTAGGGGTGCACTAATAAAAGGATTTTTTAAAATTCACTCCCCAAGGGGGTGAAACGGGGGTCCAAAGTTTGTATGGGGAAACAAGATTCGTTCGACTATTTTATTCGAAACTTCACAGAAGTACTCCTAATGATAAATGAGTAAACAAGTGTTTCAGGTTTTTTGAGAATTCAACCCCTAAAAGGGGGAAAAGGGGTAACAAAGTCTGAAAATCAACATGGGTGTTGTTTCTATGGTTTATCGGGTCGCTGGTTATGAAAACAACAACGGTTTTAAAATCCGACGTGGCGGACGTAAAATACCATCTCCCTGGATGGGGTGCGATGGGGTTGAAATGTCTAAATAAACTAAATGACTGTTGATATATCAACGCACAGCCCAAACCACTGGATCTAGAGACTTGAAATTTTGCACATAGATACCTTATACAATGAAGGCATCCACTAAGGAAGGATTTTTGGGAATTCCCACGGGAACGGGAAAAAACGGGATTTATAAATTCGATTCCGAGTGACCCTATCTCAGTAACTATAATAACTAGACTCTTCAAATTTGATACACAAGTAGGTATTATATGAGTAAAAACATTACTTTCAGGATTTTTCAAAATTCCCACGGGATAAGGAAAAAACGGGATTTATATATTCAGTTCAACGGGATCCTATGAACTATAATTACTAGACTCTTCAAGTTTGACATAGAAGTAGATAATTATAATAGTAAAGAACTGTTTTAAGGATTTTCGGAAATTCTCACGGGATAAGGAAAACACGGGATTTTTCGTTTTACTGGTCGTAGAAAGCTGAAATTCGGCATGTAGGTTGCTTGGGGAGTGTAGAAGAGGATTGAGAGAGGACTTTCCAAAATTCCCACGGGAACGGGAGAAAACGGGATCTTTCATTTTACTGGTCGTAGAAAGCTGAAATTCAGCATGTAGGTTGCGTGGGGAGTTTAGAGAAGCATTGAGAAAGGATTTTCCAAAATTCCCACGGGAACGGGAAAAACGGGATTTTTCGTTTTACTGGTCGCAGAAAGCTGAAATTCGGCATGTAGATTGTTTGAACAGTGCAGAGGAGCATTGAGAGAGGACTTTCCAAAATTCCCACGGGAACGGGAAAAACGGGATTTTTCGTTTTACTGGTCATAGAAAGCTGAAATTTGGCAAGTGGGTTCCTTGGGGAGTGTAGAGGAGCATTAAGAAAGCATTTCCCGAAATTCTTACGGGAACGGGAAAAAACGGGATTTTGCGTTGTACTGGTTGTAGAAAGCTAAAATTTCAAAATTAAGTTTATACTGTGAGTAGGCCGCAAAGGGCTCTTTAACCGACTTCAAAAAAAGGAGGAGGTATGTTCACCGATTTCTCGGTCAATTGTGGACCGATTATGAAAATTATTTTTTTATTCGTAAGAATATAATATAGGTACTCCTAAGATGGTCCTATTATCACCAAATCAGGATCTGATGACGGGATCTCAGGGAAATCGAGGGCAACCCTCAAATTTTGTAGACACACATTACGTTTTTCATATATTTTCTCAAGCTATTTAAGTATTTGCGTCTGGTAGACATCATCTCATGTTGATGAGCTGATGATGGAAGGTAAAACTTTTTAACGGTTAGGAGTTGAGGATATTTTTTAAATATTACAGGTACGTATAGTCCGATAGTTGTATTATTTCAGGTTATCCAGGTGAGCTGATGATGGAAGGTTAAACTCCTTAACGGTTAGGAGTTATAGGAAGTTTCTTTAAATATCATATGCACGTATAGACCTTTAGATGTATTCTTTCTGGTTATTCAGATGAGCTGATGATGGAAGGTATAACTTTTTAACGGTTAGGTCACACAACACTTTAACAAAATACTATATATAATATGTATACTATCAATGCTATGTAGGTACATATCGCTTCCAGTTACTCAAGTTTCCGTAGAAGGTAAGAAAACATTGAATTATACCTAATGCAGGACAGGGGATAGTAATAATAGGTTTTATTTTACTAACAAGCCTGGTTATTTTAGTGCCCGCTTCCGAATTAGCGAAAAACATTGTACAAAAATATAAAGAAATACTGTAAAGGACCGTATCTACCTGTAGTCGGGCTTGCTTGCACGCTTGCTTGCACGCTTACTTGAACGCTTTCTTGCACGCTTGCTTGCTTGCGTGCATGCATGCTTGCTTGCATCTTGCTTGCATGCTTGCTGGCAAGCTTGCATGCTGGCTTGCTTGCCTGTATGCTTGCTTGCTTGATATCTTGGTTCTTTGGAATACTCTTGGTACACGCGAGCGAAGCCGCGGGCAAGAGCTAGTATATATATAAAAGATAGATAGATAGATTAGATCTCGGGACTGGTAATTAATTATACTACATATATAAATACAAATATTCAATGCAAGGGTAGCTATTTTTCATACTAAGTACTTAGGTTGGGTAGGTAAGTTACAGTAACAGAGCCAAACCGTATCACTAGTCTTCACGTACAAATGTTTTTGTACCTAACTCATCTGATAACAGGGCTCGAAGAAGATAAAATAATGATATGATAACACAATAATCCCTCAATGGGACAATGAATGTGCATAATTTAAGGTTACTAGTAATATTGGTTCCGTAGATACATTGACGTTACAGGATATTTATTTCATATTTATAAGGAGTGTAAATAGAATCTTCAGAGATAAATGGTAAGTAAAGAAATAAAAGAAAGTGAAATTATTTTATTTTAATTACTATAACATACAAATAAAAGCTACGTTCTCGCGAAAAACGTACGAACATAAAATACAATCGTATTTTAAGAGTTAAATAAATTTAAGTTAACTAAGAATAAAAGAATAAGAATAAATTTATTTATAAAATCATTATTGAGAATTACATTGTAGTATGATATCCGGCGGACCCCGAACTAGGCAGAGGCCTGTATCTGGTGATTCAATACAAAATAAAAATTAAACTAGGCGGTCACCCATCCAAGTACTGACCGTGCCCGACATTGCTTAACCTAGGTGATCGGACGAGAACCGGTGTTTTGTCAAATATCTTGAAAACGGTCCATCCTACGGCAAAATCAATGAAATTTTCATCCCCCCTTTAATGCCCCCACTCCCCTTCCCCTGCAACTTGCCTCTCCACTTTCGTCGTTTTGCCTCCTAATTTTACAGAACCCTAATCATTGGATATAAATTGAGAGACAAAAAACTGAATCAATCATAATTTTATCCGTTTACCGAACCACGATGAGCTTCAATGGTAAAGTGGTAATAGTGACGGGCGCCAGCTCGGGCATTGGGGCGGCTACCGCCATCTTGTTCGCTAGGGAGGGCGCCCGCGTCGCACTCGTGGGCCGGAACGAAGCTAAGCTCAGCAACGTCGCCCGGCAGTGCACTGCGCACGTCGCCCCACTCGTCATCCGCGCAGACGTCGCCGACGAACAACAAGCCGCCACCATCGTCCAAAAGACCATCGATCACTTTGGCCAACTAGACGTTCTCGTCAACAACGCTGGAATGAATAAACTCGCCGCGTTGGATGATCCAAACATCTTAGAAATGTTCGATGAAGTTATCAATACGAATTTACGCTCAGTCGTCCAACTAACCAGTCTTGCTGCTCCGTACCTAAAAGCTACTAAGGGAAATATTGTGAATGTGTCAAGTATTGCTGCCTTGAAGGTTCTGGCGAATAACTACATGCCATATTGCGTATCAAAAGCAGGGTTGGATCACTACACGCGTTGCGCTGCATTAGATCTGTCGCCTTATGGAGTTAGAGTCAATAGCGTCAACCCTGGACCCGTGGTGTCAGATATGCTTGAAAACTCAGGAAGAGCCGAACCAGGCACTGGGGCTCAAGCTTGGGACAGATATAATAATTTAACTGCTTTGAACAGAGTAGGTGAGCCTGAAGAAATTGCTGATCTCATCACATTCTTGGCCAGTGATCGAGCGAGAAGTATCACTGGTTCTGTCTTCGTGTCCGACAATGGTGGTCTTTTGAAATGGAATTAGATTTGAAAAAAACTTAAAAATTTTACAAATATCAGTAGAACTATATTTAAATTATTTTATTGCTTATAAGAAAATACGGAATAAAAAATGAGATTTATTTGTTTTTTCTTTTATTTGGCCCATCGTGCACATCCCAGTCTATATCCGTCCCACTGCTGGGCCATGACCTCCTCTCAGAATTAGAGGGCTTGGGCCGTAGTTCCCACGCGGGCCCAATGTGTATCGGGAACTTCACACGCACCATTGATTTCTTCGCAGGTGTATGCAGGTTTCCTCAGCTCATGGTAAATTTCAAAATGAAATTTTGCAAATAAATTCCGAAAAACACAAAGGTGAAAACACCGGTAGATGCAAGCCAGGTACGGATACTCAAGTTTGGGACAGTTTTAACTGTTTGACAGCTCTACGGAGTATGGAAGATCAGCCAACCTGAAGTTATTGCTGATCTCATTGCCTTCTTGGCCAGTGATAAGGCAAAGAGTATCGCAGGTTCCACCATCGTCATTGATAATGGTTTCATATTGAAACTTGGAACTAGTTCAAATACTAATAAGTTTGTACACTGAGACTTTTGTTATTTAAGAAGGCTTTTAATTTAAGATACCTACTTTACATTATTACTGCAGTAAGATTGAAGTTCTGTTGTCAATTCTCAGATATCTCTTGTCTTGACAAGAAAGAAGTAAGTAAACAGATTAAAATTTAAATTTAATTTATTTTTTTAAATACTTTATTAAATCAGGCTTTACTTAGCGGAGGTCCATAATAATGAACTGAAACAATTGCCCTGCTCGCCCGCGCGACCTTTATAATAGCTACGTTTATTCAAGAAATGTGTCACCACCACCAAACTATACTGACGCGTTTCAAACTCAACCAGAGGTCATCATCAGAGTATCGCAACCGTTCACCATGGTAGCATGTCATCTGAGCTACAAATGGAAAAATATTTTCAAAATGGGCAAGAACAGGAGACATTATGATGGTTCTTGTGTTTCCTGGTTATTATCTAGTTATGAACAAGTTACTTGATATCTTGATAGCTTGTTGCGGATAACAAAATGTTTTTTTTTTTCTCATTGACGAAGCCTACGCTGCGGGTCTGATATAGAAATTAGTTTCTTATAATTGACTTTTCTATACAAAAAAAATACTTGATATCTTTAATTGAACTGACCATAACTTGATTGGTTATTGAAACTGATATCTTACTAAAGGTAATGTTATCGCAAACATAGTCAATATAACTCCGCATCACGCCACGCCGTGGTGGCCCAGTAGTTTGACTTTCAAGCAGAGGGTCGTGAGTTCAAATCTGGGATTGCACCTCTAAGGTTTTCGGAGTTTATATGCGAATTTACGTTTAAAATTTACCATGAGCTTTACAGTGAAGGAAACCTGCACACACCTGAAGAACCACCTGAGAAGTAATTCAATAGTGTCTTAGAAGATCCCAATCCGTACTGGGACTGCGTGGGACCCACGGCCCAAACCCTTTCATTCTGAGAGGAGGCCTGTGCCCTGCAGTGGGACGTTTATAGGCTGAGATAATGATGATAATGAATCATTATAAGGTTTATTAAAAAATTCGTTAATGCACTGTTACTTAATTTTGAGTTTTAATATGTTTTAGCAACTTACAAATTTGCAAGTTTCATAGATTAGGAAGTAACAAAACGTATTTTAAATCTATGTTTTTTAAATTCTTATATTTCTATTACAACAATCACTCAGATACTGTCATCATCATCAGCTAAAATAGGGTCATTGTTGAACAAACCCCCTTGGAACTGTGCAGTGAAGGAAGACTTATTACCTGCATCCACTGGTTACCTACAAATCTCACGATGTGACTTTGTCCAGATTCTCATTTCGCCACACACTGCAAAGCGTGCGCGACACACTCTGGTGTACCGTGATCATTAGGTGCCTCGGAATTCTCATAAAGCTAAATATTGTTTTGTTGATTAATAAAAAATGTTGATTAATATTACTTAAAAAATGATTTTTCATTTATGGCCTAGAACAAGATGGAGCGACGATCTGGTTAAGGTTGCGGGAACGCGTTGGATGCGGATGGCACGCGACGGATCTGTTTGGCAAGCCTTGGGAGAGCAGCAGTGGACGTCTTCCGGCTGAAATGATGATGAATAATGTACCTCCATCGTTTTCCTAGATGTACCTGGAACACAAAAAGTTTGCGGAAATTGCGGAACACTAGTTTACTGTTCTGATTCGCCTACATTGTCCGCTATCCTACGTGGGCCACAGTAATAACTCCTTAACATTGCTATTTTGACCACAGTGCCAACTGGTCAACAGTCTTATTTCAACTACAGTACTAACTCGTCAACATTCCTATTTATACCAAGCAGAATTGTGGTGGATAAAGAACGTGGACTGGTGACTAAGTAGTACTGTGGTCAATAGAAGAAAGTGGACTAGTTAGTATTGTGGTCGAAATAAGAATGTAGACAAAATGGAATATTGACGATATCAGAAAGTGTACGAGTTAGGAAGGTGACGATTTAGGAATTGTAGGCTGCCGACATGGCACTGTAGATGGTCATCCTGAGCCGTCGTCGTTACCTACATCTAGTGGGAGATCTGCGAACGCTGTTATTTTTGTAACTGCATATTTTGGTTATTTTTTTAACATCACAAATGAATGTTTGTGTTCCAGTAAATAAATAAAAAATACATATTTTCTACACCATTTTTTATGGTTAAGCATTGTTTTTATTTCGTCTTAAGCTAAAGGAAGTCAAATTCAAGGTATTCATTTGACAAATGTTTAACGTCAGAGACACTTAAAAACAAGATAAACAATATGAGAAGATACGATAACATTGCAATATTGTCTTACACGAGCACTTAAATATGTGTAAATAAAATAGCCTTTAAGGTTTTGTGTTTAGCAACTGAAATTGAACTTTGTGAAATAGCTAAAACAGTAGAATATTGCTTTCAATTTCATTTCATGTAGTGAGATAAAAATTAAATATTGTGTAATGCTGAAGAATGCTCAATCACTGAAGCGATATAATGTATTTCCTTGAGATAATTCCTTGATAGACTTTGATCCAAAGAAATAAAAAAGAGTTCCGTAGATATTAGTTGTGCTGAAATTTCAGCATTAAACTAACTAAGCGTTAATCCTACATAGATCACGTTAACGACAGTTTAGTCTAAATTACATTTTTTTTGTAACTTAAATGTTGGACTACAAATAATGTAATGAAGATAAAAGGATCACTCACGTCTTAAAACGAGTTTAACTTGACATGTTTCGGACTAATCCGTAGCCCTTCTTCTCGGAGTCACACCACCACGCACGAAGCATGCAGCAGTGCAGTGCAGTGCAGCGCAGTGCAGTGCGCGTTTGGCAGCCGCCGTGACGTGTGACTCCGAGAAGAAGGGCTAAGAATTAGCCCGAAACATGTCAAGTTAAACTCGTTTTAAGACGTGAGTGATCCGTTTTTTTTCACTTTTAGTGAGTCTCACAGTAGTTTCATGCTAAAAGTACAAATAATGTGATAAAATAGTGATTAGTTGTGTATGACTGTTCCCTATGCCTATAATAAACTAGATTATTTACCGACTCCAGCCTATATACGTCCCATGGCTCTGCATAAGCTATCTGTATGAATCACATAGGTGCAAAGTTGACCCAAAATAACCAATACAGAAGTAGGTATACATAATAGTAAAAATGATTCTTTATTGTGCACCACGAAGAAAACAATACATAAAAACAAGTAGTACGTAGGTACATGAAAAAAATACATAAGATAAGCAATCACACTACTACTATATACTTATTTTATACTTTAGAGATAAGCTAATTATAGAATAAACTAGCTGTTGCCCGCAATTCCGTCTGCGAAGCTTTGGAATATAAAAAAAAGACTACGACCTATTATCAGATCCACCAAATACCGCTCATTCAGAAGAACACTGACACAATTACAAATTATTGTCATTTCAAAACTAAACTTTATGTTAAAATAATAACAAGTTTAGTTTTGAAATGACAATAAATTGTAATTTTATCAGTGTTCTCCTAAATGAGCGATACAAAGAAAAAAAATCGGTCTAGCCGTTTCGGAGGATAGCAAATACAGTGACACAAATTTTTTTTAAAGAAGAACCACACACAAATGTAACACCACGCAAGAAAACATTTCATAATCTGATATAAAAAATAGTTAACAAACCTTAACCAGATAGTCTACTTCTATTAAAAAAACTTGATAAGTATCACATTTTGTATTTATGGAACCCTGATCATTTAATATAAATTCAAAGGCAAAATAATTTGTACTCATTTAAGTCCATCGGTTTATTGAACGACCATGAGTTTCAATGGGAAAGTAGTAATAGTGACGGGTGCCAGCTCGGGCATTGGTGCGGCCACCGCCATCTTGTTCGCTAGAGAGGGCGCCCGCGTCGCACTCGTGGGCCGGAACGAGGCCAAGCTCAGCAACGTCGCCCGGCAGTGCGCCGCGCACACCGCGCCGCTCGTCATCCGCGCAGACGTCGCCGACGAACAACAAGCCGCCACCATCGTCCAAAAGACCATCGACCATTTTGGTCAGCTAGATATCCTCGTAAACAACGCTGGCGTCTTAGGAGAATCGGCTGCGGTAGATGATCCTAACATTTTAAAGATATTTGATGCAGTTCATAACACCAACTTGCGGTCAGTAGTTCAAGTGAGCAGCCTTGCTGTGCCGCACCTGAAGGCTACTAAAGGGAACATAGTGAATGTTTCAAGTATATCTGGATTAAGAGTCCATAGACCTAAAGCCATGTCGTATAGCGTATCTAAAGCTGGCATGGACCACTACACGCGCTCGGCTGCTTTGGATCTAGCACCTTATGGTATCAGAGTGAACAGCATCAATCCTGGGCCAACGGAGACAGATATTTTTGAGAACTCGGGTCCAAATGCACCATCTGATGGTGCACAACCTTGGGAAATATTGAAAGAGAGGACGGCTTTAGGCAGGGTTGGTGAGGCGAATGAGATCGCTGATCTTATCGCATTCGTATCGAGTGAGAAAGGGAGGAGTATCACAGGCTCTGTTTTTGTGTCAGACAATGGTTTTTTATTAAAATAGTATAAGTACCTATTTAAATAACTTAATTGTTAGCTTTTTTAAAAAGTATTACCTGATTGTGTAAAATTTGGAAGCTGCTGCTTTTACAATTATGATTTTAAAAAATCAATAGATAAAAGAATATACTGGGAGGTCAAGATTAGATGGATCGGTGTGGGTAACCCTGAAGCTATACCTTTCAAAAGGTCTGTTCTGAGGAACATAAAAACTACATCATGAATTAAAAAAAATCATTCTCTGTTTGGGAATCTAACTCGGTTGTATTGAAAAACAAAAACTGTAATTAAAGATTACGATGATTGAGTTCGAGTTCCAAACTAATTAGATGATTATGATTTTATTCTTGTCACGAAAATTAATGCCAAGATTTCTAATAACATATTTCTATATGTATATGTATATTATGCGTTTTAGACGGCCGGATAGCCTAGTTGTTAGAGAACCTGACTACGAAGCTTGAGGTCCCGGGTTCGATTCCCGGTCCGGGCAGGTATTTGTGTGAAAAAAACGACTATTTGTGCTCGAGTCTTGGATGTTAAGTATGTATTTATCTATATAAGTATGTTTATCTGTTGTCTAGTACCCATAGTACAAGCTTTGCTTAGATTGGGACTAGGTCAATTGGTGTGAATTGTCCCTTGATATTTATTTATTTATTTACTTATTTATAGATTCCTAGTTAACCATAGTGACACACTGAAATGAGCCACGCGGTATTTGATATTGATTGTGAAAATTTGATTTATGTTCAGATTCTTCTTGTAGATTGTAATAAAATAACGAAACGATACCGTCTGAGAGTTTTCAGAAGTCAACTTGTTGTCATTATTTTGTTTTTAAGTCTAAATTTAATAAAGTTCATTAAAGGCAGGCGCAAGAACTAAAGTCACCGACCTATAGCTCGAAGAATCGCCAGACTCAAGTGGCAGTGGGCACATCGCTCGTAGAACTGATGGCCGATGGGGCAAAAAGGTTCTCGAGTGGCGTCCACGGACCGGAAGATGCAGTGTAGGTAAGCGTAGGCCTCCAAGAAGATGGAGCGATGACCTGGTTAGGGTTGCGAGATCGCGCTGGATGCGGATGGCACGGGACCGATCTGTTTGGCGAGCCTTGGGGGAGGCCTATGTTTAGCAGTGGACGTCTTTCGGCTGAAATGATGATGATGATGATGACGAAGTAAATATTATGACGAAGACTAATACAAGGTAACTATCCTCAACATTACAAGTAATTGCGTCAATGAAGCCGTAAAACAGGCAATCTTCGAAAGTCTTCAGAAACAGCTCCGAATTTGATAAATTTTTTTTTGAAATTTTTGTTTTTATATATTAATTAAATTCAGAAACCTTTTAAAGGGGGGAAATAATTATTTATATTGTTTAAACAATATGTATGATTAATGATTATTAAATAGGAAAAAAAGTTTCGCTTCATTATTTTTTATTAAGATTACTTTTAGGTTATTTGCTATATTTTCTGACTTGGAACTAGGGTCCTAAGGGTTACGGTTTTGGAGATATAATTTTTTAAATGTTTTTTTTTTAAAATTTCCCGAAATCCCACCTTTAAACGTTCGTAACTTTTTTATTAAAGTTTGTAAAATTATTATTTTTTGTATTTAATACTTGGCAATACATGTTTGTTCAAATAGTAATAGTTTGTATTCTAATTGATAGTCTCAAAGGGACGTACGAGGTTTTTATTCCACAAAATTATTGATTGTGTGAAAAAAATCTAACTTTGAAATTCAATTATTAAAAAAGTAAAGATATGCGGGAACTTAGTTTTCTTTAAAAAAAAAAAAAAAAAAAAAAAATATTAGGGGACAATCTTACACAAATCGACCTAGTCCCAAACTAAGCAAAGCTTGTACTACTACTTCTTTAGCTTATGACCTTACTAACGATATGATACACATTGATAAAAAATAAATCTGAGTCAAATTACGGGAATATTCCGTCAATAGGGCGGAAATTGTTTGGAATCAGCGAGTAGAGCAACTTTATCTTTATGATCGTTCTTTTTTGAAAAAATGGTTAGATCTGGTACTAGGTAGTTTTTGTATGTTAATGTGGGTACTGCGTTAGTCAATTATTGTTTGGGTGTATTTTCAGAGCGACTTTTTTGGACGTCCCAAGTCAATTAAAAAAAAAAACCACTCATAAAATTAAAACCACACAATTTTATATACATTGTACACAATATAATACAATGAGTTTTAACATTACAAACATTGTTGACTTCAATTAAGACTGCATAAAAAATATCCAAATCTTAGAAACACTAACTGCAGTAAGTCTGTGAGGCCTGTCCCACACGCGGTTTTGTTGAATCAATTGAGCATAACTTTGTGTCTATGTGTCATTTTTCGACTTAATATATATCAAAATGAAGCTAATTACATAACGCATTCGATTATAACTTTTGTATACTAAATACAATTTTATTTAAAAATAGGTTGGCCATAATGTGTTTGTCCCACCTCTAGCTACCAATATTACCTTGCGCAAATACCTGCTAATATCTCATCGGTGAATGATCATATCGCCATGTTCACATTTTTGTGGAAGAGTACGTTAGTTTTGCTCCAGCTGTCACGTGGAGTGGACGTCCTACTACTGAGTTTTGTGTGCCTACCAAGGTGAGTCTTTCGCGCGATGTATTTTGGTTCGCTTAAAAGTAAATTCCGTGGATTCCTGTTGTACGATATATAATGGTTTTAATTAAATAGTTAATTTTTAATTTACTAGTTGACTTAGTCCTTATTTCACAGTAAAGAGCTTATATTAATCATGTATATAGTTTAGCAGTAATCGCAAAAATACCTAATTGTCGTAATCCTCTGTGGCGTAATTTCGATGGCATTTTTGTCCATCGAAATTACAGATATGGCAGCGAAATTACACAACATGACTTATCTCGCAAAACACACGAGTACACCTCGACGTTTCGACCACATTACAGTGGCCGTGGTCACGAGTAGACCTCTAGTCTGTATTTACGTGACCACGGCCACTGTAATGTAGTCGAAACGTCGAGGTTTCATTTACCAACTGTTTATTTTTTCTGAAACTGTAAACTTTTCAGGATTGTTATAAAACAAACCTTACATAACCTAACCTACAGGATAGTCCTAAAATATATCCTAAATAGTTTACAGTTTCAGAAAAAATAAACAGCTGGAAAATGAAACATTTGCCAAATTAATCATTAGGGAAAAACATAGTTGCGAAACGGCAGTACCCGGTTACATTAATAATAAGTTTGTAACCATGTTGATTGTGATATTTTATATTAATAATGACACGAACGACCGCTTCAGCCTAGTTGGTAGTGACCCTGCCTACGAAGCAAGAGGTCCTGGGTTCGAATCCCGGTAAGGGCATTTATCTGTGTGATGAGCACGAATATTTGTTCCTGAGTTATGGATGTTTTCTATATATTTAAGTATTTATTTATCTATATAAGTATGTTTATCGTCGTCTAGTACCCATAGTACAAGCTTTGCTTAGTTTGGGACTAGGTCGATTTGTGTAAGATTGTCCCCTAATATTTATTTATTTATTATTTATTTACACATTCCAAATTATATAATATTTCTCACGTATTGTTCCTAAGAAAAACTTAAATAAATAGTTTTCCACTTTAATTAAATGTTTTATTAATCTAACTGTACACGAATATGTACACGTACATAAATTTAATTGGGTGTGTTTTACAATACCGAAGTACGCAAGACCGAATGTATTAAAACATAGAATGGGTCAAAAGACCGACACGATTTTCTTCTGAAACCGTAAACTTTTCAGAATTTATTAAAACGGCATCATACAGAACTCATTAGGTTAGGTTAGGTTTGTTTTATAACAATCTTAAAAAATTAACGGTTTCAGAAAAAAATCGTGTCGGTCTTTTGACCCATTCGATGTTTTAATACATTCGGTCTTTCGTACTTCGGTATTGTAATACATACCCATTTAATTATAGTTACATACATAAATCATAGTAATGGTTTATAATTTTGTACTTATTTCCTATGTAATTAGTAAAGACGTAATTTCGCTGTCACTATAGTAATTTCGATGGTGCTTTTTTTTTCAATGTCGAATAACTACTAAATTATTGACTTTAAATTGGGGCCTTTTATAGCATTGAAATCCTAATCCGAAGAAGTATCTCAACGAGGGATCAATTTCACCAAAAGTAAAAAAAAAATTTTGCCCACGGAAATTACGTAAAAAAATTATTTCAAAAATCCACCCGTTTACTAAAGAAACACTACTTACAGTAGTAGTGTACGTAATTGTCCTGGACTTTTTAATGCAAAACCAGAAAATATCGGGTCGATAAACAATATTTTTGATTTACAAACAAACCTATTTTACTCCATAGTAACAGCAAAGCAAAACAAAAGTATTAATGATATCAATGACATGATTGATAAGATTAAGAATAACGTTTCAAGAATATGACAATGACTACGCTAGTAGATAAAATTGGAATCTTTATTTTAATCTGATACTCGATTTCCTTTTGAACTATGGAATGTAAACAAGTGCTTATACAGAGTGTCCCAGAAGTCGACGTCAAGCCGGAATCAGATGATAAGCCGGCTTATATCAGATATCAGAAAAATATAAAAAAATCTAAGTTATGAATTACATTTTAAATTTACCATGAGCTTTACGGTGAAGGAAAACATCGTGAGGAAACCTGCATACACCTGCGAATAAATTCAATGGTGTGTGTGAAGTTCCCAATCCGCAATGGGACCGCGTGGGGACTACTGCCCAAGCTCTCTCATTCTGAGAGGAGGCCTGTGCCCTGCAGTGGGATGTTTATAGGCTGGAATTATAATGATGATGAATCATTATAAGGTATATTACAAAAATCCGTTGATGCATTGTTACTTAATTTTGAGTTTCAATAAGTTTTTACCCCGTGACAGTCTTTTCGCTCTTGTTGCTACAAAACTTTACTTATTTATTTATTTATTTTTGTTATGTAATCCTGAATAAGGCTTCTATGACTCGTTGTTTAAAATTTAGGCCCAACTGCTTTAGATTGGAAGAAAATGACAATTTTTGCCCAACCAAGCACTGAAAATCAAATAGGTATTCCATGAAATTTTAACTGACTGTACTAAAAAAAAATTGTACGACGCGAGTTTGGCAAAGATTTGTAGCAACAGGAGCGAAAAGACGGTCACAGGGTGAAGATTTTCTCATTTTTTTTTAAATGCCTAGGTATTACCTGCTGTAAACTAGTCCTTCCTTCTTTCTGTTAAAGGGTTGCCTGGAAGAGATTTCTCTTAAGCGATAAGGCCGCCTATTGCTTACCTTGTAACTTTCTCTCTGTGTACCTGTTTTCTGTATTGCTTACTATTCCTGGTGTACAATAAAGAGTCATTGTATTGTATCATTTTTTAAATACTGAGGTGAATCAACTTTTTCATGTTGTTTACTCTGTCCCCGATTGTCCAAGTGACACTTCATACTGTTTCATAGAAAAATGCTTAGGTTGTCCAGGAGAGAAAATTTGTGTAACCATAGCAACGGGTGGCAAGAAAAAGTTTTAGCCTAGTTGGTAGTGACCCTGCCTACGAAGCAAGAGGTCCTGGGTTCGAATCCCGGTAAGGGCATTTATTTGTGTGATGAGCACGAATATTTGTTCCTGAGTTATGGATGTTTTCTATGTATTTAAGTATTTATTTATCTATATAAGTATGTTTAGCGTCGTCTAGTACCTATAGTACAAGCTTTGCTTAGTTTGGGACTAGGTCGATTTGTGTAAGACTGTCCCCTAATATTTATTTATTTTATTTTATTCACCCACATAACTTAGATTTTTTTATTTTTTCTGATAGCTAATATCAGTTGGCCTATCATGTTTTCGGTTTGACGTCGACTTCTGGGACACCCTGTATAACTAACTAGATATTCCCCGCGTCTTCGTATGCGCACTAATAAAATGGTTATCTCCCGATCTCACACAAAGCTTTGCTAAGTCTAACATCTGGTAGTATGGTGAACAGTTGTGTTGCTCTGAGATAGCTCTGGTTGAGTTCGAAACGCGTCAGTTAGTGAGGTGATGATAAATGGGTTGGTGTGATTTGTGTTTGTTCGTACAATATGGAGGTGGAGGAAAAGTAGCTGTCATAAGGTTGCGAGTGAGCAAGTTAATTGTTTCTTTTCTTTGATATGGACCTCCGCAAAGTAAAGCCTGATTTAATAAATTATTTCAGCTGTACAATGTTATTTAACTACATCCTAAATAAACCCATATAACCCATAAAACAGGCCATATAACCTGAAGAACCGATAACCGTTGGGGCAGACGAGTTCTTGAGTGGAGACCACGGATCGGCAAACGTAGCGTGGGACGTCCTCAGACTCGGTGGAGCGATGATCTTCGCAAGGCGGCTGGCAAGAGCTGGATGAGAGTGGCCGAGGGTCGTGCTCAGTGGCGTGCCATGGGAGAGGCCTATGTCCAGCAGTGGACGAACGTAGGCTGATGATGATGATGATTTATTTATTTATTTATTTATTAAGGAGCACAACAGCGTTACAATCAAACTTATTCTAATTTAAAATTGATACATAAAACCAATAACAGTTACTCCCTGTATTGTACAATTAATAGCCTGAGCTGAAAACTTACAATTAACTATCTTGTTAATAAACAAACTTATTCTTATTTTATTCTTATGATGATGATGATCCTAAATAATCGAGGTATTTTATTGATGTCGCTACATTGTTTGTCTGTCTGTCTGTCACAGGGGTGCATCTGAAGAATCGTAATAGATAGACAGCTGCCGTTGCCATATATACATAATGTGTATTTATATTGCCGCTAAAACAAAAAGATAAGCTGTGTACTTATGAACCAATATAGAATGATCCCACGCTGCGTACATTTTTTTAGAAGCTGGGCTCTGCTAATACTGGATTGTTAAAGATACAACCGTTTACAGCCTATGTTTTGACATACCTACGAATTTGTGCGGAACCCTCGGTGCGCGAGTCCGACTCGTACTTGCCTAGTTTTTTTTAAATATAAAACTATAATATACCAACAAAACATTATGTCGCGAATAACTAAAGCTTCTAGAATTTCAGTTTATTTCTCTTCATATTAAACCTTTTGGTTTATATTTTTAAAATAAAACACCCTTGCGATTTTTGATACTGTGTATGTTTTCGGTATATTCTAATCTCGTGTCACGGTGTTTGTTATCGAACTCCTCCGAAACGGCTTGACCGATTTTTATTAAACCCTTTTGTCCACATTTGGTAGGTCTGAGAAATAGGTCGCACCCCTATTCTTCGCGAACGGAGTTGCGGGCAACAGATAGTATTTCAATATTGTTTTTAATCTGTCTGTCGTCTTCACCTCTTCTTGTACTTACACCATACAATATTAAACTCAATATTACACCCTGAAGATTTTAGTTTCCTTCAATTAATACTAAATTAACCCAAGTTTTTAATCAAACCACACGAACCGACGCCCGGTCCAAAAATAATGTATACACTGTTAATATCATTTCCATCAATTCGCAAAATGATTTCGCCAACGACCCGCCTCAGAACACCAATTTATTACAGCCCCTGTATTACACCAACGATCATCATTAAACATCATAAGAACCGAAAACAATAAGGCCACTAAGAAAACAAAAACCATTACGGCCTCAAAAAAGAAGATAAAATTTGAATTTGGAAGCGGAAGCTGCCCGATCGCGGCGGAACGAATCTCGGTATCATTAAGTTTCTTTTAGTTTATCTCATTTTGTGTTGTCTTTATTAGGATCATTTGTTTTAGTTTGTGATTATGTTGTTACGTCTATGTTTACTGATCTAGTGGTAATCTCTTTATTGGGATTACGTTGAATTTAGAATGGTCAAAGTTGTTTAATGTTAAAGCGTGCACAATTCTTTTTATTTAGGCATAACTAACGTATGATTAAGTACCAAATAAAAGTAAAGTTGCAGTTTTTTTGTTCAGATTCTTTCGAACTCGTACGGCGGTTCGTAAAAAATGAGGAGTGATTTACATCGCAAGTATTTGCGAGTTCTTTTTTTAAGGTTTTACTGCTTTTAAAACAAGTAATATAAACATGTGAAACATATATCGTACTGCTAGATCAAGATACAACTCAAAATAATCACCCATTTTAATTTAGACCTTCCTGAAAGTGAATGGAGTCTAAATTAAAACGGGGTATTATTTTGAATTGACGTACTCCTGAATTATTTGCGGTAGTTCCTTTGGCTGTTCTTTTGAAGGAACTATAACGTTATTCTTCGCTTCCTTCACAAGAGGTGAAGGAAGAACTGCGTTTATTTTTTCACATTTGTTTCTTTTCTCGTACCCCCAGTTACTAGGATAGAAATATCAACTATTTTAAATACTTTGTGACGTAAGCAAATGGAATAATCGTCAATTATATTCCCCCTCTCATCACAGTCTAATGAAACAGTTGCACAATTTGCTTCCTGGCTCACCGTACAACGTTTCCACATTAAATTTCATAATCATTATCCTTTTCTTGCAATACTATGTCAACATAAATTTAGTTACATGATTATATTTAATAGGTAGTGTCTACAATTTTATTGTGTTTCTGTACAAGAAGTGAAAACTGAGCACCGCTTTTTATTAAAATGCTTTTATAAAATATGTAACGATTAAAAACTTAACATTGTAGGTATTACATAAATCGAAGCAAAATTAACAGCACGAGACAGGTATACAAAGTCAATTTTTTTTAAAAGATCAACTTCCTGACCGCTTGTTGATCTCTTAATCAAAAATAAGACCAGACTAACAAAAAGTTAGAAAAAGCTAAAACTTAAAATAAACATACTAACAAAATACATTCTTGTTAGTTCAATTGCAACGCCAAATCGTGTTTAACTGTTACGACTTAATCACAATTCTTGCCCACGAACAAATAGAAAAACTATGTCCGCGTCTACAAAATCTTGGTTGTCAAGCACGCCTTTATCATTTTATAAGCTATAAGCCTTGCTTAAATCATTGACCCCAAATCGTTCTGATCATTTTTTCAGTAGCACCCTGATTGCCCTCGTAACAAGCATCCATCCGGTACATTTGCGGTCACCAACCGCAACGATATTGGTTTACTGTAGTTCTGCTGGTAATCATTCTGAGGATGATAGAATGGTTTCGATGCCTTTCGAGATCATTTTAGATTTTTAGAAAGCGTATTTTGCATTTATGTTTGGGTTCCTTCCATTTGACCGCATTCAACGTAGAGCAGCTCTACTTGTCAGTGATCAGTCATTGATTTTCGATCGTTTGTTGATTGTTTGTTGTTTGTCTTTGCGAAGGGACGTTGGTTCTCTTTGTGTATTCTAAAGGATCTACCACGGCAAGTGCTCCGAAGAATTATTTAATTTGTTGCCTGCTGCATAATTCCAACATCGCACTTTCCGCCGAAAGTCTAATTTCCATCGTCACCATCTCGATGAATGGCAGTCTACCACTCTACGTTTTCTTCGGCACTTCCTGCCACGTACGGTGAAACTGTAAAAACAACTTCGGCCAGCAGTATTTCCAGACAACTATGACATCGGGGCTTTCAAGAAAAGGGTTTATACTTCCTTTAAAGGCCGGCAACAGATTAGTGACTCTCTTTGAGTTGTTGATATTTATGGGCGGTGGTGACCATTTTCCATAAGATAACCCGCTTGCTCGTTTTCCTCCCAAAAATAAGATTTTTTTTATCGAGCTATACGTAAAAGTATGGACAAAAGTAATCAGAAAAAATCAAACATTGACTTGACCTAAACTTTATTTTAAATCGCCGCTTTAAGCACCGAATTTGCAGAAGATTGGCAGCTTTGCCATTTTCCACGCAATGAAGTATGTATGAAGAGAGACTTAAAATTAACCACCATGCTATAACTTGGATCAACTAAACCAATCAGACTCACTAAAGCAGATACCATAAACGTCGAATAGAATGAAACGCTAGCAAAGAAAAAAATAAAGAAAAATTAAAAGTGTGAATCGGACTCGCGCTCAGTGGGTTTCATACAAATTGAAAAACAAGAGAAAAAAAAATTTTTCACTGTGTTCTCGTGACAGTGACGGGAGTTGACAGTGAGCAGTGATTTTTTGGGATTAGGTACTTACTGATTTTCAGATTTTTTTTCTTAAATTTGTGTTGTATGTGTCTTTCCTATAGTTGTGGCTTACTTCTTGTCAAATTTAATAATTATAATGACAGCTTATATTTTCTAAAGGTCTTTTGATCGCTTAAACTCTAGAAAACTTAGTATTTGATATTGAAAAAAAAAAATGAAAAATGAAAATATTTATTTCTTTAAAAAGATTAACAATACAGAGACAAGGTTGGGTCTTCCTATTAAGTATAGGGATACCTGTGTCTGTAAGACCCGCTCCTCTATAACTACTGTTATCATTAGTTTTACAAAATAAAACAAAAAAACAATAATAATAATTAAGTCTAAATTTAAATATTTGGAAGGTTTGTTTGCTTGTGTGAATGGATGTAGATCTGGGTGTGTGTGTGTGTGTGTGTGTGTGTGTGTGTGTGTGTGTGTGCGTGTGGGGTGTGTGTGTGTGTGGGTGTTTGTACGTGTTTTTATATATTAGTGTACACAATATTTCTATTTTTGCCAGCACATAATTACTGTACTCTTAGGATAATAGGAACACATTGATTCCAAAATTATCATTAAATTTTCATTTTGAAATGTTTCTGACAAAAAGTTCTTGTTAGACAGACATAACGAAGTGATCATACATATAAAGCTTCCTTTCTTCGTCTTGGAACAAGGAACACAAAAAAACAAAAAAAATATAGCATCTCACCATAATTCACAGCCGAACTTAAAGCATACAATATTTGTTTAAAATGTAAAGACGCATAAATATTTCTCCCGAACCAGAAGGCCATAACTCCTCGGGGGTCGTGTGTAACATACAACACTATGTTTCTGGATGGGCTATAACCTGTCAATATTATGGTGTGATGGTTTAACGACGTTAACAAGCCGTGAGATGATTGTCTTGGGAACAAGTAGACAGGAATAAGAAAGGTATTCGCAGACGAATGTGTAAAATAGAGGTGCGGTACTAAACACGCTTCAACTCTTAAATAATAAGATTAAGAAATCCTAGTTTCATACTTAATATTATAAATGTGAAAGTGTGTTTGTTTGTTCTTCTTTCTTGTTGAAACTGAACGACGGATTACTGTGATTTTTTGTATGGACATAGTTGAAGGGTTGGAAAGTGATATAGGCTACTTTTTAGTATGGGAAAATATGTCATTCCCACAAGAAAATACGTTTTAATCTACTTCAGCGGGGCATCAGCTAGTAATAATAATAATAATAAATTTAACTCCTATGTTAGTAATTACTAAAATTTACACCTATAGCAATTTTCACCATATGCCCTAAGAGAGAGCTGTCATATTGCCCCCCGAGCGTCCTCAGGATGCTGTTGCTGCTACCGCGCACACGATGGAGAAGAGAGGCGGCTTTCTTCCGCATGATAGCGTGGAAGCCATTCGTGAGCTCAGCAGCAAACATTCCAGACTCGCTGCAGTGGCGCGGTAGCCCCAACAGCATCCTGAAGGCATTATTATACTGCACACTTAAGGCGTCGTAAGCTTGTTTCGTGTACCGACACCACAGACCGCTGGCTGTTACTTTTACTCCATCCGAACAACGAGCAAACCTGCGGTAACTAATATTCCGAAGGAGTGTAGAAGTCTCTCGACGAGGGTATCTGCAGAATGTGATTATCTAACAGACTGAGATGTGCGATGTATGGGAACAATTATGTCTAAACTCCAGACCAGGGTGGTGTAGGGGAGTAGCACGCGGCACGGAATGCTGAGGACCTGGGTTTGATTTCCAGCGCTGGTCTTTTGCCTGGGGTCTTTTCTGTGGGTCCATGTTTCAGTTGGTATTTAGTATGAAGTATTATAAATTTTTTCGGTCTTTTTTCTAGTACTGAGTACGTTTATACAGTGTGAAATTTTATTACGTGGTTTGTTAAACTTTAATCAAATTAAATAATTATAAATGGCTCTTTAGCGTTAAAACAGCTGGATGGAATTGAAGGAATCTGCCGAAGTGTCCCACAACGATCGGACTGGCGCTGCTCTCATACAAGTAGTTCCTGCGACTTTTACCAGATCGTTGGTTCATCTTGTGGATGGTCTTCCGGTGTCACGTCTTCCAGTCTGCGGTCTTCACTCTGGACCCTTATTCCTAATTGGTCGTCGGTTCTGTCTGTTAGGTATGGCAACTCTCCGAGCTATGTCAGTAACTTTGGTTCTCCCGCGGACCGCTTTAGCCTAGTTGGTAGTGACCCTGCCTACGAAGCAAGAGGTCCTGGGTTCAAATCCCGGTAAGGGCATTTATTTGTGTGATGAGAACGAATATTTGTTCCTGAGTTATGGATGTTTTCTATGTATTTAAGTATTTATTTATCTATATAAGTATGTCTATCGTCGTCTAGTACCCATAGTACAAGCTTTGCTTAGTTTGGGACTAGGTAGATTTGTGTGAGTTTGTCCCCTAATATTATTCTTATTATTATGTTGAATTTACCTAACGCTGGCTATCAACAGAATCCTTAGGCGGTCTTGATTTTATACAAATAATTAGCTGTCACTGTCTTTTGTGCGGTTTTCCGGGACGTGTCATAGTTTTTGAGATATTTTAAATAAACCTTATATTTCACATTTAAACCCATTTCTAGAAGGTTATGGGTTTCAAATTACATAATTAGAAGTAACAAAAAGATGAATGGCAACGTTACTCGAGCTAATAGTATGAGGCGCCTCAAAAAGCCATTCATTTATTTTACCTTGCTAAGTCTGTAATGAAATGCGTCTCAGGTAATTGCTCAAAGGATTAGGAATGTGTTTCCCTTTTGAGTACATCAATTTTAGAAGGATACACACAAAAATATATTTCACTTTTTACTAGTTCTGTGAGTTAAATCAAGTGATTTGTCAAGAATTTACATATTTTAAAACCAATAAGGCTGTACAGGATAAGTAAGTGTAAGAGTTTCTGCAAGACTAGATTGAATAGACTGTTACTGAACCAGTGAGATTCACCTATGCCTCGTCTGCACTCTTCATCAGGTGACATAAGGGTAAAAAACCTTGTATCACTAAACTGTGAAAATACATTTTCCTTACCAGTTTATCCTTAAAAGAAACAAAACGCACCCGAGAATAGTTCCTTGCGCGACCGCGCTCCTATTGGCTACTTCATTCGTCACCTCCGCGCTCCACGCTACAGTTGCGCGTCCAGTGAACTGTTTTATCCCATACTGTACCAGTCTGTTTTTACATCTCATACAAACTTGACGCGGGGCGTGGACCATAAACATTGGTTATAAAAACATTTACGGCGCGTAAAATGCCAGCTCATTATAAATAAATACTATTATGAGTGCGAGGGACTGTGAGTTTATACTCGTTATCGATGTGAAACTTTTACTTAAATACTTTGGGGCATCATCATCATCATTTTAGCCGAAATACTTCCACTGCTAAACATAAGCCTCACCCGAGGCTCGCCAAACAGACCAGTTCTGTGCTATCTTTCTCGAAAGTTTAAGCAGGTTGTCACTCCATCTTGTTCCAAAAAGATACTCCGCCCCCGGAGCCTCCTGGTCTTCCAGTCCGTGAACGTCATTTGTCAACCTTTTGGCCCCATCGGCCATCAGTTCTATGACTAATGTGCCCTGCCCACTGCTACTTTTGTCAGGCATTTTAGCAATTTTTTTTTTGTCGTGATGCGTCGATTATATATTATAATAAAGTAAATAGGTTTGCCTATTGTTTTCCTTTGCCGCAAAACTCAAGTAAATATTAAATCTAATTTCAACCTTGGTCCGTGGGGCTCTGGTGCTCTGAGTCTCTTCAAAGACTTGTCAAAGAGACAGAGTCTTGAGACTCAGAGATACCACAGGAGACCGAAGAGCTGGCAGCTTCCTCGCTCAACGCATCAGTCTTACGATCCAGTGAGGAATATAGTTAGTTTTAATTTTTATAGATTGTTAGTGTATGTGAGATACTATTGTGAGTTTTTAAATAAAATAAAAAAAAAAAAATAGGTATATGTTTTTTTTAATGTTAGAGAGGCCAGACAAACGAACTAGTGGGTCACCTGATGTTAAATGATCACCACTGTCCATAGACACCAGCAGCGCTTTGCGCGATGCCAGTGCGTTGTCGGCCCTGAATGTTTTTAAATTATGAGATGATTAGATTTATTATTTCATTCATAAATCCGGAAAAAGTCAGAGGTGCGTGCAAGCGTGTGTTCGAACCCACAACCCTCTACTATCAAACCCCTATATCTCCCCCCCCAAGACAAAATTTTTGTATTTTTTTACAAATTACACTTTTAAGACGAAGATTAAGACGAAGTGTCATATTTATTTTTAATTTTTACAGAATTAAAGAATGCCTAGGCACTATTTCATTTTCTATAATTATGAATTTGAAAGTAACTCTGTCCATCTGTCTACCTGTCTTTTCTCGCTTAAACCGCTGAAATTTTGTGTAGAGATAGTTTGTGATCCCGGATAATTGCTTAATTTCTTCTACCATTATCTATCTGGAGTAGGTATATAAAACAATGTAAATATACCAACTCCGTGTTTTATAAGCCGCCAATCATGTTCACAAATAACACGAAATAGACGAAATAGACTTATGTTAAATTATTTAACGGAAGTAATAAATTTTATAAAATTCAACGTTAACTTTACAATCAAGGTTTACATCGAGTTAAACGCGCGATATGTTGTTGAAATGTAAAGGATATCTGCATCAACACCGTAATTACATTTCAATAATTAAATACCATTAAATTCATAACTCGATAGTTCATTTTAATTGGGTGCTACCTAAAATACCTTACCTGCACATTATACCAATCCGTGACGGGGTCTTCCCATTTTCACTTTTCCCACCAAAAACATCACTCAACACTCGAACCACAATACAAACATAACCTAAAGCCAACGCAGCACTCAATATCACTCAAATACCTCGCTTTTCCATAAAAAAACAATAGGATTTCATCCAAATTCAGCAAAAGACAGTCCTCAGCGCGGTACGCAGGCAAATTAAGTCGATACGTAATTAAAAATGGCGCACACACACAAAGAACCGACATAAAAATGGTCCGGCGAAAAAAAAAGTATAGGTTTAAAATTTGCCCGGTATAAATTTGTGTTTTTTTCCCTTGGCTACTTATGTATGGAGGCATGCGCAGTAAAGGGTTAAGGAGTGCAATCCTACCAAATTCAAAAGCCTTTTAACCCTCACCCAGTTGTTCAGGATAAGTCAAATTTAAATTTGCAAAGTTACACTTCGTAATGAAGCAAGCAGTAGCATTCTGTAACAGCGTATGTCTATTTAGATAACATTTAGAAATTAAAGCTTACGCCCTAGTATATAAGGTATATTTTAAAAGTATATTCGTGAATTACAAAACTCTTTGTAAAACGCATTTTCTCTAAATAGTTCAGCAATTTTCCGTAGCGCTATATGATGTCAATACTGAGTGTTAAATGTTTACGATGCGATTTTCAATTGTTTCTTAGTTTTTGAACGTAGAACTGAATTATACTGGTTTTTGAATTCAGCTAAAAGTACTATTGAGTGTTTTGGAAAATACGAGTGAATTATGAGAATATAACCTAGAATAATCTTTTCTTCTGTCGCTGACCGACAATGTTAAAGATTGATAAGCTAAATATTTTGTGCTTTGTGTACATTCTACAGGTACAATGAAACTGTTAGTAATTTTATGAGAAGCGATTGTAACCAAAAAAAACGATTTTTTTTTAAAACATGTGTTGTTTACTGTTCTGAAACTAATTATTTTTGTGTGTTATTTGAAACAATAGGTGCATATCGATTATCAAACCAAGTGATTTTGAAAATGTTATTTAAATTTAATTTGAATCTGATTAACATTTATTAAAAACGGCATTTTTTCTAATCGCTCCTCAACTTACTACAAAGCAATATACAATAATTAATAACATTAAACAATTGTGAATTGAAACTTGAAAGTAATGTAATATTTTTCGTTATCCTAGAACTGTTAAGCACGCCATCTAGTAGCCACCTATTACAACCGTTTTTTACCGCGATGTTTTTCAGTTTCGTCTCAGTAAGAAAACTAGACAGAGGGCGTTGTGAGCTGAGAAGAGCAAAAGATAGGTTCTGCTTGAGGGCGCCTTAGTCTACCTAGGATTAAGCCTAAGTAAAAACTAGTAACCTCAATGTTTGGGAGCGCTACCATTGAGGAGAATGGAGCATTTACAGACGAGGAAACTGAATTACGTACCAGAGTAGAACCTTTTCACAATCAATTTCAAGATCATTTATTTACAGATGTATGGAATAACAACATAACATTTGCAGCGAAAAGGTTCCATTCTGTACCTGTATACCTAATATTTTAAATAAACCATTTATAACGGCTCGGCCACGACTTCGCGCGTTAGGCCTTGACGTTTCGACCACATTCTGTGAAATGTCAGCACTGAAATGTCGGTTTGCATAATTTTTACACAATTTCCATTTACTGAAAATGCATAACGTAATGTGTCAAGTAATAAATTGATGTTCCGAATCTGTGATAGCTGCAATTTGTGAAAAATTATCCATTAGTTGGATAAAATACCGTAAAAATACTTTGACGCCCTTTCTTCATACCATAAAGTCTCATTTAGACGGTGCGAAACATATCGCGCGTGTTGCGGTACATTGACGCCAGCGATCGTTCTCTTATAAATCCATAGCTTTGCGGCCCCGCAATGCAAAGAAACCTCGCGATATTATCGCATCGCCTAAAGCTGAAAACAAATGATGGCGTGCGGCTGAAAACAGCATTTGTCTTTTAAATTAATTGCCCGCTGCAAGAGCTTGCGCGGAAGCTCGCTAAGTTTTTGTGCCTTGGTAACCGTTTGTGTAACTTCCTGGTGGAATTAAACTTGGGACCGAACCTTGCGACTTATTTTTCATATACTTACACATGCTTAGAAGCCTCGGTGGCCTAGTGGTTTGACATATTTGCCTCTCAAGCAAAGGGTCGTGGATTCAAATGTAATGTAATCTGCGAAATTATATTTAAAACTAGCTTTTGCCCGCGACTCCGTCCGCGTGGAATCAGTAATTTGGGCAGCTTATTTTTTTTATCCAATTTGCTTTTTCATCAATTATGGCTCTCCTTAGTTCCTCGATATAAAAAAATTACCCCCCCCCCCCCCTCACCGACCCCCCCCCCCCCCCACACACCCGCGTTCACATTCACCACCGTACCTACTCCCAAGTCACTACTTCTAAAAACTGTTCTATAAATTCTTAAAATAGACGTATCTTTCTTAAGCCGTTTCTGAGATTAGCGCGCACAAACGCACAGACAAACAGACAAACAGATAAACAGACAATATTTCTAAAAAACATTGTTTTGGGTTCTATTGCGCTAGTAAATAGCTCTAGTGACAGTTTTTCTCAAATATCTTCAATGTACAGACACCGACTTGTTACAGATTTATTATATGTATAGATAGATTTACCATAAGCTTTACGGTGAAGGAATTCGAAGAAATTCAATGGTGTGTCTGAAGTTCCTAATCCGCACTGGGACCGCTTGGGAACTACGGCCCAAGCCCCCTCATTCTGAGGGGAGGCCTGTGCCCTGCAGTGGGGCGTACATATATATAGGCTGGAATAGTGATGACATGTTAAAGGTTAACTGGAAGAGATCCCTTTATGGGATAAGTTCGCCTTTGTACATCTGTTTTTCTTGTTAACTGTTATTTTTCATGTTTTACGTACAATAAAGAGTTTTACATACATACATACATGCTTGGAGCGATTTGGCATGACTGTCCCGAACAGCAAACTACGAAAGTAAGAAGGATGAACCTTTTGACACCCGAGTCAAATTTTGTTTAAGTATCAGAAAGTTCAAAAAAAATGATCACGACAAAGAGTTACGCACACATATCATAACTAACACAGATTAAATATTTATACTAATAAATAATAACATACAGGTGCCCCAGATGCCGATGCCTATAATTTATTAAATTCATAATTTTATTTTTATATTTTTCTGAGGAGCAATATAAACTAGCCTATCGTCTGATTACAGCTTGACGTCGACTTCTGGGACACCCTGTATATGGCACTGGGCCTCACGAGTTAACCGGCGGCTTCGTCGCCGTAGAAATACCTTTACAAGGGACATTTACAATATTAGAGTTTGGTCTAAAAATGTTACATTTTTTAAGCACTACCACAGATTACTTAATAGTTACTTCGTAACAGATACTGCATCCCGTACAAAATCTTGGTACTTACCGCGATTGTAGCCACAGATTATACTACTCCGTCTCCTTAAGAATGTGTGCGTGCCGACAGTGACAAGGGCTGGCAGTTTGGATTAAAATTTTTTTTTCTACATGTTGTTTTACCATTTTGTCGGGATAATTGCTATATATTATATCCATGCAAACTTTCTAGCACTAATATTCTTTAAGCTAAGCCACGGACGGACAAAGAGACAGACGGTCATGGCGAAACTATAAGGGTTCCGTTTTTGCCATTTTAGCTCTGGAATCCTAACAAAAAAGGATATTTATTGTAATGCGTAGAACACATTGCCATGCTCATAGTACCCTAGCGTTATACTAAATACGAAGGTTAACTTTCGAACTTCGCATCGTGCCATCCCGCTCACGCTTATAGCTTTTTATAGAAGAGTAAGAGGGACAGCACGATACGAACTTCCAAATTGTTATATTAGCTATTAATTCTAGCATAGTCATATTAAAATTTGCCCCCTGTTTCACCATTCACTTATAAAAGTTCAGGCGGCATATTTTTTCCGTGGAACACGAATGAACGTGCGTCGGCGCGCGCTTGTGACAACCTACTGGAATTTCGATCGCAGGCGATCGTCCCCGCGGTAGGTAAATATCGCGCGTAAGTACATGGCATGCATGAGGCCTGGCACTACGTTTATTCAAGGTTATTCTATTGTTTGTAGACGAAGTTAATACGTCATCGTAAAAGGCGAGATAGGTACAATACGTTTAGTTTTAGTTTACCACTGACAGATGGCTTGCTTTCATTTCATTTCCAACTTTAACACCATACAAATAAAGTAGCTATTACAAAATCTGCAAACGTGGGTATCAGTATTCAAAAATTGGCTTTATTTGTAGGTGGTTAAAGTTGAATATGAAATGAAGGCAAATCATCTGTCAGTGGTACACTTTATGTAATTTTACTGTACAACAGTTAAACCGTTTAAATGAGTTCTCGCCTGCGCGGTACAGGGGCTGGGGGGGTATGACGACAAAGGGGGCCGAGAGAGGTGCGGGCGGCAAGCGCGCCTCGTGTGCCTGCCGCTCGAGTGTACTTCCGTTTGGCAAATTATTTTTCCCAAACTGATACATTTGGCAAATGTTTCATTTCCCAAATGTTTATTTTTTCTGAAACTGTAAACTATTCAGGATATATTTATTTCAGGACTATTCTGTCGGCTTAGGTTAGGTTAGGTTTGTTTACAGTTTCAGAAAAAATAAACAGTTGGGAAATGAAACAGTTTGGGAATTTTTTTAATTTTTAATGCTACATTTTTTACGAACTGTACTTTGTGCTATCTGTATTTGCATTGTAATCCAACTTACATAAGTATACCAAATTTCATGTGAATCCGACCACTGGAAGAGGGTCAAAATCGACTTCCAAGATTTGACCCTTACATACCTACATACATACATTGCAAGTTAAATAAAAGCTTGTAAAAAGTACAGTCGGGCTCTTAATATAATGTATAGCCCACCGTTCATAAATATCTAAACATGAACCTTATGTCACGGTAATAAGGTCAATGTAAAAATATTTATGAACATTTATGATTTGACTGTACAGATATTGAAGAACTCGACTGTAACAGTCGAAGAAACTGAATCACGCACCAGGGTGAACCCTTTTCATAGCAAATGTCATGTTAACATTTCATACATCTGCCAAAGAAATCATCGTGAAATTGGTTGTGAAAAGGTTCCACCCTGGTAGGCGAGTTTCCTTGACTGTACGTACCTATTCCCACATAGTCACAAATGCCTTCCTTGAATTTCCGCTTGCCGTCAAATACGTCTCCGTCATAGTGCAGTGACGTTTTATATTTGAGACAATTTACGGGATTCCCGGGACGCGGGAGTCCCGGCCACGCCCGCGCGGTGATCTGTCAAATCATTCCCAGCGTTTATCTTGATGTGCCTAGTTAGCGGGAATCGGGAATGGGTATGTGACAAATAGGATTTTTTTTAATCCATCGCATTAAGACTATAATCTTAGCGATTTGCGGAGGCATTAGAAGCGGAGCGATCACGTAGCGTGTTCGTCGCGTCACATTATGCGTCTACTATAGGTAGGGTCAACGTCATAAATAAGTGATTACTTTTGTACCCTGTCACTTTAACATCATGTTTGAAAGCCATACGAAATTATGTAACGACTATAAGCGACATGGTACATTAATGATTACTTTTTTATGACGTGGACTGTACTAATCAATCATAGTATGTAACCAATTTAAGAAAGAAAGAAGAAAGAAAGAAAATACATTTATTTACAACATGACAAGACACATCATCAATATTTTACAAAACAAAAGGCAACACTAAAGCTAAAGATAGAATGTGTCATTGCGGTTGCAAATCGGACACTGGCTCAGCATAATACTGAGGCGTTTATAGCACCCCAGCGCTGATTTTCAGCCAGCACCGTTGGTGACACCCGGATCGCTGTTTAGATAGATAAATAAATAAACTGCACACTAATAGCTACATACATAAGACTACATGCGTAAACAAATAATTTGTAAATTGTAAAAGCAAATAATAATAACAAAATTTCTTGAACATAATTAATATATCTCACTTGCCAAGTATACAACCCTGCGCGGACTAAAACGAAAAATAAAAAATGAAATAACCAAGACAATAAAAATCAAAGAAGTTTTGTGAAATAGTGCTGGAAAGGAGAGAAAATTAAGGTTTTTGCAATAACAACAAATAGCCTTTAGGCCTTTAAGAGTATCTAACTGTTAAATTAATAATCAATTAATAACTAATGATCAATAAATAATTAATAATAAATCTTTTAATTTCTTTCATTCATTTATCTTTTTTTCTTTCTTTCTTTTTGTTGTTTGTTCTTATTGTTTATCATCATCATCATCCCAGCCTATATACGTCCCGCTGCAGGGCACAGGCCTCCTCTCAGAATGAGAGGACTCGGGCCGTAGTTCCCACGCGGGCCCAGTGCGGATTGGGAACTTCACACACACCATTGAATTTCTTCGCAGGTGTATGCAGGTTTCCTCACGATGTTTTCCTTCACCGTAAAGTTCATGGTAAATTTACACGTTACCGTTTTATAGGTAAATTTAGATTCACGATGACTTCATACCCATTTATACGCTAACGGTTCAAATTCATTTACCGTTACAATAGTAGATTGCTTAGAATTCAATTCAATTTTATGCACCACGCTCAACTCTTTCCAGATAAATTGATTACTTAAAATCGCTAATAATAATAGCACATTTACATCAATTCATAGAGAAATTATCCTATAGACTTGAACGTATTTGAAAGATACCGGCCAAGTGCGAGTCGGACTCGCGCACGAAAGGTTCCGTACCGTTATCAAATGTAATTTCGCACATAAATTCCGAAAACTCAGAGGTGCGAGCCGGGATTTGAACCCACGACCCTCTGCTTGAGAGACCATAAGCCAAACACTAGGCCACCATGAATCCTCTTATTGTTTGTTACTAAATAACACATCAATTTATATAAATCATCATTTCAGCCGAAAGACGTCCACTGCTGAACATAGTCCATCCCCAAGGCTCGCCAAACGGGTCTATAATGACTCCCATAAAATTTTAAGTCATAATGTATCATTAGTCATAATCAACGTTAGTCATACAGTGATTTATTTCTGAAACAATTTGTTTTTCGGAATTGTTATAAAACAAACCTAACTTAACCTACTTACTGCATTCTATAAGATGGCATTTAAAAAAGTCCTGAAAAAAATACCGTTTCAGAAATAAATCACTGTATGACTAACGTTGATTATGACTAATGATACATTATGACTTAAAATTCTTCTTGTTGGAGGCCTACCTACACTGCGTCTTCCGGTTCGCGGACGCCACTCGAGAACCTTTATTTAGAATTTATATAAATAATTACAATAAAAAAATAACAAAATGAAAATACAATATTAATTAAATTAGTCACATCCCTTAATCCTATGTTAGTGCTTACAGTAATTAAATAAGTATTTGTTTGTTTGTTGTTGTTCTTGTTTGTCTAAGTCATATCACCTGTACTCGTAAAACCATGTGCAATAAAGTATTGAGTAATTTTCCTTTTTTAAACATTTTTATTCAACCAGCTACCCGATCTTAGCCGTCGCCACCAGCCCCCGTGTGTGGCGATCCTGATTAATGACGTCACGCCACGTCACGACGAGACGTCGTTACCGCGATCATTTGGAAAGGGAAGACGTACACACATAAAAAGCAGGCTAAATGTAAGATAAAGCATACGAGGGGCAAGTTTTGGCAAACGATGCGCAGTAAGGTTTGAGGTTACATTTTAAACTTATATTAAAGAAAAAAAGAAATATACATTTAAGGATTTGCCACACTGGATACGTTCTGCGGTCGCGGTCAGGTCAAATTGAACGCAGCCCGCATATGTATGAACAACATTGTCGGTCTCTATATTATATTTTGTATAGATATGCGATCTGACCGCGCGATCCGCACGGTCCAATCGCACGCACGCGCAATATTATAGAGACCGACAATGTTGTTCATAGATAATGCGGGCTGCGGGATGGTATCCAGTGTAGCAAATCCTTTATTTAAAACAACACTAAGATAAAAAGACGTGGTGGCCTAGCGGTTTGACCTATGGCCTCCCAAGCAGAGGGTCGTGGCTTTGATCAATTATAACTGTAGATCCTCAGTCGCGCGCCCGAAAATGTCAGAGCCAAATGAGCGCCACTTTGATAAAAGTGGCCTTCTTTTTTCTCAGTACGTTGCGTGAAATTGTCAAGTTTAGCTGTCAAGTGTCAACCGAAATTCAACTGTAATGATGTAAAGATTAGGTTCAAATTTCTGTGTAGGTGATGATTTTAATTGTTATGCAAACAAATAAAAAAGTTCGGACGTTTTTTGAAGGGGATTTTGTTCGGCAATATGTATCTTCAGTTATAATTGATCAAAGGGTCGTGGGTTCAAATCCCGGCTCGCACCTCTGAGTTTTTCGGAATTTAAGGACGAAATTACATTTGAAATTTACCATGAGCTTTACAGTGAAGAAAAACGGGTCTCATTCTAAATCCCTAACATCGTTTGTCCTAATGTAATGTTTGTCCTAATGATTGTTTGTCCTAACACTTTTTTTCTCGGAAACCGTGAATTTTCCAGGAACTTTTTTGTGATTATCCTCTAGAACTCTATAGGTTAGGTTAGGTTTGTTTTATAAAAATCCAGAACAATTAATAGATTTTAAATAAAAAGAGTTACAAACGATCATTAGGACAAACATTACATTAGGACAAATAATCATTAGGGATTTAGATATAGAGCCAAGGAAAACACCTGCATACACCTGTGAGGAAATTCAATGGTGTGTGTGAAGTTCCCAATCCGCACTGGGCCCGCGTGGGAACTACGGCCCAAGCCCTCTCATTCTGAGAGGAGGCCTGTGCCATGCAGTGGGACGTATATAGGCTGGGATGATGATAATGAACGCAAGATACATAAATATTTTTACAAAAAGGACAATACGGAGGCTAAAGATAGAGTGGGTCATTCCGGTTGTAAATCGGACACTGGCTCAGCATAATGCTGAGGCGTTTATAGCACCCCAGCGTTGATATTCACCCAGTGTACCCGGATCACCACATAGATAGATAGATAAACTGCACACTAGTAGCTATATAAAACAACATGCATCATCATCATCATCATTTCAGCCAAAAGACGTCCACTGCTGAACATAGGCCTCCCCGAAGGCTCGCCAAACAGATCGGCCCTGCGCCATCCGCATCCAATGCGTTCCCGCCACCTTAACCAGGTCATCGCTCTATCTCGCTCTATCTTGTAGTGTAAATAGATAATTTGGAGATCATAAGAGCGTAACTTTTAACAAAATTTACTAATTCTTCTTTATTTTTAAAATTATAGTTTCCATATTTATAAACTCGGGTGGCCCAAAATTCAACGAAAAGATAAGTAACGATAGGGGGACACCCTATATATTTATTTATTTAGTTTGTACCTATATCAGTGGCGAGGAGGGAACATTTTTGTTAGGTGACCTCACTTTCGCTGAACAGTACTTAACAAAATTGTGCTTATTAACATATTCGTATTCTTTGTTATGCGTATTAAACATTATGCGTTTTAATTGTTATGCCATTTTAGCGACATGGAAATAAGTGTTATGAGTTTTTATGTTAGAAAAATTAATGTTGCCCGAATTAAGGAAGGTCTTATGGTTCAGTTCTATGAAAGTGCACCCTAAATCTCTTTTCAGTACGAATGGTATGGATCTAAGATAAATCTTAAATGTGCGAATCCGATTCCCACTTTACTTACCGTTTTTTTTGCTTAAACTAATAATTTTGATTACCAAGCCAAGTACAATTTTCTCGAAGATTTCGAAGCTAAGTCTTCACTTAAACTAGAACAAACCGGCCCCTCTAAACCCCCGGGAATCCCGATCCCGGGATTACGGCGGACAGTGATGTATGGGTTGCATGTCAGTGTATGAAACTTGGTGACTGGGTCGGTGAGAGTTCGATCGTTATTGAGTTACATTTGTTTCAAGTATTTGACTGAGATGGTGAAAAGAGTGCGGAAAAAATATCACGGGACAATTCACACCAATTGACCTAGCCTTAAAATAAGCAAAGCTTGTGTTATGGGTAACTACTAGGCAATGGCTAAAGATATTTAAGTACTTAGATATTGAACATCCAAGACTCGAGCACAAACATTCGTATTTTTCACACAAATAATCTTGAAATAAGATTTAATTTTGATTACAACTTAAAAAATAACACAAAGAATTCTTGTATGTAATGTAGATTTATTAAAGAAAATGATCAGTATTTTTTTCTAAGTTAGTACCTATCAATGTCAAAACGATGGTTTTATATATACCTAGATAGTTATTAACTAGAAAACGTCTTCATTATAAAAAAAAAATACGAAAACGACATCAACTGCCACTTTTATCCACATTTTACTAAGAATTGAATGCATGTGTAAATTGTTAACTCTAATAAATCAAATATTATTTCAAGAAACAATTGATTAATTTATTAATTTTGGAGCCATGTCCACATTATTGTGAGTAATGACGCCATTGAATTTGAAGAAATAAGAAATTTATTTGATTTCTCCACCACCAAGTACAATGTAGGAACTTAAATATCACAATAAAGTTGTAATTGGGAGACTTGAGTGGGGGAGACTGGTGCCTGAACTAGGGAGATCCTGTGTGTCAGGTCACCAGGTAAGAATGTATCATATCCATGTGCTATTTCCCCAACCGCACTGGTAGGTAGAGTAGAACCCAGCTCCAAAGCATTTAATCAAAATTAAACCGAGCTCGTATTATTCCAAAAAACCAAAATATTCCATTCACTATCAATCTCCAGTACGGTTATCAAACATTCAACCGTTCACCCGTGCTGCCCATTAACAAAGATAAACACAAAAAATAACACAAAAACAATACAAAAACATGGATAAGACCGAGCCGGCGTCCACGACACAGTTCTGTAGCCGTAGCTATTAATAACGCAATGTTATTTATTTATTTATTTATTTATTATGAAACAAACAGTCATATACAAATATTCATTACAGGTTAACTTAGTAATATGTAGACCTGTAGTTTCCAAAAAATATCTAAGTTAATACACAACGAATTGCGGAATAAGTTATAACCTAATAGAGTACCTAATAATACACATAATACTTCTGTTGAATTTAGTTACTAACATTTGCCGTTACAAAATATTTCTACTTACTAAATGCACTTTTAATTGAGTTTGATGTACAGTTAAATATATCTATATCAATCAATTTAATATTTTTATTATAAAGTGCACAGACGCGCTTCACAAACATATTCTTTGCATAGCATGTATTACTCATTGGAACAGAAAATAGATGCTTTTCACGACATTGTCGTTGTCTCATACGTGGTATTTTGAACTGAATATCTTGAAGTAGGCTAGGGGCATCGAGAAGATTGTTCACAATTTTGTATAATAGAACAGAGTCAATACAGTCTCTCCGACACTCAAGGGATTGTAATTTATGGCGAATGTTATTTAGCAAAGTTTCATGGAAACTTATTTAAATGTACAAAGCATTTTAGGATTTATATAATATTTGCTTAATACAGGTTGTCCTAAAACTTACGGGGAGAAGCCAAGTTGTAACAGTTCTGGAAAAATGAGGAAAAAATCCACTGTTACTTACTTAAGCGATAATAGAGTCACTGAGAGTGTATTATGTCACGGGCGCGATATTGAATCTTGAGCGTAACGGAGGACTCCAGATTTAACTCCTGAGCGTAGCGAGGGTGTGTTTAGTTGATTCCCGAGCGAAGCGAGGGAATTAAGATGGAGTCCTGAGAGCAGTGAAGGATTTAAGCACGCCCAAGGCAAAATCAGTTTTATCCCCGAGGAGTATACTCTACTTTTCTCACCTTTTGCGAGACAATAAAAGGCAAGGCTACTTGAAAAATATTCGAAATAGACCTTCTGACACTGATTCCGAGACAGACTTTGCGCCTTTCGCATTTAGGCATTTTCGAGCAGGTAGTATGAAAAAAAAACATATCACATTTACTATTAGATATTTTCGAAAAAAATTATTTATTTAGTTATTTTTTTCTAGAGACTTACAATTTGGCCTCTTGCCTGGTGTCAGTAAATAAAAAAATTACGAAATTCGTAATTTTTTGAAAATCAACCTGTAAAGGGACTAATAATGGATAAAAATTTGCACAGTAGTAGGATTGGTCACAATTTTCATTTTTTTGCGCGGTACTCGATACCTACATAAATAGTGAGTGAAAATAGGCTGTGACCATCAGCCAGACAAATAGTCAGCTAAACTGAAAGGCGTTATCAGAACGCGAATGCGTTCATCGGGCAAACTGACAGAGAGTGATTGCATAAACCTGTGATTAATATAATGAAAGACGTTTCCTAATTAGCATTCGCGCGATGTGACAAATGAAGCGAGTAATAGCGCAGTTGACACCACGGTCAATTGACATAGTTTTAATGAGCTATCAAAATTCGATTCCCTATAAATCTTTGATGTCAACGACGAACTGTGACAGTATTTACCAAGTCGACTGACTTACTGTTTGTTGATTTCAAAGCAAAACATCGTTTTATAGTTAACTAGCTGTTGCCCGTGAATAGGGGTATAAAAACCGGTTGTCTGTAAAGTCAGTTTACGGACGATAGTTTAACGTTACAACGTCATAACAAAACATTCAAAAAACAAAAATGAAACCAGGCGGTAACCCATCCAAGTACTAACCGCGCCCTGACGAGAACCGGTGTTTTGTCAAATATCTTGAAAACGGTGCATCCTACGGCAAAAGCAATGAAATACCATGACCGTTGAGCCATGAGCCATGTTGTAGCTAGCCGCTGCATCATGGATGGGCCCGGTTTGTCCGTGGCAGTACCACCCTCTCACAGAACACCGGCGTGAAGCAGCAGTACTCCTGCTGCGTTTCGTACGGTCAGTGAGAGCGGCCCAATACCTCTCCCCCTCCTCTATTCCCTTTCCTTTTTCCTCTCCCTTTTAGGGCTGACAACGCACTGGCATCGCAAAAAGCGCTGCGGGTGTCTGTATATGGACACTGGTGATCATTTAACATCAGGTGACCCACTAGTTCGTTTGTCTGGCCTCTCTAACATAAATTCTATTCACCGTTGCACTTTTTCGGGGACACACATGCATGTACTTATTTATTATTTTCTTGTTTATGATTTTCGTTTATTTGTGTATTTGCGTGTCTTCTTGTGAAAGTGTCACGGGTCAGTTCTTTGTAAAAAAAAACCATCCTATATTTTATCAGACTAATTTTTAACAATTGAATCAATAGGTATCATGCCCAGTATTAACTGGTTTAGAAACACTAATTTTGCATCAGCATTTAAATTTCACCCTGTATTGTCGGAGAGCTGCCTAAAATTTCCTACATGACTACTACGGAATCCTAAAATTTAACAATAAAAAACCAAGCAACCTGTTTGGATTTATACCAAAACTGTCACGCACGATCGCGCTTTTCTCTATGGTTTGGATCCGCGCGGGCGGCTTTTTTCCACTTCCTTGGTCCAGAGGCTGTGGTTAAAAAAATGACGTCACGTTTATGGTACGTGGGTAATCATCTAGTTAACTTTTGACTCGGCACCTGCTCCTGAATGGTTCATTCAAGACGCTATGAATGGGTGATGTGTTTATCGGGTTGAAATAAGATGTGTTGTGAGATTGTTGAAATGTGATACTTACCTTAAGTAATGTTATACTTTTGCGATTTTCACACTAAACTAATATTTTTAGGGACTTAAGGCCGGCGCAGACCAGACGCGTGTCGTGTCACACACCAGTGTAATGAATGAAACTGTAAGAAAGAGCGGATGGTACATGTGCACGCATCTAGTGTGCCATCTTTAATACAGTTTAATTTATTACAACTAGTGCGTGTGCGTGACGTGAATCATGTCATGAATTAGGTACTTAATTGCTGAAATTACCTCTATGTTTCGACCACATTGCAGTGGCATTACAAATGAAGTAGTTAACACTTAAATCCCGAAATATATTAGTCATGAATGAGATACTTAGACATTGGTTAAACACGTTAATGCTGGCGTCAGGTTCAGTCTATCATTTTAATCATAATGACGAGAGAATGGACTGATGAAAATTAAATACTTTAAATAATATACGTCAATCCGTTGTGAATGACAGAAAACCAGAATGATGGACTTAATCGTCGCCAGAATGAACGTGTAACCGAATGTCTTTATGTTAGGTTTAGTATGGTTGGGGACTAAAAACCAGCTCGCTGAGTCTCACTCCAATTTCGTCACACGCTGTATTCGTTTGTTTATTTTAATAATTAATTCTCTAACAACCGAGTTAATGCAATATATTATTCAGTATTAACTGAGCTAAAAATACTAACCCCCCCTTAAGGTGTGACTTACTTTATGGACGACCCCTTGTCGCTCCATCTTGTTGGATGATGATGATGATAATGTTGATAGATAAAGTCTTACCTTGATAGGCGGCGCGTAGTCCACTGCCATCATACAATCGCTGTTGACACCAGCTTCAGTCTTTATCATGGGTGGCCCGTGGTGGTACAATTGGCCCATTTGGTGGTGGTGCATACCACTGTCCCCCCTACTGTACCACGTGGTATACATATCCCAACCCTGGTCACGACAGTCACTCATAAATACATCCTTTCACTGCACACGTTCAAACACATTGTTCAAGGTCAACCGTTCAAGGTCGGGCATTGTTCACAACTTTTTGAACATTGTTCAGAGTTCATCATAATTTGAACATGGTTTTTGGGTTGCTTACATTGTTTTTGTTACGTTTTTATTTATGTACATTGTTACTTTGTAATTAATTTGGAAGTCCGGCACATTCTAGCGCGTAAATAATAAACGTAAAAAATCAATGTATTTTATTTATATTAATTTACATTAAAGGAAACGCGTAACATGAAACGAAATTTATAACAAATTAATAAATATGACTTTTTAATATTGCACTTTATGCACTTAGGGCACTTTGCTATTTTCATTGACTACGTAAATTAAAGATTTTTGAATTATTCCTCGCCATCTGAAAAGAAAATAATAATATTTAAGTAGTTAATAATATATTACAAATAACTATTAAGTACAGTCAAGTGTAAAAATATGGGTGCACACAACTTGCTCATAAATATGTCCCACAGCTCTTATGTCGTCGAATTAAGGTATAGGTATATAAATAAATAAATAAATAAATATTAGGGGACAATCTTACACAAATCGACCTAGTCCCAAACTAAGCAAAGCTTGTACTATGGGTACTAGACGACGATAAACATACTTATATAGATAAATAAATACTTAAATACATAGAAAACATCCATAACTCAGGAACAAATATTCGTGCTCATCACACAAATAAATGCCCTTATCGGGATTCGAACCCAGGACCTCTTGCTTCGTAGGCAGGGTCACTACCAACTAGGCTAAAGCGGATATAACGATGGGAGGATTAAATCGTTACTTATTTTTGCGCTTGACCGTACATATAAAGAGAAAAGTCCTCAATTATACGTTCGATTAAGACTGACCCCAATTCTAGCTCGCTATACTTATAGGTTATTATTAAGAACTAGAGAGAAGTTTTTGAATTTATCTACGGAACCATTTTGAAATTTACCACGAGCTCTACGGTGAAGGGAACATCGTGCGGAAACTACGCACACATGCGAAGAAATTCTTGGTGTGTGTGAAGTTCCCGATTTGTTATGGGCTCGCGTGGGAACTACGGGCCAAGCCATTCAGCGAGATCTGTGCCATGCACTGGAACATATAAAGGGTAGGATAATGTTGCTAACGATGATTGTTAAGTATAGAAGTGTAAAAATAAACTCCTGTTATAATATGCTGAGATCTTATCCAATATAAACCCATATCTACAAAGCTATAGGTACATAACAACATAGAATTGCAAATCAGTATATCGCAAGCATACCTAACGCTATATATAGAGAGGTCAACGGCCGGGTGGCCACGCCCACGCGCCACGCCTACGCGATGCCCCGCCCACTTGGGTTTGATATCATTACTATGACTATGATCGTTCAGAGGATGTACTGAATTCCCAATTGCTCGGGTCAGGTTCAAGCACTTATTGTTTTAGTAAGCGGGAACTTACTATACCTAGAAAAGTATTCTACTAAAATTTTACAAGAAACTAAGTGTATGTATGTTTGTATGTAAAACTCTTTATTGTACATCGTCTTCATCATCCCAGCCTATATACGTCCCACTGTAGGGCACAGGCCTCCTCTCAGAATGAGAGGGGTTGGGCCGTAGTTCCCACGCGGGCCCAGTCCGGATTGGGAATTGCACACACACCACTGAATTTCTTCGCAGATCTATGCAGGTTTCCTCACGATGTTTTCCTTCACCGTTAAGATCATAGTAAATTTCAAATGTAATTTCGCACATAAATTGCCTTTGGTTAGAAAAATAAATGTATTCTTTTTATATTTTGGTCGCGTATTTTTTTTTTAATTTAATTTGCTTAATACCGGATATGGTTGACCGGATATACGTCATCAGTGGTACGAAACTCTTGATTTCCTTTGCCCATCTGCTTAGAGAAAAAATACTGTCATCTGTCATTCGTACGTCGACATGTCGTCAACAAGTTTCTAACCTTCTGGTTCTGAAAGTCTATTTTCCACGATAATTTTTGAAAAAATGCTTACCAGTAGAAACTCCGGTGCAAAATTGGTCAAGGCAAACACGCTCAATCTACCCAAATTGCGAAATGTGTCTATTTTGGAGTACATTGCTACCAGCGATATGCACAATATTGCCGAAATAAGGGGGGCTAAGATGCTCATGTGAGTATCTACCTGTTCAATCATCAACATTGAGTGCATACCTATATAAAATACTCATGGGTCGGGGCTATTCATGGAGTCATTTGAACAAACAAAACACTTTCTATAGTCCATTTTTTAGATTCAAAAATGAAAATAGCCTTTTTATTTTGTTTCCTATCTTATTGACTTCAGTTAAATTTAAATGACATTATGATAGACATTGACATTGTTTTTTTAAGTGAAGCGTGAGAGCAAAGGTCAAAGAAAAATGCCTTTGAACCATTGATGACGTCATTTGAAGATCAAATGAAAGACATCAGTTTTTTTGGAATGTCTCCGCTATTAGCTGTTTATTTTTAAGTCTGACTACAGAAAATGGTTGCACAACATTATTCCTCAATGATAAAAATACAAAAAAATACAAAAAAAATATTTAACCAAAGGGAACTCCGATAAACTCAGATGCGAGTTGGGATTTGAACCCACGACTTGCTTGAGAGGCTGTAGGTCAAACCGCTAGGCCACCACGGCTTGTATAAAAAGATTTATATAAATGGGCCGGTAGTTGGGCAGGCGTCCCACAAGCCGATGTAAACTTGACTAACAAGTATTGGCTTTAGCCTTAACTTTTACCATGTCCGCAGGAGAGACACAACGAAAAAACTGTGTATGACCCTTTTTTAACCCCCGACACAAAAAGAGGGGTGTTATATTATAAATTTCATACTAAATACAAACTGAAGCAGATGCACAGAAAAAACCCCAGAAAAAAGACCAATGCTGGGAATCGAACCCAGGTCCTCGGTATTCCGTGCCGCGTGCTTACCCCTACACCACCACTGGTCTGGACCAGTAGTCTTTGGTCTTTTCTGGGGTTTTTTCTGTGCATCTATGTTTTAGTTTGTATTTAGTATGAAATATATGGATTTCACAGGATGACCGCAAAAGTAAAAAAAATGAAGTTGAAAAAATAAAAAATACAAAAAGATACTTCAAACCAAACTTGTTATATTATAAGTTTGACTGCTATGTGTATGTGTGAGTTTGTGTATCTGGCTGTGGCATCATAGCTCACAAACGGGTGAACCAGTTTGGATGCGGTTTGTTTTTATTTGAAAGCAGGTTTCTTGGCGATGGTTCTTAGATATGATTCATCAAAATCGGTTCAGCCGTTTGAAAGTTATCAGCTCTTTTGTTATTGGCGGAAGGGATCTTAGACGCATAATGGGCATTTACTTTATTTTCAAACAAAGTGTGACCAAATTGCGTTCAGGGGTTTTAAAATTTTTATTTTTTTATGATTGATTAACAAACATTCAAACATCCGAACATCTTCACAAACTTCACATTACAATAACAGAAGGATTAATTGCCTCTTACGTGTTACGAGTAATGTCAACTTGAGATAAACTGTCAATGATGATAGCAAAGGTCGGGTCTAGAAAAAACATACGGGTAATTCAAATGAATGTAAAGGTTTAGTCGCTACGGTCACACATAATTAACATTCATTGCTAATACATCAATACCTGTATGATCTTCAATGAACGTGTGACAACTGGGGAAATTCCTGGCATAAGTATAGTATCATTGCTATACCGCTCGTCCGATAATTTCGATAGTACAGGCCCTGAGTATCGATACTTTTATCGATATAAAATTGATGTCGTTACGATATTTTAGTATTAATATACGTTTTTGGAACAAAAAAAGTTACAATATTTTTTGTTGACTGTCGTGCATTTACATGCAACTTACAAAATGCATAACTTATACCTTTCTAGACAATCAAATAATTTAAATTAAAATCCAAATTAAATTGCTTTCAAGATTTTGATCCACACCTACATACAATGGCAATGTTTTAAAAATAAAGTAAACTTGTTTTTGCTTAGTAATCCTATTAGTAAAACACTTAGTCCTGAATGTAATGTAATAAGTAATTATAGATATATATAACCTACAGATGTACCCACTATCACCTAGTATCAAATTGAATAAGTACCCACCTACTTTGTTATATAACTCCTACTATACATACTATGAAAGCTAAGATTCTTTTCAAGGTTAATTATGTAATTTTTGCACAGTATTTGTATATGGAAGTGTTTTGAGTGTCTCACTTCGCCAACAAACTGCCATGCAGTTTGGCGAAAAAATGTGTTCATAATAAATAAAAAAAAAAGAATTTAAAATCATCATCATCATCGCAGCTTATAAAGTTACACTGCAACGCACAAGCTTCCTCTCAGAAAGAGACTTCTTTCGCAGGTACACACCTGCATACGCAGGTTTCCTCACGATGTCTCCTTTCACCGTAAAGCTCATAAATTAAAACCACCATCATCGTACCAGCCTGTATAGGTCCCGTCCCAGTTTCAAATACAAATTCACACGTAAATTCTGAAAATCTCAGAAATGCGAGCCCGGACTCGAACCCACGACCCTTAGTTCAAACCGCCTAGTAGACATTTTTCTTTAAATACCGATATTGAAGTGTTTTAATAAATATTGGCGGAAGCATTTCGTCACTACTCTGAAAAAAGCTCGTATCTCAAAATAAATAATATTACTCAATGAACTTTACCTGGTGCGCATCAAGGTTCAGTTTGGTTTACATATTGATTTTAGATACGAGCTTTTTTCAAAGTAGTGACGATTTATTTCATACGATAACTAGCTGTTTCCCGCGACTCCGTCCGCGTAGAACAGGGGTATAAAAAATAGCCTACCAAATATAGAGATAAGAGTTACATAAAAATCGGTCAAGCCGTTTCGGAGGAGTTCGATAACAAATAAAATAAATAATAAATAAATATCACGTGACAATTCACACCAACTGACCTAGTCCCAAACTAAGCAAAGCTTGTACTATGGGTACTAGACAACGGACAAACATACTTATATAGATAGATACATACTTAAATACATATTAAACACCCAAGACTCGAGCACAAACATTCGTATTATTCAAAGAAATGTCTGCCCCGACCGGGAATCGAACCCGGGACCTCAAGCTTCGTAGTCAGGTTCTCTAACAACTAGGCCATTTCGGAGTAGTTCGATAACAAACACCGTGACACGAGATTTTTATATATTAGATAGATATTCATTTCATAGTATTTTGTATGGATGGATTATTTTGTATGCTCGTTACACATACATACATAAATAAAATCACGCCTGTGTTCCCAAAGGGGGGTAGGAAAATCACAGGAAACGTTACATTTACGTTTCGACGCCACTTTTAGCAATTTGAGGTTGAGGTGGCTTAATTAGAGGTTAAGATATATTGTAACGGCGATAGGCTATAGCAACCAGCTACTATTGTATTGTACAACTAGCTTGTTCCTTCAAAATAAGGAAAGTTTAAAAGTGACATTGTGTAGCTGACTCTATCAATTTTTTGAAGCGGCTTGTAAGGTAAACGTCCCTGTGCTCCACATAATTGACCCAATACTTATAATATATGGCATCTTCAATCTTTATGTCATAGTAAGACAGGTGACAGATGGGTGTCATCGACTGGGTGTTGAGGTGTCGAGCATTGGTACGATTACCTTAATGTTCCATTGTTTATATTTGTTTATCCTAAAACTGTCGATATTCCGATATTTTTGAGACACCGATATTTAAATACCTATAAATATATAAATAAATAAATATTAGGGGACAATCTTACACAAATCGACCTAGTCCCAAACTAAGCAAAGCTTGTACTATGGGTACTAGACGACGATAAACATACTTATATAGATAAATAAATACTTAAATACATAGAAAACATCCATAACTCAGGAACAAATATTCGTGCCCATCACACAAATAAATGCCCTTACCGGGATTCGAACCCAGGACCTCTTGCTTCGTAGGCAGGGTCACTACCAACTAGGCTAAAGCGGTCGTTAAAATATAACTTTCGCGATTCTCACACAATATGACTAATATTATCTCGGGTTTTAATCGCGAATAATTTACAAGTAAACTCGTGACCACCGCCACAGCAATGTGGTCGAAACGTCAAGGTAATTTTAGTAATATGTAGTTCGTGATTAATTTTCGAGTAAACTTTAGTTATCGATAAAAATATCGATATCGATATTTTTATCTGCTTTCAAAACCACACCAGCATTATGTATAACCCTTGAAGGTTAGCAACGCATCTGCCCTTTGTGTTGCGGGTGTTTCTAGGCAGCGATTCGCAGATACTATCAAGTAATATAATTGATGGTTAACTTATTCTTATCTCTAATATCGAAGGTATTTGGGTGAATCAACCTTTTGTATTGTTTACTCTGTCCCCGGTTGTCCAAGTGACATATTCATACTGTTTCATAGAAAAATGAGTAGGTTTTCCACGAGACAAAATTTGTGTAACCATAACAACGGGTGGCAAAAAGTTGATTCATCCATTTAAACCAAAGTCGCTTACAAGGAAGTCCCCTCTATCCTACCAAGGATGATATAGCCTGGATTGGCAGTCACCATGGTACGGATCGGCCGCGGTTTTTGTAGTTCGATTATTAAATCTAGATGGCGCTGAAATATAGCCAGAGGCTTTGAAGGCAAAACAATAAGACTACAGATATTTCATATCACTGCAAATGTATTATTATGCAATATTTTTGTAAAATAATACATTTGTAGTAATATGAAACAACTGTAGTCTTATTGTTTTGCCTTCGAAGCCTCTGGCTATGTTTCAGCGCCATCTAGATTTAATAATCGAACTACAAAAACCGCGGCCGATTCGTACTATGGCGACTGCCAATCCAGTCTATATCATCCTTGATCCTACTAATATTATAAACGCGAAAGTTTGAAAGTATGGATGGATGGATGGATGTTTGTTACTCTTTCACGCTAAAACGGTTTGACGGATTTTGATAGTTTATAATCCGGATTAACATATAGAATACTTTTATCCCGGAAAATTGCATAGTTCCCGCGGGATAGCGATAAATGAATTCTTCGTAGACGGAGTCGCGGGCAGCAGCTCGTGTATTATTAAAAGCCGTGGTGGCTCAAACAGAGGGTCGTGGGTTCGGATCCAAGCTCATTCCTCTGACTTTTTCGGAAAATTGGGGTAAAACGCTACTGTGAAATAAGCTTCAGTAAAAATCACAGTTGAAAAAAAGCAATTTGGGAAAATTCTAATGAAAATTTCGCTACTAGGAAGTAACAATTCTTGTAAACTAATCTAACGATCTAATATCGTTTGTCAGAAAGAAAGAGGGCATGCGATAGCAAGGGTTGACTAATGTTTCGCAAATTACGTTTCCCAAACTGATTCATTTGGCAAATGTTTCATTTCCCAAATGTTAATTTTTTCTGAAACTGTAAACTTTTCAGGATGTTATAAAACAAACCTAACCTAACCTAACCTACAGAATAGTCCTGAAATATATCCTGAATAGTTTACAGTTCCAGAAAAAATAACATTTGGGAAATGAAACATTTGCCAAATGAATCAGTTTGGGAAACGTAATTTGCCAAACGGAAGTACACCGAACTTTATACACACCATTGATTCTTCGCAGGTGTATGCAGGTTTCCTTACGATGTTTTCCTTCACCGTAAAGCTCATGGTAAATGTACACGTTACCTTTTTATAGTTAAATTTAAATTCACGACGACTTTATACCCATTTATACGCTAACGGTTCAAATTAATTTACCGTTAATAATGGTAGATTTCTTAGAATTCAGTTCCATTTTATGCACCACGCCCATCTCTTTCCAGATAAATTGATTACTTAGAATCGCTGATAATAATAGCACATTTACATCAATTCATAGAGGGATTATCCAATAGACTTGAACGTATTTGAAAAAAAAATCACCAAAAGCACTGCGATTATTCATTCATTCATTATCATGGCTCAAGGTCAACCAGCAGGTCTATTGTCAAAAGTTTCTGACGGTTGCCTTCGCAATCACTATTTCTTTCTGTCAAATGGTATAAAATGATGACAGAATGAGATGGTGGAAGCGAAGGCAAGCGCCCAAGCGTTAGACGATACGGCCTCAGATATTATGATCGATATCGATAGTAATAACCTTATAACCATTAGAAGTTAGACAATCATTGAGCATGTGATTTATCAGGAATTTTCATTTTTTTCAACTCTAATCCATGCAAGCAGGCCTTGTTGGTATAGTGAATAAAATGCTCATGTTTTTTTATGATAAAAAATAACAAACATTTGTAATGCATTGCCATAAAAGGAGGTAACGCAGCCAGAATTATGGGAACCCTGCCCAATAGCAGCGGTCTGGAAAATATTCGTAAACGTAGGTTTTTAGATTTAGTTTAAGTTTGTTCAAGTTTTTAGAAGAAAGAAACAATAAGTAGTCAAAAAAATTACAATCATAATTGAAATATCTAAACTCAAACACAAACTTTTTAAATGTTGTCATGCAGATCTTAAAAGGTAGGTACAGCTTCAACATTTACCCTGTATATTGCATACATAATAGTATTCTGGTTCCTTTGTACTAAATAACAATATATCCCAATTTATAAAGACTTTATCCCAAAGAATACAGAAAAAAACTGTCGCAAAATAACTTGCGCTGGTACAAGACAAAGTACTAATATTTTACCGACTCTATTGAATTATCTCTCTATGCATTAATTCCTCAATGCATTATGCAAAATTTAGACTAGACGCGTTTTTCTTTTTATAATCTTTTTGCAATTAACAATCGCACTGTTAAGGTTAAAATTAACTGCAGTTCGTCAGAAAACAAACATGTTTGGTTGTTTAGATTTTCAAAAGCAAAGTTTGTCAAGTTATTTGGAGGGGTTTGCCGGGTCCACTTTAGTGTAATCGCCAAAGCACGCTCGGCTCGGTAAATTTAGAGATGAGAATTTGAAATTCAAAGCTTTTTTTGTTGACTTAGAAGATGTAACCCTGACAAACAAACGTACGTTCAGAGCAGCAAACGCGAACTCATCCCTTTAAGGGATCTCTACCAGTCAACCGTTGAGTTAAAGAGCCACTTAGGGACCAACAAAGAGGGAGTTTAACAATCAGAAATAGTGAAAGCCACAGAATGAGGGGGCTTGGGCCGTAGTTCCCACACGGGTCCAGTGCGGATTGGGAACTTCACACACACCATTGAATTTCTTCGCAGGTGTATGCAGGCTTCCTCGCGATGTTTTCCTTCACCGTAAAGCTCATGGTAAATTAAAAATGTGATTTCGCACATAAATTCCGAAAATGTCAGAGGTGCGAGCCGGGATTTGAACCCACGACCCTCTGCTTGAGAGGCCATAGGTCAAACCACTAGGCCACCACGGCTTATTTTACAATTAATATAATATAATGGTACTAGCGATCCGCCCCGGCTTTGCACGGGTGCAACTATTATAGGTATATATCCCCGTTTAATACCCCCCCCCCCCTCCCCTTGCACAATAAAACAATATTGCGACTATAAATTGAAATGTAAGCTATCCTATCTCTCAAAATGGATCAAAATGCACACGGTGTGCAAATTTTATTAAAATCGGTTAAGTAGTTTAGGAGTCCATCGCGGACACAAGCAACGTGACACGTAATTTATATATATTAAGAAGATTTACTTAAATAAATTGATAAGAGTTCCTAATTAGTCTAGTTACGCTGTCTGAAAAGCGTCAACATTCGTAGAATAAATGGTGCGGTGCAAGTCACAGGGGCCTATACTAAATACTTAATTGTCTATTATATTATTATACTTCGTTTTTTTATCATTAGAAAAAGGGTAAACAATCTTGAAGAGTCTTTTCAGTGAAAAACACTTTAAAAAATATTAACTATCATTACATAGTATAAAACAAAGTCGCTTCCCGCTGTCTGCCTGTCCCTATGTATTAGGTAGAGTGATTCAAGAGGAAGGTTTATATGTATAATACATGCATAATTGCACCCGTGCGAAGCCGGGGCGAGTCGCTAGTTACTTATGAAACCAAAATAATGTAAATAACCATATTTCCTTGCAAATTGTTACATAATTTGTAGTGATTTAATTTTCAAAAGTGTTTATTAGTAATAAGACACTGCAAGATCGCTTAATTTCTTTCTAATGCTATAAAAAACGAAGTATAGCGATAGGCGGCGCAACAAGTATTTTATCAGTACGCTTAGTATAAGTTTTACTTCACCAAAATACTTCTCGATCGCGTTTACGAAAAAAAATCAATTCTATGGAAACAAGGACGCGCGCGCGCGGAGACGCTGTCCATGTTTCAATTGAAATTTTTACGTAAACGCGATCGAGAAGTATTTTGGTGAAGTAAAACTTATACTAAGCGTACTGTTCATTGCTACGCTCCTAATCGCATTTCACCATGAATGAACAAAATCTCAATAGAATTATGTGATGACTAGATGGCGCTAGTAGTCGCTACAATCATCATCATCATCCCAGCCTATATACGTCCCACTGCAGGACACAGATCTCCTCTCAGAATGAGAGGGCTTGGGCCGTAGTTCCCACGCGGGCCCAGTGCGGATTGGGAACTTCGCGCACACCATTGAATTTCTTCGCAGGTGTATGAAGGTTTTCTCACGATGTTTTCCTTCACCGTAAAGCTCAATAATACAACATTTATATGTATAATAGTCGCTACAATAATATTGTTAAAATAGTACAAGCTTTGCTTAGTTTGAAACTAGGTCAATTGGTGTGATTTGTCTCGTGATTTATTTTTATTTATTTAAAATGTTTTCTAAAATTTCCTGCCCGCCCGCACTTCTTACTTAAACCGCAACCATTTTAAATAGCTATAAAGCTCAGCGGCAGAGCGAGTGGACAATTATATCAAATTTAATCGTTAATTTGTTCAGATTAACCGTGAAATTTACGATTATTAATCGCCGCACGCGATTAAATGTAATTCGGTTAATGATTTTCGTTTACGAGCGCATCGGTATTTGACATATAATTATGTTCCAATAAATAAATTATGGCCAAGAGCTAATAGGACTACGTAGATGAAAAACGCCGCAAATTTTCGTAAGATTTTCAAATACAAAATTACTTAATAGTATCATCATCATGGGAGTGTGTCTGGTGGCATAAAAATTTTAGTCATAATGTAATTTTTGTCTTAATTTTTTTCTCGTCGAATTTGTACACTGTTTAGGAATTTCTAAATGGCCATTCTATAGAACTGTATACAGATAGAGTCTGAAACTATAAGACATACAAAGATCTGCCACACCACAGACAAGTAATAATATAACGCTCGCGGCTCCGACACCCCAGTCGATACGCTCCGTACATTTAAATTGTTTTCTACTGATTCTTGTGTCTAATTTCCCTTTATTTTCTCGTGCACACGTCATATACCTCCCCTCGATAGGTACATACTGTTTTTTACTATTTTTTCCCTAATTTCCATGACATAGGACGACTAACGTAAGTACGTGAAGTGTTTTGTGATGCTCTGTCCCCGTTGTCAGGTGAGTTTTTATTGCTTATTTTTCTATTCCCCTTCCTATCCGAATTGGCCAAGTGTAACCCTGGAAAAGGAGTAGATCCAGCACCTAAATCAGCGCCTGTAAAGCCTGTACAAAAATAACAAAATGGGTATGTATTACAATACCGAAGTACGAAAGACCGAATGTATTAAAACATCGAATGGGTCAAAAGACCGACACGATTTTTTTCTGAAACCGTAAACTTCTCAGAATTTATTAAAACGGCATCATACAGAACCCATTAGGTTAGGTTAGGTTTGTTTTATAACAATCTTAAAAAGTTAACGGTTTCAGAAAAAAATCGTGTCGGTCTTTTGACCCATTCGATGTTTTAATACATTCGGTCTTTCGTACTTCGGTATTATAATACATACCCAACAAAATCACCCAATCGTTGCCCGAACACCTTGGCAGCGCACCCGTAGTCCCGGGTGGACACAATTCCAGGACATTTTGGTTTTTTTAACCAGCGTTGCTACACTCTCTGTGTAGTACACATGCTGAGTGGAGACCCTTTTTCGGTGACAATTGGTTTCACTACCTTAACAAACTTGTGTTATTAGTTGTTAATGTTGTTTTCTACTGTTTGGTGGTGGTACTCTTGAAACCTGAAATAAAATATTTTTCTTTCTTTCTTTCTTTATCTGTTCTTAGGTACCATATCACTGGTTTTAGTAACAAGAAAAGCTGCATTCATACATTTTAAAAAGCTTTTACTCAGCTCGGGAATCGAATCCGGACATTTGAAGAATAAAACTAACACTATTTCTAACTACGAAACATGATGTCTAAAATTAATAAAATGCATTGTTTTCATATCCTTTCATTTATTTTAGTAGGTGTTCGAAATTACTACCTACCATTTTTTTCAATTCAACATTGTTATAGTTTCAGACTTTTCCATACTGTCCGATCTAAATGTTACACCCTGTAGGTTAGGAAGGTTTATTTAATAAAAATTCTGTACAGTTAATGGATTCAGAGTAAAAAGAGTTATGAATAAGAATACATTATGACAAACATTACATCAAGATCTTCAAAAATTCATCATCATCATCATCATCCCAGCCTATACATATGTATACGTCCCACTGCAGGGCACAGGCCTCCTCTCAGAATGAAAGGGCTTAGGCCGTAGTTCCCACGCGGGCCCAGTGCGGATTGGGAACTTCACAGACGCCATTGAATTTCTCAAGTTTGTGCAGGTTTCCTTACGATGTTTTCCTTCACCGTAAAGTTGGTAAATTTCAAATATAAATAAATTTCGAAAAACTCAAAGGTCCGTATATGGATTCGAACCCACGACCCTCTGCTTGAGAGGCAATAGGTCAAACCACTACACCATTGCATCTAGTTAAAATATAATAGTAAAATTGTAATTATTCAAATACCTAAGATAGCGAGACTTTAACAAGTAAGCCGTGGTAGCTAAGTTGTTTGAGCTAAAGCCGCTTAAGGCCCTTCCATGTTTTTGGCGCATTTATTGCATTCATTTAAACTCGTGCTGACTAAATTAAAAACTAAACTAGATCTAAGCAAACAAAAATAATACTATTAAAAACTAAACTATATCTAAAAAAAGATTTCGAAGAGGCTTATAGATGCTATCGGTGACCGAGAGCTGGCAGCTATATCGCTCAAAGAATTAGCCTAGCGATTTAACGAGGAAATGCTGCCAGCATTTACGGCACAATGCCGCAGGGGCCTTTTTTAGATATAGTTTAGTTTTTAATTTAGTTCGTAATATTTAGTTTATAGTTAAGTTTTATTCTTTGTTATTTTTTCTTAATTGTTTTAATTAATTTATACCAAGAAATTATAACATTAGTTTTTCAATAAAAGACATCGAGTAAATACTCTACTGTAATAGTAAAAAAAAAAAAAAAAACTCGTGCTGTATCATTACTTACCAGCTTATTACCAGTTTTTTTTCGTAACACGATTACTTGTAGTTCGCTCGATAGAAAAAAAAATTCAAAGTCATCTCTAATAAATAAAATAAACTCGTAGTACGACGCTAATACTGCACGGAAGATGACTTTTTGAATGTTAATAAAGCAAGATGTTTTCTAGGGCGTAGTTTTGCTACGTTTTTAAAATATGTATTTGTTTTAGTAATAAGATTTATAGATATAGTTAAGATGTAGGTATAGTTTTAGTTTTTTTAACTAAGGGACCCAATACATCCCTGTATTGTTTTTTTTTTATATACTTAATTATTATTATTTTTTTACTTAATTCTATATTTGTATGTTTTTTTTTAGTTTGAAATTTTTAAGAGTTTGTAATTTATTATATTGTAATTTGAAAAGATGACTTTCTGCCAAGTTTCTTGCGGCGCATTCTTCTTGGCAATGATGGTCCTTACGAAAGCGCTGGTAGTTTTAAAAAAAGTGTCATGTAAAAGAGCCCTTTGCGGCCTACTTGCAGAATAAACGTTTTGATTTTGATTTTTTGATTTTGATGAAAATACCCAAAAACACGCGCAGTCCAACCAACCTATCTCGAGCCATCGTGCCTCCCCCACGCGGCCCCACGCCCGAAATCGCCCACCCAAAATCGATTAGCGCGAAAAACTCGGTAGCGCCTTAAGCAGAAGGTCGTGGGTTCGACCCCGGGCTCGCAAACGAGAGTTTTTCAGAATTTTTGTACAATATATTTGAAAATTTACTACGGCTTTATCGTCAAGCAATCGTACCACAGTACGACGTCAAGGAGTGATGATGATGATGATGGCACGAGACATCGATTACCGATTTGCTTCGAACCAATCCGCCGAGCAAGAGCGCTGGCGCGCAGGTCACGGTTGGTTTCCCATCCGGACCAACCTTGAGAACGAACCACGCATTGGTTTCAAACATGTCGGGCATACATCGACTATTATTATGTGAGTGAACCGTGTGTGTATCTTTTTTTAATTAACATGTCTGAGTCTCATGTTAGTTTTAATTCAAATATAGTAAAATTGTGTTTGTAACATTTTTTGGCGATTGCAATTAATTTATTGCGCAAACGCAGTATCAATGACCTTAAATGCAGTTTCATGTAGATAAAACTATAGTGTCTATAGTAGTTTCACTCGTGGCTCTGAAATTGCATTTTGTAAATATAATTTAACGTCAACATCATAAATAAGTAATAACTTTAATACCTTGTCGCTTTCAGTCGTTACATAATTTCGTATGGCTATTTAAACACGACGTTAAAGTGACAAGGTACAAAATTGATAACTTATTTATGACGTTGACCTTACTAGCTGTTGCCCGCGACTTTTCCTATGAGGAATTCGTTTATCGCGCCCGCGGGTTCTACATATACAATTCTTCGGGATAAAAGCTATGTCTTTCTTTCAATGGTGTGGGTGAAGTTCCCAATCTGCAGTGGGGCTGCGTGGGAACTACGGCCCTAGTCCCCTCATTCTGAGAAACCTGTGTTTCTGGGACGCATATAGACCAAGATATTGAATAATGGTAGGCGGGAAGTGCTCCTATGAAGTATTCCATTTGCTGCATGCCTATTGCAAAATTCCACCATCACACATCCCGCCAAAAGTCTAAGTTCCATCGTCACCGTCTCCATGAATGGCGGTTCACCACTGTATGATTTCTTCGGCAGTTTCTGCCACGTAGGTATGTACTACACAGTGAAACGGTGGACTCAACTTCCAACGTGAGTGTTTCCCGACAACTACGACGTCTGGGCTTTCAAGAAAAGGGTCTATAACTTCCTTTAAAGGCCGGCAACAGATCAGTGACTCTTTGAGTTGTTGACATTTATGACCCTCTTGCTCGTTTTCCCCCTCATAATAAAAAAATATATAAAAAACCGAACCCTTCAATCGCGAGTCTGACTCGCTCTTGACCAGTTTTTATAAATACACGTAGTACGCCAATGGGAAAAATAGTTCAACAGTTTATTTTAATTATTGTTAAACAATGAGTTAATTGTTATCATTAAGGTAGTAAATAATAATTAAATTGTCTTAAGAGTCCGTATTGAATATATAGCGGTTTATTAACTTTGCTCCCCATCACTGCCAATAAAAGTCAAAGTCCAAGTAATTTTTTTCATTAAAAAAAAAAATCGTTTAGGTTCATTTCGTCCACATTCCCACTTCGTCCACATTCCTATATCGTCCACATTCCCACTTCGTCCACATTCCCATTTCGTCCACATTCCCATCTCGTCCGCAATCCCATTTTGTAACAAAATAGTAACGAAATTGGTAGTGTATCTGAATAGTATTGACCCGCACCGTGCTAAGCAAGTATTTTTCTTAACATGAATACCTTAATCACAAAAATAATTAAAATCTTCCCTGAGAATTTAAGCTAAGTGATAGCGAAAATCGCATTAAAATAGGCTAGGAATGTTGACTAAGTGGGAATGTGGACGAAAGGGGAATGTGGACGAAACGGGAATGTTGACGAAATGGGAATGTTGACTTTGTGGGAATGTGGACGAAGTGGGAAAGTGGACGAAATGAATCTAAACGAAAAAATTGAAGCTTCTATGAAGTCGATGAATCTACCACCGGTTAAGAAAAAACCCCGTTGGGAAGATTCCGGCAAGAAACTCAACATTGTAAATAGGTGCTTTGGAAAACACTTTCAAAATAAATGAAATTGTTTATGGCGTATTGAGTCGCGGGTAGTAAAAAAGTACAGCTAGTAAAATAAAAGTATAATAAAAATCTCGTGTCACGGTGTTTGTTTGCGAACTCCTCTGAAACGGCTTGACCGATGTTTATGAATCTTTTTTGTCTGTATTTGGTAAGTCTGAGGATAGGTCGTAGGCTGTAATTTATATGGCAAAACTACGTTTGCTGGGGGGTGAATATTCGAGCGTTTTGACCGCGCGGTTAAACGTCATTACCATTCGACGATTATTACCACAACCGAAAGACGAATCGCGCGAAATTTCACCAAATTAGATTCAGCATCGGTACTGTCTTAAGTTTTCATAAAAAGCTAACCCTAAGCATCATCCATTTTAATAATTTCTGCTGAAATGGTAATGACAAAAAAAACCGCCGTAAAAACGCTGAATATTTACCCGCAAAAGTATAATAAAATAAGAAGTCGTGGCACCCTAGCGCAGAGGTTCCTAATTTTATAAGGCCATGGAACTTTAATTAGTATACTTTTTTTGGCCGGACCCTAACTAGCCACCATACTAAAATTAGTAAAATTAATTTTTGTGCGGGAAATGTCCTAGAGACTTCAGTAGTAGCCTCTTGGACATTTCCCGCAAAAAAAAGTTAGGGACTAACGTAGTCCCTGGGACGCGTGACGGGTTAACTTGCAATGTCTAATCTTGCAATATCTACATTAATTTGTATGTATGTACTTACGAGTCAAATCTTACAAATTAAATTACACCTACTTCCCAGTTTTCGATTGAGCTGAAATTGTACAAGCATCTAGAAATCAGATGACAGTGCAATATTATTATGACATGGACCTGATCTGATGATGGAGCTGGAAGGTGGCCATAGGAACTCTGTAATAAAACGATTCGACCGCGTCGAGTTTGGGCTCGTTTGATTCGTCTTGACGAGTACTTTGGTAAACAGGGGCAAAAAGTACAGTCGGCAAAAAAAAAATTGAATCAGAATTAGATTTTTTAACAAAAACTTTTTGATAAGTAAAGCACTATACTTTGTTGTTTGAATAAGGTAAACGTCCCAATGCTCGACACCTCAACGCCCAGTGGATGACACCCATCTGTCACCACTCTTACTACGACATAAGATTGAGGGTGCCATGTAATGGGTCAGTGTCGAGCACAGGGACGTTTACCTTATATGTATGCTAGACTCGAAGAAAGAACAAATTATAAATGAAAAATAATTGCGGTGCGGCGTGATTATGAGTCTATTCCACGAACGGTTTATTTGACTCTAGGATAGACCGCGTATCTTTTGACCTTCCCAGAGAACCCCAGGATTTCGCGGACCACATTTTTGGGATCGCTGGCATAACCTATGGCCTCGCAAGCAGAAGTTCGTGGGTTCGAACACGCGCTCGCACCTCTGAGTGTTTCTAAATTCATGTGCGAAATTACATTTCAAATCTATTGTGAGCTATACGGTGAAGGAAAACATCGTGAGCAAATCTGCACACACCTCAGAAGAAATTCAATGGTTTGTTTGAAGTTCCCAAGCGGCACTGGGCTCGCGTGGGAACTGCGGCCCAAGCCCTCTCATTCTAAGAGGAGGACTGTGTCCTGTTGTGGGACGTGTAAAGGCTGGGATGATGATGATGATTGATAGCTATGGTTTCTTCTACTGTAACATTAAGTACGTTATTCACGATAATAGTTGTCACAAGACCCATAGATCAATATCTGTTTGATTAACCAGAACTCCCAATAGTATCAATCTACCTATATCTATAAATTAGTAACTTTACTAACTGACGGACAGACAACGCACAACCTAAACCACTAAAGTTTGAAATTTTGCAAAAATGCTGCTCTGAGTATTTTGCAAAAAATGATCCTTTAACTATGCAGTAAGAATGGATTGTTTAATATCTACTCGCTCGCTAATTTTATATTTGAAATTCGCTATAAATTTTTTGGTAAAGACAAATTGCGTACATCTCCGGAGTGCAATTGTGTGTGAAGTTTCCAATACGCACTAAACCCGCGTGGCCCAAGCATTCTCTTTCTGTGCGGAGGCCTGTACCCAGTAATGGGACATATGTAGGTATAGACGACCAGATGGCCTAGTGGTTAGAGACCCTGACTATGAAGCTTGAGGTCCCGGGTTCGATTCCCGTGTCGGGGCAGATATTTGTATGAAAAATACGAATGTTTGTTCTCGGGTCTTGGGTGTTTAATATGTATTTAAGTATGTATCTATCTATATAAGTATGTTTATCCGTTGCCTAGTACCCATAACACAAGCTTTGCTAAGCTTACTTTGGGACTACGTCAATTGGTGTGAATTGTTCCGTGATATTTATTTATTTATTTATTTTTTTTTTTTATATACCTACAGCCTGTAGAGAGGGAATTTAAGTTTAGTTTTTATTGACGCTGAATACGTGAGATTATATAAATGAATACAAAAGTGGGTACTACATCTCAAGCCCTCTTTTTTTGTGTAGAACCCTGTGCCCAGCAGTGGAACATATACATGAAAGAGGGAATTTCATCTTATTTTTTTACTATCCTAGGGTCAGAATATGCGCTTTATACATATGACAGATTATGTAAGTGGGAACTACCAAGGTCTCTCATTCTGTGAGGACGCTTGTGCAGCGGGACATATACATGAGAGATTTTTAGCATATTTTTCATTCTTCCACAGAGGTAAAGCCGTGGACATAAACTTGTTGTATTGTACATAGGTATAAAAGTTTTCCATGCATTGCCATTTACATTCGATTGTCTTATTAATTTACCAATAAAATTCTCAATTACCTTCACATAATAAAAACACACACAACACTAATCACAACACGAAACACACAGTCAACAAACACAAACCCAAAAACCGATGAAAAAAACCGGTTTTTCTTTCGTAACGGTTTTTGCGCACAGCCTGCGCCTCGATGTCTTAGAGACAACTAAAAAGTGGCCGCTGAAATTGTGTAGGCGGCGTGGGGGGAGCGAGAGGGCAATACGGTCTGGCTCAAGCTAGAAAGAGCAAGCTGAAAGTGTTGTAGGCGTGTACGGGTGGGTGTGGTCTACGTAAGTGCGTACCATACAGCCTATTTTCCTTTGGTGGGTGCTATATTTTATGGCTGCTTTTTGTGCGCGTTCATTGTCTGCTTTTTTAAGTTGAACTTTACTATGAAGTGTGGTTTCATTTCATTGTGGTAGGTTAGTGATTCTAGTATGTACTGTACTTTTGTATTGACTACAATACCTTCTTAACTCTGTGACTGAACCAAGTGCGTTGCATCTTCGGCCTCATTATTCATTTTAAGACATCGGATTATAATGCAGTATCAAAATGCCAAAATATGCACTAAAAAAAAAGGACGAAATATGCACAATCAAAAAACTGTTTATTATTAGAACTTACGATTATTTTCACAATGACATATTTTTCTATATTTTCTGCAGCAAACTTGTGACGTCTGTCAGTCACTTAATATTAATTTATACGCTGAAAATGACCTTTCGACGTCATTTGACGTTACCGGACAGAACTTGAAGTTTGTCGCCATTTCTGCAGAGACTTCTTCAGGCAGAGTTTGTTCGGTGCCGTTGATAAATGCATCAATTTACGGCATAATACAACACGCCTAACACGAATAACTACTGAAATAAGCACTGTCAGTTAAAAAGTACCAAAATATGCAATAACGCTATAAAAATAGAATTATATGCATTTACATATGCAAACATGAAACATGAATTATATGCATTTGCTTATAATCTGATTTCTATTCATTATACATAATGATTAGTAATCGGTGATCAAGAAAAAAAACCAGATGAGTTAGGTGGAAACTACGTTTAAGTCACAGCTACGAGAAAAAGTCTACTAACTATTTTAATATATTTTAATCTGAACGATAACGATCGATCGATCGATCGATCGTTACAATCTGAATAGAGACCGGTAGAGAAGGATCGCGAAGGCAGCGACCGCAGCGGACCATAGTACAGTCTCGCATCCTTACTTTTTTCGGACACATATGTCGTCGAGGAGACGTAGCTCTGGAGCGACTTGTGATCCAGGGGAAAGTCGAAGGCACTAGGTCACGAGGTAGATCGCCTATGAGATGGACAGACCAGGTCAAAGCTGCAATAGAAGGACCACTACACGCAAGCATAAGGAAGGCGGCTATCAGGGAAGAATGGAGGCGTATTGTTAAGCTTGCTACCAGCACCTAGAAAATGTTGACCACGACCACTCTGTCCGTGATTTCTATGATCCCAGGGCCGTAAAACTAATATATACTGCTCTAGTAAGAAGTAAGCTTGAAGCTGCCGCGGCAGTGTGGAATCCTCATGAAGCTAGTTACATTTTACTATTGGAAAAAATTCAGAAAGCATTTCTTCGTTTCCTGTACAAAAAAATGTATGGTGTCTATCCCTTTATGTATCCAACTAATTTTCTTCTGGGTTCTTTGGGGTTTAATTCGTTGGAAGTTAAACGAAACCATGGGCTATTAGTGACTGCAAGTGGTGTCATGCGTGGGAACTCGGATTGCCCTGAACTGGTAGCGCAGCTTGTGCGTCTGTCCGTCCCGCCATTGCCAAAGTTCAATTTTCGGCCGCGCGTTAAGCACCTCCTGGCAGTGCCATCGGCGCGCACTGTCTCGCAGGCAGTCGCCGCTAGTGCGAGCGCTGAACTCCCTCAATGCGATGCTCGCATCTGCCCCTGACTGCGATGTGTTTGCAAGTGGATGGACCAGTGTGAGTGCCGAGTGTCTTAGATTTTGTGAGCGGAAGTATGAGCGTATGTCCACTGTTCAATGAACATACGTGTATTTATTTATTTCCTTTTTTACAGAAGTATAATTTATGTTTCAATTATCATTGTAATTTATTATGATTGCACAGTGCATTAGTTTTAAGCTGTAATACTGTGTAATGTTTTTTGAAAAATAAAAAATAAAATAAAATAAAGAGTGAAATGACGAAGAAGAAGAAGAAGAGAATCTGAATGATATAGTCCGCAGGGCTTTGGTTCCGGCTAGAGTCCCTTGCGTGTTGGAACTTCCAGGTCTTAGCCGGTCAGATGGCAAAAGACCTGATGGTTTGACCTTGGTGCCCCGGCAAAAGGGAAAGTGACTGATTTGGGATGCCACGTGCGTCAGTACTTTTGCCTCTTCGCACCTTGACGCATCTCGTGGATGGGTTAGGTTAGGTTAGGTTAGGTTAGCGGGGCAATGCGGCTAATGTGTTGGGCACCTTTGCACCTGGTGCGATCTGGGTCGGTTTATTTGACTGACTTTTTATTTTTATTTTATTGTATTTTGTGTGTATTGACAACTTGTAAATTATTCTAACGTAAATGGTTTCTTTTAATAAATACTTTTCAATTAAGATCATTGTCACCCTACACATGGATAGTCTATGAGCCTAAAACCTCATTGATAAGTCAATACAATACTATCGATGATTCTGCCAATGCCGAGGTCGATAAAGGCACTATCAATTAACCGCTGAACGGTCATTGAGAAGTCAGTTGCGTAAGCAAACTTTGACATGAGACCTGTCAAATTATCCGCCAAAAGATGACACTTGACGAAACTACTTAATAACTTCGCAAAAATGTAGGATGACCATCCATTCGCTAGTTTTTTTATTAAACTGACACCTCATTGCTTGAGACTTCATATACTCGTATTAAATTCCATTTTAGCTATGAATTAGTATTTTTTTTCAACTCCTGATCATTTAAAAAAAATTAAAAACCGGCCAAGTGTGAGTCGGACATTGCACGTTTGTTGTATGGTAGCCCCCTTAAATATTTATTTTATTCTGTTTTTTATTATTTGTTGTTATAGCGGCAACCGAAATACATCATCTGTGAAAATTTCAACTGTCTAGCTATCACGGTTCATGAGATACAACCTGATGACAGACGGACAGACAGACAGACGGACGGACGGACAGCGGGGTCTCAGTTATAGGGTCCATTTTTACCCTTTGGTTACGGAACCTTAACCTTTTCAACGCTCTGTCAAATACAACAGCTCTCACTCATACGCCATGACATCGGAATGTCAAACGCGATGTTGAACCCTACAGAAATGCATGTAGGTAGCTATCGCTCTGCACGCCATGACTGATATATAAGTCGTTGGCGTAGAACCTGCGGTGCTGATATATGTGTCGTTGGCGTCGAAAAGGTTAAAAATCACCGTGTATAGGTCTACACTCAGGATAAATCGCTCGCATAGTCAGTTTCTAAAAAAATATGTATAAAAATGCACTCACTAGTAGTTTTTACGTAAAATTAAATGATCGGTGGTATTCCAAATGTGGGAACATCAACGGCATCCTGAAATTCATGATGGCAGAGAGATGGAATTATTTCACTCTTAGGAGACATCATCATCATCATCCTATCATCATTATCCTAGCTTATATATGCCCCACTGCAGGGCACAGGCCACCTCTCAGAATGAGAGGGCTTGGGCCATGGTTCCCACGTGGGCCTACAGACCCGCAGACAGGAGACATACCTACAGACATACCTATAGCGAGTAGGGGTAAGATGAAAAGCAGTGTAAGATAAAAACTACTCGTAGCACACAAGTGTTTTTCATCTTACACTGCTTTTCATCTTACCCCCACTCACCCTACATGTAAAACGGAAGAAGTGATGGAAGTGCCTTTTTCCATGTAGTTAGCTGTAGTTTTAATGTGATAGAGGGAAAACATGCAAAAGTCACCTTTTGGAAAGCAATCACCGCCGCTAATTGATACCCATAACATAAGTTGAGTTACGGGTGCGGCTGGCCCTTTGAAAAAACAGTAGGCTCGTTAGTTTGTAAAATATTTGTCACTAACATTATACCTACTCGTACGGAACCCGTTTTCCGAAATGTTTTTTTTTATTTTATTATTCTAATAGCAATATACCTAGCTAAAATAAAAAAAGTCTGTTAACGGGGTTAAAAATTAGATGTAATACATTAAATTTTTTACATTAAATTTCCTCACATTTTTTTCTTTCACCGTCCATCTTGTAGTAAACTTCAGATGTAATTTAGTAATAAATATCGAAAAACTCTGAGGTGCATGTCTGGGTTTCAACCGACGACCCGACGACCACCGGACGGACAGACGGACGGACAGCGGAGCCTCAGTAATAGGGTCCCGTTTTTAAACTTTGGGTACGGAACCCTAAAAAAGGAATAAGAAGATTTTGCACCTTGCAAACAAGATTGATACTATCATGCTCTTTAAGCAAACGCGTTCACACTTGCTATTACCTTTCCCCCTTCCACCCTCGCATCAACTAGCATTCTCAAAGATAAAAGGGCGTGCTATTAGCCAGCATACCACTAAAAAGCATGCTTAATAGAAGCATGTCCACACACGTAAAATGTTAAGGTGTGAAGGTGGCTGAAGAGGTTTCCACACGTGATGACATGCCGGTCATCTTCAGGGTGTAGGTTTAGCTGGAGCTCGGTTTGACAAGTAGAAATTTGGATAAAAAAAGAACAGACAAAAAGTAAAATAATAATATCACTAAGCAAAAAAAAACAAAACAAATACTAAAGGGGCACCATCGTGCTTTTGTTGACCTAAAGCAGCAAAAGGTAGGTACTTTTGTTATACTATTTGTTATTGTATTTGTTTCCTGTTTTAATTGTATACTAAGTAATTATTTTAAATTGTGATAGTCGTAGTAATGGTATCGAATACTCATATTTTTTTTATTTTTAAATTGTGAAATGACAATCCTTATTGGGAGTATTTTATTTTTTAATGTATGATATTGACATAGTGATAGTTATATTTACAGTGTTTTTCTTTTCTCTTTTTGTATACTGACGATCCTTATTGGGAGAACATTTATTTTCTGAAATTTTGTGCACTATAATTAATTATTTTTATTTTACATTATTTTGACGATCATGGTATAAATTCTTGTAATTTTGACATCAATGCAAATTTATATTGTAATTTTTATCATGAAATAAATAAATCTATCTATCTATCTATCTATCTTATCTAGAGAGACAAATTAAAATATGTTGCAGTGACAGCGCTAGTGGTGCCACACGCAGCGGAAAGTAGAACTAGTTTGACATTAAGATTGTAAACAGACTGTTCGAGTCACGGAAGTAAACGTTTATTTTCTTTCGAAACGTCAAGCCTTAAGGTGGAACGGCACGCTCTAGGCGCGAAATTCAAAATTTTTACAGGTTTTAAGAGGGTTTATACCTGCTGAGCTGGCAACGTTGCATTTTTGTTAGTTTATCTCGATTATTCCATAAAAATTGAATGAAAATTAAAAATGTTTTGAATACAAATTGTTCTAATATATAAGTTGAACAATTTGTATTCAAAACATTTTTAATATTCATTCAATTTTTATGGAATAATCGAGAAAAACTAACAAAAATGCAACGTTGCCAGCTCAGCAGGTATAAACCCTCTTAATTTATTTTGGGTAAACGGTGTAACTGTTTAACTTCATATGGTACTTGCGCTTGTAAAACAGTGTTCTTTATATTATTGTGTAAAGATTTTTAACAATAAAACTGTTAGCTTGATATAAAAGTTGTCAAACATAGAAATTCGGACTTTCAACGTTTTGACCACTTTTATTTCAAGCTAATAGTGTTATTCTTAAAAAACTTTACACAATAATATAAAGAACACTGTTTTACAAGCGCAAATACCATATGAAGTTAAACAGTTACACCGTTTACCCACAATAAATTAAAAACTGTAAAAAGTTTGAATTTCGCGCCTAGAGCGTGCGCTTCCACCTTATGGCTTGGGTGTAGTCGATATTTGGCTGACAGCTCTGATTTTAATTGAGGGTAGACTTGACAACGATGACAGGTTAGGATTGGGACGGAATCACTCACTTTTCGTTACGCGTTGGTCTAGAGCGGTAGTGCAGCCAGTCAAGTATCGAATTCACCACGTTTCGTTTTGCAAACGATTAACATGCGATTACCTAGTAGTGTTTTCTCAGTGTATGTAATTGGAATCGTTTAATACACGCTTAATCAACCTTAGGAAGTTATTATTTCAAAAATCCGTTAACATGAGCGAACGTAGCCACTCCCCCGACAAATATTATAGCACTCAAAAAAATCAGATTATATTTTGAACAAAAACACAGGATTCGTGGATAGTTGGGGTTCGGGAATAATACTTGTTGAAATATTAAGAAAATTTATAATAAAGTGAACACCAATAAGGCCGGGGCCGCACTGGTAAGGCGACCGGCGACTCGACGCGACGGCGACTAAATCAAACATATTTGATTTAGTCGCCGTCGCCACTGCGGCCGCTGCGCCCGCTCACATAACTCGAACTATGTTTGATTTAGTCGCCGTCGCCACTGCGGCCGCTGCGCCCGCTCACATAACTCGAACTATGTTTGATTTAGTCGCCGTCGCGTCGCGTCGCCGGTCGCCTTACCAGTGCGGCCCCGGCCTAAAACATGCGCTATGCAGTAGGTAGCATTTCCTCTTCAGTAGCATTCTTTCTTGTTAGTACCGAGCATGTGTAACACTAGCTGAAGTATACCATTCGGATAACAAGGAGTGGTCGAAAAATGGTTTGCAAATGTTTGAAACCTCAACATACTTAAGTAGGTACAGACATATTTACTTAAGAGCAAAGGAACGTTGCAAGCTATATAAAAGCTTGAAAATAGTAATGGGCCTGTATACGTCCCACTACAGGGCACTGGTATCCTTTTAGACTGAGTGACTACTTAGTGCTCCCACAATTTTCCCTTTGAAAAAGCTCATAGTTAATTTCAAGTGTAGGTATACATCGCGTATTATTGCGCATAAATTCAGAAAAACTCACAGGTGTTGTGCTTGAAAGATCATTGGTTTTTACTCGGCTACCAGAGTTTTTGGCCTTTTTATCCATCATTCATCACCATTTCAGCCGTAGGATGACCACTGCTGGCCATAGGCTTCCTCCATTGTTACATACACTTAACATGTCTGTATAGCCGGACCTCCACTGAATGAACAGCCTCGTAAGGCAGCCATTTTTGGCGCGATTTTGAACCTTGTGTCGAACAAAATTATGCCTCATGCGCTAGCCTCACGAGGCAGCTCGCTTAGTGAGGCTGGGGACCCAGCTTATACCAAAGGCGGTAGGCAGAGCACACGAAATGGTACAATGTTAGCTAAAAGTGGTACAATTGTGACAGGTTGCTATAGCCTATCTCCTATACAGGTTGGCTCATTTAGATCGGTCGGTATGGGAAAGTCTGAAATTATAAGACATAAGTACGATTATCTGTTCTTAGGAACCATGTCATCGATTTTAATAACAAGAAAAACTGCATTCGTACACTAACAAAAAAACCTGTACTCGGCTTGGGAATCGAACCCGGATGTTTTGCAAAATAAAACTAATACTTTCTATGTAGACATTGATTGTTGTTGAAGCAGCAAATGTTACTTGAAACATGATGTATTTAAATCTAAATGAGCCACCCTGTGTATACCTTATCCAATTTCCTTAGTCCTTATTATATATTTTGTTGTTGCTATATCAATGAAGAACCGGTTAATACATAATATTTGCATGTGAGTCTAGTCCGTATGTTTGATAGGTAGTTAAGTAGTTTTTTGGATAAAATGAGCGAATCTGCTTCTTCTAGTGTCATTTACTGGGGCATTTACCTTGATTTAAGTTTAACTCCATTCTTTTCACTACATTTCTAAACGAATATTTCCTGACAAAAATTGATCGCCTCATCGTTGCACATAAAAAGAAAAAAAAAAATTAAACTAACCCGTACTTTTTACCGAACATTCCTCACTGGCCAGTATTTTATGCAAGTTAAAATTTCAAATATCGAATGGCTTCGGCTTCCAATTTTCAGATTTGAACTTGGAACGTCCAGTTCCGATGACGCGCAAAAACTCACCGCGCAATGCCGGCCGTCATCTGCCTGCTCAGGGAAAACTGTGGAGACGACATTTTCTTTTATTGCTATTAAAATGTTTCTTGCCTCTGAACGGATACCAGGGCTCAAGGCAAAACAATAGGAATCAAGAAAATAATATCATTCGTTCATCATCATCATTTCAGCCGAAAGACGTTCACTGCTGAACATGCGCCTCCCCCAAGGCTCGCCAAACAGATCGGTCCTGCGCCATCCGCATCCAACGCGTGTCCGTAACCTTAACTAAGTCGTCGCCGTAAGTGTTGTGTCTTCCAGTCCGTGGATGCCACTCGAAAACCTTTCGGCCCCATCGGCCGTCAATTTTACAAGTGATGTGCCGTGCACACTGTCACTTGAGTCTGACGATTCTTTGAGCTATGTTCGTGACTTTAGTTCATGCGCGGATTTCATCATTTTTAATGCGATTCAGCAGAGAAACTCCGAGCATAGCCATCTCCATTGCCCTCTGAGTGACCTTGAGCTTTCTTCTGAGTCCCATCGTTACCGGCCACGTCTCAGTGCCATAAATCATTACTGGTAACACACACTAGTCAAAGACTTTTGACTTGAGACACTGCGGTATATTGCATACCAAGATATTGCGGAGCTTCCCGAACCTGCCCAGCTGAGTCGAATTCGTCGATTAACCTCTTTCTCGAAGTTGAACCTACCTAATTAGATTTTATGTCCCAGGTAGATATATTCGTCAACAACTTTGAGCAAAGAGTCTCCAATTACTACGGAATTCGTTCATATTTTACTTCCGCTTCGTAAATCATTCATGAATTTATATAACCAACCATTATTAATGTACTTGTTTCCGTGTATTGTTTTTTTTAAATGGCGTACAATAAAGAGTCTTTAAAATGCTATTATATTATTGTCATCCAAAATAAATAAATTATTATCAATGTCGCTAAACAGCGGCTCCATCCGTCTCCTGTTCTACACAAATATGCCGCCTAGCTGGGCAGACTATTCGCAAAAAGAGCGTCCTTACCGACCAGCTCATGCGTGCCGCGCGGGAAAGAGACGGCGCACACGCCGCCAGTGACGCCGGGCCCTTCGGACAGGGCGAGAAAAAACATGACTTTGACTTTGGATTTCAAAGTCGATACCGATACATTGTAGGAAAATATTTATAAGTACATTGAGGTAACGATAGGCCTACCGTGATTTTGGCGCATTTATTGCATTCATTTAATCTCGTGCTGTATCATTACAAGTAAAGCTATAGTCTTGAAATTCATGTTTAAGATATTTGAGGATTCACTCTAATGACAAGTGTTTATCGAAACACGATTACAGTTCGCTCGATAGAAAAAAAATCCAAAGTCGTCTCTAAAAAATAAAATAAATTCGTAGCACGACGCTAATACTGCACGGCAGGTCATGACTTTTTGAATGTTAATAAAACAAGATGTTTTCTAGGGCGTAGTGTAGCTACATTTTTAAAATATGTATTTGTTTTAGTAATAAGATGAAAATACCCAAAAACACGTGCAGTCCAACCAACCTATCTTGAGTCATCGTGCCTCCCCCACGCCCGAAATCGCCCACCCAAAATCGATTAGCGCGAAAAGCTCGGTAGGCCCTTAAGCAGTAGGACTATCACTATTATCATCATCATCATCTCAGCCTATGACGTACCACTGTAGGATACAGGCTTCCTCTCAGAATGAGACCGCTTGGGCCGTAGTTTTCACACGGGGCCAGTGCGGATTTGAAAAATGCACACACATTAAAATTTCTTCGCAAGTGACGGCGTTGCCTCACGATGTTGTCCTTCACTGTAAAGCTCATGGTAAATTTCAGATGTAATTTCGCTCGTCAATTCCGTCAAACTTAAAGGAGTGAGCCCGGCTTTGATCAATTATAACTGTAGATCCACAGTCGCGCGCCCGAAAATGTCCGAGCCAAATGAGCGCCACTTTGATAAAAGTGGCCTTCTTTTTTCTCAGTACGTTGCGTGAAATTGTCAAGTTTAGCTGTCAAGTGTCAACTGAAATTCGACTGTAATGAAGTAAAGACTAGGTTCAAATTTCTGTGTAGGTGATGATTTTAATTGTTATGCAAACAAATAAAAAAGTTCGGACATTTTTTGAAGGGGATTTTGTTCGGCAATGTGTATCTTCAGTTATAATTGATCAAAGGAGCCCGGGCTCGAACCCGATACCCTCTGGTTGACAGTCTCTGGGTCAAGCCAGGCCACTACGGCGTTCCCAACGATAAGTTAAGTCCAGAATTAGAATATTAAAAAAAAAATGGTAGCTAAGTGGTTTGACCTAAGGCCTTTCAAGCATAGGGTCATGGGTTCGATTCCAGGCTCGCAAGTCTTGAGTTTATCGGAATAAGTACTTCATCATCTTTCATCATTTCAGCCGAAAAACAATACAATACAATACAATACAAATATTCTTTATTGAGCACCAAAAAAAAGTACAGAAAAAATAATAATAACAATAAAAAATCAGGCAGACAATAGGCGGTCTTATCGCTCAAAAGCGATCTCTTCCAGACAACCAATACTGGATGGATGGATACATATTCAAAACGTACACTGCTGAACATAGGCCTCCCCCAAGGCTCGCCAAACAGATCGGTCCCGTGCCATCCACATCCAACGGGATCCCGCAACCTTAACCAGGTCGTTGCTCCATCTTGTTGGAGGCCTACCCACACTGCGTCTTCCGGTCCGTGGACGCCACTCGAGAACATTTTGCCTCATCGGCCATCAGTTCTAGCGATGTGCCCTGCCCACTGCCACTTGAGTCGGAAATAGCTTGAGGCGGAGTTTTCGGAATTAACGTTTAAAATTAGGCCACTTAAAAATATTAAGAATTTCATTTCCAACTTTAACACCATACAAATAAAGTAGCTATTACAAAATCTGCGAACGTGGGTAACAGTATTCTAAAATTGGCTTTATTTGTAGGTTATTAAAGTTGGATATGAAATGAAGGCAAACCATCTGTCAGTGGTAAACTTTATGTAATTTTACTGTACAAGACTAGGTATAGCTCAAATACAATTTCTAACTAGTTAGTTTAGAACTGTAACTTTGTTACTATATCAACACCAATTGGGACTGTCTAAAAAAATTACGAATGGTTTTTATATATTTTTTTGTATAGAAAAGTCAATTATAAGAAACTGATTTCAATATATTTTCATTAAGCTCACTTCAAAATTAAATTCACCATCATTATCATCATCTCAGCCGCAGGACGTCCACTACTGGATATGAGCCCCCTCATTGATACCCAATCATTAGCGGCTTGCATTCTAATTAATTCTTTTCTACACAGAAAAAAGTACAACTTATATTTCACGACATATACTTCAATGTCAAATGAAGGTCATTGCACTCATTGCTTATTTAATTTTGGATTATAATAAAAATAGCTTTTGCCCGCGACTCCGTCCGCGTGGAATTAGTAATTTGGGCAGCTTATTTTTTTATCCAATTTGCTTTTTCATCAATTATGGCTCTCCTTAGTTCCTCGATGTAAAAAAAATTACCCCCCCCCCGCACACCCGCGTTCACATTCACCACCGTACCTACTCCCAAGTCACTACTTCTAAAAACTGTTCTATAAATTCTTAAAATAGACATATCTTTCTTATTTGTGAACCGATTCAAATGAAACAAACACTAAATGTTAATCCAAGAAAATACCAACATATCAATGAAAACCGCATATCTAGTTTAAGCCGTTTCTGAGATTAGCGCGTACAAACGCACAGACAAACAGATAAACAGACAAACAGACAATAATTCTAAAAAAACATTGTTTTGGGTTCTATTGCGCCCTAGTGACAGTTTTTCTCAAATATCTTTATTGTACAGACACCGACTTGTTACAGATTTATTATATGTATAGATAGATAGATTAAATACTACAGAAAACGATTTAAAAAGCGGTTATATCGAACTGGTTTTCGATATAAACGCATTTCATTTCAGCACAATTTTTCACCAGTTTCAAACGAACTACTTAACCCTGGGTTAGCAGTCAAATCGGAGTTTGTTGTCAACTTTGACGCTGAACTTTATAAGAAAGCTCAATGTCACTAAGGGGGCAACGGATAGGGCTATGCTCGGAGTTTCTCTACGATAGCACATTAGAAATATTGAAATCCGCGCAAGAAATAAAGTCACTGACATAGCTCGATGAATAGCCAGACTCAAGTGGCGGTGGGCAGGGCACATCGCTCGTAGAAACTGACCGATGGGGCCAAAAGGTTCTCGAATGGCGTCCACTGACCGGAAGACGCAGAGTAGGAAGCATCCAACAAGATGGTGCGACGACCTGGATAAGGTTACGGAAACGTGTTGGATGCGGATGTCGCAAGACCAGCCTATTTGGGGAACCTTGGTGGAGGCTTTTGTTCAGCAACGTCTGTTTATTGAATTATAATATAAGTGTAGTAGTTACATACGAGTATATTACTAGTATAATCTCTGAAGCTGTGGTGGCCTAGTGCTTTGACCTATGGTCTCTCAAGCAAAGGGCCGTGGGTTCGAGTCCGGGCTCGCACCTCTGAGTTTTTCGGAATTAATGTGCGTAATTACATTTGTAATTTACCATGAGCTTTACATGACATGTTACTGGACGTGGACATGTTAATTCTTAATTCATATATTTTTAATTTTAATTCTGATTTGTGCTTTTGGTTTTTGTTTTATTTAATGTTCTGACTTTAATGTATATTCTTGATTTAAATTTAAATTTAAATTCAATTCAAAATTTTTCATTGACATTTGTATAAGTAATTTAATTTTAAACTTATGACATTTTTAATTTCTTGCTTAGCGTGCGCTCCATGTTGTTATTTTATTAGTATTATTATTATTTACTAACATTCTACATTAAATTTTTTAATTAAGTTTTTATTTTTAATTTAATTTAATTTTATTTTATTATATTGACTAACAATTATGGATCTTTATTATCTGAAATAAAAACAATTTGAATTTTTTTTTACGGTATTGTGAAGAAACCTGCATACACCTGCGAAGAAAATCAATGGTGTATGTGAAGTTCCCAATCCGCACTGGGCCCGCGTGGGAACTACGGCCCAAGCCCTCTCATTCTGTGAGGAGACCTGTGCCCTGCAGTGGGACATATACATATAGGCAGGGATGATGATGATGAATCTCTATATGTACATATATTCTATAGCATTACAGACGTTTGACAGCTCAAGTAACAATGGCCGCAGTTACAAGGAAGGATTGCAGACATGTCTCTGTCTCTCTTTGTTCCTGCGGCGCTAGAGCGAGTGAGGTACATGGTCAGTGTTATTTTTAGGTATTTGCGACTATCACCCTTTAAGTTGGATGGAATTTCTGAATAATGTGTTTACTTATAGCGTAATGCGTCTGCCTCACGAAATCTTAACACGTTCTAGGGATAAAATAAAGCCATGTTCAGGGGTTCCTAATCCTACAAATATTATTAATGACAAAGTGTGATAAGATATTTGGCTGCTCCTGCTTTCGTGCCACGTGTCCGCACCACCGAAGCTGCTGCCCCATGAGGCATATTCTTAGAGCTGTCGATGACATTACTTTCTCCCCCAAAGGTTATCAGTTCTTCGAGCGATGTCGCCCGTCCATTGTCCCTTCAACTTGCTTCTTCGAGGTGCCGGTAACTTTCGCAAAGAAACTCCGAGTATAGCTCTCTCCATAGCACGTTATACGTGACTCTGAGTGTCCCCAAGAGGCCAACAGTTCAAATATCATAATTAGGATTTAACAATCACTTACGGATGAAAAAAGTCAAAGTCAAAGTCAAAATTCTTTATTCAATTTAGGCATCAAATTGATGCTCCTATGAACGTCGAAAAATCTACCACCGGTTCGGAAAAAACCCTGTTGAGAAGAAACCGGCAAGAAACTCAACAAGGTATATTTTTTTCAATCAGATCTACATTGTTATTAAATGACATACATCTAAAGTATTTAATACAATTAAATTTTTTAACACAGTAGATACGCTATTTGAGACTAGAGATCGCCAATGCGGATCGGAATTATTTCCAAACATCCCTGTCCATGATATAGTCATTAATTTTATAGTACGCCTTAGATATTAATGTCTTCTTCACAATGGATTTGAATTTTGTATCAGTTTGTTCGGTTATTGTTTTCGGAATTTTATTATAAAAACGTATGCATCTTCCCAGAAACGACTTTTTAGTTTTAGCCAGTCTGTAAGATGGAACTTTAAGCTTCCCTGTGTTTCTAGTAACCTTTGGCTTATCGACGTTAGTGGGAAAATCACATATGTTTTTTCTTACATACATGATTATTTCAAATATATACAACGACGGCAGGGTTAGGATACCTATTTCTTTAAAAAAAGATCTTAAAGAATCGCGTGTCCTTAAGTTATATATCGCTCTGATAGCCCTCTTTTGCAAAATAAAAATTGATTCCAAGTCTGCAGCAGATCCCCATAAAATAAGGCCGTATGAAATGATGAAAGTCGAAGAATCAACCATCGGTTCCAAAAAACCCTGTTGAGAAGTATCCAGCAAGAAATCATCATCATCATCATCAGTCCACTGCTGGACATAGGCCTCCCCCAATGAGCGCCATTGCGCCCTGTCCTCGGCTAGACGCATCCAGCAAGAAATGCAAGGTATATTTTTCTAACACAGTAGATACGCTATTTAAATTGTATTATACCTACCTCCATGATCCAGTCTGCTACTGGCCGTTTGACGACCAGATGGCCTAGTGGTTAGAGAACCTGACTACGAAGCTTGAGGTCCCGGGTTCGATTCCCGCGTCGGGGCAGATATTTGTATGAAAAATACGAATGTTTGTTCTCGGGTCTTGGGTGTTTAATATGTATTTAAGTATGTATCTGTCTATATAAGTATGTTTATCCGTTGCCTAGTACCCATAACACAAGCTTTCCTTAGCTTACTTTGGGACTAGGTCAATTGGTGTGAATTGTCCCGTGATATTTATTTTTTTATTTTATTTATTTATGATATAACTTACTCGTAATGGGTCGGGTCCCGTTGGCCTTACTTGCATTTAGCATTGGCGAGCAAAACGGCTCAGTAGTACACTGACCAAGTATGCAAAATGACTTGGTTATATAATGTCATGGTTACAAAATTGTCTTAGTTTCAGGAAGACTTACTTAGCAAAACGTCTAGGTCGTTAAATGCACAAGTAGGCAGAATGACTCAATTGTGTAAGGTCTTGATTGTATTAAATAGATTTTCAAGATCAGACCAGACCATTTACCTACTAAAACATTATGACATTAAGTCGTTTTACAACCAAGTCATTCCGCCTACTATGGCTTATAGCAATGAGGGCGTTTTACAGACCAAGGCATTTTGCTACCCGGACAAAATACAACTAAGGTGCTCTGCTCGCCAAGGCTAAAATGCAAGTACGCCTTAGATATTAACGTTTTCTTGACAATGGACTTGAGTACCATGAATTGAATCAATATCAATTAAAGCAATTAAGAACGTTAAATATTAATAAAAAAATTGACAATAGAACTAAAAAACAAAACGTGAAAGTACAAATTATGCAATAATTACATTAATAACATTATCCTAAAGACAATACAGCGTAAAGTAGGTATTTAAGTATCTAAAGACGACACACGCACAGACAGACAGCTAAAAACTGTACTGTGTAATCTTGCTATGATTAGACAATTATTTGGTACAGTTAGCGTGATTAAAACAAATTTTAATTATTCACGTTAAGCGTATTGATGTTTTGATTACGATCTCGACGCTACTATATGATAGTCTATTACACATGCGAAATTTTGTACATGCGTGCATGCGAGTGTGCGTGTGAGCGTATGTCTGTGACTCCATTACGTTTTAAATTCAAAGAAATTAGGTATCTGTATATATAGCTGGATGACGGAATAACACAGGCGCAAGCCACACAGTAGAGACGTGTGATGGGGGCGTGTAACAGTCGCAGCGCCTCTTGTATCAGTTTTCATACTAAATGTATAGAAGCATTCGCGATCCAAAGCAGACAGAAGAGACGGGGCGGAGACGCGGCCGGCGAACAAACGTCGCGAACTGCGACGCGCCCCCGTCCCACGTCTCTTCTGTGTGGCTTGCTCCATAGGCTACTTTTTATACCGATATTTCCACGTCATCAGGTTGAAATTTCGGAATCTCGATCCTAGGTTATGTTATGAGTTATGAGATATTAAATTAGGGACGGGTGTTTTAAATGAAACGTTGATAAAGAGCAAGATGTCATTTTTGGAAATTACTTACACGGGATTTTTTCGGAAAAAATATATAGAAGCATACTGTTTTTTTTTTTTTTTTTTTATTATAGATAGGCCAGACAAACGAACTAGTGGGTCACCTGATGTTAAATGAACACCACTGTCCATAGACACCCGCAGCGCTTTACACGATGCCAGTGCGTTGTCGGCCCTAAAGGAGAGGGAATAGGGGAAGGGGGAGAGGGAAGGGGTGAGGTATTGGGCCCCCGGCACTCTCACTGACCGTACGAAACGCAAGCAGGATTACTCCTGCTTCACGCCGGTGTTCTGTGAGAGGGTGGTACTGCCCCGGACGAGCCGGCCCATTCGTGATGCAGCGGCTAGCTACAACATGGCTCTACCACTACAAAACTGTTTTCAGGGTTTATTGAAATGCCATCTTATAGAATGCATTGTTAGGTTAGTTAAAGGTTACTTAAAATTTAGAAGAAAATACGGTATCAGAAATAAATCACTTTATGACCAATGAAAATTATGGGAAACGAATATTATGGCATTTTATATTCGGACAAACCATAATAACCCATAAAGTGTAACCGAAACAAATTAAATCAAATTTAATGTCAAATTACAATTAAATCAGACTACACGCAGCTACGTCAGTCTCCCACAAATCATTAACACCTTTATTTATCTGATGCTGACTGTACTACGATCTAGGTTGACAATAGAATAGAGCAACATTGTTATATATCGCATTATATAAAGCCAAGTGATAGATATCGGTGAAAGTCAGCCTGGGAACCATTTTTTCCCACTCATTATTGCCTGGGAATTAGATACTGAAAACTGTGAGGGTAGGCAGACTGTAGCTTTAGTTACGCAATACCTTCTCTATCGTACCTGAGAAGAAATTCAAACGTGAGTGTGAAGTTCCCAATCCGCACTGGGTTCGCGTGGGAACTACCCAACCCTCATTCTGAGAGGAGGTCTGTGCCGTGAAGTGGGACGTAAATATATAGGCTGTGATGATTATGGTGAATATCTTCTAAATTGCTACACTTTTGAGTGAATGTACATTAGCTAAGAGTATGGTTAGACTTGGAGACTATTTTATTTTAGGTCATTGTCATCATTATTTCAACCGAAAGACGTCCACTGCTGAACATAGGCCTCCCCCAAGGCTCACCAAACAGATCGGTCCCGTGCCATCCGCATCCAACGCGATCCCGCAACCTTAACCAAATCGTCGCTCTATCTTGTTGGAGGCCTACCTACACTGCGTCTTCCGGTCCGGGGACGCCACTCGAGAGCTTTTTTCCCCATCGGGCACAGTTCTACGAGAGATGTGCCCTGCCCACTGCCACTGAATCTCGATTCTTCGAGCTATGTCCGTGACATTAGTTCTTGCGCGGATTTCTTCATTTCTAATGCGATCCCGCAGAGACACTCCGAGCATAGCCCTCTCCATTGCCCTCTGAGTGACTGACTTTGAGCTTCCTTATGAGGCCCATCGCTATCGCTATCGCCCATAAGTCATCACATCCACACGGCTACAGGAGTGCCTAGATAAATTTACCAAAATGATAGATAGATAGATAGATAAAAAACTTTAATCACCACAACACGTACATGGCTTAATTAATAAAAATGATAAAGTGACTTAAAAAATATAAAAAATAACATGGAAAACTTAAAAACTAACATGCAACAGAATTCCAAAATTAAAATTAGCAAACAATTTTTAAATGTACGAATTAATTTAATTTAAGTGAGCCATGCGATGATGTGGAGAATAGGCGCTGACTCAGCATGTACTGCAGCTACGGATAGCCACAGAGCTGGTATTCTGTCAGAGACCTGAGGTAGTGCCAACGTGCTTCTGGACAAAAATATATATATATTTTTTTTGTGTGTGGTGCCACATGCTAGACATTAAAATTTCAAAGAAAGCCATTGGAAAAGAACACAAGATGAATGGGAAAAAGAACAAACCGAAAATACGGGATGTCAAAACAATAAGCCAAATAAAAACCACTAATAATAGAAATTTAACAAAACAAACACAAATATTTATGAGAGAGGAAGGTTCAGGACGTTTCTATTTGACGAGTGAGTAAAAAATTTTTATATTTAATTCGAAAAGTCGGTCTTGATTTCATATTTCTTATAGGTAAAATCGTTATTTCCTAGAAGCAAAATAAGCCAAATGCCATTCGTATTTAATCCCAAATGGTTTTCTTCTCACAACGGTTTTTTACTGAAGCTTATTTGCACAATCGCGATTTTTCCCAACTTTATTCGACACAGGCTTGCGAACAAACGACGCGTACTGCGACGTGCCCCCGTCCCACGTCTCTTCTGCATGGTATGCGCCTAAGATTGGCGGTGTTTTTCATAAAAATATCTGCCCCGACCGGGGATCGAACCCAGGCCCTCAAGCTTAGTAGCCAAGTTCTTTATCCATGCACTCGCTCAGCTGGTAAAAAAAAAAAACAAAAGTTTTCTCTTGGATATTGTAATGCCACCGGAAATAATAGCTATTATATAGCTTATCAGGCAGTTACGGACCACCGCACCTGATAGCTGATGTATATTTATTGAGTCGTCAAACTAACATACCTATAGCATAATATAATTACATGTGCATCGTTATTTGAAGACTAACGCCCTAACAGTACAATACATTATGTATGTATGTACAAAGAAAACAATGCAGAAAAACAAGTGCATGGAAAAAATATGTAAGGTAAGAAATAGGCCGCCTTTTCCAGGCAATCTGTTCAAATGGAAAGAAAAGCAAGAAACGGATTTGAGCATGTTGTCCAATATAAAATACATAATATACGTAATATAACCAGGGTGCACTGCCTTTTCCCAACTGATTCATTTACCAACTGTTTATTTTTTCTGAAACTGTAAACTTTTCATAATTGCTTATTATAAAACAAACCTAACCTATAGGATAGTCCTGAAATATATCCTGAATAGTTTACAGTTTCAGAAAAAATAAACAGTTGTCAAATGAAACATTTAGGAAATAATTTTCGGCGAAAAGGGAGGATACCTATAAAGAGACATCTAATATGTAAAATTCTCGTGTCGCGTTGTTTGTTACCAAACTCCTCCGAAATGGCTCGACCGATTCTCATGAAATGTGTGTGCATATCGGGTAGGTCTGAGAATCGGTCAACATCTATTTTTCATACCCCTATTATTCCTCGCAGACGGAGTCGCGGGCAGCAGCTAGTTATAATATAAAAACAACGCGCCAAGCCAAGTGCGAATCAGGCCCTATACTACGAAGCGCGAAATTCGAACTTCGTTTCATGCCGTTCCGCTCACGCTAATGGTATTTATTACGAGAGTGAGAGGGACCGCACGATCCGAACTTCGAACTTCGAATTTCGTAGTAACCCCCCAGACTTGCTCACCGAGGCTTCCATACTTTGCAGGTAGGTCTTCAAAATATACGCTATAAACGGCTTTAAACACTAACAAACAAATTCACATAAGTTAAAGTGTCCGTCTTTTTGTTGTTCCTACACAAAGGTTAAAAGAATCGACATTAACCTTTAACCTTCTAGGTTAGTAACGCACGATGTCCATAACTATGCTAAAATGTTTAACTGAGTCGTCGCCCGCGTGTGTCCGTCGTGTTTTACGAGCCTGGTGATTTCACTATCTGGTATTATGGGAATTCGGTTTTGAATGGAATATAGTGTATTGAAACAAGCTTTTTTGGCAATCTGATATAGAGAAAAACACGGTGACAGGAGAGTCTAGTATTCTGGGAATTTGGTATTTTAGAAATAGTGTAAGTCGGCAATCTAGTATTTTACAATTCTGATGTTTAGGGAACAAGCGGATAAAAAACCAAACACATTATAGACACATTTATTCATAAACCAGTTGCAAAGTCTTCAAGCGAAAGGCGCAATGATGATCATGATTAGGTACTTACCATGGCGATCACTAGCACGTTTGCCACCCTTGTTGCATAAAGAGGTTGCTAGACGTTACATCTAGTTCATTAAGAGTGCCTTCGGTATCTAACGTATCGGGTTATGAACCGTGGAGTGGTCTTGGAAAAAAAAAGATGTGGAGTCGCCATGTTTGAAAATTTAAATTTAATTAAATAAAACCGTTGTGAGATTAATCATCAATCCGGCCTAAATTCATCCCAATGCAGGACACTGGCCTCCTCTCAGTATAAAAGGGCTTGGGCCTTACTTCCCACGCGGGCCCAGTGCTGATTGGTAACTTCACACACACCATTCAATTTCTTCTCAGGTCTGTGAGGTTTCCTCATGATGTTTTCTTTCACCGTAAATTCATGATAAATTTCAAATATAATTTCGCACATAAATTCCGAAAAACTCACATTATTCTACTTGAGATTGAGAGGCAATAGGGCAAACCACTAGGTCACTAGGTTCACTAGGTGAAGGTAGCGGGAACGCATTGGATGCGGATGGCGCAGGGCCGATCTGTTTGGCAAGCCTTGGGGGAGGCCTATGTTCAGCAGTGAACGTCTTTCGGCTGAAATAAAGATGATGATGATGACTAGGTCACCACGGCTTCTCAGCAACCATAGTGTTTAAGTAAGGAGAAGTAAACTTCGTCCACTCACCAATAAAATGTATGATCAATTCTAGATTTCTACCCCGCGGGATATTCCAAAAAAAAACCTTTTTACTGCACGTACCTACCTATGATCCTAAAATTATGGTTACGGCTATGGTTCCATTGAATTAAATATAATAAATCCCGTTTTTTTCCGTATCCTGTGAGATTTTCCGAAAATCCTAAGGTCAGTATTTTACTGTTATAACCACCAACTTGCATGGTAAACTTGGAGTCTTTAATAATTATAATTACGGAGGCACTTTGTAGTGAAAATAGAAATCCTATTTATTCTTTATCCCGTGGGAATTTCGACCAACCCTTACTTAGCGAATACCTACTTCATAATAGCTATATGTGTGCCAAATTTCAGCACAATCCGTTCAGTGGTTTGAGTCAGTAACGGTTGCCTTTTATATATTAAAAGTAATAAAATAATTTCTTGTGTTATTATATCATGTATTTAATAAATATGTTTTTTTTTAAATTTTACAGCGCATTGGTATTATACTGTCATGCTGTAATTTTATATTGATTAATAAATAAATAAATAAATAATTATACAGAACACCAACAGTCTCCACGCCACTCCTGTCATAAAGCCGCTATCACACGAGCGGAAACGATGACATTTTCCACAGCAGTTACGTGTTTAATTCCGTTCAACGCGAACAGGTGCCATCAAAGGTCAGCACTAACCGGTCGGGCCGTAACGGCCAACGATAAAACACTTTGTAATTAAAAGATAACTGGGGAATTTTTAATAACAATAAAAATCCTACTAATATTGCAAGTTCGTTTTCGCAAGGCAACTTTTGAGGGGGTTTCTTAAATGCTAATCTTTCGAGGGTCACTTCCAAACTAGTTCTATTATCAGTTCCATTCCGCAGTTGCGGTACTCTGAAAGTGAGCTCTGGTCGAGTTCGAAACGCGTCACTGTAGTTTGGTGGTGGTGATATTGGGTTTGTGTGATTTGTGTGGATACAATGTTCGTACAGTGCGGAGGTGGAGGAGTGCATGAACACGCATATTTTACATATATACGTAGCTATCGTAAGGTCGCGGATGAGCAAAGTAATTGATTCAGTTCATAAACTATTGTATGTGGTTATGTCAATAATTCCGATAATAGAACTGATAATAGAAATAGTGGAAATAGACCCTGTCGAGGAATTTCTAACGATTACTTAAATGAAGTCGCAGTAGCAGTAGGGCAGGCCCCTTTACTGGGAAGGAGGCGTTAGTCAGAACATTTTTTTATGTGTGACCAACCTTTATTTAGCTTGCTATCATAATTTTGTAATCAATCAATCGTAAATATTGAAAATAATTATTATAATGGTGCAAAACCCTGACAGCAACAATAAGATTACTCTTAATTATAATTTAATGACAGCTATTTTATTTTATTTTCATCTCTAATCCAAGTTGACCTCATTTAAAGTGTGCCAAGGTCATAAAAAAGTAATAAAATAATATAAACAAAAGCAAAGTCACTATCAAATACCAGAACTGTTGATAGGTATGATGACATCATCAACCAATAAAACTGGCGTACTTTTTATGAGCTGTCAGGACACGATGCTCCCATAGATTTTGTATGAAAACTGATGAATGGATGAATGAATGATTTATTTTGAAATACAACGCAACTATATTATACAATGTTTAGCTTAAATCTAAGAAAAGTAGGCACAATAAATTTATTTTTGAGGTGATAGTTATGACATTACTCCTATCCCAACCCAACTCAATCAACTAACTATTTAATACGCTACCACACAAATAAATCAAAATAAGTTTCTGCATGTGCTTTCCACTGGTCACTTTAAATCGATGCCAAAAGCCCAATAGATAGTAGGTAGATGACTATAGGTCCACTTCTGCTGGCTCGTGCTGAGGCACCGACTTCAAAGAGATCAGTCTTTACTTCATTACAGTCGAATTTCGGTTGACACTTCACAGCTAAACTTGACAATTTCACGCAATGTACTGAGAAAAAAGAAGGCCACTTTTATCAAAGTGGCGCTCATTTGGCTCGGACATTTTCGGGCGCGCGACTGTGGATCTACACTTTGATCAATTATAACTGAAGATACACATTGCCGAACAAAATCCCCTTCAAAGAATGTCCGAACTTTTTATTTGTTTGCATAACAATTAAAATCATCACCTACACAGAAATTTGAACCTAGTCTTTACTTCATTACAGTCGAATTTCGGTTGACACTTGACAGCTAAACTTGACAATTTCACGCAACGTACTGAGAAAAAAGAAGGCCACTTTTATCAAAGTGGCGCTCATTTGGCTCGGACATTTTCGGGCGCGCGACTGTGGATCTACACTTTGATCAATTATAACTGAAGATACACATTGCCGAACAAAATCCCCTTCAAAGAATGTCCGAACTTTTTATTTGTTTGCATAACAATTAAAATCATCACCTACGCAGAAATTTGAACCTAGTCTTTACTTCATTACAGTCGAATTTCGGTTGACACTTGACAGCTAAACTTGACAATTTCACGCAACGTACTGAGAAAAAAGAAGGCCACTTTTATCAAAGTGGCGCTCATTTGGCTCGGACATTTTCGGGCGCGCGACTGTGGATCTACAGTTATAATTGATCAAAGCAAATAGCGTTCATACAAAACAGCGCTCTAACTAAAGTAACATTAAAAGAAATACAACCAAATTAGGAATATCTCCTTTTTTCTTGAAGGCATTTAAAAAATAGTTGTTGCGGATACTGTTCGTTAAAAACCCCTAAATGTAAATTTCATCATCATTCAAGCCTATTACGTCCCACTGCAGGGCACAGGCCTCCTCTCAGAATGAGTGGGCTTGGGCCGTAGTTCCCACGCGGGCCCAGTGCGGATTGGGAACTTCACACACACCATTGAACTTTGGCAGTGTGCAGGTTTCCTCACGATGTTTGAGTGAATGATGTAATTTTTAGGAATTGGAATTTATTAAAATCAAGGTAAGTGATTTAATTCAAATGCCAGACTAGGTTTCAAAAGCGAAACCGCGAATAAAGTATAATAATATGTAAATAATAAAATAATTGGAACAATAGCAAATACGTCAAGACCAAGCAATGCAAAGAGATATAATTATAAATATTCATTTTTTCTTGATTGAGAGTGGTAACACGGAGCACGTAATAACGAGAGTTACCTTAAATTATCCACACCTGCCGTTAAAAGCTGCGGTGGCCTAGCGGTATGACCTTTGACCTCTCAAGTAGAGAGTTATGGGTTCAAATCCCGGCTCGCACCTTTAAGTCTTCGGAATCGATGTGCGAAATTACGTTTAAAATTTACCATGAGCTTTACAGTGAAGAAAAACATCGTGAGGAAACCTGCGAAGAAATTCAATAGTGTGTGTGAAGTTCCCAATTAAGCCTCCTCTCATTTTGAGACCTTCCTCTCATTTTTTTACCATTGATATTTTTTAATTAGAGAATTTGTCTAATTGTGGCAAAGTATGACTGATATATATATTCATGCCAAATTACAGCTTTCTAATACTAACAGTCTCTAAGCTTAGCCGCGGACGGACAGACAGACAGACAGACAGACATGGCGAAACTATAAGGGTTCCTAGTTGACTACGGAACCCTAAAAATGTTAGTTTCAAAAGTGTTTATTTTTACAAAAACTTATTATTACAAAACTCGCATTGCCATCTCTCGATCGTAATAAGTGCTCCATGATTTGGAACAATAGCGATATCTCCAATATGAGAAATAAGCTTTCTAAGAAATCGATAATGATGTATTATTATATGTTAATCTAGTAGCTTAGAATCTTACTAACATTCATAACTAGCTGTTGCCCGCGACTCCGTCTGCGAAGAATTATCTTTATATCTCTCTCTGCTTGAGAGGCGATAGGTCAAACCACTAGACCACCAAATCCCGGCAGGTCGTGGGTTCAAATCCCGGCTCGCACCTCTGAGTTTTTCAAAATTTATGTGCGAAATTACACAGAGTTACATCGCCAATTCCACAGAGTCTAAAGACGAAAGTCTTCAATCAGTGCGTCCTACCCGTCATGACATACGGCGCCGAAACATGGACGCTCACTGTAGGGCTGGTCCACAAATTTAAAGTTGCTCAACGTGCTATGGAAAGGGCTATGCTCGGAGTTTCTATAAAAGATTGAATTCGTAACGAAGTGATCCGACAGAGAACCAAAGTTATCGACTTAGCCCACCGCATTAGCACGCTGAAGTGGCAATGGGCAGGCCATATAACTCGAAGAACCGTTAACCGATGGGGTAGACGAGTTTTTGAGTGGAGACCACGGATCGGCAAACGTAGCGTAGCACGTCCTCAGACTCGGTGGAGCGATGATCTTCGCAGGGCGGCTGGCAAGAGCTGGATGAGAGTGGCCGAGGATCGGGCTTAGTGGCGTGCCATGGGAGAGGCCTATGTCCAGCAGTGGACGAGCACAGGCTTTACGGTGAAGGAAAACATCGTGAGGAAACCTGTATACAATTCAGTCTGCATGCAATGCAAAATTCAATGGTGTGTGTGAAGTTCCCAACCGCACCGCAAACCGCACTGAGCCCGCGTGGGAACTACGGCCCAAGCCCTCCCATTCTGAGAGGAGGCCTGTGCCCTGCAGTGGGACGTTGGGATGATGATGATGATGATGATCTCTCTCTCTCTTGCTCTAAAGTTTAGACAAGCCAGCGGGAATCAGGGTTGTCAGAGGATCTCTACGATAATTTATAACTACGATTATGACATACTTAGTTAATATTTTATAACCACCTTTAAACACTTCTATAAAGCTAATGCTCATATTCAACATAAATATAGTAATTATGAAGTAGTAAAAACTCTGTATAGCGATTGTAGACTCGATAAATATTCATACGGATAGGTAGCCAGCGAAGCGTGCAACCGCGCAGCCAAATGTCAACGTATCAAATATATAATAGCAAGCTTTTATGTACTAACGAGCGAGTCCCGGTGCGTAGAGTGGCGGCAAATAAAAAATCCCATTTTTAATACAAGCTTTTTTTGCTGACTGTACTTTTTCCCGTGGACAAAAGCACTCGTCTAGACAAATCAAACGAGTCCAAACTCGATGGGGTTATCGTTTAATTTGATGCAGATAGCGCGGGACCGATCTGTTTGGCGAGCCTTGGGGGAGGCCTATGTTCAGCAGTGGACGTCATTCGGCTGAAGTGATGATGATGATGATGTCATCCGATTTCTAAATTTTTCACCATTTGACAGCAAAATTCTATTGTCATATTAGCTGTGAAGAAATAAACATAACAAAGAAAGCGCAAAAGCGTTAATTACATAAATACTGTAATTATGCTAAACACGGTTGTCTGTGAGAGGCATCGAAACTTAATTATTGTTTATATTTTAATTTGCGGGTACAGGTCGTTCGCTAAAACACAGCGTTTAAAATTGAAAGAGAATGAAGTGTCTATAAATCATGACTCAAAGTGGAACCTCACAGTAAACTTGATAGTGGTATGGCATTTCTTGACAAGGGAGTTTATTATAAAACTGAGTGTGAGGACGTTCTATGGTGGTTTGATAGCATATTTATAATCTTTCTAATGTATAAAAATCTCGGATCACGGTGTTTGTTATCGAACTCCTCCGGCTTGGCTGATTTTTATGAAAGTATTTTCACTATATTTGGTAGGTCTGAGAATAGGTCGCAGTCTATTTTTTATAGAATAGAATAGAATTTATTAACACTCTTAGAAAAAAAAAGATACAATATTAAAAGTCTACATTGAACCCATAACTAAGCGTGTTAAATGGATTGAACTCAGCGTGTGCTGTGGATGCATACCCACGGAGGTGCGCACACACACAGCGCTGGTTTTCAGTCCAACCCTTCACACTTTTTTTTTTTCAGATCTGTGGGTAAGCTCGAGTACACTTTTATTTTAATATAAAGAATACCCCTATTCTTCGCAGATGGAGTCGCGGGCAACAGCTAATATCTTCTAATATATAAAAATCTCGTATCATGGTGTTTGTTATCACTTATCGAACACCTCCGAAACGGTTTGACCGATTTTTATCAAATTTTTTCTCTGTATTTGGTAGGTCTGAGAATAGGGCGTAAGCTATTTTTTATACCCCTATTCTTTACGGACGCAGTCGCGGGCAAGAGCTAGTATGTTTTATATATAAATAAAGCTGAATCGATCGATGAGGGTGGAAACTTTTCAGAACCAATTTCACGGTGATTTCTTTGGCAGAACACGACATTTGCTATGGAAAGGGTTCCAGGGGATTCAGTTTCTTCGCCTTTGCATTGGTTAGCAGTAAAGTGGCAAAATGGCTGCATCATATAATCTAATGCAACTATTGCATGCTCTACGGGGATACCGAGCGTATCCGGAGTAATTGGTAGTAATTACAGAAAAAGATTAAAAACTCTTGCCCCCAAGTAGAAAATTATAATGTGTTAGCTACAAAGTCTGTCGCGATGGATGGCTTAATCATAGATAATAATCTAGATCTTAAGTTAAGTCTAATATTTTCAAAAGAAAGAATGAAAAAAGCAGGAAAACACTTTCACAAGAAGACCTCTACAATCACAAGAAAATACCTACACACAATAAAATTGGGGATGTCTATTTTTCTGTAACGCATAGTAAACCGAGATAAATGCTTTTAAAATCGTTTTCTATAGCCATGGTGGCCTAGTGGTTTGACCTATGCCCTCTCAAGCAGAGGGTCGTGGGTTCGAATCCCGACTCGCACCTCTGAGTTTGTCGGAATTTATGTGAAAATAAGTTTTGTTAAAAATTTCATTTTTAAAGCAAGCTTTTTTAGAACTTTATTAACTGCTAGTGAGCTCGTAATAGCACGCGTTTTTTAGTTCAAGTCTCGAGCTATCAAACATGCGCTGTTGCGAGCTTGCTAGCAGCAAATAAGTTCCCATAAATCGACAATGTCACAACTCTCCTCTGTCACACCTCTCCTCAGTCACCCCTACAGAAGTAGAAAAAACCAATTGCAATACTGCGGCCACACACATCACCGCGCGTGGTGGTCATTGGGATTTCAAGTTGACGGACATATCAGTCGATCTTGGTAACACACGGGATACGGCGGCGGTAACACTTCGGAATCCCACCATGCAACAGCCCCACTGGGTCCGCGTCGGAACTACTACAGTCCTACATTCTGAAAGGAGACCAAAACCTAAATCCAGAATTGTTTTTCTATTTTTTTTTATTGTGAGAGGGAGGCAAACGAGCAAGCGGGTCATCTGATGGAAAATGATCACCACCGCCCATAAATATCAACAACTCAAAGAGAGTCACTGATCTGTTGCCAGCCTTTAAAGTAAGTATAAACCCTTTTCTTGAAAGCCCCGATGTCATAGTTGTCTGGAAACACTGCTGCCGGAAGCTGGTGGTTTTCAAATAAAACTTAACAATAACAAGGTTTATTTTTAATATATGTATAAGAATACTAGCTGTTGCCCGCGACTCCATCAGCAAAGAATTCGTTTATCGATATCCCGCGGGAACTATGCAATTTTCCGGGATAAATCTATCCATAGGTCCCAGGTATCCCAGGGTCTTAAACTCTCTCCATACCAAATTTCATCCAAATCAATTCAGCGGTTTAAGCGTGAAGAGATAACAGATAGACAGACGCTTTCACATTTATGATATTAGTATGGATATATATATATAATAAGGATCAGGTACAAGTCAGACTCGCACCTTGTGGTTTCGAACAGGCGTTATTCTCATACTAACAGGAAACGTACAGACAGACAGGCATTGTAATGTATTGCGGGTATCAGTCGCCACTGCAACGGAGAGATCTAAGATACTATTAAAGAGCCCTCCTCACGTTAACAATAGAGTTTATTATGTAACTAGTTTAAACCCGCGACTTCGCTCGTGTTAGAAAACCATAAAGTCGCGGTATCCTATTATCTCGCTTCATTCGTTTTCGTTTAATTCTTATTTTCGTCTCATTTTGTACTCGTCTTCGTCATTTACGCTTAGTATAAGTTTTACTTCACCAAAATACTTCTCGATCGCGTTTTCGTAAAAAAATCAATTACTAGGGAAACATGGACGCGTGCGCGTGGAGGCGCTGTCCATGTTTCCATAGTAATTGATTTTTTTACGTAAACGCAATCGAGAAGTATTTTGGTGAAGTAAAACGTATACTAAGCATACTGTACGCTTAGTATAAGTTTTACTTCACCAAAATACTTCTCGATCGCGTTTACGTAAAAATTTCAATTCTATGGATACCTACATGGATGCGTGGCTGGGAGGCGCTGTCCATGTTTCCCTAGTAATTGATTTTTTTACGTAAACGCGATCGAGAAGTATTTTGGTGTAGTAAAACTTATACTAAGCGTACTGTTCGCTATCCGTCACTATCTTTTTTGGTCAAATTCTGCAACTTGTCTATCTCTTAATACGTCTTATTCGTTTTTCGACACGGTATTCCTTGGACTCATTCGTCGTTCTTTCGATACGTTCATTGCTTGTAAATAAATGTTTGTAAGTAAATGAGACAGAAAACGAAAGGGGAGAACGACGAATGAGTACCTACAAGGAAGACCGTGACGAAAAACGAATAAGATTTATTAATAGAGAGACAAGTTACAGAATTTGAATTTTTTGTTTTTTGTAGTGGTAGAGCCATGTTGTAGCTAGCCGCTGCATAACGAATGGGCCGGCTCGTCCGGGGCAGTACCACCCTCTCACAGAACACCGGCGTGAAGCAGCAGTACTCCTGCTGTGTTTCGTACGGTCAGTGAGAGCGCCGGGGGCCCAATACCTCTCCCCCTCCTCTATTCCCTTTCCTTTTTCCTCTCCCTTTTAGGGCCGACAACGCACTGGCATCGCGTAAAGCGCTGCGGGTGACTATGGACAGTGGTGATCATTTAACATCAGGTGACCCACTAGTTCGTTTATCTACCATAAATCACCTATCATAAAAAAAAAATTTGACCCAATAATGACGGATAACGAACAAGACGAATAAAGAATGAGTGACGAATACAGAATGAGACGAAATAAACGAATGAGGCGAGATAATAGGATACCAATTCGCTCCGACAGCGCCATCTGTTGTTTGCAGTCGAATTTAACACGTCATCTTGAAGTTTTTTTTATACAATATAGGTTTACGTTAGACCACCACCAGGCCTGATGGAAAGCGAAGATGAGGCCTACGATGGAGCACTCTTGCCTAGTAAATGCTTATTCACCCTAGACTTGAAAACGGCCAGATTGTAGCGTTCAGGGAACACAGTCGCAGGCAGGGAATTCCACTCCTTAGCTGTGCGGTTGATGAATGAAGAGCGAAAACACCTTGTGCGGATTTTGGGAATACTGACAATGTAAGGGTCTCCACCCTTACCCCGCCTACTTCTGGTCGACCTGTGAATGTTTAAGATACTTCAACGTTTTGGGACAGCGCCTTCTATTCTTATGCTAAAATAAAGCTCATGGTAAATTTCAAATGTAATTTCGCACTCAATTTCCGAGAAACTCACGAGTGCGAGCCCAAATTTAAACCCACCTTCAGCTTGTCAAACGACTATAGGCCATCACGGCTTCAATGATAGTCATTACATTAATATGCGGTAAATGGTCATTTATTTGCATGCGTGCAAAGTATTTAACACGCGCGAGGGTCACAGCCCTCTTAAAAGTACAACATTGTAATTAAAAAGCAAAGCTATCAAATAATTACATGCGTGTTCTCTTTATTGTTAACATTCACAACATATCTTACGCAAGCTTCAGAAGCATGCGACCTACCTATCAAAAATACGAATGTTGTGCTCGAGTCTTTGATGTTTAATGTATTTATCTGGTACTAGAGGACGGCTCGAAAGATAGACGAGAGTGGTACTAGAGGCCAGAATGAAAGAAAAGAGTGAGTTGCCGAGTTGTCGGCAACCCCTCACTCTCCGTTAAACTCGATCCTCTTGCTCTCCGCAGAGACGTTAGCTCCCTTTGCGTGTTCTATAAGATCTTCCACGGGGAATGCTCTGAGGAACTCTTTGACCTCATTCCAGCTGCGGAGTTCCATTACAGATCCTCCCGTCGTAAGCGTTCATTTCATCGACATCATGTTGATGAATGGCAGTCTTCGACGGTGCGTTTTAAGCGGTCTTTTTTGCCACGAACTTGCAAAATCTGGAACGAGCTTCCCGCTGGGGTCATCCCATCGAGTTACGACCTGGGTGCCTTTAAGAGGCGAGTGTACAATTGTCTGCAGGGCCGACAACGCACTGGTATCGCGTAAAGCGCTGCGAGTGTCTATGGACAGTGGTGTTCATTTAACATCAGGTGACCCGCTAGTTCGTTTGTCTGGCTTCACTAACATTAAAAAAAAAAAAAAAAAAAAAAAAAAAAAAAAAATAGTATGTATTTTGTATATTAGATAATAAGTTAGCTAGTTCATATAGTTTGGTGGGTCGGAAACCCGATAGTAAGGAAGAGTTGGCTATAAGAAAGAACAAGTATGTGGCACGAAAGTACGAACTGTAGCACAAGCGGGAACTAGAATGAACGACAGTTGATATAGGCCCGGGCATGGCTGGGGTAGCTAGTTTTTAAATAAAAAAAAATATATGTATTTATCTATATAAGTACGTTTATCCGTTATCTAGTAGGTACCCATAGTACAAGCTTTACTTTGTTTGGGACTAGGTCAATAAGTGTGAATTGTCCCTTGATTTATTTATTTGTTTATTTATTCGCTTTGCAATGGTAAATCGTCTCTGGATTGGTTACCTACGAGACAGGCTGCGCCTAGTGTAGGAACCACTGTAAGCTAAATTTGCAAATGTAACTGATCTTTTAGTTTCATGGCAATTAACTAGTTTTAATGTTACACCATATAATGTATAATACAATGTATTTTATTTTTATTTATTTATTTAAAAGCCATAAATTGTATGTATAAAGTAAAGTACATGCTGATGTTGTGCAATATAAAGAGGAAACAATACAATTTTACCCAGTGGGTGTAGCTACACAATATACTTGTAGGTACTTAATGATAATGACTAACAGCTAGAATCATACTCGTAGTATTCATTTAAGTTGGAGGGACATAACCCGATCACAATTTTTTTTAAGGCTGTCAAAATTTTTGTATATTTAAGTGTCTTAATTGGGAATGTCTAAAAAAATTACCAGTGGTTTTTATATTTTTTTTTGTATAGAAAAGTCAATTATAAGAATCTAATTTCAATATTTTGTCACTTAGTTCACTACTTTTTTCAAAATTAATTATTGAAACTATTTTGGTTGATGACGTCAGATTATAATTGAGGGCTCCCACACTGCTAAATTTCTAAATCTATCTAAATACGTACGATAAGGCAACCCCTTTAACTATTTTTTGCGTAGTGGTACACTGTAACTAGTCTCACTTTACTGGCGCTGTCAAAGTGCTAGGTGTCAGACAGCGGGTCCAAATCAAACTCCGTAGTATTAAATCCACGTGTAAATTGTGAAGAATTCTAACAACACAGAATAAAGTACGACTTGGACGGGCCACGCAATTTACACCAATGCCAAATGAAGGTCATTGCTTATTTTTATGTGACAAATTCACTACATAATAATTAAATTAAATAACTACAGAAAACGAGTTAAAAAGCATTTATCTCGAAATGGTTTTCCATTTACTATACATTCCAAAAAAATAGACATCCCCAATTTCTGCAGGCAACGAATTATACACTTTTGCAGCAATATAGGTAGTGCTGTGCTGGTATATTGCTGTCGTAGCAGTATGGGGCTGTCGCTATTAAAATTATTTCTTGCAGGGAATTTATTTACATTTCGGCTAACTAGTTTACAGAGCTCTATAATATACAGTGCTGAAAGAGTCGGCAAACCTAGTTTTTTAAACGAGGCTCTGCATGACTCTCGGTTTGACTGAATGCCATCTAGTATACGTAGGTACACATTTCTTTTGAAGTATAAACAGCCGATGGGCTTCAGTACAACTTCCCCACACTGCCAATCCATACAGAACGTGTGACTGGAAGAACGCGTGATATGCTTGTAAGGCCGCTTTTATAGTAGAAATTTTTTTCAAGCGCTTCAGAGCAAAAGTAAAACTACTAAGTTTGTTACAGAGAAAGTCCACATGTTTCTTCCAATTTAAATGTTCATCAATGTAAATACCTAAAAATTTTGCTTCATTTACAGCCAGAATCGAAACTATTATTAACTAAGAGAAATAAATCTTTTTTCCTTCACCGTAAAGCTCATGGTAAATCGTAAATTTCGTAAATTTCGAAAAACTCAGAGGTGCGAGCCCGGACTCGAACCACGACCCTCTGCTTGAGAGACCATAGGGCAAACCACTAGGCCACAACGGCTATTCCACCACCGATTGAACAATGGGGAGTGATGCGATGTGGGCAGGGCACATCGTTCGTATTTTTCGTTTTTTTTTTTAGCACTAGAAAAAGGGTAAACAACTTGACTAGACTTTTTATTGAAAAACACTTTAAAAAAAACAGCAACTATTATTTAATTTATGAAACCAAAATAATGTAAATGACCGTCCTTTCTATAATAATTGTTACATGTTGTGACTTACTTTTCAAAAGTGTTTTTCACAAAAAGACACGTTATGATAGCTTACTTTCTTTATAATGCTCAAAAAAACGAAGTATAGAACCGATGGCCGATGGTCACAAGGTTCTCGAATGGCGTCCATAGACTGGGAGACCCAGTGTAGGTAGGCCTACAACAAGATGCAGCGACGACCTGGTAACGAATGAATTTATGTGCAAAATTACATTTGAAATTTAACATGCGCATATGCGCTTTAACAATCTTCTTAATCATTTATTGTCATAACTGTAACTGTAACTTTACGGTGAAGGAAAACAGAACCTGCATTACATCTGCGAAGAAATTCAATGGTGTGTGTGAAGCTTTGATCAATTATAACTGTAGATACACATTGCCGAACAAAATCCCCTTCAAAGAATGTCCGAACTTTTTTATTTGGTTGCGTAACAAATAAAACCATCACCTACACAGAAATTTGAACCTAGTCTTTACTTCATTACAGTCGAATTTCGGTAGCGGCAAAACTCCACTTGACAGCTAAAATTGACAATTTCACGCAACGTTCTGAGAAAAAAGAAGGCCACTTTTATCAAAGTGGCGCTCATTTGGCTCGGACATTTTCGGGCGCGCGACTGTGGATCTACAGTTATAATTGATCAAAGGTGTGAAGTTCCTAATCCGCGCTGGGCCCGCTACTCTACAGTCCAAGCCCTCTCTTTTTGAGAGGCGGCCTGTACCCTCCAGTGTATTTTTTTTTTTTCCTATCGTCTAACCTCCAACATAATCGGAGACCTGTCTTGCTGGCTACCTCATTCAGTCCAGTTCCATCAAACGCTACTTCTCGTACTGCCATGCTACATACAATTTCTTTCTTCTTTCCTTTCTCATTTAATCTTTCCGGGTCATTGCCCCTATACTATTCCAGCTAAACTAACTATACTTATACTAATTTAAACCATACATTCCATTTCTGTTTGTCACTCTGTTCAATCATTTGCTATGCCGTCCTATTTGCCACTCGTCATCTTTCATTATCGCAACTTATACAATATTTCGGGAATGAGTGGGTTCACAAAAAAAAAACACAATTTCTTCTTAGATTATTTATGCACTAGATAGAGCTTTGGTGGTATGGAAACGTCCCGTAAAAATATAAGCCAACAGTTGGCTTATATGTCATTTGCGTCATTTGCAGGGTTGCCAATAGTAATATGCTAAAATCCCCAAACGCATTGTCGTAATTCCCCACGTGTGGGGAATGAAAAATTGTGGGCCGAGTGACTTAGTTTAGAGCTGTTGCGAATAATGAATTGTAGGAAATTAATCAAGACTAGCAGAAACTTGATGTCAAATGTCGCGTATTTGTGTTCATACTTAAAATCCCCTCATTTCCCCCGAATTGAAGCTCTCCCCACACATTCCGCAATCAGCTTCACTTTCCCCACATTTTGGGGAATGTGAAATTAACTGGTATCATTAAACACGCACACAGCTACAACCGGAATGACGTAACGCGATCGTAATATGAAGCTGTCAAATGGATTTGTGGACGTTTTGTATCGCAATGTTTGCTACTGACGCTCCATCTAGTGCATAAATAATCTAAGAATTTCTTTAATTAATTAAAAGACCAAAAATTTGATACATTACAAGAGCTTTCTTAATCTATTCTTATTCTCTATCTTATATTTAACTTTAAACAACTCAAATCACGTCTCAGTTTCTTAGCTAAATTCATCTATTTAACATTCTTTACAAATCACACGTATCCTCCAGTGTATTAGGATGCGATGTGATAATAACTTGATGCAACTAAGCGTTAGTTTAGACTACCCCGTTCGAGACTTGTTAAGCCGACATGGTTTGCTAATATTATAACCGTTCCTTATCAGATAAAGCACGCGAGCTTATAAACCTATAAATATTAATGTGACATTACAGAGGATCACTTCGACGATAAAAAACGAGTGGCTTGATAAAATAACGGTTCGCTTGTTTTTATTTAATTGGAGTTTTTAATTGCCATCATTAAGTGCAGTATTTGGGCGTTATAGGGCGTGGTATAGTGGTTTGGTCTATGGTCTCTCAAGCAAAGGGTCGTGGGTTCAAACCCGAGCTCGCGCCTCGGCGAAATTACATTTGAAATTTACCATGTGCTTTACGGTGATGGAAAATAGGCCTCGTTTATACTCCATTTCATTTAGAAATTATAAATCACAACAACATTATATTGCGGCTCGTGAACTGTAATCTCTTTACAATTTGTACTAGAGTAACAATGAACGACACGCAAATAAAGTGACATTAAAACAATTTTATTTTGCGGCTCCCAGACTATTGTACTGTACTATTTGCTAGGTAAGAAATAGTTGACGAGCCGCAATATAATGATGTTGTGGTTTTCAATTCTAAATTAAATGAAGTATAGTCCCAAAGCAAGCAAAGCTTGAGTTATGGGTAATAAATAGGCAACGGATAAACATACTTATGTAGATAGATACATAGCTACTTAAATAGATAATATTAAACATCCAAGCCTCGAGCACGAACATTCGTATTTTCCACACAAATATCTCTGCTGACCGGGAATCGAACCCGGGACCTCAAGCTTCATAGGTAGACTCATAGTCAGGTTCACTAACCACTAGGCCATCTGGTCGTCAAAACTAACACAAACAAACACTGTTTTGTTAAAGCTTGATTGCTATTTTATATACCTCTGTACTTAAAAAAAACTTTAAATCTCTAACGTAAACTTCGACTGAAATCTAGATAATTTAATACAGTTTAATTTAAATTCTTAAAATTCACATACTTCTAATGAGCTTCTCCTATCTGAACCAAAACGACATAAGTGATCTCGTTCGTCATTGCAAATTCAACCGTGAACGACCTTAGTACCATAGCAATAAGATCGAACGCGGCAAGTATTTTTTTTAATTATGGGGAAGATTTTTATGGGCGATGGCAGTGAGGCTTATATGTTAGAGAGCCGCGGAGCGTGGCAATGCTGGCAGTTTAAATGAGAAATGGCAGGGGTTATGAACCTTTTTATTGGAAAAAAAAACATAAAAAACAATTGAGGTCTATTACTATAGTCGCAATTCTTTTATGGTCAAAGTAGTGGTCATTCGATTCAATTGCGACGTTTTAATTTTTTTTGCCAAATAATTGTATTAAGAGGTAAGAAGCAATAAATCATCAGTCACGAAGATTTGAGTATGTTGTATCAAATAAAGGTGTTTGATTAAATATTTTAATTAACCTCAACAATAAATAAATAAAATAAATAAATATTAGGGGACAATCTTACACAAATCGACCTAGTCCCAAACTAAGCAAAGCTTGTACTATGGGTGCTAGACGACGATAAACATACTTATATAGATAAATAAATACTTAAATACATAGAAAACATCCATAACTCAGGAACAAATATTCGTGCTCATCACACAAAATAAATGCCCTTACCGGGATTCGAACCCAGGACCTCTTGCTTCGTAGGCAGGGTCACTACCAACTAGGCTAAAGCGGCACAATTCGTGCTTTTTTGTGAAAATCAAATACTAACTAAAACAAAACTATGAGCTATATACTAAATGCTTAATCATGTAAATTTACTATCTTTTTCTCGCGTTCAAATTACATTAATTGATTATTGTTAGAAAATACTATTAATAAATACAATACGTGTTGAAATGTAAGAAAATACTGTGTAAAAAGATTCAATTGATTATTTATTACGCGAAACATTGTTGCTTCTTTACTAAGTAACAAAAGAAACGTTAATGAATTATTTAATATTTTAGCTCCATTTCACTTTCCAATAGATACAGTACCTAGTAAAGTCAGATTATTTTATGCTTGCTTCACACACATATTTAACAATACATTAATTTTATATATACATAGAAATAACTGACAAATGGTACAACACGAAAAGAAACTGCGAGGCGATGTTTTGACAGCGAGTATTTGAATTATTATTTGTAGTAATCTACAAAAATAATTGAAATACTCGCTGTCGAGACCGCATTGAGTCATCTGAAGAAAACTACTAATTGGCACGCACATAAATACATCGCACATTGTTTTAGTTTAACACAAATCATAAAATATGTTTGTTGCAAACGTACGTCTATCATCGACCCAACTGAATCGTGAACCACTTTAGAACCTTTTCACAGAAAATGTCATTCTAATATCGCATTGCGTAGCCAGGGAAATCATTAAGACGCCTTAGGTACAGTGAAACCGATGGGTATGTAGGTATTATGATATTATTATCGAAGTACGAAAGACTAAATGTATTTAAAATATCGAATAGGTCAAAATACCGCAAAGTTTTTTTTTTTTCTGAAACCGTAAACTGCTTAGGGTAATTAAAACGGCACCGTATAAAACCCATCACACATCGTATACGCATCTTAACTATTTTGCGTTACCGGTTTGCGTCACACTGCGTGACCGACTCGTAGAATATTCTACGTCACCGTAGCAAAAACCTCGGCATCACCCATGTAAGTATGTACCCGAAAACGATCTACGATGGATCAAGATTCAAATAGTTCGTTATAAATTTGGGTTTAAAGACATTTATTCCCATAAGAACATACAGTTCACTTACATGAGATACAAAATATTCTTAAGTAACAGTACATAGTCCAACATAATCTTAGTTTATACAATCATAAACGTATGTTTTTAACTTAGCTTTAAACAGGCTCATCGATCTACTTTCTTTGACATCTGTTGGCAGTTTATTATACATCTGTGCCCCTTCAGATAAAATATTTCTTTTGCCATAATATCCAGTTCTATGTCGAAAAACTTTGATTTTATTTGTGTTCCGCAGATTATGCTTAAATGTTCTTTTTGTAATTTATAATCTAATAACAAAATACTTAAAACGAGAGCGATATTAATCAAGACTAAAAGAGCAGACGCCAAAAACTCTGTCGTGCAAACACTAAACGTTCAACCACAAAAACAATAAACAACGCATAATTCGCAGATACGCAAAAAACTGTCAAAAAAGTATTATAAAAACCCGAGTGCGGCGCCCCTGGCTTAAAAAAGCGGTAACGCGGAATGAAAATTATATATCGACGTGAAAAAGGCGGGAAAAAACCGCATCGAGCGTATTCTTAGCGATCGGTGCGCGCACGCAAGCGAGCGGCGCGCGAGTGACGCGGAGGCGGCTTCAGTACGCTTAGTATAAGTTTTCCTTCACTTCAATACTTCTCGATCGCGTTTACGTAAAAAATTCAATTACTAGGGAAACATGGACAGCGCCTCCGCGCGCGCGCGTCTATGTTTCCATAGAATTGAAATTTTTACGTAAACGCGATCGAGAAGTATTTTGGTGAAGTAAAACTTATACTAAGCGTACAGTACGCTTAGTATAAATTTTACTTCACCAAAATACTTCTCGATCGCGTTTACGTAAAAATTTCAATTCTATGGAAACATGGACTCGTGCGCGCGGAGGCGCTGTCCATGTTTCCCTAGTAATTGATTTTTTTACGAAAACGCGATCGAGAAGTATTTCGTGAAGTAAAAACTTATACTAAACATACTGTACGCTTAGTATAAGTTTTACTTCACCAAAATACTTCTCGATCGCGTTTACGTAAAAATTTCAATTCTAAGGAAACATGGAGGCGCGCGCGTGGAGGCGCTGTCCATGTTTCCATAGTAATTGATTTTTTTACGTAAACGCGATTGAGAAGTATTTTGGCGAAGTAAAACTTATACTAAGCGTACTGTACGCTTAGTATAAATTTTACTTCACCAAAATACTTCTCGATCGCGTTTACGTAAAAATTTCAATTCTATGGAAACATGGACGCGTGCGCGCGGAGGCGCTGTCCATGTTTCCCTAGTAATTGATTTTTTTACGTAAACGCGATCGAGAAGTATTTGGTGAAGTAAAACTTATACTAAGTGTACTGTATTAAAATAAAGGGAAAAAACTAACAGCATTTCCTCTCTTTTTTCGTAAGAAAAAAACGAATCTCAAAAAGTATGTACTTACCGGAATAATAAGAAAATGTCTGCAAAGACTAAGTAAATTAATAAAGGAGCAAGATTAATTATGAGGTAACTAGTTGTTGCCCGCGACTCCGTCTGCGGAGAATTCGTTTATCGCTGTCCCGTGGGAATTGTACAATTTTACGGGATAAAAAGTATCCTGTGCTAATCCGGGTTATAAACATCTTTGTATCGGCACTTAATGCTTTCATCATCATCATCCCAGCCTATATATATATATATATATATATATACAGTCAAAACCGTTTATAACGACATTCAAGGGACAGCAATATTTGGTCGTTAAACACGGTTGGTCATTATAACCAGTGTTACTTTGGTATATAAGATCGTGTTGGGTTTTTTCTTGGTCATTACATCCAATATGTCGTTGTAATTGGTGTCGCTATAAACGGTTTTGACTGTATATATATATATGTACATCTCACTGCAGGGACGGGCCATTTCTTAAAATTAGAGGCCTTGAGCCGTGCCACACGAGTCCAACGCGGATTGAAAACTTCACACACAAAACTAACATCATTGAATTTCTACCCAGATGTGTCCAGATTTCCTCTCGAAGTTTCCCTTCACCGTAAAGCTGATGATAAATTAAATTTCTAATATATTTTCGCACATAAATTTCTAAATACACAGAGGTAGAACCCCGCGCTCGAACTCACAACCCTCAGCTTCAAAAGACATGGGTCAAACGGCCAAGCTACCACGGCTCAATGCGCTAGTGAAGTGAAATTTTGCTTAATAAACAAAAGCCAACTCCACACTGCTGAGCTGCGCTCACGCATCGGCGGTCTGTTCCAATAGTGAATAGCGCATCCATTACTGTGATGCACTTGCACCTTTATCACCATATGTGTTCCTGGTTATCTGTCTGTCTGTTATGAAATAGGGCCGATTTTTCAAACCCCAGATAAAAGTATCCGTCAGTTAAAGCTATCGCTTTCCTTTTCTCAAGTCATAGGAAGAAAAAAACAGAGCTTACATTTATCTGACAGCTATACTTTTATCTGGGGATTGAATAATCGGCTCTTATCGGGTCTAATAAGAGCCGATTATATATATATATATATATATTAGATACTAGGTTTTGCCCGCGACTCCGTCCGCGTGGAATTAGTAATTTGAGCAGCTTATTTTTTTTATCCAATTTGCTTTTTCATCAATTATGGCTCTCCTTAGTTCCTCGATATAAAAAAAAATACCCCCCCCCCCCCGCACCCCCCTCACCGAACCCCCCCCCCCCCCCCCGCACACCCGCGTTCACATTCACCACCGTACCTACTCCCAAGTCACTACTTCTAAAAACTGTTATATAAATTCTTAAAATAGACGTATCTTTCTTATTTGTGAACCGATTCAAATGAAACAAACACTAAATGTTAATCCAAGAAAATACCAACCTAACAGTGAAAACCGCATCCTTTTAGGTTAAGCCGTTTCTGAGATTAGCGCGCACAAACGCACAGACAAACAGACAATAATTCTAAAAAACATTGTTTTGGGGTCTATTGCGCTAGTAAATAGCCCTAGTGACAGTTTTTCTGAAATATCTTCAATGTACAGACACCGACTTGTTACAGATTTATTATATGTATAGATATAGATTTCCTATTCAAAGGCCTCCTCTCAGAAAAAAGTTTGACTGTCCCACGCGCGCCTTGGGGATTGGGAACTTCACACACACCATAGAATGGCGTCGCAGGTGTTAAGGTTTTCTCACAATGTTTTTCTTCACTGCTGCTGAGGGTGAGGCTGTGGCTGAGCTGACGATAAATAAACGTTCGCCTGTCTTTTAAGTTTACCTTTTCAAACTAGGTTAGCTTGATAAGATCCCTTTTAGGGATAAGGTCAAATTTGTATTCTTTTTGTTTTGTTGTTTTTTTGTATTATTTTTGTGTTTTACAATAAAATATTTACATACATACATACAGTCGGGATAAGAAAAGGTTCGTCACCATAAAGTTGATAATATTTGCTTGCACCAATTGTCAGTACTGTCAACATTTTATTTCAAACGAAACGGAATATCACATTGACGTTTCCCATTTTTAACCCCCGACACAAAAAGACAGAGTTATAAGTTTGACCGCTATGTGTGTGTCTGTCTGTGGCATCATAGCTCTTAAACGGGTGCACCGATTTGGATGCGGTTTTTTTTAATAGAAAGCAGGTTCTTAGATATGTTTCATCAAAATCGGTTGAGCCGTTTCAAAGTTATCAGCTCTTTTGTTAGCTGCGGAAGGGATCTTAGCATTATTTTAGGCATTGACTTAATGTTCAAACATACGTGTGACATAATTGCGTTGGGGGTTTTTAAAATTTTTAATTTATTCAAAAGGTACTAAGGGTCTGTGACTTGATGAATAACTGACGAAGGTTTTACCTACATCGTGAGTCAAACTATTAAGATACTAGGATTTTAAGCATTTTGCTTTATGCTTTATTTCTGTCAATTGTAAAATTTTTTTTTATGTCAAAGTCAAAGTCAAAATGATTTATTGCATATCACATTACAGGCGTAAGCTGGAATAATAGACTAGGTATACATGTGACGCCCCGTAAGGGCACGGCAATATCAGAGTGCTATTTTTACAATTAAACATTTTAGACATTTTTCTTATATTTCTGCTAATTTAACTGCATATTATATTTAAAAAACAACATTACCCAATATGTTTTACATAGTCAGTATATAGGTAACGCCACCAGAGTTGAGGCCACGCACACAACCACATCTCATGTAATGACAGCGGGATTTTGACGTTGTGTTGACGTTTAACGACAACCGACGACGTTTATACTTTACCTTTTTTTTATCACTTTTCCCGCGTGGTTATTTATATACCCCTGCAAAATGACAGCCTCCTACCTAGCATTAAAAGTCTTTAACCCTTCGTATGCCTTGTATCGGATCCGTACCCAATTTAAGGCTTTCTTTTTGTATTTTTTTTAAAATCTGTATCATTGGATTTATATGAAACTGTTGAGGCTAGAATGCACGACTTTTTTTTTTTTTTAAATTCCGGCATACAAAAGGTTAAGCTAAGCTGCGGACAGACAGACAGACAGACAGACGGCAATGGCGAAACTATAAGGGTTCATTATTCCTTCGCAACCCTAAAAATTAAACGTACGAACATAGACACAAAATGTTTGACATTTAGAGAGATGGAGACCATTTTCACCGTTTTTGTATGACATGATTGTTAGGCTACTCAATTTTCTTCACCATTCCTTTAATAACTTGCAGCGTATTTAAGTTTAGTCCCGTTTTAGGTAGGTGTATTAGGAGTGACATACTCTAAAGTAGCTAACACGCTTTAGTACTTTGGCGTAGTAAGCAACAAATAGGTACGGTAAGATAAGAAGATAGAGGTAGGTAGGTAAGATTTTTTTAATAATATGAAATGAAATGAAATGAAATGAAATGAAATGAAATGAAATGAAATGAAATGAAATGAAATGAAATGAAATGAAATGAAATTGAATTGAAATTGAAATTGAATTTATTTGCATTAAGCGTGGGATTAAATCGATGTTAGTAAAATTTGTTATTGTACACACACTTAGCTATTACAAGCATGCAAAAATTTATCGTCTTAAAACTAAATGTGAAAATATAATTATAGAACCATGTCGAAGAATTAATAATAAGTATACAATTACAACAATATAAATTCATTTGATTAATCATTTTCATAAGTCACATTTTATTATTATATTCCAAAAATTCATTTACACTGTAAAAACATTTGTCTTTTAACCATTTTATTAATTCTTTTCTAAAGTTTGCTAATTTCGTGATTTGTCTAATTATTAATGGTATATGATTATATATTTGTATTGACATCGCGTAACAATTTTTGCTATACAGTGCGCTTTTTTGTGTTGGCTTGGCTAGTTTTGCAACATCTCTGGTTCTGAGCCTAGGATTCACTAATAATTTATTATAAAAGTGTGGGTTTGACCTTACAAATAAGCCAACTTCCAATACATATTGCCCTGCTAAGGTTAGTATATTCAGCTCTTTGTACAAGGGTCTACATGGTTCTAAAGGTCCTACTCCACTTACGGCTCGAATACATTTTTTTTGACATATGAAGGCTCGTTTAATGTCGGGTGAGTTACCCCAGATGATCAGACCATACCGTAATATTGAGCTCACATAACCATGATAAGCTGTCAAGGCAGCTTTTTTGCCAGCTATACGTTTTAAACGTCTTAAAGCAAATGTAAATTTTTCTAATCTGGCGCAAACATTTTCAACATGAGATTTCCAATTGCAATGTCGATCTACTATAATACCTAAAAATTTTGTAACATCAACTTCTTCAATGTCTACTCCTTTACATTTAATATCTAATTTCAGTAACTGTTTCCTATAATTACAAAATTGCATATATTTAGTCTTTTCAATGTTTACATATAAGCCATTTTCTTCCAACCAATTACATACAGAGTCAATAGTCTTATTTATAGCGTTAGTGTAATTATTATCATTGTTATCCTTAGTAATTAAAATTGAGATGTCATCTGCGAATAAAATAGTTTTATATTGACTTACTTTCGGAAGATCATTTATGTATAAAATAAATAGTAACGGTCCAAGTACACTTCCTTGAGGTACACCTGAATCATTAATTCTATATGAAGACCGATATTTTGCAACTTCATTGTATTTATTTATTTTGCTCAATTGAACACATTGTTTTCGTCCTGTTAGGTAGCTTTTAATCCAGTCCAACGCATTGCCTCTAATACCATACTTTTCGCATTTAGCTATTAATATATTGTGATTCACAAAATCGAAGGCTTTACTCATGTCGAAGAAAACACCTGTTAATTGTGTTTTCTTATCAATTTTTTCCGTTATGGATTTCATCAAAGTGTAACAAGCTAGCGTTGTCGACTTACCCTTTTGAAATCCATATTGCTCTTTAGCTATAATATCATGCTTTTCACAAAACCCTAAAATCCTACGATGCATAGCTTTCTCATATATTTTGGAAAAAATCGAGATAAGTGTAATAGGACGATGATTATTTATGTCTTTCTTATCTCCTTTTTTGAATAATGGTACAACTATGGACTGCTTAAGTATTGTTGGGAAAGTAGATAAGTTATGATTTAAACATTGTCATCTCATAAAAACGCTTAGATATTTCAAACCAAATTATTGAACACTTATATTATTATTTATTTCACTGCTCCTACAGCAACGTGGTCGTATTGCGCCATCTATCGCAATTTTGTCGTACTTCTTTCCACGCATAGGAACAATGCTTCCTGCCACTTGAAGTGAAGCTACCCTATCCATAGCGTTAGAGTTAGCTAAGTAGTTTAGGCTCTTGACGAAAGATGGCGCTTTTTCGAAATCATCGTTCAGCAGTAGCTTGTAATATCAAATTGGAAAAACTACCGCACTTTTTAGGTAGATGACGCTGTTTAAAGCAAAAATCACGAATTTTATGTGTAAGTAATTTCTTGCTGTTATTGTTTTTACTTATAAAAGTATTAAAGAATGGTCTGTGTGTCCCACTTTTTAATATCATTTATTTCAGTTGACATGTGTAACTAATAACTTTTTTATTTTTATAAGATTTACTGCATAAAAAGCTCCTTAGGAACACAATATCCATTGAAGTAATGGGACGAGACGAACAGCTTGAGAACTAGTTCGTCTACTCACCAACAGATGGCGCTGTAGAGTCTTATTTGAATTACGATCGTAGTGATATTGAACTCAAGAGAATTTGAAATTACATGTTTAATCGTATTTTTTGTGTCAGTTTCGTGACGACGCATATTTATAAACTAATATTTTGACGACCAAATGGCCTGACCATGAGTACAAAGCTTGAGGTTCCGGGTTCGATTCCCGCGTCTGGGCAGATATTTGTATGAATAATATTGCTCTCGAGTCTTGGGTGTTTAATATGTATTTATCTATATAAGTATGTTTATCCGTTGTCTAGTATCCATTACAAGCTTTGCTCAAACTACTTTGGGACTAGGTCAACTTAGTTTGAATTGTCCTGTGATATTTATTTATCAAAAAACGTTATAAAATTGACCCAAAAAATAAGGACGCTTTTTTTCTTTATGAAAATTAATAGTAAGTACTCGTGATTTTGAATAAGAAAGCCCCGAAAATTCCCCCTTTGCAAAAGTAAAAGGTACACTTGTTTGAAAATGCCCTTACAAGATTTTTTTAATTGCGCAAGTCTCACTTTTTCGTTATACCAGCTGTTGCCCGCGACTCCATCCGCGGGAACAATCCAAATTTTTGGGATTGAAACAAAACTATCCTATGAATACTTTACTAATGTTGCGCAAATGTCTTGGATGTTTAATATTAAACAACAATTATTATTAGACAACGGATACCAATACAAAGATTTGCTTAGTTTGGGGCTAGAGCAGGTAGGCAGAGACGGGCATAATAGATCAAGCCAAAGAACAAGTTAATGTCACGCATCAGGAGCTGAAAACGTCGGCAGTGAAACGAATAGAATGACAATTACTCCACCGACAAGAGCTAGTCTCTTAAATTGATGATGATGATGATGATCCTTCCTAAGGCCTAAAACTCCATACCAAACATCTTAATCGGTTCAGAGGGTAAAGCGTGAAGTGGTAACAGAGAGACAGACTTACTTTCACATTTATTATATTAGGAAAGATTGTACCAAGAAAGGAAAGAAAACTTGGTGTTGGGTTCGGTTCATTCAACATTCATGGATGTTCTGGAGGAAGGGGCTAAGAATTTGTGCAGCGCGCGTACCGGTTACAGTGCCCCGTATTTCTTGTACGGTTTGCAGCTTGGGAGAACTGACTGTTGCTGTTAGCCTCGACGGCTTTTACAGCTTACCGGAGAGAGGGCGAGCCGCCAGACGGGCAGCTCAGCAAAGGGGCGCGCAACACCGTGCTCAACTGCCTTCTTTCTGCTTATTCCCCTAAATTCAAGTCTAGGGTGAATGAGCATTTACTAGGCAAGCGTGCTCCATCGTAGGCCTCATCTTCGCTTTCCAACGCGTGATTGTGGTCAAACGCAAGCCTATATTGTATAAAAAATGTAGTTCAAATGACTAGGGTGCCCATGGGGCCATGATTGGAGATCCGCGCCAACAATAATGATAAGGTTAAAACAAACTCTGATTTGTATCATTCTTTTTATTTTTTAAAATAATTATAGCTAACCGTTTCGGCAATAATAATTACTATTATCAATTCAATGACACAATAAGCATTTTCCGTTGTTAAAATTAATAAATCCACAATAAAAAATAATATGATGGGTTAGTTTGTTCGTAATTAATAATAAAATTATAACTATACGCTTTATAAATCAACACTGAAACTTAATTATCGTACGTTGCTGATTGACTAAATACCGAGTACAATATAAAAAAATAACCTTTATAAAAAATATAATTCAATAAACACGTTACAGGTCAACGCTAAAATTAATTAATTGAAAAAACATGGCATCGTTTTTTTATATTCAATATAAACTTAAAATGAAACACTATACATCAAAATTACACTTAAATTCCGTCGCGGTGAATCTAATCATGTATGTACGTCTGTCGCCTAAACATCGATAAGGTACAATTATATTATCATCACATCACATCCCTAATGTTATTTACATTATTTTTTTAATTTTTTAACATGCCAAATACGAATTTTGACTTCTAAACCGTAATTTAATTCTAAATTCTAATCAAATGGAATTTTACAATTTTACGCCGAAACACTTTCAATTTTGTCAATTTACATTAAGCATTTCCAATATAATTGTTCAATTTACAAGTTTTATCCGAATAGTGTATCATAATTTATGATACTAATAATTTTTGTTAGTTTCCAAAAAGTTCATTTTTTTGCAATCACGACACGTAGGTACAGTCATCCAACGCGATCATGCTGCCCTCCCACCATAAACTTTAAAACGTGACAAAAATGACAGCAAAATACAGTAAAATGACGTTGGATGTTCTGTAGAAAAAGTTCCGTACATTCAAATGATAACGGAACGTCAAGAACAAGACTAGAAAATACACCAATTAAAAGGGGATAAATACAATAACTCGATTGCGAAAAGAAGTAAAAAACTTAAGAAAATCACCTTCTTGCCAAGTGGAAACGTTCGATATTACAAATCAGTTAATATCATACAAAAATTTAACAAAAAAATAACTTTCTTAAGTTTTTTTTTTTAATTGAAAATTACAAAAATTACAACGCAAACGCCTCTTGTGGCATCGAACGGCTAGTTGTTACAGACGAAATATGCGCTGTCGGTTTTTTAGAGACGTTCCAAATTGAAAAAGTATTCGTTTGAAATCATTTTGATTCTGCATTTTTTCTTTTCGACATTTAACAGTCAGTACTATTTATTATTCATATTATTGTAAATATTGTCAAAACTTTTTTGTTTTTAATTGTAATTTGAAATTAAAAATGGATTCGACGCTAGAGGCCGGAGTGACCGGTGTAACACCAATACTGTTCGATTATCTATGACATTTAAGCACATTAAAGTACACAGATTTTTTTGTATTTATGTTTTTTTTTTATTTCGTTGTCTACTACTCTCATAACATACAGTAAGTCCGTGTTTTTAAATAAACTTACTACATGTTAACGCAGACCCATTTATAAAGGAAATTTCATTCGCCAATTCAAATATTCCTTTATAGCTGAGCCCTTTAATTACATTACATTCATTATACTAACTTACAATATAAGATAATAACTATTATGTGAGTTTAAATTGAAAACCTGGCTATCCTGTCTATATCTTAAAAATACGATTAATAATTGTATATTTGGCTAAATATTTTAAAACAAGCTCCCAATAAAAAACTTAAACGACAAAGCTTTAAAATAAGAACTGTAACATTCAATGAGGATGTGTAAGATCAAATCAACAGCAAGACATAGTGAAAACTTAACAAATTATATTTTCAATTGCACCCAAAATTAAACTTCCGCGCAATTGAAAATATGGCAATAACTTCGAAATAAAAAATGTAATGTAATCGCTTGTTTTTATTGCGATTCCCTGTCGAATTATGAAATAAGCAGCATTTTCAATGCACTCAAATAATTGAGTGCACATTTTCGTTGAGTGTGAATTTTTCACAAAAACGCTGACTTAAAAATCATCAACGAATTTTCCTAGTAACATAACGATAACGTAATATTTAATAGCCAATGAAACAAGAAAGAGCGTCGTATCCATTTTCAAAATTAAATTGAACCAACAGCGCATTGGTAAATTGTACAAGTGGAGTTACTTGCTTCAAAGATTCACATCAAAATAATCCAGTTCTATTGATACTAAACAACAGAGCCGTGAAAAAAATCAATTGAAAATAGAAACTGATTTTAAAAATTGTTTTAAAAATTCAATTGATATTTTTCTCGCCTTCGTTGCACTGACACAAGTACGCCTATTTAGGCTTTATTATAAGTATTAAATGTACACAGCTTAACTACGGAATTTGTCGTAAAATAAAACGTAGAAAAACAGTTTACTCCATTTTTTAATTTTTAAACTTTAAAAAAATTCTCTGTCGTCAACTTAAACGTAATGACAAATTGCGAACACGATGTGTTATAACTATTCCTTCGATGATCACAATTACGATAGCCCACAGTTCCGTGGCCAGAATCCCGAGACACTATTCAAAAAACTTACATTACAAATTTCATTACATTCGAAAATACATGCGTATATTTTTACACAAATATCTTTACACGAAAACGCCGCGGAACTGCGGGGCCGTATGACTTGAACACTTTCTTGGAAACGTAACTTTTGATATAATATTCTAAACGTAGGATTCAAGATCCGTGCTTGTCTGTACGTTTGTACACTCCGAGTCAGTTCCCCAACACGATGGTTCATTAATTATAACTTTAAAAATACCAAACGTCCATAAATTTTTCCTTCTACTAAGATCTAAATTTAAAACAATACCTTTTATACAATATTCATAGGAACTTCATTTGTTGTTATATTAAATTTATTTTATATATTAATTTATGAGAACATTTTTTTTACATAAATAGCGATCCGTTCACGATTTTTTTCTTGTTTATTCAAAATGTTCCAGTAATTTTTGTATCAGTCAAAATTGTTTTTTTTTTCTTCTAAATTAATTATTCACGTTTCCTAGAAAACATTATATTCGGGTAACCGCACGTCTAGATGTCACTGGCCATATCTCACCAACGAAATATTTGAAAAATCTGCCAAAAAGTTTTGTATTTAAAAAAATAATTACGTAACGTTCAAAACAAGGTTCAATTAACTTCATTCTCCAACCAAATCTCACGAAAAACGATATACAATTTTTGGGCTATTGCAGTGTGATTTTGTTGACTATTTACATTGATACTCCGCTAGGGGGCGTACGCGCAAGCGCGAGCCGAACCGGAAATACCAATATCAATTCAAGAATGAAATAATTACGTACATTAAAATCAGCTTACCATACCTTACCTAATGTTACGATTATACGTAGAATAAACTATTTCGTGTGAACAAATTCGAAACAATCCAATTTGTACGCACAAAACGTCACTTATTTATAATACATGGTGAATATTGAAAAGAATTCATATTCGGCAACACTTGACATTCTCATAGTCTAATCGGGGACTGTACAGTTGTCAACTGGCTCCGGGACCGTTCAACTGAGTTAAAACATTGTCAAAAATTCAACTCGTTTTGAAAATGTACAATTCCCAATTTCTAAAGTTATAGCAACTGTGGAGCAACTAGATGCTTCGATTATTGTACTATTGGAGCAGAGCTCTTTGTGCAAAATTGTGACAAAAGACGTCGTTAAAGCGTCAATTTCTATGAGAGCAGTTTGTTGCCATTATTTTCCGCTAGAGGCACTGCTAATTTACCCATAGTAAGTGAAACGTTAACGCAGAGTTTTTTCTGTCAAAAATGTACACCAGAGACACAAATTACTTCAATAAGAGTATTGTTAAAATGATTCACTGGGCTATTGTGATTCATTTAATGTGTTTATGTGTAAATATAAATTAAATTAAATGTAAATATCGGGCTAATACGTCAACATCCGATGTTGATAAGAATGTCTATGTGTTTTGTCTTTTAAGGTAATTTGTCGAAGACAGTTGTTACAAAATGGAACCTTCGACTAAGTCTGTTTAGGTGTTAATGTTAACCCTGTCATTTGACAGTAGCTCGTTTCTGTGAAAAATCGCTATTTTTTACTATTCATGTACAATTTCATTCAAATATTTACAATAAAGAAAAAAATAACGGCAGTCTTTTGAAAAATAATAGTTGATGTTTTATTTACAACTAGACAAAATAATTTGTAAATAATGCTTTTTTTTTGTTCAAAATAATAATTCTATAGTGATAAAAATAAAATGTTTTTTTGAAACAAAAGCATCTTGTAACGTGGCTACATTATATACATTATTTATTATCTAATATGGCATTTAATAAAAATAACAATTCACGCCAAGAGAAGAAAGTTTTTTTTAATAAACGAAAATAAGTAAAATAAACCTTCCAATTCGTATAGATCAATATTTTGTGCAAAACGTGACTAGCATAGTTGTTATTGCGTGAAATGAAAAAAAATAACAAATTTCAAAATCTCCCCTAAATAATTATTTGTAAAAATATCTTATGTGGAAAACGTTTAACGAAACTAAGTATTGCAAACGGTCGCTGCATGCGAAAAAGGTGCGCAAACATTTTGGCACATCCAAAACTTTGTACTGCTAAGAAACACCTAGAGTAAAGCTAATAAAAATAAATATATCATTTAAATAATAACACGCGTAAACAAATAAATATTGAAGATTGCACAGAATAATATTTGTCGTTATTTTCTATTCCTAATTACTTGTTCGGGCGAGTGTGTGTTCCGTTTGTTCAATCATTTTTTAATTTAGTTTCTTTTATTATTTACAGTAAAATCTGCACTAAACGTTATATACAACAGTTAGTTCTATCTAGCCTTAGATTACAGTTATTGTATGCGACATTATCACTAATATTGTATAATTTGTAGATTCGAATTGAACTTTCAGAAATAATTTCATGTCGCTAAGTAAATCACTAACCAGAGGCGGTTTCGCATTTACACTCTGCAAAAAAAGAGCCCTTGCAGCCTTTATTTTTCTAAAATTAAAAAAGGAGTGACTTACAATAAAATCATAAACTTCGAAACTATCTTCACCGAAGAGGTTAACTAAATAGCGTTGCTGCAGCGAGATTGTAAAAAGTCACTCCTCAAATGAAATCGCGTCGGATTAGTAATAGCTGAATTTTCATGGCTGAGGGTTTTGTTGGAGGTGGACAGCCTGCTGGGCTGCCTGCTGGGCGGCTTGCTGGGCTGCTTGTTGCTGCTGCATCTGCTGCTGCTGAGCCGCTTGCTGAGCCGCTTGTTGGGCAGCCTGGGCTACTTGTTGTGCAGCCTGTTGAGCAGCCACAGCCTGTTGAGCAGCCACAGCCTGTTGAGCAGCCACAGCCTGTTGAGCAGCCACAGCCTGCTGAGCCGCCTGCGCTGGCGACGGCAAATTAAAACCAAGCATCCTCGGATCGTGCAACCGTAACGCTTGCTCCAATCTCTGTTCTTGCGCCATTCTAAAAGCTTCCATCAACTCCGGGGAAAGCTGCCCGCTAGCATCGTTAGGAGCCTGCGGAGGAAAACCCCCGTTGTGCCTTAACGGACTGGGAGGTTCGTTGCCGTGAGCTGCTGCCGCTTGGGATACCGCTAGTCTTAAAGCTTCTGCCTGGCTTCTGAGTAAAGCCTCGGCTTGTTGAATCCTCAAAGCTGCTTCGGTTGGAGCCGGCGGAGTTTCCGTCGCCGGTTGGGTCGGAGGTGTTTCTCTGGCTAATTGCTGACGCATAGCGGATACTAGGTTAGCTGCAGCGACTTGAACAGCGTTGGCGCCTTCTCCAGGCTGAGCCATCATGTTGGCGGCGGCAGCTGCGATGGCGGCTACACGCTCGTCTCCGTACCCTTGGTGCCCATTGCTGGCTGATCTGAGGAGGTCTGTGAGTTTGTTAACGGCAGCGCCTGCTTCAGAGCCTGCTGATGATGAGAGGCGACCGTTGGAGGATGAGTCGGAGTGGGCTGGGCTGGGTGGTGCAAGGTTCAGGAGGCCGGAGCTGCCGGCGGAAGACACGGCAGCCAGGATGTCTCGCTCGCGGCGTTCAGCAGCAGCGCGGGAGAGTACGTATTGCGCTGCGAACTGATGTTTCGGCTCCATTCGCATGTGCTCCATGTGGGAGAGAAGACCTGGAACAGTTGGATGTGTGTTATATTCAGAACTTCAAATCGTTTATTTTTTTCATTTTAGTCTAGGTTTAATTCTTTAAAATTAGTATTTTTCTCTTAATCATAATTTTACTAAAATATTTACATGTGTATGTTTACTACGGTGTTAGTAAAAACATTATCGTTCATCCAGGATGCTTTCGGAAAAACTGAAGCCGTGCTTAAAAAAGAGGCAATATCCATCCCATATCCTAATGAATCATTAATTGAATCTGATTGATTGATAATTGGCTAAACAGTGCTAGTATCTAGTTTCAATCATAATCATTTTCTACGTATAATTTATACCCCACAGCAGAGTAAATTGCTAGCGATTAATATTTTATTATGATTAGCTCATCATAATAGTTCGAATTTAACATGCAGCGTTCGGCAGTAAATATTAAATTCTGTTTTACAAATACTGGTACTACTTAATTTAGTCCTGGCTGATAAGTCATAAGGATCTTTGATGTCTTTGTTTCACCTTCTGGTATATTTGCATTTGATCTCAATTTCACTTGATCTGATATAAAGTAAGCTTACTCAGAATGTAGTACATCTTTTCATGGAGTCAGTATACGAGTACCTTACAAGAAAGCCGTGATAACTTAGTGGTTTGACCTAGGGATGTCACGAATGTCAAAATTGACACATTCGCGAATGCGAATGCGAATGTTTGGAAAAAAAATTGAAATACCACAGATGAATAGTAATTTTTAATGAAATCAAACATAAAAAAGTTACTGTTACAAAATTAACATTGTAATCGAATACAAAAAGTATTTCTTAATGAAATCTAACATAATAAAATATTGACATAATCAACATTGTAATATTGCATGCGCGAGCCGACGACAAGTTAGCGCCGCGCACCGCGCGAGCGAGACAAGACACGACCTGCACACATTCGCATTCGCAAAACATTCGCATCATTTGATGCGAATGCGAATGTTAAAAATGATGCGAATATTCGCATTAAGCGAATGCGAATGCGAATATTCGTGACATCCCTAGTTTGACCTATGGCATCTCAAGCAAAGGGTCGTGGGTTCGAGCACCGGCTCGCACCTCTGTTTTTTTTTTAATTTGTGTGCCAAATTACATTTGAATTTTACCATGAATTTTAAAGTGACGGAAAACGCCGTGAGGAAACCTGTACTACAAAGTTCCCAATCTGCACTGGGCCTAAGTGGGATCTACAGCCCAGGCCCACTCATTCTGAGAGGAGGTCTGTGCCGAGTTGACGATAACGACCAAGTTAAAGGGCGCCCTACATTACGTTTGCCGTTATGCGGTACCCTCCCCTGTTGATTCATAAATATGTAGAGTTGGAGAAGGAAATATCTTGGTGGTCCATTGCACTTACCACTTTCATGTGTGAAGACGGCCTGGCATACAGAACAGGGCCACATCCGAAGGCTGCTGGTCAACTGGGTCTCCGGATGGCAAGCCAGGTGCTTCCTCAAGGAACCTTCGTTTACGTAGTGCTTCCCACACACCGGACAGGGATGGTTCGCAGTCCTCCGCTTCGCTATATAAGGATCAGTAGGTTTAGCTTGCGCAGGGTATGGTGACGTCGCAGGGGGACCTACGAGTCACCAGGAAGTGGATGGGTTAGTGGGTTAGGGGGAGAAAAAGAAAATATACAGGTTAGTCTATGTTAGTTGATACGACGATATCGTCGCAGAATTAACACTAGAAGCCATTGGGGATGGCAATATTGGCATTGCAAAAGATTTTGGGGGCAAACTTTAATGGTTTTTGTTTGATGATATTGGTGGAGAATTCGAAACAATTGCCTTCCCCATTAGCGTTAATAAATTCAACAAACGCATGACGACAGAAAACGAGGAAAATGTAGCTATTAGAAACATAAACAAAACATGTTATGATAACAGAACGCCATCCGAAGAATCTGTAGCGTGAAACAAGAAATGTTTGCAAAACACAGTACCCTTCTAAGTAATAACAGCAGATCCTCCGTTCGGCTTCTGACTTATACTAAATTACTATTAATATTGTTTTATGGAAACGATACTGTTTTGTGCGTTCGGTTTTTCAACCAACACCCCTTCTGGCTTCTCGCCAGCTGGAAGCTTTTAAATCAATAAATGTTTTATTGCAAAATATTTACACAACCAGAACGTTGTTGTCAGAGTTTAACGTTAGCCAAACTTCCAGTGACGACACTTAAAACTATTAAACTCATCTGTTCCGCGTTCAGAACTACTTAAATCAATATTCAAAATTTTAAACATTGAACTGAACATCGCTCGGAACAGATGTGTTCTTAAAAACTAAACTTAGTGTAACACTGGCTGAATCCAAAAAAGTTTCCTTTTTCGAGTCCGAATGCAAAATCGAACGTCCGTTCGGAAACTTACTCGCGACGCCAGAGGCGTTTGGGTCCTTGTGTGTGTTCTTCATATGTTCTACGAGTGCTTCGCCACCGAATACTACTTTGTGGCATATGGGGCATGGGGTGGCTGTGGCCCCTCCGATCATGAGGGCCGCATGTTGCTGCAAAACACCAAGGTGCAGCTGAAGTTCCTGCGGCGCCGCGTAGTTAAAAAATTAGCACACATCCATAAAAACACATGTCAAAGGGAATTTAGAAAGTAAATGTACGCCGAAAGTGAATTTTGACGGTTGGCCGAAAATATATTTTTGAAAATAAAAAATAACGATCGAAATGTGAATTTTTGTAAAGAAACGTAAAGAACTAAAGCATTTCATATAGTCTTATTTGAATTAAAACATACATAAATTATCATTTAAAAAAACTATACCATAAGTTTAATATGATGTTGCATGGAAAAAATAACTATCTGTACCTACATAGCAATAGCAACTCTTTAAATCATTAAAAAAAAAACCTTTAAAATCGTGGACAAGCTGGCCACACATAAAATAATATTATTTTTTAGTATCATTATAATAGTGGTGACATTTTTTTTTAACTAATCACATTTAGAACTATAGCGATTACCATTATTATTTACACTGGCCACAAACAGTGTGATGTTTTGCTTTAATAATCAGTTCCATTCAAATTTTTGCTGTTTTTACTATTAGCTTTGTAATATTTATCAGTTCAGAACTGTTACTTCTGTTATTTCGACAACCAATTTCAACTTTGCAACTATAATCTTCATTACTAACTTGTTTATGAAAGCTTTGCTAGTGTCAATTGCCAATTTACAACAGTACATTGGGAGTTTAAAAAGCATGCTTTGGAAACCCGTGTTTCAGGAATCATGATGTCCCGATCCCGAATAGCTGTAAGTACACTAGAAGCACGCGTCGATATGTGAAGCAAGTTTAGTTCTTGAAACGCGCAGAGTCAAAGCACGTGCTTTGAAACGCGTAACATATATCAAAATTCATACTGTCTAACGCGCGGACACTCAATCTCATTCGCAATTTTTTTCTTCCCTCGTCCTATGCCATTTGATAGAAAGAGGTAAAAGCGATTCTGTGTCTTGCATTAGACAAAGAACTCAAGTCTCATTGTAATCTTACTAATCTTCCAATGAAAGTTCATCAATATTAAACGTACACTTAACAACTGTCAATGTTAACTTTGCAATTGTCAAAAGTCCAATTGTCAATCTCACCTTAGCCGTGTGAGTGCGGAGACTGCTCTCAGTGGCAAAACCTTTGCCACAAATGTTACAGTGGAAAGGCCGGTTCTTCGCCCGCTCCACCTGGGCGTCGTGGTTCCTCAGATGCTGTTGGAGATTCGAGAGCTGGATGAAGGCGCGTCCGCACTCTGGGAGGTGGCATTTGTAGGGGCGTTCACCTGGAAATACGGTTGAGGTTAGTTGGGTTTGTTAGCAAGAGACAAAGGAGACAACTGCTGGTGCGATTGTTGCACTCTAATGAGGGTTTTCTGGAGTGTGTAATGATCGATATAACATTTGATATAATCTTCTTTTCATATAACAACATTTGATATATTTTCAAATGGTATAATCACTCATTTGATATAAATAACGTTTGGTATAATTTTAAAATATATAATTTTATATGGTATAACGTTATTATATATTTTGTTGTTACATCTCGTGAGACGCAACCATTTGGTTTGTGTAGGGGGAAGCAGTTCTAACCTAACCTAACCTACTTTTCTGGCATTAAATACAACCATTATTATATAACCATCATTATATCTTATGAACGTTATATGAAAAGTTGATTATATCAAATGATAATATATTAAGCGTTGTTATAAGATTCAATAATTATATCAAATGAGCGTTATATCAACTGAAGTTATATCAAAAGTTTTTAAAGCGATCGTTGCGCACCCGGTTTTCTGTTTTCTGGCGGAGATTCAGAGTTTTCTACTAGATGGCGTTATAGGTGATACTTTTGGTACTTTTGCGGATCTCTTCATTCCTGATCCAATCACGCAGGGAAACTCCGAACAACGTTCGCTCCATCACTTTTTGACTTATAGTAATAGTGATAATAATAATAGTAAAATTAATAATAAACAAAAACAGTCCAACATTTGACCAAACTTTCGGCACTATCTTGTCTTAAACATATGGTGAGAAAGCATCTGCGATAACATGATATATCCGTACCTATGTATATGTAAAGTGCTAAAGTTTTAACTGGTACATACAATGTGTTCGCAATTGCAATATGTTCGCCAAATTTAACGTGAACGGGATGTGGATTAAAATAATTTGTATGTTAACTTTTTACTGCCTACAGTGAAGCAGGTGTTAAGTATAAAGCTTTGTAATTTATTAACATAGCCCGGACGACGGGAGCTAAAATGCACTTTTCACTAGTGCTCAATTAAATATCGACTATTATCGACTATTCTATTCTTAAAAACCACTTTTGTTGTATGGGAGCCCCCCTAAATATTTATTTTATTCTGGTTTTTAGTATTTGTTGTTATAGCGGTAACCAAAATATTCATCTGTGAAAATTTCAACTGTCTAGCTATCACGGTTCATGCGATACAGCCTGGTGATGGACGGACGGACAAACAGACGGACAGACGGATGGACAGCGAAGTCTCAGTAATAGGGTCCCGTTTTTACCCTTTGAGTACGGAACCCTAAAAAATATGAATATGATGATGAATCACTATTTCCCTTGGTCATGTCCATAACTCGAGAACGACTTTACCGATACCATTCATATTTTTAAAGTTTATTAATACATTGAAGAAGGTTCGTACGGGAAAACAATCCCACGGGATAAATAATAAAAGGGATATAATGATAGATTAAGGGGCTGTTTCACCACCCATTGATTAATTTTAACTGACGGATAAATATGATGCCGTCTCCGTCTATTCGAACAAAACAAACAGAGACGGCGTCACATTTATCCGTCAAATAAATTTGATCAATGGATGGTGAAACAGGGGCTCAAAGTAACCTTGTATCAAAGTAGTTATATCCTCCTAAGTCCTGGCATACTTTATAAAGCATGTTTGTTATCGAACTCCTCCGAAACGGCTTGACCGATTTTTATGAAACTTTTTTCTCTGTATTTGATAGGTCTGAGAATAGGTCGTAGGCTATTTTTATACCCATTGGTGATATATGGCAAAACAACGTTTGCGGGATCAGTTAGTAGGTTGGTATCTTATAAGACAATGATCTTCCGATTCGTTAGCAGATAAAGCGCTCATTTGAAGGAGACATTGTTAATATAACAATGTTAATATAAACTGAACCAAAAAATGTGATCTTTTCTGACGACTACCCCAACTCCCCAACCACCCTCTTCCGGATTTTTTGAAAACTATTTGTTTGTGAAGTATGGTGGTTAATTTCTATACAAATATGTTCATTTATCAGGTGTAAATATGTAGTAGGTATAAAAATAGTAGTTATGAAATAGAAATAATTTATTTTCTAGAATACGGTTAGAAACAGATTTTATAATTACATAAGATGTTTGGGACACGAGAGTTTTATAATATGTTAGATAGTTTTCAAAATTATGTTTTGATTTTGTTTGTTATGGTCACAGTGTCATGGGACGAACTTTTTTTACGCATTAAAAAACACGCTGTGCCTGTTGAAACTTTCAGCTTCAGCCTTGTATTGTAAAAAAAAAAAACATTTTTTTTGTCGGGCATCCCCGACGCGTTCCCGCCCAAAAAACAAAACACGACCGCGCGCCGTTGGGCCCGTTTGAAATTCGAAATGACGCAACCGGCCAGCGACCCGGCCGAGTTCGAATAACCCAAATCAAACACCGACCTAACCCAACGTACGACGCCATTTTTAAAAAATAAGACCATAATAAAACCGACGCATACTTTTAGCCTGTACCGGCAAGCAAATGCATAGGTCATTGACTGCACACAGCCGCGCGGCGCACACAAAAGCAAAGTTTTATAATGTGTACACGTCGATATAGGGTATCTTTTAGTCCTGAAGCTGTGTTGGTGATTTTGCATGTTAGAGAAGAATGTACGCATACATTGCGCGTGCACGGAAAGATATTGTAGAATTATTTCCTAGATGCGGCTGGATAGATATATGATGGTAGGCCTGACACGGCAAAATGGTTAGAAATATGGTATGTTGCCTTTTGTATACTAATCGGCTCTAACGGTCCAATTGCTATATTTATAGCCACTAAATTTTATAACAGACTCGGCTTTATTAGGTCGGTTTTGCAGATAAAAGTACGTAAAATATTGCGTTACTTGAGTACTTTTATTAGGTACTTTATGGTAGCGTAGTGATTAAGGGTTTATTGGTTCTAAATGGATTAGAAAGTATGGATAATGAGATCGTTTTACAATAACGAGTTGCGGCGTGATTAATTTGATTAATGAAAGCTTTGATTAAATGTTATGAAGTACTGTAATTTTGGTTTTTCACTGCATTTTTTTAGCCTTTTAAAACACTGGACTTGATTGCGTCAAATATAAATACTAGTAAACAAACATAATTGAATAAAAAACAATATTTTGCTTGATTAATCATTTTAATCATAACTTATTTTTGAGGCTTAACGTCGCTATTAAAACTAAAAACGATTAATGAGCTCGTCTTTATCTTCTAATATATAAAAATCTCGTGTCACGGTGTTTGTTATCGAACTCCTCTGAGACGGCTTGACCGATCTTTATGAAACTTTTTTTCTGTACTCTGTAGGTCTGGCATCTCGTGTCACGGTGTTTGTTATCGAATTCCACTGAAACGGTTTGACCGATTTTTTTTTAATTTTTTCTCTATATTCGGTAGGTCTGAGAATAGGTCGTAGGCTAATTTTCTGCGCAGAAGGAGTCGCGGGCAACAACTAGTTTATTTAATAAAGTGAAATACGGATAAATCATAGTGTATACCTATTTAGTACCTATATTTTTGTTCCGCTCTTATTTTGCAATGTCTCGAGCATTGCCTACTTCAGTGAGTCATAACTCAGGTGTCCCATAATGTTGCCCCACAGTTTCACTCGTGTCTCTATTTTAATAAATATACAACAAAATTCCACTCCAAATTATCATCGATACAATTATATTTATAAAATTAAAAATCCGCAATCTTATTGAATGTCAGAAAAAAAAGTTGCAACTTCAAAAGTTTGTATACAGTATACCTACCTACAGTCATCAAAAATTCTTTGTCTCATCATTTCGAACTAGAAAAAAAACTTTTTAATTAGCTAAACGTCAAATCCAAAGCCATAAACAATTTTATATGAAGCCCGCCATTAAAGAAAAAGAAACAGGCAACCATAAATATAATTTTATCCAGCCTTCCGGGTTGGCTATACTTAAGAACTATCTATTGTGCCAGCTATTTTTCAACCTAAACAACCTACGCGTTCGAACCACCAGTGTAACTTGAACTTTTTGCGCCTTCACAACTCTTTATTGCTGTAGAATTACTACGTTCACATTAGAATAGCTTGGGGGTCAAGTTATGCCGGTCGTTGTTTATGGTTAGGTTATTTTTGTTATTTCTCTATGAATAAATGTAGGGAAGGGAAAGGCGTTCGCCTTAGCACAGTTAGGACGATGTACGATGGCCTAAAGGATGGTATCTTAGATTGTATGCTTAAGTATATATTTTTGTATACAGTTTAGAACATAGTGTTAAGAAAAGTGCATTTAAATGTTTATTCCTTTAGACATTCAAAATAAAGAAATTGGAGAGTGGTCTTATGATAAATGCTGTTTTACTGTACTTTTGCCAAAACTAAGACCAAGATAAAGCATATTTTGCAAAAAAAACACTATTGACCACTGATAAAATACGAAAACTACAACAGAAAATTTTGATATTCCGCCTCTCAATTAGTTTCGATAAGTTCACAATTTATTTCTTGCCAACAAAAGAAAAAAAGGTCTAGCTGATACTAAAAAAGTTGTAACTTCAAAAATTAGTATACAGAAAATCTTTGTCTACTAGTTTAAAAAAAAAATTTAACCCAAAAACCACAGACAAGATTGTTAATTAATGTAAACTCTGCGCATTCGTAGCTCCAGTCTAGCGTCGCCTACGCATTCGATTTACATACAAAAGTACTTCCTTGCAAGCTGCCTTTGCGCGTAGGCATAAAGCATTCTGACTAAAGCTTAGGTATTAGCACTAACTACACGAATATAAAAAAAAAATTAGTCATAAAAAATAATAGTCCAATTAAATTTTCAATAAAAACTGTACCTTTTTTTTAAATGACGAAATTTTGGGGTTTTCTTACTCAAAATCATAAAGAAAAAAGTGTCCTTAGGTTATTTTTTTGATTCATTTTTGTGACTTTTTTTTCACAGTACCTATTATAATGGCTCGTCACAAGTGACACAAAAAAATATATGGATAATTAAGGTTTTTTATCATCAAAATCAATTGCGCTCTTGATTCTGAGAAAGAAAATCCCAAAATTCCTCATTTAAAAAAAGGAAAAGGTTTTACTTTTTATTGAGAATGCCTAAATGTCAGAAAAATTAAAGGATGGCGCCATTTTCTTCGGAAATTGACACAATATTTTTGATCTTGTAGACTTTTTTGGTTCCTCTTTCTACTATTTATTTTATTTGGCCACAGGCCTCATCTCAGAATGAAGGGGCTTGGGCTACACCATTGAATTGCCTTGCCGGTGTGTGCAGGTTTTTACCAAAACTATTTTGTAGTCGGATGATAACTTTTTCTTCCAAACAATTATAAAATAGCATTCATCTCATAAAACTGTAGTATGGACAATGAGCGTAATGTTCATTACGTAGCTTTCGAATAAATGTTAATGATTTTCTACGTAGTAAATCTACACATTAAGTATGTGGTTGTTTAGTAGAATAGTAATGTATAATTTTAAAAACATAATTGGCGTTATAAAATGTAGGTATTTATGTATATTGGTGTATCGACAATGTAGGTACTAAAATATCGGTAACCTTACGTCACCAAAGCACAACTACTCTAAAACTGTCAATTGAAACACTGGCCACAAAAAAAACCGTTGAAAATTATTCTAAATTTGAAAAGAAATTACGTTCGGAATGCATCGCGCGTCGATTTTAAAACGACCGACGGCGGCGTGTAGCGAATTTATTTTTGAATTTGGAACGCAGACTTACGCGCCATTTTGACTTGTATGCAAATAAATCTCGCGTGTTTTCTCCATTTTAATATCGTGCATGTATCTAAAAAAAAAAGAAAAAAAAATTTTTTGGCGATTTGCTAACTAGGTAACATTATTAAAACTAGTGTAGTGTTGGAATTATTATAAGTAAAAAGTCAACTTCCTCTCAGTTCAACAAAACTAATTTACAGTGATTACATTACGGTCATGTGGACCAATAAATTACCTATCTGAAATTACGAAACACGCACAACCAACTAATAGTAAAAGGAAATAAACAAAATGGCCGCGTCGATACCTATCATAATTAATCCGTCCATAAATTACAGCATCGGACCGAAATTTAAATTATTAGGCAGAAAATGCGTGCACACATGGTAGTGCACTCGCCCCACCCCACTAGTGGGGGTGGGGTTGCCACCCTCGCCCGCACCCCAACTATTTTGGGGTGGCCAGTGGGCATGGAAAAAATATACACCTGCGCGCGACTGAATTTTGGTATTGACATTTTCAATGTATACCACCGCCATTTTGGATCGGCTATTTAATTGTGAAGTGTGCATAATATACTGTTATATGGTTGTATGTGTTCAACGTATTCTAGTAAAATAAAGAAAACATTTATACGTATGTGATAATGAAAAAACAAAATAAGGAAGAATAATAAATAAAAATGAGCGTGCGAAATAGCCCCAGATCAGCAAAGTTCCGGTCTTGCAAACGGCGCTGATCTTCCTTTGGGACCATCAGGTGGAATAAAAAAAAAAATTACCACCACCATCCATAAAATAAACTCTTGAACTAATAATCAGCTAAACGAATATATTATTTGGACATAAAAAAACATCGAAGAAAAAACTAGCTTTATCATAAGTATTTCTATACCCCTAAGCAGAGTAGTAAATGTCAAATTTATACACAAATCATTCTACGTCAATTCCTTAACTTTAACCTTTGAAACCGACAAAGAACCCGATCAATGCCAAATCAAATTAAATTAAAAAAAAAACAACGCTCTAAACTTGTTTAAAACAATCCAGCCCACGTTGAAACATTTAACGAAAGCCCCGTTTTTTTTCTCTCCGGAGATTTTTTTTTTAATTTTCACCACCGCTATCTCGGCAATGCTTCAGTGGTCAAATAAAAACTTGAGGAGTTCAAGAACAGAGAAAGATACGGAGACTTGGTGTAACAGTTTTTTTTTTTAATTTATAATGAATATTTACTGGTATAATAAAATGTAAAGTTTGTTTGTTTGAACGCGTTAATCTCTGGAACTATTAGGATTTGAATAAAATTTGTTGAGGTTTTTATTACTTAGTTTTACTGATATTAAATATGGAAAATAAGGTGTACTTACATCATTCATAATTTTATAGCGTAATTACAGAAGTACATATGTATAAATTGGGCCAAATAAGAAATTACTATGCAAGGTTAGTAAGATTTGTTCAAGTTTATAAACAGATATACTAACTTATCTACTACGGGAACCACTGTATAATATAATTTAATTATGTATAGATTTTTTAACCTTTTATTTATTTTGCAGAAAAATAAATTACCGCATTCCTAATTATAATGTGAGATGTGTTTAATACTAGCTTAAAATTGTTGTAATTGTTGATTCAGGTTTTATTTCTGCGAACCAAATTTCCTAAAATCATATTAATCAGAACTATGTAAAATAATAAAAAGTATAACAATATTAATAAATAAATTAAAGTCATTTAGAGCCACAACTAAAAAAATACAATTAACATAACAGAGACAAAAACCATACAAGAACAAAAACCAGGAAAGTACGTTACAAATATGTGTGTGGCAATATTAATATTAGAATATAATATTATTATAAATATTGTATTAGTGTGTCGACTCCACAGATTTCGGCAAGCAGTCAAGTTAAGAAAGATAGCCAGCCAACTTCTGAAAAGGGTACAACGTTTCAAGAAGATTCCGGGGAAAAGCGAATAAAAAATAAAACGGTTTTGCACGAGAAAAATGCAAAAAGAACAAGGCTCGAGTTCTCTTGGCAAGTTTTCCTAAAGTTCGGTACGTCTGGGAGGGTTGCTACTGGCATTGTTTTAAGTTGTTTTAAGTTTTATTGTAATGCATCTGCTTGGTAATAAAGAGTAATAATATTTGTAGCTGTTGTAGCTCATAGAACTAATACTAAGAAGAAGGAGATAGAAATATCATCGTGTGTATTTCTTCCATAATAGACGTCGCCATTTTCAAGTGTCTCCCGCTGTCAATAAGCACATGTTTTTTCATCATATAATTTAGTAGGTATGAAATGTAATTCTTTTTGAATCACCTACACTATAATAAACTATTTTTTGAGCAATTAGCTTGATTAATAGGGCTTTTTAGGTCTTTTGTTACTCGTTTTGTGTTCACATCATAGACTCTAGAATCTGAAGAGCGTTTTTTTTTAGTTTTAAACTTGATACAGAGTACACATTGTTATTTACAAGTTTTGTTTGTAGTCGCGCTAAGTTATTAGGAATTCATTAACCAAGTTCCTTTGTGCTTGTGATCAAGAAATAAAATATACGCATAAATTTGCTGATAACGCATTTTTACACTTCAGATTTGCCTGTAGTATACTTACATAGGAAACATGTCCAGACAGCAAAGTAACTTCGTGATTTAAAATATATAATTTAATGAAGTACTAGCCCAGACGATTTCAGCGACAACCCTAGAGTAAACTAAGATCGTGTGAACAGTAAGAGGTTGGCATCACTCGAACATTATTTTTATTCATCCCTCTCTAGTTTAACTTTTAAAACGTGTCGCATCTCTAGCTTCTAAATTTAAAAATTCAAACTGCAGCCCGCTGAATTGGGAATTCAGGATTGGAATGAACTTTTACAATGTTGCCGTTAGTTTTTGAATAAAGTTTTATCGTTCGTTTTAAATTATAATTGGGGATTTTAAATTTGGCAGCTTTGTTTTTATTTTAGTTGGAATATGTTTTTATACTGGCTGACTATAATATGAGCTTTAAATACCATTACGGTGGTTTTATAAAGAAATCGAAACTAATTTGACTAAGTATTTAGGGATAGACAAAGTTTGGAGGCCATTCGGCCTTAGCAGAAAGCCTTATTAATAAAAATGTCTGTCCAAAATAATAATCTTCTTTATTTCTAAAACTGGATCGTTGACAATAAAAGAAACTGTTATACTGTAATACAATACTCATTTATAAAATAATTCAATAGCTACCCTTGGACTATTTTTTGTTTCTATTATTTCAACCCTTTGATTACCTGGCTTTGTTTTTTTTTTAGTCCGATGGGTCCGGTACGTCAATCTATATTATCATGATTATTTTTATCATTTATACGATTAGTTGATTTTTTTAACTGCTTAGATGTAGTATAAATAGTTATTAAGATATTACTTTTCTGGCCTCCTATAGTTTTTAAATCTACTTGTAATTAAATAATTGTAATCTAGTTAGTAAAGTTCCCGGGTTGATAAAAGAAAGAATTTATTTATTAAGGGGAAATTACCAAGGCAAAAGGAAACAACCACATCATTTTCCACGAAACTCCTCATACAAGTTCGCTATCCATATTCAAGCAATGACGACCACGACTCAATAGCAACTCAGAAGAAGAGGAAGAGGCCAGTACTAAAAATAATAGTTTAAAAAACTAAAAAACACTCATTGTCATCGGTCCTTGATAAAATAAAAAAATAAAATAAATAAATATCACGGGACAATTCACACCAATTGACCTAGTCCCAAAGTAAGCTAGGCAAGCTTGTGTTATGGGTACTAGGCAACGGATAAACATACTTATATAGATGATACATACTTAAATACATATTAAACACCCAAGACCCGAGAACAAACATTCGTATTTTTCATACAAATATCTGCCCCGACACGGGAATCGAACCCGGGACCTCAAGCTTCGTAGTCAGGTTCTCTAACCACTAGGCCATCTGGTCGTCAAACGTGCGTGGTGATAAGCGTGCCAAATTTCGAGTTAATCCGACGTTTTCAAGGGGGTCAAAATCATGTTCAAAGTTTCCGTTACATACTGACATACGTATGAAGCTTAGATTATTTATACACTAGATAGAGTTAAGGCTGCATGAAAACGTCCCGAAAAATATAAGCCAACAATTGGCTTATATGTCATTTGGCCCCCTTCAGTTTGAATGACGTAACGCGATCGTAAGATGAAGCTGTCAAATGGATTTGTGGACGTTTTGTATCGCAATGTTTGCTACTGACACTCCATCTAGTGTATAAATAATCTAAGGTATGAAGCTAATAAAAGCGTGTTAATAGGACTACTTTTATAACCCTAAGATCTAAGTATTTATATAAAGCCTTCTACGCTTTCGTTTCAATTTATCTTATGATGATGAATGAGTCATCATCCCAGCCTATATGCGACCCACTGCAGTTCACAGGTCTCCTCTCAGAAACAGAACGAGAGGGCTTGGGCCGTAGTTGTCACGGGCCCAGTGCGGATTGGGAACTTCACACACACTTCACTTCACTTTTTCTTCTCAGGTGTATACAGGCTTCCTCATTATGTTTTCCTTCAGCGTAAAGCTCATCGTAAATTAAAAATGTAATTTCGCACAAAAATTCCGAAAAACTCAGAGGTGCGAGTTCGGACTCGAACCCACGTCCCACGGTCCTCTGCTTGAGAGTCCATAGGTCACCACGGCTTTTTAATGAATGAGTTATCCAGAGCATGAAATTAACCGTCAACCAAATTTCGTGAAAACTAGTCCGGTACAAAAAGAACGACCAACAAATTTGTTTCGTTACGTCAAAAAGCATTTCGTCTATGATAATCTTTTAGCCACACGGATAAGTTGAAAGTCTACGTCAGTCGTCAATTCAAAAAAATCGGCGTGTGGCATTCATTGTCTATGCTATGCATCCCTTCCGTAAACAAAAACCGTACAAAAGGTCACCCTTTCAAAATGCAAACTCCAAAAATTGCGATGGACAATGACCCAAAGCAGCTGTCCACGGGACGGCCGAAATAATGTATTATTATTACACTATTATTATGCAAATTTCAAATATATGCTATTATTTTCACAGGTACATCTCCTAACCCTATGTTTGCACGTTTTTTTGACCGACGTGACCAATTTGAATTATTACACATCAGCGGTTTTTATTTGGGGTGAGGAATATAAATTGTCTTGTATGCTTCACTGGTGTGGTGTGGTTTTTAAGTTTATTATTATCCATTCAAAGAAAAATGCCCAGTACGAGAAATTTAGCTAATTAATACTTATTTTTGATCCTGAGATCACGCGGTCGTTAAACCCTTTGTACAGTTAAGAAAAACCTGGCTGAACAAAGAAAACCTTCGCCTTATAGATGTTTAAAAAACTCGATCCATAGACAAACGAGCAATTTAGCGCGATTCCCGCCAAAATTATTCATCCAATTAAAATGCACCGCGTCATCCTAACCTCTTACACATTCGATTGTTCCAAAATTGAATTTTAATTACCGATTCTTTGCTCACAATGGAGGCCGTCTTCAAAAAATCGTGGAGTTTTCCTTCAAAATGGATTCGATTGAAAAGCTCGAAGTAATTATCTCGAGTATCTTTTGAGTTTAAATTAAGTGAAAAAACTTGAGTCGTTTTTAGCGGAGGTTAGGGAATAGCGAGGTTATATAATGGATTGGAATAAAGGCACCTGGGGTGCGAATTCAAGAGCCGAATATTTTTGTCATCATTATAATATATCTGTACTTATTAGAATTTGCTGTGACGTAGGCGGACACCATATCAGTGAATAGCTAAAATACAGTATCAAAATAGTCTATTTTACATGGTTGCTAATAGCTCTAGCTATTGTTTATGTAAGGTAATTTAGGCCAGCTTGCGCAGACCTGGGTTAGCTACTTAACTCCGAGTTAACTGATAACCCAGGGTTAACAAGTGTCAAAATGTATGGAACTGTCATTCTTAACCCAGGGTTACTGATTTAATTTTTAACCCTGAACTGTGCAAGTGGCCCTTAGTGCCATAAATGCAATATAAGAAGTAAAATCAGTTTGTGCAATAACTATCGTATTTTTTCCCCAAATGATCAAGCAATTTCATCTTTTTCTCAAGAATGTATTTTCATGCGATAAACAATTCAAATGCCGACGCCATTGAAATTGCCATGATAAAACCGTTCAAAAACAAAATCGATTTAAAAATAGAACTTCAACTCTCATTAACCTATAAGTTCCAAATACAAAATGTACAGAATCGAACCCACATGTAGCTAAAACCAGTTTGCCAGTACCTTACCGTTACTCCATTGCAACATTTACTAAGCTTACCCTCACAACCTCGTATCTAAACCCACAACTTTAAGGCATCAACTTTATTTAGCAGCACCTAAAGTCGGTTTGACAATGGCATTTTGTTTGTGATACGAGTATTGGGAAGCGAGTAGGATATTTGATGCCTATAATAACGTAATAGTGCACTTATCCGAGAGCCTTTATGTGCTGTATTTTAACTGTTAACATGGGAAGAGAAATTGTTCAAATTGGCTGTATATGAAATAAATAATGTTTCACTAAAATTCTGGTTTCTTGAATGCTTTGATGTTCACGGCAAATTTCAAACAGCAGGTTTAACGACATTAAGTTAAAAATAATGACTTTTAACATCATCCCACAGTGTCTGTTTAAGAATGAATTGAAACAATTACTTCGCTCAACCGCGATCTTAAGATGGTTACGTTCATGCAAGAAATGCGTGTTCATGGTGTTCCTCCACCTCCACACTGTACGAACACTCACAAATCACACAAACCCAACTATAACCGCCATCAAACTACACTGACTGTATTATGTCGTCTATTTCTAATTTCAGTGCTCAGAATAGTGTTAAGTTCCAATTTCGATATAACCGAGGTAAATATACTTTAGAAGGCAAATTTATTTAAGATTTTTGCAAATGTACCTACTTTATAAAACAGTGTTTTGTAAGAAAGTCACTTAATTGGTATCATTTTTTCTATAAACTTTTGCTCCATTTTTTTTGCAGAAACATTTTGTAAAAATTGCCCCATTTATTGGTAAAAAACTCAAGTAAACATAAAACAAAAGACTGCAAATTTGCACGTCACAACAATATCAGCAATGTCGGAATACATTTCTATTGTCTATTTAAAGCTGTAATTAAATTTAAAAAATTGAAAGCAACACGCTGCATTCTTTGTTGCTAATTAAAGAAACGGCTTCGGCTGAATGAAAGAACGCTTAAGTAGCAAGTTAGTTAAAAAAAAACAAAAGGACGCAACGGGGATTTAAAAGAAAGAGCGAGTTTTCGTGTTGTTTGTGGTATTCCATTTTTGAATTATTCCCGTAGTGTCGCTTTTGTTTCTTTTTTGTTTTAAGCCAGTAATGTATTTATAATTACTTTAGCTCCGTAGCGATTTTTATTTTAAAATGTTCCGCTTCGCATCTGTTGTGTTCAGATGTTACCGAAAATCTCGGTAAAAAATCGGTAGAGTTATTGATGGGCGAGTTCCGGTTTTTTAAGTTTTAAGACTTTATGGCCGGATTGTTACCACCTGTTTTCTACCGGTTTCTGGATGTTCGATTTTTGGAATCGATTTTTTATCACCGTGTAATTTTAAATGATTATGGTATGAAGTCTATGGTCATGTTGCTTTAACGTTTGATGTTTGATAGCGTTATTAGGGTGTTCTTTATTTTTATTTGCCCAGTGGTGGGTCGATTGTGGACAAAAAGTGAAACTGTTTTTAATCATTTGTAGTGTGATTAAATATTAATCATTGATGGTTTGTAAATTAATTACTTTATGTAACCTAGTTTATATTTCCTGTTCTTCCTTAACTGTCATCAAATTTATGTAATGTTTTATTTAATTAATTTAGTATGTACCTAGTTTCGTGTAAAATTTATTCCATCATAATAATATTTCGATACTCTCTGCACTGCACTCTAGTAATCATAGTTTCGGAGATAGGATCACGAAGAATTTAAAAGAATATAAATCCCGTTTATTCCCTATCCCGTGGGAATTTCAACAAATCCATCCTTATTAGGTAACCTACATACCTTCATCATGAAGGCAATATCTGTGAAATATTTCAGAATTCTAGGGCCAAGTCAGTGAGTGAGTTAGTCAGTGAGTCAATCATAATTTTCTTTTTTTATAATGTATAAATAATATTAAATTTTGATTTGGCTGGTTAGTAATATTTTTCAATGTCTATTCACCATTTACAAATTATCGTGTAATATTATTAAAAAATTTGTAAATTTTAGGTATAATCTGGGCCTGATTTTTGCGCACCGGCATTCTGCTACCAATCTGTAGAAAACAAACTAAAAACTTCTATGCAAGTGAAAGAAAGATGCCACTCACTAAACGTTTCTTTTTCTCAAGTAGGGGAGACCGAGGACAGTTGACACAGAGGAGAGTAGACACAACGTCGATTTTTTAGAACTTATTAACTGCTAGCGAGCTCGCAATAGCGCGTGTTTGATAGCTCGAGACTTGAACTAAAAAACGCGCGCTATTGCGAGTTCTCTAGCAGTTAATAAGTTCTAAAAAATCGACGTTGTTTCTACTCTCCTCTGTGTCAACTGTCCTCGGTCTCCCCTACCTATGTCATTACGAAGAAGGAAACGTGTTTTTCGCCGCCATATTGTTTCTATTCTCTATGCTCCGCTAATTGTGATGTAAAGCGCCATCTTTGTTTTACAAATGGCGACCTCGATTTGCAATACGGCTAAGGTTTTTGTTGGAAAAAGTTTATGAAATGACATTTGCATTTGACTAATGAAAACTAATGTGCGTGGAGAAAATATTTATTCAGAATATGAATGTGATCACGATTCTAAACCGCAATGGGTTAAGATATTATTTACTAATGGTATTTTCTTGTTTAAATTGTTTCGCGGTATTTTACGAAGCGGGAATTTTCGTAATTTCCTGGGATAAAAATAGCATGTTTAATCAGGGAGAATTCGCACAATTGGGATGTCCCAATTTTTGGCAACGTATAATAAATAGAAAACCGTTTGGAGAAATAGGCTTTGTGAAGCGTTTTCAGAAATCAGATTCCAAAAATATGATAATCTGAATTAAATAAAGAAAATTTAAGTAATGACCTTCATTTGACCCCTGCAGTGAATCGTCACAAAGGCAGATATAAAGCAGGTCTACACTCTAAAGCAAATTGACAGTTTGAAATGTTGCTGTCCTGCTTATAATAGCAAAGAGTGACAAAGACAGAACTTTAATCACATGATGCACACCTGGCTTTAAACAGTTGTCATTTATCATAAAGTCCGAAATGTATACAATACTCGCAATGTATTTTTACAAATTTAATTATTAAATTACTACGTTACAAGTAAATATGAAATAATTTAAATATCAGATTTTAATAAAAAATATCTATTTATTATCACACCATTAAACAAACAGGAATAATCGAAGCTAAAAGAAGAGAAATAAATAAAACTATTTTGTCATGGTTCATTTAGGACCCTAAGCCGTGCTTGTAATATTGACAGTGACAAGACAAATCAGGGGCACTACTACAAAATTCGAAGTTCGTATCGTATCATCCCTCTCACTCTCGTGTCAAGTCATATTAGCGTGAGCGGGACGGCATGAAACGAAGTTCGAATTATGCACTTCGTAGTAGGGTCTCAGTAGTGCCGTGGTAGTGCCACAGATTATGTTATGTACGACTTGAATTTTTCTAGGCTATGGAACGTGGCTCTCTCACTGTGACGTCATCCAACGTATTTCTAAAAAAAAATATAAAAAAATTAAATACTCAACCAAATTCAAAATCGATGAAAATGGTGTCTTAAAATATCCTATTCTTTCCAAAAAAAATATAAAAACTAGAGGTTATTTTTTTTGGTGCATCCCAATTGCGAAGAAATTCAATGTTGTGTGTGAAGTTCCCAATCCGCACTGCGTACGTAGGTATTTACGTGGGAACTACAACCTAAGCCATTCTGAGAGGAGGCTTGTGCCCTACCTACAGTGGGACGAATCTGGGCTGGGGTAATGAAGAGGTCAATCCGGAATAGTGTCGCTTTTTCCTAGTCATAATTGGCATCGAAATTTTTTAAACAAAAATATTTCTCATATCATAGTAAAAGAATTTTTAGAACCAGTTCAGTTTTACTACATATGTACATACAATCAGACACATAAACTGAAGATCTCAGTTTAATTCTTGCAGGTTTCTAACATGTAGGTATTTTAATTCATTACGTCAACAAGAAGCTAAACAATTAAAAAAGTAAGAAAACAATACTTGACAAATACAATAAAATAACCCTTCGACTGCTCCCAAACTTAACCCCAAACAGCATATGCTGCAGCGAAACAAAAACAAAAGGTCACAATTAATATCTACCATTAATTATATTCTTTGTAAAAGTAATAAAAGCTAATTGGCGACGCGAGTTTTTATTCCTTTGACGCATCGTCGGGTTTTCGCTCTTTGTTTTTTCTTTGATTAACACATTTTTTTGTTTCATTCACACTTTGTTGGAGAGTTGATTTAATTAACGTCAAGTTTTAACGTGAGTAAATCAATTACTGTCATTTTTAAAATCACTTACAATAGTAACAAACTGCACAGTGGTCACTTGCAAAATTAGAGGACAAAAAGTCACCTCAATAAAAGTTACGCTTCTTTTTATGGGTACGAGCCCAGTGGTCCCGCCGAAATTTATTCAGGACAAAAAATTATAAGACAATTAAGAAGAAAGCACAGTAAGCCTGATTTAATAAGCAATTGCGCCTAAAAAAGAAAATGTCCCCCAATATAATTTCCTAATCGGCGGGCCGAACGTCCTGTTCCGCAAAAAACTCAAATACGACCTTCAGAGCGTCTTGTCTGAAATAGAAATGTGTGGATACGACCTTTTTTAATTTTATTCGCTTTTTAAATTTTTAAATGACAAAAAATATTGTACCTAGAGTTATTAAGATATAATTATTTGCCAGATTCTGCTCAATAGAGTTTTTACGAACCGATGGTAGTTCTTAGACTCATAAGTGCTGTTATAGCCTAAATTCAATACAGATATTTTGACTTTACTTTGATTCGTGTAAGCTGAAAACAGATATGATTTGCGAGTGTAATTTAATAAACTTCTTTGCTTTGATAAAATATTTTTGAAGTGACTGTTAAATCCATCTATTTTTTTTTTTATGTTTGAGAGGCCAGACAAACGAACTAGTGGGTCACCTGATGTTAAATGATCACCACTGTCCATAGACACCCGCAGCGCTTTAAGCGTTGCCAGTGCGTTGTCATCCCTAAGGAAAAAGGAGAGGGAATAGGGGAGGGGAAGAGGTATTGAGCCCCCGGCGCTCTCACTGACCGTACGAAACGCAGCAGGGACTACTGCTGCTTCACGCCGGTGTTCTGTAAGAGGGTGCTATCAATTTAAAAACACCATAACTTCAAGAAAAGATGCTCCTATCGTTTCGTCATGGAAAAGAAGTATTGCAACAGTGAACACGTGCATCTCTACATCGAGAAGTGATCAAAATGACTCATAAAGGATAAATAAAAACAAAATTGCCGGCGTATCCACACAGCGCCCGGACGTGATGTCAATATTTACCCCGCCAAAAGAAGGCGGCAAAAAATAAATTAGGCAAAAGCTCATTTTGCCCGAAAACTCACGACATCTGCGGCCTGGGGCGAGGGGGGCGATTTCTTTCCCATTACTATTTGAGTGGTCGAGGTGCGATTGCCAAAATGGCGGGCTTATGGGGTGTGATGTGAAGTGGTGGAAAAAATGTAAGTCGATTTGAGTGATGGAATTTTTGCAAGATTGTGATAAGTTTTTAGCCCTATTAATTTATTATGCTACTCTATAATAAATCTATACTATTTATCAATTCATTATCATTTTATTAATTTATTTCTGTATAGGTAAGTGGTTCATATAGTATATTTGTGTATCGTTCCGTGAGTCACAGACGGTTCTGACAGAAAATCAACGCTATTTTTTTTCATTGGTGTGAAATTGTGTGTACTTTCTTGTATAGGTATGTGTGTCTTGTAAAAGTGAATAAACGTCTTCTGTCTTTCTTTCTAGTAAGATTTTTACTAGGTGTTTTATTGATTGCAAAATAGTGGATTGGGAACTTCACACACACCATTGAAAGTCTTCGCAGGTGTATGCAGGTTTCCTCAGGATGTTTTCCTTCACTGTAAAGCTCATGGTAAATTACAAATGTAATTTCGCACATAAATCCGCACTGGGCCCGCGTTGGAACTACCGCCCAAGCCCTTTCATTCTAAGAGGAGACCTGTGGCCTGCAGTTGGACGTATATAGGCTGGGATGATGATGATGATTGTTTTGTCGAGATTGACGAATATTTTGTATAAAAAACACGATTATATACATACATATTTTGTGTTAAAAATAGATAGAAAAAGAAATATATTTTCAGTTCTTAAGATATTATTAAAATCTTAACTTTGATATAATAAAGGGGAGATAATTGAAAGACAACTTTCTTTTCTAAAAAAGCAAGGGTTGACCTTTGGTTTATTTTGAATTTAAAATTTGAACGCGACTCTCGTTATTGGCTTCATTAAAAATAACAACGATTTTGTCCCTTAATATAATGCTTGTCTAACATCAGAGTTATATTATTAGTAACTGGTTTTTTGCAGAAGACTTTAGTATCATATTACCACACACGACTTTTTATGTTGTCAGAAAACTGAGGTACGTACGAGACAAGGGAAGATTAAATCACTGGTAGAACTGATGATAGAGTCAAAAATTTAGGGAAATGATGATGAGATGATAAAGGGAGATCAAAGATCTTACTTACCTCGACTCCTAACTAGCCTATAAATATAGTATGTATGTACATACTAATAGTATGTATGTTCATAGGAAAGCTAGACTGCCAGTAAACAATAAACTTCAACTGCACCAGATATTTTTAATACAATCACAACAAGCAACTTCGATTGTGAACTGAGTTTCAACTTTTTTACCCCTACACCTTTCAGTTGAATTTACCTCGATTTTATTGTTTCATTCAACAATATCCCAAGAAATAGTGCGATCAAAGTTTAACCCTAGATTTATCGAGATGATAATTGAACTAGTAATTCATTACGAAGTAAGTAAAGAAAGCCCTTTAATTGTTTATAAGCATAACTCAATAATAAGCGTATGTTACCGTCCTACACAGAAATGACAACATGTTTGGTTAACTGCGTCACAAAACTGACAGTTAAAAGTGGGACACTTTTTTTATTGCTTAAATCGATAGTGCTTGTGATTCTGAGTAGAAATAACCCAAAATTTGTTAAATTTTATAAAAAAGTACAGGGTATACTTTTTTCTGAAAATACCCAAAAGTATCTATGTAGTAAGGTGACCATAAGAGGGTTTATACCTGCTGAGCTGGCAACGTTGCATTTTTGTTAGTTTATCTCGATTATTCCATAAAAATTGAATGAAAATTAAAAATGTTTTGAATACAAATTGTTCTAATATATAAGTTGAACAATTTGTATTCAAAACATTTTTAATATTCATTCAATTTTTATGGAATAATCGAGAAAAACTAACAAAAATGCAACGTTGCCAGCTCAGCAGGTATAAACCCTCTTAAGGCTGGCTCTTTCTTCGGTCAACGTATTGGCATTGTCATACAACGAGGAAACGTAGCCAGCATTTTTAGGCACCCTGCCTATGAGCAACAATCTGGGCGATATTTGTAAAATAGGTTTTTAGATTTAGCGTAAGTTAATTTACGCCTCTTTAGGGTTCCGTACCCAAAGGGTAAAAACGGGACCCTAGTATTTCGGTTGCCGCTATAACAACAAATAATAAAAAACAGAATAAAATTAATATTTAAAGGGGCTTCCATACAACAAACGCTTGAAATATTCACAGAATATTTAATTATATATTGACTTTAAAAATAAATCATTAAATTAAAATTAAAAAATATTTAAGTGGGGCTCCCATACAACAAACGTGATTTTTATAGATAATTGTACGGAACCCTTCGTGCGCGAGTCTGACTCGCACTTGGCCGGTTTTTTATCTTCGCAGACTGAGTCGCGGGCAACAGCTACTTTTTCCCATAAAATATCAAAATGATCCAAACTCAATTCCACAAAATATCGTGAAAGAGAAAAAAATAAGGCGAAGCAAAGACGAGACGGAGCGCGGCGCTAATTTCGACGCAAACATTGGAAAAATCAAATAAAACCCGATCGCACGGAACAACCTTTTTTCCATTTCGTTCTGTAAATAAATATACCTTGTGATGCGCTTGACATATCTTGATACTTTGTTTAGTTCAGATCTGCAAGAAAAACCGTACCAATTGTATTTAGATCTAAACTGGGCTTCCTCCTTCCAACAGGGGGGTTACTATGAAATTCGAAGTTCGAAGTTCGGATCGTGCGGTCCCTCTCACTCTCGTAATAAATACCATTAGCGTGAGCGGAACGGCATGAAACGAAGTTCGAATTTTGCGCTTCGTAGTAAAAGGCCAGGGTAATTGCGTAAGATTTTTGAGACTTGGCATCGGAGTGAAATGACGGTTTTTGTATGGCTGTAACAGCTGGCTGTTTCCGATACCAATTGACGTTATTTAATTTTTTAACACCTGAAAATTACTACAGGAATCGAAAGAGTTTTGCCTCCTAAACACGGAAAAATATTTGTTATAATTTATTTCTCCATATTAAAAAAAATACAAGACATTAAAAAATATATCTGAATTTAAAAATACTAGAATAGATATGTTCCCTTTGCCCTTTTCACCAGGAAAAAGAACTGTAATAATTTTAAATTTGATAACAACCTCAACGTCAGATTTACGTCATTTCTTTTTTTTAATAGAGACTAGACAAAAGTAATGGATCTATCGTGTGGTAGTTTTGGTGTTATGCCCTTTTAGAATAAGCATATCTTAAAAAATACTATAAATTAATTAATAATCCTAGTGAAAATTAAAAACTATCAGCGTCTTTCTCTTTCCAAACAGAATACAGAGAACGAATCAAATTATAGACTTAGAAATATGAAATCTTGTCAATTGTCAGCCCATACAAGAACTGTCAAAATGAACGCGATGGCAATTGCGAGGGAGTTAGACAATTAGCCTCCTGAGGCCGTATTGTCCAACGCTTTTGACGCTTGCCTTCGTTTTCACCATCTCTTTCTGGCATCACTTTATATCGTTTGACAGAAAGAAATAGTGATTGCGAAGGCAAGCGTCAGAAACGTTAGACAATAAGCCTGCTGGTTGGTCCCTCATGTCTGAGGATCGTGGTATTCGAGTTGCATCTGGAGCGGATAATCTGCCTCTACCGGTTCGCGTTCAGCGAGTCTCTTACGACCGTGTAGAATCTGCGCTTAAGTTAATCAATTTTTATACTTTTACTACTCTGTCCGCGAAGAATAATAGGGGTATAAAAATAGCCTACGACCTATTCTCAGAACTACCAAATGTAAAGAAAAAACTTGATAAAAATCGGGTTTCGGAGGCGTTCGACAACAAACACTGGGACACGAGATTTTTATATATTAGAAGATTTGTTTTTGTTCAATCATCCAATTAAAGCTATCTGATTTTTATTTAATTTATTTTATTTAACTTTGCAACTAACACTAACCATAGTATGAGAAATTATGTTACTGACAAAATATGAAGCTAAGAAGTTTGCATTAAAATTAATTTATTAAAAAAAAAAAAAAAAAAAAAATATTAGGGGACAATCTTACACAAATCGATCTAGTTCCAAACTAAGCAAAGCTTGTACTATGGGTACTAGACGACGATAAACATACTTATATATAGATAAATAAATACTTAAATACATAGAAAACATCCATAACTCAGGAACAAATATTCGTGCTCATCACACAAATAAATGCCCTTACCGGGATTTGAACCCAGGACCTCTTGCTTCGTAGGCAGGGTCACTATCAACTAGGCTAAAGCAGTCGTTAAATTCAAGATGGCCCCAGACAGTGTATTTCTTCTGGTATTACTAATACAGTACCACATGTCATTGCATGCTATTATCATTAATCTAAAAAGTATTTAAAAGTCACATTTAATAAATTTAATAACTCTACTACTACACTCACCGGCAAAAAATTTGGCCCACAGTCCACCTTTCATACAAACGAGGTCACTTTGATGTCTTGGTTCTCCACTAGGCGGTGCTTTGGCTGTGATCTGATGATCGCTACTCCGAGCATTGATAAAGGTCATTCAGAATTCCTAAGATACCCATCTGATTGAATCTCCGTTTAACACGGAAATTATACACATTTAGAAAAACACCTAAAATGGCAATAAAATGAATGAAAATCTAATCAGTTGGGTATGTTGGGAACTCCGGACCTCCATTATCGATGCTCTGGATATCCATCATCAGATCTCAACAGGGGCACTACCCTGGTGTAGAAATAAGGCATCAAAGTAGCCTCGTTTGTATGAAAGGTGGACTGTGGGCCAAATTTTTTGCCGGTGAGTATATTACTAGTTAAACTATATCATTTTATGTTTATCATGTATGTAACCTGCAAACTAACCTAATCTAACCACAGATATTTCACATAACAACATTAATATGGTATTTACCTGCGCAAAATTCAACTCCTAACCACAAAAAAACAAGTGCCAAAAACTAACAATTACTTAATTTTATTAAACTATTATATTGTTACCAGAACTATACGTACGTCAAACTTCCTTTTTCCGAAATACCTAATACCAATATTTGTCGTCTAATACCGTATATGACTTGTTTTTCTTTTAACTTTAGTTTTAATTATTAAAAGCGAAACTCCAAATACAAAAGGTCATGTTTTTGCTTTGTGATAAGTTAGTCGTCATCATCATCAGCCTATGTTCGTCCACTGCTGGGCATAGGCCTCTCCCATGACACGCCACTGAGCACGATCCTCGGCCACTCTCATCCAGCTCTTGCCAGCTGCCTTGCGAAGATCATCGCCTCCACCGAATCTGAGGACGTCCTACGCTACGTTTGCCGATCCGTGGTCTCCATTGAAAAATTCGTCTACCCCAACGGTTATCGGTTCTTCGAGTTATATGGCCGGCCCATTGCCACTTCAGCGTGCTAATGCGGTGGGCTATGTCAAAAAATTTGGTTTTCTGTCGGATCACTTTGTTACGAATTCAATCTTTCAGAGAAACTCCGAGTATAGCCCTTTCCATAGCACGTTGAGCAACTTTAAATTTATGGACCAGCCCTACCGTGAGTGTCCATGTTTCGGCACCGTATGTCATGGCGGATAGGACGCACTGATAAGTTAGTGTTGGATTAGAAATATATTTTTGAATTGGCTATGATTATCTCAAACCCAGAATAAGGAAGATAATATTTTGCAACCTCAAAACCGTCGATCGATAATACGGTGCTGCCAACTGGAGCCACCAATTCGAATGTGTTGTACCCTGATAAGTTTCTTTCACTGTCCGCATAGTCTCTTCTGTAGCATTAGTGCTGTCGCCTATAGTTTCTGCATAGGGATATAGCGGTTAACGTTTCAATGTGAAAGTATCAAAATCGTAAGTCGCAGTACACCGTGCCCTCTTTTCTGGAGGGTGGCACAAAGACGTGATGGAAAATGAAAAAAGCGACAGAAAAAGATAACAGATTCCCTCTCAGTTAGTCCAATGATGGAAATTACGCCTATTTCGTATTGGCTACGTTTTGTTTTGTTTATCTTTGAATTCGCTTCGGGTGATTTCATTTTAGGCATAAGATATTCGTTTTATATCTATCCATCCTAGCCAATATACGTCCCACTGCAAGGCACAGGTCTCCTCTCAGTATGAGAGGGCTTGGGCCGTAGTTCCCACGCGGGCGTGCGGATTGGGAACTTCACACAAACCATTGCATTTCTTCGCAGGTGTATGCAGGTTTCCTCAACATGTTTTCGTTCACCTTTTATATAATCATAATAATTGTGATCTACGTCCCACTCACTTCAGGGCATAGCCTACTTTCAGAGGCCTTTTCTTCCCATGCCAGCCCAGTGCAGATTGGGAACTTCAAATGCACAATTGAATTTTTTGATAGTTTTTCTTCACCCTAAAAAGCTGATGGTAAATTTCAAATGTAATGTCGCAAATAAAGACGCCCGCTTTAACGACCGCTTTAGCCTAGGTGGTAGTGACCCTGCCTACGAAACAAGAGGTCCTGGGTTCAAATCGTTTTCTATGTATTTAAGTATTTATTTATCTATATAAGTATGTTGATCGTCGTCTAGTACCCATAGTACAAGCTTTGCTTAGTTTGGGACTAGGTCGATATGTGTAAGATTGTCCCCTAATATTTATTTATTATTATTTATTAAAGAAGCCATGTCGAAGCCATTGATCACTAGGTGGTCATGGAAAGAAAGACAATACATTTACTTACAACAGCACAAGACACAAATATTTTTACAAAAAGGACAATAGGTACGGCTAAAAACAGAGTATGACATTGCGGCTTGGATTTGACCGTGGCTTTTTTAATTGTGATGTAACATTTAATCCATTCAATTCATTTAATGTAGACGACCAGATGGCCTAGTGGTTAGAGACCCTGACTATGAAGCTTGAGGTCCCGGGTTCGATTCCCGTGTCGGGGCAGATATTTGTATGAAAAATACGAATGTTTGTTCTCGGGTCTTGGGTGTTTAATATGTATTTAAGTATGTATCTATCTATATAAGTATGTTTATCCGTTGCCTAGTACCCATAACACAAGCTTTGCTAAGCTTATTTTGGGACTAGGTCAATTGGTGTGAATTGTCCCGTGATATTTATTTATTTATTTATTTAATTAGTCAGTACCTGGGCGACCGAGCTCCGCTCGGGCTGAAACTCGGTACCAAGCGTTTTCCCAGAGATAAGACCAAGCTAGATCAATTTTTCATCCCCGAAAACCCCAACATACCAAATTTCATCGAAATCGATGGAGCCGTTTCTGAGATTCCGATTATATATATATATGAATTGCTCGTTTAAAGGTATTAATTAATTAATAATTTGACCAAAAAAGTTACTTTCAACGCAAACATATGTTAAACATGTTTGGTTTATTGTTTAAACATATGATGGGAAATACCTAATTATTTTTGTAATACATACTAATCTACCATATATTTTTGCGAATAAACGAATCATTCATTCATACCAAGTGCCAAAAATCAGTATTAACAAACCTTTAAGTATATAACCAGTTACATAAACACAATAAAACATAGTTACATAAAAAGCCACTATGCGTTGTACCCCGCTTTTTACCAATCCCCAGTGGGCCAGAACGTTTTTCATCCGAACAATTTTTTCCATTAAGAATAGTCTAAAAATGATAAGACGGATTACGTGCTAGAGTTACGGTCCCAAAGGTCCGGGGGCTTTATCCCTTTCTTGCGGTGGCTTGACTGAATTTTAATATGGAAGTAGGTAGTTCAGATTTTGGGAAGATGGCCGACATTTTGCACTAAAAAAGGGAGCTTAAAGATAAGTCTTCTTGATTAGCATTGTTGGTTTTAATGTAACCGAACCTTGTTGTTATCGATTTTCTGATAAATTACTCGTACTAATTGTTAGGTAACTATTATTTAATGAAAAAAAAATATGTGCAAACACGTATTTTGAGCCCGATTCCTAATAAATAACAAAAAGTAATAGATCGTTAGCAAAATTAAGCAAAATCAAAACCTGCTCGTTCGAAATTTGCTGATTCAATGCATTAGTTATATTTAAAGGAAATACATTTCCAGTAGCCGCAGCATTGCGGTCGTTGCATAGAGAATATAATATTACCATGTTTCATAGCTTTTATTTGATATTTACTTAACATAGGTTTGGCGTAACCACCGTACCGTGAGTGAAAACTGTGAATTTTGTCCAGTTTTTTTGTAAAAGCAAACCACTGGGCAGTGGAAATCCTTACTTAATATTATTATAAATGTAAAAGTCATATTCTTAAGTACACACGTTTAAGCCGTTGAACTTATTTATACTTCTTTTTTTGCATTAGAAAGAAGGTAATAGCTATCTTGACGCGTCTTTTTATTGAAATACACTTTTGAAAAATAAGTCACCGCAAATATGTAACCAAGTAGCAAGGACATATGACCAATTACATTTTTTTGGTTTCATAAGTAATAGTACTACTTTATTAACAGCGTTTTTCGATAAAAAGACTCATCTAGATTGATTAGCTTACCCTTTTTCTAATGCTAAAAAAAAACGAAGTATATAATATGAAATTAGATATGGAGATATTTTGAGAGAGAGAGAGAGAGAGAGAGAGATGTTTATTTACACATATTCGATACAAACACAGAAAAAATACATTTGACAGGAAATTTACAAAAAAAAAATATCGAATAGTATAAATTGGGCCCCTCAGCATGGGTTACAATACCGAAGTACGAAAGACCGAATGTATTAAAACATCGAATGGGTCAAAAGACCGACACGATTTTTTCTGAAACCTTTAACTTTTTAAGATTGTTATAAAACAAACCTAACCTAACCTAACGGGTTCTGTATGATACCGTTTTAATAAATTCTGAGAAGTTTACGGTTTCAGAAAAAAATCGTGTCGGTCTTTTGACCCATTCGATGTTTTAATACATTCAGTCTTTCGTACTTCGGTATTGTAATACATACCCCTCAGCATAATGTTGGCAATTTCGGGACCATGGAAAGGACATGTTCCCGCGGGATAGCGATAAACGTGTTGTTCGCAGACGGAGTCGCAGGCAACAACTAGTGCTATACATCTAATGTATAAATACGTCATGTTTGATCAAACTTGTCGTAACATTCATTCATTCTGTTTGTGGTAACAATCGTAGGAGGGTTAATTATGGCGTTTAACCGGCGCGGTCAAAACGCTCGAATACTGACCCACCTATAACCATACATCTTTAGGTAGAAGAGGTCAACGGAGGTCAGACGATCCGGAGACCGAATGTGCTAGGGAATCCCTTTCCATGCAAGACGAAATAGTATTAACTTCCTGACTTTGCCTAATGGTTTACAGGGAAGATGCCTTATGGCATTAAGTCTGGGCTTTCAAGTTCAATTCTCGGATTGAATTTCGGCCCACTTCACTCGAACTGGGTCTGGCCAATGGGTTGGATTGTCTTGAAATTTAGTAGGTGTAGGTACACTAACTATACATCATTTAATTTAGAATTAGAAACCACAATAACATTATATTGCGTCTGGTCAACTATTTCTTAACTAGCAAATAGTACAGCACAATAGTCTGGGAGCCGCAAAATAAAATTGTTTTAATGCCACTTTATTTGCGTGTCGTCAATTGTTACTCTAGTACAAATTGTAAAGAGATTACAGTTCACGAGCCGCAATATAATGTTGTTGTGGTTTCTAATTCTAAAATAAATGAAGTATAGACGTATAAAATTTCAATGTGGTGACCTAGCATGAAGCCGTGTGGCCTAGTGGTTTGACCTATGGCCTTTCAGGCAGAGGTCGTGGGTTCATATCCTGGCCCAATGGTGTGTGTGAAGTTCCCAATCGTCACTGGCCCGCGCGGGAACTAAGGCCCAAGCCCTCTTATTCTGAGAGGAGGCCTGTGCCCTGCAGTGGGACGTATATAGGCTGGGATGATGATGATGATGATGATAAAATTTCAATGCAAGTACAGTCAACACAGCGAAGCTTGAATCTGGGAGTTTTCAGATAATAATGTACCTACCTGTTTTGCCTTAATTATCCTTAATTTTCCATACAAAATTTATTAGTCAGTTTTGTGACGGTCCATACAGCATGTATAGTTAACTGCGTCACAGAACTGACAATTAAAAGTGGGACACTTTTTTTATTGCTTAAATCGATAGTGCTTGTGATTCTGAGTAGAAATAACCCAAAATTTGTTAGGTTTTAAAAAAGTACGGGGTACACTTTTTTCTGAACATGTCCATCTAATAAAACTATAATCATCATCATCAAAGCCTATATACCTACGTGTCACTGCAGGGCACTGGCTCTTAGATTGAGGCTTGGGTCGTTGTTCTCACGCGGGCCCACTGCGGATTGGGAACTTCACACTCACCATTGAGCCGAGATTTGAACCCACGATCCTCTCCTTGAGAGGCCATAGGCCAAACCGCTAGGCCAATACAGCTTTTTTAACAAACTAAACAATATCTTTCAAATCATCTCTTGCTTGTTGTATGAATTACGTATACACATTTTGTATAGAGGTCACCCGCGAACTTAATTTTAAATAATTATTTATTTTTAAAGTGAAGATATACATAACTAAATATTCTGTGAATATTTCAAGCGTCTACCTGTTGCCGTTATCAATATCGAGCAAAAACGAGCAAAAAAATCACGTTTGTTGTATGGGAGCCCCCTTAAATATTTATTTTATTCTGTTTTTTAGTATTTGTTGTTATAGCGGCGACCGAAATACATCATCTGTGAAAATGTCAACTGTCTGGCTACCACGGTTCATGAGATACAGCCTGCTGACAGACAGACGAACGGACAGCGAAGTCTCAGTAATAGGGGTCCCGTTTTTACCCTTTGAGTACGGAACCCTAAAAAAGACATTAAAGGCCTATTCATAGAAATAAATTTATTATTGAGATTTTGAATAGAGATATACTCACATTATATTGATAGGCCATTGACCCCAAATGATTTTCCGTAGCCCAAAAATTACTAACTACCGCAATCCGCGGATCATTCAAACATTTTTCCGTGACGCCTGCAGTCATCACGCGTGCAGGGCAATGCAATGATTCTATTGATTTTCAGTACCTCCCACCCCCTCCCCTTGCGCGAGATAAACCACCCTGTATATGTACACCCTGTATACATAAGTGCATGTAAATAAATGGCCGGGCGACCCCTAAAAGGCTTGCTAGTACGTTGCGGTAGGTTCGTAACTATTTAATCGGACGAAGAATGATTTTAGATAGAGTTCAATTGAAAATATGGCAATTGTTTTTCATTCATTTTATTCTTATTTTCATTCTTAGAGCGATTTCGCACTACGTCCGATTCGAATCCGATCTGAATCCGTGAAAATACGTTCCGGAACAATTTGTATGGTAGTTTACGCACTAAATCCGATTTCCTCATCCGATTTTACGTATAAATGGTTCCACAACTATTCCGATCCGTATTTTTACGGATTCGGATCGTTGTAGTGCGAAACCGCTCTTAGTTATTATTCCACCCGAGACTTCTCCCTTTCGGGACTTGTTCTTTCACTGGTAGAGATCCCTCAAAGGGATAAGTTCATCTTTGTACGGTCAGCCAAGAAAGTGGTCTAGGGTGAGTGGGGGTAAGATGAAAAACAGTGTAAGATGAAAAACTACACGTTGTACCCACAAGACAAAAGTTTCTGTGAGGTCTAAATATCGCTAAAGTTGACTTTACTGAGTGAAGTTATTCTGCCATCATAATATTGAAAGGGAATATCGACCTCGTCGTACCATGACGTGCAAATGAACTTCAGCCGTAGGGTGGTAGACCATATTTTGGCCGACTGTACCTACAGCCTGGGATAATGACTGTCCATCTGTCAGTAACTTGCTGTGAAGTTAAGTAGTTTGTGCCATCGATCCCGAATTCCTGAGCGATCTGATACGGCGCGCCGCATGATCGCGCTGTTTTTGCGTCCACACTAGCGATCTTGATACGCATCGGAGATACGATACGACAAAATGATACAAATGTAGACCCAGCTGAAGTGAATTTCAAGATACTTCACTGGAAATAGGTCCAACCACCATATTTATGACTGGCTGTACATGTGTAATTTCGAGAGCCTGGGGGGTTACTACGAAATTCGAAGTTCGAAGTTCGGATCGTGCGGTCCCTCTCACTCTCGTAATAAATATCATTAGCGTGAGCGGAACGGCATGAAACGAAGTTCGAATTTCGCGCTTCGTAGTATAGGGCCTGTGCCCAAAAGTCGAACATATAAAAGCCCAGTGAGAAATGAACTTGGATCTTCGCTTGTGAGAAAAAATTGAATCAAAGGCCAAGGTGTGAAAACTTGGAGTCCTAATAAAAAAACTTTATAAGGGGAAAAGACAATTATTAAAATATTTCCCGGGACGGTCTTTGTGCCCGTTTCCCGGGATTTTTCACCTCGGTCTTTTCATTATGATACAAAGTTTCGCTCGCCAAAGTTTGAGCACCTGCTCTTTTTCTATCGAGTTCGCTTCAAGTTGTGAATTTTTGAGACGTTATTAATTTTTGGATTGTTTGAAATTTTTTTAAATAAATTTTATGTATTAGAGCTTGTCTAATTTAAAATGACGCGCCCCACCAGCGCATTTACGCACAGGATTTGAAACTCAATTTATGATACAATAGAGAAATATTTCTCTTGTCAGATGTGCGTAAATGCGGTGGTTGGGCGCGCGTCATTTTAAATTAGACAAGCTCTACCATAACATATATAAAATCGTGGATAAGAAGTCGGGGTAGCTTAACCGTAAGACCTATGGCCTTTCAAGCACAGGGTCGTGGGTTTGAGCCCGGGGCACTTCGGAGTTTTTAGGAATGTGCGAAATCTCTATTTTGCCAACGGATAGCCAGGCGGGAGGAGCGTCTTTATCCTTATGTGATTAGTATTCCTGTGGCCCGTACAAAGCGCTTCGCGTCATCTTTCCTAATGCGAACTGCTAAGGAATGGACTTCGCTCCCGTCGTCTGTATTACCAAATAAATACAACCTAGTGCTCTTCAAAGCTAGAGTGAAGAGGCTGTTACTGAACCAGTGAGGTACACCTTTGGCCTCATCTGCACTTTTCATCAGGTGAGATAGTCGTCAATCACGGGTCACTTTTATTTAATTTGACCATGAAGCTTCTTGAAGCCCTATCCCATGAGTCATCATCATCATCATTATCACACCCTATATACGGCCCACTGCAGGGCCCAGGCCTCCTCTCAGAATGAGATCGCTTGGGCCGTAGTTCCCACGCGGGCCCAGTGCGGATTGGGAACTTAACACACACCATTGAATTTCTTCGCAGGTGTATGCATCCTCACGATGTTTTCCTTCACCGTAAAGCTCGTGGTAAATTTCAAATGTAATTTCGCAAATACCGAAAAACTCAGAGGTGCGAGACGGGATTTGAACCCACGTCCCTCTGTCTGAGAGGCCATAGGTCAAACCGCTAGGCCACCGCAGCTTTTTGTTTTAATTAGTCTTAATTAGGTGTCCATACATTCAGTTCGTGATTTTATTGCACAAAGTATAAACATCCCAAATTTAGTCAGACTAATTTTAATAATTGAGTTAATGCAATGTTACCCAACATTAACTGTGTTACGAACACTAATTTTGTATCACTATTTTATTTCACCCTGTAATAAGCTGAATCAACTTTTTATTGCCATCCATTGCTATGGTTACATAATGAGATTAGACGCAGATTGTCCTGAAGTCGTAAAATATTTTAAACTCAAAATGTCCCAAACGCAAAATACCCTAAACTTAAAATGACCTACACGCAGTGTCCTAAACGCAAAATACCCTAAACATAGCACAATATTGACCTAAAGTCGTAACCTCCTGAGTCCTGGCCTTTTCTAACCGATATAGAACTTAAGACCTAGATGAGTCATACGTTTTGTAATTTTGGAACTTATTTAAGCGTCTTTGAAGTCCTTTATTCATTGAATAATTTGTACTTTATATAGTAGGTACATTCGGCCGTTATTCTTACTGATGATTTGTTCTTTATAAAGTGCGCCAGGACTTAGGAGGGTAAAGAAGGAGGTCGATAAAATAAAATAAGCAGTCGTAGCGAGGATGACCTGTGAATTACTTCATAGGATAGTATTAAGATCCATAGTCTACGATTGGAATGGTTACTCTCAAAATATAAATTCTCAAAATACATACTAATATTACAAATGCTAAAGTGCGTCTGTCTGGTTAGCTCTTCATACTTAAATCGCTGAGCCCATATACATGAAATTTGGTATGGAGATACTTTAGGTACTTATGATATGACTCATAAGTTACGAGTACCTAATACCGAGTATGATATGCTTAGGGCATTTTGCGTTTAGGGCATTTGGCGTTTAGGGCATTTTGCGTTTAGGTCAATTTGCGTTTAGGTCATTTTGCGTTCGTAAAATAGGTCATTGTGCGACGGGGGGAAAGTTTGTCTCCTGGACAACCTAAGCATTTTTCTATGAAACAGTTATGAAGATGTCACTTGGACACCGGGGACAGAGTAAACAACACAAAAAAGTTGATTCACCCAATATTTTACACGAGCAAAGCAGCCGAATAAGACTTGTATCTCCATAAAATAAACACGACGGCCATTTTTACCAATGCCCGATCCGAACTTGGCGAAGAAAACTCAAACTTCTTCGATTTTACATGACAATGGCACAAAAAACAAAGGGAGCCCCTCAAAAGCCTCTTTTTCCTAATTTATGTAAAAACGGTACACGAAGGAAGTTTGTTCTGTCCCGTTCTTTTTATATTATTAGGATAATGTCTTTTTGATTGTTTTTTGTCTGTTTCAATTTCTCGTGGGAGCTACAGCCCGAGCCCTTTTATTCTGATAGGAGGGCTAGCTTGCAGTGGGACGTACATAAGCTGGGATGATGATGATGATGATGAACGAGGGTTTCTATAATAATAATAATACATGCATTTTTCAAACAGGTAAATCAAACTTAACGTACACCTATACTCCATTTAATTTAGAATTATAAACCACAACAACATTATATTGCGGCTCGTGAACTGTAATCTCTTTACAATTTGTTCTAGAGTAACAATTGACGACACGCAAATAAAGTGACATTACAACAATTTTATTTTGCGGCTCTCAGACTATTGTACTGTACTATTTGCGAGGTAAGAAATAGTTGACGAGCCGCAATATAATGATGTTGTGGTTTTCAATTCTAAATTAAATGAAGTATAAGTACGTTACTCGGCTAGATAACAGGTCATCATCATCAACCGTAGGACGTCCACGGCTGGACATAACCCTCTCTCATTGATATCCAATCGTCACGGTTGGAAGCGGCTTGCATCTATCTTGAACTCATTCGTCCATCTCGTTGGTTAGATATTAGGTCCTTTTTTAAATAATAAATGATCATATCCCCACGTTTGCCAGTAAACCAATGTCGCTGCTTTAGCTAGGTATAGCGCAACTTCCTTTTTCAAACGTCTTTCGAATCCATAGACTAATAACGGATAATTATAGAGGAGGGAACAAAATGGCGCCAATTTCTTGTAGTTTTTCACGCAATTTAGCTTTCAGTTTGTACATGTGTGAAATTATGAGTTGTTTGAGGGTAGATTCGCGTACATTAATAATAAACAACGTAAGAATGAAAGCTTTTGTACTTAATTTCATAGTAAAGTCTAGGTTAGTATGTATTATTCGAAGAAAAACTGTATATTTCATACTAAATACAAACTGAAATATGGATGAACAGAAAAATCCCCAGAATAAAGACCAATGCTGGGAATCGAACCCAGGTGCTCGGCATTCCGTGCCGTGTGCTAATACCCCTACACCACCACTGGCCTGTCCTGAATTTTTCCTACACATCCATATCTCAATCTGTTAGATCATCACTTGCGTGATACATGTTATACCCTCATCAAGAGATTTCAACACTCCTTCGGAACTAACCGCTCACCCGGACAAGAGATGTCGCAACCTGTCCAAACTTTAACAAGTTTGATATGAAGTATCCTTTCTGTATTTTTTATTTTTTCAACTTCATTTTTATTACTTTTACGGTCATCCCGTGAAAACCATAAACCATATATTTCTCACTGTGTATGAGCTAAACCAATAATAATGTTACCTATTTTTATTTTAATCGAAAACGGACGTGAAATATTTTTACGTTATTATGACAATGTTTTGTAGCTGAAAGGTCAAAGGGCAGGTTAATTTCCTCATTTTAGTTGACTAAAGTGTCTTTAACCGCCTCAACAATTTTAATAAGCATCGGTCTCAATTGTTATTAAATTAAATGCAGACGTCTATTCGATTGTTAAACCATTCAATCAATTGTATTTTATATTGAACTAGCAAAAACAACAACGCATTCCACAGTGGCGCGACAAACGATTGAAAAAAAACGTAACTATCGTTGACAGCCAATAATCATCGCCTGCCAGTAATAGCCGTTTAATTACTGCCGCTTTTGACTCCGGACGGCATGCGAAAAAAAAGTAAACGCGTGGGAAGCGTTCGAAATTTGAAATTTAATTTAGAAACAATAGCATTATAAAATATAAAGTTGAGAACCTGTAGAAGCTGTTTTTGTTAGCAGAATTATGATTTATAATTATCATTGTGGATACCACTCCTACCAATGCGCAACAGAAATTTTATTCCCGAGTGTTTTATTTGCAGAGCAATGCAACTACATAGTTTAAAAGTAAATACACGCTTTATAACGGAATACAAAACGGCATTTAATATTTATAGCTCCAAATAAAAACTATCATCCAACATAAACAAACTAAATTACCAAGCGGACGTTAAAAATTCTCACATAAAACAAATGCTTGAATTTATAATGTGCATACAAATAGAACGCGCGTCAGCCATTGGCTATCCGAACGTGGAAAAACACGTGAAATTTTTTTCTAAACCACGTAGAATGTACGTTGCGTGGCTGGCCGGGCTGTGATTGGCCGGCTGCCGCTCCGCGTTCGACGATTGGACAATTTTTTTCCCGCTTTTCACGTATACGGAGTGTTGATTTTTTTGTGGAGCACATCGGCCAATCGCGCGGTGTTTAGTTTTAATTATAAAAGTTGTCCGTAGCATCTAGTAGTTTGTGAGCGGCCAGTATTTTTGCTGGCGTTCAGCGCGTCTATTTTATAATGGCGGACCGGTTTAAATTTGGAATCTTGTCTGGTAGACACATCCCGTATGCTCTGATGCATTTTATGACTTTCCAGTTTATTTTAATAGTTGCATGGACACTGGATTTGAATAAAATCTTTAGTATATTTCGTTATCTTGCATGCATTTACATAATGATAATGACAGTTTTACAAGATGACGTAAATAATTAAAATGATACTGACTAAGTACACATTAGGTACAGAGTCATACTAAATTTTTCCTTTTTTGCACAGTTTGAGGTTTGAAATTTATTTCATGTTTTATCGCTTTTAATCCCGTACGTAACATTCATTCTTCAGTTTAAGTAGGAAAATCACTATTTATGATATGCACAAACTTTTTAGATATTTTCATTTAATTTCGCTGATAAACAATCCTAAAGTCGTTATCAAACAATCCAGTTGCTATAGTTTGACAGATCTCAACTCCGCAATAATTGTGGCCGCTAGGGGCGCTGTCATCGCGCACATAGCGAATAGGTAGAGATAAACTACGATAACATGGCCCGCCCCTCCGAAATTCAAGAAGTCTTCAATGTATTTGTGAAAGTGTTTATAATGTACCACCAAAACTTTCGACGCATGTGTGCGTGCTGAGACAGCAATCAAACTTTTGGTTTTTGTTTGTCGAAAGAGTGTGTACGTAGCAGTCTGCTTTTGCAGACTACTACATACACACTCTTTCGTAAGGATGTGACATAACACATTGAAATAGTAATTTGGAAGGGCGGGCCATGTTATCGTAGTTTATCTGATCTCTATGCAGTCTTAAAATTTAAACTGACCTGTATGTAGCCTCGTATGTTGCTGGACATGACTGAGTTGCTTAAACCGCCGGTCGCAATACGAACACTTGTAGGGCTTCTCGCCCGTATGCACCCTGATGTGCTGGACGAGCTGGTGGTTGGAACTGAAGGACTTGAGGCACTGCTGACACTGATGGGGCTTCACTTCACCCCCCAAGCCTCGTTGGAGTTCCCGCGCGTGCATTTGCATTGCGTTCTTGTGCATGAAGATCTGGAACAAGAGGAGGTATGAAGCAACGGTTTCCATTTGGGGTCACGCGAGGTCAAATACGTTTTCACCCGAGTGTCGATTGTCGAAGACCGGATAGCTTAGTCGTTAGGGCTGACTATGGAGCTTGAGGTCCAGGGTTCGATTCCTGGTCGGGGCAGGTATTTGTGTGAAAAATACGAATGTTTGCTCTAGAGTCTTGGTGTTGTATGTTTAAGTACGTATTTATCTATATAAACATGTTTATCTGTTGCCTAGTACTTATGATAACAAGCTTTGCTTAGTTTGGGATTAGGTCAATTGGTGGCAATTGGCCCATGATATTGATTAGTATAGAATTCACCATGAACTTTACGGTGAAAGAAAACAGCGTGAACCCGACACGCCTGCGAAGAAATTCAATAGTGTGTGTGAAGTTCCCTATCCGCACTGGGGCCGCGTGGGAACTACAACCTGAACCCTCTCATACTGAGAACAGGCTTGTGCTCAGCGAATGTAAAAATACCGATCTGATGATAGTTTGAATTGATTTGAACTGCAAAACTACAAACACATAATTATTATGTAGGTACACTAGCATGTATATAATACCGCATACTCAGTGCTATGGTTCACGCCATCATATAATTTAGCTCGCAAAGAAATTGCCTTCAAGCACTAAGTCAGATAAAACAGAATTATAGGGACTTAATATTATTTATAGTCGCTCACATCACGCAGAGGTTTGTGCATGGAAAATCTAGCTAACGTGATGATTATTTCAATAGTCTACAAAGTAACCTTTTTGTACAATCAACCTGCAACTTGATCTGAAATTGATGGGTTTTGGTGTAAATAATCTACTTTAATATATAAAAATCTCGTGTCACGGTGTTTGTTATCGAACTCTTCCGAAACGGCTCGACCGATTTTTATAAAACTTTTTTCTCTGTACTCGGTAGGTCTGAGAATAGGTCGGACGGGCGCGGGCAACAGCTAGTATAGTAGTAAAAAGATATAGACGGATTTTTATCAATTGCTTGGTTCATATCAATCTAACAGAAATGTATACACAGTGTTTTTTTTTTATTCCCGTTAACTTTAAGGGAAGATAATTCAGATCAAATAGAGTCAATTTCTCGAAGAAGCTAGTGTCTTAACTCTTACTATTTTTGAGATATTCAATAATTAAATTTGGCTGAACCAGTGTAAAAGGTCCTTCATTACGTCCTATTATTATTTATCATCTAAATTTCGTCAGTAAAGAGTTCTATTCATAGCTATAAGCTACAAGGAGATTATTCAGGCGAGTTCGTTCGACATTACATTTAATACATTACATACTTCAATTTTTCTACTTTCTTTATTTAATATTTTAAATAAAATAAATTCAGTGTCACTCTGCCCAAAATTTGGGCGGCACAGTACGGATTGGAATCTGGGTACCACTCCAACATCCGCACATCTCCTCTTGCGCTCTTTCTTCGGCTGGCTGCCTGGAACCGAAGACCTCTCCTTGCTCCTACGGCAAGACCTACTCCTGCCGCTTGCTGACCCTGGGGCCACTACCTGTCTCCAGCCTTCGTCCAGCACCGGCAGTCTACGCTCCGGATACTAATCCAGGGAAGCCTTGCCAAGAAACGCTTTCCCACTCAACTCTCGAATCCGCGACCCTCGAGATCTATTTTTCTGTCAGTTAAGCCCTAGGGGCTAAATATACGTCTTAAACCCGCATTTTGTTCTACTCAATCTAAACCCCTAGGGTCTCACCTGCTCTACCTTGACAGTGGCTTGGCAGTGGATTTTTATTGTATGTAATGTAAATACATTACATACTTTTTCTTTTATTGCGCCACATGAACGTCACAATTGACAATAACGTTTGTGTGACTTTAAGAGACCTTTTGCACTGTAATATTACAGAGAATATTAAAAGTAATAAAGTCTCAAATCTTTATATGTATGCCACTGCTAAGCACTGTCCTCAGAATGACAGGGCTGAGTGTTCCTACGCGGATCCAATGCAGATTGGCAACGTCACACACATCATAAAGTTTCTTTGCAGGTTTGCTTGCGATGTTTTCCTTTTACAAATGTAATTTCACTCGTAATTCACGAAATAATCTGAGGTGCAAGCCCGGACTCGAATCCAATCGGAAAGATAAAATCGCTAAAGCGCCATATACCATATATGGCGCTTTAGCGGTTTTACCTTAGTAATAAGATTTAAAATCGCCAAAGCTCCCATTATATGATATATGGCGCTTTAGCGATTTTACCTTTCCACCGTCGACATCTACTTAGGCCATAGCATAAAAATAAAAAATATATAATATATAAATATCACGGAACAATTCACACCAATTTTATTGACCTTTTCCCAAACTAATCAAAGCTTAAACTATGGGTACTAGACAACGGATAAGCATACTTATATAGATAGATACATACTTAAAGACAGCCATGAGTGCCTATTATGCATACGCTCACGCTTGGCTGAAGTATGGCATAGTTTTATGGGGAAATAGCCCATATGCATTGCAACTGTTCAAACTCCAAAAGCGCTGTGTTAGAATTCTAGTAAATATAGGCAACAGAACAAGCTGCAAAAATCACTTCAAAGAACAAAAAATCCTGACGCTAGCATCCATGTATATTTTGGAAGTATCCATTTTTGTAAGGAATAACATGTCACTCTTCCCGCAATATAACCGTCCGTCAAACTTACGCCAAAAAAATAGACTGGCCATTCCTGCTTCTAGATTAAAAATGATCCATGCAGCTCCCTTTGCTATGTCAATTAAAATATTTAATAAGATACCTAAAGAAATTAAACAAGAAAATAACATGAACATATTTAAGCACCGCCTAAAGGCATTTTTGAGTGAGAAATCATACTATAGTGTTCAAGAATTTTTTGATGAAAATTGATATTGATTTTATTTTATTCTAGGATTTAAAAAAAAAATGTTATCTATAACTTATTATTTATTAAATTATAGTTATTGCTGAATGTGATATGGTGTAATTGGTAAATGCGAATGTGTGTGTAGGTATGTATTTGTAAAACTATTTATCTGTTAAATTTTAATTTTAATTAGCTGTAAAAATGATTAATAATATTTTAAATAATAGTTTATAATTATGCTGACATATTATTATTATTAATGAAATGCGTATCTGTCCTACTGTTGCTGTGCCCTTACAGGGTTCACATTGAAGCTGTATTTTATTTTGTAACATCAAATGTACAATGTGAAACGCAATAAATAAATAAATAAATAAATAAATAAATAAATAAATACATATTAAACACCCAAGACTCGAGCACAAACATTCGTATCATTCACATAATATGTCTGCCCCGACCGGGAATCGAACCCAAGACCTCAAGCTTCGTAGTCAGGCCATAGGCCAAATAACCATGGCTTTTTTTATCAAGTAGCGTTCCAAAAATAAGGGGCTCCTCAAACTGTGTCAATGTTTAGTCGATATCGGTTGTCATGTACACTTTAATCTCAGTTAAATCTGTATACAGTATACAACATAGTATACGGCTGTATATTTATTGAAAACCCTTCGTAGTGCGATTGCGAAGAAACTGCTTCAAGCACGCGATTGTACACTCGGTGGCAAGATAAGGGTACACGAATAAATTGTTATTTTTATGGGGTCACTGTTTGAGTCGAGTCATCATCATCATTCCAGGCCTCCTCTCAGAATGTAGGCTTGGACTGTAGTTCCCACGCGGGTCCAGTGCGGATTGGGAACTTCACATACACCATTGAATTTCTTCGCAGGTGTATGCAGGTTTCCTCGCGATGTTTTCCTTCACTGTAAAGCGTAGATGACCAGATAGCCTAGTGGTTAGAGAACCTGACTACGAAGCTTGGGGTCCCGGGTTTGATTCCCGTGTCGGGGCAGATATTTGTATGAAAAATACGAATGTTTGTTCTCGGGTCTTGGGTGTTTCGACTTTCGTTTGATACGTGTCTGATTACTTCCTGTAGAAGTCATCTGAGTGTCCACCAATCTAAATCAGCTTGGATGATTCTGATTCCCTACGAGGCAACGGACCCCTCGGTCTTGGGTGTTTAATATGTATTTAAGTATAAGGCTATCTAGAATAAGTATCCTTTGCTTAGTATCCATAACACAAGCTTTTGCTTAGCTTACTTTGGAACTAGGTTAATTGGTGTGAATTGTCCCGTGATATTTATTATTTAATATTTTATTATTATTAAAGCTTATTGTATATTTCAAACGTAATTTCGCACATAAATTTCGAGGTGCGAGCCGGGATTTGAACCCACGACCCTCTGCTTGGGAGGCTATAGCTCAAACCGCTAGGCCACCACGGCTTTTTCAAACGGGCGAATCGAGTAAATAATTCGAATTAAAAAGAAATATTTTCTGTCATTTATTCACGGTATTTTTTTTTGCAGTTGACCTCAAGATATCAATGTGGAAGTGGAAGGAGTCAGAGAAAGCCTTTGCCGGAAGACACACCGAATTAATGGACTTTTTGTGATTATTTTAAGCGTAGTTTTTAATTTTATTTAGTTTATTTTTAATTTTTATATTTCATTTTATCAGTTCTATGAATCCTGTAAAATTTTTTGAAATTTTGTTCATCGTCATCTTTTCAGCCAATACTAAAAATAGGTCTCGTCTATACTCCATTTCATTTAGAATTATAAACCACAACAACGTTATATTGCGGCTCGTGAACTGTAATCTCTCTACAATTTGTACTAATAAAAAATAAAAATAAATAAAATAAAAGAATGTTTATTCACAAACTTAAAATAAAACAAAAAACAATGAAAAAAAGACAAATACAATTTTGTGAAAAGGTGAGGACTCAGCAAAGTTGCTGGTTTTCAGTCCTCACCCAATACGAGGAAAGTGGTAGTGTGGCTGTCAAACAAAACAATGCCACACCACCCAAACAGATACATATACTTAAACTAAAGCTATAAGTCCAAAAATTCAGAAAATTCAGCTTCACTTTCACAAAATAGTTTTTTTCTTTTAACTGGCGTTTTATATTAAAAAAAAAAAATTATTAAAACTAGACAAATCCAGTACATTATTGTAGAAATCGCAATGCATGAAATATAAGAGCTTTATAATGAACGTCTCGGGTAAAATGGCTCAAGACTAGAGTAACAATTGACGACATGCAAATAAAGTGACATTAAAACAATTTTATTTTGCGGCTCCCAGACTATTGTACTGTACTATTTGCTAGGTAAGAAATAGTTGACGAGCCGCAATATAATGATGTTGTGGTTTTCAATTCTAAATTAAATGAAGTATAAGGTTCGCCAAATAGACCAGTCATGTGCCATCCGCATCCAACGCGTTTCCGCTATCTTGACCAAATCCTCTCTCCATCTTGTTCGAGGCCTACCTACAACCACGTCTTCCGGCTAGCGGACGCCACTCGAGAACCTTTTGGCCTCATCGGCCATCAGTTCTACGAGCGAGCCCTGCCCACTGCCACTTGAGTCTGGCTTTTACTATCACTAACAATTTAAGCAAACACACGCATTTCTCAAACATTTCTTGGCTAAATAAATTCAAGTTACCTCAGGCAGCAATGTCAACGGATGGAATACACTATAATCCCACATTTTTTCAAAAAACATTAAAAATTTAAGAAAAAATACTTTATAACACGTGTTTCCTCCCCAAACTCACGGTTAATTATGTTAGTTTTAAAACAGACGTTAAAAGGAAAAAAAAACGTAAAAATATATTTTATTACAATTATCTTTCCAGAAGGCAAATGTTTTGAATAACAGGAAATTTAATTTAGCCTCTAATTGTATTAAATTTAAGTTTTATCGCGTTTTATTTTGTCTGTGTATTAAAGATTCTAAATTCATTTACCTGTTGCGGTTAAGCAGAAGCTAATTAAAGTCTATATTTTATAACGACGCATTAAAATCGACATTAAATATAAAAACGCAGTTATTAATATAAATGAACCTGAAAATATACGCAATGGAATTTTGACCTATGACGACTTTACTAAATAAAATATGGATAAACGCCCATAACCTAATAAAACTCGTTGACTTTCTAAAATCGACAAACTTTATTTATTTTTTTAACTTGACCACTACAAACAATAGCAAAGGGAGTCAGTTACATGCAACCATTTTGTTACCAGTATTTTAACATCTATACATATAATAAATCTGTAACAAGTCGGTGTCTGTACATTGAAGATATTAGAGAAAAACTGTCACTAGGGCTATTTACTAGCGCAATAGAACCCAAAACAATGTTTTTTAGAATTATTGTCTGTTTATCTGTTTGTCTGTGCGTTTGTGCGCGCTAATCTCAGAAACGGCTTAACCTAGAAGGATGCGGTTTTCACTGATATGTAGGTATTTTCTTGGATTAACATGTAGTGTTTGTTTCATTTGAATCGGTTCACAAATAAGAAAGATACATCTATTTTAAGAATTTATAGAACAGTATTTAGAAGTAGTGACTTAGGAGTAGGTACGGTGGTGAATGTGAACGCAGGTGTGTGGGGGGTTCGGTGGGGGGTCGGTGAGGGGGGGGGGGGGTGCGGGGGGTAATTTTTTTTATATCGAGGAACTAAGGAGAGCCATAATTGATGAAAAAGCAAATTGGATAAAAAAAATAAGCTGCCCAAATTACTAATTCCACGCGGACGGAGTCGCGGGCAAAAGCTAGTTTACCATATTTCTAGCTTACCAGATTCTCATTGCACTACATATCAAAATCGAAGATTAGGTACTCAATTAAGTGATGTTTTTGGCGGAATGTCTTATTTTGGACATCTGGTATAATGGAAATGTAATAAATAGGTAATGCTATTTTGTAAAATGTGCTATTTTGGGAACATGGTATTTTGGGCACAAGCGACACATCCATCCAGTACAACCTTTCACGTTTATTATTAGTAAGATGTACGCTTTATTTTGTCCGCCAACACAACCCTTCCACGCGTGTTAGAAAGTGGATACGAACGTCGGTATCACGCAACTAAGGAATTGCAAAGAATTTATGCTTTTGATGCGATATGATAGAGGTTTAGCTCGGGGCGCAGATTTATTAGAGCTCTGGAAAAATTGGGGTTAGAAAACCGGCCAAGTGCGAGTTGGACTCGCGCACCGAGGGTTCCGTACAAATTTATATGCATCTATGAACATCCAGTCTTAGCAGACCCCTGCTCCTATTTTTTTAGATGCCCAAACTCAACCTATTTGGAGAAATTGTCCTCCAAGTACTGAAAAGTGACTAAACCTTCTAACTTTTACAGACAATTTTTTTGGCAAGTTGCAAATTACCACCACCTTACACTGACGCGTTTGGAACTAATTCAGAGCTCATCCTCTGAGTATCGCAACCTTTGATCAATTATAACTGAAGATACACATTGCCGAACAAAATCCCCTTCAAAGAATGTCCGAACTTTTTTATTTGGTTGCGTAACAAATAAAATCATCACCTACACAGAAATTTGAACCTAGTCTTTACTTCATTACAGTCGAATTTCGGTAGCGGCAAAACTCCACTTGACAGCTAAACTTGACAATTTCACGCAACGTTCTGAGAAAAAAGAAGGCCACTTTTATCAAAGTGGCGCTCATTTGGCTCGGACATTTTCGGGCGCGCGACTGTGGATCTACAGTTATACTTGATCAAAGATCGCAACCCTTCACTATGCTACCAGATGTTGAAGTTACCAGATTAAGTCACCGTTAACGGAAATAAAAAATACACGGCGTAGATTTTTTAATTAGTTTTAACTTGTAACAAAAAGGCTGACTGTTATTAAGCCTGGCAATATTGCAAAATTTCATTGCAACTTTTTTAAGCTGGCAACTATTTTGTGTTTATCAAGTCGACTGTCATCGTGACGTTTATTTACAATGTTGATCCCAATTGGGGATGTCTATTTTTTTGCAATGTATAGTAAATCGAAAACCATTTCGAGATAAATGCTTTTTAACTCGTTTTCTGTAGTTATTTAATTTTAATATTATGTAATAAATTTATTATATAACAAATAAGATCCTTGTCTGTAATGTGACTTGCAATAAAGAAACTATAACTATAACCATATTTTTGGCCGACTGTATTGCACATCGATAATTACTATAATAATTAAGTATACTAACAAATATTAAAATGTTTGTATGAATATTGTATAAATTTTGACTAAGGATAATAATTTGATAATAGTGACTCCAAAATGAAATCTATCATCTTTTGTTGTTTTTGCTGTGCCCTTGCAGGGCGTCACATGTATACCAATTTATTTTTAAGATCCTTGTCTGTAATGTGGCTTGCAATAAAGAAACTATAACTAACTATAACTATAATAAGCAATGACCTTCATTTGACATTGGTGTAAATTGCGTGACCGGTTCAAGTTGTACTTTATTCTATGTGGTTAGAATTCTTCACAATTTACGCGTGGATTAACTACGGAGTTTGATTTGGACCCGCTGTCTGACATCTAGCACTTTGACAGTGCCAGTAAAGTGACACAGTGTATACTGCCGCCTTAAGGAGAAAAACCATAAGTGACATTTTTTGCAAAATTGACTTTTCACCAGCCTCGCACTCCAGGAAAAAAATGTGATTTTTCTGTCTAGCATTTATTCGGATATCTCTTACAGGTCATGATTTAGACAAGCACAAGTCCATGCCATTTTGTTGCTTTTACTTCCTGTTGGAGGAAGAAAAGACATAACTATATACTCATAGACAGAAAACTACTTAAGTAACCACTTGTGTTTTTTTAAATTGTTGTCTTCGACTTGCGCCAAACATTTTTATCATAAGAAGAAAAACCATATGTTGGTTTTATAAAAAAAAATTGATGCAAAAAACACACAAGTTGACAGAAATGCTGATTCTTTTTAGTTTAAGATTTTTATCAATTAGAAATCTCGGACACTGAAAAAGCACAAGTTACAAGTTATGTTTTTTCAACCTCGTGTGATTATATCTTATGCTTTTTCTGCTTAGTATCGGTTTCAAAAAATATGGTCTTGTGGTTTGTTTCGTAAATTTTGTTGCTACTTATGCTTTATCAGGCTAGTAGTCGTCCCCACCCCGGCCCCTCAAGGACAGGATTTGGCCGGCCTGCGATGTATTAAAGACTAATTTATGTCCCAGATCTGAATTAAATTCAGATGGTTCTGATAAACAATGTGTGATTGAGGATTCAGATGACTCTGTCAAAGGCAAAGACTATGTTCCATCTAATGGATCTCCATCGGCCTTTGATATATTTTTTTTGAATGAGTCGCCAGAGGGCCCAAAGACGCGAAGTCTTTGCTGTTTTTTTACTTTAGGGTAGGAAGAGTGACTTGGGCTCGGGAAAAATCCCTTCGGACGAACTGGGAATGGAGGGCCCAGACAGTGTCCGACTTACACGGACTAAAAAACCCGGTCACAAGTCCCCTTCTCTATTGATTATTAATACAAAAAACGTGTGCTTTATATTTTGAGGAGGGGAGGGGCAGGGAGGGGACTTAATCTACCCACAGTGTCCTGCCGGCCTTTGATATTGATGAGCTTTCCTCAGAGGTCCCAAGTTTACCAACTGAACCCTAACTATCTACTTTGAAAAAATTTAATTAGTAGTACTTGGGGCAAACTGATAAGGTTTAATTTTAGTTTTGTTATTATGATTAGCCAAAGATCTCGAAAAGAATCTCATTTATTTTTCAATACATTTGCTCGAAAAATTAACTTTCAAAGGGTGTATACATGGTTCGTAAGTTCATTTTACCGCACTAGTGCGATTTTTTTACAGTTTTTTTTTGTCTCTGGGCTGGCGCACCCCAATATCAGCTGCTTTCACTTGATCGCATACAGCGCAGGGCGTCCCGAGTCGTCGGCAACTCGATCCTCTTGCTCTCCGCAGAGACGTTAGCTCCCTTTGCGTGTTCTATAAGATCTACAACGGGGAATGCTCTGAGGAACTCTTTGACCTCATTCCAGCTGCGGGGTTCCATTACAGATCCACCCGTCGTAAGCGTTCATTTCATCGTCATCATGTTGATGAATGGCAGTCTTCGACGGTGCGTTTTAAGCGTTCTTTTTGCCACGAACTTGCAAAATCTGGAACGAGCTTCCCGCTGGGGTCTTCCCATCGAGTTACGACCTGGGTGCCTTTAAGAGGCGAGTGTACAATTTTCTGCAGGGCCGACAACTCACTGGTATCGCGTAAAGCGCTGCGAGTGTCTATGGATAGTGGTGTTCATTTAACATCAGGTGACCCACTAGTTCGTTTGTCTGGCCTGTCTAACAAAAAAAAGTTTTTTTTAACTCTCCATTTTAAAAGTTTACAAGCAAAGAGTTTTAAATGAAAAAAATAAAAAATATCGACTTATACGTAGAAAAATGTATGAATATACAAAACTAAGTAATGAATTTGCAAAATTGATTGTAATTATTATAAACTGTAATTCAATTACCTCAGATTTTAATGATTTCCACCTTTTATTTATTCGAAAAAATCGCAGTGGCTGAACGCGTCGAACCTTTGCCTGATAATTTTAGTTAACCTAATTAAAAACAAAACTTACTCATTTTTGTAAAACTTAGCGTTATTTTGTTTTTATTTTTCAATTTTGTGTTATTAATCGCCTATTTTCTCACAAATGTATTGAAAAACGTCGTATGATACACGGTTGGTAAAGTTTTACAAACTCGTGACGATGAAAACCCTTACCTTGTGGCTCGGGTTTATCACTCGTCAACTCATTTGTAAAACCTTACTTACCAACCTCGTATCACAAATAACCATTGTTTACTTTTAATAAATTAATTTGATTTTTCATTGTGTTTTTATGAATCCCTATTACAAGATAAGACTAAATAAATAAAACCCAAGTACTCAGTTGTGTGTTTTCAACTCCGAGACCAACTTATAATGATGACCATAAGTGTGTACTTATGTTCTTTTTTCTTAGATATCATAGTGCAAAGCTAACACAAAAAACATAAGTGCACACTTGTGTTCTTTATTCTTAGTGACAGTATTTTTTATGATTTATTTTACGAGACAGTAACTGTTTTTTCTAAATATCTAATTAAAATAAAAAGATAATTGAAAAGTTTGCAATGCTTAATAATTATGCGATATTCGTTTATTTAAAAACGAAAGTTTCAACTTTGTACTTTGAAGTTAAAGCAATTAAACAGAAGTGCAAAGTTTTTTGGATTTATCTCGAAACTTACTTTTTGTCACTTATGGTTTTTCTCCTTGAGGCGGCAGTATAGTGTACCACTACGCAAAAAATAATTAAAGGGGTTGCCTTATCGTACGCATTTAGATAGATTTAGAAATTTGGCATTGTGGGAGCCCTCAATTATAATCTGACGTCATCAACTAAAATAGTTTCAATAATTAATTTTGAAAAAAGTAGAGAACTAAATGACAAAATATTGAAATTAGTTCCTTATAATTGACTTTTCTATACAAAAGAAATATAAAAACCACTGGTAATTTTTTTTAGACATTCCCAATTGCTAAACTTCTTTTCAAGGCCAGAGTAGGTAATCCAACTTTACGCTATTAAAAATTAAAGTTTAACAAATTTTTTTTTAATTTGTCCTAATTTTGATATTCATAATATTATTCGGTTTTTCCAAATATAAATTCTGGGAATCAGTTGATTAAGTATAAAACGCACCGGAAAATAACACCAAAAAATAGGTAGGTATCTAATTGAAGGCAAAACATAAATGGGTCATTCTACTATTCTTTGACCAGTATTTTTTGTAATGTGCTCTTCAAATATTTTTTTACAAACACGGGAAAGTGCTCGGTATTATTATTAAACATTTAAATAGGCACAAAATTAAGCTTACATTTAAAAACATCACTACGTATAAAAAGTAATCATTATTATCTATAAAGTAGGTAACGCAGTGGACAGGATGTCCCCGCCATTTTTATGGAAATTGGTGTATTCTCCGCTGAGTTGCCAATTTTTTCCACAGAATTTCTTTAAATTTAAAGATTTTTTGCTTTAAAATATTAAATTTAGTTATTTTAGTTTTTATATAAGTTATTTACACTTGAAAAAATTACCAGGTATGCCTTATATTTCACAAAAGATTAATGGACCAAAAATAAAAGACTGGCCCAATTAACGAAGGAGGTTGATATTTTTACCTAAACGCTAACCGGGTGCTCTGAGTAAAAAATGAATTTACATTACAACAATTGTATGATGAACGTTACCACATAACGACTTTCATTCAGGAATACGCCTAGATGTAATAGCGACATCTGTTGCAACATATACGAACTGAACTTTCAACAGTAGAAACGGCTGTACGAAAACTTGCACGGACTTGAAACATTCTTTTTTTCAAACTGCGAACTGACGTTATCGTAAAACATGACGTCCGTAATGAATGCTAAGTGACGCGGGCGCCGGAAAAATCTCCCGCCGCGGCCGTTCCGTAAAAAATGTGTGCGTTGAGACGGGAAGGCTGGAAATTCTTTTTATTTTGTTTCCTAAAATATTTTTTTAAACATTTACGGGGTATCACAAAACTGAACGATAACCTGCAACCGGAAGAAAGATCAACTTGTAACAGTACTGAAAAAAAATCATGTGTTAAGTGATAATAAAGTTACATAACATAATTTTGAGTATTATATAATTTTGGATAAAATATCTATTATTGTTTAAGTAAGCGACATGGTTTTTTATTTTCTAGAACTGTTATAACTTGTAGGTAGACAATAGTCGCTATAGCTTAAAAACGATCGTAAAGTAGTAGTTTAATGGAACAATATACACTTTGGTGCTTTTCTTTGGGGAAAAGTAAAATATAGTATTTCTTAGAATTTGATGTCTTTTGCACTCAAGCACTCACACGCTTTCACTGTAGTCATAGTCATTCAAATAATTCGTTCATCGCTTTGAGATAATGAAAGTCATACGGCTTAAATTCAATGGTTCCCAATCCGCACTGGGCCCGCATGGGAACTACGGCCCAAGCCCTCTCATTCTGTGACGAGGCCTGTGTTCTGCAGTGGGATGTATATAGGCTGGGATGGTACGCCTTAAAACGTAGAATCTATAGAATTTATAAAAAGTATTTGATCTGATCAACGTAACGTTATTTTTTTTTGCTTTATTATTATTGTAGGTACCAGGTTCTCATGTCATTTTACTAGCTTTGTTTTTGTAGCTTTTCCACGATTTCAGCCCCTTCTATGTACAAAAGGACTTTCTCATGCGAAATTTTGATAATCCTTTCGTAGAGATACAGTTTAAGATTATTTATTTCTCAAAAAGATTTACAATCACTTACTGAGAAAACATTTCTTTCTTACTTTATAACTAAATGAGGAGCGCGAACGGTCATGCTAACAAAAACAAAGTGGGTAGAATATAAATACTCAATCAAGTACAGATTGGAGTGAGTTAGATTGTAAGTATAATATACATGGCAAGTTACACGCTTGTTTTAACTGTAGTTTAAATGTTAGTTAAAATTTTTGTTGTAGTAAAATTTGTGTTGTTTTGACTAGCCTATGACTTTGAACAAATAATTCAATACGTAATTCGATGTAAAGTGTATACATGTATATACGCATTCATGAAAGTACACAGATTTTTTTTCTAAAATTGCATTATCACTACAACAATCTAACTAGATGCTAGCCTAATTTCAAGTTTTTAGCTACAATGGTTTAGTCAGTGTGTTGCTTGTCAGTCAGTCAATAAGTCAGCAAGCCACAACACCATTCTATAGCTCAGCATAGACAAAAATAAAGATTAAATCAATCATAAAATCAAACTAACGATTGAAGTCTTGCCATCAAAACGTACGCGCTCGGACAACCCTTTAGAGTGTAATTAGTAACATAAAAAATTGAGCGCTTGCCATAAAAACGAATGAAATATACCCCTTCCGCTCGAATTTTGTGACGTTACGGCTCTATTAAGAAATATGACTTAAGTCTCTTTTTAACAAGATTTTTGTCGCGTGATTTTTAGCTAGCGGCTATTTTTACTGTCGACATTTTCGGTGTCTATGGCGCTTAGGAAAAAATGCATTAAAAAATTTGATCTTAAAATGACGATTGCTTTTGACGTGACTTGCGTATAAAATGTTATCAGATTTTTTCGTGAAACAATTTTCATTTTTTTATGAATAGTCAAGTGTACAAATACGGGTGCATACAACTTGTTTATAAATATGTTCCATAGGTCTTATCTCGTCGAATTAAGGCATCGGTTCATAATTATAAGAGGATGAAATCAATATAATATGCATATTTTTGCACTTGACTATTTAAGTTTTTTTATTTTTTTTATTTAGTGGCGTGCCATGGGAGAGGCCTATGCGCAGCAGTGGACGAACATAGGCTGATGATGATGATGATGGGGGTATTGTGCCTACAGTAAAACTTTATTTTTAGTTTAGTATTTTCAGTAGTTGGAATTTATGAAGTGTGTTATTGGTTCGTTAGTTTAATTATCCTAATTTAAAAGCTTTTAAATCATTTTAAAACTCATTAGATTAGTGGTATGACGTATATGTTTCATTTTGCTTAATTTCGTAGCTCAATTATAGCATAGCCTACAATGACAAAATGTTCAGTAAACTTTCTACAGACTATTTTACAGTGAATCATCATTGAATCTAGAGATACTTTCCACTGCTGGAAACAGGCCTCCTCTCAGACGATTGGTAAATTTACACAGACTATTAGTTTTGCGTTCACTTTGAAAAGCATTATAATAAATTATAAACTCATAAATTTCAACTACGTGCACTATTATGTACACTTGTTTTGTACGTCTTTTAACGTAGATATTTTTTTACTTGGAACCGCAAAACGCAACGAACCCGGTCAGTGCAACTAAAAATACTCGGCCCAAAAAGAATCAAGTCAAGATCAGAAAAAGTGCGTCAGCGCAGCGCACAAAGAAATGCACTGAGTCACAAGGACGGGGTATTTAAGGAAAGCCCTGAGGAATTAAGATTTTTATATCTTTGAGACATAACTATACTTACTCCGTTTTTAAGCGGGCAGTTTGGTGGCTACCTAGCAGTAGTGATGTGCAATACAACCTATCTAAGTCTCAACGTTCTAGCTATGTATGAACTCCAAAATTTTTCTGGAAACTCAATTTAAAAAGAAGTTTTTTATTGACATTGTACATCACTAATGTCGAGTGCTTATTCGATGGACATAAATAATAATGATACGGATGGTTATAATTGATTGCAAAACAGACATAAAAAGTGGACTTTAAAACGTAATAGCGTATTTTACTAATGAAAAATTTTAAGTAATTACGTTTTTTACCCCTTTAGTAAGGGTTTTTTACAAGCGACAATAATCCCTAACAAGTCAGTTTTAATTACAAGTATAACTTATGCTATTTCTCACGGTAAACGAGGCATTAAAGCATAGGAACAAAAAAACGACATGCGACAGGTGTAAAGGTGACAATTAGCAACTTGTCACTTCCCGTGGTTTAGCTAAATTGTTTTAACATTGTTACTCCATTTTAAAACAGACTTTATACAGTTTTAAAAAAAGAACTTTAGTATAGGTGATTAAGTCTTTACGGAATGTGGGTGTAAGTGACAGTTACGACTTTTTGTAACGGTGAAAAATGTTGAATGGGGGAAACTGAAATGGTGTAATTGTATCTTGCATCGTTTTTATTAACTTAAGTGAACAATTAGCGGTTTTGTGCAAGAATTATCGCTAGCACCAGATAATAGTTATAAAAGTTGTGAGGTTTTAATTTACCGAGCTGCCGGTCGGTCAGTAACCATAAAAGGCTAATCGCAATTCAATTAACTGGAAAAATACTTAATTTACTTAATTTATGCCAGTATAAAATGTTCATTTCACTGACTTTGTGATATATCTTCATTTGAAGAAAACTGACAGTACCTCACATCAGTCACATCTGATCTGAAGGCAATACATACATACATAAGTATTATATTAAAATGTATCTTTAACTTCAAGGAAGTATGCTACAAAGTACACACAATGATTATTATGTATATTTTCATTGATGTATGTGTCTTTAACGCACTATTTGTTTATTTTGATTTTTATTTTTTAACTTTTCATTACACGTCTACTCTTGTTTCCGATGTTTTATCAATCTCTCAACGGTTATGTGGAATAGAATAGAAGAGAAAAGATTGCCCATATTTTCTGCTCTTTTTATCTGTTAATTTAATGTGTTTTATTTACAATAAAGTGTTTTACATGCATAAATATATAAAACTTGATTATTTTAGAAATTAATTGATATTATGTGGGTAATTGCTAGAAATTTGATGCACCTGTTACAGGTTATGGGGTTTATCTGTGTCTCACAGCACTTTTACATCAAAAATTGATGTAAGTGCCCTAACTACAGTACAATTGTATTAAGATGATAGAAAGAATTATCACGACTTTAGTCACTGGTTAAACAACGTAAGAAAATGTCTTCACATTAGTTAAGTAAGTCTCAAAAGTATTTCAAGAGTTTTGGAACAATGAAAACAGCAATCGAATGTGGTAGTTTAAACGTGTTTTTGTCATGTAGGTGTTTGGCAGTGTGCCCGGTGTTCGAAATGAGAATATTTTGAGTACATATGTTTACATCAAAAATGACTTAATTTTCCAAAAAAAAACGTAGAATCTTTTCAATGTACATACATTATAATAATGAGATAGTGCAAAACTGCGATCATTCACCATCACACCACAAAAACGTTTAGATTACTCCGCGCAAAATAAAACATGAATGGAAAAAAATAACTTTTACTTACTGTAAAATGGACGGAATTTCTTCAACAAAATATTTTAGGTTTAGAAGTTTAGTTAGTGAACAAAATATGCAACGATTTTCAGGAACATTTCATTTTTTACCACGCCCAAGCTTTACCATTACTGTTGTTTATTATTTACATAATTAATGTTATCATAATTTGTTTTTTATATTTCAAAGTCTCGTGGTCGTGATATGTCCGAAGATGAATGTGTAAAATTACAGAATGATCTAAACAGATTTAACAAGTTACTGTCTAAAGAATAAATTGCACTCGAATGTTGTAAAGGGTTCTGTTATAATTTTTATTTGGGACCAATCACTTAGAAGATTACTGAGGTTAAGAAATCAGGCGTGTTTATTGATAGCAAGATCCAGCTGACACTTTGTATTGCAAAAAAAACTCTCAAAGGGAAATACGAGGTTTCGTCTTTCGCCAGGGTGAGGACTAATAAAGACTCCAATACTCATTCTTTTATACAATGCTTTTGTCAGATCGCGTCCAGTTAAATTAGCGGCCACGTCTCAGTGCCATAAGTCATCACACTGCGGTATATTGGATGACAAGATATTGCGGAGCTTCCCGAACGCTGCCCAGCCGAGTCTAATTCGTCGATTGACCTCTTTTTCGAAGTTGAACCTACCTAATTGTATTGTATGTCCTAGGTAGATATTATAATCGTCAACAACTTCGAGCAAAGTCTGTCCGATTACGACGGGAGTTGGTACAACATGGCGTTCGACATGACCTCGTCTTGTCCATGTTCAATTTAAGACAAACTCTCCCGGAGACTCTTCTGAGGTCAGCGAGCATCGCACTGAGGTCTAAAGGTGGGGTGAGGTGGAATATTAAGTATCCTACGTCTAAATCCAGATCTTTATTCATCTGTACTCCAAGTTTCATTCAAATCCGTTCAGCCGTTAATGATTGATGAAAAAATATTCAAACATCCAAATATCCACATAGGTAAGTAAGCACCACAACCTATGGCCACCTTGGCAAAAATGTACCTTGAGTGGGGTTAATTCAGCTGCCTTATTCTCCACGCCAGAGTACAACAGCTGCTTAGCAAAAGAATTAGCAGATAAGATAAGATACTGCTGAAAATCCGGAGTGAGCAAAAGACTCTTGAAAGTTACAGTATATTCGGCGCTTACGACAATTTGATACATGTTTCGCTTAGATCGTTCAGTGAGTCCGTACAATAAAAACAATGTCTCACAGCCTTGGTAGATGATTGTGCAAGCTGTTATCATGTGTTTGATGTAATGGTTAACCATTATGGAGGTGGGGCTATCACGAACGTACCAATGACAGTTTTTTTGCAGGCATTTTTGCGTTGACTTGTAGACTGTGGTGCTGACATGATATTCATACGATTAATACGTTTTCAGAAAGTTTGTTTTTAAAGCGTCTCTTTTTAAGCGTTAATTTCAATAATATTTTCAGTTCGAATTATCTCATCATTTTGATAGTCATCTCCGGCCTATAAAAGTCCTCCTACTGGACAAAGGCCTCCTCTGACAATGAGAGGGCTATAGTTTCCACGCAAGCTTAGTGCGGATAGGGAAATTTTACACACACCATTGAGTTGTATCGCAGGTAGGTATGTCCAAGTTTAGTTTCCTTGCGATATTCTCCTTCGCCATAAAGCTTAAGATATATTTCAGATGTAATTCTGCACACAAATTACGTAAAACTTGGTCTTACGACTCAGTCATTTATTCTAATATATAAAAATCTCGTGTCACGGTGTTTGTTAGCGAACTCCTCCGAAACGGCTTGACCGATTTTAATCAAACTTTTTCTCCACATCCTACAGAATGAATCGGTCATAGGCTATTTGTTGTATAACTACCCCTATTCTTTGCACACGGAGTCGCGGGCAACAGCTAGTTTATATATAAGATTAACGGTTTCACGCGACGCTGTCTGAGTTGAATTAGTTTATCACTATCCCGCGGGAACTATGCAACTCTCCGGGATAAAAAGTATTTTTTTATGTTAATCTAGGTTATAAACTATCTTTGTGCCAAATTCCATCATAATCCGTCAAACCGTTTCAACGTGAAAGAGTAACAAACATACACACATTCATCAATACATTTATTTAATATTAGTAGGAAGATGTCATTTTAAACATTTTGACTCATCATCATCCAGCCTATATCGATACCGGAAATCTCAAATGGCGTAAAGGACAAAAATGCGATAGGGAAAAAAAAGCTGTATACGATGGCATTTAAGACTCATTTTCGAATTTTCGCAATTTGTCCTTTACGCCATTTGAGATTTCCGGTATCGATATACCTACGTGCCACTGCAAAGCATAGGCCTCCTCTCAGAATGAGGGGACTCGGGCCGTCGTTCCCACGCGGGCTCAGTGCGGGTTGACTCTTAGTATAAAATACAAAATAAATCTTTGTATTAAAGTAATTATAACTTAATTTTGACAATTTTGTCACTGGTCTCCGCGATACAGGCCCTAAGTGTAGTGTGGAGACCGCCGAAGAACCATAAAAATTATAATGTTTTTATATCTAATATATAAAAAAATTCTAATATATAAAAATCTCGTGTCACGGTGTTTGTTATCGAGCTTCTCCGAAACGGCTTGACCGATTTTTATGAAACTTTTTTTTCTATACTCGGTAGATCTGAGAATAGGTCGTAGGCGGAGGCGGAAGCGGATTTCTTCGCAGACGGAGTCACGGGCAACAGCTAGTATTTAATTAAAAAACTTTTTCTTCACTTTTAACGACCGCTTTAGCCTAGTTGGTAGTGACCCTGCCTACAAAGCAAGAGGTCCTGGGTTCAAATCCCGGTAAGGGCATTTATTTGTGTTATTTGTGTTTTAGTAGTGGTAGAGCCATGTTGTAACTAGCTGCTGCATCACGAATTGGCCGGCTCGTCCGGGGCAGTACCACCCTCTCACAGAAAACCGGCGTGAAGCAGCAGTAATCCTGCTTGCGTTTCGTACGGTCAGTGAGAGTGCCGAGGGCCCAATACCTCACCCCTTCCCTCTCCCCCTCCCTCTCCCCCTTCCCCTATTCCCTCTCCTTTAGGGCCGACAACGCACTGGCATCGTGTAAAGCGCTGCGGGTGTCTATGGACAGTGGTGTTCATTTAACATCAGGTGACCCACTAGTTCGTTTGTCTGGCCTATCTAACATAAAAAAAAATGAGCACGAATATTTGTTCCTGAGTTATGGATGTTTTCTATGTATTTAAGTATTTATTTATTTATATAAGTATGTTTATCGTCGTCTAGTACCCATAGTAAAAGCTTTGCTTAGTTTGGGACTAGGTCGATTTGTGTAAGATTGTCCCCTAATATTTAATTTTTTTATTTTACTTTTTTAAATGTGCGTATGAATGAGTACCTAGGTATGTCATTATGCATGTGCCGTTATTATCTTTCCATTTTTGATCGTAAATTAATTAGAACTTAACTTACTAACAAGAATTTGTTACGTGTCAGTTTTTTTATTGGCACACTATAATCAAGCGCCTTGCATGCGATCAATTAAGCATCTTCATGACTCAATTACAAAAATAACTTCCTTTTAAAACTGTAGCAATAAAAAGCGTTATAAATATGAGTGAAGTGCCCGACACTGACCTATGTCAACAGCGGGCATGTGTGAGTGTGTAGAGTAGGCGGCGCAAGACAGACGCACCCAAAATCAGATACTACGCTCATTTGTTTGTTTGAAATTGGACACAAAAATGTCGCATCGTGATTTATACATTTTGTCGTAAGTGACAAAAAATGTTGTCAATACATGAGTATGCGATAAAAAAAAATTTATAAAGTGAATGACTGTACTTTTGAAATAAAAATGTAGTAAAAGCTACAGCGATATTTTTGCAAGTTAAGTAAAAAACTTTGTAACTATTTTGAATGAAATATTTTTACCAATTTTATGCGTATTTTTGACAATATGTTTTACACGTATTCCAAAATATTTTACTGAAAATACATGTTTCACAGGCGAAGCACGCCTAATCACAATACATTTTTAATATATTTTTTAAAAGAATCTCTGTATTTCGTTCGTCGTCTGCAGCCTGCCTATAGACAACCAGACAATGACATGCGCATCCAGATAACCTCATTTCTTTCTGCGATAGCGCACACACACAAACACACGCACACTGCGACAATGTTTCAGTTCCAGTCTTGTTTCTGAAACGAGGTAACATTAAAGGTGAGCTAAAATTGACGTATCAATTAGGTAAAAAAGTTGTGTGTTTTCATTGCGTAAAAATTACGCAATAATCTGCAAGTAGATACCACAAGTTTCATATTAAAACAACTTTGGTCGCTTCAATTAAAATAGCGCGTGTCAAAAACCTTCCTAAAACATTTTCAAAGCAAAAGCGCCGTATGTGAATCTCTTTCAATTGTCAGGCGACGTAAGTGTTAAATAAATACTTTTTATGTGTGTGCGTGATCAATATGGCTGCATACGGTGATGCAATGGCTAATCGTGTTTATCGTGGCGACGTTCGCTGCATTTTTATTCTGTTATATAATTTGATGACACGTTTTAACTCATTGACGTCGTATAGCGACGTTTTTCCTTTATCGTTATAGCTACAATTGTAGAAAAACGCTTACTTCTATCGGAAGAGGTCTTTTATAGTGTAGGTAATAAGTTAGGCGCCCAGGAAAATAAAAGGTTCTTTCTGATAATGGGTAGCAGAAGACAGACTCCGCCAATTTATATTCTAAAACCTTTCCTAATTGGTACGTATGAAACGAAGAAAGAAGCTTTAGGGAAACGTGTCAATAAAAAAGAAGCATATTCCTAACCACAGAAGCCTTCCTATTTAATACAGTTATTCCTGTTTTTTCACCATATAATATCTAGCAAACTTAGTTGGAATGCGTCCAGAATGTCCCGTCGTTTATTTTGTATATAATAATAGCAAAAAATAAAGATAAAACTACTTTCAAAGCATTTAAGAGACTGGCAACAATTTAAGACTACAATGTAATTTCTTTTTTCTATGAAACATCTTAACCTCTTTGGCGTTCAAACAAAGGAAAAAGACGTAAGTACACATGGACTTAACCTTGTAAAAAGTATAAAAGACAGTCTTAGGTTTAAAGGGTAAACGCACCTTCAGGGCTACATGATAAGAAAAACAAAGGACACTATCATAAGAATAGGTATTTCATAACGAAGCCAGCGAACTTGAGGCCTTGATTTTATCTTTTTTTATAAAGATAAGTTTATTAGTTCAAGAATGCGTAAGGGGCTTTGAAAGGACTTTATTATTACTAAGAAAAATGGCCCGGCAGATATTTACAGAATTATACTACAGAACATTTACGGTAGATGAGGTAGGTACTAATTCAACTACCTAGATGTTTTGGATTTGAATGTTAGTTGAGTAAGTAATTCAATTTTTGGGTTTCAAGCACAAATATTGATTAACTTCATCTTTTAAAGCATATCCGATATTGATGTCGAAATAACTCTAGTGTTATTTAAAAATAATACCGTCTAATTTGCCAATTAATTTAAACTTTTAATTTAATACGACCCACCAATTTACAATAATTTCTAATTATTTTATTTTTTAGCGTTTATTTGTACTCAAACGTTACCATTGCCGATGCGCGTACGCATTCATGCAGTATTCATAAGGGTCACGATCAGGGCCGACGAACCTGAATTTTTACATCGATTACAAACGGACAATGCGACCGTTTCGGTTTTTAATCGACTAAATTTGAGCGGAAATTAAATTTGATTGTGTGGTAATTACGATGTTTCAAGTGTAAGTTGGTGTCAGATACGACATTTCGACACTTAAATTTTTACATTAATTCGTTTTTTATGTCGTATCAGTATACTTACACGACATTAAAATTTAAAAAGAATCTTTTTAAATTGCACGTTTGGAAACATAAACTTGAAAATGATAAATGGACATTCTATTTATTTCAGTAGGTATGTATTTGTTTACTTAAATATGTTTATCCATGGCTTTAAACTATTTGCACAAGCAGTGCTCAGTTTGGCACTAGATCGATTGGTGCAAGTTTTATTTAAAAGCTTTTATTAATGAACTAAAACAATTACTTTGCTCACCCTCGACCTTACAATAGTTACGTTTATGCAAAAAATGTGTGTTCATGCAGTTCCTCCACCTCCACACTGTACGAACACACACAAATCACATAAACACAACTATCACCACCACCAAGCTACACTGACGCGTTTCGAACTCAACCAGAGCTCATCTTCGGAGTTACCACAACCGTACCTATGCTATGCTACCAAATCATGATACAATATGATTTGGTAGCATAGCATACGGTTGTGGTAACTCCGAAGATGAGCTCTGGTTGAGTTCGAAACGCGTCAGTGTAGCTTGGTGGTGGTGATAGTTGTGTTTATGTGATTTGTGTGTGTTCGTACAGTGTGGAGGTGGAGGAACTGCATGAACACACATTTTTTGCATAAACGTAACTATTGTAAGGTCGCGGGTGAGCAAAGTAATTGTTTTAGTTCATTAATATGGACCTCCGCAAAGTAACGCCTGATTCAATAAATTATAAATTAAGCTTTTATTTATTACATTAAAAAAACTCGTGTTACAGTAATGAGTTTAGTATCTCTAGTGTAATAAAATATCCAAAAACTTTAACATTTTGTTAGGCAAAGGGAAGAGGAAGGTGCAGTAAAATTGCAATATCTGTCGATGTGCCACGTGTTGCCATAATAAAAATAAATGGAGTCTGCGAGAGGTCGCTCACCTCCCTAACCTAAGACAAGCGTGTACGCACGCCGCACACACGCGCGGGGCACACAGACGCGCGCACGCCCACATGCAAGGCAGCGCGTGCGCCGAACGAGTTCGGACAAACGGAAGAAATTCTCTTTTTAACTGCGGCGTTTTGCTTGATTGTGTTTTTAATGTATGTTATGGTTTACGCTTTTTTTTAGTCCCTTCCAACATCAAAAAAAATAGTTTTCTTTAAGCATCAGTTGGTATCAAAATCACCAAATTATAATAAAATAAAGCAATGAACTCTAAATCCAATCAGCATAATTTATTAGTACGTTTGTAAAAACGTATGAAAATAAAGTAACAACTAAAACAACCTTTGAAATAATTTATTTTATATTTTTTTATTCGCATATGTAGCTAGAGTTTTATTGCGTCATATTCATCATCATCATCCCAGCCCATATACGTTGCACTGCAGGGCACAGGCCTCCTCTCAGAATGAGAGCGCTTGGGCCGTAGTTCCCACGCGGACCCAGTGCGGATTGGGAACTTCATACACACCATTGAATTTCATCGCAGGTGTATGCAGGTTCCTCACGATGTTTTTCCTTCACCGTAAAGCTCATAGTAAATTACAAATGTATGCGTCATATTACAACTTTGTAGTTAATAACTAAAAAAAAAACTCAACTTGGCACTTACAACATTTTTCACGAACGTTCGTGCGATCATTGACTCTACTATTTATATCATATTGCGGTAGGTCAAAAAAATAATGCGACAGAATAAACAACATTCAGCGTTCAAACTAAACCCATGCTCCAGTTAAAGTGCTGTAACTGCAATTACGATATTCTGTTTGTATGTGTTCATTTCAAAACGAAAAATGATACCGTATTTTGCGTGCGTTGCTCTCAGTTGTTTTTATGTGTGAGTGTGATTGACCTAGGACAAATGTTTGTGTGTGTTTTTTTAAGTGTCGTGGTTTGAATTGTAATTGTTGTGAATAAGTAGCAAAATAAGTGTAGCAAGTATCAAAATAAGAGTTGTAGATTTAGTCGAAATACATCTATTTTTCTGGATTATAAGACAAAGCTGTTATTAGCTGCTCTGTATTTAAGAATAAGAAAGATAAAGATATAGTGTATGCAATTTTAAGATCAAACTTGACGACTGGATAGCCCAGTGGTTAGAGAACCTGATTACGAAGCTCGAGGTCCCGGGTTCGATTCCCGGTCGGGGCAGATATTTGTGTTCAAAATAAGAATGTTTGTGCTCGAGTCTTGGATGTTTAATATGTATTTAAGAGGGTTTTTTATAATAATCGAGAAAAACTAACAAAAATGCAACGTTGCCAGCTCAGCAGGTATAAACCCTCTTAAGTATTTATCTTTATAAGTATGTTTATCCGTTATCTAGTACCCATAGTACAAGCTTGGCTTAGTTTGGGACTAGGCCAATTGGTGTCACTCGTCCCATGATTTATTTTTTATTTATAGCTTATTTTTAAAAATATAATAAACTTGTCTATTATCGACTAAACTATATCTCTGGAAAAAATATTAACATGAGTTTTGGAAAAAAACTTTGAAATTTTCGCTATGTTTGGAAAAATTAATTTCAAGTCCGTCCGATCGCTTAAATTAAACTACCAAGATTTGAACAAACAAATATTGCAAGTTAAATAAAATCATTATAAAACTATGTTTCAATTTCCTAAGCACAGAATTTCTATTACACTTAGAAATGTGAGACTTATGATATTGCCCCTAGTTGTATGGGTACGTCGGAATTACGTGAAAAACGTCTTAAGTGCCACTTACGCCGTACTTCGCCTCGTCACCTTTTTCTTGAAGCAAAACTTTGTGACTTTTTAATATTTACAGTCTTAAGTTTACAATTACTTAGACGAGCCAAGCATCGTCATGATGAAAGAAACATTGCAATTAGAGAATAGTACCTAACTTAAACCGCCTTCGGAAACGCTTTCAAATAAATTAGATCGTTAACTTAAGTCGATGGCAGCGAAAGGTTACGTTGGCATTTGAAATAACATTTAGGACCTATTTTTACTGAACACCAGAGATCGGTTTCGTAATTTTTCATTCGAATATTCATGGGTTTGTTTTGTCTTAGCAAAGTTATTGTCAAATTCGGATAGACCTTTTCAACCATCTTATTCATAAACGTTTGTTAAGGTTCTAATAACTTAACATTAAAGTTTGTCTTTGTCTTTCAAAATGACAATGCCTATGCCAGACATAAATAAAACCTAGATTTTGTAAACACTTTCTTTAAGCTTCGTTCCCATGGAAGTGTAGAGTGGAGACGTCCAAAATTTGTCCAATCGCATTAGATGAAATCCATGTCTCATTCTGCTCACTTTGTAATGTAATGTGGTAATTTTTTTTTAGTTTAATATGACATTACATGAATTCAAATAAATGCGATTACTTAGTCGGATTTGGCACATCTCGGTACTATTTTGAAGTGCACGCTTGCAAAATGTAAATTGTGGTCATTTGTGCCTCAAGTCACACTTACGATATTTTATTTCGAAAATTTTTTTACAGCTAAGCCGCTATGCAGGTAGGTACAACTTAAAATTTAAAGAGCGTATAACTACACTTGCAAAAAAATGTACGTACAAAAAATTTCTACACGTATTTACTTCATTATCCCAGTATATGTCCCACTGCAGGGCCCTGTGCGGATTGGGAACTTCACACACACCATTGAATTTCTTCGCAGGTGTATGCAGGTTTCCTCACGATGTTTTCGTTCACCGTAAAGCTCATGGCAAATTACAAAGGTAACTTCACACATAAATTCCGAAAAACTCAGAGGTGCAAGCCGGGATTTGAACCCACGACCCTCTGCTTGAGAGGTAAGTTGGAATAATTACCAAATTTATTATAAATCAAACAGCGATTGAAACTTACTAGTTGTTCTATCACCCATCACTAACCAGCTTGTATTTAAGACATGAGTAGGTAAATAATAATTTACTTATTTTTTTTTCACAATAGAATAATTGAGTCATTTACTAACGCAACAGGATAATTAACGAACAGTTTCAATAAAAATATCCTATTGCATGCGGAAATATTTTATAGTTTACTAATAAGACATAGGTAACAACAGAATTATCTAAACACACTTTAAAAACAGGAAAAAATCAAGCTCTAATGTTTAACCGCAAAAAATGTTGATTAGAAATTCTAGAACAGTAAATTACAGGTAAACTGGGGTACTTTAGGAAATTTTGGGGCTACTTTGATAGATTTAAAATGGTTATAAAAACGCAAATGTTCATAGCTCGATTGAACAAAAATTACGTAAAATTAGGTGATTTTATCATGATTGTTATTTTACTGCCACAGATGGTCTAAAAAAATAAGGACACGGCGTAAAAAACTGTTTTCTAAAGTAGCCCCGCATTTCAAAGTAACCCCAGTCTACGGTACCTAGTTGATAAGTTTAAATGTAAGATTTTTTTACATTTATTTATTACTATGTTGCCCGCGACTCCGGCGCCGGTTACGATCCGGAGCGGTTTGTTTGACTGGCATTTTATGAATTATATTTTATATTGTTACCTTCTTATCTAATTGAAATTGAACTAACAAAAAAAAACATACAGACGAATTGAGAACCTCCTTTTTTTTTGAAGTCGGTTAAAAACACAAGTAAAACGGAGCTAATTAGCAAAAGTCAAACAGCAGAGTAAAGGTCACAGGAATTTTGTGTGGCGAAAAGTAAGATCTAGTTTTCTTTATGTTAATCCAATTACAAACGACGATTAGACGACCAGATGGCCTAGTGGTTAGAGACCCTGACTATGAAGCTTGAGGTCCCGGGTTCGATTCCCGTGTCGGGGCAGATATTTGTCTGAAAAATACGAATGTTTGTTCTCGGGTCTTGGGTGTTTAATATGTATTTAAGTATGTATCTATCTATATAAGTATGTTTATCCGTTGCCTAGTACCCATAACACAAGCTTTGCTAAGTAATTTGGGACTAGGTCAATTGGTGTGAATTGTCCCGTGATATTTTATTTTATTTATTTTAAACTATCTGTATGCTAAATTTCATCAGAACCCGTCGAACCGTTTCGGCGCGACATACCTAACAAACATCGTTTATAATATTACTAGTTGTTGCCCGCGACTTCGTCTGTGAAGAATAGGGGTATAATAAATAGTCTACGACCTATTCACAGACCTACCTAAAGCCGTTTCGGAGGAGTTCGAAAACAAACACCGTGACACGAGATTTTTATATACTAAACTTAGATACTTATAAAATTTGGCAAACATATTCTTTGAGGATCATAAATGGATTATAATATTTAGGAAGATTATGATATTTTATATGAATTGAATTGAAATGTTCACTTAGAAGTGGTTTTCCGAAGTTCTGTTCTGGCCTATGTATAACTTAAGTTTCTCTTTAAGTTCACTCATTATAGTGAGCCGTTTTTTGCCCAAATAAACATTAAAGCTAGTCAATTTTTTACTCTCTTGCGGCAATAAAACCGCGTGGTGAAGCTACAATAATAATGTTTGACAAACAAAAAAATAAAACTCCATTTTACTTTTAACAACCCATATTTAATTTAGCAAATGTACCTACGCTTAAGGAGTTTTAACGAAAATATCAAGAGGAAACTTTGCTGAAACTGTTAAACGTAGCTTTAAAACCTGTTTAGATTATCTTAAAAACGATCTCATTAACTGCGGCACAGGAATTTTTCAAACTAGACCAATAGTTTGAGGTTAGGTTGCTTTCTCCATTGAATCGTCAACCGCCGAGTTTCTAAGTCTAAGCTAACATTCTTTAAATACTAAACAATTTTATCGTTTATCGTAAAAACAGGTAAAAGTATTAAAACGTTCTTCCGTTGCTACGGCAACTGAGTACAAAACAACTCGATTTTAACGAGAAAAACCCAAACAGATTTTTTTTAGATATAGAGTAAAATTACGAACGAAAAAAAATACCTGCATCGAAAAACGCCCAAAGGACATCCAGTTAGAACTCGCATCACTCAATAAAAAACAAAACACAGCCACAGTCAAAACAATTCAAACTTGGAACACTCTTCAATACCAAAGCTTTTTTTTTCTTTTTTAGCGCGAAAGGTGTGCGTTTTCGTCTAAATGCATTTTTCAAATGTCAGTGCAGTGCAAAAAATCGCAGTGCTCGAACCGTGGGCCGAAGTGCACTATAGTATAGTCGTAGTGCATCGTAATGCACTTATGTGTACTCGCCAACTTTTTTATTATAGGCAGTTGTATCCGCGCGGTTCCTTAGTTTGAGCCTCGCGTTGGTTAGTTCTTGATACTTGGGTTACGTAATGTCATTTTTATAATGACTAACATTCAAATGCAGGTGTTCTACAAATGAAATACTGACTGCCGTTATACGAAAAAAAATATACGGACATTTTTTTTTGTAATTGAGTCACATCTTCTAATTCATATTATTATTTATTTAAAAAATGGCTTCTGTCCTATTTCAGGACAATTTCGCCAGTGTCAAAGTAAAATCTCTTTGGGAGCGACGTTGTACGGTGATTGTAGTTTTTGCAATTCGATAGTAAAATTCCAGAAACCACGTGGAGACAACTTGCGCACTAAAAAATGTCAGACACGAGAGCAATATAGAATTTTGTGATCACTGTTAATTAAGGTTAATCGCCGCATAAAACACTATCAAAATTATACTTCAACTAACCAAAGAAACAAGAAATACCAAAATTATATACTGTCTACATCCGCCATGTTCGAATGCTACAAACCGAATCTTCTAATTCATAAAAATCTCGTGTCACGGTGTTTGTTATCGAAGTCCTCCGAAACGGCTTGACCGATTTTTATGAAACTTTTTCCTCTACACTCAGTAGGTCTGAGAAAGGGTTGTAAGCTATTTTTAGACCCCTATTATTCGCAGCGGAGTCGCAGAAAACAGCTAGTGTAAGTATATTCAGAATCAGTAAGAAAGGTGTATCTTAATATTTACGTAAAATGACAGATGAGTCTTTTTTTCGTGGCAGAATAAGTTTTTTAGGCAGGTATCTTTATTTGATTTGGATTTTTTAGTTTGACTGAAGGTTACTAAAGTCTTTGAAAATAAAATAGTTTGTAAGAAAATCTATTAGTATTTACTTTCCCATCTTTTAGGTTATTTATGTTTGCAGTATCTTCCTCTCGCCAAAAAAGAAACTGCGTTTTAAAGATGCGTACAAACTTCGTAGAAAGAAGAAATTAATCTAACTGCAATATTTAGACCATTTTTGTAATAATAATTGTACGTAATTCAGTTGTTATCATTTAACTTTATGCGTTGTGATAAGAATTGCATTGATAACGCTATGACTTGTTCCCATTATTTTATCTACTTATAAAATGCATTGAGGATAATTTAAGTATTCTTAACATAATGTAAACATTAATTGTAACTTAATTTGTAAGTCTTTGGCTACTACTTCTTCGTACCACGACAATATTTAAGTTAAAGTTTTTATAATTATTTAAGCCCATAGAAGTTCAAGACAAAAACGCTACAATATAAAAATGCATTAAAAAGACATTTAGCAAACTATTTATATGACGTACTATATTAAATAGCAAAAGCATCAAAACCTCTCAGCCCTCTAACAGCGCGACAGGGACAGCGAATTGCAGTTTTTCGCCCGCTCGCACTCGCTCAGTACTTTTTCTCTCCACTTTTTACATCTTATTCCCTTTCTTTATCGAGATTTTTTATAACTACGTCCCGTAGGTGGTCTTTTGTGAGAAAAAAAATGTTTACGACTGTTTTATTTTTAAATTGACAGCGTGATAAAAAACAGCCAGTATTGTTAAGTTCGATAAAAAGAAGGTTTGCGATAAGTTTAAAACGGTACAAGGTTTTAAAAAAGGCCAAATGTCAATCGGTTTATATTTTTTGCGCGGGAAATGAGTCACTTTTTTACGCCTTTTTTATGTTTTTAAATTCACTTAATGATGTTAAATTGTTTAAGGTCGTAACCACAGCTCTCGTCTAATAATTCAGCTTATAGCAGTTGTTTGCAATTTCATATGCGTCCAGCGGGAATTTCGCACTATCCCGGATAAAAACTACATCATCATCATTCCAGCCTATTGCGTTCTACTGCAAGGCACAGGCCTCCTCTCAGAATGAGAGGGCTAGAAACTCAAGCTCATGTTAATCTGGAATAATATAACTTACTACAACTACAAGTGAAACATTTTTTCTAATTTAATTGGTATTAGGTACCTCCTACATAAAAATAAACGAGCGCACAGACATACAAATAAAGGTAGAATATACAGCTTTAGGCAAGCATAAACAAAGCTAGATACAACATATATGAATATCATCATCATCATTAATATGATTTATGGTTATTATTACGTTAGGGACAATTTCTCTGCTCAAAATCTCGGGCTATATAGGATCCCACTGCTGGACACAGGGCTCCTCTCAGAATTAAAGGGCATGCCCCTTTACCCAGAAGTACCAGACAACGGATACTTTCATAGATAAACACAATATCAAACATACAAGACTCGAGTATAAACATTCATTTTTCATGCAAATGTCTGCCCCGACTGGGAATCGAACCCGGGACCTCAATTTTAAAAGTCAAGCTCTAACCACTAGTGGCTATCCGGTCGTCTACGTAAATATTATAGTCGAGGAAACTGAATCACGTACCAGGATGGAACCTTTTCGTATTCAACTGCGCTACGAATTCTTTGGCTAAAGTATGAAATGTCAACACGACCTAGTAGATCAAAGGTTCAGTTTTCTCATACAAAGGGTAAAGGAAAAGAGCAGAAATTCAAATTTTTCATACAAATTTTCAACCTATGACCTCAAGTTTTGTACTCAGGTAATCCAACAACGAAGCGTAAAGGTTGTAGATAAAAAAAAAACGTTTTTTTAGACCCTATGTCAACATACAACTAATTAACTAAGTCAAACGACCATAAAATTAGTTAACGAGCCACAAACAATGCTAGTATTTAAAAAACCGGTCAAGTGCGAATCGGACTCGTACCTAAAGGGTTCCGTTCCTCCGTACAGTTTAAAAAATATATATTATTATTATTAATTAGCCTGGAGAAGTGTCCCACTGCTGGGCAAAGGCCTTTCCCCATTTTCGCCATTCATCCCGATATTGAGCGGTGTCCTTTCAGTCTTTGAGGTACACGACACGTCTAGGTCATCCCGCCAACGCCTCCTGGGCCTACCTCGTCGCCGCCATCCATCCTGTGGTATCCAGTCCGTGGCTAACCTAGCCCACCGATTTGGATCCATGCGGCTGGTAAGACGCTGTCAACACCAACGTCGGCGCACACTGTCTATTTGTATCGGAGTAAACGAGATGCCGCTATTACTGGGCAGCCGGGTATATTGCAATTTATCGGGCAAATATTTAATTAAAAAAAAACTGTGGATTATTTGTGAAATATGACTCGTTAGCGGTTTAGGTATGAATATGTTGACTTCAGGTTTTTAATTTCAGACGCATACGCCAAAAAAATAAAGACATAGAACCGTTTAATGATGATTTTAAGACCTATCTTTGCAATTATTTTCTATCGAGCCGATTTCGTCCAATTATGTATCGAGTCCGTCCACGGTCTTTGAAATATGATGAATATTAACATATAATTTTTTTGATGTGCTAGAACAAGCAGTTTTTCTTAAAAAACTGTTTAAATGACATCAATTTCAACAAAATTAGGTGTTGTCAGCCTCTTAAGCTTGGCAGCCTTGGCACCCACATCGGTAATGCGTGTTTGGGAGCGCAGTGTGGTGTTTCGGATCCGATCAATCCGCTTCACCACGAGCATACTGCGCTCCATTGCTCTTTGGCAAACCTTCAATTTCCTAAAAAAAAATAGTTTAGTAAAAAGAAAAAAAAAAAAAGAACAAAAGAAATAAGGGTCTCTTCAATTTTTGACTTTTTTTTATTTTTATTACTTGTTGGTATAGAGGCCACCGTAATGATTGGGCGTCAATGAGAAAGGCCTATGCCCAGCAGTGGACGACCTGCGGCTGAAATGATGATGATGGTAGAGGCCACAGCAATACGTAATCGGTAATTTTTAAAGTACCTAGTTAATGTCATTGCAAAGAACGAGTTAAAATGCTGAAAAAATCCAACGACGATCAGATGGCCTAGTGCAGCGGTTCTCAATCTTTTTTGGTGACGGAACCCTTTTGGAAAGCGAAATACTTGACGGAACCCTACAATAAAACAATAGTTTTTAAAAGTGTATTGTTTATTAATAGGCGTCAGAACGGTCGACCAGAGGTAGGTGTTTTGAATTTTTTTTTCAAGTCTTGCGGAACCCTTACAGGGGTATCGCGGAACCCTAGGGTTCCGCGGAACACACTTTGAGTATGGCTGGCCTAGTGGTTAGAACCTGACTACAAAGCTTGAGGTCCCGGGTTCGATTCCCGCTCGTGGCAGATATTTGTGTGAAAAATACGAACGTTTGTGCTCGAGTATTGGATGTTTAAAATATATTTAAGTATGTATTTATCTATACATAATAATATAAGTAAGTTTATCCGTTGTCTAGTACCCATACTACAAACTTTGCTTAGGGGACTAGGTCAATTGGTGTCAATCGTCCCACGTTATATTGTATACTAGCTTTTGCCCGCGACTCCGTCCGCGTGGAATTAGTAATTTGGGCAGCTTATTTTTTTATCCAATTTGCTTTTTCATCAATTATGGCTCTCCTTAGTTCCTCGATATAAAAAAAAATACCCGCGCCTCCCCCCGCAACCCCCCTTCTCACCGACCCCCCACCGAACCCCCCCCCCCCCCCCCCCCGCACACCCGCATTCACATTCACCACCGTACCTACTCCCAAGTCACTACTTCTAAAAACTGTTCTATAAATTCTTAAAATAGACGTATCTTTCTTATTTGTGAACCGATTCAAATGAAACAAACACTAAATGTTAATCCAAGAAAATACCAACATATCAGTGAAAACCGCATCCTTCTAGGTTAAGCCGTTACTGAGATTAGCGCGCACAAACGCACAGACAAACAGACAATAATTCTAAAAAACATTGTTTTGGGTTCTATTGCGCTAGTAAATAGCCCTAGTGATAGTTTTTCTCAAATATCTTCAATGTACAGACACCGACTTGTTACAGATTTATTGTATGTATAGATTATATTATTATTACATTTAATCAAGTTTCTTGTATGACGACCCTTTCCATTTTTTACTTTATTTTATTTTTAGTATTTGTTGTTATAGCGGCCATCATCATCATAATCCCAGCCACGCGGCGGACACGACGTACAAATACGCGTTCTTGAATCTACATAAGCACGACGACGTCTGTACACGCGTACGCCTACATACATCGCGCGCGCACTCTTCTGGTTTCTGGCGGTTTCCGGCTATCTGCGCCTTGAGGGGTGGGGTAATTCGAATCGGTGCGGGGCGGACCGTTTCCATTCTGTACGTCAGTACTATTATATATTCTGTGTCCCAGCCTAAATATGTCCCACTGCATGACATATGCCACCTCTCACAATGAGAGGTCTTGGGTCGTAGTTCCCACGCGGACCCAGAACGGATTGGTAATTTCACACACACCATTGAATTTCTTCGCAGGTGTATGCTGCCCCACGATGTTTTACTTCAACGTATATTTATAAAACAAATTTTGATAAACTCAGAAAGTGGGCTCGAACCCACGGCCCTCGGTTTGAGAGGCCATAGGGCAAACCACTAGGCCGCAATGGTTCCCCTTTGAGTAAAGAACCCTAAAAAAACTAGTACTTAGTTTAGTACTTTGGAGTCAACGGAGCGATAAACTAAATTATAGAGCAACAATAATTGCCATTTGCGAAACTATTGTAAGCAATAGCCGATTAAAGTTGCCCAGTAGTTAAGACTACAAGTCGCCATTAACATGATTTTAAAAAGTCAAAAGTGTTTTATTTGTGAAACATAGGTGATGGCTGCATTAATACAGAGATGTTACATTTTTTGTGTTGCACTATGTTTTGCCAATCGGCGTACAAAAACTTAGCTTAATATTATGCCCATCTGTCAGATTATGATAATTGAATTAATAATGATAAATGACTCGCGCACCGAGGGTTCCATACAAATTTTTAGGTGTGCCAAAATGTACGCCGTAAACAGCTTTAACTATAATAATCCAGTGTTAGCAGAACCCTGGGTCTAAGTAAAATGTACGCATTGTGAGATCATTTTATATTGGATATTCAAGACCCCCTTTAATTTTCAACTTTATTTTATTTTTAGTATTTGTTGTTATAGGGGCATCAGAAATACATAATCTGTGAAAATTTAAACTGTCTAGCTATCACGGTTCATGAGATACAGCCTGGTGACAGACAGACAGACGGACAGTGGAGTCTTAGTAATTTGCACCATACAAGCATCGGTTTTTCATTACGCAATTTTTTTTATTATCATTATTTCAGTCGAAACAGGTTCACTGCGAAAAAGCCGTGGTGGTCTAGCGATTTGACCTATGGCCTCTCATGCAGAGGGTCGTGGGTTCAAATCCCGGCTCGCACCTCTGTTTTTCGGAATTTATGTGCGAAATTACATTTTTGAAATTTACCATGAGCTTGACGGTGAAGGAAAACATCGTGAGGAAACCTGTACGAAAAAATTCAATGGTGTGTGTGAAGTTCCCAATCCGCACTGGGCCCGCGTGGGAACTACGGCCCAAGCCCTCTCATTCTGAGAGAAGGCCTGTGCTCTGGGACGATGATGACACGCAAGTTGCAAAAGTTGCAAGCTATTAAAAAATCATACCAATTTTTTTCCATCAAAATTAAAGAGGATTCAAATCGAGCAAATAAGGCATGAATTAGTACGAAGATGGCGCAGGCAAGAGGGGTAGGGGCAAGAGGCAAGACGCAAGAGGGCCAGGCAAGAATGGCGTTCGTTAGCCTCTTTTAATTTCAACTAATTTTTATCTCCGTCGTCTTTTTTGCTTAAGCGCGAGCCATTAGGTTATATACGCGGGTTTGCTGTTCGTGATACTCGATACAAGCGATTTTTTTTTAAACGGCACTTTTACAGTACGATTATTTCAACTTTCACACTCGGGACGTCTCAGTTTTAACCGTAAAAGTTCGTGTTTTCTCATAGAGTATGTACTTATATAAAATCCTAGAATTTAATCACATTAAATATCCAAACTTATTTAGTGTAATTAATAAAATAATAATAAAAAATGGCATGTCTTGAAGAAGCGCCAGGTCAAGAGTACCCGAAACCGGAGAGCATGTATGAAAAGACTAATGATTTGAGTGTCGTGGAAGCAAAAGATGTATGTCAGGATCGTAGCAGGTGGAAACAAGTAGTCTCTGCCTATCCCCTTGCTGGAAAAAGGCGTGATTGTATGTATGTATGTATTAATAAAAAACCTCAGCCAAAGTATTGCACTTGCGAATTGCCCAGTGCCAAGGTGCAAATAATCTTACGGTATACCTATAGGTTGGTAAAAAACTGGCCAGTGCTTTGATCTCCATCCTACTTGATGGTAAGTGTAGATGAGACAGATGCAGCTGCATGCTTCATAAACAGCCTATTTACTCTGGCCTTGAATGGGTCTGAATTTAAACATCAAGTGTAAGTTCGCCTTTGTACATGCATTTCAACGGTTGTCAATAATGTATTTCTTTTTTTTTTCCTTATTTTTGTACAATATAGAGTTTACATACATACATACAAGTGTCTTCGAGACATTTGCGAATACTACGCTGCTGTGGCTATCGGAATAATAGAACTTGCGTGAATTCAATTTCTATTTAAGTAAATACATGCATGTAATATATTATCGAGCATGACTTTGGTTACTTTAAACATGAAACTTCCGTGAGACTCATAGTGAAATTAAACGGATCACTCACGTCTTAAAACGAGTTTAACTCTACATGTTTCGGACTAATCCGTAGCCCTTCCTCTCAGAGTCGCACGTCACGGCGGCTGCCAAACGCGCACTGCGTGCTGCTGCCCTGGTCGCACTACTTTGTTTAATTTAAAAGTATCAAAACTGATTAGTCGGTGTATAGAGAAATCTAATTTTTGCTCAGTTTTTCTCATAGTGCCTTGGTGCCAATTTGCATGTGTTTGTGAGTCTGGTCCACTCACTTCAGGTCCTATGTCCAACATTTTGAGTAATTAAAAATGAACTCTATATTTTTAGATTTATGGTATAATTTTGAATGAAGATGGAAATTATATTTATGTGACATTTAGTAAATATTTGCGTGATGTTTTCAAATGAAACGTTTTGACTCCCTTAGGGATGTTTCGCCAAAAGTTTATATTAGTCTGGGTTTAGTTAAACGGCATTTAGATGTATTTTAGGGTTCCGTATGCAAAACCCTTAACAGAGCCTTATTACTAAGCCTCTTTCTTTCTGTTAAAAAGCTGTACCTTTGGAACTATAGATAGGTAGACACTCAAAATGTCTATGACTATCATTAACTTTAATATTTAAATGAGGTCCCCGTACCAAATATCTATACTCCATCTTTGATCAATTATAACTGAAGATACACATTGCCGAACAAAATCCCCTTCAAAAAGTGTCCGAACTTTTTTATTTGTTTGCATAACAATTAAAATCATCACCTACACAGAAATTTGAACCTAGTCTTTACTTCATTACAGTCGAATTTCGGTTGACACTTGACAGCTAAACTTGACAATTTCACGCAACGTACTGAGAAAAAAGAAGGCCACTTTTATCAAAGTGGCGCTCATTTGGCTCGGACATTTTCGGGCGCGCGACTGTGGATCTACAGTTATAATTGATCAAAGTACTCCATACTAATATTATAAAGAGGAAAGATTTGATTGTTTGTTTGCATTGAATAGGCTCCGAAACTACTGGAACGATTTCAAAAATTCTTTTGCCGTTAGAAAGCTACATTATCACTGAGTGACATAGGCTACTTTTTACCGCGGGAAAATACCTTTTTCTACGGGAAAATTAATTTATCGCGGGCGAAGCTGCGGACGGAAGGCTAGTATTAGATAAATACATACATCTAAGACTCCAGCACAAACATTTAATTTTGTTTTTTTTTCATACAAATATTTACACCAAACAGGGATCGAACCCGGACATCAAGCTACGTAGTCAGGTTCTCCAACCACTAGGTCAGCCGGTCGTCATACGTACAAGTGATATACATACATAACATACATACGTGAGTGATCCGTTTTTCAGCAACCATCATACAAACATTTTTTAATGAGACATATTTTAGTATAAAAAATACAAAAAGACTCCAAAACAACAATCTTGACATATTTTAGACTTTATTAATCATACAATCACAAACATGGCGCAATTCAATGGCGCCGTGACGATCGCGCCGTGCCGTTCCACGGTTTATAAAAAGCCCACGGTATTGGTCAATAAGTCAAAACACGTCAAATATAAATAAATAAATATCACCGGACAACGACCGCCTTAGCCTAGTTGGTAGTGAGGTCCTGGGTTCGAATCCCGGTAAGGGCATTTATTTGTGTGATGAGCACGAATATTTAATCCTGAGTTATGGATGTTTTCTATGTATTTAAGTATTTATTTATCTATATAAGTATGTTTATCGTCGTCTAGTACCCATAGTACAAGCTTTGCTTAGTTTGGGACTAGGTCGATTTGTGTAAGATTGTCCCTCTAATATTTATTTATTTTATTTATTTATTTAATTCACACCAATTGACCTAGTCCCAAAGTAAGCTAAGCATAGCTTGTGTTATGGGTACAAGGCAACGGATAAACATACTTATATAGATAGAAACATACTTAAATACATATTAAACACCCAAGACCCGAGAACAAATATTCGTATTATTCATACAAATATCTGCCCCGACGCGGGAATCGAACCCGGGACCTCAAGCTTCGTAGTCAGATTCTCTACGTACTAGGCCATCTGGTCGTATGATATTAAAACAACCTTTATCATAAATTTGCTTAAATTACTTGCCAAATATCGCTGTATCTAATAAAATATTTAGTAAACGAACAGGTGTCCGAAAAAACAACATTTTTTACGAGCTATGAAAAAGTTTCCTTATAACGTCCCCGGGTAAAGTGTCTTAACCGCTAATTGCGAAATAAATTAACAACTTTCCTCAAAAAACGTAAAGTATGAGTTATAACGGGGTGGCGACGTTTTTTGCGGCGTCTTGCAGTTTTTTTAAATTTGTACATTTTTTATTTTACTTTTAAGAAACTAAATAAACATTTTAGGAGTTTGTTTTTTGTTTTAGTCTAGTCTGTACTTGAATTGTTATCCAAACTTTATACTTGTACGAAATTTCAAGTCATTTCGATCATTAGAACATAATATGCAATAAATTATTTGATTGACTAATTGATTGATTGAAGTGAGTGATTAGATTATCGAATTGCAAGATTATAATTATAAGACACCTAACTTACATAATATTGATCACTTTTTTTTTATGTTAGAGAGGCCAGACAAACGAACTAGTGGGTCACCTGATGTTAAATGATCACCACTGTCCATATATACTCCCGCAGCGCTTTACGCGATGCCAGTGCGTCAATGCAACTCACAACTTTATTTACTTAAAATATCTTGAGAAACGGTATTAAAGTAAAAGTAGATAAGAGAGAGTAAGCTATATTGAACCGGCGCTTAAATTGGACCACTTCCGTATTTCTACCAAATTACACTATTTATTTACACTGGCAACAAAAATAAAGCGATGACAGCGCCACAAACAGTCCACCATTTTGCATCATCGCTTAATTTTTCATTACCAGTGTAAATAAATAGTGTAATTTGGTAGAAATACGGAAGTGGTCCAATTTAAGCGCCGGTTCAATATAGGTTACTCTACCTAATAAAAAAAAAACTACAACATTTTAAGAAAAGGTATTCTCTTAGGCAGGGTTCCGAATGTACTGGCAGCGTTCCCCCTTTCAATAGCTAAGCTAATTCTTTGTCCGAGGTAGCTGCCAGTTCTTCAGTCTCCTGTGACGTCGAACTTCTTTGCTATGTCCTTACATAGCCTCATAGCGCAAAAACTCCACAGACCAAGGGTTTCGACGCCGAAAGAACTAATTATATTCTTATTTACATGCATCATTATTATTTTCATCACCATCATCATTTCAGCCGAAAGACGTCCACTGCTGAACATAGGCCTCCCCCAAGGCTCGCCAAACAGATCGGTCCCGTGCCATCCGCATCCGATGCGATCCCGCAACCTTAACCAGGTCGTCACTCCATCTTGTTGGAGGCCTACCTACATCAGTCATCAGCCATCGGTTGATGCCCCATCGGCCATCAGTTCTACGAGCGATGTGCCCTGCCCACTGCCACTTGGGTGTGGCGATTCTTCGAGCTATGCACATACATGCGAACATTGCAAGTTAATGAAAGCTTGTAAAATCCTGGCAACATTACCTTTTAAATTACACTTTTTTTTTAATAAAAGTATAAGAGTCACGATTAATTTCTCAAGCGTTTAAGGGTTGAAGAAAATTGCCAGCGACAAAAAATGTGGCTAAAGATTGCGTCGCGGCAAACGGTGGGGAAAATAAATCTTTTTTAAACACGTTATCTGTAGTACTTTACTGGGCAGTTAAAATAGAAGGTTTGCAACACGAACAGCATCATACGGAGGATTTTGCCAAAAATGGATTTTTATGCTGTAATGGATTTGTAAGCTAGTTCATTATGACGTTAAATAATTAAAAAAATTACGTGGGCTTTATGAGTTTAAGTAATAAGTACGGGCTTTTATTAAAGTGGATCAGTGACGTACCTATAGAATAAACAATCGCATTAGTGGAAATTCACTTCATGTCACATTACAAGGCGTACCCATAACTAAATAAATAAATACTTAGATAACGAGACGTGGACTTCAACGAAAGCGATTGGTTTAAATCCTTTCTACATTTATTTCGCTTCGATGAAAGAACACCCTTAAACTAACATATAAACACAGGCAAACTTCACTTTACTTAAACCTCTTTAAAAATCGACTCCACTTCCCAACCTATTAAGTTTGGCACTTTGCTCGTTTAAGCGATTTTTTAAACGCCACCCTCCCCCCTTTCGGACACTTTTCAGAATCGCCCTCCACCCTTCGTAGTCCGAGTTTTATTAAAAAAACAATCTCGATGTCTATGCCTCGCTTAAAAAGTTTGTAACTTTTTCTGTTGTAATTATATTTCGAAGTACGTTCCGAATCTACTTTTCCTTTATTAAATTTGACCGTTTATTTTGAACATCATTTTCGTGCATGTAGGGAGCGCTTAGAAAATTTGCGTTCTTTTCTTTTTAAGATGTCGTAGTTGAAATTTTATTAGCTGATTACCGGCGCTGGTAAAAAACCGTGCTCGCATTTCTTATTACTTTTTAAACAACACTCTAAAAATAGAAGCCTCGACAATAAAATATCTCCCGACGCCAACCCTTCGTACATCATTAAAAACATTTTTAAAACAATATTTATAACAGAGACGCCGACACGCAAAAACGACATCACCGAATTGATTTACAATGGCATAAAAACGCTTAAAAATCTTTTCGTTACTGGCAACTTGCATAAAAAGGCGGAAAAAAGTAAAAACACATGTCGGTACGAACGTCAAAATCGTCTCAATTTCGAACGAAAAACAATCGCAATTTGAATTTCAGATTCGGAACGCGGTCATATTCGGCGGTTTTTTTCGTAAAGCGGCCAGTAATAAATCTACTGGCAATAACTATAAATTCATTGCGATCGACATGCAAATGTTGAGGTGTTTTTTTCGGCAACATGTATCGAGTACTTTTGGAAACGAGATGTGTAGAGTCGTTAAGACGGCTAAAAACAAATACCAAGATAAAAAAGTAAATCAGGCAAAAGTTTTTTTGGGTGAAACAAATTCTTTCCACCCGTTGCTACGGTTTCAGAAATTTTGTCTCATGGTCAACCTGACAATTTTTCTATGAAACAGTATGAAGATGTCACTTGGACAACTGGGGACAGAGTAAACAACACGAAAAAGTTAACTCATCCTTTTGTTCCTCCTGTTCTTGTTTTTTAAATCATCTTAGCTATATTTCTGTAGGTTCTTACAACTAACTAAACTTCAAAAGTGGATAATAATAATATGTACATTTAGCTTATCCCTTTTTTTTACATCCGAACTGCTATCATCATCATCATCATTTCAGCCGAAAGACGTCCACTGCTGAACCAAGGCTCGCCAAACAGATCGGTTCCGTGCCACCCGCATCCAACGCGATCGCGCAACCTAAACCAGGTCGTCACTCCACCTTGTTGGAGGCCTACCTACACTGCGTCTTCCGGTCCGTGGATGCCACTCCTACGCTATACAAACAAACTACTATACAAACTGCTATACTTCGTAATAAAAAAAAACCTAAGCTCTAAGCACACCTGTATAAGCAGAAAACATTCGCGCGCGACCACGTTGACACGTTCCTTGTTCCCATATTTTTTTACTTTATTTTATTTCATGTTGTTTAATAGTCTCCACACATTCTTTGTGCGTCTCTTCAAAGATCAAGTGCAGTACGAGTGCACTTTTTGTTCGCCCGACGTCGCGGATCCCTTTATTTTTTCAACCACCTGTGAGTTTTTGTTCTTTTTTTCAAAATGTACTTTTAAAAGTGTGTGCGAATGTTTTTAAAAGTTTATTTTTTACTCGCTAGTTTATTCTTAGAGCACGGGTTGATGCTATAGAGCCACGAGAAAGATTTTATGCAGCTTTATGGGCTTAATAATAAGAAAGCAAGAATGACATTATGAATAAATTTATTTAGACGACCAAATGGCCTAGCTAGTGGTTAGAGAACCTGACTACGAAGCTTGAGGATCCGGGTTCTATTCCCGCGTCGGAGCAGATATTTGTGTGAAAAATAGGAATGTTCTCGAGTCTTGGGTGTGTAATATGTATTTAAGTATGCATCTATCTACCATCATCATCATCTCAGCCTCTATACATCCCACTGCAGGGCACAGGCCTCCTCTCAAAATGAGAAGGCTTGGGCCGTAGTTCTCACGCGGGCCCAGTGCGGATTGGATACTTCACACACACCATTGAATTTCTTCTCAGGTGTGTGCAGGTTGTAATTTCAAAGATAATTTCGCAGATGAATTCCAAAAAACTCAGACTGCATCTATCTATATACCTAAGTATGTTTATCCGTTGCCTAGTACCCTTAACACAAGCTTTGCTTACTTTGGGATAAGTCAATTGGTGTAAATAATATCATTATTATACATATTAATTACTAATTGGAACGGATATATACTCTTTTTTAAAAGAAAACGCAATTTTGTTACCTCTAATTATTATTGGCCGATAATTTAGAAACAGTAGGTATCTTCATTGAGCATTTTAATCATCATGTAAATTTAAGATAGGTATATAGTATTTCACAATATGTTAAAAGATTTGAAACTGGCAACCCTAAAAACGTACAAATACAGAGCAAGTACTCACTTCCTGGACACATACAGCACCTTGTCTGCAGATGGCCAGTTACAAAAAATCGCGATTAAATAAATTGTTAACGCCCTAAGCGTTTAATCGTAGCCAGTATTTTTTATCTAGATCGATTCTATGCGAAAATGTTGCCAGTAATGAATATGCAATAGATCGAGCCTAGATATTTTATGGCTGACTGTTCCGTGTTTCCTTTGCCACCCGCTGCTTTTTCTGATAAAATCTTGCCGGTGCGAAAATAAAATTGTGGGAATTTTTACAGTAAAAGTTAGTTAAATGAACTCACCTTAAACTAGTGAGTTATTGGTTACACCAATACCCTTTTATTTAGGGGTTGTGCTTTGGCTTCTGAGTAACGCTTACTTTTAGAGCAAAAACTTGAACACGCTTGTAAGTTACATTGTAACTATGTTCATAAATTCCTTTTCATATCGAAAAAAAAACGAAATTCGGCTAAGCTCAAATTTGGAAGGAACGTCACTCAGCTACCGCCACGTCCCCTACCCTTGGAAGATAACAATACGCATTGAAACAGGTGCCAACTCACTCGCTGCAGTGTCGACCAGCACTCCTCCAGCGTTCGCTCGCTGATGCTCTGCCCCGATCTCGCTTGTTGCTGCGAGAAAAGCAAATTTTCAGTTACTTTTGCAACACGAGCTCGTAGTAGGGGGAATCATTTGAATTTTGGAATTCGAATCTTACGAGCCAAAAGCATAGATATGAATTGCAAGCCAGTGTCAATTGACTTTTAGATAAGGTTTTTTTTTGAGAAAATAAAATTAAGACCCATGCAAGAAAGGAAGATTTATATTTTATTGTTATAAGATGATAGACAATGCGATAGGTGGCTGCGAGAACTCACTTTATTTTCATTGATTTATTGTATATTCTTTTATTATTCTTATAATATTCTTTAGTTTTCATAGTCTTTAGAATATGACTTCATTTTGTCAGTCATTTAAGTGTACCTAATACCAAATGCAACTATTACTGTAACGTAGGTATTATATTAAGAAGTGCAATAGATCTACGCAAATATGATGAAAAAGGAAGCGATTACAGCTCTACCAAATTTTGAAGTTAATTTTTATCTTCTTTCTTTTAATGTGAATTTTGAATCTTTTTTTAATATATTTTATAAACTGACTTCTCTCCCACCTCTGCGGTTAAATGGGCATTTCTATTTTTCGTTATACCTAAAAATTAAGAAATTGTTAACAGGGAGTTAAAATTAGTCCGTTTGGTTACGCACTTTTTAAGTCTTACAATAAAAAAAAAACGTAACAAACCGGACAATTCTTCACTTCTTGTTAAACTTGTCTGATTTGTTACTTTTATTGTAAAGGCTTGAAAAAGTACGTATCCAAACGGACTAATTTTAACTTCCTGTTAACAATTTCTTAATTTTTGGCACAACGAAAAATAGCATTGCCCAAATGGCAGGTCTTATCTATTCGATCTCATCAAAAATAAGTTCTTACATTATAGTTAAAAAGCGTGAGAAAAGTACTTAAAGAGTTACTTCTTTTTTGTAAAGACCGCTTAACAATGACACCTAAAATACAAGCATCGTTTAAAAATAGGATCATTTTTATCCCGAAAATAGTACCTAATAGTTCTCACGGGACTGCGATTAACGAATTCTTTGCAGTTCTAACTAATATTATAAATGTGAATGTGAGTGAGTATGTTTGTTTCATACGCTACTCAACCGATCGTTTTCAAATTTGCCATAGAGATTGAGGCCCTGAGACTGAGGACATAGGATAATTTTTATCCCAAAAAATCGTGTAGTTTCCGCGAGCGCGTGATAAACCTGTTAGCTGACGAAGAGCGACAGTTAGAAAAAAAATAAAGTGAATTCCCGTAATAGCGTAGTAGTGAAGTGAAAAAGAAAAAATAATTACATCGATATTCAGGCTATTCAGGACATTTACCAATGCGAAAGGCAACATGTTCCGTTCACCCATCGGCGCGTCGCCAGTTGGGGACTGTTGCTGCGGCTGCGCAAAAAAAACGCTCATTAAAAATTATGTTAGTCTAAATTCTTTTACTCTAAATTTTTTTACTCGAACTTTATAAAATATATTGGTATAAATTAATCGAGTTAATTGTAATTATACTTTTAATAAGTCGCTCATGTACAAGAACACTGACATAATTGCAAATTATAGGGATGACGACTGGGTTAAAAATATGTCATTCTATTTAGTCCGTCAGTTAGATAATGGGAAAATATGGGATACGTATTTTTTGGTTTATCAAATTATTAAAAACCGACAAAGATATAGATCATCAAACTTCCGGAGTGGGGGCTTGTGACGTCACCTTTAGGTAAAAATTGTACCATATAGTGACGTCACTCGAAACTTCTAAGCACTGTATCCTCGTCATTTTTTGTTTGTCAAACAAAAGAAAAAATACGTGTACAATATTTTTTAATAATCTAACAGACGGACTAAATAGTTTTTTTTAGTCGTCTAGCCTATTGTCATTTCAAAACTTAACTTTTTTTCAAAATGACAATAATTTGTAATTGTGTCAGTGGTCTTCTACATGAGCGAAGTATTAAAACTTTTATTTTCAAGTCAGAAAAAATAGAGTTAGAGTAAAAGAATTAACGAAATTTTTTAAGTGTAGGTATTTAGAGATTTGTTATATGTACAAAACAAGCAATGACATCGATATACAGGGTGGGCCCTGTAAGTGAAGCAAAAAATTGAAATATAGACCCTTTAACTAATCGGTAATTAAGTCCAAATGGTTACAAATCATTAAAATGAAAAAATAATTTACTGTTATTTTCTAACAAAATTAATCGAGCCAGCAATGTACAGAACAGACATATTGTTTCCAGTCGGAAGACTTGACATTGACATTTACAATCGTTTTCAATAATAATAAAAATCCTACTAAATACATCAATATTACTTAAACGTAGGCAGTCCTTCTGATTTAAATAATCAATTCTTTCAACACGACGTAACAGTTTTTTTTATCAAGTATGTGGGGACGGACGAAATTAATAAAACACTTGCTAGTAAAAGTTACGAATTTTAACTGTTTATTAAGCAGTTCAAACAAAAATAGTGCACTATGATAAAATCACTGTTAATAATTGGGTATGCCAATCTTACTGGGTAAGTAATCCTTTCACAGGGTAACTTACATTTTCAACAGTTTGTAAAGATGTTTCTATTTCACGACCATGACTACGATGATACGTCCTGTGCTTCGTTTGACATCGTTCCGACACGACATGTGTAACACTAAGTGTTTCCAAATTAACGAATAATTTCAGTGCTGATCTGGCTGCACACCCGTGGTCACAATCAGAATCACATTCGGCGACCCCGAATTCGTTGCTCTGAGTTGAAAATAAAGCACCTATTATCTAACCGGAGGGTACTTGTTCACAATATTTAACACTAAGCTCGATTTGAATTAGCTTTTGTTTCGTCATATCATGTTGTTTTCACGTGCATTGTAATTTAATTCATTAGTGCCATTTTGCATTACTTTGATTTGACAATTTGACGTACATTGTCAATACAGAGTACTTTACTCTTTGCAATTGCGAGATTTATGGTCTTTGGAGGTTTAAATATGAACTTTTTGAGTTTAAATTAAATTTCAAAGAAAAGGTCGGCAATATACAATAATGTCAACAAACTCTTACGTACTACCATAGTTATAAATCGCGAAGGTATAAGAACTACTTTTGTTCGTTTTCATTTTAAAAAGAATTCACATTAATACATGTTAGATACTGTCAAAATGCCCGGTACCAAGACATCTAACGACCGTAAAGCGACAATGTCGCAATGTGAAAATTCATTGATTGTAACTCTTAACTTTAAATGACTATTTCTCCAAACTTAAGAACTTTGAAACATCAGGACCACTTTGTAATAACTTTAGATACTTTAAGGAATCTCTATTTTAATTTTTATCCTTAGTTACAGGGCCCACTCTGTATTACCAAAGCTGTTTAAGAAGCAATTTGAAACGAAAATAAATTAAAACATTAGTAAACAACTTACCCACTATAGCGTACACAACACACGTGTCCATGCGATTAAGAATAAAAAAAAATCGCTTTAAAAAAAAATGCAAAAAGCGCGAAACCGAAATTAAATTATGAAAATGCAAATTAAAGGTATGAAATTTAACTTAAAGTTAAAACACACGTAGATGTTAAAATGTTATTTACATCGATGTTACTGAGTGAAGACAGTAAATTTACCAGCGCAAATGGTACGAGAGACCGCTCGCTCATGGTGGAATCTGCTGAGGGTGACTGCTGTTGCTGTCCCGTTCCAACGTATGATGAGGCAGGCGTGAAAGAAAGAGACAAATTGATGAATTGAGAGCTTATTGGAGTAAAGATCACTTTTAGTTTGGTTTAATACTTTTTTTTTGTTAAACTTGGCATAATTTCATTGCGATTTTAGATAAATGCGTTATAATTTAAAACTAAAATCCCATTCAACCAGTTAAAAAAACAGTTAAGTACATACTCAGCGAGCAATTGGTTGTACCTACGGATTACAAAAGTTTAAAAAGTAAAGTAAAAGTAGTAGGTCTGTGAATAAAGTTTAAATTTAAAATTTTGTTTTTTTTTTTAACACAGATATCTATAGGTATTTTATTATTCTTAAAAGTCCCAGGCACATTCATTATTAATGTGCGCTGTTAAAAAAAAAACAATCGAATTAAATTTCATACGATATTTTGATTGCAACCTCTTGACTCGACGGCGCGTTGCAAAAATATTAATAAATCAAATTTCAATTAACCGCCGTTAGCAAAAAAACTGAAACCACAAAAGCGCAACCACTTCCAAGCGACGAACCGTTAAATCTCTATTTACGAAAAAAAAACTCTTTCAAACGAACAGGATACCAAAAACCGGTTCGACATTCAAACGATTCTAAAAACAAAAAACTCGAGACTCGAACAAATTTGCAGTAACAAATAACTGTCAACACCCCTTCGTGAAACAAAACGCAAAAAATTAAAAAATGAAATCACAATGAACCCCTAATCCCGCGTGCCGTGGGAAATAGACAAATGCAGGCCGAAAACAAATTTAAAAAGTAATTCCATCTTTTCAAATTTCGCAAATGGAACGCGGAAAACGGAATGCAATTTTCCTTCGTTTATTCAAATGGCGTTCTCACTGGCCAGGTACAAAAAAATAAAATTATAGCGCAACGGAAACGTTAAACAAACACGTTCCGTAATCAAAATATCGGTTAGCGGCATATGGCTTTGAAAAAATGATATCGAAGACAAGTTGATCACAAGCTAATACCGAAATAATAGAATTATCAAAGATTATAGTAATTTACATGTCCTTTGTGGGGCCGGATGCGACAGAAGGACAAAAACGATTTAATAATAAGTTCCTTAACCCTTTCTTAACAAAGGTACTACAATATGTTGTTTTTTAGGAAGGGATTATTTAAATTTGGAACGAGTTTTGTGAGACCTCATTCTTGAGGTCAGTCGGTCTACATTGGTTGCGGAAGGCAGACGCAGGGTCTAAATTTAAAATTTAAATACGTTAAAACTTTGTGTTTGTTCGAATATTGAACATAAAATCAAATTCTTAACTAACCTAAAAAAATGTGAAGTGTGGAAAAATTACGCATTATTTTTCGAAATCCTTAATCCAATTTAAAAAAATAATCAATGAAACTTCCAAACTAATCAATAAATGTGTTAAATATACTTATTTACTAGTGAAACAGTAAGTTTCAGACACCGTTTTGGCTTTAAATATTTGCCGACGGAAAACTACCGTAGCGGAAGGTAAACTTACTTTGTTTATTTTTAATTGAAACAAAGCTTTTCAAAGAACTGTTTCAGTAATTGCGGAAGTGATTATCATAAAACTAAAATTCGATGGATAAATAAATAAAATAAACACATGACAATCGCGAAAAAAAAATCTTTCGAAATAAGTTCTTTTTGTAAGCACTGTGTAGGTACTTTGAATCTTTCTTTCATTATATCACTTTAAATAAAAACTATTTATTTGAAACTATTTCAATTTCCATTAACCTTAGTCTCAATTTTAAAACTACTTAAATTATAACAACATAAAATAATTTTAATACACGGGTCACGAAACAGTTCAATGATTTAGTTATCAAATATCACTTTTAACTTTCACTAAACTCCTGAAAAAAAATACATTTCAAAAATAAAATAAAAAATATCATCGCGTAAAATTGTACCTAAAACTAACTGATTAAAATACCTAACTAACCGTAACAACTCAAACGGCATTTCAAATGTAAATTCTTTTTTTTCATCGCGTTCCAAAAGTAAACAAAAGCTCGCGACAAGATTTTTCACTGTTTCCCGTCAGACTTCAGTCAAGAAACAAAAACAAAACGAAGAACAAGAAAAAAACTAACTCACCTGTATTTCGTTGACGAGTTTCTCAGTGATGATCTTGTGGTCTGGGGTGGCGGGCGGCTGCGGGGTCGGGGCCGGGCCAGACTCCTGCTCTTGAGCCGGCGAGCCAGGCCGGCTGCGGCTCCAAAAGTCCTGCATCTTGAACCTCTGGTCTTGCTGTAACGCAGGGATATGGAGAGAGAGAGGCGCCGCTCTAAGATCCAAGGCACTCCCTCCCGCAGCCGCTTCATTCGTATCCGCTGCCGTCATCTTAAAGCTGTTCTGTAACCAGGAAGCCACGAAGTTGTCTTCTTCCTTAGGTTGCTCCAGGAGGCGAGGAAACGGCGGCGTGGCGCTCGCCTCAAACGCGCCTTCGCCGCCGATCTGCTCCCCTTCCTCAGCTATCTTCGGTACCTTGGCCTCCCTAGGAGACCCTTCCTCTACCGCTTCCGTCTTCCTAAACTCATGGAGGTCCCTATACCTCTCCTGGAGCGCTAGGGATATGTTCTCATTGAAGTATTTCAACATGAATTCCAGTTTCTGTGCGTTGTCACAAAGTCATGCGTCGCGATCTGAAATGAAGAAGTACAGTCAGACTCCCGCGCGAATGTTGGGGAGGGAGCGGAAGCGAGACCTCCTTGAGACGCGGGCGGACGTCGACTAACTTCTTGGTGGAAAAGTTAGCGTCGCGACGCTTTCTTGCGGGGTGGGGCGACGCGCGCGCCTTGCGAAGACGGCGCTCCAACTAGCAAGACGCGCCGCCCCCGCCTTAGACGCCGCTAAGAACATCCCCTCCTGTGCCAAGCGCACGCGCCTTACGATTTTTCCGCGGAAAAATGCGTCCGGTCAAGAAAACGGAGGCGCGGGCCGCGCGCCCCGCGCCTCTCCGTCCGTTCGGACCACGGCCGAAATAAGAACTATTAAAAAGGGCGCGAAAGCACCCGAAGGGTTGTCGGCCCTCTCGCTCGCTCGGCCGCGATCCGAACCCAGCCCGACGCGCCAGAACGGGACGACGCTACCAATTTTTTTCTAAGCGAGGGAGGAAATGGAAAAGAATGGATTTCTTTGTGATTTTTTCTTAGTAGCTCCCGTCCCGCTCGCGCGCGTGGCGTTCCCCTATTTTTGTTGCCCTTGGAATTTTTCGAGTTCTTTTCGCTACGCCTCTTTTAGCGGTGCGTTTTTTTTTCTGTTCAGGCGGGGCTTAGGCCGAGGGGTTACGGCCAACGGTGTTTTTAAGTGGTTTACATTTTTCCGTAGTCGTTTACCTACCTAAACTTTTTTTCTTATTCTTTCTTGCCTACTGTTCTACGTACGTTGCTATACAGAAACTCATACTGAAGCGATTATATCAAACTGTAAAACGTATAAAACTAAATCTAAAAATACTTCTCAATAAACTTATCGACGTTACAAGACGAAAATGGATCTTGAAGAAAATTTTAAAATTCGAACTTGTTTAAACGCAATCTCCGTAAGGTTCTTTTCTAAGGCAGAAAATGGTTCTAATTTTCATAGTATGAAGTTTCGCAGGTTGCTTCCGCTACCCCCCGATAGATGGCAATGCGCGCCAAACATTGTCTTTATTTATGGAAATACAATAGAATAACCTAACCATAGAAACAAATACAGAGCTATTTAACCAAATACTATATTAAAAACAATAGTAATGCATAATTTTGGTTATTATAAGTATAAATTTTTAGTGAATTCAGTGGAACTTTTAAGGAAAATTCTTAAGAAAATTGTCAACAGATGGAGGTAGGTTTCCTCACTTGCGATCGTATTACATGATATAAAAAACGATTAAAGTCCAGATTGAGTTTAATTATTATGTACTTTTAAATAAAAACCTCGCTAATTGTTTCTTAGACGAAATATTGTACAGAAATACCCATGAAGATGATAAAAGTATGGCTTGATTTTACGAAGATAACAATAAGTTAATTAGGTAGGTACAAAATTGTTATGTTGCAGAATATTAATTAAAATTAAAAAAATATATATTTTTCTGTAAAATCAATCGCAAATTACCATAAATAACTTATAAAACAGTTAAAGTAATATACGATAACATATATTTTGACTAATCCAGGAAAATGTGATAAAATATTGCAATGTTTTTTTGGATATAATTACATATTTATAAGGAATAAAAATGTTATTGCGTATACCTATTACCTTCCACAGTCGATGGAAATTTTTACCTCATACGTAACAAACGACGAGGAAACGTTTTTTTACGTTTTAAAACTGGTCTTTTTGGATCACAATTTCTGCCACGGTGCTACGGAATACCTACCAATGAGCCGTGGTACTTGTAGCCTGGTGGTTTATCCTGGCCTCTAAAGCAGAGGTTCGTGGATTCGAACCCTCTCGCTCCTCTGAGCTTTTCGGATCATATGCGAAATCACATTTTAAATTTACCGTAGAAGCAAACATCTTACGGGAATCTGTACATGCTGCGAAAAAATGAAGTGTGTGAAGTTTCCGATTCGCATTGGGCGCGCGTGGGCACTACCTACGGCCCAAGCTCGCTCATTCAGGGAGTAGGCCTTCGCTCGGCAGTAGGACATATAATAGGCCAATGCGGTGACGGACCTTGTGTGTGAATCTTACTCGCACTTCGCCAGTTTTTTTAACCAACATATCTGCATACTTTTATCAGGTGACAAACTTAGGTACCTAAAGGAACGACAGGCTTATTGTCTTTCTCTCCAACGGTATAAAAGGATGACAGAAAGAGACGGTGAAAGCGAAGGCAAGCGTCAGAAGCGTTAGACAATACGACCTCTGTTGTAATGTAGTAGTGCACAGAGTTGTTATGGAGCTTAAGTCATTTTTCTAATTTGGAACGTAAATTTGTTTATACGAACACGTTACTACTACATACAGTAAAACTACATAAAGTTTACCACTGACAGATGGTTTGCCTTCATTTCATATTCAACTTTAACGACCTACAAATAATGCCAATTTTAGAAAACTGTTATCCACGTTTGCAGATTTTGTAATAGCTACTATATTTGTATGGTGTTAAAGTTGGAAATGAAATGAAGGCGAGCCATCTGTCAGTGGTAAACTAAAAGTACCTAAACGTATTGTACAACAGGTTTTACTTAAGTTTTTCACCTAAACTATGTAAAGCAATATGTTTCTACATTGGCCATAGACAGTGGCGCTATTTTCTTCAGTTTTAAAATTTTCTTACTAACTTGTAATTTTAGTGAATAGTTAACTTATTAGCCTATTATTAGTTACTCTACGTATTTTTGAACAAAAATAGATACACCTAAATATGAACTTCACTATTTTTGTAAGATTTAAATGAAATTTTCTGAACAGTTTTCTTGAAAACGAACTAGATGGCTGTAGTGTCTATGAAAACAAGCTGGTGTTTGATCCTACGTCGGAAATTTAACAAAAAACACTACATTTATGATTCACTTTTAATTAACTGTAAAGAAAAATTTTTTGAAAAGAAAAAATAATAGCCAGTCAAATAAACCGTCCCGGATCGTACCAGACGCAAAGGTGCCCAACACATTAGCAACTGTAAAATGACCAGACATAAGGATTTTGGGGGGCAAAATTGAATGACAGGAAGGGAGTTCCTTTATCGATAAACTATGCAAGGAACAGATTTGTTGTTAGAGCATGTAAAAATTATAATGATAAATATTCTCATGTCGACATATTTTTCATTCCATCAGTACAAAAATTTGTCTCTGCAATTAAAAGATAATAAAAATTATATGAAAAAAACATGTGAAAAAATAACATTGTTATCTGATTATAATTTCATCATCATCATCATTTCAGCCGAAAGACGTCCACTGCTGAACATAGGCCTCCCCCAAGGCTCGCCAAACAGATCGGCCCTGCGCTATCCGCATCCAATGCGTTCCCGCTGCCTTCACCAGGTCGTCGCTCCATCTTGTTGGAGGCCTACCTACACTGCGTCTTCCGGTCCGCGGACGCCACTCGAGAACCTTTCGGCCCCATCGGCCGTCAGTTCTACGGGCGATGTGCCCTACCCACTGCCACTTAAGTCTAGCGATTCTTCGAGCTATGTCCGTGACTTTAGTTCTCCCGCGGATTTCATAATTTCTAATAAGACTAAAAAATGATGATGATGATGAAAATATATGTTGTAGTTTAACAAGCGACCTTGGTTATTTAATAGTTAAAAAAATCAAAAAGTCAAAAAAATTGGAATACGAGAAAACCGTGGACTGATTTAGTGTTTTTTTTTTAGTTAGAAATATAACATAATGAGTTTTAAATACTTTACTTGTTAGGTTTTCTCACTATATTTTTCTTCGCCGTGAAGCTCATGGTAAATTTCAAATGTGATTGTATGTGTAGATGTATGTTTATAAATCCGTTGTCTAATAGGGTCAACGTCATAAATAAGTGATCACTTTTGTACCTTGTCACTTTATCGTCATGTTCGAAAAGCCATACGAAATTATATAACGACTAAAAGTGAAAAGGTGCAAAACTGATCACTTATACCCATAATACAAGCTTTGCTTATTTTGGGACTAGGTCAGTTGGTGTGACTCGTCCCAAGATTTGTTTTTATTTATGAACTCGGAAAAACTTAGAGGTGAGAGCCCGGGCATAAACCCACGACCCTCTGCTTGAAAGGCGATAGGTCAAACCACTAGACCACCACGGCTTTTTAAATGGTACCTATAGTGTAACAAAAAACGGGAATATAACAAAACAAGAACAGAGCGTAACAAATTGCTACATTTGACTTTGAAAAGGTTCCATACTGCGTCAAAATTTGAACGATTAGTTACGCGATTGGCTGCCGACAGTATATAAACTAGGTACATAAAGAAAAGTAAGTATATAATTTATAATGATGACAGTTTCCGTGACAGACATAGTTAAGTCTTTATGTCTGTTTTAATGATCTAGGCTAGATCATCAATTCTTAGTCATTACTACACAATCATTAGTGAGTATATAGCTATAATATAAAACAATCATGTGGCTCAAGTTAAGTGAGCAAGCGGTACTATAAAAATACAACATCTAAAAAGAATTATAGAAAACTAAACCATGTTACTAAATATTTTATTGTTTAACTATAAGTATAGTATAAATCTTCCCAAGTGAATTTTTCGCTTCGAGCCCTTATCTTTCAAAACAAACGGTATCGTCATAGTATTAAGGTTCAAATTTAATGTAATGGCTCGAAGCGAAAAATTCACCTGAGAAGATTTATACTATAATAGAACAGTAATAGAACAATATGTATGGACGTCGGCAGACTAGGTACATGGTAAATTAAACATCTCGTATAATTGTGGTTGATAGTCACTTAGGTAAGTTCTATTAACCATTAAACAGACAACTAAACAAGTAAAACAGTGTGAACGAGACTTTAAATTACAACATATAAATTTTGACCCTTACTAAATGATGTAGGTAATTTAGTATTAAATTGAGAATTATAGTCTGTTTATTTACAAGTATGCTGCTGTGTTTCTTTTTATATATGTAATTATTATTTATGTTACTTTGCTTGAGGTCCTGGGTTCATTTCCCGGTCGGGGCAGATATTTGTGTTTATGGTTAATATGTATTTAAGTATGTATTTTTCTATATAAGTATGTTTATCCGTTGTCTAGTACCCATAGTACAAGCTTTGCTTAGTTTGGGACTAGGTCAATTGGTGTCAAGTATTCCACAATTATTTATTATTAATTTATTTATTTAAAAATAATAAAGCATATAATTTGAGAAAAATAAATAAATAATAATACATTAATGAGAATGCCAATGTCAATTTGTAGGTAAAACTATTTATTGTACATAAAAACATGAAATTACGAGTTAACAAGAGAAACAGATGTACGGTCTCGTGCTTTAATTTGGGATCCATTTCGACCAGTCAATCGTCCAATGTTTTTTTTACTATATTTTAGTAATAAAATCACGAGTAATTTATATACTACCATAACTAACTTGAACCTTATCAAGCTTCCCACGACACGTCTTAGATCAAGATTTCTTTTAGGTACAGTGAGCTTAGAAGTCGCCGAACACTTTGTCGCAATAACCAGTTACACTGTGAAGTTCGACATCTGTCACATTGGTACACAAAGTACTAAAGAGTCCAGCGACTTCTTAGGCCGACCGTACAGTCCAGGAAACAGGAAACTGAGTTGCGTACCAGGATGGAAAAGTTATCTTACAAATGTCATCTTGACTTTTCCTACATCTGCCAAAGAAATCATTGGTAATTTAATTCAAATTTTGATTTTAATTTTAATTTTGATTGTAATTTTAACTTTGATTTTAATTTTAATGTTGATTTTAATTTTTTATTTTGACTTTAATTTTTTATTTAATTGTAATTTTGATTTTAAATTAATATTTTATTTAGTGCTCTTACTAACATTGGTATTAATAATGTAACTAACACATAGTATATGGGACTCCATACCTGAAATAAATGTTTTTTTATTGGGCAATTGATTACAAAGAGGTACTACCCTGGTACGCGATTTAGTTTCTACTGTAGTTCATGTAATTTTGTAACGACCACTTTAGCCTAGTTGGTAGTGACCCTGCCTACGAAGCAAGAGGTCCTGGGTTCGAATCCTGGTAAGGGCATTTATTTCTGTGATGAGCACGAATATTTGTTCCGGAGTTATGGATGTTTTCTATTTAAGTTTTTTTTTTTATCTATATAAGTATGTTTATCGTCGTCTAGTACCTACCCATAATACAAACTTTGCTTAGTTTGGAACTAGGTCGATTTGTGTAAGATTGTCCTCTAATATTTTTTTTTTTTTTTGGTTATTTTTAAATCGCTTTCGCTTATGCTTTAGGCCTGCATAAGGCTAGGTACAAGTAATAGACGGGCGTGGCCTGGGAGGGCCGCTGATTCTTTGCCACGGTGAGTGAGCACACTGCCTTAAACTCCTAAGTTTATACATTATGTTAATTTGTTTCGTTGTACATCATTTTTTTCATCATCATCATCATCATTCCTGCCCATATAGGTACGTCCCACTGCAGGGTACAGACCTATCACTTATCAGAAAGGGCTTGGGCCGTAGTTCCCACGCGGGCCCAGTGCGGATTGGGAACTTCACACACCATTGAATTTCATCTCAGGTGCAGGTGGAAAACTGGTAAATTCCAAATATAATTTCGCACATAAATTCCGAAAAACTCAGAGGTGCGAGCCGGGATTTGAACCCACGACGGTGTTTAATAGAGAATATTTGTATTGTATCGTATTGTAGGACTGCGGTGGTCGTTTCATCAATAGCCCGAATCATTCGGTCACCAGGTCAAAAATATCGACCACACATTCATTTGGGCATATAGGGAAACTACTATAAAATCAACCGCGCGGCCGCGGCGGAACCTTTTCTCAATAAATCCGCCAATGGCTTCCTTAGTTAGAACAACGGTGGCTTACTGTGACAGGGTTGCACTAGAGTCGAGCTTACAGCGGTTTATTTGTAATTCATTCCGGTAATAGAAGGATACAGTTGTCGGAAAAGCTAAGTGTTAAAAAGAAGTGGTGGCCTAGTGGTTTGACATAATTATGGTCTCTAACCTCTGAGTATTTCGAAATTTTTGTGAAAAATTACATTTGAAACCATGAGCTTTACGGTGACGGAAAACATCGTGCACACACTTTCGAAGAAATTCAATGGTGTGTGAAGTGCCCAATCCACACTATGCCTGCGTGGGAACTACAAAAAAAAAATCAGAACGTTTATTCTGCAAGTAGGCCGTCTCTTTTTCAACTACCAGCGCTTTCGAAAGGACCGTCTTTGGCAAGAATGCGCCGCAAGAAAAATTGGCAGAAACTCATTTTTTCAAACCTCTCATTCTCTGCAGTAGGAGGTATACAGGCTAGGATGGTAATGATGATGATGATTACGATTGACGTGAAAGAGGAGGAGGAGTTCTGCATGAAAACATTCGATCTTAGATTATTTATACACTAGATAGAGCTTAGGCGGCATGAAAACGTCCCGAAAAATATAAGCCAACAGTTGGCTTATATGTCATTTGGCTTTGGCATTGTCATTTGCTTGGGTTCCGTAGTCAGGTAGTTTTTTGTTAGAATGATAAGTTTCTCTTTTTTTATAATAATTATATAATTTGTGTGTTTTGTGTGGCCTTCCGTGATGTTGCTGTACTGTACTGTGGCCCAGACCAGTGCTGGTTTTTAACTAGCGACATGCTGAGCCGGGTCCCTTTTTGTAGCAGCACTAATATGTACCTACATTCCTATGTCTATGTCTATGTTTGTACTCTTATTTTTGCCTGTGTATGTGTTATTGTTGTTATAAAATAAATGTTTTTCTTTCTTTCTTTCTTTCTTTCATTTGCCATCCTTCAGTCTGAATGACGTAACGCGATCGTAAGATGAAGCTGTCAAATGGGTTTTTGAACGTTTTGTATCGCAGTGTTTGCTACTGACACTATCTAGTGTATAAATAATCTAAGCATTCGATGCACAAACGTCTCACCCTTTAGGCGGAGCAACGCAGTTTGTTAAAGCCTGAATCTATTCATCATCATCATCATCATCATCACAGCCTTACATCTCACTGCAAGACACATGCCTCCTCTCAGATGAAGAGGGATTGGGCCGTAGCGCCCACGCGGGAACAAACACCATCGATTTTCTTCTCAGGTGTGGCCAGGTTTCCTCACGATGTTTTCCTTTACCGTAAAATGTTACCGCATGTCAAATGTTATAGGTGCGAACCCAGGCAAGAACCCACAAGTCCCACAACCCTCTACTTGAGAGGCCATAGTGGTGCAAACTAGGCCACCACGGCTTTTTTCAAACAATCGCTTATAATATACCTAAATCTGATAACTATTTTAAGAATGATCATATTCCTTTATTTCAAAACTTTATAACAAAAATCCACCCTTTAACAATGACGTTAGATGCAGGTGTGACAGAATAATACTTTCTTAGCGCAAAAAACATTCGCATTTCAAAATCATTTGACCCTTCAAAATATGCAAATTTCAAAACAGCACAAGGGTACTAATATTGTCGCTTTTTTGTTTTACCTTTAGTTCTGGAACCGGTTGGGTATTTTTTGGTCGCGAACGGCCTTTGTTTGTCTATGGGAACTGGAGACAAGATTGCATGATAAAATACCTTTTGTTTTGAGAACTAGAAATCGTTATTGTTTTTTTTTTAATGGGAAAGGAGTTCGGATTTTAATTCTCATTTTCTCATGTTGGTTACCCTGATTGATAGAGTGCAGTAGTGTTTTTTTTGTGTTCATGTGTAAATAAGTAAAGTACCAAATGAAATTTAATTCAGTTCGTAATATAACTGTTGTTGTTTTTGCGTGTTATTATTATATATGTAATATTGTAATTATATTATAGATATGAATACTGATATGGAATGCCAAAATGTCAATTTCTTTACTGCCACACTCACGGACGGCGGCTTTTAAGTTGTGGTAATGATAGCCTAGTGGTTTGATCTGTGGCCTCTCAAGCATAGGGTCGTGAGTTCGAGGCCGGGGCTCGCACCTCTTGAGTTTTTCGAAATTTATGTATGGAATTACGGTGAAGGAAAACATCGTGAAACCAGCACACACCTGCGAAAAAATTCAATGGTGTGTGTAAAGTTCCTAATTCGCACTAAGCCCGCGTGGGAACTAAAACTCAAACCGTCTCATTCTGAGAAGAGGCCTGTGCCCTGCAGTGCTGTTGACGTAGGTATTTACATACAATTCTATGGAAGAAACGGTATGTAGCCGCTTACGATTCAAGAAGGATCAGTTATGTTGGCAACAATATCACCTACTGCAAGTAAATCAGCGGCTTTATTTTACCTTAAAAGTAACTTATTATTACTTAATATTTTAGTCAAAATCAGCCGTTATTTAAAAAAAAATAACACTGGCCATCAAATATATCAAAACGAAACAGTAAATTGCTGGCCGCTACACTTTTTTTAATATAAAACTCACCGTTCCAAGGTATCCTTTCCGGCCAGTGTAACTACTCATTCAAATCGTTCAAACATTTTCTGTTATTCCGTTCGAAATTCAAACTAGTCCACAAATTGGAGATATAAAAGTTGATAGAGGGGCGGCGCGCGCATCGCGGCCTATTTTTAATCATTTTTGGAAGAACCGTGAAGGGTTGGGGTAAGTTAGAATGGAGTTTTAGAAAACTGATAAGTAATTAATTTCTAGTTTATTTATCATTTCACGAGTTTTGATTTCACTATCATCCACAAATACGGCTGAAAAACGTATTAATATTATAAATGTGAAAGTTTGTGAGAGTCTGTGTGCGGGGCTAGGTGTTTGATTGTGATTTGGATGAAATTTGGCACGCACACAGTTGGATTTCTGGAATGCCTAGGCTAATTTTTATCCCTATTGATTTCGGCATTGGGATTTTATGAGTAAAATCCCAAAATCAACATGAAATTTTGTAAGTAGGTACAAAATGTTCTTTGGCTAGTATGCTCAACAGTATAAATAAGTGGTCATTTCTGTACCTTCTCGTTTTCAATCGTTTGACAATTTTGTATGACATTTCAAACATGACGTTAAAGTGACAAGGTACATAAATGATCACTTATTTATGCTGTTGACTGTACATGTATTACTTACCACAAAAAGTTTCACCAAAAGCATCATTAGACAATCACTTCATTTGACAACTCAGTAGGTCTGTACATTTTTTTTTTTTTACATAAAATTGACCCGTGATTGACCACTATCTCACGTGATGAAAAGTGTAGATGAGGCCAAAGGTGTATAAAGGTAAAGTATGTAAAAAGGTACATATTTATAAAGCTAAAGCTAACCTGAAGTAAGTTACTCGATTAAGTTTCTAGATTTTATAAAAGTTTACAGATTAGTAGATAATAAAGTGCATTTGTTAAATTATCCGGTCGAATTAAAATGATATAGGGATATGACATAATTAATACGATTTCTATGTGTTTTAATTGTTACTGAGTTTATAAAAAAGGCACAATTAAATAAAATTAACGTAAATATTTTATTACTAAAACTTTAAATGATGCACCTATAAATGTCTAAATCGTTATTAGTACTTAAAAAAACTTATTACAGGATGTATCTTACATAAGACATGCCATTTTGTTGCCTGAAGTGATATTACGACACAAGTTCATTATTTTAATTTCTAGACATACTAAAATTATGTTATGGTAATGAGGTGATAAGATATGGTGATCATAAAGTTGTTAAGCAATTTATACAGCTACCGTGTATTTATAGGTTTTGAATGAACACCGTTTGCAATTTATGAGCAATAAAAGTAGGTATAATTGTGTGTAATGTGTATTTTTGTAGGAAATGGACAACTAAAAAAGAAATGTTTTTTCCTAAATTTTATGACCACAGCATTTTTATTTCTATTAAATATTGTAAGTGTATTTGTGTGTTTCGTGTGTGTTAATATTTGTTACTCTTTATTCGTTTCTTTAAGTTCCCAATTCACATTTCTCCCACACTGGGTAGCCCAAGCCATCTCATTCTGAAAGGAGGTCTGTGCCTTGCCGTTGGACATATATAGACTGGGATGATGATAATGATGACTTACGTAAAACAGCTTGAAATTTGGTATGCAGGTAGCTGGATTTCTGGACAATACAAAAATAAACACAAAGAATGCGGATTATTATTCCGGATTACGGACTATCGAATTGTTATGACCGCGTGAAAAAACTCGAAATCTGAACCGCTAAATCAGGCGTTACTTTGCGGAGGTCCATATTAATGAACTGAAACAATTACTTTGCTCACCCGCGACCTTACGACAGTTACGTTTATGTAATAAATGCGTGTTCATGCAGTTCCTCCACCTCCACAACACACACCAATCACACAAACCCAATTATAACCACCACCGAACTACACATTAAAAGATCTGTAAATTTAGAAAGAATCATGTTAAGAAAATGGCTGTCTGAAAATTGCTTTTATAGTGTACAGGAATTTTTAAACTATAATTAAAGTTAAGTTATTGTTCTCGTTTTTATGTAAATTTAGTGTAATTCATGTAATCAAGTGAAATAAATTAATTTGAATTTTGAATTTGAATTTGATTTGTGACGAAAACGAACTAGCAAACTTTCGGATTTGTAATATAGAAGTCTTAATTACCAAAAGTCCGTCTCCATAATCTTACAGCACGTGGATAAAAACAATATTGATGGCCATATTCCGTGACAAAGTGATACGCAGACAAAGGGCTGTCTGTCTGTTTCGGGTCGATAACTACTGAACTATTTAAAAATTAATCCTTTGCTGACCTTAAATAGAGGAGTTCGAGAAATTGTTTGTTCTTTGATTATTAATTGTCGACAGAAATAATTATAAGTATTTTTAAATATGTATGCTTGTGAAGTGACTACTGGAAATAAAATTTAAAATGGATGGGAGGAAAAGTTTTTTTTACTTTCCGTTCTTACTAGCTTTTGGCCGTGGACGTGAAAAAAAAACACGTTTCTTGTATGACGACCCCCTTTAATTTTCAACTTTATTTTATTTTTAGTTTTTGTTGTTATAGCGGCAACAGAAATATATCATCTGCGAAAATTTCAACTGTCTATCACAGTTCATGAGATACAGCCTGGTGACAGACGGACGGTCTTAGTAATAGGGTTCTGTTTTACCCTTTGTGCACGGAACCCTAAAAAGTGGCCAAATGTTACCGGCACGTAAGAAACAATAAAATAAAATGTCGAAGGTAATGTTCTAACAAGTAACAAGCGCACAAAAACACCCTTTGTCCCGAAGAGAAATAAAAAAATCGTTAAATACACACCCCGATCATTCAGCAAAAAACATCTCAAACCAACCAACCGTCGAACAGAAAAAATCCAAATTCAAAAATCGTTCAAACAAGCGGTAAAACGTTTATGATTAAAAAAACGCGTCAACATTGACACCTTGGCGTTAAGCCGGCAAAAAAACGCCCCTGCACGCTGAACCAATAAAAAGGTTCTAAAAAAATATGTTAGCTTTTTAAAAAAAAGTAATTGGTGGTGCGCGTGCCGCCCCTCGGTTTTTTTTTTTAGTTTTTTTAGACCGCGGCCTCCCTTTCTATGCCGTGGGGTGCATTTTTTGTGACAATTAAGGTTTATTACTTTTAAAACGGCCCACAGTAGCTTAGTGATGTAATTTGTTACGTTTAACACTCTATAATTTATGCTTTTTTTGATAGTGTTGTTAACGTGACCGTAAAGAAAAAAAGTTTATTTCCGTTACAAAAAATTCAGAGTAAACTACAGTGGTTAAAAAGAATAATAAAGCTTTATGATTTGTTATTGTTTTAAAAAGCTATGGAGAATAAGGGATTTCGGTGATGTTTTTAAAGCATTGGTATGTTAATTTATATTTAAATACTAGCTGTTGCCTGCGACTCCGTCTGCGAAGAATTGGTTTATCGCCATCCCGCGATAATTATGCAATTTTCCGGGATAAAAGGTATCCTATACATATGTTAAATCCCGATTGGCAGGCATTGCCTAGTGTGGGACCAACAGCAAACATTTTTGTAAATGCTATTATTTTTAATAAACATTTTTTTGATGACGCCATTAAAAAATAATTCTAAGACACGACTCCAGTAAAAAAACGCTTTATTTTAGCCCTGAAAACCAGATTAATTTTCGATTAACAGCAAAATTAATTTTTTGTTGCTTTAAAACAAATAAATAGTTAGTTGATTGAGTTGGCGAACAAGTGATAACATGCTATAGCCATTCAAACTCTATGGGATTGTTTCGACAGCTAATAAAAAGTATGTCAGTTGATTGGTGGTGTCAACATCCCTATTTCATCAGAATTCGTCAAACCGTTTTAGTGTGAAAGAGTAACAAACATCCACACATCCATTTATCCATACAAAATTTCACGTTTAAATATTATTAGTGGGAAGGGATTGATGGGTTATGTAAATTCGCAATCCTTTTTTGGACAACTTCCTGATTTCCGATTGAGCTGGAATTTGGTATGCTATGTAACTCCGGTGACAATGCAATAATCTGGTAGTATAATTCTGGTGGTCTGACTAGGGTCGTCTCTGCAGGACGGAACTCTTCAAAGGTTAGTGGCATCCACTTGAAACTTGGTGTGGATGTGTACTTCGGATGACAATGAAAGTGCCAGTGAGTGATTTTTTTTAAACCTTATTTAATTGATTTGAGAACCATAATCACAAGAGCAATTTAGTATGTAAGTAGATAGCTTTGTATCTTTATAATTTTGAATCAAAACTATTAAACTAAAGGAAAAGATCTAATTTTTATACTTATAAACGATATGACTAATAGATCTTCGATTTTTTTATAATTGTAAGTAGTAACACTGACACTTGACATTAAATAATATGAAATGATATTGACAAATAAACACGTCATAGTTTTAAACAGAGTAATTGTAAGAACATAACTGACATAATGTCTCTCAATGAACAAAGTTCCAAGAGCCATGGATTCAAATAAATGTCAATTAAAAGAAATCTTATAAGAAAACAACAGAAACACGCCATCTGTCGGTGAATAGCATGAAAACGATTTCTATGAAACGAGATAAAACTAAACATGCACGAATCTAGTGGTAAAAAAACATCTCGAAACTTCTGTGTGTAATTTACAAGGAAGCAAACTTTAAAATTTGGTAGGTATCAAAAAATTAAAAAAAGGCACGAAAATGCCTGTAAAAAAAACTCGCACAGCTTCAATTCAACACAGATCCATATTTAGTCATTCACACGCGTCACTAATAAAAATTAAAAAATAAAAACTCACAAAAAATCCCAAATGCGCAAGAGTGGAAAATTCTACCCGAAACGTATAAAAAACAACCGCCCCGTGCAACGGCGACTTATAAAATTTCCATTAAAACCAACTGCATTATTATCTTTTTTATAACGAAAAAATGCATTTTTAGTTTTGTGTAACGCCTTAATATCCACCCTGCGACACACTCAAATCAACTCTATCGCTTTGCGTTACGGTTGGATTTTCACTGGGCTGTTTTGCGATTTAGGATGTTAAGTGATTCGCAGAGTCGAGCTCCTTGGTCTACTTTATTGACTAATAGTGATGGGACACATTTTATGTTCTAGTTAATTTCTTATTAGAATCGACGAATCCAATCCAATTAGAAATAGTTACTTATGTTAAATAATTTTCTGCATTCAGAGTGCTTAGTATAAGTTTTACCTCACCAAAATACTTCTCGATCGCGTTTACGTAAAAAATTCAATTACTAGGGTAACATGGACAGCGTCTCCGCGCGCGCGCTTCCATGTTTCCATAGAATTGATTTATTTACGTAAACGCGATCGAGAAGTATTTTGGTGAAGTAAAACTTATACTAAGCACTCAGATTACAACTACACTTATGACGTAACGTATTTTTTCGGTTTTATTGTTAAAGGTAGAAATGTCCTTTTTGAAGACTGCTATTTTGGCTGTCCATCTATCACAGGGATTCTTTTTTTTGAACTGTAATAAGTAGACATAAGATAATACACATTTTTTACAAAGTGTGAGCGCTACAGCATAAAATTACAAAATAAAATTGAGTTAAGAAATTGTAGGAGTTTTCGTAGAAGAAACGTGTTTCATAATGTGTTTTTTAATCGTTCTTAATGAACTAGAGTAGTACTAGGGAACTACTAAATAGGTAAAATTTACAAGCGATTCGAACTTGCATTTGGCAGTTCTTTTCTTTAATTTAGAAAAGTAGCGTAGGAAAAATCCTTACGTGGAAAAAAATAAGTACCTATAGATAGCCCGTAAGTATTTCGAAAACACTAAACCTACATGCCCAAATGCGACACGTAAAAAAAGCGTCCAATAAATCATTATATAAAATCATTCAATCAACAAAACCATTTATTTATTTGTATCGCTGTAAAATATATATATAATGTTTTATTAGTGGCGTGAAGTAAACATTTTCGTTAGGCTACCAGGAGAATGACCAGAGCGTGATTTAATATGTAACGTATTTTTTGTTGTTTTTTAGGGTTCCGTACCCAAAAGGTAAAAACGGGACCCTATTACTGAGGCTCCGCTGTCCGTCCATCTGTCTGTCCTTCTGTCACCAGACTGTATCCCATGAACCATGCTAGCTAGACAGTTGAAATTTTCACAGATGATGTATTTCGGTTGCCGCTATAACAACAAGTAGATACTACTACTATTTTCACAGATTATTTTAGTATACATTCAAGGCCTACAAGAACAGCTGGCATGTTAATTTTTCGATTAAAGTTCCGTAATAAAATTAAGATTTAAAAAACGTGATTTTATAGTGGCATCATTGTTTCAGTTTCAAAAAGTTTGTGACTACACAACGTACGTGCGTACGCGCATGTGTGTTTGTTACATCTTTAACGGCTAACAGCTAAAATATAGATGCACAGAAAAAACCCCAGAAAAAAGACCAATGCTGGGAATCGAACCCAGGTCCTCAGCGTTCCGTGCTGCGTGCTTACCCCTACACCATCACTGGTCTAGAGGTTAGCGACGAATCTTTCCCATAGATCGTACATTTCAGTCTGTTATAATCACTTTATGCAGTGATAAAGCGCTTATCTATGTTATGCCCTCTACCGAGAGACTTTAACATTCCTTCGGAGCTAACCGCTCACCTGGACCAAGAGATGGCGCTATTGTGCAACTTTAAACTAGTCAACTGCAGCCTTTGAGTGTCTGAGAGTATTTAGAAAGGGACTGACAAAGAGTGACCGAGAAAAAGTTAGAAAATAGTGAAAGGTGCAATACAATAAAAGATAAAGCAGGTATAATAATAATAAACGAACGAAGCCTCCAATTAAGTAAAAAAGAGAACTTTAACATAAATCAGTTGGATTATTTTATGCGCCTTCTAATTAATATAGAACACTAGCTGTTGCCCGCGACTCTGTCTGCGAAGAATAATAGGGATATGAAAAATAGATGTTGAACGATTCTCAGACCTACCCGATATGCACACAAAATTTCATGAGAATCGGTCGAGCCATTTCGGAGGAGTTTAGTAACAAACACCGCGACACGAGAATTTTATATAATTACTAGCTGACCCGGCAAACATTGTATTGCCTATGGGTATAAAAAATAGCCTACGACCTATTCTCAGACCTACGGAGTATAGACAAAAAGGTTTCATAAAAATCGGTTAAGCCGTCTCGGAGGAGTTCGGTAACAAACACCGTGACACGAGATTTTTATATATTAGATTAGATAAATGCTAAACGTTATTTCCACAACGCCACTTGAAATCTTACTAAGCAATTGCGTAAGTGTTTTTATAATATAAACGTGTTTAATAAAAATGTCTTACGCCTCTGTAAAGACTGCATAAAAATATTATGACTATGACCATAGAGCTAGTAATAAGAGGGATAGCAATGTCACGCGATTTCAAAGCACGAGGCGTGTACTATACGACTAACATAATAATAATAATAAATAATAAATTATTTATTTCATTCCAACTTAGGTGGTAAATACAAAATGGTCGAGACTTCCTATTAGGTATAGTGTACCTGTGTCAGGAAGCCTCGCTCTTCCAGCATATAGTACAGTCATGCGTTAGAATGCAAGAATAACATAAAAAGTAAAAGTTCTTAATAACTAAATAGTACTTAATGGGAATAATGTGTGTAATGACATTGTGTTATTTGTGTGTGCGTGCGTGTGTGTATGTGTATGTAACGTGTATGTGTGTGTATGTATGTGTGTGAGAACGTGCGTGAGCGTGCGTGTGTGCATGCGAGTACGTTCATATCTCATTAAAATTCAACGTTAAACCTTATGTATACAGTACATTTTCAGTTGCTACATAATCAAGTTCACTTATCCAATTTAGTATCGCTTTTTTACAGGCATGGTAGTTCATAGTATAAATATTCAAAATCCTGTTTATAGGTATATATTTTCTTTGATTTTTATTGTTGAATAAATGACATTCGATAAAATATAATAAAATAAAATAAAATGACTCAAAAATAGTTTAATGCAGATTTTGCGCCTCAAAAATAATTGTATTTAACTGTTATGTAGCGTGACACAGTAAATTCTATAAACACAAAAAAGGGGAGGCGAAAAAGTGACAAACTGTTGAGGAATGAAGTTAGCCTTTGATCAATTATAACTGTAGATCCACAGTCGCGCGCCCGAAAATGTCCGAGTCAAACGAGCGCCACTTTGATAAAAGTGGCCTTCTTTTTTCTCAGTACGTTGCGTGAAATTGTCAAGTTTAGCTGTCAAGTGTCAACCGAAATTCGACTGTAATGAAGTAAAGACTAGGTTCAAATTTCTGTGTAGGTGATGATTTTAATTGTTATGCAATAGTTATTTGTTATACAAGGGGGGAAAGTTGTATTTTACCTGCGAGTGTCCATTTGAAACACAAGCTATCGAAAGGATTCTATGATTGACCACGAGCGAAGCGAGTGGTTTAAAAATAGAATCCTTTCGATAGCGAGTGTTTCAACACACGAGACGTAAAATAACTTTTCACCCGTGTATAACACAAAACTTTTCACCTCACTACAGCGAGGAAAATAAGAAAAAGGGTTTGTACTATCAATTATTATTCATTTATTCACTCAAAATAATTAATTGAAAAGTTTTGACTTAAGTTTTTTTTTATTATTTCGGATGCGTTTTGTTCGCACATCGACTTACTTGGACTGTCAGAACATTTTATCCGTTTTTGCAACAAGAATGAAGGTTAATGTTGAATGCTGATATTTATGAATTAAAATAAAGTTGTAAGACTGTATTTAGTGTTTTTTACTCGATGCAATTCATTAATTGTGATGTTAAAAATTCAGCACTTTTAACGTTTTACGTTTTGTTAGCTGTCAAATAAATATCACGTAAGCTGCCTTCAAATGTCAAAACTCTTTCTTCACATGTGGATAAAAAGCGATTTTCTCAATAGATGTCAAACAAACAAAAAGGGCTTTCCGAGCTAGTGAGGTGAAAACAAATAAAAAAGTTCGGACATTTTTTGAAAGGGATTTTGTTCGGCAATGTGTATCTTCAGTTATAATTGATCAAAGGCTCCCATCGTCTGTATTTCCAGACAAATACAACCTAAGGCTCTTCAAGGCTAGAGTGAATAGGCTGTTACTGAACAAGCGAGATACACCTTTGGCCTCATCTGCACTTTTTACAATCTCAATCATGGTCAGTGTTACGTAAAAAAAAACAGTTAATAAACGATAACATTTCTATTCGTCTTTTAGTTCTATGATTGTGACGCTAGCTAAGTCTAGATGTTTTCCTCGATTATGATTTCGCAATGAGCTTGCACATCCCTAGTTGTGCGTGTGTGCGTGGCTGTGTGTATGTGTAGATAAAATTTTGAAAAATTCTTAACTTTTCCGCGATAACCCCGCTGTCGGGCGCGCGGGAAAAAAGCTCGAGTGCGCGATCTATAGTCAAGATAAAGTCTATGAAGGCTACTCCGAGGACCTAAAATCGGAGTTCATATCGTACCATCTCGCTCACTCTCGTATTATAATTTTAGTATTAGTGTTAGACGTAGTCATGGTATAAGGACTGTTTCATTACTCTATGATAATGATAAATGTCCCTGATATTTTATGTCGTGCATTCTGTGATGCCGTTTTTTTTTATTCTAACAATATAACATTCCGCTTCAGTGGCATATTGTCAAAAGGCTATCGGTGTTGTCAAATACCTAATAAAAAAATTTTGACCAGATAGCCTAGTAGTTAGAGAACCTTGCTACAAAGTTTGTGGTCCCGTACGCTTATTGTCTAACGCTGTAACTGCAATAACCCAGTGTTAGCCCAGCTTCTGAATAAAATGTACGCAGAGTGAGATCATTTTATATTGGTTTATAAGGACCCCCCTTAATATTCAATCTAATATATAAAAATCTCGTGTCACGGTGTTTGCTATCGAACTCGTCTTAAACAGCTCGACCGATTTTTATGAATTTTTTTGTCCATATTCAGTAAGTCTGAAAATAGGTCGTAGGCTATTTTTTACACCCCTACTCTTGACTTCGCAGAAGGAGTCTCGGGCAACAGCTAGTATAATTATATTTTATTATTTGTTGTTTACCGGTCACAGTAGGTAATTCATAATCGGTGAAAATTTCAAGTTTCTAATTAACGCCATTATAAAGATACAGTTAAAAACGCTGAAAAAAACACGTTTCTTGTATGGCAACCGAAATACATCATGTGTGAAAATTTCAAGTGTCTAGGTATCACAGATCATGAGATACAGCCTGGTGACAGAGGAAAGACAGACAGGCGGACGGACAGCGGAGTCTCAGTAATAGGGTCCCGTTTTTACTCTTTTGTACGGAACCCTAAAAATATGGGCAAATTGGTCTGCATATCCAATACGAACCGCATGCATACCAAGTGATAGTCAGGTAATTATTTCAGCTTAATTTTCAACAACGGAAAAAAATTTGAAAACCCTGAAGAAGCGAGTTTTCAGCCCTAAAATATGTAAGCTTGCAAGTCATTTTTTTTAGTGTGTTGCGTCCTGAAACTAGATATTTCGATTTTCCCACCCTTCACAGTCTAGTCGTCTTTATAACAATTATAGCAAATGATAGGATCGATAAGTCTACGTAAATTATAATTATATTGGTGACCAGGCTGGGTTCCATACATATCTGCCCATAATTATTTCTTAGCCCTTACTATGAATCTTTCCCATCTTATAAATAAACTGTGGCCAGCGTATTTGTTTGTTGTAACGTTATCACGCCTTGCTTGTGTGCGTGCACACACACGCACCTAGATAAGAAGTGCATAGTGCTCTTTTACAGATAAGTACTAGACTCAGAGTGACGTCTTAGTACAAGAACTATTATTACCTAGGTTTATTCTAACCTTCTAGATTATTTAGAAATATACGTTTTGTGCCTACTGATTTTGACGAACAAGTGGTACCTAAGTCCATGCTTTTTAAACGGAGATGGCGGTAAGTATGACTTGGACCGTTTTGACCCATTTTGGCGGGATTTTGCGAGGGACAGAGACGTGTGGAAAGAAAAAGGGGAGGCCTTTGCCCAGCAGTGGGACATGACATCCATTAGGCTAGTAAAAAAAACCCTAAGCTATTTCATTGACATCGGCCTAAAAACATCCACTGTTGAACAAAGACCTATAATTTGCATGAATAACTCGCTCGCATCCACCGGTTGCCCGCAACTCACGACGTCAGTCCACCTAGGGACGACTGGATAGCCTAGTGGTTAGTTTGAGGTCCCGGGTTCGATTCCCGGTAGTAAAAAAAAAACTAGAAATGTTTGTGCTCGAGTCTTGGATGTCTAAATATGTATTTAAGTATGTATTTATCTATATATAAGTATGTTTACCCATAGTACAAGCTTTGTTTAGTTTGTGACTAGGTAAATTGGTGATAATTTTCCCATGATAATTATTTATTTATTTATTACTTAGTGAGATTAACTGATACCGATGATGATAATGACAGATTTTTTATTTTATATTTTTTTGATTTGAGTTTTTGAAAATTACAGGTGTCTTCTATGCAGGCTTCTGATGGACAAACATACAGAAGGGCAGGATTAGTGGCAGGGTCCCATTGGGCATAATTTAAGCATGGAACACAGAATTAAACAGGTACTTTTTTTTTGAATATTACCTATGTGGATATTTATTATGGCCACTTAAATGGGCTATTTACTTTGAATACGTCACAGGTACTTTTGGTTTTTATATACTTTTATGCATGTTAATAATAAACTTAGACGAGAAATTCTGATTTCGAAAATTATTAAACTTTGTTCAGCATATTTTATGTGATTCACATTAGAATCTAGTGATGTTGTGAAAATTTTATTGGGCACTCTTACATACTAAACCACAACAATGTAAATTACGTTGTTTTTATTATATCTATCGTCGCTATGAATAAAAATGCGGGATCCCAATTATCCAACATAAAACGACCGCACACAGCGTATGTTTCACTTAGAAGTAGTTAGAAGCACAGCTCTACTTATACTGGATAACATATTTTGACATAGGTACTACAATTTTTACGAGACCCATCGGTGCGCGAGTCCAACTCGCACTTGACAATATAAGAAAGTACACACACACATATCGATTAAGAAAGTTCTTATTTTATTACTTAATTCTAATTGTCATTTTGATTTTCAGGTCTTGGCTGATTTGTTGAAGTGTTGAAAACAACCTACATAGAATACCAGAACAATATAGTAGATTGTTCAACAAGGGAGGAAAATAACCAATATCACACGAGGTTACTTGGCACCCGAGCACAGCGAGGGTGCCAATATTCCGAGGGTGATATTGGTGTTTTTCCCGAGTTAAACACTCTGCTTTTCATTTCGACTACAAGGAAAGTAAGAAAATATAAGTACAAATAAATAAAAATGTCTAAACTGGTCAATATGATCGTTGTAAAATATTTCAATGGAGTTTATTGTTAAGGAATAATTAATTTATCAAAATTTAGAATGTTAAATATAATAATCAATGAAAACATTATCTACATAAAGTAGGTATTTTAATAAATTTATTTATAAAATAAGTAAATAACCAATTTGAACCAAGGAGTTAAGCTGTATAGAGATAGGCTGTGTGGATAATGACATTGTCGTTTACAGTGTTTTTTTCTTAACATTTTCAAACTTTTCTGGTTTAAGTCACTAAATAAGAAACTAATATAAATTAATAATTTAATTTAATAATATTTCACTGGCATTATAAAATTTGTAATATGACTAATTAAGAAAAAAAAACTTTATACTTAATTATTCCATGTATAATTAAATAAAATAATAATAGTTATCCTCCCGTATGTCAGATATGAATTGCCTCACTTTCCGAGTATGAGAGATGAAAATACCTATTCACTGCTGGGCACAAGCTTTTTACTCTCATCATCATCATCATTCGAGCCCTTGGGCTCGAATCTACAACCCTCAGCTTGAGAGGCCATAGGTCAATTCAGTAGGCTGCTGAAACTTTTGGCTTTCACTCTAGTTAATGCAAACTATTAGCAAAAAATCCGGAGTCCAAAAAAAAGGCCTGTTAGACATCCCTCTTGTACCTAGATCACGACTAAAAAATACGAAAACTCAAATGAAAATTCAAAACTAACAGAAACAATCATCACATTTCAGCTAAATAAAACTAAATCCATACTTACAGTGGTGGTCATACAATTAAGAACGATTTGAAGTTTCCGATTTTTTTTTATCTAAATCATGTCATATGTCTAGTTGTGTTCCTTCTTAGAAGTAACAAGTTATGTTATAAAATAGCCACATGGATAGAGCAAACAGGATTAATAATAATAGTGTATAATTGCTAACATTTTTTTTTACAAATTTTATTTGTTCTCTATACTAATAAATTCAAATAGTAATGAAGCTGGACAAATAATTAAGAACGATTTATTAAACTGCTCGAGAGTTGTTTTATATGAAACTTAGATTAAATAAATCATATTAATGTGAAGTTGGTATAGAAAAAAAAGCAATTTAATACATTTGAACTAAAATTAATAGTTAGTAGCATGTCCACGGCTTTTAATTATGGCTTTACACCGGCGAGGCATTGAATCTATCAATTTTTGACATTTCGCAAGAGAAATAGAGTTCCATTCTTCTAAGAAAACGTCGTACAGCTCTCTCAAATTGCCACACTGTCGATTTGAAACCTTTTTCTTGACTTCGCACCAAAGATGATCTATTGGGTTAAGATCTGGGCTGTTGGCTGGCCAATCTAAGACTGAAACTGATTGTGATGTGAGGAATTCCTTAACGGTGCGTGCAGTATGCTTTGGATCATTGTCGTGCTGGAATGTCCAAATAACCGGAAGCACGTCTTCGGCATATGGTAACATTGTTTCTTGCAGTATATTTTTGTATTGGAATTGATCCATGTTTCCTTCTATCAGCCTAACAGGTCCAACGCCATGTCCAGAAAAGCACCCCCAAATTTTCACATTTCCCCCGCCATGCTTTAATGTCACTTTTGTGTACTTTGGGTCGAATGCTTTATTCGGAGGGCGTCGTACATATCGTTTTCCATCAGAACATACCCTATTTATTTTTGTCTCGTCAGAAAAAAGAACGTTTTTCCACTGTCTGACTGTCCAGTTTTCATACCTTCTTGCAAATGCAAGTCGGGCTTGCCTATGACATCGTTTCAACATAGGCACCTTTCTTGCTATCCTTCCGTTCAACTTATTTTCTACCAAACGCCTTCGAATAGTGCGTGCAGAGATTGCTGAAGGGTTGTTTTCGCCAAAATATTCTTTTCTCAACTCATTAGACCCTTTAAAAGGATTTTGTTTTGCCAAACGAACGATATTTCGATCATCTCGACGAGATGACTTTCTCTGTCTAGGTCCACGCGGAACGTTTGAAGTAGTTTGATACATGGAAAAATGCTTTACGGCATGGAAAACCATTGTTTTTGAACATTGCAGATGGTCGGCTATCTTTTTATACGACCAATTCTTCTCGCGAAGTTTTATTATTACTTCTCTTGTAGATTTATCACAACTTTTATTTTTCCCCATTGTTTTTATACGAAGTAATCACTTTTAAGACTTTAACAGCGCGAAATAGCGCCAAAATTATACGAATAATAATCTACAACCACAGAGCCACACAGTGTTCTCTATTTAAATTTGAAAAAATAATAAACTATTCAGCGTTCTTAATTACGTGACCAGCCAGTAAGTACTAATACTAGGTTCAGATCGAATGAATAAAGTTTCTCTATTAATTTTTTAGCCAACAATGTTGCATAAATGAATGTACCGGTAGTACGGAAAAGTTTCGCAATACCGAGAGAAATAAAAAAAATACGGGCAATTAGTTATACTTGTTACTTTGAAAAAATCATCTCAATAAATAATCGTTCTTAATTATATGGCCACAACTGTACATACTAATATTATAAATGTGAAAGTGTGTTTGTATGTTTGTTTGTTTGTCCTTCTTTCACGTCGAAACTGAGCAACGGATTTCCGTGATTTTTTTGTATGGATATAGTTTAAGGGCTGGAGAATGACAATGACATAGGCTACATTCTCCCACGGGAAAATATCTCATTTCCACGGGAAACACGTTACGTGCGCGGACGAAGTCGCGGGAAAAAGCTAGTAACCTATATGTACAATTAATAATAATAATGAAAATATGTTAGTCTTAAAAATAAATGATCCTTATAGGATACAGTCAGAAGATATTGTCATGGTTTTTATATAACTACTAGCTGTAGCCCGCGACTCCGTCCGCGAAAAATAGGGGTATAAAAAATAGCCTACGACCTATTCTCAGACCAAACTCAGACAAAAAAGTTTCATAAAAATCAGTCAAGCCGTTTCGGAGGAGTTCGATAACAAACACCGTGAAACGATATTTTTATATATTAGACTAGCTGTTGCCCGCGTCTCTGTCTGCGAAGAATAGGGATGTAAAAAATAGTCTACGACCTACCAAATATACCTACATAGATAAAAAAGTTTCATAAAAATCGATCAAGACGTTTCGGAGGACACGATACTCGATAACAAACACCGTGACTCGAGATTTTATATATTAGAAGAAGTAGATTTAATAAAAACACATTAAATTGTTTACTTTAAAAAAATCGAACATAATCATACTTATTTCCTGGACTCAAACCATAAACAGATATCAGCCGTGACCCCACTAAACTTTCTAGAGAGCGCCATCTATCAGCGGAACAGCCACATTAATCTATATCGAATCCAATTAGAAGAATACCGTGAAGCATTAAGATAAATTTTATCGATATCGATATACCAATTAGCCCTCACTAGCTCTGGCGAAACTGGCCAGGGTTGCCGCAATATTCGCGAGTGTAAACCCGTAAATTAGGGATTTTAAAAATTAAAAATATATATATTTTTTCAGCAAAAAAAATAGTCATAGATGTAGTTCTGAATAAAAAAGCCTCTTATTATAATTATTAGATGGGTAAGCATTATTCTTATAAACAGATAGCTTTTTCACGCGGCTTCGTCTGCGCACAAACAAAATTCCAATAATCCATTTTTACTGCACTTCTTTGGTCCTAAAGAAAAGGTTACTGAGATCTATTGGAATGCCAAATTTAAAGACTAATAATTGTAGTTACGGAGATAGGGCCACTTTGAAGCGAAAATCTAAATTCCATTTATTCCCTATCCCATATTTTCGGCCTCCGGAAATAATTATAGTTCATTAGCAATATTCAGAACTAAGAAATCAAAAAAAATAGACACAATGGGTTTGTACTGATTGTTCTAATTGGTTGCTCATTTTTTTATTGTTCCCTTATTAAGCTCTACCTTACTAAATCCACAGATAAATTTACCCTATTTTCTGGGTAATTCAACTGTTTTTGGGATTTCGTGTCAACGGCTGGCAACCCTGTGCGGCTGCGTTCGCGCATAAAGATAGATCTTTTTACAACGCACTTTGATTAGAAAATTCCTTTACTAACTAAGGGCCTTGATTAAACCTATTTTGTTTGTTCCTAGTCGCAAAATTATGATTTTAGGTCAGAAGACATAATTATAACGGTAATAAAAAAGCGTTTAATATGATAAAAATAATAAAATTCTAAATGCATCTTTAATAAGATATTTGCAACGCTGTGATTAGGTATTAGTTAGTTTTCTAACTCAGAAGTGACGAAATTAAGAAAAACTTAAGAAAAAACTGAATGCCAATTGCTTTTTAAAACCCGATGTTAGTTACGTTAGTTACCTTTTTTTAAGACAGTAAATTATTATATAAGTATAACACACTAACTTCTCCGAAAATTCTAACATTTCCCAAACAAACTCCCCACGAACTGCCAAAGTTGATTAGGTTCTAACACCATAAACCACCTTTATAGCACGTTGCTTCCACCAATCACCATAAATGCTGTAAAAGAGCTCCAATAAAACTATTACTCAGCTAAAAATGTTAGACCGAGCCATAGAACATGAAAAATAAATCAACTACCCACGCGACCTAGCCCGAACACACACAGAGGCAAAAAAGCAAAAGCTAGAGCAAGACAAAAAAATCCGGCAAAACGATGCGAATATATCCAAGTTGAACGACCTACGAAAAACAAGACGAATAGAACTCTCGCGCACATGTGCGTTCGCCATTTTTTTAGTCCCGTCCCTTTTTAGAGCCAAAAATGGCGGCGTTTCGCGCGGGTTAGAAGGAGACGGGCGAAAAGAAAGCGCGGAAAGAGCGGTCGTTCGCGCCGGTTTTAGTTCCGAGCGTTGCCGTGGCGCTGCTGTGCTGGAAAAGTTCTTCCTGATTTGAACGTGCGGCCTTTTTTTAGTACTCTCTGTGATTGCTTGTTATTTTTTAAAGCTTGCAATTTTAAGCCGTTTTGACATAAGTTTTTAAAATGAAGGAACTATTTGTGTTTGTTCATTATAGTTTTAAAATTGCTTAGTATTATAATTTAAACTGATTGAAAACTTTAAACACAGTCAGTCACAACTTTATTCATTATGGTTTATTAGGTATTATTTACGTTACTTTCTTGACAAGAACATAATCGTATTAATAATATAAATATTGGGGTCAGTATTATTTACAATGATATTAATAATATAATGGTCCAAACTGCACAGAGAACAAAAACTATCCAAGCCTTCTCATTCCGAAAGAAGGCCTCGATAAGGCTTACTTTATAGCTATTTTTATTTATTTGATGTATAGTTCAGAGAGTTTTTTTGTTTTCATTTGACTTTATAATCGATATTTATGATTAGAAACAAACAGTTCCAAAGTTGTTCCATTGTACGCTGGCAATATTTTTATGGCACTTTGTTGAAATACTGCCATCAACTGAAAATTGTTATTTTTAAATTTAGTAAATAAATTAAGAATATGTGTGGTTTTCGGACTTGTTTCCTTTGTATTGTAATCTACGGCTTATAAGCTATTTATAGTAGCAGGTACACCTTTGGGCGAAAGCTTAAAGGCTATTTGCTTTCATTACAAAAACCTTAATTTCCTCTCCATTCCAGCACATTTTCACAAAACTTCTTTGATTTTTATTGTCTCGGTTATTTCATTTTTCGATTTAATACGCGCAGGGTTGTATACTGGCAGGTGAGATGTATTAATTATTTTTAAGTAATTTTGTTATTATTATTGGCTTTTATAATCTACAAATAATTTTTTTACGCGTGTAGTCTTATGTATCTATTGGTGTGCAGTTTATTTATCTATCTAAACAGCGATCCGGGTGTCACCAACGGTGCTGGCTGAAAATCAGCACTGGGGTGCTATAAACGCCTCAGCATTATGCTGAGCCAGTGTCCGATTTGCAACCGCAATGACACATTCTATCTTTAGCTTTCGTGTTGTCTTTTTTTTGTAAAAATATTGATGATGTGTCTGTGTTGTTGTAAATAAATGTATTTTCTTTCTTTCTTCTATTTATTGACCATGTTTAGATTAATTTAGTTTATTTGTTAATTCAATTTAAGGTAGCATCATATCATAATTTATATAAATAACACCGTTTTTATATCCGTAAAACTTGTTATCAATAAAAACGGCAAAAAATCACGTTTGTTGTATGGGAGCCCCCCTTAATTATTTGTTTTTTTTTAAATTTAATTATTTATTTTTAAGGCGAATAACAAAATATCCTGTGATTATTTCAAGCGTCTACCTGTTTCCATTAACAATATCGAGCAAAAACTAGCAAAAAAATCACGTTTGTTGTATCGGAGCCTCCTTAAATATTTATTTTATTCTGTTTTTTAGTACTTTTTGTTATAGCGCCAACCGAGATACTGTATCTGTGAAAATTTCAGCTGTCTAGCTATCACGGTTCATGAGATACAGCCTAGTGACAGACGGACGGACAACGAAGTTTCAGTATAGGGTCCCTTTGGGTACGGAACCCTAACAACGACAAAAGCGTATTTTTATAAAACTTATCACATTAACCATTAAACTATCCCACACAAACGTGTAAATTAACTCACTAATACCTTAATTCTCAATAAATTTCACGATAAAATTTACAACACAATTTCAACTTAAAATAAAACAGTACTATTTTCTATAGCGCTTACATTAAAATGGCGATTGCTTCCTCATAGCTTTTGCCTGCTTTCTCAATCAGGACCTTGGATAGCTGTATTAAGGTGTTATAGTAGTCGGGATATTCTAATGAAACTGTCGAGACTTGATTTAGAAGCGTAGTGTTTTTAATTGATGCTTTTTCTTGGCATGTTTATGGACCAGTTAGATAGATAGGGCTTGTAAGTGTAGTGCTTTAAAGATTTTAATTATAAATTAATTTAATTGAGGGATTTCTGAGCGAATTGAAGGTTAATGAAAAAGTAATTTGAAAGCGAAATCCTAGTTGCACTACTCTATATGGGTGTGTAATTCGAGATATAACAACTTATTATATCTTCTGAACGTTATTAAAATGAAAATAGATATTTTGTAGTTATACAGGGTTATTTGTAATTCACTAGCATCCTTTTAACCCTAAACTCCTACCACTTAAACAAATGTTTTTTGTTTAACGGCTTTTGTCATAACTTAATATTTTTGGTGTAATAACGTTTTGAAAATTTGATTCTGCCTCTTATTTTTACGATACTCTGTGTATTTGTATGGGAAAAAAAGTGCTTCATTTTAAAAAGTCGTAAAACTAAAAACATTTGTTTAAGTGATAGGAATTCAGGGTTAAGAGGATGTCAGTGAATTAAAAATAACCCTGTATCTCGTGGGACGCACCCCTCTATATTTAATCTGTGGAGGTCTTAGAACATCAGTCAAGCGCTAAACGGCTAGGGCATTTAGAGTTGTTTAAATACATATTTAAAGTAAGGCAAAGAGAAGTTGGGCCGTAGTTCCCACGCGGGTCCAGTGCGGATTGGGAACTTCACACACACCGTTGAATAAGGAGGCCTGTGCCCCGCAGTGGAACGTATATAGGCTGAGATGATGATGATGATGATGAAAGATAAGCTTGTACTTCATAAAAGCAAAGTTATTTTTAGCGGATCAGTGACTATCGGAATTTTTAGGGTTCCGCAGCCAAAATTTCAAAAACGGAACCCTTATAGTTTCGCCGTGTCTGTCTGTCCGTCGTCCGCGGCTTAGCTTAGAGACTATGAGTGCTAGGAAGCTTTAATTTTTCATATGTGTCGCAATTACCCCAACAGACTAGTAAAGTAAAATATGGATAAAAATTTTTTTTTAGATTACCTCCCATATACGTAAAGTGGGGGTGATTTTTTGTCTCGTTTAGCTTTATAATGTGTGGTATCGTTGGATAGGTATTTTAAATCACGTCAATCTGACGTATGTGAGTGTACATAGATACATCCTGGCGCCCCAGCCCTAAAGACGCAACGAATTTGCTACGTGCGCTCGCGCCGAATACGTTACGAATTTGCGGCGAATCCATTGCGCACACGCTGCGCTTTTGCTACGCTTTCATTACGTTATTAAATCGCCAGTGTCATATGGCACTTACTATTCTGTCACACGTAACAAGTATGCACAGCATTTATTTTCCTATGATTGGCATTCTCGATATTTAGAAACTTCATAGTAGTGCCATGTGCCAGGATATACTTCATAGCAGCCGTTGACTGTACAGGTAAGAAATAAAACAGTAAAGTACAGTCAATCATCAATCATCCCAGCTATTATACGTCCCACTGCAAGGAACACGCCTCAGAATGAGAGGACTAATAATAGTAATAAGAGTAGTAATTAATTTGTACTTTGAAGAAAAGAAATAAACAGTTGAAATTTTAATTTTTTTTAGACTAGGGCCGTAGTTCCCATGCGAGCATAGTGCGGGTTGGGAACTTCACACGCACCAGTGAATGTTTCCAGGTTAATGCCGGGGAATAATGATTTCCTTCACTGTAAAACTCATGGTAAATTGCAAATGTAATTTCGCACGTTTTTGAAAAACTCAGATTTGCGAGCTCGTTTTTGAACCCACGACCCTCTGCTTGAGAGGCCGTAGGTCAAATCACTAGGCCACCACAGAAAGGACCAGTACAGTAGGAACAGTCCAAGTAAAAATGTACATGGCCTCTATACAACCTATATAGCTGTATAACCGTGTTTTATAAAGCACAAAGAATATTATGCAACCAGTATCACAGCGAGGCTGCCTTCTCACTAGACCTGTTTTTTCTCTGAAATATCGTATTACACCAACTATAGCAACATACTTGTGTCCGTGGCTCAGCTAGCCGCTTACTTTGTTCGTATTTTATTAACTGTGTTATTTATCCTAGTAATATTAAAAACTAGCTTTTGCCCGCGACTCCGTACGCGTGGAATTAGTAATTTGGGCAGCTTATTTTTTAATCCAATTTGCTTTTTCATCAATTATGGTTCTCCTTAGTTCCTCGATATCCCACCGAACCCCCCCGCGGGTGCGTTCACATTCACCACTGTACATACTCCCAAGTCAAGCATGCCTATAGAAGTTATACTTCAAAAACCCCCGATTTTGAAACATTCTTCCGCTCCGCTCCGCTCCTATTGATGTTAGCGTGAGATATATAGCCTATAGCCTTCCTCGATAAATGGGCTATCTAACACTGAAAAAAATTTTCAAATCGGAGCAGTAGTTCCTGAGATTAGCGCGTTCAAAGAAACAAACAAAAAACTCTTCAGGTTTATAATATTAGTATAGTTGGGAAACTTTGTGAACATACGTGTGTGCGTGTGTGTAGGTGTTTCTTCCCAGCCTATATACTGCCACTGCAGGGCACAGGCCTCCTCTCAGAATGAGAGGGCTTGGGGCGTAGTTCCCACGCAGGCCCATTTTTAGCATATCAATAAGGTGTTTAGAAAACAAATGTGGGCTACCCATTTTTTATAGAATTCGGAAGGTGATTCTAGACTTGAATAACCCGTTAGTCATAAAATGGAAGGTAAATGAGACGAGTTTTAAGTTAATTTTGATAACGAATATTTCTTTTAATTCTAGCTGTTGCTTTTGGTGAATATCTATACATATAATATATTTAATATAATATAATATATAATATATAATCTATACATATAATAAATCTGTAACAAGTCGGTGTCTGTACATTGAAGATATTTGAGAAAAGCTGAGAAAAACTGTCACTAGGGCTATTTACTAGCGCAATAGAACCCAAAACAATGATTTTTAGAATTATTGTCTGTTTGTCTGTTTATCTGTTTGTCTGTTTGTCTGTGCGTTTGTGCTTAACATTTAGTGTTTGTTTCATTTGAATCGGTTCACAAATAAGAAAGATACGTCTATTATAAGAATTTATAGAACAGTTTTTAGAAGTAGTGACTTGGGAGTAGGTACGGTGGTGAATGTGAACGCGGGTGTGCGGGGGGGGGGGGGTTTGGTGGGGGGTCGGTGGGGGGGTCGGTGGGGGGGGGTTTATATCGAGGAACTAAGGAGAGCCATAATTGATGAAAAAGCAAATTGGATAATAAAAATAAGCTGCCCAAATTACTAATTCCACGCGGACGGAGTCGCGGGCAAAAGCTAGTATGTAATATAAATTAGCCTGTAGAAGTGTTCCACTATTGGCGAAAGGCATCGCCCATTTTCTTCATTCATCCCGATTTTGAGCAGTATCCTTCCAGTTCCTAACGTACTACCTACAGTCGGCCAAAAATATGGTCTACCCTACGGTAGAAGTTCATTTGCACGACATGATATAACGAGGTCGATTTTCCCATGCAATAATATGTTGACGTTGACAGTGGCTAATGACTTCACTCAGAAATTCAACCTTAGATATATTTAGATCTCACAGAAACTTTTGTCAAAACTGGTATACCATTTTCTTGGCCGACCGTACACGTCTAGGTGAATTTATGTGTTTTCTGGGTACAGAAAACCGCGTGCAACTATCTAACTACGCCAACATATAAAAAGATATCTACGCGCACATTTTTGCGCGCAAACCCGTCCCGTTGCTTGACTCATGCGCGTTGCCTAACCGAAATTCTACCGGTTCGAACAATAGCTGCGTTAGGATTAGGCGCCATTTTGGATTGTCCGTGCGCAGGCTTCGGCTCGCCTACGCTGTTTTAGGCTAGGTTTTTCGGTGTTTTATGTATTTTATTACAAAAGTAGCTTTAAAGTCAATATTCAACGTCTTTAATGATTAACGTTATCCTCCCTCCTCCCGTCATGGAGTGGTCGAATATTATCACCTACTTACTTTTTGTAATCAGATTGACTTGAAATTTAATACGCAAATATATAATAAGGCAAAGAAATTAATAAGCGCATTGAAAATGCCTGGAGGAGTTACTGGTCCATGCAAGCGCTAATGAAGGGCAAACTACCCTTAACTCTGTAGCGCAGACTCGTCGATATGTGTATACTGCCTATCCTAACCTGAACGGAGCTTATACTTAGTCTTTAATCGAGGCCCAGAAGTCCACGCTCAAAATTTGTTAGCGAGCAATGGAGCGCAGCATTCTAGTTGTTTGGAGTAGGTACTGTTAGAATCAGATACACCGACCTGCGCTCCAGAACTCAGATTGTCGATGTGGGGACAAAGACCGCAAAACTCTGGGCGTGGACTGTCTACCAAATGCATCTGGAACGCGACAAAAATCGTCACCGTTTGGGTTCCAAGCGACGGACACCGGAGCAGGGGCAGACCTTAGATTATTTATACTCTAGATAGAGCTTAGGCGGCATGAAAACGTCCCGAAAAATATAAGCCAACAGTTGGCTTATATGTCATTTGCCCCCTTCAGTTTGAATGCCGTAACGCACACGTAAGATGAAGCTGTCAAATGGGTTTTTGGACGTTTTGTATCGCAGTGTTTTACTACTGACACTCTATCTAGTAAATAATCTAAGGGGCAGACTAAAACAGAGATGGCGGCATGACTTGTACTATTTTGACCCATTTTGGTGGGACTTTGCGAAGGACAGAGACGGCTGGAAGGGAAAAGGGGAGGCCTTTGCCCAGCAGTGGGACGTCCAATAGCTCATATTATATTATTAACTTCTCCTGCTAAAGAACCACATCCCGATATCCACTTTGGCGTATATAATATTAGTAGGATAATGTTACTTAATTACTGTCAATATGCAATCTCGGGGAGTCACGACCCGACTGTTGGGTGCGTGGGCGCCGCAAGAAACTGTAAGTATGTTACATCTTAGACAAGTTACAATTTGTCATTAAAAGGTAAAATTTAATTAAATGTACCGTAAACTGGTGTGCCGTCGATCAATTTGGGGCAACTTTAATAGTTTTAAAATCGCTTTAAGTCGACATTGTCCATTGAGGTAAATGTCTGACGTTTTTTCCCGGAATTTGTGCGAATTTACATTTGTAATTTACCATGCGCTTTACGGCGAAGGAAAACATCGTGAGGAAACTTGCACACACCTGCGAAGAAATTCAATGGTGTGTGTGAAGTTCCCAATCCGCACTGGGCCCGCGTGGGAACTATGCCCCAAGCCCTTTCGTCCTTTCATACAGTGGGACGTATATAGGCGGGATGTTAACTTTCGTTTCGATATACATCCTGATGGCGATATACACCTGTGACCTCCGAAATATCACAACACATTTCGCACAAAACACTGCACATCGACGCACACGCACACACTCGCCCGTGCATGTGCAAGGAGCTGGTAAATATCTGCGTGTTTATTTTCGCTGGCTGAAAGAAGGCAATCTGGTGTTTGTTAGGTTACGGTCTTAGTGCGGTTTGGACGGGACGTAATTATATTTATGTTTTTGTCGGTGGTGTAAAAATAGTAAGATAAATAATAATAAATATCAAGGGACAATTCACACCAATTGACCTAGTCCCAAAGTAAGCTAGGCAAAGCTTGTGTTATGGGTACAGGCAACGGATAAACATACTTACACAGCCTTAACCCCTCGTATCAACAACCAGGCAGTGGAAAGAGTTAGCTCTTTTAGATATCTTGGCTGCATTGTCAATGAACAGGAAGACCACAGTACGGAGGTAAAATGTCGCATAGAGCAGGCCCGACAAGCATTTGGTAAGATATCTCATCTTCTTTGCAACCGGAATCTCAAACTCTCCACAAGATGTCGCTTAGCGCGTTGTTATGTTTTTTCCGTTCTTCTGTATGGAGTGGAAGCTTGGACGTTGACCCAAACCATGTGCAAGAGGTTGGAAGCTTTTGAGATGTGGGTGTACAGAAGAATGTTAAAGATATCATGGACGGATCGAGTAAGGAATGAAACGGTATTGCAAAGAATGAATAAAAACTTGGAAGTGATACGTATTATAAAACAGAGGAAACTGTTGTATTTGGGGCATATAATGCGTAGCGAAAAGTATGGTCTGCTTCAGCTTATTATCCAGGGGAAGATACAAGGCCGCAGACCACCTGGCAGAAGACGTACCTCCTGGTTAAGAAACCTTAGAGACTGGTTCGGGATGAGTACCAGATCCCTCTTTCGGGCGGCAGTCTCTAAAGTAAAGATAGCTCTAATGATCGCCGACCTCCGGTAGGAGAGGGCACTAAAAGAAGAAGAAGAACCCCTCGTATGCGGGAAGTGAAAAAATCGTGCATTCTAGTCTCAATAGTTTCATATTTTATAAATCCAATGATACAGATTTTAAAAGAAATACAAAAAGATTGCCTTAAATTGGGCACGGACCCGTGTCTTAAGCATATGAGGGGTTAAATCACTAGAGGTTTTAGCATTAGAAATATGGTAAACAATATTGATGAGTCTTTTTAAAAAAATATTTAACCATATTTCCTTGCTAATTGTTACATATTTGTTGTATGGATCTGCGCTAGGCAGAGTTGGACAGGGATAAATACATAGATATAATACTGTGAAGAAAGTGTACCTGGCTTTCACTGCGTCGCTTCTCGCAGGGCCCTGCTTGCATCCACGGCGCTCTTCAGCTCGATCCACTTTTGGGTTGGTGTATGGGTGTGTGTGTGTATGTTTATAAGGTATATAAAGCCCGAAAACCGTACTTTGGTATTTAATTATGCGCACTAGCACTCGGCGCGTACCGACCGAATCTCGAGAGCTTTTGAACTGTCACCTTGACAGGTCAGAAGAGTATTTCTGAAGGATACACTGAGAGGTGTATTTTCCTATCAAGGTTGAAAACCGAACATTCCCCCGCCCAAGCCATTTCCAATGGCTTAATCCCGAAACAATCCGAATAGAAGAAACCGAAGCCTAATCCACAGGCAGCCGAGAAAGCTTGGCAATCGCTCGTTGTAAGACCGTGCCTTGAGCCAACTTAACGTCAGCAACCCGAACCGTACCATCTTTGCCTGGGTACAACTGGACGATACGTCCACGACGCCAATGTAGAGGAGGGGCGTTTTCCTCCTTTAATAGAACCAAATCTCCCACCTTGGGAGGGGCAGCAGGGTCATTCCACTTGACTCTCTGCTGTAGAGTATGGAGATACTCCAAATGCCAACGATGCCAAAATCTTTGTGAAATTTGCTGTAACAGCTGGAACCGAGTTAACCGATGCAGTTTCTCCTCTTGGAGGGGGAATTCAGGAACGCCATTTAAAGGCTGACCGATTAGAAAATGACCCGGGGTAAGAACCTCTGGGTCGTTAAGATCCGAAGAAAGGGGACTTTGTGATTTTCGGTTTCCGCAATTTATGTGATTTCACAAGGAACGGCCCTGCAAAATCTGTGCCAACACCTTCAAAGAGTCTGGCTGCTACAACCCGATCGCGAGGCAAATCACCCATTAACGGTTGAGTGGTAGATCCCTTCAGTTTGTAACACGGTATGCAGTTAGTGGTGACCTTATTAACCGCTCGTCGAGCCGATAATACCCAATATTTGCGTTGCAGAATACCTAGCAACGTATTTGGACCGACATGTGCATTTTTTAAATGTAAATCCCGAATTAAAATTGTTACAAAGTGACCCGATTTAGGAAGCACTAACGGATGTCGCGAATCGTAAGGTAAGTCCGAATTTTGTAGTCTACCACCTACCCGAAGCAACCCCTTAGAGTCTAGGAAGGGGGTTAGACGTTTCCAGTGGCCCTTAAGCCTTCGATTATTCCGCAGAGTATCAATTTCCTCGCCGAAGTTCTGGTTTTGAATTAAAGCTACACAAACCAACAAAGATTCTTCCCTCTCTTCAGGTGACAAATATTCCGATTTGATTTTGTTATCTTTATTCCGACAATTATGAGAAAATCTCCGTAACCAACCTACGACACCGATTAATTTGTCGAGAGAACTATACCGATTTAAAACAGCAAAATCCGAAACCGTTTGATCTTTACCGCTGGTTGCTACTAAGCAACGCAAACCAGGTAGCACAGCTGGCGCCTGTACTACTGAAACAGGCCAATGGGATTCAGGCCCCTGGAGCCATTTCGGACCCCACCATAAAGGATGGGAAACCAAGTCTGATGACTGACAACCTCGGGATGCACAGTCAGCCGGATTCATCTGGCCTGGAACGTGCCGCCACGAAATGTGTACCGCAGAATTCTGTAACTGTGACACGCGATTCGCTTCAAATACCTGTAGAGTATGAGGTGGCGTTTTAAGCCACGACAGGACAATGGAGCTGTCCGTCCATCCGTAAACCTCCGAGACATCCATGGTTCTTTGCAAACAAAGACAAACATGATGCAGGAGCTTAGCTAAGAGCACGGCTCCACACAATTCCAACTTTGGAATGGTGAGCCGAGATCTGATGGGAGCGACCTTACTCTTTGCCATTATCAGGTGAACCGAAGAAGAACCGTCCTCAGTGATGGTACGTAAGTAGACCACTGCTGCGTATCCTAATTCCGACGCGTCACAAAATCCGTGAACCAAAACTTGGCACGTTGACTTGGGAAACATACATCGCGGAACCTCTATCTGATTGAGGTTACATAAATCCATTTTAAACCGAATCCAGTCTCTCGCTAGACTCCCACCGATTTCCTCGTCCCACGTTAACTGTACCTACAGCATGATGAGGAATGACGTAAAACTTCTGACCCGATAGAAAGTCAAACTTTGAAAGCGACATATGACCGAGATTTAAATATTCCCGCATAAAGTTCACGTACTTTTCGCGTAAGGCAGGCTTCGCCTTAAGTCTACGTTCTAACGCCAGAAACCGTTTCTCCGCAATGGCGCGGGAATCCCCTAAACCCAGTCGCGATGATATAAATGGCAATTTAGTCATAAACCGTCCGTCATTCAACCGTACCGTATTATTTTTATAATGAAGCTCACACTCCTGGTCTAATGGATTAGACTGGCACGCTTGGGGTGGCTCTTCCACCTTCCAAAACTTCTCTAAAGTATCCGAAATTGACGCACCAAAAAACTCCGAATCATCTATTAGAGTTGAGGCAGCCGGCAGCACTAGCACCGGGCCTAACAACACATAACCGAAAACCGAATTATAAGCCGTCAGCCCGTCAGGCTGTAATACTATTTTATCTCCTCCTACTAGTGCGCCGAAAACATCCGAACCTAGTAATAAATCGATAGGTGCCGGTAAACCGAAATGTGGATCTGCCAGAGTTAAACCCTCTGTAAGCCGAAGAACCGAATTATTTAAAGTAAGTGCAGGCATGTGACCGATAATATTTTTCATACTAACCACTGCCGTGGTAACCATAGGAAACCGCTTAGTAACCGGAGAGAAGGTCAACAGACCCTTCCCACAAATACCAATAGCCTTTGTATTACCAATACCCCGAATATGGTTGTCCGATGGCTCTAGCCGTAATCCTAGCCTGCGAGCTAAATCCGAAGTTATTAAAGACCCCTGCGAGCCTACATCCAGTAACGCCCGAACTTCAATACCATTATCTAAATCTGAATTAAAATAAACTTTTACTAAAGCCGTGGGCAGTAACACTGTTACTGGAAGTAGCCCCGGGGCAGTATGACCGAGAGAGAGACTGAAGCTTATTGAGTAGTATGCTGCTGGTCGTGATGACGAGCAGTATCCTCCGCGCCCTGACGGCGGCGGTCACGTCGATCCCGACTACGTCCCTCACCCTGGTCATACCCCCTCTGCTGTTGGGCATCATGCGGAGACCGAGGTTGAGTGGGTGACGGACTCACTCTCCGTCCAGGCCGAGAAGGCGAGCCACGGTGTGCCTGTGAGGTAACCGAACCGATATGACCCCCGCTCGTGCGGGACGGTGACTGCTCAACTAACCGCCGCTGGTCAGACTGTCCCTGATGTGCACCCGACCGACTAAAGCACAGGAGGGGGTGATGCTTCCTACTTCCACATGACGCACAATTGGGAACCCGATTACAATATTTGTAACCATGTTGTCCGAGGCAGAAGAAGCAATACCTATTCTTCTCTATATAATCCTTCCGAGCATATGGGGACATTGCTTTGAATTCCGAACAGTTCGGAAGACTTTGGTGGTCACGATCCCCACAAAAGCCGCAGGGCTGGATGAGTGATAAGGCTGCCAATTGTGGTGACCTTCGACGTGGCCGAGATGGTCCGGCCACAGGCTCCGGAACGCGGTGCACCTGGTCTGTCCCAACACTCTCCAGCAACCGACATTCTGCCTCCAGAAACTCTTGTAATTCCGAAAAGGTCGGAATGGTCTCTGCCTCACTTCCACACTTCTGCTCGAACCGAGTCTTCAAGTTAATGGGCAGTTTTGCCAGGCAGATGTGGAGGAGCAGGAAGGACCACTCCTTAATAGGAAATCCGAGACGCTCCAACGAATTGACGGCCATGATGACCGGATTAAGGAACTGTGCCCTTAGACCAAGGAGCTTAGGAGAAACAGATGGCAGGCCAAGGATCTGGTCCACGTGCACGTCTGCAAGCCGACGGGTATTTTGATATCTTTTTATCAAAAGTTCTCTCCCAATCTGGTACCCCTCATCCGAGATCCGTATATGCTGGACCAAACCTCTAGCCTCACCGGAGAGACAAGACATTAAATAGGCCAACTTTTGAGCCCCCGAGAGGTCAGACCGAGTATCAACCAGACTGTCGAAGAGGTTGATGAAGCCCACCCACTCATCCATCGCTCCAGCAAAGGATGGTAGCTGTAAAGTGGGCAACCGCGACAGCAATCCATCAGACTCCGACTGACCTGCATCCGACCTGCAGTCCGAACGGTCCATATCATCTTTAGACTGGAGGTTTGCTTCCATCAACCTATCAAAGGCCTCCAGACCGCGCGCGTATTCCAGTCGACACGAGGAAAGAATTTCTGCTTGGGCCGGCACGTCAGAATCCGCAAGTTCTATAATATGCTGAAAGGCCTCCTCAAATTTCAAAAATTCGGTATTAACCGTTAATAAACGCATTTTAAGGCGACCCGCGTGCTCCGAACGGGAAATAAGATCTGCACTATCAAGCAACCATTGTAGTTTAACCTTAAATACACCGAAATTTTGTTTAAAAGACATTGTTATGTTTATCAATTTCACTCACCGAAAGTAAGTAATTAAATCCGAACAAACCGATTAACTAAAAACACCGAATATTATGCGTATTGCGCAAGCCGAAATTCACTTAGTCACTTTTCTATTATTTCACTAATTCACTTAAATAAACGAAGACGAATGAAATAAATAACCGAAGAGCACAACAAAATATTACTGACAATGAGAGCTGTCAAACGTCAAACGTCAAAGTGGACACAAACATAGATTAAGTTAGAACCGAACTATGGCAGCGTTTATTGCTGTGAACCCGAACACACCCTAGTTCCCAACCGTCTAATAAAAATATAACCCGAAACGGAACTTGAAGGTAGATATTGAAACCTTTGTTCAGAGATGAAATATGGTCAATCTGACCGAAATAACCAAATTAATGCCAAAATAAACCCGAAACATCCGCGCTCTGCTACCAAAAATGTATGGATCTGCGCTAGGCAGAGTTGGACAGGGATAAATACATAGATATAATACTGTGAAGAAAGTGTACCTGGCTTTCACTGCGTCGCTTCTCGCAGGGCCCTGCTTGCATCCACGGCGCTCTTCAGCTCGATCCACTTTTGGGTTGGTGTATGGGTGTGTGTGTGTATGTTTATAAGGTATATAAAGCCCGAAAACCGTACTTTGGTATTTAATTATGCGCACTAGCACTCGGCGCGTACCGACCGAATCTCGAGAGCTTTTGAACTGTCACCTTGACAGGTCAGAAGAGTATTTCTGAAGGATACACTGAGAGGTGTATTTTCCTATCAAGGTTGAAAACCGAACATTTGTCGTGATTTATTTTTCAAAAGTGTTTATATAAAATATAAATATCACGGGACAATTCACACCAATTGACCCAGTCCCAAAGTAAGCTAAGCAAAGCTTGTGTTATGGGTACTAGGCAACGGATAAACATACTTATATAGATAGATACACACTTAAATACATATTAAACAACCAAGACCCGAGAACAAACATTCGTATTTTTCATACAAATATCTGCCCCGACACAGGAATCGAACCCGGGACCTCAAGCTTCAAAAACAAGTCAGGTTCTCTTACCACTAGGCCATCTGGTCGTCTAAGATATGACGAGCAAATTATGACTGATTATTTATATAAAGCTAGATTATGGTGCATGGGTGCACAGAAAAACCCAGAAAAAAGACCAGCTCTGGGTATCGGAGCCAGGTCCTCGGCATTCCGTGCTGCGTGCTAAACCCCTACACCACAACTGGTCGGGGCTTTAGACACTAATTTATCCTATGCATCACACATCTTAGCTTGCTTAACCACTTATTGCAGCAATACAAGAAAAAACAGTCTTTATTTAAAAACAATCAATTGAAGTCCAACTTTAAAATCTTCATCTTGTGTATTTGATAAAAATGTGATTTGAATGTGAACTTGACTAGTTTAAAAAATAGAAAAACAGGTAAATCATGGACAGTTTTTGATAATCCAGGAAAAAATATTTTTAATTCCTTTTTTTCGCTGAAATTGTGTCAATTTATTCGCGCAGGAACGACGGTTCAAAATGGCTAAGTTCAAAGTTAAGTGCTCTTAAGGGGCCCAAGGAGGCCGTGAGCATAGAATAATTATCAATAATGTATTTCTTTACAATTGTACCTCCGAAACCTAAATTTAGCGTTTCATGTTCTCTGCCTAACTCCTTTGGAATGAAGGCGCAAAGTGTGTATGTTCATATTGTAGAACGGTGTTTGCTAGCCGTCGAATTTGCCATAGGATCAGACGAAATATGTATTACGCCATTTGTTGGATAAACTTGTAAAGAATGCTACTCTGTGTATAATATGATAATATCAGTAATACTTTACATATAGAAAATACGCAACTTTGGAAACTGCCCCATGGTATCAGCTGAGATTTACTTGAAAAGAACACCCTTGTGGAGAATATTATCTATCAGGAAACTTTTATCTTCATGAACCGCTCCGCTTCCCGCTTCAGCTTGCACCCAGCACCGACCACAACTAGCGAATTCTATTTTTAATGTTTAGATCGGTTAATGCGCGATGCAGTTTTATGCACAAAATCCCGCGCCAGCCGGATGGTCCGCCATTTTTGAAATTTAAATTTAGAAATGTAATCGCAGGAAGCTCGTTCTATTTTCGAATTTTATTTATTCGTCTAGGCGTGGCTGGCCAGTGCTATCAACGAATTGGGAAAATCGTAGGTATTTTTATGTCATGATGTTTCTTTTCGGCTTAATATAGTTGTTTTTTTTGACAGTTTCTCAAATTCTGTGTGAAATAGTAACGGTTGATCAAATTGGCAACGTATCAGAGTTAACAAAAGTGTTACTGAAAAACAAAAAACATTTTCACGAGCTTAACAATCAAGTGTTTTGAAATATTTGTGTTGATGCTGCTGTGGGTGTATCCCTGTCCGAGAAAAATGGCAGAAAATATATAATAACCAGTGCACATTTTCTGTAGTCCTTGCCTTCTAATTTTGTCGTATTGCTGAATACAAAACACTTATTTACCTACAGCACAGATTCATTCGATTTTTTCCAAACGACAAAATGCTAATTTAAGTATATGTAGTATAGATTTAGGACTTTTTGGTATCTAGTATATTCTTAATTGGTCGAATACAGTATCTCCTAGCGAAATGAAATGATGCGGTTGGTAAAACCCACGTCTCTTCTGTGTGGCTTGCGCCTTTAATCTTCTAGTGTGAAAATTTGCTTGTGTTTACTCCTCCACGCTCGAACGGCTACGCGGATGGATGAGATTTGCCATGTATATTGACAGCTAAATGTCTGAAATATCACAGGCTACTTTTTACCTCGATATTCCCAAGGAATTCATTGAAAATCTCAAAAATGAAATCACTTAGTTTATAAACATGAAATTAAATTTAGCAAGGGTCGTTGTACAACGTAAATGAGTCATACACGTTTTTTTATTCGCGTCTCTTATGTGGACATGACAAAAGTTAAGAGTCTATAGCCGACCTATGACGACCAGATGGCCTAGTGGTTAGAGAACCTGACTACGAAGCTTGAGGTCCCGGGTTCGATTCCCGTGTCGGGGCAGATATTTGTATGAAAACTATAAATAAATAAAATATAAATATTAGGGGACAATCTTACACAAATCGATCTAGTCCCAAACTAAGCAAAGCTTTTACTATGGGTACTAGACGACGATAATCATACTTATATAGATAAATAAATACTTAAATACATAGAAAACATCCATAACTCAGGAACAAATATTCGTGCTCATCACACAAATAAATGCCCTTACCGGGATTTGAACCCAGGACCTCTTGCTTCGTAGGCAGGGTCACTACCAACTAGGCAAAGCGGTCGTTTGAATGAATGAATGAATGATGATCGTTTGCTATGAATGTTTGTTCTCGGGTCTTGGATGTTTAATATGTATTTAAGTATGTATCTATCTATATAAGTATGTTTATCCGTTGCTTAGTACCTACCCATAACACAAGCTTTGCTTAGCTTACTTTGGGACTAGGTCAATTGGTGTGATATTTATTTATTTATTTATAGCCAACATTTTTTACGCCTGGCCAACTTTCAGCTGATTTAAATAAATCTTAATTTTGCTAAATTAAAGTCGCTAATTATTTCATGTCCACAGGAGAGACACCTTTTGATTCTTACGCTGTGATGACCCAAATGAAGATCACGATGTAATTTTTGGGAATTCTCATGAGAATTCAGTAAAATCCCGGAATTTCCCGGAAAAGGAAGAGATTATATTGCATAAAAGAATACATCTAATCTATATTGGGTTAATGAACATTTACTAGACAAGCGTGGTCCATCGTAGGCCTAATCTTCGCTTTCCATCAGGCGTGATTGTGGTCAATCACAAGCCTATATTGTATAAAAAAACATCTTTTCCCAATCGGTTAGCAAATGTATTTTCTTTCAAAATTTTCTCATCTCGCTCACCGAAGGATAGAGATGAGTATTTTACGAGTGCAGCTGAATGCACCGCGTTATTTTCGCAATGCAACCTTGAATTTTACTGAGTATTTTTGTATTGCACTTGGCTTCAGTGCAGTGACGTTGGGTTCTTTTTTTATACACGCTGAGATGCAATAAGACTTTTCGAGCTTGAGTTTTTTCGTGGCTGCAAGATTTTTTTGGTTAGTTATTTTCTAGGCTTTATTAGGAGTGCCATCTATTTGGAATATTTTTTTATTTCCGTGACGTATTAGGCATAACAAGTTTCTCATAATTTATTTGGTATAAATCTATATTGATCGAATGGTTGCTTACCCGAATAGTATGTTAGCATAATATTGAAATGGCATAATTTAATTATACATAATAATAGATTTAGGTGAGGTTAGAGTTGTGTTAACTATTCGAAATTCAGAAAATATTCGTAAAACTAATTCGGCTGAAATTTGTTATGCGTGATAGAATTCAGCGACGTCAAATTATGCGAAAACAGTTTCTGCACAAATACAATTCGGCTTAAACAAATAATGTAATATTGAAATATTCTAAAAAAATTATGCGTATGTGTGACATACACAATTTCTATGTATTTGTGAAAAAAAAACTTAGTTTTTGTTGTTACTTGTTCCCTGAACACTACAATCTGGTTGTTTTCATGTCTAGGGTGAACCAGCATTTACTAGCAGCCCTGACCTAAGGGGGGGCAACCGGGGCACTTACCCCGGTCGGCAGTCTCATGGGGGCGCCAAATCCTTGAGGCAAGAATTCGAAATATCGAACAAGTGAAGGGAGGGGGCGCCACTATCAACTTTTTGCCCCGATTCGAAAAAATCGCAGATCCGGGTAGGTTCTCGAGTGGTGTCCACGGACCGGAAGACGCAGTGTAGGTAGGCCTCCAACAAGATGGAGCGACGACCTGGTGAATGTAGCGGGAACGCATTGGATGCGGATGGCGCAGGGCCGATCTGTTTGGCGAGCCTTGGGGGAGGCCTATGTTCAGCAGTGGACGTCTTTCGGCTGAAATGATGATGATGATGATGATGTAGATCCGGGGCTGTTTACTAGGCGAGCGTGCTTCGTCTTAGGAGTCATCTTCGCTTTCCATCAGGCATGATTGTAATCAAACGCAAGCCTATATTATATTGTCTATAAAAAAAGTGTATGATTGTAACTATAAACTAGTATGTGTTGGAATCGAATAGAGAAACAAATCTCAACGTTTGTCAATTATCTTTAGTTTCTTATTTTTGTACATATTCTTAATCAATTTTTGGAACTTTTTTGCACGATTCTAGAGCCTACCTACTTAACCGCCATTTTAGACAGAGAATAGGCAAATTAGTAACGCCTACAAACAAAGGCCACACACACAAAGATCGCACCGCTCTAATTGGCCCGCACACAGTTTTCAAATATATGTGTTCATTTTTCGCCCGTCTATTTTTGCTGTTGAAGTTTTTATTGTTTTTATACGCCGCTGGAACTGTTTTGATAGTTTTTGGGTCATTACTAGAAAGTTAGTTTTTTTAGGTTTGTTTTTTTTGGTTTGGTGGAGACCACTTTTGGGAAAGCGTAGTATAGGACGCCCTGCGACACGTTGGACTGATAAACTTAGGAGGCTCACAGCGGCTGGATGAGGGAAGCCCAGGATCGTGAGTGTTCGCACAATATGAAGGAGGCCTACGTCCAGCAGTGGACAGGCAATAGCTATCTACATAGATAGTTTTTTTTAGATTTGAGCTATCTTTGAAACAAAAACACAGACCAGTGCTTATTTTGACAAATCTCATTACAGAAACAAAACGAATGATACGTTAAAATCCTAAAAAAACACGGTTGAGTTATCTAGATCGTTCTCCTATATACATGTCCCACTGCAGAGCACTGGCCTCCTCTTAGAATTACAGGGCTTGGGCCATAGTTCCCACGTGGGTGAAATGCGGATTAGGAACTTCACACACAGTTGTATTTCTTCGCAGATTTATGCAGATTTCCTCATGATGCTTTCATTCACCACTCATGTACTAATTTTGCACATAAATTCCGAAAACCCAGAGGTAAAAGACCAGGTTATTCTAAAATTTTGTTATCCGTCACCAAAAACGACGTATTTAAGACAAAAAAAATAATTTGAAAAATAGAGTAGGTACTCTCTTTTTCTCTACATATCTGAACAATCATGCCGTTTGTGCTCTTATTTGGACAAAATAAAATGGAGTGCCGTGTTCTGTTTAACTAAAATATGAATGACAATAATAAGAATACCATTCCCATTAACATTGTTTCTAATTGAATCTGGAATTAGGGCAAAAAAGCAATGAAATGAGGCCTTAGAAACGGATGTTGGAATAGAGGAGCCTTTGCCCAGCAGTGCGATGCAAAATAAGCCAATTGAAAGAAAATTATAATGCCGAAGAAATCCAAGTATCAAAACCATTCTGCTCCAGACGCTCCTTTGTGTTTTTTGGCACGGCGGCCAAACAGTGGTTTATGCGCGGGCGCAACTCGCGCTCATACAAGCCGATTGATTGAAAGTTTTGCATTACTCCAGTTTGTATGAGAGGACATACATGACTGTGTTCGTAAGCTGTACATAGTGATGCCATACATGTTTTTTAGCATATAGGTTTACTTTCTATCTTTGCCGCGGAAGCTTTTTTATATGTAATTTTGTTTTAAGCAATTCCTTTTTATTTTAGTTTTAATTAAGATGTTAAGTACCCACGATAATTTGTTGTAAATAATAATTCAACAATAATCTAATATATAAAAATCTGGTGTCAGTGTGTTTGTTATCGAACTCCTCTGAAACGGCTTGACCGATTTTTATGAAACTTCTTTCTGTATTCGGTAGGTCTGAGAATAGGTCGTAGGCTACTTTTTATACCCCTAGGCAAAACAACGTTATAATAATGTGTATTATAGTAACTCAGTGAGGCTACCTACTTGTTTAAAGTCCGTCCGTCTGTCTGTCCGTCTGTCCATGTGTCAACAGGCCGTATCTCATGAACCGTGATAGCTAGACAGTTATAACTTTCACAGATGATGTATTATTTTGGTTGCCGCTATAACAGCAAATATGTACTAAAAATAGAATAAAATTAATATATAAGGGGGCTCCCATACAATAAACGTGATTTTTTGCCGTTTTTATAGATAATGGTACAGAACCCTTCGTGCGCGAGTCCGACTCGCACTTGGCCGGTTTTTTTTAATTTCATTCTTGTTTTATTTTATTGTTTACAAACCAATGTTTTCTATCTTTCAAACATGCAAAAATTCTCACAAACTTTATAAATTATAATATTAGTATAATAACGTTTAAAAATTCTTTCGAACGCCGTTTCATAGACGCTCGCATTCCAAAATGCAATGTAACAATGTTGCGAAAACCAGTAATACCCTGGTGCATTTTCAAGTGCACTGCGCCCAGCCATTTATTTTTCTAACTGTACCGTTCAAGGATAGATAGGTGTCGGTACAGTTAGACAACTAGTATGTAAATGTAGTTTTTAAACGGGTTCGACCTACCAGCCAGGTGAGAAAGAAATATTTTTTACACGTTTCTCTATATTGTAGGTAAACGGGCTACATTGTAAATTGTGAATAAGTTTTATTATGTAATATATAAAAATCTCGTGTCACGGTGTTTGTTACCGAACTCCTCCGAAACGGCTCGACCGATTTTTACGAAACTTCTTTCTCTACACTCGCTACAGTCGCGGGCAACAGCTAGTTGATTTATATTTATATCACCTATCAGTTACAAATGTAATTTTATCAGGTACATTTATATCACCAATTATAAAAGATAATCACTAGGTAAGTTGTTGACAAATTTCATGGATGGTGAAAAAATGTTACAATCATTTTTATACGATCGAACAAAGAAACAGAACAAATACGATGCGCTTACGCACGCCGTTACTAAGAACTGTGGCCGCCTAGTTGCACAGTTTGTAAACTAGATGGCTCTGCTATTGTACCGTTTTTCCAGCAATTGGCGTGTTTTAGCGGCACTATCACAACAATCATTGTTCTAGCACGTTGTTTTAGTAATGTATTTTGTAATAGATTTACAGAAAATTTGTACTCTCTGTTTTGAGTAGGACAGGTGCGTTTTTAATGTGTCACCCGAGTGAGAGGGATAGATGTGTGAGTCAGGACACGTGTTTAAGTAAATTACGACCGGATAGCGCAGTGATTAGAGAACCTGACTGCGATACTTGAGGTCCCGGGTCAGGCAGACATTATGTATGAAAAATACGATTTTTTTTATGGTATGGGGAAAACGAGCAAACGGATCGCCTGATGGTAAATGATTACCGTCGCTCATGGACACCTGCGACACCAGAAGAGTCACAAAGGGTATGTATTACAATACCGAAGTACGAAAGACCGAATGTATTAAAACATCGAATGGGTCAAAAGACCGACACGATTTTTTTCTGAAACCGTTAACTTTTTAAGATTGTTATAAAACAAACCTAACCTAACCTAATGGGTTCTGTATGATGCAGTTTTAATAAATTCTGAGAATTTACGGTTTCAGAAAAAAATCGTGTCGGTCTTTTGACCCATTCGATGTTTTAATACATTCGGTCTTTCGTACTTCGGTATTGTAATACATACCCAGTCACAAGTGCGTTGCCGGCCTGTTAGGTAGGAGTACGCTCTTTTTTTGAAAGCTTGAAGGTCACATCGGTCCGGGAATACCGCAGCAGGTACTTCATTCCAGAGCTTTGCTTTTGTTTACTATCGAATCTTAGGTAATAACTAGCTGCTGCCCGCGACTCCGTCTACGAAGAATTCGTTTATCGCTATCCGCGGGAACCCTGAAATTTTTCGGGCAATGTGCCAAATTTTATCAGAATCCGTCAAACCGTTTTAGCGTGAAAGAGTAACAAACATACATAGATCGATCCAACGCGAAAGTTTGTGTGGATGTAATATAAACTTCCACGTTTATAATATTAATTTTTAAAGTCTAGGTACTAAACTTTTATTATTATTTTTTTCAGATTTTCCAAGCAATTTTAATTTAGGATTTTATTTTAGAAAAACAGAAAAGCCTTTATTAGTAACATTGAAAGTTTAAAAACAACGGAAACGTAAAACTTTCATGTATGTGTGCTGCCGCGATTGCTTTGTGAGTACCTATAGCGTATCTTTGCTTATAAAATTATTGACATAAATTGTTGGAATGTACCCTAATTATACTAAGACTAAGTGTATTTTCCATTACAATATAATTATGGGAAAGAACACTTCAAAACACAAGTTAAATAAAACATAAAACCACCAATCCGCAAATATAAATCTGTGTGTTCTTGGACATTATGCAGTACAGACTTCTTTGACGCTGTCTTTTAAATTCGTAGGGAACCATCAGCTCGCGAGTCCGGCTCGCGCTTGGCTGGTTTTTTCTAACCAAGGTGTTCCTCAGTTCCGTCAAACCAGTTCACATTATCGAGAAATCTCCGGCCGATTCTTAGTAGCATTATAAAATTTTTCCACCTTTGCGTTGCTAGTTTTATTGAAATGTATGTAAATTATGTATAGGTTGAGGTAGCCATGGTGGACGGGTTTCCATTGGTACACGTTTAACTAGAAATAAGTGCAAGACACCCGCTTACAATGGATTTCATAAGAAAGGGTTCTAAAATTTTGCCTACTGATTCATTTCCCAACTGTTTTTTTTCTGAAACTACACTGACGAGCAAAAATAAAGGGTCGGTTACAAAAATGACGATAACTACAAAACCCGCTGTGATAGCTTCTTCGAGTAAAATGAGTTTAGTAAAGTTTAATTCTCAATTAAACTTTTTCTTGTTAAGAATAAAAATCTTTACTAAACTCATTTTACTCGAAGAAGCTATCACAGCGGGTTTTGTAGTTATCGTCATTTTTGTAACCGACCCTTTATTTTTGCTCGTCAGCGTATAAAGTACTTGAGGATTTTTACAAAACCGACCTAACCAAACCTATAGGGTTTTACAGGACAGTCCTGAAATATATCCTGAATAGATTACAGTTTCAGAAAAAAGGTAGTTGGGAAATGAGACAGTCGGGAAATGAATCAATTGGCAAAAATATTTTGGACGAAAAGGCAGAATGAAAACCGACATTTCGTCATGCATATCTTTCTCGGACCTGTATAATAATAGCAAGAGACAAGCAGTCAGTTGGGTAGGTCTATCTTCGAGAAAGAAGTTTCTTGTTATTAACTAGATCAAAATTCTTTATTCAATTTAGGCATCAATAAAGGATACAAGAAAATCAGATCCGCAGCGCAGGCTTCATCAGGCAAACACATTGTTATAAACTAGATTGAATAAAGCTATTAAAGATTGACTTTGACTTTGACACTAACTGAACCAAAAAGACTAACTTTGTGTCACATATAGGAGGTACTTTGTATAACGGAAACAGACACAAAGATGTCCTCTCGTGTTTTCAAACGGGTTGCTTTTAAACTGCGTTACATAAGTCCTCAATGGCACAAGAATGCGTGTTGCACAGTTGTGCATTTATTTTCCTATAAAACCTATTTAGCTTTAATCATTAATTAGATTCTTCCAATTCAAAAGCAGCCATGATAGTCTTATAGATTGACCTATAGCCTCTCAAGCAGATTGTCATGCTCTTTTACCTCTAATATTTTCGAATTTTATGTGTGAAAAAAATACCGTGGGGCCCTGGCGCTCTGAGTCTCTTCAAAGACTTGTCAAAGATACTGAGAGATACCACAGGAGACCGAAGAGCTGGCAGCTTCCTCGCTCAACGCATCATCATCGTCGTCATCATCATCATCGTCTTCGGTACCATGCCGCATTTTTAGAAGCACTTTAGTTTTACTTTATTTAATTTAATTTTAATCTAGTTTTAATCTCTAATTTCTACTTAAGTTGTACAGCTATCTGTATAACCCAGTCCCACGTCTCTTCTGTGTGGCTTGCGCCTAACTACTGGAATCTGGTCGTCAAATGGCATACCATACGTCACACATGTGTGATGTTCCCTATCTCACTGGATCCAAGAGCGAGAGGAGAAGGTACTAATAGGTTCGACGTTCGAAGTTCGTGTCGTGCTGGCCTTCTCACTCTTCTGATTAATACTATCAGCGGAACGGAACACAATGATACGAAGTCCGAAAATCGGATTTCATAATATAAGGAATGTGTCCAGCAGTAAGATATGAGGCCGGAAATGATGACATTGATGATTTTAAAGCTTGACATTAAAAACACTTGGTAAACAAACTCCATCTAAGTCCACATGATAGTTGTATACATAGCTCTGCCGTCATACGGGAAAAAGACGCATTTGATATTTTTTTTTAGAAATTGTGTACATAAATCGGAGTCAGTAAGAAAAGGCGTATCTGAATATAATATGCGTAGGTATTTAGCTTCGGAAAAAAAAATTCAGATGCATCTTTTTTATGTGTGACGGCAGAATATTTAAAATTAAAAGTTCTGACGAACTAGAGAAGTAATAACAATTACTTTGCTCACCCGCGACCACATGTATTTGGTAGCATATTGAACGGTTGCGATACTCGAGGATGAGCTCTGGTTGAGTTCGAAACGCGTCAGTGTAGGTTGCTGGTGGTGATAGTTGGGTTTGTGTGATTTGTCTGTGTCCGTACAGTGTGGAGGTGGAGGAACTGCATGAACACACATTTCTTGAATAAACGTAACTCTATCATAAGGTCGCGGGTGAGCAAAATAATTGTTTCAGTTCATTGATATGTACCTCCGCAAAATAAATAAATTAGAGATTTTATACTTAGAGAAATAGAATTATTACAATGTTTATTTCGTTCGAGAATGGATATCGCTACTTTTTCCCCGGCCCTGATATCAATGCGAATACTTTTTTTGTTACACAAGTTTTAACTTAGTGCTTAAATTATGGTGCACAGAAAGACTCAAAATAGCGAAATTTGTTACGGAAAGAAATAGGATAACATTTATATTCTTTTTGTTATTACTGCTGTGGTTTTTCCATATACTTAAGAGTCCGTCTGGAAAGGGACCTCCGTCTTATAGAAAACCCTCATAGTACTAAGTAGTTATGTGCACCGAAACATTCTTGTGCAAGTTCAAATAAAAATTATTTGGAGACGGCAGGATAATTTGTACCCATTGGACCCATTTTAGCAAGAATTTATGAAGGATAGAAAAGGGTGGAAAGAAGAGTGGGAGGCATTTGCACATTAGTGGGTGGTCCAATAAGCTAATTAAAATCTTGTCGCAATACACAGAATATGCTGGATCCCTAAAAAATTATAATTAGACCGTCAGTTAGATTATGAAAAAATTATGGAAATATATTTTTTCTTTTGTTAATTAAGCAATGATTGATGGAGGTCTACCTAGTCCGTTTAAGTTCCACGTGACGTCACACCTTGGTACACTTTGCAAGTACTTAGACGTTACGTCACAGGCCCCCCGCTGCCGAACTTTGGCGCATTTTCTTTTGTTTGATAATTAACTAATTATACAGAAATAAAAAAAAATTATATATACTAGAACAATTAACCTAAAACTAAAAACCTTAAAAAATATAATATAGTAAATAACTAAAATACATTATTAAAATAAAAGGAGTCCCTTTAGGCAAGGTTCCGAAGATACTGGCAGCGTTCCCCCTTTGAACAGCTAGACTAATTCTTTGTCCGAGGTAGCTGCCAGCTCTTCGGTCTCCTGTGATTGATTGACAAAAATACTGTTCAATATTGTTTTGATATTCAAACTGAGTAATTAGACGAGAAATAACAATTATTTAAGCAGACCCTATTGCACAATTTCCGAATAACGAATGTCACGGGTATGACATCTATTGCGTGTATTTCTAATTAAGATCACAATGACATATTTATTTTCATTTATTTAGCGTATTCCATGTCTCTTTTATGATAATGTTCTTATTTTATAGTCAAAATGTTTCTAACGCCCGTTTAAACAATTATTAATCACTAATCACTAATATATATTATAAATGCGTGAATTTGTGAGTGTGTGCGTATATACTAAAACGAACGAATTTAAATATAATTTTGTATGTAAATATTAAAGACTATTGTTACTTACAACAGTTGAAAGCTGGTTTCTTGGCGATGGTTCTTAGGCATGTTTCAACAAAATTGGTTCAACCGTTTCAGAGTTATAACTCCTTTGTTAGCGGAAGGGATCTTAGACTCATAATAGGCATTTACTTTACAAACATAATATGAGTGATCAAAATATTGCGTTGGCAGTTTGACTATAGTATAAAACAAAGTTGCTTCCCGCTGTCTGTCTGTCCCTATAGGTATGCTTAGATCTTTAAAACTACGCAACGGATTTTGATGCGGTTTTTTTTTTAATAGATAGAGTGCCAAGCGGGGCGGGTCACTAGTTTAAAATATGTAGTAATTCTGATGTAGCAACTGTCACAAAAAAGGCAAAGCATTTACTTGTTTGACTTATTTCTGGACACTTTGGCCACTTTTAACATAATGATTACAATAAAATAATCAACCTATAATTATATGCTTGAGACATTCGATAGGAAATATGGCCTGTACGGATACGGCAATATCTGGTCGAAACGTCCAGGTAATTTTAGCAATATGTTATTAAGTCCCAAGTGATATTAATTAGAGAATAATCTTGTAATTTTTATATGTAAATAGGGATAATTTTCCAGTTTTGTTCCGATCTTAAATTTTGTAAAAAAAATTGAGCTTGTATTTTTCCTAGGTATTATGCGCGAGAGTCGACAAATTAACCCCTCGTATGCGGGAAGTGAAAAAAATCGTGCATCTAGTCTCAACTGTTTGATATAAATCCAACGATACAGATTTGAAAAAAAAATACAAAAGAATGTCTTAAATTGGATACGGATCCGTGTAATCCGTGTTTTAGGCATAGCGAGCTATTACTCGTAATAAAGATATTTATTATAATAATATTACGCACACACAATTACATAACTTCAAAAGGAATTTTTAGAAACATTAAATGTTCATTCACCTACTTTTTAAAGAATCCACGTGTTAATCACTCTGTGCCGTTTTTATACAATAAGAGAACTTTGTATTTTTCCCGGATGGATAAAATACCTATTTATAAAACATTGGATATAAATATCTTTTTTTTGTTATATAAATGGGCTTTCGCCTTATATTAATTTTTTTTTTTTGATTAGGTTTAAATATTTACATTTCCTAATATTAATTTTAAGCAACGAAAAATATACGCTCTGAGATGACATTTTAATTTAGTAAATAAATAACGTTATTCGTTAAAATTTGTAGAAACAAACTTGAAAAACTTATTTTTTTAAAGACATCAAGACAGATTTTTTTTTTAAATATATTTTTTAAGGTTTTATTTTTAAATGAAAATAATTTTACTATAATACAAAGGTATAAGCTGTAGGTACAAAGGAAGCCATCTCGTATATCGGCGATCATTTGAAGTAAGAAATAAGCTACGCTTTTACCTTTGAAAAATTTGATTAATTACTTAAAGCCTAGCGTTTTTAGCGTAGTTTTTAAAACCAATCTTAAATAAAAGGTAATAACGAAAAAGGAAATCTACACATACGAATATTAAGAAACTCGATACTTCACACAAACAACGCTCGATTGCGCAAATTTTAAAATGAACGCTGCAGAGTTGTACACACAAGGCCATCCGGCCTTTTAAAAAAATCTAACAAGCATTAGAAAGTAAATAATTACTACAAATTTTCAATTTTTTTATTTAAATTATAGTAAATTATAAAATAAAACACAACAAACCTTCACTCCTTTTTTTATCCGACACTTTCAAAAGTCCATTTAAAGTCACTTTGATTAAGAAAAAAATGATTGGTAAAAGTTCACAGAATTATACAAATAGTTACCAGAATTTACCGCGAAAATTCTTATCGCGAACACAGAATTTTAACGCGTTGCGCAACTTTAAACTTTTTATTTTCAATTTCACGCAGTACTGGCTGTATTTAAATTACTATTTTTATATACCATTAAAGATAAAAAACCAGTCACTATAAAAAGAACGCAAACGATTTTTTAAGGAAGAAAATTCAATTTTTAAAAGTCACATTTTCGCGCGCCGGCTTGACGCGCGTTCTAAATTCAAAAATTCCGTTCGCCACGTCATGTTTTGGAAAGGCAGTTTTTTTTAATTTACTTTTTTAATTCGGTTTGTTTTCATTGTTCGACGGGCGGCGCACATGCTGTTTCAACACATTATGATCTAACACTGGCTAGCTCTCGATTGCAGAACATACTTATTCTAAGTCAACTTACATTCGTTCATATTTGCCTGCAGGCGTAGGGTTGAGCTAGCGTTAAACGGCAGGCCTATGACCTATGAGGCCTAAGGAATTTGTATTCTTTATTTTTTGACTATGTTTTAAAAAACGAATAAAATTTTTAACGTTATTTGTAGCATTTTATGCCAAAAATAGGATCAACACAGAATTAAAATCCACAATTCCAAAATTAAAAAAAAATTAAAGTAATGGGAATTCTGTGTAAATCTACAGAATTTTAAGTAGGTAATAAATATTATATCCTGTTCATAAAATTATGTATAAAAACAAACATAACCAAAACTGTTTTTTTTAATTCCACTGCTACCACATTTAAAAAAAAATAAAAGTCGACCAGAGTCTCAATGAGGATGCACTATGACACTTATGACTTTCACTAATAAATATTTTTTAAAAAATAAAATTCATATACGAGTATTAATTCATGGATGATTGAAACAGTGACAACCCTAATTTTCGCGTAGTACAAGAAACGTCTTGCATATAATAATATGTTTTAGCCTATATTGAGCGCTTACAGGCACCGTCTAAGCGCGGCCGAAACGTGGCAATTTAGTAACGGTTGCGTTATTTCGTTTTAACTACGTTAAGTAATAACGGGTTTAGTTTTTGGCCAGTGCCATGCAGACTGCAATAATTGACAACCCTAATTTTCGCGTAGTACAAACGTCTTGCATATAATAATATGTTTTAGCCTATATTGAGCGCTTACAGGCACCGTCTAAGTGCGGCTCCGAAACGTGGCAATTTAGTAACGGTTGCGTTATTTCGTTTTAACTACGTTAAGTAATAACGGGTTTAGTTTTTGGACAGTGCCATGCAGACTGCAATAATCGATTAATGATAACAATGGAACAAATTAAATAAAACAGATCAGTGACTCTTTTTGAGTTGTCGATACTTATGGGCGGTGGTGATCATTATCCATCACATGACCCGCGGATGGCACGGGACCGATCAGTTTGGCGAACCTTGGGGGAGGCCTATGTTCAGCAGTGGACGTCTTTCGGCTGAAATGATGATGATGATGACCCGCTTGCTCGTTTTCCTCCCTCTCGTAATAAAAAGTAACTAAAAAAAAACGTTTTCATGGCCTTAATAGTAGTATTATTTTTATAACACGATATTTTCTACTACTGGCTTCCTTTTGTGATTCGACATCACTTGACACCTGACTTTTGCAATTCCTAACTCACTCAGGATTTAATCACGCCTATTATATTGCTAAAATTACCTTGACGTTTTGGCTATATCGCATCAGCATTGGTCACGAGAATATGGCAATATTATGGCCGACGGAGTGACATAATAAATATGCTGGCCACCACTTAACCATGACATCAAAATTGCTTTCACTTAGATAATATTATTAACCCCCGACACAAAAAGAGGGGTGTTATAAGTTTGACCGCTATGTGTGTCTGTCTGTGGCATCATAGCTCTTAAACGGGTGAACCGATTTGGATGCGGTTTTTTTTAATAGAAAGCAGGTTTCTTGGCGATGGTTCTTAGATATGTTTCATCAAAATCAGTTTAGCCGTTTCAAAGTTATCAGATCTTTTGTTAGCTGCGGAAGGGTTCTTAGACGCATAACGGGCATTGACTTAATATCAAACATACGAGCGACATAATTGCGTTGGGGGTTTTTAAAATTTTTAATTTTTTATCCTGCTACCTTTTAATTTGATGATCAAAATATCGTTTTATACTAATAATTATAATTTATTTATTTGTAATACACAGGTAAAATACATTGGGTCGTACAATAAAATAAAGAAAAGTTCTCTGCGATCAAAAATTTGTACCTTTAAGGTATTAGAGGTGTACAAATTTTTGACTTAAAAAATAAATAAAAGATAACCAAACACAGCTACAAAAACAAATAGACATTTTACCTACGCTAAATATTATATTGAAACATTTTAAAACCACATTCATGCAGCATCAATGATATGTTATGGAATATTTTACGTGAAAACTTTTTTATAAATTTGATAATATTTGATACTGTGGTGGGGGTATACGCTCTGAAAGAGAAAGTGGAGCCTAAGAGCCTAACTTGTGTGTATCCAAAAGAAAACTTGGATTTCAGAACTATAACACGGCTTTTATTTAGATTACATCATAAGTAGGTATAAAAACATTGCCGTGGCACGGCCTAACCAAGAATGGCTGCCCAGACCATCTGCTGTCCGTTGTTCGATTTTTGATTCGAATTCTAGAAGTCGAAAATTCAAATATACGAAGCAGCAACACGGTCTCGGTGGCCAGTGTCTATAGTATACATGGCCACCCTTGAACACGTAATACTTAATTAATATTGATTTTACACCCTTGCCACGTACAAACAAAATATATAAATAGGTACATTTAACCATACCATATCTATTAATACGAAATTACCCTCCCTTCAACGATGAAAAGCAATTTATTTGGAATATAATACAATACAATTACGCAGGCGTGTGACGTTAAATTTTCAACTGCAAATTTAACTGCGAATCATTAAACAGTACGACTTATGTATGGAAATAACGATAGTTATGTAAAGTGCACATTTAATTAAACTGAAACGGGATTGCTTAATCAGGGCGTAAAAAAATTATCATATTTTTTTATTAGATTGTTTATATTGTTCAAACATTTAGCAGAACATAAACATATTTTAATGTTCTTTATCAATTGGTGCTGCTGACTTGCAGCAAAAAAAAAACATAAACGTCTATAATTTTATTAGGTAGCAAAGTGCAACTTTTACATTATTTCACTTTCACTGTTTTTATACTATCACTGCTTTTGGAAAAACCATCATTACCACGAAGAATGCGCCGCAAGAAACTTCACAGAAAGTATTTTTTTCGAAACAAAAATTATATTACAATTCACCTGACTATTAACCCAATCATGACAAAGTAAATAAAAAAAGGTGAGAATTACATGTGCGTGGAAACATAAGGTTAATTAACAGCATACAATATACAGTTTCTCGCGTGTATTATACTGGCGGTCTGTTCCACTACTCTCTGATAATTTCCCTTAATTTTATACAACAGATATCTATAACGCGTCTCTGTTTATTTTGTCCGAAAGAAAAGAGACAGATATTAAAAAAAAAACAGAATACTTATGCTCCAATTTTGACACAAACTTTAAAAATAACGGTCAAATTTACCGAAACAAATCAACTTACAATAACCATCGTTAATAATCATTCTCTTAAGGAACAGCACTACCCCATCACTAGTTAGTTGTATGCATCGTGCATTGGCCTGCAGAAACGATAGACACGACCCAAAACGACGTAACTACACTCACGACTTATTCTAAAACGGACCTTACACCTTAATAAGAGAAGCTGTTTTCGTCTGAATGTCCCACGGTTTTATATTGTTTGTTACTGAGTTTCTTAGAAGCGAGTTCTTATACTTATTTCACTATGAATTTTAGCTAGGTATAGTTGTAGAAAGAAATGGTGTCTGTAGGCGTGTGTTGTTTCTAGGACATTGGATGTTAGAAATCTTCGAGATATACTGTGGTATAAATGTAAGGAATTGCGGAAGGTTTGTGTGGGAACATTTTAAATCTAAATATTTCGTTTTTAGTACTGATTTTTGGGGATTCGGTTCAGTTTTGTGACTACAAAATGATGATGATATATAGTAAAAGTAGGTGACTACCTACTTTTACTATTCATAATCATCATCATTTCAGCCGAAAGACGTCCACTGTTGAACATAGGTCAAAAAAAGATCGGTCCCGTGCCATCCGCATCCAACGCGATCCAGGTCGTCACTCCATCTTGTTGGAGGCTTACCTATTACCTAACCTACCCTGCGTCTTTCGGTCGGTACTTTTACTATTGTCTAGGCCATTTTGGATATGTCCAAATTGAAGAAAAGCCGCTCTTAAGTGTGTTAATAAAATAAGGCTCAAATCTTTGGAGTGTATTGACTTTGAAGTTTGATTTATTTACACGTTCAAGGGACTGCTGATGTCATTTTTTGATGTTAATTTTAACTTGATAATACCACGCGTTCTTGAGAAAAAGGGTACCCTATCGATAGCGAGACGGACAGATGTAAGAACGGACAACCAAATTTTGACATACATTTTTACGCAACCCTCGGTGTGCGAGTCCGACTCGCACTTGGCCGGTTTTTTTCATGTCAGGCTTTCAAATTCTTGCGTCACTAAAGATCGTGTGAAAGGGCATCGTCGCGATTCGACTCCTACGCAGGTTTGAGTTTCTACCGAGAGAATAAGGGAACGCTATTTATGGTGGTATATCATACTGCCAGTAAATATAAATCGATTGGGTACTAAATCAAACTAAAAATTTTGCTCCAATGATAATTTAAGATATGTTTGATTAAAAATAAATAACTTAACGAAACTTTTTTACTGACTCTACTTGCATTACACGAAGTGAAGTCCGACCAGTCATAGGCAGGCATAGATGACTTCTATGCCATTTTACGTTAAAATAAAATAATAATAATAAATATCACGGGACAATTCACACCAATTGACCTAGTCCCAAAGTAAGCTAAGCATAGCTTGTGTTATTGGTACAAGGCAACGGAAAAACATACTTATATAGATAGATACATACTTAAATACATATTAAACATCCAAGACCCGAGAACAAATATTCGTATTATTCATACAAATATCCGCCCCGACGCGGGAATCGAACCCGGGACCTCAAGCTTCGTAGTCAGGTTCTCTACCTACTAGGCCATCTGGCCGTCTGGTCGTAATAAAAAATAACTTTTATACTTACTTAATTTTTATTAGACTACGTATTTGTAGCTTTTGCTTTAGAAACCGGAGCCCGGACGCTCTCAAACTATTTGACCAAATAAAACAAAAATAAATTGTTCGAAATTACCCGTGAACATAAGGCTGTACGCTTAGTATAAGTTTTACTTCACCAAAATACTTCTCGATCGCATTTACGTAAAAAAATCAATTACTAGGAAACATGGACAGCGCCTTCGCGCGCGCGCGTTCATGTTTCCATAGAATTGAAATTTTTACGTAAACGCGATCCAGTATGCTTAGTATAAGTTTTTACTTCACGAAATACTTCTCGATCGCGTTTACGTAAAAATTTCAATTCTATGGAAACATGGAAGCGCGCGCGCGGAGACGCTGTCCATGTTTCCATAGAATTGAAATTTTTACGTAAACGCGATCGAGAAGTATTTTGGTGAAGTAAAACTTATACTAAGCGTACTGAAGTATTTTGGTGAAGTAAAACTTATACGAAGCGTACTGGTGCATTTCTCGCCCAACGTATTGGCATCACAATCTAGCGCGGAAATGCTGCCAGCCATGGGCACTCTTCAGCAGGGACAGGACTTAGGCGAATTGTATGTATAGATAGGTTATTTTTAGGTTAGTTTTTTTTTATTATTATTAATTCAATTGTACCTAATTATCTTTTGTTTGGAAAGATTTGTATTTTTGTATGTAACGAATAAAACTTTTGTAAAGTAAATGTTAATAAAAAGAATTAAAAAGGCCCTTTGGTTGACTGTTCCTATCAATAGTTAAATCTAATCTAATACCTTTAAACGAGCAATTCTTGTATATATGTATATATATATATATATATATATATATATATATATATAATCAGGATCTCGGAAACGGCTCCAACGATTTCGATGAAATTTGGTATGTGGGGGTTTTCGGGGATGAAAAACTGATCTAGCTATGTTTCATTTTCAGAAAATCGCTTTTACTCGTGTTTTCCGGCTATTTTTGTTTGCATTAGAATATAAAGCTAAATTTCGCCGACATCGAGCAGATCATAATGGCACATTAGAAATCGGGTGGTCGCGGATCCAGCCGACCTCGGTTCGATACCACGTTTTTTTTCAAGATTTTTAGTTTTTTTTTTAAGTTTTTTTTTTATGAGAAAACGTCAAGTTTCTTCTTTTGTGAGAAAAAGTTACTTTTTTGTGAGAAAAAGTTATTTTTTTGCGAGAAAAGGATACTTTTTTGTTAGAAAAAGTATTATAGGGAACGTGCAGTAACTATAGGCGGCAGCACTAATGCGACAGAAGCGACACTATGCGGACAGTAAAACAAAATTATCAAGGTAAAACATTCAAATTGATGGCACCCTTATGGCACCAGTTGGCAGCACCGTCTATGTGCACGTTCCCTATTGGGAGCACAGAACAGGAAAAGCCGGTTGTCTGTAAAGTCGGTTTACGAACGATAGTTTAACGTGACTCACCCTCCACCCCCTCCGGTGTTTTTGTCAAATATCATGAAAACGGTGCATCCTACGGCAAAATCAATGAAATTTTCATCCCCCCCTTTAATACCCCCGCGCTCCCTCCCCCGCATCCCCTCCCCCCCTCTCAACCCCCCCCCCCCCCCTCCGGTGTATATAATCAGGATCTCGGAAACGGTTCCAACGATTTCGATGAAATTTGGTATTTGGGGGTTTTCGGGGATGAAAAATTGATCTAGCTTGGTCTTATCTCTGGGAAAACGCTTGGTACCGAGTTTCTGCCCGAGCAGAGCTCGGTCGCCCAGGTACTCTAATAATTAAGTGTACACTTAGCTAAATATCTTTAGATTATTAAAAAGTCGAAATGTCAATAGACAGACCATATAGGTTCTCGAATTGTGACTACGGACTGGCAAGCGCAGCGTGGGACGTCCACCAACGAGATGGACGGACGATTTGGTAAAGGCCGCAGGTTCACGGTGGATGCAAGTCGCTTCCAACCGTAATGATTGGGTATCGATGAGGGAGGTAGTAAGCCGTGGTGGCCTAGTGGTCGGAATTTATGGGTGAAATAAATAAATATCACGGGACAATTCACACCAATTGACCTAGCCCCAAAGTAAGCTAAGCAAAGCTTGTGTTATGGGTGCTAGGCAACGGATAAACATACTTATATATATAAATACATACTTAAATACATATTAAACATCCAAGACTCGAGCACAAACATTCGTATTTTTCACACAAATATCTGCCCCGACCGGGAATCGAACCCAGGACCTCAAGCTGCGTAGTCAGGTTCTCTAACAACTAGGCTATTCGGCCGTCTAATTAAACTAAATAATAATTAAATTAAATTATATTTAAAGTTTACTATGAGCTTAACACTGAAGGAAAACATCGTGAGCAAACCTGCACACGTCTGAGAAGAAATTCAATGGTGTCTGTGAAGTTCCCAATCCGCACTGGGCCCGCGTGGGAATATCGGCCCAAGCCCTCTCATTCAGATAGGAGGCCTGTGCCCTACAGTGGGACTTATATAGGCTGGGATGATGATGATGATGAGGGAGACCTATTTCTAGCAGTGGACGTCTTACGGCTGAAATGATGATCACGTGATCATCGTCATCATTCCATCATCGATAAATCATTATCATCATCAAGAACTTACTTAGACTTGCAAGGTTTTGCCAAACAGAGCGAACCTACGCCATCCGCATCCAACGTGTTCCCGCAACTTTAAGCAGGTCGTCGCTCCATCTTATTGGAGGCATACTTACACTGCGTCTTCCGGTCCGTGGACGCAACTTGAGAACCTCTTGGTCCCATCGGCCATCAGTTCTACGAGCGATGATGATGATGGCATTTTGAGCAATCTATTTATTTATTAGGACCGTCAACAACAATTACATTTTTCCATACGCTTGATATCCATGGAAATTTGTTAAATCTAGAACTCATGTATCTAATGATACACGCGAGCGAAACCACGGGGAAAATCTAGTAGAGACAATCTACGATAACAAGGCCCGCCCCTCCACAATTCAAGAAGTCTTCAATGTAATGTTAAAGTATTTATTTACAGGGTTATTTGTAATTCACTAGCATCCTTTTAACCCTAAACTCCTACCACTTAAACAAATCTTTTTTATTTTACGACTTTTGTCATAACTTTATACAGGGTTATTTGTAATTCACTAGCATCCTTTTAACCCTAAACTCCTACCACTTAAACAAATGTTTTTTGTTTTACGGCTTTTGTCATAACTTAATATTTTTGGTGTAATAACGTTTTGAAAATTTGATTCTGCCTCTTATTTTTACGATACTCTGTGTATTTGTATGGGAAAAAAAGTGCTTCATTTTAAAAAGTCGTAAAACAAAAAACATTTGTTTGAGTGATAGGAATTCAGGGTTAAGAGGATGTCAGTGAATTAAAAATAACCCTGTATTTTTGGTGTAATAACGTTTTGAAAATTTGAGATTACCTGTATTTTTACGATACTCTGTGCCGTGTATGGAAAAAAATGTACTCCATTTTAAGAAGTCGTATAACAAAAAACATTTGTTTAAGTGGTAGGAGTTTAGGGTTAAAAGGATGCTAGTGAATTACAAATAACCCTGTATAAAGCGTACCAAAACTTTCAACGCATGTGTGCGTGTTGAGACAGCCGTCAAACAAAAGCAGATACTACTACATAAAAATTATTTCGTAAATATATGACTAAACACATTGAAATAGTAATGTGGAGGGGCGGGCCATGTTATCGTAGTTTATCTCTAATCCTTGTTTTTCGCACGATACCCCGTTTAGTATATCAACAATACCGTGCCGTGTCACGTCAAATATAAGCGTCAAAATCATCGGCACGACGCTTCCGCATCGATCTACGTACGCTCACGCGGCGCGTCATAATGTGTAATGTAATAAGAAATATTTTTCTTTGGCAAAAAACGGTGAGCACTTAATGGAGTTAGAAAATTGACGATGGACGAACGACGGGATTGGTCTGTATGGGATGTGGCTCTGCATTAATACACTGGTTTTTTTCACAAAGATTGCAGGTTTGCGGTAGATGCAAGCCGCTTCCAATCGTAATGATTGGGTATCAAAGGGAGACCTATGTACAGCACTGGAAGAAACCGCATTAGAAGAGACGTGGGACGTGGGTGAGGAGACAGAAGAGATGGGGCGGAGACGCGGGCTACGAACAAATGACGTGGACTGTGACGCGCCCCCGTCCCACGTCTCAACTGTGTGGCTTGCGCCCTACGGCTGAAATGATGATGATGATGATTTTATTAATTTACGTTAGCTTCGACGAATGGTTTAATACTGTAAAGTTGAATTACTTTGGGTCTGAAGTGTAACTTTGGTGATGGGGATTAACTTGGACCAGTTTTTTTTAGTAGGTATATTGAAATTTTAATATTGCACATTGCCATAATTTCAATGGACACAGGAACATGGAGGAAAATTCACAACGTAAGCAATAGAAGCTTTATTGCTTCACAGCGATCTAGATTGACACGGATCCATGTCCAATTTAAGGCATACTTTTTGTATTTTTTTTTTAATCTTTATCATTAGATGTATATGAAACAGTTGAGAATAGAATGCACGGATTTTTTCACTTCCCGCATACGAGGGGTTAATATTAGCTGGTAGAATTTTTGAATAGGTTCCTTTATATAAATAACGGGAATTAATGTTAATTGACGTTAATCGTGGTTAAGGTTTCAGGAATGTGTTGGGTGCGTATGGCGCAAGACCGATCTGCTTGGCGAACCTCGGGGGAGGCCTATGAATATGGCTGAAATGATGATGTTAATTGACAACTTAACTAATAATTTGGTAAATAGGGTCCGATGTTTTACTAGGCTGAAACCATTTCATAATAAATTTCATGATGATTTCCTTGGCAGTTGTATAGGACGTCAGTATGACTTGTGCAACAAAAAGGTAAGCCAAAGGTAAGGTAAGGCCAGAGTGGTCTGGTACGTAATTTTGTTTTTTCAAATACATGTCCAACAGTTGTCAGAAATTTTTATTTAAAGTAGAGTTACCAGCCCGGCAAAGCGCACCGTAGCTGACAAGGAGTTTTTACCCAGAACGCATTCTTCAATGCGCATACGCATACCAATGGCGAAACCAGCTACAATTGTGAATCGTGCATATATCATATCATAATGCGGGATAGCATATGAAAATGTATTCTAGAGCATTGACAAGCGGTCGTATAACTTTGTAAGGCATCTGCCCCGTTCTCATTGTGAAAACGACAGAAAATTCTGATACATAGTTACCAGTTGGGTTAAACCAATTGTATTGATCGAGTCTCTCATGTGAAGATAGCGTACTTGGAATGGCTCCAAAAATATACAATAAGGTTCCAGACTCCATAACAAACATAGAAGATGTAGCAAATTTCAAAACCAAATTATTTAAATTTTTAGTGAACAAAATATATTATACTGTTAATGAATTTATGTCAGACTGCAATTAATGGTAACTGCACATCCCATTGTGATAGTTCCATTAATAGCTATAAATTTTTGTATGCCTTGCGGCCCAACATGGTGGTTTAACTGTAACATTTAAGATCTGTGCTTATGTACAATTCTACCTGTGCTGAACAAATAAACTATTTCTATTTCTAAGATAGCAAAAGTCAAAAGTACACACTTCTTTATTGTATTGAACACTTCTTTGTTCTTTTTGTTTTTTGTTTATATTGTTTCTTTAATTTCCTTTTTAAATCCTTTTCTCACATGCGGCCTTTTGACATTTTTCCATTGATTTTTTGTATTAAGTATATGTAGTGCATATGTATTATATTGAATATATGTGTTTATTTATAAAATTTATATTATATTTGTATTGATTTTATTGTTTATTGTCTATTAATACTAAGTTTCTCTTGTCTGTTATTTTTGCCACCTACATTAGTCTGTTGATATTTATTAATTTCTGAGTAATTGGTTGTCTGGAAGAGATCGCTTTTTAGCGATAAGACCGCCTATTGTCTACCTGAATTTTTATTTTTGTAATGTTACTGTACTGTTTTTGGTGATCAATAAAGAATATTTGTATTGTATTGTATTGTATTGTTGTCTATAGTCAATATTAGTGACTCACTACACTAGCACTACTGGTCCACTGCTATAGGTGATTAAGCGAGCTGAGACGTGTGATGCATAGGAAAAAAATCGTGTCTATATCCCGACCAGTTGCGGTGTAGGACAGATGGCCGTTGGGAGCTAAAAGTTCTGGAATGGAGACCACGGACTGGCAAGCGCAGCGTGGGACGACCACCAACGAGATGGACGAACGATTTGACGATTTGGTGAAGGCCGCAGGTTCAGGGTGGATGCAAGTCGCTTCCAACCGTAATGATTGGGCGTCAATGAGGGAGGCCTATGTAGCAGGACGTCCTACGGTTGAAATGATGATGATGATGATGTGGTGTAGGGGTAAAAAGCACGCAGCACGGCATGCTGAGAACCCGAGTTCAATTCCCGGAGCTTGTCTTTTTCTGTGTTTTTTCTGTGCATCTATATTGTGTATTTTCTATGTTTCAGTTCGTATTTAGTATAAAATTTTAGTCAAGTCAACATCGACTTGTGGGACGCCTGGGCAACAAGTCTAAAGCTTGCTGACTCGAAATCGCTAACGTTATGTCCACAGGAAAGACAACTTTTATTTCTTACTCTGTGTATGACTCAGTTATCTGGTAGAAGTAAGGTAAACGTCTCTGCTCGACACTGACCCACATGGCACCTTCAATCTTCTGTCATCTACTGGGCGTTGAGGTGTCGAGCATTGGTACATTTACCTTAGATACATCCGAGCCTATACACGTCCCACTGCAGGGCACAGGCCTCCTCTCAGAACCGTAAAGCTCATGGTAAATTTCAAATGTAATTTCGCACATAAATTCCGATTAATTCAGAGGTGCGAGCCGGGATTTGGACCCACACCCTCTGATTGCGAGGCATAGGACAAACCGCTAGGACACCACGACATTTACCTTCAGGGTTTCTAATAAAATAACCGATAACGGCATCAAAATATACAGCTAACTCGTTAAAAATTTGATTAGAAAAGGAAGGCAGTTAAAACACTCAAATAAATAAATAAATCGTGGGACGTTTGACACCAATTGACCTAGTCCCAAACTAAGCAAAGCTTGTACTGTGGGTACTAGACAACGGATAAACATACTTATATAGACAAATATATAATAAACATCCAAGACTCGAGCACAAACATTCGTATTTGTGACTTCGTAGTCACACTTCTAACCACTAAACCATCCGGTCGTCAATGACTCTGATGACAAAGTTACAATTCAGTAAGTTACCAGCATTCCCCACCGCGACTATCTTGAAACTTAACATACCTCCAGTAATAAAATCATGAAGAAACCGATGGAGTTGTAGTTATTTATTATCACGAGGCTTTTTACCGCATAAGCTCTAAGTGTCATTTAGAATCACATTAAAGCTAATGCCAGCAATACGTCAAGTCTGCAGCTTGGGGCAAAAAGCGCATGTTTTATAATACAAGGTGCGGTAAGTGTGTAATTACTTATATCTGATTATATTTGTTTTTATGGTTTAGTTTAGTTTTATTTTTAACTGCAGCTTTTTTCGCTTAAAACCCTAAGTTATTGTCGTCTTCTTCTCCAATAGAGACAGCAGGTACGAAACTACCAATGGTACTACAGCTTGGATACATGTTGGGCATACATCATCATCAGCCTATGCTCGTCCACTGTTGGACGAGCAAAGGCTTCTCCCATGGCACGCCACTGAGCGCGATCCTTGGCCACTCTCATCCTGCTCTTGCCAGCCGCCTTGCAAAGATCATCGCTCCACCATTCTGAGAACGTCCTACGCTACGTTTGCCGATCCGTGGTCTGCACTCAAGAACTCGTCTACCCATTGGGTTATCGGTTCTTCGGGTTATATGGCCGGCCCATTGCCACTTCAGCGTGCTAATGCGGTGGGCTATGTAGTATAAATTTGGTTTTCTGTCTGGGCTATAAAACTAACTCGGCCTAATCCAGAGTAAACTACGCGATTAGGCTTAAAGATTTTAAAAAAAAGTTGTGTTCCTTTCAGTTCTATTAGTTAAAGATCATCATTGTTTGTTTCTTCACTCATTCTGCTATCTATCATAATTGCTAGCTCATGTCTTCGGTTAAGCTATTTAAAATACCGTAAAACAAGGTAACTCCAAACTTCCGGGATGACTCTAAAAATTAGTTTCACGACGATCTTGCTTATTTTATCAGTGTTTGCAACTGTCCTTGCGATGTCTTCGTCGATCTTCTTTTCATTTACGTGGTCACACCCAATCACATATGGATAAATAATGTCGACTTCATAGAAATTTTAAAACTATCACAGTAGGTCATTATTCGAGCGTTAGTTTCGAATTACTTTTGTTTATACATTGATGTAGTAATTGCAGAAGATTCTGATTCATTTTCTAGCTATCCGATATAATTACAGAACTACTGATAAAATAACAGAAGACCCTATCAAAATCTACACCGTGTTCATAAAGAATATGACCAAAGAAGTGAGGCGGTCAAAACGCTTGAATAAAGACCCAGTAGCCCCAACGTTATCAAAGCCTCCCCGTTTTATGGTAGTTAGAAGAAGAAAAACAGGATCTATTACTATTATATAATTTCTATCATCTTCACTCTTTTGAAGTAGTTAGAACGCACAAGTACCAAAATTTTGTTAATACGCCGCCCAACATTCAATTCCCGTAACCCCCCATCAAAATTCATCAAGGATTTCCAAAATAACCACCATTTTATAACCACCCCCTCATAAATTCCGCGTCCGATAGAATTTAATACAAAACCCCCGCCATATTGATGTATAATTTTTTATCCCCCCTACCCCCCTACCCGCATAATTGAGTGTTGTGAAAACTATCGCGTTGTTAAATGACCCCCCCGCAGTTTTCAACATGGCCGCAATCAATAATTTGACTGGGCAATGACTGCGATGACTTGGACATGCGCACTGGGCCCAAGCCGAATCATCGGCAAAACCTGAACTTGGCTTGGCGAAAACGAAAGTTGTGGCGAATGTTTCTACTACATTCTTGGCATTTGATGCACGACGTTTACGTCAAACACATGTTTATGACAAACAAACGGATTTTCTTGAGGCAGATTTTTTTTAAAACAATGATTTCTAAGATTCAGATTAAGAAAACTAATCTAGACACGATGAAAAATGAGATGCAGACGTAGAAAAACACCAAGAAAATGTTAACGACGATGTAGCTGAGATTAAATTTGGAGATTTACTTGAAATTTTTGATGTAACGGATACACGCGAAAGTCACGAAAGCGAGAGAGAGGCAAATAGAGCTTGAACGTGTTTCAGTTTGTTTTCTATAGCAACGTACGTAGCAGTTGTATCAGACTAGGTTGTAGGTAGATAGACATGTAAAAATCATTACGACATGAAAAATTTGCGAAGTTTTACAAAGATTTTGGAGCATTTTACTTTAACACTCAAATTTTAAGCTTACAGTCATGTTAATGAAACCTACATAATAAATAATATCTTACCTGCAAATTCTCGATGGAAGAACGTGCAGACTGCAGACTTGGTTTAGATGTGTAGTTTCTGTTAGTATTTCTTGTCTTATTTTCGCTTCTTCCTGCGTCTCTTCTTTTTCTTCTTCTCGTTTGATTGTATTTTGTATATTTGTACGGATGTCTATCAGTATTGTCTTTATTGTTATTTGTATAGCCCGTTAAATTTTATAATTACTCATATAAAAAGTTACAGGTATCGAAATAACAGAATAATTGAACTAATACTTAACGTTAATTTTATCTTAATTTTGTACTATTAAAGAAATCTAGAAGTCGTTTTAACGAGTAGGTAAACTTGGTTTTGATTTTTAATATTTGAATTTCTTTCGTAATTTTATCTTACCTTTTTACTATTAATTTAAGGCCAAATAAAGGCACGAGTTTTTTTTGGTTTCCTAATTTGCTTTCATCCCCTTATCTGGAGTGGTAGATGAAATTGGTCGAAATATTCCAAAACTTATTTGCCGAATGTCTCAAATATCACTTAGCCTTAACGTTTAGTCCAGAGTCTTGCACTAATTTTATTCACTAGATAATATACATAGAGAGTCTGCGTATAAAAATCAATCAAATAAACCGTAAAGTTCCAAAATTAACCAGTGTTGTTTAAATGTACGTAAATAACTCAAATTCTTAAATCCTCTTTTCTATTGATTCCTTGTAATAACGATTGATATAAAAGTAAAACTTGTTCTATTGCGAAAAAACGTGTTTCTTTATCGTCAAATGGCGATTGCTTTTATTCTTTGTTGCTAGATTTCCTGTTGCTACGAAATCTTGGCCTTCTTCAACCTCTTCCGCATTTAACTTATTTGTTTGTTCTTCTAGAAGACCATGGTTTTCTTCTGTTCTTAGCCATGTATCTTCTTATTCCGGCGGGTCCTCCTGGATGGTCGCAGATGTTAGCCCAAGTACAACTGATCCAAGACGAACTGCCTCTAGTTGCCCTTAACACTATTGTGGAAACTTAAACTGGTTGTTAATATTGAAAGTTCAAGTGTTGCTGAATACTATTGTTTAATCACTTAAAACTATCTGATTATGTGGGTAGCTAATAACGTCTATAGCATAAAAACTATTAAAGTTCGAATGTGTGGGCTGGCTCAACGCATGCGTGAATACAATGTGAATTTTCTCAAAAAATTTTGGAACCAAATATTGGTTTTTTGTTTTTTGGAATTGTTTTAGGCCGTTTTTTTTGTTCGAAAGTTTTTTTTTCCGGTGGTTTTTTTCGCGATGCGTAGTTGGTAAATGCACGCGTCTCCAGCAGCCTAGCCCGGCACACTGATGGGTTGCAGCGTTGCAGTTTCCCCGGTCGCCCCGATGACGGTGGTGTGAGAGCCTACCCAACCCTCCCGCCTCCACTCCCATCCCACGGCCGAATCATCAAATAATGATTTTGCGTGTTTATTATAAACGTATATCCTCTACACCTCGACGACTCTGATAAATACTAGGTCCTCGTCAAAACGTTTTAATCACGCCATAAGCAATTTCTGTTTAAAAAAAAACTACAAAAATAAAGTTTAATACCTTAAATACACGCTCCGCCACCCCGTTTGTCTGTAGGTATATAAATACATGTCAAAACTAGTTAGTTGGAAATGGTATTTAATTAATTTGACATGCCATGCAGTGTATGTGTGTGTTGTACTCGCTCTGTGTGACAGTATTTTTTCATCTCATCGGATCGATATGACTCTGAGTATTTTTTCATCTCATCGCATCAATGCTCTGCAATGCTTTCAGGCGCTATATTTTTAAAAAGAGCTCAAAAGTTTTGAACTGATGTCGCCAAAACGCAAGTCTTTGTTTAGGATCATCGTCGTACGACTGCTGGGCACAGTCATCCTCTCAAAATGAGAAGGCTTGCGTAGTACCTACGCGGATCCAGTGAGTGCGTTTGTTTAGGATAGTCTTTCGCATATAAATGACGAATGATCTAGTTATTTCACTGTATACTTCAGTGAAGAATAATTTATTTTAGTATTTATTTTTGTCACCTACTCTACTTATTCTATATAGCTCTAACAAGATGGAGCGACGACCTGGGTCGACCTAGGTCAGACCTAGGGGGTGGCCTATGTTCAGCAGTGGACGTCTTTCGGCTGAAATGATGATTTGATGTTAGTGTCAACTAATAACAAAGGTGTCTAAAATAAATGTTAAGTTAACAAAATATGAACAAAGGGAATCTTGAAGTAAAGATACTTAATTATCATACTGGCTGTACCAGGTTTCGTTCTATGTAATACGGCGATTGGTAAATAAACGGTAAATAATAAGTAAATAAAATATGAGCGACGCGTTTGTTGCGCCCGGTGTAATCCTGGATTACAGGGCGCGTTCCACCTGTCATTATCTGCGCTGAGTGTACACTCAACCGGGCTTTATCCTGTCATAATTCAAAAGGAAAAAATGGAACCCTTACAGGATCACTCGTTGTCTGTCTGTTTCTTTGTCAAAGTCAAACATGTGAGCCAAAGACTGACTTTTGGGGGGTAAAATAGAAAGTTTAAAAAAAAACGCAATATTATTACATGCAAAGTGATCAAATAAAAGGGCTCGTTGTGAGCATCTCAAATATATTATTTATTATAATTTTATGACGAACGGACAACCAAACATACCACACATAGACAAGTCATTAAAATAACTCATTAGGTCAAACAGTTTTCACGTATAACAATTTACATTTATGTTGCTCAAACAAGAACTTCGAAAAATCTTTAGAAAAATCGATCGGTAGTGGAGAGGTAAAATCGCTAAAACGCCATTTATGATATAATGTATATATAATTATATGATATATGGCGCTTTAGCGATTTTACCTTTCCACTGTTGATACATGTACGAGTATGTAGATCAATTTAATTGGGGAAGTCTATTTTTTTGCAATGTATAGTAAATCGAAAACCATTTCGAGATAAATGCTTTTTAACTCGTTTTCTGTAGTTATTTAATTTTAATATTATGTAATGAATTTATTATATAACAAATAAGCAATGACCTTCATTTGACATTGGTGTAAATTGCGTGACCGGTTCAAGTCGTACTTTATTCTATGTGGTTAGAATTCTTCACAATTTACGCGTGGATTATACTACGGAGTTTGATTTGGACCCGCAAAACATCCAGTACTTTGACAGTGCCAGTAAAGTGACACAGTGTATAGTGTACCACTACGCAAAAAATAATTAAAGGGGTTGCCTTATCGTACGCATTTAGATAGATTTAGAAATTTGGAATTGTGGGAGCCCTCAATTATAATCTGACGTCATCAACTAAAATAGTTTCAATAATTAATTTTGAAAAATGTAGAGAACTAAATGACAAAATATTGAAATTAGTTCCTTATAATTGAATTTTCTATACAAAAAAAAATATAAAAACCACTGATAATTTTTTTTAGACATTCCCAATTGTGCAACTATTTTCTTGTTTTAGGCGTCGCAAGAACAGTCAATTGCACAAAATTATCTTTCAAGGATATTACCAAATCACAAAGGAAGTTAAAATGGGGAATTCGTTTTATCATTTGCCTAGAAAAATCAGTCATTTGGTCTAATCCCTGAACGTTCTCAGTGAAATCGATATCAGTCAAACATTGCAACTCTTTACATTTCACCAGATTTGTTTAGTGATTTGATAAAATCCCTGGAACACGTCTGTGAGTTGCCGAAACGAACTCGCAAAGTCAACTCTTTTAATCATTTCGCTAGATACCTTTTGGTTGATATGATAATATTTTTTGGCCCCAAATTGTGTCTGACTGTACATGACTTTTCGGTGCGTGCTGGCAAAATGCAGCGTGTTACTTTATATTATATGGCTGTGAAGGCGTACGCACATAAAGTGTACATAAGAACGAAATACATATTCGCCTTCGGAAAGTACTTACGCAGAGTGAGGCCATGATTTTCGCAAGTTACAAGACTTACAAGCTTAACCCAATATTTGAGTCATAGTAGCCTATACTCCATTTAATTTAGAATTATAAACCACAACAACATTATACTGCGGCTCGTGAACTGTAATCTCTTTACAATTTGTACTAGAGTAACAATTGACGACACGCAAATAAAGTGACATTAAAACAATTTCATTTTGCGGCTCCCAGACTATTGTACTGTACTATTTGCTAGATAAGAAATAGTTGACGAGCCGCAATATAATGATGTTGTGGTTTTCAATTCTAAATTAAATGAAGTATACCTCGAGCAGATCATGGGTTCAATCCTACACACCTTAAAGGTTTTCGGAATTTACTTATATCATCATCATCATTGCAGCCGAAAGACGTCCACTGCTGAACATAGCAATCTGCGCCATCCGCAACCAACGCGTTCCCGCAACCTTAACCAGGTCGTCGCTCCATCTTGTTGGAGGCCTACCGACACTGCGTCTTCCAGTCCGTGGACGCCACTCGAGAACCTTTCGGCCCCGTTGGCCGTCAGTTTTACGAGCGATGTGCCCTGCCTACTGCCACTAGACTATGGCGATTCTTCGAGCTATGTCGGTGACTTTAGTTCTTGCGCGGATTTCATCATTTCTAATGCGATCCCGCAGAGAAACTCCGAGCATAGCCCTCTCCATCGCCTTTGACAGACCTTGAGCTTTAAATAAATACATTAGGTTCGGTTTGGCGCAAGAACTAAAGTCACCGACATAGCTCGAAGAATCGCCAGACTCAAGTGGCAGTGGGCAGGTCATATCGCTCGTAGAACTGATGGCAGATGGGGCAGAAGGGATCTCGAGTGGCGTCCACGGACCGGAAGACGCAAGGTAGGCCTCCAACAAGATGATCGATAACCTGGTTAAGGTTGCGGGAACTCGTTGCATGCGGATGGCACGGGACCGATCTGTTTGGCGAGCCTTGGGGAGACCTATTGTTCAGCAGTGGACGTCTTTCAGCTAAAATGATGACGATGGCATTCAGTCTTTCGTACTTCGGTATTATGATACATAATTACCCCATTCTGAGAGACGGTGCCCAACAATGGGACCGTGTAGGGATCAGAAATAATAATGAGATGACTTGTCTTTTTGAAGACTGCTTCATAACCATACAAACCTTCATGTATGAGGCAGGAATCGAACCCAAAACACGCAGACACGGCCGTAGTCAATGAAACACCAAAGTATGCCAAATACGCAGGCAAAGGTTAGTTCTACGCTAACCGATGGATTAGGAATGTAACACAGAGTATTTATGGACAAGATTATCCAATAAGCTACGAATGAAAGAATCCACCCATCCATCAATCTCAGTCTATATATCCGTCCCAGAATGTAAGGGCTTGGGCCATAGTTCCCACGCAGGCCCAGTGCGGATGGCGAACTTCACACGCCATTGAATTTCTTCCCAGGTGTCTGCGAGTTTAATCACTATGTTTTCCTCCACCGTAATGGTCATTGTAAATTTCAAATATAATTTCGCACATAAATTCTGAAAAAATTAGAGGTGCGAGCCTGGATTCGAACCCACGACACTCTGCTTGAGAGGTCATAGGTCAAACCACCAGGCCACAAAAAATCTCAAAGGAGCTTGAATTAAACAAGAATTTAAGAACCTCATTTTGACTCAAGTGCACCATCTTAGCGTCCACTATTCTGTGTCATCCTCTCTAATCAGAATACCATGGCACTGACTGCGCAGTTATGAACTTAAATAGTACGCGTTAACGTTCATAATGCATAAATTGGAATACTCACGATTGATTCTGTAATGTATCAGATCAGTATTACTTACTCGAAGTCCAATGACGAATCCAAAAGTAACTAATTTAGTTAAAGTATACTTATTTGAGACGTGGCCGCTAACGATGGGTCTTATAAGGAAGCTCAAAGTCACTCAGAGGGCGATGGAGAGGGCTATGCTTGGAGTTTCTCTGCGGGATCGCATTAGAAATGATGAAATCCGCGCGAGAACTAAAGTCACGCACATAGCTCGAAGAATCGCTAGACTTAAGTGGCAGTGGGCAGGGCACATCGCCCGTAGAACTGACGGCCGATGGGGCCGAAAGGTTCTCGAGTGGCGTCCGCGGACCGGAAGACGCAGTGTAGGTAGGCCTCCAACAAGATGGAGCGACGACCTGGTGAAGGTAGCGGGAACGCATTGGATGCGGATGGCGCAGGGCCGATCTGTTTGGCGAGCCTTGGGGGAGGCCTATGTTCAGCAGTGGACGTCTTTCGGCTGAAATGATGATGATGATGATGATACTTATTTGCCTTTTATGCGTTGGGCAAAATAATGTCATAGTGACGAAACATTACAGTCATGGATTTCTACCACTTTCCGATTCATTGTGCCATTTTGCGTATGTGGCATTTTGCATAAATGCGGCGTTTTTCATATGTGTCGTTTCGCGTACAAGATTTACGTGGATTTTTCATTGTCATTACTATTCTAATATACATAATGTCATTGTGCGTATGTAGCATTTTGCATAACATGCAGCAGTGGACATTTGTGGCATTTTGTATTTGTGGCGTTTCGCATATGTGTCAATTTGCGTAGGTACCTATTTCATTATTACTAATAAATTTCTAATGAAACTTTCGACTTTTTGGCAAAATGAATAAGAGCTACAATTGTCGACAGCTAATGCATTCGAGAACACAGCAGCAGTGCAGCAGTACGGTGCAGTGTAGGTAGGCCTCCAACAAGATGGAGCGACGATCTGGTTAAGGTTGTGGGATCACGTTGCATGCGGATGGCACGAGACCGATCTGTTTGGCGAGCCCTGGGGGAGGCCTATGTTCAGCAGTGGACGTCTTTCGGCATTTGAGGGTGTCGATGATTTTAAGCATGGACATGTTAAGCACAGTACTACCCAGTAAATCCAGTAATAGACAGCAAAGATTCAATGCCATATAGCCCATCATTCATGGACTTACCAGTTATGGTTATGACCATCAGTTCATCAGTTATCAGAGCATAGTGTTGATAGTTTAAAAATGTAGTGTCCGTTTCTTAAAATTTGGGTTTACGGAAAAAAAGTTCATTATTAGTTCTTGTCTACTGGTGCTGTCATCCTAAGCCTATGCAATGATGATCCAATGATGATTTAATAGCACATAGACCAGTTTCTTCATCACGAACAGCAACTTAATGACTGTTAAAATCAGCAGCATTAAATCATGTCTATAGTAATTCAGGGGAGGCAGCTATACCTTCATTTTTCTTCCGTCTCTTTCCCTCACCGCGCAGCCGCGTCATCGTCATCACCCCCCTTAGGTGGTGGGCGCCCCCACGTCAATATACCTAGAAACTATAGTTAAAATAAACGCACACATCCATATGCATTTTGGTTGCATACGCGTGTGATTTTATACAAAATTGATGGAGATAATTACATTAACACAATGTACGCCTATGTGCGTCGTATATAAATCGGGAATTGAATGCGTTGCGTTTTTCAGTGTGAGCGTTTTTGTCGTGATATTTCTTGTCCGATTGGTTTCCGCTTTTGGTGTATTCGGGTGGTTTTCGATACGTATACGATGGCTTCAATTTTAAAACGCAAGTGTTTCCTATTTGTAGGTGGATTATTCAAATTTTTTAGGGTTAAATGCATAAACCGTGGTGGCCTAGTACTTTGAGACCATAGTCTCTCAAGCAACTCTCAAGTCGTGGGTTCAAGTCCAAGCTCGCATCTCTGAGTTTTTTGGAATTCATGAGCGAAATTACATTTGAAATTTACCATGAACGTTACTGTAAAGGAAAATATCGTGAGGAAACCTGTACATACCTGAGAAGAAATTCAATGGTATGTGTGAAGTTCCCAATCCGCACTGGGCCCGCGGAGGAACTACGGCCTAAGTCCTCTCATTCTGAGAAGTCTGTGCCCTGCATTTGGACGTAATACGCTGGGTTAATGTTGGTGATGATGATGATATGTATAGAAATAATAATAAAATGATACAAAATTTTATCGTGTGTTGTTTGGAACTAAGCATTAAATCGTCACTGCTTTGAAAAAACCTCGTATCTCAAATCAATACGTAAACCAAATTGAACCTTGATTTACTTATAGTAAAGTTCACTTGGCAGATTTTCGATTTTAAGATACGAGATTTTCAAAGTAGTGACGAAATCATCAGTCAATAGTCAAGAAAACAGAAATGAGGAAATCCGCAGGGGAACCAAAGTTGCCGATATAGCTTAACGGTAAGGAAAACGAGCGAGGAAAATGTTAAGGTGTGTGTGAAGTTCTCAATCCGCACTCGGCCCGCGTGGGAACTACGGCCTAAGCCCTCTCATTCTGAGAAGACGCCTGTGTCCTGCAGTGGGACGTAAAAGCGTATACCGGCTTTGCAGAAAAAATGTATGCGCGCAGTTACTAATGCCTGGTTCACGGATAGTTGCCGACCAATTTTTAAAAAGTTGCGTGTTTTGACCTCGGCATGCATGTATGTAGGATTGAATGATTTGATGAATGATTGATCGAACGAGACGATAGAATGAGCCAGTCAGAGTGAAGGGAAGATGAGAGAAAGACTGAAGACGTGTGCGAGTGATGACTATTATTTGTAAAAATTGTGTTTTATTAAGTTCTGATTTAATTATATGGTTATTCCGTCCATCTAAGTATTTTACTTGAAGACTTAACACTACAGATTTGGGGGCTCGACAGGGATTGAAGCGATCCGATTTGTTTCTTCAGACGACGACGTGTTTGAAGAACAAAGAAAGACGACGACGGCTGACAGCGAATGACAGCGTGGAAAAATCTAGACGACGAAACGACGACGTACAATTCGATGTAAAACGTGAAAATGCCGAAAGAAACAAGACGTAACAGCCGGCGAGTAGACCTAGAAGATTAATTTGAAGAGGCCATGTCATCATCACGAGGCGGCGGTGCCATGTTGTATCTGTCAGAGGGACTAGTTCCAAAGTTCTCTGGCCGGGATAAGACGTATCCTGCGGCAAAGTGGATCCAAGACGTGGAAGACAATGCCGAGGTATTTGGATGGACGCCGGTACAGCAGTTGCTCATGGCAAGGCGGTCACTAACTGGAACTGCAGCATTATGGTTACGCGCCGAGAAGACATACAAGACGTGGGACGAGCTGAAGGCTAGTCTTTTGGTGGAATTTCCAGATTCTGTGGACATCAAGACCATCCACAAAATGATGAGTTCACGGGTGAAGAAATCTGATGAATCATGCACCGACTACATGTTGGTTATGAAGGAATTGGGTAGACGAGGTAAGATGCCCGATTATGTTGCCATCAAATATATCATCGACGGCATCAGAGACGACCCAGTGAAGAAAATGATGTTATATGGGGTGACGACGTACACGGAGCTAAAAGAAAAGTTTAAGATATACGAGACGATCAAAGAAGAGATAAGAAGGAGCAAGACCTCAAATTTATCTCATAAAGATTTTAAAAACACACCGAAGATCAAATGTTATAGTTGCGGTGAAAGTAACCACATGTCCTACGAGTGTCTGGACAAACTTAAAGGATTAAAATGCTTCCGGTGCAATGAGTTTGGACACATTTCATCGCAATGCACATCGACGGCGGGAACGACTAGAAAACATCAAGAGAAAAATGGCGGCTCAATGGCGAGACAAATGTGTGTTCAGACGAATTCAAATGAAACGAACGACTGTAACATCATTCTGAACGAGAACAAGAATGAATCCGATGACTTTTTGATTGAAACGAACGAACGACACGACGAGACTGACACTTCAACTTCATTCGATTCGACCAAGATGGCAGCTATGATGGCGCCACAGGAGACGACTGTTACTAAGGACGTGAATGACAACAACAATGATGACGGACAGATGTCATACAGGAAAACGACGGAAGAAATTACTTTATTGGAAAATAATGTTAACGAGTTAATAAACTCAGGAAGTAACATTAATGTAAGTTCAAATGACTGCTACGAAAATTTAGACGCACCGAAATATGTGGAAAACGAAAGTGCTTCGAGTGAACTTGGTTCGACGCAGGTTCATACGACGGGTTGTATCAAAACAAACATTTTAATAAACGGTTACATGAAAGACCCAAAGTTACAAGAGGAGGTAAGACAACTTGTCCAGACGCATCGGCCTAACAAGACGTACGAGACTCCGGTTTGGTTGCGGGTTACGTTAAAGGATGACATCCCAGTAGCGCAACGACCACGACGGTTGGCTTTGGATGAGCAAAGAGAGGTTGAGCGTCAGGTAACACAACGACTCTGCAATGGTGCTGGTCGGATATTGAAGGTGAAGGACGAAAATATACGCAACTACAAGAAACGACGTAAGTTTCTAGGACCTTACCGCGTGGTACCTAGCGGTGACCGGAAAGAACGGTACGACGTAGAGAAGGCAGACAGTTCAGCAGAGGAACCCACTATCGTACTTCTACGTCAGCTGACAACATGAAGCCGTGGCCTAGGGGTCAGTGAATTGCGTGGCAAAAGTAAAAAGACGTTACGCTGCACATATTATTACGTTAACTTTTGTTTTTATGATTTTATGTTTTTACAAAAGTTTTCGACTGACTGCTCTGCAAACAAAATTGATGATTCGTTTAGACTTGAGATGTTTTAGACTAACTGAAATTGTAATTTACGATGTATTGTGTTGATGTTGTTATGAATTAAGGGTTAGTTTAAATATTTGGGTGAAAGATTGTTTGTGTTACATTGTAAGCATGTTTGAAGACGTTTAGTATGGTGCTAGGATGTCTGAGTAAGGTTAAGAGTTTGTATTGTAACTTTAGGCAAGGTGTGCCTGGGGACAGGCAAGGATGCAGGACGGCCGAGCTGTAGGATTGAATGATTTGATGAATGATTGATCGAACGAGACGATAGAATGAGCCAGTCAGAGTGAAGGGAAGATGAGAGAAAGACTGAAGACGTGTGCGAGTGATGACTATTATTTGTAAAAATTGTGTTTTATTAAGTTCTGATTTAATTATATGGTTATTCCGTCCATCTAAGTATTTTACTTGAAGACTTAACACTACATGTATATAAGAAAAGCTTGTATTTTTGTCAAAAATCATTCTGATTTGTTTGAAATGAGAGCAGATGTTATGGTAAGAACACAGAGAGCACAGTACAGGCGTCTGTTATATTTACCTCGATGCCGTACTGCTATCTATAGGAAGAATTGCTATTATATGTGTATTGTCTTGTATAATAGGATTCCAGAGGAGTTGAAACTATTGCAGGGAAATGTTTTCAAGTCCAGAATTACTACATGGTTACATGAGCAATGTTTTTACAGTGTTAAGGAATTTTTGGAGTCCTAGGTAATTGATTAAATATTTATTTCTTTTTAAATAATCATATTGTTATAGTTAGTCATATTACTCATTTTGTAATTTATAATTATTGTAATGTTGTATTGTGATGTATAAAAATATTTTTCTTTTTTTTTAATTATGTTGACATTGAAATAATTTAATTTAATTTGGTTTGCATGACATATTGTAATTTTGTATCATTGTAACTTTTTTATTTATTTTGAATGAAATTGACCTTGACATACCAATTTTAATTTGATTTGCATGTCGTTATCATACGACTGGATACTGTACTTGATATACATTAATACCTTGTATTTATATTCTGTGTATTCTGGCAAATAAATGAATTATTATTATTATTATTATTATTACCTAAAAGCTGGGATGATGATGATTATGTACTAAATTTAGTACGATGGACTTTATATTTTTAACCCCCGACACAAAAAGAGGGGTGTTATAAGTTTGACCGCTATGTGTGTGTGTCTCATAGCTGCTCTTAAACGGGTGAACCGATTTGAATGCGGTTTTTTTCTAATAGAAAGCTGGTTTCTTGGCGATGGTTCTTAGATATGTTGGTTCTTAGATATGGCCAATGACTTAATGTTCAAACATACGAGTGACATAAATTGCGTTGGGGGTTTTTAAAATTTTAAATTTATAAATAAAAGCTTGTAAAATGCATGATTCTAGGTCGTTATCCCTTCCCTTTGATTAAGGCTGGTTACACAAATCACACCAGTCTTAATAATGCAACATTTGGTCTATACTTTGCCTAACCTGGAGCTGGAAGCTATTTGAGACCCTGACGTTAAGAGATAAGGTCTGTATTCGCTTGAAGGATAGCAGCGTCTGGTGGCAAGTATGCGATTCGTAAATACTGAGAGAAATAGGAATGTTGATTCCATTCCTGAAACGATGTCGCTACTTTTTGTCTCGCCTTATTTTGTGACTATTACCCTATCGTCTTTCAAAAAAAATTCAAGTTTGCTAAGGTTGTTTTTGGATGTAAATCACTTACAAAATTATATAATAACAAAACTGTGGATTCTTATAGCTAAACCATTTAAATGAGTCCTCTCGGCCCCCTTTGTCGTCTACCCCCGCGCCTCTGTACCCCGAAGGCGAGGACTCAGTTAAACGGTCTAACTATAGTGATCTAAATTAAATGATTTTTATTTTATTATTTAAATAACTTTAAGTGCTGATTTTTGTTAAACTCAAGTATTCTGCAAGCTAAACTGTTGGCTTGTTTTTTATTATTATTTTTATACAATGAGTTTCTCTTGTGAGTGAATAAATATTTGGATCCTTAAGTCATTATCATCATCATCCCAGCCCCTCCTCTCAGATGAGAGGGCTTGGGCCGGATTGGGAACTTCACACACACCATTGAATTTCTGTTCAGGTGTGTGCAAATTTTCTCACGATATTTTTCATTCACCGTAAAGCTCAAAAATTCAGAGGAGCTAGCCTGAACTCGAACCCACGACCCTCTGCTAGAGAGGCCACAGTTCAAAACTACGTCGCCACCACAGATTTTTTTTAAATCTTTTTTTTACTTTTTTCTGATCCATAAATGAAACTCCTTCGTTTGGCATTGGTTTGAAAAACTATCTATATTCCAGTATGCTTCTTGATCCATCGCCTGATGTTTTTGTTGGAGACGTTCAGGTAGACTCCTGGGACACGACCACAGCCGTAGCCGAAGGAGGAGATCCCGACCAGACGTCCAAAAGACACGGCTGGACCACCGCTGTCCCCCTGGAACCAATACCGCACCATTACCATAGAATAAGTAATAGTACTAACGTACAGAAGGATCACTCTCGAACAAATGTCAACATTAGGTATAAAAACTTGCCTACTCTTACTGGTTGCACGCGAAATTGAAACTTATCGTGTGATACGAGCGTGCATATTCCGTTGGGCACCGCTGATCCGAAATCAAGGGCACAGGGTTCCCACTCGCCGATATTTGGTAGGTATATAAATCAAGAAAGATAACAGTGTGTATTAATTCAGTAAAATACCTTTAGTATATAAGTAAGTTATTTATAATATCGTTTAGAAGTCATTGTTTGTTGCAAAAATCACAGAAAAAAAGATGCTTAATTACGCGCGACGCGGCTAGCGTGCGTACTGAAGGCTGCGTGACAACCTACTGTCATACTCCTCCCCGGGAGGAGCGCCGGCCGAACATACCTACGTATAAACTGCGGAGTGAAACCCCCCTGCCATTACCACCTTTTCTGTGAACTTCAGTACGGCAATTGGAATCAAGGAGGTTAAACGATAAATAAAGAAAGAAAAAGAAAACACATTTATTTACAAAACATATCAATATACAAGAACAGAAAATTTAAAAACCCCCAACGTAATTATTTATGTCACACAATGATTGAAAATAAAGTAAATGCTCATTATGCGTGAACCGATTTTCATGAAACATGTCTAAGAACCATCGCCATGAAACCTGCTTTCAAATAAAAAAAATATATATATATATTACGGGACAATCTTACACAAATCGACCTAATCCCAAACTAAGCAAAGGTTGTACTATGGGTACTAGTGCTCATCACACAAATGAATGCCCTTACCGGGATTCGAACCCAGGACCTCTTGCTTCTTAGGCAGGGTCACTACCAACCAGGCTAAAGCGGTCGTCAAAAAAAAACCGCATCCAAATCGGTTCCACAGACAGACAGATAGATACACACACACACACACACACACACATAGCGGTCAAACTTATAACACAATTCTTTTTGAGTCGGGGGTTAAAAGGTACATATATTGCTCAACGAATATGCCTTATACATTCTGTCGTAGGCAAAAAATGTTCAAAGCCGACTCATAACAGAGATGCTCCAATGAGCTCATTGTTTGAGTGTTTGGCACCTGGTTTCTCTTATTATTAAGTCTTCCGGGTAAGAAGCTCACCGCTTTATTCATTGGTCGTTAGCAGTTCGATCTCCGATTTGGGCAGATATTATGTATGAACAATACCAATGTTTGTTCTTGAGTCTTGGGTGTTTAATATATTTTTAAGTATATATACAACTATGTTTATCCGGAGTCTAGTATCCGTAACACGAGCTTTGCGTACTTTGGGACTAGGTGAATTGGGACTAGGTCTATTGTCCGGTGATATTTATGTACCTGACAAGCATCTTCTTCTTTCCCTTCAGCACAGAACATCCTGGCCGTCAGACTGTGATTGTACCAGGGCTGTTGCACCATCTGGCACTGGATCTTAGGGACTATATGCAGACGAGCCCGCTTGAGGACGTCGTTGAAATCTGACTATAAATAGATACAAGTTCTTATTAAAAACTCCATTTTTTTAAAAGTTTTCTTTACTGACTGTACATTTTGCCCCTGAATACTATCTACCTAGGACCAAAGCACTCGTCAATACAAATCAAACGAGTCCAAACTCGATGGGGCTATGTCGTTTCATTACAGAGTTCTTATATCATCAGATCAGCTCCATGTCATAATAATATTACATTGTTATCGGATTTATACATGTATGCAAAATTTCAGCTCAATTGGTATTCGAAAAATGGGTCAAATTAAACTCGCAAGAATTGATGACACGCAGACAATGGGACAGGTGAAGGTAAATAAAAGCTTGTAATAAAATTATAATATTTTGAAGAAAAATGTAAATGGAAGTGGCAATGGGAAGAGCACAATGCTCGAAGATATTCTGCGATTGTTATTTCATTAACTTCCAGATATAAGTTTTAGGAGTTCGTGACATGGAATCCAGAACATGGAAATTCGCGGAAGAGCTAGAGCTACCGATGAATATAATATGTATGCTGAAGTGCCAATGGGCAGGTCACATCCTTCGAAGAACAGGTAACCGTTGAGGGAGGAAGGATTTAGAGTGAAAACTACAATTCGGAAGACGCAGTGTTAGCAGACCTCTCACAAGGTGGTGGAGTTGGATAAAGATGGCGAGTGGTCGTTAATTGCAGTGTTCTTAAGGGAGGCCTGAGGACGGGTGAATGGTATCTGATGATGATGACGAAGAAAAATGTGTTGGGTCTTAAAATATTGTTGGTCTCACTCATTCCAACTTATATACGTCAAACTAACTAAACTGGATTCAAAACAGTTCGAGCACTGGAAAGGCTATCGTCTCCTAATTTATTGTTTACATATTGTTAATGATGGCTTCTAAATATTTTCTAACAACGAATTCCAACTTGATTTTGTTTCTATAGCCAATACGATCATTAACAAATTTTGTGTTTTATATCTTCATTCTTCAGTCAAAATGTGGTTCTTATAAAATACCCACTTTAATTTAGCTAAATACTCACTTTTTCCTTAGGAAATCCCCATCCAGTAACATAAATGTAGTTTCCACATTCACCCTTGCTGATTTCTATAGCGCGCACGCTTTTTGTGAATCTCAAAGTTCGAAAAGACAGCAGTTGGATGTCGCAATCGAATTCGTGCTTCTCAGAAAAGTAGGGGTGCACTATGTGTTGGCGAACCATTATTTTTGGGGACTTCTGACGGTATTTGCTTCCTAGTCTTATGAAGTCTTCTTTACTGAAAATCAAGAAAAATATATTGGTACAACAATTTTTGCTGACTCCGTATCTTCGAACAGATTCCCAAAAAAGAGAGGGACGTCAAAAGCTTGGTTGAGACCTACAGGAAAAATCATACGAGTTGCCTTACATTGCCATGCCGTAAGCCAAATTATTTTGAAGTTCTGAATCGAGCGCCACAATGTAACTGACATGCTTTATTCTGCAGGCTTAAACTGGGCTAAGATTGTTCTTGATAAAGTGGTCATGGACGTCGGTTGAGAATTGGTAACAATATTTTTCTTTGAATGATATAGCGGTAGTTTACCCTTGCCTTTAACAGAAATGCTGGAGCTTGGAATTGCCTCTCTCATCTTTCTTACATCCTTCTTCCTTCTTATTTCCCTCCTATCCCTTTCCTTTCCTTTCTCTTGCTTTTGTCGCTTTCCACGACTCTTACAAGGAAAAATTGTGCAAAGTCCGTAGGAATCTCTACCACCATTTTATTTTATACCTTCAGCTAAGTAGCAAACGCCTTTTACGGCACTCACTACGAAGTACGAACACTTGATGACGAAGATCTTACCCGCAATGTGCAGTAGTCAGCGCATATTGTTGGTGAATAAGAACTCCTCCACAAATGTCTCCATAGTTGACCTGATAAGGTGTTTCTGTTATATCGACGTCATAGCCACCTAGAATGCTGTCAAACTTAATTATTTCCCCAACATTTCAAAACATCATGACAAAAAGGCTACCATATAAGGGTGCCAAAGATAAAGCAATAATTTTAATAGATTGTGAGTGTGAAACGATATGATGAAAAGGTGCTCTAATGGCATAAGAATCAAATTTCATGACTGTACCCAACACTGAAACTAATGGTCAAAACGAAAAATTTGTTGATAAAGACATAAAACATTGGACTATCGTAGGTTTCCAAATAAAATAAACTACTTTACCCATACACTAGAATAAACTGTGTATTGCACCATAATACTAAAATGAAATACATGCCTACTAAAATTTATCGTGAGTATTCTTAAGTTTCAAATGGCATTGATTTTGTGGATATCGGAACTGAAACTGTTTTTGCCATCGCATAAAGTGTTGACATTATTTTGATGAAAGAATTGTTCTGAAATATCTGTGTTAATGTCTGTGTTACTCCAGTATCAATTATTTAATAAGACAACAGTTTCTTCTTTCTTTCTGAATTTCTTTGTGAATCAGGTTAGCAAACGAGCTACTGGATTACCCGATGGTATTTGAACACCATCACCCACATTACTAAAGAATTGCAGATGTGTGGCCAGACTAGAGGTCCAAGACAGAATACCTCAATTCATGACCCAGTAAGTTCACCGGCCGTGTTATTTTGCACGTTGGAACACAACAGCACAAGCACTGCTGCACCATGCGTTGTTTTGGTTATCATATACCAAAGGTAGTATTTTTTTGTTTGTCATTGATAGTAGGTATTAGTGATAGAAAAAAATATATAAAAAAAGTTGAACCAACCCTAAAAAAACCACGAAAATAACTTTTGCCTGAGCTGTTTGTAGTGGGTAGCTCAGCATAAGCCAGCAGCAGTGATAGAAGCCCAATTGATAGTATGTAGGTAAAGTAGATGACTATGTGTGGAAATCCTGCTGGCTCTGGCTGAGGAACCGACTCCAAACAGATCATAAAAAAGTAATTTTTTGTGGTTTTTCGGAGTCTTTTATTTTTTTGTATATACTTATTGATTTCTCTATATGCTTTCCACCAAAAAAATTACGGAGATCTGAGGTTTTTTTTTAAAAAACTCAAGCCAAATTGACAACTCTTCTTTTTTTTAAGATAAATTCACACTTAGACTATGATTGAAGACCGTTAAAGTTAATCGTAATACCAAAGCATCAGTTGAAAACGAATACGACAATTTGGTAAAATAAAACAACAACTCATTAAAAAACAACAATTTGGCAGCGCTATAGGCGCAGCACCTAACGACGTGGTACTTTTATAATTGATGGTACTGATGTTTGCGTCATGATGTTTTTAGTCTAGTTTGAGGCCAGTGACTCCTTCAATCCAGGTCCTGACTTTGGCCACTTTACTGTAGACACCGTAGGAGCCAGGAGTAGCACAACCGTAACCAAAGGAGATGATGCCTAGGAGTCTGTCGTAGGCTACAGCTGGACCACCTGAGTCGCCCTGGAATAAGAAGAAGCATATTATGGGCACGATGGTTTTATTGAACTCGATCTGTTGTTCAATGTCACACTGATCACATCAGGATACTAGAAAATTAATAACTAATTTAATGTCGTCAATTTTTTTTCAAGACTTAGGGAAATCACCTTTTCTTGTTATTATGTTGATGGAGGCTAACTTTATTCGGTTTGATGTTCAGGATAAAGAGGAATCGATGACTCCGAGGTTCCTTATTTGTCCCGGTTAAGATAAAGAAACATTCTTCTTGAGTTAACCTAGTATTAAGAAAGCAGCGTCATACTTTGAATTGAATTTGAATTGAATTACCTGACAGGCATCCTTCTTTCCTTCCTTGAACCCAGCGCAGAACATTCTAGAAGTAAGCCCGCCGCGGAAGTAGGGGAATGGGACGTGCTGGCAGTTCTCTTTGCTGATGATGGGGACTCGCACTGCTCGGAGCACGTTGGAGTATGGACCCTGAGAAATAGAGAGAGAATAATCAGGGATGATGTCCTGTTTGTTTATGACAGTGATGAATAAAAGAGTGGTGGGGTCAAAACGTCACGGACTTCTGCTCCTTAGAGTGGCTCTAACTGGTCAGGAGTAGAGCACAGACAAGATGTTGATACACTTCATTAGGAACAACCTACATCTGCTGAATTTACCACGGACCTCAAACACTATAGGGAACGTGCTGAAATTATAGGCGGCAGCACGAATGCGACAGAAGAGACACTATGCGGACAGTAAAAGTAACTTATCAGGGTAAAACATTAAAATTGATGGCACCACTTGGCAGCACCGTCGATATGCACGTTCCCTATAATAGCAACACTGGCGTACCAAGAACATAAGTAGGTAGTCTTCATAACGATTTAAAAGAAGATACAATGACAAAAACGGCATCTAGTTTCGAATGACGAAACTAATATAATCTATACTACTTTTTACGTACATAGATAAGATTAACTTGAACCTTAAACCGAAACCTATGGTTAAGCACGATAACCAATAATTGCTAGATTAAAATTAGTATCTCATAATTTGTAAAAGCAAACAAGCCTTAGAAAACGGGGTGGTTAATTGCAAACCATTGGTCACGCCTCTAGACATGGCCACATTAGCCGTTAGTTGTTTTAAATTAGTTAACACGGCTTCTTGATTCCTATCTTATCATTAAAAAACTTAGGAATGTTTCTTAGTCAGTTGAACAATTATAGAGCATTAAGTCATATTGCAAATGATTTGATCTACGCAAGAATTAAAGCCACCGACATAGCTCGAAGAATCGCCAGACTCAAGCAAGTGGCAGTGGGCACATCGCTCGTAGAACTGATGGCCGATGGGGCCAAAAGGTTTTCGAGTGGCGTCCACGGACCGGAAGACGCAGTGTAGGTAGGCCTCCAACAAGATAGAGCTACGATCTGGTTTAGGTTGCGGGAGCGCGTTGGATGCGGATGGCACAGGACCGATCTATTTGGTGGCCTATGTTCAGCAGCGGACGTCTTTCGGCTGAAATGATGATGATGACGTCACATTAGTATACTGATATTATGTACTACTAGCCGCATTTCTAATTTAAAATTTACAATCCTAGACTATACTCTGAAAAATGTTACGGTAACATTTTTAAAATAACTACTTTTGCTTGGGCAACGATCTATTGATTGGAGATGAAGTTTACGCATCAAACTACCTGAACGTTTTAGAAAAGCGCCCTCTTTTCTTGTTTAAAATATTATTCCATAGAAATGCAACCGGTATATTGAGTATCTTTTATCTTGATCCAGATCTCTTCCACCAAACGCCAAATTTCATCGGAATCCGTTCACCTGTTGTTACGTGATTGAGTAACAAAAATCCAAACGTACTCTAAGTTTCATCTGAACATCCAAATATCCAAGCATTCAAACATTTCCACAAACATTCTCTTTTATAATAATAAAATTAGTAGAATAAATTTTCAGCAGTTGCTTTGTGGAGTTCAAATCAATGACCACAACCATCACCTGGCTTCTCCAGAACTACACCACTAAATACTGTTCTACTCACATTTTCTTCCGTATTCCCCCATCCCGTCACTGTCACCACTTTTCCAAGAACCATGTCTTCAATATGAGCCACTTTAACGGGCTGAGTGTTTTCATCATACTTGAGATCCTCCATCAACTCCAAGATTTGGAAGTCAAAGTCAAACGGATGCTGCTTATTGGAGGCACCCCACTCAGGATGGATGAAGTTGCTCTTGACCATAATTTTCCGACCCTGGTTCAGGTATTTGGAGCCGGTTCGAATATAGGGCTTCTTGCTTTGGAATTAAATGGGATTCTGTTTATTGTAAATTACATGGTTGAAGATGACAGTAGTGTAAGAGAAAATAAATTTTTAGATGTATGTTGCTGTCGAAATGAGACAGTTATTAAGTTTTCACTCGTAATTTATTATCCGGACAGTAGAGGAGTAGAATTCCCTGCCTGTGACTACGTGCTCAAAATGCAACAAAAAAAAATCTAGGGTGAATGGGCATTTATTGGAAAAGCATGCTATATCATAGACCTCATATTGGCTGCGTAATTAACGCAAGCCGATTTGCGTAAAAAAAGTTAGGCAAATGAAACTTATGAAGAGACTAAGATTACTGATGAAGATAGAGATATGCTCTATCATTGACTACGTATTATATTGGCTTACCCCGGGCGTGATTATAGCCAAACGCAAGTCTATTTGCATGACAAAAGTTAAACGGATGAAATTTATGCAGAGTCTAAGATTACTGATGAAGACAGAGATCGCTAAAAATTCCATATCACTAAGATAGTTGAAAAAGTTAAGTTAGTATGGGCTTGTTTGCGAGTTAAATGATGGTTGTGTAAAAGAAAATGTAAGCATGTATGCTTAATACACGAAGAAGCTCAATGAATACAAGTAAACTTTCAAAATCTTACCCGCAATGACCAGCCGTAATCACCCACTTTCTATCAATAATGGCTCCACCACAATTGCTCCCATAAGCTACATGATATGGATACAGGTTAATATCAACTTCTGCACCACCTACAATCTTATCACCTCCATAACCAGCTTCATACTCTTGTCCAAGGTCTTTAACCTGTTCGTGTAATATTAGTTCATCATCATCACCTAGTCTTTGAGCTGAGCTATCGTCCCTCTCTGCTGGATTAAAATTATCTACGTCAGGTGTTTCGGTAGGTTCATCGTAGTTTTCCACGTCTAGCCTGAAATTGTTGTAGTTTTTTGGTCTTTTTCTGTTTCTGGCAGACAGTTCTGATATGGAATCGGACTTTGAATGCTGTACTGGAATGATTATGACGTCAAATTCTGAAACAAATTAATACTGATTATATCATGTACGTTTGAAATATAATCATAGAAAACACTTACAATATCAAAATTTGGCCCAAAAAAAGGTACAGCAACTTTTGATTAAATATTAAGTTATTACGTCATCTTAAAAGCCGTGCTACCTCAGCATTTTTGAAGAGTTTCCTCTATTCAAAGTTAAAATATTGTCTCAACGGAACGAATTACCGGGATAATAAGAATTCCAATATCTCAATACAGATTTTGGTCTATGTGTATGTCAAGTTACAAGTTCTATCCAAATTCATACGTCCGTCAATGCGTTTTGACTAAAAACCATCCAAAGCATTTCATCAATCCATTTTGTCATCAATCCATCCCAGCCTTACATAGGCCACTGCAGGGCACAAGACTCATCAGAATGAGAGAACTTAGGCCGTAGTTCCCACGCATGCCCATTGCATATTGGGAACTTCGCACTCACCATTGAATGTCATCGCAAGTGTGCAGGTTTCCTCAAAAAAAACAACTGGTATTTTTGTACATTGTAGCTTTATTAAACCACGTACTAGCTTCTACTTGCGGCTTTTCTTGCATGGAACCCTTTTCAACGCCAAGCCTAGTTGTAAAGCTACTTTGGACCTTATGTAATTGCGTGAAGATCGCTTTGATGTTGTACTTTGTGAACCTTTCAACGCCAATGTCGGATTTATCATATATGGCGCCGTTGGCATTAAAAAGGTTAATTAGGCAGTTAAATTGAAATTGATTTACAGAACACATACACACAGTTACACACTGTATGGTGCAGTGGATGAATGCAATTCAAAAAAACATTATCGTTAATCAATTCGTGGTCACAATTACGAGGAGCGTGGTAAATAAATACACGTGCCGAAGCTATTAAAAGTACTATTAAAACAGCCTAATCATTTTCCTTTGCAAAAACAAATGGAAAAGTGGAAAATTGGTTGACATCATTATTCGTTAATGCCATGGCAGCTTTGTGGTTTAGTGCCGTTCTAGCTGTGGGTCGTGGGTTCAATCCTGAGCACGCACATTTAAGTTTTTAGGAATCAGAGAAAAACAGAATCGGAGAAAATTACTTACTTAAATAGAATAATCAAACGCAAATTACAGCTATAAAGGCAAACGTAACCGTGTTAATTCTAATGACTCAAGTTATTCGTCAGGGCCGAGAAGCCCGTTATGGAGTAACTTATCAAAATAGTCTGGATTTCTTTATCCTCTGCGCAGGTTAATCCAAAACTCGTCAGTCGAGGCAGGCCATGGCCAACTTCGGTTATACTTAGGTCATACTGAAAGTTTCTGGATTCTAAAAAATAAGACTACGAATTATCGTTATGACACATTTATTGCTTTTCAATGTATATACCCTCCCTATTTACACACTTTTGCATTCGCTGGAACCATTGTGAAAAGCAGTGGGTCCAGTCTTCCTTAGGGACTTCTTCGATGGCCTCGTGGAAAGCATTCTCTGCCATTTCCGGACTTGTAAACCGTAAACCTCTAAGTTTATCTTTAATCTTTGGGAACAAAAAGAAATCGCATGGTACAAGATCAGGGCTGTATGGCGGATGAGTCATTAATTCTATATTTGAGGCCTCCAAATACGCATTCGTTGCTTTAGTGGAATGCGCCGACGCGTAGTCGTGATGAAGGACTATTTTGCTACGGGGACGCTTTTCACGAATTTTTCAAACACTTTGGGCAAGCACGTGTTCACATACCAATCTGCAGTTACTGTCTTTTGGTTTTCAAGTGACACAGTGGTGTAATGTCCCGATTTGCCGAAAAACGAAACAACCATTTTCTTACCTGTGCTTCGACTCTTTTTTACTTTCGTCGGCAAGTCTTCAAAAGGAAAGACCCATTCAGCCGATTGACTTTTTCTTTCTGGTTCAAAGCAGTATACCCAGGTTTCGTCATCTGTCACGATGTTATACTTATACAGCCATTGATTGTCCTCCGTCAAATTTTTTTATCATTTTGCGGCACCACTCTACACGCAGTCGTTTCTGGTCTTCCGATAAATCACGCGGTATCCATCGGGTGCAAAGTTTCCGAACCTTCAGATGCAAATGCAATATATCTTTTGGACCTGGCTCATTCCAATTCCTAAGGTAGTTCGAATTTGCTGACATGTAATTTTTTTGTCAGTTTCAATTAGTTGTCGTACAGTATTAATATTAATATCGGTAACCGCAGTTGCTGGCCGGCCTTCACGTTCATCGTCATGGAGATGGTCACGTCCTCGTCTAAACTCACTAAACCACGAATAGACAGAGCTACGACATGGGGCTTCATCACCAAATGCTAATAGAAGTCTTTGACAACTCTCTTGCTGACTTAATCCACATCGGAAATCATAAAAAATCATGGATCGAAAATTTTCACGACTTAAATTCATTGCAACAGCGACACACAAATTTCAATCCAACACCACGATGAAAAAACAAATGACAGTCTCGTAAATTAAAAAGTAATATACTGCCAGAGTTATTTTTTCAAATCCTATTATTGCTTTTTTAATTTTCTTTTTATAAGTGGCCAGTTCCAGAAACTTCCAGTATGCCCCACGTATGCAGTCTAACTTGGCATACGGCATTATATTTTGGGGAAGCTCTGCAGACTGGTTAAAGGCGTTCAAAATGTAAAAACGATGTATTAGAGCTTTATGTGGGGCAACTCAGAGAGACTCATGCAGAATTGACAACCTTTCATTTTTTTAACACCTGAAAATTACTGCAGGAATCGAAAGAGTTTCGCCTCCTGAACACGGAAAAATATTTATTATAATTTATTTCTCCATATTTAAATAAAATACAACAAATTTAAAAACATATATCGACGCCGGAAAACAACAAGGGCGTAACCCTGAAAACCCAACTTTACACCAGAGCCAAAAAACCGAAAAAAAAACGGGAAAAAAATCATAACTTTGCAACGGCTTGTCGTATGAACGTAATTTTTGGACTATAACTATAAAATATAAATCTGCATTATATTGTTTACAAACTGTTAACTTGGTATTGCCAGGAACACGAAAAATCGAGTTACGCCCTATGTCTACAGAAATTACAGACCTCAAAAATGGCGTAACTTGACATGATGTTTGTACTGAATCAGAAAATGATAGCAAATTAGCTGATTACAAAAAGGTAGTAACTGCTTTTTGTTTTAATTTCGCGTATGGAACGGGGGTGTAAGCACGTTCGTATTGCATGACAATGGCTAGAAAAAATGTCGTAACTTTAACCTCTTTAAATTCAATGATATTAATGAAACGTCATAAGCTATTGTTAACACAAATTTATTAAACTTTAAAAAATGACTAGCAACAAAACTTATTTTAACTTTATTAAATATGAATATGTTAACATTGAAACATTAAAAAATTGTGTTTGAAATGATCAATCATCGTAATAACAATTTTTAATTCGTGATTCAGGTTGTTTTTCCATTTTTTCGCTGCCATATAAAAAAAATGTAAAATTAACAATTTATATCCCAACGTTAGGACTACTCTATCCTTATCATAAGCAAGATTAAAACTTAACTGAGATACCTGTCCAACAGCGTAACTATTATTCTTTTCTTAACATCAGTATTTGGCCACACCGCTAGATAGACTTTGATCAATTTACTACATCTATTAATTGGTGTGGTATTTGTTTGTTGGTGTATACTTGCGTTATTAAAGTTTAAGCAATCAGCTAGATAAAACTTCTTTAGTACCTACTTAGGTCTAGTAAGGACTTTAGTAAGAGGTCCAGGATTTGATTCCCGGCTTAAGCAGTTTAAAAATAAATTTTCATGTTCTTTTTGTAACATAATTTTTTTTATTTAATCTCAAAACACATTTATCATTATTTGTAAGATACTAAGAGTGAAAAAAAAACGAACGAATGAAGGGCAACTACCTTTAATATTTAAAATAGTATAATCTATGTTAAGGACTCTTTCCGTTTAAAAAAATACTGCATTTATGCATTTTTAAAAATTCGATTGTCTTTGTCGGGATTCGAACCGGTCAAATACTCCCGGTTAATAAAAAATAACATAAACATAATAAATAACATGTGTTGTTGCGTTGTTGTTTAATGATGTAGAGTTCTATCTTTAAATAACATACAGATTCAACATAACAGAAGGTCACGAATAGGTACCAACAATTAAGTTTCGTTTTTTTCGTTTTGTTTTTATTCGTCACGGGAAATGGACTGCAGCTACCTTAAATATTGGAAATTTGTAGCAATTAGTAGAATACTAGTAATTTTTATTTTTCAGGTTTTTATTCAGTTTAAAGGACGTATTGTAGCAATAAATGAATGATGATGAATGACGGTTTCGATCGGTAATATAAAATACGACTTTATGTTGTCATTATTTAATTTTGACCTGTTCGAGTTTCGGTTATGGCAGACGATTTTTCAAAAATCCATAAAATCAGTATTTATTATTTTCAAAGATAAAAGTAAATGTCCATTCCTTAGGTACAAATTTGTTATTTCCAATATTTAAGATATTTTATGCAGCTGCGATCAATTTCTCGCGACGGGTGAAAACAAAACGAAACTTAATTGCTAGTTTATATGGCCTTCTGTTTTTTTGATCGTGTATGTTATTTTAAGATAAATGAACCTTAATTAATTGACTTAACGCCGTGCTCATCAAGTACAACCGTCAAACAGACGTTTAAATGATCAGTCGTTAATGTACTTACATAATACCTCACTATTTTGAACGGTGGTTTAAGTACGTCAGTTTAACGGTAAATGACCTCAGCCCTTAAGTATCATGAAATTCACTAGTTAGTACGAGTAATCTCAGATTTATGTACATACATACTTTGATTCAGATAATCCTTTATGATTTTGTCGAGGAAAAACAAACACAACCTTTCAGTCGCGTCCGCGCAGCTATTACAGTAGCTTGTGCCTGTGGCGTAAGCCGGGAAAAACCGAAATGTTCCAAAATATTCATTCTGATAATATTGGTTTAACTAGGCTTAGATTGATATCGGGTAACCACGAAATTGCAGTATCTTGAGGTTATTCGTTGTCTGTAGAAAAAACGCGAACTGCAAGAATGTCGTAAGCAATGAAGTTTGAAAAATGTATCCCGCAAAAAGGTCGTAACTACTATCGTGCGTAGAAACTCGAACGGCTTAACTATTTTTTTATGAAAAACACAAACTTCTACACGTCGTATCTCTAAAAAGTTTAAATTCGTCATTTTATGGGCAGTTACGACCAAAAAAATTACACCCATTTTCCAAAATACTGCCCGATTTTGAAATTTTTTGTCGTCGTAGAGAAACGAGACCCGGACCATTTGACGCAGAAAAAAAGCTGATTATAGCCATGTAATAATCAAGTTACGACCTTTATATGGGATACGCCCTTATTGTTTTCGAGCGTCGATATGTACTTACAAATACATCCACAGAATAGATATGTTTCCTTTACCCTTTTCACTAGAAAAAAGAGCTGTCATAATTTTAAATTAGATAACAACCTTAACGTCAAATTTACGTCATCACTTTTTTTAATAGAGACTAGACAAAAGTAATGGATCTATTCTATCGTTGCGCTTATTAATTAATAATCCTAGTGAAAATTTAAAACTATCAGCGTCTTTCTCTTTCCAAACAGAATACACAGAACGAATCAAATTATAGTCTTAGAAATATGAAATGTTGTCAATTGGAGAGCTCTTCTTCAGCCTGAGCCGCTGCAGGGAATGAGCCGCCGCTTGATGACGGACCGGTCTTTCATTTAAAAATCAGCCGCGCGTTTCCACGCGCCGGTGTGCAGTTGTTTCATCACTTCCGACTGCGGCGAGGAGGGTAATGGTTCTGTCTGGACGCTACAGACCCCTCTTTGCTAAATATAGCATATTGCCACTTCCCTGCCTATATATTAGGTCGGGGCAAAAGTATTTTCGTATTTTTCATACAAAGGAAAATGTTTCATACTAAAAACCTCATCTTTCACACTAAAATTTGCAGACTTGAAACGCTTGAACCACATTTGTGCTGCTCTTATTGATACCGCATTAGGTCCATAACCCGCACAAATTTTAATCGCGGCGTTCGTCGCATTTTTACCTTTTTTTTTTTAAACTTTAAATGTACTGTATTTCTTCGTCACATACGTTCATTTTGCTTGCTTGTAAAACAATTGAAAAATGGCGGGAACTAGTTTTTTTTTATTTATTGTATCTTCAGAATGTCAACATTTAATGGTATTAAAACCAGCCAGTTACATTCAGCACAGCCAAAGAGGTTTGATTTCTAATAATACATTAAAAATACGAAAATACTTTTGCGACCTATTATTAAGGAAGTTAGCTATGGCTGTGAAAAAGCATTCGGAACTTCTTGAGCGAAATAGTAAATATAATAGAATTTTCCGAAATAACGATAAGCTAACTTATGTAACCATTCCATCGTAACCATTCTGCCTTCTACGGAAATAGTATTTACGTATGGCAATTAAAATTTTCAATAATATTCCTGACATATTTAAGGCCTATGATGATTTGAAAATCAAAAATGCTGTCAATAATTGGCTATTAACAAAAATATTTTACTGCACAATAGATTTTTTAAACAATAATAATAATAATAAACCATTTATTTCAGATTCTTAGATCCATAGTTAATTACATAGCTTACAAAACAAATCGAAATAAAATCAGAAGTAGTCAAAATATATTAAAACAAATTCAATTAAATAAAAATAAAAATAAAGGTAAAAATTAAAATTAAAATTACAATTTAAAATAAATTAATTAATCATCATAAAAGAAAAAAAAATAAAAAAGAATAAAAAAAGAAAGAAAGAATAAAATGTCAAATTAAAAATATAAAAACAGGTAAATATAATAAGGGCAAAGTTTAATGTTTTAATTTTTTTATTATTTAAACTCCAAATTTCCATTCGTTTCATAAATATTATTGAATTGCGTATCAACATTGTTCGGTGTTTATAATATTTTTAATTTTTATTTTGTTGATCTAAGTTACTGTCTGACATTTTCGATTTTATAATATTGTACAATCTGTTTTGTTAAAGACAACGGGATGCCTATCTACATGGAAAACAAGTTAAATTTAAGATACTTTTATATATCTGAGATATGTACGTACTCTCCAAACGGACAGGAACAAAAGCCAGTGCGATGACGAAAAATATAAAGTGGTCGGACATCTTTTTTTTCACATTACGTCAACCGCAGACCGTCACTAAGTACGCACTGGAGTCAATTTGAATATGCATCAGAAAATAGTGATGCCAAAATTAATGGTACATGAAATTATTAATTCGATATCTGAGATTGCGACACGCGCAGGTTTTAAAGTCGCACATGTTTATTACAAGACGTTTGCCGGAAAAAAACAATGCTGCATTAAATGACATTACATTATAAGCGCATTAACTATTAAAGCTATACTTGTACTTTGAATAACGGTTTTCTTGCATAGTGCATCTCATTCGTTCTCTCGAATAATTCAACAAATACGACACATTGTAGTAGGTATTTATTTGTAGTGCTACCATTCTAAACGAGAAGTTTATTTAGTACTGGTGCTGTCATCTAGTTGCCTCTAATGTAACTAGTAAACAGTTTTGATTAGCGTGCCATCTGTTGACTGATAAGAAAACCCATTTGCCATAATAAATTATGTAACAAAGAGGTCTTTTAAAGGTTTAGTATAAATATTTTTCATAAAAATATGTATTGCTTGTCTAAAAATCATTAATGTCATGAAGTACCTACCTACTTCTAAATGTATGATGAATATTTCCAAATTTTAATATTTTTGTTGTAATTCGATAAAAAATAGTAAGATTACGATACGTTCAAGTGCAATTAAATATAAAATACTAAATTACTTAAGTTGATGTCAGCTTCTTTCTGTAACTTTGTTTCATTTGCCTTTCACTTTGTATTTTAAACGGAGTGTGGTTGAGCGCCATCTGTTGTCGAATAGCGGAAGCTTTGTTTTGTAAATTCGTTTTTAGTACTTTGGCTCTCAATCAAATGCCTAAAAAAATGTAAACTAATAATTAACAGAAAAGATTTTACTAGGTGTTTGTTTGAAATTCAAAACTACTAGACCAATTCTAAAAATTATTTCTCATTAGAAAGCTACAAGACAACAACGTGAAATTCCTGAAACTGACAAAGTTGCTCGAACCGTGTGATGAGTAGCTGCTGATTTAGTAAAATTAAACGCATAATATATTTTCTTGAGTTAATCTTGAAGGATTTCTTATTAGATTAATCTTGGTACAATACTGGACTTAAGGCGTAATTAATTTAAAGAAGACTTAGTTCAAAGAATATGCCAGTTGATGTGGCAATGGACGGGCCACATTGTTTTAAGAAGGGATCGTTGGTGGAGAAGGCTCGAGTGGCGACCACGGAGTGGAAGGCGAGACGTTGTCAGGCCTCCTACCAGGTGGGCCGCCGAATCGATGGATGCAGGTGGCGAATTGTTATTCATTGCGACGTTCTAATAAGATTTCCGAGTGATGATGGATGAATTTAAAGAAGAGGAAGCCAAACTGCGAATTTAACTAGAAAAATAAATAGATAGGAGGAAAAACCGGCCAAGTGCGAGTCGGACTCGCGCATGAAGGGCTCCGTACCATTATCTATAAAAACGACAGAAAAATCACGTTTGTTGTATGGGAGCCCCCCTTAAATTCTTGTTTTATTTTAATTTAATTATTTATTTTGAAATTGAAAATATACTTAACTAAATATTCTGAGAATATTTACAGCTTCTACCTGTAGCCCCGTTATTAATATCGAGCAAAAACGAGCAAAAAAATCACGTTTTGTTTTATTTTGTTTTTTAATATTTGTTGTTATAGCGGCAACCGAAATACATTATCTGTGAAAATTTTAACTGTCTAGCTAACACGGTTCTTGAGATTACAGCCTGGTGATAGACGGACAGACGAACAGAAGGACAGTCAGCGAAGTCTCAGTAATAGGGTCCCGTTTTTACCCTTTGGGTACGGAACTCTAAAAAGGAAGGTTTTAGTCTAATGAAACAATTAACCCCGACATAAAAGAGAGGGATGTTATAAGTTTAACATGTGTATCTGTGTGTCTGCCTATGAAATCGTAGCTTCCAAACGGCTGAACCGTTGAAGCGCCTTTTTATCATCAACATCATCATCTCAGACTATTATGTATGTGCTATTGCAGGGCAAGGCTTTCTCTCAGAATGAATGGACTTGGGCCGTAGTTCCCACGCGGGAACCCACCAGGTATTTTATGGATATGATAATTTCGGATCTGGTTACGGATAAGTATTTATTTATTTATTTATTTATTTATTTATTTGCAAGATTGTAGTTTTACAAAACAAGGTGTTATTTTTAATTTATGTCGAATACATTCTGCTTTGATAAACATGCAAAGTTTGTGCTATATTAAATTAAAATTAGATTAAATTATACCAATAAAAAATAAACAGTTCATGGTCATAACAAAATTTAATTTTAAATGTCCAAATGCAACAAGAACAACAATAATAAGTATAATAACAGTCAAGATAAGTAAACAGGAATTAAATTATTAATCAAAGGAATGTCATGTTACAATTTATAAAATGAAATGAAATCATTAGAAGTCTAGTACCTAGTGCCCATGTAGTTGTAGCTAAAATATTCGTCCAGACTATAAAAGCAATTCTGTAACAACCAGTCTGTAAGTTTTCCCTTAAATTTGTTTACAGGCATTTCTTTAAATTCTGATGATAACTTATTGTATATTTTAATGCACATGAAATAAACGTTTTTTTTTGTGGAAGCTAAATGGTACAATGGGACTATAAGCTTGTGTCTATGTCTCTGTGGTCTGTTTGGGAAATATGAGTGCTGCCCAAATAAATCGGGATTTTTTTTGACAAAAAGACATACTTCCCTTATATACAGACAAGGAAGTGGCAGTATATGCAGTAATCTAAAATAAGGCTTGCAGCTATCCCTGACTTGAGTGCCACAAATGGCCCTAATGCACTTTTTCTGGGCTTTAAAAGCATCATGTATATCAATGGAATTACCCCATATTATCAGACCATAAGTAAGACATGAGTAGACATACCCATAATACGCTGTAATAGCCACACTCTGAGAAACAACTTGGCGAAGACGTCTTAAGGCATATACAAAGCGGTGTATCTTATCGCAAACAAATTCCACGTGCGATTTCCAACCTATCAAATTGTCAAATCTTATGCCTAGATAGGTTGACAAGTTTACATCTTCAACTCTCTCATTCATTGACACAATGCAATATTGATATAGGAATAAAATTATATCGGTTTCGGATACGGTTACGGATATGTAATTATTTCGAATTATCCGTTAGTTTCGGATAGTTTCGGTTACGGATATTAGATTGAAGTAAAATATAAACACAAATAGTATATAATAATTAATAATAATAATAATATTAATAATACCTACTAGGGGACAATCTGACACAAATCGACCTAGTCCCAAACTAAGCAAAGCTTGAACTATGGGTACTAGACGACGATAGACATACTTATATAGATAAATAAATACTTAAATACATAGAAAACATCCATAACTCAGGAACAAATATTCGTGCTCATCACACAAATAAATGCCCTTACCGGGATTTGAACCCAGGACCTCTTGCTTCGTAGGCAGGGTCACTACCAACTAGTAGGCTAAAGCGGTCGTTAATTTGGTTTTATTTATAGGTTTTATGACGCGCGAGCGGTGAAATAAAAACCTGTCGAAGCATGTCGTTTTATTTAGACTCCGCCCTTATACGAAACTATCCGAAACTTGTGAAACGGATACGGTTACGGTTACGGATATACTTTTATTTCGGATATCCGATAGTTTCGGTTACGGTTACGGAGCTCCATAACATCCCTGTTCTGGACAAGGCTAGCTATTCAAAAATAACCCTAAAATGTATGTAGTGCCAAGAGCGCATTAACAAAAAAAAAATTGTTATTTTTTTACTTTTTATTTTTTATTCTTTAAGATAGTTTTGTGTAAAATTAAAATAACTTTGTTTTGTTATTTATAAACAACATAATGTAATAGTTATGGAGGAGCGGGACCTCCTGTCACAGGTATGTCTAATAACTACTAGGAGGCCTCAACCCTGATTTTTTGCTAAACGATTTTATAACGAAATAAACATTTTTCATTTTTTTCATTTATTCGGAAAAATAGACGACATAAACGAGTTTCATTCCGCAGAAGTCCGCAGTCTTCTAGGTAGGTATCTCTTTTTTTCAGTGAGAGGAGTTGAATATAGACTGGAGATGCTTCTACTCTCACTCCTACTACTCTTCTTCCTTTCCACCGCATACGTCTCTCTCTTTCCAGAAGTCCATCTAAACCCCAGTACTCCTAAGCCCCTACAATACCACCAAGTAAATAACTGAAATAAGTAAATAACGCTATATAATAATTTCGCTCCCGTCCGTTAATCAGGGGAGCTATGGAAAGACGCAAGAAAATGGAAATTTTCCTTCCCTCCTTTTTCCTGTTAAAACCCCCCGTGGGGGGGAGGTGGACAACTCCCACTCTTTGATACGTAAACATGGAATGCGTCCGTTAGATTATTTTTGTATTGGCTTCATTAATTAAAGGTATCTTTGGCCTATATACATCTCACTACTAGGCACAGGCTTTTTCTGAGCATGAGAGAGCTCGGGCCATAGCCGTACGAGAACTCGTGGTAGCCTACTAGTGGTTTTATCTACGGTCTCTTATGTACAAGGTAGTGGATACGAGCCTGAACTTGAAGCCCTGAGTTTTTTCAAAATTTATGTGCGAAATTACAGGTGAAATTTACACATACTTGCATAAAAATTCAATGGTGTACATACGTAACGTGTGTGATTCGTTTAGAAATTAGTGCGCATCGTTCTTTCCTTTTATTTGTTTATTTATTTTGATTAATGCTCTAAGTAACTTCTAAAATACCTGACGTTAGAAAGTGCCTTATTCATCGACCATAATTAAGTATATAATTATTATAATACTAGTGTTCCTCGCGAAAAATTATGATTTTTTTCGGGATAAAAAGTATCCTATGTCCTTTCCCGGGATTGAACCTATCTCTATATGTAGGTATAGAGAGAGAAAGCTATAGATATCAAAGAGGCATCCGACAGATACCTCCGCATTTAGATATAATATTAGTATGGATGGTAAAGAAAAAAAAAAGGATTAAAACAAACACGATTCAGGGTAAAATACCCGATAGTCAGCCAGGCACCAGTAGTCGGTTGTATATGAGTGCGAAGAGTAGGTACGAAAGATATCTCTCGTGCTCTACCCACTCGTACGAAAGATAGGCAGAGGCCGACTACTATGGGCGTTATTATTAGAAGGCTAAGTACTGGGTGTTTTACCGTGCTAAGTAGTTTCTGTGAGTGAACCAAGTTATATATCGAAGTTAACTAAAATAAAATAAAAAAGTGTAATTGGGAATGTCTAAAAAAATTTCCAGTTTTTTTTCGTATAGAAAAATCAATTGAAAGAAACTAATTTCAATATTTTGTCATTTAGTTCACTACTTTTTCAAAATTAATTATTGAAACTATTATGGTTGATGACGTCAGATTATAATTGGGGGCTCCCACATTGCCAAATTTCTAAATCTATCGAAATGCGTACGATAAGGCAACCACTTTAATAATTTTTTGCGTAGTGGTACACTATAACTAGTGTCACTTTACTGGCGCTGTCAAAGTGCTAGATGTCAGACAGCGGGTCCAAATCAAACTCCGTAGTATATAATCCACGCGTAAATTGTGAAGAATTCTAACCACACAGAATAAAGTACGACTTGGACCGGTCACGCAATTTACACCAATGTCAAATAAAGGTCATTGCTTATTTGTTATGTAATAAATTCATTACATAATATTAAAATTAAATAACTACAGAAAACGAGTTTTCGATTTACTATGGCAAAAAAATAGACATCCCCAATTATGTAATAATATAAAAGAAGCCGCCTCCTCCTTAAGGAGCGTTCCTGGAGCCTGCAGCCGAATGCAAATTTTATAACCCCCCGTTTTCTTATAGGCATTGTCGTAAACTCAGTCTTCTCGGTCGGTCATTTTCTACTATACTTATATACTTGTAATTTGTATACTCGTACGGGCGATACGCCAGCTAAGTTGTTTAGTGTCGAGAACTTTGTATACTTAGTAAGGAAAATGTAGATCGATTTAGGCGTTAGTTTAGGAAAATATTTCATCATTTCAGCCGAAAAACGTCCACTGCTGAACATAGGGCTCCTCCAAGACTCGCCAAACAGAGCGGTCCTGCGCCATCCGCATCCAACGCGTTCCCGCAACCTTAACCAGGTCGTAGCTCCATCTTGTTAGAGGCCTACGTACACTGCGTTTTCCGGTCCGTGGATGCCACTCGAGATGCTTTCTGCCCCATTGGCCGTCAGTTCTACGAGCGATGTGCCCTGCCCACTGCCACTTGAGTCTGGCGATTATTCGAGCTATGTCGTCGGTGACTTTAGTTCTTGCACGGATTTCATCATTTCTAATAAGATCCCGCAGAGAAAAAACGCATTAAAAAGGTACTTTCATTATCCCAGCCTACTGCAGGGCACAGGGCAGAATGAGAGGGCTCGGGCCTTAGTTCCCACGCGGGCCCAGTGCGGATTGGGAACTTCACACACACCGTTGAATTTCTACACATGTGTGAGCAGGTTTCCTCACGATGTTTTCCTTCACCGTAAAGCACATCGTAATTTTCAAATATATTTCGCACATAAATTCAGAAAAACTCAGAGGTGCGAGCCGGGATTTGAATCCGACCTTCTGCTTGAGAGACAATAGATCAAACCACTAGTCCACCACGGCTCGTACCTATTGTTTCAAACAAAGCTATTTTATTATTATTTAATTGACATTTTACATTTTAACATTGCAGGAGATCGTTGGATGCGGCCCAGGAACCGCGGTTATGGCTTTAGGGGAGGCATATTATTTGGGTATTTTTTGGGTAAAATGGTTCCAACGGAAGACCAGCGTCAGCTTCACGGCCGACATCATGCTGAGTTGGGATCATTTCGTGATAATGTTTTGTCTGTTACCGTTTTTATTTGTTAATTTAAGGTTTTGTCACGAATAAATATTTTTCTTTCTTTCATTCATCCATAATGACCAACAGCGAATTTTTCTCGGTTGGTTAAATAAAAATTTACACTTCCGTAGAAATTAAATATGGATTTAAAAAAGCTCTTCAAGAAAAGTAAAGCGGAGACGTACTTAATCCGATCAATCGCATTTAGTTGAAATCCACTTCACTCCCCACTGTCCCTGTAATGTCTCTGTGTAAATCACGTCTCGGCTACGTTTCAGCGAAAGCACACCCTAAGTTTGACAGTTCTATACGTTAAACAGCTGAACCGTACATTAAATAGAAATAAACATACATTAAATAAAAAAAGTCGGTTTACGGACGATAGTTTAACGTGAGACGTCATAACAATACATTCAAAATACCCCCCCCCCCCCGCACCCCGCATTGTACATCCTGGCGTTCGTCGCTCTCCTGCAACTGGCCCTCGCCGCTCTCTTGCAACTGGCCTGCTTCGCTGCTCAGTAGAATGTAACGTTACGTAACTTTACAAGTACGTTACAACGAGTCATGTTTTTTCGTGTATGCAGCCGGCGTTCATCGATTTATTAGACGTTGTCACGTCAATAAGATTATTTTTTTCTTGCGTGTGGCAGAATCGACCGTTTTCAACGGCCAGTAACATTTTTAAAAAAAACTTTCCGTTCGTTAGCCGCAATGCTGGCCACAAAACAAAAGCCGTACCAAATTCAAATCCTCATCAGTCAGACTACGTACAGTTTGAAACTGGCTACATTTTTGCGCGCGCTCGCAAGATAAGTGTAATAAAAGTTGGGCTAATGCGAAAACTTGGTAATGTTATCGGTATACGTGATCTCACCGGCTTTTCGGGTTGGCGGGGAGCGGTACCAACGGTTTTCGAATGAGAAACAATTTTTTTGAATTCGAATTGGATCTTTTATTAACATTCAGTACATAATTTGATCGTAGGATTGTTCATCCTGTAAAATTAACAGCGGTGTTCAATCATCATCATTGGCAACCAAAAGACGTGCATTGCTGAGCATAGGCTCTCCCATACAGGCCAGTCCTGTGCCTTCCGCATCCAACGCGTTCCGGTAACCTTAACCAGCAGGCTTATTGTCTAACGTTACGTTTCTGACACTTGCCTTCGCAATCACTATTTCTTTCTGTCAAACGGTATGAGATGATGACATAAAGAGATGGTGAAAGTGAAGGCGAGCGTCAGAAGCATTAGACAATAAGGCCCCTGGTCGTCACTCCATCTTGTTGGAGGCTACCTACACTGCATTGTCCGTGTCTGCGTCTACGGTCCGGTCCTCGAGTTTTTTAATCAAACTAACCTAACCACTTGCTTGAAGCCATGGTGGCGTAGTGGTTTGACCTATGGTCTCTCAAATTGAGGGTTCAAATCCGGGCTTGTACCTCTGAATTTTTCGAGATTTACGTGCGAAATTACATTTGAAATTTACCATGAGCTTTACGGTGAGAGAATTCATCATGAGGAAACCTGTACACAACTAAGGAGAAATTCCATGGCGTGTGTGAAGTTCCCAATTCGCACTGTTATCGTGTGTGAACTATAACCCAAGCCCTCTCATTCTGAGAGGAGCCCTGTGCTCTGCAGTGGGAAGTATATAGATTGGAATGACGATGATGAAGCTCTTGTTTTGTACACACCTGGTGTTTTGACAGTAGGTATACTTAAATAACATAAATATCATAGGACTATTCACACCAAAATGACTTAGTCCCAAAGTACGCAAAGCTTGTGTTATGGGTACAAGGCAACGGATAAACATACTTATATAGATAGATACATACTTAAATACATATTAAACACCCAAGACCCGAGAACAAACATTCGTATTTTCATACAAACATCTGCACCGACTCGGGAATCGAACCTTCGTAGTCAGGTTCTTTAACCACTAGGCGATTACTGAAAATAAAATTTATTTAAAAACAAAAATAAAATATTAACATGGAAAATTACAAATTAAAAAAAAAATAATCACACACACGTACAAACTCGCTAGGCGATTTGGTCGTCAACATCAATTCGCAGTCCGTTCGAGAACAGCTAGTACCGCCGCGTGGTTCGCGGATTCTTTCGCCCATTACTCGCCGAGTTATAATCGACTCGCTCCACGTGTAACGCTGATCCTTTGTGTTACAACTTTTTTGTGTAACGACTCAGTGTACCACTAGCTTTAGTTACGTGATATGAAAATTCCAAGTTTAATTTTAGGATTCTGATGATTATGAAGCTTTGAGTTGCAGATGTACCAAAACTATTCAGGGGTGATCCATACCTACTATAATATTATAAATGCGAAAGTGTGTCTGTCTGTCACACTTTCGCATAAAACTGATGAACCAATCGAGGTTAAATTTAGTATGAAGATAAATTGAAATCCTGGGAATGAAAAGTTATTATCCCGGAAAATGGGATAGTTCCCGCGGGATAACGATAAACGAGGTCTTCCCAGACAAAGTCACATGCAACAGCTAGTTAAGAATTAAATTCAAAGTCAAAGTTTATTCAAGCACTTTATGAATGTCGAAGAATCTACCACCAAGAAACTCAAAAAGGTAGATAATACTTAGATTTTTTTTTCAAACCAGATCTACAGTGTTATTGAATGACTACATCTGACAAAAAAAAACTTTTGACAATAAAATAAAACAATGATGACAAAAAAAATATTTATTACGAATTTCTGTCAGTGTATTTGATTCTCGACTGGTTATAAATTTACTTGTTCTGCATGGCTTTTATCTGAAACAAATGAAAGTAAATTTATAAAGTAAATCAATAAGTATCAATTCAATTTTTAAAATATAGCCCCATCGATCTATCGATGGTTCGGCCAATGTTGAGGTTGACCAAAACACTATCGGTTAAAAGGATGACAATAGAATAGTTAACTTTGATTCTAGAAAATTCGCGGCAACTACGATAAGGCAGCTAATTTTGTCAGATTGATTTTATAGCACTTTACATGATATACAATAATAGAGTAGCTGGAAAAGAGGACGGCACTTACAAGATGGCAAAAATGTATTACGTTTTTTCGCTTTTATCTGTTTACTACTCTTTGCACTTTATCTTTACATTTAACGTGGCCTACTTTCAATAATTAAAATGTTAAGTTTTTGCATAATTAATTCTTTATAAAAAAGCGCACCAAACAAAAGCTTTCTAAAACAATGCCCCTCTGCTAATCGATTTTAAAAAAGATGGCGTCCTGATTTTCATTAAGTTTTCCCGCGCATTTGATAGCGTCGCCGTTGAGCTCGTAGATTAAACCCTGAATGAGTGTGGCCAGGTGAGCAAGTTTTTGGCTAGATTTGGCTATTTTCAGACAGCAAATGCGCCACGGAATTCAATTATTGGCAACTTTTTTGTACCGCTTCCGATTCAAAGCGGCCAGTTTGAAAACACACCGATTTTTAAGTAAAGAGGCCATGTTTTTGGCTTCATGCTTTGGCTATTAATAATGCCAGTTTATTATTTAACCATCAGTACCTTTTGCCATATATTTTGTTTTCACAAAGACCACCTAAATCTCTGCCAACTTTTGTTCATGAAATAACAGCCGTTTATATTAATAGTTACTCCGCATTCAAAAATAGCCAAGGTTGTCGTTCATTGGTCCCTACCTCCACAAAATATCTAATGCCTGAATCAATCAACTTTTGTTTACTTAAACTTGTTTGTCAAATATTCAGCTTCTCTGTTTCGAAGACTTGGCAACACTGTTCTGAATGAAGCGTATAGAATTTGCATAGAAATTAAAATTTACCTGGACCGGTGCTAGTGGACCCAAGTGGAATTCCTTCAGCGTACTATTTCAAAGTTCGAATTTGGAATGTGGAGCGTTAAATTTAAACGTGGGTCGTTTTAGGCGGTTTGTTTTTTTAAATGTTATAGATAGATAGACGCGGAGATGGCCAGTGTTTTTTAACTGGAAATATTGGGATTTCGTAGATAATATTCTTAAATTTCATAATCCACTATACTTTACTAAAAAGATTCACTTCGATGGGTTTCACTAAAAAGTCAGAATAAAATATTGTTTAAATGTCTATGAACAAACAACCAGCCAGTTGCAAACAAAATCGAAGTTGGTTTAGTGAAGCCAAAATAAACGAATAAAACTGTTAAGTACTAACATAATAATATAATCGGTCTTTATTTTTATACGCGATTCTACCCATACCAATATTTCACAGTAAAATATTTAAACATTCTCTTTACCAAACCTCATTTCATCTTAAAATAACGATTAAGGACAACCCGATATCAAAATTTTACACCTCAGACGCAAAGGAAATTATATCAAAAGTTCCAGAGGTAACGATAAGATATTTGGTAGAATTAAAATAACACTTCGCCGAGAAAAGTGGTCCCCCACCCCTTTCTCCCCTCGGAGGGGGACCAATCCCAAGATGGCTTCTTTTAAATGGGGTGGACGGGCGCTGGCCCCTCAAGAATAAAAGTGTACCTTCCAAGCTTCCGTAGATAGATATTGCGGGGGGGATAAGATTTCCCGCGCTTTGTGCGCGTTCGATTGCGTTCCGAATTTAAATTGAGTTTTGAATTTCGTTTCCAGCGCTAGGCTTTGTTCGGGCGTTACGCATTTATTTTTATTTTAGCTATTGCTGGCTGGTTTTAATATTTACTTTTAATTTTGATTGCATTGGTAATGGCGATCTGCCTTTTAGTTTTTATTTGTCGTAACGTTTACCTACTCTGATTTTTATTAACTAACGTTAAATAAATTACGGGAATTTATTAATATACATAAATTTAAATTAAACTACAATTTTTAATTTAAATTAATCATTTTTCTTCTTTTTAATTGTTTCTAAATTTCTAAGTTGCCGTAAACGATTCCAAAGACAACAAAATCGTCAACTTTCAAATTAAGAACATACTAAACTCGCGTCATAGACAAAGCGTTTAATTCTGAACGATCTCGAATAAACTCTACATCGGTGTTTTAAGGTCGTTAATGATGTTTAGGTATTCGGGGTCGTTCACCCTCATACGTGGGTCAACGTATGGGACGTATGTTTTGATTTGGGGAATTTGGGTCAATGTGTTAAATGGTTCGGGTCACAGATCAAGATGGCGGGAAATTAAAGACGACTGCGTAGTGCAATTTGGTTTCTAAGATTTGTAATTTGGCAGCATTCAATAGTTTTTATTTGTTAGTATCGAGGCAGCGATATGATGTTTTTGCAGAAAAGACTACATACATAGGTAGACTTTATTTTAGGTAGGTACATAAACACAAAAAATAATACAAAAAAAAAAACAAAAAGAGTACAAAGGCGAACTTATCCCTAAAAGGGACCTTTTCAAGCTAATCTGGTATGAAAGGAAAACTTAAGCGAACAGTAATTTTTGTACAGAGAGAAGAAACGAATATATAAAATAGATGTAATTGATTATAAGCTGCTACGCCGCATATCGCTTGTAGACCTGATGGCCAGGGTCAAAAGGTTCACGATTGGCGTCCACGGACCGGAAGACGCAGTGTAGGTAGGCCTCCAACATGATGGTGCGACGGCCTGGTTGCGGGAACGCATTGGATGCGGATGGCGCAGGACCGATCTGTTTGGCGAGCCTTGGGGAGGCCTATGTTCAGCAGTGGACGTCTTTCGGCTGAAATAATGATGATGATGTGATGATGCCGGCTTACCTACTCAATGAATCAGTAGGTGGGTAACTAGCAATTATTTTTATATCGATTCATTATTTTCTCTATTTACCTATATACATATTTATACCATCTAAAAATAAGAGTATAATAGGGATGACGACTGGGTTAAAAATTGGTCATTCTAATTAGTCCGTCATTTAGATTATGGGAAAATATGGGACACGTATTTTTTGGTTTATCAAATTATTAAAAAACGACAAAGATATAGATCATCAAACTTCCGGAGTGGGGGCTTGTGACGTCACCCTTAGGTAAAAATTGTACCATATAGTGACGTCACTCGAAACTTCTAGGCACTGTATCCTCCTCATTTTTTGTTCGTCAAACAAAAGAAAAAATACGTGTACAATATTTTTTAATAATCTAACTGACGGACTAAACTGTTTTTTTTAGTCGTCTAGCCTATTACATAATTTAAACTAAGATACCAAGTGCAAGTCAAGTGACAGCTCAACAACGACAGCTGTCTCACACTTTTATTTTATTTACGAAGCGCTACCATTATTAAATACTACACTTAATTTTTTTTTCTTTGGCAATAATTTAAATTAAATGCTTTGGAAGTTATTCAAACCGTCGCAGCCAGCATAATCTACAACATCCAAACCATTTCATTATCACACCAAAAATAAAACTAAATTTTTAAATAGCCACCTCACAGCAGCCCAACTTTAAATTGCCAACAAAAACCGTACACTAAAAACCCGCCATTTCTTCGCATAATACCGAAAGCATAATTAATCGACCGGGGTGCGGGGCCTCCTTAATTGAATCCCCCTTTGGAGAAAAACTTCCCTTTCTTATTTTTCCCCTTGCCCCCCTGGGCGACTATAAATCCTTGCTAGAGACAGTGGGGAGATACTTTTACCCACAACACTCGCGAAACTAACGCCCACGCAATCCAAAACCTTGGTCCCCTAACTTAAAGACCACACTTCGAAATAAAACGTAACTGGCCAGCAATAATAAAGTGGTGATTGTGAAACAAGAAAAACCGTCCGCGATTCGTCATTCGAATTCCGCGGGCGAGATCCATTTTGGACGGTTTGAATTTTGAATTTGGAATCGATTTAAAAATGTCGTTCATATTGTGTGTGTTATGCTGGATGGTGTATTTTTATAAGTTAAAAAAAATGGTTTAAAGGCTTTTTATAGGAATAGGTGCAGCTATATTGAATAGTTGTTTATAATTATAATATCTTCTTTATTTTAATATATAAAAATCTCGTGTCACGGTGATTGTTATCGAACTTCTCCGAGACGGCTTGACCGATTTTTATGACACATTTTTCTCTATGTTTGGTAGGTCTGAGAATAGGTCGTAGGCTGTTTTTATAGCCCTATTCTTCGCGGACGGAGTCGCGGGCAACAGCTAGTCTAATATATAAAAATCTCCTGTTACGGTGTTTGTTACTCTTCCGTTGACCGTTTTTTATCAATTTTTTCGTCTGTATTCGGTAAGTCTGAGAATAGTTCGTAGGCTATTTTTTATCCCTTAACATGACAAAACAACGTTTGCCGGGTCAGCTATTACTAATATAATATTATACGAATTTAATTTAAATTTTCTTAAAATGTATGTATGTATGTATGTAAAACTCTTTATTGTACATAAAACATGAAAATTACCAGTTAACAAGAGAGACAAATGTACAAAGGCGAACTTATCCCTTAAAGGAATCTCTTCCAGTTAACCTTAGAACGATTGACAGGACATCAGAGACAAGAGTAGGCATACAAAGCAGAGTAAAAAAACGAAATCAAAAATAAACCCAAACTAACAAAACATAAACAATACCCATACATACAAAGAATACACACAAGTACACACTTATAATATATAATGAATACAATAGACTAATACATATCAAATCTACAAAAATAGACTACATAAAAACTACATATACATTAATATATACGCATATACACTAAACAGAGAACACCACAGAGGTAGACAGAGGTAGTCACTATTTAAGAAGAACTGTCAAGCCAGTACGCCCCTAAGCGATTCCGTAAAATGGCTATCGACTGCGACTTCCTGATGTCACTCGGCAACCGATTCCACAGACTAACAGCGTAAAAATAATGACATTAAAGTTTTAAAATAGGTTTAATAGTTACAATGTCTAAATGTTATTTCAATTCAATTATTAATGTCATCATTCAACTAAGTACATATGTCTATGCCGGACGAAGTGATCGTAATCAATATCATCAATGTGTGACCTGGCAAGAATAAGAATATTTTGATCACAGATGCCGTGTCGTTGCCACTGAATGTGCGTTTTGTTCCTTTTGTTCAACAATGGACATTTTACAGATGATAATCCATAATTAGAACCACATACGGGACTTACTCGTATCACGCTAAACGAAACGAGTAATAATTACCTCGACATTTCGGCTACATTGCAGTGCCCGTAGTCACGAGTTGACCATGTAAATGGGTCAATCAACTTTTTCTTGTAAATTTCTATTTACTCCTTTACAAGTAACTCTGTAATCTCTGGTTAGTGAAACCATGATTTTGTAGTAATTAAATAAACTGTTTATCATAGTGCGTATGTGAAAACCAAAAAAAATAAGTATTTCTATGAAAAAATCCGGTCACCCGGGGGACATACCACTATTTTCATACAAATTTCGGGGACATCATTGTCCCCTGGGTCACCCACGAAATAGAAGCTAAACAAAATAAAATATATATGGCAATTATACCATTATTGACTACAACAATCTAGGGTTTTGAAAAGTATACTTTAAATAAGGAAAAATAATCAGTTTTTTAATTATTTCGGTTTTCATAGAAAGTAGCAGAAAATCGTTGACAAGAAAAAGTTGATTGACCTAAATGTTACGTTATTGAGTTGTGGTGCTAAGTTAGTGTTGATGCTAATAAGCAATAACGTGTCAACTCACAAAATCTCGAACAAACTGAAAGAACCTTAATAAAAATCAATTGCGCTCATTTTCTCAAATTTCGAAGCTTAAATTACCTTCCTCGGTAAATGAGGACAGAAGAAATGGTGCTACATAAAATTGTGCAAAAGAAAATAATAATTCCCATATACTGGGGCGATTGGTCGCTATAATTATGACTGGATTAGTCTAATAGTAATTAATAATAATAATATTACTTTGAAATTGTATTTATCTAAGGCGAGTAAACAATCAAATGTTGATACGAAATTGCAAAAATTAAACTATCACTTACTTAATCAAACAAAACGGTATAAAATATAAAACTGATTAAGTGTAAGTATATCAATCAATCAATCATATATTATAGTGAAAATATACGTATCACGCAGCAGTGCGTGTTTGGCAGCCGCTGTGACGTGTGGCTCCGGGAAAAAGGGCTACGGTTTAGTTTGAAACACGTCGAGTTAAACTCGTTTTAAGACGTGAGTGATCCGTATATTTTCACTATGAGTGAGTCCCACGGTAGTTAAATGTTTAAAGCAATCATCATCATCATCATTGGGACACGAGTGACCACGGTCGCTGCAATGTGGCCGAAACGTCGAGGTAAATAATGTTCGCGTGATAAGTCCCGTTTAGTATAATAGTTATGAATTATTTATATGCAACTAAAGTTAAAAGAAAAGAAATAACATAAAAAAATAACAGACGCACTTTAGCGTTATTTTAGGACAAATATATAAAAAAAATAAAAACACCAACATTACTAACGTCTTTGAAAATTACATGGTCAAGGAAAAATCCTTACGTACTTGCAGTACCTACAATAATAGTAGATATTACACATCCTTAGAAACTCAGTTATTTCTTATATACGACTATCATTCCAAAAAAAGTAATAACAATACAATTTTCTCCGCCGCTTCCTTGATTTAAGAAGGGTAACTTTTTAGGGGACGCAAATACCCCTTCAAGGGTCGGCAACCTCTTTACCCAGACCTCCGACTCCCTATACCTTTGTTCCACGTATTGAGAACATCAGGGGTCAAACGAAGTTGGTTCCTTTTAGGGGGTGAAGGGGGTAAAAGAAGGAATAAATGAAGGCCCCTGTTTTAAATTGCTAAGACGAGGGGGTGCTTTGTGTTGTTCTTTAATTTTGTTTAGGTATTTTATAGGTGTACTGTTTCGCTTAGGGAGAGATGGTTTTTCCTTAATGTTTTAGGATTTTTGAGAAAATAATGCATTTGTTTATTTTTGTTTATGTATCTACACCCGTTCGTTTAAGGTATACAAAGTTGAAGCTAGTATCTCGATAGGGAAATATAAATTTTACTATGAAATATAAATTCGTTTATCGCTATCCTGTTATCATAGCGCGAGGCGGAAGGATTTTCGAATTTGGAAGCGATGTGTTTTTGTTTGGCCGAGCGAATCGGTCGCTTGGTTTTGGAATGTTGGTGATGTTTTTTTTTTCGTAGTAAGTTTATGTTCAGACATAGAAATTTAGCGGGCAAAATTTAATGACAGGTAGGGAGTTCCTTTACCGATAAACTCAACTATCGACGATTTTTCCATATACTAGTGTTCGCTCAAAGTGTTTTTTTTAGTAAAAATAAAATTTTAAAGATAGTGTAACAATGAAACAAAATAAATCAATTGTTTTTTTCTTTATCCACGTAAAACCCACGTCAAATTTTGAGTATCAAATTTGAAACTTATTGCCAATCAAGAAAAGTTGGCATTTGCTTTGGCATACACATTAAATTTAGCATGTTGGGCCTTACGAGGTTAAGAATTATAAATAATTCATAGTGCAATGGTAATCATTACTCAGCAGCAGTTTAACTTTATCACATTTGTCTCCGAAATAAGACTTACAAAACAATACAAACTTACAAACAAAGCTGGGGGCGATCACTAGTATATAGGAAAAGCGCCGATAGTTGAGTTTATCGATAAAGGAACTCCTTACCTGTCATTAAATTTTGCCCCCTAAATTCCTATGTCTGTTTATGTTCATTTTATACTGGCTGTTGCCTGCGTCTTCGTCTGCGAAGAATCCATTTATCGCTATTTCGCGGGAACTATGCAATTTTCCGGGATAAAAATTATCCTATATGTTAGTCCAGGTTACAAACTATCTGTATGCAAAATTTCATAAGAATCAATCAAACCGTTTTAGCGTGGAAGAGAAATAAACATCCACACTTTCACGTTTTTGTTTATGGTATTAGTGGGAGCGATTAGTAAGATAAGATTGGCTGAGAGAGCGTGAAGAGCGAGCGAAGCGTCTCCGTAGCAGCTTGGGAAACAATGTTTTTAATTATATGTCTGTCCGTCTGTCTGTTCTCCTTTACAGTTCGCTTTTCTTAACCGAATCTCGTAACAATTTGTGAGCAGGGCCCAATTGCATAACAAAGTACAACTTATATTACAAGCGGAACTCCCTTTCTATTTAATATAACTGAAGCGAGAGTTCCGCTTGTACTATAAGTTGTACTTTGTTATGCAATTGGGCCCTGGTTTGATAATTGTATGATTTTTTTTTATCGATAAGTACAGATTTTGTTTTTTTTTTTTCAAAATGCCGAAGGCGTTGCTGCGAGCCCCAGTCGGGGCAGATGTCGCCTGGTTGAAGGCAAAACCGACTAAGGGCTGATTTTTGAATCCCCAGATAGAAGTATCTCTCAGATAAATGTAAGCTCTGTCCTTTTTTTCTCTATGACTTGAGTAAAGGAAAGCGATAGTTCTAACTGAACACTTTTATCTGGGGTTGGAAAAATCGACCCTAAGTTTCTAGCCCAAAAAAAGCAGATAAGTAGTCTAGTTTGCCTTTACCTCGGCGATATTTTGTGTGAAAAAAACAGAACCGAATTGATAACCCGCTCCTCCTTTTTTTTGAAGTTGGTCAAAAATACGAATATTTGCTCAGTTTTGGGTGTTTAAGTATTTGATTGCCCTGTGTTTATTTAGGAGCGTATCTGATGGCATAAAATTTTTAGTCATACATAATACAACGTTTGTCATAATTTTTGTTAGTTATAATTTTTCCGTAATTTTTAAATGGTCAAGCTGTAGATCTCTATAGGTTAGGTTAGGTTTGTTTTATAACAATAAATTTTTGTACAATTAATGGATTCAAAGCAAAAAGAGTTATGAATAACAATAAATTATGACAAACATTACATTATGATGACCTTCAAGAAATGCAACCCGATATGGACCAGTTTATTTATTAATTTTTTCACCGTCTAGATCCCACAGAAAATATTATACAATTGATGACATATTTAAAAAATACCTACAAGTCTTGCCCTGTCGTCTTCCCCTCGTTATAAAGTATGTACCACATAGATGCAAAGAGGGAGAAAAATCCACTCAGTCACATTAAAAGATATAATTAAGGGTGGGGGCGCACCCTTGGGGAAATTCGCCTTCTTTTGACGTTTTAAAGGGGCCTTTCTTATACCCCTTGAACAAAGAGTTGGAAACTTCTGGAATGGAGTTAAAATGCAGGGTAATTTTTGTATCAATACGTTAACGTATTAAGTGGACTATAAAATGAATTAAAAAAAATAGTGTTGCAAAATATCATAGCATTAGAGAGGCCATGAATATCGTTAGGTTAGTGGAATCATTGAATCGGCAATATTTCTATTATTTTTTTAAGCTCGAGTAAAAATAACACAAGTGGCCGCTAACGATGGGCTTCATAAGGAAGCTCAAAGTCACTCAGAGGGCAATGAAGAGGGCTATGCTCGGAGTTTCTCTGCGGGAAATCTGCGCAAGAACTAAAGTAACCGACATAGCTCGAAGAATCGCCAGACTCAAGTGGCAGTGGGCAGGACACATCGCTCGTAGAAGTCGTAGAACTGATGGCCGATGGGGCAAAAAGATTCTCGAGTGGCGTCCGCGGACCAGAAGACGCAGTGTAGGTAGCCCTCCAACAAGATGGAGGTTGTATCTATCTGGACATTATTTGCATCGACTAAAAACAAAATGCTTGTAACTAAAATTCATTGGGTTCCGCTGGTCTTTACCACGATTCATGACATTTGACATTCCATGCATCTGCCAATGAAATCATCGTGAAATTGGTTGTGAAAAGGTTCCACCCTGGTACGTCAGTATCCTTGACTGTACGGCCAACAAAGCCAAGGAAGATAATAAAGAATTTGGCAGGACAACTGGGACGCATATAAAATCTACTCGCACGATCTCCTGACACACATGAGTGGCATAAACACCTTTGCCCAACGTTAAGACACTTATAAAAAAAAAATTTGAAATAAGAAGACGCATCTACTCGAGCTATGGCGGCGTCCACGGCCCCCAAACTCCGTTTAGACGAATAACGCTTATAATTGCCGCAGGAGAAGCGAACTTTTATGCACGTCGCTCAGACGTCTATTAATAGTACCTACTTTATTTACGTATCCTTATACCTTTATAGGTATAGCTTTATAGCCCAACCAGGAAAATAAAAACCCTCGCCATATTGCGGAAAACTAATGGAACTAATTTCTTCAACTGGCAACAGTAACTTTGAAGACGTCATTAATGTCATCTGCCAAGTGCTGTCGATTGCTTGTGGTGCTTTTCTTGGATATTGTGGGTTATTTGTGCGTCAAAATGCCGAAAACTATTAAAAGCCATTGACGAAAAGTTATATTCAATATGACGAAGTATTTGTCGGAGAGAAAGTCTGAAGGATTGGAGTGTATTCCTCTAAATAACATCACCGGCCTTGTTGTCAACATGACTGGTAGGTACAGTGTTGCTATAATTATTGCTAATTCAACGCCCCCAGAGCAGGGTTTTTATTTTCCTGGTCGGGCTTTAAAATAGCAACTTAACTGACTAACTTAACTGGCTGCTCCATGCTTCCAAGGATCACCCCTCAACACTTCGGAGAGTGTTGGGATCCTCGGTGTCGATATTTCGAGCGCGGTGCAATTTCGCGATCACCTGGAAGGTAAAACCAAGTCGGCTGCTAAAATGTTGGGCGTGCTTGGCCGCTCTAAGCGATACTTCACTCCAAAGCAGCGGCTTCAGATATATAAGGCCCAGGTTCGGCCAAGGATGGAGTATTGCTCTCATCTCTGGGCTGGCGCACCCCAATATCAGCTGCTTTCACTTGATCGCATACAGCGCAGGGCGTGCCGAGTTGTCGGCAACCCCTCACTCTCCGTTAAACTCGATCCTCTTGCTCTCCGCAGAGACGTTAGCTCCCTTTGCGTGTTCTATAAGATCTACAACGGGGAATGCTCTGAGGAACTCTTTGACCTCATTCCAGCTGCGGGGTTCCATTACAGATCCTCCCGTCGTAAGCGTTCATTTCATCGACATCATGTTGATGAATGGCAGTCTTCGACGGTGCGTTTTAAGCGGTCTTTTTTGCCACGAACTTGCAAAATCTGGAACGAGCTTCCCGCTGGGGTCTTCCCATTGAGTTACGACCTGGGTGCCTTTAAGAGGCGAGTGTACAATTTTCTGCAGGGCCGACAACGCACTGGTATCGCGTAAAGCGCTGCGAGTGTCTATGGACAGTGGTGTTCATTTAACATCAGGTGACCCACTAGTTCGTTTGTCTGGCTTCACTAACATAAAAAAAAAAAAAAAAACACACAGCCTTAAATCACTAGAGGTATAAGTACTTCGTTTTTTTTAGCACTAGAAATAGGGTAAACAATCTTGATGAGTCTTTTTTATTGAAAAACTCTTTTAAAAAAATATTAACTATTACATACTTAAGAAACCAAAATAATGAAAATAACCATATTTTCCTGCTAATTGTTACGTATTTGCTGTGATTTATTTTTCAAAATTGTTTTTCAATAAAAATACATTTCAAAAAATAACGAACTTCACCATCGCGAATGATTTGAAAGTAAACACTATTCTCTAAATTCCCATCCTTTTGCATTTCCCAGAACTAATTCCGTTTTTCCATTTGGCTGAATGCACCAAAAGCTCATGCTCAAATGGCCTCATGGCCAAAAGCAAAATGAACCATTTAATTCTGATCCGCTACAAAAAGTTAAGTACCTACTTTATTTTTTACCGGAAAATCTACAGTTTTAGAAATTGTGACGAGAGCTTTTATTTACTTAAAAGACCCTGTAAAAGGTCATCAGGTAATATTTTGACTGACATAATCTGAATCTTTTCTTTATTTAAGTACTTCATTCGCTTATGTAATGAAATAGTTGAGAACACTTACTCAAGTGATATTTCAAGGACCAAGAAATTCAATGTGAGTACTTCCAACGCTACGTCACATCACAATTCGAATGGTTTGACTTTTCATTTGTTTCATAATCATAAACAGCCAACGCTCCTTCGACTTTGTAGCTGGCCGCAAATAAAAGGAAAAAATCATATCCCCATTACAACGAAACAAGCAAGCTCCGAGCGAATTTAAAAAGAGAACGTTTGTCTTTCAAAATTGCCGGGCGCCAGGGGACGTGTCAACAGAAAAACCGTTAAAAAAGGCGGGAAAAACCAGTAAAAAGGAGGGGAAATAAGGAAAAAGTGTAGAACCGGGTATTATCCTTGTTAATTCCCTGGCTAATTTAATTCTCGCCTAATTCTATTTGCTGAGCAAAACGGGGAGTGATAATTGAGGGACAGTTTTTTGCGACGGAAAAGAAAAAAGGGGTTTTAACCGCGCGTTAAGTGTTTCCTTTTTAAGCCGTGGGAATTCCGGGGGATGGGAAAATAAAGGTTTTTCTCGAATATTGAGTTTTATGTGGAACTCTTTTTATGAATGTTGACATGATTTTGAGCTTATTTAAATTACTAACTTAAATACCTTGATCTCAAATAATTCAAAATTTGTTATACCTACTTAGCCATCTGTGATTAAACTATGCATAAAATAGATAAATAGGTTTCGATGAAAGTTGGCAAGGCATTGTGTTGTGACAATTTTTTTTGCAACGATATTTCACACGTGCGCGGCACATACAAACCCTGCTTCTATGGCTTAAAAACTGAAATATTAGCAACTAGAAACTTAGAAAAATCTAGTCAAAAATCTACACAATTAGGTACACATTTAACATTCAAAGATAAAAGAACCTTCATTTGACACATTGTTGTAGTATTGTTACACCATAAGTTTGGTAGACTATGGTACAGATCTTATTTTTTATTGTACCACCTTATATTTTACCTATAGTCTGACAATAAAGTTCTTGTATACTTGTAAACACTTCAAGCACTATAAATCTAAAAAAAATTAAAAACACAACTACCACACAACACTACAACACCCAAACTGACCGCCGGACATCCGAAAAATAATAGTAACTATTTAACCCTTTTTTAAAAATACCGGTTTTCGTATTACCGGGGTAAAGTGACCGGGGGTCAGTTCTTTGTGGCACCGGTCAACTCTTTGTCCTACCGGTCAATCTGGTTTTGCTGACCCTTCCTTATCCTTTAGTGGAGACAGCAGCTGCTACTTACCGGTTTTGTCACAAAACGGTATTGTGCAAGAATGAGCACTGGGCAGTGAACGCGTTAGGCAGATGTTCATTTTTTAAAAAGTGTTTGTTTATAACGAAAAGTTTTTGGCGTAGTAATGCATTTTGATCTATAAAAAAATCGGCCTATTCTGAGTTACATTCGAAAACGAAGGATTATTGGTTAATCCTAAGAGTCTCTGTTGGTGAATTTCTAAACAATACATTTACATTTCTTACAATTTTATTTTATTTTAAGACAAAAAATCATTTTAAGTCGGTGTATGTATTTATAAATACACCTTGACGAGACCTACATATGTAGTTGTAAAATGTTTGTTTTATTTATTCATTACTAGCTGTTGCCCGCGACTCCCTGCGAAGAATATGGGTATAAAAAATAGCCTACGACCTAATATAATTCTCAGACCTACCAAATATAGATAAAGAAATGAAAATCGGTCAAGCCGTTTCGGAGGAGTTTTTTATGACACACACACACATTTTGAGTGACACGAGATTTTTATAAATTAGAATTTTTAACTTAATTTTATAATATTTTTGTAGGTATTTATTTACGACATTTTTTTTATTTATGTATACCTTGAAAAACCGTGGTGGTCTAGTGCTTTGATCTATAGACTGTGAAGCGCAAGGGGTCGTGGGTTCAAGACCGGGCTCGTATATCTGAGTTTTTTAAACTTATGTGCGAAATTACATTTAGGTTTCAGTTCTTTTATCTTTTCATAGCGTGTCTACTCGCCTTTTTAATGTCTTGTCAGTCGTTGAAACGTTAACTGGACGAGATCAGTGTAAGGGGTAAGTTCGCCTTTGCGCATCTGTTTCTCAATGTGCCTTATTAGATTTATGTAGGAACAAAAAAGAGTTAAACATACATACAGCTAATTTGTGGAAAACTAAGGTGTCTACGTATTACAGCATAAAAGATGCAGCCCCATGACATGTTGTTTTGAGTACAAAATAAAAAAGCAAATGACAAAATCATTTTATAATCTAACTTTAAAAAAGAAAATGAAAATTGTCACTAGAGTACTTTACTGGCTGGATTTTATCACGGCTTCGGAAAATTACATTTGCTGAGCTGAAGCGTTGAAGAAAAGTTAGTTAATCTTGTCTAGCTAAGTTTAAGATTATAATAAGGAATAAGCAAAAACAAGTATTACTACAATTTATTGAATCAGGCGTTACTTTGCGGAGGTCCATATTAATGAACTAAAACAATTACTTTGCTCACCCGCGACCTTACAATAGTTACGTTTATGCAAGAAATGTGTGTTCATGCAGTTCCTCCACCTCCACACTGTACGAACACACACAAATCACATAAACACAACTATCACCACCACCAAGCTACACTGACGCGTTTCGAACTCAACCAGAGCTCATCTTCGGAGTTACCACAACCGTATGCTATGCTACCAAACATAACACAGAGTGTAGTGTAGTTTAACATTTGGTAGCATAGCATACGGTTGTGGTAACTCCGAAGATGAGCTCTGGTTGAGTTCGAAACGCGTCAGTGTAGCTTGGTTTTTGTGATAGTTGTGTTTATGTGATTTGTGTGCGTTCGTACAGTGTGGAGGTGGAGGAACTGCATGAACACACATTTCTTGCATAAACGTAACTATTGTAAGGTCGCGGGTGAGCAAAGTAATTGTTATAATTCAGTATTACTACACTCTGAAATTACAATTAACTTTAAAGATCCTACTATTATCATAAATGTTTTTTTAAAGATGTTTGAATGTTCAGATATTTGGATGTCTTTACTCAATCATGCAATACAGCACTATTTCACAAAACTTCTTTGATTTTTATAGTCTCGGTTATTTCATTTTTCGACTTAGTCCGCGCAGGGTTGTATACTTGGCAAGTGAGATATAGTAATTATGTTTAAGTAATTTTGTTATTATTATTTGCTTTTATAATCTACAAATAATTTATATTAGTGTGCAGTTTATTTATCTATCTAAACAGCGATCCGGGTGTCACCAACGGTGCTGGCTGAAAATCAGCGCTGGGGTGCTATAAACGCCTCAGCATTATGCTGAGCCAGTGTCCGATTTGCAACCGCAACGACACATTCTCTCTTTGGCTTTCGTGTTGTATTTTCTTTTGTAAAAATATTGATGATGTGTCTTGTATTGTTGTAAATAAATGTATTTTTTTTCTTTTTCTTTTTTCTATAACGGCTAAACGAATTTTGAATGGAACTTAGTATATAGATTACCTATATAAAGATTTGAAAGAACCCGCTAATCCGTTACAGTGGGATAATATTGAAACTTTAAGCATCCAAGAACGAGCTTGGCTTTCAAAATGGCGTCCTTTGATCAATTATAACTGTAGATCCACAGTCGCGCGCCCGAAAATGTCCGAGCCAAATGAGCGCCACTTTGATAAAAGTGGCCTTCTTTTTTTCTCAGTACGTTGCGTGAAATTGTCAAGTTTAGCTGTCAAGTGTCAACCGAAATTCGACTGTAATGAAGTAAAGACTAGGTTCAAATTTCTGTGTAGGTGATGATTTTAATTGTATTTTAATTGTGTTGTATCTTCAGTTATAATTGATCAAAGATGGCGTTTGTTAACTTCGTCTGCAATCACTAGATGCAGTTGTACAAGTGAACGTTGTACAATCAAGGTCATTATTAAATCTACGTTACTAAGGCGTCAAAATATCTAAACAACTCTATGCCACTAACCATAAGGTATAGATATTTATGCCTCCGACTATACTTTAGAAATGCTACCGTAAGCTTTTTCAAGTCAAACTCTAAGTTAGAAACTAGTCATCACATCACATAGTTGTTTATTTTGTGTAGCTTATTCTACATTCCGCTCTTTCCTTCACTTCTTTATGTAATGAAATATGTATTTTTTCTTTTATTTGCTCCATATATGTCCTTCTTAGTCTTCCCCTTTACCCCTTTCCCCCCTCCTTCCTCCTTTTCTTTCCTTCCTGTCCCTCCTTCCGTCCTTCTTTTCTTTTTCCTTTTTCTTGGCTTTCCCCTTTTTTTTTGGTTTTTGGTTTTATAAAAACTAGTACCTATGCAAAAAAAGTCCTGACTGCTTGACTTATCAAACTCCTCGGCTTATAAAACTGCAAATTTGTTTAGCGTCCTACTCATTTATGATATACTACTTAGACAAGGAAGTATTGTGAGTAGTTGTGAATGGGATGTGAATGTTCCGCTTCAGCATTTCGGTAGAACCGCGGCTTTAAGCTAATGTTTTAAATTTAAGGTTTAAAATGTTAAGGACTGTACTTACTTTTGTGTAATTTGTAGTTTAGTGTCGTCTCCTAATTCAGCAGTATGAGTAATAAAAACTTAAAAGTAATTCACTTTAAATACCGTAACCATACAGTTATACCGTTTAGGTAACCAGGTTACTTTATGGTTTATGACAGCGCGGCACGCCTCTGAATTTATAAAACAATCGATAAAAAGCGACATCTTTCGTTTGATGTGAGTTTTATCGAGTATTCGCGTGATTACCGGCTTTTGTACCGGCGGCAGGAGCAGGGTTGGATTTGCGAAGTAAGAAAAAGAAAAAAATAACTAAGTCAAACAAACTAAATGAGTAAGCAAGTAAGTAATTGTGGCCAAAAGCTTGTGTTATGGGTACTAGGCATTGGAAAAATATACTTATATAGATAAATACATACTTAAATACAAATTGAACACCCAAGACCCGAGAACAAACATTCGTATTTTTCTTACAAATATCTGCCCCGACACGGGAATTGAACCCGGTACCTCAAGCTTCATAGTCAGGTTCTCTAACCACTAGGCCATCTGAGGCTAAATTCAGGAACGGGCCTTCACGGGTTTGGTAGCGGTCATCATCATCATTTCAGCCGAAAGACGTCCACTGCTGAACATAGGCCTCCCCCAAGGCTCGCCAAACAGATCGGCCCTGCGCCATCCGCATCCAATGCGTTCCCGCTACCTTCACCAGGTCGTCGCTCCATCTTGTTGGAGGCCTACCTACACTGCGTCTTCCGGTCCGCGGACGCCACTCGAGAACCTTTCGGCCCCATCGGCCGTCAGTTCTACGGGCGATGTGCCCTGCCCACTGCCACTTAAGTCTAGCGATTCTTCGAGCTATGTCCGTGACTTTAGTTCTCGCGCGGATTTCATCATTTCTAATGCGATCCCGCAGAGAAACTCCAAGCATAGCCCTCTCCATCGCCCTCTGAGTGACCTTGAGCTTTCTTATAAGACCCATCGTTAGCGGCCACGTCTCAGTGCCATAAGTCATCACTGGCAACACACACTGGTCAAAGACTTTTGACTTGAGACACTGCGGTATATCGGATGACAAGATATTGCGGAGCTTCCCGAACGCTGCCCAGCCGAGTCTAATTGGTAGCGGTAATTTAATCGTTTGGGTCGGGTTGGTTTGGTCAAGAACGCCAAAAATCACTGGTTAGCGAGAGGTTTGGGCTGAGTTTGGGATGAGTCTTATTTATTTATTTATTTACAAAGTGAATTAACAGGAAATAAGGCTCATCCCAAGCTCAACCCAGTCCTATCCTCTCCCAAACGATTGAATTACCGCTCGCAAACCGTCTTGGGCCGTTCCTGGATTTAGCCCCTGGTCGTCTTACGTGAAATTAATCTAAATCCACCCCTGTCCGTCACAAAATACGCAAGGGCATGTAATGACAGGTCGGCAGTAGGCGGCTCTTATAAATTGTTTATAGAGCTTCTTTTATACAGGTATTGTCGGTTGGCTGTATAAAATGTATACCTACTAAGTGAATGTAAAGTGTATACAGGATGACTGGTGGGTCAAGGTTTCATATGCGACGGTTAAATGGCGAATTGATTCAAGCGCCATCCTGATTTATATTCAATTATATAAATAAACTAGCTGTTGCCCGCGACTCCGTCTGCAAAGAATAGGGGTATAAAAAATAGCCTACGACCTATTCTCAGACCTACCAAATATAGACAAAATATTTCATTAAAATCGGTCAAGCTGTTTCGGAGGAGTTCGATAACAAACACCGTGACACGAGATTTTTATATATTGGAAGACTAGCAGTAGCCCGCGACTCCGTCTGCGAAGAATAGGGGTATAAAAAATAGCCTACGACCTATTTCCAGACCTAGCAAATACAGAGAATAAAAATAAAAATAAATAAATAAATATCACGGGACAATTCACATCAATTCATTCAATTGACCTAGTCCCAAACTAAGCAAAGCTTGTAATATGGGTACTAGACAACGGATAAACATACTTATATAGATAAATACATATTAAACATCCAAGACTCGAGCACAAACATTCGTATTTTTCACACAAATATCTGCCCCGACCGGGAATCGAACCCGGGACCTCAAGCTTCGTAGTCAGGTTCTCTAACAACTAGGCTATCCGGCCGTCTAAAAAATTTCATATAAAAATCGGTGAAGCCGTTTCGGAGAAGTTCGATAACAACTTTCTTTAGGGGCCGGCAACAGATCAGTGACTCTCTTTCAGTTGTTGATATTTATGGGCGGTGGTGATCATTTCCCATCAGATGACCCGCTTACTCGTTTGCCTCCCTCTCATAATAAAAAAACTGTAGATTTTTATCTAATACCTTTAAACGAGCAATTCTTGTATATATGTATATATATATATATATATATGTATATATATATGTATATATATAATCAGGATCTCGGAAACGGCTCCAACGATTTCGATGAAATTTGGTATGTGGGGGTTTTCGGGGATGAAAAACTGATCTAGCTATGTTTCATTTTCAGAAAATCGCTTTTACTCGTGTTTTCCGGCTGTTTTTGTTTTCATTAGAATATAAAGCTAAATTTCGCCGACTTCGAGCAGATCATAATGGCACATTAGAAATCGGGTGGTCGCGGATCCAGCCGACCTCGGTTCGATACCACGTTTTTTTTCAAGATTTTTAGTTTTTTTTTTTAAGTTTATTTTTTATGAGAAAACGTCAAGTTTCTTCTTTTGTGAGAAAAAGTTACTTTTTTGTGAGAAAAAGTTATTTTTTTGCAAGAAAAAGTTACTTTTTTGTTAGAAAAAGTATTATAGGGAACGTGCAGTAACTATAGGCGGCAGCACTAATGCGACAGAAGAGACACTATGCGGACAGTAAAACAAACTTATCAAGGTAAAACATTCAAATTGATGGCACCCTTATGGCACCAGTTGGCAGCACCGTCTATGTGCACGTTCCCTATTGGGAGCACACAGAACAGGAAAAGCCGGTTGTCTGTAAAGTCGGTTTACGGACGATAGTTTAACGTGACTCACCGCTCCACCCCCTCCGGTGTTTTTGTCAAATATCTTGAAAACGGTGCATCCTACGGCAAAATCAATGAAATTTTCATCCCCCCTTTAATACGCCCGCGCTCCCTCTCCCGCATCCCCTCCCCCCCTCCCAAACCCCCCCCCCCCCACCCCCCACCCCTCCGGTGTATATAATCAGGATCTCGGAAACGGTTCCAACGATTTCGATGAAATTTGGTATTTGGGGGTTTTCGGGGATGAAAAATTGATCTAGCTTGGTCTTATCTCTGGGAAAACGCTTGGTACCGAGTTTCTGCCCGAGCAGAGCTCGGTCGCCAAGGTACTATAAGTATATTAGAGATAATTTTTAGTACTTTTTTGAAATTACGTTCGAGTTCACCACAGCTTCAATAGTGTGTATGTGAAATTCCCAATTCGCACTGGGCCCGCGTTGGAACTACAGCCCAATCCCTCTCATTCTGAGAGGAGGCCTTCGCCCTGCAGTGGGACGTATACAAACTGATGATTTTTTTATACCTTCTTACCGCAAACACAGTCATCCTGTACACCGATACTCGTTATGTAATTCAAAATTGCTTTGCGGATTTTAAACATTACCAACTTACCTAATGCTAGGTACTATAATGTAAAATGTAATGGACAGTACATGAAGCTCAGGTTTATTTTACGAACTAATAAAAATTTGGTGATTGTATCAAAGTACAGGTATAGTCGACCAAATAAGTGCTTTAACATTTTATATGACAGTGACAGTCAATGACTTGCAAGTTAAATAGTAGATTGATAAACAAGGGTCGTAATTGATCATATACACTCGAGTTAAACACTCTACTTTTCATCACAAATGCGAGGAAATAAAGAAAAACCGTTATGTTAAAAGTGTATAACTACGAATTTTGTAACAGAGCGGAAGAAAATTTATCGCGCCAAACCGTCTTTTGTTTTTATTTTTAATAGCCTCGCACTCTTTGGCTTTGGCACATTCAGCCAGCGCTGGCCAGCAGCATTATGCCAGCATGGAGGTTTGGAGGTAAGTATTACGCATTACAATCTCCTTGTTTACCAGTTCGTGAATACAAAGTAGCACCATTCGATTTTTAAATTTACTTACATCCCTAAAGATGTAAATCGAATTTACAACACGGATTTCAAGTTAAATGCAACCTACTTTCAGAGCTTAAGTGATGAAAATAGTCTTTGATGTTTTCAAAAGAGTCTACCAATGTGGTTTTTATGCTATTTTACAAGCTTTTATTTAGTTACACCTGTCCCGATGTTTGTCTGTTTCTCTGTCTGTCTGTAATCAAATCTTGCAAATTAAATTTGACCCACTTCGCGATTGAGATGAAGCTGAAATTTTGCTTGCATGTGTAAATCAGGTGACAATGCAATATTATTGTGAAATGGAGCTGATCTGATGATGGAGCTGGAAGATGGCCATAGGAACTCTGTAATAAAACGACACAACCCCGTCGAGTTTGGGCTTGTTTGATTCGTCTTGACGAGTACTTTGATCCGAGTAACCAGGGTCTGATGATGGAGCTGGAAGGTGGTCATAGGCACTACATAACAAAATGACACAACCCCATCGAGTAAGTAGATGTTACTAAAAAGAACTTAAAAACTAAAAATAATTTAATTCTGACAAAAAATAGACCATGCATTAAGTAATTTATTGAATCAGGCGTTACTTTGCGGAGGTCCATATTAATGAACTAAAACAATTACTTTGCTCACCCGCGACCTTACAATAGTTACGTTTATGCAAGAAATGTGTGTTCATGCAGTTCCTCCACCTCCACACTGTACGAACACACACAAATCACACAAACACAACTATCACCACCACCAAGCTACACTGACGCGTTTCGAACTCAACCAGAGCTCAGTGTAGCTTGGTGGTGGTGATAGTTGTGTTTATGTGATTTGTGTGTGTTCGTACAGTGTGGAGGTGGAGGAACTGCATGAACACACATTTCTTGCATAAACGTAACTATTGTAAGGTCGCGGGTGAGCAAAGTAATTGTTTTAGTTCATGCATTAAGTCTTTGCGTTTTTATCACAGTCCCAATTTTTTCAATAAAAGCGTGTTTACATCTTGAAGTCAAGAGAAATAATGGAAGGTGTGAAAATTATAGCTCTAATTCTTCACATGAATGTCGCGGGAAATAAGCAGTTCGTGAATAAATGTGACAAATTGTTAAATTCTCGCTACAAACAAACCAAAACTTGCAAATAAGAAGCAATTCCAGGCCAATTTGTAAGGCAAATTTTTGCAGCCGGATATCCGGCGCGCAACTATTCCGGACGCCCGGTGTAAATCTCACACGGTCCGGGCGTACCGCCGGATAAGGCGGTGGTGTAAGCGCTTGAAAATAAAGTATCTAATAGTTGAAAGTCAAACTTTACTTAAAATTGATATTGTGAACAATATAAACCATTTAATGACATATCCATATTCTAGCACTTGTTTATTGTATTAATGGTTTAGGATAGTGTTGTGGTAAGTATTGATTAAATGACACACGGATTTAGCAGTATTTGATGAGGGAAAATGGAAATTAAAGACATTTTAAATACAAGGTTTGTTCACATTGTTTGCAATTTCAATTGACTGACAGTTTAGTGGTAAACGTTTCTTCTTTTAAAAGTTAGACAATGACAATGATCTGATAATTGGATGGGGCTCAGAAGCATTTCAACGCCGTATCCCGTGCGTTTCGAAAATCTAAAGCTGCGTACGGACTGCGCGCACAGTACGCGTTCCCGGGTGCGTGTCATTAAAAATAATGTCATTGTACCACATCATCATCATTTTAGCAGAAAGGCGTCCACTGCTGAACATAGGCCTCCCCCAAGGCTCGCCAAATAGATCGGTTCTGCGCCATCCGCATCCAACGCGTTCCCGCAACCTAAGCCAACTCGACGCTCTATCTTGATGGAATCCTTGCGCGGATTTCATCATTCGTTGTACCTGCTAAAACCAATTGCAATTCTACGACTACTCCACCCGTGTCCGAAAATCCATGGTAGCCTAGCGGTTTGACCTATGGCCTCTGAAGCAGAGGGTCGTGCGTTCAAATCTCGGCTCGCACCACTGAGTTTTTCGGAATTTATGTGCGAAATTACATTTGAAATGTACCATGAGCTTTGCGGTGAAGGAAAACATCGTGAGGAAACCTATATACACCTGCGAGAAATTCAATGGTGTTTGTGAAGTTCCCAATCCACACTGGGCTCGCGTGGGAACTGCGGCCCGAACCCTCTCATTCTCATTCTCACTCTGGAATGATGATGTTGATGATGACTACTCCACCACAGGCGTGTAATTCGTCGTCGAATACATTCGAAACAATTCCACACCACTTACGTAACTTACGTATTTTTTCTTACCAGTGTAAATGGGGGCTTACTTCAGTGTAACCATAACCCCCTGTGATCGCGCGGAGTGCCGCGCATTTTCCCCGCTCGCGTGCGCGCCGCTTCCGCACGTGAACCAACACTTCGACTTTTGGTTAAGGCCGTTGTACCAACGCTGACGACTAACGAAGCTAGTATAGCTAGAAACTTAAGCCGTAACGTACAGTCCAGTGTAAAAATATGGGCGCATACAACGGTTCGGTACTGAAGGCCTTACTTGCATTTACCCTTGGCGAGCAGAGCACCTTAGTTGTATATTGTCCGGGTAGCAAAATATCTTAGTCTGTAAAACGCCCTCATAATATATTCATCAATAAATGTATAAGGTTTTTAAATTTGCACTTAAATGATTAATTATGACATAATTAAGTATATATGAATAAAATAAAATAAATAAATAAATATCACGGAACAATTCACACCAATTGACCTAGTCCCAAACTTAGCAAAGCTTGTACAGTCGAAAGCATAAATATATGTATACAGTCATCGCGTCAAAATATGTAAACATCAACCTTATGGTTAATGTTATAGAGTTGTATTGATATTTTTGTCACCTTGTTAACGTATATATATTTTTGCACGTTACCGTACTATGGGTACTAGGCAACGGATAAACTTACTTATATAGATAAATACATACTTAAATTCATATAAAATACATTCGTATTTTTCACACAAATATCTGCCCCGACCGGGAATCGAACCCAGGACCTCGAGCTTCGCAGTCAGGGTTCTCTAACAACTAGGCTATCCGGCCGTCTAACCGGTCGGTATTAGGTCGAATAATTGAATTGAATTGAAATGTATTTGAAAACTAATTAATTCGATTGTTATTATTTCTATTCTTATTTAATTTGAAACTTTTATTTTTTTATTTCGTGTTTATTTAATTCAGTATTTTAGATTTTTGACTTATTGTATTTTTAGTGTACTGCATGGGATTAAATATTTCTTAGGTTAAGTAAGTTGTAATGCCTACCTACTAGGTACTATACTGCTGGGCGTCTTGGCTTGTGTTGTAAGTCCACAGGATCATTATTGCATAAATAAATAAATAATAATTAAATAAATAAATAAATAAATAAATATTAGGGGATAATCTTACACAAATCGACCTAGTCCCAAACTAAGCAAAGCTTGTACTATGGGTACTAGACGACGAAAAACATACTTATATAGATAAATAAATACTTAAATACATAGAAAACATCCAGAACTCAGGAACACGTGCTCATCACACAAATAAATGCCCTTACCGGGATTTGAACCCAGGACCTCTTGCTTCGTAGGCAGGGTCACTACCAACTAGGCTAAAGCGGTCGTTAAATAGTAGACGAAATGACGTCAAATAAGCCATTGCGTCAAATACATGTAACACCACCATGGTTAGTGGCATAAAATTGTATGAATATTTTTGACGCTTTGGTATCGTTCGTATATTTATAACGTTGACTGTATCAACAAAAGTCGATTTTAAAGACAAAATTATTATTTTCCTGCAGAACTATGGGACCCTTGCTATTTGGTATTTAATCCTTTATCAATAACTGACCAACGTGCCCGAAAAGGTCTATTGTTATGCAAATGCAACCATCTGCTGCAAAGCCATTATAGCCAAGGGTCAGTTTACCGGATCTAGCTAGCCCAAACCGGTTCTAACCGGTTTTTCAGCCATTGACCATAGAGGACTGACGGGGGATTAAAAAATGCATTTTCACATCTCATGCTCGTAAAGTTGTACTTTATGTAGACAGAATGTTGCATTATTAGTACAACGGAATGGAAGTCATTACTATAAAAATCTACATTACGGGCTGACCACAAAACACCCCTTTGAAGTGAACAATGCCACTACTCGTTGACCGGCGCCGGCGCACGTAGCACTTTCTATTCATTTTGTGAAGAAAAAGGGGTTTTGGTGACGTTTTGTTAATGTTATAAAATAAAAAAAAATAAAAAAATTAGGGGACAATCTTACACAAATCGACCTAGTCCCAAACTAAGCAAAGCTTGTACTATGGGTACTAGACAACGATAAACATACTTATATAGATAAATAAATACTTAAATACATAGAAAACATCCATAACTCAGGAACAAATATTCGTGCTCATCACACAAATAAATGGCCTTACCGGGATTCGAACCCAGGACCTCTTGCTTCGTTAGACGACCAGATGGCCTAGTGGTTAGAGACCCTGACTATGAAGCTTGAGGTCCCGGGTTCGATTCCCGTGTCGGGGCAGATATTTGTATGAAAAATACGAATGTTTGTTCTCGGGTCTTGGGTGTTTAATATGTATTTAAGTATGTATCTATCTATATAAGTATGTTTATCCGTTGCCTAGTACCCATAACACAAGCTTTGCTAAGCTTACTTTGGGACTAGGTCAATTGGTGTGAATTGTCCCGTGATATTTATTTATTTTTTTTTTTTTTTATTCGTAGGCAGGGTCACTACCAACTAGGCTAAAGCGGTCGTTGTAATAAGTGAGTGTGTGGTATAAGCTTGTACAGTACACGTAGGTACTAAGTACGTGGTTGTGTACTCATTAAAGCTCCTAACGCACAGAAAGCTTAGGCGTGGGGTGCGGTGGCGATGACGGTTGTAATATTCTAACTTGTATGAACGAGTTCGCGGTGCGGTACCGCACAACCGTTCATACAAGTTAGAATATTACAACCATCACCGCCACTGCACCGCCACGCCTCCGAAGTGTTTCCTGCGACCTTTACCAGACCCATCTTATTGGGTATCTATTATAATACCGAAGTACGAAAGACCGACAACTCTGTAAAAAGTTAGTCAATCATCCCCTGTTTTCCTACCCTTAGGGTAGGAATATTATTTCCAAATTTAAATGGGACCACCCTCGGGGTATACGATTTCCAATAAAAAAAGAATCATCAAAATCGGACTACTCTGTAAAAAGTTATGCGTGATCATACATAAAAAAAATAATATATACTTACACGTCGACTTGAGATCCTCCTCCTTTTGTTTTCGTCGGTTGAAAATGCCTATGCCATTCATAGACCGATTTTATTTTTCTGAAACCGGAAACTTCTCAGAATTTATTAAAACGGCATGGTATAGAACCTATTAGGTTAGGTTGGCTCTATAGCAATCTTAAAATGTGTACGGTTTCAGAAAAAAAGCTTTCGGTCTTTTAACCTTTTCGATATTTTAATATGCAATAATATTTGTTATAAGGTTCGTGATATCCATGACGAAATGTCGGTTTTTATGACAAAAAATGTTTACGTGACCAATCTCTTTCCCTCTGACCATTGAACCCTAAACCAGCAAAAAGGACACGTCCATGTGGTCACAAAGGGACTTTTGACCACGCTTCTTTTTCACCGTCACGTACTATCCAACTACAGAACCACACTATAAAAGGACTTAAGCGTCTTACATTTTTAAAGCACTTACGACTTTTTCGCTTTCCTGAACAATGCGTAATTCTTTAAGTATGACGTTATTCAAATTTTAACTTTATTAATAAATCGGTAAGATTCAAATTCAAATTTATTTTGTTAGAATGGGTGGTAGTGCGCAAAGAAAAAGGTCGTAACTTCTATAGTTTTAGTTGCGCTTAGGTTCTTTTGTTATTTTTAACCATTATGGTAAAGGGTTGGTTATGCTTTATCTATTGATTATTGGTTATCGCGCCGTTAATTTTTACGAGTTTAGTAACATTTGTTTGTTTTTTGTATGTTTATAACGATGACATCCTGTTAACTTGTTAGGTTTTTGACGTAGAATTTTAAAGCGACTGTTTTGCTATCGGTTTAGAAGGAAATTTCTAAATTTTAACAATGTGTTGGAAATACAGTCAAAAATCCACTAATATTTTAAATGTAAAAGTTTGTTACTCCATTACGTAAAAACAAATTTAAAATTCGATGTTATTAAGAATTCGAAATATTAAAGTGATCGTTGCAGTATTAGCGTACCTATGTTAAGTAATGGTCGCCTATTGCTAAGTTAGATTCCATAAAGCAGTTACGACGGGAGTCACCTTTAGAGATTATCTTTATAATTACCGTTTTTCCGCCATTCCTCGAGGCGGCGGCATGCTTACGTACAGCACACTGAATTTTACACTCACTAATGTCAAATTTCACCGCGTTCCTGAAAACGCAAAAATACAACGTCGATACCTTTGATCAATTATAACTGTAGATCCACAACCGCGCCCGAAAATGTCCGAGCCAAATGAGCTCTACTTTTTATCAAAGTGGCCTTCTTTTTCTCAGTACTTTGCGTGAAATTGTCAAGTTTAGCTGTCAAGTGTCAACCGAAATTCGACTGTAATGAAGTAAAGACTAGGTTCAAATTTCTGTGTAGGTGATGATTTTAATTGTTATGCAAACAAATAAAAAAGTTCGGACATTCTTTGAAGGGGGTTTTGTTCGGCAATGTGTATCTTCAGTTATAATTGATCAAAGGTCGATACCTTAGTTCACACTCACACTAATTACAATGAACTGCGCATAAAAATTAGCACTGTATGTCCTAGTGTACAAAACTACTAGGTACTTAAAACTGCACTGAATTATAATTAATACGATTGTGCGCTAAGGTATCGATTTATGCTATTGAAGGTCAAAGTAAAGAAAAATTATTAGGCTGTTAAATCGTTAATGAACCAATGAACTACATCTTCGGCTTATATACCGCAATGACACATTCTATCTTTAGCTTTAGTGTTGCCTTATGTTTTGTAAAATATTGATGATGTGTCTTGTGATGTTGTAAATAAATGTATTTTCTTTCTTTCTTTCTTTCTTTCTTTTATATACACTAACTATGAGGTGCGAAGTAAAACGCTGGTCAGTAATTTGAGAAGAATTAGAAATTTTAAATTTTATTAATTACATGGCTATGTCGGTGACCCCGATTCTTCTACGGATCTCCTCGTTTCTGATTCGATCCCGTAGAGAAACTCCAAGCATAGCCCTCTCCATAGCTCGCTGAGCGACTCTGAGCCTATTCATCAGGCCCATAGTGAAGCACCACGTCTCGGATCCATATGTCATCACAGGCAACACACACTGATTAAAGATTTTGTTTTGAGGCACTGAGGTATTTTGGACGAAAAGATGTTGCGGAGCTTCCCGGACGCTGCCCATCCGAGTAACCAAACGTATAAACAAAACCAAACGGATTAGCTCGTTGAAATGGCAATGGGCAGGCCATATAGCACGTAGAACAGATGGCCGTTGGGGGCCAAAAGTTCTGGAATGGAGACCACGGACTGGCAAGCGCAGCGTGGGACGTCCACCAACGAGATGGACGGACGATTTGGTGAAGGCCGCAGGTTCAGGGTAGATGCAAATCGATTCCAATCGTAATGATTGGGCATCAATGAGGGAGGCCTATGTCCAGCAGTGGACGTCCTACGGCTGAAATGATGATGATGATGATGATTAATTACATGTTATGTGTATACTACGTATACATCTAATGAGCTCTCGATATCCCGCAGTATCTACAAACGTCAGAGTCAAGGGTAGACATACCTAATGACTCTAGAAGATTGCTAAACTCGACCTCATAACCACAAACTGTTGAGACTTATCTTTTGTAACCACCCTTGTATGTACAGTCAACCAAAAATATGGTCTACCACCCTACGGTTGAAGTTCATTTGCACGTCATGATACAACGAGGTCGATTTTCCCTTGCAATAGTATGATGACAGTGACTAATGACTTCACTCAGAAATATCAATCTTAGCGATTTTTAAATCTCACAGAAACTTTTGTCAAAACTGGTACTTAGACCACTTTCTTGGCCGATACAATAAATTCTATTTCTAATCAAAGTAACACTTTGGAAAATTAAAATCCTCGTCTACTCCGGTCATGAGTACTTCGGTCCATGCAAGACCGCAGGCATTCAGATGGGTGTAAAGTATGAAGGCGACCGACGGAAATGGCCGGCGGTACTTACGGCCATTTTACAACTTGTACATATTTTGTTGCCATGTCGAATGGATGTTGCCAGAAACATGTCGCCGGATGACAAGAAAAACTCACTAAAATTTCTGTCGCTGTTCTTCAAAAAGTCGTATCTAGTTAGTAATTTCATACTGAGATACAAGCTTTGTTTTAAGTATACTCCATTTAATTTAGAATTATAAACCACAACAACATTATATTGCGGCTCGTGAACTGTAATCTCTTTACAATTTGTACTAGAGTAACAATTGACGACACGCAAATAAAGTGACATTAAAACAATTTTATTTTGCGGCTCCCAGACTATTGTACTGTACTATTTGCTAGGTAAGAAATAGTTGACGAGCCGCAATATAATGATGTTGTGGTTTTCAATTCTAAATTAAATGAAGTATAGGTATTTTGACTTTTGCTTGTCACCCGATGTGTTAACATACTATAATACTATTATAGGAGTGTTTTTCTGGAGGCCAATTTCAGTTGCATAAAGTCTTACAGAGTTTTATTCTCTTTTTTAATGTTTTAGGCTTCTGTACCTCAAAAGGAAAAACGGAACCCTTATCACCCTGAATCCCATCTTTTCTAATAAATCTAAGACCTAGCTCTCATCATCATCATCATCCCAGCCTATATACGTCCCACTGCAGGGCACAGGCCTCCTCTCAGAATGAGAGGGCTTGGGCCGTAGTTCCCACGTGGGCCCAGTGCGGATTGGGAACTTCACACACACCATTAAAATTAGTATACAGGTTTAAGGTAAGTATGCAATTTCGCACATAATTTCCGAAAAACTCAGAGAGAGCTCGGGGTTGAACCCGCGACCCTCTGCTTGAGAGACCATAGGTCAAACCACTAGGTCACCACACCTAAGCGTACCTATTTAAAGTTATTTACCGGTAAACTTAGGAAATTTTTACTTTAGGAAATTTTGGGGCTACTTTGATAGATTTAAAATGGTTATAAAAACGCAAATATTCATAGCTCGATTGAGCAAATGACGTAAAAAGTTAGGTAATTTATCAAGTGTTTAAAAGTTAGGTAGTTATTTCACTGCCACAGATGGTCTAAAAAAATAAGGACTCGACGTAAAAACAGTTTTCCAAAGTAATATGCCCTGCATTTGAAAGTAACCCCAGTTTACATTGTTACTTTCGTAGCTGATTGTACCCTGTTTAGATCACATGTCAACACATTCTTCATAATACAGGGTGTCCGGGCAACAGGTGTCGCCTGCCTGGACACGTGTCACTGACAACAGAAAATGTGGCAGACGCGACACATCTCTCTAAAACGCAGTGTCTAGATGCCTTGAGTTCCCTTTGAGAGGGCTGAATGGAGTGTGATGTGAGTCCAATCGTATCGTAGTGTATGTATGTAAATACTTTATCTACATCTACACTAATATTATACTGTTTTAAACTTTCGTGATTTTCACTCATAATTACTAAACTAAACGGGACTTATCACGAAATAAATATTTATTTATTTACCTTGACGTTTCGGCCACAACTCGTGACCACGGTTGCTGCAATGTGGCCGAAACGTCGAGGTAAATAAATAAATATTTATTGCGTGATAAGTCCCGTTTAGTTTAGTAATTAGGTTCACTTATATTATAAAGAGGAAAGATTTGTATTTTAGTATGTAACGAATACACTTAAAAACTAGCCGCAGATTCTATATCCTGTGTAGGTAGTTGCATGAATATTTAATTTTAAGTAAACAATAATGAAACGATTAATTTCTGACTGTCGCTTCTAAACTAAGTCATATTCTTTGACAAAATATCAACTAGGTGTCGATCTGTTATTTATCGAAGGCAACTTATTGAAATTTAAACCGTTTCCTTTTTGGTCACCCATTCCATTTCCAACTTAATCCCACAGAAGTAAGGTCTAAAATGAATCTACCTACAATCTAAAACTATGAAGACAAATAATAAGGTGACAACACATGTCGTGACAGATTCAAGAAAACGAAAGTTCCTTCCTGTTTCAAACGAAATTGATCTCTATCGTCTTAAGAAAAAGACTCTAATTCTGTTTTTCTTATTGAAAAGATTAACCACACTTTCGATTTTTGTATTGATTTCCACCCCTTTTTGTTTGATTTAAGAACGGAAGCGATTTCTTTGGGAATGGTTTAGTTTTTTTGGTCGATATTTATTTAACAACCAATTTTGAATTAGTTATGGTGTTTTTGTAAAGTGACATGATAAATATGGCATTTTGTGGGAATGAATATGACGAAGCAAACTTGTTCCTTTTTTAGATAAAGGTCAAAGAACAGGTGGCCTATTAGTATTAGGGAATGTTATTGGAGTTAATAAAAAAATATCGTACTGTTTCATATAACCTGTGTAATACTTATATTGTTTTATGAATAATGTTTGTCAAATTATTATTGTTGTTATTGATTGAATATTTTTTCACATAAATAAAGAAATAAATGCATCACATTATACTAAAAATTAAAAACTACAGAAAACGATTGATCTTGAAATGGTTTTCGATTTACTATACATTACAAAAAAATAAACCCCAATTAAAGGTGTTGAATTATAAAATAGGTCCAAAAACTTGCGAGAATAATGTTTAGTAAGTACCTATATAAAAATTTCGTGTCACGGTGTTTGTTATTGAACTCCTCCGAAACTTCTCGTCCGATTTTTATGAAACTTTTTTCTCTGTACTCGGTAGGTCTGAGAATAGGTCGTGGGCTACTATTCTTCGCGGACGGAGTCGCGGGCAACAGCAAGTATAATTATATTTTCATTATTTTTTGTTGTACCGGCCACAGTAAAGAATCTATGAATATTTCAAGTCATAGTGAAAATAAACGGATCACTCACGTCTTAAAACGAGTTTAACTCGACATGTTTCGGGCTAATCCGTAGCCCGAAACATGTCGAGTTAAACTCGTTTTAAGACGTGACTGATCCATTTATTTTCACTATGAGTGAGTCTCACGTACCTCTACCATGAGTTACACTAGTTTACAGTGACTGTACTCGCTAGCGACGGCGTAAATGATTTGTATGGAGAATTGTGTAGAGCGCCTCTAGCGGTCACTTACGGAAGTAGAATTCTCCATACAAATCATTTACGCCGTCGCTAGCGAGTACGGTCACTGTAAACTAGTGTAACTCATGGTAGAGGTAACGGTAGTTTCATGTTTAAATATTTCAAGTGTCTAGTTAACGCCACGCTGACGCTTGCTTTCACATAACTATTTCTCTCCAACGGTATAAAAGGATGACAGAAAGAGACGGTGAAAGCGAAGGCAAGCGTCAGAAGCGTTAGACAATACGGCTCTGACTGATCTTTAAACCTTTTGGCATGTACAATCGACAAAAGCCACGGCTGCCCAGTTTCAAAACAAATTTGCTTGCAACCGTCGAAGTTGCCTAACCCCGCCCTTAATTTTGTTGATCAATGAGGAACAGAATATTTTTTTGTTAATTACTTGCACATGTTTAATCTAGTTGCTTGACCAATGAGGAACGGGTCTTACTTCATTGCACCCAAAATGCATTTAAGGTGTCAAGGCGACGTTTTTGACGATTGTACACGAACGCTTAAGCAACAGGGAACTGAGTCCACTCAACGGAACGTCGCTTCCTCAAACGACAGCTCTTACAAATGACAGCTCTGTCAAATGACAGTTGTTAGCGCACGTAGCACGCTGCGCGACCGCTAATCGCGGGCTTTGAAAAATTATAAAAAATTATTAGGTATTATGGGGAAAGTAAACGGAACAATGCGCTCAGGCGCAGACTTAAACAGTGTGATGACCAAGCCTTAAATTGTTCATCGCGTAAGATGAAAGAAAACTATGGACTCGATATTAAAACTAAAATTTAACTCATACTCATTCATTTAATTAATACCGAAAGTAAATAATAACTTAAATAAATAATTTGAATTGAATTCAGTTATACGTATATTAAATAAAAAAATAACTACATCAACGAACGTTAGAGTACTATATTCTAGACTTCCCACATCGTACTGCAAGAAAAGATAATAATATGTTTTATCAAAATTGGTTGGTCCGTTTCAAAGTTATCAGCTCTTTTGCTAGCTGCGGAAGGAATCTGATTTTAAAACTATGCGTAAACTAATTGCGTTAGAGGATTTTTTTTTTTTAATTTATAGTTATAATTCATTACATTAAGTAAAATTGACTTTCGATTAACATTTTCAACCTGTCAGCCTGAGAGAGGTATAAAAGTATTACGGGAGTAAGTAGTACGAAAATGAGTGAGTATGAGTATGAATATGAGTTAAATTTTAGTTTTAATACCGACTCCATAGCTTTCTTTCATCTTACCATGTGATGAAAAATCCGAGGTTTGGTGATGACGTCAACTGTTGTCTTCTATAATATTGAGACATAGGCATCTTATAGTAGAATTTATAAAAAAACCGCGGTAGCCTAGTGGTTCGACCTATGGCCTCTCAAGCAGAGGGTCGTGGGTTCGAACCTGGGCTCGCACATCTGAGTTTTTCTAAAATGTGCGAAATTACATTTGAGATTAACCATGAGCTTTACGGTGAAGGACACTAATGAGGAAATCAACACACACCTGCGAAGAAATTTAATGACGTGTGTGAAGTTCCCGTTTCGCACTGGGTCCGCGTGGGAACTACTGTCTAAGCCCTCCCATTCTGAGTTATTTCTCAAGGTTGGGTCGAAACATGTCTTGTATACTTCGACTATTAATACGTAAGTAATCCGAGTTTGCTATTTTAATGTTTTCATATGCGTATCACGATTAGTTTTAATTCGAAAATTATATATAATTGTTATTTTGTTTTACTAAATATTATAAATGCGAAATTTTGTATGGATATTTGTAATGTTATTCTTTCACGCTAAAACGGTATGACGGATTCTGGTGATTCTGATTTTTATCCCGGATAATTGCATAGTTCCCGCGGGATATTGATAAACGAATTGTTCACAGACGGAGTCGCGGGCAACACTTAGTTATTTAGTAAAAGTACGTATTGCAATTTAATTATGGTTTTGACTCTCATTCATCTAGACGCACCTAAAATCCACCAACATTATAAATATAAACGGAAAATTCATAATTACTTACTCAGCAGTTTCATTGTACATCCATCTTGGTATACAGGGTGTTCTAAACTCCCTACATAATACAGGCCGCTACAGAACGGGCCAAGTCGCCTCTCCGCTATGTAAGTGCAATTTAAAATGTAAATTAACACAGCAAAGAAGTAGGGAGAGCCACCAACACTTGGATATTTTGCACCAACACTGTCTTGAACACCCTGTAGTTTTTATTCATAGGACAATGACTTTACACTCAAATTGACGTAATGTGAATTAGACTTTATTACTTGGTCATACAGTTGCTTTTCGTGTGGTGATACTTTGGCGGTTACGAATACTCATGTAGTGTAGATGAAAGTTTAAACGGTCGTAAGTGTTTTGTTTTGGCGTTGGAGTTTGTGTTGTGTTTTATAAGAGGTAAGGTTGTTGTTTGAATGTGTGATGCGTGTTTTATATAGGCCGTTCTCGGTGTAATTTTTATATTTCTTACCAACACAAGAATTTTGTTTTGCGACGTTGGCTGCGCCGAGGAGAGATTAATTGTGCTGAGTGATTGCTTTTTAATTGTCTTTTTTAAGTATACTAATTAAAATTTTTTTCTTTTAGTGTATCTACACTATTCGAACTAGTTTGTAACTAAAAAATGAGATAGCATTTACCTGGGTATCGTCCTCTTAGATACTTACATTGAAAAAAAGTTGTTTCACTTAGCAATAACGTATAATGATAATGAAACTATGAAGTCAATACAATAACCAACAAAAAAAAATACAAAAATGTTGTCCGAAAAACCCTGAAGAAAAAATCATCCTTTATTTCAAAAAAAAACAAAGAAGGACTCGGGTAGAAAATCTCCCCCGTTGCCAGGCAACGCGAGACCACTTCTTTTTCCCCACCAGGGGGGTGGGCCGAGAAATGGAAAACTCGGGAAAATTGTAGCATTCTTGAGGCGACGCGCCTCTCACACCTTCTTGCGGCAGGGGTTAGCAACCTTCGGTCCAATTTTAACTTTTTAACCCCCGACACAAAAAGAGGGGTGTCATTAGATTAACCACAATGTGTGCGTGTCTGTGTGTCTGTCTGTGGCATCATAGCTCTGAAACGGGTGAACCGATTTGAATGCGGTTTTTTTTATTTGAAAGTTGATTTCTTAGCGATGGTTCTTAGACATGTTTGATCAAAACTAGTTCAGCCATTTCAAAGTTATCAGCCCTTTTTTAGCTGTGGAAGGTATCTTAGATGTATAATGGGCATTTACTTGACCAAATTGCGTTCGGGGTTCTTAAAATTATCAATTTATAGTTATTTCGTGTTTTAAAAATATGCTTTGTAGGTGCGCCTCCTGAGGCTTCGTAAAGATATAAATAAATAGAACTGTATCAAAAGGCACACGAACGTATAATGAAAGTATAAGAAAAAGATATCAAAAGTATTTACAATAAATGAGGCTCAGAGATTCGGAGTACGTAATGGGTAGGGACACTTAATGAGCTCTGCCTAGGACCGAGCCGCTGCAGGGAATGAGCCGCCGATTGAAGAACGACTGGTCTCCATTTTTTATCAGCCGCGCAGTTCCACGCGCCGGTGTGCAGTTGTTTCATCACTTTTGCCGACACGCGGAACCGACTGCGGCGAGGGGGGTAATGGTTATATCTGGCCGCTACACTACTCCCCCGCCGAGACCATTGCCTGCTATGGTCGACAGTGATCTGGAAATCTTACATATCGCCCACTTCGCGTCGTTCTGACGGTACTCGATTCAGGCTCTGGCATTGATGAGGCTTGCTGGCTGCTGGATGGGCCTTCTAAAGTGTCGCTTGTCATGAAAGCTGGCTTCAGGCGGTCGATAGTCACGGTGTTCGGCTTCCCATTTAAGATGATACGAAAGGTCTTGTCACGTCTCTCAAGAACCTTATACGGGCCTGAGTAAGGGGACTCCAGCGATCTCTTCGCGTGCCCTTGTCGAAGAAAGACATACTCGGCCGTGCTCAACTCTTTCGGGATGTAAAAGAGCCTCTTCGTGTGGTGGCTGGCTGGGACTGGGTTGAGTTTTCCAATGTGGTCACGAAGTCTGGCTGCAAAGTCCGTGTAGTCGACCGTAGTGCCCTTCGTAGGCGTGAAAAATTCTCCAGGTAGACGTAGAGGTTCTCCATAGACAAGCTCTGCTGCTGAAGCCTGTATGTCATCTTTCCAGGCGCTGCGGATACCCAGCAGCACCAGAGGCAAAGCTTCAGCCCAGTGCGTGTTGGTGTGGCACATGATTGAGGACTTGAGCTGGCGGTGGATTCTCTCAATAATCCCGTTACAGGCTGGATGGTAGGATGTGGTTGGCCGGTGCTCTGCCCCGAGGATGGATGACAGAGTGTGGAACAGCTCGGACTCGAACTGCCTGCCCCTGTCAGTGGTGATTTTGACAGGACAGCCGAAGCGGGCGACCCAGCCCGCGATGAAAGCTCGCGCGCAGGTCTCCGCTGTGATGTCGGCCAAGGGGTAGGCCTCAGGCCAACGGGTGAAGCGATCAATGACCGTCAAGCAGTATCTGTAACCACAAGAAAATGGTAATGGCCCTACTATGTCCATGTGGACATGTGAAAAACGAAGTGATGGTGTATGGAATGATGATATGGGTGATGAAGTATGACGTGAAATTTTGTTTCTCTGGCAATCTGTGCATTCTCTCGCCCAACGGCGGCAATCTCTGCGTATGTCGGGCCAGACAAATCGTTGAGTTACAAGTCTGACAGTTGCTTTGGCACCTGGATGGCTCAAGCCGTGCAATGAGTTGAATGCTGCACGTCGAAAGGTTTTGGTGAGGTATGGTCTTGAGCTTCCAGTAGAGATGTCGCAATAAATTTCGAAATTATTTTCAAACGATTTGATTTTCTTGAGGTTCAATGAAGATGATGATGAGCCAACCTGGAGAAGCGCTTGCAGTTCAGGATCTTCATCTTGAGCGCGTGCAAGGCTTTCATAGTTGATTGACCCATTTATTTCTTCTACTCTTGAGAGCGCGTCTGCAACAACATTTTCTTTTCCCGCTACGTACCGTATGTCCGTACTAAACTGTGAGATGAAGTCTAAGTAGCGGAACTGTCTCGGTGAGCATTTGTCTCTAGCGGTGGTGAACGCAAACGTCAGAGGTTTATGATCCGTATAAATAATGAAGGGCCTGGCTTCTACCATGTGACGGAAATGTCTGATGGCGTCATATATAGCCAGTAGCTCCCTGTCGTACGGGCTGTACTTCTTTTGAGCAGGATTCAGTGGTCTTGAATAGAAAGCTAGTGGTTCCCAGGCTTCCGAAGCTGCGCGCTGTTGTAGTACCGCACCAATTGACACGTCAGAGGCGTCAGTGTGGATTGCGAGCTCTACGTCTGTCCGTGGATGAGCGAGAAGGGTGGCTTGAGAGAGAGCTTCCTTACATGACTCGAAAGCGTGCATCATGTCTTCTGTCATCTCGATCTCTTGCGTTGGCTTCTTCTTCGGACCAGACAGTACGACGTTCAAGGGCGCTTGCAAAGCTGATGCACCTGGTACGAACCGTCTGTAGAAGTTGAACATGCCCAGGAATCGTCTGAGTTCCTTCACATTCTTGGGTACAGGATAATTCTGGATGGCTTGTACCTTGGACTGTAGTGGGCGAATCCCCTCCGCAGACACTTCATGGCCAAGAAAGGTGATTTTCGTTACACCAAACTCACATTTTCCAGTGTTGATGAGGATTCCATATTCTGACAGTCGTCGAAATAGTTGATGTAGATGCTGCTGATGCTCTTCTTCGTTTCGAGAGAAGATTAAAATATCGTCCAGATATCCGTAGCAGAAGTCTAAGCCTCGCAGCGCTTCGTCCATGAAACGTTGGAACGTTTGAGCTGCATTCCGGAGACCAAACGTCATGTATGGGAACTGAAACAGGCCAAACGGTGTAATAATTGCGGTCTTCTTGATGTCATCTGGATAAACGGGGATCTGGTTGTAGGCTTTGACCAGATCAACCTTCGAGAATATTGTACTCCCAGCGAGCTGCTGCGTAAAATCTTGAATATGTCGGATCGGGTACTTGTCTGGAATCGTACGCGCGTTAAGAGCACGGTAATCGCCACATGGACGCCAGCCGTCATCTTTCTTGGGAACTAGATGAAGCGGAGAAGACCATGGGCTCTCAGACTGACAAGCTGTACCGTTCTGCAGCATAGCCTCGAACTCATTTTGTGCAATCTTCAAGCGATCCGGAGGAAGGCGTCGGGGCTTACTCGATATCGGTGGGCCAGGAACTGTGCGTATATGATGCACTGTATTATGCTTGGGTACCTTTGGCGTACCTGAAGGTCTGGTAATGTCGGGATACTGGCGCAGGATCTCATGGTACATGGAATCCCCTGACATCACCTTTACTGACGAGATGTCATCAGATGTACTTTGGGTTGGTACGGCAGCGGAAAGAGTAGTGTGGCCATCTATAATGCGTTGTTTTCTGCAATCAATCAAAATATTAAAGAAGGACAGGAAATCAACACCAATAATGGGTTTAGCAACGTCCGCCACAACGAATCTCCATTTAAATTCTCGCCGCAAACCCAAGTCAAGTGTCAGCTGCACCGAACCGTAGGTAGATATAACTGAGCCGTTCGCCGCTGTCAACTCGTAGCTGCTCTTAGGTCGGTTGCCACTCAGTGCCGTGCGCGGGTATACGCACAAATCCGACCCGGTGTCCACTAGGAAGAGAACTTTCGAGGAACGGTCCATTACAAAGAGGCGGCCCGGTTTGGTATGGCAGTCGTTAGCCGCTACTTCCGGCTGCCGTCGAAGTTTTCCGACCCAGGGTAGCTGCAAGGCCTGGTACAGCGAGTAGAGTTGTCTCCAAACCTGTAGTGGTACCAGCAGATGGACGGGTCTCTTGGCTTCGACGCAGAACGTGAACGCGCTCGTCGTCCAACTGGAGTTTTGTTCCTGTTGCGAGAATTGAAGCGCGAGCGAGATCTTGAGTGCGGTTGATCATTGAATTGCGCTTTGAGTGCAGCAATTTCGGATGTCAGCTCTGCCATTTGTTTTGCCATGACATCTAAATTTGTAAAACTTCTGTCACTTTTCACGGAACAAATTTGCGGTTCTTGAAGTACGAGACCGTGCACCTTGTCTGCCAAATCAGCGAGTTCATCCAACGTGGAATTCGGTTGCGATGCTACTACGATCTGTAGATTTTTGGGTAGCCGGCTTGTCCATACGGTGCGCAAAAAATCGTCCGTTACCGAATTTCCGGCCAAAGTGCGTAGCTGGCGTAAAAATTGAGATGGTTTTCTGTCGCCCATTTGCTCGTCTTTTAGTAATTGCAGCGATTTCTTTTCTTGCGACAGTGACAGTCTTGAAATAAGCTCGGTTTTCAACTTGACATATCGGCCTTCAGCGGGCGGAGAATTTATGATGTCTTTCACTTCTATCGCGTACTGAGGTTCTAATTGCGCTATAACGTAATTGAATTTTGTAGAATCTTGCGTTATTCCTGACAGCGAAAATTGTGCTTCCATCTGCGAAAACCATAGCGCAGGCTCTTGCGGCCAAAACGGCGGCGCTCGTACACCGACTTTGAAAACGGCGCCATCGCTGTCACTCGAGCTATTACCCATTGACATTTCAAAATAGGTTTAATATTCTTACTTGAATTTTGCGTTTCTTGTCCAATGCGGGGTCACCAGTGTAGGCGCGCCTCCTGAGGCTTCGTAAAGATATAAATAAATAGAACTGTATCAAAAGGCACACGAACGTATAATGAAAGTATAAGAAAAAGATATCAAAAGTATTTACAATAAATGAGGCTCAGAGATTCGGAGTACGTAATGGGTAGGGACACTTAATGAGCTCTGCCTAGGACCGAGCCGCTGCAGGGAATGAGCCGCCGATTGAAGAACGACTGGTCTCCATTTTTTATCAGCCGCGCAGTTCCACGCGCCGGTGTGCAGTTGTTTCATCACTTTTGCCGACACGCGGAACCGACTGCGGCGAGGGGGGTAATGGTTATATCTGGCCGCTACAGCTTAACTACTTACAATCTAATACACAATGCATATCAGTTATATGGTTATTATATAGATATTACATTGTTTTCCTTTAATAATTAAAACAAAAATACACATTCTTGCAACTGGCAACTCTAAAACTAAAGACGGCGATAAAATTCTGGCGCCATTTCAAAAATTTTAGATACACGCTAGATGGAAATATACGAGGAAAGTGAGGAAGAGGGAGACCAAAGTTTGGTTACCACAAAAGTAATAAATAAGAGTGTAACCATCGTGTCATTTAGTCTCGTAATTCGTTCCGTACTTCATAAAATAAAAAACCACCGTAAGAATAACTGCCGAAAGTGGAGTACCTGTACATTTTTCAATGAAATGGGAACTTCAAATTTGAAGAAATAAAATCACAAAACTGGGTACTCTCGGCTAGTTTGTAATACTACGTCAGTTAAAAAGTCAAGACTTACGAAGATAAACACAACAGATGAAGCCGGCAGCGATGACTATAAAACTAATAAGTTTATTAAAATACATAAAATTTAGTTAGTCAAGACTGTACAAGTAATTCATAAATTAGAAAAGTCACCAACCTAAAGTTTGTAAATTATAAAATTAAAATTAAGAAAAGGTGCGTTACCGCTGTCCCGGCGCTCGTAAAAAGGAGCGCCGTGTCGGACCCCCCGCCCCCCGGCCGCGCCCGCCCGCTCCGGACACTTTCAGGGGGACGGACTCGGCGGCTACATTATTAAAAGTTTTTTTTTAAACACGTTACATTTTTTTAATCTAATCTAATACCTTTAAACGAGCAATTCTTGTATATATGTATATATATATATAATCAGGATCTCGGAAACGGCTCCAACGATTTCGATGAAATTTGGTATGTGGGGGTTTTCGGGGATGAAAAACTGATCTAGCTATGTTTCATTTTCAGAAAATCGCTTTTACTCGTGTTTTCCGGCTATTTTTGTTTTCATTAGAATATAAAGCTAAATTTCGTCGACTTCGAGCAGATCATAATGGCACATTAGAAATCGGGTGGTCGCGGATCCAGCCGACCTCGGTTCGATACCACGTTTTTTTTCAAGATTTTTAGTTTTTTTTTTAAGTTTATTTTTTATGAGAAAACGTCAAGTTTCTTCTTTTGGGAGAAAAAGTTACTTTTTTGTGAGAAAAAGTTACTTTTTTGTTAGAAAAAGTATTATAGGGAACGTGCAGTAACTATAGGCGGCAGCACTAATGCGACAGAAGAGACACTATGCGGACAGTAAAACAAACTTATCTTATTAAACATTCAAATTGATGGCACCCTTATGGCACCAGTTGGCAGCACCGTCTATGTGCACGTTCCCTATTGGGAGCACAGAACAGGAAAAGCCGGTTGTCTGTAAAGTCGGTTTACGGACGATAGTTTAACGTAACTCACCCCCCCCCCCGCCCTCCGGTGTTTTTGTCAAATATCTTGAAAACGGTGCATCCTACGGCAAAATCAATGAAATTTTCATCCCCCCTTTAATGCCCCCGCGCTCCCTCCCCCGCATCCCCTCCCCCCTCTCACCCCCCCCACCCCCCACCCCTCCGGTGTATATAATCAGGATCTCGGAAACGGTTCCAACGATTTCGATGAAATTTGGTATTTGGGGGTTTTCGGGGATGAAAAATTGATCTAGCTTGGTCTTATCTCTGAGAAAACGCTTGGTACCGAGTTTCTGCCCGAGCAGAGCTCGGTCGCCCAGGTACTTATGTTTAGTCGACCAAGTAAGTGTTTTACAATTTTATCACTACATATACTCCATTTAGTTTAGAATTATAAACCACAACAACATTATATTGCGGCTCGTGAACTGTAATCTCTTTACAATTTGTACTAGAGTAACAATTGACGACACGCAAATAAAGTGACATTAAAATAATTTTATTTTGCGGCTCCCAGACTATTGTACTGTACTATTTGCTAGGTAAGAAATAGTTGACGAGCCGCAATATAATGATATTGTGGTTTTCAATTCTAAATTAAATGAAGTATAGTATAAAACATAGTCGCTTTCCGCTGTCTGTCCCTATGTATGCTTAGATCTTTAAAACTACGCAACCGATTTTGAGGCGTTTTTTTTTAATAGATAGAGTGATTTAAGAGGAAGGTTTATATGTATAATACATGCATAATTGCACCCATGCAAAGCCAGGACGGGTTGCTAGTTATGATTATATGTACCTAGATATTTTTCTGGCACAAACGTCATGTGGTTTAGTGTTTGACTGTTAACGATAAGTACCACTTCAACGTCATAGAAGAATACATACTCGTAATATGTAGTAGCTATCCAATGGGAAATGATCACCACTTCCCATTAATATCAACAACTCAAAGAGAGTTACCGATCTGTTACCGGCCTTTAAAGGAAGTAATAAACCTTTGTTTTTCTGAAATTATCAATAAACTACCAAGTTAAATATGTACCTCCTTATCAATAGGTCAGCCTTATTAACTGAGAAGTCACATTTGAAATTATTCTACAGATTTCAACGTATATTTCGCTGTTACTTAATAAAACTAGCACACATAGAGGTTAGTTACGACCGATTTTACGAGAGGTATAAAATCGTCTTCGAACTGATACAGTTTATCGATCCGGCGACGTTGCCTGTCTATTGTTTATCTTTTTACATCAGTTATATTGTCTTTATTTATGAAAAAAAAGGAATCGAGCAAACCATTCGCTTGGTGGGAAGTAAACATCAAAAATCCAGCTACGTTTTTCTTTCACTATTTTTTTGGCGACCTATCGCGGCTACCTAGCCTGGTGGTTAGAGAACCTGACTACAAAGCTCGAGGTCCCGGGTTTGATCCCCGTTTCGACAGGATATTTGTATGAAAGTTATTACTTATTTAAAAAAAACTTGCTAGAAAAACAGCGCCAGCTTGCACCGTAATTTTGGTCTCATTTTCTTATCTAGTATAAGTGCAAAGCCGGAGCAGGCTATTAAAAACAAGCAAATAAATAAATAATAAAATATAATTACTTAGGTATAATTATTAATTTTGTGTCGTTGTCCGAGTGCGCGCCTGCGCCGTCGCCGCGGGCCGCGTTTTACATATTTCTTCGCTCGCCCCCGTTGTGTATTGAATCAACCGTGCTCATTGCTATGTACTGTCTTTGTTCTGTCTTGGGTTTTTAATTATGCGACAAAAATCTTAAGTGTACTTACGATTTTTGTTAAAATTCAAATTACAATTCCATTTTTTCAACAATCTGTATAAGATGATACAGTTTTTTTCTCTCTCTGATTGTGGTTCATTACTGAAGGTTCGCATTAGAAAAGATGAAATCCGCGCAAGAACTAAAGTCACGGACATAGCTTGAAGAATCGCTAGACTTAACACACAACGCTCGTAGAACTGACGGCCGATGGGGCCGAAATGTTCTTGAGCGGCGTCCGCGGACTGGAAGACGCAGTGTTGGTTGGCCTCCAACAAGATGGAGCGACGACCTGGTGAAGGTGGCGGGAACGCATTGGATGTCGATGGCGCAGGGCTGATCTGTTTGGCGAGCCTTGGGGGAGGCCTATGTTCAGCAGTGGACGTCTTTCGACTGAAATGATGATGATGATGATTGAAAGTTGTCAGTCAGCTTAAATCTCGTCCTGTCCATAGCCAATTTGAATAGCTGTTCTACCGTCTTGATGCCGGTCTGTAGGGATACAGTTTTTATTAGTTTTCAATTATGCGACAAAAATCTTAAGTGTACCTACTTACGACATTTTTCTATAAAGTACTGTACAGTACAGATTTTACTAGTACAGGGAGCAGACAAATTACTCACAAGGATATATATATTAAAAAAATATATATATTAGGGGACAATCTCACACAAATCGACCTAGTCCCAAACTAAGCAAAGCTTGTACTATGGGTACTAGACGACGATAATATACTTATACTTATATAGATAAATATACTTATATAGATAAATAAATACTTAAATACATAGAAAACATCCATAACTCAGGAACAAATATTCGTGCTCATCACACAAATAAATGCCCTTACCGGGATTTGAACCCAGGACCTCTTGCTTCGTAGGCAGGGTCACTACCAACTAGGCTAAAGCGGTCGTATAGCAAGTTAGTTTTAGTGCTGAATATTTTCGAACAGGCAAGGTCAGACATCATCATTATCATCATCATCAGCCTGTGCTCGTCCATTAAGCGAAACTCATTTATTTCGGTGAACCCAAAACTGTCATTACAAACCATTGTAAAATTTGTAATACCATTATGTATACCTTTTTGACTTAACAGTAAGTCCGAAGTGGTAAGTAGAAATACGATGTTTTCTAATTATTTCGAAATACATCAGCAATTTGGTTAGCTTAACTAACTGGAGACTCCTGTAAAGGTTTTTTGATTCAAAATGGACGTCACTTTGACGCGGTACACTCCAAATATCGACCTATTTATGTATGTAATTGTTTTAAGGGTCCTCAATCAAACTAACGCAGATATCTGCGGGGATGTTTGGGTTTGGGATTAATTTTCAAACGTCTTATAGATAATGTAGGATAAACCGGACAAATACACGTTATATATAACATGTAGAGGGGTAAACGAGACACATAAACACGCATAATGTCTTGCCATCCATCTTACCCGGAACAATACCCCCCTTACAGCAAACCGTCATAATTTCTTAAAGCTTTTTGCTTCATTTAAGCTCAGCTAAACAAAACATACTCATTCAATCCCAACCGGCATAACCTGAGCTCTCGCCGTCTTAACCCTAAGCCTGAAAGGAATGAGCACGGAGGCCGGGTTTGAGTGGACAGTTATATGCTGACACATTCTCTGGAAGAACGTTACTGGGTTTATCTTGTTTTTTTAAGAAATTGATAATTTTACGACTTGAGGGTATTGTTTTTATCAGGGATGTTATGGATATGATATTTCGGATCTGGATACGGATAATGGATATAGAAATAAATGAACTAAAACAATTACTTTGCTCACCCGCGACCTTACAATAGTTACGTTTATGCAAGAATTGTGTGTTCATGCAGTTCCTCCACCTCCACACTGTACGAACACACACAAATCACACAAACACAACCATCACCACCACCAAGCTACACTGACGCGTTTCGAACTCAACCAGAGCTCATCTTCAGAGTTCGAAACGCGTCAGTGTAGCTTGGTGGTGGTGATGGTTGTGTTTGTGTGATTTGTGTGTGTTCGTACAGTGTGGAGGTGGAGGAACTGCATGAACACACATTTCTTGCATAAACGTAACTATTGTAAGGTCGCGGGTGAGCAAAGTAATTGTTTTAGTTCATTAATATGGACCTCAAAGTAACGCCTGATTCAATAAATTATAGGAATAAAATTATATCGGTTTCGGATACGGTTACGGATATGTAATTATTTCGGATTATCCGTTAGTTTCGGATAGTTTCGGTTACGGATATTAGATTGAAGTAAAATATAATAACAAATAGTATGTAATAATTTGGTTTTATTTATAGGTTTTACCTGGTCTAGGTTATCATTTGGTTTTATTTAGACTCCGCCCTTATACGAAACTATCCGAAACTTGTGAAACGGATACAACAGTTACGGTTAAGGATATATTTTTATTTCGGATATCCGATAGTTTCGGTTACGGTTACGGAGCTCCATAACATCCCTGGTTTTTATGAAATAAATTCATCATCATCATCATTTCAGTCGCAGGACGTCCACTGCTGGACGTAGAACCCTCATTGATACCTAAGCAATACGGTTGGAAGCAGCTTGCATCCACCTTGAACCTGCGGCCTTCACCAAATCGTCCGTCCATCTCGTTGGTGGACGTCCCACGCTGCGCTTGCTAGTCCGTGGTCTCCATTTAAGAACTTTTGGCCCCAACGGCCATCTGTTCAGCGTGCTTATGGCATGCCTTTAAATAAAAATAAAGTATATAAAATAAATTTAACATTATGCTTGGCGGTAAGTACTTGAACATAGCGTTTTCATTAGAGCTCTGTCTAATACATGTGCCTTTCAAGTCAATCAGACTATTAGAGAAAATAAGGTCACATTTTATCTATATGAAAATGAGTAGCACTCGTATTTTGAATTAAAAAAAAAACAAAATTTACTCAGTTTAAAAAGCATAAATGATACACTTGGTTAGTAATGCCCAGTTACATAGTATTTTTATGATTTTGGTATTTAATATTTATAGTCATGAATTCGATAAAACATAAACATCTCACGCACACATATAAGGCAATCCGTTTCCGCAAGTTAAACCCGTATTCACAGTCAAAGCTAGTGCTTTGATAGGGAATTATATATTTTATAATAGTCGTATTAAAATTGATGTTAGTTTAAATTACAGCAGATGCCAACCTATTTGTAATTTAAATGGATACAATTTTACTCTTATTATTAAACATACAGATTATTTTGTTAAAAATTGCATAGCCTTTTATACTAGTACTAGCTTTTTACAAAAAAGTGCTGAGGCACCGACTTCAAACAGTCGAGTAGAAAGTTGTTTTGTGTTTTTTTAGAGATGCCACGAATATTTGGTTACTATTCTGTATTCGGCCTATTTCGCCACTTTGTGTCATATTCGGCATCTGGCGAATAGTTCACAATATTTGGACGAATACCGAATACCATATCATGAATAAAGGCACGCGTATAACTCAAAAAATAATAATTTCTAGCAACAAAACAATACAATTTTAAAGTAAAATTATCGGTAAATTGTGAAGAATAAAAATTCATAATTCATAATTCATTTATTGCATAATCATAATAATAATCATGTCGTACATAAGATCTTAAATAATAAATAGTATCCAGACATGAACCCTGATGGGCACAGCAATTTATAATACATCTTTATATCACTATATTTATACTAAGTTCTTACACTACCTAAGTACATTATAAATGTTTCATTATTTTTCATGCAAAAGATAACAATTTTTTAAGCGAAATACAATTAATATTTAATCAGGTCAATGATTCAGTTTAAGTACATGTCATATCATTCATAAATTTCTCTATTGAGTAGTAACATTTATTGATTAAAAATTCTTGTCTCTTGTTTTGGCTTTTATTGAATCGGGTATTTTATTTGCTATTAATATACATCTACAATAAGGACCATTTTTGTACATTGCTAATTTTGCTACCGGTAATTTCAATTTATTTTCATTTTGCCTTCTTTGTGATGTAACTACCTTCTTTGTAAACAAATGTGATTTTTTCCTAACAAAGATAGCCGCTTCTAAGATGTGCAGGGAAGGTAATGTTAGAATCTGTAGTTGAGTGAAGTGTGGACGGCAACTATGTGGCACCCGTGTGTTAGTTAAGATACGGATGCACTTCTTCTGCATCACAAACAGTTGGTGAGCATCAGTACTGGCCCCCCAAAGTATCACGCCATACTGGAGCCTTTTTTTTACCTTTTGAACGCCAGTGTCTGCGACAATACGGTAAAATTAACCTACCCGCATCCACATAAGAACCAATTTTGTTTGTAACAAAAACGATGCGTAGCGTTTAAAAGGTAAAGCAACCGACTGCCCTTTTCCTAATAGATTATACAAATAGCCTACGCAATATACACGCAAGATGGTATTGACCGGGCGAAGATAGATTTTTTTTATGAATTCTGTCAATTTTGGATAGGTTATCGGTACACATCGGTAACTCGTGGCATTTAGGTAGCATTTGACGTTTCTGACCGACTAGTGAAGTGACTATGTTTCTCTATACGACTCGAGCAAAGAAACCAATTACAAGAAATCTTTTCAACCATTTAATATTTGACTTTCGTGATAGACAATAAATATTTGTTCAAAAGTTTTAGAAGTTATCCTACGTCTCCTATTTGAGTGTGTTGGTTAAAAAAATGTTTTTGTTAAAAAAATCATTTTTATTGCATTTTTTTTTGTTAACTGTACTTGCATTGTCATCCAACCTACATAAGTATACCAATTTCAAGCCAATCAACCACTGGAAGTGGGTCAAAATCGACTTCTAAAATTTGACCCGTACATACCTACATACATACATACATTGCAAGTTAAATAAAAGCTTGTAAAAAGCATTCTTGCGTAAGTTTGTTGGTGTTCTCTTTGATTTCAACTTCTTTATTTTGTAATAAGCTATTAAAAATTACTATTGTAAGATATCCTGGATTTTTTTGATAATGCTATTTTTAGCTTTTGATAAACAAGTTTACCTTTTGGATATTGTCTCGGTAATAAATGTGACCTTTCAATTTTAAAGAATTATTTTATCTTATCTGAAAAGACACTTGAAAAGCATGTCTCATCAGTAGTGCTACCTAATTGCCACGAGTTACCGATGTCGAGTTATCGGTTGTACATACGTTTGCTGACCAGCACCATACTACCATACAACGATCCCTGCCTCCACACCGCAGGCACTATAATAAAAAAGACCGTCATTCATTTGACACCGCGAAGGATATTCGGAAACCGAATATTCGTCGCTTCGGTCAAGAGCTTGGCCAAAAATTCGGTATCTGGTAGTCGGCAAAGTCACTATTCGTGGCATCTATCTCTAGTTTTTTTTTGGAGTCGGTTCAATTTTTATTACTAAAAGCTGTTATTTAACTTCACCTGTACCATTGTCGGTGTGTCATCAAATCTTGCAAATTAAATTTGACCCATTTCTCGACTTCCGATTGAGCTGAAATTTTGCATGCATGTGGAAATCGGATGACAATGCAATATTATTATGAAATAGAGCTGATCTGATGATGGAGCTGGAAGGTGACATAACCCATCGAATTTGGTCCCGCTTGATTTGTCTTGACGAGCACTTTGGTCCAAGATGGTAACCAGGTGCAAAAAGTACAGTCAGCAAAAAAACTTGAATTAAAAACGGATTTTTTAAAACTTTTTTTATAGTGTCGCTTCCACTGTGCGCCAAACTCAACCGAAACTTGTGCCAACATGACGCGCAGAATTAATGTTTTTTGCGAACTATCTCGCCTTAATGGAACAAATAAGCGGTATTTTTGGGGAGATAGGAGATTTGGCCGGAATTCCGACAACCTTAAATCTTGCGGAATGTGAGGTTTGTATGAGTTTTTAGAATGTAATGTTTTAATGAAGAAAAAGTTTACTTGAAAAAATCTGGTTGCTCAGATTGGTTTAATGAGTTGAAATTAAAACATAGAATGATTGAAAAGAAGCATAATAAGGTAAACGCCCCTGTGCTCGACACTGACCCAATACATGGCACCTTCAATGTTATGTCATAGTAAGAGAGGTGACAGATGGGTGGCATCTAGTAGGCGTTGAGGTGTCGAGCAATGGTACGTTTACCTTTGCATAGAGTGATTGTTCGAATTAGATTTGGTTATTCTTTAACGTTTTCACGTGGTCGGGGAAGCTGCTACCGAAGACAAAAGGCATGTTAATCTTCATCATCATCATCATTTCAGCCGAAAGACGTCCACTGCTGAACATAGGCCTCCCCCAAGGCTCGCCAAACAGATCGGCCCTGCGCCATCCGCATCCAATGCGTTCCCGCTACCTTCACCAGGTTATCGCTCCATCTTGTTGGAGGCCTACCTACACTGCGTCTTCCGGTCCGCGGACGCCACTCGAGAACCTTTCGGCCCCATCGGCTGTCAGTTCTACGGGCGATGTGCCCTGCCCACTGCCACTTAAGTCTAGCGATTCTTCGAGCTATGTCTGTGACTTTAGTTCTCGCGCGGATTTCATCATTTCTAATGCGATCCCGCAGAGAAACTCCAAGCATAGCCCTCTCCATCGCCCTCTGAGTGACCTTGAGCTTCCTTATAAGACCCATCGTTAGCGGCCACGTCTCAGTGCCATAAGTCATCACTGGCAACACACACTGGTCAAAGACTTTTGACTTGAGACACTGCGGTATATCGGATGACAAGATATTGCGGAGCTTCCCGAACGCTGCCCATCCGAGTCTAATTCGTCGATTGACCTCTTTCTGGAAGTTGCACCTACCCAATTGGATTGTATGTCCCAGATAGATATAGTCGTCAACAACTTCGAGCAAAGTATCTCCGATTACGACGGGAGTTGGTACAACATGGGCGTTCGACATGACCTTCGTCTTGTCCATGTTCAATGTTAATCTTACTAATATTGTAAAAGCGAAAGTTTGTATGGATCTTTATTACTCTTTCTCACTAAAACGATTTGACGGATTCCGATGAAATGACTCACATATACTTTAATACCTGGACTAACATATAGGATACTAAAATAACTTATCTCGGAAAATTGCATACCTATAGGTAGTTCCCGTTTAAAGAAAAGCCGTGGTGGCCTAGTGGTTTGACCTATGGTCTCTCGAGCAGAGGCTCGTGGGTTCGACCCCGGGCTCGCTCTGAGTTTTTCGGAAATTATGTGCGAAATTGCATTTGTAATTTACCATGAGCTTCAACGGTGAAGGAAAACCTGCATACACCTGAGAAGAAATTCAATGGTGTATGTGAAGTTCCCAATCTGCACTGGGCCCGCGTGAGAACTACGGCCCAAGCCCTCTTATTCTGAGAGGAGGCTTGTGCCCTGCAGTGGGACGTATACATATAGGCTGGGATGAGGTAGTTCCCGCGGGAGAGCGATTAACGAATTCTTCGCAGAGACTCGCGACAGCCAATATTAACTTAATACACAATTTAATACACAAAAACAAAACACCACCAACATTCCAAAACCAAACGACCGAATCGCACGGCCAAACAAAAACGCATCGCTTCCAAATTCGAAAATCCTTCCGCCTCGCGCCCGCGTATTTTTCTTGCGGCCACACCGACGCAGTACCCACACAGCCGCACAATTTTTCCTTCGCCGTGTGATGTAAAAGGCAAGCCAGTGTGCGTAAAGACCCGTGCATGTATACGAGGCAGACGTGTGCGTGCGGTTTTCCATTGGGCACAGAGCTATTTCTTTATTGATCCATATTTCTTCTTCTTTAGACTGCCCTGTACCCCCTTGGGGGGGTTCCCCTTCCAGTAGGTGTTTTTCTACAGTTTTAATGAAGGACGCGCTTGGGGGAAGACGGTTATTAATGTTTTTAAGCCGAGTAATTTTCGTCGTTAATGTTTTAGGCGTTTTTGCTGATGCGTTTTTAAGTGATGCTTGTTTGTGCATTTATTCTGATTGGGCGGTTTGGGAGGTTTTTAATCTTTTAGAGTTGAATTTTTTTATACCTTCAGTTTGATGTGTAAAGTTTGTATGATGAATGATGAATTCTTTGACGGATTCTGATGGAATTTGGAACACAGCTGATTTAGAATTTGGGTTAACTTATATAATATACTTTTATCCCGGAAAATGGCATAGTTCCCGCGGGATAGCGATAAACGAATTGCGTCAGCTAGAGAGTAGATAAAGTTTTACTGACGTTCTAAGAATGAACTAAGTAGTGGAACTTTAATAACTAAACTAACTTAGTTGTTGATGTAAATAATTCCAGAATGAAATTTTGATTGCTGTAATAAACTCAAAATATTCAAATTTTTCGCACCCCCATAGAAATTGTGTCTAACGGCTTGACCGATTTTTATGAAATTTTGTGTGTATATAATATTATTTGCGGTGTACAATAAAGAGTCATTGTATTGTATTGTATATAATTGGTAGGTCTGAGAATAGTCCGTAGGCTATTTTTTATACCCCTATTCTTCGCGGACGGAGTCGCGGGCAGCAGCTAGTAATTGTATAAAAACCATTAACAAAGTTATTTACATTAAGTAGGTATAGCTGTTGCCCGCGACTCCGTCTGCGAAGATTCGTACATCGCCATCCCGCGGGAACTATGCCATTTTCCGGGATATAAAGTATCCTACATATTAATCCAGGTTATAAACTATCTGTGTGCCAAATTTCATCAGAATCCGTCAAACCCTTTTAGCGTAAAAGCGTAACAAACATTCACACATCCATCCATCCATACAAACTAAAGTTTACAATATAATGTAGGTGTGAAATCTTAAGAAGATGACCTGTTGGATGTAGTAGTCCACGAAATGTATATGGAGCTCAACTTAAGTCACTTTTCTAATTTAGAACGTCAATTTGTATATACGGACGGACACGTTACTACATACAACAAGTCACAACAACCAACAATGAATACGGTCAAAGAGTATGGAGATGCATCTTACCGCGTATTTTGAATGGGTTTTCAAGCGAATTATTAAACTTAATTGAAGGTCGAACGAGTAGACAAGCTAGAAATATTATAAAAAGACACATGTTTAAAATAAGAGGGCAAACTACTGACATAAAACTTACTTAATATTTGTATATTTATACCTACGCAACCCTGACTAGCAATGTCAATTATATTTGATTTAACTTCGTAGAAATAGATTACTTTGTATAATTATTAATTAAAATCTTGACTGTATGTTACACAAAAGGACTTTTTAACTCAATAATCTTTTTAAGTTAAGATTAAGTAGTTAAGATAATATTTGGGGCGTCCGATCGGTAAGCGGCCGGTTGGACGTCCCGGATATCGCTGGAGCGAGGTAGTCACAAAGGACCTGAACGCCCTAAGAAGATCCGACTGGCGTTAAGTGGTGCAGGACCGTGCTGAATGGCGTCTTCTGGTGTCGGAGGCCAAGATCCTCTTTGGGTCCTTGAGCCAGCCAGGTAAGTTAAGATAATGCATGTAATATTGTATTTTTTTTTAATGAAATAAACAGTCTAATTTTTTTTTTTTTTTCATCTTCTTAAGTTTTTCACCTATAATATTGGAATAATTATAGCGATTTAATGGGATCCTTCTAAGAACCTATCTAGGTCTCTTCAAGGCTAGAGTGAATAGGCTGTTACTGAACCAGTGAAGTACACCTTTGGCCTCATCTGCACTTTCATCAGGTGAGATAGTGGTCAGTTACAGGTCAGTTTTATGTAAAAAATAAGCTACTACACATACATTATTATGTATACTTATCAGTTAGCTTCATCATAATCGTCGTCGATCCGTGGTCACCACTCAAGAACTCGTCTACTTCAACGGTTATCGGTTAACAGTTAGCTTGTACTTGCCCATTTTACTAAACAACCCCGTAAAATACCAAACGACTCAACAATAAACTCAACCTCCTGCAAAAGGCGGTCCAAAAACATACGTGGAAAAAATCCTTGGCAATCTGCCCCAATCATTCGGCTCATTACAAAATGTAGGAAAAACATATTTTCTACCCTTAGCCAGGCCATAAATAAAGGAGATGGGAAAAGGGAAAAATTTTATTATCCCTACCCACCCTAAAGGAGAAATATGAAATAAAATGAAAATGTAATGGGGAAAAAATACGAAAGGGGCAAGACAAAGGGAATGGGGGCGCGGCGGTACGGAGACGGACTCCGTCGAACTCGAGGACGACGCGAATGCGACAAACTGAATTCAATTTATTAGTAATGGATGGAAAATTGTACTGAAATATTTTACCAGAGGTAAATCAAATACAAAATACCTTTATTTAAATAAAACAGTTTATACAAAAGAGATATAGATTCCTGGGCTGTGGCAGAATATCAGTGTTTTGCTCCTATGAGCAATGTTGACCACTGAGCCACGGCCCTTTTGCACTACTGCAGCGCATACAGACAATATTAAATGTTTTACTTTTAAGTTTATACTGTTTTCTGTATTTTTGTTAATCTTGATTGTGTTGCAGTACCAAATACACGTATTTATCTATCTATCTATCTATATCCATCAGATTCCGAACTAGGCTAAACCATACATACCTAATTATAGGAACCTAATAAGTACATAATCAACTTCGGTGTTAAACAAAAATACCATACATAATATTCATTCAAACACAATACACATAACTCACTCACTAAGGGTGAAGCCAGACGAGCGTAATTTTGTGAGTCGTGAGCGGCAGAATTTCGGTCGCGCCATACAATATGCAGGTCATCACGTGACACTCACGTGACACAATGTATGGCGCAACCGAAATTCTGCTGCTCACGACTCACAAAATTACGCTCGCCGTAACAAAAACGATTTTAGCTTGAGCTAATATAAAATTTTATGCGTTTGTATTATGCTTCGCTTAACTGTTTTTCTGTGGGCATTTGGTTATTGGCTTTTTGCTAAATAAATAATTCCCTTTAGAACGTACTACTGTACTCGTATTGCTGTTGATCCCCAAATACAAAATAATAATAAATAAAATAACTATGCCGAATACCTTCGTTTCCCATAATGTGTCGTAACGATATTGATTTTCTTTTCTCTTTGCCCTTGCTCAAAACCTCTTCGTTGGTTTGACTCTCTATATTGGTGGTTTTATATTATGCCATACGATAAAATAAATGGTTGAATCAACTTTATCGTGTATTTACTTAGTGGCCAGTTGTCCAATTGTCCAAGAGACAAAATTTGTGTAACTATAGCAACGGGTGGCAAGAATGTTGATTTAACCTGTGGCGACTACTAGCGCCATCTAGTCATCACATTAGGAACTAATTACTACAATCCTACATCACGCTATCGAAGTTTCTCAACTCGGCTGCATAAATACAACTTCCAACTTTCATCCATTGGACTTCGGTCCCTAGGCATAACATCTGCCTGGAGAGAGATCTCTCTATTGCAGCTACCCCCAAAAACCAAATAAGTGAGTTGAGTTTTCACCGTTTTTTTTTTTGTTGTTTCTAGAGTCCGTCTCCACTTCCCCGCAGCAGGCGTGGGTGGGGCAGACGCCGCCGGCGAAGACTCGCTCCTATAAATCTGCCTTATCTCAAAAATATACCCTTCTTTATATTTATATCTACTGCGATAGGGTTTATTTACTTTACTTTTTTAATTTTTGGGAGCTTTATCTTCTAAAATAACGATTAAATTGCATTTTAAATACTCTAAGGATCGAATTAATGTAAACATTTAGCGGCAACAATCTAACCGTTAAGTTCTCTGTTCGTAAGCAGTTTTTGTTACAAAACTGTAAAATGTTGCTAGCAGTTATAGGTCGATTCATAAAAGCTGTCATGAATTGAACGAGTGAATGATGTCTATGTGTGCATCACAAAATGATTAAGTATAGGTTGATTTAAGAACATTCAATGATCAGATTGGGGATGTCTTGAAGAAAGTTGCAGCAAGCATGTATGAAATTAGGGCTTCGTACCCGAAGGGTGCTAACTGGACCCTATTACTGAGTCTCCGTAGTCTGTCCGTCGGTCTGTCTGTCCGTCCTTCTTTCATAGGTTTCTTTCTCTTGAACCGTAATATCTAGACAGTTGAAATTTTCACCGATTATGCATTACTGTGGCCACTATAACAACATACACTAAAAATAAAATAAAGTAAGAAATTAAAGAGTCATCATACAAGAAACGTGTTTTTTAAGTGTTTTTAACTCGATCTTGAAATTTAAATTGAATGAATTTTTCACCGATTATGTATTACCTGCTGTGACTGCTATAATAACAAATACTGAAAATTAAATTAAATTGAAAATTAAAGAGGGTCCTCACACAAGAAAGAAACGTGTTTTTTTAGCGTTCATAACTTGATCTTTTATGTACTTTTTTAAAACATTAACGGGGGTTATCCCTGCAAGTAGCGTCAACGTCATAAATAAAATTGATCACTTTTGTATCTTGTCACTTTAACGTCATGTTTGAAACCAGAGATGTACATAGTGAACGGTTGCGATACTCTGAGCATGAGCTCTGATTAAGTTCGAAACGCGTCAGTGTACCGACTCATGAGTCTAACATTTGGTAGCACATTAAATGGTTGCGGTACTCTGAAGATGAGCTCTGCAGGCTTATTGTCTAACGCTTCTGACGCTTGCCTTCGAAATCAGTATCTCTTTCTGTCAAACGGAATAAGATGATGACAGAAAGAGACGGTGAAAGCGAAGGCAAGCGTAAGAAGCGTTAGACAATATGGCCTCTGGTTGAGTTCGAAAAGCGTCAGTGTAGTTTGGTGGTGTTGATAGATGGGTTTGTGTGATTTGTGTGTTCGTACAGTGTGGAGGAGGAACTGCATGAACACACATTTCTTGCATAAACGTAGCTATCATAAGGTCGCCGGTGGACAAAAGTGATCACTTATGACGTCGACTGTTATGAGTCCGACTCGCACTCGGCCGGTTTTATCAGTCGCCAGCATACCCGATAAACCCTTCGAAGTTTAAAAATAAAAACCAGTGAAGCGGATTCTTGCGAAGGGCGTAACGTGCGCAGGTAAAAGAAAACCCCTTAAAAATCACCCCTCGAGGGGTGGGGATTTTTCTCACAGGGGTGGTATTGTTCAGTTTTTGCGAAGGCTTCTAAGTGAATTCCGGAGATAGGTAATTTCGGATTAGGGGTGGTTTTTTGCTGGGGTTTTGAATATGCTGTTTTTAATGGAGTCGTGCCAGGTTTTTGCTGAAGATATGTACCTATATTGTTTTCCGGTTTTGTATTAGTTTTGTTTCAGGGAGGATGGTAGACGGTAGATAAGTAAATGTATATAAGTTGACTAGATTTTGATAATCCTAAAACTTTGTATAATAGTAGATTGTTCAACAAGGGACTAAAACAAGCCATAATGACACAAGATATTTAGCCACCCGAGCAGAGCGAGGATGGCTATTATTCGCGTGTCATTATGGCAGTTTAGTCTCGCGTTAAACACTCTACTTTTCACTTTGAATGCGAGGAAAAAAATGATGTTTTAGGTATACTAATCTACAATATTACTTTTATACAATACAACGTACGATCAATACGAGCAATGGACGTCTGTTCAGAATTCAAATAGCAATTTAAATTTGTTCCGCGGTTTTTTTTTTGTTGAGTGACGCTTTAAATGTTTGCATATTTAGCCAACAGATTAAAACTTGAAAATTATTTCTTAGCTAATTGGACTAAGTATGCATAATAAAATGAATTCATCTTTAATATAATTAAATAGATTAATATTCGTAATTATTCATGGTGTTTCACGAAAAAATTATCTTTTAAAATATTTTTTATACAGTTGTCATTTTGAGGTTATTTCCACGCCCTAAAGGCTTCCTCAGACCGAAGGACAGGGCGCTACGGAGCGCTACGGAGCGCTTAGGAGCGTCCGCAGCGCGCTGCGGTCTGTGGAAAGCTTTAAAAATTGTCTATGCCCAGTCACTGAAAATGGCAATAATCCTCCATCCACAAACACAGTGATTGGCAGTTTAGGGGTTTCCAAAGTAAATTAAAAAAAAATTACTTTAATCCCTAGAGATCAAAAAAGAGCTTTAGTCCCGATATGCAGACTAAAGTAACATTTTAAGAGCATGAGAAGTGAAAAAGCTTTTTATTAACTTGCAATGTATGTATATAATTATGTATGTACGGGTCAAATCTTGGAAGTTGAATTTGACCCACTTCCAGTGGTCGGATTTACTTGAAATTTGGTATACTTATGTAGGTTAGATGAAAACGCAAGTACTGTCAACAAAAAGTACAGTCAGCGAAAAAGCTTGAATTGAAAAAGAAATTTTCAACATTAACTTATATTTAACAGTGTTATTTTTAACAGTGACTTTAGTTCTTACGCGGATTTCATTATTTTTAATGAGATACCACCGCAGTGAAATTCCGAGTCCCTTTCCATCGTCGTCTGAGTGACCTGCAGCTTTCTTATAAGGCCCATCGTTAGTGGCCTCGTCTCAGTGCCATAAAGTCATCACTGGCATGGCAACACACACTGGTCAAAGACTTTTGACTTGAAACATTGCGGTATATTGGATAAAGGTGTCGTAATGAATTTATTTAAAGTACTTAACGCATAAATATAAGAATTTGAGAAACATTACAAGTGCATCCATCTTATTTTATTAAAATAATTTATGTTAAATAAGTTGGCTGAATGCAAGATTCCTTTGCCCGCAAAAAAGTTAGAAAATCGAAACTGTTGCATTACTATTAGAAAATGTCAGTGAAACTGTCATAGGGATTAAGATTCCCCGTGAGTAGTATAGATTAAAAAAGATACTTCAGTACACCCAGTCGTCTAGCCAGCACTAAACAAAACAAAATCATACTTTTCTTTAATCCAGTCCTATACAAGAGACGGTTTAAAATAAAAACCAGTTACTTATAACGCTCCCCCTCTGTTCCTTACTCCCTTATAAAAATAATAATCCACTCCGAGGCCCTCCCTTGCCCTCTTGAGGGGGGGGGGGCAAGTCGGGGCTTTTTTAAATGGCGGTGTCACTTGCAAGGATAGGTATTTGGGGATATTTTGCTGTTTAACATGTTTAACGATTTGATATGTTTGGTACTAAAAAAAACAATGAAAAACAAAATAATTTTGAAAGTCTGTGTTTTATGCTTTTATCATCGAAAATATCGTACGAAGAAATTCGATGGGCCTCATAAGAAAGCTCAAGCTCACTCAGACGGCGATGGAAAGGGCTATGCTCGGAATTTCTCTGCGGAATTACATTAGAAATGATAAAATCCGCACTAAAGTCACCGACGTAGCTCGAAGAATCATCAGACTCAAGCGGCAGTGGGCAGGGCACATCGCTCGTAGAACCGATGCCCGATGGGGCCAAAAGGTTCTCGAGTGGCATCCACGGACCTGAAGACGCAGTGTAGGTAGGCCTCCAACAAGACGGAGCGGAGCGGACTTTGGATGCGGATACCGGAGGACTGATCTGTTTTGGTGGACCTTGGGGGAGGCTTACGTCTTTGGGCTGATGATGATTCATCGTCCCAGCCTATTCGTCCCATTCTTGTCATTCTTGAATGATTACTATACAAACCGGGACTTCATCATCCCAGCCTATATACGTCCCACTGTAGGGCACAGGCCTCGTCTCAGAATGAGAGGGCTTGGCCCGTAGTTACCACGCGGGCGTGCGGATTGGAAACTTCACATAAACCATTGAATTTCTTCTCAGGTGTATGCAGGATTCCTCACGATGTTCCGTAAAGCTCATGGTAAATTATAAATGTAATTTCGCACATAAATTCCGAAAAAACTCAGAGGTGCGAGCCGGGATTTGAACCCACGACCCTCTGCTTGAGAGGCCATAAGTCAAACCACTAGGCCACCACGGCTAATTTTTTGTATGTACATAATTTAAGGGCTAGAGAGTGACATAGGCTACTTTTTACAACGGGAAAATATCTCATTCACACGGGAAAACACGTTTTAATCTACTTCAGCGGGAGCGAAGCTGCGGGCCTCAGCTAGTACCTACTACATAACAAATATACAAAACAAACGTGCCCGGTGAGACGGAAGTAAGCCGCTATCTCCGACAGACAGTTCCTAAAAACAAATTAATTTTAATACACCTGCGATTTTTCCAGTGGAAAGAAAAAAAGGATTTTACGGGCTGGCGGCCGGGTTCCGTATACAAAGGGCCTGTATCGTTACTTTTATGTTCTGTGACAAATTTATACTTCGTTTTTTTAGCATTACAAATAAGGTAAACAATCTTGACGAGTCTTTATATCGAAAAACGCTTTTATAAAAATAATAACTATTACTTAAGATACCAAAAGAATGTAAATGACCATATGACCTTTCTAATTGTTACATATTTGCTGTGATTTATTTTTCAAAAGCGTTTTTCAACATAAAGACACGTCAAGATCGCTTACCTTCTCTCTAAAGCTAAAAAAAAACGAAGTATATGTGATGCCAAAGAACAACGACTTGGGGAGCTTCAAAAAACAAGCCTACTCTTTTCTCAAAAGGCTGGCAACGCATCCGTAACTCAAGTTATGTTTTAGGTGTCCTTGGGCGACGGTGATTGCTTTCCATCAGGTATCCTGTCTGCTCGCCTGGCTCCTATTATATAACGCAATTATATAATAAATATGTTTGAACATAAAGTAAATGCCCACTATGCGTCTAAGATCCCTTCCGCAGCTAGCAAAAGAGCTGATAACTTTGGAACGGCTGAACCGATTTTGATAAAATATATCTAAGAACCATCGCCAAGAAACCTGCTTTCTAATAAAAAAAACCGCATCCAAATCGGTCACCCACTTAAGAGCTATGATGCCACAGACAGACACACACACATAGCGGTCAAACTTATAACACCCCTCTTTTTGTGTCGGGGGTTAAAAATCAGAAACAGAATTATAGATATACTGTTTTAAACTTTCGTGATTTTCACTCATAATTGTAATTAATTATAATTAATTTATAATTTTATAGCATCTGTTCCGGATGGGTCAACACTGGGAAAAAATATTCACCGCTAACGGCCAACCTCCAGTAATGGAGTGGCACTTAAGAAGAAGAAGATTTTTTATTAGGTACTGATACGCCACTGATTTTCGTCGTGCTTTTCGGTGATTTGGCTTGCGCACACACACAAACACGCACAAACGCACCCATAAACTTTCTCATTTATACAATAGGTACAATACATTGACTCTTTATTGTCCACCACGAAGAAATCAATACAGAAAAAAAATAGGTATAGTAGAATTTGTTATCTATCTAAATGACAGGGTTCCTAATTCCATGGGACCCTACCTCCTTCTCGGAACAGGGAACTCAGAAAATAATTAGGGACGCGCCCAAACTCGGATACTTTTCCATTAATATTAAAAACTTTAATGAAAAAAAATATTAAAATGGCTCCGAATTTCATCCTTTTTTCCATTAGACGGGATGGGGGAACCTTTTTACTTTCCGCTACGGGATACCTGTGCCCCTTTTGGGGGTTCCGAAGGTTGCTTCTTATGTTAAGTACTTTTTAAGCGTGTGTGATAGATAGGTAAAACGGCCAAGTAAAACCTTTACCTTTTTTCGAGTCTTGGATGTTTAATATCTATCTAGGTATGTTTATCCGTTGCCTTGTACCCATAACACAAGCTTTGCTTACTTTGGGGTTAGGTCAATTGGTGTGAATTGTCCCGTGATATTTATTTTTTAACCCCCGACACAAAAAGAGGGGTGTTATAAGTTTGACCGCTATGTGTGTGTGTGTGTGTCTGTCTGTCTGTGGCATCACAACTCTTAAACGGGTGAACTGATTTGGATGCGGTTCTTTTTAATTGAAAGCAGCTTTCTTGGTGATGGTTCTTAGAGATGTTTCATAAAAATTGGCCCAGCCGTTTCAAAGTTATCAGCTCTTTCTCTTTTGCATGCTACGGAACGGATCTTAAACTTAATTGCGTTGGGGGTTATAAATTTTTAATTTATAGTTATTACGACGGTTCATGCATCAGAAAAAAAGTTCATATTGATTGTCACATTGACTTGGTACTGACAATAGTATTTAATCTTTTAAACCGTTTAATTGGAAGCCCTCCCTAATAGTACACAGGGCACTGAACCTTAGGATAGTAAAGGATTTTCTTGGTTGACTATACATACCTTGATGTAATGTAAGTGTGACGTATTTTACGTTACGTTCGTTACTTTAGTTACAGATAATATGACTGTCACCTGTAAAACATAGGTTTGTGAAAATTTATTCTGAAATAAATAATTGGCTCTACGTGATTACGTCTCTTTTTTAGGGTTCCGTAGTCAACTAGGAACCCTTATAGTTTCGCCATGTCTGTCTGTCTGTCTGTCTGTCTGTCCGTCCGCGGCTAAGCTCAGAGACTGTTAGTACTAAAAAGCTGTAATTTGGCATGAATATACATATCAGTCATGCCAACAAAGTGGTAAAATAAAAAATAAAAAATAAATTATTTTTAGGGTACCTCCCATAGACGTAAAGTGGGAGTGATTTTTTTTTCTCGACTAACCCTATATAGTGGGGTATCGTTGGATAGGTCTTTTGCGAAATATTCAACTTTAAAGTGAAAATTGTCATTAAAATCGACCGTCCCCCCCCCCCCCTCTAAAATCTAAACTGTTGGGAGGAAAAATTAAAAAAAAATCAGAATGGTAGTAAATATATTAAATTTCCGAAATACGGAGATCCGGAGACGAACAAGGCTCACCGATATAGCCAAGGTAATCACCCAAAGAAAGTGGAAGTGGGCTGGACACATATGTCGCAGGAGTGATGGAAGATGGGGGAAAGCTGTGATGGAGTGGAGACCCAGAACCGGGCGGAGAAACGTTGGCAGACAGGAGATGAGGTGGACTGACGACCTGGTCAAAGTGGCGGGAAGGTGCTGGATGAGGAGAGCACTGGACCGAGATGAGTGGCGAGCAATGCAGGATGCCTACACTCAGCATTGGGTGGCTATGGGCTGAAGAAGAAGAAGAGGAAGAAGAAGATATTAAATTTACAAAGAAAATTATAGCGGCTAAGATTGCTTGGGAATTATTTGTAGTTTAAGAGTAAATAGTAGCCTAAGGTATAAAACATACCGTCACTACTTTCAAAAAGCTCGTATCTCAAATCAACATGTAAACAAAACTGAACCTTGATACGCGCGTAATAAAGTTCACTTAGCCAGATTATCGATTGTGAAATACGAGCTTTTTTCAAAGTATTGACGATAACTAAACTTGGAAGATTCCGTACACATACGAAATCCTTGGAAAAATATTACTTGATTTTTTCGCAATGGCTACGGAACCCTATCTTGGGCGTGTCCGACACGCTCTTGGCCGGTTTTTCTACTTGTTCTGTTTTTGTTAAGTTTAGAATGTTTTAATTTTTTCATTGTAAAACTGTCGTCTGTATTATTTTAGATATAAGATTACTGAACAATGCTTAACCGATATATTCACCCCAAACTGTTGTACATATCACTGTTTTTTTAAGATTATGATTATTGATGATGATAATGATTATATTATACTTCGACATGATCATACTTACTTTTAATTTTCAATCGGAAGAATCTAGTCTTTCAGTATTGCAGCGTGCAGCGCTATCTGTTGTCGAATAGCAAAACTAAATTAATTAAAGAAACTACTAACTTGAACCGCAACAAAAAAATATTTAAAGCTAGTTGATAATATTTTTAAGACTAAGCTACATGATATTTCTAGATAGTGACGATGATTGTAGTTCTAAAGTTTAACTTTAACATTCTTAAAGTTTGTCGAATACTCTGCTGCCATCTTTTGACGAGTAGATGAACTAATGAACTCTAGCTACAACTTTGCAAGAACAAAAGATAAAGAGCATTTTGTATAAAATTATTTATAGTGAAGTGTGAAGTTTGTACAAGTACCTATTTTAAAGATTAAATTTGAATCATTTAATTCTTTTTTTAGTTACATAACAACATTTTTTTAGTTTTTTTGTTCGGCTCATTTTGTATTAAAAATAAATTAAATTGCGAAGAATGGCATAAAGCTTCGCTGTATTCGATATTTTGTCGAAATATACATTTATTAGGTAGGTACTTGAGGCGGATGGTAGGGGTAAGGGGTATAGTGTGCGAATGAGTAGGAGAAAATTATAATTAAAATTATTATCCTTGTTAATTTTCACAACTTATCAAAAAAATTTTATATGAGTGGTATTAGTTTTTAACGGACCTTGAAAGTAGAAGATTCTGAATTAAGTTCTATTTTGTTCTATTTGGTACCAATTAAGAAAATTGATAAAAAAATATCAACCTCTAAGAAATACTTTCAAGTTTTTTTTGATAAAATTATCAAATTTATGACAGATATGAATTCAAAAATGGTCCACAAGCGAAGTCTATATTTTACGTCAGAAATGTGACATTTACAATTTTACATAGAAAGCGGCGCCCACACATTAAAACAATTTATTTTAGACTAAAATAATCCGTATCGTCTTAGACTTCTTAGAGCAACGTATTAGGATATTCTAGTGTTGCCAGCCCCTGACGCAAGTGGTTAGGTGTCATCTAAAAAGCCCCAAGCGCACGTGATCATCAAAAATAGTCGAAAATAAAAACAAAATGCTTGAAGCAAACACCGGGCATCGAATCTAATCCCACGATCGAGCCGTCAGCCGCTACAAAGCCCCAGTGAAAAGGTTTCACTTTTCCTTTTTACATTTTTTCCGAGCATTCAGGGGCCAGTTGGCAGATATTGTTGGATCATGGGGTCACATTTATAAAACATCGCTTCTGAAAGTCACCATCATCATCATCGCTAAACATGAGCCTCTAGGGTTTTTTTGTTACAATTTTAATGGTTGAAGGGGTGAAACCAAAAAATTGTTGGTATTTTTTTTAAAGAAACTCCTAAAAATATTGTAACATAATTTGTTTTAATTGTTTATTTATATAAAATTAGGGTTTATATATAAAACAAGAGACCAAGAAAGTCTTATTAGAATATTTTTTGGACTCTTATAAGAGTTGACGTTTATGATACAACAGACCACTATGGTTACAAATTATACACAACATTTGTATTTATTTTATCCATTTTAATTTATCCTGTTTTAATTCTTCTCATTTCTTTTATTCGTGCAGATAGTTTAACAAAGTATTTCGCATACAAGTTTTTACAACTCATAATCTTAATTTTCATCAAAATAAATAAAAAAAAGGATAACATTTATTCGTGACAATTAAGTTTTTTTTTAAAAGAGAAAAACGGAAATAGAGACAAATTGTTATATGTGTCTGTATTTTAAACACAAAAATAAACTTAATTGTATTTGAGTGCACGGAACCCGCCCACTGTTTGCGAGCTGTCTTGCCGTCGCGTTCCTTTTTACCCTTTTTTCAATTTATCTCTTTTTCCACATTGGATTTTTCGCGTATTTGCTCGCTTCATTGGCTCGTAAGTGAGATGGGTTGCTTTTTCCCTTTGTTTTTTAAACATGGGGATATTGGATTTGGGTCAGACTTTTACTTCTCATGTAAATGTTTTTATGAAGTCGGGCGCTGGGGTGCTCGGAGATTTGTGGAACTAGAGGGTGGGGCGACATCTGTTGGTGAGTAGCGGTAAACTGTAAGAATTAGCAAGGTGTAGCGTGCTTTTATGAACTTTTAGTAAACAACTTGTAGATTTTGGTCATACACATTTTTTGTACACATCTTTCCTGTGGAAAAAGCAGAAGTTAGGGGCCACTAGCCAATATTATTTACTCAAGTTTGTATCAGAATGTAGGGCGCCTGGACAAGTTCCAGTCCAGCCCATTTAAATAAATCTTAAGCTTGCTGACTCGGAGTCACTAATTTTATGACTACAGAAGAGACAACTTTTGTTTCTTAATGTGTGTATGACCTTTTACTGTTCTTATCTTAGTGGATGATTTTCTGTTCGTTATATTTGTAGAATGAGAAAAAAAATATATAAGTTTTTGTGATGTTTGTAATTTTTGAGAAAAATCTTACAAGTCGAATTTTATACACGTCTAGTGATGAAATTCATTTGAAAGGTTTGGATATAGTTTGGATTACACCAGTACAGTCAACGAAAAGTACACTCGGCAAATGCATTTAAAATATTTTCAGCACGAAAACTTTTATCCACAACACACTAATAACACCAAGAACATTCGTTTTGTATTTAAATTACGAGAAGCGTAGAAATTTACAGCTTTGAATAATTGTAGGGATAGTTGAATATTTTGTTCGAATGGTATTATCGAGTAAAAATTACTTAAGTAAAAAATTTTAAAAATCTATTCTGTGCTCAGATCTTACGTTTGCTCATTACAATTTTCTACTCTAAGGGGCTGTCTCACCACCCATTGATTAATTTTAACTGGCGGATAAATATAATGCCGTCTTCATCTATTCGAACAAAACAAACATTATTATGAATGATGGTGAAACAGGGGGTAAGAGTCGCTGATCTAAAAGACGGATAAACGGACAAGCAAGACGAAACTATAAAAGTTCCCTTGTTTATTACGAATCCTTAATTAGAGACTACTTATTAATAAGGAAAAAATTAAACAAGGAACCTATTTTTAAAATGATTCCATTCGAAAATTGTGTTATTTCTAACTGGTAATTTTTTTAAAAAAAAACGCCAATTCTATTTTTTTATATTTTAATAATTTTATATTATTCCTACTCAGAATCACGAGCTCTTTCAATTTTAATATGAAAAAAATGTCCCTAAGTTTTTTCCTATTTTGTTTCTATTCCATACACTTTGTATGGCGTAACGAAAAGGAAGTACCTACATAAAAAATGTATGACATTTTCGAGACGTTTTTTATCTGCTACAGGGATGGAAAAAGCTCGTAATTCTGAGTAGGAATAACATAAAATTGTAGGGAATATAAAAAAAAGAGTGCAATTTTTTTTCAGAAATGCTCACCTAGTCATTTTTAGAAGGCGAGTGTTCGTAAACGCTTGTAAGAAGTCCGGCGCTTCGAATGCAAAATAAAAACCAATCTTGATAAAATTGTTTAAGAGCGCTATCTCTTGTCCGGGTGAGCGGATAGTTCTGAAGGAGTGTTGTCGTTTCTCGATGAGAACATTAAAAAACATAGATGTCGCTAGTGTCGCTGCGTAAAGTGACTATAGAAAAACAAACTGAAAAATGTCGATATATAGGGAAAATTTGTGTCTTAACTCCTGACCAGTGGTGGTGTAGGGGTATGGCACGCAGCACGGAATGCTGAGGACCTGGGTTTGATTCCCAGCGCTGGTCTCTTTTTCTGGGTTTTTTTCTGTGTATCCATGTTTCAGTTTGTATTTAGTATGAAAATAAAAACGTATAAATTACAGATAAAATTTAGTTTTATTTGTGATTGGTATCATGAACCAAGAAAAAGCTGGCTGGTCTGAACATGTCACTATATCTGAGCACATAAGGTACAACGTTAAAACAATAAGAACAATAGAGTGTCGAAAAAGTGAAGCGTGAGAAATGTGGAGATTCGAGATTCGCAGGAGAATCAAACTTACCGACACATCTCGGAGAGTCGCCAGACTAAATGACCAGAGGACGTCTTTAATAGTGGACGTCTTTCGTCTGATATAATGATGACGTTCGCAAAAGCTGACTTTACTCCTATTTCGGACGGACGGACTGGCAAGCGCAGCGTAGGACTTCCACCAACGAGATGGACGGACGATTTGGTGAAGGCCGCAGGTTCAGGGTGGATGCAAGTCACTTCCGGGACCTATGTCCAGCAGTGGACGTCCTACGACTGAAATGATGATGATGATGACTCCTATTTCAAATACAACGCAATTTTTCATCGCTTTCGAGTGACATGATTTTAAGAATCGATCCCTAGTATACAGTCAAACGCTAAAAAGCACCAAATCACAAATAACGAAGTTAAAACAGTAACCACTAAAAAACGAAAAGCTTTTTAACAAATCCCAATTCACTAGGTAGTTAACTTACTCCACCCCAACTCCATAAATTCCCCCGAAAAAAACCAGTACCAAAAAAGTCGGTACGAAAAAACCGGTACGAAAAGGTGAAACGTCCCCAAGTGTTTTGGGGCACGTGATCATTGGGCTAATATGCCTGCGGGGGCCGGGAATGGATTTTTAAGAGCTCAGTGATTTATCGTAAGAACTGACCAGAGGGCTAGGTTGTGTGGAGAGAGCTTTATTTCTATTTGTTACGGCTCCGGCTCTACATGCGATGCAAGGTCAAAAATACTCTAAATCAGAACCTTAGAATAAAAGAAAATACATTTACTTACAACAACTAAAAAAAAAATATTATAAAGAGGAAAGATTTAATGACCGCTTTAGCCTAGTTGGTAGTGACCCTGCCTACGAAGCAAGAGGTCCTGGGTCCAAATCCCGGTAAGGGCATTTATTTGTGTGATGAGCACGAATATTTGTTCCTGAGTTATGGATGTTTTCTATGTATTTAAGTATTTATTTATCTATATAAGTATGTTTATCGTCGTCTAGTACCCATAGTACAAGCTTTGCTTAGTTTGGGACTAGGTCGATTTGTGTAAGATTGTCCCGTGATATTTATTTATTTATTTATTTGTATTTTTGTATGTAACGAATAAACTCAAAAACTACTTTACCGATTTCAAAAATTATTTTGCCGTTAGAAAGCTACATTATCACTGAGTGGCATAGGCTACTTTTTACCGCAGGAAAATACCTTTTCCTACGGGAAAATTAATTTATCGCGGGCGAAGCTGCGGACAGATATTCATCAATATTTTACAAAACAATAGACAACAGGAAAGCTAACGATAGAATGTGTCAGTGCGGTTGCAAATCGGTCACTGGCTCTGCAATAAGGGTGAGGCGTTTATAGCACCCCAGCGCTGATTTTCAGCCAGCGCCGTTGGTGACACCCGGATTGCTGATTAAATAGATAAATAAACTGCACACTAATAGCTACATTAGACTACATGCGTAAATAGATAATTTGTAGATTAATGTATAATAACAAAATTACTTAAACATAATTATTTCTTAATTGGAAGTTGGTAAATCTGTTGCGTGTAGATATTGTTATATCTTTTCTACGCCGCCTGCGCTGCTACGTTCCGTGCTACGAATCTGCGTACTTATTCACTGGCGTTTTCCTAAATCCAGCGTACCTATGTTTAATATGCATATTCTACGTTTGTAATTTTTGGTGACGACCAAATGGCCTAGTGGTTAGAAAACCTGACATGAACCTTGAGGTCCCGGGTACGATTCCCGCGTCGGGGCAGATATTTGTATGAAAAATACGAATGTTGGTTCTAGGGTATGAATGTGTGTAAATACTTTATTGTACATAAAACACAAAAAAAAACAAAATCGCAAAAAAATACAATACAAAAAAATACTTTTCAAGCTTACCTGGTATGAAAGGAAAGTCTTAAAAGATAGGTGAACAGTAATTTAACTAATTTATGTAAAGAGCGAAGAAAGGAATATATGTATAGGGTCTTGGTGTATAATAATATGTATTTAAGTATATATTTATCTATACATATAAGTATGTTTATCCGTTGCCTAGTACCCATAACAGGCGTCAGCTAGTAATTTATATTTTAACCACTCTCTCCATACTCGCCAGCCCGCGGTCCGGTTTTTTCACCGGACACTGATTACAGCTCCCGGCGAATCTGTTAATCGGCGGTTAGCTACCGGTTAATTTAACGGTTGTTGGTGCGGTTGCGATTTTTTTGTCGGGAGTGGGGGGAGTTTTTACAGGCTTAAATTTGGTAAAGAGGATACGATGCATGCCGTGCGAGCCATGGTGGCTTAGCGGTTTGACCTATGGCCTCTCAAGCAGAGGGTCGTGGGTTCAAATCCCGGCTCGCACTTCTGATTTTTTCGGAATTTATGTGCGAAATTACATTTAAAATTGACCATGAGGTTTATGGGGAAGGAAAACATCGTGACGCTACACACGCCTGAGAAGAAATTCAATAGTGTGTGTGAAGTTCCCAATCCGCACTGGAACCGCGTAGGACTACGGCCCAAGCCCTCGCATTCTGAGAGGTGGCCTGTGCTCTGCAGTGGGACGTATATAGGCTAGGAAGATGATGAGTTCAATAAACTTACTGCTAATAAGAACATAGGTAAATACAATATATTGATTTTTGATCCACAGCATGTTCTCCCTTTATTAACACAGCATCTTAATTTCGTTCGCAGAAACCTTTCAGCTTTATAAACACGAGCACAAGCACCCTGTATACACCCCTAAAAGGGTTAAAATTTCACCTGCTCCACAAAGAAAATTTCAAGACGTTTCATTTGGTCGGGGATTTAATTAAAATTCTACGCCCCTCTGGGGGGCGTTCGCTCGCCAAGTTTTTAGGGGGGAAGGCAAACATTGTATTAACATATTATTTAAATTTCGGGATCTTAAAGGGGTGAAGTTATAGGGTGTTGTGATGTCGATAGGATACTTTAAGGGTAGTGTCTTAAAAAACAAACACAATCAATCATCATCATCATTATCCCGCCCTATATACGTCTCAATTCAGGGCACAGGCCTCCTCTCAGCATATATACAGCTAATATTAATTTGAACCAACCAACCAAACCAATTTCGGTAAAGAGGTAAATCGTCGAATCCAACTCGTATGGGCAGCGTTCGGTAAACTACGCAATGTCTTTTCGTCCAAAATACATCAGTACCTACCTTAAGTAAGTCGCAAGTTTTTAACCAGTGTGTGTTGCCAGTGATGACATATGGATCCGAGACGTGGTGCTGAAGCACCACCATATAGTGAACTCTTGGATTATTTATACACTAGATAGAGTGTCAGTAGCAAACACTGCGATACGAAACGTCCAAAAACCCATTTGACAGCTCCATCTTACGATCGCATTACGTCATTCTAACTGAAGGGGCAAATGATATATAAGCCAATAGTTGGCTTATATTTTTCGGGACGTTTCATGCCGCCAAAGCTCTATCTAGTGTGTAAATAATCTAAGAGTGAACTATAGGCCCAATGAATAAGCTCAGAGTCGCTCAACGAGCTATGGAGAGGGCTACGCTCGTGGTTTCTTTACGGGATCGAATCAAGAGTGAGGATATCCGCAGTAGTAGTGGTAGAGCCATGTTGTAGCTAGCCGCTGCATCACGAATGGGCCGGCTCGTCCGGGGCAGTACCACCCTCTCACAGAAAACCGGCGTGAAGCAGCAGTAATCCTGCTTGCGTTTCGTACGGTCAGTGAGAGTGCCGGGGGCCCAATACCTCACCCCTTCCCTCTCCCCCTCCCTCTACCCCTTCCCCTATTCCCTCTCCTTAAGGGCCGACAACGCACTGGCATCGCGTAAAGCGCTGCAGGTGTCTATGGACAGTGGTGATCATTTAACATCAGGTGACCCACTAGTTCGTTTGTCTGGCCTTTCAAACATAAAAAAAAAAAAAAAAAACCAGGGTCACCCACATAGCCAAACGGATTAGCTCGTTGAAATGGCAATGGGCAAACCATATGGGCTGCCTCGTGGAGGTAGGATATAAAGGACATTGATATTGTTAATAAGACCTGGGGCTAGATTCAGGAACGGCCCAAAACGGTTTGCAAGCTGTAATTCAGTCGTTTGCGAGAGGATAGGGATGAACGCCAAAAATCACTGGTTTGCGAGACGTTTAGGCTGAGATTGGAATGAGCATTATTTATTTATTTATTCATTTATTTATTTACAAAGCCAATTAACAGGAAAATAAGGTATTTCAAACTAAATACAAACTGAAATATAGATGCACAGAAAAAACCTCAGAAAAAAGACCAATGCTGGGAATCGAACCCAGGTCCTCAGCGTTCCGTGCTGCGTGCTTACCCCTACACCATCACTGGTCTAGAGGTTAGCGACGAATCTTTCCCATACATCGTACATTTCAGTCTGTTATAATCACCTTATGCAGTGATAAAGCACTCATCTATGTTATGCCCTCTACCGAGAGACTTTAACATTCCTTCGGAGCTAACCGCTCACCTGGACCAAGAGATGGCGCTACTGTGCAACTTTAAACAAGTCAGATATGAAGTATCTTTTTTATTTATTTTTCATCTATATTTCAGTTTGTATTTAGTTTGAAATATATGGTTTCATGGGATGACCGTAAAAGTAATAAAAAAAATGAAGTTGAAAAATAAATAAAAAAGATACTTCATATCTGACTTGAGGAAAATAAGGCTCAAGCAAGGCACCAATTCATCCACCCAAGCTCAGCCCATTCTTATGTTCTCGCAAACGATTGAATTACCGCTCGCAAAGCGTGTTGTGCCGTTCCTAAATTTAGCCCCTGATTGACTCAAAGTCAAAGTCAAAGTCAAAATGATTTATTGCATATCACATTACAGGCATAAGCTGGAATACTAGACTAGGTATACATGTGACTCCCCGTAAGGGCACGGCAATATCTGAGGGCTATTTTTACAATTAAACATTTTAGACATTTTTCATATATTTCTGCTAATTTAACTGCATATTCTATTTAAAAAACAAACATTACCGAAAAACGAATCCAGACAGCCATACACCTGTATTCCTATTACTACGCATAATACGTAGTAGCAAAAACACAAATACATAGCTGCTTGGATTCGCTTTTGGAAGTATATAAATAAATAAATAAATAAATAAATATCACGGGACAATTCACACCAATTGACCTAGTCCCAAAGTAAGCTTAGCAAAGCTTGTGTTATGGATACTAGGCAACGGATAAACATACTTATATAGATAGATACATACTTAAATACATATTAAACACCCAAGACCCGAGAACAAACATTTGTATTTTTCATACAAATATCTGCCCCGACACGGGAATCGAACCCGGGACCTCAAGCTTCATAGTCAGGGTCTCTAACCACTAGGCCATCTGGTCGTCAAAATACATCACAAGCATCATTTGCCTGCCATCCTAAGATCTATGTTCACGCACATGCCATGACATATTTATCATTAAAATACTCGTCCAAGCTATAGAAACATTTATCGATCAGAAAGGACTTCAATTGGTTATTAAATGCTACGGCTCCGTCCACGTCCTTCAGGAAATTTGGCAGATGGTTGTAAATTTAATAATGATAAGTATGTACATTTGGATATTTTCAGCAATAAGTTAAGTAGGTTTAAAAAACAGTTCCTGCAGTGTATTACAGATTTTGGGTAGGCTGTGTTTTGTCGTTTTTTGTTTTTGTTTTGTTTAAGACATAAATTTGTAAAAAATAAAATCTCGTGTCACGGTGTTTGTTATCGAACTCCTCCGAAACAGCTTGACCGATCTTTATGAAACTTTTTTTTTTCTCTATATTCGGTAGGTCTGAGAATAGGTCGTAGGCTATTTTTTATACCCCTAGGTGATATAAGGCAAAACAACGTTTGTAGTGTCAGTTAGTGATATATATATATTTCCTTTGTTTTTGATGCATAGGGGTGGATTAACTCTGTAAACTCGTTTAGTTTAGTTTTAGTTTTATGATGTAAGGTTTCAATATTTTTTCTTTAGGAAACTGTAAGTCTATGATCAGTAAATATATATTTGTAATACATATAACTATAAGAGACTGTTTGTTTCTAAATAAATAAATAAATAAAAATAAATAAATTTATATTGTCATGAAGTGTGGGTTTGATTTTATTAGTTTTAGTTTTGAAAATGGCAATTTAATTATGTTTTTATTCCGATACAACCATACAATAAATTATTAGATATAGCACGCATTACAGATGGCCGTTGGGCTCGAAAAATTCTCGAATGGAGTCCACGGACTGGCAAGCGCAGCGTGGGACGTCCACGAACGAGGTGGACGGACGATTTGGTAAAGGCCGCAGGTTCAAGGTGGATACAAGCCGCTTCGAACCGTTATGATTGGGTATCAAGGGAGGCCTATGTCCAGAAGTAGACGTCCTGCTGCTGAAACGATGATGATGATGAAACGTAAAAACATACAAACACTCACAAGCCTTCGTATTTCTCATTAGTAGAATTAATACAAGAATTAAATTTAAATGCTCATTGCACCAAAATATAGGTTAAGTATATGAAAAAAAGAAAAATTATAATAATATTCATAGTAAATGCGTAGGTTCATCATACAGATCATATAGCTCACATTTTCATTCACTCACTCATTTCATTCATTCACTACTATTTTGCAATCAGTACTTTATGTAGCTGTGTGTGTAATAATTCGCCTCAAATCTGGTGGCGTTACCTATAGCCCTATGGCCTTTGAAGAGGTCGTGGGTTCAAACCGGACACGCACCTCTGAGTTTTTCGGATTTTATCTGCGAAATTACATTTGAAATTTACAATGAGCTTTACGGTGAAGGTAAAAATTATGAGGAAACCTGCATATACCTGCGAAGAAATTCAATGGTGTGTGTGAAGTTCCCAATCTTCACTGGGCCCGCGTGGGAACTACGGCCCAAGCTCTCTCATCCTGAGATGTTGATGATGTTTCGTTTAACTGTATGTCTGTGGACATCCTGTTATTGGCTTTTCGTCTATTAGTTAAGTCTCATTATAAAGTATTGTATTACTGTTGCTGCTGCAAATAAACAAAATAAAAAAAAATGAGCTTTACGGCGAAGGAAAACATCGTGTGTACACTTGCGAGGAAATTCAATGATGCGTATATAGTATAAATCTTCCCAGGTGAATTTTTCGCTTCGAGCCATTACATTAAATTTGAACCTTAATACTATGACGATACAGTTTATTTTGAAAGATAAGGGCTCGAAGCGAAAAATTCATCTGGGAAGATTTATATTGTAGTTCTCAATCCGCACTGGGCCCGCGTGGGAACTACGAACAAGACGTGAGTCGTTTTCAAAAAAATTGTTCCCTATTAAGGGATTTAATTAATAAGTTTTTGCTAAAAATTTCATTTTCAATGCAAGCTTTTTCGCTGACTGTACTTTTAATTTACTGTACTTGCATTGTCATCCAACCTACAAATGTATATTAAACTTCAACAAAATCCGACTACTGGAAGTGGGTCAAATTCAACTTCCTAAATTTAACCCGTACATACATACTTATACAGGGTAATTTTTTAATCAGTGCACAAGTTTTGATACGTGATTCAGTATCGTTAATGGATCACGATTATCTGTTCAAGTATTTTTTTTAACATTTTGAAATTTGGGTTGTTCATAGAGTAGGTAATTCATCCAATAAATTGGTCGAGTTACTATGAAAGTAAAAAAATGAGTGATAAATATTATAACGAATGATAAATGTTACCTTAAAACGAACGATAAAATTATAACGAAAAATACTGAAATTTGTTATTTTAACGACACTGTATCACATATTAAAATTTGTGCACTTATTAAAAAATTACCCTGTATACATTGCAAGCTAATAAAAGGCTTTTAAAATACATAAAAATTTGCATGGCTAACATTTACAAGTTACACAAAGGATGCGATCGTGATTTTGTTTTCACAAACCCCTAATTATGTACAATTTTTTTGAAAACGATCCCTGCAGTTGGAGGTTTATAGACTAAGATGATGATGATGATGATGATGGCAAGTTACAACATGCATATACCATACTTTCACCTAAACCTTGCACCCCCTTATCTCCCACGATCTTAACTTCTAACTCTTATAAGTGCGAATAATAATTACGCCCCCCTCCCTGGGGGGGTTCGTTAGCAGCCCTAATGCCGGCAGACATTAATCATTCCTTTCATAAAGAGTGGGGTTCCGTAGATAAATAAGTGTAGTATGTGTTTTCTTGGGGTACGGTCCTGAGAAAGCGCTAGCTTATGAGGATGTGGCGAGCAAATAAATATATCATCATTTTCATCGTTTCAGCCGAAAGGCGTCTACTGCTGATCATAGGCCTCATCCAAGGTTTGACAAACCGACCAACAAGATAAGTAAAATCTATAACCGTAATTTTAGAAAAACATCGTCATGTAAAATGTTTGTTGAACCGAGATCACTTAATAATTACTACGGACAAAGAACAAGAAGGTACCTGATACCACGCATTTACAATAAAATCATATCGGAGAACGAGTGTGAAACGAAAAATATATTTAAATCTAAAGTAAAGGCGTGTTTGATGGATACCTTCATTAAAGAAAGTGAAAGTTAGGGCCCGCAAATATTGTATGTTTGTGTGTTTATGTTTATCTTGTTTTAGGTATAAGCTTTATAGCCTATTTTAAGTACTAGTTTATAAAAAAGAGTGCTGTATTCGCCAACAAACTGCTTAGCAGTTTGGCGAAAATATTTTTTAGTTAATATTTTTGCAAATTGTGGCTTCATAAAAAAAAAAAAAAAAAAAAACGCCACCCTAGCCAGCTCGTCGCTTCATTTTCCTCAAGCTCAGTTACTCAGAGGCCGATGGAGAGGGTTCTGCTCAAAATTTCTGATTTCCAAAATCGTACATCGGCAATATACAAAGGGAATATCTGGCAGACCCCAAACTAGGCAGAGCCTGTATCTTGGAAGCTAAAAAACTAAAATGATGGAGTTCGCGCAAGAACTAAAGCCACCGACATATTTAGCTAGAAAAATCCCCAGACTCAAGTGGCAGTGGGCACATCGCTTGTACCTAGAACTAATGGCCAAAAGGTCTCCAATGGCGTTCACGGACCGGAAGACGCAGTGTAGGTAGCCCTCCAACAAGATGGAGCGACGTCCCGGTTAAAGTTGCAGGAACGCGTTAGATGCGGATAATGCGGGACTGGTCTGTTTGGCGAACCTCGGAGGAGGACTTTGTTCAGCATTGGAAGTCTTGCAACTAAGACCGGAAAACGCAGTGTAGGTCTCCAAGAAGATTTTCTAATAATTACATTGTATAAAAATATATTATACAAAAACTTAAATTGCATTCGAGCGGAACAACACACAGGATGTCCCGTCCACAATGTTTATAATTTCCGCGTCATATCCATATAGTGCTATCTCATTTCCTCCACGAAGACGGCGCTGCCACATAATTATTCATCTTAAATTGCACGTGTACGTGTGTGTATGTGTGTATGTACGCCCGTGGCTCGGGAACTCGAATTACCGCCGCTTTGTAAGAAAGCGGGGCGAAATTTTGAGAATTTATCAAGTCTCGAGTTTAATTATAATATGGCGGATGTTGGGTTAATTTTGTAAGCTTGCATTTCTGAGAGTAGTTCGAGCAGACGTCTTATATAAAGTTGGAAACGTAACATAGCACTTAAAGCGTAATTTTATAAATACAATGTGAAATTTCAAATGTGATACAAAAATTGTGTTTCTGACTAATGCTGAACTGTGGAATGCATTAACTTAATCATCATCATCATCATCCCAGCCTATATACGTCCCACTGTAGGGCACAGGCCTCCTCTCAGAATGAGAGGGCTTGAGCCGTAGTTCCCACACGGGCCCAGTGCGGATTGGGAACTTCACACACGCCATTGAATTACTTTGTAGGTGTATGCAGGTTCCCTCGCGATGTTTTCCTTCACCGTAAAAAAAAAAAAAAAAAACTAAATAAAAATTGTTTATTTCGGACTATTAAAAAATCCATAGTGCTTGTTAGTAGGTACACTTGGTCTGTTAAGAGGCAAACTGACCCAAACGCCCCCCCGGCGACAGTGAATTTTATAGGAATAACCTCAATAACGCCCAGGATGGCGTTCGAAACAATCAGCCCCTCAACAGTCGACTTAATATCTATGTAGGTTAATTACTTACAAACTAATCCAAGTTTTCTAAAGAAACTATAACTAAGAAATGAAAAGAGGCCTTGCCCTATTTGACCCTCCCAATCACCACATCAACCCAGTATTCAGTAAGCGGGCAGTCGAGTCGCTCTGCCAACGCTCTCAGCATGCTGTTGCTGCTACCGCGCACTCGTTTCAGCAGTGAGGCAATTCTTTTGCGCCTAATTGCAAAAAAGTCATCTGAAAGTCATCATCATTCAAGACATTACAAGGGGGTGTAATTTAGAATACCGAAGTACGAAAGACCGAATGTATTAAAACATCGAATGGGTCAAAAGACCGACACGATTTTTTTCTGAAACCGTAAACTTTTCAGAATTTGTTAAAACGGCATCATACAGAACCCATTAGGTTAGGTTAGGTTTGTTTTATAACAATCTTAAAAAGTTAACGGTTTCAGAAAAAAATCGTGTCGGTCTTTTGACCCATTCGATGTTTTAATACATTCGGTCTTTCGTACTTCGGTATTGTAATACATACCCTTACAAGGCGTATACAAGATTCAGTCTAAGTCTCTCCTGTGGACATGGCAAAAGTTATGGGTCTATCTAAAGCCAATATTTTTTAGTCAACTCTACATCGCCGTGTTGGACGCCTGGACAACTTTCAACCCGTTTTAGTAAATCTCAAATTTGCTGACTCGGAGTAGCTAATTTCTGTGGCTCTAGTGAAAAAGGGGTTAATTCTTCAGAAGTGAAGAGCTGATTTCGACTTAGCCCCCTTTACACATAAAATAAAAATAAAATAAATAAATATTAGGGGACAATCTTACACAAATCGACCTAGTCCCAAACTAAGCAAAGCTTGTACTATGGGTACTAGACGACGATAAACATACTTATAAAGATAAATAAATACTCGGTTGACTCCAGCGCAAAAAGTCTTTACAAAGATATTTGTAAACGGCTTTGTGACACTACAGGAGACCAAAGAGCTGGCAGCTACCTCGCACAACGTATCAGCATTGCTATACAGCGAGGTAATGCTGCCAGTGTCTTTGGGTCCATGCCGCGGAGGGAACCTTTTGTTAAAATTATTTAGTTTTAGTTTAAGTTAGTTTTATTTTATTAATAAATACTTAAATACATAGAAAACATCCATAACTCAGGACGAAATATTCGTGCTCATCACACAAATAAATGCCCTTACCGGGATTTGAACCCAGGACCTCTTGCTTCGTAGGCAGGGTCACTACCAACTAGGCTAAAGCGGTCGTTAAAATAGAAAATAGCTGTTTAATTTCTGCAGACTTAACCCCTTTTTCACTAGAGCCAAAGATTTTATGTCCACAGGGGAGACAGTTTTTGTTTCTTACGCTGTCTATGATATAAGGTGAAATTTTAAACATTATTATAAAAAAAAAAATGTGGGATGACCGAAACCAATTGACCTAGTCCCAAACTAAGCAAAGTTTGTAGGTGCTACGGCTACTAGACAACGGATATATACATAAACATGAAACTACCGTGAGACTCACTCACAGTGAAAATAAACGGATCATTCACGTCTTAAAACGAGTTTAACTCGAGGGCTAGGTACGGATTAGCCCGAAACTTGTCCAGTTAAACTCGTTTTAAGACGTGAGTGATCCGTTTATTTTCACTATAAACATGCGTAAATGGATAAATGCTTAATACATAATAACATTCAAGGTTTGAGAACAGACATTCATATTATTCGTACAAATACCTGCCCCGATCGGGAATCGAACCCGAGACCTCAAGCTTCGTAATCAGATTCTACGACAACTAGGCTATCCAGTCATCATGCGTCAATTGTTCAAATACATGAATGGAAGTTTTACTACTGTTAGGAAATATAGATTTTGGTAAATTGTTCTAACCACTCCCATCTCGTTGGCACTCGTTGGTGTCCACGCTGGGCTTGCCAGTCCGTAGTCTCCCTTCAAGAACGTTTCAGCCCTCACAGCCATCTACTGTTCTGCGTGCTGGCCTGCCCATTATCATTTCAACGAGCTAATCCGTTTGGCTATTTCGGACCTTCGGAAAAACCGGTTGTCTATAAATTCGGTTTACGGACGATAGTTTAACGTGACAACGTCATAACAAAACAATCAACCCCCCCGCACCCCGTACCAACCCGCATTGAAAATTACCCTCCGCGGAACCCTGTCGCAGTGAGTATTTGCCGCACTTATTAAAAACAATCTTGTTAAGGACAGCAGCGGCTCCCTGCGACAGGGTTCCGCCGAGCGCCGCGCACGATCTTGTCAAGGTATAGTAAGTACTAAGATTGTATTATGTAACGAGCTGCTGCCCGTGACTCCGTCTGCGAAGAATTTGTTTATCGCTATCCCACGGGAACTATGCAATTTTCCGGGATAAAAAGTATCCTATATGTTAATCCGGATTATAAGATAAGATAAGATAAGATAAGATAAATTTATTGAAAAATTTGATTTTTACAGAATAACTTAATAGGTACAAAGTTTCCTTATACTAAACCTAAGTAAGCAACTCACGGGCCCGAACTAGGAAATCCTGTGTTTCGGGCTGTAAGAGCTAAAATATAAGTTTTAAATAAATAAACAATCAATCAGTGAAAAACACAATCAAAAACTTCTCTCAAAATACAATACAAATATAAATAACCAAAATAGTAACCTAAAAATTAAAATCTAACAAAAATAAAGGTAGCAAACACAATCTACCTACTTTACAACTAATAATAATTTTTCTGTATCTTCGTACGACATATTTTGCAGTGTCTCTAGGAGACTTTTTTTGCATTTATTAACATTTAGGGGATAAATATGCGAAACTGAATTTAATCTATTATAGAGCAGTGGTCCTAAGAAAACAAAAAACCTGTGCGTGAAAGCAAATTTGGGTCTTATTTTTTGAGAGCAAACTATGTCCTTTCGCCTTTTATCCGTTAGTACCGTGTTATAGGGTAGTGCTGCGTGCTGCTTAAGTACTATACTGAATATAAATAATTGTCGAACTGTTAACACATTACACGACTTATAAAGCAGATTAGTAGGAAAAAGGAAAGGGCGGAAAGTGGACACCTTAAGAATAGCTCTTTGCGCTCTCTCAATGGCTAGAAAAAATGTTTTACCCGCCCCACCCCATGTTGTTATACAGTAGGTTAGGACTGACTGACATAGCGAGAAATAAACTTGCCTAATTAATTTAGGATCCGCTATATGTCGCAACTTTTTAAATACAAATATCAACTTACGAGTTCTAGCACATAACGCTTCTATGTGATGTTTGAACGAAAGATTTTCATCTATTATAATGCCCAAGTATTTTATTCGGTCGGTAATTTTAATAGCGGAACACACACATTGGCCATCTGTGGGAAAGTTACAATAATGGGCATATAATGTAGAATCAATTTGCGTAGGCGTACATTTCCGCATTGAAAACTTAATATAGTTAGTTTTATCGGCATTAAGAGTTAGTAAATTGAGCTGAAGCCATTTATTAACCATATTGAACCCGTGTTGCGCATGCTTATAAACTTCAGCATCAGAGTCAGCCGAAAAAAGTAGGGCCGTATCATCTGCATATGTTATGATTGTTCCATGCTTCAGTTTTAAGTTACAGAGGTCATTTATAAAAATTAAAAATAGGGTTGGTCCTAAAATGCTTCCTTGGGGAACACCAAAAGATGTGTTTTCCTGGTCATTGCTGAAAACATTTCCTATCTTAACACATTGAGTTCGGTGTTCCAAGTAACTTTCGAAAAGTTTCAGCTGAGTTCCTCGAATACCTATAGTTTCAAGCTTACTCAAAAGAATAGGACTAGACACAGTATCAAAAGCTTTGGCTAGGTCTAGGAAAATTCCCAGTGTGTGAAGACCATTATTAAGATTTTGTACTACAAAATCAGTAAGATGATGTACAGCATCAGCGGTTGAGACTTTTGATCTAAAACCATATTGCTTCTCAGATAAAATACAGTTATCCTCTAGATACTTGACCAATCTATTATTTATAATTTTTTCAAGTATTTTAGAAAAAGGAGATAGTAAGGAAATGGGTCTATAATTTGAAATTTCAAATTTGCTACCAGATTTAAATACAGGGACAACAAGAGCTTTCTTGAGACACTTAGGAAAGTGTCCTGTACGTAAACATAAATTGAATATGTAAGTTAGTGGTGGTACCAAAAGATGACGAAATTGCTTAATAATTTTATTAGATATATTATCCCATCCAACTGAACAGTCGTCTTTTAGACCCATGACCAGCCTCTCCACCTCTGTTTCGTCGGTATCTAGTAACACAAATGATGTTAAATTAGTATTACATGTAAAGGGACTACTTATAGGATGTTTCAATGACCTCTGAACTTTTTCCGCTAGACCCTTGCCAATATTAACAAAGAAATTATTTGCCATGTTAGCAGACATCAAATGAGATGAGTGTGCTTGTAATAAACCAGAGGGTGACTCATGTTGTTTCGAGGTAAAAGTTATATTTTTAATGAATTCCCAGATTTTTTTTGAATTTGTTCCAGCTTTCTCCAGCTCCATTTTATCGTAACTGATTTTAACTTTTTTTATAAGATCATTGCAAAAATTTCTATACCTTTTATACGTCAATTGCAATGCAGAATTATCTGGGTGAGATTTAGCCTTCATATGAAGTTTATCTCTATGTCTCATACACCGAATGAGACCTTGAGTGATCCACGGTTTCATGCCATGATTTTTGTTATTTAGTTGATTCTTAATTGTATTTTTTTCAATAATACTCTTAATATTTTCTATTAAATATAACATACAAAATTGTGGGTCAGTGGAGTTGTAAACTGGGTCAAAGTCAATGCTGCGTAAGTCATCCTCAAGTTTGCTTACATTCAGTTTAGACATAGTGCGAGCGTTAGTTAATCTAGATATTTTACGATTTAAGGTTAGTAGGACAGCATTGTGATCAGTTATTGTCGAGTTAATAACTAGGGCAAGTGAGGGAAAATTCGATTTCAGAATGACATGATCCAAACAGGATCCACTAAAATGACGTGTAGGAAAAGTGTGCGCAGGGAGCATGCCATGAAAAGAGCATAGGTTGAGATAGCTCTGAGCATCTGAATCAACACTTTCTGGAAGAATATTAATATTAATATCTCCAATTAATATTATATTTTTGAAGGATGACATGCTTTGCAAAGTGTCATTTAATGATTCAATAAAATTTGAAATATTTCTGAAAGAGGGAGGTCTATAAAGTGCCAAAATTGCAATTTCGGTTCCGATTTTGACCAACATACTGTTGCATTCTCGAATATTAGGTTCCTCAACAGCAACATTAAGATGATCTCTTGCATAAACTATGACTCCATCACTTTGATTGTAGTGAATACTACTCTTATGCATACTATACCCAGGAATTAGTGGTGCGTTTGGGCGTTTAGAAATCCAACATTCGGTTAAAACAATGAGGTCACAATCCATGTTAAGTCTCTGCTGCAAAGTACTAAAATTATCAAAATTTTTGAATACACTGCGAATATTTTGCGTTAAAATGGTTAATGGGCTAGCAAAATTGCCTAGCAACTGCTTACAATCTTCAGCTTCACAAATTTTAGACTCAGATACAGATAAATTATCCAACTCATTAACTAAACTATTAATCATAAATTAATGTAAATACGACTACTTATCGGATAATTAGACGACTGAAAAAAAACTCTATTTACGGTGCTCTTAGGCACCTCCATAATCTATAGAATTTATATACCTTTTTTCGGCCATTATTTTCGCCGGACAATCAGCAGCACCCGTAGTGTGATTGCTTGGTTTTTTAAAACGCAAGCAAGAGGCACATTTCGGTTGCTCATCTTTCTTCGGGCATTCTTTTATTAAATGACCAAGATCACCACAGTGGCCGCAAGTGTGAGTTGCCTCCCGACATGACTTAGCCGCGTGACCGTATTGCTGGCACTTGAAACACCTTGTGACTAAGGTGAAATCTCTCACTGGACATGATGACCAATTTATAAAAACTCTGTCATTTGATATTAGGGCTTTACGAATCCCGGCAGTGACCTCAATTACATAGTTCACAGTATCTGCTCCTTTTCTGCCCGATTTGTGGCTCAATTTAACAGAATTTAAAAATGACTCCAGGTTAGAAACTTCCAGCTTGTCGGTCAAGTTTTGTTGGTACACGCACTTAAGGACTTCATTTTCTTGCATTGAAGTGGGCACTCCAATTACAACTACCCTTGGCTTGCGTTTGTGTGTTTCCTCGATCGTAAGGCCCGAATTTTTTAACTGAACAGATTGTTTCAGTTTTGTAATGTCTTCCCTGGTATCGGTGCTAATGGTAACTCCTCCGTTTCTCGTCTTGTGCAGGCTTCTTACGTGCAGCTTCATTTGCTCTGGACAAATAATTTTTTGAACCAATGATTTGGTCTCCTCGCTGGTCTTTTGTTTGTCATTTGGATAAATGGAAATTGAGCTAATCTTTTCAGGCTGTATGAATTTATTACTACCCTTTCTCACCATGTCAGCAAAAGAAAATTCTGATGAAGGTTTGGCTGACTCCTGAACTTGTGTCTTAAGGTCTTGAAGCTGCTTCGAAAGGTCAAGCTCTCTCATAAGAGTTTTATTAGACATGTTTACTTGGCACGTCGTCTTTATCAGGGACTGGTATTGTACTGCCATCTGCGATGTCCCATGACCCACTTTCCGACATAGAGTACTAACGCGTAATTTTTGCTCCGAATTCATTTTGCTCTCTGATGATATGGAGCACACTTCACTTAGGCACTGCTCAATGGTCGTCATCCAAAGCTGAATTTCAGCAGTGGATTTGGGTTCAGTTCTGGCTTCTTCATTATGGGGCGGCGCGGCAGGGTGAGGCGCAGGCGACGCAGGAGGGGAGCGGGCGGTCCTCTCACTCCGATTGAAAGGGCTGTGCATTGTTTTTTTTTTTTTTTTTTTTTTTTTTTTTAATTTATTTATTGATTTTAAATTCACTTTCTATCACTTAGCAAAAGATAAAACATTTTCACATTTAAATATCTCACAGTACATATGTCACTTAGGTATCGTAAAAAACGAGGTCACGACTCAGCATGTGATTATTTATTTAATAAATGATCGACACGTCCGAACTGAGCGAAAGCAGTACAGATGTTTTTTTAATTATAAACTATCTGTGTGCCAAATTTTATCAGAATCCGTCAAACCGTTTCAGCGTGAAAGAGTAACAAACATCCATCCATCCATTCGGGTCCATATTGGGTTCGCTAAATTTCATCACCCGAAATTGATTTTCCTAACGATTTGTACTCCTAATGATCACTGTTCCTAAAATTTTGTTTCCTAAAGTTTTCGTTCCTACAATTTATTTCACTATTAACGTAGTCTATAACACTCAGTTTTCCGAAAATTGATTTTCCTATTGATTTATACTCCTAATTATCACTGTTCCTAAAATTTTATTTCCTAAAGTTTTCGTTCCTACAATTTATTTTACTATTAACGTAGTCCATAACACTCAGTTTTCCGAAAATTTTAACTAATAACTTCACTGTTGAAATTTATCAAACAAATTAGATTATCCGGGTGGTCATAAAAAAAATAACTAACACCAAAGGCTAATGCGGGAGCTGCGCTGCGCTACGCTCCCGCATTAGCCTTTGAACCTAACCATACCAAGTCGCTTCCACTCCGCAAGGTCTTGCTCGCTCGCTTCGCTCGCTCGCTGGCTTCAATCTCTATCATTGGAGTCAGCGAGCGAGCGAGCAAGACCTATCAGGGCGGAAGCAACTCGGTTAATTGCAACGGACATTATGAAGTTTAATGTATAATAATGTTCAATTTTATGAATAAAAACAAATCTACATAAAAAAGATATGATGATGAATAATAGTGTAAAAGATGGTTATGTTGAGAAAATATAGGAAAACAAATAGTAGTATGATAGATGTTTATTGCAACGGACATTATGAAGTTGAATGATTAGGAATTCAGAACGTTAGGAACAGAGTAGTTATGAGTAGTGATTATTATGATGTAAATTTTTAGGAACAACATTTTCGGACTTCCGATAATCGACATTGAAAAATTAGTTCAACTTTGGCGCACCCATCCATTCATACTCAGTGGCGTAGCTACCGTAGGGCAAGCAGGGCAGTGCGCCTCCAAGCTCAGGGGGCCCCTCGGACTCTGACTTACAAACTATAAACGCGGACCTATGAGAAACGCGGCTATAAAACGCTACTAGTGAATTTACAAGCGCGCGAGTCTAGTGAATTTAAAGTGCATTCATCCTTACTTGTCTTATCATGTAAACAAACACGGGTTGGGTGGGGCCCTAGTTTATTTTTGGCCCCAGGGCCTTTGGTTAACTAGCTACGCCACTGTCCACACTTACAAACTTTCGCGTTTATAATTATTAGTAGGATATTGCAACTGGCCTTCACTGCTCTGTACTGTACTGTATGTACGTTACATTGCGTCATCCTTTTTCGTGTATGCAGCCGGCGTTCATCGATTTATTAGACGTCGTCACGTCAAAAACCTTACTAAACTATTCACTTATCTAAGTGAGTGATTTAAATCAGTACTCACTTTCTTTCCTCTGGACCTATATCAAAATACCTCCCCGTTTCTTAGACCCATGTCAGCGGGTGCGTGTGTGTGCCTGCGCTCGACGTAGCGACCTTTTTTGCGAACAGCCTCCTTCCCCGCTACTTACTCGGCTGAGAAAATGAGCTACAGGATGATCCGGAATCTGTACTAGTATAAAAAGTTATAAATTCGTAAATAAACGCATTGGATGTTGGATAGCGCAGGGCCGGTATGTTTGGCGAGCCTTGGGGGAAGCCTATGTTTAATAGTGGACGTCTTTCAGCTGAAATGATGATAAAAAGAGGAAGGGTGATAAAAAGAGTTCAGCTTTATTGTAGGAGTATTTATTTATATACAGGGTGAATGATCTAGAAGAGCTTTTAAAAAATAGTAGTGGTAGTGGTGGTAATTTTGTAGTGGTAGAGCCATATTGTAGCTAGCCGCTGCATCACGAATGGGCCGGCCCGCCCGGGGCAGTACCACCCTCTCACAGAACACCGGCGTGAAGCAGCAGTAATCCTGCTTGCGTTTCGTACGGTCAGTGAGAGTGCCGGGGGCCCAATACCTCACCCCTTCCCTCTCCCCCTTCCCCTATTCCCTCTCCTTTAGGGCCGACAACGTACTGGCATCGTGTAAAGCGCTGCGGGTGTCTATGGACAGTGGTGTACATTTAACATCAGGTGACCCACTAGTTCGTTTGTCTGGCCTATCTAAAATAAAAAAAAGTACGGAAACCTAATGCACTGTGACTTATTGTTTAAAAGTATTTTTTTTATAAAAAGTCTCATCAAGATTGTTGTTTACCCTTTTTTGTAGGTACTAAAATAAACGAAGTTCGTAAAAAAGGAAACAAAAACTTAAATTAACTTAATCTTGACCTAAAAACCTAAAGTTTTTTGTAGTTACCTACAAATATCGGCCAGATCGTTGCTATTGGACAGGGTGCCCATAAGGCTGGCTGCGTTTGCACATTGTGGCAATGCCAATACGTTGACCGAGGAAAGAGCCAGCCCTATGGTCACCTGTGGATTGGAAAAGCTTCTTTTTTAAAAATTCAAAAAGTTTTTTAGTTTCTGGTCCCCACGGGTCAAGAGTCTCAACAGCAAAAGCTGCAATTACAATAGCTACCTACCAGAATTTCATATTTGCAGCGTTTTGTTTCAGCTTTAAGCAAAATTAAATTAAATTAAGTAGACGTAAACTTTATTAGCGTGTTTTGTTGTTTATTTTTAAGAGGGTAATCTGCCCGTAACACCTGCTTAAATATGTTTCTGGAAAAAAGAATCTTTCTGTTTTCAAGTTGCTTGGAAGAGATCGTTCTTTAGCGATGAAGCCGCAACGGTGCTGGCTGAAAATCAGCGCTGGGGTGCTATAAAAGCCTCAGTATTATGCTGAGCCAGTGTCCGATTTGCAACCGCAATGACACATTCTATCTTTAGCTTTCGTGTTGTCTTTTGTTTTGTATAGTAGATTGTTCAACAAGGGACTAAAACAAGCCATAATGACACGAGATATTTAGCCACCCGAGCGATAGCGAGGGAGGCTATAATTCGAGTTGTCATTATGGTAGTTTAGTCCCGCGTTAAACACTCTACTTTTCACTTTATTTACAAAAATATTTAATTTATAAAAATGGATAAAGTTTTTTTAACAGCATGAACTATAAGAAAAACACTCGTAACCGTCCTATAGGAAAGTTTTTTTTCAACTACATCCACCGCCCAGTTCCAAGCTAGAAAACAACGTCACGTTACCAAATTCGTCCTTAACGGTCTTCCCAAAACACCCTGTACACCAAAATTCGTCCAAGAAAACGGTGGGTTCGGCGGCAATTTATCACGAGTCAAGTTATATTAATGTGGATAAATGGGGCGAGGGGGGAAGGGGGGACGGACCGCCTCGCTAGTTTTTGTCGATCGCTTTTAATAGCGTTAGATTATATCGCGCCGTCGATATAAGGATTATGAGACTGGCATAATAGCGTTTGGCATTATGTTCTCGATGGCCTAATTGTTCTTTGTCCTAATAACGTCTCCTTTTATCAATGTTAATATATTGCAGAATGTACCGTGATGTCGGGCTTATGGAGGGAAATTTTTGGAAATAAAATTTCTTTAAATAATAGACTAGCAACAGCCCGTGACTCCGCCTGCGAAGAATTCATCATCATCATCATCCCAGCCTATATACGTCCCACTACAGGGCACAGTCCTCCTTTCAGAATGAAAGCACTTGGGCCATAGTTCCCACGCGGGCCCAGTGCGGATTGGGAACTTCACCATTGAAGTTATTCTCAGGTGTGTGCAGGTTTCCTCACGAAAATAAAACAAAAAATCAAAAACTCAAGAATTGATTTTTTTTTTTTGTTTGTGAAGCCAGACAAACGAACTAGTGGGTCACCTGATGTTAAATGAACACCACTGTCCATAGGCACTCGCAGCGCTTTACGCGATACCAATGCGTTGTCGGCCCTGCAGAAAATTATACACTCGCCTCTTAAAGGCACCCAGGTCGTAACTCGATGGGAAGACCCCCATCGGGAAGCTCGTTCCAGATTTTGCAAGTTCGTGGCAAAAAAGACCGCTTAAAACGCACCGTCAAAGACTGCCATTCAACAACATGATGTCGATGAAATGAACGCTTACGACGGGAGGATCTGTAATGGAACCCCGCAGCTGGAATGAGGTCAAAGAGTTCCTCAGAGCTTTCCCCGTTGTAGATCTTATAGAACACGCAAAGGGAGCTAACGTCTCTGCGGAGAGCAAGAGGATCGAGTTTAACGGAGAGTGAGGAGTTGCCGACAACTCGGCACGCCCTGCGCTGTATGCGATCAAGTGAAAGCAGCTGATATTGGGGTGCGCCAGCCCAGAGATGAGAGCAATACTCCATCCTTGGCCGAACCTGGGCCTTATATATCTGAAGCCGCTGCTTTGGAGTGAAGTATCGCTTAGAGCGGCCAAGCACGCTCAACATTTTAGCAGCCGACTTGGTTTTACCTTCCAGGTGATCGCGAAATTGCACCGCGCTCGAAATATCGACACCGAGGATCCCAACACTCTCCGAAGTGAAGTGATTTGTCGCTATTCCGCTAGAACTATGCAATTTCCCGAGATAAAAAGTATCCTACCTAGATACTTATGTTAATCTTGGTTAGGGTTGAAATCGCGTCCGTAGGTTTACCCTCGAGACCCTACATGTAACCCCTGGGTGGTGCTAAACGAGCGATACAACTCCGCTGGTAGGCTTCGGCCGTGGCGTTCAGGGTCACCCTATAAGTTGAGCCAGGCCACCAAGTGACTCTCATTGGGTTCCGTTTGTTGCCTATAGAAGCCATTCTGGAGGTAGGGTCTGAGCAGTTGAGCAGCGCGCGCGTATAGTAGGAACTAGCTTTTGCCCGCGACTCCGTCCGCGTGGAATTAGTAATTTGGGTAGCTTATTTTTTTTATCCAATTTAAAATAGACGTATCTTTCTTATTTGTGAACCGATTCAAATGAAACAAACACTAAATGTTAATCCAAGAAAATACCAACATATCAGTGAAAACCGCATCCTTCTAGGTTAAGCCGTTTCTGAGATTAGCGCGCACAAACGCACAGACAAACAGACAAACAGATAAACAGACAAACAGACAATAATTCTAAAAAACATTGTTTTGGGTTCTATTGCGCTAGTAAATAGCCCTAGTGACAGTTTTTCTCAAATATCTTCAATGTACAGACACCGACTTGTTACAGATTTATTATATGTATAGATTTTATAAGCTGGGGGTTTAGGACTGCAGACCTCATCTGGAAAAGATAACATTGTTCACGTTTGTTCTATTATGGACGCACTACAACGCCGACGATCCACCTGAGTACCGCTTATAATGACGAAAGGCCCTTGTAACTTAGAGAAGACGGTAGCTATTTGTTTGCATTTTATGTTACTTGTTCTGATTTGTTATTAGCGGTAGGCTTCAACAAACGAGAACAATGTTATCTTTACCAGATGTAAAGATAACATTGTTCTCGTTTGTTGAAGCCTACCGCTAATAACAAATCAGAACTCATCAGAATGCAGAACTCATCTGAGTTCTGCAGTCCTAAACTCCCAGCTTATAAAATTCCAACTATACCGTTACAGTGCCCCGTATTTGTTGTACGGTTTGCAGCTTGGGGGCGCGCAACACTGCATACAACTGCCTTCTTCCTGCTCATTCCCCTAAATTCAAGTCTAGGGTGAATGAGCATTTACTAGGCAAGCATGCTCCATCGTAGGCCTCATCTTCGCTTTCCATCAGGCGTGATTGTGGTCAAACGCAAGCCTAGTATATTGTATAAAAAAAAAGGTACACTCTACTGCCGTGTCATGACAAAACACTGTAACTCGAGTTACAGTGTTTTGTGCTAACACCGTTAAATTAACTATTCGGACCCTCATCTATATATGCATGCTTAGAGTAACTGATTTTCTATCAAAAACATCGAAAAACGTCATTGCAATTTACACTGTAACTCTTAAAACGAAGGGTCTTGATTCGACTAAACACTGTATTATCTCCAGATACCGTGTTTTGCCAAAACAAACTCACATTTTCTTAGTATAGTATCAAGAGTTACAGTGTTTTGTCACAACAATCACACGAGAAATTAGTCCAAGTGTAAGTCGGTACTTCTTCAAGGTAATCATCCTTTCTAAAGACTAAGAAATATATTAAGATGAGAATGTTAGTTTTATGAATTGTGATGTTAGTAATATATTACTAAATTAAATTTAAAGTAGCATTTTCATATGAGTATAATGTCATTAAGTATCACGTTACAGTGTTTTGTTATAACAACTCTCATACATTATTGATAAAGCACATTACGACATAACACGTTTTTGCTTGAAAATTCATGTAAAAAGTAAAAAAAAAAATATTATTTTTCTTTGTCCACTACAAGTAGCACATTATCCGTAATTTGTCCAAATTTTATTGCAATCAGATCAATATTCACTGTTCTGTAGCCAATTAAAGAAATCAAAAGTTTTTTGCGATTACTGAAAAATAGGTGTTTTTTAGATACAGTGTTTTGTCATGACACGGCAGTCTATGTGTGTGCCATATTTCACACCTCTTGAGTTTTTCGCATTTTTAATATACCATGCGCTTTACGGTGAAGGAAAACATCGTTAGCAAACCCATACACCTGCGAAGAATTCAATGGTTTGTATGAAGTTCCCAATCTGAATTGGGTCCGCGTGGGAACTTCGGCACAAGCCCTCTCATGAGAGGAGGTCTGTGTGGATGATGATGATAGTGATGATGTTGAAAGCCGACTATGAACTTTCTATAAAACCTCAACATAATTAATACCTTACACATAGCACTATATAAATTAGTGGTACTATTCATTAAAGCGTAACATTACCAATTAAGGACTTCATTAAAATATAATGGCAACTTAAACTAGTTTTAAGCAACTCCGTCTATTAGCAAAGATAACAAAGGTTCGTAATAAATATTCTCGCTGTCAATACACGCGTAGAACTTATCTGTTAGATATTATATAAACGCCTGGAGGTAGAGAAGCGGGGAAGGTTAGGGTGCTGCCAGACGATCAAGGCGGGTTTTAAAACGATCGTTTGGTTTGGACGGCGATACCACAGACTTTTTATTTCAGTGTGATTGCTTCGTGTAAACATGAAAAATGTATTTATTGAATGAGGCGTTACTTTGCGGAGGTCCATATTAATGAACTTTAATAATTACTTTGCTCTTTGAATCCAACATTTGGTAGCACAACGTTACTCTGAGGATGAGCTCTGGTTGAATTCGAAACGCTTCAGTGTAGTTTGGTGGTGGTGATAGTTGGGTTTGTGTGATTTGTGTGTGTTCGTATAGTGTGGAGGAGGAGGAACTGCATGAACACACATTTCTTGCATAAACGTAACTATTGTAAGGTCGCGGGTGAGCAAAGTAATTGTTTTAGTTCATTAATATGGACCTCCGCAAAGTAACGCCTGATTTAATAAATTATTTAAAAATGACTAATACAATGGTAAAATAAACGTACTGTATATGTAAATAATAATGTTAGTTCTAAATATTTAACTTTAGAAAGATGAATAAAGGCGAGCATTAGCGTTGCGCCGTAAATAGCGTGATTGCCGCCAGCGAGTGGCAAGTTTTAATAGAAATTTAGATTAGATCCAATACGGCAAGCCACGCACGGGCATCGGGAAATCAGGATCGAGGAACTGCATGAACACGCATTTTTTACATAAACGTAGCTATCAGAAGTTCATGTTAAATAATAATAATAATAATAAATATTAGGGGACAATCTTACACAAATCGACCTAGTCCCAAACTAAGCAAAGCTTGCACTATGGGTCTGCCGTGTCATGACAAAACACTGTATGTAAAAAACACCTATTTTTCAGAAATCGCAAAAAACTTTTAATTTTTTTTTATTGGCTTTTATTGGAACAGTGAATATTGATCTGATTGCAATAAAATTTGGACAAATTACGGATAATGTGCTACTAGTAGTGGACAAAGAAAAATAATATTATTTTTTTTACTTTTTACATGAATTTTCAAGCAAAAACGTGTTATGTCGTAATGTGCTTTATCAATAATGTATGAGAGTTGTTATAACAAAACACTGTAACGTGATACTTAATGACATTATACTCATATGAAAATGCTACTTTAAATTTAATTTAGTAATATATTAAAGTCCTATTGATAGATGGGGGGGTGGAGCTGAATGGAAGGCATAAACTAATTGGGTACGCTGACGACCTTGCAATACTGGGGCAGTGTGAGAGGGAGGTGATAGACATGGCGGGTGTACTGGAGGAGGTAGGGAAACGGGTGGGTCTCAGAATCAGTCGAGAGAAGACTGAATACCTCTACATGAAGAGATACAAGGACTGCAGGGCTAAGAGGAAGGACCTTGTTGTAAAAGGTGCAACATATAGAGGTGTCAGTAAGTTTAAGTATCTCGGATGTACGGTCACCGACACTAACCAAAGGGAGGACGAAATCGACATCCGTATAGTCAATGCGCTAAGATGTACGGCAGCCCTTCACAAGGTACTGGTGTCCAAGTTGATAAGGAAGACTACAAAGATCCGCGTTTACAATACAGTTATTAGGCCGATTCTATTGTACGGGTGTGAAACTTGGACTCTAACGTTGAAGGAGGAAAACAAACTCTTGGTTGCGGAACGTAAGATTTTGCGAAAGATTCTGGGTCCAACAAGGGACAATGACGGAAATTGGAGGCGAAGGTTCAACCAGGAAATAGAGGAACTAGTGTCTGAGCCGAATATCATCGGGGAAGTAAAGGCTGCCCGACTTCGGTGGCTGGGGCATGTGGAAAGAATGGGAGAGGATCGAGCTGCCAAAAGAGCGTATCTTGGGCGACCATCCGGAAGGCGTCCGGTGGGTCGACCAAGATACCGGTGGAAAGATGAAGTTGCTAAAGATCTGAAGGAGCTGGACGTGTCCGATTGGTCAGACTTGGCACAGAGCAGGAAGGAATGGCGCACTTTAATGTCGGAGGCCAAGATCCACTTCGGGTCGCTGAGCCAGCGAAAGTAAGTAAGTAAGTATATATTACTAACATCACAATTCATAAAACTAACATTCTCATCTTAATATATTTCTTAGTCTTTAGAAAGGATGATTACCTTGAAGAAGTACCGACTTACACTTGGACTAATTTCTCGTGTGATTGTTGTGACAAAACACTGTAAATCTTGATACTATACTAAGAAAATGTGAGTTTGTTTTGGCAAAACACGGTATCTGGAGATAATACAGTGTTTAGTCGAATCAAGACCCTTCGTTTTAAGAGTTACAGTGTAAATTGCAATGACGTTTTTCGATGTTTTTGATGGAAAATCAGTTACTCTAAGCATGCATATATAGATGAGGGTCCGAATAGTTAATTTAACGGTGTTAGCACAAAACACTGTAACTCGAGTTACAGTGTTTTGTCATGACACGGCAGGGGTACTAGACGACGATAAACATACTTATATAGATAAATAAATACTTAAATACATAGAAAACATCCATAACTCAGGAACAAATATTCGTGCTCATCACACAAATAAATGCCCTTACCGGGATTTGAACCCAGGACCTCTTGCTTCGTAGGCAGGGTCACTACCAACTAGGCTAAAGCGGTCGTAATGTATTATTGCATTTAATATAGTCTTGAGCAGAGGATCCCGGGTTCAAATTCCGGGCTCGCGACTATGAGTTTTTTAGAATTCATGCGTTCGCATTTAAAATTTACCACGATCTTTCGGTTTGCGGTGAAGGATAAGATCATGAAGAATCCTTGCACACATTTGCGAAGCAAATCAAATGATATACGTGTGAAGTTCCCAACTCTCACGCGTGGAAACTACAGCCTACGCCCTCCCAGTTTGAGAGCAGCCCCAGTTCCCAGCAGAGGGAGGTATAAATGCCGAAATAATGATAATGTTGAAAATTAACCTTTACCAGCAAGCACCTTTGCTTGCCTGAACGTAAACTTAGTCTTTATTTTTAAAGTACACGTTAGTTTTAACTAAAGCAAGTGCGAGGCTTTGCTCCTATCGCAGAACTCTTTATCCCGAGGGAATTTTCGTCTGTGGCTATATCATAAGGAAACCGGGATACAAATTTTAGCTTTCTAGGTTCAATTATTGAGCTGCGCGTTGATAAATAAGTCAATATTTAATCGGAATTCGGTACATTTTCAAAACCAAATAAATAAGAGAATCCCTTTAAGGGATAAGTTCGCCTTTGTACATATGTTTCTCTTGTTAACTGTTAATTTTCATGATTTTATGTACAATAAATAGTATTACATAAATACATACATACGTGTCAGGCCACGAATAGTGTAAGGTTTCGTATAAATACATAACTATTAAAATTTAAAATTTGGCTATGGATTAGCCTGAAACATGTCGAGTTAAACTCGTTTTAAGACGTGAGTGATCCGTATATTTTCACTATGAGTGAGTCTCACGGTAGTTTCATGTTTAATATGAATACCGTATGTATTATTTTCTAGCGTATTATATTACACATTTATTATTTATAACCATGACTTCTCATCTCCGTGTAGCTAGCCGGTTAGACTTGTGTGATCAGTCGTTTTAGATGGCTAACTACCAGTTAGCATGATCCAACTTTAGATTCCCCCTCCCTGGGGCATTTAACCTTTTCGACGCCAACGACACTTATATCAGCACCCCATACTGGTATATCAGTCACAGCGATATTTACCTACATGCATTTCTGTAGGGTTCAACTTCGCTTTTGACATTCCGATGTCATGGCGTATGAGTGAGAGCTGTTGTATTCGACAGAGCGTTGAAAATGTTAAAAAACCGCGCGTTTTGTTCCATCCGTGTGGCAGCGCTTTAGCTCCGTAATGAGCCCGGCACAACTTTCTGTAGAGCCGCGAAAGTAGCACGGAAAACTTTAACAGCGTCTTCGGCGCCGGCGGCGCGCGCGGTCTTGATACTCGCAAGATTACTTGGCAATTTGTTGGCAAGTATTTGTCTAGAATACCGTCTAGTTTGCATTATTAAATTAGCTTTAGCTCGTGGCTTCGAGTCCTTTTAATTTCTTTATGGTATCACCCAGTTTATATACGTCCCAATGCGTAGGTCGACTCCCAAAATGATAGGACTTCGGCCCGGCCACGAGTTCGCGCGACCGGCGGCAGCCGCGAGCTTTTTATCAGTTCATTGCGTGTGCCGCAAGATAATCACTGTGCGGCGAGCGTCTCGGCTGCGCAATGAATGGAGATAACGCAAAGTCATTAGGCCGCAGTTCCCAGGCGTAATACAGATTGGGATCTTCACACACACAATTGAATTTCTTCGTAGGGTATGTGCAGTTTTTACCTTCACTGTCAGCTAAAAAGAAACGATGCGTTGCATCTCCGGAACTATTAGATCGACACCCGCCCACTGGCTGCCGACATTAAGCCATATAGCTCCGCCGCCGCTTCGCCGAGGTCAGGCCTTGAAGAAGGAAGCCACCAAGATCACCGGTAACCCAGCTTTGCCAGCTCACAATGAGTTTTGCCATCCGCCTCCACAGCGACTTAAGTCCCGAAACCGCCCGTGTGTCGCAGCCCAAAGCCTTAAAGAGTTCAACCTTATGGATAGCTGGAAAAAACAATGGGCCGTGGACACGGCAGGAGGAAGTGCTCAGGCCATTGATCCAACAGCCAAACCAAGAGGATTCGACCTTTCCCGAAATCTCTGGTGCCGTCTTAACAGACTACGAACTAAGCACGCCCGTTGTAATTATCACCTACACAAGTGGGGGTGGAGGGATTCTCCGCTCTGTGAGTGCGGGGAAGAGGAGCAGACAGTGGAGCACATCATCCGACGCTGCCCTTTTCACTCCTACCCTGGACCTGCCGAAGACCTGGATGCACTGACGCCTGATGCAGCCGCATGGCTTAGCAATTTAAGTGTTTTACTCTAATGCCTGTATATATTAATTATGCCATATGATTAAATAATAAGTTAAAAAGAGATTGGCTTAGAAATATCACCGATAGTGATCGTAAGGCAACTGCTCGGTGCCGGTCGGAGCGACGATCGTGACGTAACCGTGCCGTCCTCCCGCACACCTCGTCCAGTGCGTGTGTTGAACCGGTTCTCAACACTTTAATAAATAAAAAGCCGTACTTCTGTACAAGGTTTTAAAAACAGTTCAGTATAAAATTGCCAAAATGTAAGCAAACACTAAAATCGCAAGGGTCGTTCGCGTTGCCTAGCAACCTGCCGGCTGTCTCGATGCCTAACAACCGTGGCCGGAGTTAAAAACGCTAAAAGACACGTTTTTTGTATGACGGCCCTCTGTTAATTTTTAATTTTATTTTATTTTCAGTATTTATTGATATAACGACAGTGGTCGTAATACATAATCGTTGAAAATTTTAAGTGTCTTGCTATTACCGTTTAAGACATCGAGCCCCGTAACAGACAGAAAGCGGAGTATCAGTAATAGGGACCCGTTGACACCCTTTGTGTACGGAACCCTAAAAACATGAAAATTGTTATAATCATTACACCGACACTATAACCAAAACCAATTGCTATCCCTTTAAAATGAGAAGGATTACAATTAAAACAGAACAACATTTAAACCAAAACCATCGTCCAGTGGGAACAAAAACCAGTTTTTGAACAAATCAAGACGCGAAGAAGAATCTTGTCTTGCTGTCACCCCTTTCCCACGCTGACCGTTGTCCACCCCTTAGCAAACTGGTTTACGAGAAAGTCGAACTTGTTATAACCGGTTCGAACCGGTTTTCGTTCTCACTGGACGATGGACAGTGTCTTTTGGACAAAGCTTGACGCAACAAGTTTTGTGTTTAGTTTAGTTGCCACCGTATTTCGCACTTGGGTAACAATTTTGTTTTGGTTTCAGTTTGTAGGAATTTAACAAATTTTGACATAAGTGATGATAAATAATCATCGCCACCAATGGTACTGCAGTATCAAAGGATCGAAGATGCGTTACCAGCCTAGACGGGTAAAATCGAACACCTCGTGTAACATTAATATCATGCTGTCTTACTCTCCATGCCGGAACACAGCAGCGCAGCAGCATTTGGCGGCAGGATTAGCAAGTAAGAAGGTCCGATCACCCGTTTTTATAAATGCATCATTTTTACCAATTGTTTCTGTTCTTTTTGATCAAATTGAACACTAAACACAGTGAAAACGTCTTAAAACGAGTTTAACTCGGCATGTTCTGGCATGTTTTGGTTGTGACTAAACACTACACTGTAAAACACTGCTAAGCACTATACGAATGTGCAACACAAACACTGAAAGAAGAAATTGTATCACGTGTATTTCCTTGCATAGTCGATATCACTGCTTTTTCGCCTCTCTCGCTGCAAATGAGCACATTTTTTTCCACGTTGTAGTGGTAGAGCCATGTTGTAGCTAGCCGCTGCATCACGTATGGGCCGGCTCGTCCGGGTCAGTACCACCCTCTCACAGAACACCGGCGTGAAGCAGCAGTACTCCCTGCTGCGTTTCGTACGGTCAGTGAGAGTGCCGGGGGCCCAATACCTCACCCCTTCCCTCTCCCCCTCCCTCTCCCCCTTCCCCTATTCCCTCTCCTTTAGGGCCGACAATGCACTGGCATCGTGTAAGCGCTGCGGGTGTCTATGGACAGTGGTGTTCATTTAACATCAGGTGACCCACTAGTTCATTTGTCTGGCCTATCTAACATAAAAAAAAAGTAACGATTTCGTGTCACGGAGAAAAATGGAAGCCTGCATACCCCTGCGAAGAAATTCAATGGTACGTGTGAAGTTCCTAATCCGGATTGGAAAAGCGTGGGCACGACAGCCCAAGCCCTCTCATTCTGAGAAGAGGCCTGTGCCCTGCAGTGGGACGTACAGTAGGGTGAGATTATGAAGATAACGAATAGATAACGGTCACCAATGAAATGTAATCTATTTGAACAACCTCTCTTATTCCTATTAATTTGTTAGTTCTGTGGTTGACATACAAATCTACACCCTATCCCATATAACTAATGTTATAAACGTGAAAGTTTGTATGGATGGATGTGTGAATGTTTGTTACCCTTTCACGCTAAAACGGTTACACGAATTCGGATGAAATTTGGCATACTGACAATAAAATTCATAACCAAATTAGCACATAGGATAGTTTTTATCCCGCAAAATTGCATAGTTCCCGCGACATAACGATAATCGAGTCGCGGGTTACAGCTAGTACAAAATAATATACATCGCATCACGTTAAAACATGTTATTTGTTACGTAACCAAGGACCAAGATGGCGCGGGCGCGCTACCAAGAGCCTGAGATAAATTTTGGAGCGTCAGTGAAATTTTAATAACTAATTTTCTTGTAGGACTCGCGGCGAACGCCTGCAGCGATCCCGCTAGATATATCTTATATGTGATATATCTTAGGGGAGGAGTTGGAATATGTTTAGAGTATACTAATAAAACTGGTTTGTTCATAATTTATTATGAACTACCTACATCCGCGGATTTGCGCGTATTAAAAATCCATGAAAAAGTTAATTTTTAAAATTATTATTTATGTATTTTTAAGTCGTATTTAAAGCACAAATTTAAGAAACTTAAGGTTACTCAAAGGGCGATGGAGGGGGCTATGCTCGAAGTTTCTCTGCGGGATCGCATTAGAGATGATGAAATCCGCGCAAGAACTAAAGGCAGCGACATAGCTCGAAGAATCGCAAGACTCAGACAGCGCACATCGCTCGTAGAACTGATGGGGCAAAAAGGTTCTCGAGTTGCGTCCACGGACCGGAAGACGCAGTGTAGGTAGACCTCCAACAAGATGGAGCGACGACCCGGTTAAGATTGCAGGACCGATCTGTTTGGCGAACCTTGGGGGGAGGCCTATGTTCAGCAGAGGACGTCTTTCGGCTGAAATGATGATGATTTCAAGCACAGCGCAAATAACGCGGGAACTCATTACTGGGAAACCTATTAAGTATTCTGTCTCAATCCAGGTCTTTGTCCGTGTAGGTGATCATCATCTAAAGCCGTTAAGCCATCATTACGTGATTGACTAACAAACATTCAAACTTCCAAACATCTTTACAAACTTTCTCATATCGTTAAAAAATTAAATTTTGCGTCTGTCACAGGGCTCTGTTTTTGTCATGAAACCATTTTATTACAATAAAAGTAAATACAGTAGGTACTTAAATAAAAACATACGCCGTAAGCCTTGCTGTCAAATTACCACAAAGCAAATAATTTATATTAATATATATTTTTTTTTATTAATAATTTGTGCTTTATATTTATAGACTTAAGTGGCAGTGGGCAGGGCACATCGCCCGTAGAACTGACGGCCGATGGGGCCGAAAGGTTCTCGAGTGGCGTCCGCGGACCGGAAGACGCAGTGTAGGTAGGCCTCCAACAAGATGGAGCGACGACCTGGTGAAGGTAGCGGGAACGCATTGGATGCGGATGGCACAGGGCCGATCTGTTTGGCGAGCCTTGGGGGAGGCCTATGTTCAGCAGTGGACGTCTTTCGGCTGAAATGATGATGATGATGATGAAATAATTCATTTTCTAAAACTGCACCTTATCGCAATAATATAATCAATTTCACCTAGACAACGAATAAATCAATTAAAAATTTACTCTAGGGAATACAAATTAAAAGCAAGTTTTACCTTTGTGCAGTCGGCCAATATACAGTGAGCTCCTACGTCCACAAAATACGGCTCGGCGCTGTATGTAACAAGGGTCTCGTTAAAGTGGTCGGGGTACAAATTACCAATGGGGGGAAGTGGGGTGAGGGGGGAAAAGCGCGAAAATTACACAAGAAAATTCCGCCATTCAGCATCTTTGTGCTTCCTCAAGATGGCGGACGGTTGGGGTGGCGAAGGACGCGACTAAATTTTTGGTTTGTATGCCTAATGAATTAAATATTTTTTTTATAGAAATCAAGTACATCAAATTATTTTACATAGTTCGTTATGCTCTGCTTAAAATAGCGCCAAACAGTCAGTAACGCCTTTCTTCTTCTGAACTGCGAGAGGAAATCAGCCGAATCTTTGACAGTCGCAATTAGCGCTTCTCGCTACTTATTAATAACTTTCAGAAAATCGCTGGCAATATTAACAGTGGCTCCAGCAGTGCCAAACACTCAGCAGCGCCGTTCTACTTCTAAACCGTGATATAAAGTCATCCTGTACTTTATCATCGTATTTACCGCTACCTGCCGACACATTAATTTTACCTATACTTTTAGAAAACCGTTGGCAATATGGCAGTGGCTTCAGCAGTGCCAAACACTCAGCAGCGTCGTTCTACTTCTAAACCGTGATATAAAGTCATCCTGTACTTTATCATCGTGTTTACCGCTACCTGCCGACACATTAATTTTACCTATACTTTTAGAAAACCGCTGGCAATATGGCAGTGGCTACAACAGTGCCAAACACTCAGCAGCGTCGTTCTACTTCTAAACCGTGATATAAAGTCAGCCTGTACTTTATCATCGTATTTACCGCTACCTGCCGACACATTAATTTTACTTATACTTTTAGAAAACCGTTGGCAATATGGCAGTGGCTACAACAGTGCCAAACACTCAGCAGCGCCGTTCTATTTCTAAACCGTGATATAAAGTCAGCCTGTACTTTATCATCGTATTTACCGCTACCTGCCGACACATTAATTTTACCTATACTTTTAGAAAACCGTTGGCAATATGGCAGTGGCTACAATAGTGCTAAACACTCAGCAGCGCCGTTCTATTTCTAAACCGTGATATAAAGTCAGCCTGTACTTTATCATCGTATTTACCGCTACCTGCCGACACATTAATTTTACCTATACTTTTAGAAAACCGTTGGCAATATGGCAGTGGCTACAATAGTACTAAACACTCAGCAGCGCCGTTCTATTTCTAAACCGTGATATAAAGTCAGCCTGTTCTTTATCATCTTATTTAATTTACCGCTACCGCCGACACATTAATGATATACTCTTACTTATACTTCTAGAAAACCGCTGGCAATATGGCAGTGGCTATAACAGTGCCAAACGCTCAGCAGCGTCGTCCTACTTCTGGATCGCAGCAGGAAGTCAGCCGGTTCTTTGATCGTCGCAATTACCGCTACCTGCCGGCACTTACTAATGTTAACTATGCTTTTAAAAAGCCGTGGTAGCCTAGTGGTCTGAACTATGGCCTCTCAAGGACAGGAACGTGGCTTCAAACCTGGGCTCGTACCTCAAACTTAATCGGAATTTACATTCGAAATAACATTTAAAGTTTACCACGAGCGAGGAAATCCACAATGGTGTCAAAGTCAAAGTCAAAATTCTTTATTCAATTTAGGCATCAATTGATGCTCCTATGAACGTCGAAAAATCTACCACCGGTTCGGAAAAAACCCTGTTGAGAAGAAACCGGCAAGAAACTCAACAAGGTATATTTTATTCAATCAGATCTACATTGTTATTAAATGACATACATCTAAAGTATTTAATACAATTAAATTTTATAGTGTATGTGAAGTTCCCAATTTGCACTGCACCCGCGTGAGTAATACAACTCAAGCCCTCTCATTTTGGGAGGAGGCCTATGACCTGCAGTGGATCGTTATAAGTGAGTGTGAACGCAGATTTTTGAAAAGCCACTGGCAATATAAGCAGTGGCTACAATTGTGCCGAACACTCAGCAGCATCGTTCTACTTCTAAACCGTGACATAAAGTAAGCCTGTTTATCATCGTGTTTACCGCTACTTGCCGACACATTAATTTTACTTATCGCCGCCTCCGGCGAATAAAATGATAATCGCAAAAACGTAACTTTTCAGGAAAAATAAAAAACACATTTTTGCCAATTACTTCTAAACAAGTGGACGTAAACTGATGATAGTCAGCGTTACGGAAAGCTAATTTTTTAAGAATTCTTCTTTTTTTAGTGTCACTTATATAATACATATTATAAAGGAGTTATTTAAAAAATTAGAAGTTAGTGGAAATCGATCATCATCTGTGATTTATAAAGTCGATTATCATTTTATTCCCGCTTTTTCAAGGGTTTAAAATAAGTATTGTATGGTTGTTTTATCATTTTATTCTACTATTTTTACGGTTCGATTAGTAAAAATAATAGTTACATATCATCTTATTCTCGTTAATATTGTGAAATTTGTTTTATGATAATGTAATTTATCTGGTATTGCAATGAAAGAATAACATGGTAATCAACTTTGGCTTTATTTCAATTATTAGGTTAAAATTAACAGAATCTCGAAAAAAACTAAAACAATACAATTTATTAGGTACTTATTACTTGATTATTATTCTTGATCATCATCTTCATCATCATTATTCATTTCAGAGTTCTTTACATAAGTCAAGGACTCATAAAAAGCATGATAGTAGCTTGGAATATCACCTGCCTTACAAAGGCTAATCAGGTCGTCGCATAATTATAATTGGCAAGAGCTGGGTGTATAATACTGGTCTGGTAGTTCGGTTTCAAGGACAGGGCTTGGGCTGACTATAGATTTAAGTGTCTGTCTGGTACCTCGCATGCTTCTTAATTTTTGGATTGACTCTGTGTTTATTCGGAAATATTCAGAATCGACGTCATATTAAAATTTGTATTTTAAAATTGACGGCTCTGCAGAAGAAACACTGACTTTCATTATTTTATTATTTATTATTATCGGTTAACTTTGAATCGTTGTTGTGCTTTCATTGCTGATCATCGTTTCGTGCGTTAAGATACTTTCTGTATTATTTTCTGGTTGTAGAGTTTCGTCCAAATCAGTAGCATCAAGGGTCCTTGTTTGTTCTTTGTGCTTGTCACCTTCGTAAGCATCAAAGGTCGAGGGCTGGTTGCAGTTCTGGAATATTTGATTTAGACATCGTTTTGATGACCGCTGCAATGAAGATTCATTCAACGCATGCTTTGAAGTTGGTGTTAAATCAGAAGTACAAATCTTGTTATTTCCACCGACTGTCGGTGAAGGTGATGCTATGAAATCTGCTGCATTCAAAATAAGCGAAATATTTGAAATAGTTGACGGAGTTCTCAATATATTCTGAGTGGCATGTTCAAAATCGGAGGCAGGATTTGGGTTGACTTAGGAACTGCTGTTTGTCTTGGTTCCCCGCTTGCTTTTTGTTTTTTGGACAGGTTCTATGTTCATTAGAGAATATCCAGAATCAAAATCATATTTATACTGTAAAATTGAGGGCTGTGAGCAAGCGACTCTCACTTCCATTATCTGTGTCCATGATACTTTTTGCCCTACCTCATTTTTGACCCAATTTTAATTATTTATTAGTTCTTTTATGTTATAAAACTCCTTTTGAAGCATTTCTTTAACGTTGTACTTTTCTCCGTTGACTTTCGCGTTCATAATGATTGCGTACATCTGGTCCGGGGTGTACACGACTCTATTTTTTAATTCTCTTTCAATGTTGGCGTGCACAGAGTCTCCCTCACTCTGGCCATCATTGTCAAGACTGTGATGGATAGGACTCTGAAGGTCAGGACTTTGATGGCTGGGAGTGTACTGCTCAAGACTATGATGGGCAAGAGTTTGATGTGGACTGTAATCGGGACTCTGATGGGCAGGACTGCGACGGACAGGACTTTGGTGAAACGGACTCTCATTGTCAATACTGTGACAGGCAGGAGTCTGAGGGTTAGGACACTGGTGGCTGAGAGAGTACTGCTCTGGACTATGATGGGCAGGAGTTTGATGGACTGGACTCTGATCGGGACTCTGATGGGCAGAACTGTGACGAACAAGACTTTGGTGAACCAAGTTCTCACCGTCAAGACTGTGACGGGCAGATCTCTGAGGGTCGGGACTTTGATGGTTGGGAGTGTACTGCTCAGGAATATGATTGACAAGAGTTTGATGGGCTGAACTCTGATCGGAACTCTGATGGGCAGGACTGCAACGGACAGGACTTTGGTGAACCGGGCTCTCATTGCCAAAACTGTGACAGGGAGGACTCTGAGGGCCAGGACTCTGGTGGGCAGGTCTATACGTCATGCTTGAATTACCGATAATCGTTTTATCTGAGAGTACACTGCTACAATTACTATTCCTTTGTAATGTTTCATCTAAATCATTACCGTCAAAAGGCGACGCTAGTTCTTGTTCTCGGTTATCAAAAATACCTATAGAATTAGACGATGTTGACGGCTGAGCGTCGTTAAGGAATATTTGACTCAGACATAGTTTTGAATTCTTATGAGAGGGTCCTATACATTCATGTGTTGAGGTTGGTGTCAAATCAATAGAACAATTAGTGTTTGTTTCTGGAGTTCCCTTAAGTTGTTGATAAACGATTGAAGGTGATGCTATAAAATTCACAGAATTCAATACGAGGGAAATGTTCGATATATTTGATGGAGTGCTTATTTTATTTTGAGAGGCTTTTTCTAAATAATCTGAGTCTCCTCCAATGCTTGAAGAACTCTTACTGCGCTGTAAATTTTGAAATCTCTCTGGGCTAGGCAAATATTCAGACACATCTGGTGAGAAATCTTGGTTCAATTCAGAATCATTTTCATCGCAATATTTTTTTTTCTCTAGATAATTGTCTTAAATCATATATATGATTCGTAGTCACTACATTTTTATCCGTCGCAGTTTATTCATAATATTAATTAAACGCGATGTCCTTTGTTTGTTCATTGTCACTCACTTCACTTATACTCCAATCACACCAATAATTATATAGTTTTAGAAATCGAACACTAAAAAGCCGATACAATGTTTTCGCGAGCCGGTTTGAGATCACATTGAGAGGCAGTTTGTTATTGTAAATAAACATTGCCACGTACCCTTAGCACTTGACATGTCGATATAGACCATTGCAATTTACATTCGACCCGTGCAATGTGACAAAAGGATATGGCAAGACGTTTTAGAGTTCCGTTTCAAATGCGTAGTTTTGGTGAGCGCCATTGCACGAACAGTATTTAGCGGTTTGCGACGAGAATAAAAAGATAACTGCGCATATCATTACTTAGCGATCTAATTTTGACGAGAACATAATAATATAGATGTTTGTCATGCGATGAGCTTTCAGTATTTTATGATAAAATTATTGTACACTTTTATTCTAGTTACAAGGTATATAAATAAAAAAATTGAATAGTATTGTATTATGTTTCAATTTTGTCATTTACCGTACAAAAATTACGAAAAAAATTGAGCTGGTGCATTGGCACCTACGGATTCCAAATATGGCATAAAAATAAAACTAAGATAATGGTGGTTATCATTTTGTTCTCCGGGGCCGGCGTTATACTTTTAGAAAACCGCTGGCAATATGGCAGTGGCTACAACAGTGCCAAACATTCAGCAGCGCCGTTCTACTTCTAAACCGTGATATAAAGTCAGCCTGTACTTTATCATTGTATTTACCGCTACCTGCCGACACATTAATTTTACTTATACTTTTAGAAAACCGCTGGCAATATGGCAGTGGCTACAACAGTGCCAAACACTCAGCAGCGTCGTTCTACTTCTAAACTGTGATATAAAGTCAGCCTGTACTTTATCATCGTATTTACCGCTACCTGCCGACACATTAATTTTACCTATACTTTTAGAAAACCGTTGGCAATATGGCAGTAGTATATTTCTAAACCGTGATATAAAGTCAGCCTGTTCTTTATCATCTTATTTAATTTACCGCTACCGCCGACACATTAATGATATACTCTTACTTATACTTTTAGAAAACCGCTGGCAATATGGCAGTGGCTATAACAGTGTCAAACGCTCAGCAGCGCGCTTCTACTTCTGGATCGCAGCAGGAAGTCAGCCTGTTCTTTAATCGTCGCAATTACCGCTACCTGCCGGCACTTACTAATGTTAACTATGCTTTTAAAAAGCCGTGGTAGCCTAGTGGTCTGAACTATGGCCTCTCAAGGACAGGAACGTGGCTTCAAACCTGGGCTCGTACCTCAAACTTAATCGGAATTTACATTCGAAATAACATTTAAAGTTTACCACGAGCGAGGAAATCCACAATGGTGTATGTGAAGTTCCCAATTCGAACTGGACCCGCGTGAGTAATACAACTCAAGCCCTCTCATTTTGGGAGGAGGCCTATGACCTGCAGTGGATCGTTATAAGTGAGTGTGAACGCAGATTTTTGAAAAGCCACTGGCAATATAAGCAGTGGCTACAATAGTGCCAAATGCTCAGCAGCGCGCTTCTACTTCTGGATCGCGGCAGGAAGTCAGCCCGTTCTTTGATCGTCGCAATTACCGCTACCTGCCGGCACTTATTCCGAACTGGCAACACCAGGAAATTGAATTTGCCGGGCCAAAGTAAATAATTAAATATGACTAAGTTGTGTAAGGTAATTTATAATACCGGCTTGGTTGTCTTGAACTTCAGCCATTTACGCTTACGGTTGCATTTAAATATAATTATGAATTAAAATGTACCTACACTACACTTGGTACGTTTAACTCGTAGATTTTTGATTTTCGTGACACGACACGGTTTTTTACGATAATACCGTAAACGTCCAATTTTTTTCCGTTGACGCTGTACTACAGGAATGTTTTAATCCGAAAGTAGCTCAGTCTGTGCATCTTCACACTTAAACTGCTGAACTGATTTAGAAGGTACATGGAAAACGTCTCTCATTCTGAGAGGAGGCCTGTGCCCTGCAGTGGGACGTATATGTGCTGGGATGATGATGATGATGATGGAAAACGTACATAAGGTAAGCTTTAAACAACCTGCTTCTGCTTCTTTCTTTTACAATAATAATAATAGAGTTATTATTAAAACGTGACACGTGAAAAAGTGTCTACTCGATCACTGGCAGGTAATAAGAGTAACCCGATGTTCGTAATTTGAAAACGGCATTCCACGATCCTTAACGCTCAGCACAATAGTTTTCTCAATCTGGGTACTTTATAGTACCGTTATCATTCTGACTGAATAAAATTGGCAATACAAAGGCCCCTCACAAAGGCCCGGCAAATAAGCCATTAAAAGCGTTGCGACGCCGACACCGAGCTATAAAATCTCTGCTTCTTGCCCCCTAGGCCCCTAGGCCCCTGTGGGTGGGAGGTGGCTTCGCGATAAACTGCTTTTATGCCATTCCGTGCTATAATTAAAATGGGTAGACTTCTAGCGATGTTTAGATAAAACTAAGATGGGGTTGAACGTTAAAGAACCCAGTAGCCGCGCGCGTGAACGGCGTTCGAATTTTGAATATAGGTAGACACGATGCGTAGAGTTATTTTTTTATTTAATGTTTAAAGAATCAATTGATTTCTTTTCAGCCAGGCTTTTAATCAACTTTGAGCTTATATTGAACCTGTTTTAAAACCACATAGACCAGTTTAAAAATGATTACAGTTCGAAAACAAGTTTCTAAACAAATTTAAACGCATTCGATAATAGAACAGAATTAGACAACTGTCGTGTCTATGGAACTAGTTTCCGACCGTTGGGGTTAAAGCCGGTTCTTTTTGAATTTCGATCGGTAATCGAATTTTATTTAAAAACTCGCTTTTTTGAATAAAATGAAATGTGTAAGGGATTACACATTGTGTTCGTGGAACGCGTTTCAATTCAAGTTTGAAGCACGTGTGGAAGTTTATTATTAAATTGGCTTCGATTTCAAATTGCGACGTTACTTGTACAATAAGGTAAAAGACGATATCTCTATAATTTAAGATATTAAAAAAATCATACAATAATGTTTCAAAATGAAGTAGGTACCTAAGTACTGAAACTAAATATATAAATAGTAGGTTTAATAATAGTAATATTTCTTGTAACATTAGACAATATTCTACAAGAATAATACATACGATCGCTTTAGCCTAGTTGGTGGTGACCCTGCCTACGAAGCAAGAGGTCCTGAGTTCGAATCCCGGTAAGGGCATTTATTTGTGTGCTGCGCACAAATATTTGTTCCTAAGTTATGGATGTTTTCTATGTATTTAAGTATTTATTTATCTATATAAGTATGTATATCGTCGTCTAGTACCCATAGTTACAAGCTTTGCTTAGTTTGGGACTAGGTCGATTTATTTTATACAGGTATGTATGTAATAAAAAAAGCTTGTGTATTTTGTAGCATTATTATTTTACAACTTTATATATGTTAAATCGGTTTTTGATTGGTGTATACATTGATTATTCTACGCCGTAGCACTGCTACGCTAATTTCGTAGACGCTCGTAGCACGCGTCTGAAACAATAGAAATACACATAATTATTATTGAAACAAAAAGTAAAATTGAATACACTTAGTCTGTTTGTTATTTATACGTGTCGAAAACCGCTCGGAACCAATAAAAGTCAGAAGAGTTCGACGAAATGGATAAAAAAATTCGGGTAGGCTCCATCAAGGACGTAGTCGCAGGAGATTACTTAAAAAAACATCTCGTGCTTGCTAGAGAGTGTATATTATAAACAAGATTATACCTACTTTCTATGAATTAGTTATAGTCCCTATAAATTAAGCCGCTCATTTGTTTTTTTTCTGGTGTCACTTTTCACTTCAAAAGATCCATGATGTAATAATGTAACGCTAAACAAATTGCACGTACACCTCTAATCAACACTCGACAAGCAGCCAGTCTTATTTATGATTCTGCCCAACAAAGTATACTTTTAAATCACATAACACGAGAACAATCCACTCTTAAAATTAATAAAACCCGCATACCGAACTCGACGTAACTTTTTACATAAACCCCTCTATAAAACGCCTTGCGCTCCGACTAACTTTCACCCCACCAAGACGTCTAAAATTTACATAAATTTACAAATTTCCCAGTGAAATAAAGTAGAGCATAGTTCGCGCCACCCTACCTCCCCCCCCGAAAAGGGGGCGGCTCCCGTTTTTCATGTTTAATTTTAACTTTGCAAAACTGGTGTTTTAATAACTGCCCCCATCTTTTGCTTTCTGAATTTTATGCCCCGGCAGCAACCTTTGCCGTTTTCGAAATGAGAAATTTCGCATTTATGCCACTCTGGAGACAGGCGCAAGTTTTATTGTGTTTGAAATGTTAACCGTAAGCGGGTTTTTGAATGCGCGCTGCGTTCGATTTTTAATGGCGGTCACTTGTTTTATACATGGCCAGTTCCTCGTTTATGAAAAAGAAAACGTGCGTTCTATTTTTCTGTTGCGTGGTATCGCGGCGCGGTGTTCGATGTTTGAAAACTATTGATTTTTTCTTATATATAGCCAGTTAAGTTTTTAAAAAGAAACATATTCAAATTATGGTCCCGATATTTTGCTAAATATTTTTGTGTCTATTATATTCTACTCGTAATTAATATTAGTTTGTACTCAGCTGTAAATTATCTTAAACATGATTTCATTTTATATGAAATACAAAATAGTAAATAAACTTAGGTATAAACAAACAAACAAAACAACAGCTACACGACTTAAGCCGTGAGCCGTAAAACAAGGAGCTGAATATTAAAACCAGTAGCTACGGCAAACGAACGCCGCCGCCATTAAAATGCGTAATTGCTGGATTAGACCGCCCAAGATTCCTCTATTTGCCTATCATATTGCCCGCATTCGAACACTACAAGAACGCCACAGAGTAAACTTTTACTACAAGTAAAGATATCTCTCAGTGTTAGGCATGTTAATTCTTATTAGATGACACCCTGCTGTCACCTCATTGACATACAATTAAAGATGGCTACTACTGAAACAGTGACCAGCGCACGGAGATCTACCTTAAACACGGTTAAAAAATATAAATATCTGCATATTTTAGCAAATTCTTGGACACCTTAGGTTGTACAGTCATGACGACACTGAAACAAAATAATGTCAAACCAAGCTAACTCTGCAGAGAATAATAATGGTAACACTGTAAATCTACGCACATTATGTACGTGATCTAACGTTAAAATACAGTGTTACCATTATAATTATCTGCAGAGTTAGCTTGGTTTGACTTTAGATATTTGTAATTAATACACCAAATGTTAAAATAACTTTTAGGTCGATGTCAGAAGTTAACTTAATGCCGAATGAAAACTTACAGACATTTTGTTTTACAAAGGTATTCATTCGATCTTATCTGAACACTTTTTGAAATAAATATCTTACAGTCGTTTTATAACACCTTGAATCAGTTGTATCTACTTAGTGCGTAGGATCAAAAAAAAGCAGCATAAATAAGTGGTAGTTTCTGTACCTTGTAGTTTTATATCGTTTGACAATTTTGTATGACATTTCAAACATGACATTAAAGTGACAAGGTACATAAATTCACTTATTTATGTTGTTGACTGTACAATCTAAAAATTTAAAACCACAGATTGTGAAATTTTATTTGATATGAAATTAGTCTGTGGTTTTATTAATAAGGGCTGTGGGTATAATTTGAACGGTTGTTCTATCTTCGAACGTGCCTCACATACGTCATGAGGCAAAGGTCTCAAGATTACGCGATTTACAACGGCTTTTTCGTATTTGGAACGCACGCCTCGCCGTTTTATGCCTTAGCGAAAATGGAACGCGCTGAATTTAAATGGATTATGTGGTTAAATTTGGAACGTGTGTGATTTTTTTAATTAGGCCAGTGTTGCTGTTTTGTTAAAATAATTTGGGGATTATTTATTATTTTTGAAGTTTTTTGCTGTTTAAACAGCACGAGTTAACTCTTTCTTTAAAGTGATCTCACACTGAGATACTATGATATGAAAAATAACTTGGTGCCTTTCCTTTCATCGTATATTAGGACCATTTTTTTAATTATACGACTTTATATATACAGGTAGGACTTTATATATTACAGTGTTGACATCTTAAAGTGTAACAATAACTAAGCATGGGTTAAAAAAAACAATTATGTACTTGTAACCGAACCGACATGAATGTTAACATGAATTTCCGTAGCTTATATAAAATTGTTAGTTGCTTGAGTTTATGAAATGATTTACTAAATAAAAAAAATAAAGCAATTCTAATCTGCTAGCTCCAATTGAACAAAAAACGCAGCAAAAACCATTTAAAATTCCCTATTTAAACCGCAAGGATAACCCCACAAAAAAAACTAAAACATTCATAGAGCGTAGTAAAAACTTTACACCCCACTCTAGGCCCGCCCCCCTCCACTACGAATCTATACGACATCGTTAAGAAGGCACCATCTTGCGTATACACGTCTCTTTCCCTCCTGCACTTTTTTCATCCCCTCAACCAAGCAAGACAGAGAAAGGTAACGTCTTAAAGGAAAGAATAGGTCGCTCGCTCTCTCTTCTCCTTACAATGGAGAAAAGACGAAATTAAATAATACTTTGTCGTTTAAATTGAAATTGGGTGGGGAAAATTTGGGGGGTAAAAAGGTATTGATTTTAGTTTGCGATAAGGAGTTGCTTTTGTTAGATACTGGCGGTTTTATGATTACGTCTTTGTTCGTAGACGGAGGGGGTTTGTTTGGTTATTAAATTTATCGGTGGACTTTAGTTGTAGGTAAAAATCTTGAAGACGTAGTGTGGTTTGATCTATGTCATCTCAAGCAAAGGGTCGTGGACTCAAACTTGGACTTGCAACACTTAACGTTTTATGTGTGAAATTATATTTGAACCATTGAGCTTTTCGTTGAAGGATCAAATCTCGTATATAGACATGCGTACACTTTCTAAGCAGTTCAATGGTATGTGAAGTTCCCAATCCGCACCGCGCCCGCGTGGGAACTACAGCCCTAGGCCTCTCATTCTGTGAAGCTTGAGTTCAACAGTGGGAAATAGTGGATGCCTGCCCAAATTATTGTGTCTATACAAAACTCAAAACTGTATAGGTACTTGTCCGGTATAACATTGTACTCCATAGAGTCGTGATGTAGGTATTTAGACGACATCGTAATTTTTCAAAACGGCTCTATCTATAGGGATGTTGACGCCATTGAAAAATAATTCGAAAACACGACTCTAGTAAAAAAACGCTTTATTTTGGCCCTGAAAATCAGTTTAATTTTCGATTAACTGCAAAATTAGTTTTTTTGTTACTTTAAAACAAATAAATAGTTAGTTGATTGAGTTGGCGAACAAGTGACGTCATAAGTTACTATTGCCGAATGAACTAGGTAGGTATATGGGAGAATTATGTTTTGAAAGCTCTTAAAAAGTATGTCAGTTGATTGGTGGCGTCAACATCCCTATTGTCTCGCGTAAATAGATCATCATTCATCATCATTTCAGCCGATAGACGTCCACTGCTGAACATAGGCCTCCACCGAGGCTCGCCAAACAGATCGGCCCTGCGCCATCCGCATCCAATGCGTTCCCGCTACCTTCACCAGGTCCATCTTGTTGGAGGCCTACCTACACTGCGTCTTCCGGTCCGCCTTTCGGCCCCATCGGCCGTCAGTTCTACGGGCGATGTGCCCTGCCCGCTGCCACTTAAGTCTAGCGATTCTTCGGGCTATGTTCGTGACTTTAGTTCTTGCGCGGATTTCTAATGCGATCTCGCAGAGAAACTCCGAGCATAGCCCTCTCCATCGCCCTCTGAGTGAATAGATTACTTGGGTATTTTAATATCCTTAAAAGAAAAAAGCTATGTTAGCCCAATGGCCAATGGCCTCCCAAGCGGGGGATCGTGTGTTTGAAATGGACTTGGAGCTGATATAATTGGTATTTTCTGCTTCCCTCCATTTGTATGGAAGAGCATCCTAAATACCAATCATTACGGAGGACAGCCTGTCAGTTTATCTCCAGACTTCAGTCTAGCCACCCGCCTAGGGCACGAACGAACATAGGTACAAGTCACACTAATGAAGCAAAAGAAAATACCTCCATATTCGTTAGTGAAAATCTTTTCATTTACCATACGTAAATACTGCGTATCTACACGATAATGTAGTTTTACTGCTACTAATCTAACCTACTGTATTCTATAAGGTGGCATTTCATAAAATCCTGAAAACAGTACGGTTCTATATATTTTATGACAAACGTTGATGTGACAAGTGAAATGAAGATATTTATATAATACTAGGTAATTAAAATTTTATATACAAGAACAATCAAACTAAAATTAAATCCTTAAGAAATATAATAATAATAATAATTAAAATATATTATGACAAGGAGTCCCTTAAGGCAATGTACCGAAGATACTGGCAGCATACCCCTTTGAAATTATGACATAATGTTTTAAACTTTCGCGATTCCCACTCATAACTAATATTTTGGTGGACTTAATCACGAACTAAAAATATTTTTAAAAATACCTTGGCGTTTTGACCGCATTGCAGTGACCACTGGTCGTGGTCTACCTACTCGTGACGCATTTTTATTTCGTGACTAACTCTTCGTATGCGGGAAGTGAAAAAACCGAGCATTCTAGTCTCAACTGTTGCATATAAATCCAATATACAGATTTAAAAAAAAATACAAGTAGAAAGCCTTAAATAAATAAATAATAAATATTGGGCACGGATCCGTGTCATAAGCATACGAAGGGTTAAGTCCCACAAAATTAGATATTAAATTATGACAAACTAAATTATGGGAAACCAAGGGATCCGATTATAATTAGAAACATGTCTAGAAAGTTTTAATTACCTATGTTTAGTCGGCGCCATATTTAGAAGTCTTATCTTCCCTGGGTCCATCTATAGGCCCAAGAGGATTCCTAAATGTTGCCATTTCAATTGTCCAGAAAAACCGGCCAAGAGCGTGTCAGACACACCCAGGATTGGGTACCGCAGAAGTTACAAAAATCCTTGCATATCTTGTTAATTTTACTATAATTATATTGTCCATATTAAAAAATCAATATTTTATAGGTGAGGTTGTTATTTAGTCTTAAAATACCTACTAATAATTCTCAAGCAAAATTAGCCATTATGTACAGTTTTCCTTGTTAATTTGACATATTTACGACCGCTTTAGCCTAGTTGGTAGTGACCCTGCCTACGAAGCAAGAGGTCCTGGGTTCAAATCCCGGTAAGGGCATTTATTTGTGTGATGAGCACGAATATTTGTTCCTGAGTTATGGATGTTTTCTATGTATTTAAGTATTTATTTATCTATATAAGTATGTCTATCATCGTCTAGTACCCATAGTACAAGCTTTGCTTAGTTTGGGACTAGGTCGATTTGTGTGAGATTGTCCCCTAATATTAATATTTCCTCCCATTCTGATTATTTCCTAAATTTTGATACGAACAGATTAGCTTTTTTAGGGACAGTTTAAAGTTGAATATTTCGCAAACGAATCACTATATCGAAAAATCGTCTACTCAACCTTGAAATAATTTTAAAAGACCTATCTAATGATATGCCACAGTATAATGTTAGGCGAGAAAAAAAATCGCCCCTATTTTACGTCTACGGAATGAATCTTTTTTCCATTTCTTTTTCATTTCATTTTTTTTCACTTTGTCGAGATAATTGAGCGCTACACATGCCCATGTAAAATTACAGCTTTCTAGCCCTAATAGTCTCTGAGCTAAGCCGCGAACGGACGGACGGACGGACAGACGGACAGAAGACGGCTAGAACATACGTAGGCCATATAATAGTGAATGGTATAGTATAAATCTTCCCAGGTGAATTTTTCGCTTCGAGGCCTTATCTTTCGAAACAAACGGTATCGTCATAGTATTAACCCTTTCAACGCCACGCCTCGACGAAACGTAAACCTGCTTTGAATCTTATGTCATTGTGTCAAGATCACTTTGACAGTGTACTTTGTGACACCTATACAATACAATACAATACAATACAATACAAATATTCTTTATTGATCACCAAAAACAGTACAGTAACATTACAAAAATAAAAATTCAGGTAGACAATAGGCGGTGTTATCGCTAAAAAGCGATCTCTTCCAGACAACCAATTACTCAGAAATTAATAAATATCAACAGACCAATGTAGGTGGCAGAAATAACAGACAAGAGAAACTTGGTATTAATAGACAATAAACAATAAAATCAATACAAATATAATATAAATTTTATAAATAAACACATATATTCAATATAATACATATACACTACATATACTTAATACAAATTATCAATGGAAAAAATGTCAAAAGGCCAAACAATATAAACAAAAAACAAAAAGAACAAAGAAGTGTTCAATACAATAAAGAAGTGTGTATTATGTTAGTGACAAATAATGAGCCATTAGAAGGTTTTTAAAAATGGGAAGGGATTTCGCTTGCCTTAACGCCAAAGGAAGAGAATTCCAAAGGCGAATGGCGGTCATAGTAAAGGAGTTATGATAGAATTTGGAGGAAGAAGGAGGAACGGTAAGAAGAACATTTTGTGCAGAGCGAATAGAGGACATGAACATAAAACGCTCTTGAAGATATTGAGGAGTTGCAGGATTAACGACCGCTTAGCCTAGTTGGTAGTGACCCTGCCTACGAAGCAAGAGGTCCTGGGTTCAAATCCCGGTAAGGGCATTTATTTGTGTGATGAGCACGAATATTTGTTCCTGAGTTATGGATGTTTTCTATGTATTTAAGTATTTATTTATCTATATAAGTATGTTTATCGTCGTCTAGTACCCATAGTACAAGCTTTGCTTAGTTTGGGACTAGGTCGATTTGTGTAAGATTGTCCCCTAATATTTATTTATTTTATTTTTTAAAGAGTATGCTGTATAAAAGAGAAAGAATGTACCTATATGTGACGTTGGTGTTGAAAATGTTAAGGTTCAAATTTAATGTGATGGCTCGAAGCGAAAAATTCACCTGAGAAGATGTATACTATAGTGATTTACCCAAATAAATAAATAAATACCACGGGACAATACACACCAATTTGACCTATTAGCACAGAATATATACTGACGTACAGAATGGAAACGTTCCGCCCCGCACCGATTCGAGTTACCCCACCCCTCAAGGCGCAGATTGCCGGACCCCGCCGGAATCCAGAAGAGTGCGCGCGCGATGTATGCAGGCGTACGCGTGTACAGACGTCGTCGTGCTTATGTAGATTCAAGAACGCGTATTTGTACGTCGTGTCCGCCGCGTGCTATTAGTCCCAAAGTAAGCAAAGCTTGTACGTAATGTGTTATGTTATGGGTATACTAGGCAACGGATAAACGTACTTATGTAGATAGATATTACATTCTTAAATACATATTAAACATCCAAGACTCGAGAACAAACATTCGTATTTTTCATACAAATATCTGCCCCGACGCGGGAATCGGACCTGGGACATCAAGCTTCGTTTGGTTCTCTAACCACTAGGCCATTTGGTCGTCAAAAATAAACGTACTATATATGTAAATAATAATGTTAGTTCTAAATATTTAACGTTAGAAAGATGAATAAAGGCGAGCATTAGCGTTGCGCCGTAAATAGCGTGATTGCCGCCAGCGAGTGGCAAGTTTTAATAGAAATTTAGATTAGATCCAATACGGCGAGCCACGCACGGGCAGACTGAGTCACAAAAAATAACAGTCTGTTTTATATTGGCGCGTAATGCTAAAACCATCAGTGGTTTAACCATTAGTTCAGACTAATAATAATAAGAATATAAATGTCTTACAATTTTAGCTAAATAAGCAACCGCGCATAAGGCTAGAAAGCCATATATTTACTTTCCGAGTTAAGTGCTAAAATATAGGTTATTGCAGATGTGATGGTTCAAAAAGGATTGAAGATCATTGATGAGTCATCATCATTATCCCTGCCTATATACGTCCCACTGCAGGGCACAAAGCTTCCGCTCAGAATGAGAGGGCTTGGGCCGTAGTTCCCACGAGGGCTCACTGCGTATTGGGAACTTAGCACGCACCATTGAATTTCTTCGCAGATGTGTGCAGGTTTCCTCACGATGTTTTCCTTCCCGTAAAGCACATGGTAAGTTTCAATTGTACTTTCGCACGTAAATTTCAAAAAAATCACAGGTGCGAGCCCATGCATGAACCCACGACCCGCTGCTTGAGAGGCCATAGGTCAAACCACTAGGCTACCACATCTACGGCATTTAATTTTATGAGTAGGTAACATAATATGTATATTAAAAACCTATAACAAACAACACGGAAAAACGTGACAACGGGACAGGAGGAAAATGGCGACATCGATTTGGGAAGACAACAAGCGATAGCATTTCTGTTCATCTTGTTGTTAACTCTGCGATTTAAACTTTGACACTTCGCAGTAACTGTTTGTTGCCGTGCTATTTGCGATGAATTGGTTTATCGCTATCCCGCGGGAACTTCCCAGGGTCTCAAACTATCTTCATACAAAATTCCATTTAAATCGGTTTAGGGGTTTAAGTGTGACGAGGTGATAGACAGACACAGACAGACACACTTTCCCATTTGTAAGGATGAAATAATCCATACTAGGGATTTACGACCTCAAATTAAGAGTAAGCAATCGTTCGTGAATGGTCATATTTTTACTCGCGAGGAGATCGCTTCATATTTATTTATTGTTGCCACCTGAACGTGCTAAAAATATAAATAAATTAGTAGAATAGCATTTCTAGCAATTTCTCACAGAATAAAACATGGTACTGGTACCTATTATTGTTTGTTAAAGCTATTTGAAAAGCGTTTTCTTCGATATATGGTTTACTACGGACGTATCAAATATTTGGCGAAAAGGAGAACGTCTTATAGGCGAAAATTAAACTACTTTAATATGGATTCGCTTGAGGCACGTAGAACGTTATTGGATGGTCTGTTCCTACACAAAATTTTGCACCATAAAATAGATTGCTCACAGTTGTTGGGTCTCCTGCGTTTCCGTGCCCCTCATCGGGTCCCTCGTAATCCTTGTACTCCTTTATGCCCACCAATGAGAAGTTCTGTAGCAGGAAGAAACTCCCCAATAAGCCGAATGTGTCGGATAGCCAATGAATGCATCGACCTTGATATACATTTCGATTCGCCTGGTAAATTAGTGAGAATTCTTAGAGAGCGCAACCAAATGTATTGTTGTAAACTATTGTTGGTGAACCTTAATAAAGAAAAAAAAAAAAAAAAAAAAAAAAAAAAAAAAAAAAAAAAAAAAAAAATTGAAAGTGAAATTATAAGTACCTATTTATTATAAAGATTAAGGTTTAGACGGTGAGTTATAAAAAACTATCAACCCGAAGTTAGTACTTCTTATTGGGGTAGTCCCCAAGAAGAAATATCTAAGAAAGAAATAAAGAAAAACATTTATTCGTGACATTTTTATAAAAACAAAGAAAATTAAACTGAGACAAATATTGTCACGAAATATCTGTATTAAATCTATAGCTTTTACCCTTTTTTCCGATAATTAAAAAAAAATACTTTCAAAATCACCGTTCCAAATTCCAAATTCAAACTTAGAATAAGATGCGAGCCAAAATAAAGACGTCAACTTTATGATTGTCAAACAAGCAACTTCGAGCCATTTCAGAGCTCGAGCCGGCCCGAGTTGGCCCGAGTTGGCCCGGGCTCGAGCCACCGAGCTCGTTTGGCGCAAGTTTTGATAGAATTTTCAATTACCTTCCTTTGTTTCAAGAGTTTTCCCGCGATGTGTGCTCGACTGCTCGTCTGAGTGGATTGGTGAATAGTTTGTCATTGTCGTTCAACTGTTATGTTAAGAGTTGCTTTTTTGTTTTTAATGACGTTAATGGCTTTTTGGTGACAAAGGTTTTTTTATTGTTTTGTCGAGGCTTTTAAACTAAGTTAGAACTTTATTTTTAAATAATTCGATCCAATGCTGGTGTCGGGCGCTGATATCGTAGCGTAGGAAATAAAATGTATGAATTGTATAACAGCTGCTCAAATTGTTCGGTCTAATATTGGATATCGTATTCGGGATCAGAGCACACATTTTACTTGCGCTCTAAGATTTTCGAACTATTATTAAAAGTAGGTACTATCAATATTTTTTTTTTTTTATGTTAGGAAGGCCAGACAAACGAACTAGTTTAATTAGTATTATTGTTAGGTTGGTAATATCTTTAAGATACTTTCAAGCTTTACATAACTTTTACATTTGCTAGAGCACTAAATTCAAAGAGAAGTCGCGGCTCGTAACCACGGGCGAGCAATATAATCGAAATACGGATGAAATCTTTACTTTAGCGCGCATTTTAAAGTAAAGTAAACGTCCCTGTGCTCGATACTGATCCAATACATGGCACCTTCAATCTTATGTCATAGTAAGAGAGGTGACAGATGGGTCTCATAGTTGAGGTGTCGAGTATTGGTACGTTTACCTTACCGTTTTAAATAATCTTTTATGATTTTTTTTCACTAGGTATGCAAACACGCATGAAAACATAAAAGAATTTTTTTTATAATTTCTAACCAGCCAGTTTCAATTCGAATTCAAAAAAGGCGTCTCCTCGAACGTTATGCAGCCGCAGACATTCCAAAAACAATATCCCGCGAGATATGCAGATGTCACAAATCTACATTTGAATTTGGAACAAGATGACGCCGCGACGGCTGATTCTTATTTTAATTAGTTATTCATTTGTTTGATGACGTATTAGGGGCGTGGATTCGGGTGCAGGAAAACTAGTTCCATATTTGAACTAGTATAGCATAGATAATAGATTCTTAGCCTATGGAAAGACTAAAAAAGTCTGCGGCCATAGGTGTTTGATGCACAAGCCATAGACGGGAGAAACGAGGAAAAGAGATTTTTATTAAAATATAGATATTGATTTGTAGCGATCTCTAGTGCCATCTTGTCATTAATTACATAGAGATACCGGTACACCAATATAATGTGGAACCTAAAACATTTTTGTTAGACTCATACTTGAAATATTTAGGCACTGAGGCGTGGGCCGCTAACGATGTGCCTCATAAGAAAGCTCGAGGTTACTCAACGGGCGATGGAGAGGATTACGCTCGGAGTTTCTCTGCGGGAACATTAGAAACGATGAAACCAGCGCAAGAACTAAAGTCACTGACGTAGCTCGAAGAATCGCCAGACTCAAGCGGCAGTGGGCAGGGCAAATCACTTGTAGAATTGGCCGATGGAGCCAAAAAGTTCTCGAATGACGTCCGCGGACCGGAAGACGCAGTGTAGGCCTTGAACAATATGTAGTGGCCTGTACGCTTAGTATAAGTTTTACTTCACAAAATACTTCTCGATCGCGTTTACGTATAAATTTCAATTCTATGGAAACATGGACGCGTGCGCGCGGAGGCGCTGTCCCTGTTTCCCTAGTAATTGATTTTTTTACGAAAACGCGATCGAGAAGTATTTCGTGAAGTAAAAACTTATACTAAGCATACTGAGGCTAAATTCAGGAACGACCCAACACGGTTTGCGAGCGGTAATTCCGGCGAGCGGTTTAATTTTTTTTTTCCTTATTTTTGTACAATAAGGAGTTTACATACATACATAATTCAATCGTTTGGAAGAGGATAGGAATGGGTTGAGCTTGGGATGAGCCTTATTTTCCTGTTAATTCGTTTTGTAAATAAATATATAATAGTAGATTGTTCAACAAGGGACTAAAACAAGCCATAATGACACAAGATATTTAGCCACCCGAGCAGAGCGAGGGTGGCTATAATTCGCGTGTCATTATGGCAGTTTAGTCTCGCGTTAAACACTCTACTTTTCACTTTGAATGCGAGGAAAAAAACGATGTTTTAGGTATACCAATCTACAATATTACTTTTATACAACGTACGCTCAATACGAGCAATCGACGTCTGTTCAGAATTCAAATAGCAATTTGAATTTGTTCCGCGGTTTTTTTTTGTTGAGTGACGCTTGAAATGTTTGCATATTTAGCCAACAGATTCAAACTTGAAAATTTTTTCATAGCTAATTGGACTAAGTATGCATAATAAAATGAATTCATCTTTAATATAATTAAATTTATAGATTAATATTCGTAATTATTCATGGTGTTTCACGAAATTATTATTTTTTAAAATATTTTTTATACAGTTGTCATTTTGAGGTTATTTCCACGCCCTAAAGGCTTCCACAGCGCGCTGCGGTCTGTGGAAAGCTTTAAAATTGTCTATGCCCAGTCACTGAAAATGGCAATAATCCTGCATCCGCAAACACCGTGATTGGCAGTTTAGGGGTTTCCAAAGTAAATTAAAAAAATTTTACTTTAATCCCTAGAGATCAAAAAAGAGCTTTAGTCCCGATATGCAGAGACTAAAGTAACATTTTAAGAGCATGATAAGTGAAAACAAATAAATACGGCTCATCCCAAACTCAGCCTAAACCTCTCGCAAACCAATGATTTTTGGCGTTCCTGAATAGCAGTTCAAACCAAACCTAACCCAAAATTTACCGCTACCTAACCCGTGAAGGCCCATTCCTGAATTTAGCCCCTGGCTAAGATTGCGAGAACGCGTTGGATATGGATGGCGCAGGACCGGTCTGTTTCTCAAACCTTGGGGGAACCTACGTTCAGTATTTTAGACGTCTCTCTAGGCTGAAATGAAGAAAAAATATAGACAAGGAATTAAATAGTGCCATACCGATGGTAAACACGAAGGCATTTTAAGAGAACTCCGAGAACAATTAGGTTGGTATCGGCTAATTTACGAGGCACTCTTATCTTAGGGGGAGGGGGTAAATTAATATGCGCCAATTAAATTCCGCGTCTCGGGGCCGAAGCGTTCTTACGTATTGTGTGCGGGCTCTAAGAATGTTGGGGGAGTAACGGTTATTTCGAACAGTGTTCGAAAAACAACTGGCAGCTTCTAATTTTATACATTTAAATGTTGTAACGAAATTCGATTTTGATTATAGAACTATTTAAAAAAACGCCAACAGCACGGTACAAACAATTAAATGAATTTGGAATTCGAATTTTGAATGTCAACAGTCATCATCATCAGCCTATGTTCGTCCACTGCTGGACATAGGCCTCTCCCATGGCACGCCACTGAGCACGATCCTCGGCCACTCTCATCCAGCTCTTGCCAGCCGCCTTGCGAAGATCATCGCTCCACCGAGTCTGAGGACGTCCCACGCTACGTTTGCCGATCCGTGGTCTCCACTCAAGAACTCGTCTACCCCAACGGTTACCGGTTCTTCGGGTTATATGGCCTGCCCATTGCCACTTCAGCGTGCTAATGCGGTGGGCTATGTCGATAACTTTGGTTCTCAGTCGGATCACTTCGTTACGAATTCGATCTTTTATAGAAACTCCGAGCATAGCCCTTTCCATAGCACGTTGAGCAACTTTAAATTTGTGGACCAGCCCTTCAGTGAGTGTCCATGTTTCGGCACCGTATGTCATGACGGGTAGGACGCACTGATTGAAGACTTCAACAGATGTCAACAGTATTAGTACACAATTATTAAGTAGGTACCTACTACTACAACGAAGTCATTTTTGAAATTTACCTCTAACTTTGCTGTACAGGAAAACATTGTGCTCGTGAGGAAACCTGTACACACTAGCGAAGCAAACCAATAGTGTGTGTCAAGTTCCCGACCGTAGTGGGACCGCGTGGGAACTAACGCACCTCTCATTCTTAGAGTCCTAAATGGTACTAATCCGAAAAAACAGATACATTATTAAAGCTAAAGCGAATTGGTTTGTGCGACTTTTTGTACTCCATTTGACCTTTGTAAAGTAACGCTTAGAGGCTTAGCACTGGTTACTTGGTGTGCCACAAGGTTATCCAAAGCTCCTAATTTAAAGAACATCTACGTCACCGCGGCCTAATAATAACGACAATTTAAAACAAAGCTCCACCAAAAACTAAAACTACTAAAAATAAATACCTAAACTCTTTCATCTCCGTATTTAAATGCAATGCCCGACATCTGTTCCGACTGAAAACAACCCAACGGACCCGACAAACTATCCCTCGGCAAAAAAGGTCGGCCTATCCAAACACACCCGAAAAACCGGCCAAAAAGGCACCACAATTCTTCCAGCAAAATACACCCCGCCCCGACCTTATAGCCACAAGAAACAGTTGAAAATCGCCGAACGCCCCGCTTTCGATCCGCGCTCTTCGATTGTTTTCTAAAAGCGGCCAGTATCACGGTACGGGCAGCGAAATAAGGTTGATAAAGGTAGAGCGAGGTGCGTTCGGAACGCGCGTACATAAAACTAAAGGAATTAGGCGGGACCAACTACTTTTCAAAACACTTTCGAACCCAACACTAAAATATATGAAACCCAATTTATATTTTCTGGCCCGTGGCGCAGGGGCGGAGTTGGTAGTTGGTAATTTTAGGTATAATTGATCTATTTAAGGTTTTTTTTATGTTTAATTGCTACCACTCCCGGGACTTAATCACGCAAATAATAATAATTAATAATTTTAATAATTTATTTTCCAAAAACATACATCAGCAAAATACAAGGGAATATCTGGCAGACCCCAAACTAGGCAGAGCCTGTATCTTGGGGCCTTGAAATAAATATGAAAATCGCAAAACGAATTACAATTTGTTGCCGTTTCTGGCGAACAAATAAATAGGATAAACAAACAACTTTTCAACACAAGTTAAAGACACTGCACGACATAAGAAACCATTATCATTACCAGGGAATACTTATGACCCGAATCTATGCAATTATAAAAGTACCTATTGGCTGCGGCTTGCCTGCGTTAGTTTATTTTTGAAATACAGCTCTCTTCATTTGATGACAACTTTGCCATCTTTGCCAGTGCTACCAAATGTTAGACTCATGAGTCAGTGAACGGTTGCGGTAGGTACTAGATTAGACTCATGAGTCTAACATTTGGTACCTAGCACATTGATTGGTTGCGGTACTCTGAAGATGAGCTCTGGTTGAGTTCGAAACGCGTCAGTGTAGTTCAGTGGTGGTGATAGCTGGGTTTGTGTGTTTTGCGTATGTTCATACAGTGTGGAAGTGGAGGAACTGCATGAACACGCATTTTTGACTTAAACGTAGCTATCGTAAGGTCGCGAGTGAGCAAAATAATTGTTTCAGTTCATTGATATGGATCTCCGCAAAGTAACGCCTGATTCAATAAATTAGATACTTTTAAGATGATAAGATAAGATGATTTATTTGTAAAACATGAGTAAGTTTACATAATGGTCACAGGTTTACAGTAATGTCCGTCATGTTTTGCCTTTCGGCGTACGAATTCAAATGTCAATAATAATAATATCTAACAGAATAATAATTTATCTATCTTATCTGGGGATGGAAAAATCGTCCCTTATACACGTACCTAATACATTATACGTGTTTACCACAAGTAACGGCCGCTCGCTTTCGCCACTTGAAAGAACTGTGCCATTTTTTAAGTTGACCCCGAGTCCGTCCCCATCTCATATATAGGTAGGTACCCGGAAATCTCGCCTACATTCCAACATCGAATATTGGATCCGGGCGAATTTAAAATTTGCCGGACAGGCCCGCCATTAGTTTCTCCTGGCACTTTGGCTTTAATTAAACATCTATTTTACACTATTCGTTTAGTTGAATGAGGTATTTAAAAATGTAGAAAGAGCACTAATTACAGGAGATGGTAAAGAAAAACCTCATGTCGTCCAAAAATATGACAGACTATTGAGAAGTAGCCGTGGTAACCTAGTGGTTAGACATAGGTCCATAGGGTCTCTCAAGCAGAGGGCCGTGGATTCGAACCCGAGCGCGCCCCTCGGAGTTTCTTGGAGTTTACGTGCAAAATCACACTAGAAATTTACCACGAGCTTTACGGTGAAGGAAAACGCTGTGAGGAAACCTACACACACCTGCGAAGAAATTTAATGGTGTGTGTGAAGTTCCCTCACACGCCCGCATGGAAACTGCGGCCGGAATCCTCCTCATTCTCAGTGGAACGGATATACGCTGGGATTACAAGATGATGATGAAGCCCAGTTTAGACCTGCAAGAAGAATCGTGCAACTTGCGTTACATTGCCGCGTTCGATCGACCACGTCAAACTCATTTGCTTTACGGCTTTGCAATGTACTTAATTCAACTTGCATGATTTTTCTTGCTTTAGAGTGATATTTTTCTCTACGAAATTTCATTCCCTTGGTCACCTTTTCCGCATCACCCTAACACCGTCTACTTAAAATTCAATAAGCAACCGAAATGAAGTTGAAAAATTGATTAAGCCGAGCCAACCGCCAACCGCTAGTTCCCAACTCGGAAGGGAGCGCCAAGACGAAGTTGGTTCGAATTTGGAATGCTTCTTTGTTTGAATTTGAATTTTGGAGTTTAAAAGAGGATTTGTGTTTTCGGTTGCTGGCAGGTTGTAAATTATTGTTTAGTAAGATTTTAAAGTTGATATATAATGAATGACTATGGCGCGACCATAATCTTAAATATAATAGTTTATAATAATAAAATATTATATAAAGTGTATAGGACACCATGTAGATGCATACCGTAAAGTTGGGGTTAACCAGTAACCAGAAGGCAATGTGCCATAATTTTAATGTAATAATAAAAACAATAAGGGCCAATGTTAGGTATTACGAGTTTACAGCCATCATCATCATCCCAGCCCAGGATCCACTGCAGGGCACAGGCCTCCTCTCAGAATGAGAGGGCTTGGGCCGTAGTTCACACGCGGGCCCAGTGCGAATTGGGAACTTTACACATACCATTGAATTTCTTTGCAGGTGTATGCAGGTTTCCTCACAAATCTCACAATGTTTTCCTTTACCGTAAAGCTCATGGTAGGTAAATTTCAAATGTCATTTCTGCACATAGATTGCGAAAAACTCAGAGGTACGAACCGGGATTTGAATCCCACGACGCTCTACTTGACAGGCCTTACGTCAAACTAAGCCACCACGACTAAGTATATAATGACACATATGATTTGAAAATAGATAAGTAATATATCTTACTCGGCCTAACGTTTTTACTTTATCTAAAAACTTCGCATTTCAGTAGCTTAAAACATACCTATACATACTTAAAATCTTCCTAGGTTCTGAAATAATAAGACAGTTATTCAAATAATAATGTAAAGTTTCGTTTCGCATGAAATAAGCGTCAATAAAACCCACCCCATTTAATAAACCGTCAACCGTCATTCCTCCACCCTGTACTACGTGTAAAACTTTTCTATTCCGAATTTAAACCCATTCCAAGATGGCGGGCGAACCGTCTGAAACGGGACGTCGCATTCGAATTTCGAAGCACGACAAAAGTACTGCACACCTCGGAACAAATTCAATAAAGTTGCCGAAACTGCGCTAAGGGGAATACATAATTTCTTAGTGTCTCTTTGTATGGGGGCTAGGGAGGGGATTGTTAAAGATATATCGATAATTTGGGGGTGATTTTAAATGTGTACTTGCATTTATTTTTTTGCCATCGTGATGTATCAAAACTTTTTATAGACATCAAAGTCAAAGTAAAAAAAAAATTATTCAGTTCAGGTTCCAATTGAAACTATTATAAATGTCGAAAAACCTACCAGCGTAGTCAATCTGAAATCAATTTTCTTTAAATAGTTATTGTATCAAATCAGAATTTTGTTTTTTAAAAACTATAATATACATTTAGGTATTTATTTAGCAATTTTAATAATAAAGCTTAACCACCATTGGACGTAGTTTATCGAAAAGGATCCAAACCACTGACATTTTCTTCTTTAATTTATCTTTTGTTGGTACTGAAACAAGATCCAAAATCAAAAAGCGACTTGTTGAGGGTTGGATCCTTTTCGTTAAACTACGTCCCATTCATACTGACTAGGACTATACCTACTTAAAATAAGGCTAAAATTATACTGATTAGAGCTTAAAATGAAATTACCTATATTATTTTTTTGCATATTTCAGTTGCGGTAACGCATGAATGCGGATGGCGCAAGACCAGTGTTTTTGGCGAACCTTTGGGGAGGCCTATGTTCAGCAGTGGACATCTTGCTGCAAAAATGATGATGATAATGAAGATGATAGTAATATTTAAAAAATTGTAACACAGATTTATTTTAGCAGATGGATCGATCAACTTTTCTTTGTCACTCGTTGCTATAGTGACGGTCTCCTGAGTAACTCTTTAATCCGTAAGTTTATCTGATTAAAAATTGCCAAGCATACATTTTTTGTGGTAGTTTGAAGCCCCTTCTACAATTGGTCATCTAATAAGCATGTTAGTTAATGTGACACATTTCTTCTAATCAAACTGTACTTACTACTTTTGTCCCCTCGCTGACGGGACAGAATAACAACAAGAAATAGGTTGATCCACCCAGATATTAAATAAGCAGCATCTGGGTGCACAACCCGTATGATATGACTTGTTCCATGGCTTTCCGCAAAAATTTTAATCTATGATTCAAAAATCTTCCCTCGCTCCTCCCCCCTCTCAAAAAGAAAGCTTTCTGCAGTTTTATATGATACTCTTACAACAAAAAGCACAATGAAAATCAAGTGCATTTAATTTCTTTCCGTTGTTGGAGGTTTGCTGCTGGATTTATAGTACATACTTACTTATTTTTCGTGGTAAAGAACGGACATTGAATCAGGAGTATTGGTACCTGATCACCAATTAACGCATTCACTGCCACCTGACTTTCACAGGTGCCACCGACGCACATGTGCGTTCAAAATTTATGAATAATTATAACAGCGGCACTGGGTGAAGTCCCGAAAACGCATATATGCATCGGTGGCAGTGAATGCGTTAAAAATCATCGTGTATGCACATTATATACGCGCGCTTAGTATGAAACCGACACAATGCGAAAAATCTCATTTCAAAATTAAACTTTGTGTGTAAAAAAAACAGGTTTAGTTAGTCTTGTTCATGTGGTTGTATTGTAGAGTGGCAAGGTAATTGTTTTTACAAACAAGTAGGTAGGTACACTTAATTTAGCAGACGATATCGACAAAAACCTCGCCCATCCCTACAGCTCGCGCGCCTGTAGCGTTACTATTTAAATCTAGTTACAAGTTCTGAATGTATTTTGTTAATTACAAGTTACTTGGGACATGAAATTTTCCTCAACGCAGGTGCCGTACAGCCTTAATTTGATTCTTCAAGAATTATTGCTTTATTTTGTGAATAATTAAAGCTGAATTACTTCATTAACGCTTTCATTATCGTGGATTTATGAAGCGGGGCGCGAGACACTGGCTGGTTGAGTTGACTGAGACTTGTTCTTAATTTTGAATTTGGAATGCGTGCTGGCTGGATTGAGCGTGGGATTTCTAATTTAAAATATAATAAAATGGAACGCAATTGCGGAAAAAAAGTCGTAGATTTAGTTATTTTGTCGTTAGTAAAAACATGATCGCAATTAGGTAGGTGACTCCTTCGCAGGGTAGGCTTTCTTCACTATGAGTACGTAAGTTGTTCGTAGGAGTTATTTGCTTATTGTGAAATAGTTGTTTTTTTTATTTTTGAACATTATTAGGTACAATAAAAAACAGTGAAATCGATATTAGGTAGGTATTATCTTGTTTAGGCGGATTTAAGGCTAAGTGTTGTTTTTGGTGAATAAATTACCTACCTACAATAAATTGTTCGCTTAAAACGTTGACCGCTTTAAAATTAATGTTTATTCTAAATTAAGGTAACATTCCGTTTTTAAATTAGAAAATGCACTTTTAATTTTCCGAACAGAGCACACGTTTTCTTAACTGCCAGCATCAACCGTTTTTAATCCGCGTCTCGAACGTGCCGGCGCCATGTTGTATTTAATTCTCGTCGAGTCGCTTTAATTTTCAAATTTGGAAACTTAGAACGCGGCGCCCTGTTTAAATTCAAGTTTGGATTGAGAACGCTCCGTATTCGAGGCACGAGTTTTCATATCACGGCTGTGATTGGTTAAAGGCGGTGAATTGACATGCAATTTGGTTTTTATAAACTTTTGTAACTTGCTGGGTTCGTGAGTAGTGGTTACAAAATTTGGAAGCCATTTTGCGACCATTTCCGATTGAGTTGAGTAAGGTGACAATACAAAAATCTGGTTGTGAAATTCTGGTGGTCCGGTGGACGGAACTCTTCAATGGTTAACTTGAAACATGGTAGAGTTACGGATATACAGAGCACGGATATATTCTGTGGCTCTAGTGAAAAAGGGGTTAAGTCTGTAGAAATTAAACAGCTATTTTCTATTTTATGTGTAAAGGGGGCTAAGTCGAAATCAGCTGTTCAACTTCTGAAGACTTAACCCCTTTTTCACTACAGCTACAGTACAGTATTGTAGTTTGGATTACAATACAATACAAACAACTTTTTTTTGTACACCACAAAGAATGCAATACAGAAAAACAAATATATGGAAAAATGGAGGTTTTATCACTTCGAACCAATCTATTCCAGGCAACCTTTTAAAATAAAAATAAGTACCTACCTAAAGACAGCAAAAAGTTATCAGGTTATCACGGTAGCTATAGGGCTTATTTTTTATTTTTTCTTTTGCTTGCTGTAGAACAGTTTTTTCTACGAAATATAATTACTCTTTCGTTGTTATAAGTACTATGTATAGTAAATACTGGTATATAATTATTAAATTCTTAAATTGTAATAATATTTTTTTATACTTAGTCATTCAAAATATTTTTCTCGCACTGCAAACGTTAAAAAATACATGACATCTCCATCCGCAACATCGAACCTAAAAATCAAATGAAACCGAAGTAAATAGATAACAAAACTTGTAATCCAACCAGCCAGCAAAATCCAGTCATAAATCAATTTGAAATTATACCAGCCAGTATCAAAACTAAATTACTTTTTAAAATCACCGAAGATAACAAAGCAAAATCCAACCAGCCAGTGAAATTCAAACTCGGAACAGCAATCCGCGCTTCCTATTTCAAACCGGCTCCTTGCAGGGAAGTAAACAAATTTTCTGCAAGGATATGAGGCTGGGGGGGTCGTTAACGGTTTTTTGTCTGTGTTGGTGGAGGGAGTTTTTATTTGTGTGCGTGGGGCGTTTTTCGTTTTAGTTGAGAGTTATATCCAGTAGTTTGCGGAGCCGACTTTTTATGGTTTTAATGAGTTTAAGCTCGGTTTTTGTGAAGTATGTTTGCACAGTTTTTTTGTGAGTGCATGAGGATTGTGTTTTGAAAGATACTTAGCATTTAGAGTACTAGGTATCCCACTCCGAATATTCATAAATGATTGAAAAAAACATTTATAAATGATAAAAAATAATTATTTGTATACCTACTTATAGACCTAATCGTGTAATAGGTAATATTATGATTAAGTGGGTTTAGGTAGGCATTTATAGCTACTTTTCGTAACACATTAACCGCCTTAAGCTGTTAACTAAATTAATTACCTACTTCAAGAAAATGTAGTTAAGTGTATGATTAATAGTTTAAAATGTAAAAAAAATACGATTTCTGAGACATATAGGTTCTCAGGTAATACATACAAAAATTAACGGCTGAATTAAGAACCTCGTAAAATAAAAACGTTTTAAAATAAGATAATTTTTTTATTCAGACCTTTTTTAGGCAGACCAAAGCGGAGATGGAGGGACGACCTAGATGTTTATCACGTGGGATGGCAGGAGCTCGCGTTGAATAGGCAAGAATGGAGCAAGAGAGGAGAGGCCTTTGCCCAGCAGTGGGACACCAAAACAGGCTAATAAAAAAAAAAAGTTTTTATTCTCTATAAATATCTAAGCTATACTATAAAGAAAAACATAAAAGTTAAGAAAAATGCACTCTTCTTTGGGAATTCTTCAAAAAACCTAGGCTAACAATAACTTGCTTACCAAGTGTCTAAATGTAGTTAATCCATACGAACTGATGTTATAATTACTTACCGCCAACAAGTAACATAACCACAATACTAAACCAGAATTCCCGCGCAAAAATCCCGCTTCAATCCCCCACTAAAAAACTACGTCCTATCGATCCCGGAAACGGTCGCAAAAACCCTCTATTTAATATTACAACTACCCCCCCACCCCGCCTTGGGGCAATTCTTCAAAGGGTGAAAAAACCCCCGCCTCCCCAGGGGTGGTGGGGACGGCCCGCCTTTAAGTAATTCTTACGTCGAAAAAAGGGGTGGATACTTAGCAACGGAAAGAAGCGAAGAGGGGGCGAGGGGCCGCCTTGGGGCCTTTGGGGGATCGTGTTTTGTTTTTGCTGAGTTTTGAGACGCTCACGTTCTGGATTGAAGCACGTTGAGACTGTGTTTTGTTTTTGTTTGGATTCTTTCTTGGTGTGATGTATGTGTGTGTAGGTACTTTTTTTACTATTAATAGGGATGACGACTACGGACGAAATACATAATGGTCATAATACATACTAAAATTTTCTATGAAACTATTGATAAAACGAACTTTTTTAATCATGTAATCTACAGATTGGTTTAGGTTAGGTTAGGTTTATTTTATGAAAATCCTGTAAAGTTTAGAATTTCCAAGAAAATTGCATTATATCAAATGACCATTATGTATTTCGTCCATTATTAATTTTAAACTTTAGATATTTTGATACGTACCCCGACTGGGTTATAAATGAAGGGCCCACGGACAGAACATGTCTAGTCACCTCAACAACTTTTTGAGTTATAGCAGTTTGAAAGTTAGTCATCACGAACAATTACTATGGTAACCATTTCTTTAAAAGTAAAAAAATATATATTATTTGCAGGTATCCCTGTTTAATATAATGGCAAGTTTATGCTTTGCGAGCTCTACATTTTGAGATTAAAATCTCAATTTTCAAAAAAGTGACTAGACATGTTCCTTCCGTGGACCCTTCAAATATGTCATTCTATTTAGTCCGTCAGTAAGATAATGGAATAATATGGGACACGTATTTTTTGGTTTATCAAATTATTAAAAATCGACAAAGGCATAGATCATCAAACTTCCGGAGTGGGGGCTTGTGACGTCACTCTTAGGTAAAAATTGTACCATATAGTGACGTCACTCGAAACTTCTAAGCACTGTATCCTCGTCATTTTTTGTTTGTCAAACAAAAGAAAAAATACGTGTACTTACAATATTTTTTAATAATCTAACTGACGGACTAAACAGTTTTTTTAGTCGTCTAGCCTATTATCCTGTATCTATATTGATTGATTACGTTTAAGGAAGGTATGTATTGTACTTATTTTATTAATTGTAATTTAACATTGGGTACAAAATATGTAAGAGGGCATATTTAAATACAGAACCTATGAAATAATTTAATGGTGTATGTGAAGTTCTCAATCCTCTCAATAGACGACCGGACTAGTTAGAAAATTTGACTACGAAGCTTGATGTCCCGGGTTCGATCCCCGGTCAGGGCAGATCTTTTTATGAAAAATACGAATGTTTGTGCTGCAGTATTGGATATTTAATATAGTATTGCTTAGTTTGGGATTAAGCCAGTAAAATTAGTGTCAATCGTACCATATTTTTTTTATAACTAACGCCAAAATACCTACAGCATAAACTTAGAGAAGACCTGTTCCCAACAGTGGGACATATATAACATATTTTATTTAACTCTACGTATAGGCTATACCACCAAAGATAACGAAATAACCTACCTTTTTTTAATACCTGTTATAAAAAGCAAAATCCTGACTGATTCATCATTGCTCAGACATCATTCATCATTGTCCCTTGGAACTAAAAAGGTGTAAATAAGCATAAAGCTAAGGTACGAAATTCGCTCCAGTCATCTGAAATTCCTAGACAGCCGTGGTGGCCTAGTGGTTTTACCTATGGCCTCTCAAGGAGAGGATCGTGGGTTCAAATCCCGGCTCGCATCTGAGTTTTTATTACATTTGTAATTTACCATGAGCTTTACGGTGAAGGAAAACTTGCATACACCTGAGAAAAAATTCAATGGTGTATATGAAGTTCCCAATCCGCACTGGGCCCGCGTGGGAACTACTGCCCAAGCCCTCTCATTCTGAGAGGAGGTCTGTGCCCTGCAGTGGGACGTATATAGGCTGGGATGATGATGATGATAGATACAACCTGGGTCTCTTCACGGCTAGAGTGTATAGGCTGTTACTGAACCAGTGAGGTACACCTTTGGCCTCATCTACACTTTTCATCAGGTGTGATAGTGGTCAATCACGGGTTAGTTTTATGTAAAAAAAACCATAAGGAACGATGCAAAATTCCTACACATACGCATTTCTCCAACGAGGCTGAAACCTTTAGATTCAATCGACTTCGCTGAGTTCAACAAATCTCTTGCGACCACAGAACTACAAAAGCCTCGAAACGTTTCAAAGACAGTCAAATCCGTTGCCTTCATTTCAATATTTAACAATGGCATAAAATCTAAACCTTAATTAAACAAAACTTCACCCCCACAGGCACAATACACCCACACAGATACACGACACCCCCACCCCCTGCATTATAAAAGTAGTATGCAGACGGTAAAAGATAAGCGAATGAAATCTACAGAATGCTTAGAGCGATACAGGCTGTTCAGAATAACAATTACGAATGAAAAAGTATTTTTATTATTTGTTGTAATACTTTGTACTAAAAACCCGTGATTGGCATAATTTAATTGAATAAAGGGCTGATTGTAAAAATCATTCTTTGGAAATGCGATTATAAAGTCGTGAGAATAAACTATAAACTTCTATTTGTTTCATAGGATATCTTTTATTTATTTAGTACCTTAACCACTGAACTTTCTTTAAAAAAAAACATTTTTAATGCAAGCTTTTTATTGACAGTACTTTTCGTTAGCTGTACGTGCGTTGTTGTCTAACTTCCATCTGTATACCAAATTTCTAGCCAATTCGATCACTAAAAGTAGGTTTATTTCGACTTTCAAGATTTCATCATATTATTAACACGACAAGTTTTTTTTTTATAAAAATAGGGAAGAAAACGAGCATGTGGGTCATCTGATGAGAAATCATCACCGGCCATAGATACCAACAATTCAAGGAGAGTCACTGATCCGTTGCTTGCCTTTAAAGCAAGTATAAACCCTTTTCTTTAAAGCCCAGATATCATATTTATAGCGCGTGAATTTCTCAAAATTAGACATTAATGGCATTGCAATAAGAACCACGGCACGCGTCATCATGAAGACTATCTATATCTGGAAACATCTCAAGTCAAATAAAAGCTTCTAAAACATTTAACGTTCATTAAACTATATTTTAGTTATATCACCACAAATACAATCCCAAATACAAGCAGCCTAATACGAAAAACTTACAAACAATTACAACACATAAATTAGCACCCTATATAAACATTTGCGCCCCGAAATCTTCGCGACTCATTACTCGGGGGCCTTGGGGGGGCCCCGTCTTCAAATCTGTGACATTTTATCTAAATGGGCCCCCGAATGGGCGCCGCACTAATGGTCGTGAAGAAACTGGGGATTGGCGTAAGGAAGACGAATGATTTTTCTTAGTACATGCTGGTATTTGCTTAGTTGTTTGAATTGGATTTGCCGTCGTGATACACATGCGGTGTTTGTGATTGTTTAGGTGCGTATGTGTTTATTAGTTTTTCATAGTAAAAATGTGTTTTCAGATGGGTGGGTTTCCGAAGCGTTTCAACCGCTGCATCCCGTGTTACGGAAATGTAAGGATAATGTCCATGAAATAAAATAGAGTCTATATGGTTTCCAATAATTTAATAAGTCTTTCTCATAAATATCATTCTCCGTAATCAACGTTAGTCTTAAAGTGATTTATTTCGGAAACATTATTTTCTTCGAAATTGTTTTAAAACAAACCTAAGCTAACCTACTGCATTCGCTCATTAGATGGCATTTAAGAAAAACCTGAAGAAATCATCCTTAGTTCCTTATCAATATAATAAATGCGAAAGTAAGTCTGTCTGTCACCTCTTCACGCTTATTCCGCAGAACCGATTTAGACGACCGGGCTAAAACTCAATAACAAGCGTTTCGCAGAGATTCACCCCCGAAAACTCCCACATTGAAAATTTCATCGAAATCTTTATAGCCGTTACCCCGAGATTTCCGAAATAAATAAACAAAACCTACACAATAATTTCTCGTTTAAAAGTATTATAAAGAATGTAAATGTCCCTTGACCAAGTGAAAATTACTGGCCGCAAATAAAAAGACTTTTTTTTAATTTACGTCGTTAGGTATGCCTGTTACCAGCCAGCATTTCTAGTTTCGAAACAAAAAAAACCTACGTCGGCAGTTCAAGTCAATAGCGTCTTCCTTCCCTTTCCATTACCCGTATATTGCATAATAAATCTCTAAATCGCCAAACAATCAATTGGAATCGATACAATTCTGTCTTCGCCGCAAAATTGCGTTCTAAAATTTCAAACTGTAACGGAAATTTTGCTGGCAATCCGTTCACAGGAGCAATTTAGTTCCAACTGAGTCATTTAGCTCGCGTCTTGGCGGGGGCAGATGATTTGCAATTTGTTTTCTCTGGCTTGTGACGGGCCAGATAGATAAGGATGCAAATGGAATGAGTGAATGGATAACTACAGTTCATTCGTTTCATTCGGTCTCATATTTGGTATCACCTATATGGGTAGACATTGTGGATATATCTTGACTTCATAAACTAGGAGGTTTGGGTCTGAAGAAATATTTTTAGATAGCGTACTGGTGGGGACATATTTTAGTTTTTTTGTGCCTTGTATCAGACTAAATAAATATCTTTATCTTCTTCTCTTCTTTTGCGACGTTCTTCTCTTGACAGAGTGGTCGTGGTCATCATTTTCTAGGTGTTGGTAGCAAGCTTAACAATATGCCTCCATTCTTCTCTGACAGCCGCCTTCTTTACCTTTATCTATCTACAAGTAAAATTAGTGATGGAATTCCTTACTCATTTTTATTCCATGTGATTTTGATCGTTATTGATAAGACGGTTACATTTCAGACTTAACTAAATTAACTAATGGCAACAACTAATGACTTTTCAATTCTCAATTACGTAAATTCGAAATGTTAACATGATAAACAAGTTGTTTTGTTATATTTGTTTTCATAAGGTGCATACACTGTTTATCGCGATGGCAATTATTTCCTCCTTATAATTTTAACTAAACTTCAGTTACACATTCGCTTGACTCACTCCTCTCCTTCTTCTTCCAGCGTTGCCTGATGCCGCCTCGATGTTCTATCGCCAATTTTCAGTGACTGTATAAAGACAATTTTAAAGCCTTCCATGACCGAAGCGCGCTTCGCACGCTCTTTAGTATCGCGTCGCCCTGCGCTTCAGTCTGTGGAAGCCTAAAGGACGACGAAATAACCTCAAAATGACAACTGTGCAAAAATATTTCACTCTTTCATTCACCCATTCGCTCATGTCAGTTCCCTCCTTCTCCTTCCAGCGCTGACTGATGCCGCCTGAGAAAATGCACGTCGTCTCATTACGCTCTCTCGTTTGGCCCGGGGAGATTTACGGCGGCCGGGGCAAGCGGCTCCTGCCGGGACTACGTAGTCGGAATACCTCTACCTTGTATTGTTATTATATTTTAAGTCAACATTGAAATAATAAATTAAAAAATTTTAAATTCCCAACGTATTTGGTCACACATATGTTTGAAAATAAAGTAAATGCCCATTATGCGTCTAAGATCCCTTCCGCGGCTAACAAAAGAGCGGATAACTTTGAAACGGCTGAACTAAGTTTGATTGCCAAGAAACCTGCTATCAAATAAAAAAACCGTATCCAAATCGGTTCACCCATTTTAGACCTAAGATGCCACAGACAGACACAAAGAAACACACATACACACACATACAATAGCGGTCAAACTTATAACACCCCTCTTTTTGTGTCGGGGATTAAAAAGGAGGAGCAGGAACTCAAATATTAAATTAAAAAATGTATAGGTCAAATAAAGATGAATGGTTCATATAAAAGAGCGGATTGAATGACTGGAGATTTCTGTGGAGTGAACGGTAAGAGCGAGTGAGTCAGAGAGTAATAGTTGGTTGGAGTCCAAAAAAAATTTTTTATATCTTTTATTTTAACGAGGCTTTAAGTACACCAAATTTAATGACGATGGCAGTTTAAAAAAAGCCTGTCAAAAAGTTGGGCATCTTAATTAAAATTTGTATGAAAAATCTCCGTTGCGACACGATAATTAGCCCGGATCCCTTCGTTTCCCATAATTTCATATGTCATAGTTTCACTTGTCGTACCAATATGTGCCATAAAATATATAGAAGCGTGCTGTTTTGAAGACTTTTTGAAATGTCATCTCATAGTGGGTAAGTTTGAAAGTAATTTTGAAGAAAATACTGTTTCAGACATCAATTTTATTACATTATATATTATATTATTGATATTTATTTATTTATGAGAAATAAAAATTATTATGGCGTATGAAATTCAAGCAAACAGGCAGGTATGGTTAACTACTTTTACTAGGTCCAACTATTTGGTCTCCACAGAGCTCTAGTTGCTTTATAGGTATGTTTTTTGCTATGTCTTTTCTATTACTCAAGTTGGGTAGATATATTCGATATTTTATTTTACAAATCTAACTAAATTCTGTTTAAAAAGATTTTCGTCATCATTTCAGCCGAAAAACATCCACTGCTGAGCATAGACCTCCGAAGTTCGCTAAACAGACCGATCCTATACCATCCGCATCCAACGCGTTCCCGCAACCTTAACCAGGTCGACGCTCCATCTTGTTGGAGGCCTTCCGACACTGCGTCTTCCGGTCCGTGGACGGTACTATCTGAACTTTTTGGCCCCATCGGCCGTCAGTGCTACGATACGAGTGATGTGTAGGTAAAAGTTTTACTTTCTTTAAACTCCTTCTCTGATATTCTATCTAATACCTTTAAACGAGTATTTCGTGTATGTATATAAATATAATATATATATACACTTATATATATAATCAGAATCTCAGAAACGGCTCCAACGATTTCGATGAAATTTGGTATGTGAGGGTTTTCGGGGTTGAAAAATTGATCTAGCTTGGTCTTATCTCTGGGAAAACACTTGGTACCGAGTTTCAGCCCGAGCGGTGCTCGGTCGCCCAGGTACTACATATATATAGTTTATTGACTTACTGTAAAAATGAAATAGAGTGCTAGTTTTCTCCTCCTCGCATTTGAAGACTCCACGGGAAAAACAATGAATGTCACTTTTTTGTGAAACTGACCTTTTACAAGTTATGCCAATAATACTAGACACTAGCCACCGAGAAAGTGTCGCTGTTTCGTAAATTTGAATTTGTCTTCTAGAATTTGAATTAAGAAACGAACAGCGGACAGCAGACCGTCGAGGGAGCCATTCTTCGATAGGCTGTGACAATGTGTGGTTGTAATTTACAGTGATGCTTGTTATTAAATACCAATTCCTAAAGTCTATCGTTTAATTCGGTTAGGGAACAGTTTTATAGTGAATCCATCAAGAAGTAAATAGTTAATACGCCTCTCACAATACACCAATAAGCCGATAGATGGCAATAAAATTTCACAAAAAAGTGATTTTCATTGTTTTTCCCGTGGAGTTTTCATTTCGATTTGCGAATTTAGTCGATAAAAGACCTAGTAAAATGGGATTATTTACCATAATCTAGTTAGACAGCTACCATTGCATTCCGGAGCCATTGCTTCTCTTGAATTTCGTCTCTCCTCGCCTTACACTCATCTTGAATCTTGTAATCGTTTCAAACCAAACCGATATCATAGTGTAACTTTATGAAATTAACCACACATCTTATCGAATAAATCATTTAAAACACTTCAACTCTTTTATTTCACATTAATCGGTCACTAATGACATCACTCGACAAGACTGGCCGGTTATAAAATTTGAAAAACGATTTCACTCACATAAAAAACAGAAAAACAAAAATAATTCAGTTTACTTTTCTAATTTGGAACACACCTCAACCCGTCAACTGCGCAACTGGCCAGAAAGTCCCGAACGCAAGTGTCCAGTGTGGGAACAGAAACAGGTTTCTGAGACGAACGCGAGAAGCGGTTTTTTAGGGTTTTTATCATTGAAATGAGGGACGGCACCGGACAGCGGTCAGCGTGGGAAAGGGGTTGAAGAAGGGTTAACCAGAACCGGTTTTTAAAGAAATTTTAAGAGATTTTTAACTTTTCGTTTTTTTACGTTTGAGTGATTACTTTTTAAGAAGTCGTGAAAATCGATTTGGTCAGACAAAACGTTTTCAATTTGTAATTTGAATACGAATAATAATTGATCATGTTGTGAAAATGGTTTAAGTTAGATTAGTATTAATAATATTAATATACTTTACTTTTGTAGAACGAATCGTATTTTGATGCAGTTAAATGGTCTCTATGGAAGTGATAACTTTTTAAAAAAACAGTTTTATGCCGCCGTACATACTAGTATAAGATTTTTCAGACAATGACACTGGTAACCTGCATTGCTGCTGGCTTTACCTATCTCAACTTGTCAATTATTTTGAACACCTTGATAGCTCGAGATGTTTTATGTTTTTTTTAATATATTGGGTAACGATGATTATCATGTTATGCAAATTAAAATATTGATTGTTGTGGAGTAGACCTCTATTGTTTCACATAAAAAAAAATCACAAACCCAAACTGTTTTATTTCTAAGTTTAGGAAGACATTTTATTACTTACTTATTTCAAATATTGTTTTATTAATTTTAAACTCGGCGTTTTTTTTCTTTTTAATCTATTGTTTTATCTTTTGTTCTTGATCTCAAGTTTTCTTCAATTTGGACTTCAATCAAAGCCTAACATTGTAGCATACCTGAGCTATGACGCAATGGAGTTTTAAATTTACACAAAAATATTAGAAGAAATAAAAACTACTACGACAGCATAATTTCGAAGAGGCATATTATAAGTGTGAAAGTTTGTGAAGATGTTTGGATGTTTGTTACTCAATCCCGCAATAACGGCTCAACGGATTTACATTAAATTTGGTATGTAGATAGTTTGAGACCTTAGGAATAACATAGGATATTTTTTATCCCGGAAAATTGCATATTTCCCGCGGGGCAATAATATTATTCGTGGACGGAGTCGCAGGCAATAGCTAGTTTACAATAAATTTTAAAAAATCTGATTATCCAAACAAACGAACTGTTTTTTTTTTCGAATTTTACTGAAGATAATAAATGTAACGAAAAATGTTTCAGTTCGATGAACAACAAGGTATCAACAATATGAAAGGACAGTGGTCAGCGCGTGGGAATTGGGAGGGTTAAGTTCTGAAGGGTGCCAACAGGTTTGTAAGAAAAAGACAACATCACGACGCCAGTGCTTAGAAATATTGTCGTTTTTTAAAATAGTCACATTCGCTTATAACGAAACTACTTACTTACTTCACATTTTATTTATCTTGCAAAGTTAGAGTATAGGTACGAGTAAATTTTGTGTGTTTGTGATTTAGTTTGGAAACCATTTTTCGACCACTTCGTTGGGCCCAATTGCATAACAAACTACAAGCAAATAGTATTAGTGAATTTCAATACAAAATTGCTAATACTATTAGCTTGTAATTTGTTATGCAATTGGACCCTGGTATCCGATTGAGCTGAAATAGACTTTGAGTTTGGTCCGTACAAATCCGCCTGTATCACAAATGCTAAAAATATACAAACGGAAAAAATGAAACTATAGGTGAAAATCTTAATTAAAAGACTTCTTGTAAGTTATGTAGTAGTTTACAGAATTGATATCTCTTTATACGGACAAGTTACTACTTACAACAGGGGCTAAATTCAGGAAAGGCCCAATACGGTTTGCGAGTGGTAATTCAATCGTTTGGGAGAGGATAGGAATGGGTTGAGCTTGGGATGAGCCTTATTTTCCTGTTAATTCGCTTTTTAAATAAATAAATAAATAAACAAATAAATAAGGCTCATCCCAAACTCAGGCCAAACCTCTCGCAAACCAGTGATTTTTGGCGTTCCTGATGTTCAAACCAAACCCAACCCAAACGATTGAATTACCGCTACCAAACCGGTGAAGGCTCGTTCCTGAATTTAGCCCCTGGTCATTTACTTAAGTTTTTCACCTGTACTTCTCTTTTATTACTTATTTTTTAATAAAAGTGAAATGAAAAACCGGTAAAAGGAATCCAAAGCGTTATCCTCTCAATTTAGTGTTCTATAGAGAATCCACTCCTTTTAAGCTACATAACCCTGCACAGTAAATATCTGCTTAAAATTCGCTATGAGTAACTGAATTTCGAATTATTTCAAGCCAAAATCAAATGAGAAATTTTTAGTCGTATTACTGACGCCATCTATGAACGAATAGTAGAAGCTTGGTTTTGGGTCTTATTAGAAACTTTATTGCACTGCCATCTACCAGCGAATAGAAATAGTTTTACCATACACATGATTGAGTCTAGTAATGAAATTAAATTTGGTGTGAAAGGCTTTTTGATTTTAATTGGTTATAGCTGAAGGTATATTCGCATCATGAAGAGGCATAAGCCTCAATTTACGACTCAGCCGTTGCTCACGTAGTAAAACGAACTTTATATTTTCTGGAACACGGGAATGTTTGCGGAAAAAAATAACAAAGATATTTTTAAACGTACTGCACCTATGTAGGTGACTTCGAATCAATCAAATAAACATCTACTACCAGTGGCGTAGCTAGGTAAACAAAGGCCCTGGGGCAAAAAGTAAACTAGGGCCACAACCCGTGTTTGTTTACATGATAAGACTCGCGCGATTTTAAATTCACTGGTAGCGTTTTCTAGTCACACTGTTGAAGAGCGCCGCGTTTCTCATAGGTCCGCGTACTCCGCGTTTATAGTTTGTAAGTCAGAGTCCGAGGGCCCCCCTGAGCTTGAGGGCCCCGGTGCACTGCCCCGGCTTGCCATACGGTAGCTACGCCACTGTCTACTACTTACTAAAATAAGAACAGACTAAAATGAAATGGATTAAAGCGCGTGTGTATTTTCGTATGTACTTGAATTTATCTAGTACCTACCTTTGTCTACTATAAACTGATATTACTTATTCACATTAGACATAAAGTACGAAAGACAAACATGACAATGTGTAGTTAAAAATGGAACTAATCAATTTGCATACAAGCAAAACGCTGTCACAAAGATAGTGGCGCCGCTATGATATGTTATTGTTTTTTTTTAGTCCTTTGTGATGAGGTATGAGGTATGAGGTAATCTTTAATATTATTATCTTAGCCAACCATCGAAATCTATTTTTATTTTATCTCGTGTACTAATTATCAAACTAATTAAGCGCGATTCGTATTAGAAGAAAGCTCCATCTACCGGTGAGTAGTATAACTAAAAGCTCGTTCGTCGTCGTTCGTTTGTATTTAGGAGAAAACATAAAAATATTAAAGAAGTGGTAATTTCTCTTTTAGAATATGTTTAGCCTTTCACATCTTTGTCGAAGTGTGATTATTTTTTAAATACTCTTGATTTTTTTATTGACCTAATAAATATTTAGGGCATTATCATAGCCCGATTACATTATAAATAAGTATACCCAAAACTTTTTATTTCGAGAGGAGGCGTTGGGACGTGTACAAGCTGGATTTTAATACAATTTTCTAGACAGTAGCCATCTCAACTTTTCTTCATAAATCTCTTTAAAAAGAGAAAAATTATGCAGTTCATTTTCTCTCTTTTTGGGGAAAAATAACTCAGCGTGTGTTATTGTTCAACAATAACGGAGCAAATATGTAATAATTGTGCACCTTTTAAAAAATTACCCTGTATACTTAGGTGCTACACAATTTTAATGTTTATTTTTAGCGCATCAATTAAACTCATACGTATTTTTTTATTACGTCTATTCTATTAGACGTCTATTAGACGTTGGGACTGGGCAAAGGCTTTTTCTTTCCATCCCTTTCTATCTCTGTTCAAGTCATTCCGCCATCTCGGTTCTGGCCAGCCCTGCTCCAGTGCCTGTCGCTTGGAACCCAATCGGTGACGATTTTTGCCCAGCGATCCGAATACATTTATTTATATTTATATAATAATAATAAATCATGGGACAATGACACCAATTGACACAGTCCCAAACTAAGTAAAACTTGTACTATGGGTACTAGACAACGGATTTGTTATGTAGATAAATACAAACCTACTTCAATACATATTAAACATCCAAGACTCGAGCACAAACATTCGTATTTTCCACACAAATATCTGCCCCGACCGGGAGTCGAAAGGGCTTCGCAGTCAGGTTTTCTAACCACTAGGCCATCCAGTCGTATAAAAACCGGCCAAGAGCGTGTCGGACACGCCCAAGGTAGGGTTCCGTAGCCATTACGAAAAATCAAGTAATATTTTTCTAAGGATTTCGTATGTGTACAGAATCATCCAAGTTTAGGTATGTTTTATACCTTAGGCTACTATTTACTCTAAAACTACAAATAATTTCCAAGCAATCTTAGCCGCTATAATTATCCTAGTAAATTTGATAAATTTACTACCATTCTGAATTTTTTCAAATTTTTCCTCCCAACAGTTTAGATTTTAGAGGGGGGGGGACGGTCGATTTTAATGAAAATTTTCACTTTAAAGTTGGATATTTCGCAAACAGATCAATGAATAGAAAAATCATGTTAGCAACCCCACAATTCTTTTAAAAGACCTATCCAACGATACCCCACACTATAGGGTTAGTCGAGAAAAAAAAATCACCCCCCTTTACGTATATGGGAGGTACCCTAAAAAAAAAATTTTTTTATTTTACCACTTTGTTGGCGTGACTGATATGTATATTCATGCCAAATTACAGCTTTCTAGTACTAACGATCTCTGAGCTTAGCCGCGGACGGACAGACAGACAGACAGACATGGCGAAACTATAAGGATTCCTAGTTGACTACGGAACCCTAATAATATAATGCAACTATACATACAGCGTATTTTCTTAAAATTACATTTAAAGCTTAAAAATTATAGTTAAAAGTTGCTTTCCATTCTTCTAAAATTCCCTCCCTGTGCTTCTTCCTTATAGACTACCTACCTCAAAGCCATCACATTTTTATTTTTTTCCTACATACATTTTTAAAGTATGCATCTGCAGTTGCATTATAGGCATACTTTACCCCAATCGTCCTAATACCATACACATATCTACACAATTATGTTAGTACGTGGTATGTAAACATCTGTGGTGTGACGTCACAAGTTGTGGACGGACTGACCGCCGGTGACCCGCGCGGCGACCGTGGAGTCGACATTGCGTTATAAATTTTATAAATGCCTAATTATAATAAATAAATAAATATCACGGGACAATTTACACCAATTTATCTAGTCCCAAAGTAAGCAAAGCTTGTGTTATGGGTACTAGGTAACGGGTAAACATAATCTAAATATATATTTAAGCATCCAAGACTCGAGAGCAAACATTCGTATTTTTCATATGCCCAAACCAAACCAAAACTCGAACGTTTTTTTTGGAGTCTTTTGTATTTTTTTTTAGTGACTATAAAGCAAGCTGAGATGTGCGATGCATAGGAAAAATTTGTGTTTAAACTCCTGACCAGTGGTGGTTAGGGGTTTAGCACGCAGCACGGCTTGCTGAGGACCTGAGTTCGATTCCCAGCGCTGGTCTCTATTTCTGACTTTTTCTGTGCATCAATGTTTCAGTTTGTATTACGTGTGAAATAATATAATAATAAGTAATAGTATAATAAGGTGGACGCCAAGTCATTGGTCGCGGAGTTGGGCCGAAGGTTGCGGGACAGAGCCGGTGACCCCCGTTCCGGGTCGTACTTATTTTGGTGCAGCATATCTCGTTGGCCCATACAGCAGGGCAATGCCGCGTGGGTGATGGGCTCGTTTGGGCCAAATACGATGCGGACGGGTAATATTTAGATTTTAGTTTGTTTTGTTTTATTTTAGCTTTAAGGAAATGTATTTTTTAATTTAATTTTTTTATTTTGATGTTTGTTTTTAATTTTATTACGGCCGATTTTTCAATCCCCAGATAAAAGTATCCGTCAGTTAAAACTATCGCTTTCCTTTTCTCAAGTCATAGGAAAAAAAGGACAGAGTTTACATTTATCTGACAGATACTATTATCCGGGGATTGAAAAATCGGCCCATATAATTGAATTGGAAATAATGGATGAAATACATAATGGTCATTTGATATACCTAATACAATTTTCGGTGAAACAGAAGAACCAAAATTGCTAACGTAGCTCAGAGAGTCGCCCGACTTAATAATAATATTAATAATGATTTGGCAATAGTTTGGCAACTGTGGAGGACTGTCCGCTAGCACATCTTCATGGTGTATTAGGGGATAGACCTCCATAGTTGCGCCCATCTCATTTATATTATATGGTACCAAAGGCCTCTTCATGATGGCTTCGGCCCCATGAATGCCTTTCAAATGACCGGGTCCCCATGGGCCCGTGATCGGAAATCCGTACCAACTGAATAATAATAACTTATTTCAGAAAACATGTCCATAGTTGTTAGTAACAGGTTGCAAAAATAGGGCATTAGTTTACATTAAAATCATACCAAGTATTAAATCGAACGCGGGACCTCATACTTTGCAGTCGGTTTCTGCAAGCACTCGGCAATCCGATCGGCAGCTATTACTAGCTGGAATTTCATCATTCTATCGTCAAAATTTCATTAAGACTTACATATATACATTATATCGTAGTCATATACAAGCAGTTAATGAACAAACATGCGTACAATATAGATTTTAATTAGGTTTGTAGGCGGTACTTTAATTAGCGACGCGAAGTTCTAGGCTTCCTACCAAACGACATCTACAACACAAAAGCTTTCCAATGTTACAGACTTAATTAGTGTTAAAGTAAAAGTTGTTAATTAATTTGATTTGAACTAGTTCTGCCAGGAGTTGGCGAGTAACAGACTAAGCAGTATTTGAAACATTTGAGAAATCATCATCATTATCTTCTCAGCCCTTCGCCCCACTCCTGGGCATAGGCATACTCTTAGATTAAGATGGTTGTGGGCTCTAGTTCCCACGCGAGCCCAGTGCGCGTGAACTTCACACACACCATTGAATTGCTGCGCAGGTGGTGTTCCTCACGAAGTATTTCATCGAAAAGCTTGTGATAAATTTCAAATTTTATTTCGCACATGAATACCTACTGAAAATCTCAGAGGTTCGAATTGCTGCCTGCCCGCGGCTAAATTCCACTACCGCACTTCGAGGAAACGTCTGTCTTTCCATCCTCACCATCTTGATGATTGGCAGTCTAGTACCGTGCGTTTTACCTAAGCGAAACTTCTTTCCTCGCACGACGAAGATCTGGAATCAGCTTACTGCGGCAGCATTCCCGGAGCGTTACAACTTAGGTGACCCATGTGCTCGTTTGCCCCCTCTTATATATAAAAAAAAGTACGAGCCCGGAATTTGAACCCACGATCCTCTGCTTGAGAGGCCATAGATAGGTCAAACTAGGCTCAGTTTATACCTACTAAGTATTCGATGGTTTTTATTTGCACATTTTCCTGTGAAATGTATTTTTTCAGTGTATCGAATATGTGTAAATAAATATATATATCTCTCTCTATGTCTCTCATAATTAAATGGCAAAGTATATTCTGTAGGTTTCCCTGGGTATTTGACGTGTGCTTGTGTTATGGATACTAAGAGTATTGCCCTGGGTGCAACCCACAGCGGTCATTCTGGGTGTCATTTGAGGGTTTGAAGCCAGAAATTCATTAGGAGATGGCGATCTTCGCGCAACATAATATTCCCGACATGTCAAGTGAATTTCGGTAACGTTCTGCTTCTTGTCGTGACAACACTTGTCGTGGGGCTGGTTTTATGTTGTCATCATTGGTTCAAGTAAGTATTCATTGTTGCCGACGGCGCGGGCGATGGAGTTGCTGAACGCTGCCGCGGCTGAATACCCCGGACGCAACGGTGTCAGGATACTGGCATATTCTGCTAGGAAAATACAATTAATCATTATTTGATTGGTTTTATTCTTGTAAAAAATTATCAATTTAGGCGTTTTAGTTGTACTGCTTGCTTCATATTGTATTTATTAAATGAATAAATAGTTCATTTAATTCGTATTTTTTTATTTTATATATAATTCTATTTTATTCCTTAAAAATGTGTTTAAGCTAGCACCTTCGTTCTACCGTTTCAGCGCGAAAGAGTAAGAAACAAACACACACGCTCACACACACGCACGCACTGACAAATATTTTCACATTTATAACTCCTCCATTCAGAATTCCACCATCGCACTTTCCGCCGAAAGTCTAAGTTCCGTCGTCACCATCTCGATGAATGGCAGTCTACCACTGTACGTTTTCTTCGGCACTTCCTGCCACGTACAGTGAAACTGTAGAACCAGCTTCCGGCAGCAGTGTTTCCAGACAACTATGACATCGGGGCTTTCAAGAAAAGGGTTTATACCTAGTTCTTTTAAAAGCCAGCAACAGATTGGTGACTCTCTTTGAGTTGTTGATTTATGGGCGGTGGTGATCATTTTCCACCAGATGACCCGCTTGCTCGTTTGCCTCTCTCTCATAATAAAAAAAAATAATATTAATAATTAATCCATGTCTACTCCACGGACGGCGCTGTCAACCGGCCAGCTGACCAATGGCGGGCAAATTTGCCTCATTAGCTCATTAATGCGTGCAGCGGCCAAGTCAGATGTCTTAGTTTAGCTTTGTAGGTAAGCGCTTATCTAGAGGGTGATTGTGTCAGCGTTTTTGGAGACATTGACATTTATATGGGCATTTTCAATAAAAACTTTTGAAGAAAATTTGGGGTTTTCTTAGTCAAGAGCGCTACTAATTAAGGGTAGGTACAACCAGGATAGTTGCCCCAGGGGTATAGTTGCCCCGATTATAATTACTGTAGTTATCCGAATGAATCGTAAGTATTTTATTACAAATATTTGTCGAGAGGCTTTCCAGCTACCACTAAGTTGACTGAGTCGCATGTCCCTGTGTGATTGCATGGGAAGTCAAAATGCAATCAAATATTTTAGGGGATATTTGTCCCGTTTGGGGGAGGGCAGATATCCTTATGGTTATCCTTTAACTATCCCATACGTGGGATAGGAAAAGGTCTGCTAAAATCGCTAATACTCTGAAAATATTCAAGAAAATGTTTTTTACTTTTTATAACATGGTCGATGAAAACCGGTTTTAAACCGGTTATAAATAAAACATTTTTTTTTACTAAGAGTTATGGAGTGATTTCAAAAAGTGGGGCAACTATCCCGGTTTTACCTTAGGTGATTAAAAGAATGTCCCTAATAAACCTTAAGCAGACTTAACGAGATACCTAATGAATGAGGCAAGATTGCAAAATGTTACTTTTGTAAACTACCCGGTCTCCCGGTAGGCAACGGATAAACATGCTTATATAGATAAATACATATTAAATATACAAGACTCGACCACAAACATTCGTATTTTTCACACAAATATCTACCCGACCGGGAATCGAACCCGGGACCTCAAGCTTCGTAGTCAGGTCCTCCAACCACTGGGCTATCCGGTCGTGAAATGTTACACAAGTGTTCTTCATACAATTTGGGTAGGTATACCTATACATCTAAATAAATTACTAATTATTTAATTAAACTACGTTTGTATTTTACTTATTTTGAAATTTTTAAAAGATGGTAAAATACATCATACCTACATTTTTATTTTAAACCAAAGAGGTACATTTATTGTAATGACGGTTTAAAACTAAAACTACTTAACTAAATTCAAAATCAACGCGAATTGCAGACATCTTGAAATTCCGCACCCTCACCAACCTAACAAAACCAAACGAAAATTCAATAAAATTCTCCCTCTTCCAAACTTCTTCCGAAAGTTCCATCCACTATCCAAACTATCAAGCCCCGCCCACTTTACATTACGTGTACTGTCGGCTCGCTCTAACGCAAGTGAAACTATGCTGCTAAAGTGAGACGGCATTAGTTTAACCACATGCATTGTTATTGTATTTTATTGGCACACAACAAAATGAGCTTTTCATACCATCAAGGATTTAGCAAATTGTGATTTAATGTATAAACCATAGGGTCTAATATAAGTTGTACTAAAGTGGACTTACGTTGTTTTAAATTCGAACCCAAGAAGGAACGTAGCAACATTTTTACGCGAGCGATTCACTAGCGTAAGATGACGGCGTAAGGGCTATAGTGGCGTAAAAATGGTATACTTAAGACGTTCTTGAAAAAAATACGCGGGAAACTAGTTATTCTCTATCGACGTCTTGCGCAAGATGGCGTCCTAGGCGTTCGGAATTCAAATTTCTCAAAGGAATTAGAACCTATATGTTTGCTTTATGGTATAGATGTAGGGGTGTATTTTGGTCGCGCTGCAGCGCTTTAAAGCGCTTCAGTTTATTTTGTATGGGATATTGGTTTGTGTGGTCTAACGGTAGTATGGAGTGATGGAATCGCTTAGTAGATATTATAATGTTGGCTCGACTGGATTAGATATTATTTTGTTTCGGTTTTTGGGGCTTCTTTGTTTTAGGTTTATCGGGAAATTGGAATATTTTAATGACAATCGCGTGGTAAGATACTTTATTATAAAAGCTTCTTTTTTTTATTCATGATAAGTATGTAAAACAGAAAATATACCTGCCTAATATATCTGATTAGGTGTAATTTGACATAAATTACCTAGGTATACAGGGTTATTTGTAATTCACTAGCATCCTTTTAACCCTAAACTCCTACCACTTAAACAAATCTTTTTTGTTTTACGACTTTTGTCATAACTTTATATTTTTGGTGTAATAACGTTTTGAAAAGTTGAGATTACCTGTATTTTTACAATACTCTGTGCCGTGTATGGAAAAAAATGTACTCCATTTTAAGAAGTCGTATAACAAAAAACATTTGTTTAAGTGGTAGGAGTTTAGGGTTAAAAGGATGCTAGTGAATTACAAATAACCCTGTATACCTACTGTTTTAAACTTTCGTGAGCTCGTGATCACGGTTGCTGCGATATGGCCGAAACGTCGAGGTAAATATATAAATATTTATTGCGTGATACCTAAGCCCCGTTTAGTTTAGTAATTAAAAAATACCTACTTTATACTTTTCATCATCAGAGAATAAACATATTAGATACTTATCTAGTATTTTTACTAAGTAAGTAGGAAGGTACCTACTACTAATAATTAATAATATCTGACCCAAATATCTACCTCTCTCTCTCTCTTTCTCTCTCTCTCTCTCTCTCTCTCTCTCTCTCTCTCTCTCTCTCTCTCTCTCTCTCTCTCTACCTATCTACCTACCATTTTAAATTCTCACAAAACGATTCCATCAAATTCACACAAAAACCTGAAAGTAATCAAGTTCATAGGTACTTATAGAAAAATCCGAAACAAATTCTCATGACATTTATAACCTTTTAAGAAAAAAACCGGTTAAATTTTGTCTTTTAATTCTAAATTCGAATAAAAACCGGACCGATCAAACCGAGTTCCAATTTTAAATTTCTTGTGGGATTCTTTCTATTTCAAATACACTTTATTACTTTTTTAAACCTGTTGTAAGAAACAGGTATCACAGTGCCAGTGCTTTTTTATAAGAAGGGTGAGTGTGAAGAAAGCATATTGTGTTTCATTCTAAATTTATTCTGTTTGACACTTGACCTTTGTTATTTTTTACAAGCGTTTATTTAGAGTGAAAATAAACGGATCACTCACGTCTTAAAACGAGTTTAACTCCACATGTTCATGTGTGAACATGTGTTGTGTGTGATGTTGTGCGCGTTTGGCAGCCGCAGTGACGTGTGACTCCGGAAAGAATGGCTACGGATTAGCCCGAAACATGTCGAGTTAAACTCGTTTTAACATATCCGTCAAGAAGTTCTTCTTTGAAGTACCTAGTTTTGCGTAAAAACTATTAATTATCTAATTAATAGTTCCTATCTAGGTAGGTACAATTTTTTTCTTATTGGATATACCTATACCTACCTAAATAATTACGATTTCCTCAAAATGTTATTTAAAGAAATACCGTAAAAGAACGACGAGTCACAAAAGTTCGAGATGTGTTGGAAGAGATCGAGAGGAATAAGTGGAGATGGGCAGGGCACATTGCCAGGATGAATCACGATCGTGGGGCGAGACGAACACTCGAGTGGAGACCTCGTGAAAACACTCGCAGTAGAGGAAGACCACCAATGAGGTGGAAGGACGATATCTGCCGACAGGCGGGTGGAAGATGGATGCATATGGCTGTCGATCGCCAGGCGTGGAGAAATGGAGAGGAGGCCTATGTCCGAAGACGGACGAACTAAGGGCTGCTATGGATGGATGGACCGTAAAAGAAAAATAAAAACAAGAAACTTACGGCTTCAAGAAACTGAGATAGGTAGGCTACGTCATTGCTTTTTTTACCCCGATCTTTTTACCCTCAAATCGGATTACCCCGCCGTTTTGCTCGTGGGCAATAATTGATGTAATTAAACACTAGCTTGCGTCACTGACCGCGTCTCACCGATTTCAACTGACCCACAATACTGGCCAGCACCTCTACCGTTAAATCTCGAACACATTTCGAATTCGATCGAAATTTAAAATTCGGATTGGAAATATTTTCGGGTTCTCAGGGAGTAAATTCATTATCATTACAAACTTAATAAAAAACCGGTTGTCTGTAAATTCGGTTTACGGACGATAGTTTAACAAAACATCATAACAAAACATTCAAAAAACAAAAATGAAACCAGGCGGTCACTCATCCAAGTACCTACTGACTGCGCCCGACGTTGCTTAACCTCGGTGATCGGACGAGAACCGGTGTTTTGTCAAATATCATGAAAACACGAAAAAAAAATCTAATCTTGTCTAATGTATTGTAAAACCTCTAAAGTCACCTATAAAAATAAAATTAATAGTATATTGTTGAATAGAATTAAGTAGTAAGGATGCACCTGATGGTGTTAGCGAGTAGGATAAAATAAATTGGGTATACTATATAAAGTTAGTTAAAGTATATGATTCGGCGAATTTGAATGCCTTCTTGTATGCAAGTGTAGGTATTATGGCTTAGTATGTAGTTTTCTTTTTTTTCTTTCTTTCTTTTTTATAAAGGATTTAGATTAATTAATCAGAGTGTCAGAGAGTGAAATTTTTCTGCCAACAAACTGTCATGCAGTTTGGCAGATATTTAATCGAAAATGTATTCTGTTTAATAGAGAAATAAATTAAAAAAAAAAGGTGCATCCTACGGCAAAATCCATGAAATTTTCATCCCCCCGTTAACCTCCCCCCCTCCCCTCGTGAAAAATACAAGTAATTGTAAAGTAATTGTTTTAGTTCATTAATATAGACCTCCGCAAAGTAACGCCTGATTCAATAAATTATTTAAAAATACAAGTGTTTGTATTAGACCCGAGTGGGTCTGGATGTTTTTAAGTATGTATTTATCTATATAAGTATGTTTATCCGTTTTCTAGCACCCATAGTACAAGCTTTGCTTTGTTTGGCCCTAGGTAAATTGGTGTCAATCGTCCCATAATTTAATTCATTTAGTTTACTTTAGTTGCCCACTCGATACTTGCTGTGAGGTTGAGAATTACATAGTAAAAAGTAAATTATTTTAGAAGTCAGTAGTAAGAGCCGTCGGCATATTGTTGTTGGCTGCTACGAATCGTGCTTACATACCGACACACATTGACTCACTTGACACATGCCTCTAATTTGTTGTACTAATAAACGATATATGAATAGACTAAGTAGATTAATGTAAAAAATTATTACCGCCGTCGGGAATATTGTTGTTGGTCGCAACGACCTTTTTCAGATAGGAATTTCCAAAATCAGTTTATTGGTTTTTGAATTTATCCATTACAAAATTTACAAACAAACATAAGCAAATCTTTTATCTTTATAATATAAGCTTAGATACCTACTATTTAAGTTAATAATTTCAAAATCAGTAGTAGGGCCCACGGGCACATTGTTTTGTCCATTGTGGCGGTCAGCAACTAGTATGTACCTAACTATGTACTACCTATGTAAGGTTACATACAATACCTATAGTCTCACTTGACACGTGGTTTATTAGCTGTAAATGTTAATTTCTGCACTCAAATACGTCAATTAACTACCTGTGATGAACAAACAAACTGAACTGACTGACTGACTTAACTGACTTCAAAATGGGTCTTGATTTGGTTGTATTTTTTTGTTACCACAGAATTCTATTATTTACTAGGTATGAATCGATAATGGACATTTCATTTTTGGTTTGGGTAAGTACAAACGGGAAGTAAGCCCCACTTCCTGTTTACAAATATTCTTTATCGAACACCAAAAACAGTAGGTAGGTACGGTCAAGGACTTTAATTCATGAGCCACCATGGTACCATTTCACAGTAGGTACACGTCATAGTGACATCGCATTAATTACCAAGAAAAATCGTAATGACAATACAATACAATACAATACAAATATTCTTTATTGATCACCAAAAACAGTACAGTAACATTACAAAAATAAAAATTCAGGTAGACAATAGGCGGTCTTATCGCTAAAAAGCAATTACTCAGAAATTAATAAATATCAACAGACTAATGTAGGTGGCAGAAATAACAGACAAGAGAAACTTAGTATTAATAGACAATAAACAATAACATCAATACAAATATAATATAAATTTTATAAATAAACACATATATTCAATATAATACATATACACTACATATACTTAATACAAAATATCAATGGAAAAATGTCAAAAGGCCGCATGTGAGAAAAGGATTTAAAAAGGAAATTAAAGAAACAATATAAACAAAAAACAAAAAGAACAAAGAAGTGTTCAATACAATAACGAAGTGTGTATTATGTTATGACTTTTCTTTTGAAAAGGTTCCATGGTGGCTCATGAATTAAAGTCCTTGACTGTACAGCCAGGCCTCATGCATGCCATGTACTTACGCGCGATATTTACCTACCGCGGGGACGATCGCCTGCGATCGAAATTCCAGTAGGTTGTCACAAGCGCGCGCCGACGCACGTTCATTCGTGTTCCACGGAAAAAATATGCCGCCTGAACTTTTATAAGTGAATGGTGAAACAGGGGGCAAATTTTAATATGACTATGCTAGAATTAATAGCTAATATAACAATTTGGAAGTTCGTATCGTGCTGTCCCTCTTACTCTTCTATAAAAAGCTATAAGCGTGAGCGGGATGGCACGATGCGAAGTTCGAAAGTTAACCTTCGTATTTAGTATAACGCTAGGGTACTATGAGCATGGCAATGTGTTCTACGCATTACAATAAATATCCTTTTTTGTTAGGATTCCAGAGCTAAAATGGCAAAAACGGAACCCTTATAGTTTCGCCATGACCGTCTGTCTCTTTGTCCGTCCGTGGCTTAGCTTAAAGAATATTAGTGCTAGAAAGTTTGCATGGATATAATATATAGCAATTATCCCGACAAAATGGTAAAACAACATGTAGAAAAAAAAATTTTAATCCAAACTGCCAGCCCTTGTCACTGTCGGCACGCACACATTCTTAAGGAGACGGAGTAGTATAATCTGTGGCTACAATCGCGGTAAGTACCAAGATTTTGTACGGGATGCAGTATCTGTTACGAAGTAACTATTAAGTAATCTGTGGTACAGCGAAACCATAAAAATACCATTCCTAATCAAAAACCTTTCTTTTTCGGCTTTGTTCAGTTTAAATTAACTAACTAACTAACTATAACTTTTGTTATTATGGAGCATTACTTCTTGCCATATTTTATAATTCTACTAGCTGTTGCCCACGACTCTGTCTGCGAAGAATAGGGGTATAAGAAATAGCCTACGACCTATTCTCTGACCTAACAAACACAGACAAAAAAAATATAAAAATGGTTAAGCCGTTTCGGAGGAGTTCGATAGCAAACACTTTTTATTAGAGAGAAGATGATAAAATGTGAGAAGTACCTATCTACAAAAGTAAGTTTGGATTCCGACGGATTCTGTTTTCCACCATATCCGACGAGTAACCCAACAGATTTAAGACATAGATTTCTCAGGTTATTTCTAAGCCAACAAAGCAGTATAAAATCAGGTTGGTTTGTCTTAGTTTGTGAGTTGAGTTAAAGTTACAGGTAGACAACGTTTTTATAAGAGATAACGTCAAAACAATTTAGAATATGTTGCGCGGCTCGTTCTAAGACCTTGTTATCTTGAAGTTCGAAATCACTATTCATTTTATTGAAAAAAAAAAGGAAAGTATTTTTTTACTTCTGAGGGGGTAAAAATAGGAGGTAGCCTAGCGGTTTGACCTAAGGCCTTTCAAGCAGAGGGTCGTGGGTTCAAATCCCGGCTCGCACATTTGAAATTTACCATGAGCTTTACGGTGAAGGAAAACATCGTGATATACACATGCGAAGAAATTCAATGGTGTGTTTAAAGTTCCCGATCCGCACTGGGCCCGCGTGGGAACTACAGCCCAAGCCCACATTCTGATAGGCCTGTGCCCTGCAGTGGGACGTATATAGGATGGGATGATGATGATGAAATTCATAATTCATTAGAATTGTTTCTGTTATAATGAAAAGGATGAATGAAGTTAGGTAACCTTTTAGCGAAAGCAGAGTTTGTTGGAGTCACACTTTTTACGTGACCTTTTGTAGGTAACATGGAATGAAATTTATTTATTCACAATGAACATGGTTACATAAGGTCTTATATTGTATAGTATTGCTTCCCATGACATGTTCAGCTAAGTTAGGCATGTGAAAATTTGAGCTCAGTGAATCAATCACTTGGTCAATAATAATTAGTAATTACAATGTCAAATGAATGGTAATTGGACGACCCTATGACCACTCCATGGACGCTTGACACCAAGGACAAACATTCCACGGACAGTAAGAACCTCCATATCGCTGTACACACAGTACACATTCTTAGTTGCCAATAATAAACCCGGAGTCGCTAATATTATGTCCACAGGAGATATATCTTTTGTTTCTTACGCTGTATATATAAGAGCCACAAGCTACTACTGCTGCCACAAACCACAGATTTCCAACAATTGCACCACCACGTCACCGGCACAAATACCTAAATACCGTGTCCGTTTGACCGCCCTTGACCCCGAATACCTAATACCTACGTAGCGGTCAGGTTGTATGTTGTCTATTCAGATTGATATTGAGGACGTGGATTGTTACTTATGTCTGTCTCTTTAGGTGGTAAGGTAAATAATGAACGTGCATCATTTTAAAATTTACGCAGAACACTGTTCTGTTACTAATTCATTATTACGAAATACGAACCTGTGACATAAATACTAAGCATCTTTTTTCGATTCCGATGGTCAATAATTATCTGTGATTAGCTGTTGCCCTCGACTCCGTCCGCGAAGAATAGGGGTATAAAAATTAGCCTACGACCTATTCTCAGTCCTACCGAATACAGAAAAAAAACTATAAAAATCGGTCAAGCCGTTTCGGAGGAGTTCGATACCACACTCCACTTTTAACAAATAACCAATTATTATCGGATCTCATTTGTTGTCAATTAATTTTTATTCTATCTATATCATACTAAATACGAACTGGAACATGGATGCACAGAAAAAACTCAGATAAAAGACCAGCTCTGGGAATCGAACCCAGGTCCTCAGCACTCCGTGCTGCGTGCTATATCCCCTACACCACAACTGGTTGGGATGTAGACACCATAATTTTTTCTATGCATCACACGTCCGAGTTCGCTGAATCACTTATTGCAGCGACATCTGTGTTAATTATCTCAACGAGATACGTCAACACATATTTTAATCTATCGACTAAGTAAATAAAAGTACAAATTTTAAAGGCATTTGAATAATGCTGTGGCCTGAGTCTGCAAGCCGTCGGATGCCGGCGGTTCGGCGATGTTCGTCTGTTTCCATTTAATTTTGGTTTCTCTAACTAGAATATCTAAATAGGAATAATAAATTAACTTGTTGCTTTTTCTGTTAATTAAAAACTATTGAATGTTTAGCCCCTGGCCGACTACATATTTAGAGGAGGGCGAGGTTCAAAGATGCTACTTTTTATGATCTTCAGGAGACCGCTATGATACGTCTGCTCTCATTGATGTAAGTATTTAATTTTCTAAAACCTTATTCTAAGTATATATAAAAACCTCGTGTCACGGTGTTTGTTACCGAACTCCTCCCAAACGGCCTAACCGAATTTTGTGAAATTTTTTGTCCAAATGAAAAATATATTTTATTAGTTGTGGTTTCGACTGTTGCCTGTCTCCACAGCAAAATTATCGTAGCGTTGGATCTTATTTCAAAATTCTTACAGCCAAATGAAACAAAAATGAGAGAGAGAGAGAGAGAGAGTGAGAGAGAGAGAGAGATTTATAGTATACGCAACAAAAAAATACATTTGGAAGGAAAAGATTTCATTGGCGTCATTGTTGTTTTGTAAAACAACAATGACGCCGCAACGCTGTTTTTCAGTGAGGTCCATTTAAAAACTAAACATAAAAGTCACAAAACATTTTGTACATGTTTGACGACACAACGCCAGCAGAACGTATAGTAAAAACATAACCCTTTCCTTAATAAAAGATAAAGGTAATAAAATATATTTAAGAAAATGCCTCAATACTCGTAATTAAAATACAATCGTCTACTTCTTGACCCTCGCTCTGGGTTGTTTCTGGTGCAAAGGTTGTCCATCGCGGTTCAACGTGGCAATGCAGCTAGTGTGCTAACAGGTACGATCCGGGGCGGTTTGTTTGACTGACAGCAAATTTTTGAATTGTATTTTATGATTGTACAGTCAACGTAGTTGGACGTATAGTTGGAAATATGTATGAATGAAATATAGAATGAATCTCAATAATAAATAATTATAATATCTATCTTAATAATAAACCATGAAGATAAGACAATTGTTGTATGCCCTGGGGTACCACATAGTGGAACTCAGAATGTAATCTAAGACCAAATTAATATTACCTATGCTGGACAATGAATAAATGATTATGATTATGATTATTATTATGATTAACGTCATAAATAAGTAATCATTTATGTACCTTGTCGCTTTTAGTCGTTACACAATTTCGTATGGCTTTTCAAACATGACGTTAAAGTGATAGAGTACAAAAGTAAACGCTTATTTATGACGTTGACCCTACTATGGCGAATTTAAATATAATTAATTCTTGATCTTCTACATAAATAGAAATAAATCCCTATTTCCCTTAGGTACTCACGCTAGAACTTGAGACCTACTTCACTGATTTCTTTCAACTTTTTGTTCCAAGTTTTCTAATACATTGTAGAAGGTTCTAACTGAAAAGAAAATAGGGAAAAACCGGGAGAAAATTAGAAAATTTTAGAAAACACATAATGATGACGGATGTTTATATGTTGTCGTGGCCAGCAGGCTTATTGTCTAACGCTTCTGCCGCTTGCCTTCGCATTCACTATTTCTTTCTGTCACACGCTTTGATCAATTATAACTGAAGATACACATTGCCGAACAAAATCCCCTTCAAAGAATGTCCGAACTTTTTTATTTGGTTGCGTAACAAATAAAATCATCACCTACACAGAAATTTGAACCTAGTCTTTACTTCATTACAGTCGAATTTCGGTAGCGGCAAAACTCCACTTGACAGCTTAACTTGACAATTTCGCGCAACGTTCTGAGAAAAAAGAAGGCCACTTTTATCAAAGTGCCGCTCATTTGGCTCGGACATTTTCGGGCGCGCGACTGTGGATCTACAGTCATAATTGATCAAAGGTCACACGGTATAAGATGGTGACAGAAAGAGATGGTGAAATCGAAGGCAAGCGCCAGAAGCGTTAGACAACACGGCCTCAGGTTTTTGCTTTAAGTATTCCATGAAAGAGATGTATTCGCTGTCGAGACATATTCCGAACAAGCGACAAGTCCGTTTCCGTGGTTATTTTTCAAGGTCGGTTTCGTAAAACCAACTGTAACTGAACGTGAACGTGATAGTTTTTCAAAGAAGCTTTTCCACTTAGAATTACACGCGGACGAAATCACGGGCACAAGCTAATTTACTTACTTAGGTATATAAGAAAATACGGACCGAAATATTAACCGGACGCGGCGCCTTTAAACCACGATTACACTACAAAAATCACCCCTCACCGAAATTTAACCAAAATTCAACCCTTACCCCGTACCTCTTTCGCGATTCCAAAGCTACCAGCGCCCGCATCCTTCAGTAGGAAATTACTCAAGACGATAAGAACTCCCAATGTCTGCGAGAGTAATGCCCCCCCCCAAAGGGCTTATCTGCGAAAGGTATCGGGGCCCCTCTTTATACAATTTTCGGGCTTTCCTGGGGGGTTCCCCCCTTTTTGCGTCGTACATTTTCATTTCCTTCATCTTTCTCCGCTCTCGAGGGGGCCAGGGACGGAGTTGGGGATTCAAATTGGTTTAAAGTATAAATTTTAATTTTGAATAATTTTACGGTTACCTAACTAAGACTAGAATAAATTGTTTTAACCTTTTCAGCGCCAACGATGCATATATGCGTCACAAAATACAAAGCCAAAGTGATCTTCACCTAATGATATAAGGTTCAAAGTAGCTTTACGATCATCTAGGCTTGGCGATGAAAAGATTAAATTTTAGCGATTTTCACTCATTCTTATTAATTAAATAAAAAATTATAAAAAAAATTAGAAAAGCGAAAGTTACTGTCTGTCTGTTCCCACTTCACGCTTTAACCGCTGAACCGATTTTAATGAAACTTGGTATAGAGATAGTTTGAGACCTTAGAAAGGACATAGTATAGTTATTATGCCAGAAAATTGCATAACTCTCGCAAATTAGCGATAAACAAATTTTCCTCAGATAGTTGCAAGCAACAGCTGGTAGTTATATAATTACGGTATTTAAACACAACAATTTATTGTTAAAATTAACTCAACGTTTTAGTCAAGGTTTACGTTTTGGCGAAGCGTGGCGTTGAAAGGGTTAATAATAACTATACCTATACGACGAAAATATTACTTATGTAGCAACATTGTAGTGGCATTTGAACTCCAAAATACTATATATATAAAATAAAAATGTAACAGACCACAAAAATCATGAAAATATCTTTCTATTAATCTGTTTGAAGTCGGTGCCTCATCACGAGCCAGCAGGAGTGGTAGACGCCCAATAAATATTATAGGTAAGGTAGATGACTAGGTCTACTCCTCCTGTAATGGGACGTATATCTAGACTGGAATGATGATGATGATTCTTACAAATACATGTTTATGATTCATCATCAGCCTATGTTCGTCCACTGCTGGACATAGGCCTCTCCCATGGCACGCCACTGAGCACGATCCTCGGCCACTCTCATCCAGCTCTTGCCAGCCGCCTTGCGAAGATCATCGCTCCACCGAGTCTGAGGACGTCCCACGCTACGTTTGCCGATCCGTGGTCTCCACTCAAGAACTCGTCTACCCCAACGGTTATCGGTTCTTCGGGTTATATGACCTGCCCATTGCCACTTCAGCGTGCTAATGCGGTGGGCTATGTCGATAACTTTGGTTCTCTGTCGGATCACTTCGTTACGAATTCGATCTTTCAGAAAAACTCCGAGCATAGCCCTTTCCATAGCACGTTGAGCATGTTTATGATTAGATTTTGACATTAAGTAACTGTCGCCTTGTTCTAATCGTCCTTAACTTATAATTTATTCATGGATTGAAACAATTACTTTGCTCACCCGCTATCGCTATGCTATCGTATGGTCGCCGGTGAGCAAAGTAATTGTTTCAGTTGATTAAATATGGACGTCCGCAAAGTAACGCCTGATTCAATAAAAAATTTATTCAGTTACCAAAAAACATTAAAATACTCGCCCAAATCCGCGCCTGCGTCCAATTCCCCGTCTTACAGCAACCTTAGCCTCCCCTCCCGCCCCCCTCCCCCGCGCACTTCGTTAGCGAACTTCCATACTTTGTAATATGCAAATGTGGGGGAGCGTCTTAAAATGAATTAATGACGGCTGACGCAGGTGATTTAGGTATTTTGGGGGGTGTGTGATAAATTGTCTTTAGTTTACGGGTTAAGATGGTGGGTACGAAATTTTGTTTATTTTACCCTTTTAGATAAGGTAGGAAAAGATGCAGTCGATCACGTGTTTTTCAGCATTTTGGATTAGAAATGTACCTGCTACTTTTTTTTAATTAGGTACCTACTTTTGGGGTTTTATTCAATTATGAATTAAACATTTACATTAGATTGAATTAGAGAGAGAGAGAGATGTTTATTTACACATATTCGATACAAACACAGAAAAAAAAATACATTTGACAGGAAATTTACAAATTAAAAAATATATCGAATAGTATAAATTGGGCCCCACTCAGCATAATGTTGTGGCAAGCCACAACGCTGTTTTTCAGTGGGACCCATTTAAAAACTAAACACAAAAACATACACACTGTGACGACACGAACGCCAGCGAATAGTTCGCAACAAAAACCAAATTAGAAGCTGGAAGTAAATATGTATGGCAACACTTGATCGGCTTAATCGCATTTGAACTTTTAAACCGTAACAAATTAAGCCAAGATTTGTTATGGCTATTGCAGTGAATCATCAACAATTTCAATAATACTGATACTGTAATGCATCACATAACCTTCGAATAAAAAGAAAAGAAAAAAATTAACTACCGCCGTTTATAAATTACATTAATTAACACTAAATTGGATTGAATTGAATTGAGTTGATTCAATTTAATTAATTGACTTGCACATTACTCAATACTGCTATTTATTAAAGTGCATTTTGTTTTTTAATAACTAACGTATGTGCCTATAGCTGTAAGTAACAATACTAACATTTCTATGGATGCAAATATATGTGAATTAAATAGTTATTATTGTTATTCAGAACCAAGAGTGCTAATGATTTTGGTTGTTAAAAATGTTTCAGTTTTGTGACGAGTGTGAAAAAGTTACGATACTGATCTTTAGATAAGGACACTTTTTTCGTTATGAAAATGGGCACTAGGCCTTCTCTCAGAATGAGAGGGCTTGGACCGCAGTTCTCACGCGGTCCCAGTACGGATTGGAAACTTCACACACACCATTGATTTTCTTCGTAGAGTTCAGTTTCCTCACGAAGTTTTCCTTCACCGCGAAATTTCAAATTTCTAATATTATAAGCACCGTAAATTTAGAAAAACTTAGCGACTCACGACAGGCTTGCTTGAGAGGCCATAGATCGAACCACTACGCTACCACGGCTTTTGACTTGACATCTGTGACATATAAAAAATTTTGGAAAATTGGTGGGAATCGAATTGTTACGATACCACGCAACTTATCCACCCTCTCTCACGCACTCGCTATACTATTCAAACAGACCCTAAACTCTAAAACCGGGACTTACACACGACTCAAACGAGTTCAACTATCACTTCTTTTACCCTAAAGTTCACGTTAAAAACAGGTTTCCATTTAAAATTTTAGTTGGATGACAGAAGACAACTTGTTCGATGGGAATTTTGGACTTAAATCCATGAGAAACCAACTTAAAGATTTCGAGTCCCTGGTTTTGATTGTTAAGTCGAGTTCAGACCTGCAAGAAAAATCGCATTACATTGCGAGGCGAATGAGTTTGAAGTGTTCAATCGGGCGCCGCAATGTAAGGGCGCTTGTGCACTACAAGGAATTTTATTGTCCGGCAGTCCGGCTTTTTACGATCCGATATGACACACCATAAATTTAAAATACTAGCTTGTGCACTACCTACACGTATTACCGTTCGACATTTTACTTTTCCGCATCCCGGATCGTTTTTCCGCTACGAGATGGCAACAATGAAAACTTAAGAGGTCTAGCAAAAAATCTTAAATAAATAAATAAGTAGTTGTAGAAATCCGATGGTTCTTAGTTAGAAAATAAACTTTCGTCCTGCCTCACCCGCTCGTGCCTAAATTACTACATTCCCAAAATACCAGATTTTTCAAAATACTATAATTAGGTACCTATTTATTACAGTCCCATTGAGATGTGATGTCCAAAATAAGCCGTTCCACCAAATAAATCACTTCCTTGAGTAATCTTCGATTTAGTAATGTGGTGCATCGTGAATCTGGTAACCTAGAAAGTGTAAAAACAACGACTGTGAGGAATAACGAAGTAAACAATTACGGCTGAGTAGAATCCTGTGCAGAATCGCGAATAGGAAGAAACAATAATAGCATAAACATCGAATAATCCGTAAATAGGTAGGTAGGTATTTTGAAAAATTTTAGGCATAAGCGCTTTCTACTCAATCAATGAGTCCATAGACTGTGTAAAACTTCCTGCTGCTAAAAATATTTAAGTATGTGATACTGCTGCTCTAGAAATTGTTGTTACCTACTATGAGTTCTGTTTATAAATGTTATATTGATAATATTATTGTTATATAATCATATTCTCTCTGACATAAAAAAAATTAAAATATATAATAACAACAATTAAGTAGATGCATGTTAGTGGCAATACTCAATAATGTACCTACTTAGTTATATGCTAAAATGTAATGTTGATTTTTTTTTTTTTTTTTTAAAAATAGCCTATACAGTGTCCCACTGCTGGGCAAAGGCCTCCCCTTTCTTCTTCCACTCATCCCTGGCTTTTGCAAAGTGTTGCCAGTCCGGCTGGAATCGCTCCAAATCGTCCCGCCACCTCCTTTTAGGCCTACCTCTGCTCCGGTGCCCGTCGTTTGGAACCCAATCAGTAGTGAGTTTGGCCCAGCGATCCGGATGCATCCGGCAGACATGACCTGCCCAGTCCCACTTGAGTTTGGCGGTCTTTGTCCCCACATCAACAATTCGGGTTTTGGAGCGCAGTTCAGTGTTTCTGATTCTATCAGCTCTTCGAACACCTAGGATACTGCGCTCCATAGCCCGCTGGCAAACCTTGAGTTTGGACTCAGTCAAAGACCAGGTCTGGGCACCGTAGGTTAGGATGGGCAGAATGCACATGTCAACGAGCTTGCGTTTTAAAGCTAGGGGAAGTTTACCCTTCATTAGTGCTTTCATGGACCAGTAGCTCCTCCAGGCATTTTCGATTCGTTTGTCGACTTCTTTGCCTTGTCGGTTTTCGAAGGAGACTATCTGGCCCAAATAAGTATACTCGTTGACATATTCAATCACATGCCCATCTACCATTACCCTACGTTTGACGCTATTCGTCATCAACTTAGTCTTTGACCGATTCATCGTAAGTCCAACTTCAAGGCTTGCTGTGCTTAGTTCTTGAAGCATTCCTTGTATTTCGATTGCCGATGTTGAAAAGAGAACGATGTCATCAGCAAAACGAAGATTTGTCAACTTCTTGCTTCCGACATCGATTCCCTTGTTTTGCCAAGAGACCGCCAATGTCCTGAACACTTCTTCGAGGCAACCGGTAAACAGTTTCGGGGAAAGTGGGTCACCCTGTTTTACTCCTTTTTCCACTGCAAACGAAGGGCCGGGATTATGGAGTTTTATGCTGGCTGTGCTATTACGATAGATTAGGCCAATGAGCTCCACATAGGTTGAATCTATCTGTTGACTGCGCAGTGCGGATAATATTGCACAATGCTTGACACTGTCGAAAGCCTTGCTGTAGTCAACGAATGCCAGATAAAGTGGCATATTAAACTCATTGGCCTTTTCCATCACTTGATTTAGAGCATGTAGATGGTCGGTCGTGGAGAACGAGGGTCGGAAGCCAGCCTGTTCAGGTGGTTGGTGCAAGTCTAGTTGTGGAGAGATACGGTTTTGCAGAATTTTAGTAAAGAGCTTGTACAAGTGAGATACCAAACTAATTGGCCTGTGATTGTTAATATCTGTTTTGTCACCCTTTTTGTGCAATAAGATGATATTAGAATGACAAAGAGTTTGGGGAATTGAGCCAGTCTGTAGTATGGAATTAAATAGATTTGAAATATGTGGCAACAAAGTATCTTTGCCTATTCGCAAGGCTTCTGTCGTAATCCCATCACCTCCAGGGCTCCGTTGGTACGGCATGCTTTTTAAGGCAATGTTGATTACTTGGCCAATAAAGTCTGAATCTGAATCTGAATAATTAAGGTTAATGTTATAGCTCCTACATGATTAACGACAAAATACTCCAAGTGTTGATTTATTTGTGTAAGTTAGATTTCAACGAATCACTAGATTTTCCGTCTAAAACTGCCAAGCATTGGGACATTAACTCAATTCCTTGTCTGTATTTTTACTCCTACATACCAACATCCCAAGACCCTCGCAAATTCTTATGTACCCCCTTATGTATTCTACACGAGCATAAAGGTACATAGCACGTTATTTATTCGCCTCAAGTGCCGCGGAATCGAGCCGCGAATTCACCCCCCAGGGGTGAATTGGGGGGTAAGGGGTGAACGGGGGAAAGGGGGAGCCACCTGAGACGCCAAGACGGTGGCACTCAAAATTTCGTTTATATAATATGGATATAGGGGTATTAATTAGTTTCACAGTATTAAGTTTTATAGGTAGTTCTGAGTTCGCGAGATGTTGGTTGTTAAGATAAGGTACTAATACGTATTCTTCGAAGGGTTGGGTTTTAAGATTGACACGAGAATTAGTAACGTCCGTAAATTTGTTTAGGGAGAGTAAATTTGTTATTGGGGGTTTGTTTTTGTTTTTTTGGAGAAAACGTATTTTTATAAGCTTTTATTTTGACGTCAAGATAAATAATGAAGGTGTAACACGCTTTTATTGTTGGGGCTGTGATAAAAACGCAAAGGTTTAATGCATGGTCTATTTTTTTTATCAGAATTAATTTATTTTCAGCTTTTTAGTTATTCAAATAATTATTTATTTTATTAGCAGTACGGCGCACCCGAAAAACTTTTTCGCTTATAAATAATTTTTAGTTATTATTATTAACATCTACTGTCACAATGCAGTGATCCCTTACGCCTCTAGATGGTGCTGTTTTAAATAATAGATTATTTTCCCTAATGATTGCTAGATGGCGCTAGTGGTGCCTTATATTAAAAACAATTTATTTTTCTTAATTTATTTAGTTGAGATAAACTGTTGCGTTTTGAATGAGCATTTTAAGAATAACAAATTATTTATAATAGAAATCTGATCCGTATAACTTTGCCATAGACAAATTCTACATTGTTTATGAGTGATTTTTTTACTAGAGGGTATGTGAGTGGATTTGTCGAATTTTGACGGTGTTTTACTTGAACAGTTGATATTTAATAATACGCTAAAAATTGGCATAAAAAGCTGCGTACGGTCAAAATTCGGCATTCTGCAAATCATCATACGCTCATAAAAATAGGAAACAACTCCAGTCTTTCTACTTTCTTTTTAATATTTTAAATAAAATAAATTCAGTGTCACTCTGCCCAAAATTTGGTAAGTCATTGGCAAATATCAATTTTACCTGTGTATTTTGAACTTGTGTTTTCTTTCAGATTTTTATTTTGTAACATAGCTAGATTTCATGTTTTCTAAAGTTATTCTGTGCTTTCAAAATTGCTAGCAGTCTTTGTTTTTTTTTAATTAATTTCTTTTGGCCCTAAGATCTTTTATCAAAATTATGTTAACTTACTATTGTACTACATTTTTATTTTTTTTAACCGTTGGGCCTATTAGATTCAAATTTATAACGAACATATTTCAAATATTGTAACGTACTTTCTTCCAAATTTATTTAGCTTAATTTTTTTCTTTTGTAATCTTCGAACGATTTTCTTTCTACCACCTCCAACGATTACGGCTGACTTGGTTAGGAAGCTTCTCTTCACGCCGGTTGGATGGATGGCAGAAAAAGGCCACCTGAACCCCTTGTCTAAACAAGACCTAATTTCAGGGCGGCACAGTACGGATTGGAATCTGGGTACCACTCCAACATCCGCACATCTTCCTCTGCGCTATTTCTTCGGCTGGCTCCTGGAACCGAAGACTCTCCTTGCTCTTACGGCAAGACCTACACCTGCCGCTTGCTGACCCTGGGGCCACTACCTGTCTCCAGCCTTCGTCCAGCACCGGCAGTCTACGCTTCGGATACTAATCCAGGGAAGCCTTGCCAAGAAACGCTTTCCCACTCAACTCTCGAATCCGCGACCCTCGAGATATAAATTTTCTGTCAGTTAAGCCCTAGGGGCTAAATATACGTCTTAAACCTTCATTTTGTTTCACTCAATCTAAACCCCTAGGGTCTCACCTGCTCTACCCTGACACTACTTATTTAATAAAAGCTTGTTTTTAATATAGTATTTTTTTAATTTGTTAAATTTTCAATGTGTATTTTAATCTGTCTTAGGGCCGATTTTTCAATCGCCAGATAATAGTATCCGTTAGTTAAAACTATCGCTTTCTTTTTCTCAAGTCATAGGAATAAAAAGGACAGAGCTTACATTTATCTGATAGATACTTTTATCTGGGGAATGAAAAATCGGCCCTTAGTAATCAGAGTAGGTACCATATAAAAAAATTAAAAGGAATTTGCGTAACCTACTTCTAAATGCCTTCCCGAAAATGGGAGTAATTTTTTTCTCTCGTGACATATTTGCATTGTGTTTTGGAAACGGTCGTGAACTAACGAGTACGATTAATATTATCGCCACATTGTGAACATAAATCTGATTGGAGACCTACACTGTATCTGACGGTCCGTGGACGTCATTCGAGAACCTTTAATTTGGTCCCATCGGCCATCAGTTGCTACGAGCATCGCACATGCCCTGCCCTATGCCCATAGTGTCCACTGCCACTTGAGTCTGGCCATTATGCAAATTTCATAATCAGCAGTGGACGTCTTTCAGCTAAAATGATGATGATGGTGAACATAGGCCTCCCCCAAGGCTCGCTAAACAGATCGGCCCTGCGCCATCCGCATCCAATGCGTTCCCGCCACCCTCACCAGGTCGTCGCTCCATCTTGTTGGAGGCCTACCTACACTGCGTCTTCCGGTCCGCGGACACCACTCGAGAACCTTTCGGCCCCATCGGCCGTCGTTTCTACGAGTGATGTGCCCTGCCCACTGCCACTTAAGTCTAGTGATTCTTCGATCTATGTCCGTGACTTTAGTTCTTGCGCGGATTTCATCATTTCTAATGCGATAAAAGTAAATGTCTTCAAAAAAAATATTTTGTCGTTATCGACGCTTTTACCTGTTAAAAGCAAATTCAATTCAATTTTTAATAAAAATATAGCTTAAATACTATCGATGATTCTGCCAATGTCGAGGTTGAGAAAGACACTATCGGTTGGTCGGTTGGGGTCGTAGACCGTAACCGTACGTAAGTACTATTTAGTCAATGCAAATGCCAACTTTTTTTAACTGATAATAATTTCCGAATGATAGTCAAATAAAGACAACGTTCCTAAAATCATTTTTAACCCTAAACTCCTCGACGAGCCGAATTCCCCCGCAACCACATAAAGGAAAGATTTCCAACATGGCGCCGAAACTAATTTATCATTGTGGAACAATTCCTCGCAAGACGTTCCGATTTAATTAAGTTTATGTTTATGTAATTTTATACGCGCCCCCTCCTCCCCCCACCCTGGGATTAACAAGATTCCATTAAAATTATTTTAGCAAGTTTTGATATTACGAGTATGTCTTAAATACGTGATGGCGTAGGTTGTGGAGGTTGTTAGTTTGAAGGATTTAGTTCATTTGTAGTGCTTTGTTTTTCATTTTAGATTCCATTCAATTTGTTTACGTGACTTTGCATAATGCCTAATTCCACCAGATAGGTATTAGTTACTTTTCTTTTACTAACCGACTTCAAAAAAAGAAGGAGGTTCTATGTTTGACTGTACTTACTTATGTAGGTACTTATGTTTTTTACATATTTTTTTCTATGTTGTTCTGTTTTTGTAATTTTTTTCTAGTCTTAGTTTAGTTATTAGTTAGTATTTATTTTCAATTAAACTAATACAATATATAGAAGAGAAAAAAAAACAGTATTTACAAGAGAAAAATAAAAATTAATATTTACAACCGAAAAAAAAAAATTATAAAAAGAAAACCCGTTATTAGTTACTTTTCTTTTATTTTTAATTAACTTTTAATTTAGCTTAAGTTCTTATGTACTTTAATTAATTTAAGTATTAAGTTTTTTGTTAGTTCTAAAAATAGAATTGAAATTTAAAATAGATTTGCCTGTAATTTTGTCAGGGTCTGTTCAACAGCTAAACCAATGTTCAATACTTCATTAGATTCGTCTTGATAGCGCGAGTATCGTTGAGTACATCATCATCATCATTTTAGCCGAAAGACGTCCACAACACAAACCTGCTGAACATAGGCCTCCCCCAAGGCTCGCCAAACAGATCGGTCCCGTGCCATCCGCATCCAACGAGTACATTATCGAGTATCGCTGAGTACATAAAATAAAAAAATTAAAAACCCCCAGCGTAATTATGTCACACGTATGTTTGAACATAAAGTAAATGCCCATGCGTCTAAGATCCCTTCCGCAGCTAACAAAAGAGCTGGTAACTTTGAAACGGCTGAACCGATTTTGATGAAACATATCTAAGAATCATCGCCAAGAAACCTGCTTTCTAATAAGAAAACCGCATCCAAATCGGTTCACCAGTTTAAGAGCAATGATGCCACATACAGACACACAGTCAGACAGACACACACACATAGCGGTCAAACTTATAACACCCCTCTTTTTGTGTCGGGGGATAAAAAAAATAGCAAAGGGAAGAGAAAATAACTTAACCACAATATCATATCAGGGTCAAACACAGCAAGAAACAAACGTTGCCTCTCCTATATATCCATAATATTAGCGACTCCGAATCAGCAAACTTAAATCGTTATCGTTATCGTGACTCATCTGACCAGCTGTTCAGCTGCGAGGACGCGGAGGCGTTGAACATCAGAGGCCCATTGGCGCCGGAAGCCGTAAGGTAGACTCGGGCGGATATGCCGTCACAGTACCGGCTTCTGGTTTGTGTGGCGTATAGTGGGACCTTAACAACCACTGGCCTGGTGCTGCCCGTATCGCGACGTAGTATATGCCCGGATAAACCTAAAACTTAAAGGCGCTATCTGATTCGCTAAAGATTCAGCCGACACTCCTGCCCGAGGCACCAGAGGGCCAAAGTGATAGGACAGGACTGTAGGGCGTGTGCAGTCAGGATGAGGAGTGGGAGGATAGAGTCAGCCCAAATTCTAGCATTGTAAAACCAACATGAGGAAGATAGATACTATACTTGGTGTGTTATAAATATAGGCAGGAGATATGACTTAGCAATCATCATATGAATCAGCAAACTTAAATATAAAAACTTTTTACTCACTCGTCAAATAGAACCGTCCTGAACCTTCCTCGCTCATAAATACTTGTGTTTGTTTTGTTTTAATTTCTATTATTAGTGGTTTTTATTTGGCTTATTGTTTTGACATCCCGTATTTCGGTTTGTTCCTTTCCAATTATCTTGTGTTCTTTATCAATGGTTTTCTTTGAAATTTTAATGTCTAGCATGTGGCACAACACAAAAAAAAAATATTTTGGTCCAGAAGCACGTTGGCACTACCTCAGGTCTCTGACAGAATACCAGCTCTGTGGCTATCCGTAGCTGCGGTACATGCTGAGTCAGCGCCTATTCTCCACATCATCGCATGGCTCTCTTAAATTAGTAGATTAATTCGTACATTTCCAAATTAAAAAATAATGTTTGCTAATTTTAATTTTTGGAATTCTGTTGCATGTTAGTTTTTAAGTTATCCATGTTATTTTTTATATTTTTTAAGTCATTTTATCATTGTTATTAATTGAATTCAAATTCAAATTCAAAATTCAAATTAACTTTATTTGTAAGAATACAGTAAAAAATACATTGGTCATACATAATTATAAGTTTTGTGCTTGTATTCAGCTTGGAAACAAGCGTACAAATATTTCATTAAAGAAGCTAAAGGTAATTTTATAGTTTAATTAAAATAAATAATAATAATAATAAATGTCCAAAAAATAATGTCAACAATATTGTCAACAATATTGTCTATAATTTAAGTAGCCCTTGACACTATAAAAACACTTTGTCAGTAACCATTTCGTCAAATTGCGTTTGAACATTTCTCCCGACAACACCTTTAATTCATCTGGTAAATTATTAAAAACTATTGTGCACATGTTGAAGGCGCAGCGTGGCCTGTACAAAAGAGACATAATGCACGCTCTTGTCCGCCTCTGAATAACTTCACTGTATTTTTTAAAATAGTCTGATTAAGCCATGTACCATCGCCCCAGACGTCAGATACCCATTTTCAAAACAAATTTGCTTGCAGCCGTTGATGTTTATTGTTATGGACAGATGTCTAGCCACTGCACGCAAACTGGGCCTTTAAGGTGGTTATCTGGCGCTTGGGGCGATAGTACGTGTTGTGGTGATTAAAGTTTTGTATCTATCTATCTATCAAACTTTTTATTTGTTTAAATGGGCCGAATTATGACCAGGCGTCCCACACAGCGATGAGGTCTTGGCTAAATAAAATTGGCTAAATTCAAGATTCTAGGCGTTACCATTAAATTCAACGCCCAACTCGTCTTAGAAACTTACGTGTTACCCACCTTCAAATTGATATCAGCGTTATCATTGATAACAGCGGTAGTTGGAAATCATACAGACATTCCATCACTCCAGTAGCTCGTAAGCGGGCTACACGGGTGGGGGCCATCCTTTGATCAATTATAACTGTAGATCCACAGTCGCGCGCCCGAAAATGTCCGAGCCAAATGAGCGCCACTTTGATAAAAGTGGCCTTCTTTTTTCTCAGAACGTTGCGTGAAATTGTCAAGTTTAGCTGTCAAGTGGAGTTTTGCCGCTACCGAAATTCGACTGTAATGAAGTAAAGACTAGGTTCAAATTTCTGTGTAGGTGATGATTTTATTTGTTACGCAAACAAATAAAAAAGTTCGGACATTCGTTGAAGGGGATTTTGTTCGGCAATGTGTATCTTCAGTTATAATTGATCAAAGGGGCCATCCATAAATTACGTCACACCAATTTCGATCAATTTGGACCCACCCCCCCCCCCCCCCCCTTGTCACACTTATTACTATGAAAATCGCCATTATTTTGTTCTAGTGTCACAGATCGCTTGACCCCTCCCTCCCCCTAAATGTGTGACGTAATTTAAGGATGGCCCCCTAAAGCCGCACGATTTTGGCCGCGCGGCTAAATCGACCTAAAATCGACCGTCTCAATGGCAATTCAGACCTCTAATTTGCCATTTAGATTAGACGGTCGATTTTAGCCGCGCGGCAAAAATCGTGCGGCTTTAGTCACCCGTGTAAACCCCGCATTAAGAATACCTACCGACGAGCACATAGCCACATGGTTAGAGAACCCGACTATGAATCTTGAGGTCCCGGGTTCGATTCCTGATCAGGGCAAATATTTTTATGAGAATAACAAATGTTTGCTTTCGAGTCACGTATATTTAAGTTTGTATTTATCTATATAAGTATGTTTATCCGTTGCCTATGATCCATAGTAAAAGCTTTTATTAGTTTAAACAATATCGTCCTTGGTTTAAAGCAAGGTCAAGGTAAACTCAAACCGAGAGCTCTAAAATGTATAAATAATAAAAATAAAAAACATAAGACTCGAGAAAAAACATGAAATTGAAAAAAAAATTCTGCACCGACCGGGAATCGAACCCAAGACCTCATGCTCAGTAGTCACGCTCTCTAACCACTGTGCTATCCGATCGTCTTGCTAAAAAACTTGTGATCCTACATCGCGCTATTAACATTTTTATGGCGTGTCACTTAAATATAACTTAGAATTGAGTTAGCTCGGGTCAGAAAGCCCTGCATATGTCAGTATCGTCAAGCTGAGCTAAATTGACAACATGCGAGCATAATACCGAACTATAGCTATAAGCAAAGTACGCAGCGTGTTCGGGGCTTGCCTTGAACACATGGGCTACTATCTTGCCGGGCTGTCTACACCTTTCGGTAAATGCGACCCACTTTTTAACGTTTTGGGGTACCGGTACCGGAATGGTAGCAAACGGAACCTTATTAGTGTCGCTACGCTGTCGGTCTCTGTGGCGTAACAATACAAAAATAAGTTTATGTTATTTTTTTTATATCTACAAGTTTTTTGCTGTCTTTACTCGCATTTTCATCCAAACTACATATCCGTACCAAACAATGTGATGCCATTACCTGTTGAAGAGTTCCATTCTGCTCAAACAGATGCCATAAAGTTGTCAAAAAATTATTTGCAAATTTTGAAACCACTAAGTACTTACTTCCATACGAACATCGCAAGTAAAATAAAAGCAATAAAAAACGGTACTTTGCAAGAATAGCAATAGGTACTAAGTACCTACCTATAATACAACTTCAAAACAAAATTACTTACTGTTTGATATCTAACAAAAATTTGAACACGTCACTTGTTCTTATCACTCACCGTTTAAGGTTTAACTTTGTTCAAACCGACAGCGCCAGAACTTGTGATCCTACATCGCGCTATTAACATTTTTTTGGCGTGTCACTTAAATACAACTTAGAATTATGTTAGCTCGGGTCAGACAGCCCTGCATACGTCAGTTCGTCAAGCTGAGCTAAATTGACAAAATATATCACGTAGTTTCAGTGAATAGCTATAACAAAAGTACGCAGCGTGTTCGGGGCTTGCCTTGAACACATGGGCTACTATCTTGCCGGGCTGTCTACACCTTTCGGTAAATGCGACCCACCTTTTAACGTTTTGGGGTACCGTACCGTGATGGTAGCAAACGGAACCTTATTAGTGTCGCTACGCTGTCTGTCTCTGAGGCGTAACAATACCTACAAAAAATAGTTTTTGTTAAAATTTAAATTTTTAATATATCTACAGGTAGCAGAGGGTTGTGGGTTCAAATCCCGGCTCGCACCTTTCAGTTTTTTCGGAATTTATGTGCGAAAGTACATATGAAATTTACTATGAGCTTTACGGTGAAGGAAAACAGCGTGAGGAAACCTGCAAAGAAATTCAATGGTGTGAGTGAAGTTCCCGATCCGCACTGGGCCCGCGTGGGAACTACGGCCCAAGCCCTCTCATTCTGAGAGGAGGCCTGTGACCTGCAGTGGGACGTATATAGGCTGGGATGATGATGATGATGACAGGTTTTTTGCTGTTTTACTCGCATTGCCATCTAAACTACATATCCGTACTAAACAAGTCGTCGCTATTAACCGTCGAAGAATTCCGTCCTGCAGAAACCATCCTGGCCAAACCACTAAAATTTCACTACATGATTATTTATTGCATTATCTATCACCAAACCTACATATAAGTATCAAATTTTAGCTCAATTGGATACCAGAAAGTTGTCGGAAAATGTTTGCAAATTTTGAAACCACATCTTACTTACATATTACGAACATTCAAAGTTAAAATAAAAGGTTGCAATAAGTAACGGTACGTTTAAAAAAAAATAATAATATAAAACAACTTCAACTGGCGGTTCGAAATTCAAACAGATATTTTTTCACTCTGCTTTTTTTTATTACTCACCGTTTAAGGTTTAACTTCGCTTGAACCGACAGCGCTAAAACTTGTAAACTTGCAAATTTTGAAATCACTAAGTACTTACCTCCATACGAACATCGCAAGTAAAATAAAAGCAATAAAAAACGGTACTTTGCAAGAATAGCAATAGGTATTAAGTACCTACCTATAATACAACTTCAAAACAAAATTACTAACTGTTTGATATCTAACAAAAATTTGAACACGTTACTTGTTCTTATCACTCACCGTTTAAGGTTTAACTTTGCTCAAACCGACAGCGCCAGAACTTGTGATCCTACATCGCGCTATTAACATTTTTTTGGCGTGTCACTTAAATACAATTTAGAATTATGTTAGCTCGGGCCAGACAGCCCTGCATACGTCAGTTCGTCAAGCTGAGCTAAATTGACAAAATATATCACGTAGTTTCAGTTAATAGCTATAACAAAAGTACGCAGCGTGTTCGGGGCTTGCCTTGAACACGTGGGCTACTAACTTGCCGGGCTGTCTACACCTTTCGGTAAATGCGACCCACCTTTTACCGTTTTGGGGTACCGATACCGGAATGGTAGCAAACGGAACCTTATTAGTGTCGCTACGCTGTCTGTCTCTGTGGCGTAACAATACCTACAAAAAATAGTTTTTGTTAAAATTTAAATTTTTAATATATCTATAGGTAGCAGAGGGTCGTGGGTTCAAATCCCGGCTCGCACCTCGCAAGTAAAATAAAAGCAATAAAAAACGGTACTTTGCAAGAATAGCAATAGGTACTAAGTACCTACCTATAATACAACACAAAATTACTAACTGTTTGATATCAAACAAAAATTTGAACACGTTACTTGTTCTTATCACTCACCGTTTAAGGTTTAACTTTGCTCAAACCGACAGCGCCAGAACTTGTGATCCTACATCGCGCTATTAACATTTTTTTGGCGTGTCACTTAAATACAACTTAGAATTAAGTTAGCTCGGGTCAGACAGCCCTGGATACGTCAGTATCGTCAAGCTGAGCTAAATTGACGAAAACCCCTGCATTTAGTAGCTATAAGAAAAGTACGCTGAGTGTTCGGGGCTTGCCTTGAGCACATGGGCTACTATCTTGCCAGGCTGTCTATACCTTTCGGTAATGCGACCCACCTTTTTTTTAAAAGAAAGAAAGAAAACATTTATTCGTGATATCAAACTTCAAAAATAACAAAGGAATAGAGAAAAAAAAAAATGCGCATATCACGAAAATGGTCCCGAATCAGCAAAGTGCCGGTCTTGCGAACGGCGCTGATCTTTCTTTGGGACCATCACGTCATCCATCCATTGAAAAATACAACAAACACAAAGTGAAACCGAAGGCATCAATTTTAGGTTGCAAATAATAAAAAAATTTAAAAAATAAAAAAATAATAATAACAAACAAGAAACCATAATTCATATCATCTAACCTACAAATAATATAGCCATATATTTAGGGTTCCGTAGCCAAAAAGTAAACCGTGGTGGCCTCTAAAGCAGAGGGGTCGTGGGTTCGAATCCAGGCTCGAACCTTTGAGTTTTTCGGAATTACCTGTGCGAAATTGTATTTGAAATTTACCATCAGCATTACCGTGAATGAAACCGTAAGGAAATCTGCACACACCTGAGAAGAAATTCAGTGGTCTGTGTGAAGTTCCCAATCCGCACTGGGCCCGCGTGGGAACTACGACCCAAGCCCTTTCATTCTGAGAAGAGGCCTGTGCCCTGCAGAGGGACGTATATAGTAATAGGCTGGGATGATGATGATGAACTAAAGTGTGCCAAACGGAATCTTGCTAGTATCGGCAACACGAAAGACTAGTTTTTATTAAAATTTTCATTTTTATACTCCATTTAATTTAGAATTATAAACCACAACAACATTATATTGCGGCTCGTGAACTGTAATCTCTTTACAATTTGTACTAGAGTAACAATAGACGACACGCAAATAAAGTGACATTAAAACAATTTTATTTTGCGGCTCCCAGACTATTGTACTGTACTATTTGCTAGGTAAGAAATAGTTGACAAGCCGCAATATAATGATGTTGTGGTTTTCAATTCTAAATTAAATGAAGTATAGTTCAGGTTCTTTTTGGCGACTGTACTAGCATTGCCATCCAAAGTATATATCCGTACCAAATTCCAAGTCGCTGCCATTGACCCGTGGAGTGTCCGATGGACACCATTTGACCCTCAACTTTTTGTGGACTTTTTGTGGTCAATTTAGTGGATACTACCGGCACACGGCGGACACGACGTACAAAATACGCGTTCTTGAATCTACGTAAGCACGACGACGTCTGTACACGCGTACGCCTACATACATCGCGCGCGCACTCTTCTGGACTCGGGCGGTGTCCGGCAATCTGCGCCTTGAGGGGTGGGGTAACTCGAATCGGTGCGGGGCGGAGCGTGTCCATTCTGTACTTTAGTACTATTATATATTCTGTGCTACCGACACAAAAAGTTGAGGGTCACGGTGTCCTGTCCATCGGTCACTCCTCGGGTCTGTCGAAGAGTTCCGTCCTGGGTAGATGATCCTGGCCGTACCACTAGAATTTCACTGCCAGATTTTGTATTATTATTATTGTAGCCTCTTTATTTCCATTTTTAATTCATTCAACTTATCATATCATATCATAGTAAGTACATCATATATGCATGCATTACATTCTCAATGTAAATAATTATTATACTAATTATTAAATAATCATTTCAAATTTATTTCTAAACTTAATTTAATTTTGTAATAAATAACATTTCAGTATTATTAATTATTTTATACTAATGATTTAATTTTATACTTAGTCTATTCTTAAATTGATTTTCAGTAAATTGAACACCACAATTCCATATGGACCCCTCAACGGGTAAAGGCCTCCTCCATTTCATTCCACATCCGTCTGTCCTTTGCTTTGACAATCCAATTTTTGCCGGCTAATTCTACTATTTCATCAGCCCATTTTTCTTTCGGTCTACTTACCTCATTTTCTTTTGTCTGTCGGACCTCGCCAAGACGTTACTATTTGCGCGCTATTGCCATCTCCGTCTTTCACGCTAGAATCGGCATAGTGCTCCTCTCTCGCACACGCAACTATTTCGTGAAATACGCCAAGTGAAGTGCCAGCATTTGTTCTTGCGTGCAATATGACCTGCCCATTTCCACTTAAGTTTTTTTTATTATATTATTTTTAAAAAAAGTGTACCCTTTTCGTAAAAATATTCCAAATTATCCATACAAATTTTCCATACAATTGATTTTTGTGTCAGTTTTGTGCGAGCCATAAAAACTGTATGAAAAAACGTCACAAAACTGACATAAATATTTGGGAAATTTTTTATGATCAAAATCAATGAGCGCTCAAGTCTTGATTCTGAGTAATTAAACCGCAAAATATCCTCATTTAAAAAAAGTGTTGTTGCATTGTGTTTTTTGAAAATGTCCATTAGCGAATTTATTCAATTAATTATTTTTTAAATACATTAAACATTAATTTTAAAAAAGTACGCTAAGCAAATTTCAGCTCAATCGGGTGCTAGGAAGTGGTCGAAAAATGGTTTGCAAATTTTAAACCACAACTTACATATCGCAAATAAAATACAACCAATAAAAGAAGGTATAAGGGCCTGGGTTCGATTCCCAGCATTGGTCTTTTTTCTGGGGTTTTTTCTGTGCATCTATATTTCAGTTTGTATTTAGTATGAAATATATGATTTCACGGGATGACCGTAAAAGTAATAAAAAATGAAGTTGAAAAACTAAATACAAAAAGATACTTCATAGCTAAGCTAACTTGTTTATAAGGGCCTGTCCGCACAGCGATATTTCACCGCGCGGTTTTTTATTCGCAATTCTGTAACACATTGAATCTTATGGACGTAGACGCGCGGCTACGTCCACCTACAACCATCAAAACGAAACGTTAATACCGTTTAAAACCAAACCGATCTTAACACTTTGCTTATTCGTATTACTCAGCGCTTAAGGTTGGACTTAGCTCAAACCGACGGCGCTACAACTTGTAATCCTACATGGCGCTATCAAAGTTTTTCTGCCGTGTCACTTAAATACAACTTAAAATTAAGTTAGTTTGGGTCAGACAGTCCAGGCTATGTCAGTCTAATCAAGCTGAGCTAAGTTGATGATACATTCCAGTTCTATGCTACCTCTGTGTGATTAGTACCTATATGTACTCATTATACAGGAGTTTCTATATCCTGTTATATTTAGTATGCTTTAAGAAATGTACGCAGCGTGCCAAGAGAACTTCTTGAGTACATGGGCTACTTTCTTAAGGCTGCCAGACTGTCAACACCTTTCGGTAAATGGGACCCACTTTTTCTTTTTAAAAGCTTTTTACTAACTTGCAATGTACGTAAGTATCTTAGATTATTTATGCACTAGATGGAGCGTCAGTAGCAAACATAGCGATACAAAACGTCCACAAATCCATTTGACAGCTTCATTATTACGATCGCGTTACGTCATTCCGGTTGTCACTGTGTGCGTGCTTAATGATACCAGTTAATTTCACATTCCCCAAAATGTGGGGAAAGTGAAGCTGATTGGGGAATGTGTGTATTTTAAGTATGAACACAAATACGCGACATTTGACAACAAATTTCTGCTAGTCTTGATTAATTTCCTACAATTCATTATTCGCAACAGCTCTAAACTAAGTCACTCGGCCCACATAATTTTTCATTCCCCACACACGTGGGGAATTTCGACAGTGCGTTTGGGGATTTTAGCATATTAGTACTGGCAACCCTGCAAATGACGCAAATGACATATAAGCCAACAGTTGGCTTATATTTTTACGGGACGTTTCCATGCCACCAAAGCTCTATATAGTGCATAAATAATCTAAGGTAAGTATGTATCTTGGAAGTTGAATTTGACCTTCTTCCTTCGGATTTACTTGAAATTTGGTATACTTATATAGGTTGGATGACTGCAAGTACAGTCAGCGAAAAAGCTTGCAGTAAAAATTAAATTATAACAAAAACTTATTATTTATATTTATAGTTTTGACAGTAATCATCATTACGGTCTATACTCGTTCCAATTCAAAGCATAGGCTTCTATGAATAAGAGGGCTTGGACCGTAGTTCCCACGAGGGCCCAGTGCGGATTGGGAACTTCGCGCACACCGTTGAATTTCTTCGCATGTGTGTGCAGGTTTCCTTCACCGTAAATATATATCACAAATAAATATCACAGGACAATTCACACCAATTGACCTAGTCCCAAAGTAAGCTAAGTAAAGCTTGTGTTATGGGTACTAGGCAACGGATAAAAATACTTATATAGATAGATACATACTTAAATACATATTAAATACCCAAGACCCGAGAACAAACATTCGTATTTTTCATACAAATATCTGCCCCGACACGGGAATCGCACCAGGGACCTCAAGCTTCGTAGTCAGGTTCTCTAACCACTAGGCCATCTGGTCGTCTAAAATACATAAAATCACGCCTGTACTCCCAAAGGGGGTAGGCAGAGCACACGAAACGAAACGATACATTTACGTTTCGACGCCACTTTTACCACCGTAAAGCTTCAGGTAAATTTCAAACTACATATTACACGGAACTTTCGAAACACTCAGAGGAGCCCAGGATCGAACCCAGGAATTTCTAGTTGTGAGCCATCCATCCTAGCCTATATACGTCCCACTGCAGGGCACAGGCCTCCTCCCAGAACGAGAGGACTTGGGCTGTAGTTCCCACGCGGGACAGGGCTAGTTGTGAGCAGAAAGGTTAAACCACTAGGGTACCACGGCATTGACAATGAAACACCATGCAAATGAATTTGCAGACTCAAGTAAGCAGAATCTCTGGATCGGTCTGATTGATGATTTATTCTATCTTTTAGTTAAGGAGATAAGTAAAGGTAACGCCACCAAAGTTGAGGCCACGCACACAACCACATCTCATGTAATGATAGCGGGATTTTGACGTTGTGTTGACGTTTAACGACTACCAAGGATGATATAGACTGGATTGGCAGTCGCCATAGTACGGGTCGGCCGCGGTTTTTGTTGTTCGATTATTAAATCTAGATGGCGCTGAAATATAGCCAGAGGCTTTGAAGGCAAAACAATAAGACTACAGATGTTTCATATTACTACAAATCCATTACTTTTCAAAAATATTGCATTTGCAGTGATATGAAATATCTGTAGTCTTATTGTTTTGCCTTCAAAGCCTCTGGCTATATTTCAGCGCCATCTAGATTTAATAATCGAACTACAAAAACCGCGGCCGGTCCGTACTATGGCGACTGCCAATCCAGTCTATATCATCCTTGCTACTACTTGCAAAATGTCATTTGAACAATAATGAAAAAGGGAACTACTAGAAAAAAATGCTTCTTTCTATAACCATAAACCTTAGAATATCAAAGTAGGTACTTATGTGTAAACGTAACATTCTTTTACTTTGATTCTTTCCCTTAGCAATTCAAGACAAAACTAAAATACGGTAGTGCATTTGCTAAATCGCTTGGATTCTTTTAAAATATCGTAAAATAATCAATACAAATTAAAAACTAAATAAAATAAAACTATAAACTAAAACTACATACAAACTAAACTTATAAATAAAAAAGTTGCCCAAAATTACTGCCAGGTGGCAAGGTGCCCAGAAGGCTGGCAGCATTGCCACGCTGTATGGCAATGCTTATTCTTTGTGCTAAGAAAAAGCCAGCCCTCTGGACACCAGAAGCTGCGATTAATTTTGACGACAGTGATTTAAAAATATTCGATGCACTCAAACCCCAAGGACCCATGGTTTCAACGCCAAACGGCTCAAAAATGTAGGCACTACTGATGCCTGCATATTTGCGCTGCTTGAGGCATTCCGCAGACTCTGCAGCGGCACCAGCCCTGATGGCTGTAGATGGAAGGTGGGAACTTAATTTTTCAGTAAACTTATTTGTATTTTTTATGAATAATGGGGTAACTCACAAAATTAAAAATAGAATGCTGCTGGTGTGAAACCGAACAGATATTTTACCGTCCAACTGGCCCATATTACTAAGCGTTAAGGCTTAACTTCGCTCAAACCGACAGCGCCAGAAGTTGTAATCCTACATGACACTATTAAAGTTTTTTTACCGTGTCACTTAAATACAACTTGGAATTAGGTTTTCTCGGGTCAGGCAGCTCCCGGCTACATCAGTGTCGTCAAGCTGTGCTAAATTGACAGGTGTATAAATTTGCTATAAGGAATGTACGCAGCGTGCCAAGAGAACATCTTGAGTACATGGGCTACTTTCTTACTAGCTCCGCCGGTCTGTCTACACCTTTCGGTACATTCGACCCATTTTTTTGCTCTTTACAGGGTTCCGTACACAAAGGGTGTCAACGGGACCTTATTACCGTAAACCGGGGGTGCCTATGATCAAATTGGGACAACTTTGATAGTTCATAAAATCGGTAACAGGTCACTTTGGTACAAATGTCTAAATATACAATGGTTAAAAATGTCTCATTATCAAAATGTACTATCGCCCCAAGCGCCAGATAACCACCTTAAAGGCCCAGTTTGCGTGCAGTGGTTAGACATCTGTCCATAACAATCCATAGCAATAAACATCAACGGCTGCAAGGAAATTTGTTATGAAAATGGGTATCTGACGTCTGGGGCGATGGTACAACGGTCAAAAGTATGTAAATGTAAACATGTTCTAATGAACAAAAGACAAAATAATTAGATGCCACAAAAACCTAAGAGCCTAATTATATAATAGAAAAAACGAACAGAAGATAAATGGCCAATATCCGAAAATGCTCAATGGGTTCGAAAATCCCTTTGTCAAAATTTACAAAAGTCAAAAAGGTATATTTTAATGTATTGACATTCCTCATTGGAGCCCATTCAGTCAATCGCATTTTGTACATTTTGACCCCAGAGTATTCTGTTGTAAAAACTTCCAGACACAAGGACATTTAGACTACAATGAATGCTGCCCTGGAAACATTCTGACTTAAAGAACATGTTGGCCTAACCATGTTCTGCCACTAAAATACTCAGACAAAATGACTAGATGTGGTGGCACAAACATTTTGTACTTTTTGACAACATTAAATTAAAACATTTTATGCATTTTGGCATTTGTACCAAAATGACCTGTTACCATAAATCGCTATAAAGTCGACATTGTCTATAAAAGATAAATCCTACTAATATTATAGACGCGAAAGTTTGTAAGTATGGATGGATGGATGTTTGTTACTCTTTCACGCTAAAACGGTTTGACGGATTTTGATGAAATTTGGCACACAGATAGTTTATAATCCGGATTAACATATAGGATACTTTTTATCCCGGAAAATTGCACAGTTCCCGCGGGATAGCGATAAACGAATTCTTCGCAGAAGGAGTCGCGGGCAGCAGCTCGTGGTTTATATGTAGACAAAAAGAAGATACTTATATGAAAATAACAAGGAATAGTAAATGCTAACAAAAATGCGTGAATTAGTCGGCAAACTACTTGTTAAAGTCGCCCCGCAGTTCTAAGTCCAATAAAAAACACCCCTCCTTATTCATACACTCTTTTAAATCTGTAGCCGTCACATTAACAGTTTTCTTCATCATCATCATCGTAAGCCAAAAGACGTCCACTGTTGAGCAAAGGCTTCCCCGTTGGAAGGTTACAATGACCGACAACTTCACTAGATTAGTTTTTAACCATGTTGTCTTCTTGAAGAGGCTCAGACGCACGTAACTAGCTTTGAAGAGTGATATGCTTGTAGTAGAATAGAATAGAATCTTTTATTTCTGTTTAGAGTTACATTTTCAATTTTTATTAATTGTGCCAAACTACAGAGCAGTTTGTCGGCACTTTAGCTCTTGGTTTATGAAATTAAAGTTTATTTTTTGTTGGAGTTTTTTTTTGATCAATACAATCCGAAATACGGAAATTCTCAGAAGAATATAATATGTAGTTCGAAGAATATGTAAGTTGAAGTTGCCTCTGCTAGGACAATCAAAAGCTATATTTCTATAATGAAACTAGTTAACCCGGCAAACGTTGTTTTCATAAAAATAGCCTACGACCTATTCTCAGACCTACCGAATATAGAAAAAAAAGTTTCATAAAGATCGGTCAAGCTGTTTCGGAGGAGTTCGATAACAAACACCGTGACACGTCATTTTTATATATTAGAAAAGATGAAGTGGGTCATTAAATTAAATAAATAAATAAAATAAATAAATAAATATTAGGGGACAATCTAACACAAATCGACCTAGTCCCAAACTAAGCAAAGCTTGTACTATGGGTACTAGACGACGATAAACATACTTATATAGATAAATAAATACTTAAATACATAGAAAACATCCATAACTCAGGAACAAATATTCGTGCTCATCACACAAATAAATGCCCTTACCGGGATTTGAACCCAGGACCTATTGCTTCGTAGGCAGGGTCACTACCAACTAGGCTAAAGCGGTCGTTAATTAAAACAAAAATGCTGGTGGTGTGAAATCAAACAAGTATTTTAACATTTCACTTACTCATATTACTTAGTGCTTAAGGTTGAAATTTGCTGAACCCGACAGCACTAAAAATTGTAAAGCTACATCGCGCTATTGAAGTTTTTCACCGTGTCACTTAAATAATGCTTAGAATTAAGTTAACTCGGGTCTGTCAGTCTGGTCAAGTCAGCACCATCAAGCTGAGCTATGTCGATAATGTTCTGTTGAAGAGGAACAGAGAGGCATTTAAAAAGTGCTCATGTATGCTATAAGAAATATACGCAGCGTGCCAGGGGACTTCTTGACTGAGTACAAGGGCTATGTTTCTTATTGAGCAGCTGGACTGTCTAAACCTTTCGGTAAACGCGACCCACCTTTTTTCAACCGACGAAAAAAAACGGAGGAGGTACTCCAGTCGACGCGTATATTTTTTTTTATGTATGATCCCGCATGACTTTTTACAGAGTAGTCCGATTTTGATAATTATTTTTTTATTAGAAAGTGTAGGTAGGTATATCCCGAAATTGGTCTCATATAAATTTGAAAAAAATCCAACCCTAAGGGTAGGAAAACAGGGGATGATTGATGGTTCACTCACCGACTGTAATTTATGACTACGCATAACGTTTTACAGAGTCCTCCGATTTTGATAACTCTTTTTGTATTGGATAGGGTAGGTATGGGGTAGGTATACCTTGAAATTGTTTCCACATAAATTTGAAAAAAAAACCTACCCTAAGGGTGGGAAAATAGAGGTGATTTATTGTTCACTCATAGATTTGAATGCTGAATTGTGTATTACAATAACCTCACTATGAATGATACGAAAAATCTAAAAAAACATAAAATAAAAACTTTTTAACAAAAAATTAAACCGCCAAAATTAAACTGAAAAGCATAAAATAATAAACCATTTTTATTTAACCTTAATAACTAAGTTCTTACATCCTCAGAAGAGCGCTCGTCAGTGCCAACGTTCCTGCTGCTCTGGAGCCCCAGATCGTGCGGAGTGATGGCAAGCGCCCTGACGGGATGTCGTTAATTCCATGGAGGATGGGCCGTGCACTGGTGTGGGACGCCACTTGCGCCGACACCTTGGCAGCGTCCTACCTCCCAACAACGAGCAGACGTGCCGGTGCAGCGGCGGACACCCGAGAACGGCTCAAGGCCATTAAATACGAGTGTCTCGGCGCCCAGTACGAGTTCGTCGCATTCGGTGTCGAGACACTCGGTTCGTGGGGCAAGGGCGCACGAGGGCTCCACGGAGCTATAAGCAAGCGCCTGAGAGAGGCAACAGGTGACCCTCGCGCAGGCAGCTTTCTCGCACAAAGACTTGCTATAGCAATTCAACGTGGGAATGCTGCCTGCGTGATGGGCACCCTACCTAAGGGGCCAAATTTAAATTGTAATTTTTAGTTTTAATTTTTGTTTAGTATTTTAAGTTAGTTTTATTTAAGTTAATTTTAATATTAGTCTCTGTTTTTGTACCTACTTTTATTGTTTAATAAAGTATTAAATTATTAGTTTTTAAACTAATAATGCAAGTATACCTATGTATTTATTTTGAGTCGGTGCCAAACAATCAATCTTTCGCCGGAAAATGCCGAGCGTTCACAAGCGAGCGTTAATGTTTATTGTTTGGCACCGGCTCAAAATTACTTAAGTATAATATACTTACTGACAATTGTTTAAGAACTTAGTTTGCTTTTCAGTATTTTCGGCGGTATATTTTTTTGTTAAAAATTTTTTATTAAGAGGCCGAAAGAAGGAGAATTATAACCGGTCTGTTCATTTTTATTAACAGACTTCAAAAAAAGGAGTAAGTTTTTGTTTAGTACTTCAGAACTACTTTCATTAACATTACATTAACTTATTATAATAAAAAAAGGAAATTAGGTACTCCATAATTTATAAACTGATTTGTTTTTTTTTGTTGTTTGGTACTTTCTTCTAGAGATAAATCGAATTACAAGTAAGTATGTCAAATACTGTCATAAATGTATACGTATACGTATGTAGCATAATATGCTATTCATATTATGAAATGTTACAGTTATATCGAATTGTTAATGTTAATGTTATGTCGAATGATGCATCTCGGCCGGGGCCGCACTGGTACTGGCCGCTCACATAACTCGAACTATGTTTGATTTAGTCACATCGCTGTCGCGTCGCCGTCGCCTTACCAGTGCGGCCCCGGCCTCAACATGGAATGCTGCGTTTAGCGTTTCACAGGTACACACAACGACCGTTAACGACAACACAACGTCAAAATCCCGCTGTCATTACATGAGATGTGGTTGTGTGCGTGGCCTCAACTCTGGTTGCGTTACCTATACCGACTAGTAAAATTCGTAGAACTGTCTTCCTGAGTAGAAACATCATCTACCCACATCAGCACAGCTACAAAATACCATTCTCCATACGCTTTACAAACCCGTAACAACAGCCACTAAAGCTCATTTCACTCTAACGCACACGCACAAAACCTTGCAGGCCTGCATCGCACTATCGAAATTTCGAACTGCGTTCGGTATAACACCATCTTCTAATTCCACCTCCTCGGGTCCGAGGCTTCGGAGGGAGTCAGTCGCCGGCAAGCTGACTGAAACAAGTTGCCGTTAAGACAAGGGAGACATCAAAGACGTAAAGTGACAATAGGTTAATAGCATAGAGTGAGAAAGTGATGTCACAGAGATTACTAGTCATATTTAGATGCGTAGAAGCCTGTGTGATAACATTGTGATACTTGTAGCAACAGTTCCATCCACCTGTCAAATACTCAGCCTACTCCGAAGCCGTACACTATTAGCCTAAGAGGTTAGCCTGACCCATCTTTTTGGATATTTTTGAAATTTTTTAGTAACCCACTTAAAAAAATTGATTCATAATATTTAATGGCCTATAGTGGTTAGAGAACCTGACTACGAAGCGTTGTGGTCCCGGGTTCGATTGACGCGTCGGGGCAGACATTTGTATGAAAAATACGAATGTTTGTTCTCGAGCTTTGGATGTTTAATATGTATTTAAGTATGTGTTTGTCTTTATAAGCATGTTTATCCGTTTTCTAGTATCCATAGTACAAGCCTTGCTTAATTTGGGACTTCAATTGGTGTGAATTGTCCCGTATTATTTATTTTTTATTTATTTATTTTAGGAAATATATTCGAGTGTTTCAACTGTCTAATTTTTTAAGAAATGGCTGTAGATTTTGATGGTGCTTTCGATTATACATATATTAGAGGTCCTTTACGTCTACCATATTTGGAAACTGTATCAGAATCTTCTACCATTTCATAAAAAATATGACCAGATGAATGAGGCAGTTTAAACGCTTGAATAAATGCCCTTTAGTTATAAATTTAAAACGACGTTAGTGTACACCACATAGCAAACGATACAGAAAAAGTTATACCTAAAACAAAAATTGAACCAACTCCAAAAGACCACTAAAATAATTTTCTTCTAATCTGTTTGAACGCCGCTGTGCCCACAGAAATAATAAATAAATAAATAAATATTAGGGGACAATCTTACACAAATCGAACTAGTCTCAAACTAAGCAATGCTTGTACTATGGGTACTAGACGACGATAAACTAAATTTCGAGGTGCGGAACCATAAAAATAGTATATGTTTTGAAAAAAAAAATACTTTGTTGTGTTTCGTAGCGGATTCATCTCACCAGGGTTTTTTCAAACCGTTGGTAGATTCTTGGCCATTCATAAGTGTTTTTTATAGCCTAAATTAAATACAGATATTTTGACTTTAAAAAAAAAAGATTAAGTGACTAATCTCAGGATTTTTGAGGGCAACCAGGCTTTTTGTCGAGACTATTAATTTTTTCATGTGGCAACCTTAATTCCGCCTGCCATATAAAGTTGTATTGTAACATCCACACCAAGTTGAAATAAGACAAGTTCTAGACCGAGGGCTGAATAGGAAACGAAGACAATCTAACTTAGCGTCTTCCTCCGTAGTGCAATATCTGATCTGAAAATTGCTTTTCTACCTAGATTTTTGTATGCACTCAAAATAAAATAATAGCCACTTAATTTCATTAAATTGATTAGAAATATTCGCAACAAAAAATCGGTATTTTATAAATAGCGAAAAATATGCTTATCCGATTTAAATAATATAGATCAAAATATTTTATGTTCTGTTTTGTTTGAACTAGATGTATTTTTCTAAATAATTCTTAACGAAATAGGTTGAAGAAATTTTTAGTCAATCTTGTAATTCACTGTTGAGTCTGTTGAACTTACTTTCGATACGTATATTGTTGTGTGCGTACATACGTTCGGTACGTTGTTGTGTGCGTGATCTCAACTCTCGTGGCGATACCTATAGATGACTAGGTTCATTCTTGCTGGCTCATGCTGAGGCACCGACTTAAAGCAGATCAGAAGAAAGTTATTTTTGTGACTTTTGGAATCGGTTCAATTTTATATTTGTGTTTATTTTTCGCTTTTTGTGTAACTAATGTAAGTTACAACAGCTTTAATTGTTCAGGAGTGCTCCTGATGTTTCACCAAATTTCATCTAAATCAGGTCAGCAGTTTAAGTGTGAAGAGGTAACAGACAGTTACTTAAGGATTTATAATATTAGTAAGGAAGTGAAGTTTAATACTCGTAAATGTATTTCAGACAAGGAATATAGAAATAATAATATGTAATTATTTGTAGGTTTTTCCAATGAAACTCACATAGATATTCTAAGTGGAATAAAATTAAGCTAGTGATTAAAAGTAGACTAGTGTCCTAGTCCATTCCGTAGGAATTTCAAAAATCCATTAATCCTTTTGCAATCTTACAAGCGTTCTACGTCACCTTTATAACCAATGAATAAAGTCTAAAGTTACCTCACCTAGACGCATCAAACCATTCCCGGTAGCTTTCCACGAAGTTTTTTTAAAGCAACTGGCCACTCATAAAAACAAAACCAATTACAAAATCTCAAGCATTTTTAATCCCTCGTAACACCAGCGCACAAAGTCCACTCTTGCAACAACGGCACGCATTAAACTTTGCAGTTCTGCATCGCGCTATCAACATTTTTTAAAAATTTCGTATAAATATAGATTTGAATTACGTTACTTCGGGTCAGCGGCCTCGAGGGAAGCCAGTCTCGTCAAGCTGGTCAGTGTGGACGACAACCAACATGTTTCTCAATTTGAGATTACTAGATTCGCTGACGCCGCGCCGTTGCGAACTAAGTCCTGGAAATCACAACTGTCATAGTCCGTATACTATGACAATGACCTTCTGAGAGCTTTTAAGCGCCATGACCAATGGTTACCGTGACCCACCTTTTTGGGGTTCTTTGCTCCTAAAGGAAAAAGAGACGACTGTATAGCCTAGTGGTTAGAGAATCAGACTACAAAGCTTGAGGTCCCGGGTTCTATCCCCGATCGGGGCAGATGGGCAATTTCATGTTTTGTTGTACCTTTTGACTTTTTTTTAAATTCGGAAAGTTGTATGTGTTTTCTGCTCAGAATCACGAGCTTTTTCGATCCTACTAGGAAAAAAGTGTCCTAAAACTTTCATATATTTTTCGTTTCTTCCATTCTGTTACGGTCATATAAAGTCTTTGAAAAATGGTAACGGAACGGGAAAAAAACTTGGGACACTTTTTTTCTCCTAGTAGGATCGAAAAAGCTCGTGATTCTGAGCAGAAATCACATAAAACTTTCCGAATTAAAAAAAAGTCAAAAACAACAAACAATAAAATTGCCCAGATATTATGATTAAAATAAAATTTTGTTAAAAATGTAATTTTTAATGCAAGCTTTTTCGCTGACTGTTCTTTTTGTTGACTGTACTTGCATTGTCATCCAACTTACATCAGTATACCAAATTTCAAGTAAATCCGACCACTGGAAGTGGGTCAAATTCAACTTCCAAGATTTGATTCGTACATACATAAGTCGGTATAAGTATACATATAGGTACATTGTACGTTAATAAAAAGCTTTAAAATACGAATGTTTGTTCTCGAATATTGCGTGTTTAATATGTATTTACGTACACTTATTAGTTCGATGTCTAGTACCCATAACACATGATTTGTTTACTTTTGGGCTAGGGCAAGAATCTCGTGATATACATTATATTTATTTATTAGGGTGAGTGGGGGTAAGATGAAAAACAGTGTAGGTAAGATGAAAAACTACTCGTAGCACCCAAGTGCTACTTTACGTAAGTATATAAATAAATTCTCTTCAAATTGTACAAGTCAAATTTCACACTTCTAGTGATCGGATTCACTTGTAAATTGATATAAGCTAGTCGATAAAAAGTACAGTCAACAACAGGTCAGTTCAGACGGCCGGATAGCCTAGTTGGTAGAGAACCTGACTACGAAGCTTGAGGTCCCGGGTTCGATTCCCGGTCGGGGCAGATATTTGTGTGAAAAATACGAACGTTTGTGCTCGAGTCTTGGATGTTTAATATGTATTTAAGTATGTATTTATCTATATAAGTATGTTTATCCGTTGTCTAGTACCCATAGTACAAGCTTTGCTTAGTTTGGGACTAGGTCAATTGGTGTGAATTGTCCCGTGATATTTATTTATTTAGGTACAGCCAGCGAAAAACCTTACACAAAACCTATTAAAACTGAATTGAAGACAAAGTATCTTTATTCAGTATAGGGTAACAAGCTCTCATAAATGTCGAAAAATCTACCACCCGGTTCGGAAAAACCCTGTTGAGAATCCGGCAAGAAAACTCAACAAGTCCACTATGTAGGTGTATACTTAATAAAAATAATAAACTGTAATAATAAAACTGAAACTTTAATAAAAAACTCAATAGGAAATTAAAATCATTCGCGGACCATATCTTGGCTTCTGCGGACCACTGATGGTCCACGGACCACTGGTTGCGAACCACTGCGTTAATATCAATGAGACACAAATCTAAAGCAAAATGTTTCCAAAATGTGTACATACGTTTGTAATTAACCCTAAAAAAGGTCGGAAGAACCGGCACACAAAGAACTACAAAGTACTATCAGCAAACAGCGCCGTTACAAAATGGCGGGCCATTTACTTCCAATATTTTCCCTGTTACCCTCCCATTAATTACCCACCAGATTGTTGGTACTTCCTTTATTGCAATTGACAACCTTTCATTTTTTTAACACCTGAAAATTACTGCAGCAATCGAAAGAGTTTCGCCTCCTGAACACGGAAAATATTTATTATAATTTATTTCTCCATATTTAAAAAAATACAACAAATTTAAAAACATATATGTACTTACAAATACATCCACAGAATAGATATGTTTCCTTTACCCTTTTCACTAGAAAAAAGAGCTGTCATAATTTTAAATTAGACAATTACCTTAACGTCAAATTTACGTCATCACTTTTTTTTAATAGAGACTAGACAAAAGTAATGGATCTATTCTATCGTTGCGCTCTTTTAGAATAAGCACATCTTTAAAAAATTGTAACAAATTAATTAATAATCCTAGTGAAAATTTAAAACTATCAGCGTCTTTCTCTTTCCAAACAGAATAAACAGAACGAATCAAATTATAGTCTTAGAAATATGAAATGTTGTCAATTGAATGTAATTAAACACCAGTATTCAAGTCTCGAATACATTTTATCTAAACAATGATAATACTTGGAAACAAAGTCATAGCCAAATATTCTTTATTCAATTTAAGCATCAATCGATGCTCCTATGAACGTCAAAGAATCTACCCATCGGTTCGGAAAAACCCTTGTTGAGAAAAATCCGGCTAGAAACTCAACAAGGAATATTTTCTTTCAAACAGATGTACATTGTTATTAAAATTTCATACATCTAAAGTACCTATTTAATACAACTAATTTTTTTAACACAGTAGATACGCTATTTGAAACTAGGGAGCGCGCCAATGCGGATCGGAATTATTTCCAAACATCCCTGTCCTGCCATTAATTTTATAGTATAACGATTAAAATTGTGTCTCGATATGCCTACTCATAAATAAAACAGCTTTCAAATAGTTTCATTTCATTCCAATCTGAGACAACACAGTTCATCCCACCCACGCACACACGCACGCCACATGCGTACGTGTATATTATCTCGTGGTAAGTAATGAGCGCGGTGAGGCCGAGATGAGATTCAAGATGGCGCACGAACACTTCTTAACAATCGTGATGGTGGGCTTAGGGAGGAGGCGGCTTTTAGAATTAAAATTACAAATTGATAGAAATGAAATGGAATGAAAATGGGATTCGATTTGGAGCATTCGAACATGGCGGATGTAGACAGTATATAATTTTGGTATTTTTGTTTATTTGGCTAGTTGAAGTATAATTTTGATAGTGTTTTATGCGGCGGTTAACCTTAATTAACAGTGATCACAAAATTCTAGCTATATTGCTCTCGTGTCTGACATTTTTTAATGCGCAAGTTGTCTCCACGTGGTTTCTGGAATTTTACTATCAAGTTGCAAAAACTACAATCACCGTACAACGTTGCTCCCAAAGAGAGCTTAATTTGACACTGGCGAAATTGTCCTGAAATAGGACAGAAACCATTTTTTTAAATAAATAATAATAATAATGAAATGAAAATGAAATGAAATGAAAAAAGTTTATTCCACACACAATACACATACAAATTATTACTATAAAACAAAAAATTGTAAAATAGAAAAAAAACAAGCAAACAAAAAAAACATTAAATAGTGTGTGAGAAAAGTCCCGCCTCAGCATTAATGCGGACTCCTGGGGTGGAGCCAGCTTCGGAGGAAGAAGCAAAAAAGGTCACCAAAAATTCGTAGCCTAGTGTGGTCTATGGCCTCTCAAGCAAAGGACCGAAGTTCAAACCCGAAGCCGTATTGTCTAACGCGTGCGCGTTGGCTTTCGCTTTCACCATCTCTTTCTGACACCGTCTTATACCGTTTGACAGAAAGAAATAGTGAATACAGACAATATATACTTCATTTAATTTAGAATTGAAAACCACAACATCATTATATTGCGGCTCGTCAACTATTTCTTACCTAGCAAATAGTACAGTACAATAGTCTGGGAGCCGCAAAATAAAATTGTTTTAATGTCACTTTATTTGCGTGTTACTCTAGTACAAATTGTAAAGAGATTACAGTTCACGAGCCGCAATATAATTTTGTTGTGGTTTATAATTCTAAATTAAATGAAATAGACAACAAGCGTACCGGGCTCGCATTCATTCATGTGCGAAATTACATTTGATAACCACGAGCTTTATGGTAAAGAAATTTAATGTAGTGTGTGAAGTTTCCAATCCGTACTAGGCCTGTATAAGAACTACAGCTCAAGCTGAGAGAAGCCCTGTACCCAGCAGTGAGACGTCTATAGGACGAAATGAGAAGCCACTAAGCGCTTTCAAATGATAAGCACTTTGTCATGAAAGGATATAAGAGAGAGAGAGAGAGAGAGAGATTTCACGGGACAATTCACACCAATTTACCTAGCCCCAAAGTAAGCAAAGCTTGTTTTATGGGTATAAGCTATAAGGTAACGGATAAACATACTTAAAATAGATATTAAACATCCAAGACTCGAGCACAAACATTCGTATTTATCACACAATTATCTGCCCCGACCGGAAATCGAACCCGGGACCTTAAGCTACGTAATCACACTAACAACTAGGCTGTCCGGTCGTCTAATTAATTTAAGCCTTAATAATTAAAAAATCAACAATCTAAGAATCTTGTTATCGTAAAAAGAAAAATCCTGATTTACTCAACCCATCAATACTCAACCCAAAACCTTGGACCACTTGAATGCTGAAATTTTCCATTTTGCCTTAAGTAGGTATAACAGAAGAATAAAAGATGAATCCTCTATTCCCTGCTATATTTTCTTTTATGATCACCACCGCCCATAAATATCAACGACTCAAGGTGGTCACTAATCTGTTGCCAGCTTTTAAAGGATGTATAATAAATTACTACTGTTAATATGTATAACACCAAGTCGTTCTCCGTACACATTACCCCGTCCTCGAAGTTATAATATCGTGGGTACTTTCGCGGGGGGGGAGGGGGCACCGCTTACTTATTTACATAATTATACATACTGCCGCATTAGTTCACGTCTTACGCTGTCTCTATAGAGAATTTGATACTTTATATACTCGTACGTTATTAACGTGTAGGTTTTGGTCGCGGTTTTGCTTGAAGATTTTGGTTTGAAGAAACGGTGGATAATGATTATTTCTCGCCTGAAACACAGGATCATCCTAGTTCACTCTTTACTATAACTTTATTAGACAAATTGTATAAGTATATTGGCGTGGCCGCTAGCGATGGGCCTCATTAGAAAGCTCAAAGTCACTTAGAGGGCGATGGAGAGGGCTATGCTCGGAGTTTCTCTACGGGATCGCATTAGAAATGATGAAATCCGCGCAAGAACTAAAGTCACCGACATAGCTCGAAGAATCGCCAGACTCAAGTGGCAGTGGGCAGGGCACATCGCTCGTAGAACTGATGGCCGATGGCGCAAAAAGGTTCTCGAGTAGCGTCCACGGACCGGAAGACGCAGTATAGGTAGGCCTCCAACAAGATGGAGCGACGACCTGATTAAGGTTGCGGGATCGCGTTGGATACGGATGGCACGGATCGACCTGTTTGGCGAGCCTTGGGGGAGGCCTATGTTCAGCAGTACGAACTAACATAAGTAAGGCTAGCAGTACGACTTTCATGTAAAGAAAGGCCTAAAAGCCCTAAAAGAATGAATCATAAAAAGTAAACTAAGCAACTGAATGAAATGATTTATCCCAATTTTCTAGATAAACGTTACTATCGTTCATCATTCACTATAGTTTCAGAATAATTTGTAAAATGAAATAATTGAAGACTAACTTTTTTCAACTCATCTCCTTGAATATTTTTTGTTCTCAATGGACGTGTATTGACAGAATGATATTGACAACGACATATAATATCATGGAAGTTGTTTTCTACCATTATACAATAACTTTCATACAACTTTTACTAAGATATTAACTGATTAATTTACTAAGTATTTCGATTTTTCAACTGTAACTGAACAGATAAAATAATATAATAATCATTTATCAACTCAGGTAAGTCATATAAAACAGTTATCTGTCCAAGCAGAGGGTTGTGGGTTCGAGCCCACGCTCGCACCTCCGTGCTTTTTTTAGAGTTTTTATGCGACGAAGGAAAGCATCGTCGTGACAAAACCTTCACACACCTGCAAAGAAATTCAATGGTGTATTCCCAAATCGCACTGGATTCGCGTGGAAACTACGTCCCAATCCTTCTCAACCTGAGAGAAGGCTTGTGCCAACGTGCATGTGCAGCAGTAACTGTAGATGATGATGATAATGACTTTTTAGTTAGAAGTTTGTTCGTTACAGGGCCAATGTCGAAGTCGGAGGGAGACATTAAGCCGGACCCCAGCGACTTGGAAGCGTTCCTGCCGTGGGTCAGCAGAGAACTGCCGCTTAATTTCGACATGCAGATTGAGAGAGTTGTGCAGAGTAAGTACCAGTAGCGAGACACCATAAGTCCCTCCACTTATGAGTCTCTTGCCCTCCACATCATCCTATCCGGAGCCATGTCCGAAAATAGAGGCCGACCACTTGCTTATTTCCACGTCCTCGTGTCGCCATCTCCGTCTCTGCTTGCCTTGCCATCAGTACCTGTCGAAGGGTACCCGCCATGGCTGAGTGCGCCTATGTGGCAGTTATCAAGCTTTTATTTTACTTTTACATACAAATCATGTCATGAAATTAATTATCTTATTTCTATCCAGAAGACATCACCAGCGCTCATGCCTCAGATCGCGGCAAACCACTCAAAAGCCTGCCCCAAGTCTCAACACCGTCCAACCCTAACTTAGGATCAGACCACGACAGAGCTAGCACAATGAGTGAAGATAATCAGAACATTATCCACTTGACCTTAATCTACGACCACAGTGACAACCTAGTTGGTTTTCAATTGGATAAGAACAGAAAAATTCCACGCGAACTCATTAAGCTATTTGGTTTAGTTCTACCATTCCATGTCTACCTCACCAGCGTGACAATAAGTAGAGGCTTGGACGCCTTCATTATGTATGAGCTATGCAAGATCCTACCAATATCGAAAATCACGGACATATGTCTTGACGGCTGCTTTGTAGAAGAAGGCAATTATTACATTCTATTGGAGAACATGAGTTCTTTGGTGAATCTCTCGTTATCTAGATGCCAAATTGGCGATGTTGTGGTTGGCATGATAACTTCAAGGTTAGTTCACCCTCTACCAGGTTCAAAGCTTCTTGCTTTAAACCTGTCTTCGAATAGAATAAGCGATGTTGGAGCTAAGAACATCGGAATGGTATTGAGAGCCAACATCAAGCTAGCTTATTTGAATCTAGCTGATAACATGATTACAGACGATGGTGCGGATTATATATTAGAAAGCTTTTTAGAATATCATCTAAGTCATGAAGAGATATTTGCGGCGAGGCAGAGGAACGTCAATTATCTTAAAGCTAAAGACAATTTAATTGCAGAGATGCTAACAGAATTAAAAGCTGATCTTGATTCCGATAAGAAAGGCGCAAAGAAAAGGAAACCAACTGCTCCTATTGTCAAGAAAGTGAGAGGTCTAGAAAGAGAAAGGGAAGGATCGATAAAAAGCCAAAGTATTGGTGAATTGGATTATTTGTTCATGGAAAAAGCGGAAGCTATGGCCGTGGAATCACTTGGACCGTTTATTGACCCCCATTCTCCTGACAATATCGTTGCAAAGGATGACTTGGTGTTCTGTAAAGGTAACAAAACGCTGTGCTACCTCAACTTGGCGTACAATAGCTTGTCCTACGTCAGCGTAAAAAAAATGTATGAGGTCCTCAAGTATCAGAACTCTGATCAGGTGCCGAAGGGGTTAGTGAATGTGTGCTTGGAGGGGAATCCTTTACCGATAACTTGTAGGGAAATGTCTTTGATAGACGAAATGATAGATTCTAATCTGAATACGCTTTGTAAGAGATCTATGAACCAAGCTCAGAAAAAGAAACCGGGGAAGGCAGTGAAGGCTTGATTGTTCTGAAATTAGTGATGTGTCGTATCGTTAAAAATGTATACTTATCCACAGATACAGATTCCAATGTGGATATTTGGCGTCAAGATTCACGGATACAGGTCTTAACAGTAGTCCAATACTTACTCTTCTTACTTTGCTTACTTAGTTTTATACGTGTTATTTTTGGTAGCCTTAATTTATGGAATTATTTTGTGGTAAGTACTTGTTTTTATTTTGTTATGCTTAGTATATCTAATAAAAGTTTTAGAATATTGTCAGTGCACCGTTTTAATGATAAGGTTTTATTCAACTCGCAATCACTACCTATCAAACTCGGAAATTACATTATAGTGTCAGTTATATCATCATCATAGTAGAAGTTATGACGTCACATCCATCAATGCCAACTCAATCAATCAACTCAACCGACTATTTATTTATTTGTTTTAAAGCAGCTAAAAATCTAATTTCGCAGTCGATCTAGTCCCAAACTAAGCAAAGGTGTAATTTATGTTTTTTGAATTCTAAATAAAAATGTTTGTTATTTAAATCTACTAACCTCATCATCATCTCTTTTTCATGTACAATATAGTATAAATCTTCCCAGGTGAATGTTTCGCTTCGAGCCTTATCTTTCAAAGCAAACGGTATCGTCATAGTTAAGTTAATTAAGGTTCAAATTTAATGTAATGGCTCGAAGCGAAAAATTCACCTGGGAGGATTTATACTATACCTACTTGCTTGATTTTGTCGAGTTAAGCTCGTTTTAAGACGTGAGTGATCCGTTTATTTTCACTACAACTTGTTTTCTGTATTGTATTATTTGTGGTGTACAATAAAGACACATTGTATTGTATTGTAACCAATTAACCAGTTCCAAACTAAGTAAAGCTTGTGTTATGGGTACTAAGTAGACAACGGATAAACATACTTATATAGGTGTTTACCTATATAAGTATGTCTAGGCTGACGTCCGGGATATCTTCGGTATGCCCCATTGGCCATCAGTTATAAATAAATAAATAATAAATATCACAGGACAATTCACACCATTGACCTAGTCCCAAACTAAGCAAAGCTTGTGCTATGGGTACCTACTAGACAACGGATAAATATTCTTATATAGATAGACACATACTTAAATACATATTAAGCATCCAAGACCCGAGCACAGACATTCGTATTTTTCATACAAATATCTGCCCCGACCGGGAATCGAACCCGGGACATCAAGCTTCGTAGTCATGCAGGTTCTCTAACTGTGTCGCTGACTGTACTTTTTGTTGACTGTAATTGCATTGTCATCCACCTTACATAAGTATACTAAATTTCAAGTAAATCCGACCACTGGAAGTGGGTATCAATTTAAATTTCAAAGATTTGACCCGTACATACATACTTACATACATTGCAAGTTAATAAAAAGCTTTTCAAAAATGCAGTTCTTTGAAAATTTATCCAGTTTTCAGGGCTAAAATAATGCGTTTCTTTACTAGAATTTCATCTTGAATTCATTGTTCTAACTAAGATGTCTATACAGGGTGAAAATTTGAACGTAATACAAAATTAGTGTTTCAAGCTTAGTTGTTAATGCTGAACAACATCATGCATTTACTCAATTGTTGAAATTGGTCTAATAAAATTTTCTGATTTTCATACTTTGTTGTAGTTAAATTATGAACTAAATCTATGGACACCTCAAATTTAATAATGCTAATTCTAACAACTGGGTAAATGCATTATGTTGTCCAGCATTAACTAAGCTAGAAACACTAATTTTGTATTACGTTCAAAATTTCACCCTGTATTTGTCATCTATAAATCACGATTAAGGATTTCAAAAGTGTACAGTGCATTATATTCTTCTTCATATTCATGAATACTAAAAATAACTTCGAAAACCTATCAAAATTACAAAACGTCTAGTAAAAATCCCAGGGGTTGTAAACCTTTTACCTGCTTCCGTCTCAGGCAGCAGGGGGCGCGCGCGGCGCGTCGATATTCCCGCGGAAGCCATCTTAAAATATAAGTGCCCCCCGCGCCCCGCATCCTTAGACGTCGGTTTTTCAATCTAGCGGGGGCGGCAACCTTTGGCGCGTTTATAAGATATTCGTTTTTTGTAGTGTGTTGGTTGTTTTTGAATAAATATTGGTGTCGTGTTAGTTGAAAATAAAATATGTTTTGTTTATTCTTGCTGAGTAAATTCTTGGTAATTAAAACAAAGAATTTGTAAAAAACTGCATGATGTTCTTAATATTGTTTTCACTTCATGCTTAAAAAAAGAAGTAAGATATATTTATTTTATTTAATTTATTTCTATTTTATTTCAGACAACATTACTGGTCCAAGTTGTTAGTAACACAAATATTAACATACTTAATTAAGGTAGGTAACGTAACACAGAACAAAAAATAAAAAATAAATTAGTAATAATAACAAACACAAACGCACACAATCTACCGCAACATTACACAATAATAGCAGTTAATAATGATAGATAGATAGATAGATTCATTTATTTCAGATTGAAAGTTACAATTATATTCAGCATTCCAAATGTCACTAATATAAAGAATTCACAAAAAGATTGTCAAAGAAGATGACTCATATTTGGAAACACATAACATAAATCATTCCACAACCTTTTGCAACGCGTTAAATTTTCTGTAATAAATATATTCAGAAATTAATCACTACGTTTCTCAAATATTCATGTAACTTTTCGATCTAACGGGGATATCATCATCATCATTGCAGCCGTAGGACGTCCACTGCTGGACATAGACCACCCTCTAATTGACCCCCAATCATTACGGTCGGAAGTGGTTGGTTGGGTGAGCAGTTACTTATGAGTTTCATTGTTAACTTTAGTCCCTGCTAATCCGCCTACTTAAATATGTACCGTATTTACGTGCATTACGAGTATTCTTGTTGATTCCCAACCCAATTATTGATCCAGACCGAAAGTGCAAGTTCTAGGCAACCTTGAGAGGGATATATCATGAGATATCACGCCATTCAATACCGGAGAGCTAAACACAAAGCACTCTGTTTACGTTACGTCTGTGACCCATATCACGAAACCGTAATTCACTTCATAAATGACATTTCGATGTATGACTTGACTCAGTGAGAGTAATATAGCTGGTGAAGTTACTTGGACACGAGGTATTCTATCTTAGCCCTCTGGGTTGCAACGTGCCTGCAATCCTCCAGTGTTGCAGGTGTATATGGGAGGTGGTGCTCAGTTATTAAAAAAAAACGGTCGCAACACAACGATGAGGTTTTGTTTTTTAATTTTCCGACTACCTCCACTCCTGTAATAGGTAACATTGATCATTATTTTTCAGCGTTTTCTTTGAATTGAAAATTTTACGATGTTTATTTATAAATGTAATACAATTTTAGTTACTGTTACAACTTTTGTAATAATGTATTTTGACTGTCAATTACAAATTAAATTTAGAAGAATATTGATCTATATCAGAATTTACATTACAATGGATGAAATAACAGTGACAACCAATCAAAAAAAATCTAAAAAGTTGGCTACATGCGCGATCTATCCTTCGTGTCACAAGCTCTATCATTCATAGGAAATCATTCATAGGAAACTCCCAAAATTGTTAGGTCTCAATTACACATATTTGTACTTTTCCAGGAAAGTAGAACTTTAGAGAGAGCCATCCATTGAGGAAACAAAATTAACCATGTGTAAGTAAATCTAAGTTCCATTAGTGTGACTTATCGCTTCAAAAATGTCTTGCCAACTTTTAGCAGCGGCTAAATCAATACGGCATTAACGCACACAGCATCGCTCCACCCACACAGATGCAAAACAAAAACTATTGAAATGAAAATATAAGCACACACTCGCGACGCACGCACACAGGCGCGGGGCAGGTGTACGACTCGCGCCTCCCCCCACCCGCGCACAGCCTTAGACGTTGGCTTTTTACATGAGTATTAAGCAGCGCAGGGATTGGCAACATTCGGCTCGGAAATAAAGGGTATCTTCGTTTTAGGAGAAAGTCATTTTCATTCATCATAATCATCGTTTCAGCTGAAATACGTCCACTGCTGAGCATAGGTTTCCCTCAAGGTTTGGCAAACAGATCGCTTTGCGTCATTCGCATCCAACGCGTTCCCGCAACCTTAACCAGGTCGTCGCTCCATCTTGTTGGAGGTCTACCTATACTGCGTCTTCCGGTCTGTGCACGCCATTCGAAAATCTTTTGGCCCCATTGGCCATCAATTCTACGAGCAATGTGTCCTGTCCACTGCCTCTTTAATCTGACGATACTTCGAGCTATGTCGATGAGTTTAGTTCTTCCGCGAAATTCATCATTTTCATCATTTTTAACCGTCTGACTTCATTCTATATCTGAAAATGAATGGAAAATCGGGAGAAGTAGGCGAAGCTGACTGCCAACTTTCAATAGTTGAAGAGGCACTATGACAAGAAGTATATTCTACAAAACCATGTCCACTTTTACCTTTTATGATTAGAAATTATTAGCGATTGTAAAAAACGAGTTTTGTCACTGCTTCGAGAATTAAACCACACGTTTTAATTCTCAAAGCTTTTTTGTACTAAGTAGTACAAACCATTAACTTAGGAGTCTACGTTATCAATAAGCTCTCAAATTGTTAAAACGTCACTATTGTACCGAAACTCGTTTTTTTCCATAGTAAACTACAGAAAGACTCGTCATAAAGTAAGATTCCTTGAAACATCCTCGTTTTGGCCCCATTCGTCTATAAAACCGGTATTTCAATACAATCTGATTCGATATCTTGTCCGATTATAAACTTGATACGACAGGTTTTCGAAAACAGTAACAGAATGTGTGGGAATTTGGGTTGGAAAATGTCTTGACCAACCTGTTCTGGAAATGGGGTTCAATATTTATTGAATTACGACTAGTTTAGGAGAAATAGATGGTGATTGTAAAGGCGACTTGACTTGATAATGTAACCCGTTTTAAGATCTTCCCTGGCCGTGTGAATTTTTTTCCCTTTATTATAGAACTGTCTAGAACATGTTTGGTTATGAGAACTAGTCTTTTGTAAGTATTTCTATGCCGTGATTTTGGGGGCAAAAAAATCGATCTAGCTAGGTCGAATCCCATCTTAGGGAAGAAAACGTTTTTCCGTTTTTGAAAACACAGAGAAAAGCTTGGTCGGCCAGATAGGTACCATCGCCCCAGACGTCAGATACCCATTTTCAAAACAAATTTGCTTGCAGCCGTTGATGTTTATTGCTATGGATTGTTATGGACAGATGTCTAGCCACTGCACGCAAACTGAGCCTTTAAGGTGGTTATCTGGCGCTTGGGGCGATAGTACATACTAGATAGTAACAAAAATACTTTTGATATATATACATATTTTCTAAAAATATTGTACCTACACAATAAAAATGATAAACGGTGGAGAAAAACTGTAAAATATTTAAGTAGGGTGAGTGGGCGTAAGATGAAAAAGACAAGTCTTTCCAAGGGTGCTACGAGTAGTTTTTCATCTTACACTGCTTTTCATCTTACCCCCCCCCCCCCCCCCCCCCACTCACTATACTTATTTAAGTACCAGTGGCTTACAGTAAATTTACCATATGAATTTATGTTAAGGTAATTTTCAAAAGATCTCGCAACCATTATTTATGAAATTAACAATTATTTCATCTGTACATTAATAGTTTCTAATTATAATCTTCATTCGAACCATTATTTTTTTTTGTAATTTTAACATATCTAAATAATTCTATCATTCAGTCTTAGAAAATTAATAAAATTACTAAAACAAACACTATCTACCCCGTATTCAAATGAGTATTCACCCTCGTTAAAATCTTTGCATTGCCTTCAATAACAATTCAATACTTGTTATCCGAAATGTTCCCCTTTCCTTTGTGTTTTTTAAGAACTTGTTCCTAAGAAAGTACAGGTGAATGATCCACCTTTAATAGTGCTATTGTGTTTTTTCCCCATGTTGAACAAGTTTTTGAGTCACTATCTTCTGGATAGAGTAGACATCGTCTTTGGATCATTCGATGCGTGTCAGTGGTATAGTAATGACCTAAACAAATTCAATAAGTTTCTATTTTTTAAGGAGTTCAGTGTTTTGTTTTGTTTGAAGTGTAGTGAAGTTTTTAATTGTGTTAGTGACTTTAATAATTAGAAATATTGTGAATCTCTACAAGGTGAAGTCTTTGCTGGTTTTTATTTTTACTATATAAGTATTTTTATCACACATCTTTATCAAACTTGTCTAAAGAATTCGAGTAAAATAAATCGTTATATGATCGAAACCATTTATCCAGTCAAAAAATAAAATAGTTATATACTAGTATTATATTATAGTTAGTCGTATATAGATTCAAACATAAAACAACATTAAATAACCAATTACTCACGATCTCATAACAACATCCTAAAAAGTTAAAATTCATATGCACGCACGTGAACATCGCAATACCCCTAATTAGACATTTAATTATAAATCTGCCATGAATTCTTAACAGACTAGACATATTAAAATTTCACTTCCCCCGCCTAGCTGCGCCTATGGCGAATCGCGCCCCATCTCTGCTGTCTTTCTAAGGGGACCGCATAAAATAGTTATAGAGGGAAGGGGGAGCTACTTAACCGTTTTTAGGAGACACCCCGCCCGCAGAAACACCCCGCTACTTCAACCCCACTTCCTGCTCCCACCTCCTTCGCAACGGGTGGCGCCCCCACCCCGCGCGTCCTATAACTATTTCTATATTTTTAAACTTCTTACCGAGGGTCGGCGATACCTGCTTTTATAGTTTCAAATTTAAATACGGCACGTTCATTGGTTGTTTTTATAGTGTGCGTTCATTTGAATTCGGGTCGCGCATTTTAGTTTTAATTTCGAGGGATTTCAGTGAAACGGGTTTGCGTTCGCGACGCGGGCTGCATGCTAGGGCGGTATTAATTTTTACTACATCGTTAGTGTTAAATTTTTAATCGTCATTTTAGTTATGACATTAAATTTGTGACCTGGGTATACTATAAATATTTAAGGGACTAGCACAGCCATAAAAGTTTTAACATTTATTCTATATAGTTTTTACCGTGGCTTCACACGCGTAGAACTGGTCTGGCAGTCGAATTGAAATTTCGGGATTTTACTAAATTCCCATAGGAATTCCCGAAATTTACCACCACCATACCATCTCATAGTGAAAAAATACGGATAACTCACGTCTATGATAGATTTTAGCTCGACATGTTTCGGGCTAATCATTAGCCCTTCTTGTCGAGCTAAACTCGGTCATAGACGGGAGTTATCCGCATTTTTCACTACGTATGAGTCTCAGGGTAGTTTTATGATCCAACCATGCCATCTCTTTAAAAAATTGGAAACACTGCTTATTTATTGTATGTATTATGCACATGTATTTTGTATAAGTAGTTGTAGGTATATTTCATAGTAGGTTACTGAGAGAGAGGCCAGGTTGTAAGCGTAGAAGTTGTGACAATGGTTCTGGAAAAAAAAAATCCATGTCTTAGTTAAGCTTGTAAATCTAGTACCTACTATAAGATTAGATTTATTTATTTATTTATTGTCGCTTAACAAAGTGACATGGATTGTTTTCTTTTTTTTCCAGAGCTGGTATGACTCGACCTCTCGCTGATATAGTATAAATCTTGCCAGGTGAATTTTCCACTTCGAGCCATTACATTAAATTTGAACCTTAATACTATGACGATACCGTTTGTTTTGAAAGATAAGGGCTCGAAGCGAAAAATTTACCTGGGAAGATTTATACTATACCAGAGACCGTATTGTCTAAGGCGCAAGCCACACAAAAGAGACGTGGGACGGGGGCGCGTCGCAGTCGCAGCCCCCCTTGGATCAGTTTGCATACTAAATGTATAGAAGCGTCGCGATCCAAAGCAGACAGAAGAGACGGGGCGGAGACGCGGCCTGCGAACGCGTCTCTTCCGTGTGGCTTGCGCCTAACGCGCGGATGCTAACCATAACTTCCACCGTATGTTTCTGTCACTGTCTCATACCATATGACAGAAAGAAATAGTGAATGCTATAGCAAGTGTCAGCGCGTTAGACAATAACCGTACCTACAGATTATCGTTGATTTTGATGACATTGATGTGATTGACACTATGTAGACCAACGGTTCCCAACCACTGGTCCGCAAGAGTTAAAGCGCTTTAGTTTTGGCATGAAACGGTTATTCCGTTACGTTATAAGAAACCGTTTCCCGAAACGGTTTCAGACAGAAACGGCCAACTCTATTGCCAAGTGGCAACGAAAAACGAATTCTTCGCAAACGCAGTCGCGAGTAACAACTAGTTTAGGTACTATATTAAGGCGCGCCACAAAGTAGGTACAAATCAATTCACTTCCAATATACAAAGCATTAGAGAACATATAATTACATAATCAATAACAGTTCCTAAATTAACACGTTTGATTATCAAGTTGACTCTCAACACATCTACTTACGTATATGTCGCAGGAAAATGGCCAAAACAGAAATTTGAACAAATTTCTAAGGGTTGTGTATGATCAAATCACGCAGGATGTTATAACGGGGAATTCATTTTATCATTTCCCTAGAAAAAGTCAGTAATTTGATCAAATACCTAAACCTGTTTAGTGAAATGGCAAAATAAGATAAAAAAGGCAACTTATTTTTTAATTTCACTAGATTTGTTAAGCGATTTGATAAAATCCCTGTTACACGTCAGTAGTTGACGAAACGAACTCGCAAAGTCGACTCGTTTATAGCATTTCACTTGACAAGTTTAGTGATATGATAAATATCTCAACTGTAATAATAATATGGTGTAGGTGATTTGGTCAAATTTCTGATCTGGTTCAGTAAAATGACAAAAAAAACAGAGATTTTAACTAATCTTCAAGGGATTTGATTTTATACAATACTTAGGATCGAAAAGCTCTTGATTTCAGAATTTAAGATTTTTTGCAGAAACCACATAAAAATTTCCGAATTAAAAAAAATGAAAACGTACAACAAAATAAAAGATGGCCCTAGAACATGTTACATATAAATGCCTACAATACAGCGTACGCCAGCTATGTGGCAGGTACGTAAGTGGCACATTCGGTATAGCCCGCGCAAGGCGCTCCAACTTACATAATAAAGTAGGTGTGCGCGAGAACGAGGTAAAATTTGAGGCGGGGCGGCGTGCGGCCGGAGCTGAGAATTCGCAAGACGTATTTGTATTTGTTTGTATTTGAAAGTAGCTCACATTATATAGCTAGAGCATTTAACTGAGTCCTCGCCGCGCTCGTAACTGAGGTGCGGGCGGCAGGCACACGATACGCGCTTGTCGTCATACCCGCCAGCCCCTGTACCGCGCTATAGTGACTTTACCACCGTTCCAGGTGGTTTTCCTTGGATTCTCTTTCATGCAAACCTGTCTTTATTATAATGTTCCGGCGTACGTAACCTATGATATATGTTGTAAAACCGTTAAAATGCGAATCCGATTCGTACGTGAACAGTTCCGTACAATGTTTTAAAAATGGTTCAGAAAAAAATATATAATAACGATCAAGTTAAAAACGCTGAAAAAAAACCGTTGCTTGTTTGACGACCCCTGTTCAATTTTGAACTTTTTTTTCCATTTTAGCGGCCACAATAATACATAATTGGTGAAAATTTTAAGTAAGTATTTAGTTAATGCCATTAAAAAGATTGAGTTAAAACGCTGAAAAAACACGTTTCTTGTATGACAACCCCCTTTAATTCTTAACTTATTTGTGTTTTTAGTATTTTTTGGTATAGCGGTCACAGTTATACATAAGTAATCGGTGAAAATTTTAAGTGTCTTACTATTACGATTCAAAATTTAGGTACGCGCAAACCACACAGAAGAGACGTGAGACCGCGGGGCTTGGGATGAACTGTATTTTCCTGTTAATTCGCTTTGTAAATAAATAAATGAACAAATAAAACCTATAATATAGTCTATTCTATTCTATTCTATAAATAATTACATAAATAAATAAGGCTCATCCCAATCTCAGCCCAAACCTCTCGCAAACCGGTGATTTTTGGCGTTCCTGAATAGCAGTTCATCCCTATCCTCTCGCAAACGATTGAATTGCCGCTCGCAAACCATGTTGGTCCGTTCCTGAATTCAGCCCCCGTACCAGTACATCCAATGTACCCACTCGCGCGTAAAACGCTTAGTCTGGACGAGCTATAAGTGTCAGTATTTAAATCATCATCATCATCATCCCAGCCTATATACGTCCCACTGCAGGGCACAGGCCCCCTCTCAGAATGAGATGGCTTGGGCCGTAGTTCCCATGCGGGCCCAGTGCGGATTGGTAACTTCACATACACCATTGAATTTCTTCGCAGGTCTACCTATGCAGGTTTCCTTACGATGTTTTCCTTCACCGTAAAGCTCATGGTAAATTACAAACGTAATCCAATGTATTGTTGTACTTACGCGTAAAACGCTATAACTGTCAGTATTTAAATACAAATACATTTTGTATTGTATTTGTTTTGTATTTATTACGCGTAGCGACGTTCTTCGCGGCGGCCGTCCCTGTCTTGATACAGCATATAAGTCGATCGCGGGGTGGTTTTTACATTCACCCCTCAAGGATACCCACCCCACCGCGAACCACCTTGTATGTCCTCACGTGCACCTTAAAATAAACCTTACAAGCCGCGCATAAAGTTGAAAATTGTTTAGCAAAGTGTCCCGAACAGTGTTGATTGGAAAGGAGTTGTATGTGATGGAGTTAAAGGTTGTTTTTGTTTGAGAGGTGCTGTTTGAGTTGTACAGGGTGTTCTAATATTAATATCGCCTTGGGAAGCGTCTTACATGATGAAGTTTTATGTTGTATTAAGCTCTGTCTGTTATGTTGTGGATTATGATCGGCTTTACGATTGCGGCTTTTATGTTTATGTTGTGCTGTTATGTTGGTGGTATAACAGTGTTGGTGGTAAAAATTTCATTGTATGTTTATTGATAGTAAATACGTTGGCGCGAAGTTGGACGAAGATGTGAATGTCCAAATCGCCGGTAGGTACTTCCAGCAGAAAATCAAAGCACTTGGCTTACACTTGTTATGCACGTGAAATATTTTACCTCATTTTACAATAAATAATACAAACACATTAACATGCGCAACATCTTGACATATTTACGTCCTACTACAGGGCACATGCCTCCTCTCAGAATTAAAGAGCTTGGGCTGTAGTTCCCACGCGGGCCCAGTGCAGGTTGGGAACTTCACATACACCGTTGAATTTCTTCACAGGTATGCAGGTTTCCTCACGATGTTTTCTTTACCGTAAAAAGCTCATGGTAAATTTCAAAAAACACATAAATTCCGAAAAACTCAGTGGTGCGAGCCGGGTTTAGAACCCACGACCTTTTGCTTGAGAGGCTATTTGAAACCACTAGGCTGAAATAATGTTTATTAATAATATTTATTACTTTTTATAATAATAATTTAAGAACAATGTAGGTCCAAATTACATACAATATATAAAGTCAATAAACAAACAAAATAATAATAATAATTAAATGTCCAAAAGCAGTAAACATACAAGAAATTAAAAAATGTCATCTAATAAATTTGAATTAAATTTTGAAAAACAAATTGAAACAAAACCCCAGCCCAAGGACTTGTGTGCTGTAATTTTTACAAAACAGTGGAATTAATTCACTCCACTAACAATAAGATTTCATTCTTTTTACCTGAAAATTACTACAGAGATCTAAAGAGTTTTGCCTCCTGAACACGGAAAAATTTTCATTATAATTTATTTTTTCATATTATTTAAAAAAAATACAAGTAATTAAAAAAATACATCTGAATTTTAACCTCAATGTCAGATTTACGTCATCACTTTTTTTAATAGAGACTAGACAAAGGTAATGGATCTATTGTGTGGCAGTTTTGGAGTTATGCCCTTTTAGAATAAGCACATCTTAAAAAAATGTTATAAATTAATTAATAATCCTATTGAAAATTTAAAACTATCAGCGTCTTTCTCTTTGCAAAAAGAATACAGAGAACGAATCAAATTATAGTCTTAGAAATATGAATTATATACGCCAATAAGGCAGATCATAGTTGTAACATAAATATTTGACTACCTCCAATATTAATACCTATCATGATGACGAATAAAATATATTTCATTTCATTCCAAAAAGTGACAGTTATGTAGAATAGGGATGTTGACACCACCAATCAACTGACATACTTTTTATGAGCTGTCAAAGCACAATTCTCCCATAGAGTTTGAATGGCAATAGCAACTTAGGACGTCACTTTATTCGCCAACTCAATCAACTATTTGAAAAAAAAAATGAAATAAATTAAAAATGTTTTATTAGTTAGATAATAAGATTATACAAAATAGTCGCCGGAACCTCCTTGTAAGCTTAAAAAAGCCTGTGTCAGGAGGCACCGCTCCTCCTCCTTCTCGACATTACATTTAGTGTATCTTAACTACTTACAAACTACTCTATATGTAGCAAGTATATAAAACTCTTTATTGTAAATAAAAAAAAACATGAAATTAAGAGTTAACAAGAGAAACAGATGTACAAAGGCGAACTTAAATATTTATTTGTTTAAAAGCAACAAAAAATCAACTTTTTCTGTTAATCGAAAATTAAAGACTGTCCACGGAAAAGTGGTCATGCATGATCGAGTGGATCTTTATTATGACTGCTTATTTTAAAGCAGCACTTTTTTAAAGTAATTAGTGGTTATGAAACTTCATAATGAAAATACAATCATAAGGAAATGTTATGGCGTCTGTGAATTTTAGCTTTATGTATTTCACTGTACTTACCACTTTCACTGTGCACAGTAGTAGTCCGTAGTAGGTCCGTTTAGCAGTTTCGGAGATTATCGTGTACATACAGACAGACAGATGATTCCTACTGTTTTATTATATGTATAGAAGAAAGAATATACCTAGAATATAGAATTGAAGATGTATAGATGGCGTCAACTTCCCTATTGTAGCACTTGCAACGTTTGTGGTACAGGGCTGGTAGTTCAGTCACCCGTTCCACCGTAGCGTCTATTTAAACTCCAACACCATAAGACTAACTATAAGCTATAATCTAATCAAAAACAAGCAAACATAGTATGTATGTTTGTGTACGGCGCTCAACAATCTGAACATGAATACCGAAAGGGATGTCGGCTCAGATCGTAATCAATTTAATTGGAAATTTCCTTTGATTAAACGCAAAGACGTTGTTAGAAGTTGACCTAATAAAATATGTAGCGTCGGCAGCTCAGGGCGGCGGAGATTGGGCTTATTTTGTCAAAGTACCAAAGTCAAAACGTCTGAAGATCGGAAATTTTAGAAATTTTTGCATGGATCTATTCAGAATCGATAGCACTATAATTTCAGTCAGTGTATTTTTTTTTAATTTGATAATGTTATCAAATAAATAAATAATAGTTATATAATTTTTGTGTCTGTTTTGTGTGGATTTTAAAGTGTGGGCGTCATTAGATTCGTCTGAGTAGCGAGAGTGACATAGAGTATATATCTTCCCGGAATTCCCATGGGAATGAATTATACAGATGGGTTTATTTAAATTAAGATTATTTTTCACGGTGATTTTTTGTAACTATAACAGCACTCACGTTAGTAACGCAAGCCAACACTAATCCCAATATCATTAAATAATTAATCATCATATTATTTGTTCCTTTGTATGTACTTATGTAGAGGTAATATGTAATCTTTTTATCTACACTAATATTATAAAGAGGATAGATTTGTATTTTTGTATGTAACGAATAAACTTAAAAACTACTGGACCGATTTCAAAAATTCTTTTGCCGTTACAAAGCTACATTATCACTGAGTGACATAGGCTTTTTACCGCGGGAAAATTAAAATAATCGCGGGCGAAGCTGCGGACGGAAGGCTAGTTGTACATAAAACATAAAATTAAAAATTTACAAGAGAAACAGATCATTCAGTCATTAAATAATTTTGTGGATCGTTTCTGCCGATGCTACGGCAAGTCGTATATCTTAAAATTTCCACCCAGTGAATCTTGCGGGCGCGGGCCGATGTAGCAATAAAATTTATGTTCGCCCGTTCCCGCACCGTACCGCCTCCACCCCGCACCGATTCTGTACCGCCTTCGCTAAATATTGGGTAATCGAAGCTACGAACTGTAGAAGTACAAGGTGATTTTTCGTTAGTGTTGGGTAGGACACGACTTGAAAAAGAGTTTGTACCTAAGAGTATTATTATTATTTATTTAAAATATGGCTTCTGTCCTATTTTAGGAGAATTTCGACAGTGTCAAAGTAAGCTCTCTTTGGGAGCGACGTTGTACGGTGATTGTAGTTTCTGCAACTTGATTGTAAAATTCCAGAAACCACGTGAAGACAACTTGCGCATTAAAAAATGTCAGACACGAGAGCAATATAGAATTTTGTGATCACTGTTAATTAAGGTTAATCACCGCATAAAACACTATCAAAATTATACTTCAACTAGCCAAAGAAACAAAAATACCAAAATTAGATACTTTCTACATCCGCCATGTTCGAATGCTACAAATCGAATCCTACCTAAGAGTAGCCTCTTTTTTGCACTCAACCAGTACTATATCCTACTTCAAATGAGGCGAGGCGTACTGAAGCTCGCGATACGTTTGAAGTTAAAAGTGCAAGTATGACAATTGACGTTATTGTCGGTCGTACGGAGATTAAGGCTGGATTTCACCAAATTTTTATTCCGAGAATAACGCTTACTCTCCGATAGTAATGTCAAACCGCCATAGTAATTTGACATTAGGTACTATTTGAGAGTAAGCGTTATTCTCGTAATAAAAGTTTGGTAAAATCCAGCCTGAGTAACGCGACTGCCGCAGCGACATAAAATTTGAAGTAAGTAGTACAAAAGTCAAAGTCAAAATTCTTTATTCAATTTAGGCATTAACTTAACTGATGCTCCTATGAATGTCGAAGAATCTATCACCGGTTCGCAAAAACCCCGTTGAGAAGAATCCGGCAAGAAACTCAACAAGGTATATTTTTTGTCAAACAAATCTACATTGTTATTAAATAACATACATCTTTTTTTTTAATAGCCTGTTTCAGTGTCCCACTGCTGGGCAAAGGCCTCTCCCCTGGACTTTCAACTCGCCCTGTCTGCACGGGTATGTATTACAATACCGAAGTACGAAAGACCGAATGTATTAAAACATCGAATGGGTCAAAGACCGTCACGACTTTTTTCTGAAACCATTAACTTTTTAAGATTGTTATAAAACTAATCTAACCTAACCTAATGGGTTCTGTATGATGCCGTTTTAATAAATTCTGAGAAGTTTACGGTTTCAGAAAAAAATCGTGTCGGTCTTTTGACCCATTCGATGTTTTAATACATTCGGTCTTTCGTACTTCGGTATTGTAATACATACCCGTCTGCACTTGTGTTTGACCAGTCGCTCGAAAACGTGTCTAGGTCATCCCGCCGTCTTCGCCTTGGCCTGCCGCGGCACCGGCAACCATCCTGGGGCACCCATTAAGTGGTAACCCGCGCCCACCTCTCTGGATGCATGCGGCAGATATGGCCAGCCCAGTCCCATTTCAGCTTGGCGGTTGCTTTGCCTACATCTACGATGCATGTTTTGGAGCGCAGTAGGTACAGTGTTTCGGACTCGATCGGTTCTTTTTACATCTAAAATGCTGCGCTCCATAGCTCTTTGGCAGACCTTCAATTTGGACTTCTGAAACTCAGTCAGGGACCACGTTTGAGCACCGTAGGTTAGGATGGGCAGTATACAAGTGTCGACGAGTTTTCGCTTAAGACACTGTCAACACCAACGTCGGCGCACACTGTCTATTTGTATCGGAGTAAACGAGATGCCGCTATTACTGGGCAGCCGGGTATATTGAAATTTATCGGGCAAATAATTAATTAAAAAAAAACTGTGGATTATTTGTGAAATATGACTCGTTAGCGGTTTAGGTATGAATATGTTGACTTCATGTTTTTAATTGCAGACGCATACGTCAAAAAAATAAAGACATAGAACCGTTTAATGATGATTTTAAGACCTATCTTTGCAATTATTTTCTATCGAGCCGATTTCGTCCAATTATGTATCGAGTCCGTCCACGGTCTTTGAAATATGATGAATATTAACATATAATTTTTTTGATGTGCTAGAACAAGCAGTTTTTCTTAAAAAACTGTTTAAATGACATCAACTTCAACAAAATTAGGTGTTGTCAGCCTCTTAAGTGACCATGGAAGGTTACCCCTCAACAGCTCTTTCATGGGACAGAAGCTCTTCCAGGCGTTATCAATTCGTCTTTCGACCTCTTTGTCTTGCCTGTTGTTTAAAGAAACTATCTGGCCCAAGTAAATATACTCATCGACATAATGTAGGTATGACGTGCCCATCTACCTCGACCCTACGTTCGAGACGGTAAAATTTTAAAAAAATAATAATAATTAATTAATCATATTCTTTGCAACATAATATGTTGAATGGTCTAGCTGATTCTTCTCAACGCGTTGGTCTTCGGATGAACCTGGATAAAACCAAGGTTATGTTCAATGAACATGTAAGTCCGGAACCAATTGCAGTTCAAGGCAATATTCTCGAGGTTTTTAAGGAGTATGTTTACCTCGGGCAAACTATGCAATTGGGTAAAAACAACTTCGAGAAAGAGGCCAACAGAAGAATACAGCTGGGATGGGCAGCGTATGGGAAACTGCGTCAAGTCTTCACGTCGCCAATTCCACAGAGTCTAAAGACGAAAGTCTTCAATCAGTGCGTCCTACCCGTCATGACATACGGTGCCGAAACATGGACACTCACTGTAGGGCTGGTCCACAAATTTAAAGTTGCTCAACGTGCTATGGAAAGGGCTATGCTCGGAGTTTCTCTAAAAGATCGAATTCGTAACGAAGTTATCCGACAGAGAACCAAAGTTATCGACATAGCCCACCGCATTAGCACGCTGAAGTGGCAATGGGCAGGGCATATAACCCGAAGAACCGATAACCGTTGGAGTAGACGAGTTCTTGAGTGGAGACCACGGATCGGTAAACGTAGCGTGGGACGTCCTCAGACTCGGTGGAGCGACGATCTTCGCAAGGCGGCTGGCAAGAGCTGGATGAGAGTGGCCGAGGATCGTGCTCAGTGGCGTGCCATGGGAGAGGCCTATGTCCAGCAGTTGACGAACATAGGCTGATGATGATGATGATGACGAATCATATTCTGGACTGAAATTTTTTAGTCAACCCACTTGCAATATATTTATCAACATATTTAATTTCATATAAAATACTTTTTATCCATTAACCAGCTCGGTGAAGGTCGTTGTTTAGCGGATCCTAGGCTATTATACCTAGGAATTAAAAAAGAAGTAAAAGTTGTGGTTCAAACCCGTGCTCGCACCTCAGAGTTTTTCGGAATTTAGGTGCGAAATTATATTGGAATTTATCATGGGCTTTACAGTGAAGGGAAACGTCGAGAGGAAACCTGCACACACTGGGCTCGTGTGGGAACTGCGGTCCAAGCCCTCTCCTTCTGAGAGGCCTATGTCCTGTGGGACGTATTAATTATAACCTATACTTCATTTAATTTAGAATTGAAAACCACAACATCATTATATTGCGGCTCGTCAACTATTTCTTACCTTGCAAATAGTACAGTAAGTACAGTCACGAGCATTAATATATATACGTTTCCTAATTTGCAAAATAATATATCTATGTAAGATTTCTTAACTAAATACACATACATAACGTTCAAAATAATGTATCCAAAAAACCCACCACAGTAATGTACACGATATTTGTAGCAAAATTAAGTCAACAACCTCGATCACAATATTGTATACGCCATTGCTCCCTTTTTGAAATATACGTGACAGTTTCTAAATAATGTCTACAATGCAGTATCATTAATATGTATACAATTAAGTTTGGTTCATTTTTCATAACAATGTATACGCGTGGTCTTAGCGTTGCTCGTAATTTGCAAGGAAAGGCGACAGTCATTTTTATTTTTTTGTGAATCTACCCTCAAATGAATGAAGTATAAGAGATAGATGCAGATCAAATATTTCAAATTTGTCTACGTCACGTTTGTTTGGATGTGTCACACAGAATAGATGTAATATGTGGATTAACACATAGGATAAATTCGGGAAAATGTAAAATTCCCGCGCGATAGGAATAAGTAAATTCTATAGAAAGTTAAATTGTCCCTGAATGAAATAGGCTTATTTTTTCCCGGGAAAGTGCAAAGTTCCCGCGGGATAGAAATATTTTTTTAGATCGATATAAAAAACTTTCACTAATAGAAAAGCTACAGTTCTTGACTGACATTGGATAACTACTTTTCCCCCGGGAAAACGCAAAATTCCCGGGGCACAGAAATAAGAGAATTCTACATTTAGACAAATCAAAAAGCTTTCACTCATAGAAAGCTGCACTGTTTTTGATTGACGTAAGCTGCTTTTATCCCGAGAAAGTATAAGGTTCCCGCGGGATTATAACTGTTTTGACCTACGTATTTTGAAAATTCTTAAATGACAATCAAAGGCAGTGTATACATCTTTCTATTAGTGAAAGATTTTTTTAAATCAGTTTTGAAATTGAATTAATTACTTTTGTCCCGCGGGAATTTAAATGTTAGGAAAACCATTCTATATCCTTTCCCCGGACTCAAACTGTCTATATACCAAATTTCATTTAAATCGGTTCAGCGGTTAGGTATATATCCCCATACAAACATTCACCTCCCTTTTTGCCCCCTTCAAGGGTGATTTCTGAAATAAAAACCTCCTTTGTCCTTTCCTGGCATTCAAATTATCTGTATACCAAATTTCATCTAAATCGGTAAAGCGGTTTAAGCGTTAAGAGACAGACTCACTTTTGCATTTATAATTAACTAGCTTTTGCCCGCGACTCCGTCCGCGTGGAATTAGTAATTTGGGCAGCTTATTTTTTTATGCAATTTGCTTTTTCATCAATTATGGCTCTCCTTAGTTCCTTACGGAAGAACTGAAACTTCCTAATAAACCAACCCGCTCCCAATCTGCTCCCAGCCTGCTCCTAACCCGCCCCCAACCCGCTCCCAACCCACCCTCAACCCGCCCTCAACTCGCTCCCAACCCGCCCCCAACCCGCTTTCAACCCGCCCCCAACTGTCCAACCCGCCCCCAACCCGCTCCCAACCCACCCTCAACCCGCCCTCAACTCGCTCCCAACCCGCCCCCAACCCGCTTTCAACCCGCCCCCAACTGTCCAACCCGCCCCCAACCCGCTCCCAACCCACCCCCAACCCGCCCCCAACTCGCTCTCACCCCGCCCCCAACTCGCTCTCACCCCGCCCCCAACCCGCTCCCAACCCGCTCCCAATCCGCCCCCAACCCACTCCCAAACCGCACCCAACCCGCCCCCAACTCGCTCTCAACCGTGTAGCGTGATGATATATAGCCTATATAGCCTTCCTCGATAAATGGGCTATCTAACACTGAAAGAATTTTTCAAATCGGATCGTGTTTTTTCAGCGTTTTTAACTCCGGCGACGTACCTACGTTTGCCTAGCTTTAAGTTTACGATTTTGGTGCTTACATTTTTCGATTTTTTACTGAACAGTATTTTTTTTCCGCGTGGGAAATACGGCCCAAGCCCTCTCATCCTGAGAGGAGGCCTGTGCCCTGCAATGGGACGTATAATAGGCTGGGATGATGATGATGATGATTTAAAAAAACTCTGTACGGAGGTAAGAAACCCTTCACAGACGAATCCGACTCGCACTTGGCCGGTTTGTATAATGACTTAAGAAATGAACAAAAATGTTCCAATCATTGTATTGGTATACATTGTTATGAAATATTGAGCAAACATAATTGTTTACATATTAATGGCACTGCGTTGTAGACATTATTTTGAAATTATAACGTATATTTCAAAAAGGGAGCAATGGCGTATACAATATTGTGATCGAGGTTGTTGACTTAATTTTGCTACAAATATCGTGTACATTACTGTGGTGGGTTTTTTGGATACAATATTTTGAACGTTATGTATGTGTATTTAGTTAGGAAATCTTACATAGATATATTATTTTGCAAATTAGGAAACGTATATATATTAATGCTCGTGACTGTACAATAGTCTGGGAGCCGCAAAATAAAATTGTTTTAATGTCACTTTATTTGCGTGTCGTTAATTGTTACTCTAGTACAAATTATAAAGGGATTACAGTTCACGAGCCGCAATATAATGTTGTTGTGGTTTATAATTCTAAATTAAATGGAGTATAAATGATATGTAATTATAATTGTAACTTACCTTTTTTATTCATCATCATCTCAATATATACGTATGTACCTACCTATGTGCTGGCATGCTTGCACTGGCGTCTTCTCAGAATGAGAAGGCCTTACTTTTCTATAGTTACTTAATTTGAAATCATACTTAATATGCATTTTTATAAAACACGTCCTAACTTCTTGCCTTACACCTCCACCCGTCCAAGTCATTTTAAAACCCCCTCCCGCCATTTGCGAAAGCCGCCAACTCGCAAACACGACAAATCTTACAACACCAATAAATCTGCAATAACGGCCAACTGATAGTACTAACTCACAACTTGATATTTTGTAGTTATGCGTATGTGCCTATTGGCGTCGTAATGGAGATTGGTTGCCATAGTATAATTGTAATAAATTTACTACAAATTATGTTTGTTTGTTAGATAAACAGCTCTTTTTAAACAGAGAGTCGTGGGTTCAAATCCTGGCACGCACCTCTGAGTTTTCGGAATTTATGTGCGAAATTAATAATTTACTATGAGCTTTAAATGGTGTAGAAATTTAATGGTGTGTGTGAAGTTCTCAATCCGCATTGGGCCCGCGTGGGAATTACGGCCTAAGCCCTCTCATTCTGAGAGGAGACCTGTGCCCTGCAGTGGGACGTATATATATATATATAGGCTGGGATGATGATGATGACTTTTTAATCATAATGTAAGCTGTTGCCCGCAACTGCGTCTGTGAAGGAATTGTTTATCGCTATCCAAAAAAAAACCAAAAAAAAAAACTCGCGCTCACAAACTTTCACATCTTTATTTCTTTATTCATAAATTCTTCTTGACTTACAGAATGCACCAATGCGTCCAATAAGAAAACTAAAATCCCACCTAGTTAATCTTATCTTTCATCATCACCATTTCAGCCGAAAGACGTCCACTGCTGAACATAGGCCTCCCCAAGGCTCGCCAAACAGATCGGTCCCGCGCCATCCGCATCCAACGCTACCCCGCAACCTTAACCAGAGGCCGTATTGTCTAACGCTTCTGTCGCTTGCCTTCGCTTTCACCGTCTCTTTCTGTCATCCTTTTATACCGTTGGAGTACATCTACACTGCGTCTTATCTTACTTCTTACTAATATACCTACCTATTATAAACGTGGATGTTTGTATGGATGGAGTGTGGATGTATGTTGCTCTTTCATGCTAAAACGGTTTGAAGGATTGTGCTGAAAAATGGCACACAGATAGTTTATAACCTGGATTAACATACAGGATACTATATATCCCTAAAATACCAGCTAGTTTATAGTATTAGTAGGATAACAAGTTTAAAAGTAAAGTAAGTAAGTATAGTAAGTGTCTTGTATGAAACGAATAAATATCGACAGTGGACAGGTAAAATCGCCAAAGCGCCATGTAACATACCTATATGGCGCTAAAGCGAAAAAATTCCACAAAAAATTTTACTACCATTCGGCAGCGGGATTATCATTAGCCGAAATGCTGGACATAGGCCTCCCCCGAAGCCACAAGGACCAGTCCTACGCCGCCTGCATCCATCGGCCTCGAGCGATCATCACCAGGTCATCCGCCACCTCATTCATTCCCAAAAAGTCAGAGGTGCGACCCCAAGTACGAACCCACGGCCCTCTACTTGAGAGGCAATATGTCAACCGCTAGGCCACCAATCTTTCTTGAGAGTGAGAGGAGATGATGATGGTGATGATGAAGTCGTAATACGTCCCTCTGGCATATCTAAGTTGTTTCTGTAATCCGAGTCCGTAATAAAAGCATCTTAATAGGCCCCGCGCGCCAACTTAGAACTTTGTTATTTTGGACACTTGCGCGGACTAATGGAGATTGGTTGACATAAGATTTCTAGAGTATAGTCCTCAGTCTTTGGTCCTTCGCCATTCTTTTTTTTGTTTATAAAGGGTAATAGACAACGGATAAACATACTTATATAGATAAATACATAATTAAATACATATTAAACATCCAAGACCCGAGCACAAACATTCGTATTTGTCACACAAATATCTGCCGCGACCGGGAATCGAACCCAGGACCTCAAGCTTCATAGTCAGGTTCTCTAACCACTAGGCCATCCGGTCGTCTAAATATATATATATTATATTTTTTCTTTAATTTCCTTTATAAATCCTTTTCTCACATGCCTTTTGTCATTTTTCCATAAGTATTACCTATATTTAATTATTTTTTATTTATATAATTTATATTATATTTGTATTGTCTTTAATATGTATTATCTATTAATTCTGCGTTTCTCCTGTCTGTTGTTTCTGCCATCTACAGTAGTCTGTTCATATTTATTAGTTTCTGAGTAATTGGTTGTCTGGAAGAGATCACTTTTTAGCGATAAGACCGCCAATTGCCTGCCTGAATTTTTCTTTTTTTAATGTCACTGTACTGCTTTTGGAGATTAATAAAGAATATTTGTATTGTATTTATAGCCCGGGTTCGAAGCTTTCACGCTAAAGTGAAAGTAAGTCAAGGGGTCTAGGTATGTCAACATTAGTATATTTAACACTTCATAATGGTGAGGTTGAAATAAGAACCAGGAGATCCCTTTAAGGGATAAGTTTGCCTTTGCACATATGTTTCTCTTGTTAACTGTTAATTTTCTGTTTTTATGTACAACTAGCTTTTTCCCGTGACTTCGCGAATCGTTTTCAAAAAAAAAATTTGTACACAACTAAGGGATTAATTAAAAACAAAATTTAATTAATTATTTTTGTGTAACGGAGTTACCCATATACTTTGTATGACTAACTTTCGTTACACAAAAATAGCGATCGTGATTTTTGTTTTGATTAAGCCGTTAACTAATATGTACAAATTTCTTGAAATTGATCCCGCTTCAAATAAAATTTATAGTCAATTTCTGACCTCTATCCCGTGGGATTTCCTTTTTTACTGCATTTCTATAATCCTAAAGGAATGGTTACTGAGATACGGTCCCGTTGAATTGAATACATAAATCTCGATTTCTCCTTACCCGGGGAATTTTTTAAATTCTTGAAATTAGTTTTTTACCGTTATAATCACCTACTTCCATGACAAATTAAAAATTTCTAATAATTACAGTTGCGGAGATAGGACCACTTTGTAGCGAAAATCCTCACGAAGTCGGTACCTCAGCAGGAGCCAGCAAGAGTGGTAGAATCCCAATAGATAGCAGTGGCAAAGGGTACTAAAACCCGATTCCCCCTGGGTTGACTAAACTGTCGAAGTAACCAAACGCTTCTCTTCCATTATTGCACTACTTTTTTTGCACTACTTTTTAAGAAGAGGATAGATGGGTATGTTTTTTTTTATTTTTAGACGTGACAACGTGTAATAAATCGATGAACGCCGGCTGCATACACGAAAAAACATGACTCATTGTAACGTACATGTAACGTTACATTCTACAGAGCAGCAAAGCAGGCCAGTCGCAAGAGAGCGGCGAGGGCCAGTTGCAAGAGAGCGGCGAACGCCAGGATGTACAATGCGGGGTGCAGGGGGGGTTTTGAATGTTTTGTTATGACGTTGTCACGTTAAACTATCGTCCGTAAACCGACTTTACAGACAACCGGTTTTTTGGCTCAGGCTGTATTTTTGAAAAAATTTTCAAGCTCCGCCACTGATATATAGTATAGGTATAGGTAAGATGACTAGACCCACTCCTGCTGGCTCGTACTGAGTCACCGACATCAAACAAATCAGTAGAAAATTATATTTAAGTGATGTTTTTTATAATCGGTTAAATTTTTACTTCATATATTATTTTTAGTTATATTTTGGTAAGTTATTAAATTTTCATCCGCCATGATACCTAAGGACCAGTTCTATGTAGAACGTCTGAGTTTCTATGCTTACTTGTACGTATGTTTTTTCTTACCTACACCCCTACCCGAAGACCCAACAAAACCTCTAAAACTATTTAATCAATTTTCAGAGCTTTGCAAAGTTTATCTTTGCCTTCCCTAAGTTTAAGTTAACTTGAAGTTAATCAGCGATGTTTAATTTAAAGTTACATCGTTAAAGGTTTGGTTTACTTATGCAAAGATTAGTACCAAATTGTAATTTCAGTTAATTAGTTATTAAAAATTGTTTTTTTTTTGTTGCTGGTTGTTTTTCAAATCGTCAGAATATTTTTTATTTGTTTATAGTTTCAAACTTTCTTCTTCTTTCCCACACTGACCGATCTAAATGATGTTTATGAACTCTTTTATTCTCACTGCATAAATGACTGTTCGCCTATATTTATGAGTTTTCCTTTTAAAACCAGGTTAGCTTGAAAATAACCCTTCTAGCCATAAGTTTGCCTTTGTACCGTTTTGTTTCGTTTTTTGTTTTTTTTTGTATTGTTATAAGAATAAGAATAAGAATAAGAAATCTTTATTTCGCATAAGTAACGGTACATGTTAAAAAGAAAAAAATAAAAACAATAATTGAAAATAGAGATAAACTACTTATACGAAAACGGAGTCCACTCAGCACTCGTCGGGTCACTAAAGGTTATTGTGTCTTACGTACAATAAATAATTTACATACGTATAATTGTATATTTCATCATCATTTCATTATGTATTCTTCTAATGTTGATAATTGATAATTATAATAATAAGCGCTAGAGCGTTTTCGCTTGAAATCTACAATTACAACATAAAGTATAAGCGACATTAATCCGTTTTTTCCTTGGGGAAACCCCCAGTCCAGTAACATCGAGTAAAAAGCTTGTTTTCATAAAAATAATGAACCGCAAACGACTTTTTTTATTTAAACCGCCATCCGCTAAAGCGAGAAGGGTTAACGTATGAATACTAACACTTCCCATGGGACAGGAAAATGGGAAAAAGAGAAAAAAACGGGAAAACGTTAAGGGCGAGTCGGGGTGAGCGTGTTTGGGTAGGTACAATTTGGAATTGTACGTTATGTTAGATAGGCCGGACAAACGAACTAGTGGGTCACCTGATGTTAAATGAACACCACTGTCCATTGACACCCGCAGCGCTTTACACGATGCCAGTGCGTTGTCGTCCCTAAAGGAGAGGGAATAGGGAAAGGGGGAGAGGGAAGGGGTGAGGTATTGGGCCCCCGGCACTCTCACTGACCGTACGAAACGCAAGCAGGATTACTGCTGCTTCACGCCGGTGTTCTGTGAGAGGGTGGTACTGCCCCGGACGAGCCGGCCCATTCGTGATGCAGCGGCTAGCTACAACATGGCTCTACCACTACAATAAACGTTATTGTAAATGCGATTCAGAGGGCGATGGAGAGGGCTATGCTCGGGGTTTCTCTTGCTGCTTGAGAGTCAAACCACTAGCCAACACGGCTTGAATAAAGGTTACTTAAGTTATATAAAATACAAAACTTTGCTCGAATTAAAACTCGAAAAGACACTTTTTCTCAGAAATAAAACGAGCTAGATCGATTCATCGCCCTCGAAACCCCCTGCACGGCAAATTTGTTTCGGAGATTCTGATTATATAAGAATTGCTCGTTTAAAGGTGTATTCTTCTAATATATAAAATCTCGTGTCACTGTGTTTGTTATCGAGCTCCTCCGAAACGGCTCGACCGATTTTTATCAAAATTTTCCTCTAGGTATATTCGGTAGATCTGAGAATAGGTCGTATTTAGGCTATTTTTATACCCCTGTTCTTCGCAGACGGGGAGCAGCTAGAATACATATATATTAATAATTAGATATAAAGACACATAGATAGTTACTTACCTTTCTTTACCGCAGTCCATTAAAAATATGAAGGTACACAAACGGATTTCCGCCCAGAAGAGAAGAGGACCAGCTATTTCTTGTGCCAATCCAAAGGTCCCCAGTTGAAATCCGCGGGACTCTAACGGCGCCGTATGAATGTTAACGAGCCGGCCGGCACGCCGGACAGGCGTACAGTCGGCTCCATAAGCCCGTACCATTCGAATCGAAGTATACTATTAAAGGTTTTAAGTTTAGATTCAATCAGTTTAAGTTTTTTTTTTTGAGTAAACAACTGCAAAATCAGATTTTTAGTTGCATTGAATATTAATAAAACATTATTCAATCGATCTACTTAAATTTAGCGTTTATGTTTAAGAAATTATAATGCAGATTTTACTGTTCAAAGTCTCTGTGAGCGGTGCGTATCTGGTGGCATAAAATTTTTAGTCATATTGTAATGTTTGTCATAATTTTTGTTAGTCATAAAAAAAATTCCCGTCATAACCGTAAATTTTTCAGATTATTTAACGGTTATAACAAATTTGTGTAATTCATGTAATCAAAGTAAAAACATTAATTACATCATGCCCCTCAACAATTTATGCAACCCCTCTATGATATGTATACTGACGGACACAGCAGAGCCTCAATAATAGAGTTCTGTTGGCACTTAGGAAACGGTACTCCAAAAATAAGAACAAAAACTCGTCTCAAATTTAAAACGCCCAAACAAAGAACTAACCACCTGTAACTCGATTACCATACTAAGCTCTGCTATCCTTCCGAATACAAATAGCTTTTTAAGTGGCATTTTTCCGGGGCATGTTAACAGGTTTTTTCCCCGGTGATTAATTGCCGCCCGGGGCCCGTTCACACGTTTTTTACGAGTTTTTCACACATTTTTTAAGGCTAAAAGGGCAATTTGCGAGCAATTATGTGGCAGTTGATTTTGGTTTCGCAAGTCATTTTTTTATGTAAACGAAGGGTGTTAATAGAGTTGCATAAAGTGTCAGTATTTTTTTTAATGGGCATACCTACGTTTTTTTTTGTTGAAATTTACTGATTATTTAAGGACTTGTGCTTTTTGTTTATTTAGTACAAAGTTTAAGTCAAAATTCTTTATTCAATTTAGGCATCAATTGATGCTCCTATGAACGTCGAAGAATCTACCACCGGTTCGGAGAAACCCTGTTGAGAAGAAACCGGCAAGAAACTCAACAAGATATATTTTTCAAACATATCTACATTGTTCTTAAATTACATACATCTAAAGTATTTAACACAATTATTTTTTTAACACAGTAGGTATATATAGATACGCTATTTGAGACTAGGGATTGCCATTTGCCAATGCGGATCGGAATTATTTCCAAACCTCCTTGTCCATGATATATTTATCATTCATTTTATAGTAGGTAGGTACGTCTTAGAGTCGTTCGTGTCAGAAAAATATCTAGGTAGGTATAGTAATTTAAAATTTAAAAAAAATTGATTGAGTTCCTATAAATGCATACATGTGAGCGTATTAGAATAGAATACGAGTAGAATAGAATAATTTTATTTCAGGCTGCATAGGCATATAAAAATACCTTAAAGACTAACATACATATTTATATTACACTTAATTAACAACCCTACCCTTTGTATGCACTACCCGTAATTTAGAATAAGTATTTTTATATTTTATTTTATTTTAATTTTTTATTTGAATGTTGCTGTGCCCAGGGTTATATGATAACGACCGCTTTAGCCTAGTTGGTAGTGACCCTGCCTACGAAGCAAGAGGTCCTGGGTTCAAATCCCGGTAAGGGAATTTATTTGTGTGATGAGCACGAATATTTGTTCCTGAGTTATGGATGTTTTCTTTGTATTTAAGTATTTATTTATCTATATAAGTATGTCTATCGTCGTCTAGTACCCATAGTACAAGCTTTGCTTAGTTTGGGACAAGGTCGATTTGTGTGAGATTGTCCCCTAATATTATTTATTTATTTATTATTATTTATGATAGAACTGTTTTTAAGATAGGTATATTGTATCTTGTAAGACCCATACTGTAACAAACAAGTAAATAAATATTAATGTCTCCTTCACAATAGATTTAAATTTTGTATTAGTTTGGTCGGTTGTTGCTTTCGAAATTTTATTATAAAAATGCATCTTCCAAGACATACATTATCATCGTCATATCAGCCAAAAGAGGTCCACTGCAGGAAAAAGACCTCCTTTACAGAGTACACAACTAACGGTCATGCTAGGTTTACACGGAGCTTAGTAGCTAATGCTTAGTACACTTGTCACTTACATTTGTCAGATGCGTGTGTTGTATAATACTAAGCACTTGTACAATATGTTTACACACTTCTGACAAGTGTAAGTGACTAGTACTAAGCATTAGCTGCTAAGCTCCGTGTAAACCTAGCATCATGCGCTGTCCCCATCCAAGTGGATCCTGCAGCCTTCACCAGATCGTCGGTCCATCTTGGCGGCGCGACGTATTCCGATTCGGGGCCACCACTCTATAACCTTACTGCCCCCTCTGCCGTCGGTTCTATGAGCAATGTGCCTGCCCATCATTTCAGCCGAAAGACGTCTACTGCTGAACATAGGCCTCCCCCAAGGCTCACTAAACAGATCGGTCACGTGCCATCCACATCCAACGCGATCCCGCAACCTTAACCAGGTCGTCGCTCCGTCTTGTTGGAGGCATACCTACGCGTCTTCCGGCCCGTGGACGCCACTCGAAAACCTTTTTTTCCCCATCGGCCATCAGTTCTACGAGCGATGTGCCCTGCCCACTGCCACTTGAGTTTGGCGATTCTTCGAGCTATGTCGGTGACTTTAGTTCTTGCGCGGATTACATCATTTCTAATGCGATCCCGCAGAGAACTCCAAGCATAGCCCTCTCCATTGCCCTCTGAGTGACTTTAAGCTTCCTTATGATGCCCATCGTTAGCGGCCCTGACCACTGCCACTTATAGCTATGTCAGTAACTTTGGTTCTCCTTCAGATCTCCTCATTTCTGATTCGATCACGCAGGGAAACTCCAAGTATAGCTCGCTCTATCGCTCTTTTAGCTTTTTGTTTAGTACATCCACAGTAGGTACATGACAATTACGGAGTAGGTACATGTCATCCACCACAAGGCAAGATTAAGATTAGACGCCCAGATAGCCTAGTTGTTAGAGAACCTGACTACGAAGCTTGAGGTCCCGGGTTCGATTCCCGGTCGGGGCAGACATTTGTGTGAATAATACGAATGTTTGTGCTCGAATCTTGGGTGTTTAATATGTATTTAAGTATTTATCTATCTATATAAGTATGTTTATCCGTTGTCTAGTACCCATAGTACAAGCTTTGCTTAGTCTGAATTGTCCCGTGATATTTATTTATTTTATTTATTTAGATAGGTATATTTGTTGTTGGGGCCTAAAGGTTCTCGAATGGCGTCCGTGGACCGGAAGACGCAGTGTAGGCCTCCAAGATGGAGCGATGACGTAGTTAAGGTAGCGGGAACGCGTTGGATGCGGATGGTGCAGGAGCTGTTTGGCGAGCCTTGGGGAGCCCAATGTTCAGCAGTAGACGACTTTCGGCTGAAATGATGATGATGATAATATAGATAACTCAGCCGATTGTCCTGAAGTGTTTTTAGACATCTTCGGTAATTATTATAAAAGTTTTTTTCGACTCCGTTTTCGGAATTTAAAAATGGCGGATTGAAAACGTAAAAAATGTCTTATTTCAGCCATTTCGAGAAACTCACGAGGCCTAGGTATACAGCTCACGGAACCACTACCGTACTTAAACCGTGAATCATTAAAAACTGTACCAAATATTTCTGTTTATTTTAGCAATTTTTTCAATCTGTGAAAATGCTATTTGAAAAACAGTGAAAATTTTGACGGGCAAAAAAACTGTCGGTAATGTTTTCTTACTCCACTCGATTTCCATATTCAAAATAACTTTTTTTTACTTTCAAACATTTCGGCCCCAAAAGTGTTCTAACCGCCATGTCTCGTATGATGCGAAACGAACCGACGTCTATATCCATGAACTAAAATCAATTAATTAACTTGTTCAACGACCACACGAATTTACCACAAAATTGTCGTTGGCATTAAATCTTCGGTTACTTGAGAAATTTAATAAGCATTTCGATTTTTAAACACTGTTTCAAATTTGGCATTTACCTACCAAGTGGTAATGTTTTAAGCGTGATTTCTAAATTCTACTCTCTGTGTTAACATAACGACTTTCTTAGTAAATGTACGATACAGATACAGTACGCTTAAACTAATTTTAATTGAACTTACTTCAACCCTTCTTTGTCCTTCAACGAGGGTGAATGCGCCGTCGAAAAATATGAAAAGGGTCGCTTTTAAAAGACTACTAGCGTCATCTCGTGGCGACTAGGAAAACTATTTTCGTAACTTGAAACAAACTTGAAGTTTTGGAATGTTGATAAATAAAAGGTAAGATAGTGTTTTCGAATAGTTCTTACTTATTACACTTCAATCACTAGTTCCTTAGAGGTACTTTAATTCGAGATTCACATTCTTAGCGATTGTTGCAGAACAGTAAGAAGATGTGCACTATTATTATTATTTCATGAAACTGATGTGTGAAAATGGAGCGTGACATGAAGAGCCATTATAAATAATTATGTATTAGAGTTTTCTCAATTATGTATTTCTTCAAGAATTATGGTAGTGAGCTTTTTCTATTTAACGCTAGGTGGCGCTATTTGTAAAGTTTGTCTATTTAGCAATAGAGGGCGCTTATTAGTCTAGTTCTTTTATATGTGATAGATGGCGCTGTTATTAAGAAATTCTATTCCATAACAGATGGCGCATTTAATTTACTTTGTCTACTTGACGCTAGATGTCATGTGTACAAGCTTTAGTAACATTAGTTAGCACTAATTTGTACAAAATTCAGGCCTAATTTTGGAAACAAACGAGGGAAATACGGGTTTTTTTTACTACTTTACCTTTTTCTAACTAATTGAAAAAGTCTGTATTGGAATAGGTATAATCAGGTATAATATATATAAGAGTGCTAACAATGACATGGGTCTCTCGTCTGTCACGTTTTTAGTCGAGATATTTTGCCATTCCTATACTTTTCTAAATTACTATCTGAAAGAAATCGCTTCTATGCGATAAGACCGTATCTACACTACTTTTTTGTAATATCACTATAGGTAGGTACTAATTTGTGGTAGTCACTAAAGAATATTTGTACCTAATATAATATTGTATGTCTCATTAAGATACGGTAATTTGTGTACAAAAGATACCTACTGTTTTCTTGCTCGAACTTTCTTTTGTTTGCTTGAACTTGTTGAAATAAAATAAAAACTTCGAGCAACCTTGTACGTGGAGATACTACATCCGCCAAATATGATGACACTAATTAAGCAGCACCTAGCTAGGTAGTGAAGAAAAGTGGATAACTCAAGTCTATGAACGAGTTTTCACTATGAGGAACTGAAACTGAAAAGAGTCTTTATGTAAAAAGTTTCATGTTCAAAGCACTTATACTTCATTTAATTTAGAATTAGAAACCACAATAACATTATATTGCGTCTGGACAACTATTTCTTACCTAGCAAATAGTACAGTACAATAGTCAGAGAGCCGCAAAATAAAATGGTTTTAATGTCACTTTATTTGCGTGTCGTCAATTGTTACTCTAGTACAAATTGTAAAGAGATTACAGTTCACGAGCCGCAATATAATGTTGCTGTGGATTCTAATTCTAAATTGAATGAAGTATAGGTATTTACAATTTCTTGCCAGTGTCATCGTGTTTGTTATTTCGCACGTACATAATTTTTTTTTAAATCAGAGGTACTAGTTCTAGGGCTCATACCCACCACTATCTACTTGAGAGGCCATTGGTCATCATTAGACTACCATGGCTTTTGGCTAAAATATATTTAAAGCAAATGAAAGATAAAAACCAGGTACTACTAAAAAAAAAATGAAAAATACATACGCTTAATCGACAATCTTTATTATTATAATTATTATAATTTCGTATGTATTTTTCTTTAATCTTTATTAAATAACTCAACTACAACGACGTATTGTGTATTCTGCAAATAAAGATTAGATTATGATTACAGTGTAAAATCATCCTCTCAACAAAAAGTATTTATGTCAGATCAGTTTTGTTTAAGCTGCCTATGTGACTCGGCATCATCGGGAGACTGCAGCCTCAGCGAGCGTCGTTCAGCCATAAGGTCAAGGGTATGCTCCGAGAGCTTCTGAGTTCTACTGGTACGCGACAGCGGATCTTATAGAACTGACACCCTACCGTATTGACAGTTTCTACGAACCTGTTATTTATTTGCATGAATATGCATGGAGACCATGGACTGGCAAGCGCAGCGTGGGACGTCCACCAATAGACGGGCGGACGACTTGGTAAAGGCCGCAGGTTCAGGGTGGATGAAAGTTGCTTCCAACCGTAATGATTGGGCGTCAATGAGAGAGGCCTATGTCCAGCAGTGGACGTCCTACGGCTGAAATGATGATGATGATGATGAGTTTTGTTTAAAAAAAGTTTTTGCTGTCAACTACTTTTTGCGTGTTATCGGGGCCTCAACATTATTTTTCGTTTTCCAAATGTTGCAAAAGAAATGGGTCGTGGGTTCGAATCCGGGCTCGCACCTCTTGAGTTTTTCGGAATTTATGTGCGAAATTATACTTGAATTTTACCACGAGCTTTACGATGAAGGAAATCATCGTGAGGAAACCTGCACACAGCTGAGAAGAAATTCAATGGTGTTTGTGAAGTTCCCAATCCGCACTGGGCCCGCGTGGGAACTACAGCCCAAGCCCTTTAATTCTGAGAGGAGGCATGTGCCTAAACCTGTTTTTTTTAGGGGCAATTTATATTTTGTTGTCCGTTTTGATTTTTTTTTAATTTGGAAAATTTTATGTGATTTCTGCTCAGAATAACGAGTTTTTTCGATCTTACTAGGAGAACAAAAGTGTCGCAAGTTTTTTTTCCGTTGAGTTATAGTGAGTGGGGAGGGGGGGTAAGATGAAAAGCAGTGTAAGATGAAAAACTACTCGTAGCACCCAAGTGTTTTTCATCTTACACTGCTTTTCATCTTAGCCCCACTCACCCTACTATTTTTCATAGACTTTATTTATATGACCGTAAATGGAAAAACCGAAAATTATATGGAAATTTTGGGACACTTTTATCCTCCCAGTAAGATCGAAAAAGCTCGCGATTCTGAGCAGAAATCACATAAAATTTTCCAAATTAAAAAAAAGTCAAACGGACAACAAAATAAAAATTGTCCCTTGACATAAAGTTTATTTTTGAAATGAGAATAATTCGGATTGGTTCAATCTTGTTCTGAAGGTGCGATATATTGGGATGACTGCCAATGACTCCTGGCAGCTGAAAAGTGTATGTTTGAACAGTTTAGTCTCTAAACGATGGTCACAGGTAAGATGTTTGTTTCATATACAAAGCGTGGGAACTACCCAAGCCCTCTTATTCTGAAGAAAAGCCTGTGCCCTACAGTAAAAAGTATTTAGGCTGGGATGACGAGACAAGCAATTAAAAAAAAAGTAGCTTCTAATTGTTAAGTAACGTCTCAGGATGCCCATTACTTCGACAAAGACTTAACCCTTGCACTATCTCCGGGGAAAAAACACAGGGTCAAAGGGGTCAATTCGATTGTTATTCAAATTAATAGCTCCTTGCTCCCCTATCTCTAAGAATTAGGGACAAAAGACGGCGGTGTTAAGTATTAATGATTTTGATGGCTGTGTGGTCCACGTGAAATAGTTTGCAGCGAAACAAAGGGCGTGCGAAAAGTTTTTAGATTGCTAATACTTGGATAGTTCTTTGTTTGTTATCTGCGTGTAAGTAGATTATGATCATAATCAAATTAAAAAAAATGTTCGTAATTAAGGCCTTTAATTAAAGCAAAACATAATTAACTCCAAATGTTATTTATTTTATTAGCAGTACGGCTGCTCACCGAATCTAAGATTACTTAAAAACGAAAAAGTTTTTCGGGTGCGCCGGTGGGATTCGAACCCACGTCTCCACGTCTTTTTCGCTTTTAAATAATCTTAGATTCGGTGAGCAGCCGTACTGCTAATAAAATAAATAATATTTGAATAAATAAATGTGGTACATCATTTCTTACGCGTTTCCAATGTAATTTGGAACGTAGGAGTCGTAGCTTCTGATAGTTGCGATGGATGTTACCACACGCCACTGTTGGCGTATTTAAGCGATTAAGAATTTCGGGGGAGTCGGTTGAATGCGACGTGGTTCAATTGGTAGAACACCCGTTGGGGCGCATACAGGAGACGTGGGTTCGAATCCCACCGGCGCACCCGAAAAACTTTTTCGCTTTTAAATAATCTTAATTAACTCCTTTGTGTAACGAAAGTTACCAATATAGTTTGTATGACTAACTTTCGTTACACAAAAACGCGATTGTGATTTGTTTTCATTAATCCTTTAATGAACGGTTTTTTTAAAACGACTCTTATCGAAGATAAGATAAGATAAGAAGCGCTGAATTCGTAAGTCTTTAATATATAATTGCAAAACCAAATTTATTAACATTTGTACGGAGCAAATTTCGAAGTTCCTAAGCCGCTAAACTACGTCCCAAGCCCTCTCATTCTGAGCGGAGGCCTGGGGCCTGCAGTGAAACGTAGATAGGCTGGGATGATGCTAATAAAATCTGGTAGTAAGTACATTGTTCAAATGAAAAATAAATTTAAATTAATTTGTAAATGGTGGAGTTTGGGCCTAAAAAAAATGATTTAAAAGATAGTGACGCTGTTTTTTGCCTAAATAGTTTTAATGTGTTTAATTACTTATTAGTAGTGTTTCAGTTTGTATTTAGTATGAAATATACTTATTGGTATGTTAGTCTCTAAGGTATTATTTATTGTATGGGCCATATTGCCTGAAATGAAAGGTTTATTATTATTATAAAAATTAAAACACACCAGAATTAAGAAGTTTTTATTTTTTAAATCAGTTAATATAACAACGGCGTTTCATCATTCCAAAGCATTTTCATCATAACACTAGCACATGAGAGCTTCATCATCATCATCATCTCAGTCTATATACGTCCCATTGCAGGGCACAGGCCTCCTCTCAGCAAGCAAGAAAAACATTAATTTTCACCTCGTAAATGCGTATGTTTCTTTCTACACCAACACCCCTCCTGCGTCCGGGTAACCGCCAAAATGTCCGGTGAAGACAGGACAGCTGCGCCGGCCGTGAGAACCGGTCCGGCGAGTATGCAAATCGTTCCTTTATGGATTGTCCACAATCGCTTTCATTCTGTCTGTTGTTGAGTAGTGCAGGAATTTATCGATGTAAAAGTTGATCAAGGGAAAAATAAAATGTCTTGGTTTTGAACTTACTTAGTATATTCAAGAAAATTAATACATCAACAAAAGCCACGTCTTTCCAGTTTCAAAACAAATTTGCCGTCGAAGTTGCCCTTAATTTTGTTGACCATCGTTGGTTCCTCATGGAACAGAATATTTTTTTGTTAATTACTTGCACATGTTTTGTCTAGTTGCTTGACCAATGCGGAACGGGTCTTACTTCAAAAAAAAATGACACAAAAAATCTTTGTGGGCCCACCCACAAATTTCATTGCACACAAAATGGGCCTTTAAGGTGGAAATGCAAGCCTTTTGTCGATAAATAGACCGTTGTGCTAATCTTCTTCCTCTATATTTCTTTCTAATTATATAAAAATCTCGTGTCACGGTGTTTGCTATCGAACTCCTCCGAAACGGCTCGACCGATTTTTATGAAACTTTTTTCTCTATACTAGGCAGGTCTGAGAATAGGTCATAGGCTATTTTTTATACCTACCCCTATTCTTCGCGGACGGAGTCGCGGACATCAGCTAGTTACTATATATTATAATACAGTAACAGATAAGTCACTGCTTTTCCCGTGATATTTTTTTATTATTAATGATATTTACTGTAGCCGAAAACGGCTGGGTACTATATATAACTATTTTTTTTATAAAATGCTAACTTTGGCATACCTATTTTCTATCATCAATACGATAAAACAACATTATAATCCACAAAACTATCGACTATGCCCCGACCCTAGTTCACCGGTAAACTGCCAAAAAACCGGTTAGGTCAGTTCCGCAAAATCACAATAGCAACCCATTGGATACTCAAATAGGTCCAAATATTATAATGCCATTATTAGGCAAGGGTTGAAAAGACTCCATTATGACCCCTGCCCCTTCAGAAGACAACCGGTAAGACAACTTTTGACCCACCTGGGCAGCCGAAGGGTTAACGCAGTTGTGTATTGACCATGTGCAAGTGACGTTCTAAAAATGTGTTCCGTTAATTTTTAAAATAAGAAATTTTAATTTTAATTTTTTTAAATGGCCGGTCAACTGAAATTAAGAAGTAAGTGCAAAACTGATTGCCTCCTAAAGCCCAGTGTATAACATTTAGTACGACCTAAGCAATTATCAAATTTTCGTGATTGACATTAAATAAGTTCTAAATTCAGATAAGACAATTTTATCGCGGATTTTAAGAGTTAAGACATCTTTGGATTACATCTTCTACTTTAAAACACCTCAAGTACAATAAAAACAGTAAATCATTTAAATAGGTACCAACGAACACCCAACAGTTCAGAAATGGAATCTCCAATCGGACCCTCTTTTTAAATTTCGTCCACCCCCGTACTATCGATTATATTTTTTGTCCGTTATAAATGGAGCGCCCCCATTGGAGCGCGGCATTTTTGTTCCAATTTCAAAAGCTTTTTCTGTTGTAGGCGTGGGGGGGTGGGGGCGGGCGAAAATGGCGAACGTTTCTTAAAAATTGAGATAACGCTGAAGATTGCTTGAATTTGAACGTTAATTTTTTGTTTTTGTTGTTTCGTGATTATTTTATTCGGAAGTTTTTACTTTATTGGGCCTGGACTAAAATTCGTGGATGAAACGCTAAATCTTCTTAAATTGATCTCAATTATCATACACATCGTGCGCAGTAATCTAATCATCAACAATTGCAGTAAAATGACAATGACACAATAATTCCAGCAAAAAAAAAGATGTTTTTATTATTTTAGATCATTTTACAAGCTTTTACTTAACTTTGTTGGATAATCATAATCATAATCATAATCATTTATTTGCATAAAAACATGGTATTAGATTGGTGATATAAAAGTAATACAGTTAGTCAAATGGGTAATGGGTACAAAAATGTGCATAAAAATATGTTTATGTAGGTATTTATTAAAGGGATCTATCGTTTGCCTTATTGTTTTTCCATAATTTTCATGTACCTACCACAAAAATTACAATTACGACATAATTGTTAACTTCTTCATACAAAAAAGTGACAAATATATAGAAATGTGGCAATGGTACCATTCTCCTTGCCGTCCCTAACCGTCGTGCCGTCTTAAACTAAAAACTTATCAAAAATAAAAAACCGGCCAAGGGTTCCGTACCATTACCTACCTAAAAGGCATTTTGTTTTTTAAATATTTGTTTTATTTTAATTTATTTATTTATTTTTAAAGTGAATATATAACTAAATATCCTGTGAATATTTCAAGTGTCTACCTGTCGCCGTTATCAATATCGAGCAAAAACGAGCAAAAAAATCACGTTTGTTGTATGGAAGCCCCCTTAAATATTTTTTTTATTCTGTTTTTAATATTTGTTGTTATAGCGGCAACAGAAATAGGTACATCATCTGTGAAAATTTCAACTGTCTAGCTATCACGGTTCATGATCATGAGATACAGCCTGGTGACAGACGGACAGACGGACAGCGGAGCCTCAGTAATAGGGTCCCGTTTCTACCCTTTGGGTACGGAACCCTAAAAGCACAATAAAAGTATATAAAACATGCCACGTTGGTGCTAAGCGTCAAGTAGGAAACCTCTTCCAAATGAGTTTCTCATTGAATATTTCAAATTAAGACGTGATACTTATTTCAAAACTTCTCATTCATAAAACTCAATTGATTTTATTTGGGTTTTGACACGCTTTTTTAATTAAGAGGGTCGGAGTTAGAAACTCGACGGCGGCCATCTTTGGAATTGTAAGCCTCGGGGGTCTTCGAAAAATTATTGACATCACTGTTTTTACAAGCTTTTTGTAAACAAGTTAAACAGTGATGTCAAGCTGGTTACTAGAATTGGGTACCTAAATAGTCTTCTTCTTCTAGCTTTAAATGTGTGGTAAGTAGGTACCTAAAGCACCTTTAGCTATATACGCGGAAGTTTATATGGATGTATGGATGTTTGAATACTTTTCACGCTAAAACGGTTAAATGGATTGAGATAAAATTTGGCACACAGATATTTTATAAACTGGATTAAGATACAAGGTACCTACTTTTTATCGCGTACTCCGTGCAGGAATGTTTGAGAGATATTTTATGACTCTAAGTAGATAATTTAATTTTTTATTTGTATTAATAATTTGATTTAATTTATTTTAGTGTAATTGTCAGTCATAACAAAAATCTGACACTAAAGGCTCTGTTCACATATTCTAGTACATTATTAGACACTTTAACCCAAATGAGTTCGGGACGCTTAGGTATTGACCTCAAAATGCTCTCACAAGACTAATTTAAGCAAAAACCAACTTGAACTTTGTTTAAAGTTAAAACTGATCGTGTCACTAAACTAACTTTCGTTGTTACGAACTTCTTGAGCCGTATTGAGATTTTTCATTGAACACAATTAACGAGTAATAGCCGTCATTTGTCGGAAAAAGCCGAGACGCCCCGAACTTTGCCGATTTGTTTAGCGTTGTAAATTGATCTGTTGTTTCGGTTAAACGACGTAAACATAAGAGTTTGGGATTTTTGTTGATTTAGAGTTTTATTTATTGATCTATCCTGTCTCATCTCTGGCTATGTTACGTCCCACTACCACCTCTCAAAAAGGGAGTGTTTAGTCTACAGTTCTTACACGGGTCAGTGTAGAGTGGGAACTACACACACGCCATTTTGCTTTGAAAGTGAAGTTTCCTCATGATGAAGAAAAACGCTTCGGAAAAAAGCTCATATTAAATTACAAAATAAAATGTTGGTCGTAACTACGTCACAGAAGGCTGTCCGAGCTATGTTCGGAGTTTTTCTGCGGGATCGCATTAGAAATGATGAAATCCGCGCAAAAACTAAAGTCACCGACATAGCTCGAAGAATCGCCAAGCTCAAGTGGCAGTGAAGGGCACATCGCTCGTAGAACTGATAGCCGATGGGGCAAAAAGGTTCTCGAGTGGCGTCCACGGACCGGAAGACGCAGTGTAGGTAGGCCTCCAACAAAATGGAGCGACGACCTGGTTAAGGTTGCGGGATCGCGTTGGATGCGGATGGCACGGTGCCGATCTGTTTGGCGAGCCTTGGGGGAGGCCTATGTGCAGCAGTGGACGTCTTTCGGCTGAAATGATGATATGTCGAATCCACAAGTCCACAACCCTCTGCTTGAGAGATCATATGTCAAACCACTAGGCTCATCATCATTGTCATTTCAGCGGAAAGACATCCACTGCTGAGCATTGGCCTCCTGCAAGGTTCCTGGTTAAGACCCAAGGTTAAACCTGTAATTATTCTGTCTCAATCCAGATTTTTGTCTATGTATACACCAATAATCCACACATTCAAATATCAAACACAATCTTTCTTATTTATACTGATATACCTACTACTAATATAGAAGGGTAAGATAGGATTTTCTTTTCAAAGACAAAGCAAATGTCTTTCACGATATTTAATTCTTCATCACTATTTGTATGTAAATCCAGTAAAATCTAGTCTAACTCATTACGGAGAGATAAAATTTAAATTGCAAACAGCCACCCCAGGAAAAAACGGGGAGAAAAGGGGGGAAAAAAGCCCGCCGCGATCGCGATTCCCCCTATTTTTAACGTTTCTTAATATCGAGTTCTTCAAGACGGGGTTGAATTTCGCTGTGAAATGTTGACTTTTTAGTCTTCGAATTTCGTTTGTTTTTCGGAATGTTTTAGTTGGGTATCTGATTGCCGATAGCTTTAAGAAATAGGTAATGATTCTTTTCACTTTAAAGTGTATAATTTTACTAATTATACGTTAGTAACGCGCCGAAAAAATATAATAATAATAATAATAAGTTTATTTATTTTCTCCACCACCAAGTTACAAAATACAATTTAATTTCCTATAATACATAGATTAACAAATAACAGACTAACTTGTGTGGGGGAGACTGGTGCCCGAGCTAGGTAGGACCTGTGTGTCAGGTCACCAGTGGGCTTATTGTCTAACGTTTTTGACGCTTGCCTTCGCAATCGCTATCTCTTTCTGTCAAACGGTGTAAAACGTTGACAGAAAGAGATAGTGAAAGCGAAGGCAAGCGCCAAAAGCGTTAGACAATACGGCCTCTGGTCTCCGATCCTCCAGTGCCCGCAAGAAAAAGGGCTTACATTTGATAATATGCGTAAGGTAAACGTCCCTGTACTCGAAACTGACGCAATACATGGCACCTTCAATCTTATGTCATTGTAAGAGAAGTGACGGATGGGTGTCATCTACTGGGCGTTGAGGTGTCGAGCGTTGGTACGTTTACCTTACTACAGGCAACCTCTGGCCTCAATAGCTCTCGAATATGTAGACAATACTTGACTAACACTCGAAGTTGAGTACCTATGTCTAATACCGACGTGTGTCATCCGTAAATGCGATAATCTTAAAATAAAAACCGAATTATTAGGACTTAAAAGTGGCAACGTTGCTAATCATTAGGGTGTGTTGCATTGCAGAATTTTTCAAAATTATTTTTTGCAAAATTTATAATTTCTCAGACTCAGCCAAATCGTCCTGACTTTATACTACACTAGTTTTAGGCCACGTCTTCGTTCGCGCAATATACTCATGAATGGACCGAATGTGCGTATTTAATACGTGGTTTTAGTAGGCTAAAACCATTTCGCATTATTGCCTTTTAAATGAAACCGGTTTGGGCCACATCGGTTTTATCCAAAGTTTATAACGGACATGGTCTCTGAAACAGAGGGTCGTGGGTTCGAGTCCGGGCTCGCACCTCTGAGTTTTTCGGAATTTATGTGCGAAATTACATTTTTGCTATTTACCATAAGCTTAAAGGTGAAGGAAAACATCGTGGGGAAACCTGTATACACCTGAGAAGAAATTCAATGGTGTATGTGAAGTTCCCATTCCGCACTGGGCCCGCGTGGGAACTACGGCCCAAGCCCTCTCATTCTGAGAGGAGGCCTGTGCCCTGCAGTGGGACGAATATAGGCTGGGATGATGAGGATGATGATTTTATAGTTAATGTTAAACTTTCGTGATTTTAACTCATAACTATTACTATTCGAAGCCGATTCTGCGACGCTAGATTAGTGGAGACCCTAACTTGTAGGCCACGTGTATAGTCGAAGAAACTTAATCACGTACCAGGGGCTAAATTCAGCAACGGGCCTTCTCGGGTTTGGTAGCGGTAATTCAATCGTTTGGGTTGGATTTGGTTTGAACTGCTATTCAGTATGCTTAGTATAAGTTTTCCTTCACTTCAATACTTCTCGATCGCGTTTACGTAAAAAAATCAATTACTAGGGAAACATGGACAGCGCCTCCGCGCGCGCGCGTCCATGTTTCCATAGAATTGAAATTTTTACGTAAACGCGATCGAGAAGTATTTTGTGAAGTAAAACTTATACTAAGCGTACAGAGTGCTTAGTATAAGTTTTTACTTCACCAAATACTTCTCGATCGCGTTTACGTAAAAAATTCAATTCTATGGAAACATGGACGCGCGAGCGCGGAGGCGCTGTCACATGTTTCCATAGAATTGATTTTTTTACGTAAACGCGATCGAGAAGTATTTGGTGAAGTAAAAACTTATACTAAGCACTCAGGACCTCTACCATGAGTTACACTAGTTTACAGTGACCGTACTCGCTAGCGACGGCGTATATGATTTGTATGGAGAATTGTAGTTCCGTAAGTGACCGCTAGAGGCGCTGTACACAATTCTCCATACATATCATTTACGCCGTCGCTAGCGAGTACGGTCACTGTAAACTAGTGTAACTCATGGTAGAGGTATAGTTTACAGTGACCGTACTCGCTAGCGACGGCGTAAATGATTTGTATGGAGAATTGTACTTCCGTAAGTGACCGCTAGAGCCGCTGTACACAATTCTCCATACAAATCATTTACGCCGTCGCTAGCGAGTACGGTCGCTGTGAACTAGTGTAACTCATGGTAGAGGTACAGGAACGCCAAAAATCACTGGTTTGCGAGAGGTTTGGGATGAGCCTTATTTATTTGTTTATTTATTTACAAAGCGAATTTACAGGAAAATAAGGCTCATCCCAAGCTCGACCCATTCCTATCCTCTCCCAAACGATTGAATTACCGCTCGCAAACCGTTTTGGGTCATTCCTGAATTTAGCCCCAGGTGAACCGTTTTCATTGCAATTATCATGTTGACATCCATACATCTGCCATAGAAATCATCGCGAAATCAGTTGTGAAAAGGTTCCATCTATACGCGATTCAGTTTCCTCGAGTGTATCTATACTTAGAATATAACGATCCTGATTTTGATATAAATTGCAAGAAGATTGTCACAGAACAAGTTTTCACAGCGGGTGCAGTGGGGGAAACGGTGACTAATTTTGTTTGGCAAATCTTATTTGTTGCCCCTAATGACTCCTCTTCAGATGCGCTTCATTAACGCTGTATATTTTTCATTTTGATATACAAGATTTTTAAAATTAATTGGAATATCTTCTAATATATAAAAATCTCGTGTCACTGTGTTTGTTATCGAACTCCTCCGAAACGGCTTGATCGATTTTTATGAAACTTTTTGTCCGTATTCGGTATGTCTGAGAATAGGTCGGAGTCGCGGGCAACAGCTAGTAATTTATAATAATCATAGAAGGAATGTCTGAACTATTTCGAAAGACGCTTCTTTTACTCGTCGACCAGGTACTAAACGAAGTGTGCCTCTTTCCTTTTACCCCAAGGGTGTTAAGACGGAGGGTAGTTAGTATTAGCACTGATAACTGATAACAACGCGTTAGGAGGGTGTTTATTTGACTGTCCTTTTGCAAATAGCGTTTATTTATTTTGTTAGGTACGTTTCAATCCGCGACGAAGGACTGGCATTGAAGGCGCAGTTTAGCTGACAATTGTTTTTGAGGAAAATAATTAGTGTTTTATTTTTAACACAAGCTTTTTAGCCGGATGAATTTCTGGTGACTATATTTACGTTGTCATTCTATATGTATACCAGCTGTTACCCGCGACTCCGTCCGCGAAGAATAGGAGTAGGTATAAAAAAAATAACGACCTTGGTATTCAGGCCAACAGAGTATAGAGAAAAAAGTTTCATAAAAGTCTGTCAAGCCGTTTCGGAGGAGTTCAATAACAAACACCGTGTCACGAGATTTTTATATACGTATTAAAAGATATGTCAGTACCGAGTTTCAAGTCAATCCGATCATAGGAAGTGAATGAAATCCGACATTCAAGATTTGAAGACATTTTGCAAACGAACATTGCAAAATAAATTAATTATACCTTCATACAATCACGCCTCCTTCCCAGCAAAGGAGTAGTCAGAAACTATTTGTTTCCACCTGCTGCAATCCTGGCATACATCTTGCGCTTCCACAATACTCATTAGTCTTTTCATACATGCTCGCTTGACCTGACCTTTCTTTAAGTCATTCTAGAGTCAACCGCAATCTGATCATGGAATGTAACTTTTTGGTATCCCCCTTGCAATATTTCCATATTACACTTAACTTATAGATCTCTTTCGTAAGGTAAATAAAAGCTTATAAATAAAGTTTTTTTCTAGTTTCTTGGAGCGTTTATTACTTTTTTTATGTATGTAGTAAGCAAAGACATGTTTTAGATTTTAGTTCAAGCCAAAACTTTCATAATATCATCGTTCTGTTACAAGCACAACTTCACAGTTAAAAATAAATAAGTATTTAAGAAACCCAACATCCAACACTCAGCGAAAAACTCAAAGATAATTTAAAACCAAAATGGCTCCCAAATAGTTCTGACTCTAAAAGCGAGAGTGTTCCAAACTTTTTAATTTGCGAAGCGATGTTCGAAAGTCAAATTTTTCATCCCAACTTCGCCAGTAGTTAGGTGCGAACGGTTGAGGCCAAGTTGGCAGTTTGAACGAACGCTTTAGCCTTTTACTTTTTAAAAAGAGAGTTTGTTTTTAAAAGGTGGTTTTTGATGTTGCCAGTGGTAATTATAAAAGGAAATAGGGGCGTTCAGATATGTTCATTATGATTTATATATTTTAAAGATTTTCACAACAAATCTCTATTCAGTATTCTGTCGCGCAAAGAAACTCCGAGCATAGCTCTCTCTCCATAACTCGTTGCCAGTAGGTCAACAGTCAAGAACCACGTGTTTTATATTTGCAAGATATATATGCATGTGGGCAAAATACATACTTGTATGGTTCGTTTATTGTCGCCAATATTTCCTTTCAAAGGAATGAACGAACCAAAAAACCATTTCTTGACCGAAAAATTCTCCGGAGAAAATTAAAGATGGCCGTAAATTCCCAGTTTAAACCGGAAACGGATGGAGACAGACACATTCTTCTGGAAGCGCGCCAGGCGGTTTGTAAGAAATTTAATACAGCAATAGTTTGCATTTCCGGTTCAGTGGTTAGGTGTCTTCTGATTGCGGTAGCGGGTTGAATTCCGGAGGTATAAGCTTGAAAAAATACAGGATTCAATCTCTTTATTTAATTCTCGATTTCTGAAAGCACATAGGAAATACCATAAAAGGTAGCTGAAGCTGGGGATAGAACCCTGGGCCTCGTCCATCCGTGAAACATTCTAATTGGGATCACTTTGTTTCTCATAATTCATTAGTCATAATTTCACTCGCCATGCATACCAACATTTGTCATAAAATAGTATTCTCAGCATGTTTTTATTTTATTTTATTTGTAAAGGGAAACACACAGCATATTACAATCCAAGTAGTTAGCTTACAAAGTTAACACTTAAGCCACAATAGTTTCCACCAATAGTTCTAACAGTTTTGCTTGCTCGGGAAGAACAACATCCGATCATTAGTCGGTTATCAAATTACAATCGAGATGTACATAAAAACCATCATACAATAATAAAAATAACAAAGCCAAGAACATAAAAAAAAACTATTGAATTTAGAAGATCTAGACTAAACCTTTAAACACAAAGCAGAACTAACAAAACTAATAAAACACGGCAAGTACCATAAATCTACAATTAATGTAACCATCGTGAGTATTATATCTAATAATTTCTATTTTTAAAGAAAAAAAAAAATTACAACTATTTACTTTTTTCCCAACCATCCTATTTTCTTTTTTTTTGTGTTTGTTTTTGAAATAGTTTCATAACAATTCTGAAAAAAATACTGGTTCAAAAATAAATTACTTTATGACAAATAATAATTAGGCACAGGAAACGATACATATGTCATATGAAATCCGGGCAAACGATAGAGAACCGTGTTCACTAATAAAATAACTTCACCGAGAAGCCACGGTAAATTTTAACTGTAATTTCGCAAGTAAATAATACATATAAATAGTAAACTAGCTGTTGCCCGCGACTCCTTCTGCGAAGAATAGGGGTATAAAAAATGCCTACGACCTATTCTCAAACAAACCTACCAAATATAAACAAAAAAAAATCATATAAATAGATCAATACGTTTTGGAGGAGTTCGATAACAAACACAGTGACACGAGTTTTTTATATATTAGAAGAAGAAGATTAGATTATATAACGAAAAACTCAGAGGCCTTTTACTCGAACCAACGACCCTATGCTTGAGAGACTGATATCACAGAAATAAGCTACCGCGGCGTTTTAATTCATGCGCCTTCATAATGATCTCCTTCTTTTTTAATTAAGTATGTTTAGTTCAGTCAAAGTATCATTAATCAACAAGCAACTGCGTAAACCTAAGAATAAATTCAGATATAAACCGCGTCTCCATTACTTAAAAAAACAAACTGTCATTAAAATAACAAAAATATCCAAAGACTTCGCTCCGCGATTATATCAAAATTGTCAACATTATATACATTTATATATCGACTCGATATATTAAAAACCACGATAGCAATATCCGCGGATTGAGCTAATGTCTATCTTATGCTAATGGTATAAGAGTTTTAAGGTGTGCGTTGCTATCGCGGTTTGTCTACACCTAGGGGCTAAGTTTTTCAAGGGGCAGCCACCCTACTTTTATTTTTTTATCGACGCAAAGATGTTTTAGGTACGGCGGACGAAAGTACAGTTTTATACATTTTATTTTACAATCTTTTTTTATTTTTGAAATAAAGCTCGTTGACATTAGGTAAGTAAAACTGGATGGTTGACATATATGTTTAAAAGCTCTTATTAGATATAAGTATGTATTTGATACAGTTAGGCATATTATATTTGAAAGCCTTAATTGGTGAAAAAACTTAAGAAAAACTAAGCCCTTATATTTTCCGATATAAGTACAGTCAAGGGCAAAAATATGTATACACTTTAGTACCTTGTCTATTTTCGTCATATTTGAACTGCCATATATGAACTGTCACAGTGATTAAAGTGACAAGGTACTAAAGTGTATACATATTTTTGCCCTTGACTGTACAGAGATAATAGTAAGATATCTTTTGCTAAATTAATAATAATAATAATAATAATCGTATATTTTCTCCTCACAAAAGTACATAGGTAACAGCAATAGTTATAAATAATACAACATTATGGTAGTTTAGTTAGATACTAGTAACTTTTGCGAGGGACTGGAGTCTGAACTAGGTAAAGCCTGTATTACAGATCTCCAGGCCCCCATCCCGGAAACTCACCGATAAGTGCTGACAATTTCAGTAGGTACAATTTTCAATTTAATAACATAGGTACTCGTATTATGAGGTTTATAGGAGGTCAACAAGCTATAAACAAATCAATAGTAGCATATACTTACTAACATGCAAACTCATGCAAACGAGCATGCGTGCGTACATGTGTGTTTGTATGTGTGTGTGTGTGTGTGTGTGTGTGTGTGTGTGTGTGTGTGTGTGTGTGTGTGTGTGTGCGTGCGTGCGTGCGTGCGTGCGTGCGTGCGTGCGTGCGTGCGTGCGTGCGTGCGTGCGTGCGTGCGTGCGTGCGTGCGTGCGTGCGTGCGTGCGTGCGTGCGTGCGTGCGTGTGGGCGTGTGTGTGTGTGACGCATTTTTTAAAAGTGAGACACATTTTTTAATCGAAAACGGAAACTAGGATTGATTATTAAACTGACTTCATTCTTTAGAAAATATCTTATTGAAATCCATGGTAAATACTAAATCAAGCGAATATTATATGTCGCAGTTATTACCTTACCGTATATAATTTCACTCAACATAAAAAAATCTAGTTTGAAAAAAGTTATTTTTTAACACTTTCAGAATGTAAATACAAAATATTTTAACAGAGAATTCATTTTTAGACCTACAACTCAAATTAAAGGGTGTCTCATTCATATAACTCCACCGTTGTAAAAAAAAAATCTTGCAAGATTTTTACCTATTTCCAATGTCTCGAAATTTCGTACACGTTGTCGTTCCACTAACAACGCAATAACCAAGTCCACAAAAATAAGTTTTCTAAAAATAAAAAATAAATCTTAAATTATTTTTGATGATTTTCGAGTATTTTACTCCGTAATTTCGTGTCCCGTACCTCCAGCGACATCCCCCGAGGTGGCAACAAAACTTCCCCGGCGAGGGAGAAAAATAAATCTAAATTGGCCCAATCCTTTGAAATCCCCTACTTTTTCTGGCGCCATTTTCAAGAATAATTGCTGCCAACTTAAGAAACTTCTTCGCTATTGGTATCCGTTCTACTCGCAACTTTTAACTCTATGGTTAAGGGTTAGGGTTACTTTTGAATTGAGTTTTGGATGATGTTAAAAATGTTAATTTCCTGAGATATATTTTACGGTAAGTTCATTTTATCGACTGATTTAGTTCGTTAGGCGCGGGCCCTCTTTTAATGTTTTTGGCTGAATTAAATAATTGTTAAGTATCTGTGGAAGCTTTTTTTTGTAAATTACCCACCTAAATCCTATGATATTTAAGTACATATACAAAAAAGTAAGACACGCAAATACCTACTTCATTCTTAGTAAGTATCGCAAATACATACTTCTCATTCTTATTTGCGTTTTTTTACAACCACGTAAACAAAATTATAAACATAATCATTTGTCAATAAGTATTATATTCTTAAGGCGTTACATTCATTCTAAACATTTACTGTAAATTTTCCTTCATATTTTTTGAAAAATGTTGCCAATTTGTAAAACCCCGCCGTGACGTAATGGCCGACATCCGGTTGCACCGGAAGCGCCGCCGGATGCAGCTAGTAGTTCCCAATGTTGCCATAACTAAAGTAATTTTAATTACCGCCATATAAAGTGAAGATGATTGGATATTTTTAGATTCACGATAATTATTCTAGTTTGAATTAGGTCATACTACAATTTGAACTATTTTTTAATCAAAATCGTATTTTTTTAATAAAAGGTCTGTATGCGGTATGAGTAAGACCTCAGTACCTATTTCACTTCTACTAGATATTACCCGCGACTTTGCCGGCATAGAATTCGGCTATTGCCATACCATGAGAACTAGTCAATTTTGATTATTAATTACAGGCAAAGAAATAAATATTTATAAATTCTTACCGTATATTAGATATACATTTTTTTCAAGACAATAGATCTAAATCAAGGCCGTATCTTTTTAAGAAAAAAAAACAGTAACTCGCTTTTTAAATGCCAACACACCCTGGCCGCAAACACTCAAATAAAAATTAAAAACAAACCGCATTTCAAAATGAGAACGAAAAACATTTCCAATTAAACCTTTTACAAAGTGAAGAATTGTGTAACGAGTCTTGTAGCCATTCTCGTTTCGTCCTAAATTAAAAACAATTATGAGGGGTGGCGGGGGGAGGGCGAGATGAAAAATTAAGACAATTTCGAGACGGCAAGCTGGACAGAGATAGAAGGGTATAAAAAGTTATTTTGCGATATAACGAGGGAATTGTGTTTTGTGAATCCGAAGACGATAGCAGAACGAAACGAGAAATGGAATATTTTTGAAAGTCCGGACGAAGATATTCCTGGAAAATTTAAAATTTGTAGTACTAGATGACATTATTGTTGGAATGGTATAAAGATACCATTAAAAAAACGAAATTTGACACATTCCGATCGGTCTAAAGAAATAGCCGTGGTGGCCTAGTGGTTTGACAGTTGATCTCTCAAGCAGAAGGTCGCGGGTTCAAATCCCGGCTCGCACCTCACAGTTTTTCGGAATTTATGTGTGAAATTACATTTGAAATTTACCATGAGCTTAACGATGAAGGAAAACATCGTGAGGAAAGCTGCTTACACCTCCGAAGTAATTCAGCGGTGTGTGTGAAGTTTCTAATCCGCACTGGGCCCACGTGGGCAGTACGGCCCAAGACCTTTCATTCTGAGAGAGGAGGCCTTTGTCCTACAGTGGGACGTATACATATAGGACGTATATATGGTGTTGACGATGATCGGTCTGAAGTGATAAGCCCGACTACCTTGTATTTTAGCCCACACCTTGGTGTCCAATAAAGTTATTGACGTAATTGTATTGTATAAGAACATAATAAAGCATTGATATTGATCTTCCAATGATTAATAGTTAATCATATTGAAACGTCAAACGTCCAATGTTTCTTTATTTTATTATTATTACCATTCACATAATATCCACGACATACTAACTTAATTTAGATCGCTGGCTGTATAGTTCAAAGCCTTCGCCATTTTCCTGTCAGGACTAATTAAAAAAAAACTCCCCACTAACATTCCGAAAACGAAATAAAAAATTGAAGGTAAAAAAATACAAACGAATAAAAACGTCAAAAGAATACAAAGAGATAGCGTAAGAAACAAATTAAATACCTACAATAAGCCACCCTTCCCCAAGAAGAAAAAACTGAAGCGGGACAGCAACACCCCCACCCTAAGTAGGAATGGGACAGAGCACCGCCCCGCGAAAAATTAAGATTCAAATTGTAAGAAAATTAAAATTCGAACGGTCAAGCTCTCTTTCTTGTAAATGAGGAGTGGGTATATCCGTCCCTGTCGCTCTCTTGGGTAAAAAAAGAAGGGGTCTCATTTGACGGAGTTGATTTAAATAAAGATATTGGAATGGAAATTACTGCCTGTAGTTGTAATGTTGGCGGTACTGGGGATTCGTTTGCTTTCTGACCGTTTGAGATTTTTATACTTTTAATTAAATTATTTATAGATAAGGTAAGGCGGAATAGTAGGAATACAAAATTAATGAAAGAAGCTAAGTTTCTTAGTATCAGTCTATAGAACCATTGTTATTTTTACAAGCATTTAACTTGAAATATTGAAATTTTCGTATGTATATTAGTTGTAATCATCATCATCATCATCATTTCAGCCGAAAGACGTACACTGCTAAACAAAGGCCTCTCTCAAAGTTAGCCAAACAAACTGGCCCTGCGCCATCCGCATCCAACGCATACCCGCAACCTTAACCAGGTCGTCGCTTCATCTTGTTGGCTACCTACACTGCGTCTCTCGGTCCGTGGACACACACTCGAGAACCTTTTGGCTTCATCGGCCATCTGTTCTACGAGCGATGTGCCCTGCCCACTGCCACTTGAGTCTGGCGATTACTATGTTGGTGATCTTAGTTCTTCAAATTTTTCAAATAAATATTCACCCATTTCCAGAAATAAGTACGAGTTGACTTGAAATTTGCTACGGATATGTAGTTTGAAGTAATGTTATACGAAATTACATTTGAAATTTACGTTGAAAGAACACATCGTGAGGAAACCTCTACACAACAGCGAAGACATTCAATGGCGTATGTGAAGATCCCAATCCGCGTTGGGCTTGCATGAGAACTACGGCCCAAGCCTTCTCAGTCTGCGAGGAGGCCTGTACCCTACAGTAGGAATATAGACTGAGATGAATGTAGTTTTGACGATAATGAAAACATACAGCCAACAAAAAAAGCTTGAGCTGAAAAATATTTTTTAACGAAAACTTATTTATTACCTACCACCTGTTGAAATATATTCGTTACTTTCTGTCGTCTCTTTATAATATACATAATTATATCGATACATTATAAACCACAACAAAAGTAAACAAAAGGCGGTTTTATCGCTAAAGAACGATCTCTTTCAGATAACTTTTAAGCACGTGGAAATGTGAAATAGAGATATCCGTATTTTTTCGCTATCTAATTATAAGTTTTTAAAACTAATCAATTTATTTATATCTTTTTCAGATATTCTATGGTGAAATTTCGAACCTAGAAGTTGGCACAACTATGCAGCTATGGAAGATTCTACTTAGTTTAACATGACAAGGTATATTTAAAAAAAACAGTTATAATAAAAGCAATCCATCATTGGTGTAACTTTGCTAACTAAAATATCATGAAGTGTTGTTTTGTTATCATACAGTTTTAAACATTTTTACATTAAAAATGTGACAAGCTACGATTGAATTTCTATTCTTCTATGTCGGAATATAAGCAGTAGAATCATAAATATCTATCTTAGAAACATAAGTATGTTTTCTTTCTAGGTCTTCGCCCTGTTTCCCATTTGACAAAAACAAAGTCATACAACTTTCATAGGTAGGTACTTAATCTATTATCGTAAATACATTTTAACTGCGCAGCGAAAACCTTGAAGCTCGCGCCATCCAAAAGAAAAAAATACAAACTACAGCTCAATACTGGCAGCTTCAAAACATTCTAATTAAAAAAACTCGACAAATAAAAACAAAAGCTTCTAAATTTGAAAACTCTTTTTTTCTGATAATTAAATGGCGACGTCAAAATTCTGGCTGATCAAAGAGGGGAGCTAAAAATGTCCCCCGGCTGGGGGGGAGGGGGGTTCGTTTCTTTGTCCCGCGTTATCTATACAATTATTTGAAGAAAGTAAAGTCTCGCAAAAAGATAGGAAGGCTGGACGCCCGCTCCAAAGTTGGGACCATCGCCTGTTTTGGAATATCTTCGAAATTTTTCAACATTTCTAAAAGAATAATATAATGACAGCCTTCACTAAAGCTAGAAAATTCAAGGTTCGTCAGACATTGTGTTTGTTCTTTGTTTGACTTCGAGTATTGTTGCAGAGCGCTTAGAAGGTATTTTTTTAAATGTGATAGGATAGGGAAATAGCCTAATTTTATTTTTCTACGGGAGCAAAGCCGCAGAAATGAGCTAGGATAGTGATGAAAAGTGAGAATCTTAAATGATTACTAGCTGTTGCCCGCGACTCCGTCCGCGAAGAATAGGGATATAACAAATAGCCTACGACCTATTCTCAGACCTACCGAATACAGAAAAAAAGTTTCATAAAAATCAGTCAAGCTGTTTCGGAGGAGTTCGATAATAAACACCGTGACACGAGATTTTTGTATATTAGATACTGTACATTATTAAAATTTATGCTTACAAGAGTATGTTCTTTTACAATTATGTAAAAGTATCATGTATGACACGGATATTCAGCGAGAAGTTTTCGTCTAATGTAAAAAAAACTTTCTAATAAACTCAATAGTTTCGCGAACCTTAATTTTACTTTATTTATAATTTTCATCACTTCATGGTAGTTGGGTACTATTTAAATATAAACGCACTCATTTATAAGGCAAAAATAAACCGTTGATCTTTGGACTTTGGTAGTTGTATTATTTAATCAGCTGATAGTGTATTATATTATAATGCAATACTAACATTGTTTTAATTATTAGTTAGTAATTATTACTGACGGCCGATGAAGCAAAAAGGTTCTCAAGTGGCGTCCGCGGACCGGAAGACGCAGTGTAGGTAGGCCTCCAACAAGATGAAGCGACGACCTGGTGAAGGTAGCGGGAACGCATTGGATGCGGATGGCGCAGGGCCGATCTGTTTGGCGAGCCTTGGGGGAGGCCTATGTTCAGCAGTGGACGTCTTTCGGCAGAAATGATGATGATGAATGATGAATTATAAAAACTACAGTTATGAATTAAATTATTTTTTTATTATTGTCATTAAAAAAGGATCAAAAAAATGACAAAATTAATAAACATACTTTTATTTAATTTCCAGGCCACTTGAGAGCACCACCGCCTTCGCCGGACGCCCTACAAAAACGATCCGCGAAAGGGGAGCCGCGGCAAAAATGACGCTCCCAAATAAAATAAATACTCGCCCAAATAACTCTGATCTACCTCAACCCCCGCGTCCTCTAACAAGCTGGACCACGGAAGGGAAAAGTGAAGTTTTACGAGGGGTCTACTAGTCTGGTCGAGTTATAACTGTCTTCAACAGTAAGGTCTCTGAGTAAGCTATATAGATTGCGCTAGTTCCAAGATTTACAAGGGAAAAATAATGAGTTCGAATTTTGAATTGTTGTTTGAGGAATGTTTTTGAAAGATTCGAATGAGGAATTACGTTAGGTAGGACTTTGTGTGTACACGTGGCCATTAGTAAGATTGTTGATTAAAAAATATAAATTGATATGTTTTTATGTACTCTGGTTTTAAAATAAATGGTGTACATTTTTACAAGCTTTTATTACAGACTGACGTTTTACGATGGATCAGGCACCTATTTCATAAACGTGATAGATGATTGTCGAGCGACAGATGACATGTGACAATTTTGAAAATTAAGTATTTTCTATAGAAATGTTAGGTATAAAATATTTATTTTATTTATTTATTTATTCAATCACTCTTACATATATCACTACAGGCATAATATGACCGGCTCGTTACAAGCCATATAAGAATTTCGTAAAAGTGTTTTGACCTAAGGCCTCTCAAGCAGAGGGTCGTGGGTTCAAATCCCGGCTCGCACCTCTGAGTTTTTCGGAATTTATGTGCGAAATTACATTTGTATTTTACCATGAGCTTTACGGTGAAGGAAAACATCGTGAGAAAAAATTTAATGGTGTGTTTGAAGTTCCTAATTGGCACTGGGCCCGCGTGGGAACTACGGCCCCAGCCGTCTCATTCTGAGTGGAGGCCTGTGCCCTGCAGAGGGACGTATATAGGCTGGGATGATGGATGAGATACGCGTATTTTCAAAATGGCTCTCCGTAGAAAATAATAGTGACGATATTATGAGAATTGTCGCACTTGTCAGGGTGGTAAAATAAGAGCCAAGAATCATCCAAATAAACAGGCTCCTTGAAAGTGACACATTGCAAACCGTAAGTTTTTCGGTAAATATTGGACTGATTGTTATGATACTTTGCAGTTTGGTTTTAAATTTGCATGTGACGACTAGATGGCCTAGTGGTTAGAGAACCTGACTATGAAGCTTGAGGTTCCGGGTTCGATTCCCGTGTCGGGGCAGATATTTGTATGAAAAATACGAATGTTTGTTCTCGGGTCTTGGGTATTTAAGTATGTATCTATCTATATAAGTATGTTTATCCGTTACCTAGTGCCCATAACACAAGCTTTGCCTAGCTTACTTCGGGACTAGGTCAATTGGTGTGAATTGTCCCGTGATATTTATTATTATTATTTATTTATTAAATATCTTGCTAATCCCGTGTACTGCCTTTTCGGCGAATTATTTTTCGCAAACTGATTCATTTGGCAAATGTTTCATTTCCCAAATGTTAATTTTTTTCTGAAACTGTAAACTATTCAGGATATATTTCAGGACTATCCTGTAGGTTAGGTTAGGTTAGGTTTGTTTTATAACAATCCTGAAAGTTTACAGTTTCAGAAAAAATAAACATTTGGGAAATGAAACATTTGCCAAATGAATCATTTTGCGAAAAGTTTTTCGCCGAAACGTTATAAACCTGCTAATCCAGTAGTATTAGTATTTGTCCAGAGGCTAAAGCCACCCAGTGTAGGTCGAGATAAATAAGAAAGTAATCTATACATATAAAATCCTTTGTCCTGACTGACGGATCAACGCACAGCCTAAACCGCTGATCGTAGAGACCTGAAACTTGGAGGGTGTGTTCTTTGTATGACGTAGGCATCCGATAAGAAAGGATTTTTCGTAGTTCTACTCCGAAGGGGGTAAAAAGGGGGGGCAAAGTTTGTATGGGACAACGTGATTCCTTGGTCCAATCTACTTCAAATTTTGCATAAACATTCTTTAACAGAATTGATGGAAGACGTGTTTCGTATTTTATTGAAATTCATCACTTGACGGGGTTAAAAAGGAGTAGAAAGTTATTTTGGGGGTGATTTGTTTCGAAGTTGATATCATTACTCCTTAGTGCTTTTGATTTAAATTACATTTTATTTTGACACATGTTTGAATACTCGATCCGAAGACACGGCTTCATAGGAACGTAGAGTTCGAAATTTGAAATGGTAAGGACTAGACATCTTGGTTAAGCCGCGTTTTCACTTAGTGTTCTGAACAAACATTTGTTTAGAGCAAATATGATTGCGGTTTTGCCGATGTTCGCTCAAAATAGCATCAATGTAGCGTATCTACTGTGTTAAAAAATAATAATTTTATTAAATACTTAAGATGTATGTAATTTAATAACAATGTAGATCTGATTGAAAAAAATATACCTTGTTGAGTTTCTTGCCGGTTTCTTCTCAACAGGGTTTTTTCCGAACCGGTGGTAGATTCTTCGACGTTCATAGGAGCATCAATCGATGCCTAAATTGAATAAAAAATTTTGACTTTGACTTTGACTTTGAATAGAAAATGTCCGTTTTCATTCAACGAGGAAAGAGAACAGTTGTTTATAACAAAATCGTAAACAAAGATTGGAGACCCACCGAACACGTACAATGTCGAGCGAATGCACAGAGCAACAGCTCGCTCGCCACAGACGTCGTTTTCACTGGATGAATGAGTGAGCGACCCGCGTCCAGCCGATTACCACTGAATAAACACGTTCGCTCGCTCAGAACTGTTCAGGACACTGGGCTGATTTTTCAATCATCGAATAAATATTATCTGACGGATAACGTGTAAAGCGGCTAAATTGTAGCGTCATGCATACAGTGCAACTGACGCAGTGCTGTCAGTCAACTTATTTAGTCAACTTATTCTATAATTTAACCAGTTGATGACATTTATGCGTTGATTGAAAAATCGGCCCTCAGTGAAAACGCAGCTTTATAAAACATACAAATCATTCCATATTCAAAAAAAAACAATATTTAAATCGGTTTAGAATTCGAAATTTCAATTTTATTTGTTCTTGGATATTTGAATGAAAAACTTACCTTATACCTAGATTTTCTTTAGAAAATTCCTTGGAAATCTCTTAGATTACCTACTTAGCGAATATTTGCGAATATATACACGAATTACCGACATTGTAAACGAAACGAAACTTCAAATTTTGCAAACCATTTTGTCTACGTTTGTCAACCACTTCCTGATCTGATCTCTGATAATAACTAATTATATGTATGTACATATAAGTATTTGCATTTCACCAAGCTTTTGCTTTTACAAGCGCAGCGTGGGACGTCCACCAACAAGATGGACGGACGTTTTGGTGAAGGCCGCAGGTTCAGGGTGGATGCAAGTCGCTTCCAACCGTAATGATTGGGCGTAAATGAGGGAGGCCTATGTCCAAAAATTCAAAAATGCAAAATTCCCAAGGGATAGAAAAAAAATCAACTTCGGAGCTCATTTTAAAATGTCTTTCACCAATAGAAAAGATACACTGTCCTTGATTAACATAGGATGCTATTTTCCGGATAAATGCAAACTCCCGCGGTATAGAAAATAGTAAATTTAACTTCGGGGCTGAGTTTAAAAAAAATTACCAATAGAAAGCTACACTATCCTTCATTGGTATAGGCTAGGCTACCAACTATTTATTCGGTAAAATGCGAAATTCCCGTGGGATAGAAAGAAGTCAATAAGTATCACTTGAGGGCTGATTTGAAAATTTCTTTCACCAATAGGAAGCTACACCAACCATTATTTACATAGACTACTTTTCTCCGTGAAAAAGCAAAATTCCCACGGGAAAAAAATAAGTGAATTCAACTACGGGGCTGATTTTAAAACTTCTTTTACCGGTACAAAGCTACACCTTTAAGGACATAGGCTACTTTTTCTCGGGGAAAATGCAAAATTCCCGCGGGACAAAAATAAGCGAAAATTTGCATAGAATAAGGACAAATTTGTTGAAATTCCCACGGGATAGAGAATAAACGGGATTTATAATATTTACTAACTGATACTGATGATGATGAAATGATAATAATGATGGATCTTGCCGTTGCCGGATTTTTGTTTTATACAATGAAAGAGATGAAGAAGCTTTACCACAAATTGGAATTCTACGCGGACGAAGTCGCGGGCAAAAGCTAGTGTAAAATATAGAAGTGGGCGAGAGCCGAGCGCAATGGCGGCATCCGGTCACGCGCGGGCGCCGGCAATTTCCGCCGCCTGACAATTTCCCGAGCCTGATTTCAATGTAGAACGTTAAAAAAAGTTAGCACAGCCTTTTTTCTATTTCCTGAACAATACAATACAATGAGTCTTTATTGGATACCACCTTTGATCAATTATAACTGTAGATCCACAGTCGCGCGCCCGAAAATGTCCGAGCCAAATGAGCGCCACTTTGATAAAAGTGGCCTCCTTTTTTCTCAGTACGTTGCGTGAAATTGTCAAGTTTAGCTGTCAAGTGTCAACCGAAATTCGAAGGTTCAAATTTCTGTGTAGGTGATGATTTTAATTGTTACCTATGCAAACAAATAAAAAAGTTCGGACATTTTTTGAAGGGGATTTTGTTCGGCAATGTGTATCTTCAGTTATAATTGATCAAAGGATGCCACCGATACCACAAAGAAAATCATACAGAAATCAAGTACGGTCAAGGAATTTAATTTCCCACCCACCTAAGTTTGAACATCGTATGGCAAACTGTCACCATAAGAGCTGCAACGATGTTGTTTTGACGTGTTCCGATTGGCATTTCGACCTTAATGCATTGCGAATATTACACGACATTTTTACGAAATGGGTAGGGAATTAAATTCCTTGACTGTACCTACATGGAAAAATATGCAAGGCAAGCTATAGACGGCATTATTGCTTCGAAGCGATCTATCTCCAGGCAGCCTTTTAAAATGAGAAAGCAAGGAATGGACCCCTGTATCATTCATAACAGCTCAAAAAATATAGTGACGAAAAACACGTGTCAAAGTTTAAACTGAAAAAAATCGCTCTTTAACGATAAACTTCCCTTTAAACTTTTTTTACTTAGGGGCTGTTTCACCATCCATTGATTAATTTTATCTGACGGAAATGTGATGCCGTCTCCGTCTATTTGAACAAAACAATTAGTGACGGCATCACATTTATCCGTCAAATAGGGTTAATCTTCTTTAATATGTTGTTTATAGTGTACAATAGGTATGTAAGTCGCATAATTATTATTCACTAGCTGCTGCCCGCGACTCCGTCTGCGACGAATTCGTTTATCGCTATCCCGCGGGAACTGTGCAATTTTCCGGGATAAAAAGTATTCTATATGTTAATCCGGATTATAAACTATCAGTGTGCCAAATTTCATTAGAATCCGTCAAACCGTTTTAGCGTGAAAGAGTAACAAACATCTATCCATCCATCCATCCATCCATCCATCCGTACTTACAAACTTTCGCGTTTTTTCGCGTTTAGGTAGTAGGATATTATACGTTAGCTCATAGTTCATAATTAAGTCATAATTGTTATAGTACAATTTATAAATAAATTAAATATCGTTGGGAAGTCCTGACGGCAATTTTATTCGTACCACAAAAACTTCTATGTCTGTGAGAAGTCACTATGACGGCAGGGTAATGAGGGTTTTCTATGAGAGGCTATTTTTTTTTTATATTCGCAAAACATTCGAAGTAATTTTGCGAATGCGAATGCGAATATGCAAAAATATGCGAATACCCGCGAATGCGAATGCGAATATTCGTTACATCACTAATACCGATTCACAAAATGATCCATAATAATATATCTGCCACTAAAGGACTCAGAGGTGAACCCAAAGCTAAACCATCACTCTGTAAGTAATAAAGTCCATTACACTGGTAGTTTGTTTGAGAAAAATACAGTGGGTACTTGAGAAGTTACAGTGACAAATTAAAACATTTTGTTTTGGTTTGTTAGTCTAACATTTGGTAGCATAGCGTATGGTTGTGGTACCAACTCTGACTGAAGATGAGCTCTGGTTCGAAACGCGTCAGTGTAGTTTGGTGGTGGTGATGGTTGGGTTTGCGTGACTTAGTGTGTTCGTACAGTGTGGAGGTGGAACTGCATGAACACGCATTTCTTACATAAACGTTACCATCTTAAGGTCGCGGGTGAGCAAAGTAATTGTTTCAGTTCATTAATATGGACCTCCGCAAAGTAACGCCTGATTCAATAAATTATAGTTATAACGTTATAACTTTGAATGTTCGTAATATGTAAGTAAGATGTGGTTTCAAAATTTGCAAACCATTTTATGGTATCAAATTGAGCTAAAATTTAGTAAGTACTTACTTTTGTTGGTTTGGTGATTGATAATGCAATAATCTAGTAGTGAAATTTTAAGGGTTTGGCCAGGATGGGTTCCGCAGGACGGAATTCTTCAACGACGACTTGTTTAGTACGGATATGTACTTAAGTATGTATGTAGTTTATTTTTTTTTGAATGAGTCGCCAGAGGGGCCAAAGACGCGAAGTCTTTGCTGTTTTTTACTTTAAGGATTGGAAGGGTGACTTGTGCTCGGGAAAAATCCCTTCGGACGAACTGGGAATGGAGGGCCCAGACAGGGTCCGATATGTATGTAAGTAGTTTTGATGACAATGCGAGTAAAGACAGCAAAAAACCTGTCATCATCATCATCCCAGCCTATATACTTACGTCCCACTGCAGGGCACAGGCCTCCTCTCAAAGTGAGGGGCCTTGGGCTGTAGTTCCCACGCGGGCTCAGTGCGCATTGGGAACTTCACACACACCATTGAATTTCTTTGCAGCTTTCCTCACGATGATTTCCTTCACCGTAAATTTCAAATGTAATTTCGCACATAAATTCCGAAAAACTGAGAGGTGCGAGCCGGGATTTGAACCCACGACCCTCTGCTACCCGTAGATATTAAAAATTTAAATTTTAACACAACAATTTTTTTTATTGTTACGCCACAGAGACAGACAGCGTAGCACACACTAATAAGGTTCCGTTTGCTACCATTCCGTTACGGTACCCTAAAACGGTAAAAGGTGGGTCGCATTTACCGAAAGGTGTAGGCAGCCTGGCAAGATAGTAGCCCGCATTGTGTTCAATGGCAAGCCCAACACGCTGCGTACTTTTCTTATAGCTACTTAAGCAGGGATTTTCGTCAATTTAGCTCAGCTTGACGTACTGAGGTATCCAGGGCTGTCTGACCCGAGTTAACTTAATTCTAAGTTGTATTTATGTGACACGCCAAAAAAATGTTAATAGCGCGATGTAGGATCACAAGTTCTGGCGCTGTCAGTTTGAGCAAAGTTAAACCTTAAACGGTAAGTGATAAGAACAAGTTACGTGTTCAAATTTTTGTTTGATATCAAACGGTTAGTAATTTTGTTTGAAATTTTGTTTTGCAGTTGTTGTTGTTGGTAGGTACTTAGTATTGCTATTCTTGCAAAGTACCGTTTTTTATTGCTTTTATTTTACTTGCGATGTTCGTAAGGAAGTAAGTACTTAGTGGTTTCAAAACTTGCAAATAATTTTTTGACAACTTTATGGCATCTGTTTGAGCAGAACGGAACTCTTCAACTGGTAATGGCATGACCTTGTTTGGTACGGATATGTAGTTTGGAAGACAATGCGAGTAAAGACAGCAAAAAACCTGTAGATATACATTTTTTTTTAGCAAAATCTTATTTTTAGGATTGTTACGCCACAGCGCAGCGCAGTTGTACAGCGTAGCGACACTAATAAGGTTCCGTTTGCTGCCATTCTGGTACGGTAACCTGAAAAAAAAATCAAAATTATTTATTTTTAACAAACGTTTTGACAGGTGGTGTCGAATCCTCCTTTTAAGTAAAGCACTTGTATTAGGAGGAATAATTGGCATTGATCACTTTTTTACAATGTGGTCTAATCCCAAAACCATTTCGAGGAATAGGTTTATTAAATCATTTTATAACATTGTAGTAAAAAAATAACTAAAACATAGTGAGATGAAACGGTAAAAGGTGGGTCGCATTTACCGAAAGGTGTAGACAGCCTGGCAAGATACTTAGCTCATGTGTTCAAGGCAAGCCCCGAACACGCTGCGTACTTTGCTTAAAGCTATTAGTACGGGATTACATGTTGTCAATCTAGCTCAGCTTGACGATACTGACGTATACAGGGCTGTCTGACCCGAGCTAACTTATTTCCAAGTTGTATTTAAGTGACACGCAAAAAAATTTCAATAGCGCGATGTAGGATTACAAGTTCTGGCGCTGTCGGTTTGAGCAAAGTTAAACCTTAAACGGTGAGTGATAAGAACAAATAACGTGCTCAAATTTTTGTTTGATAACAAACAGTTAGTAATTTTGATTGTAATTTTTTTTTGCAGTTGTAGGTAGTTAGTATTGCTATTCTTGCAAAGTACCGTTTTTTATTGTTTTTATTTTACTTGCGAGATGTTCGTATGGAAGTAAGTACTTAGTGGTTTCAAAGATTGCAAATAATTTTTTGACAACTTTATGGCATCTATTTGAGCCGAACGGAAATCTTCAACAGGTAATGGCATCAAATTGTTTGGTACGGATATGTATGTAGTTTGGATGACAATGCGCGTAAAGACAGCAAAAAACTGTAGATATAAATTTTTATTTAACAAAAACTTTTTTTTTTATTACGCCACAGAGACAGACAGCGTAGCGACACTAATAAGGTTCCGTTTGCTGCCATTCCGGTACGGTACCCTAAAACGGTAAAAGGTGGGTCGCATTTACCGAAAGGTGTAGACAGCCCGGCAAGATAGTAGCCCCTGTGTTCAAGGCAAGCCCCGGACACGCTGCGTACTTTGCTTATAGCTATTTTGTACTTGGAAAGTGTTCTTTTTTGTCAATTTAGCTCAGCTTGACGATACTGACGTATGCAGGGCTGTCTGACCCGAGCTAACTTAATTCTAAGTTATATTTAAGTGACACGCCAAAAAAATGTTAATAGCGCGATGTAGGATCACAAGTTTTTTAGCAAGACGATCGGATGGCAAAGTGGTTAGAGAGCGTGACTACTGAGCTTGAGGTCTTGGGTTCGATTCCCATGCAATATTTTTGAATGCAGATTTTTTTTTTCAATTTCATGTTTGTTCTTGAGTCTTATGTTTTTTTATTTTTATTTATTTCCTATTTATACGTTTTAGAGCTCTCGGTTTGAGCGAAGTTAAAGCTTACCTTGGCCTTGCTTTAAAGTTTAAACCAAGGACGATATTGTTTAAACTAATAAAAGCTTTTACTTTACTATGGATCCTAAACAACGGATAAACATACTTATATAGATAAATACAAACTTAAAAACAAGTGACTCGAAAGCAAACATTTGTATCTTTCATAAAAATATTTGCCCTGATCAGGAATCGAACCCGGAATCTCAAGATTCATATTCGGGTTCTCTAATCATTTGGCTATGTGCTCTTTAGTATACTTAAGAGCTAGAGGAGTGTTAGAATGTCTGTATGTTTTCCAACTACTGAGCTTGAGGTTTGGGTTCGATTCCGGGTCGGAGCAGATATTTTTTTTCAATTTCATGTTTGTTCTTGAGTCTTATCATATAATAATATGCTCACCAGTTTCGGCTAAATATTGTAAACAGACCTGCGTGGTTTTCTATTGAACATGAACATGATGAACACATGAACATGTCTAGTCATCTAAGCAGCTTTATGAGAGATGTCGCGGTTTAAAAGTTAGTCATCAAGTTCATCAAGAACAATTACTGTGGTAACCATTTCATTAAAAGTGAAAAACTGTATATCGTTTTCAGATATCCGTATTTAATTCAGTGGTAAGTAATAGTGCTCTGCGATAAGATCTTAATTCAAAACCATGAAGGGTTCCGTACCACTACCTATAAAAACGGCAAAAAAAACACGTTTGTTCTATGAGAGCCCCCCTTAAATACTTGTTTTATTTTAATTTAATTATTTATTTTTAAAGTGAATATATAACTAAATATTCTGTGAATATTTTTAGGCGTCTACCTGTTGCCGTTATTAATATCGAGCAAAAACGAGAAAAAAAATCACGTTTGTTCTATGAGAGCCCCCCTTAAATACTTGTTTTATTTTAATTTAATTATTTATTTTTAAAGTGAACATATAACTACATATTCTATGAATATTTCAGGCGTCTACCTGTTGCCGTTATTAATATCGAGCAAAAACGAGAAAAAAAATCACGTTTGTTGTATGGGAGCCCCCTTAAGAGGGTTTATACCTGCTGAGCTGGCAACGTTGCATTTTTGTTAGTTTTTCTCGATTATTCCATAAAAATTGAATGAAAATTAAAAATGTTTTGAATACAAATTGTTCTAATATATAAGTTAATGTGTCTACTGCAATAATTATTCGTCATAAGACTTTTATTTTCTTTAAAACCCGTTAGGTATAATTTGTTCGTGTAGACACATTAACTTATATATTAGAACAATTTGTATTCAAAACATTTTTAATTTTCATTCAATTTTTATGGAACAATCGAGAAAAACTAACAAAAATGCAACGTTGCCAGCTCAGCAGGTATAAACCCTCTTAAATATGTATTTTATTCTGTTTCTGAGTATAATTGTTGTTATAGCGGCAAAATTTCAATTCTCTAGCTAGCTAGACGGACGGACGGACGGACAGCGAAGTCTCAGTAATATTGGTAGGGCGGGAGGGACCCTTAAAAAGTTGACTAGACATGTTCTTTCCGTAGACCCTTCATTTAACGTAGTCTAACTTTTTCTCCACTCTGTGTACTCATCATCAGTGATCGTAGATTTTGTAGCATTTTTGGTGCGATGACGTCAAATGACACACGACAGCGACCCAGGGTGGTCGACGTGTATAATATGACTGACGTTGAGAATAATGTAATATTATGTTGTGTTACTTGTGTTGTTGTTGAAAATTAAACGCTAAATTTTTTACTTAATCAATTATTATAATTTTGTATAATATTTACTACTGTAACCCAAAATTCCTCAAATAATAATTATACATTTATGGACTGTCATTACACATTATACCGTCTATGCAAATATACAGCAGAAAAGTTAGTATATCAATTTCTAATCATAAATAATTATAAACTATAAATTAAGGGGATAAGGATTTATTGCAACTGCGTTAAGACATTTTCTCATATAGGTATAGTAAATTAACCCTTCATTTCATTATGCATATTGGGTTGCGCTTTACATGTTCTAAGAACATTTTCTGTATTTTCCATTTTGTACTGCACACCTCAAAAAAGACACAAAAAATACAGAATACAGAACATAAAACTTAATAAAAGTAGAGGTAGATTTTTTTTTAAATTTATTTAAACAATTAAAATAAAGATACAATTTCAAGTATAACAGCGAGCAAAATCTTAATAGATTTAACTGCCGCTGAGCTCACTCATTTTTTTACTAAGTACTTATACTTATAAGTCTTCTATTTGAGGTCATGAATTTTAAGAAACCCGATTATCTTTTCACTAAGACAGATGTTTCCCCTTTTCATAGGAGATATGGAACTAGATCCACCCGACATTGTCTGTTGGAATGTCACCCCCACAGAACTGTAGCTTTTACCGGTAGTTTTCGTTATCTTGCAACCAAGTGCTGGAACAATATACCCCCACCGATAAGGCGTTTAACATCAAAAAAATCCTTCAAAACACAATACAAATTAATTCTCTTACAGAAGCAAAGCGGTTGTCCGGTACTTGATTTCGAGTGTGATTTTAAAACGTAGGGTAGGGTGAAGGAACTGTATGGCGGTTGCATGTTTGTTTGGGGTGGTTCGGTAGCTGCTATATATAACTATTGTTTTATATTACGAAATCAATAAAATTACGCAAATCTGGTAAATTATTATAAATAATGCATTGGATGAAAATTGTAGCTTGTAAATAAATGGTTTCCAATGTTGCTGTTTATTTTCCTTGTAATCGAAGTGAAGAGCAGAGTGTCGAGCATTTGGACCCATTTTCCCCTCGACGTGTCTGTCTGCCCTCGCCGTATCGGCTCGGGTAGTTTTGGGGACGTCTCGGGTGGCATGGCTTGTTTTGTGCTTTTGTTGTAATCTGCTTTTTATTGTCGGTATTAATGATGCTTAGCACTATTTGTTTTGTTTTTCTTTTGTTGTATAATTATTTTGAATTAGTAAGTAATATTTTGTTCTCGATCCTCTTGGTTGTGGCAGAATATCAGTGTTTTGCTCCTATGAGCAATGTTGACCACTGAGCCACGGCCCTTTTGCACTACTGCAGCGCATACAGACAATATATAATGTTTTACTTTTAAGTTTGTACTGGCTTTTGTATTTTTGTTAATCTTGATTGTGTGTGCTTGCAGTACCAAATAAACGTCTTTATCTATCTATCTATCTTTATCTTATACTAAATTTATAAACTAACACATAAAAGCCGCTTTCAAAATTCGCTTACAATGACTTGTATTCTGACAAATACGAGTGCGAGTGTCGGTTGGTAGCTCATTAAGAATTTTAGGTAAAATGTACTCTTAAGTGCGTTTTCCGTAAACACACCTAGGCACAACATAATAAGGTAAATAATCTAATTTCCTAAGGTGATAAATAAATAAATAATAAATAAATATCACGGGACAATTCACACCAATTGACCTAGTCCCAAAGTAAGCTAAGGAAAGCTTGTGTTATGGGTACTAGGCAACGGATAAACATACTTATATAGATAGATACATACTTAAATACATATTAAACACCCAAGACCCGAGAACAAACATTCGTATTTTTCATACAAATATCTGCCCCGACGCGGGAATCGAACCCGGGACCTCAAGCTTCGTAGTCAGGTTCTCTAACCACTAGGCCATCTGGTCGTCTAACAGTGATGGGGTCTAACAGTTTTTTTCAGACTTTCTAATCTTTGGATCACATAACATGGATGGATAACAGGCGGTCTTCAAGACGAGACTTAAATCATTGATTTCATTACCAACCATCTCTACGTTATTAATTTTTAAGTTATTACTTAGTTCTAAATGCCTTTGCCCACCCAATGATTTCGAATTTCCCAATGCGCACTGGGCCCGCGTGGGAACTCCAGCCCAAGCCCTCTCATTTTGAGAGGATGCTTGTGCCCTGCAGTGGGACATATATAGGCTGGGATCATGATGACGATGAAACGCCTTTGATTTTATTTGATTCTTGGTTCAAACAATATTAAGGTACTACTGACAACCCTAGCACTGCACCAAAAATGCTACAAAATGTACGATCACTGCTCATCATAGAAATCGGATTATATGCATTTGCATTTTTATAGCGTTATTGCATATTTTGGTACTTTTTCACTGACAGTGCTTATTTCAGTAGTTATTCGTGTTAGGCGTGTTGTATTATGCCGTAAATTGATGCATTTATCAACGGCACCGAACAAACTCTGCCTGAAGAAGTCTCTGCAGAAATGGCGACAAACTTCAAGTTCTGCCCGGTAACGTCAGTTGACGTCGAAAGGTCATTTTCAGCCTATAAATTAACATTAAGTGACTGACAGACGTAGCATGTTTGCTGCAGAAATTATGGAAAAATATGTTATTGTGAAAATAATCGTAAGTTCTAATAATAAATGGTTTTTGATTGTGCATATTTCGTGCATATTTCGTCCTTTTTTAGTGCATATTTGCATGCATATTTTGGCATTTTGATAGTGCATAATAATCCGATGTCTATCATTTCAGCCGTAGGACGTCCACTGCTGGACATAGGCCTCCCTCATCGACGCCCAATCATTACGGTTGGAAGCGACTTGCATCCACCCTGAACCTGCGGCCCCCGTTGGCACCCTGTACTCAATGACTTCTAAATAATTAAAAATGTGGAGTTATTAAATTGTACACGTTTCAGTATTTCATTGAGCACAAGTTAACGCCGATTCCCAAACTCCCAGATATGGAGGGGAGATATTTTAAGATTTCAATAAATTCGCGTTCTTCGTTCAACTTTTGTTGGGGCTGCTTCTTAAAATCCAATATCGACTGGAATACGTGTACTACACTTGACACACCGGTTCTGTCGTATGAATCATTATCTGCCATTTGAATTTAAGACGACTTCGCTGAATATAATAGGGATGATGACACCACCAATCAACTGACGTACTTTTTATGTGCTGCTAAAACACAATTCTCCTATAGAGTTTCAATGGCAATAGCAACTTATGACGTCACTTGTTCGCCAACCCAATTAACTAACTATTTATTTGTTTGAACAAAAAATTTAATTTTGCAGTTAATCGAAAATTAATCTGGGTTTCAGGGGAAATAAAGCGTTTTATTACTGGAGTCGTGTCTTTCAATTATTTTTTAATGGAGTCTTTGCACCACAAATGGCCACCTTTGTGAAACACCTCGGGGAAGCACTTGCATCTCGCTGGGACCGCTCTTTGTCTTGCGTCTTGGGCTGGCTAAGAGCTCGGATAATAACCTCTATATTTAGAGCGACTAGCATGTGCATTCGAGGCACCCGTCATAAATGGAAGCCAGCAGCGAAGCTGTTTGGCTTCGACGATGGTGCTGCCCTACCACACTCCGACTGACAGACTGACTTGACAATTTTTTCATAGTTTACTAATTTATTAGTTTCCATTTTTATCTGTTATTGCTTCCTAATGTATTTTTCCTAATGTATATGTATAGAATATGTGTTTCTATATAAATTATTTTAGTAATATTTTTTGATGGCGTCAACATCCCTGTCCTACCCTATAGGATGATGATGACGATGATGATTTTTGCTCAGCTAAAAAGCCACTTTATTTATGTGTACCTACTAGGCAACGGATAAACATACTTATATACAGGGTTATTTGTAATTCACTGACATCCTCTTAACCCTGAATTCCTATCACTCAAACAAATGTTTTTTGTTTTACGACTTTTTAAAATGAAGCACTTTTTTCCCATACAAATACACAGAGTATCGTAAAAATAAGAGGTGATCTCAAATTTTCAAAACGTTATTACACCAAAAATATTAAGTTATGACAAAAGCTGCAAAACAAAAAACATTTGTTTAAGGGGTAGGAGTTTAGGGATAAAAGGATGCTAGTGAATTGAAAATTTATTAGGTTTCTTTATATTATGAGTTTATGTATTGTATTTACTAAAAGTTGTATTGTAGCCTTTGCTTTGTCCGACTGTCTTATTTTTACTTACTCTTTGTCGGTCCCTTACTAAATGCTCCTTTCATCCACTCAAAGGTTGACTGGTAGAGATCCCTTAAAGGGATAAGTTCACCTTTGTACATGCATTTCAACGGTTGTCAATAATGTATTTCTTTTTTTCCTTATTTTTGTACAATAAAGAGTTTACATACATACATACATACAAATAACCCTGTAGATAGATACATACTTAAATACATATTAAACACCCAAAACCCGAGAACAAACATTCGTATTTTTCATACAAATATCTGCCCCGACTCGGAAATCGAACCCGGGACCTCAAGCTTCATAGTCAGGTTCTCTAACCACTAGGCCATCGGTCATATAAGTATATATATACAAGAATTGCTCGTTTATTTAAAGGTAGGTATTAGATAGATTAATATATTTTTCTGCAGAGTAACGCCTGGATCAAACAAATAATAAAAGCGTGGTAGCCTAGTGGTTTCTCAACCAGAGTGTCGTGGGTTCAAGCCTGAGATCTAAGCTTTTCGAAAAAGCGCGAAATCACATTTGAAATTTACCATGAGTTTTACGGTGAAGGAAAACATCATGAACCTGCACACACCTGCGAAGAAATCCAATGGTGTGTGTGAAGTTCCCAATCCGCATTAAGCCCGCGTGGAGCCCAATCCCTCTAATTCTGAGCCTATGCCTTGCTGTGGGACGCACATAGGGATGAGTGCGCAAAGCCGCCGTCGTAAGCTAGTCTTCAACATAAACAAACCCAATCCCTTATTCACTGGTCAAAAGGTTAAAATGCTCACAATCCGTCCGTCTCGAGCGCTCAGCAAACAAACGATTACCAAAGAAATTATTTAAACTGAGGAAATTGGAAAACTCATAACAACCCGTTTTTAGTAGGTTTGCCGATTGATTTGTATTCCTGAAGATAAGTAATTACGCCACTCGGGGCCAGATCCATAAATCCGGGGGGGCGCCCGGGAAAAAAGGGGGGCTCTTCTTATATTTAAATATCGAACCCCTTCCTGGTAGGTGCCACGGTTTTTCCAGTAAAAGGGGTAAGTGACAGAAGCAGGGCGCAGGGGAACTGTGGAGACGCTTTAATTTGTATTTTTTTTAATCAAAGTTACGTGGCCAGTAGTAGATAACACCACGTGTTTTCTACTATTTTTTTCTCTGTCTTATGTGCCGGATATCTATAATACGCACTCCCAGTACAACAGTGCATCATCTCGAAATAATACACCATTTTAATTTAGACTTTCCGGAAATTAAGTAAAGTCTAAATTAAAATGGTGTATTATTTCGAGATGATGCAGTGTTGTACTGGGAGTCATTCATTCATTCATTTATTTATTCAAGAACAATATACATTGTGTTTGAAATTATAATGGGTATTTGACCAAATTACACAACATTACAGCAGAATACATACAATAAATTATTAAATACAAGACAATTAAACAAAACAATAATAAAAACAATTCAAGCCAATTAAACAAAAAAAAAAACATCATGTCAATAGTTAAATCACCATGTCAATAGGTGGTGGTAAATCGGAGAAATGACAGTCGACTGGTCAATGACTGTGTTCATAAGACCGCGCTTTTTTCAAGTCAATGTTACATTATGTGCATTAAAATATTTAATAGACTGCCAAAGTGTATGCAGGAACTCCCCCTTCGTCAATTCGGAACTAGGTTACGTAAATTATTGCTAAACAAAAATTATTATGACATTAAGGATTTCTTTGAGCAGGACATTGTGTAACTAGATTTAACTTTATGTATATTTTTAATTTTGCATGCTAGTATTAAAGATACCAATAGCGGAATAAGCTACCTTAAGTCTCTGTAACACCTATTGACTGTAAAAATTGTCTTATTCTATGCAAATAAATTGAATTGAATTGAATTGAATGTCACTAAATATATATAAAAATTCAAAAACAACATGTCAATAGCTAAAATATGTCACTAAGTATATATATAAAAATTCAATTACTCAAATTATGTCACTAAACAACAAATATTCAAAAACAAAAGCGAAGGAAATCAATATTTCTTTCTGAAGGTAGCACAAACAAAGAGTTAAGTCAAACAGTTCCATTTGCAGTAATCTTCAACAGAGTAAAAACACTTTTCCAACAAAAATTTCCTAAGCCTATTCCTAAACATGTGTCCATCCACGATTGACTTCATCTCAATTGGCAACCTGTTAAAAAGAACAACCGCCTGGTAGCCTGAAGTGTGCTTAACTAGGTACTTTAAGTTTACTGGTTATAGATCTTGGCAAGTCTTTCCTCCTCGTAGCCAAGCGCAGTTTTCTTTCCTCACTCAGGAGTCTCTATGTCTGTGATGTGTGTAACTAAATCTGTCAGAACTACAAGTATGTATAGACATGGAACAGTGAGGATCCCAAACTTCAAAAAATAATCCCTACAAGATGTTCTTTAGGGAATTCTTGCTATAGTTCTAATAGCCCTTTTTTGAGATACAAAAGCTGTGTGAGTGCGAATATTGTCACTGTTTTTTCCTATAAAATAACCACAGACGCTAACAAAGTATCAGGAACTAAACAAAGATTGGTGGAACAACCCATTGTTTGTTTTATCTGTGGATTTGACGGTTGTCTAATTTTTAGCCGAAATATTTTTCCCACATGATTAATTTCCCAACTGTTTAATATTATGGACGAACGATATTTTTTAACTGTATTTAAATACATACTTCAAGATTGTTATAAAACTAACCTTACCTAATTTATAGGGTTTTACAGGATAGTCCTGAAATATACCCTGTTGGATTTTTTTTAATATGACAGGGGGAAAATGACCCCAGCTTTGACACTTCGTCTTGCATACATAGGAAAACATAATTTAGCTAATTTTATCAAGCTTATAAATGTTTATTCAAGGTTTATTTGTTAATAGGTTAAAAAAAAAAAAACATAATAAAACTTAAAACTATAAAAAATAAATAAATTAAGGGCTAAACCAAGACAAAAATGTATCAACACCCTGATTACTGCCTGCATCACTAACCAGCACAAGATGTCCTCCCACTCGTTGTCCTTTCAACACACATAGAGGTCTTATTTGTCGGCTGTTTCATCGAGCTATCGACATTTATAAAACTAATAGCAATAATTTTACATAATTAAGTATACTTACTGTAACTAGAAAACATTGAAAAAGCTTTAAAAAATTGGCTGGGGTATATTCATAACGGGAAACCCGTAAAAATAATTACAAAAATCTAGAAGTGCGAGTAAAACTTCTGTAGTTTGATAATGTTGATAGCAATAAATAAATGGATTTTTGGTTATACAATCAACTATACCTAATACCGTCTTACTCTTAACACACACCTCAGGGAGCCCCCGAAAGGATTTTTTTTTATTTTTGTTCAAAAAAAGTCTTGAATGCAAATGTTTGTCAGTGAAAAGTCATCATCATCATCATCATTTCAGCCGAAAAACGTTTACTGCTGAACATAGGTAGGCCTCCCCCAAGGCTTGCCAAACAGATCGGTCCTGCGCCATACGCATCCAACGCGATCTCGCAACCTTTATCCAGGTCGTGCTCCATCTTGTTGGAGGCCTACCTACACCGTGTATTCCGTTCCATGGACGCGCCATTCAAGAATCTTTTTGCCCCATCGGCCATCAGTTCTACGAGAGATGTGCCCTGCCCACTGCCACTTGACCTCAGTGAAGAGTAAATAATAATAATAATAATAATGATTTATTGCAGATAACTTAGATCCATTGGTTAGTAAATACAAAATTATCTTACGTCCTAAAGTTAGTTAGAGTTTACACAATTATGAATACAATTTATAATTCACTTACTTAATACAAGTTTGCCGATTCACTACCATTAAATTATTAAAATGGGAAACAGCCAGTGAAATTACTAGTAGGTACATTAGATATTCTATCTCAGCTCTCAAGGCTGGCAACGCATCGGCACTTCTTTGGTGCTGCAGGTGACCCACTTGCTTGTTTGTTACCCTGTGGTATAAAAAAAAATAATAAGTATGTCTACTCCACAGAAGTCCCTGTTCCGTCTCAAGATGGACTTAAGAAGCAAAAAGGAAAGAGTCCACGGGCCCCACCCACCCCTCGTCGGAACACAGAATAATAATCGCCAAAAGAAGGGAGGAAAAATATAAATAGCTCTATCCACCTCCCTAGATATTAAAATTTGTACAGCGGCCTTTCAATTTTGTTAAAATAAAATTACGGAAGGGTAAATGCTTGGAGCCTTTTCTTTGTATTGTATCTCTTATTTAATACAAGCAATTCTTGGATATAAGGTTACGGGGAAAATTCGGTGTTTCGACCTTTTATTTCGCCAGCGAATCCAACGGCGGTACCTATTGTAGACTGTAAACTGATCTTTGGAGTGAAAAATAAAACCTGTTTTTTTTAAAAACTAGTTGATGCCCGCGTTTTCTCCCCCGCTGAAATTTATTTTTCTAAACCGTGTTCTGACAATGACGAACCCAACAAAAAAATAAATATTCAATTTGGTCCAGTAGCTTTTGAGTTTTGCGGTTTTATTAATATACTAGCTGTTGCGCGCGACTCCGTCTGTGAAGAATAGGGGTATAAAAAATAGCCTACGACCTATTCTCAGACCTACCAATACGGAGAAAAAATTTGATAAAAATCTGTTTAGCCGTTTTGGAGGGCTTCGATAACAAACACTGTGACTGTGACACAAGATTTTTACATATAAGAAGAAAGATATGAGATAAGATAGATAGATAGGTAGAGTTTGTCTAAGCTAAAATGACGCGCGACCCTCTACTGAATCAGTTGATTTTGATGTGTGCAGCAAATATTTATTACGACTCTTCATCTGTTTGAGAGCGTCGACTATTCCGTGAACAATTCAGTGTGCAACATCATGATCGAAAAATCGCATGAAAATCCTGTGCGTAAATACGGTGGGGTAGGGCGCGTCATTTTTTAAAGTAGTACCTGGGCGAAAACTCGGTACCAAGCGTTTTCCCAGAGATAAGACCAAGCTACATATATTTAACGACCGCTGTAGCCTAGTTGGTAGTGACCCTGCCTACGAAGCAAGAGGTCCTGGGTTCGAATCCCGGTAAGGGCATTTATTTGTGTGATGAGCACGAATATTTGTTCCTGAGTTATGGATGTTTTCTATGTATTTAAGTATTTATTTATCTATATAAGTATGTTTATCGTCGTCTAGTATCCATAGTACAAGCTTTGCTTAGTTTGGGACTAGGTCGATTTGTGTAAGATTGTCCCCTAATATTTATTATTATTATTATTTATTTATTTTTCATCCCCGAAAACCCCCAAATACCAAATTTCATCGAAATCGTTGGAGCCGTTTCTGAGATTCTGAAAAGGAAATAACAAACAAAATAAATGAAAATGTAATTGACCTGAAGTACTTATAGTACCTACCTCTTAACAAAAATCCGCCACCTTTTTTAAAATTATTTGAAGAGGTGTATTTATCTAGCCCAAACATTTAAAGCAATAGGTGCAGATAAAATACTGTCGAACTAACTTTTTTTTTATTTGGTGCAAAAATAAGTTTTTGTCCCTTATTGTAGGTATATTGGTGTTTTTACATTTTTCAAAAGTTGTTAACTAGACAAAAGTGAAATTTGTATGCAACATTGTTGAACACGCTCCAGCATTTTTTAAATTTTAGATTGCCTGCCGTCAGCAATGTAATTCGCTTTCTGATAATAATGGTTGACAATGGCGAATTTTACGATATTCGGGCCAATTTTTTAATAAACTTTTTAAATGCGTCACATAGATGTATTCGTATATAAAGTAGGTACTTAAGTAATCTAGTTATTATTACAAAAACTATTCTCTCCACTCATGAAGCGACTTTCCGAGACACGTCCATCTATATAGGTGTATGTTGCATTGATATTATTCATCATTTCATTCATCATTTCAGCCGAAAGACGTCCACTGCTGAACATAGGCCTCCCCCAAGGCTCGCCAAACTGATCGGCCCTGTGCCATCCGCATCCAATGCGTTCCCGCTACCTTCACCAGATCGTCGCTCCATCTTGTTGGAGGCCTACCTACACTGCGTCTTCCGGTCCGCGGACGCCACTCGAGAACCTTTCGGCCCCATCGGCCGTCAGTTCTACGGGCGATGTGCCCTGCCCACTGCCACTTAAGTCTAGCGATTCTTCGAGCTATGTCCGTGACTTTAGTTCTCGCGCGGATTATTAATTTAGTTCAATGTAACCGTGGGATTTATGTTATTTATTATTAGCTGTTGCCCGCGACTCTGCCTGCAACAAATTCTTTTATCGCTATCCCGCAGGAACTACAAAATTTCCGGGATAAAAAATACCCAACATGTTAAATCAGGTTTTAAACTATTTGTATGCCAAATTTCATGAGGATCCGTCTATCCGTTTTAGCGTGAAAGGGTAACAAACTTTCACATCTTTTCCGCATCTATAATATTAATAAGATTTTAAATATTCTTTAATATAATAAAATGTTTTATCTCTATCCCATTTGATTGACATAACATCTATTTTTTTTTTTGCTATACTCTTAGGCAACTTATTAATAAATAGTTATTCGTACGATCAATTAATTAGAATAAATAAGGATTTTACCTATGTCGAGATTTTTCTCGACATGTTTTATAAGTGAAGAACGCTTATATTTTTAATAAAATTGTTATCTGATGTTACTTACAATGTAATTGTTATTCAATAAGATTTTATTTCAAGATTTCTATCGACTGTAGTCGCATTGTCAATCCAAACTACATATTCTTGCCAAATTCCAACTCAATCCGATCAATGGAACTACGTCAAATCCGATTTGCATGATTTGAAGATCATTTACCTACACACAAACTTTCCAAGTTAAATTTATTTAGTTCTAGTTTTTAAACTAGCAATAAAAATACAGGTCAAGATTGTTTACTTTATTTCCATCACTAGAATACGACGTAAGACAACATAAAAACAAAACACTAAAATTGCGGGTAGATCGAGAATTGACGCGCTCGCCTACCCTCTTAAAAAAACCAGCACAACTTGACCTCCTCTTCCCTATCACTTCCAAAGCATCAGAGCTCTCACTCGCTGGCCGTTCTGCATCGCGCTATCGAAGTTTTTGAAACTACTGCTTATAAATAAACGGGTGGTGTATTACCGTTTGGGGTCCGGCATCTCGGGGGTAGTCAGTTCGTCAAGCTGAGCTAAGTTGATGACCAGTCCGATGACTAATCCAACCAGATGTGCGTATTACACCAGGTCAGCTGCACATTCGATGGATGTTATGGCAAGTGCGAGATACCCCAAGAGAAGCGCAAAGCAGCAATGTTCCTTCGACCCCACATTTTGCTGGTTCCAGTGGCTAACAAAAAGTTATAATTTTTAAAACATTTTTTTTTGTTGACTGTACTTTTAGCCTCTGGTTACCATCTAGGTCCAAAGTACTCGTCAATACGAATCAAAGGAGTCCAAACTCAATGGGGTTATGTCGTTTCATTTACACCCACTCATATGCTTTTGGCAACTATGGTTGCCAATTTATTTACTAGCTGTTGTTCTCGACTCCGTCTGCGAAGCACAGGGGTAAAAAAATAGCCTACGACCTATCAAATATAGTCAAGCCGTTTCGGTGGAGTTCGATAACAAACACCGTGACACGAGATTTTTTAATATAGAGAATTTCAATCAAATTTATTCCTTAAGATAATAATTATATTGTTTGAAATAACTTGTCAATAAATAACAGTGCCTAAATGTAAAAAAAACAACTGAGTGGCTACATGGTGGCTACACACCACGAGCGGTAACAATACCTACTTTAAATGGCGTATAACTCATAATATTGAATTTATCGTGCGTCCGATTTACATGCAGTAGAGACAAGAAACTTTAGATAAGCTCTTTTTGCGTGTTTCTAAGTAGTAGTAACGTGTCCGTGCAAGTAGACGTTCCAAAGAAGAAAAATGGCTCACGTTCCATATCTGTTTTGTACGCTACTACATGAAAGAAAGACCTTTCTTACCTACCATTTACTAACATCATAAAATTCATAAATAATGTAGGTACTATTTTACTATAAATAGTGCCGTGCTCATGGCAGTTCGCTGCCACTGATCCAGATCCAGTATCTATGTATACTTAAAAAGTTAAAGCCGACCCGAGAAAGTGACTGTACCCGTGAGTGAAAATGTGCGAAGTTTCAGTTTGGCCAACTTAAAGCGCGCAACTTTAGTTCGGGGCGTCTGGAGCGTCGGCAGAAAAAGAAGAAGAGCTTTTAAACGACTTAACTAAGAATTAATTAATGAAATGTCGTCGAATCACCATCATCATCAGCCTATGTTCGTCCACTGCTGGACATAGGCCTCTCCCATGGCACGCCACTGAGCACGATCCTCGGCCACTCTCATCCAGCTCTTGCCAGCCGCCTTGCGAAGATCATCGCTCCACCGAGTCTGGGGACGTCCCACGCTACGTTTGCCGATCCGTGGTCTCCACTCAAGAACTCGTCTACCCCAACGGTTATCGGTTCTTCGGGTTATATGGCCTGCCCATTGCCACTTCAGCACGCTAATGCGGTGGGCTATGTCGATAACTTGGTTCTCTGTCGGATCACTTCGTTACGAATTCGATCTTTCAGAGAAACTCCGAGCATAGCCCTTTCCATAGCACGTTGAGCAACTTTAAATTTGTGGACCAGCCCTACAGTCAGTGTTCTAATCACCCACCTAATAAAAAAAATAAACTGTTTAATTCAATAAGATACAAATATATTTGGTTTATTAATATAAACCAACAACGAAATCTTTAAATTTTAAGATTGTAGTTAGCTAGATTGGGGTGCGTACGTAGTCATTAACAGGCATTTTCAGAAAAAAGTGTACCTACCCCGTACTTTTTTTTAAAAACCCTACAAATTTTGGGTTATTTCTACTCAGAACCACAAGCACTATCGATTTAAGCAATAAAAAAGTGTCCCTCTCTTAATTGTCAGTTCTGTGATGCAGTTAACCATACATGCTGTATGGATCGTCACAAAACTGACTAATAAATTTTGTATGGATAATTAAGGATAATTAAGGCAAAACGGGTACATTTTTTTCTGAAAACCCACGGACTTGCGTGTGTTGAGGGCCGAGGACCGCACTACAACCTGCTACCGCTGGGAACACGCCTCTCACTAAGTGGGTGTGGGCGCCTTATACTACGATTCAATTTTCAGGCTTATATTTTGTGATCAATGATTTTTCATCTAAAAATTTGATGAAAATAGAACTACCTGAGAATTCCATCGCAAATAATTTAGGTCTCAGAGTGAGAAAGTTGTTGTTCTCTAAATGTATTTAAGTAAAGTTCGTTATTAAATACATAATTCGCATGTGTACTCGTATAAAAAAAAACCCTCTTTATTAAACTTCCAGTGGTTGAATAACCGGAAAATTGGTATAATAATGTAAGATGGATGACAATGCAACTCCAGTCAGTAAAAAGTACAAACAACAAAAAATACAGACAGCTAAAAAATGTATTAAAAAAGAAAATTTTACAAAAACTTATCCTTCGTTTTTACTTTCTCTGCTGTCGGTACTTACATAAGTAAACCACCTGTTGGCGACGCGTGCTGCCGACGGGCTCATAACAAACGACAGCTGCGCGCACGACTTTACACCGTTTTGGGGTAATTACCCCGCTTTTGGGGTAGATCAGGACTGACTTTGAAAAAAAGGGTCATTTATTCTCACCACTTGTTGAGTGCAGGTGAAGCTAAAGATGTAGCTCCCTGGCTCCCTGGTTCAGTAACAGGCTATTCACTCTGACGATGATTGTTCCTAAATTCTAATTATCGTTTTTGTAGTTCCGAATATGACTGCTTAGATCAATTTACCAAAATCGTTATTTTATAGTAGCAAAATTTCCATTTGCATTTTTTCCCAAATGCTTTTTTCCCACTATAATTTTTTACTGAAGCTTATTTTCACTATCGCGTTTTTCCCCAACTTTAAGTAATCGACACAGATACATCGGTAGGATTAGGTTACGTTTACAAGTTTCCATCGGCCCGAAGGGCCATAAACACACAGAAGAAGGAGCTCCGTCGATACCTACTTCTATGTCAATTCAAATTGGGAAAAAACGCTAAAAGAGCCTTTGCCGTCCTATTTACATAAACAAATTTAAAAAAAAAGAAACATTTTGTTTGTGACAAAATGGTTAACATAGATAAAGATAACATAGATAAGAAAAACAATAAAAGTAAAAATAAAACAATGAAAAAATAACATGATGATGATGATAATTTTGATTTTGACGGTTTGCTGAGAAATCGCGTTTGATTCCCGGCGTAAGCGTATTTTTCTGATGTTTTCAACGTTTCATAATTTGGAAATTAGGTTAGGTTAATATAATATATCTACGTATACTTGACCTCTTTAAGAATACCTACCGCGAGTTCAAGAACTTTACTCCAACAAAATATCCAATGTCCCAACACTCCCAACATTAAAACGCAAATCGTCAACTCCAAACACCAGAGGGCGACGTCACTTTTAATTTAGCTCTTTTAAAAACGGACCAATGACACCGTCCGAGTAGGAGCGAGACGGAAAAGGTGGGGGTAATTTTTGCCAATACTTAAACGAAGATAGATAGAGCCTCCCACCGCCCAAGAGGGGTTTTAAGAAAATTTTAACTTTTCTTTATTCAAACTCTACCAACCTCCTCGGGGGCCACCCCGGGGTGGCTCCATTTTTCTTCTACTATTCTCTTTGGCCGGCTCAAAGGAAACAGTGTTCCACTCAAGCATTTATTAAATTCAGCATTCAAAATGAATTGCTATAAAAGTGCTTCGCCTTTGTTTTTGATCGGCGGGGCTTTCGTTTTGAATTACACGCTTTTTTATAAACTTTTATTTGAGTTGCCGTGTTAGTATGGATTATTTTGATTAAATGATGATGATAGTATGGATAGGGTAATTTTTTAATAAGTGCACAAATTTTAACATGTGATACATAGTGTCGTTAAAATAACAAATTTCAGTATTTTTCGTTATAATATTTATCACTTATTTTTTTTATTTTTCATAGTTAACTCGACCAATTTATTGGATGAATTACTATGAACAACCCAAATTTCAAAATGTAAAAAAAAATTCTTGAACAGAATGATAATCGTGATCTATTAACGATACTGAATCACGTATCAAAATTAGTGCACTGATTAAAAAATTACCCTGTATATAAATTTTGGAAGTTGAATTTAACTAGCGTTGCTAACAATAGATTGAACTACCTATAGTAGATAGATTGACTATCTATAGTAACGCCAATAGTATCGTGACCTCGCAAAATAGTCACAATATCGATAGACCTATCGATACTATAAACCAGTGAGAACACTTTTGTCCTCATCTGCACTTTTCATCAGGTGAGATAGTGGTCAGTCACGGGTCAGTGCTATGTAAAAAAAAAAACTATCGATAGCCACCAATAATATCGATAATATTGCAATTTTATAATCAATACTATCGATGGAATCAATAGTTTCGATACTCTTGACGGCTTAGACTAAGGATATGGTTAGACGCGTCATATTTAAGACGAAATATAACCATCGGTATTCTCTCTCGTTCTAAAAGAAAACATCATCTGCAAATAGAGACAGATATACGTTTGTCTGTATTGGCTTTCAATTCAATGAAGCCAGTTTACTATAGTGTATTTATAAATCGATATATATATATATATATCCTAGAGATGTGCTACTTTTATATCGATAAACTTTAGCTGTCAAAAATAATTATCGTGTCATAATTTGAAGGACCAAATTGGATTCGAAAAATTACTCACAAGCATACTATTCAGCATTTTAATGATTCTTTTTATACTCTTTTCCTTTAGTTCTAAAATTACGAAAAGCAGTTTGATATTGGAATGAGTAGTAGTAGTTGTAAGTTGTAAAATAAGAGTCTGCGAGTTTAAAAATAAGCATACTGAGGCGCTCTTGGCTGGTGGCGGGGCGGTGTGGACTAGTCAAATCTAATAACGACAAACTCGAAAAACGATACAGAATTATTAACAAAAACAACAACAAAAACAAAACGCAAATTAACCTCCCCGAGCCTTACCGCCAGCCATCTGCCGATCGCCTAAAATGACCCAAATAATACGTGCAACGTACAATTTTTTTAACGAGACCATACTTAGGTCCCGATAAAGCGTATCAATCTTCAATCTAATATATAAAAATCTCGTGTCACGGTGTTTGTTATCGAACTCCTCCGAAACGGCTTGACCGATATTTATGAAACTTTTGCTCTATATTCGGCAGGTCTGAGAATAGGTCGTAGGCTATTTTTTATACCCCTATTGTCCGCAGACGGAGTCGCGGGCAACAGCTAGTTATTTATATTTATGTACGAGTAGTATAATGGATATAAGGGGAAAAGTAAAACGACAATTATGAAATAATAATTATGATTTTATTTTACGTAGTTTTATTATTTATTGACCACTAAATAAAACCATTTTTTTATTTCTCAAAAAAACAGAATACATTTTTGATTATTTTTCTGCCAAACTTTCATAAATCAGGATCTTTAGGTAACCTGAGAACAATACACATCAACAATTAGCATTATATTAGCCATAATACAACTTAATTAGTTTTTCTTGTAGTGCTTCTCTGAGCCTATAAAAAGTTTAACTAAAATATATATTAATTTTAAATAAAAGTGACAAAAGCTGAACCTGAAATACAATGATGATGACATACAATATCGATTTATTTAACCACATCCCTATTATCAAATTTTACGTACATGAACTGTCATAACGGCCTGAACAGATGTTTTGTTGTTCATTATTTTAATAAATCTTTGGCCTGACGTGATCTTTATGACTTCACAATATTTAGAACGGCAATTTATTTATTGAGAACAGATCATATAATCTAAACATTGCGCAATAAGTTCATAATGATAGTCGATAACTTACCGATGGAAAGATATTCTTTGGTCACTTTCTGTTAATACACCCATTCTACTCTTGCAACCGATAGCCACACAATCCATGGTTATAGTGATATGAAATTAACTAAATTTCACTCTTCAAAATGGCATAAAACACATAAAAACAAGGGAAAACTGATAACAACGTTTGGTATCCAGCTGGCTACCACGACGACTCAGAATTTGACACACTGACGTTTAAGATGGCGGTGTTTGTCTATGCTTCACTCTTTTTTTCACAGTGAGATTTTGCATGTGCTAGAAAGAGACACATGACGGTTTTTTGTTCGTCTTAAATAGAACTGGTCTAACCATATCCTTAGTCTAAGCTTGACGGCCTTATTTTAAAAACAACAATTGATACTATCGATACCCACTTAGTTCTAAAAACTATCATTACCTAGTATCGATATCATCGATAGTATTGATTAGTATGGATACTATCGATAGTATTGAAATTCTCGATAATATGCCTATCGATATTGTTACTATTTTTCCACAATATCGATAGGCCGTTGTTATCCAACGCTAAATTTAACTTACTTTTACATGTCAAATTGACATTTTTGGTGTATAGGTACATATCGCACTCCTAGACCAAGAGTCTATTATTTAATTAAAAACGATCCATAATTTTTATTTAGACCTTGCTGAAACTCAATTCTAGATTAAAATGGTGGATTATTTTGAATTAAAATACTCTTGATGAGTGCGACATGTAGGTTGGATGACAATGCAAGTACTTGCATACTAACTAACTGTACTGTACAGTGTAATAACTGTACAGTTAGCAAAAAAACTTGTAGGTATTGTAAATGGTCCAGTGTACTCGCAACGCCTCTAACCGGCAGAAATGGAAGCAAATTGCTAAGAGGGCTGTCCTCGAAAAAGTTTGCGACCCACCGAACACCTCTCCGTGCACATCGTCTGCGCAACCACGACCACTCTGACAAGAGTGTCCGACTAAGAAGAAGAGATTGTAAATGAGTTTATTTCGAAATTGAACAACTTTTTTAATTTTTTTTTTCGGATTGACCTAAATTTTGTTGCACATAATGTAGATTGAACGACGATGCAAGTACAGTCAGTTAACAAAAGTTTTGTTTTACGTCCGTTATTTTTAAGTAAGTAGGTCTATTTTTCATTTTACTAGCTTTTATTTAATTTCACCAGCCCCCGAACCCATTTTCGGTTTCGGTAATAGTTTCAACAGATTTTCTATCAAACCAAAACTCTTCCGAAAAGTTGAGAGAACTTCCGAAAGTTCGGTTGGACACTAATAGTAATAATCTTCTAATATTAAATTAAACATAAAGCAATATGTAAAAATCTCGTGACACGGTGTTTGGTATCGAACTCCTCCGAAACGGCTGGTCCGATTTTTATGAAATCTTTTCTCTATATTCGGTAGGCCTGAGAATAGGTCGTAGGCTACTATTCTTTGCAGACCGAGTCGCGGGCAACAGCTAGTAGGTAATGTAGAATATATTATTCTACTGACCAATTACATGGGTGAGATTACCATTCTAAAACGGCGTAGGTAAGTATCTGTGTGTAGAAAGTGAAATTAAGACGACTTAAACGACCGGGATAGCCGAGAACCTGACTACGAAGCTTGAGGTCTCAGGTTCGATTCCCGGTCAGGGCAAAATTTGTGTGAAAAATACGAATGCTTGCGCTCGAGTCTTGGATTTTTAATATGAATATAAGTACCTATGTATTTATCAAGTATGTTTATCCGTTGTCTAGTATAGTATAAATCTTCCCAGGTGAATTTTTCGCTTCGAGCCAGTACATTAAATTTGAACCTTAATACTATAACGATGCCGTTTGTTTTCAAAGATAAGGGCTCGAAGCGAAAAATTCACCTGGGAAGATTTATACTATACCCATAGTACAAGCTTTGCTTAGTTTGGGACTAGGTCAAGTTGTAGTTTTGACAATCGTCCCATGGTTTATTTATTTATTATTATTATTTATAAATAGGGTAATAATTTTCTCTTATTCCTCTCGCATTTCAATTTCATCAGTGTTTCTCCACTTTCGATTGATATTAAAAAAAAAAATATATTTTGGGACAATCTTACACAAATCGACCTAGTCCCAAACTAAGCAAAGCTTGTACTATAGGTACTAGACGACGATAAACATACTTATATAGATAAATAAATACATAAAGACATAGAAAACATCCATAACTCAGGAACAAATATTCGTGATCATCACCCAAATAAATGCCCTTCCCGGGATTCGAACCCAGGACCTCTTGCTTCGTAGGCAGGGTCACTGCCAACTAGGCTAAAGCGGTCGTATTTTAATTAAATAGTCTAATATGATTTAAAAAATCGGCCCCTTTTGATAAAATTTCATTCCTTTGCATGTACAGATGTTTAGATAGTTTTCCGAAACTCGATAATCTGGGAACGACCGCGAAAAATTCTAAAAAGCTATATCATTAGTAGGTATGCATATTCCCAAAGATTGTCCCAATTCAATCTCTAACGAATTTAATTATTGCCGAAAAAATGGTTTATTTTATGATGGCAACTGCACTTAAAACATATTTAAATTACTAGCTGTTGCCCGCGACTCCGTCTGCGAAGATAAAAAATAGCCTACGACCTATTCTCAGGGGTATGTATTACAATACCGAAGTACGAAAGACCGAATGTATTAAAACATCGAATGGGTCAAAAGACCGACACGATTTTTTTCTGAAACCGTAAACTTCTCAGAATTTATTAAAACGGCATCATACAGAACCCATTAGCTTAGGTTAGGTTTGTTTTATAACAATCTTAAAAGTTAACGGTTTCAGAAAAAAATCGTGTTGGTCTTTTGACCCATTCGATGTTTTAATACATTCGGTCTTTCGTACTTCGGTATTGTAATACATAAGTACCCATTCTCAGACCTACCGAATATAGAGAAAAAAGTTTCATAAAAATCGGTCGAGCCGTCTCGGAGGAGTTCGATAACAAACACCGTGACACGAGATTTTTATATATAGACTAGCTGTTGCCCGCGACTCCGTCCGCGAAGAATGGGGGGGGGATAAAAAATAGCCTACGACCTATTCTCAGACCCACCGAGTGTAAAGAAAAAGTTTTCAAACGGTATAAAACGTTGACAGAAAGAGATAGTGAAAGCGAAGGCAAGCGCCAAAAGCGTTAGACAATACGGCCTCAGGTTAGGTATAAGTCCATGGATTAGATTACAATTCAGTGCTCAAGTAAAGTTTTTTGAGGAGGTGTAAATTATATTTTTTTTCGACAGTCGACGTTTTAATAATCGAGGGACTGCAGCTCTTTTATTTATTTATTTATTTTATTTAAAATATGGCTTCTGTCCTATTTAAGGACAATTTCGCCAGTGTCAAAGTAAGCTCTCTTTGGGAGCGACGTTGTACAGTGATTGTAGTTTCTGTAACTTGATAGCAAAATTCCAGGAACCACGTGGAGACAACTTGCGCATTTAAAAATGTCAGACACAAGAGCAATATAGAGTTTTGTGATCACTGCTAATTAAGGTTAATCGCCGCATAAAACGACGACCAGATGGCCTAGTAGGTAGAGAACCTGACTACGAAGCTTGAGGTCCCGGGTTCGATTCCCGCGTCGAGGCAGATATTTGTATGAATAATACGAATATTTGTTCTCGGGTCTTGGGCGTTTAATATGTATTTAAGTATGTATCTATCTATATAAGTATGTTTATCCGTTGCCTAGTACCCATAACACAAGCTATGCTTAGCTTACTTTGGGACTAGGTCAATAAAATTGGTGTGAATTGTCCCGTGATATTTATTTATTTAAAACACTATCAAAATTATACTTCAACTAGCCAAAGAAACTGAAATACCAAAATTAGATACTGTCTACATCCGCCATGTTTGAATGCTACAAATCGAATCTGCAGCTCTTTTATTTTTATTTCTTATTATTAATTACAAATATTTTTTTAAGCGGTCGATATGACATTTATTTTGTGAGATTTAATGGCTGATAAACTTCATGCCTAGAACTAGCTTAGAATTAAAAAAAAAAGCTACGTCAACTGTCACTTTTGACATTGTCAAAAATAATACCGCGGTTCTGTCACGGTTGTCTGTTTATTTGGGTTTCCGTATAATCATAATCAGTGTTAACAGCGTGTTTTTTAAGAACATTTCAACGACCTCAGCTCAACCTCCGGACTTTCGATATTGCCGCACTTCTCCTCGACCTTCGCGCGATATTTGGACTACGATTTCAGCTACTTTCGACGATTTAGGCGCTGCTTCTTGGACGTTTTTCAGCTTTCACGACGACCCCCGCCCTGACTGCCTGACTTTTGGACTGCTACACGAGTACATACAATGGATTTGGACGATCCCCAAAACACTGCAGAGGACATCGAGTATTACAGGGACGTACTCCAATGCTTCGTACCGTCGTGTAAGAAATATAGACGGGACTGTCCAAATTCAGTGTATTTGAGCATACCAAAGGCTTTACAAGCGACTTGGTGCCAAGCTTTACACATGAACTGCCCGAAACGGAACTTATACGTGTGTGAGGAACATATCAATGTGAGTGTATTGCAGTTTATGTTGTTGATATTTAGGTTATATGCTTATGAGGCATTCTCAAGTCGTTTTTTTGCGGCTATCTCGTTGTCTTCCGTTTCTTTGTAATTACTTAGTAGCAATTTTTTTTTTTGAGAAATAGAAACATTGGACACAGCTTTAATTTAAGAAATTAAGATTTTTGAATCTAGTAAAAATGCTTTTATTATATTTACAGATTGAGGAAGATTGCTACAAAACAAAATCTGGCAAGTTACGCTTAAAAAATATTGCAAACTTGATATTATCCAAAACATGCGATGAGTAAGTATCAGCTAGGTGTCTTATTTTATAATTTGTATTTTTTTATTATTATTATTATTATTTATATAATCAGGCAGGCAGTTCGGAGCAACTGATATGTGCCTGTATCTTGCTGTTCCTTGGTCAAGTATTCTTTGTACTGCTAATGTGTTGTTCTCACTTCTGTTCTGTTCTGTCTGCACTTTGACTTACTTAAGTTGGGTTTCTTCGAGGTTACAGGTTAAATGTGGATTTAAGTTCCCTATATGTAACACAGTGCATTTTTCAGCATTCAGGTTAATGAGCCATTTCTTTGACCAGTTTTAGCTATTGTGTTTAAATTATTCTGAAGTCGGTCGAACTCAAGTAGTGGGTTTGCGAATATCTTAGTATTGATCGCAGAAATGCCTCGATCCAGTTAAGAAGTTTTCCTCATATTCCGATGAATTCTAGCTTTAAGTATATAGGGACCTTGTCAAAGGCATTTTCATAGTCGAGGTAAATCAACCGGTTCTCTATCATTAAAGCTTCCTGTCCAAGACAAAAGACATGAAAGCAAGTTGGTCACTGTTGAGCGCTGTGAACAAAAAGCATGCTGGTGGTTGCCTATTACTCTATGCTGGGTGAAAAAGTTTCTGATATGCTTAATTATCATCTTCTCCATTAATTTGCAATTTACACTAGTAAGGCTGTTAGGTCTATAGTTAGAAGGTTCCATCCAGCTTATTTCCTTTTTTGAATATAGGTGTTACTGTTGCGGTTTTCTATTGCATTGGTAAGGTTATCATTATTATACCTAGAGATTTTTTTGGCACAAACAACTTGTGGTTAGTGTTTGACAACACAAATAAACAGAACCGCGGTATTATTTTTTGACAATGTCAAATCTCACAAAATGTCATATCAACCACTTAAAAAATATTTTGACGGTACTCTGACTCAACCTTGTATATGAAATTTTATGAATTTGGAATAACCACTTTAAGCCTTGTGTGGTCTAAAGTGGTTATTCTAATTTAGTAAAATTTCATATACGAGGTTGAGTCAGAGTACCGTCGATTTCTAATTAATAATAGGAAATAAAATTAAAAGAGTTACAGTTCCTCGATTATTGAGATGTCGACTGTCGAAAGGATATATAATTTGCACCTCGTCAAAAAACTTTACTTACTTGCACAGTTCAGGCAGACCTCCTGCATACCATGTACTTACGCGCGATATTTACCTATCGCGGGGACGATCTCCTGCGATCGAAATTTCAGCAGGTTGAACAAGCGCGTGCCGAAGCATGTTCATTCGTGTGCCACGGAAAAAATATGCCGCCTGGACTTTTATAAGTGAATGGTGAAACAGGGGGCAAATTTTAATATGACTATGCTAGAGTTAATAGCTAATAATTATAACAATTTGAGAGTTCGTATCGTGCTGTCCCTCTTACTCTTCTGTAAAAAGCTATAAGCGTGAGCGGGATGGCACGATGCGAAGTTCGAAAGTTTACCATCGTATCTAGTATAACGCTAGGGTACTGTGAGCATAGCAATGTGTTCTGCGCATTACAATAAATATCCTTTTTTGTTAGGATTGCAGAGCTAAAATGGCAAAAACGGAACCCTTATAGTTTCGCCATGACCGTCTTTCCCTTTGTCCGTCCGTGGCTTAGCTTAGGAAATATTAGTGCTAGAAAGTTTGCATGGATATAATATTATATAGCAATTATCCCGACAAAATGGTAAAACAACATGTAGAAAAAAAAAATATTTTATCCAAACTGCCAGCCCTTGTCACTGTCGGTACGCACACATTCTTAAGGAGACGGAGTAGGCTAATATGTGGCTATAATCGCGCTATCGTTTAAATATTATCCTTGTGAACCTACAATTAATTAAATTTGTTATTTAAAGAGACAAGATGCATCAATCTTATTAATTGCGCAATGAATGACAAAGAAAAATATTTCAAAACTGTTCTTAATTATTATTTTTTGCTAACCCGATACTAATGGCCAGTAATATTTGAAAAAAAAAAGAAGAAAACAAAACTTTTTTAAATCAAATTTTACTCACCAATTTAGATTCCACCATTCTTAACTTGCGGATATTTAGATCATTTTAATTGTTGTAATTTAATTTTGATCAACATTGAAATGTGTTTTTCATAATCAAATGATGTAATTTAATGCACTAGTCTAATTTAAAGTTACTTTTCGGTAGCGATTTATAAAGTGTTTTTTACTAACTGTGTCCTTTCCATATTATTTTTACAAAAATGCAACGTTGCCAGCTCAGCAGGTATAAACGCTCTTAAGAGCTATAAAAAACAAGCAAGTGAATAGATATAAGGACTTTTGTACCTTAAACATACCTACCAACCTATTCCGATCACAAATTATATGTATAAACAATTCAGTTGGAAAATTGCAAGATTGAATTTGTCTCACAACAAAAATCTTATTGTCACCCTATTAGAAAAGGACACAAGTCCACTGCATTAACTATCTTGCTGTGCTCGTTTTTTATCTGCGAGTGCTCGGTCCTGCCTGTTTAGATAGTAGGTCCATGAGAGCGAGCGAGTTAACTGCAGTGTCAGTCGAGCGTATAATTATTATTATATTAATGTTGTTGGTTGTCTGACTTGTCTGTTTGTAAATATTGTGATCGTAGAAGATGAAAGTGATCCGATTCAGGGGGGCTACTCCGAAATTCGAAAATCCGAAGTTCGTATCGCATCGTCTTGCTCGCTCTTGTATTAAATACTAGTTAGCGTAAGAGGAATGGCACGATACGAAGTTCGAATTTTGCACTTCGTAGTAGGCCGTCAGTATTTCGTACTCGGCGAGTTTAGCGACGTGTTTGGCTCAGTGGTTAGGTTAAGTTTGGATATCTACTTAGCAAATAATGGGAAACAAGAGGAACAGTCTACCGCGACAATCAGTGAAATTGTTGCGGAAACGTTTAGGTCGTTATGCAAATTTTATAAGAATACATAAAGTACAACATTTGACCCAGGATCCTGAGTAAGTTAAGTAACTAAAAAAAATACATACGTAATAATTAACTCCAAACCCAATTTAGAAATGATTGAAAAAACAAAATTAAGGCCCATACTACACGGGCGGTTTTCCCGCCGCGGGAAACCGCTCGACGGAGCTGCCGCAGACCGTCAAACTACACGGAACGCGGTTTACCGCTGTCTTTTGTTCATTTCAACATGGATCCGCCAATGATAACTGCGCTTAATTAATAATGTAACAATTTGAAAGGAAATATGTTAATTTGCACGCTTTTGGTTTCATAAAATACCTAGTTATATTCTTTTAAAAGCGTTTTTCTATAAAAAAGACACGTCAAGATTGTTTACCTTATTTCTAATGCTAAAAAAACGAAATACGCACGACGAACGAGCGCCCTCGCGCAAAGCCCCGCGCCGCGCAGAATGACGCAATAGCGGGAAACCGCCCGTGTAGTTTGAAGCGGCGGTTATCAGCGGCGGTTTAACGCTGCATGCGGCGGTCGAATTTCTCCCGCCCGTGAACCGCGGCGGGAAACCGCGCAGTGTAGTATGCAGCATACAACTTCCATATAAAATTGTGTCTAGTGCGGTTCAGAAGCGGTTTCCCGCGGCGGGAGAACCGCCCGTGTAGTATGGGCCTAACTGTGGCGGCTGTCATCTGTCCTGTCTGTCACTCGCTGTCAAGTCAGTCCCATTTACTTAAATAATTTACAATGGATTCTGCTCGTTGATGCGTTGGTGTACACACGTGCCCCGGTGTATCCACAAACGAATTCAGTATCGGTTCAATACCTGGGTAGTTTTTATTAATACTGGTGTTGGTATATAGTAGTTCTAACGGCTAGGTGAAGTGTCACGTAAGTTTCTTTTGGGATTTTCTAAGCATGAACGACAAAGATCCTCCCGATAAGGGAGGTTCTTTGTCGAACAATTTTAATGAGGGTACTTCAACACAAGCTTCATTTTCAATCGATGGCTCATTTATACCTCTCACCCAAAGTTCGCAAATGCAAATGGACGTTATGTATAATTCGACTCGAAAGCGTAATGTTTCTCTGGATGGTGATAATGCGACTGTATCAGACTCAAAGAAAACTCAATCTCCTGGAGATTCAATCCAAAATATGTACATTACTCCTGGATATGGCGCTGACGATCCACCTTTAAAGTACTCTGATACAGACACAGGACCCTTTGTGGTCCATATTAGTAGGACTGAGCCAGACCCATCAGCCGGTTTAACATTGCGGGTATTGAAGCTTGCTCAACTTCTGCATAAAAACCATGTCAAAGGCATTGTGGAAGGTTCTATCAAATCAATGGGGCGTAACAAAATTGCTGTTACGTTCAAATCAGCAATTGAAGCCAATAATTTCAACAATTCCGATTTCATCCAGATTAACAATTTAAATTCTTCTATTCCGCGGTTCCAAGTGTCTAGGATGGGTGTGATAAAAAACATTCCGACCGATTGGTCTCTAGAAGAATTGGTTTCAGGCATTGACTTCCCTGCAGGCTTTGGTAGTTCAATTGGGAAGGTTATAAAGGCTCGTAGATTGTTTAGAAAGGCTCGCAGGGAAGGCCAAGCTCCTGAATGGATTCCCTCAAACACGGTTGTCCTTACGTTTCATTCTCAGGCACTCCCAGAAAAAATATATATATATAACACATCCATCCCGGTCAATGCGTATGAACTCCCAACCATACAGTGCAGGAATTGTTGTAAATTTGGCCACATAGCAGTGAGATGCAGATCCAAGCCTTGCTGTTACAATTGCGCTCAACAGCACACAGGGGAATCATGTACAGTCCCACTAAACAAAATAAGCTGCCTATTTTGTTCTGGTCCTCATAAAGCCACAGATCAGAAGTGTCCGGAACATAGCCGTCAAAAAGCTATCAAAATAGTTATGTCGGAAGAAAATATTGGATATCTAGAAGCTGCTCAACGGTTCCGTCCTGTTAGGACTAGTTATGCAGAGGTATCTCAAAAATTGTTTGAGCTACCCCCTCCTACTTTATTCTCTCAGTCTCACCACTCCTCTCCTCAATGGTCCAGAACTCCCACCCCTAACTATATAGAACCTTCCTCAACACAGAAGTCCTATAAAAAAACCGTTTACACAGAGCGGCGGCATGCCCGCCAAACTAGGTCTGGTAAAATGTATGACAGACAAGCACATCACCAAATTGTTAATGACCCACCATCAACCATGCCCAATGGGTGTGCACTGAACAGTCCCGTCAGTCCTCCAACCCCAAACGACAATCTATTAGAGCTTCTAACTGGACTGCTAGTAAATATGGTCCGCAAATTTGGAGATGTATTACCGAACAATGTTTTATCCCAGTTACAGACAATTCTTCCCCTCATTAATAATGGATCAGTATATCCTACAGTGGAACACACAGAGTATTAGAAATAAAAAATCTGATATAATTTATTTATTAAATAATTACAAACCTGTTGCTTTTGCCATCGCGGAGACATGGTTAACGCCGGGGTCCCCCTTTAGGATTCCGGGGTATGCATGTCTCCGGGATGACAGAAGCGACGGATATGCAGGTTGTGCCCTTCTTGTTAATAGAAGTTTCATATATAACCTTATCCCAATTCCTAACCATAGCCCAGGTATTAATATAATTGTTGTAAAAATATTAAATTTTACAGTTGTATCAGTTTACATTCCTCATCCAACTTTAGTTTTATTATCAGAATTAAATTCTATCCTTTATAATATTTCAGGCCCCTATATTATATTAGGAGACTTTAATTGTAAACATACCTTATGGGGTTCTCCCTATTGTGATTCCAATTCCCCTGGCCTGTTAGACATTCTGGATGATTTGAACCTATGTGTTTTGAATGACGGCTCTCCTACAAGAAGGGGCTCTCCCCTTCAAAATTCTAGCGCATTAGATCTGACCCTGGTCTCGTCAAATATAGTAACTTCTTTTAACTGGAATGTTTTGGATCGTTCATTTGGAAGCGATCATTTTCCTATCCTCTCCACTGTCTTAAATTCCTGCACTCCTCCTATAATTTCCGTTCCACTTTTGAAGTACAGAACCGCTCAGGCAGACTGGGGCAAATTCTCCCGTTGTTTAGATGCTGAGCTTAGTAGCTTGGATGAACCGGATAGTAGTAACTTCCTCGAGTTATACTCTAAGTTTGTGGGCCTACTCATTAAGGCAGCTGACACAGCCATACCTCTCAAAAATACTGCCCTCCGTAAGATCCCCTCGCCTCCATGGTGGGACTCAGACTGTACTAACGTCATTCGTGAGCGAAACCTTGCTGAATCAACATACTCTGCTAATCTCACCATGGACAACTTTATAACATTCAAAAGGACCCTGGCTAAGTCAAAAAGATTGCTTTCAAAAAAAAAATCACAGGGGTGGGCTAAATTCTGCGAATCACTGTCTCCTAGGTCTTCCGTGTCTCTGGTTTGGAATAGAGTGAAAGCGTTCCGACGGGGTACAAGTGCCATTAACAATGCAACATCCAATAGTACGGACACGTGGCTGCCGGAGTTTATGGACAGATTGTCTCCTCCTTTTGTTCCAGCTGAGGACCTATTCCCTGTTCCAACTCCTAACTCCCTTCCTACTTTGGACAGTATGAACGAACCTTTTACTTTCTGTGAGCTTTTGTGTGCCTTAGACAACCTTAAAGATTCTTCTCCGGGGATCGATGGCATCCCTTATTCCTTTTTAGTTAACGCATCAAGCGATATTAAATCTTATTTTTTAAAATTGATAAATTTAGTATTTATTACTGGTGTAGTACCAGAGCCTTGGAAAACCCAAATTGTCATTCCTATACTTAAACCCGGTAAAGATCCTAATGATCCATCTTCTTATCGCCCTGTCGCGCTTTCTTCGGTTCTGGCTAAAGTCATGGAACATTTAATCAAAAATCGTCTTGAGTGGATATTAGAGAATCGAAATATACTGGCTAAATCACAGTTTGGATTCCGTAGAGGGATGGGAACTATGGACAGTCTTAGTATACTAACAACTGATATTCGTATTGCCTTTAGCAAGAATGAAAATCTAGTGGGTGTATTCCTAGATATATCTTCGGCATATGATAATGTTAATCTCTCCATACTCAGGCAGAAAATGCTCCAGCTGAGTATTCCGATGAGACTGACTAACTTCATATGTAATCTGTTTATGGCTCGTTTTATTTGTGTTCGAGTAAATGGTTCTATGTTCCCATCTCGTCCTGTTTGGAAGGGTCTTCCCCAAGGGTCAGTTTTAAGTCCGTTACTGTACAGTCTCTATACGTTTGATTTAGAGTTGTCAGTTAACTGTTTTTGTAATATTTTGCAGTATGCAGACGATATTGTCCTGTACAGTAGCTCTCCTACCCTGGAAGAGTGCTCGTCTAGTCTAAATACAGCTCTTTCATATCTGAATGAATGGCTTGATTGTCATGGCTTATCCCTGTCGGTTCCCAAATGTAACGCAGTTGTGTTTTCCCGTAGGAGAAGTTTGCCTCCTGTGACTATCACAGTGGAAAATGAGATTATTGATACTGTGGACCAAGTTAAATTTCTCGGTATTTACCTTGATTCTAAATTGACTGGGGCGTTTCATTTGAACTACATAGTTAATAAATGCGAAAAAAGTCTAAATGCAATGCGATCATTGTCTGGAGTTAGATGGGGTAGTCACCCGTATAGCCAAAAAATATTATACAATGCTATAGTAAGAAGCCATTTCGACTATGGCAGCTTTATCTTGGAACCGTGCAGCAAATTAGCCTTAATTAAACTTGATAAGTTGCAGGCTAGAGGTCTGAGAATTATAACTGGAGCCATGAAATCCTCCCCGATAAATGCACTACAGGTAGAGTGCCTAGATCCTCCACTCATACTTCGCAGACAATATTTGGCTGATAGATTCTTTTTAAATGTTTCCCAATTCCCTAACCATCCTATAAACCAAAAATGTAAAACTTTGTTTCGCCTTTCGAATTCCTCCAACTACTGGTCACACAAAGAACTACCTCCTCTTATTAAATCCTTCAATAAATTTAAGTCTGTTCCTATCTTCCGCTTTATTAAAAACTCCATCTTCTGCTTCGATTATGAAACCTTAATTTTTCAACCTACTATAGTTTTTGACTTGGGGATTCGTAAAAAGTCTCCCGGTGCTAACGCAGAGTTTATTGAGATCATGAATAGCAAATGGCCTGGATGGATTAAGATTTATACTGATGCCTCTAAAGCGCCTGGGGATTTGAAGGTCGGATCCGCGGTTTGGATCCCCAATCACCAAACTATCTTGAGTTTCAAGTGTCCAGCGCAGTACTCTGTTTTTACCGGAGAGGCTGTGGCCATATATGAAGCAGTATCATATGTTATATCTCACCAACTTAATAATTCCATAATCTTATCAGATTCTTTGAGCTGTTTACAGGATATAGGGAAATTACCTTTTCACTCTCGAGATAACTTTTATTTAACATTAAAGACTAAAGAGAAATTAAGAGCCTGTCATTTGAATAATTTACAAGTGGTTCTGGCCTGGATCCCCAGCCATAGCGGAATTGTAGGGAATGAACTTGTCGACCAATATGCAAAGGAAGCTATCCAAGTAGGTGTCAATTCTTATGACAAAACCTTTAGTCGTGATGTGAAATCCAATGTTCGACCTCAGCTTCTAGAGAACTGGAATAATCAGTGGCATATTTCACAACAGACCAAAGGAAGACACTATGGTAGCTTGCAACCAGATCTTCCTTCAAGACCATGGTTTTTCAAAAATAGATGCTTCAATAAGGTTAACACATCGACAATAATAAGGCTTCGTTTAGGACACTTTTGCTCTCCGGTCTTTTTGGCAAAGCTCCGTATCAGGGACAGCTCAATCTGTGAATGTGGTTTGGGCGAGGGTACATTGGAACATATATTTTTGGAATGTTCAAAAATATCTGTCCCACTATATGATTTGCTACCCGGTAATATATCCCGCCCCGTTAATGTTAATTTTCTACTAACTCTGGTTTTCTCTCCATTTTGTAGTATACTAGACTCATTTTTATCTAAAAATAACATCAGATTATAATATAATTAAATAGTCTCATAAATAGTTATTTTCCAAATATATTCCTTCTGATCCATTAGATTTGTCCCATAATAACCACACCCTAACTAACTTAGTTGCTAGTTATAAGTATGTAGTGTTGTATCTATAGTGGTGGCAGTTTTTAACTTGTTTGTTCTAGATCGGTTGTGGCTGGTATTCTACCGAACACGGACAGCTCTACCGTACTTGACCAAAGGTCATCTGGCAGTGTCTTATCCAACCTCGACATTGGCGGAATCATCGCACCGTTCGATGGGGCCATAATTATCCCAAAAATTGAATTGAATTGAAATAATTTACAAGAAAAGAAAAAGTTTACAATGCAATTCTGACTGCTTTTGTCTTAAATTATCTAAGGCTTTTATCGACGGAGCTATATTTTTAAAAATCGAATTGAGTTTGAATTCTGACTGCTTGCAGTGGAATGATCGTATATTTTAACATTTAATACGCCTCGCATGTTGTAGAAAATAAGAATATTTCTGGTTACGTTGAAGTTACTTTCTAAATACATAAGCAATGAATCGGATATCTAGGTCGGCTTATAAAAAGAAAAGTTACTCTGGTCCAAGGAAAAGTAGGAAAAGAGTAAAAGCATCATTAAAAAGACACTATGGAGAAGGAGTTAGGTACGTAAGTTATTGTGGTCATCACATGGACTTAATACCTAACCAGGACTGAGTACTAACTTTTATTAGTCAATCATAAGTGACCCATATTACCAAGTCAGCCATACACAGTTTAATAATGGCAACTAGAGACAGCGGTCCGAGAGATTATATACAAACTAGATACCTGGTTTACACTCGCGTACGAGTGGCGAGACGAACTGCGGGACGAGCCACAAGACGAGAGTGTGAACAGGCGCGCCTCGCGCCTCGTCTCGTGATTTGCCTTGATTTTGAGGCTCGCGTCCGGAGCGAGACGACGAGGCGAGAGTGTAAATCAGGTAAGAGAATTGTGTCCCACTCGCACCAGTACTTGATCACCCTAATTAGAACGAGATGCAACTCTCTGGTTTGTTTTTTTTTTCGGCCTCACTTTTTTGTCGCAGTACTCAGTCCTGGTTTGGTATTAAGTCCATGGGTCATCATCATTTGGAAGACTCCCACTGGTAAATATAGGCCTCCAAGTATATTGACTATGATTGATTTGTATTACACACAACAACAGCAGCGAGTAGTGGTGATCTAGTGGTTTGGCCTATGGCCTCTCGAGCAGAGGGTTGTTGGTTCAAACCCGGGCCCAAAGTCAATAACAGACAGGTAGAAACAATTATATGTATATTGTTTTTTATATGTATACATATATAAATAGTAGTACAATATCAGTGAGTCAGTCAATCAGGATAAGAGGGTTTATACCTGCTGAGCTGGCAACGTTGCATTTTTGTTAGTTTTTCTGGATTATTCCATAAAAATTGAATGAAAATTAAAAATGTTTTGTATACAAATTGTTCTAATATATAAGTTAATGTGTTTAGTGCAATAATAATTTGTGATAAGACTTTTATTTTCTTTAAAAACCGTTAGGTAATAATATGTTTGTTTTTAAAGAAAATAAAAGTCTATCACAAATTATTATTGCAGTAGACACATTAACTTATATATTAGAACAATTTGTATACAAAACATTTTTAATTTTTATTAAATTTTTATGGAATAATCCAGAAAAACTAACAAAAATGCAACGTTGCCAGCTTAGATTATTTATGCAATAATCTAAGGTTGCCAGCTCAGCTGGTATAAACCCTCTTAATTGGGTAAATTTCCATTTTGAAAAACTGAGCACCATAATATTGTTGGGTGACAAGCAAAAGTCACTAAGTACCAAATACCTACTTAAAACAAAGCTCTTATCTCAGTATGAAATTACTAACTAGATACGACTTTTTGAAGAGCAGTGACAGAAATTTTACTGAGTTTTGCTTGTCATCCGGCAATATTATTACCTAAAACTTTTACCTTATAAAAATATAAGTGCATAAAATAGACCTATAATAGGAGTCCTCTTTAGGGCCAATTTTTCAATCCCCAGAAAAGTATCTGTCAAATAAATGTAAGCTTTGTCCTTTTTTTTCCTATGACTTGAGAAAAGGAAAGCGATAGTTTTAACTGACAAATACTTTTATCTCGGGATTGACAAATCGGCCCTTAACCAATTAGAGCATTTATTCAAGTGTTTCACCCGCCTCATTCATCTGGCACAATTTTTAAAAAATGGCAGGTGATTCTGGTGCAGTTCGATGGCTGTTCGTCCGATCCTATGGACATTAATGCCGGTGTTCCTCAGGGTTCAGTGCTTTCTGCCACTCTATTCTTGCTGCATATAAACGACCTGTTGGTGTATCCCGGTACTTTTGGATATGCCGACGACAGCACAGTGTCTGAAAGATATTTGTCCGATGCTCGAGCGAGTAGTTCAGATACCAACACTCTCAGAGAGACTATGATAGGTAATTTGAACCGAACCCATCAGGCAGTGTCCGATTGGGGCGAAGCCAATTTAGTCGGTTTTAATGCCTCTAAAACCCAGGCGTGTTTATTTTCCGCTAAACGGAGTTCCTTTAATCTAACTCCAACCTTCCGAGGTGTGCCTGTACCAATATCTGACCGCCTTCAGCTCCTTGGTTTAGACCTCTCGGCTAAACTGAACTTCGGGAGTTACATTGAATCCTTGGCAAAAACCGCTGCGAAAAAGCTTGGTATCCTATCCAAGGTTAGGCGATACTTCACTGCGGACCAGCTCATTGGTCTTTACCGAGCCCAAGTCCGATCCTGCATGGAGTATTGCTGCCACCTTTGGGACGGTTCTGCTGAATATCAGCTAGCTGCTTTGGATTCGGTAGAACAGCGAGCGAAGAGGCTCATCGGCGTCGCTTGCGATGCGGATTTTTGTCGCCAGAGCCTTCGTCATCGCAGAAGAGTGGCTTCTCTGTCGGTATTCTACAGGCTGCATTTCGGTGAATGTGCTTCGGTACTGCACGACCTTATTCCGCCTGCTCCTTTCTTCCACAGGTCGACCAGAAGTAGGCGGGGTCTCCACCCTTACGTTGTCAGTATTCCCAAATTCCGCACAAAGCGTTTTCGCTCTTCCTTCATCAATCGCACAGCTATGGAGTGGAATTCCCTGTCTGCGACTGTGTTCCCTGAACACTACAATTTGGCCGCTTTCAAGTCTAGGGTGAATGAGCATTTACTAGGCAAGCGTGCTCCATCGTAGGCCTCATCTTCGCTTTCCATCAGGCGTGATTGTGGCCAAACGCAAGCCTATATTGTATAAAAAAAAAAAGAAAAAAAAAAAGTTTCCAGTTATATGGTAGACGCACAGGAACTCCAATATACTACATGGTAATTTTTTTAATCAGTGCACAAATTTTGATATGTGATTCAGTATTGTTAATAGATCACAATTATCTGTTCAAGATTTTTTTTTCACATTTTGAAATTTGGATTGTTCATAGTAATTCATCCAAAAAATTGGTTGAGTTACTATGAAAAATAAAAAAATAAGTGATAAATATTTTATTTTTTTATTTATTGATAGAGGGAGACAAACAAGCAAGTGGGTCACCTGTTGGTAAGCGATCACCACCACCATGAGGACCAGTAACCTCAGAAGGGTTACTACAATACCTCCTATGTATACTGGTCTGTAACTGCATAATGGTGATTTTACAGTAAAGACCGTATCGTTTGTAACAATATGGTCTTTACTGTAAAATCACCATTATGCAGTTACACTAGTATACGTAGGAGGTATCGACTAGTCCGTTGCCGGCCTTTAATTTTAACAACACTGTGTATAACATATTAAAATTTTTGCACTTATTAAAAAATTACCCTGTATAACCGAAAACCGAAAAAAGGCAAAAGGAAAGTGGGATGATACAATGATCGATGATGATATAATGTACATAGCTGGAAGAAGTTGGATGCAAATGGCCAAAGACAGGGAAAGATGGAAAAGAATGGAGGAGGCTTTTACCCATAGGGGGCCACATAACGATGAAATGGGAATGAATTAATTATAATTGCATGTATATTTGTAAAGTGTTACGTGGAAATAAAGCTATAATAATAATAATAATAACCGAAAACCCCATCAACGTTTACAGCCATTTCTTAAAAAACGTGACCAGATAAATGAGCACTCAAATTTAATCAATTAAATTGGGATGCAACAAAAAAAATAACCTATAGTTTTTATATTTTTTTTGGAAAGAATAGGATATTTTAAGACACCATTTTCATCGATTTTGAATTTGGTTGAGTATTTAATTTTTTATATTTTTTTTTAGAAATACGATGGATGACGTCACAGTGAGAGAGCCACGTTCCATAGCCTAGAAAAATTCAAGTCGTACATAACATAATCTGTGGCACTACCACGGCACTACTGAGACCCTACTACGAAGTGCATAATTCGACCTTCGTTTCATGCCGTCCCCCTCACGCTAATATGATTTGATACGAGAGTGAGAGGGATGATACGTACGAACTTCGAATTTTGTAGTAGTGCCCCTGATTTGTCTTGTCACTGTCAATATTACAAGCACGGCTTAGGGTCCTAAATGAACCATGACAAAATAGTTTTATTTATTTCTCTTCTTTTAGCTTCGATTATTCCTGTTTGTTTAATGGTGTGATAGTAAATAGATATTTTTTATTAAAATCTGATATTTAAATTCTTTCATATTTACTTGTAACGTAGTAATTTAATAATTAAATTTGTAAAAATACATTGCGAGTATTGTATACATTTCGGACTTTATGATAAATGACAACTGTTTAAAGCCAGGTGTGCATCATGTGATTAAAGTTCTGTCTTTGTCACTCTTTGCTATTATAAGCAGGACAGCAACATTTCAAACTGTCAAATTGCTTTAGAGTGTAGACCTGCTTTATATCTGCCTTTGTGACGATTCACTGCAGGGGTCAAATGAAGGACATTACTTAAATTTTCTTTATTTAATTCAGATTATCATATTTTAGGAATCTGATTTCTGAAAACGCTTCACAAAGCCTATTTCTCCAAACGGTTTTCGATTTATTATACGTTGCCAAAAATTGGGACATTCCAATTAAAGTACTTATTGACTAAATTAAAAAGAAATTAAATTTTACTTATTCCAGCCGTGCTGATGTCTGGGCGCTCAAAAATGTTCAAACGGTGAATAAAATACCTTATGTTTTGCATGATACATCTGTAAAACTACACACACCCTCACTCACATTCCATGTTACAAATACCATCACAAGATACAATAAGTTTTCTGTTTGGCCTGAAGAACAGTTATGGTAGTCAAAATGAAAATCAAATACTCATTTCTGTACACCAAGTTTCATTCTAATCCATTCAGTTCTTATTGTGTGATCGACTAACAAACATGAGTTTGCCTTTGTACAGTCAGCAACAAAAATATGAATACACCCAAAGTTCCAAAAATATGCATCCACGACTATTACCTGGGCATAAAGGCGTGTATACATTTTTTTGGTACTTTAAGTGTATTCATATTTATGTTGCTGACTGTACATTTATTTCAACGGTTGTCAATGATGATGATGATGATGATGATACATGGGTATTAGATGAAACAATCAATATTATCATGATACTATTATTGACAGTATTATTGCGTGTTTCAAAACATCTGGAAATCCACTTCAGTTTTCATACAATACTTACTTGCGATACATATCAATACTTCTGTGATACAGATTGGTATATATATGCGTGTAGCATGTGATAATATTGATACATCCGCACCATTCTAACATCTAAATATCTTTGCATACTCTCTCATTTATAATGAATAGGATTATTAGACAATAAAATAGCCTAGTGCTTAGAGAACCTGACCAAAAAGCTTCAGGTTCCTAGTTCGATTCTCGCGTTGAGACAGATAGCCTATTTATTTGATATATCGTTAAACGTCAACACAACGTCAAAATCCCGCTGTCATTACATGAGATATGGTTGTGTGCGTGGCCTCAACTCTGGTGGCGTTACCTATATTTGACGACCGGATAGCCTAGTTGTTAGAGAACCTGACTACGAAGCTTGAGGTTCCCAGTTCGATTCCCTCGTCGAGGCAGATATTTGTATGAACAATACGATAGTTTGTTCTCGAGTCTTGGGTGCTTAATATGTATTTATCTATATTTTAAGTATGTTTATCCGTTGTCTAGTATCCATAGTATAAGCTTTACTTAGTTTGGGACTAGGTCAAATGGTGTGAATTGTCCCATTATTTGTATTTATTTATCTCTATTGAAAATATAATTTATTTTAATTTTCTAGCTGAGCTTCATGGAATGTGCGAAGTGTGGGACCACAAATGAAACCAACCCGGAATTGTTCTTTTACAAGTTCCCCTGCCCCGATTTAGAGGGAAACAGCTCGTCAGCAGTCAGGTACCGTAATATACTTTAAAATCTTTAAATTAGTGTTGCCTATCGATAGTCCAATATCGATAGTCTATCGATAGTTAAGACAAAACCAATATAGTATTGATAGTCTATCGATAGTATCGCCACGTGTCAATACTATCGATAGTATCAACAGTGATTTATAAGCAATACTATTGATACTATCGATAGTGATTTATAAGCAATACTAATACTATTGATAATGGCAATACTATCGATACTATCAATAGTTTTATGTCCAATACAATCGATAGTATCGATAGTATTGCAAAATCAGGCAGTAATGACCGAAAACAATAGATACTATTGATAGTGTCGATAGTTTCGTACTATCGATTGTACAAAACTATCGACACTAAATAGTATCGATTGTTTTCGGTCATTATTGCCTGATTTTGCAATACTATCGATACTATCAATAGTATCGCCACATGTCAATACTATCGATAGTATCGATAGTAATATCGATATCCTGAATAGTTTGCGAGGTCAACGATCGATAGTCAAACTATCGATAGTTCTGCAACACTGCTTTAAATCCGTACTATAGCTAGACACGACAATGGGGGCCGGGAGAGGTGCGGGCGGCAGGCACACGAGCCGCGCTCGCCGCCCGCACCTCTCCCGGCCCCCTTTGTCGTCATACCCCCAGCCCCTGTACCGCGCGGGCGAGGCTTTAAACGGTTTAGCTATAATATGTGTTATAAATCTGAAAGTGTCTGTTTTTCTGTCTGTTACCTCTTAAAGCTCCACCGATTTACATGAAATTTGGTAAGGAGATACTTTGAGACCCTGGAAAGGACATAGGATAGTTTTTATCCCGCAAAATTGCACAGTTCCCTTACTTCAGCTTTACTTACCATTACTCCGCATACTACGTAGCTCAAAAGTCCCCATTAAGCCCGGTTCTCACGAGGCGATTTTAGTTGAACAACTTTCAATTGATCAAGAAAAATCGATACGATTTGCGTTCTCACTGTCGCACCGATAAACGGACCGAACGGGCAGCTGCTTCAAAATGGCGTCAAACAATGTCGTGCGAAAATGTATCCGCGAAATACTGCTACCACAGATAAAAATCGTTTTCAACTTGAACGGATCGTTCTCACTTTCCAAAAGTTGTTACTTACACGGTGGCATCATCAAATTGAACGGACTCGCCCACCAAAAGTTGAGAGGGAATCAAGTTGATCAACTTTTATTGAAAACATGTTCTCGTTAGCGATTGTCGTTCAATTCGTGAACCGATTTAAGTTGATCAACTAAAATCGCCTCGTGAGAACCGGGCATTAGGCTGCGTTTCCACCAGAGATGTGCGAGGTAGCTAAGCGGTGCGAGGCTGTGTGACGAGGATGTGTAACGGTGTGAATGTTTCCACCAAAGATGTGCGAGGTAGCTGAGCGGTGCGAGGATGTGGAGCGGGCTCTTTTGATATAAGCGGGCGCGGGCGGGGTGCGGTGAGGCGGGAGCGGAGCTACGCCGCCTAGCAACACATCCCTCGCAACACATTCCTCGCACACATATTTCCCTTCTTTTGTTTTGTATGTACAAAAACCTCGCTCCGCTGAGCTGTTTCCAACAGAGCTGAGCTGAGCAAGGATAGGTAAATGAAGTGTTTCTATTGGTTCATGACAAACACATCCCTCGCAACGCATCCTCGCACAGCTCCGGTGGATACGCAGCCTTACACCCGCAGCATTGCCTCGCTATATTATGGCCAGCGCAAACTAAGTAAGTAAAGTTTGTACTTATCTACATAAGTGTGTTTATCTGCAAGAACTAAAGTCACGGAGATAGCTCGAAGAATCGCCAGACTTAAGTGGCAGTGGGCAGGGTACATCGCTCGTGGAATTGACGGTCGATGGGGAAGAAAGGTTCTCGAGGGGCGTCCGCGGACCGGAAGACGCAGTGTAGGGCAGGCCTTCAACAAGATGGAGCGACGACCTGGTTTAACCTTTTCAACGCCGCGCCTCGACGAAACGTAAACCTGCTTTGAATCTTATGTCATTGTGTCAAGATCACTTTGACAGTGTACTTTGTGACACCTATATGTGTCGTTGGCGTTGAAAGGGTTAAGGTTGCGTGCGGGTACGCGTTGGATGCGGATGGCACGGGACTGACCTCTTTGGTGAGCCTTGGGCCTATGTTCAGCAGTGGACGTCTTTCGGCTAAAATGATGATGATAATGATGATGATGATGATATTTATCTGTTACTATGTGTACTGTTACATAAGTATGTTTTATCTGTTGCTATGGGTAATGTTAGCACAAGCTAGTTGGAGGCTTGAATAATTGGTATAAATTGACCCATGGCACAATATTAATTTATTGTTCTAGATGTCGAGCCTGGGCTGAATTCTGCTGGCCGGACAAGGTCCTGACTCTGAAGGAGCTGATGGATGTCTACAAGGAGAAAAAACTGCTCTGCAGCAGACATTTCCTAGACAAAAACACTGCTAAGCAATATAGGTTACAAGTAGGTATGCCCACAGATCTAGCAACTGAAGGGCAGAAAAATCCCATAGTACGGACATATGGAAAGAAAGGTGAATCCATACTAAATATAAGGTTGATAAAAATTATATTTTTAATACAAGCTTTTTTTGCTGACTGTACTTGCCCCTGGTTACCAAAGTAGGTACTCATCAAGAGGAATCAAACGAGACCAAACTCGATGTGGTTGTATCGTTTTATTACAGAGTTTTTTGGCCACGTTCCAGCTTCATGTCATCATAATATTGCATTGTCATCTAATTAACACATGTATGCAAAATTTTAGCTGAATCGGAAACCGCAAAGTGGGTCAAATTTAACTTGCAAGATTTGACCCGTTGAGTAGTTCCGTTGGTCATCTGTGGTCTTCTTCATCAAATCCAGTTTACCAAATGACATTTTCTGAATGAAAATGCTTGACTTGATGCTAAAAATGCCAAAATCGTTGTGGGTGTGCCTGTAAAATTTGAGGGTTTCCCTCGATTTCCCTAGGATTCCATCATCAGATCTTGACTTGGTGCCAATGGGACCACCTCAGAAGTATACATAAAAGTTAAAAAAAAATATACAGTCGAACATAGAACCTCCTACTTTTGTAAGTCCGTTAATAAATGCAAAAGGATTTCTGTTTCCTCTGCACGCTTAAACCGCTGATCCGATTTCGATGAGATTTATGTAGTTGAGTTGTAAAGAACTGCTGCTGCTGGGAAGGACATAGGATAGTTCTTAAGGTTCGGCCATACCGCTGCTTAAAATACGGAAACGCAGTGACGTGCCGTAAACGTCAGAATTTACCGCATGCTCTCCATAGTAAAGTTGTGACGTTTACGGTGCGTCATTGCGATTCCGTTACGTCACCGTTTTTTAAGCGGCGGTTTGGTCGCACCTTTATCCCGGAAAAATGCATAGTTCCCGCGGGATAGCGATAAACGAATTGACAACATTTCAAAAAAATAAACATTTTTGTTTTTTCGCGTTTATTAAAAATTAGACTACCCGTGTTTCTCGGTTTTCCTTAATTTTAGTTAAATTGGTCGTTAATAATTTATTAAAGAATTGGTCATTAAAAAGGCCGTATTATACAAAGATTGGCATACTAATGACGCAGTCTTAGCATAATATTTAATTTAAAAAGTAAACTTAAATGTCAAAACAGAACTGTCATGTCAACTCAACTCAACATAACATGTCAATTCGCATCGTTATCAAAACAATCCGTTGCCAATTCACGAATTTATTTTCCGCGTTACTGCTTAGAGTTTTGAGTTTTTAAATCTTTCTTTATAATGACGACCGGAAGAAAGTACCATCAAGATCCATTGATAATTTGTTTCGTCCCAAGTTGCAAAAATACTGCGTTAATGGAAAAAGATAAACACTTTTTTCATATTCCTCGTGCATGTAGACTGGAATGGTGTTCGGTCCTAAATAAAAAGGTTCCGAAAAGTGCAATCTATATATGTGAAGATCATTTAAATGTAAGTACCTACGTAAGACGTTCTTTACTATGTAAATTATGTAAGCTTAGATTGTTTATGCACTAGATAGAAAAACGTCCAAAAATCTATTTGACAGCTTCATATTACGATCGCGTTACGTCATTCAAACTGAAGGGAGACAAATGACATATAAGCCAACTATTGGCTTATATTTTTCGGGACGTTTTCATGCCGGCGAAGCTCAATCTAGTGTATAAATTTTAATTTTATTGTACATAATATTTTAATTTATTTTTGTTCCTTTTTTTAGCTTGAAGACGATTTACAGAATTATTACACATGGAAATTTGAAAATGTCAGAGGGAGACTTAAGCCCAGAGTCCCTGATCATTTCAAAAATATGGTTTTGTTACATAATGAACAAGCAACAGAAAGTACAGTGCCTGTACCATCCAACTACGAAAATAATACAAAAATCAACATGTGCACACCGGAGACGTATGAGAAGTATGTCCAGGCTCAACCAACATCAGTAGACTGTTCAGTGTCGACAAAAAGATACAGTAAGCATGATAAAGATTCTCTTGTGATGCCTTTGTCAGGATCAGAATATCCCTCTGTTGATGGTAGCACCACTGAGTTTATAGGGTCTGAAACTTCCAGCGAATCAGAGTTAGCTTCAAGACAAAAACCCAAGGATCTTTTTGGCAGAAACTATTGGTTAAGTCTGATTGAGAAAAAACCTTTAAGCTATATAGGAATCTGTAAGCAGTACTATTAGATGATTGACTATCTAGAAAAATATTGTAAAATCCCTTCTTTGCATTTTTTATACCCCTAAATCCAACAAACCCCTAAATACAAAACAACGTTTTCCGGGTCAACTAGTGATAGTATATATTTTAAGCATAGACAGGCATACCTGGCACCTTGGGCGACGGCCATTCTACAGGTATCAGGTGCTAGAGGTATGTGAAAACACTACTCACCTTTTTTAATATGTCACGGCTGATTTTTATGTATTATGTAGAGAATAATAATAATAAATAATAAATAAATATCACGGGACAATTCACACCAATTGACCCAGTCCCAAAGTAAGCTCAGCAAAGCTTGTGTTATGGGTACTAGGCAACGGATAAACTTACTTATATAGATAGATACATACTTAAATACATATTAAACACCCAAGACCCGAGAACAAACATTCGTATTTTTCATACAAATATCTGCCCCGACACGGGAATCGAACCCGGGACCTCAAGCTTCGTAGTCAGGTTCTCTAACCACTAGGCCATCTGGTCGTCTAAATACTCGTCGTCTGAATACTGTTAAAAATTAGTATTCAATACTGCCAGACCTCTCCCAGTGGCATTAACCAGACGCTAATATTTATACTCACTAGAATTGACCATTTAAAATGGGGCTGGACAGGTCACATGCTGAGATGCAAAGAAAATAAGTGGAGCAAACAGGTCACTTTGTGGTACCCTAGGGACGGCACCAGGAAAAGAGGAAGACCAACAAGGAGATGGGTGGATGACATCCGCTTGACCCTGGGGCCACAATGGACCAGAGTTGTGGATGACAGAGCACAGTGGAGACTGTTGGAGGAGGCCTATGCCAGAAGGCACACCGATATTAAAGAAAGAAAGAAAGAAAGAAAGAAAAATATTTTATTTCAGGTTACAAGAGTACCACCACCAAACAGTAGAAAACAACATTAACAACTAATAACACAAGTTTGTAAAGGTAGTGACACCAATTGTCACCGAAAAAGGGTCTCTACTCAGCATGTGTTGCTGCACAGAGAGTGTAGCAACGCTGGTTTTCTGTAGAGCCCAGATTAGAGACATTTTGTAACTATTTGTAAAAAGTGTTAAGTAATTTGGAAATAAATGGCATTATTATTTAATATTTATTTATATTTTAGCAAAATATCAAATACACTATACTGGTCCAGTGTTGGTTTTGGCTGATTATAATTTAAAAGTAATGAATTACTAATTTTTCTTTTTTTGCACTCCCCTAGAAATGAGTCCAAGTTGGGTGTAATAACAGCCGATCGTTTCACCTTTTTCCCAATATCTTCGGCTAAGATAATTTTTTCTTTTGTCACAGCAATGGACAATTTTGGTTGTGCCCAATTGCAAGCTACCGGGGTTACAGATGGTTCTTCTGTTCGCTTTTTAAGCTACATTATACAACAAATGGCATGTTTGCAGCCACCTTCGCTAGCTGTACAGTCAGCACATTTCACATTCTGTATAACATCTTGTTCCTCGTTATAGTAGCAAACACAGTGTACATTTTGGTGCAAACTCTATGTTCAGGCATGACTTTGTATTGAACAAAGCAAATTGAATTTTCTCGTCGCACTTCGACATATCCCACACATGTTTCAACATATTCCTCTCTAGAGGACATGAGAATCTTTGCTCCCCGAATTTCTGCTTTATTGAAACAGTCATTTTCCCGCATGAACTGTAACAACATCCATTCGTCGACTTTGGGCAGGTTGCGGCTATCCGCTTTTACAAATCCGTCAGTCACTTTCATCTATACCTATAAAACAGTACCGTGACTGACTGACTGACTGAATGACTGACTGACTGACTGACAGACAACGCACAGCCTAAACTACTGAGGCTAGAGACTTGAAATTTGGCACACATCTACCTTAAGTATTGTAGAGGTGCACTAAGGAAGGATTTTTCGAAATTCCCACGGGATAGGGAAATGTCTAAACTTTCTTTGTTTATTTGTTTGTAGCGAAATCTCTGAAACTATTGAGCCGATTTTAAATTATTTTTTCAGAATTATAAAGCTACACTATCGTTGATTGACATAGGTTACTTTTTATCCGGGAAAATGCTAAATTCCCACGGGATAGAAATAAATTAATTCAATTTTGGGGCTGATTTTAAAAATTCTTACACATTATGTGATATGTGACTATCCCCGTTTGACAAAGGCTACTTTTTATTCGGGAAAATTCAAAATTCCCACGGGATAGAAAAATTTGAAATCAACTTTGGGGCTGAGTTTAAAAATTCTTTCACCAATAGTAAGCTACAGTATACTTGATTGACACAGGGTACTTTTTTTCGGGAAAATGCAAAATTCCCACGGGATAGAAATAAATTAATTCAATTTCAGGGCTGATTTTAAAAATTCTTACACATTACGTGATATGACTATCCCCGTTTGACAAAGGCTACTTTTTATTCGGGAAAATTCAAAATTCCCACGGGATAGAAAAATTTTAAATCAACTTTGGGGCTGAGTTTAAAAATTCTTTCACCAATAGTAAGCTACAGTATCCTTGATTGACACAGGGTACTTTTCTTCGGAAAAATGCAAAATTCCCACGGGATAGAAATAAGTAAATTCAACTTCGGCACTGATTTTAAAAATTATTTCATATGATATGATATGACTATCCCCAATTGACATAGGCTACTTTTACTTCGGGAAAATGCAAAATTCCCGCGGGATAGAAATAAGTGAATTCAGCTTCGGGACTGATTTTAAAAATTCTTTCACCATTAGTAAGCTACAATATCCGTGATTGAGATAGAGTACTTATTTCTGAAAAAATGCTACACTGTCTCTGATTTTCAAAATAGGTCAAAACAGTTATTTCTATCCCGCTGTATGCTGTACTTTGCACTTTCCCAAGATAAAATGTTGTTGATTCAATCAGGCCTCCTCCCAGAACGAGAACACTTGGACCGTAGTTCCCACCTTGGGCCCAGTGCGATTTGTACAGTGCGGGTGTGTACCATTGAATTTCTTCTCAAGTGTGTGCAACTTTTCTCGCGATGTTTTCCTTCACTGTAAAGCTCATGGTAAACTTCAAACGTAATTTAGCACACAAATTCGGAATAACTCAAGAGGTCCAAGCCCGGGCTCAAACCAATGACCCTCTGCTTAAGAGACCATAGGTCAAACCACTAGGCCACCGCGGCTTACCGGCTTTTTTTTTTTTTTTTTTTAAATCTAATATTTTAACGAGGCTTGAGTACACCTAATGTGACTATGTCAGCCTCATGGGAAGCCACAGAAAACTACAACACTCTAACTGTTTCCTAACTCAGAGATGAAGTCTCTGTATAAAAGCATTTCTGATGAATTTGTATATCAGTACCGCATCATCCGACACCGGCTTACTCAGAATTACATTCACACCACCATTATACAAGTTTAAATGAGCCAAATATTTCTTCCTAACGTCTCCAATCTGGTCACATTCCAAAAGGAAGTGCAAGAGGTCCTCGGTTTTGTTACAACCCCTACACAAGGGTGACTGCATGACTCTCATTAAATTAAAAAAACAATTCAGTGGAATGTGACCAGATCGAACACGTAAAGCTGACACAAGCAGGTCCCTGGAAAGGCCGGCACAATCAAACCAGGGAACCTTGAAAACCTTGTTCTGTATGGTGCTATACCAAATCCCTTTCACACTAGATGCAGTACTGAAAAGTTTTTGCCATTCCGAATAGCACTCCTCTTTTGCTAATTGCATTAATTCTGTACCATAGGGCTTAGACAAACAGCCAATCCCTCCCGTGACAGCCAAACCAGCTAATTTATCCGCTTGCTCATTACCAGCTACCCCAATATGAGATGGAATCCACTGCAAAACAATTTGGACATGGTTACATTGCAAGGAGTATATAATTTTCAAAATGTCATAGGCTATCGGCATACCTCTGCAACCCGAGACACAACGAGCCAGGTGTTGAAGTGCACTTCTTGAGTCTGAAAGTATAATCACCTTGTTCTTTGCGATAGTCTGAGCATATAAAAGAGCTTCATACAGGGCAATTAACTCTGCTCTCATAATACAAATTCTAGAATCCAATTTAAACTGTTTAGAGTGGTTTAACTGTGGATCAAAAAATGCAGCCCCAACCCCCTCACTCTTGGATCCATCAGTATACAATTTATAGAATCCAGCATATTTTTCAACCATCATTTGAATAACACTATTCTTAAGGCTATCCATAGGTATATTTCTTTTAGGTTTACTTATAAGCTCTATAAAACATTTAACACAAGCCTGAGGCTTACCGGCTTTAGAATTCACTTATTCAAATTCTGCGGGAACTTTGCATTTTCCTGGCATTATTCTGTGTGTTAATCCACGTAATAAACTACCTGCGTGCCAAATTTCATGCAAACAACTAAAACGTTATTGTCTTCGCGTACGAAGTCGCGGGCAAAAGCTAGTTTTATATAAATGTTTTCAAAGCGTAATACGAAACAAAACAATTACTATAGAGAATCGAAAGCGAAGCGTGTCGTTAGAATCAAGTAATCCGTCAGACAGATAAAAAGTGGACTGTCACTTGACAGTTGTATTTTTTTTATTTTTCTAGTCTTATGGTATAAGATGGACCAGGGGGCACTAAGTGTATGCCTATCATTCGCAATTCAACTCTTTTTACTCTTTTTCCTATATATAAAAAAAACTACCGCACAAAAAAATCCGTAAATATTTTTTACTGTAATCAGGACTGAAAAATCTACAAATGGTTTTTTTATTTTACCTACTAACTTAGTACATTTGAACTGTTGTCGATTCTTCGCAGACGGAGTCGCGGGCAACAGCTAGTAAATATGTGAATTTTAAATATGGGGCCACTTTTGGGGTAAGGGCATTTTCAAAAACCCTTTACTTTTTAAAATGAGGTAATTTTGGGGTTTTATTATTCGAAATCACTAGTACATTTCATTTTTATACAGAAAAGTGTCCTTATTTTTTTGCTTTGCTTTTGTGACGTTTTAGGGTTCCGTACCCAAAGGGTAAAAACGGGACCCTATTACTAAGACTCCACTGTCTGTCTGTCCGTCTGTGTGTCTGGCATCAGGCAGTATCTCATAAACCGTGATAGCTAGACAGTTAATTTTCACAGATACTAAAAATAAATTAAAGTTAAAAATTAAAATGACGTCCCATCCGAGAAACGTGCTTTTTTCAGCGATTTTAACTCGATCTTTGTAATGGCGTTAAGTAGATACTTGAATTTTTCACCGATTATGTATTACTGTGGCCGGTGCAACAACAAACATCTAAAATACAAAATTCTCGTGTTGCGGTGTTTGTTACCAAATTCCTCCGAAATGGCTCGACCGATTCTCATGAAATTTTGTGTGCATATCGGGTAGATCTGAGAATCGGTCAACATCTATTTTTCATACCCCTACTCTTGACTTCGCAGACGGAGTCGCGGGCAACAGCTAGTAGAAATATAATTATATTAAATATTAAGGGGGTCTCGACCAACCAATAAAAAATAATCTAACACTGCGTACATCTTACTTAGAAGAAGGGTTCTGCTAACACTGGATTATTATAATTAACGGCTGTTTACGGCGTATATTTTGACATACCTAAAAATTTGTAACTAACCCTCGGTGCGCGAATCCGACTCGCGCTTGGCCGGTATTATTTTAATGCATTTTATATGGGTCTTGTGACGACCCCTAAAAAATGTAAACTGATACAAAAAAATTGTATGGAAAATTCGTCAAATTTTATGAAATGTTATTTTATCGTTTTTTTGCAGTTGGCGCGAACACAGATTCAAATAAGGACAGCAAAGAGTTACCAAAACATAGTTTCTTGAATGCAGAGAAGAAAGTGAAAAAATCAAGGACTACTTTATCAACGGAGGAAAATAAATATCACAATCACAATTTTTTGGAAGGAGAAAATCCTGCCGAGTTATTTGGTAAGTATCTCGCTTTTTTTCTAAATAGAGAGCATCTTCATCATTTCAGCTGAAAGACGTCCACTGCTGAACATAGACCGCCCAAGGTTCATCAAACAGATCGGTCCTGTGCTATCCGCATCCAACGCGTTCCCGCAACCTTAACCAGGTCGTCGCTCCAACTTGTTGACTACCTACACTGCGTCTTCCAGTCCGTGGACGCCACTCGAGAACCTTTTAAATCCATCGGCCATCAGTTCTACGAGCGGTGTGCCCTGCCCACTGCCACTTGAGTCTGGCGATTCTTCGACCTAATGTCGGTGACTCAAGTTCTTGCGCGGATTTCAATAACTAAACTAGCTTGATTAAAGAAGTGCAAAAGCGTATGGTCAGCACCACTGGAAACCAAAGTGCTGGCAGCTGTCTCTCAACGAATCGCCATCGCCATTCAATGAGGGAATACTGCCAGCCTTTTGAGTACAATGCCACGGAGGCCTTTTTTAGACTTAATTAATCTATTGATGATGATGATGATGAATCTAGTAGTTTTTAAGTTAGATGTTTAAAATCGCTGTCAATTGAATTTGCGAACAATGTAAATAAACCATTTAATGAAATATCCATATTCTAGCACTTGTTAATTGTTTTAATGGTTTAGGATAGTGTTGTGGTAAGTATTTACACGGATCTAGCCACTGGATCTAGCAGTATTTGATGAGGGAAAATGGAAATTAAAGACATTTTAAATACAAGGTTTGCTTACATTGTTTGCAATTTCAATTGACTGACAGTTTAATTTATAGTTAAGTTTATTCATTGTTATTTTTTCTTAATATTAGTATTCTTAGTTTAAAAAATTCGACGCTTAGTTTTAAAAAAAGAAAATCTAGCTACCTAACTAAATAGAGATTATGACACATAATAATAAGTACCTGGGCGACCGAGCTCTGCTCGGGCAGAAACTCGGTACCAAGCGTTTTCCCAGAGATAAGACCAAGCTAGATCAATTTTTCATCCCCGAAAACCCCCAAATACCAAATTTCATCGAAATCGTTGGAACCGTTTCCGAGATCCTGATTATATACACCGGAGGGGTGGGGGGGGGGAGCGCGGGGATATTAAAGGGGGGATGAAAATTTCATTGATTTTGCCGTAGGATGCACCGTTTTCAAGATATTTGACAAAAACACCGGAGGGGGGGGGGGGGGTGAGTCACGTTAAACTATCGTCCGTAAACCGACTTTACAGACAACCGGCTTTTCCTGTTCTGTGCTCCCAATAGGGAACGTGCACATAGACGGTGCTGCCAACTGGTGCCATAAGGGTGCCATCAATTTGAATGTTTTACCTTGATAAGTTTGTTTTACTGTCCGCATAGTGTCTCTTCTGTCGCATTAGTGCTGCCGCCTATAGTTACTGCACGTTCCCTATAATACTTTTTCTAACAAAAAAGTAACTTTTTATCACAAAAAAGTAACTTTTTCTCACAAAAAAGTAACTTTTTCTCACAAAAGAAGAAACTTGACGTTTACTCATGAAAAATAAACTTAAAAAAATAAACTAAAAATGTTGAATAAAAACGAGGTTTCGAACCGAGGTCGGCTGGATCCGCGACCACCCGATTTCTAATGTGCCATTATGATCTGCTCGAAGTGGGCGAAATTTAGCTTTATATTTTAATGCAAACAAAAATAGCCGGAAAACACGAGTAAAAGCGATTTTCTGAAAATGAAACATAGCTGGATCAGTTTTTCATCCCCGAAAACCCCCACATACCAAATTTCATCGAAATCGTTGGAGCCGTTTCCGAGATCCTGATTATATATATACATATATATATACATATATACCAGAATTGCTCGTTTAAAGGTATTAGATTCCAAGATCCGTCTGTAATAAAAAAAACCGGCCAAGTACGAGTCGGACTCGCGCACGAAGGGTACCATTATCTGTAAAAACGGCAAAAAAATCACGTTTGTTGTATTGGAGCCCCCCTTAAATATTTGTTTGATTTTAATTTAATTATTTATTTAAAAAGTGAATATAATAACTAAACATTCTGTGAATATAAGTATTTAGTTTTTCAAGCGTCTACCTGTTGCCGTTATTAATACCGAGCAAAAACGAGCAAAAAAATCACGTTTGTTGTATGGGAGCCCCCCTAAATATTTATTTTATTCTATTTTTTAGTATTTGTTGTTATAGCGGCAATCAAAATACATCATCTGTGAAAATTTCAACTGCCTAGCTATCACGGTTCATGAGATACAGCCTGGTGACAGACGGACGGACAGCGGAGCCTCAGTAATAGGGTCCCGTTTTTAACCTTTGGGTACGGAACCCTAAAAACTTTTTATTTTAGGCCTGATAACATTTTAGTCTGTTGTGGCAAAAAAACGTTTTTAAGTACTCCTGGCTATCAGTACAGACCATTAAAGCTTTGAATTACATTGGTTAACTTAGTAATAAATGGCCCCAAAGGCAATAGGCAAAGTATGGGTATTTTCCCCTATCTTCGCCTATGGCAAGCTTTGCCGCCAATAACAAACTTTCTGTGACTTGCACATGTTAAGTCTTATCTCCTTGGAATGTGCTAATAAAATATGAACCTTAACTTCACCACACTAGACATATTTTTAAAAAATGTGTAGTAGGCGAAGATGGGCTACAGTCTGAAGCTGTTTCCATACATTTTCTATAATGATGCTAGGGTTGCCTAAAATTAACCAACATGCCAAAAAAGGGGGTAATGGTTTATAAGTATAAAAATATATTAACAAGAATGTTTTTAATTTAAACAAAACGCTACGCCACTGTTTGTACCACGTTTCATACTATGTACTGGTATCAAATAAATGTACCTACACATGTCATATCTTTAAGGCATAGGTTAATCTACTTATTAACTTTCCTCCAAATCTCTTAAGCCATTTTCGACAAACCAAACACAAGAAAATATTTAAATTTGGAAACAAATAATGTCTTCCGCCAATTAATGTGGTACAACAAATTTGACAATCCTAGGGGTAGGCGAAATTTGGCAACAAGGTGGACGCCAAATACCCTCACCAATGTTTTATCCAATTGTGACTTCTAAACGTAAGCTAGCCATTAAATAATAGTTCCACATGAAAAAGAAATAGTTATAGGGTATAATCATGTAAAAAGTTTAACATTACCTGGGTTGTATCACTGCTTAAAACTGAACTAAAACAATGGCTTAAAAAAAACTGTGTTCGATGTCGCGAAAAAACCTCACTGAACGTCAACTGTGTGAAGTTAGCCGCAGATCGTACGAAGAATGTTGACAGCCGTAAAAAATACTTTGTATTTAGCAGTTTTATGTAAGGCAAACACTAGAAACATTTCGTCAGTGTCAACTTATGTCAAACTAGGCGAACATAGGTAGCTCAGGCGAAGATTTATTTATTTATTTATTTAAAAAAAAAAAACAATAATAGGCTTACAGTAAAAAAACCAAAATGCCTATTACGTTACTTAACAAAAACTTCACATAGATGGACATGGAACACAAATTAATAAAGAATACCTACCTGAAATAAAATAACCAAAAAAAATAAAAAAAATAAAAAATGAACATAGAAAAACGGATTTGAATATTTTACAAATAATTATTGGATAAAAACTTCACAATACTAGCCAGCACAGAGTGCCAACTCCCAGCAAGTACGTCAGTATCCTGGTGCCTGTCCAACAGAGCGTTAAGCAGGGCTATTGCCCTGGCGGTGGGAGAGTTCCTGGCGCGCCTCGTGTTGAGCCCCTCCGGAGCAGTGAAGAGCGGATGGCGCCGGCGGTCGCCTGCTCGAACGTATTGATCGGGGACAAAAAAACGAATTCGTTCAAGAGTAGTCGGATTCTCAATTCTGTTTCGCAAGAGCAGACAAAAATGCACTAATAAGTGCATTTTACGTCTATGACGCAAGGTACACAACCCAACCATACCCAGAACGAACGCAGAGGGGTACAGGAATGGGTAATACCCATACATTCTTTTGTACAAATATCTGGCAAATCTACGCTGTACTCTCTCTAGCATTATCGTATAGTTTGCTTCCATTGGATCCCAGATTATACTGTTGTATTCCATTCTACTTCGAACAAAGGCATTGAATAAGATAATTGCAACCCCTACATCCTTGAATTGTGCTGCTGTCCGCATGACGAAACCCAACACCTTGCTGGCGCCTTTGCAGGTAGAGACAATGTGTTGATGAAAGTCCAGCTTCGAATCAAGGTGAAGGCCAAGATCTCGGATATCTTGGACACGGATTAGAGGAATGCTCCCTAGATAGTACGTGGCTACTAACGGTGCCCTGGACCTGGTAAAAGTTATGATCTTGCATTTCGAGGCGTTAAAAGACAACTTATTTTCATTTGCCCAAGTCAGAACTGAGTTTATGTCAACCTGCAAATCATCGCAATCGGAAGTGGCGTCAATAGAACAGAACAACTTTAAATCGTCCGCAAAAAGCAGTGTTTTGGCTTTTTTAACGACTGTAGGTAGGTCGTTGACCATGATTAAGAATAGGGTTGGTCCCAATGTGCTACCTTGACCTACACCAGATCGTGTATAGTACTCTGCAGAAGTATAGCCCGAAACCTGCACGTATTGTCTGCGATCACTTAGATAGCTGGCAAGCAATCAAGCAAGCAAGCAAGATACTCAACTAGACGGTAAGTACTTAACTGTCAAGTGACCACGGCGACGGCTCGTAACAAAGTGCTTTCTACCTGGCCTAAGAAGGCCTTTTATAGGTTTGCCTTGCCGTCTGGGTGAGTCGCAAACAACTGACGTCACCAGTGTAAGACAATCAGAAAGTACCTATCTTAATTATCATTTCGCTTGTCTTTAGAGCCAAGCATTACCTAAATTATCAATTCCATAATTATATCTCATTTACTTACTTATTTTAACAATATATTTTATCACCTTACATATCTAATAATATTATAACAGTTTCTACTACTTAGTATATCTAACACGTGCGTGTGTGTGTGTGTCACATAAAAAAATAATTATGTATGACTTTCACTGTAGTAACTATTTAACATGATGCAGCAGAGCGTAGTGCGTCTTGAGGAAACCTGCACACACCCGTGATACTTCACACACAATTCAATTCAACGGTACGTTTGAAGTTCCTAATCCGCATGGGAACTACGGCCTAAGCCTAAGTCCTCTCATTCGGAGGGAGGCCTGTGCCCTCCAGTGGGACGAATATGCTGGGATGATGATGATGAGCCATATATCGTCACTACTTTGAAAAAATCTCGTATCTCAAATCAATATGTATATCAAACTGAACTTTATTACACACTCAGTAAAGTTCAGTTAGCCAGATTATCGATTTTGAGATACGAGATATTTTCAAAGTAGTGACGATATGCATTTACAACAATGGCGATTGACATATCGCTCATGTAGAATAACACAGACACAATTACAAATTATTGTCATTTCAGAATTGAACTTTATGTACCTAATAAGAAAAAAAGTTTAGTTTTGAAATGACAATAATTTGCTATTGTGTCATTGTTCTTCTACATGAGCGATATGTGATCCCTCCCCCCCATACTTATTTACTTTGACTTTTACTTATTTTGACGACCAGATGGCCTAGTGGTTAGAGAACCTGGCTACGAAGCTCGAAGTCCCGGGTTCGATTCCCGTGTCGGGGCAGACATTTGTATGAAAAATATGAATGTTTTTCTCGGGTCTCGGGTGTTTAATATGTATTTAAGTATGTTTATCCGTTGCCTAGTACTGCTAGTACCCATAACACAAGCTTTGCTTAGCTTAATTTGGGACTGGGTCAATTGGTGTGAATTGTCCCGTGATATTTATATTTATTTATACTTCTTTTATGGCTAAAAAATACTGTCTACTATAAATAATCCTTATCCATTTTCAGAGACCATTGATGAAGTTTTCGAAGGTGGAGCAGACGTTTCAATGTATGAAGAGATAGCTGTCAAGCAAGAGCCTAGTGGTATGTTTTTACAGTGCATCCGTTTTGTAATCGTTGCACGTGCATATGAAATGAACTCGAAAACACGCGTTTTCCCGGAGATAAGATCAAGCTAGATCGATTTTTCGCCCCCGAAATAAATAAATACCTATCCAAGAATTGCTCTTTTCAATTGTCTTGTTATTTTCCAGAGACACTGTTACACGAAGGATACAAGTGTGACCTTTGCTTGTCGTCGATTAGCGGGTAAGTTTGAGTGCTATAGCACATTAGTATCACTTGTGCGCATCCTTTTGTTCACTACAGTGTTGCAGAACTATCGATAGTTTGACTATCGATCGTTGACCTCGCAAACTATTCAGGATATCGATATTACTATCGATAGTATCACACATGCATACGTGCTTATGCATTTATAAGCAATACTATTGATAATGGCAATACTATCGATAGTTTTATGTCCAATAAAATCGATAGTATTGCAATAATGACCGAAAACAATCGATAGTATCGATAGTTTTGTACAATCGATAGTACAAAGCTATCGATAGTATCGATTGTTATCGGTCCTCTGATTGAGAGACCATAGGTCAAACCACTAGGCCACTGCTTTTTTTGAACATCATTTTATTTTATTACCTTTTTGAGGATAAATAAATAACGGATTGGTCGACGTCCATCGACAGCTACTACACAAACGACCGTTTTAGCCTAGTTGGTAGTGACCTTGCCTACGAAGCAAGAGCTCCTGGGTTCTAATCCCGGCAAGGGCATTTATTTATGTGATGAGCACGAATATTTGTTCCTGAGCTATGGATGTTTTCTATGTATTTATGTATTTATTTATCTATATATGTACGTTTATCGTCGTCTAGTACCCATAGTACAAACTTTGCTTAGTTTGGGACTAAGTCGATTTGTGTAAGATTGTCCCCTAATATTTATTTATTTAAATCGAACGACCGTCGATCGATGGCAGACTAGATTGGTCGACGTCCATCGACAGTATGTAACACACCCTTACACCACGTTTCAGATACAGGTACACTTGCATGCAATGCGCCGACGTGGATCTGTGCGCGGCGTGCGAGGCGAGCGGCGCACACGCAGCCCACTACGTGCTTAGGATACCGAGGCCACGCCCCGAGGTACCCAAATTACCCAATTACCCAAATATCCAAATCCACACGCTTGTGCCTATAATACCACGAACTGAAACAACAGGCTAGACGACTAAAAAAAACTGTTTAGTCCGTCAGTTTGATTATTAAAAAATATTGTACACGTATTTTTTCTTTTGTTTGACAAACAAAAAATGACGAGGATACAGTGCTTAGAAGTTTCGAGTGACATCACTATATGGTACAATTTTTACCTAAGAGTGACGTCACAAGCCCCCATTCCGGACGTTTGATGATCTGTCTTTGTCGATTTTTAATAATTTGATAAACCCAAAAATACGTGTCCCTTATTTTTCCATTATCTAACTGACGGACTAAATAGAATGACATATTTATAACCCAGTCGTCATCCCCTATTACTTTGCTCACCCGCGATCTTACGATAGTTACGTTTATGTAAGAAATGCGTGTTCATGCAGTTGATCCACCTCCACACTGTACGAACACACACAAACCCAACTATCGCCACCACCAAACTACACTGACGCGTTTCGAACTCGCAGAGCTCATCTTCTGAGTAGGTACGACAACCGTACGCTATGCTACCAAATGTTCGTATAGCTCGACGCACGTAAAAAGAGCTGGCATGTACCTGCGCAGTGAGAAAAATACACGTAGACTATATGTATTTCGCTCACTGCGCAGGTACATGCCCGGAGCTCTTCTTACGTGCGTCGAGTTGTACAGTGTGGAGGTGGAGGAACTGCATGAACAAAACACGCATTTCTTACATAAACGTAACTATCGTAAGGTCGCGGGTGAGCAAAGTAATTGTTTTAGTGGCATGTAGACCCCCGCAAAGTACAACTCGACGCACGTAAGAAGAGCTCCGGGCATGTATGTACCTGCGCAGTGAGCGAAATACATATAGTCTGCGTGTATTTTTCTCACTGCGCAGGTACATGCCAGGAACTCTTCTTACGTGCGTCGAGGTATAACGCCTGATTCAATAAGTTATTTAAAATACCACGTTCCCAAAATATACAATTTTTGACGTGACATCGTCTAATAAATCGATGAACGCCGGCTACACGCACGAAAAAGGATCATTGCGCGTTATAGCGCGCGCCAGGATGTACAATCTTAGTACTAGCACTCGGGTAATTTTAAGGGGGGGTGAAAATTTCATTGATTTTGCCGTAGGATGCGCCGTTTTCAAGATATTTGACAAAACACCGGTTCTCGTCCGATCACCGAGGTTAAGCAACGTCGGGCGCGGTCAGTACTTGGATGGGTGACCGCCTGGTTTCATTTTTGTTTTTTGAATGTTTTGTTATGACGTTGTCGTCCGTAAACCGACTTTTTCAAAATACTGGATTACCTATATTACATTTCCTATTATTTCCGAAATTTCAGGAAGAAGTAGAAGAGCTGCTGAAGGAGTTACGGGATATATTGAAGAAACGCCCGCCCACAGACCGGCCGGTTGAGAAAATTATAGTACCATCAAAACGGTCAGTATAGCACGAAATCGAGGAATCAGACTCGGCTGGGCAGCGTTCAGGAAGCTCCGCAATATCTTGTCATCCGATATACCGCAGTGTCTAAAGTCTTTGACCAGTGTGTGTTTTTTTTTTTTTTTTTACAATCCCTTAGCTACCCCCACATAAATGCAGGGCCTATATCAACAACAACTATCATACCAGTTCCATCAAATACTACATCTCGTACTTTTATGCTTCATACTTTGTCTTTCTATTATGCCATCCTCATACTTTCTTTGGGCTTCCGACCCTTCAAACTAAACTAGCTGACTTATTATCTAACTATACATAACAAATTCTTTTCTCTCATTCCGGCCTCTAGTACCATTCTCGTCAATTACTTAGTCTGTCCACTTTGTCACACTTATCATCTTTCATTCTACTTAGGTCTATTACAGGGGAGCGGGTTATGAAGTCCATTTATTATCCATAAACAACCAATTATACACAAAACGACCAGTGTGTGTTGCCAGTGATGACTTATGGCACTGAGACGTGGCCGCTAACGATGGGCCTCATACATAAGGAAGTCACTCAAGAGGGCGATGGAGAGGGCTATGTTTGGAGTTTCTCTGCGAGATCGCATTAGAAATTATGAAGTCCGCGCAAGAACTAAAGTCACGGACATAGCTCGAAGAATCGCCAGACTCGAATGGCAGTGGGCAGGGCACATCGCTCGTAGAATTGACGGCCGATGGGGCCGAAAGGTTCTCGAGTGGCGTCCGCGGACCGGAAGACGCAGTGTAGGTAGGCCTCCAACAAGATGGAGCGACGACCTGGTTAAGGTTGCGGGAACGCGTTGGATGCGGATGGCGCAGGATAGATCGCTGTTTGGCGAGCCTTGGGGAGGCCTATGTTCAGCAGTGGACGTCTTTCGGCTGAAATGATGATGATATTTATTATTACATTCCAATTCCACACCATCAAGCCGTTGGGAACGCCGTTGAAAGCGCGTGGGAACTACAGCCCGAGCCCTCTCATTCTGAGAGACCTGTGCCCTTCAGTGGGATTTATATAGGGCATGATGATGATGATGATTATTACATTAAAAATTGCTATAATTATACTTACGTGTTTGTTTTAGAGTGTCACCATCTGAAGATCCCTTGCAGGCGCCTGCGCCGCCGGAGAAGAGTTCCACAGACCAATCTGAATCGGTATGCTTTTTTATCGATGTTAATATTAATAATAGTGTTTTTTATTTGTAACTTTTCCTTCCAAATGTTTTTTTCCTGTGTAACGAATGTGTAAATTTCTCTCTCTCTCTCTCTCTCTCTCTCACACACTCATCCTTCAACCCTTTTCCAGGCATAGTGCATATAGCGACCACATAAATTGCTTTTAAATTAATCCGGTATAGGAAAACAATATAACAAAATGATTAATTTTGTAAATAGCGTATCTAAATAGGTGGCGCCTGGAAAAGGGTTAAGTGGCAAAAATTAGTATAGGAAATCAATAACCGCTGCATCGATTCAGTTGAAATTTGGTATGGAGATAGTTTGAGAAAGTAAAAAGGACGTAGAATACTTTTAATTCCCGAAAATTGCATAGTTCTCGCGAGATAACGATAAACGATTTCTGCGCAGGAGTCGCGGGCAACAGCTAGTCTTCTATATAAATATAAATAAATCGCCAAATGTGTTGCAAAGCGCTAAACTCGAGAACCACTGCACCAAATTGGATAATTCTTTTTTTGTTGTGTTTGTCATTGCCAGGAGAAGGTTTTTATAAAAAAAAAAAACAAACTTTAGTGGGAGCGAAGCTGCGGGCACCAGCTAGTAAAGAATATATCCAGACCAAGTCTTCTTAAATTCACTTACACCTGTTCAGACAACATGACTTTCTGTATTCTAACAATAACTTGCTTTGACTCCCACAGGACGATGAATCTACGGAATCAGAATCTGATAACGAGAATGATCTCAAACGCCGACACACTACACCCCATACATCTCGTGTAGATATTGATGTAAAGAATACTAAAGATAGTCAAACTTTTAGAGAAGAGATAGAACCACCGAAACGTCGCAAACTGGACGTATACGAAGAACCCAATGCAACCAGCTCTAAGATTCTTTATAGTCATCTTATTAAATCTGTCAAACGGACTTCCAAAAACCCCGTCAATGTTTCGCAAGAAAATGCCAAAAATGCAAGTCTTGTTAGCACGCTAAAAGAGAAGCTGAACTCTGTACTTGATGCAGCTTTGTCGTCAGAAACTGTACAGCAAGCGAAAGCTGAGATAGAAGCAGAATTGAACATTAATAGATATGATGATAAATTAGAAATTGGCCCTGAAAAATTATTAGGTAAAAGTAATTATGTAAAATTGGGTGGAAATGGGCCATCAGGTGAAATACGAAGTCTACGAAGTGCTGGGCATTTACAAGAAACAATACATGAAGAGCCTTTGGATTTCATTATGGAAAGGGGATGCTTCAACGAAAATGATCCTTTAGGTACAGGGGTAGCGAAGGCCAGTAAAAATACTAAAAATGTACAAATAGTTACTGTTCAAGATGCAAGAAGTATTTCAAAGAGAAGAAAAAGATAAAGAAATACATGGTTTTAAAACTGAAAATTGTTTTATTGAAAGTTTCTATTCCTAAACCGAATTTCTTATCGTACCGGCTTGCTCATTCTTGTATTAGATTGTATCAGAATCTCAGAAACTTTGTACATTTTATCCTCTATTTGCAGTAGTTTGGTTGACCAAAGTAGTGCTACTTTTCAGTAGCAGTAGTCCGGTTGGTACAAAGCACCAAACTATCGCTACTTTCCTTTAGTAGCAGCAAGTAGTTTGGTTAGTAACTTAGTAAAGAAAACGAAAGAAGTTATTGTACATACTTTCCTTATAATTATTTTAAAATGAACATGTAAAGAGAGCCACTGTATAATAATATAATCCTTCCTACCAAGTATTTCCACCAGTGGGAAGGTTACACGTTACACCCAATCAGGTGTAACCTACCAACCAGTAGGAAGGCTACTGCAGTCAGGTGTAACGTTCCCACTGGTGGACATGTTTGTTCCTTTAGATTTTTAACTTAAAAAAAATTGTATGTGTAAAAATATGAGGGACGATACAAACTTGCCAACATTATGATATGACATCGATTGTAGCGCCATCTAATTTATTACCCCTTAAATAAATTGGTTGTTTTTACTAGACCCAAATAGATGTCATTGTATGCGCGAAATCATAATAATATAATTTAACTAGAAATATTCTCAGTAAAATTTATAAAAAAAAAACAATATTTTACGATAAAATCAATGACAGTGTAAGCATCATATGATTTTTGGTATGGCAGCCCTTTCAAATGACGTACGTCTGTTCAATCAAATTGACAAGAAACAAGATAGATTGCCACATTTCAATTGCAATCCGGTCAGCGTGTGCGATTCTGCGATTGTATTTTGGATTTTTAAGTGTTCTTGCTACCACAGTACTTTTAACGTCAAGTTGAGCTTGCTCCTCCGTTTCGGTGTTGTTTTACTTCGGCTGCGAAGTAAAGTTTCTGCGTTATAGACTCCAATTTGTTTGTGCGACAGAGACGTTATTTTCTAGTTTTGGCTTGTGTATTTTTGACTTTTTGTGTATTGTTGTTGACACAATGCCACGCCGTTGCGCATTTGGATGTGAAGCAGCAGGTACGTTATCAACCGTCATTGTAGTAATAATTAATTCGTTATTATATTATACACTACAAATAGTGCTAAGTTATAATCTTTTTTTTTATTTTATTATTTTTAAGTTATAATCTTATATTTGGCCTTTGCATATCTTGTATAAAATAAAACTACAGTGATAGATTTAATAATTTATTGAATCAGGCGTTACTTTGCGGAGGTCCATATTAATGAACTAAAACAATGACTTTGCTCACCCGCGACCTAATTTAATATCTCTAAATTAATGAGATAATTTAATATCTCTAAATTTAACAAACGAAACCGTTAATTTCAGATGCTGTTCTGCATGTGTTCCCAAATCCAGGCAGGTTTCCTGACCGTTTTAAAGTTTGGGTTAATCTTGTTGGAGGAAAACTGGAAACTTCTTTGGATTATGAATATTATAAAAAGAAGAGAATTTGTGACATTCATTTCACCAATGACCACAAAAATCGTTTCAATAGGCTGAATACATTAGCAGTGCCTTCCCTTTATTTGCCAAGTAAGTAAGTAACTGATTGTAATTACAAGGTGGGCTGGGTTTCGCAATTCAGTATCGTGTGTTGTGCCTATTTTGCATGAGGGGGGGGGGGCTAGCAGCACTACTCATGAGAGCCTAGCTCCTAGAAAAAGGCCAGCAGACTAATCATACGGGCAACCTTTGGAATAAACACCATGTCCAGAGGAGTGGTGCCCTATGGTCTGCCAGAAAATGTATGTTTGTATGATTCTTTATTGCAGATAAAATATGTACATATAACGGGCAAAAAACATTAATTTCACATAAAACACTTACAGTCCAGTAGGATGTGGGTGGCTGTCTCATCCACCTCCATGCCGGGCCTCTCTATCTGCCTGCAAGCTCCTAGATCCAATATTGTTAGTGCTTTAACCCTTTCACCGCCGCGCCTCGACAAAACGTAAACCTGCTTTGAATCTTATGTCATTGTGTCAAGGTCACTTTGACACTGTACTTTGTGACCTATATATGTATCATTGGCGTTGAAAAGGTTAGAGTGTTTATTCCTTAGACCGTAAGTGAAGTTTCGGTGCACACACGCGTAATTATCTATAAAAAAAAATAATAAAAAAAAAATATTAGGGGACAATCTTACACAAATCGACCTAGTCCCAAACTAAGCAAAGCTTGTACTATGGGTACTAGACGAAGATAAACATACTTATATAGATAAATAAATACTTAAATACATATAAAACATCCATAACTCAGGAACAAATATTCGTGCTCATCACACAAATAAATGCCCTTACCGGGATTTGAACCCAGGACCTCTTGCTTCGTAGGCAGGGGCACTACCAACTAGGCTAAAGCGGTCGTTGACATATGTGTGCGTAGACAGTGGGAACTGCCCAGACTATTTGCGCTGTACCAACCAATATCGATACTTTAATCAGGCGAATTATTGTTAGTACATTTTATCATTTACGTTTTAGTTAAGTATGAATGTAAAAAACGTTATGCGTGCGATAATTGGCTAAGTAAACTTTTATGAAGAGTTGCTAATTATATTTTTTTTCGACAATCGGCGTTCTGGAGATCGACAAACTGCAGCTTTTTTATTTTTATCTCCTATTGTTTACTGGAAATATTTTTTTAAGTGTTCGATATGACATTTGTGTGATTTTATGGCTGACAAGCCGTTCGTGCTTAGCACTTAGTAGAAACAGAAAAAAAAACCGAAGTGAACTGTCACTTCTGGCAATGTCAAATCGTTTGCGTTTCGTTTGCTTTGCGTTTTGGTGGGCTCAGTGTGATTTTTGGACTATTTTTAATGACCTCCGCATAAAATCCGGACTTTCAATTTTACCGCATTTCTCCACGACCTATGCACGATAATTGGATCACGATTCAATACTTTCGATCACTATTTTGGAACTGCTTCTTGGACAACGCAAAGCAAACGAAACGCAAACGATTAGATTTCATTTGACATTGACAGAAGCGACAGTTGACTTAGTTTTTTTTTTCTATTTCTTCTTAGTACTGAGCACGAACCGCTTGTCAGCCGTAAAATCTCTCAAATGTCATCTCGAACACTTAAAAAAATGTTTCCAATAAATAAAAGGAGATAAAAATAAAACAGCTGCAGTTTCTTGGTGTTGAAGTCGACCACTATCGAAAAAAAATATAATTAGCACCTCTTCAAAAAACTTTACTTAGCCAATTAACGAAAACTCACTTACGACTCACAAAATTACGTTCGTCTGGCTTCACCCTACTGGTAACAAATGAGTTGAATCCAAAAGGTTATCGATACGTACTTATACGTACGATGCGATGTTACTGGGGCAGAAATCTAGATGGTGCTTCAAATCGGTCTACACCAATGATTGGAGAGTTGGCTCTCTTTTCCCAGGTTCATTTAGCCCCCGACCCCACCACCTGTCCGCCAGGTTTGTGGTTCTGTGCTTGGGGGGCATCGGGGCATCATAGGGGAAACATTAGACAAGTTAAGTTTTCAGCGCGCCTCAAATACCTACTCAAAAATGTCCATCGGATCTCGGGCTATAGGGTCTCGTTGGTACAGTTTGAGTATGCTATTTAATGGAACCCTAAAAACCGAAAAATCACCTAAAGTTAATTTTTTTCTTCTGTAATATACTTAATCAAGAAGTTCAGGATTTTTTTGTTAGAGAATAATTAAATTTTAATTTTACTTGTCATCACCACATGGACTGACAACACTTTGTAACAAAGTTTTAGGGTGTTTGTGCACTACAATGAATTTTATTGTCCGGCAGTCCCCGAGTTTTTACCGGTCCGATATGGCACGCCATTAAATGTATAGGGCGCTTGTGCACTGCAATGAATTTTACTGCCCGGCAGTCCTATACATTTAAGGCATGTAAAAAACGGACCGTGAAAACTCAGACTTCCGGACAGTAAAATTCATTGTAAAGGTAAACCAAAAATATATGACTATTGTCAAGAGGGCGCTATTATTCTTATTTATATGGCAATAGTTCAGTATAGTCGGAACAATGACATCTTGACTTGTCTAAACTGTCAGTCAATTGAAATTGCAAACAATGTAAACAAACCTTGTATTTAAAATGTCTTTAATTTCCATTTTCCCTCATCAAATACTGCTAAATCCGTGAGTTATTTAATCAATACTTACCTACCACAACACTATCCTAAACCATTAATACAATAAACAAGTGCTAGAATATGGATATTTCATTAAATGGTTTAAGTATTTACATTGTTCGCAATTTCAATTGACAGGGATTTTACAATGTTTACCTACCTGTTAGCTCCGATGTTAATTTGGAAAGGTTTTGTAGCGAAATAGTTTCATTCCCCAAGCGTTTTTTTCCACTAGTTTATTATAAACATTATTTACAATGATCCGTTGTTGACTACAAATCGTTTTGGGCATTTTTGATGTTTTTGTTATTGTTCAAAGAAACCGCCACAGTGAGTGACACTGACAATCATTAAAATTATTGCCAGTGTAAGAAATTAGTTCCAATGAAATTCCGCAACATGGCGAATAGTCATATATTTCTTGTCAGACTTAAGTAATTTTCTTGAACGCAACGCGTTTGTGTTTCTGAACGAACTTCGATGACAGCCGTTTCATTGTCAATGTCAGTGTCAAATCAGCTGTTAATGTTATTTTAATTTCGTAGTTGTTTACTCTTGTTTGGGATAGTTTCTATCAGTGAAAATTAATGTTTTAGTGATAGTATAGTTTGGACTCTGTTAAAATTAACTTGATCTATCTGTATATACTCACATTTTTATATTACTTATCTGTTACCCATGTAGCCGGTCAATGATAGTTTGTACCTATATTATCGTCGCGATTTCGTTCGAATTGATATCCTAACCAAGTTTGGTCTCCTCCGGTGCTAGGAGCAATAGGCATTGTTTCTTTAGAAGTAAATTGCTATAAAGCCATAATGAAACCCTTAACATGTTGTGTAAGTGGTTGCGGAACAACTAGTGACACACATCGGCTTTTTAGTTTCCCGAAAAACGATTCTCTAAGAAATCGTTGGCTATTTCACCTCGTGCCAACAACTTCGACACTCCTGCTGCTCTCAAAAGAGCAGTTACGTAGCAAGCGTGTGTGTGAACGTCATTTTGATAAACAGCAATTTGATGTAGAAGGCCACAGACTTAGGTATTCCTATCCAACCTTGTTTACTGATGATGAAATAGCGCACGGGGAACCGCTTCCTACACCTGGATCAGGTGAGCACTTGGGCTGTAGTGTTGGCTTAAAGAGTTACTTTCCTTTAGCCGTGACTGTTGTTACAGTTACAAAAAAAAAATGTGAATTTGTCAAGCTGGTCGCTCTCATAATGATGTATGTTTTGGCAGATGGTATACACATTATAGACATTTTGGAGTAGGGACAGTAACATATCATTAGCCTGTTCTTATACATACAGGGTAATTTTTTATTAAGTGCACAAATTTTAATATGTGATTCAGTGTCATTAAAATAACAAATTTCAGTATTTTTCGTTAAAATATTAATCACTTATTTTTTTGTTTTTCATAGTAACTCAACCAATTATTGAATGAATTACTATGAAAACCCGAATTTCAAAATTAAAAAAAAAAATCTTGAACAGATAATCGTGATCTATCAACAATACTGAATCGTGTATCAAAATTTGTGCACTGATTAAAAAAAACTGGCCAAGTGCGAGTCGGTTTCGCGCACAAAGGGTTCCGTACCATTATCTATAAAAACGGCAAAAAAATTCACGTTTTTTGTATGGGAGCCCCCCTCAAATATTTGTTTTATTTTAATTTAATTATTTATTTTAAAGTGAATATATAACTAAATGTTCTGTGAATATTTCAAGCGTCTACCTGTTGCCGTTATCAATATCGAGCAAAAACAAGCAAAAAAAATCACAATTGTGTATTGTCACCCTGTGTATTGTCACTATTTTGAAAGAAGCTCATAAATGAAAATCAATTAGTTCAATTTCAATTTCTTTAACTTTTTTGCTATTATTTTTTCTTTTATAAAAACCAGATCCTCCAAGTACTGTCCTCGTCAAAGAGCTTGATTTTTGAACAATATTTACCTTTGATCAACAATACAATTGTTGTATTTTTGATCGAAGATATTTACCCATTTTATTTCGACAGCAGAGGTAACACCAAGTGATACATTGTTTAGACTGCTTAAACATTGGAAAATATCTTGCTAAGGAAAACTACCCTTAAACTCATCATTAACACAGTTAAATTTATATTTTTTCAATACATTTGCTCGAAAAATTCATTTTCAAAGGATGTATACATGGCTCGTAAGTTCATTTTACCGCACTAGTGCGATTTTTTTACAGTTTTTTTTAATTCTCCATTTTAAAAGTTTACAAGCAAAGAGTTTTAAGTGACAAAAATAAAAAATATCGATTTATACGTAGAAAAATGTATAAATATACAAAACTAAGTAATGAATTTGCAAAATTGATTGTAATTATTATAAACTGTAATTTAACTACCACAGATTTTAATGATTTCCACCTTTTATTTATTCGAAAAAATCGCAGTGGCTGAACGCGTCGAAACTTTGCCTGATAATTTTAGTTAACATAATTCAAAAAAAACTTACCCATGCGCGTTACGGTTGTGCCATTTTTGTAAAACTTTGCGTTGTTTTGAGTTGTTGATTATAGTATATGTACAAAAACCAAACAAAATGAGTTCTTCAAGTGATGTAGTCGACAATAACATGGAATTACTTCCGCCTGATATTTTAAGTAAGGCGCAAACCGCGCAAAATAATCTTTTGCCACCAATATCTCGAGAAATTTGTTTTTATTTTACAATTTTGTGTTATTAATTGCCTATTTTCTCACAAATGTATTGAAAAACGTCGTATGATACACGGTTGGCAAGGTTTTACAAACTCGTGACGATGAAAACACTCGCCGAGCGGCTCGGGTTTATCACTTGTCAACTCATTTGTAAAACCATACTTACCAACCTTGTATCACAAATAACTATAACTAGAGACCCGTTGCGGCGTCGAAACGCCGCTAGAATATGATAATTCCGTTAGTCAAATAGAAAAGGAACCACTTTAACGAAAATAAGTTTTGAATTTTTAAAGAAATATTTATCATGCATTCTGTACCCACCTGTACGAAATACGAAGGAAATACGCTTGCCTGAATTCGATTGGGTATAGGTTCATATGGACCACAGAACAGAAAAAACTATAGAAGTGTTATGCAGTCATGTCGAGTGTGGCACAATTATGCGGAGTTCCGCATAACTTTCGCGCAACCGGCTCAGTTGCGCGCAGAGGCTGTGTCGGGCGATTGTGCAATCTAAACGACAATTATAGTGAAAAGTTGAGGAAATATGCCTTATTGTTCAGTTTTAGAGTGTAAAAATGATAGCCGCACCAAAAACGTCACTCATTGTGGTATTTCGTATCATCGGTAAGTAGTATTTCATTTTAATTTTGATTTTTTTTTTTTTTTTTTTTTTCACTCCACAATCATCAAATGGAATAGACACACCCCCCAAACAGAAAAGTACTACTCGGAATGATTCGGTCACACCACATCTCCTAATTATTAGCACCAATAATAAATTGAAGATGTTATCAATTGCCGAGGAGGCGCTTCGATCTAACGTCAAACTGTGCCATTACCTATTACCCCATCGTGGAATACGCGAACTTTTTGCGGATATGAAAACTAAAACAAAAGACCTTTTAATGAGGGATTCCTGTGTCATATTTTTGGGTGAAGAGGATTTCAACTCAACAAATAACTACTTTGAGCTGGTGCGTTACATTAGAGAACAACTAAAACAGATAGACTACACGAACATTATTATATGCCTTCCGACTTTTAGATATCACGGAAATAGTTGTGTGTTTAACTCAAGGGTAGAAATTTTTAACAACCTACTTTATTTGGATAATGAATCGCATAGCTATGCCACTCTAATAGACTCAAATGTTACGTTGTCATACTCCAATGAAATGTTTTTAAAAACAAATGGCAAATTAAATAACCGAGGCCTGAGAAACATTTTCGGTCAACTGGAACTGACGCTCGAGATCATTGGGGAATACAACCCACCGGCCCAGGATCGTGATAAACTTGAAATGTACTGCTCAGACCACCAATCACCGCAAAGTAAGTTTTTTCGTGAAGAAAACAAAAGCCACTAAATTTTTTTTCGGTATGCAACGTTCAACAATAAAAAGGAAAAAATTAGGTGCCAGGGCCGTTACGACCAAATTAAAAACCTCCTTCAAAAAACATCCAAAAAACTATGAAATAATAATTGAACAGAACCGACCACAATAAGCATGAAAATATCTTTCTTCTAATCTGTTTTAAGTCGGTGCCTCAGCTCGAGTCAGCAGGAGTGGACCTAGTAATCTAACTTACCTACATACCTACTATCTATAGGGCTTCTACACTCCTGCTGGCTCGTGCTGAGGCACCGACTTAAAACAGATTAGAAGAAAGATATTTTCATGCTTATTGTGGTCGGTTCTGTTCAATTATTATTTCATAGTTTTTTGGATGTTTTTTGAAGGAGCTTTTATTTTTTATTTAAAATTTTTTATTTTTTGCTTTTTAGTTGTTTCTGTATAAAATAGATGCGTAGGATAAAATCATCAGTTTGACTTCGAAATAAGTTTATGTTGAAAATTTTATTTTTAAAACTCGACAGGGTTATGTCGTTTTATTACAGAGTTCCATGATACTTTCTGAATGCAAATGCTCGACTTGTCACTGAAAATACTAAAATCGCTATACGTTTCTCTTGAATTTTTGAGGAGTTTCTTCAATTCCTCATGGATCCCATCATCAGAACTGGATTTTGGTAACAACGGGACCAACCTTGATGCATGTGCTTTCAAACAACGAAAAAATTTTCCAAATCGGTTCATAAATGACAGAGTTCTGAGGTAACACACGTTAAAAAAAAAAAAAAAAAAAAAAAAAAAAAAGAACATACAACCGAATTGAGAACCTCCTCCTTTTTTTGAAGTCGGTTAAAAATATTAATATCATACTGGACCTTATTTAGTCGTAGTCGGGTAAAAGCAATAAGTAAAAATTGACAACCCTAGCATATCCAGGATTTTGTATGAAGGATTTCAAATTTTTTTTACGACTTTGCTCACACGATTTTGGAGGTAAAATATATTACTTAAAGGACTAATAATACGACACAACGTTGCTATGCCTATTCTAGATTATTAGACTTTAAGAATCATGACCATAAAATTGATAATCCCGGAGTTATAAAAGTGTAAACAAATGTGGGCAATCTCGAAATTTTTTCAATATTTTGGCCCGCCTGTTTGAGGCCCGTTTTCTAGAGTACGGAAACTCATTTTAAATGTACCTAGTGTTCTCATCGACACAAAGAAAAGTATGTCAATATGTGAGTGCCACAGATAAAGTTGCACAATATGGACCAATTGACTCTAAAAAAAGTAAAAGATCGCAAAAAGCGGGCAAAGTTGTACGTTTCTAAGGTATCGAATAATAATCTCGTGTCACGGTGTCTGTTATCGAAGTCCTCCGAAACGGCTTGACCTTGCGGTTTTTATTAAACGGCTTGCGGTTTTTATGAAACTTTTTTCTTTATATTCGGTAGGTCTGAGAATAGGTCGTAGGCTATTTTTTATCTTCGCAGACGGAGTCGCGGGCAACAGCAACAACACAACGTCAAAATCCCGCTGTCATTACTTGTGATGTGGTTGTGTGCGTGGCCTCAACTCTGGTGGCGTTACCTCTATCTTATATGATTTAGTGTTATACAACGCGCTGGGCACGCTCCGCCCCGCGCTGCGGTCTGTGGTGGCCTTTAGGAAATGGTTTACACCAACCTAATAAGTCTGTTTTTGTTTCCTGGCACCTCTGTGACCACAGATAAAGTATGCTACACGTCATATTTCGATTTGAGTCAGTTGCAGGGTATACAACCTTAGTACTAGCGCTCGGGTAATTTGTCTCTAATAAGTAAACCAAATAAAAAATAATGCTGTGTAACAATCTTTATATTGATTTAAGGGATGTTTTATGTTAGCACCATTATAATACTGTATTTACAAAACTTCTGTAGGGAGGGTATAGGTAACGCCACCAGAGTTGAGGCCACGCACACAACCACATCTCATGTAATGACAGTGGGATTTTGACGTTGTGTTGACGTTAAACGTCCCACTCCCACTCAAAATCCCACTGTCATTACATGAGATGTGGTTGTGTGCGTGGCCTCAACTCTGGTGGCGTTACCTATAAATAGCACTTTAGTTGTTTCTGAAGTAGTAGATTTGGTATCTACTTTTGTTTGCTTTTTTTATTTTTATTATATCACATTATTATTTTTTTTTTACTTTAATCGTTATCTTTTAAAACAATAATAAAAACTAGCTTTTGCCCGCGGCTTCGCTCGCGTGTACCATGAGAATTCCAAAGAACCAAGATATCAAGCAAGCAAGCATACAGGCAAGCAAGCAATCATGCAAGCATGCAAGCAAGCATGCAAGCAAGCATACATGCACGCTTGCTTGCTTGCGTGACAATGGGACCATCTTAGGAGTCTATTATTATATTCTTTCGAATAAAAAAAAAAATTTAAAATCGGTCTACAATTGACCGAGAAATAGGTGAACATACCTACATAAAAAATACATAAAGTGGAATGCATAACCTCCTCCTTTTTTGAAGTCGGATAAAGATCCCTTTGCGCTACTTACAGTATAAACTTATGAATTTTGAAATTTTAGCTTTCTACAACCAGTGAAAATGAAAAAAATGAAAATGAAAACCAGTAAAACGCAAAATCCCGTTTTTTCCCGTTCCCGTAAGAATTACGGGAAATGCTTTCTTAATGCTCCTCTACACTCCCCAAACAACCTACATGCCGAATTTCAGCTTTCTACGACCAGTAAAACGAAAAATCCCGTTTTTTTCCTTATCCCGTGGGAATTTTCAAAAATCCTTAAAACCGTTTTTTACTATTATAATTACCTACTTCTATGCCAAATTTCGAGAGTCTAGTAATTATAGTTCATAGGATCCCGTTGAACTGAATATATAAATCCCGTTTTTTCCTTATCCCGTGGGAATTTTGAAAAATCCTGAAGTTTATGTTTTAACTAATGTAATGCCTACTTGTGTATCAAGTTTGAAGAGTCTAGTTATTATAGTTACTGAGATAGGGTCACTCGGAATCGAATATATAAATCCCGTTTTTTCCCGTCCCTGTGGGAATTCCCAAAAATCCTTCCTTAGTGGATGTCTACATTGTATAAGGTATCTATGTGCAAAATTTCAAGTCTCTAGGTCCAGTGGTTTGGGCTGTGCGTTGATATATCAACAGTCATTTAGTTTAATTAGACATTTCAACCCCATCGCACCCCATCCAGGGAGATGGTATTTTACGTCCGCCACGTCGGATTTTAAAACCGTTGTTGTTTTCTTAACCAGCGACCCGATAAACCATAGAAACAACACCCATGTTGATTTTCAGACTTTGTTACCCCTTTCCCCCCTTTTAGGGGTTGAATTCTCAAATAACCTGAAACACGTGTTTACTCATTTATCATTAGGAGTACTTCTGTGAAGTTTCGAATAAAATAGTCGAACGAATCTTGTTTCCCCATACAAACTTTGGACCCCCATTTCACCCCCTTAGGGATTGAATTTTGAAAAATCCTTTCTTAGTGCACCTCTAGACCTTATAAGGAACCTACATGCCAAATTTCGAATCTCTAGGCCCAGTGGTTTGGGCTGTGCGTTGATATGTCAGTCAGTCAGTCAGTTTCTTCTTTTATATATATAGATCTCGTGTCACGGTGTTTGTTACCGAACTCCTCCGAAACGGCTCGACTGATTTTTATGAAACTTTTTTCTCTGTATTCGGTAGGTCTGAGAATAGGTCGTAGGCTACTATCCTTCGCGGACGGAGTCGCGGGCAACAGCTAGTAAGACTATAATTATGTCAATGACAGTTAAGAACAGTGTAAAAAGTACGGCACTGGTAATTTCTTTGTCTTTACTTAGCAACTTAGCAGAAACATGGCTGCCGGGGGCTCCCTCCCTATGCTGGCCCTTTTCTAATCCGCCGCCTGCGTTTGATGCGTCAGAAGTGTCGGTTAACTTTACCTCAGTTTTTCGAGATTTTTATAGTTTAACTAGCTATTGCCCGCGACTCCGTCTGCAAAGAATTCATTTAACACTATCCCACGAGAATTAGGCAATTTTCGGGATAAAAACTATCCAAGTCCTTTCCAGGGTCTCAAACTATCTCCATACCAAATTTCATCCAAATCGGTTTAGTGGCTTAAGCGTGAAGAGCTTAAGTTACAGACAGACAGACAGACAAACTTTCGCATTTATAATATTAGTATGGATTAGTGCTTTTTCCACCTAATTCCGTTGAGTAGAAGCTTTGCTCCTCCGGCTGTGTTGAGTTAGTACTTGTGAACATAAAATATAATAATAGGACTCTAGTGGTGAAGTGCATTTTAGTTTCCGCTGCCATCATGTCCAATAGAAAATGTTGCGTCCCTGGTTGCAAAAACAGTTCAGGTATGTTATATGGATTAAATTTCCTTACATTATCTAAATACCACCACAAATAGTATCATGCACTATTCGAATGGATAACAGAACTTTACTATCGTAGACTGACTCATGGACACATACCTACCTTTTTATCATTTCAGGACCCAATGCGCCTTTGCATAAATTTCCAAATCCTGCTAAGAACAAGGACATGTTCAATACATGGCTCTATTTAGTTGGTGGCCATATATTAGGTCTCGAAGACGACCACATCTACAAGTACCGACGTGTATGTCATCAACATTTTGAGACTAAATATTGCTGCTATCACAATAGGCTCAGTAATATAGCCGTACCGACGAAAAATTTACCAGGTGAGTGTTTGCTTGCTAAGTAAAAGAATAAAAAACAAAATTATATAAAACTAACTCTTGTCCACAACTTTATCACCGCGAGTATGGAACGGAAACACTTCTCAGTGGTACTGTTCTTCAAAAAAGGTGATAATACCTTATTGAAGAATTATAGACAAACAAGGTGTTTTCGAGAGTGTAGCGTAACATATAGCATTAACTTAGTTGTCTACTTAAACTTAAGTTTCCTCGAACTTACGTCGCGCGCCACCTATCGTCGGCATGGAAAACTCGGCATCGCACGCGCCCAATCGTGTGACGGAGACGGCGACAGCGCACCCTATCAGGCGAGAGCGGGAAAGATAGAGACGCTAGCGGAGGGGGACGGGCGGCGAGGAGAAAATGAGCCAGAGTGGCGCGCAAGGGAGACTCGGCCATTTTGCCCGCGGCGAGGACAGCAGACGGCCGCTGTCGCGACGACGCCTCATCCCCGGTAGCAGCCCGTACGAGAACCTGATAGTTCTACCACAAGGGAGCGGTTGTGAGGCCCCCGCCCGACCGCTACTTGCGCTCCAGAGTCGTACCCTGCCCGCCCGAAGTCCGGCGCCTGAGCCAGGCCTGTCTCCGCCCCTTACCGCCTGTCGTGCGCCACCACGCGGCGCGGACCCTGTGGCCCCCGCGCTCCGGAGCCGTGCCCACCCGAAGCTCGGCGTCCAAGCCAAGCCGGCCTCCGCCCCCCACCGCCTTTTGTGTGCCGCCACGCGGCACGAACCCCGGACCAACCGACGCGCCGGCACGTGCACGCGGCAGCGTACCTTACCCTTCCATCACTCTCGCCAACAACTCTTCTCCGCACTGTCGCGCAGCCTCCGCCCACGCATGGTGTATATAAGTGTCTGTTATGTTATGTTCTATGCCTGTCTGCCTGTTGTGTGATATTGATATTAAACTACATAAGTATATACGTACGTGGTTTGATTCGGTAGTACCATAGTTATAGCCTTGGCACAAAGAACCTCACCCCCTGCCCTGGTATAGGTACCTGTAAGGCGCCCCCCGCGGTTAACCTTACATTTATACACCATGCGTGGGCGGAGGCTGCGCGACAGTGCGGATATATATATATGTTACGCTACAAGAGTCATCACGAATAGTCTTGCGCGCAGGTTACACGACGTCCAGCCAAACAGGATTCCGAATGGGCTTTAGCACCGTAGACCACATACATGCGTTGCGGCAGGTTATACATGAAACCGAGGAGTATAACCGCCCCCTTTGTCTGTCATTTGTGGACTACGAAAAAGCCTTCAATTCGATCGAGACCTGGGCTGTACTGCACAGCAGTCTCTCCAACGGTGCCAAGTAGACTACCGGTACATCGAAGTGTTGAAGTGTCTGTATAATAACGCTACAATGTCTGTCCGACTTCAGGACCAGATGTCGAAGCCTATTCTATTGCAGCGAGGAGTCAGACAAGGAGATGTTATTTCTCCGAAACTGTTCACCGCTGCACTGGAGGATACTTTCAAGACTCTTGACTGGGAAGGGCGACGAGGCATCAATGTAAATGGCGAATACATCATATACGAGCGAGTTGGTCTTAAATTGAACATGGACAAGATGAAGGTCATGTCGAACGCTCATGTTGTACCATCTCCCGTCGTGATTGGAGACTCCGCCCGCAGTTGTTGACGACTATATCTACCCGGGACATACAATCCAATTAGGTAGGTTCAACTTCGAGAAAGAGGTCAATTGACGGATTAGACTCAGCTATGGGCTGCGTTCGGGAAGCTTCGCAATATCTTTTTATACGGCAATGCCAGTGATGACGCAGTGAGACGTGGCCACTAACGATAGGCCTCATAAGAAAGCTCAAAATCACTCAGAGGGCGATAGAGAGGGCTATGCTCGGAGTTTCTCTGCATTAGAAATGATGAAATCCGCGCATTTTAGGCAAGCTAGAAAACTATTAAAGTAGGTACTTTATTGTGCCTATGTAAGAAGTAAGCTTGACTATGCTCCTCAAATATGGAACTCATGTTATAAGACCTATACTTATCGATAGAATTGAACGCGTTCAGAAAAAATTGGTAAATCTCTTTGTTTCAAATTAGGTCACCCATATAATTCTTCTATTATGTAAATATTTGTAAGACGAACCATCTTGTCCCACTATCTGAACGTCGTGAAATTGCAGATACTAAGTATATATTTGTTGAAAATTACTAATGGCAGCATTAATTGCTCTGAACTGCTCGCTAATATACCTATACAAGCCTTTTCAATAAAAAATAATATAGTTGTCAATGCAAATTATCAAAATCTGTTAGCGGTTGTTATTGTGTAAATCTTTCTTTTTCAGGCTTTTCATCTCACAAATTTACAGCAGTTGAACAACAAAGAATAATTCAAAATTTACCAGAGAATAAACCTTCAACTTCAGGTACTAAGTATTACAAATCACCGCATATTGACTTTAAAGATTTGGAGGGTTGTGACGAGCACAAAAGTGAACTCAGAAAGTTGATTTGGTGACAAGATTTTTTATATATAACTATTGTAAATATTTAAATAAAATCATGTGTGGCAAACTGGCACCTAATGACCCGAGGGATACTTTTCAGCAAAACAAAGATTTTTTATAATAAATGTTATAAATTATTTATTTATTTATTTATTTATTTCACTGTAAAGTCATGTACATTTTTATAAGATGTTAAAATCGTTTTATAAGTCGGTCCATGACGCCCTGCAAGGGCACACAATAATACTTAAAACTAAATATTTAATTATGTCATATTTATATTAAATTGAAATCATGCATTATTAATAGATTATATTATTACATACTTTGATCTACAATTTTATGAACATACATTAGAATTAATAAAAATAAAAAAAGAAAATAAAACAATCAAAAATTAAAAAAATAAATAATAAAAATTAAATTACAATAATCACATTAGGTGCATCCAATTAATTTTGATTATTATATGTACAGTCAAGTCACTTTAGTACCTTGTCTATTTTCGTCATATTTGAACTGTCACAGTGATTAAAGTGACAAGGTACTAAAGTGTATACATATTTTTGCCCTTGACTGTATTACATTATGGAGTATCTATGTATGTCATCAAGTGCAGCGCTTGTCATTGAATATTAAAAATTGATCTATTTACATTTATAGTGTTTTACACTCTCATCATTAAGGAATTCATTTACAGAATAATAACATTTTTTCGATTGGGAACGCTTTCAAGTTATTTTTGAAATTATTATATTGTGTTTGTTGCCTAATCGATTCTGGGATTTTATTTAAGACTTGAGTACATTTATATTGGGGACCATTTTTAAACATTGCTAAATTCGACTTCGGTAAAAGTAGTTTATTTTTATATTGTGTTCTTGTCGTACTTATATCTTTATTTGCTTCGAATAGGTCAGGGTATTTGCGGGTAAAAAGTGCTGATTCTAATATGTATAGTGAGGGTAGGGTTAAAGAGTTTATGGTGTATAAAATGCTGACGACAGCTTTCGGGAATACGTATGTTGGCTAGTATACGTATGCACTTTTTTTGCATAACAAATAGTTGTTGTGCATCGGAGCAGCCTCCCCACAGTATTACGCCATACCGAAGCCAGGCGAACGCATATGCATAATAAGCAGTTAGTGCACATTCAAAATCTGTGCTTACTTTTAGTACACTTAGTAGTGCATACACAAATTTGGATAATTTTGTTTTTGTGTTTTGAATATGAGCTCGCCAGTCTACACCAGAATCTATCGTTACACCTAGTAATTTAAATTCGGATACTTCTTGTATATCTGTGTTGTTTACTTTTAACTTTAATTCCAAAGATGATTTTTGTTTGGGTTTAAATTGTATAATATTTGTTTTTTTTTTAAATTTATGTCTAAATTATTGTCTTTAAGCCATTCTGTTACTGTGTTCAGTGTGTAGGTAAGTTTCAAGTTACATTCAGCGCTATTTGTGCCGTCAACCAGTAGTGACACGTCGTCAGCAAACATATTTCATTTCATTTCATTTCATTTCATTTAGACCAGGAATAGCAGACAAGCATAGACACTTCCCTGAGGAATGGAACATGTCGTACAGCGCATTTGGGAGGAGATTGTCGTTATTTCATTGGTGTTTTTATTGTAATAGTCGATCTGTACGTATTGTTTCCGATTTCGGAGATAAGATGCAAACCATTTATGAGCCATTCCCCGTATTCCCATCTTATATAATTTAATTAGCAAGATATCATGGGGTACTTTGTCGTATGCTTTGGTCATATCGAGGAGTAACCCGACAGCATATTTTTTGTATTAATGTAATCCAAAATGCTTTGTATGTACGTATAAACCGCGAGTGATGTTGATCGACTTTTCCTGAAACCGTATTGATGTTTGTCAAATAAATTATATTTTTCCAAAAATGTATATACTCTGTTCGACATACTTTTTTCGAATACTTTTGAGATCGACGGTAAAAGCGCAATGGGTCGATGTTGGCCTGGGTTTGTCGCGTCCCCACCTGGCTTTAGCAATGGCTTGATTTTCGATATTTTTAATATATTGTAGCGTTTTCTGCTGTTTACTTACAGTTATATCGTGTTTTAGCTCCCTTAGCGTATCTTTTTCACGTCCTGTATCGATCTTAATACCATTAGAATCGCGTCACCTTCATTTCTGCAGGGTCCTGCGAAATCACAAAAGCTAAATAACACAGTTTCACTTGGTTTTCACTACGTATTTTCTCGTTACAATCACTTTTTGATTCGATGAAAACGGATACTAACTTTTTCGGTCTTTTTCTATGTGTTGCGGTTATGTTGGAGATTCGGGCTTCGCACGTGCTGATGCGTGACATTTTTTCCTGCGTTTTTAATCTAATAACAATTATTTTCATGGCTCCTTAAAATTGTTATTCTCGTTAATACAAAAACTGACAAGCATGTTTATTCGGTTGTCATGACAAGCATTTACGTTTTTCATGTCAGAAAAACAATATTTTAGATTAAACCTTTCTCTAAAATGAATAAATATATTTGGCCACTTGTACAAATTTACTTTTAATTTAAAATTTCATACGTTCTGTTTTCCGAGTCGCCCTCGGGAGCGGAGCTCCGCCAGACGGCTATATAAGCCAGTACAAATCCCGACTTTAGTCAGTCAATCGTCAGCTTTCTAACTGGAAAGAAATCGATAAGGCCTTGTCCCGGGGCCGAGCTGGTCCCGGGATTCTTCAAGCCTCGCGCCTTCATTGTACCAAAAGTCGCAAATCCGTCTCCGCGAGTTATCTCGAAGTCTCCAAGTTTACGTGTTGTCCGTACGCGCTGTCCCGAAGTCCGTACGCGCGGTACGCGCTGTCTCGAAGTCTACACGCGTTGACCCGAAATTTACACGCGTAGTCCCGAAGTCCGTACGCGTGGTCTTATTTACGGGCCATCACCTCTACCCTACGCTGTCTCCATCAACACGGGCCGCTGTCTCCATCTACGCCGGGTGCTGCCTCCCCTTATACCGCGCTCTACCAGCACGTGTACCGTGCGTCGCCCGTGCCCCACCGTGCACTTACGTGCGCCTGTTCCGCGCCCTATCGGAGCGCTGACGGCCCTTTCACCAGGCGCTCAGTAGCGCCCTACTCGCTGGATCTCCATCTCGCCGAAGACTCCGTCTACGCCTCCAGTTCGTCACCGCATCCTCTGTACTGACACCCACACACCTTCCGTCCATCCTCTTCCATACACCACTCCACACGCATATTTCTATTGTAAATAACCTTTTTTTAATCTATTGTAAATAAATGAATTTCAGTTAATTTTTTATTTTTCATTTCATAGGTTAGGGTTGTTTCATTTGCATTTGTCACTTCTTGACAAATCTAGGTTAGGTTATTTCATTTTTTGGTTGTCGCTTCACGACAATATCTGGAAATGACCCTTCGAGTAATTAATTTTGTCAGTGGTTTTGCTAGCTTTATAAAACATTGCATTTTATTTTTATTAACATACATGTTGAAATTAAGCAGGGGAACAGTGAATAACATTTCGGCTGTTCTACGGAAAAAGAAAGTAAGTAACCAAATTTTTTCAAAACCAGTGTTTTTACATTTTTGGCACTTTTAGATATCTAAAACACTGGTTTTGAAAAAAAATAGTTCCTTTCTTTTTCCGTAGAGCAACCGATTTTGAGAAATTAAGATCTTAGGCCCATACTACACGGGCGGTTTTCCCGCCGCGGGAAACCGCTCGACGGAGCTGCCGCAGACCGTCAGACTACACGGAACGCGGTTTACCGTTGTCTTTTGTTCATTTCAACATGGATCCGCCAATGATAACTGCGCTTAATTAATAATGTAACAATTTGAAAGGAAATATGTTAATTTGCACGCTTTTGGTTTCATAAAATACCTAGCTAATATTCTTTTTAAAGCGTTTTTCTATAAAAAAGACACGTCAAGATTACCTTATTTCTAATGCTAAAAAAACGAAATACGCACGACGAACGAGCGCCCTCGCGCAAAGCCCCGCGCCGCGCAGAATGACGCAATAGCGGGAAACCGCCCGTGTAGTTTCAAGCGGCGGTTATCAGCGGCGGTTTAACGCTGCATGCGGTGGTCGAATTTCTCCCGCCCGTGAACCGCGGCGGGAAACCGCGCAGTGTAGTATGCTGCATACAACTTCCATATAAAATTGTGTCTAGTGCGGTTCAGAAGCGGTTTCCCGCAGCGAGAGAACCGCCCGTGTTGTATGGGCCTAAACGGGCATATAGGCGTGTATGCATGCAGCTCTACATATACATATAGGTATGTAGGTTATGGTAGTAGTAACACCGAATGGATTCAGAGGGCGCCACTTAGCCGTTGCTTCCTTTAGCTTCCGAGAGAGGTCTCTATTTCCAGTATATAAATTGTGTCTAGATCACTTTACTCACTGTACTTTGTGACACCTATGTGTCGTTGGCGTTGAAAGGGTTAAAGAAGTTTTACATCAGTTGTGTGGTCTAAAGCACACTCGGTTTTTTTTTATAAATGCGTAATATAAAAATAGACTTTATTTTTGTCTGTGTCATAAAACGTGAGACCAGAAATACGCTACTCGCAAAGAGCGCAGGTGTTGTCGATAAAATTATCGATGTTCTGAGTGTTCAGTGTTAAGGCCACAACAAACCGGGAGCGGGGGGCGCCGACGGAGCGTGCCCAGCGCGGTTAATAACAGAGAATCAAAATACGGTGTGCCGTGCTGCCCGGTGTGTGTCATCGTCATCGTATATTTGATTCAGTGTTATAGAGCGCGCTGGGCACGCTCCGTCAGTGCCTCGCGCCGCGCTTCGCGCTCCCCGGTTTGTTGTGGCCTTTAGAGTTGAATTTTCATTCCGTTTCGGACATAAAAATTAAAACTAATCTAAGTGTCCGACCGAAAGTTCGGGTTCGGTTTCGGTCGAGTAAATAAAAAAACGGGTTTCGGTTTAGTTTCGGTTTCGGCGGCATACCTGCCGAAACCGAAACTGCATTCGGGAGTTCTCGCGCTGCGATCGGTCATGTTCGGCTAGTTGAATTCCAAGCGTCGAAGACATTTTGCCGCGTCCACGTGCCTAATCATGGCTTGACTAGCTTGTGTTTGCAGTTCGTTTTGTATGGTGTAAGTTTTCATGCGATTTATTTTGAATTCAGTAAGTTTTAACACGTAATATAGCATAAGAGTAGGTAGTAAACATTAAAAATTAATTCAATATAACAAACTAATACATACATAGATATAGTTCTAGAAACAAGTTAAAACATTTTTTTGTTTAATTTAACTCTCGCTAATACTAAACCTAAACAAACATTAATTAGGCACTTGGTACTTACTATAGTGCATTAGTGGTGATAATATTATGGATTCTGGGTTGTTATGTTGATTATCAATAAGTGAAAATATCGAAGACTGCATGTGATTTAAAGGTAAAAATAAGTTATTGTTAAACATTTCATTTTCAATGCAAGCTTTTTCGCAAACTGTACTTTTTGTTGACTGTACTTGCATTGGCATTCAACTTACATCAGTATTCCAAGATTTGACCCGTACATACATCTATCTATCTATACATATAATAAATCTGTAACAAGTCGGTGTCTGTACATTGAAGATGTCACTAGGGCTATTTACTAGCGCAATAGAACCCAAAACAATGTTTTTTAGAATTATTGTCTGTGCGTTTGTGCGCGCTAATCTCAGAAACGGCTTAACCTAGAAGGATGCGGTTTTCACTGATATGTTGGTATTTTCTTGGATTAACATTTAGTGTTTGTTTCATTTGAATCGGTTCACAAATAAGAAAGATACGTCTATTTTAAGAATTTATTGAACAGTTTTTAGAAGTAGTGAGTTGGGAGTAGGTACGGTGGTGAATGTGAACGCGGGTGTGTGGGGGGGGGGGGGGGTTCAGTGAGGGGGGGTTGCGGGGGGAGCATTTTTTTTATATCGAGGAACTAAGGACAGCCGTAATTGATGAAAAAGCAAATTGGATAAAAAAAATAAGCTGCCCAAATTACTAACTCCACGCGGACGGAGTCGCGGGCAAAAGCTATACTTAATAAAAAGACTGACTGATTATATAATAACGTTTTCTTTATTTTTCCCTCAAAATATGATCCTTGTAAGGTAGTTTCGGTTTCGACCGAAACTGAGACTGTTGCCGAATTCGGTTTCGGTTTCGGTCGTAAAAACCAGTTTCGGTCGGACATTAATCTATACCTAATCCTATGCTGTGCCCTTGAACTCCTTGAGGATAGGATGTTTGTTTCGCTCATACTTCGTATGAGCCATTACAGACGGACTGCATTCTAACCTTTGATCAATTATAACTGTAGATCCACAGTCGCGCGCCCGAAAATGTCCGAGCCAAATGAGCGCCACTTTGATAAAAGTGGCCTTCTTTTTCTCAGTACGTTGCGTGAAATTGTCAAGTTTAGCTGTCAAGTATCAACCGAAATTCGACTGTAATAAAGTAAAGATTAGGTTCAAATTTCTGTGTAGGTGATGATTTTAATTGTTATGCAAACAAATAAAAAAGTTCGGACATTTTTTGAATGGGATTTTGTTCGGCAATGTGTATCTTCAGTTATAATTGATCAAAGATTCTAACTGTAACTGCCGACTGCTCATATATTTCAGTAGCAGCTAGCGTGCAGTTTGCGTGCACTTTTGCCGACTGCAATTCAACTGCAATGGAAAATGTATGGGCAGTTACGTTGCAGTTGGAATGCAGTCTGTCTGTAAAGGCCTTAAAATGGCTTTATCCATTTCACTCAAATTAGAATCTTAAAGATACGGCATCGGGGAATGTCTTGGGTAAAAATTCGTTCTAAACTGGGTTTTATTACAAAAATAAATATTTCCCACAATTTTTGAAATAATCATTTAATCCCTTTTTTAACAGCCACTCGAGGAAAGACGGCAGCACTTTGTATGCAATTTTACTTACGGATCCGTGTAATATACTCTCAACGGTATACAGTGGTAGGAAAGTTTAAATTGTGTTACCGGATTCGAAAGTTATGACTTTTTTGAATAGAAGCTACGGCCAATGATTGCTAAGATTTCAATGTATTGCAAGAATGTGTATGTGTGCGTTTTGCCACACCGTTTCGATAAAAAACGGGACTCCTGGCACTTCCACTAGTTATTTCTATTCCGTCCGTAGCCGCAACAGTTGCCATTACAGCTCGCGCGATAAGTGTTTGGCTTTGACCGTTATTGCGCAGAAATCAGAAATTGGGTATCAGCGGGGTGCGGGGTATGCGCAGCCCATGCGCAGTAATCCCCTCCACCCGAAGGTCAAAGCCAAACTCTTATCGCGCGAGCTGTACCATCCGTCATCACTGTCATCAGAGATGTCGCCCTAAGCAAAAACGTATTCAAACTTAGACCGCTGACGAACATCCTCGCTAGATGTCGCTACTGTCCACGAAATAATCAATTTCTGATAAATTTTATACAGGGTTATTTGTAATTCACTAGCATCCTTTTAACCCTAAACTCCTACCACTTATACAAATGTTTTTTGTTTTACGGCTTTTGTCATAACTTAATATTTTTGGTGTAATAACGTTTTGAAAATTTGAGATTACCTATTATTTTTACGATACTCTGTGTATTTGTATGGGAAAAAAAGTGCTTCATTTTAAAAAGTCGTAAAACAAAAAATATTTGTTTGAGTGATAGGAATTCAGGGTTAAGAGGATGTCAGTGAATTACAAATAACCCTGTATAGCTCAAAAAACACACGCATTATAAATTATAGGCTCTGCCTTTTCCAAACTGTTTATTTTCTCTAAAACTGTAAACTTTTCATCTTGTCTGAGGTCTTCCGGAGCGACGACCTGGTTAAGGTTGCGGGATCGCGTTGGATGCGGATGGCGCGGGACCGATCTGTTTGGCGAGCAGTGGACGTCTTTTGGCTGAAATGATGATGATGAACCTAACCTAAGCTACAGGATAGTCCTGAAATATTTCGATACCGGAAATCTCAAATGGCGTAAAGGACAAAAATGCGAAAATGAGTCTTAAATGCCATCGTATCGTATACAGCTTTTTTTCCCCTATCGGTTTTTTTGTCCTTTACGCCATTTGAGATTTCCGGTATCGATATCCTGAATAATTTACAGTTTCAGAAAAATTAAATGCTTGCAGTTCCTCCGCGAGGAAAAAGTGAATCTTCGTAATGTGGAAATGAAAAAGGCACTTATACATCAATATGAACCTTAATGCAATAACTTAAAGAACTAAGTTTTCTTATGCATCTATGTGTTTAAATTACTCACTAGATGGCGCTTTTATCAAGTCTCATACATTTGCACAGAGAGTATGAGTTATGCATCGCACTATCGAAGTTTTTACGTTAGTATATATACAATGCGAGATGTGTACCAAGTGTAGTTACTTGCTTCGGCAGTAAATATACTAATGCTTTCATACCCCCTCCATGGTAGCGTTAAACGTTTAACGCAACCTTGTTGGAAGTCGCATTAGAAGTTTCACTTCAATAAACAGTTGGCAAATGAATTACCTAAATTATAACATTTAGAACTTGAATAAAACTACTTTTTTTTCTTCAGGATACAACATTCTACATGAACACAATTACAACAAACCGCAAGATGATACGGATGATACATCGGAGGCTGTATTGGTTATTGGACGCCCAGGTAATTGCCACAAAATCTCAGGGTATGTCCCATTTGTCCAATAGAACCGTGAAATCGTGAAGTCAGTCAGTCAGTGGCGTCGGGCCTTGTCTCAGAATTAGTTTGGTAGCTTTCCCGGGAAGCACGAGATGAAGTGACGTTGTGGATAACATTTTATCATTTTACTAATTTTTGCTTACACACGTTAGGGGCCTCTGTAGCCCGGGAGCCCCGTATCATTGACACGGCTGATACGGCGGTAGCTACGCCCTTGCGTGAAGTCACAAAGTTTAAAATCGTACCAAATTATATCAGTCAGAACAAACGGGACCTTCCCAAATGACCCAAGTCTCATCGAATCATTATCAAATTGGCTAAAATCGAAAAATAATTCTGTAAGTAGGCCGTTGGGCTCTTTTACGTAGTTTTCCGAGTCTACCAGCGCGTTCGGAAGGACAAGCTAAGAAGAATGCGCCGCAAGAAGCTTGGCACAAAGTCATTTTTTCTATAACTGTAAATTAAAAATTTTAAAAACCCCCATCGCAATTATGTCACACGTATGTTTGAACATTAAGTAAATGCCCATATGCGTCTAATGCTCCCTTGCGCAGCTAACAAAAGAGCTGTTAACTTTGAAACGGCTGAACCGATTTTAATGAAACATGTGGAAGAACCATCGCCAAGAAACCTGTATGCTTAGTATAAGTTTTACTTCACCAAAATACTTCTCGATCGCGTTTACGTAAAAATTTCAATTCTATGGAAACAGACGCGCGCGCGCGGAGGCGCTGTCCATGTTTCCCTAGTAATTGATTTTTTTACGAAAACGCGATCGAGAAGTATTTTGGTGAAGTAAAACTTATACTAAGCGTACTGCTTTCTAAAAAAAACGCATCCGAATCGGTTCACTCGTTTAAGAGCTATGATGCCACAGACAGAGACACGCACACACACACACACACACACACACACACACACACACACACACACACACACACACACACACATAGCGGTCAAAATTATAACACCCCTCTTTTTGTGTCGGGGGTTAAAAAATATATACAATACCATATGTCCCACTGTAGGGCACAGGCCTCCTGCCTCCTCAAAGAACAATAGGCCTTTGGTTGTAGCTCCCGATTGTACTTTGCGGATTGGGAACTTCATACACACCATTGCTTCGCAAGTGTGTGCATCCTTCAAGATTTTTGTCTTTCAGCTTGTGGTAAATTTCAAATGTAATTTCGCATATGAATTTCTGAAAAACTCAGAGGTGCTACCCCGGTCTCGAACCCACGATCCTCTATTTGAGTGGCAAACGGTCAAACAACTAAGCTACCATGGCTTTTTCTATGAAATCTGTCTATGAAAATGTGACAACTAAAAGCAACAATTACAATATACCTACATACAATATATGTATGTATATCATACGTATATTGTACGACCGGACCGGACCGGATAGCCTAGTTGTCAGAGAACCTGACTACGAAACTTGAAGTCCCGGGTTCGATTCCCGGTCGGGGCAGACATTTGTGTGAATAATACGAATGTTTGTGCTCGAATCTTGGGTGTTTAATATGTATTTAAGTACAATACGTTTACTTTTAGTCTACCACTGACAGATGGCTTGCCTTCATTTCATTTCCAACTTTAACGCCATACAAATAAAGTAGCTATTACAAAATCTGCAAACGTGGGTAACAGTATTCTAAAATTGGCTTTATTTGTAGGTCGTTAAAGTTGAATATGAAATGAAGGCAAATCATCTGTCAGTGGTAAACTTTATGTAATTTTACTGTATGTATCTATCTATATAAGTATGTTTATCCGTTGTCTAGTACCCATTACAAGCTTTGCTTAGTTTGGAACTAGGTCAATTGGGGGCCATGCCATCCATAAATTACGTCACACCAATTTCGATCAATTTGGACCCCTCCCCCCCCTTGTCACACTTATTACTATGAAAATCGCCATTATTTTGTTCTAGTGTCACAGATCGCTTGACCCCCCCCCCCCCCCCCCCCCCCTAAATGTGTGACGTAATTTATGGATGGCCCCTTGGTGTGAATTGTCCCGCGATATTTATTTATTTATTTATGAATTTTCAGGAGAGGACTTCCACGAACATCCATCGTGCGCACAGCGGGAAAATGTCACAGCAGTTACAGAAAAAGGTAGACGTACCTATTGTAAAGTCTGACCAGAAACATACATATATAAATCTATACTAATCTATACTAATATTATAAAGCTGAAGAGTTTGTTTGTTTGTTTGTTTGAACGCGCTAATCTCAGGAACTACTGCTCCGATTTGAAAAATTCTTTCAGTGTTAAATAGCCCATTTATCGAGGAAGGCTATATGCGCAAGGGTGCGTGGGCTTCAAATGGGGGATGAAAATTTCATTGATTTTGCCGTAGGATGCACCGTTTTCAAGATATTTGACAAAAACACCGGGGGGGGGGGGAGGGGGGGGGGGAGTTTTAAGGGGGATGAAAATTTCATTGATTTTGCCGTAGGATGCACCGTTTTCAAGATATTTGACAAAAACACCGGGGGGGGATGGGGGGTGAGGGGGTTTTAGAAGTAAAACTTCTATAGGCACGCTTGACTTGGGACGATCGCGGATGTGCGGGGTGCTGTGTGGCGACGCGTGTGGGGGGGGTGTGAGGGGTTGCGGGATAGCTGTGTGGGGGGGGTAGCGGGTTGGAGGGTTCGGGGGGGCGGGTAATTTTTTTTTATATCGAGGAACTAAGGAGATTCATAATTGATGAAAAAGCAAATTGGATAAAAAAAATAACCTGCCCAAATTACTAATTCCACGCGGACGGAGTCGCGGGCAAAAGCTAGTAATATTATAAAGCTGAAGAGTTTGTTTGTTTGAACGCGCTAATCTCAGGAACTACTGCACCGATTTGAAAAATTCTTTCAGTGTTAGATAGCCCATTTATCGAGGAAGGCTACAGACTATATATTATCACGCTAACACCAATAGGAGCGGAGCGGAAAAATGTTTCAAAATCGGGGGTTTTTGAAGTAAAACTTCTATAGGCGCTAATCTCAGGAACTATTGCTCCGATTTGAAAAATTCTATTGAGTTGGGGCGGGTTAGGAGCGGGTTGGGGGTGGATTGGGAGCGGGTTGGGGGCGGGTTGAGAGCTGGTTAGGGGCGGGTGGGGAGCGGGTTGGGGGGGCGGGTTTAGAGTGACTTTGGAGCGGGTTAGGAGCGGGTTGGGGGCGGATTGGGAGCGGGTTGGTTTATTATGAAGTTTCACTTCTTCCGGAAGGAACTAAGGAGAGCCATAATTGATGAAAAAGCAAATTGGAAAAAAAATAAGCTGCCCAAATTACTAATTCCACGCGGACGGAGTCGCGGGCAAAAGCTATATTATGTATAATCATTGTCAACTATTTAAACTATGTACTATAGAATGTCCGATATATTTTTCAATGCTTACCCCAATAGGAATTTAAGTATGTATTACTAAAAGATGTATTTTTTTCAGAAGCGGCCATTCAAGTTACACCATCTTCCACCAGAGAGGCAGGTTAGTGACTCGAATCAGGTTCTAGTTCTAGATGGACCACTATCTTGTGGGAGTCGACTCTCTCTCTCTGCGCGTAGTACATAATATTATTATATTATGTTGTAAGAACCCCCAAGATGGTTGTCTGCGCCGCGGTAGACCCAAAACGGAGATGGCGGGATGACCTAGACACGTTCTCGGGCGAAGGAGTACGTGAGACTACATAACTATAGTCCTAGCCTGCAACAATAGTCCAATTTTCGTCCTTATATTATTCTTAAAATATTACAGCTTACTGCTATTATTTCTGGGTATATAATTATGTTGTTAGGCCTAACATAATTTGCTTTAGTCTAGCCATGTAGCTATCATATTTTAAGGATAATGTAAGGATGAAAATTGGACTATTGTTGCAGGCTAGGACTATAGTTATGTGGTTTTACGGTATTGAATATCTTTGAGAATTACGAAAAATCGAGAAAAATTATTGAAAATAACGTGCGCACGAGGAGCAACGCCATCTAGCGACGAGTTATGTAACTTGTTTCGCTAGCCCTGTAGTTGGTTGCTTGCTAGCCGCTTCTTTGCTTTGGGTTATTGCAATAAGGTTCATATTGATGTATAAAGTGCCTTTTTCATTTCTACATTACGAAGTTTCACTTCTTCCGCGCGGAGGAACTGCACGCACTATTTTTTTGTGGTAAAGGCCTGTTTACACTTTGTTAAGTGGCAAGTGCAGGTGTAAAGTGATTAGTAAAAGCAACGTGTATACGGTCACGCTGTTTAGTACCGACCCTACTGTTGTTTAACGACCGCTTTAGCCTAGTTGGTAGTGACCCTGCCTACGAAGCAATAGGTCCTGGGTTCAAATCCCGGTAAGGGCATTTATTTGTGTGATGAGCACGAATATTTGTTCCTGAGTTATGGATGTTTTCTATGTATTTAAGTATTTATTTATCTATATAAGTATGTTTATCGTCGTCTAGTACCCATAGTACAAGCTTTGTTTAGTTTGGGACTAGGTCGATTTGTGTTAGATTGTCCCCTAATATTTATTTATTTATTTATTTAAGTGGCAAGTGCTAGTGCAAAGTACAGGTGCGAAATAAAGTGAATAGACGCTCGGTCTATTTTAGCTTGTTAATAGGTAGTTGTTGCCCCCGGCCCCCGCACACCCGCGTACTTCCCGCACTCGCAGTCTTGTCTTAAATTAACACTGTTAACAGTATCTGCTTGTTAAATGCATAGCAGGTACGGACGGATGCGAACGGTATAAACATGAGGTGGATTGAGCCAACAATAGTCAATAAGTCATTAAATTTATCTTCAGTCACTCGTATTGCATTACAAAATTCGGTAGGATCCTCATTCATTAATTAGTTCCTGTAAAAGTTTATCACTAGCTCCATACTAAATTCTCCTGCTGGTCCATTTTATTTGCCATAACCTTTTAGGTTTCTCGATTTCAACTAACGATTTCGATTTCTGACGCGATTACCGCGACTATACTTTTTAAAATGGATTACTAATGTTTGGCAAAAACTGTTTCCCAAAGTATCACATCGCAAACTTTTTTTCCCAAATTTTCATTTGGCAAAAACTCAATTGTCAAAACTACTTATCGCAATTTTACAGTCAGCAAACCTCTTTTTTGGCAAGTGATTGTTTAGCAAATAATTACATGGTCATGTTCTATTTCCCAAATTTTTTTTGGCAAAAGTATCGTTTGGCATAACATACCAATCCCAAAACATTGCATGGCATAAGGTTTATATCCCAATTTGGGTAGTGCGTAGGATAAAAATTAATAATACCTACTGGTATTGTGAATTACGGCGGGATAATGTGAAGAAGTGTACTGTATCTATGACTACTACATTAAAGCATGGAAAACATTCAATGTCATGGTTTCATAATATCAAAGGTAATAATCCTTTTCTGTGCTATCATAAAAAAAATACCTAACATCGAAGGCTAAGGCGGGAACTACGCTACGCTTCGCTCCCGCCTTAGCCTTCTGAACCTGACCTGTCCGAGTCGCTTCTGCCCTGAAAGGTCTTGCTCGCTCGCTTCGCTCGCTCGCTGCCAGCAATATGCCTAACAATGTAACCTACTATTATATATCTGCAACAAAATATTGCATGGCATACGACAGGGGTCACCAATTATTTCTGCCATTTGTTTGTTTTATACTTGAAATTCCTGTTTAGATACCTACTATTGTATTTCTGCAACAGTAAAAATTAATTATCATTTGCCGAACTTTTGCTATAAGTTGAGCATGGGAAGTAACATATTTGGCAAACATTTTTTTGGCATATAATTTATGACAAAATAAAACATTTGCTTAATAAGCATTTGCTTAGTAAAATCTTGACGAAGTGAAACTTTGCCAAATGATGATTTGACCAAATGAATAAAATGCGAAATGTAACTTTGCTAAACATTCGTTTGGGAAATGAAACTATTGCGATAAGTTATTTGGGAAGTCATATTTGGGAAAAATAATTTGCCAAACGGCAGTACACCTTTTAAAATATTTCGTAATTCTAATCGTTGTTCGTCCTCCATTTTGTTCGACACTTAGCACCTGCACAAAGCACAACTAAGCAAGTTATCTAACTACATATCTATGTAGTATCTTTTTGTATTTATTTTTTCAACTTCATTTTTTATTACTTTTACGATCACCCGTGAAACCATATATTTCATACTAAATAAATACAAACTGAAATATAGATGCACAGAAAAAAACCACAGAAAAAAGACCAATGCTGAGAATCGAACCCAGGTCCCACGGTCTTTTCAACTAGTACATTTCTGATTTGTATGGAGAAACAAACCAAGGTTTTAGTTTCATCTTTCCTCAACAGATGGCGCAAGTATACCTTTGGAATATGTTTAAACCTTGTTTAAACATATATATATAGTACACTTCCAAAATTATTATTTTTTCCTGAATAAGCACGTGCCGATAGCATTTAAATTTTATGATAACCATAATCAAATACAATAAAAAGCAAATTGCTGGAGACGTTATTATTGCAACACTGAAAAAAAATTAATGTGCTAACACGTTTTATTTAACGCATTTGTAAACATGATCATTATGTATGTCTCAATTTCTTAATGAAACTATTCATGATTTTAACTATAGAAAAAGTCTCAAAAGATTCAAGTTTATGTTGAATCGATTTTTTATTTACTATGAATTCGGTTACAGAATTTTTAATGCGAATAAACTGACTAAACTGTGGACATGTAAAGAAAGAAGTGTTTGGCTATGGAACGTCAACGTCACTTTCAGAAGTTAGTTTTACTTTTTTTGACATTTCATTTCATTATTTTGCCCCCGTGCGTCCGTTGTTGTTGCGTTTTAGATTTTTGTTTTCAACTTACGACTCGGCTTTGTTTTATGGATTCGGGTGACTGTGCTTTATTCTGTTTACCCACGCTCTAACCTGGACTTTGCCGAACGTATATTTTGTGAACCCCGGCACCGTTTAAAGGACTCCGAATTTCCGCTATGACATCAGAAAAGAAGTGCTGTGTACCGAACTGTGGCAAGTTATTTTTGTATTTCTCGCTATTGTTAAAACAATGTGATCAAAAACAAAAGTTTATGTTCTGTAAATATGATTCTTGCGCCGGGTCAATTGACCTAATCTACAGGGTTATTTGTAATTCACTAGCATCCTTTTAACCCTAAACTCCTACCACTTAAACAAATGTTTTTTGTTTTACGGTTTTTGTCATAACTTAATATTTTTGGTGTAATAACGTTTTGAAAATTTGAGATTTCCTCTTATTTTTACGATACTCTGTGTATTTGTATGGGAAAAAAAGTGCTTCATTTTAAAAAGTCGTAAAACAAAAAACATTTGTTTGAGTGATAGGAATTCAGGGTTAAGAGGATGTCAGTGAATTAAAAATAACCCTGTATATGAACGCGCGTAGACAAAGCGGTCCGGAGTTCCGAGTTCCGCTCGAGAGTTCCAATCGCCTGCTGTGTGCGTTATCGTAAGGGACTCAGTACAATCGAAAGAACGCAGAACTCCGAACGCGGAACTCAGAACTCCAGACCACTCTCTGTCTGCGCGCGCTCTATAACCTAATAATAAATAACCTCTGTAGGGAGGCCCTATAAAAGATGAAGTTGCATCCAATGATTAGTCATCGAAACTTGGATAGCTTTCGTAATGTAATTTTTTTTTTTTTTTTTTTTTTTTTTTTTTTTTTTATAAATCTGCAATCGGTCTAAAAACCATGAGCAAAACAGTTGTATGTAGATATGGCGTTTGGAACGAGAAGTCCATTGACATCTCTCTTCCTTATTATGCATTCAGGGTTGAGGGGTTTTGGAGTTCAATCCGCCATTGCTGCGTCCAATATTTTATGCCTCTTCAAGCGACGTTCTTTGTTGTTGCACAAAGTCAATGCTTGTGCTAGCTTATTTGTGTGTGCTGTGAGTCTTGTTTTATAGGATTTACTACGGGCTGATAATTCTTCGAGTATTGTGGGAATCTTAAGGTATTTGTGCACATCCTCGTTTTTGGTAAACCATGGTGCACAACAAATATTTTTGAGCGCATTATTTTGAAACCGTTGCAGTATCTCGATGTTAGATTTGCTTGCTGTTCCCCACAGCTCCAGAGCATATGCCCAAATAGGTTTTAATATTGTGTTGTAAATAATTATCTTGTTTTCCAAAGACAATCTCGATTTTCTTCCAATTAACCAGCTCATAGATCTCATTTTCATATTCAATGAATCTCGTTTGGCCTTGATGTGGGTTTTCCAAGTTAATCTTCTGTCTAGGTGTACTCCAAGATATTTGACACATTCTACCTGCGGCAGAGTGGCGTCTCCAAGTTTTACTTCAGGACATGTTTGTTTATTGAGTGTGAAAGTAATGTGATTAGATTTTTGTGCACTAGCTTTAATTTTCCATGTCTTTAACCAGTTATCTAACTTGGACAGTTGAGCTTGAAGCTTTTCAGAAGCTAGCCTATGATTTTTGTCACAACTAAGAATAGCAGTGTCGTCTGCATAGGTTGCGACCATTACATCACTGCACACGGGTAGATCTGACGTGTATATGGTATAGAGAACTGGACCCAAAACGGATCCCTGAGGGACCCCGGCACGTACGTCGTGAATTTTAGAACTATGCTCACCATACTGCACATAGAACAGTCTGTCTTTTAAGTAGGAGTCAAAAATCTTAAAAAATTTGTTTGGAAGTATCTTTTTAACTTTAAACAGAAGCCCCTTATGCCACACCTTGTCAAAAGCCTGTTGTATGTCCAGGAATACAGCTGAGCAGTATTGTCTCCGTTCCATAGCCGTGCGTACTTCTTCTGCAATCCTGTGAATCTGTTCTACAGTTGAATGGTTCCTTCTGAAGCCAAATTGGTGGTTTGGTATTACAGTTTCTTCATCCAAAATGGGTCTTATTCTATCCATAAGCAATCTCTCGAACAGTTTTGATATAACAGGCAGCAGGCTTATCGGACGGTAAGAGGATATTTCCGTGGGTGGTTTGCCTGGTTTTAGAACCATGATAATGTGAGACACTTTCCACTGGGACGGAAAATAGCCAACTCTTAGAATACTATTAAATAAAATAGTCAAGAAGACTATTCCTTTGCGGGGTAATTTCTTCAGTAGATATGGTGTAATTAGGTCAAATCCAGGTGCTTTCTGGGGCTTTAGCTGTTTGATACTCTTTGCTATCTCCTTTGGATTCATCGGTTTGATTGGAGGACTAGATAGGCATTCAGCATTCACATAGTCGTTAATCACAGAGTTTTCTTCGTTATTGTCAGATATATTGGGTGTAAACACTTTGTGGAGGTGGCTCGCAAATGCTTCTGCTTTTTCTTCTTCTGTTCTTGCCCATTTCCCGCTAGCTAGTTTAATTGGGGGGTATGCTGGTTGGGGCTTCATAGAATTGTTTACCACTTTCCACAGCGAATGTTCTCCATTACTTGAAGCTGATAGCATCTCGATCTTCGATTGGATATTTTCGTTCTCCACTTCTTTCAGATAAATTTTAAGCTCCGATGCAGCTTTGTTTAACGCCCGCTTGTCGATAGGATTACGAGTAGTATGCCAAACCCTTCGCAGTCTTCGCTTTTCCAGGACCATTTTACGGACGACCGTGGTGTTAGGTACATTTCTTACGTCCCTCTTATTATAGCATGGAGTAGAAAGCCAAGATGCAGTTTGTAGAGTGTTAGTCAGATGACGAGTTGCTTCATCAATGTCTTCTGGTGATTTTAGCGGCAATTTGAGATTGATTTTTGTGTCGATATATTCGCTAAAGCTTTCCCAGTCTGTTTTGTTATTTGTTAAGCGAGGAGGCTCTTTCTTTAATATGGCTTTGGTACTTAGTGTCATTATAACTGGTGTATGGTCACTGCTACCATCAAAGCTTCCCTCAACATGACAATATAGGTCGGTTATATTTTTGCAAACAAAAAAGTCTAATAGGTCTGGGACTCTGTTACTATCAGATGGCCAACTGGTAGGGGTGCCTGTGGCAAAGCTGTTGAGGCCCAGTGTGTCCATGGCTTTTTTAAGCTCACGTCCTCTTGTGGTTGTGAGTCTTGACCCCCAGTAGGTATTTTTTGCATTCCAATCTCCACCAGCGGCAAACCTGTTGCCGAGAATTTTGAAGTACTCTGCGAAAGTGTTTTCAGTTATAATATGCCTTGGGGGACAGTAGACGGCTGACAGAGTTAAAGGCCCTTGAGTGTCATACACCACTACGTTGGTTGCTTGGATTTGTTCCGTCTGTATCTTTTGGTGGCAGAAGTGCTTCAGTGAGCGCCTCAGTATGACAGCAGTTCCAGCGTGTGCTGTACCATCAGGGTGAGCAGTGCAATAAGTTGTATAGCCTTGTACTATTTCTCCCGCAGAATCATTAATGGGAAGATGGGTTTCAGATATGAGCAGTACATCTAGATTATGCTCCTTTATAATTGTCTTCACTTCCTCTAATCTAGATTGGAGGCCGTTTATATTCCATGTTGCGATTTTTAGACTAATTGGATAGCTTTTGAATGATTGCTGTCATCAAATTCAGCAGGGTACTGATTTGCTGTAGTAATAAGTCGGTTCTTTGTGCTTGTTTTGTCAGTAGGTCTATGATTGTTGAGTTTAATTTTGGTGACTCCGTATCTGCTTGGTTAAAATTAGAGTGTTGTGGATTTTCGTTTCTTAGTGAGTCTGCATATGATCTTCTGTTCTGGTTGTTAGATAAGTTATTGCTGACATTATCGTTACTATTAATATCTTCTGTGTTTCTGTTATTATTAGTTGGTGGTTTTGTTTGTTTATCTACTCTGCCGGACTTTCTTTTTTCAATCTCCAAGTAAACCTGACAGCCCTTGAAATTTGCAGGATGATCGCCTAGACAGAGCGCGCATTTAGCCGGAGTAGATCGATCTATTTTCTTACAATCACTGGTTTTGTGATTTTCCGCGCACTTGACGCAACGAAATGGGCGCATACAGTGATTTTTGGTGTGACCATATTGTTGACATCTCTTGCACTGGACTACTGTGGTTTGCTTTCTTGGATATTCTAACGTAACTTTAGTATGGTAGATATATTTGATTTCTTTCGCTTTATGGTTGTTTGGTCCAGGGATAAGATTAACAAACCAAGTATGAGTTTTAATTTTTTCTGGGCCATAATGTGCGTTAATTATTTCTCCTGTTACACTGTTTCCCGTTTCTTCCATGGCTGTTTGGATCTCTTCTCTTGGTGTGGAAGGGTGAAGATTCTTTATAACCAATCTAAAAGGCCTTTCGGATTTTGGACTAAATGTGTGTCCAATTAGTCCTTTAGATCTTATTAGTTGCATGGCTGTTTTGTAAGTTTGTACATCTTTAAAGGTAATGATCAGTACTTGCTTAGTTTTAATATTAAACATAAAACTGCCGTCATCTAGGCCAGTTCGTAGGAATTCCTGGAGTTTTGTGACATCTTGGATACCATAAAGTTTAATAGGTGGAGGTCGAGATTCTTTTCTGATGGAACTTTCTTCAGTTTCTTCATTGGGCAGATCCTCGTATCTGTTTTGGGTGTTTATGGTTGCTGGTGGGGAGCTTACTTTCCGTTTCTTAGCTGGATTTCCTCGTCTTAAAATGGGTACCATTTGCCAGGGCACGGTAGGTTCTGTATGTGGTGAATCTGTTTCTTGCTCATTACAAAAATCTGGGTTTGAAATGGTCTCTTGCTCTGTTGATATTATTTCTTTCTCAGTTGTAAACATACTTTTATGAAATATTTGTTGAACAAGTTGTTTACTTGTTTGGTGTGTCTTTACCCCATGTTGTAGGGAGATGTTGTGGGAGTTTTGTGACATCACACTGGCAACACTATCAAGCTGGCGCTGTTTAGTTTGGTTTGACAGTTATTGTCATTGCCATTTGACTTTGACAGATGATGCAACAAAAATAAATTGTGGGTAGATAGATATGGTGCAGACTTGCAAGTGAATAATATAATCACATTTTCCACTATTTATGCACTAATTCCCACAAAAATAACTTTGTACAATGTTCACTGAACTTAATGCTACACTTTACAGTAACTCCTGCAAAGCGAGCAGCTTTTTATGCACATTAAAATCGTTATAACTAGGAGCGCACTTTCGTCTACTTCCGTAGTTTGTGAGGTAATTTAATGTAATGTAATTTAAAGCGGCAATTACACTTAAGTTGTTCGCCACATGCTGCATGCAAACTAGAACACGGCAGTCACCCACATTTGGCGAATGACAGACAGCTTTATTATGTGCACCGCAGTAGGCAGACAGACACAATGTTTGTTGACCTAAGTACAGGTTGAGTCACAAGAGCTGGCACAAAAGGATTGAACGAAAGCAATGTCACTTTGACATTTTTGTAAGAAAATGACTGATGCATGACATTTTCATATTTGTGTGAAGTGTATTCAAATAGGTAACACATAGAACTTTCATTCAATCATTCGATCCTTTCATGCCAACTCCTGTGAATCAACCTGTAGTTTGACACAAGTTCAGTGACCGCATTAATTTTTCGTATGTAATTTTTCCTTTGTCAGTTTAATGTTAGTAAGCAAATTTAAAAAGTTACAGCAGCGGACAATAATGGTTTTTCATACTTACTTTTATGGCCTAGGCCAAGAAGTAATGTAGGGAGCCATAAACAACAAACTTCATGGCTTCATTTCGTGACATTAACGCATACATTTCAAAGCATGTTTGAGAAAAAAATATTTTTTCGCATTTTTTTATATTTAGGAGGTTTGTCAATTTGAGGTGTACGAGTTTGGGGAGTTAATCATTATTAACACCTGTAATCAATTTATTTTTTCAGGTTCAGAAAAGGAAATCCTTCATAAATTTCCTAACCCCGAGAAAGAACCTGAACGCTTTCGAACCTGGCTTTACAATGTTGGAGGCAATGTCTTGGTCTTGGACAATACTACCATAGTTAAATCACGGCGTGTGTGTCATTTGCACTTTGAAACTCGCTACCATACAAGGAGCAAATTCCTTAGTGTTGATGCTATACCACGACTCTTTTTACCAGGTATAAACCATATTTAAGCTTTTATAATTGTTTAGGGTACAGTAGTACATGCTGAATGAGGCCTTTGCCAAGAAGCACTCTGAACTGCAAGACATAATCTTTTAATTTCTCTCAAAATTATTTAGGAAAAACGAACATCAGAAACTGATCCAAAAAGCTTAAACTGGGTCAATCTTTAAAATAAAAACACATGATAAATGAGAAAGTTGGTCCTAATCAAAGTCTGAATGTTGTAGATTTTATGTTGTATAATTCATACAAGGTTTCACATACTTATATTTTAATAAGTATATTTACCTTTATGTGCAGGACAGCCCTTCGATAACTGCCCTGCTACTGCTATTACCGGTTCATTTACTATATACTAGATTTTACAAAAGAAAGAAGAGTCGGGTTCGCGTGGGTAAAACTTGGCACATCCGCTCGTCGCTCTCGCTCGCAGAATGACCGCTCCACGCTTGCATGGGCTATATTTATAACGGCGCATCATGGCCGTTGCGCCGAGGGGACCCGAGCGGGTGGCCAGTCTATTTAAAACACTTACGGCTAACTTAATATCTATTTACATTTGCGCGCGTTATGCGGCCAAATTAAATATTGTTTATACTTAATACTATGAGATCGATAATTGCTATTTACATATTATTTACTGTTTATAAAGCTATTATGGTATTCGTCTATGTAATTCTGCATGTAATGATCTATAAGCCTATCTATTCATTACTATAATATGAATACTATTTTCAATATCTATCTTTTTATTCTATGTTGAGAACTATGTCTCCTATTTCTCTATAACTATATCTTTATAAATAAAACCAGGGACGGAATTATATTTTAATCATAAACTTACTGCTAAAGGGATATAGGTTAAGGTATCTAGGTTAAGTATTTACAGATCACTTATTACTATCTTAGAACTATCTTATGAACTATATACAACTATGGTTGCGTGCGTCGCTGGGGTGCGGCGTCCGGCACACTTTACATAGTCTTTCCTTCACAACTCTCAGTGCAAAATATCGCAATGATTTATTTATTTTATTTTATTTATTTATTTGTACGTTTAAGGTACATGCTGAACAATACAATTTTACCCAGTGGGTGTAGCTACACAATATGCTCGTACTTAATGACTAACAGTTAGAATCATAGTATTTGTTTAAGTTATAGGGACATAATTCAATCACAAATTTATTCAAGGCTGACAAAAATTTCGTATATTTAAGTGACTTTATTTCTACAGGCAATGAATTGTACACTTTTGCAGCAACATAGGTGGTGCTGTGATGGTAGATTGCTGTCGTAGCAGTAGGGGCCTGGACATCGTGGGCAAACTTCAATTTAAATCTGTTGCTATTAAAATTATTTCTTGCAGGGAATTTATTTACATTTCGGCTAACTAGTTTACAGAGCTCTATATATAATATACAGTGCCGAAAGAGTCGGCAAACCTAGTTTTTTGAAAGAGGCTCTGCATGACTCTCGGTTTGACTGAATGCCATCTAGTATACGTACACATCTCTTTTGAAGTATAAACAGCCGATGGGCTTCAGTACAACTATCCTACACTGCCAATCCATACAGAATGTGCGACTGGAAAAACGCGTGATAGGCTTGTAAGGCCGCTTTTATAGTAGAAATTTTTTTCAAGCGCTTCAGAGCAAAAGTAAAACTACTAAGTTTGCTACAGAGAAATTCCACATGTTTGTTCCAGTTTAAAGTTTTATCAATGTAAATAACTAAAAATTTTGTTTCATTTACAGCCAGAACCGACAAATTATTTGATTTTATGTCTAACCTAGTATGTACTTTTAGTTCTAACGTTTCTAAAATGTAGAACTTAGTTTTCTTTATATTTTCAGTCAGATTGAGCATCCTTTCCTTAACCAATTGACAACAGTGGACAAGTTATTTGAAATTATATTGTTAAGGTTTTCAGTTTCATTTCTCCTAAATTTAAATAGCATTGAAATATCATCAGCGAACATATAGGTAACGCCACCAGAGTTGAGGCCACGCACACAACCACATCTCATGTAATGACAGCGGGATTTTGTCGTATTGTCGTTAAACGTCAACACAACGTCAAAATCCCGCTGTCATTACATGAGATGTGGTTGTGTGCGTGGCCTCAACTCTGGTGGCGTTACCTATAATTATTTTGCTGGATAATAGCTCTGGCAAGTAATTTACATACAAAAGAAACAAAATGGGTCCCAGTATACTCCCTTGGGGCACGCCAGATTCTGTGCATGAGATGTCAGATTTAGTATTTGATATTGTACTATTTTTATGATTTAGGGTTGATACTAAGACACATTGTTCCCGTTGTTTAAGATAGGATTCAAACCATTTGTTTGAAATACCTCTTACGCCGTAGCGATCTAAGATATCAAGCAGTATGTCGTGGTTAACATGATCAAACGCCTTAGATAAATCTAAGAGAACGGCAACAACATTTTTTTGTCGATTCAATGCATCATAGATATAGCCAGACAGTTCAAATAATGCATCAGCAGTTGATACACCTTTTTGGAAACCAAATTGATCAGCAGCTAAGATATTGTTTACGATCAAGTAAGAGTAGAGACGATTTGTCATAATCTTTTAAAAAATCTTAGAAAATGTTGTTAAGAGAGCAATTGGCCTGTAATTATTAACGCATAATTCATCACTCTGTTTAAGTATTGGCTTTATGTTAGCCTTCTTGAGCCCAGTTGGGAATTTGCCTTCAGTCAAAGAAAAATTAATTAAGTACAGGAGGGGTTCTAATATTGAGTCAGCGATATACTATAACACTTGAAGACATTTCGTCATAACCGCATGACGTTTTATCATTAAGCCCATTAATAAACTTTAGTAACTCACTTCTATCAACTGGATGAGTTAAAAAGGAGGTGGTTCCAAAAGAAGGCAGTACTGGCTGGATGATAGCCATGGAAAGAAAATTGTGGTCCTATTCCTTAGCCTACAACTCGTTTAATATATTAATTTATGTTTATTTGGCTTTTCAGAGCATGGAATAATACCGGAGCGAACCAAAGACACAGCTAATTTTATTATTTTTATAAATAATTTATTTGACTCATTGAATGGGTGCATGAAGAACTCTGCCATCTGGTCTGGAAAAGATTTGTTACGAAATGTTACGCCTACTTCGAAACATGAAGAAGTTTGGATGCAAGCTAAACTAATTTTAAAGTTAATGAAATTTGTGACGCCTAAAGGTAGTGCCTCCTGCGAAGACTGTATGAGGATAGCACAGTCTCAGTTCGCGCAGATGACGTTCAATCCAATCACTTCCACCCCAGCGCCGGAGTCCGTCAAGGATGTATTATTTCTCCACTACTGTTCAATATGTACACAGAGCTCATAATGAGGATTACACTTGAAGATTGGACAGATGCCATCTCGATCGGTGGCTTGAAGATCTCCAACCTGCGACATGCAGACGATATCACTTTGTTCGCCACCAGTACCCAGCAATTGGAGGAACTTCTCGGCAAGATGGAACGTGTTAGCCTTGAGTTCGGACTTAAGATAAACCGGAATAAAACTAAAATGATGATTGTCGACCGCATGAACAACAATTCTCCAGAAACTACACAAATTGCTAATTGTGATGTGGTGCAGTCATACATTTATCTGGGAGCCTTGATTACGAACAACGGTGGATGTATCGACGAAATGAAGAGGCGTATGGCAATTTCTAGGTCTGCGATGGACAAGTTAAGGAAAATATGGAGGAATCGCAACATATATAGAGCCACAAAATTCCGGCTAGTTCGAGCACTTGTATTCCCCATATTCTTGTACGCCGCAGAAACGTGGACTCTGCGGGAAGTAGAGAAGAAGAAGATAGACGCCCTAGAGATGTGGTGCTGGAGGAGAATGCTCGGAGTATCACGGACTGAATTCCGTACCAACGAGTCTATACTTCGAGAACTCGGCATCAAGCAGTGGTTCAATCTCGTATTCTCACCTTTTTTGGTCACGTATGCCGCCGAGGGGAGGTGGCTATTGAGCGACTTGTGGTCCAGGGAAAGGTTGAGGGTACCAGGCCACGAGGAAGATCGCCTATGAGTTGGACTGACCAAATAAAAGCGGCAGTAAATGGTTCATCATCACTACATGAATGCACGAGGAAGGCAGCCATCAGAGAGGAGTGGCGGCGTGTTGTGAAGCTTGCCACCAACACCTGAAGTGATGACCACGACCACTCTTGTAAAAAATGTAAGGAATCTTTATATACAAATGACCCCAGCCAAAACAGATACCTGCAACATAGTGAATATTTAAAAAGTAAAAAGTACTTATGTTAACCCTTATGAAAAATTAACAAAATGTATTTCCGAAATTCAAGACATTCTGCTGAAATGATGAAGACATTCTGCACCATGTTTTGAGGAAAAAAAGTCACATAAACAATTTGAAAAAGAATTTGAAAATGATATTGTATATATATCAATATAAATACAGGGTTTATACAGTGTTCCCATGAAAAAGAGATAACAGAGTTTATTTTTGATTTTTCCAGCAAGTTTTTTGCCCACAATTGGTGTAAGTGGTCCAATAAATTAATGAATGGTACCAGCACAAACAAAGATATTGATTCATCAGATGAAATCCAGAATCAAGCTGCAATATATTATATGAAGAGACGAAGAAATAAACAAAAATAATTAAATTTACCTTTTTTTAACAGCAATTTTACCTTTGTTTTACATTGCTATCCTTGCTTGCTGTAACTGTAAAGCAAATAGACTGTACATTACTTCCATAGTTCAGGTTGTACTTTCTTTCCATGCCTTGTAATGTTAAATCATATTTAATAATTCAACTTGGTAATTATAGTCGTGTGTTTTTATTTAAATAAAGAGATTTAAAGACGAATGTGTGTTTAAATTAACGAATAATAATAAAAAAGTTAAATAGAACAGTACTGCATAGTCGTATAGTATTTATGTAGGTATGCATATATACATCGTAAAAAATAGTTTCATCTTTAGCCACTGGGGGGCCCTTACAAGGGAAGTAAACTGACAACTCTATCCCCCAATGTATAAGTTACTCTATGCCAGGTCCTCAGCATTCCGTGACGTGTGCCATACCACTACACCACCACTGGTTTAGAGGTTAGCCACGATTTTTTCCATACATCGTACATTTCAATCTGTTAAATAATCACCTTATGCAGTGATACAGCGCACATCTATGTTATGGCTAATTATTCGAGCGTTTCTACCGCTATCATTGCCAGGAAATGAATTTTTATATCAAAGAAATGAGCTATTGTTTGCATGGGATTTCAATGAATTTTTAATTTACAGCGAGCACACTGTATCGTTTTACAAAAACCTTCCGTTCGGTGCGACTTATTTCTTCACTATATGAGACCGGAAACGATGGCGGTTGAGACGCTCGTATAATTAGCCTTATACCCTCATCGAGAGGGGTGCGTCCCACAAGATATAATGAACGTTAGCTATAACAGCAAAAAGTATAATTTTTTTAACGTATAACGCTTAAATTATATAACGTTATTTTTATATAACTTCAATTTGTATAAGATTTATATGGATTAATTTATTTTAACATAACAAACATTAGCTATAACAGTCATGATATATAATAATATGTGTAAATGTTAAATTATGTGGCGGAGCAAGACTTTTCGGGGCAGAAGCGACTTGGATAGGTTTAGGTTCAGAAGGCTCGATGTTAGGTTTTTTTTTGTAACAGAGCGGAAAAAATTAATGGATTGCTTGATTGTTTGCTTGCATCAAAGTTTTTAATGAATTTATACGTTTTAAATCTTAGGTGTTATGAACATTATACGCTTTGATCGTTATATCAATTGATATTATATATAAACAACGTTATACATTACAAAATTAGATATTTTATAATTATACTTTTCGTTTATCCAGTGAACGTTATACTAAACGAGTTTATATAAAGTGAGCGTATATATTATGAATACTAGCTTCTGCCCGCGACTCCGTCCGCGTGGAATTAGTAATTTGGGCAGCTTATTTTTTTTATCCAATTTGCTTTTTCATCAATTATGGCTCTCCTTAGTTCCTCGATATAAAAAAAATTTCCTCCCGCACCCCCCCCCCCTCACCGAACCCCCCCCCCCCCTCCCTCGCACACCAGCGTTCACATTCACCACCGTACCTACTCCCAAATCACTACTTCTAAAAACTGTTCCATAAATTCTTAAAATAGACGTATCTTTCTTGTTTGTGAACCGATTCAAATGAAACAAACACTAAATGTTAATCCAAGATAATACCAACATATCAGTGAAAACCGCATCCTTCTAGGTTAAGCCGTTTCTGAGATTAGCGCGCACAAACGCACAGACAAACAGACAATAATTCTAAAAAACATTGTTTTGGGTTCTATTGCGCCAGTAAATAGCCCTAGTGACAGTTTTTCTCAAATATCTTCAATGTACAGACACCGACTTGTTACAGATTTATTATATGTATAGATTAGATTAGATAATAAGTTGTTATATCTTGTATTACTTACCCCATCGAGAGACTTCAACAGTCCTTCGGAACTACCCGCTCACCAGGACAAGAGAAGTTAGATATATGAAGTATCTTTTTGTATTTATTTTATCAAAAAGATACTTCATATCTAACTTGTTAAAAGTTGGCTCAGTAGCGCCATCTCTTGTCCTGGTCCTCTTGTGGTGTAAAGTGTAAACGATTTCTCAACACTTACCAATTGTCACCTGCACTTGCTACTTTACAAAGTGTAAACAAGCCTTAAGGCCATATAAGTTTAGTAGGAACTTAGGAAGATAGAAAAATCAAATTACATTAAATTTCATTTATTTCAGTCTTTTTTGCACTTTTTTTTCCGCATTGTAACGGGTTTCCTTTTTTTCTTATACTAAATTAATGTTATTATTCATAAAATACCGAAAAACTCAAAAATAACTGAAACAAAAAAATAATAAAAGTTATTTTATTTCTACAAATAACTTAACATTCTAATTGCTAAAAATACAAAAAACGAATAAACAATTGTACTAGAATTTTTACTTAAAAATATAACAAACTAATAAAATAAATATTTACAATACTTGCCAAACGCGCGCAACGTTTTTGTATTAGATAAACCGGGCGGCCGAACCCTAAACTACGTCACACGAAAGAATAATAACGGTGATGCGAGGCGATTTGTTTGCGACAGGAGCGGAGCAAATGATTCAGCCTTGCAGCAGCTACCAACAAACACATAACCAAAGTACTTAAAAAATAAGTTATCTGCTACCAACTTATTCTCAAAATTTTAATTAATTTAATTCAGTTACTAAACTAAATATATGTGAAGTGTTTCCCCGATTCGGGTGAGTGTTGTGATAATATTTTATCCTCTTATAAACAAACTGTTCTAGCTACAATTGTAAATTCACATTGCATGTTTTTGTGTGCTTCTTTAGATTTAATAATTCATCTAGTGCGATCATTCCATCTACGTAACGGCACTGCTTGTAAACTACGCGTCGTAGTGCTTGCGCCGTCTAGTCTAGATTATCACGCTACCCTCAAGTTACAAATATTAATTATAAATTTTAAATAATCATTTATTGCTACAAATTTAAAATAGTTGTTAATATTTGTTAAGATTAAATGCGCACTATATTATTTGAAATTAATATTTTTGATTCCGGCTAAGTTGGTCGGTTTATTTTATCAACATAGGAAATCTTAATTTCTATTTTCAACAGCGTTCCTGATTTTAATAATCTCAGCCGCTTTATTAAGTCTAGCCGTTTAATAAAACCTGGTGATATTATTTACTATCGAATGTGCCAGAAAGTTGAAGTACCTTCATAATTAAAATATTATGCAGTTAAATTAAAAATCTTAAGATTGCTTAATCTTTTTGATATAATAAATTATTTTGTAATTCTATAGATTTCATTGAACTAGATCAACTTTGCAATAACTACATCACAATGCTTTTAGCCCATTAATTGTATATTAATGTAATTCTGTTACGCTTCCTACCTTCGCTTTTAAAACGCTGATTTTGTTTGTGACTGCCACATCAAGGATCACTAATTAGTGCTTGGGGTTCACTTAACCCATAACCGCAATGATCCAGCAAAAACAAATGTCTTCAAAATGTCCCGATGTCGCAGTCACAAATCCGACATCGAACATTTTATGAACGGCCAATTTCGGATTTCTCAGGGAGCAAGTCTGGGGGTCTAACCTGAGCCAACCCTACCGCTGCCCTGCCGAACAGCCGATCCGGGACTGCAGCCCGTGATTCCGGACTTCCGGGTTCGACCTGAAGAGATCGTCGGCGACGAGAACGACGGCCAGGGAAGTGAACCCATTTGGGGTTCTGTACCTTAAAGTCTAGAATCAGTGCGTTCAACTCGACATAAATCTACTACCCGCGACCTAGCCGGAGCATAGTTTTTTATGAATAAATTGTTGTATTTTTTTTAAATCTTGTTTTCCATCATCTCCCACTAAAATCTACCTTTGTCACTTAAAAACGTGACAGCATCACATATTCTAATTGCACTGTTACTGAAACAAACAAAATATAAGTCGATCGGAGGGCTAAAACTCAGGCAGGAGGCCCTCAGACCTTAACCAGCAAAATAAGGATAGAAAAAAAAACCTATAATAGCCAACAGCGCCAAGTAAGAGAAGATAGTAAGCTTAATCAAATTTTATGTAACTTGTCTCTCTCTTAATTAGTCTTATATGTTTATCGTCGCGGTCTTCCTTGGACTTATACTTTGTTTGTCTCTCTCGTTTTTAATATCATTCCGATACACGCTTTGGGTCCGAACAAGTTTATGACACTATTACGCGCTTTTCTAGCACTACATCGGCGAAATAAACATTATTATGTATCTTAGTGGTATATGTATAAGGCTTTACGAAACTGTTTTAACTACTTAGTGTTACTGTAGATAAATGTTTATGTTGCTGGCGGTAAGAGACACTATTATACGATAAATGATACGTATATATCAGCTGTGGTATGTTCTTATATATCACAGATTAGCTTCATTCGTGCCGGTTATATCACCAGTGATATTGCAGCAATTTAGAAACCATAATAGAGTAACTTCGCTGTATAAAACTACCTTTTAACTCTGATATACAACAAAATTGCTTTACCTACATCGCTGTTGCGAACAATTTTGTACAACTGTGTTATAATTATGTGCTTTATAATGCAATCAAGTAAACGTTTGTCATTATTTATTATCATATCACCATTTGGCTGTACACGATTATATAGCTAGATGATGATACTAGTGACCAATATACAGCAAGCAGTCTCCTCGTTGCAATTTATTAACACTAAGAGTGTTAATAAATTGTCTTTTATCACTATGGTAGGGGAGCCCAAGAGGGGATTTTTGAAGTTACTCGAGCGCGGCAGATTAATATACGGGGGGATACCTTATACCCTCTAGAGTACCCCCATTGAATATGAGCACTTCATGTGGGGGGTTTACATGGGGCACCCCGTCAAAAAACTTAAAAAAAAAAAAAAAAGTCTTTGAAATATTCTAGCGCGTCAGATTTTGATAATTTGATACTCCAGCGCGCCACTGATAATAAATGTATGATAATCTGCCACTTTGCATGGTGGGGAGTGGCCATACGGAAGGGCGCGCCGCGCGTCAGGTTTTCATAGGGGATGTTAATTCCAAAGACTGACGATTTGGAAGTGAAATGTGGATTGTTCTGCTAATAATTAACCCACCTTATCTTAATCTGACGCGCTCGAGTATTTTAAAGAATCAATTTTATTTATTAAATATTTTGACGGGATGCCCTAGGCAAACCCCCCTTTCATGAAGTACTCATATTCAGGTATTAGGTATCCCCCCGTATATTAACCTTTTATAAGGCCCCGTTTATTGGAGCATATTACCACAGAATCAAAAGAAGCTATCGAATGCGTACCTGACAAAGGATATTTTAAAAGCTAGTTGTATTTTCAATAATTAAAAAAAAAAAAAAAAAAAAAGAAATTGTGACGTATATTGTAATCAATAAGGTTGAAATTCCAACTCAATGCATGTGGTCGGTAAATCGCCTCTGCCTTATAAAGGGTTAATCTGACGCGCTCGAGTAACTTCAAAAATCCCCTCTTGGGCTCCCCTCTACTACTTTGCTATCTGGGTTATTAACTTGGCAAGACTGCCGCGTAGTCGCACCCCAGTTATTGCACTTGTGATTTTATGTACTATAGAATGTCCGATATATTTTTCAATGCTTACCCCAATCGGAATTTAAGTATGTATTACTTAAAAGATTTATTTTTTTCAGAAGCGGCCATTCAAGATGCACCATCTTTAACCAGAGAGGCAGGTTAGTGACTCGAATCAGGTTCTAGTTCTAGATGGACCACTATTTTGTGGGAGTCGACTCTCTCTCTCTCTCTCTCTCTCTCTCTGCGCGTAGTACATAACATTATTATATTATACAGGGTGATCAATCCAAATGGGTCAGTATGGAGAAATCAGAAACTATGAGAGATAGTGAAATGTGTTCTTAGGAACCATGGCTTCGATTTTAGATAACAGAAATGGCATTGAAACATTTTTTTTTAACTCACATACATAACGGGAAATCGAACCTGGTCAAAATTTCTATAATAATTTATTTGTTGTTATTGTTGAAGTTAGGAATTACAAATCCCAAGAAACTTATTTTTTAATGGAATTTTGTTCTATGGTATGGACTAGTTTAAGAGTGAAAGTGAGATAGGAAAAAGCAACGACACTGATTTTAAAACGGGTGCATAGACTATTATGTACTAGTGTACTAAAAACCACCGCCACCGCCCACGGCCTCGCGGTCTGAGGGGCGCCGCGCCTCGAAAGTTTCTCGTTTTTATGCTCATTTTAAACATTCGGAATCTAATGTTTGGTGGGCCATCATAGAGCCTCGCAAATTACACACATTTTGCCCACACAAAATTTAGGTCCCGCAACGCCACTGATTATTAGTTGGGAGTGATCTATTCAATGAACAAGCACCCACATTGACCCACAACTCTACTACCAAAGAAGTTACGTCAAGGTAAATATCAGATTTAAATATGAACGTTAGTATAGTTGCTGTCATTGTTTGAGACTAGTGAATCAAAGGGCATGTATTACAATACCGAAGTACGAAAGACCGAATGTATTAGAACATCGAATGGGTCAAAAGACCGACACGATTTTTTTCTGAAACCGTAAACTTCTCTGAATTTATTAAAACGGCATCATACAGAACCCATTAGGTTAGGTTAGGTTTGTTTTATAACAATCTTAAAAAGTTAACGGTTTCAGAAAAAAATCGTGTCGGTCTTTTGACCCATTCGATGTTTTAATACATTCGGTCTTTCGTACTTCGGTATTGTAATACATACCCATGCAACTAGTCTTAGTTAGTTCTAAAAAACACATTGGTAATGGTTCTGTACATCAGTGCATAATTTTGCCAGTGTCGAGTGTGTTATGCCGTATTCAAAAAATCCAGAAAACGAAATATAAGAGGGTGGATCTGTTAATCTTGTAATCTGGAGAGGAATTGGGCCGTAGTACCCGCGCGGGCACGCTGCGGATCGGGAACTTTCCGATCCCCGGTATGGAATAGTCTGAAGTTTCCTTCGTGTTACCAAGCAGAAAACATTCCTTAAATCTGTGTTGACAATGGGAAAGAAAAATAAAATATAGTTAAAATACCTAATCTATACTAATATTATAAAGAGGAAAGATTTGATTGTTTGTTTGTTTGCATTGAATGGGCTCCGAAACTACTGGACCGATTTCAAAAATTCTTGTGTCGTTAGGAAGCTACATTATCACTGAGTGACATAGGCTACATTTTACCGCGGGAATATACCTTTTCCTGTGGGAAAATTAATTTATCGCGGGCGAAGCTGCGGGCGGAACGCTAGTGTTGCAATAATTTTATCACATTATTCCTATGTTTTTGTGGTTTGGGAACACACTTACGACTTAGATCATACCGCCTTGTCGTCAGCATTTCACCGTCATGTCACAGATTATATAAGCAAACAAAAGTATACTAAATCTCATTTATTTCAGTCTTTTTATGCGCTCTGTTTTTCCGCATCACGTCCACTAATGGCACCGTTGCTGAAACAAATAAAATAAATTTTGCTATATGCACTACTGAAAGTTCACACAAGAATATTATTATGAAAAATAATGAATGGGTACCGTTACCTACTGTACGACCCGGAATGAAGGATACTAATCAAAGAGTATTGTAATATTATATGAACAAGAGTGGCAACTCTATGGTCAAATTTGCATGTACGGAAGGTGCTGCCGCCCTACGGCTGCTCAAGAACAAATGTGACGTTTCTATAGATGTATACCTATCTATATGTATATGTTGGTAGTAATGTACAACTATAGATACGCGTACCTATAGCAATGTATAGTCAAGGATTTTAACTGACAGACTAATCGCCACAATTCGTATTTTAGCCGTTTAATTCAAATCAGCATATACGAAGTATAAGCGGCTAAACCCGATTTGCATTTTACGGCTAAAATACGAACATTGGCAAGTGGCCTATCAATTAAAGTCCTTGACTGTACAATTTGGTACGCCATGGTCATGGCCGATGAATGACAACTGACAAGTTTGACAAGTCAATCAAGATGGCCGCTAATTTAGTTCTTCGGCAAACACCAGAGATCGTTGTAGTCGCATGAAAAGTGATGATATATGTAAGTGTGCCCCCCCTGATACTAATGCAATGCACGACCCGATAATTCAAACCCTTATGGCAATAACATGAGGGTATCGAGGGTTTTTAAACCTTAAAACATTTGACAATCCTGTTGAGTTTGAGACATTTGAGAATCGCCTTTGATTTCTGTTTGACGGTAAATATATTGCCGGTATCGATTTAAGGTTTAATTATTGCCCTACATTCTAGGTCGATAATAACAGGTTGTTTATACAGCAAGGTTGAAAGCCAAAAAAAAATACAGGTCTTGTTTGAAGCATGCCCTCTTGAATCAGTGCCGTTGTTATAGACAGTGCGACCATAACATACAACTACTAGGCCGCTGACATACACACACACTCACACATAGCGATATGTATTGTGATGTTTCGGTCGGTACAGTACAGCGTATTAACGGAGCGCAGCAGTGCTCTCGGTAGAAGTATTAACGCTGAATTGGGCTATCTAACACTGAGGCTTGTATAGTATAAATCTACCCAGGTGAATTTTTCGCTTCGAGCCCTTATCTTTCAAAACAAACGGTATCGTCATAGTATTAAGGTTCAAATTTAATGTAATGGCTCGAAGCGAAAAATTCACCTGGGAAGATTTATACTATAGTTCGCACTGCGTAAAAAATCCAGTACTTCCTGTCACGTAGGGACAGTGGAATTGTTGCATCAATCCGGCAGCAGTTTATCCAGACAATTATCAACAAACAATCAATCATCGGGGATTTCAAGAAAAAGAAGCTCGAGGTCCCGGGTTCGACTCCCGGTCGGGGCAGATATTTGTATGAAAAATACGAATGTTTGTGCTCGAGTCTTGGATGTTTAATATGTATTTAAGTATGTATTTATCTATATAAGTTAATCCGTTGTCTAGTACGCATAGTACAAGCTTTGCTTAGTTTGGGACTAGGTCAATTTGTGCGAATTGTCCCATGATATTTAAATGTTTATTTCAGAACAGTGGCTCTCCTTGAGTTGTTGGTATTCATGAGCAGTGTTGATAGTTTCCCATCAGATAACCATCTCTGCTCGTTTGCCTCCCACACAAAAAAAAAATCCGCACTGAACATATTCCCAGTAGTCCGCGCTTATCGCCGCACAAAAACAACAAAAACAACAACTAATATACCTCGTGATTTCAGCATCTTCGTCAACAATTGTTGCCATTGAGTTCCGGGGGGCAGCAGAATCTTGTAACGTTTCATTGGTTTGTCATTAGCTTTAGCTACGCTATTTCTTTTACTGTGTGGTCCTATTTTTCTCTTCCTCAGTGTTCTGTGTGCTCCTATTCCTTTATCATCTGTTCCTATTTCTTTGCTTTGTGTTCTTCTGTGTTCACTGCGTGTTTTGTCATTGATATGAGTATGATTAAAGGTTTTGAGAGGTGTCTTAAGACTGCTCATATCAACTAACTTTTCTTGTCCGATATGCTGTTCTTTAGGTTTGCAAGTATCAATCATGTCGTCTGATCTACCTACTGCTATGTTGTTTTCTTTTGTCATTTGTATTATGTCAGAGTCATTTTGTTGAGAATGCTGTTTTACTTGCTCGGGAATTCTCGTTAGTTTTTCGATATCTATTATTTCTATAGGTTCAGAATAGTAAAATGTATTGTTGAAAGTTTCGCCGTCGTTGCTTTGGGTACCGTCTTTATTTGTTTCCATAAGGTCATCGTCTGTCGCAGTCACTAGACTGCTGCAAGGTGAGCCGTCGCGAGGTATTAAGTTTTGTGTGTCGCCTAAAGAGTCTAGACTAGTTCTTCGTCTGTTTCGAGGTAGACTGCCTTCATTTTGTTCAGGATTGTTCTGAAAATATGAAATAAGTGAACGTTAATAATATTTTTTCAAACTTACTATTAACATCGTTGGTAGAGACAGACGTATCCATGTTACCAATTTTAACTAACTAATGAAATAAGTTAGCTTAGCTTTGAAGTATCTTTTTGTATTTATTTTTTCAACTTCATTTTTTATTACTTTTACGGTCATCCCGTGAAATCATATATTTCATACTAAATACAAACTGAAATATAGATGCACAGAAAAAACCCCAGAAAAAAGACCAATGTTTAAACATATGTTTAAAGTTGCACAGTAGCGCCATCTCTTGTCCAGGTGAGCGGTTAGTTCCGAAGGAGTGTTAAAATCTCTCGATAGAGGGTGTAACATAGATGAGCGCTTGTCACTGCATAAGGTGATGATTTAGCAGACTGAAATGTATGATGTATAGGAAAGATTTGTGTCTAATCTCTAGACCAGTGGTGGTGTAGGGGTATGGCACACGGCACGGAATGCTGAGGACCTGGGTTCGATTCCCAGCATTGGTCTTTTTTCTGGGGTTTTTTCTGTGCATCTATATTTCAGTTTGTATTTAGTATGAAATATAAACTAATGAAATATTTGATCGCCAGAATTTATAGTACCTATCTAATAGTTTCTTTTGTACGTCTTAGGCACCAAATAAAGCTACAAAATAGAAACTTACTGGAGAAGTTCACAGTGCGAACACAGGGTTTAGAGTATTAAAAGTTAACCTTTTCGACGCCAACGACACATATATCAGCACCGCAGGTTCTACGCCAACGACTTATATATCAGTCATGGCGTGCAGAGCGATATCTACCTACATGCATTTCTGTAGGGTTCAACTTCGCGTTTGACATTCCGATGTCATGGCGTATGAGTGAGAGCTGTTGTATTTGACAGAGCGTTGAAAAGGTTAATCGCAATGGTTTTTACCTCAAGTGTATCACAGATATAGTCATGTTGGTCGACGTTCCACGCGGCTAGGGGGTCGCCTTCCGGTTCTGGGGCGCCTTCCAGTACCTGTATTTCCTCGTCTTCAACATCTTCTTTTACACTGCGAAAATAAGTATATTTAACATAGGTCGTGCCCTAAGTAGCAATAATAATGTTACATTATTTATTTATTTGCACAAACACTGATATTTCAGTTTTTCAGTGTCTGGATAAGTACCAGTTAGGAACCCAACCGTGATTTTAAAGATATCTAAAATTATTTCTTTAGTAGTGACAGACTTAATTATAACCGTAAATAGATGAGATCAAGGGTATTGTACAAAAACCCAAATTGTTTTAAAATACGTTTTTGACTTACCTAGCAATTGTTTCCGTCAAGAACATATTTTCACTCAAAATGTGTTGTCTCAAGGCCATCAATATCGCTTTCACTTCATTCTGTAAACACAGAATAAACATTGAGAAGAGTATAAGTACTATTATGTATGATGTGTACAGCGTACTTAGATCATAAAAAACTTCATTTTGGCTTTCCCGTAGTCGTGTAAAGCACAGGTCCCAATCCGCGCACTGCACGCGCGTGTCACGCAACCTGACAACACAACACCTCCACACACTCACATAGGGCCTCTGTCCGGGCACGCGCAGCACGTAATGCGTGTCGTGCGCGCCGCGCGCCTCGCACGCAGCGCACAGGTCCCAATCCGCGCACTGCACGCGCGTGTCACGCAACCTGACAACACAACACCTCCACACACTCACATAGGGCCTCTGTCCGGGCACGCGCAGCACGTAATGCGTGTCGTGCGCGCCGCGCGCCTCGCACGCAGCGCACAGGTCCCAATCCGCGCACTGCACGCGCGTGTCACGCAACCTGACAACACAACACCTCCACACACTCACATAGGGCCTCTGTCCGGGCACGCGCAGCACGTAATGCGTGTCGTGCGCGCCGCGCGCCTCGCACGCAGCGCACAGGTCCCAATCCGCGCACTGCACGCACGTGTCACGCAACCTGACAACACAACACCTCCACACACTCACATAGGGCCTCTGTCCGGGCACGCGCAGCACGTAATGCGTGTCGTGCGCGCCGCGCGCCTCGCACGCAGCGCACAGGTCCCAATCCGCGCACTGCACGCGCGTGTCACGCAACCTGACAACACAACCCCTCCACACACTCACATAGGGCCTCTGTCCGGGCACGCGCAGCACGTAATGCGTGTCGTGCGCGCCGCGCGCCTCGCACGCAGCGCACAGGTCCCAATCCGCGCACTGCACGCGCGTGTCACGCAACCTGACAACACAACACCTCCACACACTCACATAGGGCCTCTGTCCGGGCACGCGCAGCACGTAATGCGTGTCGTGCGCGCCGCGCGCCTCGCACGCAGCGCACAGGTCCCAATCCGCGCACTGCACGCGCGTGTCACGCAACCTGACAACACAACACCTCCACACACTCACATAGGGCCTCTGTCCGGGCACGCGCAGCACGTAATGCGTGTCGTGCGCGCCGCGCGCCTCGCACGCAGCGCACAGGTCCCAATCCGCGCACTGCACGCGCGTGTCACGCAACCTGACAACACAACCCCTCCACACACTCACATAGGGCCTCTGTCCGGGCACGCGCAGCACGTAATGCGTGTCGTGCGCGCCGCGCGCCTCGCACGCAGCGCACAGGTCCCAATCCGCGCACTGCACGCGCGTGTCACGCAACCTGACAACACAACACCTCCACACACTCACATAGGGCCTCTGTCCGGGCACGCGCAGCACGTAATGCGTGTCGTGCGCGCCGCGCGCCTCGCACGCAGCGCACAGGTCCCAATCCGCGCACTGCACGCGCGTGTCACGCAACCTGACAACACAACACCTCCACACACTCACATAGGGCCTCTGTCCGGGCACGCGCAGCACGTAATGCGTGTCGTGCGCGCCGCGCGCCTCGCACGCAGCGCACAGGTCCCAATCCGCGCACTGCACGCGCGTGTCACGCAACCTGACAACACAACACCTCCACACACTCACATAGGGCCTCTGTCCGGGCACGCGCAGCACGTAATGCGTGTCGTGCGCGCCGCGCGCCTCGCACGCAGCGCACAGGTCCCAATCCGCGCACTGCACGCGCGTGTCACGCAACCTGACAACACAACACCTCCACACACTCACATAGGGCCTCTGTCCGGGCACGCGCAGCACGTAATGCGTGTCGTGCGCGCCGCGCGCCTCGCACGCAGCGCACAGGTCCCAATCCGCGCACTGCACGCGCGTGTCACGCAACCTGACAACACAACACCTCCACACACTCACATAGGGCCTCTGTCCGGGCACGCGCAGCACGTAATGCGTGTCGTGCGCGCCGCGCGCCTCGCACGCAGCGCACAGGTCCCAATCCGCGCACTGCACGCGCGTGTCACGCAACCTGACAACACAACACCTCCACACACTCACATAGGGCCTCTGTCCGGGCACGCGCAGCACGTAATGCGTGTCGTGCGCGCCGCGCGCCTCGCACGCAGCGCACAGGTCCCAATCCGCGCACTGCACGCGCGTGTCACGCAACCTGACAACACAACACCTCCACACACTCACATAGGGCCTCTGTCCGGGCACGCGCAGCACGTAATGCGTGTCGTGCGCGCCGCGCGCCTCGCACGCAGCGCACAGGTCCCAATCCGCGCACTGCACGCACGTGTAACGAAACCTGACAGCATAACACATCCACATATATATAGCACACTCAACCACATATTTACTTCGGAGTTGAATGTGTACAACGCATTATTAATTACAAAAAATTTATTAAATTGTATTAATGTGGGCTATTCCCAGCTGTTCTCACCTCTTTGTTGCACTTCAAACTACTGGGATTCTTTCCCAGTTGGTCACACTGCGGACAAGTGGGGAAAAAGCTCCTAGTGATTCGCACTGACAACATTCTCACTAGTTCACACCCGTAGTGGCCAGTACTTGTTCCCATATTTTTCCCAAAACAAAGGGGTGCGGACAACTGGAAGCACCCCTTTAATATTTGGTTGTATTGTATTTTGTTACTGGCTGTCGCCCTTTTCGCAGCTACAAACGTCTACTTTATATTTAAATTCAGCGTCAATTTTGCTTTATTTACGCTGTACAAACAAATAAATAGGTATGCTTAAAGCTTTTTTTGTGCGCTATATTTGCATTGTCATCCAACGTACGGTCGGCCAAGAAAGTGGTCTACCAATTTTGACAAAAGTTTCTGTGACATCTAAACTTTATCTAAATATCATTAAGATTGACTTTTCAAACTGAGTGAAGTCTTTAGTCACTGTCACCCAATTATTTCAAGCGTAAATCGACCTCGTTGTATTATGATGTGCAAATGAACTTCAACCGTAGGTAGACCATATTTTTGGCTGATGGTACATATGTATACCTAATTCCAAGGCAATCTGACCATTGTATGTGGGCTAAATTTAACTTCAAAGATTCAACTTGCACATACTGCCACGGCAATTTAAATAAAAATTTGTAAATAAGTATCAAAAATACTAAGCTGATTGTTTGAATTGTTATCTTACCCTGTGATTGTTTTTCCACAATTGTTGCACTGGTAATCTGAGAATTGGCTCCCTGGACATAAAAAAAAGATTCAAATCAATCCAACTTTAATTCAAAATTAATTGAATTTTAGGCCTCTACAGACGAATACTTACCAATGTCATTATCTTTGGAGGACTGTTCATCGTAATACATGGAAACATCTCCAAGATCTAGAGTCAGATCTGGAGCATCCACGGTGGGACCTGACACTATTGTGTCATCTGAAAAAAAAAAGGCTCATAAATACCATCTATTCTATTCTATATCTATCTATATCTATACATATAATAAATCTGTAACAAGTCGGTGTCTTTTATCTGTTTGTCTGTGCGTTTGTGCGCGCTAATCTCAGAAACGGCTTAACCTAGAAGGATGCGGTTTTCACTGATATGTTGTTATTTTCTTGGATTAACATTTAGTGTTTGTTTCATTTGAATCGGTTGACAAATAAGAAAGATACGATACTTTCAGTGTTAGATAGCCCATTTATCGAGGAAGGCTATACGCTGGGAGTACGGTGGTGAATGTGAACGCGGGTGTGCGGGAGGGGTTCGGTAGGGGGGTGGGGTTGGAAGGGGGGTGCCGGGGTGGTGGGTGAAGGGGGGGTAATTTTTTTTTATATCGAGGAACTAAGGAGAGCCATAATTGATGAAAAAGCAAATTGGATAAAAAACATAAGCTGCCCAAATTACTAATTCCACGCGGACAGAGTCGCGGGCAAAAGCTAGTGCTAAATAATTATGTCTGTGATCCTTGGAAGTTTTGTATGGAATTATTAGTATATGAGTACAATTAAACATGTAAGTTGAAAAGCTTTTTAGCTGATTTCCAAAAGGAGGTTCTCAAGTTAGTTCTTGCCACGGCTGCCACACATTGCGATGGAACAGGGGAATGCGATTGGGATGGTTGTGCTGAGTCACTGACTTAAAACAGACCAGTAGGTACAATACAATTCAATGACTCTTAATTGTACACAACATAGCAACAGAACAAGCTTTCGCATTGATAATATTAGTATGATTATTACTTGCTATTATTGTATTTGTGTCAGTCCTCTCCCATGAGAAAAGTTCTCGTTGTAATTCTTCAGATTCTGAAAAACAAAACCAATATCTTTAGCTAGTACATGATATCTGCAGTCTACCTAAGCTCATCTCACCGGTATTATAAATGAATTAATGCGTAAGCACTGATCAGTGCTAAATTTGTAGTTTTATTTTAATTAGTACATTTTATATTTACGAAAATCAACGAGGCTTGTGTCCTGATTTTTTGCTTAAAACGAGGAAAGGTTAAAGTGTATGTACAAACCTGGCATTGGTGTGCTCGGAACAACGACGTCATCATAAATATTGGCATCATCACATGGATCATAGATGACATCATCACATGGATCATAGATGACATCAGTTGCGTTGTTTTCAATTACACTGTCTTCACTTGAAGTACTTTTTATTGCATTTGCTATAAATGATAGACAAAAAATACCTTGAACATTAAACTACCGTGAGACTCATAGTGAACAAATACGGATAACTCACGTCTATGAACGGGCGTAGTTGTGTGTCGCTGCCAGTGTCGTCGAGCAGAGCGGTGGCGCGCAGTGCGCGTTGGGCAGCAGCCGCCGTAGCGTGTGCTCCGTAATGAAGGGCTACAGATTAGCCCTAAACATGTCTAGCTAAATTCGGTCATAGACGTGAGTTATCCGTATTTTTTCCCAAAAAAAAAAATAGTTCCACACCTAAGGATGTTCATTAATATTTAATACTAGAGTATGCCTGCGGTGTTGCCTCCGTGTAAGAACATAATAAATATAGTGGATAGTCTTTGACTTACTAAGAATGTTCTAAAAACGAGAATTTAAGGTTAATATAAGTTTTTGTTAATAGACTTTTTTCACTAACTTTTTGCTGACTGCATTGACATCCAGACTACATAATATCTGTAGTCCGTACCAAGTTTTAATTAGATGCAATCGACCATTGAAGAGTTCTGTCCTGCGGAGATGATTCTAGCCTGAATTTCAGTACCAGATTATTGTATTGTTGCCGGATAATCCGGATATAAACATGGCAAATTTCAACTCAACTCGATCAGATACCAGGAAGTGGTCGAAAAATGATTTACAAATGGACAAGCTTCCTCTTAGAATGAAATGCTTTGGGCCTTAGTCCACACGCGGGCCCAGCGCGGATTAGGAACTTCACACACACCATTGAATTATTTCGCAGGTGTGCCAGGTTTCTTAACATGTTTTGCCTTCACCTTAAAGCCCATGGTAAATTTGAAATGTAATTTCGAACTAAAATGCGAAAAAATCTGAGGTGCAAGCAGGGGCTCAAAGGCCCTCTGTTTTGAGAGGCCATAAGTCCTACCACTGGGCTACCATAACTTAATAGTATAAGATTTAGTAATTTAAGCTGTATAATTTAAGTATTACTTAATGTCAGACAGCTAGTTGATGTAGGTACCGTCGGAATCGGGTACACAGTTGATTGGACTGCAGATAAACATTCGACTGTGGATGGGCCATGCGTATCATTGATGAATGTCATCGGTGGTAACTGCTCCAATTCTCTTCTTGAAAGACTGTACTTGTGGTCTGTGTCTACGATAGAAGAAATTGACTGTTGCGTACCTGTAACATACATTTACATTTATATTCACTCGTGGATAATATATTATCACAAGCCGTAATGTTGCGTTGGATATAAAATATCTGTAAATGTTAAATATTTTAATGAACAAAAAGAAATCAATTTAAAACTGTATATTTGAAAACGCTCCTTAACAAATTCATTCACAAATCACTTGATGAAACAACAAAAAATGGTTGATGAAGGAAGTTTTAACAATAATGTTGGAGTCTTCCAATGAGGTTGGCATTGTCACACAGGTGCACTTAAGTCTCAGAAAAAAAATAAAGATAAAAAAATTGACAAACAGACTTTATAGCTTGAGATCTCATCTATTAAACTCCATTTTGGCTAGGGATTAATATTTTTCAACTCCAGTCATGGACTAAATACCTAACCTGGACTGAGTACTAACTTTTATTAGTCAATCAAAAGTGACCCATATTACCAAGCCTTACAGTTTAATAATGGCAACTAGAGACAGCGATCCGAGAGATTACATACAAACTAGAGAATTGTGTCCCACTCGCACCAGTACTTGATCACCCTAATTAGAACGAGATGCAACTCTCTGGTTTGTTTTTTTTTTCTGCCTCACTTTTTTGTCCCAGTGCTCAGTCCTGGTTAGGTATTAAGTCCATGACTCCAGCAGCCTAATTTTACTGTCTAACTCCCTCGCAATCGCCATCGCGTTCAATTTGACAGTTTTTGTATGGGCTGACAATTGGTATCGGAAACAGCCAGCTGTCACAGCCATACAAAAACTGTCATTTCAATCCGATGCCAAGTGTCAATACATTTAAACAATTGCTGGGCAGATCACCGATTACACATCACCGTGAATATTAGAACATTTGGAACAATACCATGAGATATTGTTATCCTCTATAAGTCTACTAGAATAAAAATATTGACTTACGTTTCAAATTAATAGTTGGTACTGCTGACCAAATTAGGCGATTGTTACTTGCTTTTTGAGTGTGATCAAAATGGCGGTCACACATTAGTATGTTCTTGTAAATCTTCATGGGATCAGTTGTAAGTAGCTTGTCTCCAGCAGCAGCGACCCAACAAGCAAACAACTTAGAGCGCTTCTCTGGGTGCGGGAACCGGTGCATTGGCACACCTTGTTGCACTGAAAATTTAATTATATTCACGCCTGGCCATTTTCATTTTAAAGTGCAAAATTACTTTTTTTAAAATGAGGAAATTTTGAGGTTTTCTTAACCCTTATTAGTTCAGTTACAATAAAAAACACCATGTTTTATTTATAATTTAGCATCAATATCATCCTCATCATATCAGCCAAAAGATTTCCACTGCTGAACAATGGCCTCCTCCTCCAAAGAGTTCCTACAATCAGTTATGTGCTGCCCGTATCCAAGTAGTTCCTATGAACTTTACCAGATCGTCAATCCACCTTCTTGGCTGCGTTCCCCACGTTTTATTAATAATTATAAATATTCAATGACAGCTCGGATGGGCAGCGTTCGGGAAGCTCCGCAACATCTTTTCGTCCAAAATACCTCAGTGCCTCAAAACAAAAGTCTTTAATCAGTGTGTGTTGCCAGTGATGACATATGGATCCGAGACGTGGTGCTTCACTATGGGCCTGATGAATAGGCTCAGAGTCGCTCAGCGAGCTATGGAGAGGGCTATGCTTGGAGTTTCTCTACGGGATCGAATCAAAAACGAGGAGATCCGTAGAAGAACCGGGGTAACCGACATAGCCAAACGGATTAGCTCGTTGAAATGGCAATGGGCAGGCCATATAGCACGTAGAACAGATGGCCGTTGGGGGCCAAAAGTTCTGGAATGGAGACCACGGACTGGCAAGCGCAGCGTGGGACGTCCACCAACGAGATGGACGGACGATTTGGTGAAGGCCGCAGGTTCAGGGTGGATGCAAATCGCTTCCAATCGTAATGATTGGGCATCAATGAGGGAGGCCTATTTCCAGCAGTGGACGTCCTATGGCTGAAATGATGATGATGATGATGATGATGATGATTCAATGACAAAATACATTTGAGTTTAAGTTTGTATTCTCGCCTTATACATTTTACCGTCTTTGAAAATGAATAGTGAAATGAAAAGGTCTTGAATGATTAAAAAAGTACAAAGTAGTAAAAGTACTTTTACGAAAAGCATGGCTTTCTTAATATTCTATAAACATTATTTATTTACAACACGATACTTATATATTATATATGTACAACTATCCTAGACTAAAACAAAAAGAATTTTTCCATAAGCTATGTAATAGTTAACTTGGTTACTTAGCATTCGCTCGCTGCCGGCTGTCAGCAGTCGATATCGAAGTTACAAGAGACTTTATGTTTAAATATGTACTTATTTATAAGTAACACTTACTTATAGCATCACAGCCAAAGACGCAATATTTTTTTCTGGGCGCACTCATGTTTAAATCTTAGATATATGGGGATGTAAATGTAAATGATGTTTGCACTTGCAGTAGGTACCTATGTCTGTGGTTGTGTTGTATTGTTGTTGTGGTCATGGACTTGTTTGTTGTGGAACTTGTGGATCAGTTCTCAGTTCAAGTTTGCCAAACTGAATTTGACAGATGACAGTTGATTTTTTTTTTATGATCATGCCTTCAGTGATAGGTAAAAGGATTTAGGCCTATACAGCAAGTCTAAAGTTTCGTGCAAGTGGTAGTGTGCATGCTACTTTTTAGCAGTTAGTGTCCGCCAAGCTTTTCTGGTTTTAAAGTTATCTATTGTTTGCAAAGTTAAATTATCAACATCAAACAAGGGAATGTTTGTGGGGATTTTAGCCCAGCCGGCTTCAGACATGGCGTTAACCATTTTCGGGTTGGCTGATGTGATAAAGTTATAATTATAAATAGCATTGCGAGCCTCCGTTTTTTAGGGTTCCGTACACAAAGGGTAAAAACGGAAACCCTATTATAGGTAACGCCACCAGAGTTGAGGCCACGCACACAACCACATCTCATGTAATGACAGCGGGATTTTGACATTGTGTTGTCGTAAAACGTTAACACAACGTCAAAATCCCGCTGTCATTACATGAGATGAGGTTGTGTGCATGGCCTCAACTCTGGTGGCGTTAGCTATACTGAGGTTCCGTTGTCCGTCCGTCCGTCTGTCACCAGGCTGTATCTCGGGAACTGTGATTGCTAGAGAGTTGAAATTTTCACAGATGATGTATTTTGGTTGCCAAATACTAAAAAATGGAATAAAATAAATATTTAAGGGGGCTCCCATACAGCAAACATGATTTTTTTGCTCGTTTTTGCTCGATATTGATAACGGCAACAGGTAGACACTTGAAATATTCTCAGAATATTTAATTATATATTGACTTTAAAAATAAATCATTAAATTAAAATAAAAAAAATATTTAAGGGGGGCTCCCATACAACAAACGTGATTTTTATAGATAATTGTACGGAACCCTTCGTGCGCGAGTCCGACTCGCACTTGGCCGGTTTTTTGTATACTTGTTTTTGCCCTATAGTCTAATGTGACAAGTTGTACGAAACCTGTTTCAAAATAAATTAAAAAAAAACATCAAACAAAATCTCGATCTCAATGTCTGGGGCCATCCATAAATTATTAAGTACGTCACACATTTAGGGGAAGGGCGGGTCAAGTGATCTGTGACTGTTACACTAGAACAAAATAATGGCGATTTTCATAGTGATAAGTGTGACAAGGGGTGGGGAGGGGTCCAAATTGATCGAAATTGGTGTGACGTAATCACGTAATTTATGGATGCCCCCTCTAGAGTATTGAAATTTTGCGCGACGTTGTAATTTTTGGGGATTCTATGAGTTGTGGATTTTCATTTCAAATGTCAGATTTGATGGTTCACGCAGACGAAGCCGCGTGTAAATGCAAGTGTTTTAGGTGTTAGCTGCGATAGTTAAAGAAAAATCAAAGTTTTTTAACACGCTTTTTTTTATCAAATCATCCAATCCGGGAAAGCTAGCGAAGATGCATCCATGCATCCCGTCCGCCATGGTCTCTTTTGTTCCAAATTCCAGCTTACTAAACTTCATAACTATTTTGGCTGTTCAACGATACAGGTAACGCCACCAGAGTTGAGGTCACGCACACAACCACATCTCATGTAATGACAGCGGGATTTTGACGTTGTGTTGACGTTTAACGACAACACAACGTCAAAATCCCGCTGTCATTACATGAGATGTGGTTGTGTGCGTGGCCTCAACTCTGGTGGCGTTACCTATACATCAAAGATCAGTCAGGCAGGACCAACGATTTTATTCGTGTTTATCACAAAAACCCGAAGCCGTGGTGGCCTAGTGGTTTGACCTATTGCCTCTCAAGCAAAGGGTGGTGGGTTCGAATCAGGGCCAAAAAGTTTTCTTTGGTTTGTGGGTGTTCTAGTACTCTAACCTCAGTTGGTCTCAAAGAGTGTTTTAATCCTTGATAGAAATGGGATCGATTGGCATTAAAAAAAAATAAGTAAAATCTGTTGATTTTCTCGCTGACTATACATTTTATCAAAAATCTGTGAATGTAGATTGTCATCACTCAAAAAGTTAATAAAGGTCTCCTAAGAGCATTTCCGCGTAGCAGCAAGGGATCTAGTAGCTGCCTTTGCTGCCCCATCTCAACTTTCCACCCTGTACTTAGAGGCTGGGATGATCACAAAAACTTTGACAAAAACCTTGACCGTCAAACGGTCATGCTCATGCTTTTAAACATTTTTTTGTGGTAAAGGCCTGTTTACACTTTGTTAAGTGGCAAGTGCAGGTGTAAAGTGATTAGTAAAAGCAACGTGTAAAAACGGTCACGCTGTTAAGTGGCAAGTGCGAGTGCAAAGTGAATAGACGTTCGGTCTATTTTAGCTTGTCAAGTTGTTGCCCCCGCACACCCGCGTACTTCCCGCCCTCGCAGTCTTGTCCTAAATTAACACTGTTAACAGTATCCGTTGTTAAGTGCATAGTACGGACGGATACGAACGGTATAAACATGAGGTGGACTGAGCCCAACAAAAGTCAACAAGTCATTAAATTTATCTTCAGTCACTCGTATTTCATTACAAAACTCGGCAGGATCCTCATTCATTAATTAGTTCCTGTAAAATCTTATCCCACCAAAAACATACATGTAAAAAATATCAGCCAAGTTCAATACTAAAATTATACTTGATTATGGACTTCACCGACAAAGGGATTGAGATCTAAATGGGTGCCAAGTTCTGCAGGTAATACTGAAATCTATTTGTATGAACAAATAACATCCTAAACAAGTATAACACTCTATTTCTTTGGTTTTTCTACTCCAACAGTGTTTTATATTTACAAATATAAATTCCTAAATTTAACTGTCCAATAATTTACACAAAGTACATAACTTATGTTAAATTGAAGCTTAACATTTGACTTGGCTACTTTTCACATACAAATCATCTTATATTTGGCTAATCAACTTATCTTCTACATTCAATTTGCTGGTAAAAACTAGCGAAGTCAAATATTAAGCTTCAATTTAACATAAGTTATGTACTTTGTGTAAATTATTGGACAGTTAAATTTAGGAATTTATATTTATAAATATAAAACACTGTTGGAGTAGAAAAACCAAAGAAATAGAGTGTTATACTTGTTTAGGATGTTATTTGTTCTTACAAATAGAATTCAGTATTACCTGCAGAACTTGGCACCCATTTAGATCTCAATCCTTTTGTCGGTGAAGTCCATAATCAAGTATATTTTTAGTATTGAACTTGGCTAATATTTTTTACATATACAGTGGTGGTCATACAATTAAGAACGATTTGAAGTTTCCGATTTTTTTTTATCTAAATCATGTCATATGTCTAGTTGTGTTCCTTCTTAGAAGTAACAAGTTATGTTATAAAATAGCCACATGGATAGAGCAAACAGGATTAATAATAATAGTGTATAATTGCTAACATTTTTTTTACAAATTTTATTTGTTCTCTATACTAATAAATTCAAATAGTAATGAAGCTGGACAAATAATTAAGAACGATTTATTAAACTGCTCGAGAGTTGTTTTATATGAAACTTAGATTAAATAAATCATATTAATGTGAAGTTGGTATAGAAAAAAAAGCAATTTAATACATTTGAACTAAAATTAATAGTTAGTAGCATGTCCACGGCTTTTAATTATGGCTTTACACCGGCGAGGCATTGAATCTATCAATTTTTGACATTTCGCAAGAGAAATAGAGTTCCATTCTTCTAAGAAAACGTCGTACAGCTCTCTCAAATTGCCACACTGTCGATTTGAAACCTTTTTCTTGACTTCGCACCAAAGATGATCTATTGGGTTAAGATCTGGGCTGTTGGCTGGCCAATCTAAGACTGAAACTGATTGTGATGTGAGGAATTCCTTAACGGTGCGTGCAGTATGCTTTGGATCATTGTCGTGCTGGAATGTCCAAATAACCGGAAGCACGTCTTCGGCATATGGTAACATTGTTTCTTGCAGTATATTTTTGTATTGGAATTGATCCATGTTTCCTTCTATCAGCCTAACAGGTCCAACGCCATGTCCAGAAAAGCACCCCCAAATTTTCACATTTCCCCCGCCATGCTTTAATGTCACTTTTGTGTACTTTGGGTCGAATGCTTTATTCGGAGGGCGTCGTACATATCGTTTTCCATCAGAACATACCCTATTTATTTTTGTCTCGTCAGAAAAAAGAACGTTTTTCCTCTGTCTGACTGTCCAGTTTTCATACCTTCTTGCAAATGCAAGTCGGGCTTGCCTATGACATCGTTTCAACATAGGCACCTTTCTTGCTATCCTTCCGTTCAACTTATTTTCTACCAAACGCCTTCGAATAGTGCGTGCAGAGATTGCTGAAGGGTTGTTTTCGCCAAAATATTCTTTTCTCAACTCATTAGACCCTTTAAAAGGATTTTGTTTTGCCAAACGAACGATATTTCGATCATCTCGACGAGATGACTTTCTCTGTCTAGGTCCACGCGGAACGTTTGAAGTAGTTTGATACATGGAAAAATGCTTTACGGCATGGAAAACCATTGTTTTTGAACATTGCAGATGGTCGGCTATCTTTTTATACGACCAATTCTTCTCGCGAAGTTTTATTATTACTTCTCTTGTAGATTTATCACAACTTTTATTTTTCCCCATTGTTTTTATACGAAGTAATCACTTTTAAGACTTTAACAGCACGAAATGGCGCCAAAATTATACGAATAATAATCTACAACCACAGAGCCACACAGTGTTCTCTATTTAAATTTGAAAAAATAATAAACTATTCAGCGTTCTTAATTACGTGACCAGCCAGTAAGTACTAATACTAGGTTCAGATCGAATGTATAAAGTTTCTCTATTAATTTTTTAGCCAACAATGTTGCATAAATGAATGTACCGGTAGTACGGAAAAGTTTTGCAATACCGAGAGAAATAAAAAAAATACGGGCAATTAGTTATACTTGTTACTTTGAAAAAATCATCTCAATAAATAATCGTTCTTAATTATATGGCCACAACTGTATGTTTTTTTTTTTTTTCTTTATTAAGGTTCACCAACAATAGTTTACAACAATACATTGCATATATTTTTACAGAATGAACTTATATAGAATAGTTTTTGGTGGGATATCATTACTTTTTGTAAAGAAATTAATCACCGAAGTTAAGCAACGTCGGGCGCGGTCAGTACTTGGATAGGTGACCGCCTGGATTCATTTTGTGTTGTGTGTGTGTCTTCTCTAGGCACGCTTGACTTACGTAACGTATTTTACTCCCCAAGTCAAGCGTGCCTAAAGAAGTTTTACTACAAAAAACCAGGCGGTCACCCATCCAAGTACTGACTGCGCCCGACGTTGCTTAACTTCGGTGATCGGACAAGAACCGGTGTTTTTGTCAAATATCTTGAAAACGGTGCATCCTACGGCAAAATCAATGAAATTTTCACCCCCCCTTTGGTTCCCCCCTCACCCCCCCCCCCCTTCACCCGTTCAGCCCCCTCCTCCCCTGCACATCACCTTCCCCTCGCACCCCGCACCCCGCCCATTAAATTTTGCTTTATAATTTTATTGTGATAGGCGTTAGGTGCTATTTGTAGGTATTGTAGGCGTACTCGACGCCTTATGGAGCCTGCGGGTTTTGACGGGTTAATCACATTTTTTGGAAAATTTCTAATTTTAGTTAAAAATTGGCTGTTTTCAGATTTTTTCCTTTGTATACACGTAATTCCCTGTCTGGACGCCAGATTTGAACTTCCTAGGACATTTGGAAGTAGGTTAGGTTTAGGTACTATAAGTGAGTCACTCGGCGCTAAAATTTACGACTTTTTGACCTTCTTATCTTTATAACCGTTTGAGCTAGCTTCATGAAATTTGGGCTTCTAGATGTCCTTATCGATATAATTAAACACGTAGTTTTATGTGTTTACGTTTAAGAGGTTTTAAGTTATAGAAGGGTCAAAAGTGGCACCAAGTGGTTCGTGTAATATTACACTCGGCGCTGGCTAGCCAGTTCCTTTGCTTGAACTTGGCTTGACACGCTGCCGCATTTCTAGATCACTAGCTCCATACTAAATTCTTCTGCTGATCCATTTTATTTGCCATAACCTTTTAGGTTTCTCGATTTCAACTAACACGTCATTCTCGATTTCTGAAGCGATTACCGCGACTATACTTTTTAAAATATTTCGTAATTCTAATTGTTGTTCGTCCTCCATTTTGTTCGTCACTTTGCACCTGCACAAAGCACAACTAAGCAATGTGTAAAGTGTAAACGATTTCTTAACACTTACCAATTGTCACCTGCACTTGCTACTTTACAAAGTGTAAACGAGCCTTAAGGCCATGTAAGTTTATTAGGAAGATAGAAACATCAAATTACATTAAATTTCATTTATTTCAGACTTTTTTTCACTTTCTTTTCCGCATCACATCTTCTAATTGCACTGTTACTGAAACAAACAAAATATTTTTTTAAAGTCGATCGGAGGGCTAAAGCTCAGGGAGAACCTTAACCAGCAAAATAAGGATAGAAAAAAAAAACCTATAATAGTAGTGCTTTTAAGCGCAATCAACGCCAAGTTCTTACTTCTCTTGAAGATAGTAAGCAAATTTTTGAAGGCCCCAATTTACCTGCCCCAAGTTACTGTCCTGGGTTATCCAGGTACTTCAAAGTACACTCCAAAATATTAATAAAACACGAAGTAATTTTCAACGAGATAAAGACAAAATAAAGTAATAATGAGTTGTAAGAACTTCGTTTTGAGTCTTTGAGTACCTATTCAACTAGAAGGAGATGTTATCGCCTGTAGGTTGCTAATCAAGTTTTCTGCCAAAACTAATGAAAACAGGGCAATGTTTGTACACCACAAACCGAATTCGTCTACACAACAATAATCACCAATCGCCATGGACACAGTAAAAAACATCTCGTCGATACAAGTCATTTGTACATCGCACATAGACAACAATCTAGAAACAGCTAGAGTTTGGGTCATCTCCATAAGAATCTCAATCAGCATTCATTCGTTCATACATTCAGTCGAAAGGTTCAATTCCTTTGTTCGGTTAAGGTCAGATTATGTTTAAGACCAATTCTTTTTATAGTTTGCCTAATTTAAAATGACACGCCTTGCGATTTGAGGATTTCAAATCCTGTATGTCAAATGCGGTGGTGGGGCGCGTCATTTTAAATTAGACAAGCTCTACGACAGAATCTGTTTAAGACAGAGCTACAATTGTGTATAAAATTGTAATAATACAATTTATTTGCATCAATTTTGTGACAAGCCATATAAACTGTATGAAAAAAAGTTCCAAAACTGGGTCACAAAATAAATAAGGACATTTTTTCTTAATGAAAATGAATAATACTAGAGATTTTGAATATGAAAAACCCAAAATTTCATCGTAAATAAATTAAATGGTACAATTGAAATTGAAAATGCCCATAAAACTCTAAAATAACATACATACCTCGTGATTTCATCATTGTCATCAAGAATTGTTTCCAATGAGCCCCAGGTGGCAGCAGAATTTTGTAACGTTTCTTTATTTCGCCATTCGCATTAGCTATACTATGTGTTCCTGTTCCTTTAGTATGTGCTCCTATTCCTCTATGTCTAGCTATTCCTTCATTATGCGTTTCAATTCTTTTACCATCGGTTCCTATTTCTTTGCTCTGTGTTTTTATTCGTACACTATGCGTGTCGTCTTGTGCATGAGAAGTAGGTTCAAAGGTTTTGAGAGGTGTTTTAGGACTGTTCATATCAATTAATTTTTCGCGTTTATTGTGGGGTTTGCGAGTATCAAGAATACCGTCCTTTGGTGATACAGATCTTTCTAGTGACATTTCTATGCTGATTTCTTTTGTTATTTGTATTGTATCATTATCATTTTGTTTAGTATGATGTTCTGTTTGTTCATGAGTTTTTATTAGTTTATTGACGTCGATTATTTCTATAGGTTCCAAATAGTCGAATTTTGGGTTGAGAGTTTGATTGTCGTCACTTCGAGTAGCGTCTTTATTTGATTGCTTGAGAACATTGTCTGTTACAGTTGCTTGATTGCTGGAAGATGAGTCGTCACGAGGTGTTAAGGTTTGTGTGTTGGCTGAAGAGTCTAGACTAGTCTTGCGGCGTTTTCGAGGTAAACGGCCATCTTCGTTTCTTCGTTCTGGATAAATCTGTCAATAAAAAACACAATACAGTAACACTTAATTGAATATAACATGAAGAAAAATAAATACACTACGGGCTATTCCCAGTTGCCTCCGCACTTCTTCGTTCTCACTGCGAACTTTTGGGAATATTTGGCTGCGCTCAACTGGGATTCCCAGTAATCCTTTCCACTTATTACTAGTTTTGTGGATGCATCGATGTGCTGGCAATAAAACAAATCCAACTGAAATGGGCCCAAAATAATTTCGCTCTCGGTATGTAATAACACTAATAACCAGTGATCGTACATTTTGTAGCATTTTTGGTGCAGTGCTAGGGTTGTCAGTAGTGCCCCAATATTAAATTGTTTGAACAAAGAATCAATTAAAATCAAAGGCATTTCATCATCATCATCATCATCATCCCAGCCTATATAAGTCCCACTGCAGGGCACAGGCCTCCTCTCAGAATGAGAGGGCTTGGGCCGTAGCCCCCACGCGGGCCCAGAGCGGATTAGGAAGTTCGAAATCATTGGGTGTGCAAAGGCATTTAGAACTAAATAATAACTAAAACAATTGCTTTGCTCACCCGCGACCTAAAGGTCGCGGATGAGCAAAGTAAGTAATTGTTTTAGTTCATTAATATGGACCTCCGCAAAGTAACGCCTGATTCAATAAATTACTAAGTAATAACTTAAAAATTAATAATGTAGAGTGGTTGCCATGGTAATGAAATAAAAATTAAAAAAAAAACGATTCAAGTCTCGTCTTGAAGACCGCCTGTTATCTACCTCTACTTTTATTAAGTTTTATGTTCTGTATTCTGTATTTTTTGTGTCTTTTTTTAGGTGTGCAGTAGTTACATTATTCTAAACGTCAATCATATTGTATACGTCGACAACCCTAGGTCGCTGTCGTGTGTCATTTGACGTCATCGCACCAAAAATGCTACAAAATCTACGATCACTGCTAATAACTCAGTAATACGGCGACGGACAAACTATCTTTATCGCAACAATATTTAGATCAAGTGTATCACAGCTACCTTTATAGCAACAGTATTTACCTGAAGCGTATCACAGTCACCGTCATGTTGGCTGACGTTCCACGCGCCCAGAGGATCGTCTCTCGGCTCTGGGGTGCCTTCAGGTACCTCTACACCCTCATCCTTTAGTTCTTCTTTTATACTGTAAACATCAGTTGTCTTTTCATAGTAACGAAGTTAATTTTAACGGTATTTGTAGATAATAAGTAAAGAACAAATCCAACCTTGCAATCATTTCTGGTAGGAACATATCCTCTCTCAGCATTTGGTTTCTTATAGCTGCCAGTACCGCTTGCATTTCTTTCTGTTGACAAAAATGAAAGATTTACCCCCTGTTTCACCATCAATTGATCAAATTTATTTGACGGATAAATGTGATGCCGTCTCTGTTTGTTTTGTTCGAATAGACGGAGACGGCATCACATTTATCCACCAGTTAAAATTATAATCAATGGGTAATGAAACAGCCCCTAAAAGAAAGCGGATTACGTGATCTGTATTACACTATGTACTGCACGCGCGTGTCACGCAACCTGACAACACAACACCTCCACACACTCACATAGGGCCTCTGTCCGGGCACGCGCAGCACGTAATGCGTGTCGTGCGCGCCGCGCGCCTCGCACGCAGCGCACAGGTCCCAATCCGCGCACTGCACGCGCGTGTCACGCAACCTGACAACACAACCCCTCCACACACTCACATAGGGCCTCTGTCCGGGCACGCGCAGCACGTAATGCGTGTCGTGCGCGCCGCGCGCCTCGCACGCAGCGCACAGGTCCCAATCCGCGCACTGCACGCGCGTGTCACGCAACCTGACAACACAACACCTCCACACACTCACATAGGGCCTCTGTCCGGGCACGCGCAGCACGTAATGCGTGTCGTGCGCGCCGCGCGCCTCGCACGCAGCGCACAGGTCCCAATCCGCGCACTGCACGCGCGTGTCACGCAACCTGACAACACAACACCTCCACACACTCACATAGGGCCTCTGTCCGGGCACGCGCAGCACGTAATGCGTGTCGTGCGCGCCGCGCGCCTCGCACGCAGCGCACAGGTCCCAATCCGCGCACTGCACGCGCGTGTCACGCAACCTGACAACACAACACCTCCACACACTCACATAGGGCCTCTGTCCGGGCACGCGCAGCACGTAATGCGTGTCGTGCGCGCCGCGCGCCTCGCACGCAGCGCACAGGTCCCAATCCGCGCACTGCACGCGCGTGTCACGCAACCTGACAACACAACACCTCCACACACTCACATAGGGCCTCTGTCCGGGCACGCGCAGCACGTAATGCGTGTCGTGCGCGCCGCGCGCCTCGCACGCAGCGCACAGGTCCCAATCCGCGCACTGCACGCGCGTGTCACGCAACCTGACAACACAACACCTCCACACACTCACATAGGGCCTCTGTCCGGGCACGCGCAGCACGTAATGCGTGTCGTGCGCGCCGCGCGCCTCGCACGCAGCGCACAGGTCCCAATCCGCGCACTGCACGCATGTGTAACGGAACCTGACAACATAACATCCATTGTTACATGGACACTACCGTTTTATTTATTTATTGTATCCAAAAAAATGTTTTTCTTAGTAAAATTGTACTTAATATTTAGTTACTCGTATCGCATTCAACGTACTTATATTTTTATTTCAATGCAATATCCATTTTGTTTATCGTATGTAACTAAAACAAATATGATATTTTAAGCTTGATGTGACAAACATATTTAAAACTAGCTTTTGCCCGCGACTCCGTCCGCGTGGAATTAGTAATTTGGGCAGCTTATTTTTTTTATCCAATTTGCTTTTTCATCAATTATGGCTCTCCTTAGTTCCTCGATATAAAAAATTACCCCCCCCCCCCCCGCAACCCCCTCACACCCGCGTTCACATTCACCACCGTACCTACTCCCAAGTCACTACTTCTAAAAACTGTTCTATAAATTCTTAAAATAGACGTATCTTTCTTATTTGTGAACCGATTCAAATGAAACAAACACTAAATGTTAATCCAAGAAAATACCAACATATCAGTGAAAACCGCATCCTTCTAGGTTAAGCCGTTTCTGAGATTAGCGGGCACAAACGCACAGACAAACAGACAATAATTCTAAAAAACATTGTTTTGGGTTCTATTGCGCTAGTAAATAGCCCAAGTGACAGTTTTGCTCAAATATCTTCAATGTACAGACACCGGCTTGTTACAGATTTATTATATGTATAGATATAGATAGATTCAGGTATAGAATGTACAACAAAAGTAATTAACTGTGTGAAATTGTAATGTTACCCTTTAATTTTGTTTCCACATTCGTTGCAACGGTATTCTGAGGATTCCCCATCTGGATATACAAAAATAAATATTTAAATTTCAATAGTTAGATTCGCGAAAGACCAACTTAGTAGCTTGAAAAAAGATATAGTTTTTTTCACCTGTGTCATAATCTTTAGTCGGCTTTTCATCATTATACATGGAGACATCTCCTAGATCAAGAGTCATCTCTGCTGGCTCCACTGTTCGGCCTAACATCACATCTGTGCTATCTGGAACAATAAAGAACATTTTCTCAAACATGCTTTGAAATGTATGCGTTAATGTCACGAAATGAAGCCATGAAGTTTGTTGTTTATGGCTCCCTACATTACTTCTTGGCCTAGGCCATAAAAGTAAGTATGAAAAACCATTATTGTCCGCTGCTGTAACTTTTTAATTTTGCTTACTAACACTAAACTGACAAAGGAAAAATTACAAACAGCCAACTTACGACATTAAAAAAAATCTATCTTCTATTTATTTCTATAAAACCGCCTAAACTACTGGTGATGGATGGATGGATGTATGGATATATGGATATATGGATGGATGTATGGATGTACGGATGGATGTATGGATGTATGGATGGATGTATGGATGGATGGATGGATGTATGGATGGATGGATGGATGGATGTATGGACGTATGGATGGATGTATGGATGTATGTATGGATGGATGTATGGATGGATGGATGTATGAATGGATGTATGGATGGATGGATGTATGGATGGATGGATGTATGGATGGATGTATAGATGTATGGATGGATGTATAGATGTATGGATGGATGTATGGATGGATGGATGGATGTATGGATGGATGGATGTATGGATGGATGGATGTATGGATGGATGTATGAATGGATGTATGGATGGATGGATGTATGGATGTATGGATGTATGGATGGATGTATGGATGGATGGATGTATGGATGGATGTATGGATGGATGTATGGATGGATGGATGTATGGATGTATGGATAGATGAATGTATGGATGGATGTATGGATGGATGTATGGGTGGATGTATGGATGGATGTATGGATGGATGGATGTATGGATGTATGGATAGATGGATGGATGGATGTATGGATGGATGTATGGATGGATGTATGGGTGAATGTATGGATGGATGTATGGATGGATGTATGGATGGATGTATGGGTGGATGTATGGATGGATGTATGGATGGATGTATGGATGGATGTATGGATGGATGGATGGATGGATAGATGGATGGATGGATGGATGGATGGATGGATGGATGGATGGATGTATGGATGGATGGATGTATGGATGGATGTATGGATGGATGTATGGATGGATGGATTGGATGGATGGACGGATGGATGGATGGTTGGATGGATGGATGATGATGATGATGATGATGATGATGATGATGCATGTTTGAGAAAAGCTCTATACAATCCTCGGCCGGAAGAGGGATTGCTGGACTCGTTTTATCCGGCCTCGTCTACGACTCGGCCGTATACCCCAAATCTCGTCCATCAATCCCTTTCTTCACGGCCTCTGCAGTAATGTACTATTTTCTTTTTCGTTTTTTCGCGTTTATAAAAAAAGAACCAAAATCACAGATTGCAAGAGTCTTTAATGGAGCCTGTGTTATGAGTAGGCGTGTATAGTCGGGGTAAGAAAAGGTTCGTCACTTTTCGACTCTATGTCAACGAATTAAGGTCGAACAGTGACGAAACTTTTTTACCCCGACTATACCTACTTACTCCCTTTTAGTTTTTAATTACCTGACGAAACTTGTTGTGGATGAAAGCAATTTATTATTTCTATGAGTGTGTATGTGTGAGTGTTTGGTTTGTTTACTTGTAATCTTCCATTTTTTTTTGTTTTTTAAATAAAAGTCTGATTACAAGATTAGTAACAAGAACAAGCTAGTTAGAATCAAGAAATCCGTCAGACAGATAAAAAAAAACTGAGTAATTTTCAAATATTGTGAATGTTTTCACAATCCAACTTATTTACTTTCTGAATATAAAAAAAAACACACACACAATATAAAAAAAAAACAGTTTTTTTTATTTTACTTACTGAGCACATTTTAATTTATGATTAAAGTTTTGTTTTTAAGTTTTATTTAGTACAAGCGTTTTGTTAGCAGTTCTTTTTGGTGTCTGTACTTGCATTGTCAATCAATTTTCAGCTTGGAAAAAACCTATAGAAAGCAGGCAAATATGGTCCTAAAATCATATAAGTTGGACTGTTATTGTTTATTGAATTCACTGAATACAAATACAATATTAATACATATTGAAACAGTTATATAGCTCCAAATTTTCTAAACCACTGCAAACAAATATTTATAATTACCTGCTACTATTACATCTGTTTTCTCCCATGAGAACAGTTCTGGTGGTGATATTTCAACTTCTGAAAAAAAGTTGTACAAAATTATTTTTATAGCACAGATGCATTTGTCCAGAAGTAAGATAAAAACTAAATTAATTGTTTGCTCCCGAAAACGCCCACATTGAAAGAGCAGTTTCAGAGATGCTCAAAATCTATACTAATATTATAAAGCTGAAGAGTTTGTTTGTTTGAACGGGCTAATCTCTGGAACTACTGCTCCGATTTGAAAAAATCTTTCAGTGTTAGATAGCCCATTTATCGAGGAAGGCTATAGGCTAACACCAATAGGAGCGGAGCGGCGCGGAAGAATGTTTCAAAATCGGAGGTTTTTGAAGTAAAACTTCTATAGGCGCTAATCTCAGGAACTACTGCTCCGATTTGAAAAATTCTTTCAGATAGCCCAGTTAGATAGGGCGAGTTGGGAGCGGGTTGGGGGCGGGTTGAGAGCGGGTTGGGGGCGAATTGAGAGCGTGTTGGGGGCGGATTGGAGGCGGGTTGGGGCGGGTTAGGAGCGGGTTGGGGCCGGATTGGGAGCGGGTTGGGGGCGAGTTGGGAGCGGGTTGGGGACGGGGTGAGAGCGAGTTGGGGGCGGGTTAGAGGCGAGTTGGGAGAGGGTTGGGGGCGGGTTGAGAGCGGGTTGGGAGCGGGTTGGGGGCGGGTTGGGAGCTGGTTGAGAGCGAGTTGGGGGCGGGTTGGGAGCAGGTTGGGGGCGGGTTAGGAGCGGGCTGAGGGCGGATTGGGAGCGGGTTGGTTTATTATGAAGTTTCACTTGATGAAAAAGCAAATTGGATAAAAAAATAAGCTGCCCAAATTACTAATTCCACGCGGACGGAGTCGCGGGAAAAAGCTAGTCTTCTAATATATTGATACCTTAATTCACACTCTTACTAATTACAATGAACTGCACATACAAATTGTGCACTACTGAATTGTAATTAATACGATTGTGCGCTAAGGTATCAATATAGAAATATCGTGTCACGGTATTTGTTATCGAACTCCTCTGAAACAGTTTGACCGATTTTTATGAACTTTTTTGTCTGTATTCGGTAGGTCTGAGAATAGGTCGTAGGCTATTTTTTATACCCCCATTATCCTTCGCGGTCGGAGTCGGCGGAGGTTTGACCAATTTTGATGAACTTTTTTCTCCATATTTGGTAGGTCTGAGGTCTGAGAATAGGTTGTGGGCTATTTTTTATGCCCCTAGGTGACATAATGGCAAAACAATGTTTGCGGGGTCAGCTAGTAAATATACAAGAATTACCTGTATGGTATTAAGTAGATTAGTAGATTTAGATAAATGCATTGTCAATGTAATGGTGGCACTTCACTTGGCGTTGCGTGTTCGCGTTGCGCTATTGCCATCTCCGTCTTTCACGCTAGAATCGGTATAGTGCCCCTCTCTCGCACACGCAACTATTTCGTGAAATACGCCAACTGAAGTGCTAGCATTACGAAATTTAAAAAAAACGTGTTTACAAACCTAGCAAAGGTGTATAATCATCATCATAATTATTGGCATTGTCATCAGCGTCACATTGGTCATTAATGGCTTCTTCACCTTTTACAATCAAGTCTGTTTTGCTGCCTTCTTTTGCAGGGACTCCTATTTTCTCGACTAAAAATGACAACCAAAAAAATATGTATAAGAACTGACACTTTCAGAAATGTTCATTAATTCGCTTTGGTATTTGAAATAAGATTTTTTTTTTATTCCACATGTTCAATCGTGTCAATCGTATTATAAATTGGCAGCAATCTAGCTGTCAAATTGAATGTCATTATGACATTGAGATAGTTTTTGATTTTGACAGTTAACGATATTTCATTCGAACCACCGACTTTGTAGTAGTAAGTTGTCGGTCTAAGAACTCTCTCGAAGACAGTCGCTCGTTATTCTCGTTTACGGAACCCTCAACCAAGGTGTTCACGAATTACTTTCAAGTGTCTAAAGTACTATTTAATACCATCCAAGTTAAAGAACGATTAAGATTGCGTTCGTGCTATATGTGGAGTGTGCTTGTGGAGTTTAGCAGTAAGGGAAAGATCTACACTGGGCCCAGCTCTGGATTTAACCCTACGGGGCTGCTCGGACCATCGCCGCTTCAGGAGATCAGGTGAGCGCGATCGCAATCGAATATTCCCTATTAACTGACTCTAATTTCAATCCAGGATCGTGAAACACACGTAATAAATCACCATCGTAGAAATACAGTCCACTCATAATTCGTCTTTCGCTACATTTCTCGGGCATCGTGCCACATTTTTTTGGTCATTCGAACGGATTTTATTGAAAAGTTCCTTTTGTCGCGATTTCTTACGTGTTTTTCTACGATTTTATTGATTTTATTTTTATATTTTTGTGTTGAGGGTAGTTTGGAACGGTACCTTGGTTGAGATTTTACGTGTTTGTTATAAGTTGTACGGCCATCTTTTTCTTGTCGTTATCGTTCGTAAAGGTGGTACACAACTTATTACCATAGACTAAACTTAATTATCGGTTATTTCGTTGTGTTAGTATTTCACGAATCGGTATTATTTAAATTGTCGTTCGAATTAGGTATCTAATCTATATCGTATCGTTTGAAATGTCAGATCACGATGAAATGTATGGTCGCGATTCTGAATTTGAAGTTGACAACAACAAAATCGCGCGTAACTATGCAATTATGCGTATTGAATTTATCGCGGAAACTAACTTGTTGGGATTTGAAGAAAGGGATTTAAAGGAAATATCGGATCAATTTCATGACGCGCAACGGAAAGTTTTGTCGTTGTTGGAACCGTCCGCGCGGAGTGATGAAATGAAAATAACGTACGAGTTTGAGACTAAAGTGTCCGATATTAGATATAAATTGCGCCAAAGATTAGTACCGCAAATAAGTGATTCTAAACCTTGTGTTGGTGAGGCAGTGATTGCTAAATTGCCTAAAGTTTCTATAAAACCATTTGATGGAACTTTGGAGAATTGGGTAAGTTTTATACAGTTGTTTAATTCTTTGATTCATAACCGGAATATCTCGGGAGTTGAAAAATTGCACTACCTTTTGTCGAGTGTGCAAGGTACCGCTTATGAATTAATAAAAAATTACCCACTTACCCAAGAAAGTTACCAAGATGCATATGATTGTTTATGTAAATATTTTGATAAGAAGCGACAAATTGCTACACATTATTATGAAAAGTTATTGTGTTGTGAACCGATTAAAACAAAATCTGCTAGTGACCTTGAACGTGTTTATAGAACTTTCTCAGAGAATTTATCGGTATTAAATAAATATAGCTTACCAGACAAGAACTTTATGCTTTTTCATTTGTTGTGGTCTAAGCTTGATAAATGCACTCGAGAAGCATTCCAACTTGAGCATAATAGTGACGACATCCCACAGTTTAGTGATGTTCAAGCTTTCGTTGAAAAACAATACAAAGCGCTTAACTTATCGAATATTTCGTTGTTGCCTACTACTAATAACTCTGTGGTAGTAAATAAAAAAGTAGGTATAAATAAACAGATTCATAATAGTGTGAGCAAAAATAAAGCATCGTTTGTCGTTTCTCGTCAAACTTGTAACTTTTGTAATGGCCAGCACAGTCTTGCCACTTGTAAGGATTTTTTAAATATTGATCCTAAATCTCGTTTTGATTTTGTAAAGGAAAAGGGTTTGTGTATCTTGTGCTTTTCGAACACACATCGAGTAAAAACTTGTCGTGCCTCTCGTTGTAGTGTGTGCCAGTGTTCACATCACACATCCTTACATTTTACTAGACCGGTGCAGACAGTTCCTCTTATGCCCCCTCCAGTGGAAGGCAGTGTGCCACATAGTTCGGTTAGCTCTGGTGGTAATACGGTTTTGACTTCACTGGGTAGTGAAAGTACAGTTTTGTTTTCAACTGCTAGGATTGAGATTAGGGATGCGTATGGTGACTTTAAGTCAGTGCGTGCGCTTCTCGATTGTGCTAGCGCCTGCAATTTTATTACTGAATCCTGCGCTAAGAAGCTAGGACTCAACATTCGTCGTGGTCCACACTCCGTAAATGGAATTGGAAATTCTGTCGCTCAACCGCTCGGTTCGCTATCGTGTGAAATAAAGCCGGCGGGTGATAAATATTTGTCGTCCAATATTAAATTGGAAGCTCTCGTACTGTCGTCAATATGTGCTGACCAGCCTAACCAACCTGTCGACTCGTCAAGGTGGTCTCACATATTGAATCTTCGGCTTGCTGATCCAGACTTCGCTCAATCTGGACCAATAGATATGCTGTTAAATGCAGACATTTTCGCGTCTTCGCTGTTGCCTGGTCTAAAGAGAGGAAAGCTCGGGCAACCACGAGCATTAAATTCTATTTTCGGTTGGATTGTTATGGGTGAGTGTGACACTAGTCAACTCACAGAAAGTACTGTCGATCGCAGCAATAATAACTGCCTTTTCGTGTCGAATCATTCGCCAATATTGTCGTTAGATAATTCCATTAAAAGGTTTTGGGAATTAGAAAACATTAATCCTCCAGTTAATTGTTTCTTGTCGAAGGAGGACCAGCGTTGCGAAGATTATTTTGTCAATAACCATTCTCGTAATGAAGAAGGTAGGTTTGTTGTTCCTTTACCTTTTGTCGACCCCACAAATAAACCTCTTTTTCACAACTCTCGCGAAATTGCACTAAAGCGATTTCTATCGTTGGAGCGTAAGCTCAATTCTAATCGTGACTTCAAGAAATCGTATGTCGATTTTATGGAGGACTATCAGTCCCGTGGTCATCTCGAGGAGGTGGATCCTCCTACTGCTGTTGTCGGTCAGTTCAATTATATACCTCATCATGGTATACAGCGTGTTTCAGTCACCACACCTCTTCGCGTTGTCTTCGACGCCAGCGCGAAAGACAGTAAAGGTACTTCGTTGAATGACACTCTTCTCGCTGGTCCTAAACTTCAGGCTAATATTTTCGATTTACTCATGCGTTTTCGTTGGCATGCCGTTGTATTCACAGGCGATGTGAAGCAAATGTACAGGCAAATATTAGTACCTGAAGAGGACGCTGACTACCAGCGTATCCTATGGAGGCCCTCCCCTGCTGGACCCGTGCGTGACTATCGTCTGTTAACGGTTACGTATGGCGTTTCCTCGGCTCCATTTCAGGCTCTTCGAACAGTGAATCAACTCGCTAAAGACTCCGCTGATAAATACCCTGCTGGTGCCGCTGTTCTTGCTCGTGATATTTTTGTCGATGACGTCGTCACTGGAGCGGATTCAGTTGAACAGGCTCTTTCGCTTCAGGCAGAGCTCACAAAAATATTATCGTCAGGAGGTTTCCATTTAAGGAAATGGACTTCAAACAATCGTACCTTTCTCGATAACCTGCCACTGTCAGATTTATACTCTGAAGAGCTGAAGCATTTCGAAGAGCTGCCTGATGTCTCATTAAAAATACTGGGGCTCTTGTGGCAGCCTCGGTTTGATTCATTTCGTTTTCGGGTGGCTGAATTCGGTGAATGTCGTTGCACAAAGCGTACAATTCTGTCCGAAATCGCCCGCATTTATGACCCTCTGGGTTTCCTCGGTCCCCTTACGTTTTACGCCAAATATATTATGCAACTACTTTGGACCGCTGGTGTTGCTTGGGACGACGACGCGCCTTCTGATATCGCTTCAGAATGGCGGCGTCTAAAATCCGAATTGCCGTCGTTAGCATCTGTGTCCATCCCTCGTCGTATCGTCGGCCCTTTCGTTTCGCTACAGCAGCACGGCTTTGGAGATGCCTCTGAGCGTGGCTACTGCGCTGTAATTTATTGTCGTTTCGTAGATTGTCATGGATCATGCTCAGTCGTCCTTTGTTGTGCGAAGTCGAGAGTAGCTCCTCTTCGTAAGCAGTCCATTCCAAGATTGGAACTGCAAGCTGCCGTTCTTCTTTCCGATCTTATGAAGTCTACCACGGAAGCGTTGAAACCATTTTGCTCTGTCGATGAAATTTACGCCTGGTCGGACTCTAGTGTCGTCTTGTCATGGATAAAATCGTGTCCATCGAAATGGAAAACATTCGTGGCAAATCGGGTTAGCCACATTCACGACATTATTTCTCCTGATCGATGGAGGCACGTCGGAACTCACTCGAATCCCGCAGACTGCGGTTCGCGTGGTCTTTTACCCACTGATCTCGTCAATCATGACATGTGGTGGAGAGGTCCCTCGTGGCTTGCCGATTGCGAGGAAAAATGGCCAGCTATCAATACTCTATCGTTTTCGAATCCGGCCCTACAAGAGGAGCAACGGATCTTTAGCCTTGTCGTGTCCAACGAACCTACTCTTATCGAATCGTTGTTGAACAAATTCTCGTCGCTTTCAACATTGAAGCGAACTTTATCGTATTGCTTTCGATTCATAGATAATTCGAGACAATCTGTTCCTGGAAAGCGTCTTAGCGGACCTATACAGTCTTTTGAATTACATAGGGCATTTAGAATTTTATTAAAGTCAGTGCAGGAGAGCGTGTTTTCGTCGGAGATTGAGCACTTGAAGAAAGGTTCTCCTAACTCGCTTCCAAGAAGTTTAAGAAAGCTGTCCCCATTTATCGATGAAGAGGGTCTTCTCAGGGTGGGCGGTCGCCTTGCCAATGCTAAGGTTGGATTTGAAGTCAAACATCCATTGCTGTTGCCTCGCTCGCATCGCCTCACTTATCTTCTAATCACTGAGTACCACACCCGCTTCATGCACCCCGGTGCGCAGACTCTTAAAAATCTTTTGTCTCGGCACTTCTGGATCCTATCGTGTAAACGCGCTATCCATTCCGTTATCTCGAGCTGTCTTAAATGTTTTCGTGTTCGTCCACACCTCGCTTCCGCCCCCCTTATGGGTAACTTGCCTTCATTTAGGGTAAACCAAATTAAACCTTTTTCGAGTTCTGTCGTCGATTATGGTGGACCCTATCTTATTGCCCTTGGGCGCGGTCGCGGTGCAAAAAGCTTTAAAGGCTACATTTGCGTTTTCGTCTGCACCAGCACGAAGGCGATCCATGTCGAGCTGGCTTCCGAGTTGTCGTCGGAAGCTTTCTTAGCTGCACTGCGGAGGTTTATCGCTCGTCGTGGTCGTTGTAGCCACCTTGTTTCAGACCAAGGTCGTAATTTCGTTGGCGCTAGTAATTACCTTGGTTCCATAATGCAACAAGCCGCGGCATCAGAGGAGATTAAGTTTTCGTTTAGCCCTGCTGGAAGTCCTCACTTCAATGGCCTGGCCGAGGCCGGAATTAAGTCTGTCAAGACACACTTGGCTCGTGTTATCGGTTCCCAACGGCTCACCTTCGAAGAGCTCTACACAGTGCTAGCTCAGATAGAGGCGATGCTAAATTCGCGCCCCCTGACACCACTCAGCTCGGACGCTAATGACCTCTCAGCCTTAACTCCAGGGCATTTCCTTACTCTAGAGCCTTTGTCGATCATGCCAGAAGAAAATCTCGTAGATTCAAATATTGGTGTTTTACAGCGTTGGAAACTCATACAAAAAGTGCATCAAGACTTCTGGTATAGGTGGCACCGCGAATATATGCACACGCTACAACAAAAGGCTAAGTGGGACAAGCGTAGTTCCAACCTCACTATAGGAACTATGGTACTTATCGTTAATGAAACACTAAGTCCACTTAACTGGCCGTTAGGTCGCATTGTCGCACTGCACCCTGGTGCAGATGGTATATGTCGAGTGGTGACTGTAAAGACTGCAACTGGTCAATGCAAAAGGTCTCTCGCAAAGATCTGTCCTTTGCCTTTGGCCACAGACATATTCTAATTAGTTAATATTTTTCTCGCTTACACTGCCTTACCAATGCAAGGTAGTTGTAACTTATCGTAATTAGTTCGTAATCTTTGGTAGCATTAAGTTAAACATAGTTTCTAGTAACAACCTCCCAAGGTTTTTAGTTATCGTTTTTTGTAGTAAATGCCGTGATACGTCCCGGTATACCGTCGCATTTAGGTGGGCGGAATGTTCAATCGTGTCAATCGTATTATAAATTGGCAGCAATCTAGCTGTCAAATTGAATGTCATTATGACATTGAGATAGTTTTTGATTTTGACAGTTAACGATATTTCATTCGAACCACCGACTTTGTAGTAGTAAGTTGTCGGTCTAAGAACTCTCTCGAAGACAGTCGCTCGTTATTCTCGTTTACGGAACCCTCAACCAAGGTGTTCACGAATTACTTTCAAGTGTCTAAAGTACTATTTAATACCATCCAAGTTAAAGAACGATTAAGATTGCGTTCGTGCTATATGTGGAGTGTGCTTGTGGAGTTTAGCAGTAAGGGAAAGATCTACACTGGGCCCAGCTCTGGATTTAACCCTACGGGGCTGCTCGGACCATCGCCGCTTCAGGAGATCAGGTGAGCGCGATCGCAATCGAATATTCCCTATTAACTGACTCTAATTTCAATCCAGGATCGTGAAACACACGTAATAAATCACCATCGTAGAAATACAGTCCACTCATAATTCGTCTTTCGCTACATTTCTCGGGCATCGTGCCACACCACATAATAGTCATTTAATCTATTTAATTATTTTAAATACAAAAAACAAGTCACAATATAAATAAATAATAATAAATATTAGGGGACAATCTTACACAAATCGACCTAGTCCCAAACTAAGCAAAGCTTGTACTATGGGTACTAGACGACGATAAACATACTTATATAGATAAATAAATACTTAAATACATAGAAAACATCCATAACTCAGGAACAAATATTCGTGCTCATCACACAAATAAATGCCCTTACCGGGATTCGAACCCAGGACCTCTTGCTTCGTAGGCAGGGTCACTACCAACTAGGCTAAAGCGGTCGTTAAATACATTTTATAAAATGCTGTCAGTCAAACAAACCGCCCCGGATCGCACCAGGCGCAAATGTGCCCAACACACTAGCCGCATTGCCCCGCTGAACCGCGATGGACAACCTTTGCACCAGAAACTACCCAGAGCGAGGGTCAAGACATCTCTCACGCAGACGACGCCTCCACTTCTTTAAAAAAAACCTTTGCCTCGGAACCCCAAATTTTAAATTTTTTAAAATAAGTTTTTAAATAAGTTGGTTTTCTATCACATCATAATTTTGGTAAATTCCTTCTCTGTGACTCACTATCAAAATACCTAGATGGGAGATGCCCATAAATTACATCACAAATTAGATTTTCTGGTGATTTACAATCTCATAATTTTAATGTGTCTGTTTTTATAACTATAAATTGAAAATTTAAAAAACCCCCAACGCAATTTAATATGTCACTCGTATGTTTGAACATTAAGTCAATGCCCATTATGCGTCTAAAATCTCTTCCGCAGCTAACAAAAGAGCTGATAACTTTGAAACGGCTGAACCGATTTTGATGATACATATCTAAGAACCATCGCCAAGAAACCTGCTTTCTATTAAAAAAACCGTATCCCAATCGTTTTACCTGTTTAAGAGCTATGATGCCACAGACAGACACACAGACAGACAGAAACACACACATAGTGGTTAAACTTATAACACCCCTCTTTTTGTGTTGGGGGTTAAAAAGACTTTACTAGGGGTGTATAGATCACTGCCACACACAATTTTTTTAATTCATTCCTATTTACTGTCAATTAGTTACTTCATTGGATCTTACCATATCTTGGACCCTGGAGCAAGCTATATGTGTGATCATTGAGGAAATCTTTTAACTCTTTTGAGTTTGACGTCACATCCTCATGGATTTTCGTGCTATTGCTATGCTCCTGACCTGTGGAAGAAGGAAATGTTAACAGAAACATTAACCAAATTAATTAAGTACAGCAGGGGCAAGCTTTTTCGAGAGACAAGCTTGTCAATTAAGGGTTACCAGGGTTAGACGAAATTAAACAGTGATGTGGCCGATATTGATAATCAATCAGTGTTGACTGGACTATATGATTTTGAAAGAAAGAAAGAAAAAACATTTATTTTATAAATGTTTTTTGATTTGATATAAGACGGGTTTTTTTACTTCCTTTAATGATATCTTACATTGAAATGTAAAGTGTTACATTAATTTAATCATATCACCGCAAGTATTGAATAAATACCACAGGTAGCCAAAGCCGTAATGTTTTTTTTTATTATCGACACAAACAGCACTACCCTGTCTGGGGCAACATTTGAGCAAAATGAATTGTCAAAGTTGTCTCTCGAATTATGGCCCCTACTATAGATGAAATTATGATTACTCAACTGATTAACTCTTTTGAGTTTGATGTCACATCCTCATAGATTTTTGTGCTATCGCTATGCTCCTGACCTGTGGAAGAAGGAAATGTTAGCAGAAACATTAACCAAATTAATTAAGTAGATGAAATTATGATTAATTTATTGAATCAGGCGTTACTTTGCGGAGGTCCATATTAAGAGGGTTTATACCTGCTGAGCTGGCAACGTTGTATTTTTGTTAGTTTTTCTCGATTATTCCATAAAAATTGAATGAAAATTAAAAATGTTTTGAATACAAATTGTTCTAATATATAAGTTAATGTGTCTACTGCAATAATAAATTCGTGATAGACTTTTATTTTCTTTAAAAACGAACAAATTATTACCTAACGGTTTTTAAAGAAAATTAAAGTCTTATCACGAATAATTATTGCAGTAGACACATTAACTTATATATTAGAACAATTTGTATTCAAAACATTTTTAATTTTCATTCAATTTTTATGGAACAATCGAGAAAAACTAACAAAAATGCAACGTTGCCAGCTCAGCAGGTATAAACCCTCTTAATGAACTAAAACAATTACTTTGCTCAAAGCTTTGCTTTGCTTTGTGAGCAAAGTAATTGTTTTAGTTTAGGAAATTATGATTACTCAACTGATTTAGTTTTTTTTTTCTAATATTGTAATGAGGATTATTTTTACAATTGTACAAGTATTTTTTGTGTCATAACTCATAACAGAACTTTCCTTTCAGTAGTTTTGTACGGTTTACTAATATTTAACATGGTCTAACTTTTTGGTCTTCACCTTTGAATACATAGTTAGCAAAGTAATCAACTGTAGCTAAAGGCATTTCCTGCTACATTAGCTATTCTCCTAAGCAGTAACAGTATTCATAAATCACCCAGAAATGGAACGTAAAAACGAAAATATTGACATTAATTAAACTATAATGCAGTATAGTTGTGTCAGATATGAGTGTTAAATACTGAAAACTTTGGTTGCCATCTGTATGAAGTAGGAAAATATAGGAAAACAAATTCCTAGTTGTTCATACCCACTTTAAACACATGCAGACTAGAGGTAATTCTTACAAGTTTACACTGTAAACAAAGCAATACTTATACAGATAACTGGGAATGGACCAAAAATCATAGTATTATTTGATAAAATACCTGGTATATACAGAGATGGTACGGCCAATGCATTTATACGGTTGTTTCGATTCCAATCCTTTTTAGTAAAGTGGACATGGCAAACTTTTTTCTTCCTGTATATATCTTTTGGAGTATAAAGTTTTAGTTTTTCCCCGGCAACTTGTACCCAGCGTTCAAATTGCTGAGGAAACTTAGCAGGATTAGGGAAATCATGTAATGTCACATCTGAAATATAATAAGGCATTGAGTTAACAGAAGCCTCAGCCTCAGCTATGATTGTTTTGAAACAGAGCAGAAACTTGATTGTAGCTCTCCAGCGTTTTCAAATTGAGTCAGAAACTTAAAGGTGCACCCCTCTCTCCAGCATTTGAGTATTACATGTGGACGGTGAGCTAACCAATCCATATGCTAGACGCTTTGTGGAACAAGATTTTTTCATTTTCAATCTTATATTCTAATATATAAAAATCTCATGTCACGGTGTTTGTCAAACTCCTCCATAACGGCTTGACCAATTTTTATGAAACTTTTTTCTTTGTATTTGGTAGGTCTGCTACTAGGTTTGGTTGTAGGCTATTTTTTATAGCTATTCTTTGCAGACGGAGTCGCGGGCAACAGCTAGTGTATATATAAAATTCACATGTTGCGGAGTTTGTTACCAAACTCCTCCGAAATGGCTCAACCAATTCTCATGAAATTTTGTGTGCATATCGGGTAGGTCTGAGAATCAGCCAACATCTGTTTTTCATACCCCTAAATGTTAAGGGTGGTTCATCCCTTAATTTTTGACGTGACAACGTCTAATAAATCGATGAACGCTGGCTGCATACACGAAAAAGGATGACGCAATGTAAGTACAGGAGCCATGAAGACCAGTTGCAAGAGAGCGGCAAACGCCAGGATGTACAATGCGGGGTGCGGGGGTGGGGGGTTGGGGGGTGAGGTTGCGGCGGTATTAAAGGGGGTTTCATTTTTGTTTTTGGAATGTTTTAATCCTAATAAAAAATTTAACTTAATTAAATCCAAAATCTGCTCATTTATTGCCTCTACTCTAATGCGGAACAAAGTTCTGGGTCAGCTAGTCATATTCATATTATATTATGATGTTGGCGCTCCTGAAACTGCCGCCCGGGGCAGGCGACAGGTGCCCCGGTTTGCTCCCCCCTAAATACGGGGCGGAGAAGCCTTTCTGAATAATGTAAAGAAAATTCAAGAAGATAATAAATACAAGGTACAAACCTATAGTGGAACATCCAAAAATACAACGTCTTTGCATTATGAAAAGCGCGTGAAATTGCGACAGCTAACTCTAACCCTTCTAACCACACTGCGTCCGTCTCACAAAATTAAAACAGAGTGGATCTATAATCGCTACGTTTTGCACAAACTAATATTAAGAGACACTAGCCTGATATTGCATTAATTAAATAAGTAATAACAAACAAAACAAGATTTAATTTTGGTTTGATTTGCTTTGCTGTCAACGTCAACTTCACTTCAACCACTCCAGACCAGACTCCACCACGGGCTGTAATCTTCATAGAAAAAATACTAGGCGTAGGTATATAACGTGATTGGTTAGAGCAAAATGATGTTTGAATTTTGGCCTCCCCTCTCGCCTCTGCGAACATATATGCCATTTTGTATTAAATGTCATCCATAATGTCATCTCAAGTCATCTGTCACTGTCAGATCTGTACGTTTAGTATAAGTTTTCCTTCACTTCAATACTTCTCGATCGCGTTTACGTAAAAATTTCAATTCTATGGAAACATGGACGTGCGGCCGCGGAGGCGCTGTCCATGTTTCCCTAGTATTTGATTTTTTTACGTAAACGCGATCGAGAAGTATTTTGGTGAAGTAAAACTTATACTAAGCGTACTGTTTAAATTGTTGAACTGAATAGTTGCGTTGATTAACTTCCGCCTATTTCTTTTCCTTTTTAAATAGCAGTTGCTTGTATTTATTATACGTCGATATGTATTACAAGTGCTGTGTACCAGGATGTACAAGTTTGCGACAGGACGCTGTGTTACATAAATTTCCAGTGTGTGAGAAAAGACTCAAAAAATGGCTCGAATTTATTCCATGTGATTCTTTAAGGAATAAAAGACTGAATGATATCGCCCATCTGTTTAAGTTTATAAATTGATAAATGGAGATGTATTGAATTAAAATTATAATAATTGTATTTGAGAACTATATTTGGATAAGATAAGATGTACAGACAGAATTGACATCAACAATAATGGTTGCTATAGATATTAAAAACTAGTAAATTAGAAATAAAATATTGTCTTTGACATATTCCGGGGCCCAAAAGTAAAGGAACCCCATTTGTATTACCTTAATAAAAATATAACACTCCTTTAGTGAAGAACATAATATAATATGTAAACTACATTAATCTACTTAGGTACAAACAACTGCAAAAAAACTTATTCTAATGGTAAGACGACTATTTTTGACACTGCACGAGAATGCAATTTGCCATCGGAAGTCTGTACCTCAACAACCCTAACCTTATCGTCATTGCCGCTATGGATTTTTACTATCCTACCCATAGGCCAATGAAGAGGAGGGGTATTAGAATTCACTAATAGTACTAATGAACCTTCCTTAAGATTGGGCAATGTCTTTTGCCATTTGGTACGTTGATTAAGAGATGAAAGATAGTCTTTAGACCATGCCTTCCAGAAATGTTGCCTAGTTTGTTCACAATATCTCCAGAGACGTAGTCTATTAGACGGAATTTCAGTCAAATCAGATTGAGGAATTGAAGTCAAAGGACAGCCTATAAGGAAATGTCCCGGAATCAGACAAGAGAAGTCTGTAACATCTTGATTAGAAATTGAAAGCAATGGACGTGAATTTAAAATACCCTCTATTTCAATCATTATGCTATTGAATTGCTCGTAAGTTAATTGCTCGCATTATCGCAATAAATATGAGAAGGTATACCTCTACGAGATATGAATCTTTTGAATGCAGCTATAAATGATTCTGTAGACAAGTCTGACACAACCTCTATATGGATGGCTTTGGTAATAAAGCAAACAAATATGGCAACATATCCTTTAGCAATAACGCTATTCCGTTTTGAGGATTGCTTAATATCAAAAGGACCACAATAGTCAATACCCGTCCTTTCAAATGGACGCGCAGGATTAACACGATCACTCGGCAAAGAACCCATAAGTTGTTTTGAGGTCTCAGCCTTATGTCTACAACAAATAATACATTTATGTATCACACCTTTGACCTCTCTGACAGCATTTATTATGTAATACTTTTGTTGTAAATTACTTAAAACTATTTTTAGACCACCATGCATTAAAGCAAGATGTTCTTGTTTGATGATGAGTGTAGTTATGTGACAGTGTTTTGGTAAAATAATTGGAAATTTTTTAGAAAAGTTTATATTAGCATTATTTAATCTTCCACCCACCCGAAGAATACCGATGGAATCATTGAATGGATGAAGAGATTTTAAGCAAGATTTTAAGGCATTGTTTTTTTTAATCAATTTTAAGTCTTCTGAAAAATAATGAAATTGGATACCCTTTACTATAGAATTAAAAGCTGTCTTAAACTCCTTCAAAGTAATTTCTCCCTGTTCAGTAACATTTCCTTTGCACCTATTTATGAAACGTAACATGTAAGACATGACCCGTATTGTCTTAAATAGATAGGAATAATTTTCAAAAATGGAACAGATGGGTTCATTATCCATTACTATATAACATAAATTCTGTAGATAAGTATTACAGATCGGCAAAGGTAATTCAACATCAGATAAATAAAAATTATACTCCGAACATTCGAGCAAATAATCAGGTCCATGCTCCCATAGTATATTATTTACAATTTCGAGAGGATCTGCCCCCCTTGAAATTATATCAGCAGGATTAAAAATACTAGGTGTGTAGTGTCACTGCATGGTTTTAGTTAATGTATTAATAGCTTGAATACGATTACCTATGTAAGCAGGGACCTTCACAGCTGATGTTGCCATCCAAGCAAGTACAATCTTGGAGTCGCAAAAGAGATGTACATTCTGAATATCAATGACAGTTGACACATGTGAAACTAGCTTAGCTAAAATAAGTGCGCCGTTTAATTCTAACTTAGGTATTGTCAGTTTTGAATCAATTCCAGCCAATCTAGACTTGGAACAAAGCAGGTGAACGTGATAACGGCCCTCAACTTTAACTTTTATGTAAATACAGCAGCCGTAGCCTGTAACAGATGCATCACAATACCCAATAAGCTGAATGTCCTCAGCTTCGGCTAATTGTAAATATCGTGGTATTTTTATTACTGGCATGTTTATTAAACTTGTATAGAATCCTTTCCAGATTTCAACTAATGTCTCAGGTAAAGGTGTATCCCAATCTAAATTATGTTTCCAAATCTCCTGCAGTATAATCTTTGCTTTCATAGTGACAGGACCTGCGAAACCCATAGGATCAAATAATCTGCTAATGGAACTCAAGACATTCCGTTTTGTTGTAAGTTCATTAAGTGTGGTTACTCCTCGACCGCTCAACTGGAATACATCATCTTCTGCATCATATGATAACCCCAAAATCTTAACCACCAATTTATCTTGATCTAACTCCTTACAGTTGAATCCTAAACTTTCCTGAGGGATATCTTTGAGCAATTCTGAACAATTTGAAACCCATTTATGAAGTTTAAAATTTGCAAGTTTCATAATGGAATTAAGCTCATTTTTTAGCTGAATTACTCCTTGAAGCGTATTACTTCCTGCCTGAATATCATCAACATAAGAAGTGTTTATAATGGCTGCACTAGCTAGTGGGTATTCCCTTTTGTACCTTTGTGCTAAATCAATAAGACACCTGGTGGGGAGAAATGATGAACTAGTTAAACCATATGTCACGGTTTGCAATTGCAAGATCTTCATTAATCCATCTTCACGCCATAAAATATTTTGCAGACATCTATGATCGGGATGAACTCGAATCATTCTGTACATGTGACGAATGTCGCATTGAATAGTGTACTTGTACGTACGGAACAAAAGCAATATCTCAAAAAGAGATTTTTGAACTACAGGGCCCTTGCACATTAGATCATTGATACTATACCCATTTTTAGTTTTTGCACTGCCGTCAAAGACGGCTCTTAGCTTGTTCGTTAGCCTATCGGGACGTAGTACTGCATGATGCGGCAAGAAATATGAGGGTTGATCCTTTGGATCACAGGTTTTCGGATCAATTATTACTGCGTGATCTAGCTCTAGGTACTCGTGAATGAATTTTTTATATAAATCGTGGTAAACTGGATCTTCGTTGAATCTTTTTTCTATATTGTATAATCTTTGCAAAGAAATGGCGTATGAATTAGAGGGCTTTATATCCTGTAAGTCGACTTTTAATGGAATCTTGACCTCATATGTATTATTTTTTGTTGAAACAGATTCCTTGAATACTTTTTCGCTGTATTCATGTTCCGTGAATGATTCGTGAAATAAATCGGGAACTTTTTCGGCTTCCCAGAATTTTTTTACGCATTCATCAAGATCAGAAGACAATGCTGTGTGCATTGTAACAGTATTGTCAGATGAACAACCGGTAGACGAAATAATGTATCCTAGTTGAGTATTTAGCAATATGGGATCCGCAGGTCTACCTTCTATCTTTCCATCCTGTATAATTTTGAAAAAAACATCACTGGCAAGTAGTAGGGATATTTCTCCTGGAATGTGAAAGTCATTGTCAGCTAAAGCAACATGTTTTGGAATAATAAAGCTAGATAAGTCAATTTTTTTTTGTGGTAATTTGGATGTGATTTTATCTATTATAGAACAAGTAGTTGTTAACTTAAAATCATTTTGAATCAGAGATTGTAGAGTCACGTTAATTCCTTTATTTGTACTATTTTTGCATTTAGAGTCTGCCCAGCGAATCGTGTCACAAGCAATTTTACCGAATTCTTTATATGGCAACAATTTCAACTGTCAAACTAGGCGTGTAGTTGTTTGAATAATAACCTAAAAATATCGTCTCACTGCATTTGTCACGGAAGTTATATTGTGTTACAATGGCTAAACCGATTAAAAGCAGCGTTCGAAGCATGTTATTTACAATGATCTCAAACCACAACCAGGTTAAAAGTGCCGAAAATGAGAGACTAGTGGAAAAGAAACGAATATTAGACGAAATCATTCTAGCGTCCGGTAAGTTTTTGTCAAACCACTTTGATTCTTTTCTTAGAAATTTTTGATTACAAATAAATATATTAATTAAGGATTGTTGGTTTTTATGCTTACTAATTCTATATTTTATTTGTAGCTGGCGTGGATAACCAAAACATTAAACTAACTATTGAAAAGTTAGCAAGAGAATTGAAAGAGAAGGTTATTAATAATAACGAATCGGAATCAGCTTATTTCTCGAAAATATCTGCTATGACAGGTAATTATTATCGATATTTACACGCCTACAATTCTCAATATTTGCGTGTGTTGAAAAAGATTAATCAATTAAAATATCATCTTCTCGTTCCAGGGGTAAGCATCAGAACGTTACGCAGAATTAAAAATGAGGGTTCTATTAACAAAGGCGAGTGGGATACGCCAGGAAAAAAACGTCCCCGTCAACCAACTGTATCAAACTTGGATGACTTTGATATATCAGCCATCCGGAATAAAATTAACGAATTTTATTGTGTGAAGAAGCAGGTTCCTACTCTAAGGACATTATATGCCGAACTAAAAGAATCTATAGGATTCACAGGATGTTGTGAAACACTGAGGAAAATATTACACAAGAATGGTTTCCAGTTTAAAAGAAATAAAGAAGAGCGTTCTATTCTCATGGAAAATTTTGAAATATCCGGATGGAGACAAAGGTATCTTAGAACTATACATAAAAAAAGACAAGAAGGAAAACTGATTGTGTACCTTGATGAGACTTATGTGCACCAAAATTACAGACCGAAGAAGTCATGGCAAGGGCCTTCTACTTCTGGTGTAGTGGATAAAATTTCTCCTGGAAAAAGGCATATAATAGTGCATGCTGGTTCAGAAAAAGGTTTTGTACCAAATGCTTTGCTCATATTTAGCACAAAGTCGAAAGCAGCAGATTACCACGATGATATGAACAGTACAAATTTTTTAAAGTGGTTACGTGAAATGCTAATACCAAATTTGACTGAGCCTAGTGTAATTGTAATGGATAATGCAAGTTATCATGTTACAAAAAAAAATAAGCCTCCAACAATACACAGTTTGAAGGCTGATATTCAAAAATGGCTAACTGAAAATAATATCCCATATGATGAATGTTATAAAAAAGCTGAACTGATGTGCCTTGTTCAGGAAAACAAAGTGGATCCTGTATATGAAGCAGAGGAAATATTAAAACAGCATGGGCATGAGGTCCTCAAATTGCCTCCTTATCACTGCGACCTGAATGCTATCGAGCTGATATGGAGCCTGGCAAAGAGAAAAGTAGCTAGCCGAAATTTAGGAATACATGGTTCAGAAACTGAAAATTTGATAAAGGAATGTTTTTCAACGATTACAGCAGCAGATTGGAAAAGTTGTACGAACCATGTTATTAATGTTGAAAATAAATACAAGTCGAGGGATAACATTCTTGACACCGAATTGGCACCATTCATTATACAAGTCCGTGAAAGTGATGATGAAAGTGATAATTCTTTATCAGGCATTGAATTTCTCGAATCTGACTTTGATTATGACTCTTGATATGTAAGATAAGAATAAAGTATTAAAAAAATTGCCCTGTTTTTATTATATTGCACTTTAAGGTGATATGTCATTGTTAATCTCTTATACAAAACTTCATTCCTGCCACATTAATTGAATTGATTAGAAAACTGTTTTCGTTATTATCGTTAATTTTGCCAATCATGATGCCTGTTTACCACGAATTTATGATTAATTTATCTCGTGATAACCTGAGTATTTCAGATACATTAACTAATATATTTTAGTATTTTTCGTTTCAAATAAGGAAACACAAAATCAAGGCGGCCGACTTACCAATTAATTTCATAAATTTGGTGGTAAATACCTAATATAACATAAAAAACCTAATATAAAAAGGGCTCGTATTACAAGTCGTACCTAGTCAATTAAATAAAGTGACAGGAACAACATTTGTATGAAATTCACACATTCAAACATAATTATTAAAATAAATTTTAATATCAAGTATCAAAGCTTATTTTTCGCACTATACGATGTGTTACCAGCTAAAGATTTTTTGAATTTGCCGGGCTTTTTTTGTGACACGATTCGCTGGGCAGACTCTATCGCCCAATGTGCCTATATTTTTAGGCAAGTCAAATTGTGGCAACCCTAATAGATTCGCTACTGATTTAGTGCAAAAGGACATTTGACTTCCACAGTCCAAGAGCGCCCGTACAATGACTTTTTCATTGTTTGCATCGGTTACTACTACTTTCGCGGTAGGCAGTAATACGCACTCACCTGTATTTTGCATGGTGTGGTGATTTTTTACCTGACTTTCACGTTCACCTCCCTTTGCTCCAGGTACTGTAGATTCAGTCAGCTCGGGCTTATTCCCCACGTGTATCATTGTGTTATGAGCGCTGGAACCACAAATGAAACACTTAAATTCGTACCTACACGGTAGCACATGAGAGTTTAAACAGATTTTACACATATTGTTTTTAGTTATGTACATATTCCTTTTTTCTGTGGTTAAAGCGATAAACTGAGGGCATTTATATAATTTATGCTCCTTTGAACACATTGAACATTCATTTTTGCTGTAATCATTGTATGAAAGACTTACGTTTGTAGTGAACTTAACACCGTTTTCAAACTTGTTACTCATAGGACTAGCTTCCAGAGCTGCAGCGCGTTTCTCTAGAAAGCTTAACAGTTCATCATTGGTCACAAAGGTTGTAGAGACCCGATCAGAATGGAACAACCTTGCTGTGAATGAATCTACTTTTCGTAACAGAATGCACGTCAGCAATGAGTTCCACTCATCAACAGGTTGTTTATAATTTTTAAGCGATGTAATGTGCTGCCTTACACTGGCTACAAAATTTCTTAATTCTGAGGCGGTGCCTCGTTGTATTACTGGCAAATCCAATAAGCTTGTAACGTGACTATTGACTAATAATGGTGGATTATTATATCTTTTTTCAAGTAAATCAACAGCGGAGGTGTATGACTCACCGATTATTGGCAAACTGTCAATGAGTTGCAACGGCTCTCCCTTTAAGAATTTTTTCAAGTAGCACAGTTTTTGAATGTTACTTAGCCCTACATTGTTATGGACCACCGCGGTAAACATTTCGTAGAAGGGCTTGTAGCTAGAGATACACTTGCCATCGAAAATAGGTACATCCAGTAGCGGCAGATGAGCTTGGTGAGCTATTGGAATGCTGAGTCCGGGTTCTTGAGCATGCGGTTTTTTCTTCAACTCGATCAAGGCAATCAATTGAAGGTATCTTTCTTCAATTTCTCCTTCTTCGTGGTCGGTTTCGTCGCTTAGAAGCTGTAGGCTTAACGAAAGTTCCTGATATTTTGCGTACGTTTCCTTTAGGTTTTGTTTACGTGCATCTAGGTCTTCAATTGTGAAATTTTTGTCAATAGTTGTGTTCAAATAATTCTCAAGACGTGTTATAGAAGCCTTGCACTGGCCTCTAGCCGCGATCCATCTTTTACGCTCGGCTTCAGACATTTTGATATGTGAATACGCAGTATTATATTCCACTTCGGATTGGGCACTATAATAATCCGATTCAGAATCGCTAAAAGAAGTCGAAGATAGACTTATGATGAACTGTCACAAGGGAAAGTGAAAATGGCTGAGCTAACGGGCGAAAATTTTGAAGATGACAGGAATGGAATCACTTCACGACACATTGAAATATGTAAAATAGACTATTGGTTCGTAATGTACGGTTTCGGCACCATGTTTAAGTTTATAAATTGATAAATGGAGATGTATTGAATTAAAATTATAATAATTGTATTTGAGAACTATATTTGGATAAGATAAGATGTACAGACAGAATTGACATCAACAATAATGGTTGCTATAGATATTAAAAACTAGTAAATTAGAAATAAAATATTGTCTTTGACACATCTACAAGTGTGTCACAAACATTTTGAGGCACGTTTTGTGACTCAGAAATCACGACTTTTGAAGGCGGCATACCCGACACTATTCTTGGAATCGGAGATTATCAGTGGCACTCCACATAACCCACCGGTGGACAGCGGTAAATGTAGATCAGTATACGTAAATTTAAGTTTCTTATTATTTCAGTTAATTAGTAAATACATTAGCAATTACATTTCATTGCTAATTGCTGTCTCTGCTGAAACGATATTTAAGTACCCTCTTTATTGTATACTAATATTGATTGTTGAGAAAAAATATATATGAAACCCAGTTAGTTCTGTATTTTTTTTTAAATCTCTTTCGTCATAGGACATTTTGCCAATGTCAAACCATTTATAACATCGTTTATAACAACATTTCGGGTGTAACATAACAACCAAGAAAAAAGTTGAAAAAAGTTCCAATCTTGTGTACTAAAACAACACTGGTTATAACGACTACTGGCTTTAACAACCAAATATGGCTGGTACCTTCAATATCATTATAAACGGTTTTGACTGTAGTCGATCTCAAAATCTTTCTAAAGAGATTAGAGTAGGGGTGGCCAACTTGGGCTTGATTTCCTCCTACGCCGACATTGGTCGGTGATGTCGGTCGCGCGTACGAATATACACAATACTCTATGGGGCACCGCACAGCGACGCTGACGTCCGCGACAGATTTATTGCTACGTGCCGCTGATGGCGCGCGTCAGTGCGCTGACGGCGCTGACGCGCTATACACAACTATTGCGCGCTCAGAGCGAAGCTGACCGCTGACGTCGGTCGCGCGTACGAATAAACTCAATATTCTATGGGGCACCGCACAGCGACGCTGATGGCCGCGCGTTTGTCATACGCGACCGACGGTGCGCTCGACCGACGTCAGCGTAGGAGGAAATCAAGCCTTGGTTAGACCCAAGATCTACTGTTCACTGACAACACCCTGTGCAATCTACCAATTACATACTTCTTGAAATCTTAAATCGCAGTCTGTTCTATGTATTCATATTTTTTGCCTTGCCACGATCGGCTGGACTAATCTGCCGTGTCATGACAAAACACTGTATCTAAAAAACACTGCTTTCTTTAATTGGCTACAGAACAGTGAATATTGATCTGATTGCAATAAAATTTGGACAAATCACGGATAATATGCTACTTAGTGGACAAAGAAAAATAATATTAAAATTTTTCCTATTTTCATGAATGTTCAAGCAAAAACGTGTTATGTCGTAATGTCCTTTATCAATAATATATGAGAGTCGCTATTACAAAACACTGTAACGTGATAAAGGTAACGCCACCAGAGTTGAGGCCACGCACACAACCACATCTCATGTAATGACAGCGTGATTTTGACGTTGTGTTGACGTTTAACGACAACACAACGTTAAAATCCCGCTGTCATTACAAGAGATGTGGTTGTGTGCATGGCCTCAACTCTGGTGGCGTTACCTATACTTAATGACATTATACTCATATGAAAATGCTACTTTAAATGTAATTTAGTAATATATTGCTAACATCACAATTCATAAATCTAAAATTCTCATCTTAATATATATTTTAGTCTTTAGAAAGGATGATTAGCTTGAAGAAGTCTCGACTTTATAATAAACAAGGACTTGGACTAATTTCTCGTGTGATTGTTGCGGCAAAACACTGTAACTCTTGACACTATACTAGGAAAATGTGAATTTGTTTTGGCAAGACGCGGTATCTGGAGGTAATACAGTGTTTAGTAGAATCAAGACCTTACGTTTTAAGAGTTACAGTATAAATTGCAATGACGTTTTTCAATGTTTTTGACAGAAAATCAGTTACTCTAAGCATGCATATATAGATTAGGGTCCGAATAGTTAATTTAACGGTGTTAGCACAAAACACTGTAACCCGAGTTACAGTGTTTTGTCATGACACGGTAGTAATAGTTGCGAACGACTGGTCGCCCGATCGATCGGATCGACCGGTTGGCCACCCCTGGGTTAGAGGAACTATAATAGTGTACAATCGCCCCGGACGTCAGATACCCATTTTCAAAACAAATTTGCTTGCAGCCGTTGATGTTTATTGCTATGGATTGTTATGGACAGATGTCTAGCCACTGCACGCAAACTGGGCCTTCAAGGTGGTTATCTGGCGCTTGTGGCGATAGTACTCTCTTTGAGAGGGACATTGTATGGTGATTGGTAGCTTTAAAAGTTCAATAGCAAAACTCCTACAACCGTGTATATTTCACTTGCATATTAAAAAGTGTCAGACATAAGAGTAATACAAGAGTAGTAGAGAGTAGTTCTTTGATTGTCTGGAAGAGATCGCTCTGTAGCGATAAGGCCGCCTATTGCTACCATGTATTTTTTGTGTACCTTTTTTTCAGTTTTGTTTGTTTTTGTGGTCAATAAAGAGTTTTTTTTATTGTATTGTAATATAGAACTTTCTGATCACTGTTCACTGTGACATGGGTGGATGCATTTACCTCACACAATCTCCTATGTTTTAAATTTCCATTTAAAAAACAAATATTGCTTGTGTATAATAGGAAGATAGCTACTGAGATCACTGCACTCTACATATAACTAAAATAAAATTTGTATCAGCCACTCACATGTTTTGGCAAGACGATTCAGTCAATTGAGGTGTCCTATTATGGGCATTACAGAAGGTCAGCCTGTGAGTGTCAAATGTGCTTTTGTTGAAGAAATAACAATTATTATTATTAATTATATTCACGCTTGTGTACAAGTTGTGTACTATCGGCAAAATGGAACCCTGACCCACCAATGTTTCTTACAATTTGACTTTTTATGTCAATTTGACACGGTTCCATGGTGGGTCAGAGTTCCATTTTGCTGATAGTACATACATTGCCCAGTAAAAAATTTAATAGATAAACATTTTTTTTAGAAAATGTGAATACCCTTGCTGAGCATCGGTACGCAAGGAAAAGGCATTTTGACCACGCATATAGTAAGACTGCAAGTTTAAAACCACAGCCTCAAACAGAATCCATAAACACTGGTAAGAAACTTCTTTGCAATCAAATCAACAACAAGACTTTAATATTATAACTTGAACAAGTTTGTGTTAGGCGCTATCTGTCATTTCTGTCAATTTTTGAGTTTTTTTTTTATTCGGTCAGTTTATGTGGTTTAAGTTAGTACTATTATATATTCTGTGACGTTGTTTAAGTAGCGAGCGGCATCGAGTAAGACTATGTGCGCATGAGCAACTTTGTCTCCGCAACTATTTTATCAAGTCTATGGGTTAGTATAGAAGTGCGCACACGTAGCGCCGCGACTCCCAGGGTACAAATACACAGACTTGATAAAATAGTCGCGGAGACAAAGTTGCTCGTGCGCGTATACCCTAATGCCAAGATCACACGTACAGTCAAGGGCAAAAATATGTATACACTTTAGTACCTTGTCTATTTTCGTCATACTTGAACTGCCATATATGAACTGTCACAGTGGTTAAAGTGACAAGGTACTAAAGTGTATACATATTTTTGCCCTTGACTGTACCGAGTAAAATCGTGCGAGTGGCATTACATTGCAGGGCCGCGGGGCTAACGAGTTACAAGTGACCGATTGAGAGCCGCAATGTAATGCTACTCGCATGATTTTACTCGGTACATGTGATCTTGGCATAAAGCTACTGATATGCCTTGATCACACGTGCCGAGTAAACGGGCGAGACAGTGCTCTCGGCCGAGTACTCGGTGCGTATAAACATTGCCGAGACAGTGAGTGATGTAAGCGAGTAGCTGTTCACACGTGTTTTGAAATTAGCACAGTCAGTTCAGTTCTCATGTGGCCGAGTGGCGAGACAGTACCTGCCGAGTGAGCAAGCGAGATGCCAAGATCACACGTACCGAGTAAAATCGTGCGAGTAGCATTACATTGCAGGGCCGCGGGGCTAACGAGTTACAAGTGACCGATTGAGAGCCGCAATGTAATGCTACTCGCACGATTTTACTCGGTACGTGTGATCTTGGCAAGACAGTGCCTACGTGCTCGGCCTAGTAGCGGAGGTCGAGCTACTGTCTCGCCGCTTCGTTCGGCCTAGTAGAGATATCACTCTATTCAACGGCACAACGCCATCTAACGCAAATTCCCGTAACTACTATTAGGACCATATATTACCATATAGGTAACGCCACCAGAGTTAAGGCCACGCACACAACCACATCTCATGTAATGACAGCGGAATTTTGACGTTGTGTTGACGTTTAACGACAACACAACGTCAAAATCTCGCTGTCATTACAAGAGATGTTGTTGTGTGCGTGGCCTCAACTCTGGTGGCGTTACCTATACCTATAATATCAAGGACCAATAATCACACGTACCAATACCAGCCCTGCTGTGCCACTGCCCATGGGCCACTGCCACAGCTTTTTTGAAACTAGAATTTAAAGTTGTTTTCATCTATTTTCTACATGATTTGATAATTTAATGGTAATTTAACAGAAAATAGATGAACACAACTTTAAATCGGTTTTGTATACTGAATAAACAATGCAGGATATGAATAAAAAGAGTATTAATTATTTGAAACGATTTGTATTTCTTTTTTTACAATAATTGTATGACAATACTTTATCTTTGTCTTTTTCATTAAACTCCGTCATGGTGCCGTTTAATAATTTGTTTTCACCTCACTAGCTCGGAAAGCCCTTTTTGTTTGTTTGACATCTATTGAGAAAATCGCTTTTTATCCACATGTGAAGAAAGAGTTTTGACATTTGAAGGCAGCTTACGTGATATTTATTTGACAGCTAACAAAACGTAAAACGTTAAAAGTGCTGAATTTTTAACATCACAATTAATGAATTGCATCGAATAAAAAACACTAAATACAGTCTTACAACTTTATTTTAATTCATAAATATCAGCATTCATCATTAACCTTCATTCTTGTTGCAAAAACGGATAAAATGTTCTGACAGTCCAAGTAAGTCGATGTGCGAACAAAACGCATCCGAAATAATAAAAAAAAACTTAAGTCAAAACTTTTCAATTAATTATTTTGAGTGAATAAATAAATAATAATTGATAGTACAAACCCTTTTTCTTATTTTCCTCGCTGTAGTGAGGTGAAAAGATTTGTGTTATACACGGGTGAAAAGTTATTTTACGTCTCGTGTGTTGAAACACTCGCTATCGAAAGGATTCTATTTTTGAACCACTCGCTTCGCTCGTGGTCAATCATAGAATCCTTTCGATAGCTTGTGTTTCAAATGGACACTCGCAGGTAAAATACAACTTTCCCCCCTTGTATAACAAATAACTATTACATCACGGCACCAGTTGCTAATAAAAAATCGTGAGCACATATCAAAAATAAATTCTATAAGATCTTTAATGAGCCGGACAATCCAAAAAACTAAAATCGATACTCATGTATAGAAGAGTTTTCAAGTACAGTTTTATTTGTGGCATCACACTTTTATTTTCTAATATATTTGTTGCAATGTCTTGCACTTCCGAAAATAATTTTAAATTTTTTTCTGAGGGGTAAATTAGGGAATGTCTTCCTTTTCTGTATTCCCTATTATTCAAATACTCATTAGATTTGTCCGCATCATATAAAATTTGTCTACATCGTGCACAACTTTTAAAAACATTTTTTGTGCGTTTCGCAATATGTCACCAGTAACATGATTTATTTGAGCATTGATTTTTGTATCCCCTTTCTTTGAATTAAAATCAACAAAGTTAAAATTAAGGTCTCCTAAATCTATTTCTATACCTTGTACTGCCTTTGCATATGTGTGATCTAAGACTGCTGCAGTTTCAATTTCTTGTGGCTTATTGGAAAGTAAACAGTCCATTGACGTAAATATATGGCACGAGTCTTTTTCACAATTAGATCCAGGCGAATGATTACTAGACGTATTGTTAATTAACAAAGATGTGTAGGATGTGTAGGCTGCTTCGAAGCCAGCGGGAGATGGAGAGTTATTTCACTCTGTATCCATGACTTCGAAAGCAGCCAAAAAAATTTTCTAGGGGATCCTGATTACAATGTCTCATCCAAAAGGATTTAATATTGTTTAAATCAAATAATTTATTTTTCAAATGCTCAATGTTATCAAGAGTTTGTATCCAGTTACATATTGATGGCACACTACATTCCCTTCCCTCTTTGGTAATAAATTTTACGGTACTGAGAACTCTTTTGGCTCTACTCCATATAATACTGTGCTCAGATTTCGGAGTTACAGGTCCCAAGAGAGGTTTTCCAGTCCTCTTTTTGGAGTTATTGTAACTCCCATTCATGGAGTCGAACAATTCATCAAAAAAAAAAAGTAAAATGTCCGCTGTGTCCTTACACTTTTCAGGCAGTGTTCCCTTATCTGAAAATTTAGAAATATTTCTATAAAATCTCATAACATTAAATTGTACATAATACTAAGATCTAATTTTATAAACAGGTGGTGTGTTATAATATTTTAAAAAAGTAACAAGTGCAAAAAAGAAGACAATAACGCCTCTTTGTTGCCATTCCTCTATATCACATCATTCACATCACAGATGATTTCCCTTAGCAGGGGTAAACTTATCGAGCAACTGAATGACATGACAAATTACTATTCTTTTTAAAAATAAAAATATTGACTGTAATAATATATCCCGTTCTGAATAAAGGCTTTACTATTATGATATTTGTCTTTAAATGCCTTTTGAATAGAAAAAAATGAAAATGAAATAAATAGCAGCTGATGCCACACTGCATCTGCAATAGCAGATAGATGAAAAATAAAAATTTATATTTTATTAAATTTGACAGCTCACCTGCTAAGTATCCTATATTTGAAACAACCGTATTACTGAATACCTGTGTGGCATACTTCACTTTCATTTTAGATTTTTTTTTTGTTGAACGTGCAGTTCCGTCTTATTTTTTATTAATCTGATTCCCTTGTAAGCTGGGTTTTCTTCATACAGCTTCAATATATGGTCCTATTTGGCTGTCTTGGTAGTGTTGTCCAAAAACATTTAAAATTTTTGGAAATTAAATTATTTCGTACACCTTTAATTAAATGAGGGGTATCAAAAAAAAGTAATTAAAAAAACTAAAACCCCGCCTGCGGTGTAAATAAAATAATAAATTAAAAAATCAAAAAACCCGCCTGCAGAAATACTGAAAAGGTGGAAACAAGATTAAATGTTCAATAACAATAAAACGAATTTAAAACACGCTGATGGCAATCTTTCAAAATTTAATGCAATGATAAAATGCAGTCGGAGGCATGGGAGTCAGTGGCTGCATGGGATTTAATGTCACTTCATGCATGCCTCCGACTGCATTTTATCGTTGCATTAAATTTTGAAAGATTGCCATCGACGTATTTTAAATTTGTTTTATTGTTATTGAACATTTAATCTTGTTTCCACCTTTTCAGTATTTCTGCAGGCGGGTTTTTTGATTTTTTAATTTTTATTTTATTTACACCGCAGGCGGGTTTTTAGTTTTTTTAATTACTTTTTTAATTTCTTGCTTTTTAGTGTAACCTCCTGAGACCCAGATAAATTATTGAGTGTTTGAATCTGGAATCCATTGTCATTTAGTTAAAGTTCAAAACCAATTTTGAAATAATAATATGTAGGTTATGTACTTAATTTTCCACATGGGTTTCATAGAGAAAATTATTGCTCAAAGATATCTTAGTAAGTAGGTATGTCATCGTTTTAATGCATTGATTGTCAATTTACTAATCCAAATTGAATTTAAACACATGACTTGTATATATTTTTGTAATCTCTTTTAAAATCCCTTTATTTTGATACCCTACTCGATAGGTTTGAATAAAAAAATTTTTTGTGACTCACAATTTGGCGCCAAAAATCTGCCATTTTGATTTTTCAAGAATTTCATGTATCCAGTGTTACTCGCGTTATCAAGACGAATCCAATGACGTATCATGTGTAGTTACGAGAGGACATAGGAATGGACATACATACATACATACGGGTCAAACACATAACCCTTCCTTCTTCGCAGTCGGGTAAAAAGTGGAACATTGAAAGGTTACTCAGGGTCACAAATCTTAATTATTATGTTAGAAGTGTGGCTTCCAGTTTTATGTATAGTCGGGGTAAGAAAAGGTTCGTCACTTTTCGACTCTATGTCAACGAATTAAGGTCGAAAAGTGACAAACCTTTTTTTACCCCGACTATACAACTTGAGTACAAATGATATATTATTAAATTAAAGCATACTTAGTGATTCTGGATATCATTCAAAACTTAGACTAATATAATGTAAAATTTAAAAATAATTATGTTTTACCTGACAAGTGTAATGTTGGGATGGCATCAGGGCTTAATCTTTTAGTCCAAGTCTGATATTTAGTTTTGAAATGTTTGTGGCATACTTTTCGGTGTTTATATATAAGTTGGTTGTCTAATGCCAATATATCCCCACCAATAGCATACATCCACCTTCTGAATCTATCCGCCTCCTCAGCAGGGTTAGGAAAACTGTGCAATGTTGTGTTATTGTTGTAACCTACAAAGAAAACAAGGGAATATTGTCATCATCATCAAACTATACAGTTTCATTACCAGTTCCAAAATAACTAAAGAAGTTACTGGCACTTACGTGTAACGTTGCAATTAGGAACACAACACCTTTTCGAAGACGCCATCGCTGATCGCAATCCAAATCAAAGTCCAAAAACCGATGCGGGGGTCAACATAAAAGGTAGAGTTCGGAGTCCAAAAACAGGTGCCGGGGTCAGGGGTAGCGTAGAATTCGGAGTCCAGAAACAAGTGCGAGGGTCAGTGTGAAGCGTAGAGTTCGGAGTCCAGAAACGGGTGCCGGGGTCAGGGGTAGCGTAGAATTCGGAGTCCAGAAACGAGTGCGAGGGTCAGTGTGAAGCGTAGAGATCGGAGTCGAAGATGAAAGCTTGAGTCGTGGGAAAAAAGCAAAACCAATAGAAAAACACATCCTTTCACGAAAAAATAAAGTAAACAGAATGTTTTCTTTTTCACAAGATCTCTGCCTCCGTTGATGCGTTCCGTTGCACAACGTAATAGTATTATTTTATAACATTTTATTCTTGATTTAGCTGTTTCTTATAACATGATTTATATTAATTGAATCTAATGACAAAATCATATGAAAAGCATATAAAATTGGTCTCTATATCGGTAACTATAACTTCAAAACTTCGATTCACAATTTTTGTCAAAATTAACTTTCTGCGTTGATTGGAGCACACATTTGAATTTTTGTATGAGTATTACCATTACAAAAAAAAAACAAATTGGTGATACCAGAACCTGATAGCCTTTCTAAATATCGCCATCTAGTGCAAATTGACGGAACTAAAAATAGACATCTAATACCTTTAAACGAGCAATTCTTGTATATATGATATATATATATATATATATATATATATATATATATATATATATATATATATATATATATATATATATATATATATATATGTATATATATAATCAGGATCTCGGAAACGGCTCCAACGATTTCGATGAAATTTGGTATGTGGGGGTTTTCGGGGATGAAAAACTGATCTAGCTATGTTTCATTTTCAGAAAATCGCTTTTACTCATGTTTTCCGGCTATTTTTGTTTGCATTAGAATATAAAGCTAAATTTCGCCGACTTCGAGCAGATCATAATGGCACATTAGGAATCGGGTGGTCGCGGATCCAGCCGACCTCGGTTCGATTCCACGTTTTTTTCAAGATTTTTTGTTTTTTTTTTTTAAGTTTATTTTTCATGAGAAAAAGTCAAGTTTCTTCTTTTGTGAGAAAAAGTTACTTTTTTGTGAAAAAAAGTTACTTTTTTGTTAGAAAAAGTATTATAGGGAACGTGCAGTAACTATAGGCGGCAGCACTAATGCGACAGAAGAGACACTATGCGGACAGTAAAACAAACTTATCAAGGTAAAACATTCAAATTGATGGCACCCTTATGGCACCAGTTGGCAGCACCGTCTATGTGCACGTTCCCTATTGGGAGCACAGAACAGGAAAAGCCGGTTGTCTGTAAAGTCGGTTTACGGACGATAGTTTAACGTGACTCCCCCCCCACCCCCCACCCCCTCCGGTGTTTTTGTCAAATATCTTGAAAACGGTGCATCCTACGGCAAAATCAATGAAATTTTCATCCCCCCTTTAACATCCCCGCGCTCCCTCCCCCGCATCCCCTCCCCCCCTCTCCCCCCCCCCCCCACCCCTCCGGTGTTTTGATCTCGGAAACGGCTCCAACGATTTCGATGAAATTTGGTATTTGGGGGTTTTCGGGGATGAAAAATTGATCTAGCTTGGTCTTATCTCTGGGAAAACGCTTGGTACCGAGTTTCTGCCCGAGCAGAGCTCGGTCGCCCAGGTACTTGGCTTTTATACAAACAAAACGGATTGTTGGAAGTGAAAGCACCGTGGTCGGTCCTTTCACTTCCAACAATGTCTATTTTTAGTTCCGTCAATTTGCACTAGATGGCGATATTATTTATCAAATCATGTAGAAAATAGATGAAAACAACTTTAAATTCTAGTTTCAAAAAAGCTGTGGCAGTGGCCCATGGGCAGTGGCACAGCAGGGCTGGTATTGGTACGTGTGATTATTGGTCCTTGTTATTATAGGTATGGTTCCTAATAGTAGTTACGGGAATTTGCGTTAGATGGCGTTGTGCCGTTGAATAGAGTGATATATCTATCCTCCTATATATAATGTACTCTGTGGGACCGACTTTGACATTTGATATTATTATGCAAACACATATATAACATAACACACAATATTATTATTGTTATTGACAATATTGACATTACTGTTTTATCGTTAATGGAGTGAAGTGTCATTGATTTCAATCCATCCGCGCTAATCCTCTTAGTTCAAAATAATAATTATTTATAGTACGTAGGTTATTTTTTATAACCATAATGTATAACAAGTGCTGTGTTGACAATTGTCAAAGCCACCGAAAGAACGTTAAATTACACCAGTTTCCCGCATCGGAGATATTACTCCATAAGTGGTTGCAGTGCATCAATAGTGAAAGGCTTCGAAATTTAAGTATACAAAAAATTCGAAGAGTGTTTATATGCCATAAACACTTTGAACGTAAGGTGATAACTAAAAGTTCTCGGATACATCAAGGAGCGTATCCCACTTTATTCTCTGAGAAAGAGATCCGCAGTGGCTTACCAAGTGTAGCTCATAAAGATGAAAATAAAGGTGAGTTTATGTAATTTTACGTAATTTTGACAAAAAAAATCTAAAAACCTTCTATGTCCCAGCTCCATACAAAATCAACCTCGAATTTTTCAAGTCCGGTCAGCCTTTGCTAACCTTTTTTCTGCATCTTCGGTAAGATACGCATTATGTTTTATTAGTGTACTTAATGTAAAGTATCTCAAAAAAGTTTGTGCACTGAATTTTTTACCATCTTCTAGATACAATAACAATATACCTAAAATGCAACTATTTTATGAAGTACAATTTGTACATTATTATTTTCAGTATAGTTATTATTTGAATGAATAAAAGAAAAAAACAATTTGGCATGTTAGTATTTAGTATTAGATTTAGGTATGATTGAGTGCAGTTCAATAAGTTGGACATTTAAGACAATACTTAAAAGGAAATTATGGTGTGCAACAAACAATTTTTGTGTATTTTCTGTAGTTTGTTTTATTACTCTTGAACCAAAGTCTCACTTTTAGTCTCATTAGTTTTGTGTAGTATGGTTATTGATGTGGTATTAAAATAAAAAAAATAAAAAAAATTAATAAGCCTTTATTGCTCTAAGTTTTAAATTTGTTTTACAAGTAATAATAATAAAAAAAAATAATAAAAGTTGAAAAATAGAGGTAATAAAAAAAAAACTTAAACTAATTTGAAATATCTACATTTGTTTGTTCTCCCCTCTTCACAGCTTGTCTTTCGACAAAGGCCTCCTCTAAGTTTTTCCATTTGTTTCTGTCTTTTGCTATACATAGCCATTTTGGACCCGCTACTTTCTTCAAATCGTCCTCCCATCGCTTTGTTTGTCTTCCCTTGCTTCTTTTACTGTCCCTGGGGTACCATTCGGTTATTATTCTGGTCCATTTTTCTTTCTTTTCTCTCAGCATGTGTCCCGCCCATTGCCATTTTAATTTTCTGCAGACTGATTGTGCTTTTCCGAACTTGGTCTTATCTTTTATTCTTTTTAATTGTATTTTATCTCTTCGCCTGATGTGGTATTACAAGCTATTAAATGATTTTGGTATAAAAAAAACATTATTTAATTTATAAAATAACAACTCTGAGAACAATAATACTTAATCCCTGAAAACTGCTTAACAACTCCTAAAGATGCATTTTGAACTTTAGCTAAAAAATTGGCAACTAAAATCTTTTACAATAAGAAAGAAGTCATAATTAATGTTTGTTTTACTTAACATAAAGTAAGAGCCTTTGATTGTCAGTAATTGTTAGTATACCTACTAATGGGACTACAAATGCAGGAATATTTTGGGACAGGACTAAACAACTACACAAATGAAACTTTGTTTCACAACTTCAATATTTTCATTTGTATTGTACACCTACAGTTTAAAATGAACCAACTTTTTGGGCCTCACCCACAACCACTACAGAGTCGTTCCTGAATTGACTACTTTCATTGGTTTATTATTATATCTTTCAGAAAACATGAAGTTTGATCATTGCTATAACAGATGCGAACATGAAGATCACACTTACTACTGCAAACTAGGCCCTTCAAATATTATCTCACCTCAAGCTGCAGGTAACTTGACTTCAGGGTAATATTCCTCAGGGCCAATAAAGTTTAATTGGTATTGGTTGCAAATCTGGAAAACCGTTTTAGCGTGAAGGAATATTATAAGTTGTAGCGGCATAATACACCACTGCGGTTTATAAACATACATCGTTATCGCGGGAGCAAGAACAAATCAGTTAAAGAACATATATAACAGAATGTCTGTTTAGTATAAGGATATATTCTGCCTACAAGTTCTAAGCATCTAAGATGTTTTAGTAATACTAAAGTTTTCGTTGGAAAAGGTCAATCAAATTTGTCTTATACTTACTGTTTAAACGTTTACATACATAGAAGTCAATGTGTCTACTTGAATAATAAGCCAGCAATGTGTGTAATTTTTATTAACGTATATTTACTCTGATTTTATTTGGATTTCGTAAAAGATCACAAATAATTATGTTGTCAACACAGTTATTATTACAAATAATTAATAAATGACAATGTCAAGCAAGAAAAGTGGCTGAAGAGTTTGACGCTGCGATTGCGTAATTAATATTTTTTATGTATGTATTAGTAATCAAGTCAAGTATGGAGGTCTGATATTAGTAATATAGTTGATATATTTTGAACTCTTGGTCATAAATGTTGCTCGATATCAGTGTTGCTTCTGTTATTGCTAATTTTCATAATCTTTCAGTACTGTCAAATCGTTTTTGCCCCCGCGATAACGATGTATGTTTATAAATTTATTCTATATAGACCCTTAGAGGCTACACATCTCTAATTAATTATACTGACTATTTTAGGTTAAGTAAGTATTAAACTATAATCTTTAATTCTGGCACCCTACATATCCTTTTCAGATTTCACATGGTTATTTGACCCGGAGACTATTTACACTTGTTTGTGAAATGCTGTCTTGCAACTGCTTAGTGAGTTTTCTTCGTATACTTAATGCTTTAAATGTATTCTGTTAAGAGGGTTTATACCTGCTGAGCTGGCAACGTTGCATTTTTGTTAGTTTTCTCGATTATTCCATAAAAATTGAATGAAAATAAAAAATGTTTTGTATACAAATTGTTCTAATATACAAGTTAATGTGTCTACTGCAATAATAATTCGTGATAGACTTTTATTTTCTTTAAAAACGAACAAATTATTACCTAACGGTTTTTAAAGAAAATAAAAGTCTTATCACGAATTATTATTGTTGTAGACACATTAACTTATATATTAGAATAATTTGTATAGAAAACATTTTTAAATTTCATTCAATTTTTATGGAATAATCGAGAAAAACTTTACTGTCATGCTGGTAGCATACCAAAGCACTGAGTAAGACAGAATGTCATGCATTATTAGGTCCATTATTATGATTATTTATTAGGTCGTAATAAAAATTATTATTATTATTGTCGTCGTTCATTCCGGGTCAAAAATTACGGGGTCGTATTTTAACCACACCCGCAATGCAGCCTGGGGGGCTACTCCGAAATTCGAAAATCGAAGTTCGTATCGCATCGTCTTGCTCGCTCTTGTAGGTATTAAATAATATTAGCGTGAGAGGAATGGCACGATATGAAGTTCGAATTTTGCACTTCGTAGTATAAGGCCAGATTTCCATCTGTAACAAAATAGTAATGAAATTGGTAGTGTATCTGAATTGAATAGTATTGACCCGCACCGTGCTTTGCAAGTATTTTTCTTAACATGAATACCTAAATCACAAAATAAAATCTTCCCTGAGACTTAAGCTATAGGTAACGCCACCAGAGTTGAGGCCACGCACACAACCACATCTCATGTAATGACAGCGGGATTTTGACGTTGTGTTGACGTTAAACGCCAACACAACGTCAAAATCCCGCTGTCATTACACGAGATGTGGTTGTGTGCGTGGCCTCAACTCTGGTGGCGTTACCTATAAGTGATAGCAAAAACCGCATTAAAATCGGCTAGGAATGTTGACTAAGTGGGAATGTGAGCGAAATAGGAATGTGGATGAACTGAACCTAAACGCGTAAATGGCTTCAAAAGTAAAATACCATCACTTATTAATCGTATTATTATTTTCTTTGACGCATCCGTAATGTCCGCGCTTTTAATTTAATTTGATTTACGTAATATAGGTGCTTATTAAAAGTGTGTACACGGAACGCCAACGTCAAATCACAATTTGTCGTTTGACGTTTCATACATAACCTACGCTACGCTGTCATGTTCATGTCAATGCCATACATATTTATATTGCACGCAACTGATCGACATGGCATTTCTGTTTGTTGTGAATGTAAAGAGCGGTAAAATAATAACTTCATTGTAGTTACATTATTGGGGTATTTTCGTACCATTGTTTCTCCACCAAAACTGGCTTCAATTCTGATCAAAATGTTTCGTAATTGCTGTTTGCCGGGCTGTGAAAGTGAAAGAAAGGACGTCAAACTTCATAAGATGCCTATTCAATACGATAAACTTTCGCAGTGGATGAGAGTTCTATCGCAAATTCCGTGTGCCAATTTTGAGTGTTTGGATCGCAAGGAAATTAACAGGCTGTATGTGTGCCATAAACATTTTGAGGCCAAATACTCCACTGAGAAAATGCGACTGTTAAATAGTGCTTGTCCGTCACTATTTACACCTGATGAAATCGCAAGTGGAATACCATCTAGAACCTATGAAGAAATTGGTATGCCATGTCTCAACTTTTCTAGTTTTTTTTTAAAACTCTTATTATGTCCCATGTCAATGGCATGTTAATTATGTTAAATATAACTTTTTTCTTATCTGTATTTTTTCTGTTTCACACATAGTCGTTTTGTTTTCTCTATTCTGTATCAAAAAATAATTATTTTCAGAATATATGGAATTTATAAGAAATAATGACCATCCCTACTGTAGGAAGCGTCACAATGATCACACATATGTGAAACTAAAAGTGGAATCGCTAATATTTTCAAGAAATGGTTTGTATCACACTGGTTAATTTATTTGTTGGCAACACTGAGCCAGTCTTGGTAGTCCTAGTCTACTGTCTAGTAGTTCTGTGATATCTCAAGCAGGTTGTGGGTTCAAATCTGGGCTTGCATTTCTGAGTTTTTCAGAATTACATTTGTAATTTACCATGAGCGTGCGGTGAAAGAAAACAGTGAGGAAAACTGTGTACACCTATAAAGAAATTTAATGGTGTGTGTGTGAAGTTCCCATTCGCAGCTGCACATGCTTCCCCAGGTAAACGAATTACAGGATTTAAATATTTTTTAAATACATACTGTTACTGTCTTTTATTTATTTGTTAAAATAAAGATATGAGATATCATGATTATCAGAAGTAGAACTCAACATGCCCTTGTGGAAGTTCAAGATTTGCATGAAATAATGGAGCAATTTTTTTATTTTTATATTAAATCTGCAATTGGCAACTCTGGCCATAATCATATAGTAATCAGTAGTAGTAGTAGTAGTATTTTAGGTTTCTTTGGGAGGGTTCCATTGAACACCATCGCCAATTTATGTAAGGCTTAGTCTCTCTGGTCTAGCTCTAATATCTGCCATCTTTTCAATCTTGGAGTATATTCGTTTTCGCTTAACAGGTCCCGGGCCAGTTCATTGGAGTGTCTTTGTAATCTATCTATCTATCTAATATCTTTAAACAAGCAATTCTTGTATATATACAGGGTTATTTGTAATTCACTAGCATCCTTTTAACCCTAAACTCCTACCACTTAAACAAATGTTTTTTGTTTTACGGCTTTTGTCATAACTTAATATTTTTGGTGTAATAACGTTTTGAAAATTTGAAATTTCCTCTTATTTTTACGGTACTCTGTGTATTTGTATGGGAAAAAAAGTGCTTCATTTTAAAAAGTCGTAAAACAAAAAACATTTGTTTGAGTGATAGGAATTCAGGGTTAAGAGGATGTCAGTGAATTAAAAATAACCCTGTATATGTATATATATAATCAGGATCTCGGAAACTGCTCCAACGATTTCGATGAAATTGGTATGTGGGGGTTTTCGGGGATGAAAAACTAATCTAGCTATGTTTCATTTTCAGAAAATCGCTTTTACTCGTGTTTTCCGACTATTTTTGTTTGCGTTAGAATACAAGTTTATTTTTCATGAGAAAACGTCAAGTTTCTTCTTTTGTGACAAAAAGTTACTTTTTGTGAGAAAAAGTATTATAGGGAACGTGCAGTAACTATAGGCGGCAGCACTAATGCGACAGAAGAGATACTATGCGGACAGTAAAACAAACTAGCGTAGACAATTACAGGCCTATATCTATTCTCCCATCGCTTTCTAAAATCCTTGAGCGAATCATGAATACAAGGCTTACCAAGTACCTAGAATCCAATGGTCTCATCTCTCCATCTCAGTTTGGTTTCCGCAAATGCAAGTCTACTTCAGACGCAGTTCACGAACTTACAGACTTCATCGTTCATAAGTTGGATAGCAAGCAAAAAACTTTGGCTATATTTCTGGACCTGGCGAAAGCCTTTGACACAGTCTCTGTCCCCATACTTGTGGAAAAGCTGGAAGGCATGGGTATCAGAGGGCTACAATTGCGTCTTTTCGAGGATTACCTTGTAAACCGTACCCAGTGCGTAAAAATAGGTGATCACATTAGTGAGGAAGTAGTGATCTCTTACGGGGCGCCCCAGGGAAGCATCCTCGGACCAACCCTTTTCCTGGTTTATATTGACGTCCTGTGTCGTCAACAGCTTATGAATGGCCGTATCATTACTTTTGCTGACGACACGGCCATCTTATTCCACGGGGACTCTTGGAGTGAAGTGTATCAATACGCGCAAACCGGCTTTGACAACATTTCTAGAATTCTCGCGCAAAATAAACTTTCACTAAATGTAGACAAAACCAAATATTTAACTTTTTCTCTCAAAGCTCCTTCCTTAATTGATACGTATCCCCATTCAATTATCGCTCATTCTCGTTCTTGTCCACATATCTCAAATTGTCACTGTCCTTGCCTTGAACACGTGTCCTATATCAAATACCTGGGCATCCAGATTGACCATGGTCTGTCGTTCCATTCGCACATAGATCTTCTTACAGCAAGAATTCGCAAACTGATTTTCATTTTTAAGAATCTTCGCCATATTGCTAACCCTAAAATCATCAAAACCGTTTACTTTGCACTGTGCCAGTCGCTACTCACATACTGTATTTCGTCGTGGGGTGGTGCTTATAAAACCCACATCCTTAAGCTTGAGCGAGCCCAAAGGGCTATTCTGAAAGTGATCCATTTTTTACCTTACCTTTACCCTACAGCTAGCCTTTATAAAAAATCTGAAGTCCTTTCCGTACGTCAACTCTTCATCCTTCACATAGTTTTAAAGCAACACTCACTTACTCATTATGATCCGAATATTTTATCATTTAAACGTAGGAAGGATAAGGTATGTCTACTATCGAAGTTTAACACATGTTTCACTCACAGATTTTTCTGTTACTTAGGAGGTTTCCTCTATAATAAAATCAGCAAGGAAGTAACCATTTATCCCCTTACTTTATCTCGGTGCAAATTGACTGTATCCAAATGGCTACAGGGTCTTGACTATGATGCTACTGAAGTTTTACTTCGCCCAGTCTCTTAAATTTATATTGAAGTTTTTACATGAATTTTAGGTCTAATTCTCTTACTCATTCACACGCGTTCACTGACGCGCTTACTCACTTACACAGACTCACACTCTTACTCACTTACGCACACACACACACACACACACACACACACACACACACACACACACACACACACACACACACACACACACACACACACACACACACACACACACACACACACACACACACACACACACACACACACACACACACACACACACACACACACACACACACACACACACACACACACACACACACACACACACACACACACACACACACACACACACACACACACACACACACACACACACACACACACACACACACACACACACACACACACACACACACACACACACACACACACATACACACACTCTCACTCACATACTCTCATGGCATGCGCCCATATTCTCATACGCACTATAAGTTTTGTTTAATCTTGTTAATTGTTTTTATTGTATTTAAGTTGTTGCGGACGACAGAGGGTTGGAGACCTGGTGACCTGAAACACAGGTTTTACCTAGTTCAGGCACCAGCCTCCCCCACTCAAGTTCAGTTAATTTGTACTACGTTATATTTGTCTGTTTTTTACTTTTACTTTGTATCTTGGTGGTGGAGAAAATAAATATATCTTATTATTATTATTATTATTATTAACTTATCAAGGTAAAACATTTAAATTGATGGCACCTTTATGGCACCAGTTGGCAGCACCGTCTATGTGCACGTTCCCTATTGGGGGGAGCACAGAACAGGAAAAGCGGACGATAGTTTAACGTGACTTACCCCCCCCCCCCCCCCCCACCCCCTCCGGTGTTTTTGTCAAATATCTTGAAAACGGTGCATCCTACGGCAAAATCAATGAAATTTTCATCCCCCCTTTGAAACCCCCGAACCCCCTCCCCCGCACATATATAATCAGGATCTCGGAAACGGCTCCAACGATTTCGATGAAATTTGGTATATGGGGGTTTTCGGGGATGAAAAATTGATCTAGCTTGGTCTTATCTCTGGGAAAACGCTTGGTACCGAGTTTCTGCCCGAGCAGAGCTCGGTCGCCCAGGTACTCTGTTCTTATAGCTACTGCAGTATTTATTCACTTCTTGCTTTATAGTAGGTAGTTCACCATCTCCACTCCCTTCAGTGCACAGAGAGTGGCAGAAGTAGTTTAAAAATTCATACAAAACGTGGAAGCGGAGTGCGGATAAAAAATAAATAAAGAAAGAGGAGCTAAGTAGTGGGGTGGAGAAATGAGCGTTGGCTAGCTTTGTATATGGAAAAATACAGTCTGCAATTGGGGGTTCATTCAATCGTTTCAACCGCATCAAAGTCAAAATTCTTTATTCAATTGAGGCATCAATTGATGCTCATATGAATGTTGAAAAATCTACCACCTAACATCATTTATCTGGTCATATATTTAATGGCTGTAGATTTTAAAGGAGCTTTCGGTAGCTGCAACTGGAAACTTCAGGCCGGGCACACTTTACATAACATTCAGGGTATTTTCACTTCTATACTTTGACGTTTTCTATGGAGCCCGATTAATAATAATAATTTATTTATTATCTCCACCACAGAGCATACAGTTATACAGTAGCTCTCTTTGGTAGTTTCCTATATCTCTAGATGGCGTTAGCGACAAATTTGCGAGACGTTTGACGCAATTCCTTATTTCAGTATTATTTTCAAAACTAAAAAATAATAGATAAACTGAATTTACATAACACATTGTATCGCATATTTAATTAATTTTTGTTACTTTAAATTCTTTTGTTTCCTTTAATACATAGTAAATTCCTCATTTAAATATGCAGAAACTGGGAGGAGCGGAACGTATGTTGACATAGCGGCAGCATCAATCATGGCTAACTGTCAATGTCAATTCCGTTCCGTTTACGTTACGTGACGCGAATGTGGTATTTTTCTTGTGGATTTTTCTATTTAACGACCCTGCTTTTTCACCTGGACGCCGATTTATCTATACCCTCGCTGACCTGTGCATTGAATTTAGGACTCCGATCTCTCCGCCGCCCCATACACTCTGACCCATCGCCTCGTTTTCCGGACACCGATTTCTTTGCCTATCGACCTTTGCCTTGCGTTTTGAACTTAGATTCTTTGTCTTTGCAAATCTTGAGGTTTGGACCTCATCACAGACGCTGTGTTATCATAAATATGCCGTCCGAGAAAAGCTGCTGTGTTCCTAACTGCAATATAAAGCGTAAGTATTCTAGTCTTCTAATCTGTTCTTAGATTAGGATAGCAATTTAAAAAAACTAAGTCAATATTTAAGCATACCGGAAAATCGGTCGTTCTGGAAATAAATTAATAAAATTATACATTTTTCAATTTTTAGGTGGTGACCAGATTACATTACATAGTTTCCCTAACCCTGACAAAGGACCAGACAGGTTTAGATCTTGGATTTATGCTGTGAAAGGAGACATATTGGCTTTGGATAACAAAGTCATATATGAAAAAAGGAGGATCTGTCATAACCATTTCGAAACTAAATATTGCACTTGGACAAAAACACTTACTCCAAATGCAATCCCAACTTTACATTTACCAGGTGAGTAGTGAAGATGGTAGGATGAATGAGAGTACTTTAATATCCAAAAATTTAAGATGTGTTAACATTCAAGGCTGCGTTCCAAAACAAAATCTCCAACATAGTGCAAAATAACAAATAAATTATTATGTGGCATCAGCAAAGACGTGGACACATAAAATGCAAAACCAAGCATTACTTTATTATAATAAAAGAAAAAAAATTGTAAAGGCAACAGCAGTCTGAATAAATAATATTTGTTTACTGCAGAACACATCATAAAATATCTAAACTTTAGATTTAGAAAGTTTAGATATTCTTATATGTTCTATTTTCAACAAATTAAAAACGTGATAATTCAAAACGATTGAAAATCGTAACAACCGACTTCAGCGTTTGGGACCAAATTCATAATAGCAGAGTAATCGCCTAAAAAGTATTTCTCAAGTTCATATTTTGAAAAGCACTAAGATGATTTTCATAAAACCTTTATGGGACCACCCGTGGAGCAAAAAAAACTTAGGTGCCTTATATTATAGTATGTAATTTGTTGATTACATAAATAAACTTGTAAAAATTCCCCTGTCTTTTTATAAATGTACCTGTTTTATAATTTATATTAAATGTAAATAAATATTAAAGTAGTTAGATGTGTTGTTTTATTTATGCCTATTTTAGTTTAAAATATTACAATAAAAATTAAATCATAAAAGACGTAATCCACACACACATACAGGCACGTATAGGAACTGTAGTTATCTAATATAATAAAAATCTTGTGTCATGGTGTTTGTTACCGAACTCCTTCGAGACGGCTTGACTGATTTTTATGAAACTTTTCTCTGTATTCGGTAGGTATGAGAATAGGTCGTAGGCTATTTCTTATACACGTAATATGGCAAAACAACGTTGCCAGGTCAGCTAGTAGATATAGAAAAATGTAATTTCTTCCAGTTTCACAAGATGGCGCTGATCGGCGATAAAGCTGATTACTATTCCCCCCATAATAAGTTACTCAATGCTTCTGCTGTTCGAATGTTGTTTATGCGCTTTCGTTTCGAAGTTACCTATATTATAACTACATTTATTGTTAACTAGCTGATCCCCGCGGCTTCGCCCCCGTTGTATTTTTTCTTTCATAAGAACCTTTTCCTGACAATAACAAACTCAACAAAAAAAGAATTATCCAATTTGGTGCAGTCAAGCGGAAGTTATGCGCGTACAAACATTTCGGTGATTCATTTTTATTTATATAGATTTGTTAGGTATGGGAACCTATCGATGTTTAGAAAATTTTATTTCCGAAGGCTTAAAATCCCGAAAACTTCATTTGTCCGAAAGCATTTATTTCTGAAACTAAATATTTCAGGATTTATTTCAGGAGCATCGTGTAGAACCCTTTAGGTTAGGTTTGTTTTATAAAAATCCTGAAATAATTACAGTTTCAGAAAAAAATGCATTCGGATAAATGAAGCATTCGGGATTTTAAATATTCGGAAAAAAATTTTTCGAGAATATGATAGGTAACCGTTAGGTATTCTTAACCGCAAACAGAACTGTCATTTCATACATATTTTGACGTAAGCATATAGAATTACTGTCAACTCCAATCCCTTTCTAAACTCGCCCTGATTATACCATAGTTCTTGCTGTATTTTGTTTGTCGTTTGTTTTGTTCTTGTTAAGTTATCTTGTTAAGTGATTTTCGCGTGTTAAAACATGAGTCAATTTCCGAAAAGATATTGTGTTTTCGGCTGTGACTTTCTGGGTAAGTAAGTATTTTCTGTTATTAGAATCTTGCGAATGGTATATATTAATATGGCTCCACTAATTCATTTTCAGAAATTCTTTCACCTTTGTGTAGCCTTATTGGAGTGACATAAATATTTTATTTATCCCGTAACTCTGCTTGACTTATCGTAAAATGCGAGCAAAGCTACGAACCAGCTAAGTAGCTGGTAATTTAAATAAGTAAAAGATATAAATTGTAATGTGAAAACAAAACCAAATCAAATATGTATTACAAATATGCGTAGTTTTTGCCTTCACTGAACAGAATTGAGAACTGGATGGGTGCCAAGTTCTGTACCTAATTAATAATAAATAATAAAATAAATAAATATCACGGGACAATTCACACCAATTGACCTAGTCCCAAACTAAGCAAAGCTTGTCCTATGGGTACTAGAAAACAGATAAACTTACTTATTATAGATAAATACATACTTAAATACATATTAACATCCAAGACCCAAGCACAAACATTCGTATTTTTCACACAAATATCTGCTCCGACCGGGAATCAATCCCAGAACCTCAAGCTTCGCAGTCAGGTTCTCTAGCAACTAGACTATCCAGTCGTCTAATTTTTAATTAATCCTGTAATTTACTTAAAAAACGCAATTATGTTCTAAAGGATTAGGGTTGTAACAACTAGTTTGAAGAATGACTATGTCCATGAAACGTCGTAATTGTATAATACCTTAGTAAAAACAATGACCAGGTAAGCAGTATGTCTTGGTTGCACGATTGTCATATATAGCAAAAAGCTATTGTTGTACAATGACTAAGTAGGTTTTGGGCCATATTGCATTATGCCTTGATTGTAAAATAACACATTAGGTATTTTGTCTAGATAGTACAAAGTCTTGGATTAAAAGTGTCTAGGTAGCAAAACGTTGTGATTGCACAACGTCCAAGTTATAACACATGATGAATTGAATTTTTGTATAAAACACAATTTGACAATTAAAATGACTTGCATTGTTGCCTACATTATCTTTGGTTGTAACTAATAAGTGGCCAGATACTGAGGTGTGAAGTTTCTTTATCTATTAAAGAACCTCTCTGTGACTGTTTCCTTGTCATTTGATTATGTCGGTGTTTTGCAACCGAGACTTCATAAATATTTGGCTAAATGCTTATTTTGTCATTTTACTATCCATATGTTCTACTACTAAGTCGATTTGCTCAGTGGCGTGCCTATGGTATCAAGCTATGGCAAGCCGAGAGATATGTTTTATTATTTTTTTATAATTTAATGTAGGTAAATCCATCTTGTTGCCGCTTTACTCTTCAGTTTGGACAAGCTTACCAAAGCACACTTCATTCTATTTTTTTAAGTTCACTCATTATATTGTGCCGTTTTTTGCCCAAATAAACATTAATCATTAAACATTCTATTACTAGACAGAATTTTACAGACTCATTCTCACACGCACGGCACTGTACACCGCACTAAAACAAGAATACCTATTTATTTTGTAATTGCATCAAATCACGCATTTTACTTTACAACGCCTTGCATTGCATGGCCCACGATTCGATATAAACAATCGTGAATTTATTCATCTCGCCCGCGCACTCGCGTTCCAAACCAAACGCAACAAACTTCACACCGTAAGCCAGATTCAAAATTGCAAAGAAAGTGCTATATATGCAGCTATACATAGATATTTGCAAAACTAACGTTTTCCTAAGTATGAAGAGAGCGCTTGGAAGCCCCGTAAAAGCCCACAAGAGCGAGCGAGATGTCATGCTATTTATAACGTCGCTACTATCGCCGTTCAGCGCCGCCGGGCCGCGCAGCGGATTTGTTATGCAATTCTTGGTATTTTACGTAAAATAAAGCGCGTTATTATGAAAGTGATTTTATTAGAACTTTTTTCGTTTGGACGATGTTTGGTTTTTATTTTTAATCTTGATTTGAGATTTATAAGGCAAGCCCGGCTTCTGGGCTTCTATGTAAGGATCGCCACTGGATTTGCTATTAGCACATTTCGCTTATTTGGCCATTTTGTAAACAAAGACCTTGTACAACTAAGTCCAATTTTATACCCAGTCATGATATTATGGCATTTTATGTGCTTGGACATTTTACCACTGTGACCTAATACGTGTTAGACCTTCTTACATAGTCATTCTTCAAACTAGTCCTTACGACCCTAACCCGTTCTAAAATATATTTGAAACATAGTCTCCTTTTTTGTTTCATTCCTTAAAACCATATAAATTTGAGAAACACCTGTACAGACTTTATGTGATGATCAAAAACATATTTAATATTATTTAAAAGCGAAAAAGTTTTTCGGGTGCGCCGGTGGGATTCGAACCCACGTCTCCTGGGTATGCGCCCCAACGGGTGTTCTACCAATTGAACCACGTCGCATCCAACCGACTCCCCCGAAATTCTTAATCGCTTACATACGCCAACAGTGGCGTGTGGTAACATCCATCGCAACTATTAGAAGCTACGACTCCTACGTTCCAAATTACATTGGAAATGCGTAAGAAATGATGTACCACATCTATTTATTCAAATATTATTTATTTTATTAGCAGTACGGCTGCTCACCAACTCAAACTTTTTCGCTTTTAAATAATCTTAGATTCGGTGAGCAGCCGTACTGCTAATAAAATAAATAATATTTGAACATATTTAATGTCCTCTAAAAATGACAAAATAACAATCCAAAAAATTTATTTAAAAAACAAAAAATATATGGAAAATTACAAATTAAAAAAAAACCAAACACACATACACACTCGCATAAAAATAATAAATTGCTTTTCATCCACAACAAGTTTCGTCAATAACATGTATTTTGTTTTGTTTCAGTCACATTTTGTGTACCAGTGCACCGATTTCCCCATCCAATAAAAAAACCAGATCTTTTTGATGCTTGGGTGTCAGTGGTTGGAGACAAACTTGATGAAACTGACCAAATGAAAATACACAAGTCCAAAAGACTGTGCGATCATCATTTTGATCCCATTGATAAGATGTCAATTGATCGGATTAAGCCATCAGCAATACCATCAGTGAATTTACATCGTAAGTAGAATTTAATCTTAACATCTTTATGTTGGAAAAAAACTATATTAGTGGTTAATAATTTTTGATTTTTTTCCAAATTATTATTGTTACATCTCTTGATTGAATTAGTCACTTTGTTTTTTTCTAGACTTATCAGTTTGTGTAGGCAGGTACATCAGAAAATTTCTGAAAATAAGTACTGATCTGAAATCAAAGATTTTAAAATCAAACAGAATAGAATAGCATTTCTTACAATAAATATAATCTTATATTAACATTTATATAATTTTAGTATAATTTATTATTACAAATGTCAAGTCTAATTAGTAACTGATTAACATGAAAAATACTACAACTAAATAACCTAAATAATAATAACAATTTCCAAATTTGTGTTCCAGGTATACAGCAAGGACGTACTACGTTTTTACAAGCAGACCATTGCTATACACATGTCCCACGAGGAAGCATCGGCTCTGTACCAATGATGGACATAAAAAATTTGCCAGTACCATCAAGATTTGTTGATACTTCAAGAAGTCCACTACCATCGGGATCTATGGAAACAACTTGTATGACTGGAAGTGATAAGTCCCAATTTCGAATACTACAAACAAATCTTGATGCAGGTGAGAAACCAATATTTTCTTTAGTATTAGTGCATTAATAATACCTAGCCTAGTTGAGTCGTTTTCTTAAAATTTGTACACAATTAAGTTAAAAAATTTTAAATAAAAAATAAAACCTTCAAAAAACATTCAAAAAACCATGAAATAATAATTGAACCAAACCGACTACAATAAGCATGAAAATATCTTTCTTCTAATCTGTTTTAAGTCGGTGCCTCAGCTCGAGCCAGCAGGAGTGGACCTAGTAATCTAACTTACCTACATACCTTACTATCTATAGGGCTTCTACACTCATTATTTCATGGTTTTTTGAATGTTTTTTGAAGGAGGTTTTATTTTTTATTTAAAATTTTTTATTTTTTGCTTTTTAGTTTTTCTGTATAAAATAGATGCGTAGGATAAAATCATCAGTTTGACTTTGAAATAAGGTTATGTTGAAAATTCTATTTTTAATGCTCGACGGGGTTATGTCGTTTTATTACAGAGTTCCATGATACTTTCTGAATGCAAATGCTCGACTTGTCACCGAAAATACTAAAATCGCTATAAGTTTCTCTTGAATTTTTGAGGAATTTCTTCAATTCCTCATGGATCCCATCGTCAGAACGGGATTTTGGTAACAACGGGACCAACCTTGAAGCATGTGCTTTCAAACAACGAAAAAATTTTCCAAATCGGTTCATAAATGACGGAGTTCTGAGGTAACACACGTTAAAAAAAAAAAAAAAAAAGAACATACAACCGATTAATTATTTTTGTGTAACGGAGTTGCCCATATACTTTGTATGACTAACTTTTGTTACACAAAAATAGCGATCGTGATTTTTGTTTTGATTAAGCCGTTAACTATGTACAATTTTTTTGAAAACGATCCAGTTAGTGATAATGAAGCCGTGTGTGGTGGCCTAGAAATTTACCCTAGGCCTCCCAAGCAGCGGGTTAAGTCTGAGCCCGGGCTTACAATCTTGAGTTTATCGGCCTTATGTGCAAAATTACATTTGAAATTTACCATGAGCTTTACAACCAAGCAAAACATTGTGAGGAAACACAATATGAAAAGAAATTCAATGGTGTATGTAAAGTTCGCAAACTGCACTGGGGCCACATGGGAACTGCAACCCACAACTCTCGATCTTGCAATAGGCTGGGATAACGATGATGAGAGTACTTAAAAAGTAATTTTATCAATATAAATAACTCTGTCTGTCCCTCTGTCACACACAGGATTCTATTTCTTGATCCTTAATACTTCTTCTTCTTCTGAAAGTGCCACTCCATTACTGGAGGTTGGTCGTTAGCTCTGAAAACTTCTCCCTGTCTTGAGCCATCCGGAATAGTTGCTCTGCACTTCTGATTCCGGTCCACTCCCTAATGTTCCGCAGCCATGATTTAATACTATAGCTATCTTTTTCAGTCTTAGCTGTCTTTTTCAGCGTTTTTAACTGCGGCGCTGGTTGTTAGGTGACAGCTGACAGTTGTTGTATTTGCCTATAGCATAGACGCAGGTAGCAGTGACGCCTCCATGAATCAAATAATTTATTATTTGACCCGTTTCATGCTATTTTAGAAATGTTGCACTATTGATAATTTTTTTATCGGTTCTGAAATACTGTTATGATATAAAAGTTGGAAAAACACTTCCATCCTCACCATCTGAATGGTTGGCAGTCTTCTACTGTGCGTTTTTCCAGAAATTTCCTGCTTCGCACAGCAAAGCTCTGGAATGAAGTACCTGCTGCGGTTTTCCCGGACCGATATGACCTTCAAGCTTTCAAAAAAAGAGCGTGCTTTTACCTAAAAGGCCGGCAACGCACTTGTGACTCTTCTGGTGTCGCAGGTGTCCATGGGCGACGGTAATCGTTTACCATCTGCTCGTTTGCCCCTATACCATAAAAAAAAAATTGTGTCATGGATGAAGTGATCATTGAAGTTGCATATTTATAGTTCGGCAAACTCGTGCGCGACCGTCCCTAGGAATGAGACGCGGTGGCGGGGGCGAAGTACTACAGACGTCAGCGGGGACTATAGGGGTGGCGGGGAATAACATCGCGCGCAAATACACGGCGCTCGCATTCAGTCGCGGCCGCGCAGTCGAAGCGGTTACACGATCTGTAAAGGTTATGTCACAAAACTATCGATGCACATGAGATCATAACTCGAAGATGAATCGACAGACAAAAGACGTTGTGTATAAAGTGTACAAGTATTTAGAACTGCCTAAAAATGACAGTTATTCATCCGAATCTGGCAATGACATTAATTATGCAAAAACCGTCTCTGAAGCGACTGCTTTTTCGCAGAGCAGGTTAATTTCGCTTTATTTTATAACTACAAGTATATATTATTTATTTTTCAACTACTTTCGTATGCTTGTTGCTCTTGTTTATGCATTTTTGCTTTTGTTTTATTTACAGATTGATAATTTCTTTAAATGAAAACTATGATGATGATGATGATGATGATGATGATGATGACGACGATGATCGAGCAGAAATAGAATCGGAATGTGACATGAAAATTGAATAAAAGTATTGATATAAAAATGTTTAATGTTGTGGTTATCGTTTTAACCGTTTTTCTATTTTCTTCTCTTCCATCGAGGTGAGGAGACCCAGCCTAAATACATGCTACTGCAGAAACTGCACTGCCTCTCAGAATGATGGGGCATGGGCCGTCGTTCCCACGCAAGCTCAGTGCGGATTGGGAACTTCACACACACCTTTGAATTTCATCTCAGGTGTGTGCAGGTTTCCTCACAATGTTTTCTTTCATCGTAAAAAGCTTTCTTATCTTTCAATCTCTTGATAGGTAAACAAAATTTAAATTATACATTTATTTTGTGTTCTAACATCTAGTTCTCAGAAGTAGTCAAAACTTATCTTTAGATAATTGGTGGTTAGAGAACCTGACTACGAAGCTTGAGGTCCCGGGTTCGATTCCCGTGTCGGGGCAGATATTTGTATCAAAAATACAAATGTTTGTTCTCGGGTCTTGGGTGTTTAATATGTATTTAAGTATATATCTATCTATATAAGTATGTTTATCCATTGCCTAGTACCCATAACACAAGCTTTGCTTAGCTTACTTTGGGACTAGGTCAATTGGTGTGAATTGTCCCGTGATATTTTTTTTTTTTTTTAGTATAATTATATCTTCGGCAGATTTATCTACGTGTGTAATCGCGTGTAGGTATGACGTGCTATCTCGCCCCCGCCACCGCCTCTCATTCCTAGGGACGGTCGCGCATGAGCTTGTCGGACTATTACCGGTACCTATTGTTGTCTTAATCTAATATTTTTGTTGTTGGTTTTGCAGAAAAAACTTTCGAGTTTTTACAAGAAAAAATCAGAAGACTACTAAAAAAATCAAAACTTTCAAACTCCGTGTATAGCAGCTAAAAAGTGTTTCACAACAGAGAGATTTTGAAAAGTTGACACGCAAAATGTCAAAGTCAGCCAAATTGTTCACAAGGATGCAATTAATGGAGGGGCAGAAAAAAAAGAAGGGGCATTTTTTATGGATGAAAAAATATTATCATTGTCCCTTTACAAGAGAAGTCCAAAGGGATATTCTTTAATGAGTAAATATTTTACGTTGCCGTCAAGGAAAGTGCTCAAAGCACTGTTATCACAAATTAAAATGCAACCAGGTATTAACCCGGTCATCTTCAATGAGCTAAAGGTGACAGTTTCAAAACTGAAGCCGCAGATCGTCTGTGTACTTTAAGTGGGTTTATACCTGCTGAGCTGGCAACGTTGCATTTTTGTTAGTTTTTCTCGATTATTCCATAAAAATTGAATGAAAGCTAAAAATGTTTTGTATACAAATTGTTGTAATATATAAGTTAATGTGTCTACTGCAATAATAATTCGTGACAGACTTTTATTTTCTTTAAAAACGAACAAATTATTACCTAACGGTTTATAAAGAAAACGAAAGTCTTATCACGAATTATTATTGCAGTAGACACATTTACTTATACATTAGAACAATTTGTATACAAAAAAAAATTTTTCATTTTCATTCAATTTTTATGGAATAATCGAGAAAAACTAACAAAAATGCAACGTGGCCAGCTCAGCAGGTATAAACCCTAATATTTGACGAGATGCCAATTTCTTCACAGTTATTTTATAACCCCTGCACAGGCGATCTTGTAGGTTTCGAGAATTATGGTGATGAAAAAACCCACCTTTTTGCTAACCATGCACTGGTATTTATGGTGAAAGGCGTAAAAAAAATTTTAAACAACCAGTCGCATATTGTTTTGCGCAACGGCTATCGACGCCGAGACTAAAAAAAATTTTGAAGGATATTGTTCAAAATGTTTTAGCTACCGGTCTAAAAATAGTGGCAAATGATTAAGGTTCACCAAGTCCCAGCTGCATTAACGATTTAATTTCTGAAGCCAAAGCGGCTTACTTTAATCTGGGTATGGAATGGAGAGATGATTTAATTATTCTAAATAATCAAGAAGTAATTCCAGTTTGACGTTCCACACTTGATTAAAGGAATTAGGAATAATTTACTAAATAAAGAAATATTATATAGAAGTAAAGATGAAACAAAAAACAGTGGGATTATTTCCAAAATATTTTTGCTGCTGAGAAAGCTCATGGTGAGTTGAGATTAATGCCAAAAATAACTAGGGAACACGTGGATCCCACAAAAATAAACAAAATGCGGGTGAAGCATGCTGCTCATGCTCAAGTGCTTAGTCACAGTATGGCGGTGGCAACCGAAATTTGGTGGCAAGAGGCAATTTACCAAAAGAATGCCTATATATAATACCATTTGTTATATTGATTGATAAACTATTTGACTCGCTCAATGCTTCGAGCTTTTCAGTGCCACACGGAAAAAAGTACAGAGCAGCCATCAAAAGAAACTCGCCTCATCATGATCTTTGGCAAGAGGCCCTTCTATTACTTAAATCTGTACAATATGTTTTGCGAAAAAATGACTGATCAATAACCGTGAAATACGTGCCAACTGTGAATAATTTTGTGAGAACTATTGAGGGATCTAAGTCGTTGTGGCAATTGTTGTCAAAAAAATATCGTGTAGATGCAAAGCTGACGCGCAATTTTAATCAAGACCCCCTCGAAAACTTTTTTGGAAGCATTCCCAGTACGTGCTCGACATATTGCAGCGAATTGCGTGGGTTTCGAGGGAGCATTCAAAACCCTGTTATTGAATAATTTAAGCAGCGACCACTCATTTAACGCTAATTGAGAAAAAGACAAGCAAAATGTTTGCAGTCATTATCCTTTCTTCTTAGGAGCAAAGAAAAAAGTAATACTCCCACACATTCACAGGACGTGATAATCGATCAGCCTCTAGAAAATATGCAAATTTTAATAACTGATTCTTCTGGGGATGATCAAAGGTCATATGTTTGAAAAACGTAAAATTATGCCAAAAAGGTAAATCCATATTAGTAGGGGATGCAAAAAAACACAAAACACAAGTTTATAAAAGCAAAATAATATGAGAAAGGGAAAGAATGGCTTTGCTATCCGTCGGACTGCCTAGTGGCTTTGTTTTAATGAAATACAGAGGACAATAATTGCCTTTCTGAACAATGAATGTTACAAAAAAAATATTAAAGAACGTATAATTTCTTTCACAGAAATATGTATTTGCTGATTTTTCGTTTTTGAATTGTGATATCCATAGAGATAAATTAAAGGACTGCTTTGTGAATACTAGCATTAATATCATTATTTACAGTTGGTGCAGAACCATAAATAGGATTTTAGACGGGTAAGATCAAATGTGAAGGGGACGATTTTGTGAAAAAAGAAGCTCAGTTGTATTACAATAAACACGTATCAATAAAAAAATGAATGAAATAAATGTTCTACTTTATTTTATCCATACGCTTAACTTAGGCATCGGCCTATTTGTGTCATTATTATTAACGTGTTGGTCGTTGTGAAATGTTTTTAGAAAAAAGATTTAAGTCTCAAAAGTTAATAATATTTGAGTTCATTGTGCGTACATTCCAGAAATTCATTAAGCTAATCATATTAATTATTATAATGATTCGTTTTTTGCATTTGAATACTTACACCGAATAGGTACAGTTTTTTACTTTAATGCGTCAATAAAATCGATACAATCGTTTAAAAAAAATACACAAGGGATTTAATGAAAACAAAAGTTAATCGATTCCTTTGTGTAACGAAAGTTACCCATGTGTAGTTTGTTCGACTAACTTTCGTTTCACAAAGGAAAGCGATCGTGTTTTTGTTTTTATTAAGCCCTTGACTATGTACAATTTTTTTTGAAAACGACAAAAAGTAATTTGACGATCGGTCCTTGGTTAAGAGCGCATACCACATTGTACAGTCAAGGATTTTAATTGTTAGGCCAATTGCCACTGTTCGTATTTTAGCAGTGTAATGCAAATCGGGTGAAGCCGCTTAAACTCGTAGGTATATGCTGATTTGCATTACACTGCTAAAATACGAACAGTGGCAAGTGACCTAACAATTTAAATCCTTGACTGTACATTGCTATAGAGGCGTATCTATAGCATATTGTACATCACTACCAACATATACATATAGATACATCACATTATTTCTTCACCAGCCGTAGGGCGGCAGCACCTTCCATACATGCATATTTGACCATAGAGTTGCCACTCTTGTCAATATTATATTACAATACTCTTTGTCTACCGTCGATCGATTAGTATGGTAGCACCCTAAGAGCCCAGAAGTTCAAAAGAACTTTAGGTTTTACAATTTCAACTGTTTATTCACTCGATTCTTTGTTCACAGATCAAGAATCCAACGTCAATCCTGAGTTCAACCCGCCTCTATCGAACAATGGTAAGTTTCATATGGTTTCATTAAGTAAGCTGTTGTATGCCGCAGTCTCAGGACGCCCTGTGTGTACAAAGTTTTCGAGGAATGCTCAAACTCTGGAACCTAGAAAGCTGATTAATTTGGTATCCTATTATCTCGCCTCAAACGTTTTTCGTTTCGTCTCATGCTGTATTCGTCTTCGTCTTGTTCGCTATCCGTCACTATCTAAATTGTCAAATTCTGCAACTTTTCTATCTCTTACTACGTTTTATTCGTTTTTCGTCAGGGTATTCCTTGGACTCATTCGTCGAAATTCCCTTTCGTTTTTTGTCTCATTTACTATTCGGTCGGTGCTGGTAAACAAATGTTCGTATGTAAATGAGACAAAAAACGAAAGGGAAGAACGACGAATGAGTCCAAGGAAGACCGTGACGACAAACGAATCAGACTTATTAAGAGAGAGACAAGTTACAGATTTTCACCAAAATAAGATACCTGGTCTTATGACGGATAGCCAACAAGACGAATAAAGAATGAGTGGCAAATACAGAATGAGAAGAAATAAGAATTAAACGAAACACGAATGAGGCGAGATAATAGGATACCATTAATTTGAATGAAGGTTCCCTGTATAATGTAGCAAAAAATAAAGACGAATTTTGGAAATACTCTGGGATAGAGAATACTGGGGAGAAACCGCTGGCGTAAGCTAGTAATCAACTTAAATAGTGTTATATGAAACTTTTTCTAGAAAATGAACCAGGCACTGGAGAGTCAAGACGAAATGAAAAGACTGAAGTAGATAATGGAAACCCATACGCTGAAGGAATTCCTGATTTAAATGATGACGATGGCCAAGAGTCGACATTCCAAAATTTGCAAGGTTAGTAAGTGGGTCAATCAACTTTTTTTTGTCAACGATTTTCTGCAACTTTCTATGAAAACCGAAATAATTAAAAAACTAATTATTTTTCCTTATTTAAAGTATACTTTTCAAAACGCTAGATTTTTGTGGTCAATAATGGTATAATTGCCATATTTATTTTATTTTGTTCAGCTTCTATTTCGTTGGTGACCCAGGGGACAATGATGTCCCCGAAATTTGTATGGAAATAGTGGTATGTCCCCTGGGTCACCGGATTTTTTCATAAAAATACTTATTTTTTTGTTTTCACAAACGCGCATGTAAACAGTTTATCTAGTTACTACAAAATCATGGTTTCACTAACCACAGATTACAGAGTTACTTGTAAAGGAGTAAATAGAAGAAAACAAAAAAAAGTTGATTGGCCCAAGTATGAAAATATAAGTCGCACAAAGGTCGCCGGTTTGCACGTGTAGTTGCGGATTAGTACCTAACATATTTCCATATTTAATTATAGTTCATTGACAACAAGTAATGTCGAGTATTGTGCTAAGATTTAAATGGGAAAGCTAGGAGACGTGGGGGTTCAAATCCTGATTGCCGATGTTTCAAAGTCAAAGTCAAAATTCTTTATTCAATTTAGGCATCAATTGATGCTCCTATGAACGTCGAAGAATCTACCACCGGTTCGGAAAAACCCTGTTGAGAAGAAACCGGCAAGAAACTCAACAAGGTATATTTTTTTCAATCAGATCTACATTGTTATTAAATTACTTACATCTAAAGTATTTTAATACAATTAAATTTTTTAACCCGGTAGATACGCTATTTGAGACTAGGGATCGCCAATGCGGATCGGATCGGAATTATTTCCAAACGTCCCTGTCCATGATATAGTCATTAATTTTATAGTACGCCTTAGATTAGTACGCCTTAGATGTTTCTTAGTTGTGATTGATTTGTGTTATGTATAGTTGCGGATAATGGGTCTTGAGGGTGAATCGGTTGGAAATGGGTATTTTAACACACAATTGTTTTGTTAATTGATTAAGTTTTTTTTTAATTCAAGGGGTTTTTAATGAGGTGTTTCTTGCCCAAATATATGCCGTTTAGAAATATTCCTTATACCTACTTCCTTAATGTAAATACTTCTTGCGTTCTAGTAGTTTACAGAACTGATATGCGAAACTTAAATTTTTCTTCAATGGTTTTATTATAATTTGAACGTTAATTCGTCAATACGGACACGGCACATTCGAGAGTAACTTCTATTAACCTATAATTTATTTTAATTTTCTATTAACTATAATTTTCAAATTCAAAACATTTTTGGGTTTGATTCAATTCAATAGGTACTGAATGGTACAGAAAAACTATAGAACTTTGTTCAAAGCCAAGTTAGCAAAAGACAGAAATCTATTATTTATTATTATTAAATATCTCGTGACACGGTGTTTGTTATCGAACTTCTCCGAAACGGCTCGACCGATTTTTATGAAACTTTTTTTATCTCTTTTCGGTAGGTCTGAGAATAGGTCGTAGGCTATTTTTTATCTTCGCAGACGGAGTCGCTGGCAACAGCTAGTAAATTTATATACATATTCACTTTGGTGTACTCGTTTTCCAGGATCTAAACCTGCGCAAGATCCTGTTTTCTCGTGGGAGAAGAAAGTGGAAGAAGTTCCAGCAGGTAATTAATTTATTTCAATTACAGTAGTTGTTAAGGTTATGATTTATGATTTAAGAATTCTAGCCAAAATAGAATTTGATAGCTAAGGTTTCAAGCAATAAAACCTTATTAAACTTTATTATAAAAACATCCTCCAATCATCGAAGGCATGATGGCCGTCTTACATTGTCCAAGTTTTTGGCGGGGAATTTGACAGGTCTCACGTCAAAGTTTGTTGAAGAAACTGACTTGTCAGAAACGTTTTAGCCTCATAGACTAAACCATGTGTTGGGTGACAATGGTATTGGACCGTAAACCCACCACGCTGGTCCAGGGGTTGGTGGGTGGAGCGCTAGAGCCTCGTTTGTTGTACGGCAGGGATTACCAGGGGCCGGTGAGGTTAGCTATTGGGTTCTGATGGATGTTGTTTGGAACCCCTTACTCCCCGCAGGTTCAGAGTGGATGCAAGTCCATGATTGGCAGTCAATGAGGGAGGCCTATGTCCAGCAGTGGATGTCCTACGGCTGAAATGATGAGATGAGACATTTTTTTGAAAATATCTAATACTTGGAAGTGATTTATTATGTGATATGTGACTCTATTATGGTGGTAGAGCTTGTCTAATTTAAAATCACGCGCGCCCAACCACCGCATTCACGCACATTGCCAAGAGAAATATTTCTCTATTGTAGCTTAAATTGAGTTTCAAATCCTGTGCGTAAATGCGGTGGTGGGGCGCACGCATCATTTTAAATTAGACAAGCTATTCGAAACACTTGGTGTGCGAGTCTGACACGTAAGTATTTAGCCTTTTTTTTTGTTGACTGTAGTCGCGTTAAGAAAAGGCTTATAATCACCTTAAAGTTGACATTTGCTTGCGCCAATTTTATTTCAAACGAAAAAGAATGTCGCATTGACTTCTCCCATTTTTCAAATCAAAAGGTACTAAGAGTCTATGATTTAATAAAGGAATGAACGAAGGTTTTCATTCTCTGACTGTACTTCATCATCATCATCCCAGCCTATATACGTCCCATTGCACGGCACAGGCCTTCTCTCGGAATGAGTATGACTACTTAATTATCCAATAATCTACCTTAACGCATATACCAAATTTCAACTCAGCCCAATCTACTGGAAACTGGAAGTGTTAAAAAGTAAAACAATTGGTCACAAAAGATTCTTTGAGCGATGTTGCCTGTCATATCTAGCCACATTACTGTCTATCGCAAAATACAGTTGTAATGGTAATCATCATTTCTATCCGTCGGTGATGGTAGAACTGTCTACGATCATCGAATCCATCCATCTCTGGATGCGATTATGATAGCGAGCGCCTAAGGCGCAAACCATAGAGAAGAGACGGGAGTGACGGGACGCATGCGCGTCGCAGTCCGTGTCGTTGTTGCGTCTCCGCCCCGTCTCTCCTGTCTGCTTTGGATCGCGACGCTTCTATACATTTAGTATGGAAACTGATTCAATGGGCGCCGGGACTGCGACGCGCCTCCGTCCCACGTCTCTTCTGTCTGGCTTCCGTCTAAGGCTGCGTTTCCACAAGAGATATGCGAGGTAGCTAAGCGGTGCGAGGCTGTGTAACGAGGATGTGTAACGGTGTGAATGTTACTACCAAAGATGTGCGAGGTAGCTGAGCGGTGCGAGGATGCGTAGCGAGGATGTGTAGCGGGCTCTTTTCAAATAAGCGGGCGGGGAGCGGCGAGGCGGGAGCGGAGCTACGCCGCCTAGCATCACATCCCTCGCAACACATTCCTCGCACACATCTTTCCCTTCTTTTGTTTTCTATGTACAAAAACCTCGCTCCGCTGAGCTGTTCCCAACAGAGCTGAGCTGATCAAGGATAGGTAAATGAGGCTGCGTTTCCACCAGAGATGTGCGAGGATGCGTTGCGAGGGATGTGTTTGTCATGAACCAATAGAAACACTTCATTCACTTAGGACCTTTTAAATTAAGTGTTTCTATTGGTTCATGACAAACACATCCCTCGCAACGCATCCTCGCACAGCTCCGGTGGATACGCAGCCTTAGACTACCTTGCTGCGGTTCTAGATTAAATTCGATACTCTAATTTAAAAATGTTTTTCGATCATTCTTTTCAGATGACGGGGATGCTGTGGTTTGTTTAGAAAATAAAGAAACACTAGAGGACCTTCCTCCAGAAATCTCACTGTACTGCGATGATGATTCCAGCCCTGATAATGAAGAATCAGGTACCGTTTGACATTATGCCTGTGTTATTTTGGCCCTGAAGAGTAAACTATCCTATGTTCTTCCAGGATCTCAATCTACCTCAATACCAAATTTCATCTATATCGGTACAGCGGTTTAAGCGTGAAGAGAACAGACATACAGACATACACACTTTCGCATTAATGATATTAGTACGGATGAGTAGTAAGTCTAGTGGTTTAACCTATGGCCTCTTAAACGGAGGGTCGTGGGTTCGAGACCGGGCTCTCTCCTCTTTTTTCGAAATTTACGTGTGAAATTACATTTGAAATTTATCACGAGCTGCGATTCCATTGTATGTGCAGATTTCCTCACGATTTTTTCCTTCACCGTAAGCTCATGGTAACTTTCAAATATAATTTCGCACATAAATTCCGAAAATCTCAGAGGTGCGAGAACGGACTAAAACCTCCTCCTCCTCTCCTGTCCTCTCCTCTCTCCTCTCCTCTGCTTGAGAGCATAGGTCAAACCACTAGGTTACCACCGCTTAGGCTCTGAGATAATTATAACTTAATAATGTCTTTGTTCATCCAGATAAAGTTCCAGAATACCAATGCAATGAGTGCCGGGAAGTAATAACCGGGTAAGTAATAGTATATTATATTGGTCGGAATTTTCACGGCCAAACAAATGACTATCGCAATCAGACTAGTCTTAGAAACATTTTTATATCGATATCGATAGTTGTGTATAAATAGAAGAAAAAAACGGGCCACCAAATAAAAAAACATGTTTTATGCAAAATTTTACGTGAGGTTTGTATAAAATTATATTTTATAGAGAAATCCACGTCAGTACACAGCACCATGACATTTTATTTCGTTTGTGAGAGATATGAGTAGATAGTCATTCATTAATTTCTCAACATTCTCTGGGAGTACTCTGTTTCTTTCATCATCATCACTACAAAGCCGTTTATTTGTACTAAATTCTGAAGTGCTTATTTTAATGAGATGGTACCACGTCTTTTGCGTACCTATTTTAAATTAACTGTCGTGAATAATTATAAAATGATCTAAATAATTATATCAACATAACTGTTGTTGCCTTAGTGCACCTGCCCAAACGCTTTTTATCTCCGCTTTAGAGGGGAAACCACAACGCTTCAGCTCGCGATAGGGTTATTCGAATCACATTCTGTATTCATCATCGCTATCTTATCCCATAATATGGTAGAAAGAAATGGTGCATGAGATTTTGAAAGCCTAGCGCGTTACACGAGAAGAGTATTGATTGTTTGAAGATATCTATAGCAAATATTGTTGTTTCCAGGTTTCGTTACACGTGCGTGCAGTGCGCGGATTGGGACCTGTGCGCTGCGTGCGAGGCGCGCGGCGCGCACGACACGCATTACGTGCTGCGCGTGCCCGGACAGAGGCCCTATGTGAGTGTGTGGAGGTGTTGTGTTGTCAGGTTGCGTGACACGCGCGTGCAGTGCGCGGATTGGGACCTGTGCGCTGCGTGCGAGGCGCGCGGCGCGCACGACACGCATTACGTGCTGCGCGTGCCCGGACAGAGGCCCTATGTGAGTGTGTGGAGGTGTTGTGTTGTCAGGTTGCGTGACACGCGCGTGCAGTGCGCGGATTGGGACCTGTGCGAAGTGAAAAGTGGGCATGCCCTGTGTAAATAATTCCGCTGCCAAAATCTTTACACTTTACTACTTGTTCACAGAGTGAGATCCAGGCCGTACTAGCTGCTATAAGACAACAAATTCTCAGTGAAAATCTCTTCTTAAACCCGGTTGATGACAGGTTGGTAGTATTAAGCATTTAAGCTCCAAGAGCACAAACAGCGGAGGCGTGGCGGTGACCGTTGTAACATTCTAACTTGTATAAACGAGTTCGCTGTACGGTAACCGTTCATACAAGTTAGATTAGAATATTAGGTCGGGGCAAAAGTATTTTCGTATTTTTATTGTATTATTAGAAATCAAACCTCTTTGGCTGTGCTGAATGTAACTGGTTGGTTTTAATACCATTAAATGTTGACATTTTAAAGATGCAATAAATAAAAAAAAAACTAGTTCCCGCCATTTTTCAATTGTTTTTCAAGCAAGCAAAATGAACGTGTGTGATGAAGAAATTCGGTACTACATTTTAAAGTTAGTACCTGGGCGACCGAGCTCTGCTCGGGCAGAAACTCGGTACCAAGCGTTTTCCCATAGATAAGACCAAGCTAGATCAATTTGTCATCCCCGAAAACCCCCAAATACCAAATTTCATCGAAATCGTTGGAACCGTTTCCGAGATCCTGATTATATACACCGGAGGGGTGGGGGGGGGGGGTGAGAGGGGGGGAGGGGATGCGGGGAGGGAGCGCGGGGGTATTAAAGGGGGGATGAAAATTTCATTGATTTTGCCGTAGGATGCACCGTTTTCAAGATATTTGACAAAAACACCGGAGGGGGGGGGGGTGAGTCACGTTAAACTATCGTCCGTAAACCGACTTTACAGACAACCGGCTTTTCCTGTTCTGTGCTCCCAATAGGGAACGTGCACATAGACGGTGCTGCCAACTGGTGCCATAAGGGTGCCATCAATTTGAATGTTTTACCTTGATAAGTTTGTTTTACTGTCCGCATAGTGTCTCTTCTGTCGCATTAGTGCTGCCGCCTATAGTTACTGCACGTTCCCTATAATACTTTTTCTAACAAAAAAGTAACTTTTCTCACAAAAAAGTAACTTTTTCTCACAAAAAAGTAACTTTTTCTCACAAAAGAAGAAACTTGACGTTTTCTCATGAAAAATAAACTTAAAAAAAAAAACAAAAATGTTGAAAAAAAACGTGGATTCGAACCGAGGTCGGCTGGGTCCGCGACCACCCGATTTCTAATGTGCCATTATGATCTGCTCGAAGTGGGCGAAATTTAGCTTTATATTCTAATGCAAACAAAAATAGCCGGAAAACACGAGTAAAAGCGATTTTCTGAAAATGAAACATAGCTAGATCAGTTTTTCATCCCCGAAAACCCCCACATACCAAATTTCATCGAAATCGTTGGAGCCGTTTCCGAGATCCTGATTATATATATACATATATACAAGAATTGCTCGTTTAAAGGTATTAGATAAAAAAAAGGTAAAAATGTGACGAACGCCGCGAATAAAATATGTGCGGTTTATGGACCTAATGCGGTATCAATAAGAGTAGCACAAATGTGGTTCAAGCGTTTCAAGTCTGGAAATTTTAGTGTGAAAGATGAGGTTTTTAGTATGAAACATTTTCTTTTGTATGAAAAATATGAAAATACTTTTGCCCCAACCTAATATTCTAATCTAACTTGTATGAACGGTTGTGCTGTACCGTACCGCGAACTCGTTTATACAAGTTAGAATATTACAAACGTCACCGCCACGCCTCCGCTGGTGCGTTTGGAGCTTTATTGAACTAAATCCCTATTTCCCTTGGTCATGCCATAACTTGACAACGACTTTACCGATTTCATTTATCTTCTTTAATGATTTCCAATACTTTGTTAAAGGTTCTTACAGAAATAAAAGTCCCACGGGTAACCTTTATCTCTGTAGCTTTTATAAGAGAATTCTCTATAACAGCTTCTGTATCATCTCTTAGGATCATAAAGCTGCAGTGAGAAAGGATTTTTGGAATATCTTGCGGGATGGAGAAGTTGTCCATAAAATTTATCCCTGCCCAAACGAAGTCGCGGGCAAAAGCTAGTATAATATAATAAAGAGTATATGCAATATATGCAAGTATAATACAAATTCACAATAACTATTCCTGGTTGTCATTAATTTTAAAGGCTAATGTGTACTAAACAATTTTAAACACATTTTAAATACAAATAAATCACATTTATTGAGTGAAAGACTGAATTGAACACACGCCAGGTATGTAGGTATATTCACGGTAAACCTTGTGGTAGATTTCAAACGTAATTTCGCCCATGGATTCAGAACAAGTCATGCGATGTGAGCCTTAGCTTGAATCTCCGATCCCCTGCTTAAGGGCCTACCGTGTTTTTGGGGCATTTGACGTGTTTGTGGCGCGTGCTGTATAAAAGCTGTGGTAAAGCTATAGTCTTGAAATTCATGTGTAAGATATTTAAGAATTCACACTAATGACAAGTGTTTATGTTTATAGTTCGCACGATAGAAAAAAATCCAGTCGTCTCTAAAAAATAAAATAAATTCATATTACGACGCTAATATTGCACGGCAGGTCATGACTTTTTGAATGTTAATAAAACAAGGTGTTTTCTAGGGCGTAGTGTTGCTACATTTTTAAAATATGTATTTGTTTTAGTAATAAGTTGAAAATACCCAAACACACGTGCAGTCCAACCAACCTATCTTGAGTCATCGTGCCTCCCCCACGCCCGAAATCGATTAGCGCGAAAAGCTCGGTAGGCCCTTAAGCTAGGTCAAGCCACAAGGCTATCACATCGAATTGCTTTCAGCTTGAAGATGGAAGTAAAGTCGGAGCTGGGCGAGGACGCGCCAGGTGCTGAGAGCGGTCCACCACCAGACCCGGACTCTTTGCCAGATCTGGAACTCCTGCCAGATCTAGATCCCTTGACGGTGCCCGACCCCATCGGTGAACAGAGACCTGATTCTGAAAACAGTTCTGTAAGTATTCATGCTAATATTAGTACCTGGGCGACCGAGCTCGGACCAAGCGTTTTCCCAGGGATAAGACCAAGCTAGATCAATTTTTCATCCCCGAAAACCCCCACATACCAAATTTCATCGAAATCGTTGGAGCCGTTTCCGAGATCCTGATTATTTATATATTACAAGAATTGCTCGTTCTAAGGTATTAGATTAGAATAGATAACCAGAGATCGGAATTTTCACGGCAAAATATAAGACTGTCGCAATCAAGCTAGTGTTAGTACCAATTTTTTATCGATATCGATAGTTTTCAATAGAAGAAAAAACTGTACACTAAATAAAAAACATTTAATACAGAATTTTAGGTCAGGTGATAAACGAAACGGGCAACTCCCAGAGAATGTTGAGAAATTAATGATTATCTACTCCTATCACTATCACAAACCAAAAAAAATGTCATGTGCTGCTGTGTGTACTGACGCGGTCTTCGAAGAAGAAATTGCATCTGTATCTATATAATTTTATACAAACCTGAGCTAAAATTCTGCATTAAATATGTTTTTTTTTTTAATTTAATGGACCGTTTTTTCTTCTATTTCACAACTATCGATATCGATAAAAATTGGTTCTAACACTAGCTTGATTGCGACAGACTTATATTTTGCCGTGAAAATTCCGATCTCTGATTATAACCATTTATTTCTGCGCGGACGAATGCGGCAAATAAGTAACAGGCCAGATAACTTAAGCCATATACCCAACCGCCCGCTATATCGGGTCCCCCAACAATGTAATGAGTATGGCAGAAGGGTCTGGAAGTGGATCCTTCCCCAACTATTAAACAATTTACCGTTGTCAATACCGAAAAAACTAGAAAGTAATAACAGTAAACAAATTAAAAGCGTGATTAAAAGATATTTTATGAAAGATATATTTGAGAGGGAAGGGACGGATGCGCACTCAGACTTAGGTTATATGTAAGTTAAAGCAAAAACCTGCATGCATAAGAAATCATGATTTATATAATAAATTTACTATCTATCTACTCGTAGTGTATACTTAATTACGCGTGAGCAACTCAGTCTTTCGATAACCGAGGCCACACAAAATCCTTAAAATTAGGATTAAGGACTCGTTTTGCATGTATTTGAAATGTTCTTTGTTCTTTGATTGAAATAAACAGTTTAATTTTTTTTTTTTAAGTTAATTCTACGTAAGATCTATCCATCTTTGATAATCCAGTTCTGTTCCTATTTACCAAAATGTACCGTACGGTTTGCACTGCTTGGGGTCGCACGCAACACCGCGCTCAACTGCCTTCTTCCTGCTTATTCCCCTAAATTCAAGTCTAGGGTGAATGAGCATTTACTAGGCAAGCGTGCTCCATCGTAGGCCTCATCTTCGCTTTCCATCAGGCATGATTGTAGTCAAACGAAAGCCTATATTGTACTAAAAAACCTAAATGCGTACTAAACCCTAATATTTCATTTACAGACTGATAGTTCTGAAGAAAGCGTCAGCGACGAAGGCAGTCCAAGCAGAACCGAAACCCCTGACCAACCATTCACTCACACAGAATATTTAGAATCAAGTTCGGATGACAGCGACGCTAGCCACTCGCCGATTAGAAAACGAAAGCGCACCACACCTATTGAAACTCACGAAAATGTAGCCCCAAAACCTGCAATAGTACAAGATAATTCAAGACTAGCTGGCTACACAATAAAGCCACGCGACACCATAGCATTGACATGTCGTCAACTAACAAAAGTACGCGCCAGCCAAATTCCTCGGCAAATTCTAGCAAACGTCACAGTTACCAGTAAACCTCGCGCAAGTCTTGCTCGCTCTGTATCACGAGGTAACCCGACAAGATTTAACCAAGGAGTGACGAGAACTCTTCCAAATCCGGCTTCACTTTTAATTCCACAGCAAGTAATAATCGAAGAACCCATAGAGAGTATTGCGCACCAACAAGTCAGTACTTTTGTACCCTCTATATTGAAGCGCGGGAGGCCTAGAACACTTGAATTGGAAGAACCTACCATACACAGAACGGATCACGAAAGGGAGATAATCGTGGAATCGGAACAAACTCCTCATTTTGCAGAAATTTCGGAACTTATTCAAGATGCTCGTCTTGAAGGAAATTCGGAACGGATTCAAGATTCTCATCTGGAAGAAAATGTGGAGCAGTTAAATGAACCGTCAGAATTCTGTCTTCGGTTACCAGCTGGCACTGATGAGGAGAGTTTGATCCAGGCTCTACAAAGCCCAGGTAAGATGGAAATACTGACAAGTACCATTACCATGAGTTTGCAGTGACCGCACTCGATAGCGACTGCGTAAATGATTTGAACTCATGGTAGTGGTACAGAGGCTATTAACATTAACGCGCTCTTTCTTTAAATCTGTTTCTGTCAGTCATATTCTCTTGACAAAACAGTCTTGTTGAAACTTGTCTTGTGTTGAGGTTTAGTTAAATAGTGCCGTTAAGAACGTAGTTTTATAACTGTTTTTATAGCGCAAGGGTATTAATTGCATTTTTTTTTGTTTCAGTGACCGTCCGGTTAAAGCGAGACTTTTGATTAAGCTTAAGTGAAAAGACTGAATAAAATTAAATTATGTTACAAGACTTTCATTGTTTTATTTAATAGCGAGGGTTAACTAGTTGTTTGGTAGTCTTGAGCCGTCCACTCCACATTTGTAACAATTTGCCGAACATTATCCCGTGACCGTATCAGAAACGCGTGTCAGTACCGATAATGTGGACGTCTTTTTGTTACGCGAACAATTGTCACAAGCTGCAGTACGATTCAATCCATTCCGAACACTGAAAGAAACTGCCGAACACAGAATAAACGGCAGGACAATGTATGGAGTTACGATCTACTAGCCGGGCCCAGTGTGGACGCATCTAAGTCACGTGTTACGAGCCGATCCATCGAAAGACGGTTTTTTCAAAGGTATTCGGTATTGTTCGCATGACCAGGAGACGTCCACACTTGTATTTATGATACAGATACAGACACGGGGTAGGAGTGGACCGGTAGGGGAGTGGATCACGTCGTGACGTGTCCCGGTCGGTACGTCCCCCGCGACCCCCGCCCGCACCTCGCCGCCTCGCTGTTCGCGATGCCATGCCACGCAGTCTAGTTCGACACCATGCGTCTCTACACTTGTAACATTTCATTGTACATGTGGTATGTGACCGTGTCAGCACAACCTAGACCGTCCACATTTAGTGTACATGTCCTGTACGATGCCACGTAGTCCGGTCCGTCATCATGTCACAAGTGTGGACGCACCTTTAGTTTTCTCAAACATCCAAGGAAAAGTCGTCATCATATTCATGAGTCATGACAATAGAACGCGAAGTACAGGTCGATTCACTAGAGCTGGGCTGTTTCACCACCCATTGATTAATTTTAACTGACGGATAAATGTGATTCCGTCTCCGTCTATTGGAACAAAAAAAACAGAGACTGCATCACATTTATCCACCAAATAAATTTGATCAATGGATGGTGAAACAGGAGGTTAATCAGGTATTCAATAAAATGAACAAGGATTCACATTTATTGTTAAGGCCCTACCGTGTTTTTGGCGCATTTATTGCATTTCATTTAAACTCTTGCTGTATCATTACTAGCAATGTCCTGAAATTCATATGTAAAATATTTGAGGATTCACTCTAGTGCCAAGTATTAATCGAAACACTATTACTTATAGTTCGCGCTATAGAAAAAAAATCCGAAGTAGTGTCTAAAAAATAAAATAAACTCGTAGTAGGTACGATGCTAATACTGCACGGAAGGTCATGACTTTTTGAATATTAATAAAACAAGATGTTTTCTGCGTAGTTTTGCTACATTTTTATTAAAATACGAGCTGACCCCGCTAACGTTGTTTTGCCATATCACCTAGGGGTATAAAAAATAGCCTACGACCTATTCTCAGACCTACCGAATATAGAGAAAAAAGTTTCATAAAATCGGCCAAGCAGTTTCGGAGGCGTTCGGTAACAAACAACGTGACACGAGATTTTTATATATTAGATTGTAACTATTTGTTTTAGTAATAAGATGAAAATACCCAAAAACACTCAGTCCAACCAACCTATCTTGAGCCATCGTACCTCCCTACGCGGCCCCACGCACTTAATCGCCCACCCAAAATCGATTAGCGCGAAGGTATCGTTACTTTTAATATAAGCTCAAGATTTGGTGGCAAAAACTTTAGCCAGAACAGCTTACAAAAAAAAGTTCTTAGAGTATTTTGGCGGGAATAGAAAAAAGAAACAAATACTTATACGGTTTATACCTAACCTAAATTGAGTGGTTTTTAATTAAAATAAGTGTTATTGTTGCCGATATGAGTTCATCGTCAAGTGACATGGAGATTGATTGCACACCGCCAGATCTAAGAGTGGGACAGCGGGAGCGGTGTTTGCAATGTCGAACTTGCTGCCTCCCAAAACTAAAGAATAGGTAGTACATATTATAAGTTAAACAATCGCATTATTTCTTTGGATTTATTTGAGGAAAGCATTAAACAAGCCTCTGCCACGAACAGGAATTGTCGGATCTCTAGCTAGATGGATCTACTACTCTGCCGGCAAGCCCCTATTTCGCGGCCTCTGCAGTAATGCAACCTCGGTCCCCGGCATATTATCTGTCAAGAGAAATATTGTACTTAACTCAATACTCAATTACTACTTATACTCAATTTTAAACTACAATAGAGAAATATTTCTCTTGGCAGATGTTACTATTTTTGTGTAGAACAAGCGAGGAATAATAAGATTTTGGGTTCTACTTACGTGCCCGCCACTATAAAAGCTTGTCAAAAAATCGTTAATAACAACAATAAGTGCAATAAAAGACCAGGTTAGTCCGTATTTTTTAATGAAATTCGATTTATGGTACAATCTCATTTTAAATTACAATTATTTCAGATCGCGATTTAACTAACACGCCGCCACTCAGTTGTAAACAGTGTATATTATATATACCTAAATATATAATGTAATAGTGTACTTTCGAACTTGATGTCACATGTCAATGTACATAACATAATGAATTGGAATATATTTTTCGTAAACAAAACGAAAATAGTATTTAAATACAACTCATGCAGTTTCTGATATCAGAAATAATTGGCAAGATACACATACGATTTGCAATTTGGGTACTATTTAAAGCGTACAAATCACCATTCAAGACGATCCTAAAAAAAAGGTAGGTATGCACTCAATTTTTCCAAATGCGGTTAACACGACCTGAAATAGTCGACCCGGAATGACAATAATGTCATCATTATCGTCACACCAGTCTATATGCGTCCCACTGCAGGGCACAGGTCTCCTCACAGAAAGAAAGGGCTTGGGCCGTATTTCCCACGCGGGCCCAGTGCCGATTGGGAACTTCACACGCACCATTGAATTTCTTTTAAGGAGTTTGCAGGTTTGCTCACGATGATTTCCTTCACCGTAAAGCTCATGGTAAATTTCAAATATTTTTCATAATTTTCGAAAAACACAAAGGTGCGAGCCCGAATTCGAATCCACGGCCCTCTGCTTGTGGCAATAGGCCAAACCACTAGGCCACCACGACAAAAATACATCATCATTACAGCCATAAGGGTTAGAATTATCAGTTCGTGCATTTTGGGTCGACAAATACAAGCTCGTACAGTAACCGTACCCCTTTGCGCTTGTGGTCGTCAACAAAAGCAGTTCAGGGTTAAAAAAAATAATATAATATGAAATAGTGAATATTGACAAAACTTGTAAATTAATCTTAGTGACCTAAAACTAAATATTTGTACGCTTGCTTGCTTGCTGAATACATGTGCTAAACTTATTTTAAGATCTTTCTACCTACTGTATTCTTACAAATAAATGTTTTTAAATTTTTGAATTTGAATTTGAAAATTAAATCTGTAACCTTGGGTTAAAAATGACAGTTCCATACATTTTGACACATGTTAGCCCTGAGTTAGCAGTTAAGTAGCTAGCCCAGGTCCGCGCAAGCCCGCCTTAGACTGACTTGCACAGACCCGAGTTAACGATATAGTAACTCCAAGTTAAGTGCTAACCCAGGGTTAAGAAGTGTCAAAATATATGGAACTGTCATCCATAGCCCAGGGTTAACGATTAAATTTTTTAACCCTAGACAGTGCAAGTGGCTTTTAGTTTAGATTAAGTTAGTCAAAGTTTTCTTTTTTCTTTGTTCTCATCTCTCTCATTGTGTTTTGTTATTTTTGTATACATATTTTGAGTGTAAGTAAATAAATGATAACGAGCGCAGTTGGAAAATTCGAGTTGTGTACCTATATAATATTATTTTTGCATCCCTTTCTTCGATTTATTTTCTTTTAGTATCGTAATTAATGGCCTTAGTATGTTTGACTGTTTTGAGTCTGGAAATGAGGGTCAAAATTGCCATCGTGTTGATGTAAAGACGGTACCGCCACCAGAGGCCTAAAGCTCAACGCACAGACAGCGGAGGCGGTGACGGTTGTAATATTCTAACTTGTATGAACGAGTTCGCGGTACGGTACCGCACAACCGTTCATATAAGTTAGAATATTACAACCGTCACCGCCACCGCGCCACGCCTCCGCTGTCTGAGCCGGGGAGGGGTGCCATGAAAGGGACACGTATTGAAAGGGGCAATTATTATCACTACATATACTCCATTTAATTTAGAATTATAAACCACAACAACATTATATTGCGGCTCGTGAACTGTAATCTCTTTACAATTTGTACTAGAGTAACAATTGACGACACGCAAATAAAGTGACATTAAAACAATTTTATTTTGCGGCTCCCAGACTATTGTACTTACTGTACTATTTGCAAGGTAAGAAATAGATGACGAGCCGCAATATAATGATGTTGTGGTTTTCAGTTGTAAAACAAAGTCGCTTCCCGCTGTCCGTTCCTATGTATGCTTAGATCTTTAAAACTACGCAACGGATTTTGATGCGGTTTTTATTAATAGAATGATTCAAGAGGAAGGTTTATATGTATAATACATGCATATAGTTGCACCCGTGCGAAGCCGGGGCGGGTCGCTAGTTTGAACTATTCTATTGAAATGAAAAAATGAAATACAATAATTCTCATTAATCAATTCTTAGTTGTTTATTTTCGCATCTTTAAGATTGTATGTATGTATGTAAAACTTTTTATTGCACATAAAATATGAAAATTGTGTATTTTGTCCCTTTCAAATCGACTGTTATTTGAATTGTCCCTATCATGGCACCCGTCCCTTTTAAAGACGTTAGAAAATATGTCAATGGGTTCATATTGCAATTATCTACATTTATCTTAACACAATATTTCTGTTCGCGTCTTTAGTGGTCGGTCAAATGTCTTTGTAGACACCGCAGGTAAGGAAGACTTCCGAAACAAAAAAAACTTGCCTGTCACCACATGCCACGACATCGCGCATATTTCGCGCGACCGCCGGCAGCGGCGAGCGTTTTCTCCGTTCATTGCGCGGCCGAGTCGCTCGCCGCACAGTGATTATCTTGCGGCACACGCAATGGACTGATAAAACGCTCGCCGCTGCCGCCGGTCGCGCGAACTCGTGGCCGGGCTGTAATACTCAGAACTCACGCTCAAACACCTCTCTTGCTCTCTGATTCAATATGAACGGGACAGACGCTGCTCAATAAGTTTTATTTAACTAAGCCACGAATTCAAGTACTCAACATACTCGTAAGAACATGTTTTGACACATTAATATAATATCAGTCAAAATTCTTACAATCGATAACAGATTACAAAATAATATTCAACTTTCATACCGACCAGAGGTCAAATTGTCCAACACGCGCAATTACATTCACCGTCTTTTTCTACCGCCATCTTATGAACAGACAGCAATTTAGGGGGAAAAATTTAATGACAGGTGGGGAGTTCCTTTATCGATAAACTCAACTATCGACGCTTTTCCCATGCACTAGTTATCGCTTCAAGTTTTTTTCTTAAATGTAATTTTATAGAATGTATAAAAATTAAACAAAATAAAAAAAATCGATTCTCTTCTTTATCCTTGTAAAGCCTAAATCAAATTTTGACTATCATAATTAGAAACTCATTATCAATCAAGAAAAGTTGACATTTGCATTGACATATGTTTATGTATTAAATTTAGCATGTTGGGCCTTACAAGATACTCATTATCAAACTATCTTTAAAATATGCTCTGTGTAAACTTTATCATATTTGTTTCCGAAATACAAAACTTACAAAAATAATACAAACTTACAAATAATGCTACAAAGGCGATCACTAACATATGGGAAAAGCGTCGATAGTTGAGTTTGTCGATAAAGGAATTCCCTACCTATCATTAAATTCTGCCCTCTAAATTACTGTCTGCTTATAAAGTTTGACAGATAGAAATGGTGGTGAAGTGCAGCTTAGACAATAAGGCCTTGGAATTTAAGCGGCCTGCTTTACAATATGGCGACGATTTTGGTTCTGTTAGTAAAATAAAAGTGTTACACCAAGTTACTGCAACTAAGTATAAGTAATGTTAACCTTTCCAACAGTTCTCACTCATACGCCATGACATCGGAATGTCAAACGCGAAGTTGAACAATACTGAAGTGCATGGTAGATATTGCTCTGCTCGCCGTGACTCATATATAGCGTTGAACCTGCGGTGCGGATATATGCGTCGCTGGCGTCGAAAAGGTTAAACTGTTTTATGCTAGCTATGTTGTTTTATGTAGCAGAAACATACTTGACTGCAGATTTGACTTTGGTTATCGTTATACTTACTATAACATAATAACTTGGTGCCGCGCTTATATTTCAAGGGTGCAGTTAATGTACGACCCCGAATTTGTTGGTCGAGAATAAACGACAATAATTCACGAGTTCGCGGTACAGTACCGCACAACCGTTCATACAAGTTAGAATATTACAACCGTCACCGCCACGCCTCCGCTGTCTGTGCGTTTGGAGCTTTATGGCAATAATGAGGACTTGAATTATCAGGACGTACATTGTCGTTCATTCCGAGTCGATTATTAGAGGTCGTATTTTAGCTGCCCCCGTTTTTAAAAGTGAAAAATCTTTCTGACGTTTTAGTATAGATTCAAACGCACCTAATGGCTTCCCGGGACGAGTTATTAGTTATAACGCCATAGTGCACCATTAGCCCGTCTGAACGCCATGATGCCGGTTGGTCACCGCTAATATAGGTAACGCCACCAGAGTTGAGTTGAGTCAGGGTTGACGTTTAACGACAACACAACGTCAAAATCCCGCTGTCATTACATGAGATGTGGTTGTGTGCGTGGCCTCAACTCTGTACCTCTACCATGAGTTACACCAGTTTACAGTGCCCGTACTCGCTAGCGACGGCGTAAATGATTTGTATGGAGAATTGTACTTCCGTAAGTGACCGCTAGAGGCGCTGTACACAATTCTCCATACAAATCATTTACGCCGTCGCTAGCGAGTACGGTCACTGTAAACTAGTGTAACTCATGGTAGAGGTACTCGTGGCGTTACCTTTACAAACGAAGGACTTTTTCGCTTTTAAAATATGGCCACTTAAATCCTGGTCAGACCAAGGGCGTAGCCTTGCGAAGCTTCAAAAATAACGAAACAATTAGCCAAGCGCGGTACAGTCAGCAACACAAGTATGAAATATCATCTCATGGCACACGATTTAATTATATCCGAGTAATATATTTGTCAACTATTTATTTAGTCACTTAAATTAAGTATTTACAGTTCGCAGTCCACTTTTGTCGCTGACTGTACCAGAGTAACAAACGATTTGTCTATCTAAGCAAGATGTACATGAGATCACAGAATCACTGTTGCAACTTAAAAACGAGTTGAACTTAAATTAAGTCAATAGGGATATTGACACCACCAATCAACTGACGTACTTTTTATGAGATGTCAAAACACAATTCTCCCATAGAGTTTGAATTGCAATAGCAACTTATGACGTCACTTGTTCGCCAACTCAATCAACTAACTATTAATTTGTTTTAAAGCAACAAAAAATCTAATTTTGTATTTAATCGAAAATGAATCTGGTGTTCAGGGCTAAAATAAAGCTTTTTTTTACTGGAGCCGTGTCTTCGAATTATTTTAATGGTGTCAAAATTCCTATTGAGAACCGGTTAACGACGGTGGTTGACGGGAAAACTAATTAATATTTGATTAACATGAAATACAGATTATATCTTCCAAAAACCTTGCAATAGCGAGTGAATTAAATAACGAACACTCGCCAACTGCCAATAAATCTCACAAGTACCAAAACAATTATTTATAATAATACTTAATATCACTTCAGTAATATTTGCAAGATTTTAAATCTATCTTTTTGGAATTTTAGCAACCATTTATGGATTAGAATGTTGCTGCTGTTACAAATATCGTCTTCTCTTTTTCTGGTAAGAGAGAGTCTCTGTCGGTTGGTCAGATAGTTGAAACAGCAGCAACTAAAGAGCAGTCCGTGGGCAGATAGATTTTTGAACTAACTTTTCACTATGTCAATTTGTCTGTTACTCACAAGTAAAACGCTGCTGCCGCAATTGCACATTGTTTCTGGGCATGGAGGATATATTGACAATAAAAATCTTTGAATGCAGTTTTATCATAAATAAAAATAAAGCCCGTCCGTCCAGCTACAAAAAAATAGTGAAAAGGTTTGTTCAACTACTTCAGCTCACAGTCACTCTCGCATTCACTGCCGGGAACGCATATATGCGTTTTCGTAACTTTCGCCTAGTGCCGCTGTCATAGTTTGGCAATCATTTGAACGCACATGTGCGTTCGTGGCACCTGGAGAAGTCTCGAGTCTGACAGACGACAGCGAATGCGTTAAATAAATAACAATCATTTTCTCTGATCATAATAAAAAATAACAATACGAGTAAAATTTGCAAATGTTTTTGAAACCAACATACATCCCAGTTTATGTGAAATTAAATATAGTTTGACTAGATACTACGCTCGTAGTTTTATGTTTTAGTTTAAATGCCCAGTAGGCGATTATTATGTTTAAAAATTAGGATAAAGACTATAATAATTTATTCGTCAGTTTGACTGTTTAGTTATAAATTATTAGAGAATGTTAGAGGTATTATACATAACGTCTGAATCGAGTCCTTATAATTAATATTTGAGTTAACATAACTCAGTGTGCTGTGTGTATGCACGTATGTAAGAGGTCTCATACAGAGACGGCAGCGCGCCGACAACTGAGCGCCAACGGCAGAGTTAACGGCAGCCGTTGATGCGTTGACTCTAGAGTTGCAGCCGCTGACTATTTTCCGACCGAAATATTTCAAATCGAAACCGAATTGCAGTTTTCATTTTAGGCTGAAACAGAAACTTAGCCTCGTAAGTCCTCGCGTACTTTATAAATAACAAATCAACGGTAATAATAATAAATTGTTCAATGAACATAATTGGTAACTTTCGACTACAAAAGTTTTAAGCACATTCTAGATTTATATGGTAAATAACTAACAAAGTGATATCATAACAAAGTTATCATTGAGAAAGTCCGACAGCGCTTAAGATCTATTAAGAGTCATGTTATTACGGAAATTATTTCATCATATTCACTGAACAATTTTATTAATCCACGTAAATAAAGTCGAACGCCGCACGGAAGCCGAAGAATCCAGTTACTGCCTCAGCCTTTGTTTCGACAATTTTTCTGCCAACACTAAAACTTCGGCAGTTATATTGTCAGCGCGTTAACGGTTGCCGTCCTGCCGTGCAGTTGCCTCTGCCGTCAGCAACATACCGCCTCTGTATAAGAGCTCTAAGGTTTACAACTAAGGTCCCATAACTAACGGTTACTTTTGACACAATCCCGCAAGTTCATCCAAAAACAAGCATGGATAAAATGAAACAGCGGAGTATATCAGTTGGATCTCCTCTAACTTATCCTGGTTACAATGAGATAGAAGAAGCAAGGTGTATTTTGAATGTTGTTCGGTGAATATTCAAGCGTTTTCACCTCTCGATTACACATCATTACCATCCCACGATTATTACCACAACGGAAGGACAAGTCGAAAAGCTCTTTGGTCAAACTATACTTCATTTAATTTAGTATTGAAAACCACAACATCATTATATTGCGGCTCGTCAACTATTTCTTACCTAGCAAATAGTACAGTACAATAGTCTGGGAGCCGCAAAATAAAATTGTTTTAATATCACTTTATTTGCGTGTCGTCAATTGTTACTCTAGTACAAATTGTAAAGAGATTACAGTTCACGAGCCGCAATATAATGTTGTTGTGGTTTCTAATTCTAAATTAAATGGAGTATAGAATTAGCAAAGAACTGTTTTTAGTTTTCACAAAAAGTTAACCATGAGCATCATCTCTTTTAAAAATATTTGCTGAAATGGTAATGACTAAAAGAAAACGTATTTAACTCAACTTATAATTCGGATCGGTAGTTTCCGTTCGCGCAGAATAGTGTAGACCGTTTTCGATAGTAGCCGAACATGTAAATAACCTATATTGAACTTCATTTGTAAGCACAAATGGTCGCAAATTGCGTGTTATGATTCTTAGTTCTGTCCCTCTTACAAAAGTCCAAAATATTGCGGAGAGCTTGCCGCGGTTTTGTCGAGTATCGACCAACCAATGACAGCGCAAGATTTTAGCGCGCGTAGGATTCTGCTTTACCGTTGGTAGATCGAAGAGCCCGCGCTAAAAAATCGGCCTTCTGCGCAGGTACATCGAGAGGAATTATAAAGTGAGTCGAACTGTAACAACGCTGAAAATTCACCCTGTTATTCAAGTGCGATACGATTATTGACAATGTTACATAAAAATCAGTAATTCAAAACAAGGAGTTCCGTGACAGATGGATGGACAACCCAACCTGTAATAGGGTCACGTTGACATCTTTAGTGTACGCGACCCTGCAGCATGACTATAATCCGCTATTTTACTCACTGCGGCAAAATAACCATTGGTTTGGGACCATTCAGCGAAAAAGGCTACCTCTCTTCATGGCATAAGTTGGTCCAAAATTAGTCACAGCTAAGGTCCCGACGCGAAAGTTGAGACCATTATTTTTCTCACTCACTCATTACAAAGACTAGAGGCTAGTATGTGCGTCTCTTTCGTTTACAGTTCAGAGTATCCTTTAACTGATGCAGCAGGAAAGAGATGCACTGAACGACATTCGAAAGAACGGGTGCAATAATAAATAAGTTTTTTTTGTGGTTTTGTGTCACTTAGTGCGTCCCATTCCATCCGATCCAGTAGTAGCTATGTGACAAAGAATATAAATGGCCTCCACTCTTGCGCCGAAACCGGTACCAAGAAATTGTAACTCTGACTTAAATGTCGTAAACCAGGATTTCGTTACGTAAATTTTTTTTCTTCACCGATTTATATTTCATGCGTCTGGTTTGTTATAAACAGGTGTAAGATGAAGAGAAGAAGGCTTATTCCACTATAAGCACAATAATGTGCCGTACACTTAACAAATGGTCATTTTCACAACTCTTGATTTGGCATTCTTTAGACTGGTGTTAAAATCGTTTCGTATAAACAACTTTATTTTAGATCTCATTAAAATGTTCTAGAACAAGTAACAGCAATAGGGATGATACAACCAATCAACTGACGTATAGGTGAAAAATTTAAGAAGATGACCTGCAGGCTTATTGTCTAACGTTTCTAACGCTTGCCTTCGCAATCACTGTTTCTTTCTGTCAAACGGTATAAAATGATGACAGAAAGAGATGGTGAAAGCGAAGGCAAGCGACAGAAGCGTTAGACAATACGGCCTCTGTTGTATGTAGTAGTGCAGAGAATTGTTATGGAGCTTAAGTCATTTTTCAAATTAGGAACGTCAATTTGGTTATACGGATACGTTACTACTACATACAAGTCATACAATAGGTCATTTTTAAAATTTTTCACCTATACTTTTTATGTGCTGTGGAAACAAGGTTCTTCCTTAGATTTCTTATGACAATTTAGACACGTGTACGGAAAAGTTGCATTTACAAATATTATTGTGTAATATTATGTAAAATATTAAAAATTCTATCTAAAGGGCGCCGTGGAATTCTATAGGCAAGAGTCTAGTTTATAACATTACACAATAATATTGTGAAAAATCATGATGGACAGTTGGCACTAGTTCCTTAACACTATACTATAAAAATAAACTGTTTATTTCAATTAAAATGCAATGTTTTTTTTTTATACAATATAGGCTTGCGTTTGACCACAATCACGCCTAATGGAAAGTGAAGATGAGGCCTACCATGAAGCACGCTTGCCTAGTAAATGTTCATTCATCCTAGACTTGAAAGCGGCCAAATTGTAGTGTTCAGGGAACACAGTCATCTTAACTACTTATCTTAATTTAAAAAGATTTTTGAGTTAAGAAGCGTCCTCTTGTATGTTGCAAGGAGCTATGTAAATGGTTGGGGTGCTATATTAGGTTGCTATTGGTCAGGGTTCATCCAGATTAGTCCCAACCCATTAGTACCCTACTAACAAGCCAGTACTAAGAGCACACAGCCGAAAATAATAGAAAAAAACATAATTTTTTTTTTATTACTTTTATAATGCGGGCGTTCAATTTGACCTGACCGCGACCGCAGAACGCATCCAGTGTGGCAAATCCTATAGTGTAATGATAGAAGTAATATGGAAATAAATAAATAATCATGCCAACTGTCCACCGCGTCAAAATTATTCAAGTTTTAATTGCTTTTAAACGGACGTTTAACACCAGTCTAAAGTTCGTGCCGTTAGGTTTTAGAACGGACCTTAAAGCACTAATCGCTTTAACGTATGAAAGCGCCTAATACACTCGGGTAGCGCCGGACCTCTTAACCTTTTGTATGTTTCAGTGCAAAGTAACATGCTGTATTTTTTTCAAGTAATTTGGCTTCATAGAGTAAGTTTGGTAAATTTTAAATACATAAATTTGGCATCTTGAGATTTGGCACAAAGCAGAAGACATGGTTTTACCAATAGTTATTGGATATTGAAATGTTTTGTAATTCCAATACTTACTTTTGTAAATATTTTTTTTTAAAATGATGTAGTGGCAGAGACTACTCTGTAATTAATTATTTTTCATTTTCGCATTTTTTTACAGATTAATTGTAAATTTAGCACGAAATTTCCTCTGGTAACTTAAGTAAAATTTCACATGTTGCTAGATTTGTATTTTAGAGATTTGCTCTCCTTGCTGCTTTATACAAATGTGCTTAATGCAATCTGTAATTAAGAATAGCAGCCTATTTTCGTTGCTTTTGTCCACATTGTCTAATATTATTTCGAATTAAATAGTCAATAGCTCTTATGATGTAAATTCTGAGATTAACTATGAAGTTTCTGAATATTGACAATGTCAACGATAGGAAAATTAATCCTATACATAGTTGTTGCGTGTTGCAGAATAGTAAGTGTACCATCTTTTTTCTTATGGACCACATTGTCAATATTGAGAAACTTCATAGTTGGGCATTTTCACAAGGAGCAAAAATATATTTTTTTTCTAATGAGAAGCTTTTGGTATTTTCTAACTCAGAATCAGGAGCATTTGATTGCGAGGGAGAGATTCCTAGAATACCTAGGAAAATTTATACCCTATGCCACTTTCGCAACTGAGACGAATCTAATGACACCTCACACTTCAAAATCCATTGAGCCGTTTCGGCTGCAGGGCGTACATACAAAAGAATGATACACGCATAGAAAACGCTCGATAAAGATAACCCTCCTTCGACTGTCACGGCAAAATAAGGACAATTCTTTTCTTTATAAAAATTAATAGTGTTCATGATTCTGAGTAAGAAAACAGCATTTTTTTTTATTTAAAGTTTTAAAACACTTTCTTTGCGCCATTTAAAGTGAAAATGCCCAGTTGTGCAATGTATCCGGATTTACTTCATAATCATAACGGTTGTAGACTGTAACTCAATTTCCATAGAATCTGACAATCTCGTAGACACTTATGGCCAACTGAGATGGACATTGAACTGTCCAGGTCCATAGTGAGATGATTAAAATCTTTTTTTATTGGTTTTGGAACATCATCATCATCATTTCAGCCGAAAGACGTCTACTGCTGAAAGCCATGCAACGCGTTCCCGCTATCTTAACCAAGTCGCAGCTCCATCTTGTCAGAGGCCTACCTACACCGCATCTTCCGGTCCTAGGATGCCAATCGAGAAGCATTCGGCCCCATCGGTCGTCAGTTCTACGAGCAATGTGCCCAGCCCACTGCCACTGAGTCTCGCGATTCTTCGAGCTATATCAGTGACTTTAGTTCTTTCGCGGACTTCATCATTTCTAATGCGATCCCGATGCATATTCGAATATAATCATGGCTTTAGGAATCCAGATAATCAGGTGTCCTTGTCAGTTGGCTATAGGTATCTTTAAAGCTCCAAACGCACAAACAGCAGAGCCGTTGGGGTGGCGGTTACGGTTGTAATATTCTACGAACGAGTAAAATAAAAGTTGAACGAGTTCGAGGTACGGTACCGCACAACCGTTCATACAAGTTAGAATATTACAACCGTCACCGCCACCGCAAGTCACGCCTCCGCTGTATGTGCGTTTCGAGCTTAAGAGAGTGTCATATTTTATTGAGTAGTTTTTATTTGTTAGGGTTCCGTACACAAAGGGTAAAAACGGAAACCCTATTACTGGGGCTCCGCTGTCCGTCCGTCCGTCTGTCACCAGGCTGTATCTCGGGAACCGTGATAGTTAGAGAGTTGATATTTTCACAGATGATGTATTTCGGTTGCCGCTATAACAACAAATACTAAAAAATGGAATTAGACACACACACACACACGCTCAAACTCACACCTGTAGCTTTCTGTTTATCTTTAAAAAATGTATTTTTAGTTTGTTTAATGTTTGAATTTCTCCTTCTTTTTTTTTTGTCAATATTTTGTAATTAAGATTCAGACCGCATCACTATGTGTAATTATTATTATGGTCTTTTGGCTGCCACGATACAGGCCTAGCCTAGTGTGGAGTCATTGGTATTTCTTTTTGTATATGTTTCATATGGTTAATAAAAATTTACTTTTTACTTTACTTTAGATAAATATTTAAGGGGGCTCCCATACAACAAACATGATTTTTTTGCTCGTTTTTGCTCGATATTGATAACGGCAACAGGTAGACACTTGAAATATTCAGAGAATATTGACTTTAAAAATAAATCATTATTAAAATAAAAAAAATATTTAAGGGGGGCTCCCATACAACAAACGTGATTTTTATAGATAATTGTACGGAACCCTTCGTGCGCGAGTCCGACTCGCACTTGGCCGGTTTTTTAAATGGCATATTGGAAGATTCAGAGGTTACTTGCCTTAGCAGAGGCCGGCGCCACACCATCCACGCACACTAAGAAGCAGTTGAAACACTGTACATATCTACAGGAAGCCAAGCTCTGTATCCATAGAACATTAATAAAAAACGCGACTACCCCCCTACGTGTAAAAGCTATAACGTTCGAATTCAAATCTACCGCAAAATTGTAAAAGTCTACATTTTAACCGTAGTTTAATTAATTGGCCCATTTTTAGTTTGGAAACTAACATTAACCTATTGTTTTGGCACAGTCCGTTTGGCACAACACTTCACTATATGCTGGCGCGGTGCGGCGGCATGTTGAACGTCAAAGTGTCATTGGCGTAGTACTGCTCCAAATCGTCGTCATCAGGCAAGTAGTACCCGAAACTCTCGTTGGAAACTTGGTCAGGATCTTGATTCTTGGGCATGGCGGCGAAATCCCAGTTCCTATCTACAGATTTTCTCCGTTTAGCGAATAGTATGGAGCCGTCGAAAGCGTATTCGTCATCGAAATGCAGCACCGCGTCGTCGTAGAAATAGTTCTCCTGCTTACTCGTATTTCTTGCTATGTTCTTCATGAGTTTCTTTCTGGCGTAGCTGGATTTTTCAGAGTCGTAGTCCTCTACTAACGGGTCGTTGCTTCTGTTGTCTGATCTCATGTTCATGGAGTAAAGTGACGAGCTATGCGGGCTGGTTTCCACGCGAGTGCTGACGCTATGCCTGTATGGGTTTAGGTACTGTTCGTTGTTGTTGCATCCCATTTCGTACATCATCATGCCTTTCCGCAGCTGCTCTCTTCTTTTAGCGACTATTTCGCGGAAGTCGTCGGGCTCTAGTTGGAAGCTGTTGGTTTTTGCGTTCATGTAGAGGTACCCCGAAGCTGAGTTGAGGCGGAGGGATTGGGAGCGGTCTTTGGAGTGTTTGTCGGCGTAGCGAGGCAGGTTGCCCAGTTCGCGGTAGTTTTTGCTCTTGATTTGCTTCATCGTGGTAGGCGGCACGGGGGATAATGGATCGCGGTAGAGTATTGATCTGGAAAACAAACATTTGGTAAGTAAATAAATAAATAATTATTAGGGGACAATCTTACACAAATCGACCTAGTCCCAAACTAAGCAAAGCTTGTACTATGGGTACAAGACGACGATAAACATACTTATATAGATAAATAAATACTTAAATACATAGAAAACATCCATAACTCAGGAACAAATATTCGTGCTCATCACACAAATAAATGCTCTTACCGGGATTTGAACCCAGGACCCCTTGCTTCGTAGGCAGGGTCACTACCAACTAGGCTAAAGCGGTCGTTAAGTGTAAGTGTGCCTGCCTCCTGGGAGCTATGCCGTCGAGATATTTTTGGATTAACATCCTGTATTTTGCGGCGTTTTTACAGGGTTCATGTTGGCGTATGTACCTATTTAATAGATGTCAGACCTTTTATACAACATAACGTAATAAACTATATGACTATGACTACTAACGATGGGCATTGATTGAACGAACTGGTTGATTGAACGATCAATGTAGAATCAACGTTTGGACGGTCTAGACTAGTCACTGTTATCATAATATTATTGCAAGGGAAAATCGACCTCGTTGTATCATGACGTGCAAATGAACTTCAGCCGTAGGGAGATAAACCATGTTTTTGGCCGACGTAGCGTTTCGCGACGCCCATAGGACAGTGTCGTGACGCCCCGGGGCGTTGGGAGCCCCTGGTCTAATTGCGCTAACGTTTTCGTGAGCGCTTCGCTAATGCACACTTACTTGTTGGGTCCGAAGCAGTTACAAGAGCAGCTACAGACGCTCGGCGGATACTCGTCGTCCACGTACAGAGGCATCATCGACGTATCTCCTGCGAGACAACAACATATATAAATAAAATAAATAAATATCACGGGACAATTCACACCAATTGACCTAGTCCCAAACTAAGCAAAGCTTGTAGTATGGGTACTAGACAACGGATAAACATACTATAAATAGATACATACTTAAGAGGGTTTATACCTGCTGAGCTGGCAACGTTGCATTTTTGTTAGTTTTTCTCGATTATTCCATAAAAATTGAATGAAAATTAAAAATGTTTTGAATACAAATTGTTCTAATATATAAGTTAATGTGTCTACTGCAATAATAATTCGTGATAGACTTTTATTTTCTTTAAAAACGAACAAATTATTACCTAACGGTTTTTAAAGAAAATAAGTCTTATCACGAATTATAAACCCTCTTAACGACGCGTTCGAATATTTCAAAAAATCTATTTTCTTTACTAAATATTTTGACGGGGTGCCCCAGGCAAACCCCCCCACATGAAGTGCTTATATTCAATGGGGGTTCTCTAGAGGGTATAGGGTATCCCCCGTATATTAATCTGCCGCGCTCGAGTAACTCCACAAAACCCTTCTTGGGCTCCCCTACTATAGGGTTTATAGTTGTAGTGTTACCTTGCGCCTGCGCCGGCAGCCTGGTGCCTCTCGCGACGCCGCGCAGCACCGCGCCGTCCGCGTGATCACGTCTATAGTTGTAGTGTTACCTTGCGCCTGCGCCGGCAGCCTGGTGCCTCTCGCGACGCCGCGCAGCACCGCGCCGTCCGCGTGATCACGTCTATAGTTGTAGTGTTACCTTGCGCCTGCGCCGGCAGCCTGGTGCCTCTCGCGACGCCGCGCAGCACCGCGCCGTCCGCGTGATCACGTCTATAGTTGTAGTGTTACCTTGCGCCTGCGCCGGCAGCCTGGTGCCTCTCGCGACGCCGCGCAGCACCGCGCCGTCCGCGTGATCACGTCTATAGTTGTAGTGTTACCTTGCGCCTGCGCCGGCAGCCTGGTGCCTCTCGCGACGCCGCGCAGCACCGCGCCGTCCGCGTGATCACGTCTATAGTTGTAGTGTTACCTTGCGCCTGCGCCGGCAGCCTGGTGCCTCTCGCGACGCCGCGCAGCACCGCGCCGTCCGCGTGATCACGTCTATAGTTGTAGTGTTACCTTGCGCCTGCGCCGGCAGCCTGGTGCCTCTCGCGACGCCGCGCAGCACCGCGCCGTCCGCGTGATCACGTCTATAGTTGTAGTGTTACCTTGCGCCTGCGCCGGCAGCCTGGTGCCTCTCGCGACGCCGCGCAGCACCGCGCCGTCCGCGTGATCACGTCTATAGTTGTAGTGTTACCTTGCGCCTGCGCCGGCAGCCTGGTGCCTCTCGCGACGCCGCGCAGCACCGCGCCGTCCGCGTGATCACGTCTATAGTTGTAGTGTTACCTTGCGCCTGCGCCGGCAGCCTGGTGCCTCTCGCGACGCCGCGCAGCACCGCGCCGTCCGCTGTGATCACGTCTCCCTCCAACCGGACCGCTACTTGCTGCGCCTGTTAATAAATACCAACTTATTTAAGAACACTTTGTGAAAAGGTCTAATAAAGACGACAAATATCACGCGAGCTAGCCTTGAACGGCTAAAAAGCCGTAATTTTTATCAAATCAGTTTGTATAGTATAAATCTTCCCAGGTGAATTTTTCGCTTCGAGCCCTTATCTTTCAAAACAAACGGTATCGTCATAGTATTAAGGTTCAAATTTAATGTAATGGCTCGAAGCGAAAAACTCACCTGGGAAGATTCATAAAACCTTTGTAAATTTTGATAAAAATTGTGCGCATAGCAGAAGAGCCGAAAAAGTGTTGTCAGAAAATTCACATGATTTTATTCATCTTGGGGTTGGCTTTTCTATGTGGTGGTGTATTTTAAAAGCTTTTTATTAACTTGCAATGTATCTATGTATAGTACGAAATTCTGAGGTGTCCCGATCTCGTTAAGAGCCCACCATTACGGGTCAACTCTTGGAAGTCGATTTTTATCCACTTCCAGTGGTCGGATTCACTTGAAATTTGGTATACTTATGTAAGTTGGATGACAATGCAAGTACAGTCAACAAAAAGTACAGTCAGCTAAAAAGCTTGCTCTAAAAATGAAATTTTTAACAAAAACTTTTTGCTCATGACATGTGCCTGAGATAAAAGTTTTTTGGACCAGACAATAAAAGTATGATTAAATTACTGCATTTCAGAGGCGGACTTGCACAGGACATAGTTAACTAGATATATACTAGAAATCATAATTAAATCTCAGGTAAGAAATTAATTATTTAATAGCTACATTTTAAAGTCATGTCCACGTTATTCCGAACAATGACGCTAATCCGTACGATATGCACCTTTTGAACGCCACACATAGTTTTTGTTACGAACAAAATTGATTCTTATGCAGATGCGGGTAGGTTAATTTGTGAATTACCGTATTGTCGTTTATAGACGAAGCTGGCGTTCAAAAGGTTAAGACACTGTGGGAGGAGAGTGTCTGTCATCAGTAAGCTAGTATCAGCTTACCTGTTCCGCCTGCGCCTGGTCCCGCTTCTCGTCTTCCGTGTTCATGGTCACGAACCGCAGCACCAACAAGTTGAGACAGGCGGCCACGATGGCCAGCCCGAACAGGATGAAGATTAGCGCGAACATCACGTAGGAAGGCTTGCGGTTCAACGCGTTGTCCTTTTGGAGGGCTACCATGTCGCCGAAGCCTGGAAATAGTATGTTTTAAAGCCGGTGTTTTGGCTATTTGTCCTCTAGAGCGGAGGGAGGGGGTAATGCGGAGCGGAGTTGCGGACTGTGTCTCCATAGACGAGGAACTAGATAGCGGGGCGAAGCGAGACAGTAGAGGCGGTGGTAGATTCTTCGACGTTCATAGGAGCATCAAATGATCCCTCAAATGAGTAAAGAATTTTGACTTAGACTTTGACTAATACGGAGTAAAGTTGCGGACTGTGTCTAACCATAGACGCGGGGCTACATAGCGCTTCCCCGCTCCTCTTCCTCGCTGTTTCCCGATTTTTTATGAATCTTTAAATTACTTTTTCAGCTCCCTGTCCATAGAAGATTGAAGACGAAGAATTATTTATTATGCATGGAAAAGGAAAAAAAAATATTTTTTTCGGTTAGAACAAAAAACGAATTTCCAAATAGTTTGAGTGTACCAAAAAAACACGGATGTCTCACTAATATTATAAACGTGAAAGTTTGTAGAGGTGGATGTGTGGATGTTTGTTAGTCTCTTCTGTGTGGCTTGCGCCTTACTCTTTCACGTTAAAACGGTTTGTCGGATCTTGATGAAATTTTGTACTCAGATAGTTTACAACCTGGATTAACATAAAGGATAGTTCCCGCGGAATAGTGATAAAAGAATTCTGATTTGTTAGATCAATTTGCCGAAATCGTTATTTCTTAGTAGCAGTTTTCTTTCGCATTTTTCCCCAGATACTTTTTTTCTCACACTGGTTTTTTCTGCGTGCTTTTGGCCCAACTTAAGATAACCTAAATCTACCAAAGTTTCTGTGTCGATTAGAACAGAAAAAAAACGCAATTGTGAAAATAGGCTTTAGTAAAAAACCATTGTGGGAAAAAGCATTTGAGAAAAAATCCGAATGGAAATTTTGCTACTATACCCTGTCTATTTAACAGAGTTAGCAAGGCGTTCTCTCTGTTGCACTTTTGTATGCAAATGAAAGTGACAAGAAACTGTCGGTGGGCGTCAACAATCGCACGTCGATGGTGGGCTCGGCTTACATGCCGTTTGTTGGAATATTCGTAATACCTCAAATAATTACATGTGATGTTTATTCATCTATTAATCATAATTGTGTAATTTAAAGTAGTAGATAATAATATTTAAATATGCGCCCTGCAGTGGGACGTATGTGCTGGTGCATCGTCCTTATCGCTGACCAATTACGTGCATTCTCTGTTTTCTAGTACTAACTCTGTTAAATGGGCCAATTAACTTTTAAACCAACGTTTTTGGCGTCTCCTGCGTTACCAAAATTGTATCTGGCGTTACCAAAAAATCGTACTTCCAACAAGATATTTCACGGTTTAATAGGTTAAACTTACGTAGGATGGTATGTATTCATGTACACCATCTATTAAATTACAGAAAAAACATGTTTACCTACAAAAATCTGCAATTGTTTGAAAAATGTCGCGGACAGATTAGTGTCGGTTTAAAAGTTGATTGGCCCAAATAGACAGAGTATAGGAAATAACGATTCTTGTAAATTGATCTAATCTAACCAATCCGAATTCTTCGCAGACGGTGTCGCAGGCAACAGCTATTTTACTCTTACCTATAGTGGTCAGCGTGATGAAGCAGTAGTAGACGCTGTCGAAGTAACTCCAACCCTCGAACTTAGAGAAGGCCGCGGCGCCACCAGCGATGGTCAGCGAGGACAGGGTCGTCACCACGCAGATGAGATCCACTTCGGAGGCGCTCGTGGCTTTGCAGTTCAACGCGTGCTTCAGAGATTTTATTATGACACTGCGGGAGAAAACATGGTTGTACAATACGTTTACTTTTAGTTTACCACTGGCAGATGGCTTGCCTTCATTTCATTTCCAACTTTAACACCATACAAATAAAGTAGCTATTACAAAATCTGCAAACGCGGGTAACAGTATTCTGAAATTGGCTTTATTTGTAGGTCGTTAAAGTTGAATATGAAATGAAGGCAAACCATCTGTCAGTGGTAAACTTTATGTAATTTTACTGTAATTAGTGTTGCCTAGTCCAATATCGATAGACTATCGATAGTCTATCGATAGTTAATACAAAACCAATAGTATCGATATTATCACCACATGTCAATACTAACGATAGTTTTATGTTCAATACAATCGATAGTATCGATAGTATTGCAAAACAAAATTAGGCAATAATGACCGAAAACAATCGATACTATCGATAGTATCAATTGTTTTTGGTCATTATTGCAATACTATCGATACTATCGATTGTATTGGACATAAAACTATCGATAGTATTGACATGTGCGATACTATCGATAGTAATATCGATATCCTGAATAGTTTACGAGGTCAACGATCGATAGTCAAACTATCGATAGTTCTGCAACCCTGGTTGTAATTAACTAGAAAATCTGAGATAATAGTACAGTGCAGCTTTGTCCGATGGCCCTGAGCGGCGGGGCTCCGGTGTACTCCCCACATAGCCCTCCGATAGCTTCGCGACTGCACTGGAGCCCATTTCTTGAAATCATCGATCAATGCGATAATCTCGCCAATATCGGGATTGAATAAGACACTACCAGTCGAGTTTTGATCCAGCAGAGTAAAGCTTCATTTCATTTAGCATGAAAAATTTAACGGTTACATTCGCACATTTTTTTAACAAGATGTTATTGAAAATCATGGCAACTTGTCCATTTAAAATACATCATTATTTTTCCCTTCCCCGTCATTGGATTATTGAAAAACAAGTGCTAGTTTGACAGCTATATTTTTAATGTTAAATGAAGGTATTAGTGGGTTTCGGATTTGTGGCATTCGAACATGGCGGATGTAGACAGTACTTATCTAATTTTGGGATTTCTGTTTCTTTGGCTAGTTGTTGTATAATTTTGATAGTGTTTTATGCGGCGATTAACCTTAACTGTTACAGTGATTACTAAATTCTATATTGCTCTCGTGTCTGACATTTTTTAATGCGCAAGTTGTCTCCACGTGGTTTCTGGAATTTTACTATCAAGTTGCAAAAGCTACAATCACCGTACAACGTCGCTCCCAAAGAGAGCAATTAACTGACATTGGCACAAGCCTAGAGGCCGCTACTAAAGAGGAAGAAGAAGAAGATGGTATTAGTGGATTAGTAATCAGTAGAAACTGACCTGCTGAGCCGATTGACTCGCTCTCCGATGCTCTGGAACATGATCAGTCCCAGAGGGATGCCCACGATAGCGTAGAACATGGTGAACAGTTTGCCGCCCACCGTCGACGGCGTCGAGTGCCCGTAGCCTTGTTAGTGAGGTTAGTAGTGTTAGTAGGACTAGGTACTTAATTAGGAACTATTTATATTGCTAATTTTATTAAGCCGTGTAACTAATCGAGTCCGAAACACTGTCATCCATCATCCCAGCCTATACAGGGTGTTTGGCAGTTGAGTGTAGGGGTTTTAAGGGGTAATAGTTAGGGCCATTCTGAACATTTTTGACGACATTTACTATTATGGCAAATTGCACGGTTTTTGAGACACAGCCGTTTTAGGCTAAAGTAAGAAACTCACTTAATGGTGGGTCCACGTTTGTATCATTTTGCTGTATCGTATCTCCGTCGCGTATCATGATCGTTAGTGAGGAAAAAAAGATCACGATAATGGGACGCGCCGTATCTGATTGCTCGCGAATCGCGATCCATGTTGATTCGCTTTTATTAATTACCCCACACACTTGCGATCGGATACGCGTTTCGAGATCGGTAAGTATGGAGGTGTTTTGATACTGTATCACAGGGGTCACCAATTAAGTAGTTTCGCTTTTCGCTCGGGGTCCGTTTTAAGAAATTAAATAACCATCGTGGTCTGCACAACATTTTATAGAAAAAAATATTTACTAAACAAATGTAGTTACGGAAATAACAAAGGTATTTTTTTATATATCAATGAGAAAAATTACATTTTATGTTGCGGACTATCTGTCTGAAGTTTGAAGTCTTTCTCGCTTGTTAGCTCGTTAATTCGCCCGGCCGTTTTCGAATTGACGTCAACAAAGATAATGCGGGGGATACATTTTTATTAAATTACTATGTAGTGCAAGTTGCTGTGTTCTCGCGGTCCGCCATTTGGCGACCCCTGCCGTATCATGATACGCATGAAATTATGATTTGATACGTGATACGCCGCGATCCATCTCGAGTCGGTTTTTCCCCGATCATCAAAGGGCGATACGATTCCTAGTGAACGGTACGCCCAAATTGAGTGTCCATATGCGATAAGCGAGCTCGATACGGCGTTATGATACGATACGCTGCTACGCTATTTTTTCACGCCACGTTGCTGGTGATACAGTATGCTCAAAGTGAGTGTCCATACATATAACCCGAAGAACCGATAACTAGGTAGACGAGTTATTGAGAGGAGACCACGGATCGAATAACGTAGCGTAGGACGTCCTCAGACTCGGTGGAGCGATGATCTTCGCAAGGCGGCTGGCAAGAGCTGGATGAGAGTGGCCGAGGATCGTGCTCAGTGGCTTGCCATGGGAGAGGCCTATGTCCAGCAGCGGACGAGCACAGGCTGATGATGTTGAGCGTCCATATTTAGGATACGCGAGCTCGATACGATACGCATGATCGTGATCGGCTTAATGATACAAATGTGGACCCCAGATTCTGTTATAGACTAAACCTAACTGTCTACAACTGACCTGACTGACTGACTGATTATAACTTAACTGTTTTATATTATTCAATGGCATAATCGTCGATGGAACTGCAATACCACGTAACCAACAATTGCTAATGCCGCGTAACTGACTTGTGGCAATTTTGACAGGAGAGTATCGTTATTGATGCCAGACTTACCTAAACTAAAAATTGACACATTTTGTTAGTTACGAGGCATTAGCCATTGTTGGTTACGTGGTATTACAGTTTCATCGACGATATGTGAAGTTCCCAATCCGCACTGGGCCCACGTGGTAACTATAGCTCCCCTCTCATTCATAGAGGCCTGTGCCCGGGACGTATAGACGCTGGGATGTTGTTGTTATAAACTACAATCCCAACCAAGAAACGTGATATACATATGCATGTAAAGGTAATCTCACCGATAGTAGTAAGCACGGTGGTGGCATAGTAGAAGGCGCCCGTGAACTTCCACTGCTGCCCGGCCTTGTGGGGCTCCGACTTGAGCACTACCGTCTCCATCACTCGGAAGTCTTCCTCCGTTATGTTGTACTTTCTTATTATCATGCCTTCAATTGCTGCAAGTTGATAACCACATGAAATATGTTAACTAAGGTAAGGTAAAGTAAGGTAGGTAAGGTAGTGCTCCTCCGTTATGTTGAACTTTCTTATTATCATGCCTTCGATAGCTGTAAGTTAATAGCATGATGAAATAATAATATGTTAACTAAGGTAAGAGAAGGTAGGGAGATAGGTAGGTAAAGTAAGATAAGGTTAGAAAGATAGGTAGGTAAGGTAAGATAAGGTAAAGTTAATGTCATATACATCATAATGAAGTGGGTAGAACTTTCTTGCTTTTTATAATAAAAAGCGACTGATGTAGGGTACACACATTATATTCCCATGTATACATGCAGGCACAGCTCCCTAGCTGAGTAAAGTCTAATACAATTAATAGAAGTGTTTTACTGGACATAATAGTTAGATAAATAGGTTGTTAGGTAAGGTAAGGTAGGTAAGATAAGGTAAAGCGAAGGAAAGTCGCGTATTAAGGTCATATCTTCCAACACCAACATTGTAATCCTTGATGCAGAAAATTATAACTACAAGTGAAAAACAAGTAAGATCACAATATACAAACCTTGTAATACTTCAAATCTGTTCCGTTCAGTGGTAGACTCTAATGCGTCAAACACCGCTGCACCAACTAACAAATATGTGAATGTGCACACAATTAACGATAGAGTGCGAACATTTTGCTTCTTCATAACTCCAGCGTCTCCTCCGGAGGGCTAAAGGCCCGTGGTGCTCCCACGAGGCTCACTAACACCTTGATGCCCCTCAGTCCAATACCATATTGTCTCAATAATCCCTTCCGAAACTAAGTAACCATTGTAAGTACTGTAATTCAAATTTGAAATACTTGATATGCTATTTTGTGAAATTTTAGAATGTTCTTCTTTTGTATTTCACATTCGTCATTGTACAGTCAGTTTTCTTTAATTGACTGCTCTGAGTGGTGTGTTTGTAAATAATGCTATGAATAAATTGATCCCTTTGGAGGAAGTCATCTTCTTTTTATGTTCATTATATGGTACTATTCTCTCTTGCCAGGATTCTTATAGCTATCCCATTCTATTTACACATTAATATATCTCCACCTGAAAGTGAAAAATGGTGACTGAATGTTGGGTAAAAAGGACATTTCTATAACTTAGGTAGATATTTTGATTGGGATTGGGATTTGGCACAGTTATTTACATTGTGTGATTACACAATAAAAAAAGTTTACTAGCTTAGGCTTGTACTGCACAAATGTCCAATAGGATGTACACATACATTATGTTCAAGGGAATTATGAACCTATTACAGAGCAAAAATGTTTTTCTTTATTTTGTATAGTCGAGGTACGAAAACCTTTGTCATTTATAAAATTGATTCCTTTATCTGTTAGAGACTCTTAGTACCTTTTGAAAAATAGAAACGTCAATGCGATATTGTTTCCTTTGAAATAAAATATTGACAGGATTGATAATTGCCTTGTTAAAAACTCAACTTCAACTTTTTTTTTTACATTTGTATGTTGCTTTGCTGCATACAGTCAACCAAGAAATCTGCTATAGGAACTGTTACAAAAAATAGCAGAGCATTTACTTGGTTGACTAAACAAGGTTAAGAAAATTTGACTAAAACCATTCTATTTAAATTTAGTAATTTTTTCATTTGTGAAATAATATGCACTTTTATGGAACAGAAAAATTAGAAATTTATGTAAATTTTAATGAAATACTACTTAATAATGATACTTTTAAAATAAGGATGGGAAAAAATTAGAACAGTTTAAATAAAGTTGAATTTGTTGCTGCATTTCATTTGATTTCACAAGATCAAAAGATAATCCTAGGCCTGTAGTAAATCAAAACATAAATAGTGAAAACAAATGTATACCTACCAACTTAATTGTAAAGAACATGGTCAGTGGAACAACTTAAATTTGAATAAATTTTAATTATAAACTTGGCATACTAAAACAGTTGAATGCTAAAAATACTTGGTTAAAAATAGGCTAAGGCTACGAAATTAAAACACTGAAAGTTATTTCGAAAATGGAATGGAATGTTTTTTCTTTAATATATTTTTTAAACAAAGAACTCACCATTCTGCAGAGGCAAAGGTCAAGGAAATTTTCGTTTGCTATCTGTTTTTTGGTTTCGTATCGCGTACAGCATCTATAAATATTTAATTATCTGCAAAGCTGTATCCTAAAAATAACGTGCTACAGTCCGCATTCACTTCCATAGCATAGGTCAACGCACACCACACTAACTGGGTCAAATGTTATGACGAGGATTTGCAGCGGCGACCGCGAGCAGAACACGTGCCAAGCCAGCGCTTAGCTCACTTTTACCCATATTCAGAAAATTCAAAACGAAAATTGGGCCAATTTTATTATTTTTTCCCCTGAAATCCTCTATGCGGTATTTTTGCTGTCACACCTGCCTGGTTTTCTTCTGTCAAACACACTTGCACTTTCGATTTTATTCATCGTGCCAAACTTGGTTAACTAGCTAATAAACATTTACAACTACATCTATAACAAATAATTGGATTTGTTTAAAATAAAAATAACGAAAATGTATTATTTTTGGCGAATAGCCTTCCTTGCACTTCCTTGATTGACTGGATGTTGGTGTTGCAAGTGACAAAAATCGGGATAACTGAAAAGCTGAAAGTCCTGAAAATCTTGAATAACTTGGCGAAACAAAAACGTACTGTAATAACGAATCAATAATTACAATATCAAACCATTTCTAATCCCAATCCTTGTAATTACCTCATTTCCAACGAGCAAATAGGAAAATATAAAACAAAGTAAAAGTAAAAAGTTGCCATGTTAAGTAACTTAGCTTAAGAGCTGTCAAGATGACTTTTAAGTTTGCAACTTTACAACTAGATGGCGTAAGTCTCTCCTATGACGTCAAACTAATGCCGCTGAATTTAATTTCATTAATTTCCGCCGAGCTTGGGTCCGAGATGTTTGCCTATGTTATTTACTTAATTTACTCTTTGTATGTATTTCCTGAGGTTCGCTGTTACTGGTTTGATACCTTATTTATGTTTTAATATGTCGCAGTTTATTTGGGCCAGAGAAAAAGTTTCGTTCATTATTTAGAGACGCTTTACGCTTTGCGGTCCTTGTAAATAACGCATTGGAAGCAACGCCCTTTACGAAGGTTGCGTCTTTTAGCCCCATTCCCATTCGTATTATTATTCATTCATTGTTTGTAGGCCGACATAACGAACGGATAGAACAATGTTTAGGTTTATTTGTAAGTAGGTAGGTATGTATTCTACATAAAAAAAAATGTAACCCCTATTTTATTAGGCTAGTATACAGAGCGAAGAGCATTTACTTTTAAGATTTTCAGTCCAAAGTATCGCTTTTGATGGTACATAAATAAAAAATGTAGAGTTGTACCGTTCCAATTTAAACAAGACTTGAGCTGAAGGTAAACCTTTTCGCAATAAGCGACATAATGGCATGCTCTTTGCACGTCTAACTCTAATAATAAGGGCCTAAGCACACGGCGTTTTTTAAACGCGCCGTCGACGACACGCGTTTTAGGAACGCGCGTTTACAGCGCGTTTTTCATTCCATAGAACAGCCATATTACATGGACATAGAACAGCCAACCCGCGTGCGTATCGCGTCTGTATTACAAACGCGCGTCGACGGCGCGTTTAAAAAACGCCGTGTGCTTAGGCCCTAAAGGAGAGCTATAAAATTTATGGTTTGAATTGGTCGTATTATCATCCCAGCATACCGTCCCACTGCAAGGCACAGGCTTCCTCTCGGAATGAGAGAGCTTGGGCGTAGTTCCCATGCGGGCCCAGTGCGGTTTGGGAAATTCACACACGCTATTGAATTTCTTCTCAGGTGTATGCAGGCTTCCTCACGATGATGCCTTCACCGTAAAGCTCATGGTAAATACAAATGCAATTTCGCACATAAATTCCGAAAAACTCAGAGGTTGGTGGTCGCATATAATTATTCAATTTAAATTAAACGAAAAAATAAAAAAAATATGAATTCACACATACCTACCTAACTTCTATAAAAATAAATTATGCACATTTTATAGACATCTAAGAGCCACGGGGTTGGGATTTAACTGGTTTTGTTTGCAACTTGACGTCGATAAGAGCAATTGAAGCGTGCGCGAAGCGTCTCCGTGTCAGCTTGGGTAAACCAGTTTTACTATGTCTGTCCATACATCTAGCGGATGTCCGGTTGTTCTTCTTTACAGGTCGCATTTCTCAACTGATTCTCTTGATATTTTGTGAGCAAGTTCGTTAGTTATATCGACGGTTAAAAGGAGACTTGATTCAAGCGCCATCCTGGGGCTAAATTCAGGAAGGGGTTTTGGGTTGGGTTTGGTTTGAACTGCTATTCAGGAACGCCAAAAATCACTGGTTTGCAAGAAGTTTGGGCTGATTTATTTATTTACAAAGCGAATTAACAGGAAAATAAAGCTCATTGCAAGCTCAGCCCATTCCTATCCTCTCCCAAATGATTGAATTATCGCTCGCAAACCGTATTGGGCCGTTCCTGAATTTGGCCCCTGGGCGATATTGAAGTTATTTATCAGCGTATTGTATATACAGTGAAACTTGGTTAAGTGGGACCTGGATAAGTGAGAAACCTCCATAACTGGAACTCATGCTGAGGTCCCAACACTTTGGCACTGAATTACCTCTGTTAGTGGGACGAGGTAAGCCTCTATATCTGGGATTTGTTCTTTCGATTTATCATCATAGTTACCTCTATAACTGAGACAGCGAGTAAATTTTATATGCATAAACCTCTGTAACTGACATAACATTGTTTGTTTACTCATTCTTATTCTACCCACAAATTCCACACGTAATTCCAAGTACGTAAGTAATTTTGAGCTTCAATTACCTTCAGTTTTAGTTTCGCTTTAATTACTATCATACAGATGTTTATTTGAAAAATGCCAAAACGAAAGCTACAATCGTTATCATTACGTGAAAAACTGAAGTTATTAAAACTCATTTACATACATAACACGTTATTTTATTTAATGATCGCACCTGTATAACTGAAATAACCTGTATTCTCACCTCTATTAATGGAACCCTCTGTAAAGGAGACAGATATTTATTTATACCTGTATATCTGACACACTGGGTAAGTGGAATACCTCTATAAGTGAAACGACATTGCAGGTCCCTTGATGTCTCACTTAACCAGGTTTCACTGTAATTCATTTCAATGTTACACAGGATGGCGCTTGAACCGACTCGCCTTTTAACCGACGATATGGATTTTTGTTGATTCGGGTTTTTTTTAATGGCGGAGAGCAGCTACTGGTGCGAAGTTTACAGCTCATAGAGCCATTAATATGTAACTGCCTGCATCCATGACGATGGAGATTAGAATATAATAGATTTTTAATCCACTATGTAACCAAAATGTCATTGAGAACGTTGTAATTAACAATTCACGCAAACAATAAATTAAATTTCATTTTGTATTTTGGAAGATCCGTGTAGGTAGGTTTGGGTTTACATACTTTAAGTAAGTAATAAGTCTGTTAAACAACAAGATTGCTGAATGCTATTAGTAAATAACAAAATAGAAGCACATTAACTGACAGTTTTTCTCGATTGTTCGATGCATTTTCCCGCTGCAGTCGTGCCAACCTTCATGCGCGAACGAGGCAACCAGGCCGTGAAGCGAAAGCTGCAAGGGCCGCTTTCTCGTAGGGCTAGAGAACGGAACGCCATAGACAAGTTTTACTTTTTAATGGGATTGGGTAAAATGGCTTAAATGGCCAGTAGCGAGATTTGTTCTTTTTTTGAAGTTATTTCGTTGCTTGATCTTGAGTGTTGGATGAATTGGTTTCTAACAGTTTCTAAAGATTACGTAAAGGGGTTTGAAATTTATGTTTCATTGATAGATAGGGTGGTTTGTATATGTAGTATGAAAAACGTGGCGTAGGAAGGTCCCAACAAGATGGATTGTCGATTTGGTAAAGGTCACAGTAACCACTTGGACACGGGCAGCGCCAGGATAAGGGCTTTTTGCGCTGCAGCACAGGGCTCCATATAAAGGGCCCCCAACCCCCATTGGAGACACCGTACGTACATCATCATAGAATACAGTTTTTTTGACAAAATTGCAATTAGTATCAACTATCAAAAAAAAGCCGTGGTGGCCTAGCGGTTTGAACTATGGCCTCTCAAGCAGAGGATCGTGGGTTCAAATCCCGGCTCGCACCTCTGAGTTTTTCGGAAATTATGTGCGAAATTACATTTGTATTTTACCATGAGCTTTACGGTGAAGGAAAACATCTTAAGGAAACCTGTATACACCTGCGAAGAAATTCAATGGTGTGTGTGAAGTTCCCAATCCGCACTGGGCTTACGTGGGAACTACGGCCCAAGCCCTCTCATTCTGAGAGGAGGCCTGTGCCCTGCAGTGGGACGTATATATGTAGGCTGGGATGATGATGATTATCAAAATACCAATGGGTTTCGTGTTGGGTATAATAGGAGAAGTATGGGACAAGTTTTCAGCTTGCCTCAAACACCTACCCAAAAATTGGTGCCAGCCAGCTCTCGAACCATGACGTACTTTTTAAGTTTTTTTAGATATTAAATCGATCGATGAAGCCAAAAAGTTCTCTAGTGGCGTCCACGGACCGGAAGACGCAGTACAGGTAGGGCTCCAACAAGATGGAGCGACGACCTGGTGAAGGTTGCGGGAACGCCTTGGATGCGGGTGGCGCAAGACCGATTTGTTTGGCGAGCCTTGGGGGAGGCCTATGTTCAGCAGTGGACGTCTTTCGGCTGAAATGATGTAGAGCGAAAACTTGACGTCGTTTTCGCTCACAGTCTAAGTCAAAAATTATTTATTAAATGTATGTAAGTATGTAAACTCTTTATAATACAAAAAAAATAAGAAAAAGAAACAAAACACTATTGACAACCGTTGAAATAAATGTACAAAGGCGAACTTATCCCTTTAAGGGATCTCTACCTGTCAACCTTTGAAAGGAGCATTAAATTTAGGTTTCAATTGAAGCTCCTATGAACGTCGAAGAATCTAAGCTACCACAGGTTCGGAAAAACCCTGTTGAGAAGAATCCGGCAAGAAATTCAACAAGGTAACTCTCTGGCAAACACCTTTTTAGGGTTCCGTACCCAAAGGGTAAAAACGGGACCCTATTACTGAACTTCGCTGTCCATCCGGCCGTCCGTCTGTCCGTTTGTCACCAAGCTGTATGTATCTCATGAACCGTGATAACAACAACAAATACTAAAAAACGGAATAAAATAAATATTTAAGGAGGCTCCCATACAACAAACGTGATTTTTTTTGCTCGTTTTTGCTCTATATTGATAACGGCATCAGGTAGACGCTTAAAATATTCACAAAGTATTTAGTTAAGTATATATTCACTTTAAAAATAAATAATGAAATGAAAAAAAAAATGTTTTTAGTAACTAACGTAGCCGTAACACTACTAACATTTCTACGCACGTAATTATCTGAAATAAATGGTTATTAAATGAATATAAACAAATATTTAAGAACGGCTTCCATACAACAGACATGATTTTTTCGCCGTTTTTATAGATAATGGTACGGAACCCTTCGTGCGCGAGTCCGATCCGCACTTGGCCGGTTTTTTTTGATCGGTTGAGCCGGGCTTCGCATCACCCCTTACCAACTCCACCCCTCCAAGGCAGTCAGCGTTCATCGACATCGCTGACGCCGAAAGCCATTTTCATTACTCATAGTGACGACAACAACAATTATGCATCATTATAGGCGCATGCGTAATACTGATTCAATCTTCTACCGTTTGTGCGTCTCGACGGCCTTTGGCTATTTCCAGTTGGGAATAACTCTATTATAAGTCTAGAAGTTGTTTGACGTATCATAGTCGGCACTCATCATATTGTCGACTCGTCATTGAATAAATATTACTAGTACTTATTATAAACGCGAATGTTTATATGGATGGATGTGTTTTTCTATATATGTATAATATTATAAAATATAAGCTTCTAATTTTTTTCAGGGCATCCGTTTGAAACTAAAGATCATGTAGCGTGCCCTTTATTCACATCAGTCTTTAACACAGACTATGCAACAGAAATCGCAGTAGTGTGCGTGCTTAGCGGACCTTTCTCTCAAGTTCTGGGTCACGTTTAGTTTATGCAATCTCGGTTGGTTGTGTTGGCACTACGCTGTTTACACAGTTTACACCTTACCCGATATGACTAATGGTAGCTTTCTTTTGGGCAATGACCTGATGAGCAATCAGTTTGCGACTTTTTTTCCTGTAATACTTATGTATACTTGTGTCTTGTTCTATGTAATATAGTATTAGTCACATAAAAAAGAGATAAGATATATGAAAGCTTTTTATATGAAAGTATAGTTGACCAAGTGCTTTTACTTTTCTTTATGATAGTTCCTACAACAGATTAAAAACAATATGGCTATTATTTATTCATCATATTACGAGTACCCTGTAAGTGAAAATAACACGATTTTCTAATTCATACAAATGAATTTGAACTTTAGAATGGTAAAGGACTTGGTTGACTAATACGTAGGTTATCTCGGTCTATATACGTCCCATTGCTGGGCACAGGCCTCCTCTCAGAATCAGAGGACTTAAGCCGTAGTGCTCACGCGGGCCCAGTGCGGATTAAGAACTTCAAACACACATAATTGCTTCGCAAGTGCAGGTTTTCCTTCCGTGAAAGCACGTGGTAAATGTACAAACGCTTTTTGACAAGGATTTTTGCTTTCTCAGAGATTATTTTCCCTTAATCTCTATTCTCCATACCGAGAAAATTCAACTTTAAAGCAGAGCATTTAAAAATTTAATCAATAAGTACCTAAAATAAAAACTTGTTCTGACACGCTGGCCCCTTCCCATCTCTATGTAACTTGCAATAGTTGGTGGATATTCTTAAATGGCTGAAAAAGCGAGAGCCTACAGATACAGGCACCGAAAACGTCTTTTCCCCATTCGAGACCCTTGGTCCGTGGAGCCATAGCGCTATGAGCCTATACAAGGCTGATGACGAGGCGATATGGTCCCGGACCTTAGCCTGTCCGAACGGACGAACCAGAAAAAAAAGCTATATAAGGAAATAGAAAACAGGTTAGTCGACGTCACGATAGACCGAAGAGCTGGCAGCTACCGGGACAAACAATTAGCTATACTAGGTGCCAGATAACGCTGCCTAAAAGTTCATTACATTTCAGTACCATGTGCGAGCAGGGCGGGGGTGCGAGGGGCGGCCGTATTACATCAGCAATAATTGGGATTGTTCATTTTTTCTAACCCCCCCTTTTTATTTTTTTTATCGTAAATATAGAGCATTATAAGAAACTAATTTGAATATTTCAGCAATTCACTCTCCAATATTTTTTTATAATTTATTGTAAATTTGAGATACGACTTCTTGTAAATTACATGCTGCGGCTGAATCTGTGTATAAACCACAGACACAATGACAAAAAAAATGTGTCACAATCGATGGTTAGTTGTCATCTGACAATGTCACTTTACATTACAATAACAATAACACTAAAGTTGCCGATTCTTCCAAGAGAATAGGTAAAAAAAAAACGATTTACTGCTATAGTATTTTTTGTACGTATAAAATAAAATGGTCAGAAGTGTTCCCTTGAAAGTTCTTTGGCGGATTTAATCGATACTTACATTAAAATGATCCTCGCCAAATAATTACATCTTGTAAACTTTGAATTAACTTTGCGGCACCACTTCTCTTGTAAATCTTCTCTAATGCCAACAATTAATTTGTTTGGGCTATTGACAGAATCATTTCCACAAGTAGGAATGAAACACTTCCTGTATAAATCCATTATTAAAATATGAAAAACGCGAAGAATGTTTTTCAAAATTGTATCCTTAAACTGACAGATGATAACTACGTCGAAGTGACAGAGAATAGTAGGTATAGAGAAACTAGACGGACGGCTTTTTTTTCTTGTTGCAAAGAATTTCAAAGTTAATGCCCACAGAAAGGTCAAACAAAGGTCAAATATTATTTTGCAAAAATACACACGATCATTTAATATTTTTTTACTAAAATGCTATATAATGATTTAATAAACATTCCTCGATATGGTTTTGGAATTAGACCACATTGTAAAAAAGTGATCAATGCCAATTCAGCTCGACGAATTAACAAAATGTTAAATTAAAAATTAAGTTAAGTACGAAAATGGTTGCCAAAGGTTCTTTACCTTTTCGTAGCAATGAACTTTTAGGCAGTATTATCTGGCACCTAGTATATTTAAAGAGGGAACGCTGCTAGTATTCTCGGAACTTACCTCAGGGGACTCCTTTTCAAAGCATTTTTTATTTATTATTTCCCTTTTTTAATGTAACTTTTAGTTTAGGATAGTTGAATATACATAATTACTTTCTTTAATGTGAATAAATTTACATTTTGAGTAAATAAATAAATAAATGTATTTGTTTTTTAAATGTGAAAAAATATGTACTGTGGCCAGTATTACTTTAAAATTTTGTACCGTGGGTCTTAGGAGGGTAGAATCTGTATTTAACAATATCCATGCCTGGACTCTTAAAATATAAGCAAAACGGAATCTACCTGTTTTTAAGACAAGCCATAACTTTTCCCGAAATAACCGAACTTCCTCTAAAAATAATTGCAGCAATTAATTGCGAACACGATTATAGCGTTTTTACGAAACATCAATAGTTTTAATTACCTGTTCCGCTTAACAGGACCGTCAACGAATTAACATTATGTTTGTTCCCATTTCACCTAGTAAAACACCTTTCTTTACCCACACACGCACCCACAAAGTATGGCACTGCATTCGTACGCGGTTCCAATCTGTGTGAGTCGTATCCGTACAGCAACTGCGTTCGTGTGCGCGTTCACAGACGGTAAAAGCGTGCGTTGGTGTGCGTCGACTCATCGCTTTTCGGGAGGGGTAGGGACGCTTCTGATTGGAGCGTGGTCAGCTGTTGAGTGTGTGCGTGTTGCGTATACGCACGCAATGGCAACGCAAACGGAGTTGCGGAAAACTATGTAAAAGTTAGTTGATATTACATGAGCGGAAAAAAGTAGGAAGTTTAAGGTAATGTACTGTTGTACTACACTGTAAGTGATACACAAGTGTCTTTAATTATTATTACGTAGCAAAAAAAAACGGTTTAACTGGTATATTTTATTTCGTTGAATGATTTATTATTACCTATTTATAGTTTAATCATCATTATCATAATTTCGGCCGAAAGACGTCCACTGCTGAACATAGGCCTCCCTCAAGGTTCGCCAAGCAACTACAAGTAACTAACTAGGTACTCGCTTCATCTCGTCGGAGGCCTACCTATACTGCGTCTGCCAGTCCTATAGTCCCGTCAGTCTCTCAGAAATGATGAAATCCGCACAAGAACTAAAGTCACCGAGACAGTTCTAAGAATCATCAGACTTTTATTTTTTACGGTTTCAGAAAAAAATCGTGTCGGTCTTTTGACCCATTCGATGTTTTAATAATAATAATAATAATAAATCATTTATTTCGAGTAACTTTACAGACTCATACTTATGATTAATATGTTAAACTACTTATACCTATGTAACAAGAAATAATAAATTTTACAGAGATGTTTTTAATAGTTACGTTTCTAGAAGCACCCCAGCACCGGTTATACATAATAGGTGCTTTTAGAAACATGCATATCATCACAATGCCTCAAATATAATACATTCGGTCTTACGTACTTCGGTATTGTAATACATACCCTTAAAATCTACAGCCGTTTCTTAAAAAATGTGACCAGATAAATGAGGCGGTTGAAACGCTCGAATAAATGCCCGGGCATCCGCTAAGAAGGGTTTTCAGATATTCCCACGAGTACCCAGCCATAAACATTGCACATCGGTCTTTGGAACAAGACTCGGCAAAATGTCGGCTTCGTAGAGCGTTGTCACACATTACTTAACGACCGCTTTAGCCTAGTTGGTAGTGACCCTGCCTACGAAGCAAGAGGTCCTGGGTTCGAATCCCGGTAAGGGCATTTGTTTGTGTGATGAGCACGAATATTTGTTCCTGAGTTATGGATGTTTTCTATGTATTTAAGTATTTATTTATCTATATAAGTATGTTTATCGTCGTCTAGTACCCATAGTACAAGCTTTGCTTAGTTTGGGACTAGGTCGATTTGTGTGAGATTGTCCCCTAATATTTTTTTTTTTTTTTTTTTTTTTTTTACTTGTAAGTAGCGTGCGACAACGCTCTACGAAGCCGACATTTGCCGAGTCTTTTTCCAAAGACCGATGTTCAATCTTTATGGCTGGCCACTGTAATTATTAACAAAGACATCAGACACGCAAGTAGGTTACAATAGTAAAATGGTGATTATTATGATTTTCGGAAAATCCCACGGGATAAGGAAAAAACTGGATTTATACATTCAATTCAATGGGTCCCTGTCTCAGTAATTGTTTCTTTAGGAACGTATAAGTGCAGTAAAAAGGGATTCTTGGAATATCCTGCGGGATAGAGATTGGCAGTTGACCATAAATATTGTTTGAGCGCGGACGAAGCTAGTATACCTTTGTCACATATAAGTTTTCCTGTCTAAATACATTACTTGGAATGCTACTCGTAGTATTCCACCAATATTGTGTAAACAAAATTATTCCATTATTATGAATATGATTGTTGACGTTGTCACACGTTTGTTGAATTGTGTATAGTTTAAGGAAAATACATTTACACTGACGACTAAAATGACGATAACTACAAAACCCGCTGTGATAGCTTCTTCGAGTAAAATGAGTTTAGTTCAGAGTTTTATTCTCAATTAAACTTTTATTGTTAAGAATAAAACTATTTACTAAACTCATTTTACTCGAAGAAGCTATCACAGCGGGTTTTGTAGTTATCGTCATTTCTGTAACCGACCCTTTATTTTTGCTCGTCAGTGTATGTTGTTTAATTAATTACTGCTAAAATCAAGTTAGGAACTAGGTAAAAGTGGGAAATCTTTTTTATAGCATGTTTTAGTATTCGTTTTTTTTATGTACTTTCATTTTAAATTAGTGAAGGAAAACCTTGTGAAGAAATTTGCACCTGCGAAGAAATTGAATGGTGTGCGTGAAGTTCCCAATCCGCACTGGGCACGCGTGGGAACTACGGCATTTCTGAGAAGAGAGAAGAGGTCTGTGCCCAGCAGTGGGACGTGTATTAGCTAAGATGATGATTAAGTTTAGGACATTGTTTATAAGCACTAAAATACCACGACAACCGGAGCACACCTAATGAAGACGTGAGTGGATGAAGGGGTTATGTACATTTTCCCTTTTTTTTTTGCCTTCATTTATGGCATAAAACCGCAAAATCGAAAAAACGTGCATATCCCCTTCATCCACTCACGTCTTCAATTATTTTGATGTCGATTAAAAAGCCCAACACTTCACTAGTGAGCAGCGTAATATAGTAAACTAGCTGTTGCCCGCGACTCCGTCCGCGAAGAATAGGGGTATATAAAATAGCCTACGACCTATTGTCAGACCTACCGAGTACAAACAAAAAGGTTTCGTAAAAACGATCAAGCCGTTTCGGAGGAGTTCGATAGTAAACACCGTGACACGAGATTTTATATATTAGAGACTAGCTGTTGCCCGCGACTCCGTTTGCGAAGAATAGGGGTATAAAAAATAGCCTGCGAACTATTCTCAGACCTACAGAAAACAGAGAAAAAAATTCATAAGAATCGGTCTAGCCGTTTCGGAGGAGTTCGATAACAAACACCATGACACGGGATTTTTATATATAAGATTACATCAATACCTACACAAGAAAAAGTGTGCGCGTAGCGGGAGAGATGAAAAATGGCGAAATGGTTTCGGAAAGAAATAATGATGAATGATGAACGATAACGTTTTTATTTCATTTAGTATTAGTTTTATAGTAAGTACCGTACATACCTTAAGTAGCTTAGAGAAACTGTAATAGAATCGACAAAGAAATAGACATATTATATTTATTATATTTTCCCTTACATCCTATAAATGTAAGGAAATCTTAATAAAGTGGTTAACAGGACTTAGTTACTTATGACACGGAAGACTTATTGAAATAGTTTTAAGCACTGGTATTCGTTTGATTTTAAGATGAAGCTAATTTCATTTTAATATAGATGTAATTTACTTCTATAAATATCTCTGTAAATGAATTAAATTTTCATAATATGCGATATGTTTGTAACTTAAATATACTACTAATACTCTCTCTCACACACACACACACACACACACACACATGTAAACATCTAAATTTAATACCTGTGGTTTAGTATAAATTTATGTATAGTGACTGATAATTTTTGTTAATTATTTTATAATAATCGTTTATGAATCTATGCTAAGATAACATAACTGGCACGATCGGTCGAGGTCGGTGATGTCTTTGCGCTTTGACACCTTGACAAAGTACGGCTTCTATTAATCTTATTAATTTTTGACAATAATTGCAGCGTTGAGGTGGCAGAGTGTGAATATGTCTCCGACTTTGATCCGATTTTATTTCTTATTAATAGAAGAGCGAGGCCTCCTGATACAGGTATGTTAATACCTACTAGGTGGTCTCAAACACCATCATACCAATGTAAAAATTTGTTTTACCCAATAAACAATTTATTATTATTATTAATCGAATTAAGTATAAACGATATTTATTACGTATTTCATTACGAGTCCGTATAACCCAGATAATAACGACATTAAGTTATTTCATCTATTGCAGGCCGGATCTGGTGCTGTGGGAGACATATCGCGCTTCAGTCGCAGTACACAGACGAAGAACAATAAAGCTGATTAACAGCGAAACAAAGAAATAAATAATTAATTGAATCAGGCGTTACCGGTAACTTTAGGACATTTTGGGGTTACTTTGATAGATTTAAAATGGTTATAAAAACGCAAATATTCATAGCTCAAAAGAGCAAATGACTTTAAAAGTTAGGTGATTTATCAAGGAAACTACCTTTCACTGCCACAGATGGTCTAAAAAAATAAGGACACGGCGTAAACAACTGTTTTCTGAAGTAGCCCCCGCATTTCAATGTAACCCCAGTTTACGGTACTTGACGGAGGTCCATATTAATGAACTGAAACAATTACTTTGCTCACCCATTTTTTTTGTCGCGTGTGAGTAAAGTAATTGTTTCAATTGACAACATTTCATATTTCTAAGACTATAATTTGATTTGTTCTGTGTATTCTGTTTGGAAAGAGAAAGACGCTGATAGTTTTAAATTTTCACTAGGATTATTAATTAATTTGTTACAATTTTTTAAAGATGTGCTTATTCTAAAAGAGTGCAACGATAGAATAGATCCATTAGTTTTGTCTAGTCTCTATTAAAAAAAAAGTGAGTGAGCTCTTTTTTCTAGTGAAAAGGGTAAAGGAAACATATCTATTCTGTGGATGTATTTGCAAGTACATATATGTTTTTAAATTTGTTGTATTTTTTAAATATGGAGAAATAAATTATAATAAATATTTTTCCGTGTTCAGGAGGCGAAACTCGTTCGATTCCTGCAGTAATTTTCAGGTGTTAAAAAAATGAAAGGTTGTCAATTCATTAAAGAAATAATTATCTCAAGAAAATACTGGATGGATATATACACAGATCTTAAATCCATGGGCATTTTTAATTTAAAATATATGTGCTACTTTTTTCTGAATAAAGTGATTTTAGGGATTTCATTTTTGATGACTTAGATGATTAAAAAAATGTCCTTTATTTTCCATAAAGAAAATTGTGTCAGTTATGTGATAAGCCAGATGTAGGTATAAACTGCATGAAAAAACCGGTTGTCTGTAAAGACGGTTTACGGACGATAGTTTAAGGTGATAACGTCATAAGAAATATTCATAAAACAAAAATGAAACCAGGCGGTCACCCATCCAAGTACTGACCGCGCCCACCGTTGCTTAAAACCTCGGTGATCGGATGAGAACCGGTGTTTTGTCAAATATCTTGAAAACGGTGCATCCTACGGCAAAATCAATGAATTTTTTATCCCCCAATTTTTTAAACGTGTCTTTTTCGGCGTTTTTACCTCTAAGTTTGCGAATTTAGTGCTTACATTTCGATGATTCTTTACTGAACTGCTTAAAACATTGTACGTTGGTAGAGTCAGACCAAAATAAGTCTGCAATGATTTTTATAGCACACAGCATGTGTTATTTATACGTCATAGTTTCATAGAAGTTTGACGTTTAATATAACAAATGCACTGCGTGTGTTATCAAAATACGGTAGGTACTGGCTGAAAATCAGCGCTGGCATTATGCTGAGCCAGTGCCCGATTTGCAACCGCAATGACACATTCTATTCTTAAGCTTTCGTGTTGTCTTTTGTTTTGTAAAAATATTGATGATGTGTACTGTATTGTACCTAAGTGTTGTATGTAGGTATGTATGTATGTAAACTCTTTATTGTACAAAAATAAGGAAAAAAGAAATACATTATTGACAACCGTTGAAATGCATGTACAAAGGCGAACTTATCCCTTTAAGGGATCTCTACCAGTCAACCTTTGAGTGGATGAAAGGAGCATTTAGTAAGGGACCGACAAAGAGTAAGTAAAAATAATACAGTCGGACAAAGCAAAGGCCTTACCTTTTAGTAAATACAATACATAAACTCATAATATAAAGAAACCTAATAAAAATAAAAATAAATAAATATTAGGGGACAATCTTACACAAATCGACCTAGTCCCAAACTAAGCAAAGCTTGTACTATGGGTACTAGACGACGATAAACATACTTATATAAATAAATAAATACTTAAATACATAGAAAACATCCATAACTCAGGAACAAATATTCGTGCTCATCACACAAATAAATGCCCTTACCGGGATTTGAACCCAGGACCTCTTGCTTCGTAGGCAGGGTCACTACCAACTAGGCTAAAGCGGTCGTTAAAACTTACACTACCATATACAACATATATATGCAAAATACAAACAATAAATAAGCAGTGTTCTCAATATATTAAAGAGATGGTGTGAGCCACATCTTCTTCAAAGCTTCCCTGAAGCTGTTGTTGTGAATAAATGTATTTTCTGTCTTTCCTTCTTTCGGGGATTCGATTTGTAGCATTCGAACATGGCGGATGTTGAAAGTATATAATTTTGGTATTTCTGTTACTTTGGCTAGTTGAAGTATAATTTTGATAGTGTTTTATGCGGCGATTAACCTCAATTAACAGTGATCACAAAATTCTATATTGCTCTCGTGTCTGACATTTTTAATGCGCAAGTTGTCTCCACGTGGTTTCTGGAATTTTACTATCAAGTTGCAAAAACTACAATCACCGTACAACGTCGCTCCCAATGAGAGCTTACTTTGACACTGGCGAAATTGTCCTGTAATGGGACAGAAGCCATATTTTAAATAAATAATAATAATAATTTCCTTCTTTCAAAATCGTTGCAGATTTTTCTTGATCTGCCTCTAACCCTCCTACGAGTCCTACTCGCACTTGCTCGGTTTTTTTCTTTACTGAAATAGTGTGTTAACGTACTGTTGGTAAGTAGGCTCGCAGCATTGCGGCTACAGACTGCAGTGAAAGCTGCATCGGTCTAGTGCAGCTAGCATTTAACCGCGGCCCACATCTTGATACTTGACTATTTCATGTCATGTTGCGGAATTTCATTGGAACTAATTTCTGAGTCTGAATTTGAAGCTTTGCCCTATGGACACCGAATTTGTATTTTGATTTTAATTACGTACATAAAACAAAATAACGTGGCAACTATCCACATTTTTCAGAGAATATACTGAAATGTTCACACAAATGATAATAAGCTCTTGACAATGATCATACATACTCGTTAGGCTTTATTTAAAACTTTTACATGTCACTTTTTTTTAATTACCAGTGCTTTCGGAAGGGCCAAGATTGCCAGGAAGAATGCGGCGCAAGAAACTTGGCAGAAAGTTATTTTTTCAAAAAGAGATAAAATAAAATTTTAGTAGTGGTAGAGCCACGTTGTAGCTACCTGCATCACGAATGGGCCGGCTCGTCCGGGTCAGTACCACACTCTCACAGAACACCGGCATGAAGCAGCAGTACCCCTGCTGCGTTTCGTACGGTAAGGCCGGCAACAGATCAGTATTTCTCTTTGAGTTGTTGATATTTATGGGCGGTGGTGATCATTTTCTATCAGATGACCCGCTTGCTCGTTTTCCTCCCTCTCATAATAAAAAATAATAATAATAAGAATAATTACAAAAAAGAAAGAAATAAATTAGAATATAAAATTAATAGAAATTACATAAAAAAATGCACAGGGATATAAGCAATTCCCTTTTCAAATATTTACTTTCCGTAGTAGAATTGTAGAAATTGCCCGCACCTTTACTTTTTTACCCGCGGTTTTGCTTGCGTAAAATCGTAAGATCTGGCTTACGGTCTGGAGATCAGGGTCATTTACGTTGCATGAAGACCCGTGCGAAATTTGATGTCTCTAGATGTTTAAAATGTCGAGATATATGGATTTTCTTAACTAATATTAATCTATTCAAGTGTCAAAACCGTTTGATCGTTGACCAACATTTGATAGCTACCCGGAGATCAAAAAGTAGGGAAAGTTGCCATCGAGCTGTGGGCCCGTTAGCCCTCGAAGGGCAATTACGGTGCCGTCTACCCGTTAAGATGGGAGATTGGCCCATACGCGGCAATCTCATCTCCCTGATGCCCAGAAAGACCACCTTTGAGACTATTGATGTCCTCCGTGAAAATTTCGGCTAACTAATATACTCACAGACAGACAGCAGAGTTTCAGTAATAGTCCCGTTTGGTACCTACCCTTTAGGTACGGAACCCTAAAAAGAAACCGATGCTTAAATAGAACAAAATCCAATAGAGTCGTAATAGTACTTAAGATTATGATTATCTAAAGTAGATACTATTGCAATTAATATTTCACCTTTTTTAGGTGCATTCGAGGAGTGATTGTGGTGAAGCGCAAGCCTATATTGTATAAAAAATAGTTGTCTGTAAAGTCGGTTTACGGACGTTAGTTCAACGTGACAACGTCATATGAAAACATTCAAAGAAACAAAAATGAAACCAGGCGGTCACCCATCCAAGTATTGACCGCGCCCGAAGTTGCTTAACCTCGGTGATCGGACGAGAACCGGTGTTTTGTCAAATATCTTGAAAACGGTGCATCCTACGGCAAAATTAATGAAATTTTCATCCCCCCCCTTTAATACCTCCCCCTCCCCCCGCACCCCGCACCCCCCCATTAAAAATTACCCGAGCGCTAGTACTAAGATTGTACATCCTGGCGCGCGCTGCTCTATTGTACATCCTGGCGTTCACTGCTATGTACGGGACATTGCGTCATCCTTTTTCGTGCGTGGAGCCGGCGTTCATCGATTTATTATAATCCGACAAGCTCGTGCGCGGCTCTCCGCGGAACCCTGTCGCAGTCAGCATTTGCCGCATTTATTAAAAACAATCTCATTAAGGACAGCAGAGGCTCCCTGCGACAGGGTTCCGCCGAGCGCCACGCACGAGCTTGTCAAGGTATAGTAGACGTTGTCACGTCAAAAATCTGTTTTTGTTTTTTATGACAACTAAAATTAGTAATGGAGTACCTGTAAGATGTTGGTGGTTGCATATGTTCAATTTAGCCATCAGAATTTAAGTTTTAGGTCATATTATAATTAGATAATCTTCTTCTTCTGTATATGTATATAAAAGGCAACCGTTACTGACTGATCTATCAATGCACAGCTCAAACCACTGAACGGATTGTGCTGAAATTTGGCACACGGATAGATATTATGACGTAGGGAAAGGAAGAATTTTTCAAAATCCCTACGGGATAGGGAATAAATGGGATTTATATTTTCGCTCCAAAGTAGCCATATCTCCGTAACTATAATTATTAGAGACTTCAAATTTGGCGCAAGTAGGTAATTATAAAAGTAAAAAACTAGAACTAGTATTATGACATACTTATCATTTTATGGTTTATAATAATTAGGAAGGTTTTCAAGTTAGAAACATTAATTTTGATTTGATCTCAATGTTAATTGCTACGGCGTCTTTTTCTGCATCTTTTGTAGTTTTAATTACACGACCAAATGTGTCTAGAGGTAATGTTGCCATTTTGAGAAAGCGCTATTAAAAAAAACTAACAGAAAAGTGGTAATGGTAACCCAGTGCATCGAATTATAATTTTATTCATTTAGTACGATAATTATCATAAATTAAAAAAAATCATATCATTTATAAAACTAAAACACATCAACACTAAGTCATAAGCTTATTACACTTTTCCAAATAAAAATGTCTTCACTAAACCCACATAACGTCTGTATTCATACCGTTTTAAAGATATAAACAAATAATTATGGCCGTTAATAGGACGGAAAAGCCACCTGTACTAAAGACCTAGAATAATCAGAGCTAACAACATCACCGACAATGTGCCCTAACGGTAAACGTTTCGAATCGGTATAATCATTACCGCAAACTAGTGCAGCCAACACAATAAACGTAAAATAAAAGAACAATGGCAACTGGCTGATAAAAGCAGATGAAAAAAAAGGCGGTGTTCCAAATTCAAATAATTTCCCACACGTAACGTTACGCGCGCGGCCATCGAGCGCAGGCCGTTATACGCGGCAGTGACCCACATTACACTTGTACATTTTCGCTGTGATCTTGCGACTGGTTTGTGAAGTAACCTTAATGTAAATTTATCTGCAAACTACATACATTACTCGCTTTTAACCAAATTACATCAGCACAACCTAGTCCCAAGCAGCAATGGTAAGAGTATGCGAGGAAAACTTTGCCATAGAATAGAGTAGAAATGATTAGAACGTTAAGGCTTCGAGGTTTGCCGCGCTTTCTGATTTTGCCGAGAAATTATCTGTCGGCGCCATTTTCAAAGTCACGTAGCTACTTATCGGCGATTACGTAGGACGTATTGGCTATTTATTATGTTGCTTTGGATTGCTGTGAATCGAGGTAAACTTGCGCTCAATCTTAGGAAAGATCTAGTAACTAGTAAGTAATTCTCTTGCGCTGTGGCCTCTGAGGGTATGTTTTAATTAGCAAGGAAAAAAATGAAAAAAACATAACCGATAAATTCATAGGTTGTCAATTTAACGAACATTAAGGCTTTTAGTTTCTTCAAAAAAGAGCTTATTTAAAGGCTTTTTTTGAATGTATTTCAGTCCGATACCATGATACCTAATGATGTTATTTATTACATAGTAGTTAATCTCATATAAGCTTGAGTCTGTGAAAAGGTGATGTGAAATTTGTAAGCTAGTCACAGTTAATAACTATATTTATATATTTTTTCTCTATATAATTGCATGCTGTGTTTACCTGTAAGTGATTGTTACACTTTGCCCGTATAAGCTAACTGAAATGTATTTATTGCCATTACTAGAGTAAACAATTGTTGGTGAACCAAATAAATAAATTAAATTAAATTGCTCATAAGTCATAATATGCCACAATAAAATACCTCAACCGTAAATATTTGTATTGTTTTCTTTTTATGTGAAAGCAGCGTTTTCTAGGCAAATTTGTAGAGACGTTTTTTGTACCTAAAAAAAACCCTTAGTTAGACCTAGCAGGTCAAAATTTTGTTGAAGACCAGCATTAAGTACGATTTTAGTGAAATTCCCACAGGTTAGGGGATTTTGCTACAGGGCAAAAACGCGGGCGGAAGCTACTAAGCTTGGAAACAGACATATCGTCACTGTGCTACTATGAAAACAAAATCTCATCTTATCTTATTTCATCGATGATCTGGCTAAATTAACTTTACTCCTTCGCTTTAAGGTTTCTTTTAAGTTTACAAGTGGATTTGAGATACGAGCTTTTTAAAAGTAGTGGCGATATATGGAAGTGTGGATTGACTACATTGTAATGTAAGAAGTAGACAAATTTATTCATACTAGTGTCAACAAGTATAACTGTATCAATAATTAACGGTAACATCTAGGTAGACTGATGAATAAATTTGCGTTTTGATGAAAACTAGAATAGAATTGGAGTAGAATCGTATTCCAGAGTGAGCTTATATAGGAACTTCGCTCAAAGTCGTAGCAGGCCTCATGCATGCCATGTACTTACGCGCGATATTTACCTACCGCGGGGACGATCTGCTAAGATCGAAATTCCAGTAGGTTGTCACAAGCGCGCGCCGACGCACGTTCATTCGTGTTCCACGGGAAAAATATGCCGCCTGGACTTAATAAGTGAATGGTGAAACAGGGGGCAAATTTTAATATACTATGCTAGAATTAATAGCTAATATAACAATTTGGAAGTTCCTATCGTGCTGTCCCTCTTACTCTTCTATAAAAAGCTATAAGCGTGAGCGGGATGGCACGATGCGAAGTTCGAAAGTTGACCTTCGTATTTAGTATAACGCTAGGGTACTGTGAGCATGGCAATGTGTTCTGCGCATTACAATAAATATCCTTTTTTGTTAGGATTCCAGAGCTAAAATGGCAAAAACGGAACCCTTATAGTTTCTTTGTCCGTCCGTGGCTTAGCTTAAAGAATATTAGTGCTAGAAAGTTTGCATGGATATAATATATAGCAATTATCCCGACAAAATGGTAAAACAACATGTAGAAAATTTTTTTTAATCCAAACTGCCAGCCCTTGTCACTGTCGGCACGCACACATTCTTAAGGAGACGGAGTAGTATAATCTGTGGCTACAATCGCGGTAAGTACCAAGATTTTGTACGGGATGCAGTATCTGTTACGAAGTAACTATTAAGTAATCTGTGGTCGTAGTTATCAGCGCAGCTGCGCTCGTTCCCTAAATATCAGAATTACAAAATAGTAGATTGCCGGCTTACCCTATTTCTAAAATACCAAATTCCCAGAATACCAGACTTTCCTGCGTGTTTTTCTCGATATCGGATTGCCAAAAAAGCTTGTCCCTTTCAAAACCGAATTCCCATAATACTAGATAGTGAAATCACCAGGCTCGTCAGGCACGTCGTGGTCGTCGAGGAGCGGCCAGGGGGTCGTGTTTTACGAGCCTGGTGATTTGACTATCTGGTATTATGGGAATTCGGTTTTGAATGGAACATGGTGTATTGAGAACAAGCTTTTTTGGCAAACCGATATAGAGAAAAACACGGTGACAGGAAAGTCAGGTATTCTGGGAATTTGGTATTTTAGAAATAGGCAAGTCGGCAATCTAGTATTTTGCAATTCTGATATTTAGGGCACGAGCGCCCAGCTTATATACGTCCACTGTATGTTGTGACTCGTACAGAGAAAGGAATGTTAAGTTGTTTTGGGCATGTGGAGAGGATGGACGAAGTAAGAATTATGAAAGAGATATATAATGCGAGTGTAGATGGAAATATTGGAAGAGGGAGACCAAGAAGGACATTCCATGATCAGATTGGGGATGTCTTGAAGAAGGGTCTGGTCAAGAGTACCCGAAACCGGCGAGCATGTATGAAAAGACTAATGAGTGTTGTAGAAGCGAAAGATGTATGTCAGGATCGTAGCAGGTGGAAACAAATAGTCTCTGCCTATCCCCTTGCTGGGAAGAAGGCGTGATTGTATGTATGTAAAGATAAAGATAGTTTAATATTCAACATGAGTTACAAATAAATACAGATGTTACATAAAATTAAAACAGTCCAGTGTACAGTACAGTACAGTATGTATGCATGTATTTATGTACTGTAGGGCACAGGCCTCTTCTCAGAATGAGAGGGTTAGAGAACTTCCCACACACCATTGAATTGTGTGTATACCAAGTGTATACAAATTTGTTCCGTTTGTCCTTCACTGTAAAGCTTGTGGTAAATTTTTGTGGTAGGGTTTTAGAAACTGTTAAATAACAGCACCACCCATTGACATCATACAGTTAACTTGTATTGAGCTCATGCATGATTCATGCATCCCAGGCATTGCGCACAATGGTATAACAAGCCTACACATCCACCAATTTGGGCGCACCGTTATATGTAAATACTAGCTTTTACGCACGGCATCGCTCGCCTTAAACCATTGCGTGTGGCAGTCGAATTGATTTCCAATAAAACCCCACGGGAATTCTAAAAAATTAGGGTACTAACACAGTTATTGTCAGTGATCGGAATAGGTAGTTCAATTTCGGGTGAATGACCTTAGACATTATACTTAATATGGATATGACCCGGGATTCCGGGACTCATATTTATTACAGAATAATTTCTTGACATGACATTATTTGAAGTTTTTGTCATTATACACACGTCGTTTATTTCATCGTTTCAGTTCATTGAAAGCCGTGTTGGCCTAGCGGTTTGACCTATGGCCTCTCAAGCAGAGGGTCGTAGGTTCAAATCCCGACTCGCACCACTGAGTTTTTCGGAATTTCTGCGCGAAATTTACCATGAGCTTTACGGCGGAGGAAAACATCGTGAGGTAACCTGCGAAGAAATTCAATGGTGTGTGAATCCAATCCGCACTGGGCCCGCGTGGGAACTTCGGCCCAAGCCCTCTCATTCTGAGAGTAGGCCTGTACCCTGCAGTGGGACGTATATAGGCTGGGATGATGGTGACACACATCGTTCATTTTAACATCACATAATTCGTACAATCAAATAATCAAAAAATAAGACATGAAAATAAAACTGAACAAAAACTTAAAATGTTCTCAAAAAGTTTTCTTCTTTAAAACATATACTTAATCGCATTTGTACTTAATATTAGTAGGATGTTTGTTTGAATCATTTGAATAAATCAAATGATTTTTAATTGAGCCGTTAGAGATAATGATTGTTTAACTGAGTTTATTGACTGTGATCATTAATAAGGATCGAAGGTGTATTTAATTACAGGCTTTACGCACAGCTTTGCTCGCGCAGGCGGACATTTTTATTTTAAAATGCATAATTGCATACCTATTATTTTTAGGTTTATAATATTTTTTTACTTAGGAAATTGCTGCTGCTGGAAAGGAGGCGTGATTGTATGTATGAATGTATGGACATTTTGAGTCTTTTCTTTCTCAGAATCAACAGCGCCGATTTTGATGATAAAAGAATGTCCCTAATTTTCTTTTCCATATAAACATTTTTTGTGTCTATTTCAAAACTGACTCCACTTTTGACTTTTTTTCTTTATGAAAATGAAAAATGCTCGTGTTTTGAACAAGAAAAGCCGAAAATATTCTCTTCACTTATAAAAATTTCTGGGATTTAATACATCCATACTTCCATACGAATATAAGAAATGCGAAAGTGTATGTGTCTGTCTGTCTGTTACCTCTTCACGCTTAAACCGCTGAACCGATGTAGATGGAATTTGGTATGGACTATGGAGACTTGTTGGAGATTGTTAACGACTTTGAGAAGAACATAGGATAGTTTTTATCCTGGAAAATTGAATGAATTTTATTTAGCCGTAGAGATTTCAGGATTTTATCTCAATGCAGTGGAAATATCAGAATAATAAAATAAGTACCTAAGCTATGTTTTGTTCCATGGAGCTAGCTGACACCATATTAGAAAGAAAGAAAAAAGAAGACGACCGCTTTAGCCTAGTTGGTAGTGACCCTGCCTACGAAGCAAGAGGTCCTGGGTTCTAATCCCGGTAAGGGCATTTATTTGTGTGATGAGCACGAATATTTGTTCCTGAGTTATGGATGTTTTCTATGTATCTAAGTATTTATTTATCTATATAAGTATGTGTATCGTCGTCTAGTACCCATAGTACAAGCTTTGCTTAGTTTGGGACTAGGTCGGTATGTGTAAGATTGGCCCCTAATATTTAAAAAAAAGAAAAAGAATGAAACTACATTTATTATTTACAACAACACAGGACACATCACCAATATTTTTACAAAACAAAAGACAACACGAAAGCTAAAGATGGAATGTGTCATTGCGGTTGCAAGTCGGACACTGGCTCAGCCAGCATAATGCTGAGGCGTTTATAGCTGATTCAAATTAAAAAAATAAATTAAATTTTATTTCAATTTGTTTTAGCTGTTTGCCGCACACACAGACAAAATTTCGCCTTTATAATATTAGTACGTTCGCCGGCGAATTCAAAGGCGGCTAAAACCAAGTAATTAAATTAAGAAATGTCTTTGCTCAAACACTTATGTACATTCCGTTGACGACTGACTTTAGACTCTAAGACTTCACACGTGTAGTCCATATTTCAGTGTTATCGAAATGAATTATAAGATCTTTGTTAATTGCTTGTCATTAGTATTTCCATCATCCTTGCTGCCGTGTTTTTTATCTTTATAATCAATCAGCGCACGCGCAATAATAATATATATTTTTAAATGACGATACAGTTAAGGCGAGGTACCTCGAAGAAACGTAATTTTTAATTTCATTTTATTTAGAAACGGTAATGATTAAACACGTGAAAAAAATATATGTTGCTTTTGAGACCTTTCTGTAAGTACGTCGGGCACTCGTTACATAATTGGACAAACTTCGCTCGATAGAAAAAAAATCCAAACATACCCCTATTTTGTACCTTTAAACTCATTTCATTTCAATATTATACTACTTGATGTATTGAAAGTCACATCAAAATAAACGTCTGTAATGATGTAATGTCCGTCGGGTTTAATTTTGTTAATTTTGTAAAATATATAATTTTTAAGCCAATATTAACGAAGTTCACGGCACGATTTACTGGCGCCCCGCTGCCAGCCCGCCGCTCAGTCCCGAGCGGAACGTGTTGGAGGTCGGACGCTCGCCAATTTTTGAAGCGCTCCACATTAAGACTAAATAGGTATCCTTGATGTGGGTAGTAGTATCGTCATTTATTTCTGTTATTTACCACTACTCGTATTCAATGTAACCGCCACACACAAAAAGAAACACCCATCCACGCAACTATACACAGTACACAGTGTACAAAGAAAAACAGTACGAGCACAGAGTAAAAATGTAACCAGTTATTCAACTTCATACTAGAGCGCCCGAATCGACGCACGCACACAGCCAAGCGTATTACACGGCCGCTAAGTAATCTTCGGAATACAAAACAATGCTGCAGTCCCACGCGGTGCGCCGTCTATGACGCTTGGCTGTGTGCGTGCGTCGATTCGGGCTCTCTAGTATGAAGTTGAATAACTGGTTACATTTTTGCTCTGTGGTACGGGTCTATCAAATTTTTTACAAGTGCCTGTAATATAAACTCGCAATTATTGACAAAATTGCCACAGTACAAAGTTTACTAATGTTACCGCTGCAATCGCCGAAATGATAATTCTTATTATTTCAGCATGAAGGTGACAAAGATGACTGTTTCACACATCTAAATATACACGATGATTTTTAATCGGTGATCAGGAGTTGAAAAATCGTGATCCCTAGACAAAATGGAATTTAATAGACGAGATCTTAAAGCAATGAGGTCTCTGGTTAATTAATAAATAAAAAAAAATGTTAAAACTTCTTCCATCCACCGAATGCATGGTCATCGTACATTTGTTTTAGTTAAATAGTTCTGTCAAGTTTAGTGTCATCGCTTTGGCGGGAAATATGACAGGTCTCACGTCAAAGTTTGTTAAAGAAACTGACTTGTCAAAGAGGTTTCAGGCTCATAGACTAAACCATGCGTAGGGTGACAATGATTTTAGTTAAAAAGTGATTTTCCAAATAATTATTGTTTAAAAAAATTGATGGATTTTTTCGTGTAACTGCGACTTAAACGTGGTCGCCATCGAATACTGATCTAGAAAAATTGGTTCCTGATCACCGATTAAAAATCATCGTGTATAAAAGAAGAAACTGACTGACTAAATGACTGAAATATCAACGCACAGCCCAAACGGCTGGGTCTAGAGATTCCAAATTGCCAAAAGGTTCCTTATAAGGTCTAGAGGTGCACTAAGAAAGGATTTTTCAAAATTCACAACTTAAGGGGGTGAGACGGGGGTCCGAAGTTTATATGGGGAAACAAGATTAGTTAGACTATTTTATTCGAAATTTTTCAGGAGAACTAACGATAAATGAGTAAACACGTGTTTCAGGTTTTTTGGGAATTCAACCCCTAAAAGAGGTCACAAGACCAACATAAGGGACAAGGTCTGGAAATCAACATGGGTATTGTTTCTATGGTTTAGGGACCTTATCGGGTCGCGCTGGTTACGAAAACAATAACAATTTTAAAATCCAACGTGGCGGACGTGAAATACCATCTCCCCCGGTGGGGTGCGAGGCGTTGAAATATCTAAATATCAATATGGGTGTAGTTTTAATGTTTTTTTTTGGGACGTTAATTACGAAAATGACATCGATTTTGAAATTTAATATTGTGGACTCCTGACACCTATCATTATCCTAAAGTTTATAATCTCAGTGACTTTTAGGTTATAAACAATATGGAAATGACAGGTGTCAGGATTTACTTCTTAACTGCCGACCACTATGTATATGCTCATTTTTTCATAAATCTCAAATTCGGTTTTTACAATATTGACTTAGATCGCTGACTACCGAGACAGTGCCACTTTTAGCAATTTTTGTAGTGTGTGGGAGCGTGAGAAGTATGGTGTCATATGGCTTACGAGGCTCCTGCGAGTGTATACATATTTTTGACCACTTGATCCGTGAAGAATGACCGACAACTACCGTTATTTGTATTTTAGCGCCATATATAGTTTAGTTTTGTATCTAACTGAAATTCTGGAACTGTACAAGCTGCGGACAAAGAAGTATCCACTTCGAAAACGTTTCATATTTTACATTTATAACACAAAAGTAATTTAAGTAATTGCACCTAAACATTTAAATTACAGCATGATCTTGGTCTCGGTCGCAACTTACACTACTGTAAATTATATTACACTGTTGCTTGCAAGCGTGACCTCCGTCGGCGAGTTCACGGCGCGCGCGGCGATCGTAGCTTTTGCGCGGGCGGGGTGCGGGGTGTAAATTAACGTGGCGCGCTTCAAGAACCTCGCCTTAACGTATTTACTTATCTATACGTTACCTAGATTTCTTATAAGATAAAAAATGAGCAGCAGATCACCTGATGGAAGGCCGCCCACGGACACCCATAACATTAGTAACGGGTTGCCGACCCTTCAAAAATCACTAATATCGCTGCTTTTCTAAAACAACGCTCTAATCCAAAATACTACCGTGTGCAACTTAAATAGTAGATTGATGACCAAGGGTGGAGAGTGACCCATGTAACCCGAGATATTTCTGGCGCTCGAACGAATAGCCAATAGTTCGAGGGGAAATGGGTAATTTCACCCGAGTTAGACACTCTACTTTTCATTTCGACTGTGAGGAAAGTAAAATACTACTTGTTAAAAAAATGAGAATAATAATAAATTGAATTTACTTATAGCCAAACGAAGAAGTTTTGACCTTTATTACTTATTTATATTTTTCTTTCACATTTTCACGAATGACTTCCATCTCTTTCTTAACCTAACTAAAGAAAGATATTGAATATTTTCGTGACGTAATAAAGATCAAATTTCTTGTTTCAAACGGATGTTCGGCGTACAACTTCCTGTGTTGTATATAAGCTCCTTGGTCACGACGTGCATCTAGGTGGCCATGCCGAAACGTGAAAAAAGTGTCATTGATGTAACTGAATTATCTTCGACTCCGTGGCTAATCGTAAAAATTAAATAAAATTACTCTCCATCCTAGAGATGTAAACGCAATTTTCCACCCGGCTATCTACTCATGAAAATTTAACTTTCCGAACAGGAAGATGAAAGGTACTTTATTTATTATAAGACTATCTTTACAAATAAAATTTATGGTCAACTCCCGATCTCCAAAAATATATTCCAAAAATACCTTTTTACTGCACCACTATGGTTACAGAGATAGAGTCCCATTGAATTGAATATATAAATCCTTTTTTTCCTTATCCCGTGGGATTTTCAGAAAATTCTAAAGTTAGTTTTTTACTGTTAAGGCAGATTTAGACAGGGTCAGTAACTGACTTCGAATTCGAGACAAGTTGATTGATTTGAAGTCAGTACAGCGGTGGGAGGTCAGCGCTGACTTTCAATTTACATTGGGTATTTCTCGGGTCAGCGTTGACTTGTCTCGAATTCGAAGTCAGTTACTGACCCTGTCTAAACCTGCCTTTGTAATCACCTACTTACATGCCAAATTTAAAGTCTCTATCAATTACAGTTACGGAGCTAGGGCCACTTTGAAGCGAATATATCAATCCCATTTATTCCCTATCCCGTGATAATTTTGAAAAATCCCTTCTTGGCGGATGCCTACGTCATAATAGCTATCTGTGTTCCAGCACAAGCACCGGTTTCCAAACAGTCGTATGCGTATTGGTAAAAAAACTGCCTCGACACGAGAATGGCACGCGGCACGCGAGAAATAAGACCCAGCTTTAACCTCGTAAGGCCCAGTGTACCAAATTCAGTACAGTCGGGGTACAAAAACCTTCGTCATTAAATAGATTTCTTTATCAAGTCATACTAAGACTTTAAAGGATTTGCCACACTGGATGCGTTCTGCAGTCGCGGTCAAGTCAAATTTAACGCAGCCCGCATTTTGTATGAACAACATTGTCGGTCTTTATATAGTTTGTATCAGGTCACAGGGTCAGATCGCATATCTATACAAAATATGAAGAGACCGACAATGTTGTTCATACAAAATGCGGGCTGCGTTCAATTTGACCTGACCGCGACCGCAGGACGCATCCAGTGTGGCAAATCCTTTAATCTCTCTCACTCAAAAATGCTGCGCCCTTCTGGGTTTCATAATGATCGAGTTATACTTATTTACAAGTGAATTGCATTTAATACACAATAAACAGACTAAGGTAATTAATATCTAATCACCCGTCGTGGTTTCCCCTCGCTTTTAACAAGCAAAAGTCGATAATTATCAGATGGCCGTCTGTGCTACATCCACAAAACGAAGTTCTCTATAAACTCGACTGGTTTTCTAATTGGCTACCTACTCCACCTTCTAGAATATTCTCGTGCCCTTTTCGAAGCTTTCGTTCACGCGCCGCGAGATGTCAGCACGACCCGAACGATTTCTATCTCGGAAAAGAAATTATTGTAAAATTGGGCGAATAGGGATGTTGACGCCATTAAAATATAATTCGAAGACACGACTCCAGTAAAAACACTTTATTTTAGCCCTGAAAACCAGATGAATTTTTGATTAACTGCGAAATAAGATTTATTGTTGCTTTAAACAAATAAATAGTTAGTTGATTGAGTTGGCGAACAAGTGACGTCATAAGTTACTATTGCCATTCAAACTCTATGGGAGAATTGTGTTTTGACATCTCATAAAAAGTACGTCAGTTGATTGGTGGTGTCAACACCCCTATTTGGCCGTGACTTGACAATTGGGACCGTGCACGACGGTGGCGCCGCGTAGCGTTGACAATATTTCCTCCTGATTTACTTCCAATTTTTGCCATGTTGTGCGCTGCGATCGTTTTCTGTACCCCCACCACCCGCTTCGCACATAGCCAATAAGGCTCATCATCATAATCATCATCATCATCCCAGCATATATACGTCCTACTGCATCAGAAAGACAGCCCGTAGTTCTCACGCAGGCTTAGTGCGGATTGGCAACTTCTCATACACCATTAAATATCTTCTATAAGCTCATGGTAAACTTCAAATGTAAGAGCCTAAGCACACGGCGTTTTTTTAACGCGCCGTCGACGCGCGTTTTAGGAACGCGCGTTTACAGCGCGTTTTTCATTCCATTAGAACAGCCTTAAGGTCCCTAGCACACGGCGTTTTTAGGGTTCCGTACCCAAAGGGTAAAAACGGAAACCCTATTACTGAGGCTCCGCTGTCCGTCCGTCCGTCCGTCCGTCCGTCCGCCCGTCTGTCACCAGGCTGTATCTCGGGAACCGTGATAGCTAGAGAGTTGAAATGTTCACAGATGATGTATTTCGGTTGCCACTATAACAACAAATACTAAAAAATGGAATAAAATAAATATTTAAGGGGGCTCCCATACAACAAACATGTTTTTTTTGCTCGTTTTTACTCGATATTGATAACGGCAACCGGTAGACACTTGAAATATTCACAGAATATTTAATTATATATTGACTTTAAAAATAAATCATTAAATTTAAATAAAAAAAATATTAAAGGGGGGTCGGGTCCCATACAACAAACGTGATTTTTATAGATAATTGTACGGAACCCTTCGTGCGCGAGTCCGACTCGCACTTGGCCTGTTTTTTTTTTAAATAACGCGCCGTGTGCTTATGCCTTTATTCGCACTTAAATTCCAAAAAACTCAGATGCCGGGCTTGATGACTCACGATCCTCTGCTTGGTAGGCCAAAGGTCAAACCAACTAGGTCACCACGGCTTGGCTCACTTTAACCTTTTCAACGCCAACGACACATATAGGTGTCACAAAGTACATTGTCAAAGTGATCTTGACACAATGACATAAGATTCAAAGCAGGTTTACGTTTTGTCGAGGCTTGGCGTCGAAAGGGTTAAGGCTCACAGAGAGCTTTTTATTTAATCATAAGACGTTATTCGTAATTTTCTTCTTACCGTTCCTCCTTCTTCCTTCAAATTATATCATAACTCCTTCACTATGACTGCCATTCGTCTTTGGAATTCTCTTTTTTTGGCGTTAAGAAAGCCAAAAACTGTTTTAAACTTTCGTGATTTCGTGAAAGGGCCATTTTATTTTCTGTTGTACCTTTTGACTTTGTTTTATATTCGGAAAGTTTTATGTGGTTTCTGCTCAGAATCACGAGCTCTTTCGATCCTACTAGGAGAAAAAGTGTTGCAAAACTTTCATATAATTTTTGAATCTTCCATTCCATTACGGTCATATATAAAGTCTATGAAAAATGGTAACGGAACGGGAAACAAAACTTGGGACATTTTTTTCTCCTAGTAGGATCGAAAGAGCTTGTGATTTTGAGCAGAAATCACATAAATAAAATAAAATCAAAAGGTACAAGAAAAAGTAAAATTGCCAGAAAAATTGTTTCAGAAATAGGTAAATCACTTCATGACTAACGTTGATTATGAATAATGATACTCGTACATTATGACTTGTTAAATTATGCGAAACCATAGAGACCCAGGCCTTATACTATACTCGACTTTCGAAGTTTGTATCGTGCCATTCTGTTCACGCTAATTATAAGACACATAAGAGTGAAAGGGACGGCATGATACGAACGTCGAATTTCGAATTTTGTAGTAATCCTGGCCGCGAACTTGACCGCAACTTTCATCAGCGCCCGCGCAAGTGTCACGCGGCCCCGAATCGTGCTCCAGTTTCGCGCACGATTCGGACATTTCTCCTCACTATTACGTGTCAAACCGTTACTGAGGACTGCTATAAACAAAGGTGGATTTTAATTACTTTGCAACATCAATAAGCAGTTGACGACGGGTTGATACTGCGCGTTTCCAGAATGGTTTTTAAAGGTTTGATTCAAATTTTTTATTATCATCTGTGTTTGGGTGCATTTTGGATTGTTACTGTCGGCAAATAAATATTATTAAATAAATATAAATATAAATATATTAGGGGACAATCTTACACAAATCGACCTAGTCCCAAACTAAGCAAAGCTTGTACTATGGGTACTAGACGGCGATAGACATACTTAAATAGATAAATAAATACTTAAATACATAGAAAACATCCATAACTCAGGAACAACTATTCGTGCTCATCACACAAATAAATGCCCTTACCGGGATTTGAACCCAGGACCTCTTGCTTCGTAGGCAGGGTCACTACCAACTAGGCTAAAGCGGTCGTTATTGAAGTGAAAACTTCTAATGCGACTTCCAATACGCAACGCAACGCAACGCAAGTTGACGTTTACGAGACGTTCGCATTGTATATGTATATACTAACGGATGTTAAAAACTTCGTCAGTGCGATCCAGAACAATTGCGTGGTTTAGTATGAAAACTTGTAAAAATCAAAACTATTTTAATAAAAGAATAAAGTATTTTAAACGTATTTAGTAAAAAAAAGTATTGAATATCTTTGAAAAGAACTTTGCATTTCTAGGAATAAAAAAGCTGGGGTAGTCAAGCTTTAGATCCGCGAAAGAACTATTAAAGTCAGTTTTATATTTTTGAGATTATCCCCAGATGAGATACAGACGATATGTAAATGGTATATGCGCTGGCTTCCTTCCATCTCCGTGGAACTATAGAGCTGGTACAGCAACCGAAGCGGCCGAAAAAGCAAAAGCACACAAATACAGGGATTTAGGCTTCTAATACGACTTTGCCTGGGGCATCCTAGCACTGGTAAAAATCGGTCCAGCCGTTTCGGAGGAGTTCGATAACAAACACCGTGACGCGAGATTTTTATATATTAGATTAAATATTAAGGGGGGTCTTGAACAATCTATAAAATGATCTCACACTGCGTACTTTCACAGTGTCAACAGGGTTCTGTTAACACTGGATTATTATAGTTACGGCTATTTACGGCGTACATTTTGACATACCTAAAAATGTGTACGGAACCCTCAGTGCGCTAGTCCGACTCGCACTTATTGGTTTTTATTTTCTAAATTATATCCACCTTTGAGACGAGGGAAGGATTTAAAATGAAATGAATATTTATTTTAAAGAGAAGTAAGTACCGCAGACGTAGAGGATTGTCGAAGGTTTTTTGTTTATACTTTTAAATACGTAACCCGTAAACCGTCAAATAGGCATGAGAATCACCTTATGGCAAGTGGTCACCGCCACCTATGGATATACACCTACACATGCAGTATCATATATATAGTAGCATATTGCCGGAAGTAAGAAAAGTGTGGAGAACGTAAAGCTGCGTGCGGACTGCGCGCACATTATGCGTACCCGGGTACGCGTAATCGGTTACGCGTAATGTGCGCGTAGTCCGTACGCAGCTTAATAAGGCAAACGTGTAATAAGGTCAGGTATTATCTTATCTAATCCGAGCCTTTTGAAGTTGCCCCTGTCCCATTGTTTTTAGGGTTCCGTACCCAAAGGATAGAAACGGGACCCCATTACTGAGACTTCGCTGTCCGTCTGTCCGTCCGTCTGTCACCAGGCCAGGCTGTATCTCATGAACCGTGATAGCTGGACAGTTCAAATTTTCACAGATGATGTATTTCAGTTGCCGCTATAACAACATATATACTAAAAAGCAGAATAAAATAAATATAAGGGGGCTCCCATACAATAAACGTGATTTTTTTGCTCGTTTTTGCTCGATATTGATAACAGCAACAGGTAAACGCTTGTAATATTCACAGAATATTTAGTTACCTATATATTCTCTATAAAAAAAAAATTAAAATAAAACAAATATTTAAGGGGTCTCCCATACAAAAAACGTGATTTTTTGCCGTTTTTATAGATAATGGTATGGAACCCTTCGTGCACGAGTCCGACTCGCTCTTGGCCGATTAAAGATTTGACGCCCCAAAAAAAAGTTCGTGATTTAGTGTTGCCATTTCTTTTGTAAAATTGTTATAGTAGGTAAAAATAGAGTTTAAATGCAGATATTTACACGATTGGCATATTACCATTGATTGTCAAATAATAAATTAAAAATGGCTTAATATGAAATTCAGTAATTAATGGTAACTTGATAGAAAAAATATACCTAGCGATAAGCTCAGTCTAGAATTAGAGTGAAAAAGGATGGAACTGTGAACGACAATCTTGGTTTATTTTTTCCAGTAAGTGGCCGTAAGCGATATACCTACCTACACGTATTTTGCGAAGTGAGGTTCTAATTTTACAAGTCAAGACTTCTAAGTAATGGGTATGTACGTTTGTCAATTTGTTCAGTGTACCCAACTTAAATTTTGATCTTGTGAAATGTAATCCAAATCTCAGTGAAATTGACCCGTGCGTCGCGATTTAGAAACGATCGTCCCAAATTCAAACAAACAAACAACGCTTTGTGTTCAAACATCCCAAATAGAAAGGTCTGAAGACCGGACATTGATGCCAAGCGGCGCGTGCGCACCGAACAATCACGTTACCGCTTACGGGAAATCGCGCATTTTCCAGTGTCGCCTGCGAAACGCACTTATGCAACGCGGTGCAACAAAACCGTTTCTAATATTACACACATGCATTTCAGCTTTCATCGGCATACTCTCGCAAAATGGCGGCAAAAAATCTAGTGCTTTCTTTTTCAATGTCGAAGAGTGAAACAGGGAATATTATACAAACGGATGAGCGAGACGACGCTCTGTTATGTTATTGCGTGTTTAGCGACATTTGAATTTAGAAGCGTAGGAACGGACGCGCTTTCCGCCAAACGACTTTGACAGTTGGCCCATAGACGCTAGAGTAGTTGTTTTTCTCGCCGGCCAGTGTTGCTCGCTCGCTGCTCGCGGAGTATTCGCGTGCGGTGAAATGTGGGGCAATCGAAAGCCTTTCTCTGGCGCTTAGGTATTTTATTCCGTTAGTTTTTTTGTGGCAGCCATTACACTAATATGGCTGGTGGCATCATTTTTTCGCTTTGTCACGTTAGATCATTCTTGTTAGACGTTCGAAAGCTGTTCTGCTTCGGAAATGGAGTCGCATAACTGTACAGCGGAGAGAAATGATGTAATTGTAATCGTTCATGTTTTACTGGATTTTCTGCGGTTTTTATTGTGGCAATGAAATGCTCTTTCATGGATGTTTGAGCGTTGCGGTTTTATAATAACTGTTAATGTTTATTGATTTGCATTTTATTGGTTAATTATTATGCATTTTTGTTAAAGTATTTTATTTTAAGACAATCTGACAGCGAACTTAACTAAACGCAACATAACAACTTAATTACTTAACTAACATTACGAAAAAGCCTCCTCACAATATAAGACTGCGTCTTTTACTCAAAATACTCACTGAATTTCATTCTTGAAATGTCAATTAGTTTAAGTGTGAGTAGTACTGATATGAACATAGAGCGTTGACCCAGAGGGCTGAATATCCAAAGCTTCAGTCATGACACAATTACACGTTTGAAGATTAGAAAGACCTCCGCAGCGCCCTCAGCGCAGTTCACAAGTTCAGGATACGGTTCAAATTGGAACTAACAATTTGCATAGACGGTGGCGCCCCCTGTAATTGCATAATTTGCGGTGCAGCGCGCGCGCACTTTCTCCGTAACGGGACGCGAAGTAGGACATCCGCTGCAGCCGATGTTTCTATGCTAATCGACTTGTGGTTAGAGTTCGGACTGTGTTTGTTAAATCTCGTGAGATGTGCATTTTACATCATAAAACCTACATTTCTGCCGCCGGTGGCCATATGACTCTTAACCTGTTGTGTAATATAAAAAAACAACAGAAGATCTGCTTAGATCTCCGTCAATGGGAAACGAGTGGAGATATCTCGCCTCAGCCTCAATGGAAGCGCACCCTTAAGGTTTCTAATGTGCATAAAGTGTTCGTTTGTTGACTATCCCTTTATTCAAAGACGCTTAATTTGTATTGTAAAGTATGTCTTTCGCGTATTAATGCATCGAACCGTATTAACATTTAACATTCGGTTTTATTTTTTTGTCATTTTGACATTTACATTTACCAGACAGACAGAGCATCAAGTTTGGTCTTTAACTTTTTATGAATAAAAGGGTCAAACACGAACATAGTCTGAACAATATCGGAATGAAAACGATGTGTCAGCAAATGTATAAAGAAATCTATTTAAACTACTTGCGTCTATTTTTTCTATTAAGCGTTTCAACCAAAAAAAGAAGCACAAATTTTGTAAAAAAAGCTTATCTTAATTCTTCAAATAATCTCGTCCGATTTCAATTAGCTTTAAACTACACGAGTACCTAATTGTTATTATTAAGGCAAGTATTCATTAATTAAAAAGTATCTGACGCAGGTCGTGACTCGGTTTGACGTCACAATCTTATCGACAGTTATTCGGTCTTGTTTTGAGAAAAAGAAAGGAATCAAAGTAGGGCATCAAGTTGTGTGCGTATTCATAAACTTACATTTGATTTTATCTGTGTTATAACTTGGATTACATTAACATTATGAAAGTATGTCCAATTACGCCCTTGCCCCTTTTGTTAAAAAAAAAGAAAATATCTTATGATTCAGCGGCCATATTGGCATATACAAAGGTCGCCATTGTCTAAACTCAATTAAAAAAAACTTTCTCATGCTCACATTTTCCCATTTCGATGCTATATCATAACTGTCACAAAGCGCGGGAAAACGCCATTATTAATTTAAAAACAAATTGTTGCTGTGTTGCCAGCGGTAATATTAGTAAACACAAATAAAGCGGTGTTTTATGATGCACGCTGCAAGTGGGTCACACAATCGGTGAAAGTTCGGCGAAAGGGGACCACAGTTACTGGCGTTACGTGGAAACGTGTGACACTTTCTTTAATTGAGATATTGACTGTCAAACGCCGTTTTGGTCATAGACAATACAATATGCGACGCGGGAAAAGTAGACATCAATGAAGTTGTTTTGTTTTGTTCTGATGTTATTGCCTTAGGTTACTGTTGATAGTAATTAGCTGCTTAGTTACAAGTAAATTTAGCATGGTATGATTGAGTACAAATGTTATGTTTATGTTAAATGATGTAATCAAACTTAATTAGTTATGTTTGTAACTTGAATTTACGAACGAACGAAGTAATATCTTATTTTGCACTAAAATTTACTGCTTATAATTTGATTTTGTTTTCGCATCTTTCCTATATTATTGTGAGTTGGAAAATTAAATAGAGAAATTACATTTATTTACAACATCACAAGACACTTAATCAAAACCTTACAGCAAAGAAAAATATGTTACAATTTCCCACTTTCGTAGAGTCAATATTTTTTGATAAACATATTATGTAATTTTATTTGCATTGTTATCAAATCCATACACATAGTTTCATGACAATTTCGACCACTGAAAACGGGTACAAGTCGATTTGCAAGGGTTACAAATACAAACATTCTTATCATTTTAGACAGCCGGATAGCCTAGTTGTTAGAGAACCTGACTACGAAGCTTGAGGTCCCGGGTTTGATTCCCGGTCGGGGCAGGTATTTGTGTGAAAAATACGAATATTTGTGCTCGAGTCTTGGATGTTTATTATGTATTTAAGTATGTATTTATCTATATAAGTATGTTTATCCGTTGTCTAGTACCCATAGTACAAGCTTTGCTTAGTTTGGGACTAGGTCAATTGGTGTGAATTGTCCCGTGATATTTATTTATTTATTATCAAATTATCTTCTAATGTACCTACCTACGTAGTTTACCTACCTCTTACTTTACCCGATGCCTGCCTCTATTGACATTGATTTTAGAAGGCAACTCTACAGCAGATGCTATTTAATTGTTATCGTTTTATGTTAATACTCTAAAGGCGGGTTATATAATAATAGCTCTATGTGTAGGTAATATTGTAAGAAACTTTGAGACGTAATCTAATCATCTCTGTAACATCATCGTATCTTACATCATCTGATCTCTTCCATTTATGAAACAGTAAGTACCTGTCTACTTCAAAGCTTTTGTCCACATTTCTGAATCTTATAATTATTAATCGTAATCTTTAATAAGCTTTATACAGTTCATTAACGACTTGGTCTGGTGATTGAGAGATAGATGGCTGTGAATCTCAATGTGGTGGGTACTGTTTCAGCAGATATCCTGCCTTACAGCGTGGCAATGCGGCCAGTATTATTGGAACTTTTGGATCGGGTAAACATCTCTTCAGGGTTTAATATAGATACATGTTATTTGCTTATTCACGAGACTTGTTGCGGATGGTGATTTGTAGATTTTTGCAATGATGCTGATGTTCACACTTGTTTAAATGTTGGTTGATGACAAAAGTAGGTATGTCTACCTATTATAGTATAAATTAGTCATTAGTCAATTTATCTATTTTTAGTAGGTTGTTATTCAATCATATCATCGAACTTGTGGTAGATTAGGTGCTTGTTATAGCCTTAATTGAATAAATATATTTTGACTTTGAATTTGACTTTTCGTGTACCTATTTGGAAGCTGGTGATTATGTAATCACCAGCTTCCAAATAGGTACACGAAAAGTCTATGATGAAAGCTTAGTTGACAAATTCTGTGGATGTTATTTCTGTAGCTTGCTAGTTGGCTGTTATGGCGCACAAGACTTAAACGAGGGAAATGCACATAAGTAGTTTTCACGTACACTTTCATCGTTCTTGCGACTTGAGAAAGGTTAAAATAACAGACGGTTAATACGTAAATTACGCCGCTTGTCGATCTCTTACGACACTTTAATAAGATCTCGTGCAGTTTAATAGTGACTTATAACGCGTTGGAGCACATAATATCTATTAATAATGTATACAAAAATGGTCAGTATCCGGCCAACTCTAATGGGAAAGAACCAAATAGTCAGACCTCGTTAAATGGTAGTTACACACAAAACGACTGATTAGAAAAAGTTCCGTTGCAACAGAAAACGTGTAAACGCCATGTTTGTGTGTTTGGGCCATTTTGGGCATTTGGTTCTCCCGGTGTGTCCCACTTTGACAGCTGAAATACATCCGGGTTCTATTTAGGCTTAATTTTTCTCACTGACCTAAATCACATTTTGTCACACACGTTTATAACCTAATAATCAACTTAAGTATAAATATTAGTTCAGTGCTATATAACCCACATTTTTAAAAACCGGCCAAGTGCGAGTCGGACTCGCGCACGAACGATTCCGTACCATTATCTATAAAAACGGCAAAAAAATCACGTTTGTTGTATGGGAGCCCCCTTAAATATTTGTTTTATTTTAATTTAATAATTTATTGTTAAAGTGAATATATGTATAACTAAATATTCTGTGAATATTTCAAGCGTACCTGTTGCCGTTATCAAAATCGAGCAAAAATGAGCAAAAAAATCACGTTTGTTGTATTGTATGGGAGCCCCTTAAATATTTATTTTATTCTGTTTTTAGTATTCGTTGTTATAGCGGCAACCGAAACCTTTTTTGTTTGACCTTAATCTGGGTACCAGTTTGAAGTCGGTGCCTCAGCACGAGCCAGGAGGAGTGGACCTATAATCGTCTACTTGATTGGCTTCTATCACTCCTCCTGGCTCGTGCTGAGGCACCGACTTCAAACTGGTACCTAGATTAAGGTCAAACAAAAAAGGTATTATTTTTCGCTTTTCAGTTTTTTCGGCGGTTTAATTTTTTGTTAAAAAGTTTTTATTTTATACTTTTTCTCCATCCTTGGGGTAATTTTTTTTCCAAATTTATAATACTAACTTCAAGGTATACCCTATCTCTCCAATAAAGAAGAATTATGAAAATCAGACTACTCTGTAAAAAGTTAGTCAATCAACCCCTGTTTTCCTACCCTTAGGGTAAGAATATTATTTCCAAATTTAAATGGGACCACCCTTGGGGTATACGCTTTCCAATAAAAAAAGAATCATCAAAATCCGACTAACCTATAATAAGTTATGCGTGGTCATATAGTACAACCAGTAACTGAACAATCACACATCCCCTGTTTTTCTACCCTTAGGGTAGGAATATTGTTTCCAAATTTAAATGGGACCACCCTCGTGGTATACGCTTTTTAATAAAAAAAGAATCATCAAAATCGGACTACTCTGTACAAAGTTATGCGTGAACATACATAAAAAAAAAATATATACGCGTCGAATTGAGAACCTCCTCCTTTTGTTTTCGTCGGTTGAAAAAATGAGCCTACCAATTCCTAAAAGGGTCGGCAACGCACCTGTGATTCCCCTCGTGTTGCGGGTGTCCATGGGCGACGGCGATCGCTCTCCATCAGGTGACCCATCTGCACCCCCTTATATAAAATCCGTTGCCCCCTCATATAAAAAAGGCCTCTCGTTCTGAAACTGACTCGTACGGACATTATATAGGCTTTCCTCCTTGGACGAGAGGGTTACCGCTCAGCCATAGAAGCTCTTAGCATTTCTCAAGGGAAAAAAAGGAAGTCTCTACGAAAGAGGGTCTCCCGAATAGGGATGTTGAAGCCGTTAAAAAATAACTCGAAGACACCAGACACAACTTTAATAAAAAAAAAAACACTTTATTTTAACCCTGCAAACCAGATTAATTTTCGATTAGAAAAAAAATAGATTTTTTGTCGCTTTTAAACAAATAAATAGTTAGTTGTTTGAGTTGGCGAACAAGTAACGTTATTTATAAGTTGCTATTGTATCAAACTCTATGGGAGAATTGTGCTTTGTCAGCTCATAAAAATTACGTCAGTTGATTGGTGACGTCAACATTCCTATTATTTAAGCTGCAACCTACGAGTAACTAAGATGATTTCTGAATGAACCACTAAATTGCCAATCATAACATGTTCGAGGTTCTTTGTTTGACGTGCTGTCCTGCTCACCGTAATATTTGATACAAGAGCGAACGAGACACGAACTTCGATTTTCGAATTTTGGAGTAACCCGCAGCTTTTTTTGGATGGCCATGATTTTTGCATCTGTGCTCTCAAATGTTACCAGCACAGCAACCACAGATAAGCAGCGAAACAATACGTGCATGGACCGTTATGCGCGGCATAGACATGCATCTGTTTCGAGGTCGCTTTCGCGCGTTTCACCGGCCGGCATCGCGGTCACCCCGTTTTGAAACAGTTTGTCTATGGTATCGGAGATGTGGCTGGAGTGGGGCGGATGCACTTCTTTGAACTCGTAAAGCCCACATCAAATTTTGACAATCATAATTGTCAAGCAGGAAAAGTTGTCATTTGCTTACGAGGTTATATATATTAAATAATATATATGTTAATACTTTATTATATCCGGCTTTTATCCGTTCAACTTGTGGGCACAGGCTTCTTCTTAGAAAATAATAAAATCATACAAAAATAATACGTGTACGTAGGTACGTCCGCAATTTACAAATTATAAATTATATCATTACAACTCCCGAATAACAGCAAAATAGAAATTGACAGCGTCTTCAACTAATTTTGAATTTTGGACAGACCAATATTAAAAAAAATATGTCAATGAATATGTTGATGTCTAGACCCGATTTTTTTTATTGAAAATCGCTTTTATAAAATTAGTAATACTTAGCAAGTAACAAAATTAAATTACGAAGTGTCATAGTTGTTCATATTGCGACGGTTTCATACATTCGATACATAGGAAAAAATGCATTTGGAAGGAAAAGATAGGTACAAACAAAAAACCATCGGAGAACTTAAATTATTTATCTATTTTTATTTAGTACTAGCTGTTGCCCGCGACTCCATCTGTGTATAATTTGGTCATTGCAATGCGGCGGGAACTATGCATTTGGCCAGGACAAAAGTATTATTTATGTTAATCCAAGTTATAAATTATCTGTGTGCCAAATTTCATCAGAATCCGTCAAACCGTTTTAGCGTTCGAGAGTAACATTTAAAATTTCTAAAATATTTATTTGTCAAACATAGATATAAAAAGGTATGGACATATTATGACAGGTCATAAGTATCACTATGTTGCGCCATAAGGCATACAAATAGCCACTGCTCGACATGCAGCATGCTTCTTGCGAACTAACCTAGTAATAATCTAATACAGCGGTTCTCAATCTTTTTTGGTGACGGAACCCTTTTGGAAAGCGAAATACTTGACGGAACCCTACAATAAAACAATAGTTTTTATGATACGCCGCGTGTCAGAACGGTCGATCAGAGAGAGCTGTTTTGAATTTTTTTTTCAATTCTTGCGGAACCCAGGGGTATGGCGGATCTAATATATAAAAATCTCGTGTCACGGTGTTTGTTATCGAAGTCCTCGGAAACGGCTTGACCGATTTTTATGAAACTCTTTTTCTCTGTATTCGGTAGATCTGATAATAGGTCGTAGGCTATCTTTTCTCTTCGCAGACGGAGTCGCGGGCAACAGATAGTTTTCTATAATTGTATTATATAATTGAAGTTATGTCATAAACCAAAACTAACAAACTAAAATGAAAAGTAAAAAAAAAAAATAAAAAAAAGTTTGTAAGTTTGTATGGAATCTTCCATACAAATTTTCGCTTTTATAATATAAAAGTAACATTTAGTTTTGTTGTTATCTGTAATTTCTAGACTCGCTGCATGTAAGACCACAGCCTGAGCAATCTGAGCCACAATGGATAGTCACGGACCGCTTATGGCATTACAACTCTGTCACAGTACCTCATTATGTTCTGACAAGATGTAGAACAAAGGTTCAATGAAGATAAAGGCACATTGTAAGGCTTATAAGTTCTTGTGAGGGTAAATATGTGTTTTTAGATCACAGTCGTGGCCTAGCGGTTTGACCTATGGCCTCTCCAGTCGTGGGTTCAAATCCCGGCTCACACCTCTGAATTTTTTCGGAATTTAACGGTGAAGGAAAAGATCGTGAGGAAACCTGCACACATCTGCGAAGAAATGAAATGGTTCCCAATCTGCATTCGGCAACTACGGCCCATCCCCTCTCATTCAGAGAGGAGGCTTGTGCCCTGCAGTGGGACGTATATCGGCTGGGATGATGATGATGATATAGACTAGGTTTTGCTCGCAGCTTCGCACGCGGTAAATTTTGAAAAAGCTAATACACATTTTCCCTTGGCACGCGGGGTATTACCGCATCGTAACTGCAATGCAAACTACTTAAAACTTGTTCTAATTCGTATCAACGGAGATTTATCGGTTTGTAATAAGTTGGAAAAATTGAGATAGAGATTTCCAGCGTGAAAATACGCATCAACATAAAATTGTTTATTTAAGTAAGTAAGCTTAATACTTAATAGAAAATAAGAATCTTTCGTTTTCATTGTTTGTTTTTTTTTTCAATTCCAAAGCCACTGGATGGTAGTGCCACGGGTAATTAAGTAGATCACGGGTAATTTTGTTGTATGCGTCCGATGAGCCAATCAAAGAAGTAGCGTCATGGGAAAACAAAATTTTCCATGACACTACTGGTAGTGCGAAGCAGTAGTGCCTAAGCTAAAAAAGGCTTCCCAGTGTCTCAAACTATCTCCATACCAAATTTCATCGGTTCAGCGGTTTTATTATATTTTTTTCTATGGACTGTTTACCATATTTATTTACGTGTCGTCCTTAACTTTCAAAACGGAGTCGCCGTTACGCTGCCCGTCATCAACGGACTTTATAAACATTTCCTAAGAAATCAGAACTTAAATTCAGTGCCGCTGCTGAAGACTCCTTGTGCGCCACCCTGCGATAAACCTGAAAGGCTAAGTGCAACACCAGAGGTAAGAGTTAACAGTAATCCCGGAGGAGCTGAAAACTACAAGCCAACGGTGCCTGCTACCGACGCCCTCAGGTTCTGCTCCACCGCAGACGAGGAGCCCTCAGGCTTTGGTCAATTATAACTGAAGATACACATTGCCGAACAAAATCCCCTTCAAAGAATGTCCGAACTTTTTTATTTGTTTGCATAACAATTAAAATCATCACCTACACAGAAATTTGAACCTAGTCTTTACTTCATTACAGTCAAATTTCGGTTGACACTTGACAGCTAAACTTGACAATTTCACGCAACGTACTGAGAAAAAAGAATGCCACTTTTATCAAAGTGGCGCTCATTTGGCTCGGACATTTTCGGGCGCGCGACTGTGGATCTACAGTTATAATAATTGATCAAAGCCCTCAGGTGAACTTTCAGCAGTCACTATTGTTTTTTCCGCAACGTTTAATCCTTCATGTATATCTTATTATAAAAGACGCATTATTTTTCTTCCGAGCAACCGTACCTATTACTTTTTGTTCACTTTCAACCTTTCCATCCCTTTCCCCATACAGTTTGATACAGTCCACTACCTTTCGTTAACATTATCAGGGTTTCGTACCCAAAGGGTAAAAACGGGACCCTATTACTGAGACCTTGCTGTCCGTCCGTCCGTCTGTCCGTTTGTCCGTCTGTCACTAGGCTATCTCACGAACCGTGATAGCTAGATAGTTGACAGACAGTTGACAGTTTCACAGATGATGTATTTCGGTTGCCGCTATAACAACAAATAACTTCTTAAAAACGGCAACAGGTAGACGCTTGAAATATTCACAGAATATTTAGTTATGTATTCACTATAAAAATAAATAATAAAACAAATATTTAAGGGGGGCTCCCATACAACAAACGTGTTTTTTTTGCCGTTTTTATAGATAAATGGTACGGAACTCTTCGTGCGCGAGGCCGATCCAACTGGGACGGTTTTTTAAACAACAGACTCACACTCTTTCGCATTTATAATATTATGGTATAGTATGGATGGACACATAGTTCTGAGTTTACATCCTAACCCGTCATGCGTCAATCAGCACGCGTCAAACTGCAGCTAACCCAGTTCCCCGCGCCACATTGACATTCGCGTGCGTTGCACTCACTTTCACCGGCGCCCGCGCAGCCCCGCCTGTTCCTGTTGCGTAACGGACTTAGGAAGTTACGTGCGTGCGCAGGAAGTTGTGTGCTACTGAAAAACTAGCGCTGCGTTCCGTGATCGCGTTTTGGTGTACATTTTACTGTCCCCTGCTCATATTGTATTGGAAATGATGAAACGACATAGCTCGAAGAATCGCCAGACTCGAGTGGTGAGCAGGGGGGTTACTACGAAATTCGAAGTTCGAAGTTCGGATCGTGTGGTCCCTCTCACTCTCGTAATAAATACCATTAGCGTGAGCGGAACGGCATGAAACGAAGTTCGAATTTCGCGCTTCGTAGTATAGGGCCAGGGCACATCACTCGTGGAACTGACGGCCGATGGGGCCAAATGGTTCTCGAGTGGCGTCCACGGACCGGAAGACGCAGTGTCGTATGTTCAGCGTGGACGTCTTTTGGGTGAAATGATGATGATGATATTGTAGACTATTCGTTGTTGCAGAGGATTCTTTTATCGCTGTCCCGCAGGAACTGTGCAATTTTCCGGGATAAAACATATTATTATGTCCTTCTTAGGTAGAAGCCATCTCTAAAATTTGGCAACATGGCTAAAAAGCGTAAAATCTCCGAATTTTGGAGATTATAGTTTGGACATTTCAACAGTTTATTTTATAGTTCAAATAGTTATAAATAATTTATTAAATTTTCAAACAAACGTTTAACTACGTAGTTGTAAGTCAGTGACACAAAAAATCTTCTTATAGTTTTGAGAAACCTTTTCAAAATAGTTGTATACCTAATTTGACAATCGCCCAGCGGCACAGAATATATAATAGTACTAACGTACAGAATGGCCACGCTCCGCCCCGCACCGATTCGAGTTACCCCACCCCTCAAGGCGCAGATTGCCGGACACCGTCCGAATCCAGAAGAGTGCGCGCGCGATGTATGTAGGCGTACGCGTGTACAGACGTCGTCGTGCTTATGTAGATTCAAGAACGCGTATTTTGTACGTCGTGTCCGCCGTGTGCCAGCGGCGACCAAAAAGTAGTAAAATTCGAAGACTACAAATGGAACCCCCTGGATGTTCCGCGCACGCTTTCTAGGTCAGAATAAATCCAGGGAAATCTGGACGGACGGTAGCCCTATTCTCAAGGCTTCAGGGCCCAGAACAGGAATCCAGTGTTCCAGTGTTGTCAACCCCAACTTAGTGACAAATTACATGTATGCTTAGCAAAACTGTGGAAAACTGTAAATATTAGTTACAAAACGGCAAATCTTTTCATTATTTTTTAAAGATGGTAATAAACAAAACTGATAATGGAAACATACTTTTAATCAAATTATTGAAACAATATGTACGGCATTCATTATAATAATTATGAATATATTGTTACAATAATTACAACACCAAATAATATATTAAATACTAGCTGACCCGGCAACGTTGTTTGACCATATAAATTAGGGGTATAAAAAATAGCCTACGACCTATTCTCAGACCTACCGAGTGTAAAAAAAAAATGTTTCATAAAAATCGGTCCAGCCGTTTCGGAGGAGTTCGATAACAAACACCGAGACACGAGATTTTTATATATTAGATTATTCCCAAAAATCTTTGAAAACGTCAAGCGATTTCTGAAATAATGAGGTGGATGTTCCGTGACGTGAGAGAAGAGTCCGTATCCGGGAGTAGGTTTTGCTGACGCTGAATTAGTACCTGGAAGACGTATGACCCTCTTATTTAATAAAAAAACCGGTCAAGTGCGAGTCGGACTCGCGCACGAAGGGTTCCGTACAATTATCCTATAAAAATCACATTTGTTGTATGGGAGCCCCCCTTAAATATTTTTTTATTTTAATTTAATGATTTATTTTTAAAGTCAATACATAATTAAATATTCTGTGAATATTTCAAGCTTCTACCTGTTGCCGTTATCAATATCGAGCAAAAACGAGCAAAAAAATCACGTTTGTTGTATGGGAGCCCCCTTAAATATTTATTTTATTCCATTTTTTAGTATTTGTTTTTATAGCGGCAATAAAAATACATTTCAACTCTCTAGCTATCACGGTTCCGGAGATACAGCCTGGTGACAGACGGACAGACGGACGGACAGCGGAGCCTCAGTAATAGGGTCCCGTTTTTACCCTTTGGGTACGGAACCCTAACAACTGTAGATTTGGGGGCCTAAACTGAAAACTGGGAACATTCCCAAAAACTGTAAATCTGCAGTTAAAATTGTAGAGTTTGCTACATTGCCCTCTCTCAATCGTCGCCATCTCCTTAAAACGCTCGTGTCAAGCCTAGTCTTATTGCGTTGTAAGGTGTCAACTATATTCCGTTAGGAAAGGCGTGGTCCTTGGGGGGTCAAGGCCCTATTGCGTAAGTTCCGCGGGTTTCTCCCGCTCGTGACGCGATACTAGCGGTTTCTAGAGACGACGTAATAGTTGAAGTAGGTATAGCCGTTAAACCTGAGCGTAGGTTACGGCCCTATGACCTAAGACACTAAGACGTTATCGGGATCAACGCAAAACAAACAAATAAAGGAAAAAAATGTGTGTCCTATAAACCTTAGATCAGTCATATCCAGTAGATAGTAGAAATATGTTATTTGTTTTTTCAAGAAAGCAATACCCAAATACAAATATATGTATACAGACGAGATGACCTAGTGGTTAGAGAACCTGACTATAAAGCTTGAGGTCCCGGGTTCGATTTCTGGTCGGGGCAGATACCTATTTGTCTGAAAAATACAAATGTTTGTGCTCGAGTCTTGGATGTTTAATATCTATTTAAGTATGTTTACCCGTTGCATTGTACCCATAACACAAGCTTTGCTTACTTGGGGGTTAGGTCAAATGGTGTGAATTGTCCCATGATATTAAAAATTATATTAATAAGCAAGAAATTGATTGTGTGCTAAATATGGGCGCTAAATATAGAAAATTTTAGCGACTCTTTAGTTTGAGGGCGGCAGTATGAATATAATGTCGTTTTAAGGTTGTATTTTTGCTGAAGGGTCAATAGTAAAATAGCCAATGGATCTGTGAGAAATCGTGCAAGGCCGATAGAGACGTAGATATTCATTTACCTTGTAACTTTTCAAAATCTGTGATTTCTCTCAGGTCATAACAGTTTATTGCGTTTTCAACTTCAGATTCTAACTAGGGTTTTTCGAGGTTAGAGCGAATAGGTTGTTACTGAACTAGTGGTTACAGGATTGGCCTCATCTGTACTTTCCTTGAGACGATCGGTCTCTGGTCAGTTTATGTAGTTGGGTCTATTCTCACGGTCAAAGTTCTAACGCTTGACGTATCGCTTACGTAAATTATTATAAATCGTATTTAAGTCGGTGAGGTTGCTCCACTGCAGAATTGCAGTGCAGAAAATTGCAGTTTTTGAAGTGAAATGTAATATAGTAGATTGTACAACAAGCAAGCGCATGAATTGAGCCATTTTACCCTATGGCGAGGGTGGATAGTCACGTCGAGGGGAAAATGGGTTTGATGCTCGAGTTTTACACTCTGCTTTTCACTTCGATTGCAAGGAAATTAAACAGCAACATTTGAAATACATAATTTTATTACTTTAAACATTATAATTGTAATATATATATTCAACCAAAGCAATCACAAATAATAGTATCATCTAATCGTAATCACCTAAAACTACTTAACAGATTGAAATATTTACAATAGAATTAACAATTATTTAACTTACAGAACGTTTACATATGTCAACTATTAAAGAAAAAATTAATTAAATTAAATTAAATTAAAACCAAATTAAAATAAAACCAATTACATTAAAAAAAATATAAACCCATAAACCTAAAACAAAACAAATAATAATAATAATTTAAAAGCGAGAAAAAAAAATATTTACAAGCTCTTATTTTTCATACATTGCAATTTCTATAATAATGTACTAGATTTGTCTAGTTTTATCAATTTAGTAATATAAAACACCAGTTTTATAAAAAAAAGCAATAAACTCGTAAATTTCTACTGTTTGTGGCTGTTTGCGGCTCATTGCCTTGGTCTTAGAAGATCTTAGAAGAATAGCATAAACAACCTAAGTATTTTATGCAGCATTCTCTGGACATAAAGAACGATTTTTTCATGTCCATTCCGTAACGACTTATCCTTAAACTATGTAAATACCTATATGAAAAAAAGTTACAAAACTGACTCAAAAATAAGGACACATTTTCATGAAAATGAATAGTGCTCGTTCTCGTGCTCGAATCCTTAATTGGTCCAAGAGTAAACCGTTAAGTCAAATTAACTTCCGAGTTTAGTATATGTTTATACGTGATTTCTGGTTTGTTTTTGCGAATTATGTCGGAAGTATTGCTAACGATTATGGTTATGACGCGGAACAGGAAACAGCCAAGGTGAACGCATAATCAATTTTAATTTATTATTAGGTTAGATGTTTTTATACCAAAAAGGCATTCAATTGATATACACTGTGGGGTTCGGCAAATGCGCCAGAGTCGCAAGTTCTGGGCGGCTACTACGAAATTCGATTTTCGAAGTTCAGGTCGTGCCATCCCTTTCACTCTAGTCTTTAATACTATCAGCGTGAACGAAATGGCACTATGTGAATTTCGAAAATCAAATTTCGTAGTATTAAGCATGTGGTTCTTAGAATTAAAAAAACTTTATACATATGAGCCTGGGGTCTAATCAGAAATTTTAATTTTAATTTTTTCTAACAAAAAATATTAATATTAATGGTTACATTAAGGTATCAAATTAATGTTTTTGTTAAAAAAACATTTTTAATGCAAGATTTTTGCTCACTGTACTTTTTGTTGACTGTACTTATATTGTTGTCCAGATTATTTCGTACCTGCGACTGTGTTCCCGTACACTATAATTTGGCCGTTTTCAAGTCTAGGGTGAATGAGCATTTACTAGGCAAGCGTGCTCCATCGTAGGCCTCATTTCGCTTTCCATCAGGCGTGATTGTGGTCAAACGTTAGCCTATATTGTAAAAAAAAAACTACATATTATTATTCTTCCTTTTTTCTTCATATCCGTACCAAGTTTCAAGTGGATGCTACTAACCGTTGAAGAGTTCCGTCCGAGACAGCCTGGTAGGACCACCAGAACTTCACTACCAGACTATTGTATTGCCACCGGTCTTTCATAAGTGTACCAAATTTCAGATTAGTCCGAAACTAGGAATTGGTCGAAAAAAGGTCTGCAAATTTTGAAATTTTCTTCCGGTTTGTTGTGGCCTGGAAGTTGGCATGTAAGTATCCAGCAGTGGGGCATGTATGGGCCACAGATAATAAAGTATAACCCCTACATACGAACACTCAAACAATTTCAAAAATCCTGTACAAGTCCCCATTCGTGGGGCTAAATTTTTAAGTCTGTTTTATATTTACTTTACTATTTTTTCACTCTTTTGTCTTATATATAGGTGAAATGTGGGCCAATCAACTTTTAAACCGACACTAATCTGTCCGCGACATTTTTCAAACAATTGCAGATTTTTGTAGGTAAACATGTTTTTTCTGTAATTTAATAGATGGTGTACATGAATACATACCATCCCACGTAAGTTTAACCTATTAAACCGTGAAATATCTTGTTGGAAGTACGATTTTTTGGTAACGCCAGAGACAATTTTGGTAACGCAGGAGACGCCAAAAACGTCGGTTTAAAAGTTGATTGGCCCATGTACCAGTTTTTAAAACCGTCATACAATAAACTACCCAAAAAATTTGAATATTCGTCCTCTCATTCATACATCATACATCTGTCTCGTTCATACGTTCCGTTTTCCACTTAAGGTGGAACGGCACGCTCTAGGCGCGAAATACAAAATTTTTACAGGTTTTAATTTATTTTGAGTAAACGGTGTAACTGTTTAACTTCATATGGTACTTGCGCTTGTAGAACAGTGTTCTTTATATTATTGTGTAAAGCTTTTTAAGAATAAAACTATTAGCTTGACATAAAAGTTGTCAAACATAGAAATTCGGACTTTCAACGTTTTGACAACTTTGATTTCAAGCTAATAGTTTTATTCTTAAAGAACTTTACACAGTAATATAAAGAACACTGTTTTAAAAGCGCAAGTACCATATGAAGTTAAACAGTTACACAGTTTACCCAAAATAAATTAAAACCTGTAAAAATTTTGAATTTCGCGCCTAGAGCGTGCGCTTCCACCTTAAACGACTAACGATTCAGACACGCATGCTACCTCCGTTTCCGCAACTTAAAATGTTCAAATCTTATGATCCGACTATTCTAAAAAAAAACTAATCCTAATCACTATTAAATCGGGTAGATTTCAAAAGAAACTTGTTCGCGCCTGGTAAAAATAACTAGCGACCATAAGGCAGGCAGCTATTTTCGTCAACGATTGAGCCTAGCTATTCAATGAGGAAACGCTGCCTGCCTTCTGGGACCTGTGCCGTCGGGTGGTATTCTCAAGGATATTTTTGATTTGTATTTTTTTTCTGTTCTAAGTTTAGTTTCTATTTTTCTTGTTTCAAACAATGTCTTTAATATCTTAAGGAATAAAATCTACCTTCGATTAACAATCAAACAAACCATCATTAAAAGCCAGCAGAGTTCAAGGCCCGCCGTTACGTAAAATATTTCTCCTTACGTCAAGAGGTCGTTGACGCGGCGCGTGCGCGGATGGTGATATCGGAACTGCCTCGCTAATGTTGCCACTGACAAACCTTACGTTACGATGCTTTTTATTACCTGAGGCTAATGCACGGTTACATGATGCATTGTTGTTGTTATTAACGCTGTAGGGATCGTGCAGAAGGCGGCAGCACTAATGCAACAGAAGAGACACTATGCGGTCAGTAAAAGAAACTTATCAATTGATGGCACCAGTTGGCAGCACCGTCGATGTGCTTGTTCCCTACTGCAAAGAAAAATTGGAGCGGTACCCTCACTGTCCTGTAACTTTTTTTGGCTTTGCCGATAGATGGAGCCGGCGTTATGTAGATTTAGTATTTGTCAAGGAACATCGCAAGATACAGTTGATGACAGTTGCTTTTCCTGTACAAAAACCCAACAGTTTCTGTAACGCTTTGTGAGTCGGTGATACAGTTAGCTACAGAGAATAAGTATTCTCCTGAATCGCAATAACCACATGAGGGGGAGGGGTACTATTTCTCTGCAACTGACCGTACTACCCTCATTAAGCCAGTAATTTAATAGTGATCACCTCCTTCAGCAACTTCTGTACCGTAACTGCTGATATCTGGCGCGCTCCTATGTCTTGCACGTGTCTGGCAAATGCGAAACAGATAAATATAGACGAATGCATGGGCATTTAATAAAATTTAAGGTAAAAAATTGTCTTAACCTCGAAGACCCAATTATTTTTAGGACGTTTGTACTCAGAGTATTTATAGACACTTGTACGTACTGGTAGCCCAGGACTTCAACTATTACAAAATCTATATTTTAGATAAGACTGTAATTGGAAATTAGTGCGTGTCCTTATTTTGGGACATTGGGACGCTATTTGATGAATTTTAAAGGACTATATTTTACCTACAGTCATAAAAATACGACGTTGGGTCTTACGAGGTTAATAAATGACTACACACTATACCTATTATTCATAAACAATTGATATGCTTTTACCATTCATTTGTCTTTAGGTTATTTTAATCACAATACATCCTAACATAATATTTCAAAAAGTTTCTATCACTTTTCTAAGTCAAATCTCCCAATGGTCCTCTGAACCAGACGGCACCCTAGTTTCTTCCGGACCTGCGCGTGCGATTCTACGTGGCGCGCCGTTCCACCGGAACGTCGACCTTCCACGCGCAGGCGCCGGTCGCTCACCCCGCAGCGACACTCAGTGAAAGTTTTTTTATTTGCGAGTTTTTTTAGCCAGTGTCCTACTTATAATTAATGGTCGGATAAAAATTCAATTTGCGGTCTTGTATGTTTAGTTTGGTAGCGGATTATTACTATTTATTAAATTTTATTTGTAGACTGGGCAAAGGTTTCTGATTTTGAATTCCACATCTTTTTATCCAGAGCTATTGTCGGCCACTGGCTCAGTTGGCTATGTCCAGATCATCTCGACAATTCGCCCTGCCTTGATCTTGCGGTGTCCGTCGAGAGGTACCCACCACGTGGCTGAATGGGCTTATTTTTGTGACTGCATCTGCAGAATGCCCAGCTCAAACCTTTTTAAGATTTGCATTTGCCACTAATATAAAACGTTACAAAAGTAAATCAATTCTGTCAAATATTTCAAATTACTTCACTTGCAGTATACGAAACGGGAGCGCTGGCTCATTCAAGTTTGCAACGTCCACAGCCCTTTGTCCTGTTACACTTTTAAAAGTGCACAAGAGTTTTCCCACCATGACATCTGCAATAACTTCCCGCTTGTCATTGTGATGTCACTTTATGTTCCGATTTTCCAACGCACGTAATATTTTCCGTTCGTTCAAGAATTTTCCAGACAATTCCATATATTTGAATATTGTTTTGCAACAGGCTCTTAATTTATTGTAGCTATGAGTATTTGTTACTCTTGCTTGACAATGCTAGACGTCATACTGTAGTTAAAGCCGTCATTTATTTCGAAGCGGCTACGTTGACGTCTCTCAAACTCTGACGTCAACGTATTATTATTAATATTTCCCTTAATGGCGGCCTTAAGGCATGGGCCAATGTCCAAGCCTTAAGGCCGCCATTAAGGGAAATAATAATAATAATACGTTGACGTCAAAGTTTGAGAGACATTTAGACTGAAGTCTACTAGATCTTACCACTTGCGTCAATGTGTTTATCACTGCGATGTTTTTTTTCTAAACCTTACGAGCATTATTATGTTTCCCATTTCAATAAAATAACATAAGAAAATCCCACCCAGCAACCGCCACAAAAATACCTCGCGTTCAAAAACCATGCCTACTTGTAATGCAAGAAGCGCAGCACTTTCCTTCACTTGCGATGCGTCGCGCGCGCCCTCTGTTTGGTGAAACTTCAACGCACTTTCTGACCGGATCACAGTTTTTCAAGTTTAGAACTCGGGGTGAATGAACTGCGGACGTTGCGGATTGTGGATGTGAAACGGTTTTTTGGCAACATTTCGATTGTTTTGGGGTTAGGTGGAGCTAGGGAGGAGAATTTCGAAATTCAATTGTTTCTCTTGTAATTTTTTCTTTTTCTTTTTCCTTTTTAATTTTTGACGACCGGATATTGAGATATCGTCGTCGTGGTTAGTGAACATGACTATGATATGGCCATGTAAATAAAATCCAAAATCATATTAATCTCTCGCTCGTTCTACACAAATGTGAGCAAGAGGTAATTGTGATTATGGATTCTACTTACATGACGGCTACTAACAAAGCTTGAGGTACGGTTCGATCCCCGATATTTGTATGAAAAATACGAAGGCATGTGCTCGAGTCTTGGATGTTTAATATGTGTTGAAGTATGTATTTAATAGCTAAACTAAACTACAAAATATTACAAAAGATTCCCCCTCTGCATGGACTCAGGGATGCTGGCAGCATTTCCTCGCTGTACAGCAATGCTAATACGTTGTACGAGGAACCTGCCAGATATTTGGTTCCTGTGGTATCCGTCAGTCATTTTTAAAGTTCTATAAAAAGAATTTTGGCGCTGGTGCCCCAAAGACTTTAGGTCTCGACCCGGATAAGTACAAAGTTGTATTCGGAGCCGTGACCTCTATATTTGTTTAGGTACATTTAGTTTTTCAGGCTTTAGTTCTCGATTTCGATCCGCAGAGAAACTCCGAGGATAGCCCTCTCCTTCGCGTTGTGAGTGACCTTGAGGTTCCTTATGAGGCCCATCGTTAGCGGCCACGTCTCAGTGCCATAAGTCACACTGGCAACACACACTGGTCAAAAATTTTTAACTTGAGACATAGCTCAATGAATCACCAGACTTAAGTGGCAGTGGGCAGGGCACTTCGCTCGTAGAACTGACGGCTGATGGGGCCAAAAGGTTCTCGAGTAGCGTCCACGGACCGGAAGACGCAGTGTAGGTAGGCATCCAACTAGATGAAGCGACGACCTGATCAAGGTTGCGGGAACGCGTTGGATGCGGATGCTACAGGACCGATTCAACAAATTGGTGCGCTCGGCTACTTCCATAAGATTCAATGTGTTACAGAATTGCGAATAAAAAACCGCGTGGTGAAATATCGCTGTGCGGACAGGCCCTTATTGCATCTTTTTTGCACTGACTGGCTCAAAGGAAAGACATACCCGACCGACATGCGTGAAAATGTATCCGTGCTATCAAAGTTGAGTAACATCTAAAATACTTACCTAGTTAATTGTTTCAACCATCACTCCTTATTAGGAAACCATCGGAACACGAAGAATTACAGAAGATGGTAATGCGTTTTCCCTCTGACGAAGAAATGTGACAGACAGCCATATTGGTCTTGGGCTTTGTTTGGTTGTAGGCTTGTTTCGTATTTAGCTATGTGGCGGTTTATTCTAGTATGAATTTATATGTAGAAATTATTTGGCTTGCGTTTGGCCACAATCACGCCTGATGGAAAGCGAAGATGAGGCCTACGATGGAGCACGCTTGTGAAACTTTCGTTGTGGTACTCTTTTTGGGAGGCAAGCAGTCTCTCCAAGTGTAACTCTTTTGACCCATGCGGCCCGCGAAAACTGACAGAAAAACAGCGGAAAGATAAACCAACTCAACTGTCAATTCTTATGGCATCTCTTGTCGTAAGTAGTTTATACATCGATATAAACAACAAATCGGTTCCAATCGAGCGGGCCGTGGTCGGTTCTCCATTTCCGAGGTTCAAGGCCCGTTAATAACTATTTACTTGCGTTACGTGGACACTTGCTTAGTTTCCAGTATCTCTACCATGAGTTACACTAGTTTACAGTGACCGTACTCGCTAGCGACGGCGTAAATGATTTGTATGGAGAATTGTGTACAGCGCCTCTAGCGGTCACTTACGGAAGTACAATTCTCCATACAAATCATTTACCCCGTCGCTAGCGAGTACGGTCACTGTAAACTAGTGTAACTCATGGTAGAGATACTGACGTCTGGTTATGCAAGCCTGCGTAGATCGTAACGGAGTTTAAGGCCACTGCACTCAGAGTCCATCCATTAACTTTAGTGCAACAGTGCTTTTAACTTTGACCTTTTTTAAGGCCCGTAGCCAAAATGGTAAAAACGGAACCCATGTCATATAGATTTGCAATGTCTGTCTGTCCGTCCGTCCACTGCTTAGTTTTGAGACTATTACCTATAGTGCTAGAAAGCCGTAATTTTGCATCGATATAATATGTAAGTATGTAGCAATCATGCCCATAAAGTGGTAAAATAAAATGTGGAAAAAAAATACGGTACCTCCCATAGACGTAGAGTGGAGGTTATTTTTTTCTCGTCTAACCTTAAAGTGCGTGGGGTATCGTTGGATGAAACTTTTAAAATCATTACGGGTTTGTGACGACTATTAATCGATACAGTGATCCGTTTGTGTTTGTTCAAAGTAGCTTTACGTTTTGGCTAGGCTTGGCGTTGAACGTTTATTCAGTCACAAACGATACATACTCCTTAAATCTAAACATAGTTACAATTAACACAGACTTATTTTGTTTCAAACAAAAATTTAGCTAGTGGCTCCAATCATGGACATGTTAAGCACAGTAGTTACCCAGTAATGGACAGCAAAGATTTAATGCCTTGTAGCCAACCATTTATGGATTTTACCAGTGATAACTATCAGTTATCTGAGCATACTGTTGATAGATTAAAAATGTAGTGTAGCCGTATCTTAAAATTTGGGTTTACGGTTAAAAATGTCCATAATTGGGAATGTCTAAAAAAAATTACCAGTGGTTTTTATATTTTTTTTTGTATAGAAAAGTCAATTATAAGAAACTAATTTCAATATTTTGTCATTTAGTTCACTACTTTTATCAAAATTAATTATTGAAACTATATTGGTTGATTACGTCAGATTATAATTGAGGGCTCCCACACTGCCAAATTTCTAAATCTATCTTAATGCGTACGATAAGGCAACCCCTTTAATTATTACTTGCGTAGTGGTACACTATAACTAGTGTCACTTTTCTGGCGCTGTCAAAGTGTTAGATGTCAGACAGCGGGTCCAAATCAAACTCCGTAGTATAATCCACGCGTAAATTCTGAAGAATTCTAACCACACAGAATAAAGTACGACTTGGACCGGTCACGCAATTTACACCAATATCAAATGAAGGTCATTGCTTATTTGTTATTTAATAAATTCATTACATAATATTAAAATTAAATAACCACAGAAAACGAATTGAAAAGCTTTTATCTCGAAATGGTTTTCGATTTACTATACCCACTCACGTGCCCTGCGCAACTACGGTTGCGATTTTGTCAAAACGCAAAATGCTCTCGCAACTCTAGTTGCGAAGTGGAGTTCCAACGGTTATTAAATGATATTTAAGTGGAACGTGCAAAGAGCGCTTTTCTGTTGACTTAGTTAGGTAGCGGATGAATGTGGCAACATTAAAAAAAATAAAAACCGTAGTCTATGGAACAATTTTACAAAATCGTAAAAGTTGTTTCGGTGAATGCCAAAGTTCGGAGTGTCAGCAAGGGAGTTCGTGATAAACAAATGCCGTAAGTACTCAATTTCGCATATTTTAATTAATGTTGTATATCAAATTAATCGTTATTAACTGTTCCATACGATCAAGCATATATTTCAATACCGATTTAAATATAATGTGATAAATTCTTGCAACAAAGTACGTCGAGTGATGAAAATGTTGCGTGTTTGATTTTTAATCGTACATTTATTGTACGATTACGCCATATTTCTGTCTAGGCTATTAGAATAAGTAAGTTTGTCTATTAAACTAAGCGTAAATCCTCTTTAAATAAATAATTATGTATGTTTTGAACAGGTTTAGGTGAAAAAAACTTGTGACGTCTGTAAGTACAACTGTACGCAACAGTAGTTGCGCGAAGCATTTTAACAGATCCGCACGGGGTCCGCGTTTTATGTCGTAAGGCATGGTGCACACTGGGTTTTTGTTGCAGATTGGTTTAATTTAGCTTATTCATTTTTGAGTGTTTCTATTTTCATTTGTGGAGGCTTTTACTAATTCTTTGATTACTTTTCATTTTTTTTATTAATCGGCGAAGGATGTTTTATTTTTATTATTTATATAAATGGTTATGGTTCAAATTCACATATTCCATGTACTGGTTCAAAATTCAAGTATTTTTAATAAATCAAGTTCTGATTTAGCTGCTATTGTCATAGTTGTCTTAACTTAACACTCCAAAATTTTTTCGCCACGGCAGAGAAAAACAAACGCCTCAATTTAAAAATAAAGGTTTACTAACCCAATAAAACTATTCATGAGTTTCGTAGTTATGTTATGTAAAATTGCTTCTTATTAAAATATAATTTAATCATTGAAGAAATTCAAGTCTGCGTGAGTGAACCTCTACGCATGATAGTTAATTTCGTATTAGCATTTTATTGGTAATAAGTATCTAAGTATCTTCATATTGATACAATGAAATGTAAATAATATCATGTTGACAATGTGATAACTCTCTAATCTGTGATGAAATTCATGTCATGAATTTTATTGTGATTTCGTTTCGCGCCTGTGTCACCTGTGTATCCCGTCCTTATACCGCCGCCATGTTGAATGATAGCCGCGCGAGCCCGTCTGGTGACGTCTAGTATGACTCTGACGCCCTGCACGTGGGTTTGTTCACTTTTGTAATGAAAACAAAAGAGTATATAATGAGTTGATAATCGGCTTGATATATATTTAGTTGTGAAGTGTGACATGTGAGTGTATTTTTGTTAAGTGTATTTGTGGTTTTAAGTGGTGGGAATTGTCGGTAATCGGACGTCAAAAACGACACTCGTTACGGTAGGTACGTAGGGCTATTTTTTTGTTATTGATAGTTTGTAACAAAAATTGCTGCGAGTTTGACAAAACTGGCACATGTTATTTAAAGACTAATAGTGTCTTTATCTACGTATGACAATATTTTTGTCCTCAGATGCCTAAATTATTTGTAAAAAAATCATAAACAAACCACGCGGTTTGGCGGTGAATTGTGAAACTGACATTTTAGACATTGCAAATGAAAAAGGTTTTATGCAAAATATTTCCTCGCAACCATATACTTTATTTGGTATCAATAGAAGCGTAAACTATTAAAGTTTTAAATAATCATAAAAAATACATATCTTATCGATTTAGATTTTTAAAAATAAATATATTTCTGGCCAAAGTCCCCATTCGGAACTGCATGTCAACTTTGTGATTTTTTTTAAATTATTTTTACTATCGAGACCTATTTAATTATTAATGTAAACAAATTGCCCGTTTCTTTAGCTTTACAACGTAATAAGAATCATAACAAAAAGTACAGGGAAAGCTAAGCAATCGATTTATTAACAAAACATGACACGGTGCCGCTGGCGCGCGGTAAATCTTGGGCACTTCACAGCACCTTTTTTTGAATCGCGGGCACTCAAGTGGTTAAATTGCAAAAAATGGACATCCCCAATTGGTTCTTGCGTTTACTGGTGCTGTTACCCTAAGTACTTATTCAACGAAACGTCATTGATCCAAAAGAGAGAATACTATTCCTAAACTTAACTAAGGATGAATGAAATATATAACTGACTTGACTAAATTTATTATTATGGGCTCTACAGGATCTATCAATATATGAGTTTGATTGATATTTTTTCGTGTGAAGAGGACGTGAAACAAAATGCTAGCAGTTCGTGTATTCAAACAAGGAGTTTTTAAACCTAATTTATACAACAGATAAGGGGAGAGTTCGGCCATTGGGACCGAAAATTTCTCGAGCGGAGACCACAGACTGGCAAACGCAGCGTGGAACGTCCACCAATGAGGTGGACGGACGATTTGGTAAAGGGTTTGGGTTCAAGGTGCATGCAAGCCGCTTTCAACCGTAGTGATTGGGTATTAATGACTTCAATGAGGGAGGCTTATGTCCAATGAGGCTGAAATAATGATAATGAAGGGGAGTCAATGTTGTCTCTTATAATTTTATACAAAAGCTAGCTGTTACCCGCGACTCCGTCTGCGAACAATAGGTGTATAGAAAATAGCCTACGACCTATTCTCAGACCTACCGAATATAAACAAAAAAGTTTCATAATAATCAGTCAAGCCGTTTCGGATGAGTTCGATAACAAACACCGTGACACGAGATTTTTATATATTAGAAAGATATCTGATCCGTCAATGTGCGTGCGCCGGCACTCGAGCAATACCGTTTTGCTTGTATCAAGTCGGGGTTGTTTATAACTTATATGCTGCTGAAGCGGCCAAAGCACTGCAGTGCCTATGGCATGTTCGCTGAGGCAAGGGGAGATAGATGACTTCTTTGCAATTAGGCGCAAAAAAATTGCATCACTGCTGAAACGAGTGCACGGTAGCAGCAACAGCATGCTGAGAACGTTCTCAGAGTGACTCGACTGCCCGCTTACTAAATATTGGGTCGATATGGTGACTGGAGGGGGACAAATAGGGCAAAGCCTCATTGATAGTATGTATATTTAAGGGTACTCTCAGATTAGTTTGTAACTAATTATCCTACATAGATATTAAGTTATTTACCTACTAACAAGCGCTATGGCTACATAGATATTAAGTTTTGTATAGTCGGGGTAAAAAAAGGTTCGTCACTTTTCGACCTTAATTCGTTGACATAGAGTCGAAAAGTGACGAACCTTTTCTTACCCCGACTATACCTAAATACTAATAAGCGATGGACCCCGAAATAAACAATGTTTTTTTTAAAGAGCTTAATTTGATTTTTTCTATACCGCACTGAATAAATAAACGATACTACGTAGGTATAGGTAAAGAGTACATAGCACACATTACCGCAATTGTTGTGAGTGGCGCTTGAATCTTAAAATAATGGTGGGATTCCCGAAAAATAATCGTTGGGTTTTTCTACCACAAGCGTAATACTATTACGCTTGGAATAAACCTCGTATTGTGTATAGATTTATAGGAATTGCGTCACAAGTCAAGCCTCTACGTGTATTAGCTTATAGTAACGACGAGTATTACTGATTGAGACGGGGGCGCCCCTATTGGCAAAAAATTTAAAGTCAGAATTCATCATATCTAGACATCGGTAACTCGTGGCAATTAGGTAGCACTAGTGATGAGACACGTTTTTCAAGTGCCTTTTCAGATAAGATAAAATAATTCATTAAAATTGAAAGGTCACATTTATTACCGAGACTACATCCAAAAGGTAAACTTGTTTATCAAAAGCTAAAAATAGCATTATCAAAAAATCCAGGATATCTTACTATAGTAATTTTTAATAGCTTCTTAGAAAATAAAGAAGTTGAAATCAAAGAGAACACCAACAAATTTACGCAAGAATGCTTTTTACAAGCTTTTATTTAACTTGCAATGTATGTATGTATGTACGGGTCAAATTTTGGAAGTCGATTTTGACCCACTTCCAGTGGTCGGATTGGCTTGAAATTTGGCATTCTTATGTAGGTTGGATGACAATGCAAGTACAGTCAACAAAAAAGCTTGCAATAAAAATGAAGTTTTTAACAAAAACTTTTTTTTAACCAACACACTCAAATAGGAGACGTAGGAGAACTTCTAAAAATTTTGAACAAATATTTATTGTCTATCACGAAAGTCAAATATTAAATGGTTGAAAAGATTTCTTGTAATTGGTTTCTTTGCTCGATTCGTACAGAGAAACATAGTCACTTCACTAGTCTGTCAGAAACGTCAAATGCTACCTAAATGCCACGAGTTACCGATGTCTAAATTCATTTCGCATAATTCCATTTTCTCAGAAATAATTAATTATTCAGGAATTTTGAAATGGCTATCCTGTAGGACTCTATACATAGGTTGGGTTAGGTTTGTTTTATAACAATTCTACACAATTTTGGCAGCGTTCGGAAAGCTCCGCAATATCTTGTCATCCGATATACCGCAGTGTCTCAAGTCAAAAGTCTTTGACCAGTGTGTGTTGCCAGTGATGACTTATGGCACTGAGACGTGGCCGCTAACGATGGGTCTTATAAGGAAGCTCAAGGTCACTCAGAGGGCGATGGAGAGGGCTATGCTTGGAGTTTCTCTGCGGGATCGCATTAGAAATGATGAAATCCGCGCGAGAACTAAAGTCACGGACATAGCTCGAAGAATCGCTAGACTTAAGTGGCAGTGGGCAGGGCACATCGCTCGTAGAACTGACGGCCGATGGGGCCGAAAGGTTCTCGAGTGGCGTCCGCGGACCGGAAGACGCAGTGTAGGTAGGCCTCCAACAAGATGGAGCGACGACCTGGTGAAGGTAGCGGGAACGCATTGGATGCGGATGGCACAGGGCCGATCTGTTTGGCGAGCCTTGGGGGAGGCCTATGTTCAGCAGTGGACGTCTTTCGGCTGAAATGATGACACAATTTGGATTCAGAGTAAAAAGAGTTCGGCGAAATGATGAATTCTGACAAATGATGACTTTTTTAATGAAATTATGAATTTAATGCAACCCGATATGAATCCAATTGACACATTAGAATAATTATTCAGAGGAAAACAATACAATTTTAGTACCTATAAGAACAAAATTAAACTTAAATGTAGAACTGTTATATATAACACCCACACGTACACTCACACACTCGCACGAAACTTACACACACACACACACACACACACACACACACACACATACACACAGTCACACACTCACTCTGTTTCGGTTTAACCACCCCCTCTCCCTTTCTTAAAGTAGTTAAATTAAATGATTTTGTTATATTGTGTAATCTCCTATCTAGATTTTGTTTCGGTTATGATTTCTTATTTTTAAAAATTTTAAGTTTTTGTACCCCTAATCCTGGTTGCCACGTGACAGGCATTGCCTAGTGTGGGACCAACGGTAAACATTTTTGTAAAAGATACCTTCTTTTAATAAACTATTTTTATTTATTTTATAATAAAAATAAATAAAAAGAAAACCCCGTCTGAAAGGTCTAACGACACATCATGATGCTGGCGGCATTACTCATTTGGATCGCAAGGGATAATATAAGTACACTGCCAGCTTTAGGGTCCCCGGAGGCGTCGATCAACCGAGAAATTAAAATTTTATTTTAATAAAATAGGTAATTGAATTTGTTGGTCTTTAAGTACAGTCAACCAATTTGATTCCTAGGCCACTATAGAACCATGTCATAATGAATTAATTTGTTTATCTTCTACGACAGTGATTATTGGGTGATGTATGTCATGATGACAAACTCGATCTTTGCGAACGAACGTGTGTCAATGATATTGAATAGGGAAGGAGTTTGCTTGTGTATTAATAACTTGAATTGTCACTGTCCGTCTGTCAAAACTTCTTTTTCCTCTCATGTCATAGAGCAAAAACGTTTATAAACTCTTTACGTTAATTGCAAATTTTGTTCGGAAAGTTGGTAATGCTTAGACTCGCACTGACGTTGTAATTGTCTAGTAGTTTTTTTTTTTTTTTAATCTAGAAGAAAGACAAGGTTCTATAGTGGCCTATAGGAATCAAATTGGTTGACTGTACCTGAGGAATAAGTACCTATAGGTAATTTATTGAATCAGGCGTTACTTTGCGGAGGTCCATATTAATGAACTAAAACAATTAACCTTAACCTTTTTAGTTTTATAATATGTCAATAAAAGTTAATTTTTGTGGGGTAGTTTGAGAATAAGGAAAATAAAGTGGGTACTTGTGAAGTTACAGTGACAAGTTAAAACATTTGTTTTGGTTTGTTAGTTTAACATTTGGTAGCATAGCATACGGTTGTGGTAACTCCGAGGATGAGCTCTGGTTGAGTTCGAAACGCGTCAGTGTAGCTTGGTGGTGGTGATAGTTGTGTTTATGTGATTTGTGTGTGTTCGTACAGTGTGGAGGTGGAGGAACTGCATGAACACACATTTCTTGCATAAACGTAACTATTGTAAGGTCGCGGGTGAGCAAAGTAATTGTTTTAGTTCATTACCTATAGGTACTCAGTTATTTCAAATGGAAGCATTGTAAGCGCTTTGATCTTTGCTGCAAGCCTGTAAATGTAGTAGGAATTTTATAAGCTGGGGGTTTAGGACTGCAGAACTCATCTGGTAAAGATAACATTGTTCTCGTTTGTTGAAGCCTACCGCTAATAACAAATCAGAACAAGTAACAAAAAATGCAAACAAATAGCTAGGTACCGTCTTCTGTAAGTTACAAGGTTGAAATTGCAAAAGCTTAACTCATTAAGAAAGGCCTTTCGTCATTGTAAGCGGTACTCAGGTGGATCGTCGGCGTTGTAGCGCGTTAGAACAAACGAGAACAATGTTATCTTTACCAGATGAGGTCTGCAGTCCTAAACCACCAGCTTATAAAATTCCTACTATACATACATACATCATACAATGGCTGGTTTAGGGGATGGAAAAATTTCAACATTCTGTCCGTTTGCATGAAACACAGTAACCACACAATAATAATGTGACGCATTTATAGAAAAAGAAAACGTAACGCAATGACTGGCAACTCTGTAATATTACTGTTATAGTATGTTCCAGTTAAAATGACGAAAATGCACTTAACATGGGATTTTACAACTTCTTTTGTTGCTGAATATGAAAGGAAAAGATAACAAAGAGACGTAATAAAACTGACCGAAGTATGGCCTACCGAATACAATTAAACAATAGATGTTGGTTTTAAGTACTTTTCGTCATTTTAACTGGAACATACAATACCAATTAAGTGGCATTGTTGATGGCAATGGCAATGACAAGTTTTCCTAGAGGCTCGCCACTCGACGCAGTTACCACGCCTTTATTATAACGCCTTTACCTCAACGTAGTAGGCAAAACCAGCTTGATTTGACCGTATTTTTGCAATAAATTGGTTTCATCACCAGTTCTTGTATATAAATCAATTTCTGTAGACTCCACATAAGGTTTTTAACCTTAATTGTTTGCTTTTTTTTTTTTTTTTTTTATTATTCAAACCTCCAACTTAGTTGAAGCCTATGTTCACAGTAATCCTAATTTTCTCAATCATACTAGTTCTCGCATATATGCATCTCGCACTTCCATTCCTCATACTATTCTTTCTTACATTCATCATGTTTCTTTCTCTTAGATCGGGATAGACCATCTACTCTGTTATCTAAGCTATACTTTGTCTTGTTTCGGGGTAGTACACATGGCACCGGTTTTTATTTATTTAAAAAGAAAATTACATTTATACTCTTATCCTAAGTTATCTGCTACAACAACAATAATGCATGATAACATACCCATATATTACATTATATGTTACTATCATGCTTTAGGCTACCTTATTTCTATTTATTAGTCTATTAACAATCTAATCTAATTGTTTGCTTGCTAAACATAGTTTGTTATGAAACAAAATTAAATGATGCCGTTGTGGTCTAGCGGTTTGCCTCTCGAGCAGAGGATCGTGGGTTATCCCGGCTCGCACCTCTGAGTTTCCCGGAATTTATGTGCGAAATTACATTTGTACCATGAGCATTATGGTAAAGGGAAACGTCTTGAGGAAACCTGCATACACCTGCGACGAAATTCAATGGTAAATAAATAAATATCACGGGACAATTCACACCAATTGACCCAGTCCCAAAGTAAGCTAAGCAAAGCTTGTGTTATGGGTACTAGGAAACGGATAAACATACCTTTATAGATAGATACATAATTAAATACTTAAATACATATTAAACACCCAAGACCCGAGAACAAATATTCGTATTTTTCATACAAATATCTGCCCCGACACGGGAATCGAACTCGGGACCTCAAGCTTCGTAGTCAGCTTCTCTAACCACTAAGCCATCTTGTCGTCAATGGTGTGTGTGAAGTTCCCAATCCGCACTAGGCCCGCGTGGGAACTACGGCCCAAGCCCTCTCGTTCCGGGAGGAGGCCTGTGCCCTGCAGTGGGAGTGGGATGATGATAGAAGATTAACTCAAGAGCAAATATTTCGGATCGGAACATAAAACGAAATATATAGAAAACAAGTCACCCTTCCAATCCTTAAAGTAAAACAGCAAAGACTTCGCGTCTTTGGCCCCTCTGGCGACTCATTCAAAAAAAAAAAAGTTGATTATGACTGATGATGCATTATGACTTAAAAAATTATACGAAACAAAGGGCACCGGATTTTTATATATTAGATGATAATAAAAACTAACAACTAATGCTAACAGTTTCTGTCAATAATATCATTGCAATTTCGTGTGAATCATTTATATCAACAACTTGTCTACAAGCAAAAATATACTTTTATATAACGTACCTTTTAATTCCCCATTGTACAATAAGTACAACAGAATTCGCTACAACTCTCCTCCAAATATAACTCATTATCTGATTAGTAAAGCCATACTTCAAGTTCTTCAAAGTCCAGTTTCATAATCACGCAACAAACGAGAACCGTTTGATAAGTCCCAACAATAACATCAAAACTTTTAAAACACGTGATGCTGCAATGTTATTTTCATATCATTTCATAACAGTTTTGATACTTTGAAGCAATGAGTCACGTTTCCAAGCCGTTGGGGGAGGTTCGTGAGTCAGGGGTGACGTCATTCACTATCACGTTTCTCAAAACGAGTTCAAATCATGTAAGGTTTGGTTAAAGTATTGAAAAGTAACTTTAGAGCCTTAGTTATCACTACATAGTATAAATCAAAGTCGCTTCCCGCTGTCTGTCTGTCCCTATGTACCTATGCTTATATCATTAAAACTATGCAACGGATTTTGATGCTGTTTTTTTTTTAATAGATAGAGTGATTCAAGAGGAAGGTTTATTAAAAAAAGTTTTTGTTAAAAAAAACATTTTTTTTTATGTTAGATAGGCCAGACAAACGAACTAGTGGGTCACCTGATGTTAAATGAACACCAATGTCCATAGACACCCGCAGCGCTTTACACGATGCCAGTGCGTTGTCGGCCCTAAAGGAGAGGGAATAGAGGAAAGGGGGAGAGGGAGGGGGAGAGGGAAGGGGTGAGGTATTGGGCCCCCGGCACTCTCACTGACCGTACGAAACGCAAGCAGGATTACTGCTGCTTCACGCCGGTGTTCTGTGAGAGGGTGGTACTGCCCCGGACGAGCCGGCCCATTCGTGATGCAGCGGCTAGCTACAACATGGCTCTACCACTACAAAACAATATCACTACAAATCAATTTTTAAACAATCTTTTTTTGCTGACTGGTGCGGCCCGTGCTGAAGTAACGAGGAGGTGGACTTACTTTTCTTCGCCGCCGACCTCGCTGACTGGCCACAGCACGGGTGAATTTATGGAAGGCTCTGCACGCACACGACACCGCTATTTATTTGTAATGATGGGTTTATAATGCAGGAGTTCTTTTTGCACGCGACACATACAACAGCTTAGTTTTTATGAAAGGATATTATGAAGGAATATGACGTGACAGAGAATGACGTATGCCGTGGCATCACGGGCTTATGGCCAGCGATAGCCAGGCTTGCCCACCTCCTTGCACACGGCAAAATGGCGCAACCACTGACTGTACTTTTTGCCCCTGGTTACCATCTAGGACCGAAGTGCTTGTCAAGACGAATTTAACGAAACCAAATTCGACGGGGTTATGTCGTTTAAATTACAGAGTTCTTATGGATCGCCACCTTCCAACACAAATATTTTTTAGTTATGTTTTTGTAAATAACTAATACCTATAGAGTATCCTCTACAAAATAGCATTCACAGTTTGGCTCTAACCCCCAAAGTAATCTCCAAAACAATACCCTGAAAACGAGCTTTTGATCCCACCCGTTACCGAATCGCTTATGGCCACACAGAAAATAAGGTGATGCCACCGGTTATGCTCGCTCATGGCAGCCAACGTGTTAAAAACTGTAAGTATTATACGTCTTCATATTTTCCAGTGAAGAAACTTTCCGTAACTTCTAATGTTACATCGAGTCACGTTTCCCCCGTGCTGGGGTATTCCATGACGTCAATCCAACGTCACCGTTGGAGCATCACTTTGCATGTTACGAATTAGAATTGTACCTATAATTCGCCAATGAACTAAAGTCACCAGTTGAAGAAGCAAGTTGAAGTGGCGGTGGGCAGGACACATGTCTCGAAGAACAGACCGTTGGAGAAAGGTTCCCGAATGGCAACCAGGGTCGGATTAACAATTAGGCACAATAGGCGGGCCCTGCATCGCCTAAAAATATATCGGAGTGAAAATTTAATTGGAAAATATGTATTCTCGATGACGATAAGTATTCTTGCTATTTTTCCCCGGGTCCCGAAAATTGAATTGCTTAGGGCCCCAACATTGTTGATCCGGTTTTGGTGGCGACTACGAATTGGAACATCAGGCATTGGCACGTCTCCTACTACACTACCGTCAAAAAGTTCAAGACCAAAACAATTTTTAGTTTTATTATCATGAATTCTTCTAAAAAACGTCAAATTAAATTTGTAATCAATATAAAACAACATAAATTAGTTATTTCTTTTAATCGTTAGCAAATACACTTTTCAATACATTTTTAAGATAAAATGATTTAACTTTGAATATCACACTAATATTGTAAAGGTAAAAGTTTGTGAGTGTGTATGTTTGTTACTTCTTCACGCTCAAACCGCTGAATTGATTTACATGAAATTTGGTATGGAGATTGACTGAAACCCTGGCAAAGGCATTGGATAGTTGTTATCCCGGAAAATCGCATAGTTCCCGCGGGATAGCGATAAACAGATTCTTTGCAGACGGAGTCGCGGGCAACAGCTAGTAACTACTAAAAATAATTATTTTTTAAATTAGATATTTAAATGTTATTATTTGTTCTAAGAACTTCAAAATTTAAACCAAACGACTGCTCAGTTCCTCATATGTCATCTTAGTTCATATAAATAGAACCAGGTGCTAAAATGATAATGAATGAGTGATAAAAATCTAAATCGAGTCGGCTTTCTAGGGTACCATGTGAAAATCTTCGGAATAAGGCTGCGTTTCCACCAGAGATGTGCGAGGATGCGTTGCGAGGAATGTGTCTGTCATGAACCAATAGAAACACTTCATTCACTTAGGACCTTTTAAATGAAGTGTTTCAATTGGTTCATGACCGACACATCCCTCGCAACGCATCCTCGCACAGCTCCGGTGGATACGCAGCCTAATGGGCTTAAGCCTCGAACTTCTGTGGCACAACGTTGTGTTGTTATCATTCTATTTGGAGCAATGCAAGACAGAGCGATATTTAGCCGATAAATTGAATACTTTTTGGTTATGGTCATAAACTTTTTGACGGTAGTGTAGGTGGAGCGGGCAACCCGTGGATATAGTAGCAAGTTGTCGTTCATTTGTGGCTTACTAAGGGGGAGTCCTTTGTTCAATAGTGGATCTCATCCAGCTGAGGATTGCCTTGACGCTGATCATCCTAGCCTATATACAAGTACTAAGCAGGGTACAGGCCTCCTCTCAGATTAAGAGGGCTTGGGCCGTAGTTCCCACGCGGGCCTAGCGCGGATTGGGAACTTCACACACACCATAGAATATCTTCACAGGTGTGTGCAGGTTTCCTCACGATGTTTTCCTTCACCGTAAAGCTCATGGTAAATTTAAAATGTAATTTCACACACATAACCATTGAGATTGGTCGTCATCCAAATTTCATCCGGGATAGTGGTGGTCAGTACCCCCGAGTTGGAAAACAGTGTTGAATGTTCATACTGCGTCAACGGTGAGTGTGAGCGAACCTTTACAAGGTGATGTTGTTAGTGTTGTGTGCTACCCTACATTTGACAATGACAATAAAAGGGTGGATGAGGGAAGCCCAGGATCTCGAATTTTGGCGCAATATGAGAGAGGCCTACGTCCAGCAGTGGACGGACAATGGCTGTAGATAGATAGATAGATCAGTTGCGTCGAGCAGCCACGCGACCAGGGCGGTAGCACGCAGTGCGCGTTTGGCAGCCACCGTGACGCGTGACTCTGAGAAAAAAGGCTACGGATTAGCCCGAAACATGTCGAGTTAAACTCGTTTTAAGACGTGAGTGATCCGTATATTTTCACTATGGTATTGCCATACTTTTACATAATCCATCATCATAATTTTTGACAGCTTACGAAAAATACTTACTTCAGTTAATTGGTGGTCATCCGTACCCAACAGTTCTCTGGATAGAATCAACAGCTACTACTTTGTACATGCTACATGAGGTCTTGCCTAACTGCAAAAGAAAAGAGTAATTGCATCTGGGTCACGAGGACGAGGTTAGTTACATAACGCTTTATATAAGGTAAATAGAGCGATGTTAAGGCAAATAGGTCACTGGTTGAGAGTAAGTTGTGTAATAGTCACTATAGTTGTGGTATAGTGAACGCACTTTGCGTCTTTGTGGAGAACTATAGCCGCAATGGTGATTCAATTTGTACGCGTAACAATTGACGAGTTTTCATTTTTTGACACCTGAAAATTACTACAGGAATCGAAAGAATTTCGCCACCTGAACACGGAAAAATATTTATTATAATTTATTTCTCCATATTTAAAAAAATACAACAAATTTAAATACATATCTAAATTTACCAGTACCACAACAGGATAGATATGTTTTCTTACCCTTTTTCACCAGAAAAAAGAGCTGTAATAATTTTAAATTTGATAACAACCTTAAGGTTAAATTTACGTCATCACTTTTTTAAAATAGAGACTAGACAAAAGTAATGGATCTATTGTATCGTGGTTTTCGCGTTACGCCCTTTTAGAATAAGGACATCTTTAAAAAATTGTAATAAATTAAAATTAATAATCCTAGTGAAAATTTAAAACTATCAACTCAAACTCTTTCCAAACAGAATACAGATACAGAGAATGAATCAAATTATACCTAGTCTTAGAAATATGAAATCTTGTCAATTGTATTTTTAAAAAAGAAAGATAGAAACATTTGTTCGTGACAGCAAAATTAAATTAGGAGATAAAAAATGCACATAATGATATCACGACTTGGTCCCAAATAAGCGAAGTGCCAGTCTTGTGGCCGGCGCTGATCTTCTATTCTCTTCAATAATGATCGATCAGTGTTCATCAGCGATGGTCAGCGTGGCCAAAATACGTTAAAAGGTCAAAAGCTGTTCAAGGGCGGCCATGTAAAAAGTTGAAGAGAGAATCACCCCAGCCTATATGTATAGGTACGTCCCACTGCAGGGTCAGGACACCTCTCAGAATAAGAGGCCTTGGACCGTAGTTTCCAGGCGGGTCCAGTGCGGATTGGAAACTTCACGTGAACCCTTGAATTTTTTCTCAAGCAGTGTAGGTTTTCTGACGATGTTTTCCTTCACCGTTAAGCTCATGGTTGACACATAAATTCCGAAAACTCAGAAGTACGAGTCCAGCCTCGAACCCACCGCCTGGCTGATGGACCATAGGTCAAACCACTAGGCCACCACGGCTTATAAGCATAGAGAAGAAAAATAAAACCATAGAGAAAATGAAGCCATAATAACTGGCAAAGTTGTCGCTCAGTTTAAAATTTGTATTGTTTACGGTAAAACGGTAAAACGATTTCTGAATCACGTTTTCATTTCTGCATCACGTGTTCAAAGTTACCTAATTCTATTTATATTTTCAACTTTTCAACTTGATTATGAGAGCAACATTACAAGTGCAAAACTTCGAAATGTCCTGCGTTCGCGCACAAATAAAGTTATGACCAACTCTGCCCAATTGCATAACAAAATAAATAGTATTAGTGAATTTCAATACAAAATAACTAATATTAGCTTGTAATTTGCTATGCAATTGGGACCAGATGAATTCATATTATCGATACCGGAAATCTCAAATGGCGTAAAGGACAAAAATGCGAAAATGAGTCTTAAAAGCCATCGTATACAGCTTTTTTTCCCTATCGCATTTTTGTCCTTTACGCCATTTGAGATTTCCGGTATCGTTATGTCCAACCGTCTCCCTTTAGACCACTGTGGAAACAAAAGGTTCGGTAATCAGTAATTCCCACAAGGGCCCAGTGCGGATTGGGAACTTAACATACTCCATTGAATTTCTTCTCAGATTTGTGCAGTTTTCTTCACGATATTTTCCTTTACTGTAAAGCTCATGGTAAATCACTATCACTTCACTACATAGTATAAAACAAAGTCGCTTCCCGCTGTCTGTCTGTCCCTATATATGCTTAGATCTTTAAATCTACGCAACGGATTTTGATGCGGGTTTTTTTAATAGATAGAGTGATTCAAGAGGAAGGTTTATATGTATAATACATGCATAATGCACCCGTGCGAAGCCGGGGCGGGTCGCTAGTTTCAAATATAATCCGATATAGTTACAAACTAGTATTTTAATTAAAATGATAAATAAAGTATCAAAATGCACATACCGTCTACATACTAACCTAAATTGTTGCCATTTAAAAATTTTGCAAGAAGTATCAGAATCAGCTTTCAAAGGTCTATAGCATTCACTATATCTCTTTCTGCCAACGGTATACGATGGTGACAGATTGAGACGGTGAAAGGGATGGCAAATAGCCCGCGTATTAGACAATAGGTACAGCCTCTGGTTTCGTATAAAGAAAAATAATTAGGTTTTCCAAACTGGTTTCATCATCATTTCAGCCGAAAGACGTCCACTGCTTAACCAGGTTGTCGCTCCATCTTGTTGGAGGCCTACCTACACTGCATCTTCCGGTCCGTGGACGCCATTCTAGAAGCTTTCGGCTCCATCGCCCGCCAATTCTACGAGCGACAAACTGGTTTGGAAAATTTGAATTCTCACATTCCCATGCACCCATATTCCTAAATTATCACGTTACCACAAATCCACGTTCCCAGGTATTCACTTTATTTCAATTATCACATTCGTAGATATTCCCATTCCTAAATTATGACATTCCCACAAATCCACATTGCCAGGTATTCACATTAATTATATTATCACATTCCTATATATTCCCATTATTTAAATTATCACATTCCTAGATATTCCCATTCCTAAATTATAACATTTCCACAAATCCACATTCCCAGGTATTCACATTAATTATATTATCACATTCCTATATATGTATTCCCATTATTTAAATTATTTCATTCCTAGATATCCCTACTTATTCCTAAATGATTACATTCCCAGGTATTATCACATTCCTATAGATATTCGCCTTCCTAAATGTATGTAAAGAGTTCGACTTAAGTGTGTGATACATAACCTAGGAATATGAAGAATTGGGTCTTTCAAAAGTTGGGATTGTGAAGATTTGGTAGAGTTCTATTTCTTCTCAGCCTTCTTCTACCAAATTCTTGGTGTAGGCCTCCTTCAACCTCTTCCATTCCGGTCTATTTTGGGCAGTTAGAGTCCAGTTGCTGCCCGCCACCTTTTTATATCGTCTTTCCATCTCATTTGCGGTCTGCCCACTGGTCTTTTCTGTTCCCATGGTCTCCAATTTAGGACAGCTCTACACCACGAATCGGTTGTTCGGGCAATATGTCCCGCCCATTGCCATTTGAGCTTCGCTATCCTTCTACCAATGTCGGCGACTTTGCTTTCTGAGCCATTTGTTGGTTTTCCTTCTCTCCTTGTAACTCCAACCAGTTTTCTCTCCATTGCTCTTTGGTACAGTTAAGAATTTGGTATGTAAGGAAATGGGATTGTGAATAAATGGGAAAAATGGGAACTGTAGAACTGTGATTGCAAAGAGCTGAGTCTGTGAAAAAATAGGCTCGTGAAGAATTGGATCAGTGAAAAGTTGGTTTGTGAAGAACTGTGCCAAATTGTACGGCTCGGCACAGTTTTACAAACACCGTCAGCAATGACTGGCCAAAACCCTCCCAGACCTGCGGTCGCGACGTTGCCGTAAATGGGACATTTCCTTTGCGTCATGAACTTAATACGTGACTATGACGTCATCGGCGACTCAATTTATTCGAGTAAAAGTCCAACAGCGCTGTGTTCGAGAGAAAGGCTTCTACATACGAGTTAGTGTGTTTTTAGGGTTTCGTACTCAAAGAGTGCCATCGGGACCCTACTACTGAGACTTCACTGTAAGTCTGACTGATGAGAGGGTTTGGGGTTGGGCCGTAGTTCCCACGCGGGGCCAGTGCGTATTGGAAACTTCACATACACCATTGCATGTCTTCGCAGATATTTTGTATGTTTTCTCACTACGTTTGGCTTACAGTAACCGGCCATAAAGATTGCACACGGTGTTTGAAAAAAGACTCGGCAAATGTCGGACATTTGCAGTCTTTTTCCAAAGACCGATGTGTTTTTATATGTTTTTTTTTGTGTTTGTGTGTAACATTGCATATACAATTGTACATCTAAGAAATCTCAACTTACGTAAAATGTAACAGGCCCCAATTTCCTGTTTTTAGAAGTGCTCACCAAAAAGGTAAAATAAACACAAGACCATACAAAACAGCACTACTTGCTGAAAGCGTATTCGGCATGGCATCCAAGATCTTCAACAAGCTTCCGAAGAATATACTGAATACTGATGTCCGAGGAAATTCATGATTAAAAAAAAAACTTTGTTCGCGGATAAAGCTTACTATTCATTGGATGAGTATGGGTACGTATCAAAATATCTAAAGTTTAAAATTAATAGTGGTCATTCTTATACAATGTTTACTTTAAAAGTTGATCTGGCTCATTAGTAATTTATTCTGTATTATACAGAAAAAATAAAAACACAAAATTAATTAAAACGGGCTTCCTCTTCCAAAGGTAGGGCAGCGCGGGGCATTGTACCTAAGACGCAAGCCGCGTTGCCCCGCTGCACTGCGAGGCTCAGTTTTTGGGCGAAGAAAAAGCCTGCTCTTAGGTCGCCAGAGACGCCAATTAGTTTGTCCGACACTACTTTTATGGTCATTTGATATAATGCAATTTTCTTGGAAATTTTCAACTTTACAGGATTTTCATAAAATAAACCTAACCTAACCTAAACCAATCTGTAGATTACATGATTAAAAAAGTTCGTTTTATCAATAGTTTCATAGAAAATTTTAGTATGTATTATGACCTTTATGTATTTCGTCCATTTTTCGTTTTAAACTTTATATATTTTGATACGTTCCCATGAGTATATTACGTGATAGTTTAACAGCAGGCTTATTGTCTAATGCACTTGGTTTGGCTTTAAGTGTCATTTTTGATAGTTGAAGCCAAGATTGATATCAAAATGAAAGATTTCGTTTCGCGTAACGTTGACATATTTGAAGTGAAACAAACCACAGCTTTTTAGACTGGTGAGTGGGTAAGATGAAAAGCAGTGTAAGATGAAAAACACTTGGGTTCCACGAGTAGTTTTTCATCTTACACTGCTTTTCATCTTACCCCCCACTCACTATATATTAATTTAGTGCATGACTGTATATTCATATTTGTATGCCCTTGGGCGCAGCATAGTGATACAAGTATATGATCATTGTACGATCTATTTATCCTATGTTTGACAAATAAATTATTTGTATTTGTAAGGGCCATATCACATGAAGCCGTGGTGGCCTAGTGGTTTGACCTATGGTCTCTCAAGCAGAGGGTCGTGGGTTCGAGTCCGGCCTCACACCTCTGAGTTTTTCGGAATTTATGTGCAAAATTACATTTGTAATTTACCATGAGCTTTACGGTGAAGGAAAACATCGTGAGGAATCCTGCGTACACCTGAGAAGAAATTCAATGGTGTATATGAAGTTCCCAATCCGCATGCCCGCGTGGGAACTACGGCCCAGGCCCTCTCATTCTGAGAGGAGGCCTGTGCCCTGCAGTGGGACGTATATAGGCTGGGATGATGATGTGATGATATCACATGTATCATGACGTCCCAGTCCTAGTAAGCTGCGTACGGATTGCGCGTACATTTGTACGCGTAGTCGATTACGCGTGTCCTGGAACGCCATGTCCGTACTTGCAGCTACGCGTAGAGTGTACGCGTAGCTTTAGACGCCACAAACTCGCTGCGCGCCCGCTACGGAAACGTTGCGCGTTCGCGACGAATCAGTCCGCTTCTACGTTCGCAAATCGCCAGTGTAATATGGCTCTAAAAGCTAAAGGCAGCTCTCGTCACAAAGTGTTATGTGCCAAAAAATGGTTGTGCAATTTCCACCGAGACGAACGTCTGACCTTGCCCTTGCTTAAGCGCAGAGCGTTGATCCCACTGCGTTTGCTCATAGCGGCTCGGCTACGAGTTGGCGCGTTTAGCGGCGCGGCGAGCGGTTTCTGTGTTCATTGCGCGGCCGAGACGCTCGCTGTACAGTGGTTACCTGGCGGCACACGCAATGAACTGATAAAACGCTTACCGCGCCGCCAAACGCGCGAAGTCGTGGCCGGATGGTTACGTGGTTGCCTTTGCACCCGGCTGCCGAAGGAGACTTATGTTTTCTGAGCATATGTTTAGTCGAGGAAACTGAATCCAGTACCAGAATGGAACTTTTTTGTTGCAAATGTTTTGTTGACATTCCCTACGTCAAAAAAGGTTCCACCCTGGTACGCGATTCAGTTTCCTCGACTGTATTTATGCATGTATGTAGTATGTGGGTATGTATACAATTTAGGCTATTATTTAAATTTTATATACGTCTAAATATCCTAAAACTGAAAACCTTAAGAAATAACTATAAATTGAAACATTTTAAAACCCCCGACGTAATTTGGTCACACATAATTTGAAAATAAAGTAAATGCCCATTCTGCGTCTAAGATCCCTTCCGCAGCTAACAAAAGAGCTGATGTTCCATCTTACAGACTGGCTAAAACTAAAAAGTCGTTTCTGGGAAGATGCATACGTTTTTATAATAAAATTCCGAAAACAATAACCGAACAAACTGATACAAAATTCAAATCCATTGTGAAGAAGACATTAATATCTAAGGCGTACTATAAAATTAATGACTATATCATGGACAGGGATGTTTGGAAATAATTCCGATCCGCATTGGCGATCCCTAGTCTCAAATAGCGTATCTACTGTGTTAAAAAATTTAATTGTATTAAATACTTGAGATGTATGTCATTTAATAACAATGTAGATCTGATTGAAAAAAATATACCTTGTTGAGTTTTTGCCGGTTTCTTCTCAACAGGGTTTTTTCCGAACCGGTGGTAGATTTTTCGACGTTCATAGGAGCATCAATTTGGTGCCTAAATTGAATAAAGAATTTTGACTTTGACTTTGACTTTGACTTTGATAACTTTGAAACGGCTGAGCCAATTTGATACAACATGTCTAAGAACCATCGCCAAGAAACCTGCTTTCAAATAAAACAACCGCATCCGAATCGGTTCACCCGTTTAAGAGCTATAATGCCACAGAGAGCACACACAAGCGCACATAGCGGTCAAACTTATAACACTTATTTTGTGTCGGGGTTGAAAAAAATCCAAAATAAAAACAGATCAGAGCCATGCTAATGGAACGTACCTAACGCCTGATATAGTACTGTGTAGACTTGCTAAAAGGTCACTCGCACAAACTCGAGGGACAATGATCGCAGAGTCAATATCTCGGGACGGTGGGCGCATTGCTCCCAGACGGGTGCTGGGGCACGAACGCGGGACACTCAACTGTATGCTGCTGGAGAACTTTGTCACAGTCATCATCAACTTCATCTGCCCTGCGTTGAGAACTTCTGAGTCATTATCAAAGCCCGTCCCCCGCGCGATTGCGCTCCTTAACACTTGCAATGTGCCTTAACTCTCTGCTCGCGGCATCACCCCAGTCGCAGAATATATAATAGTACTAACGTACAGAATGGACACGCTCCGCCCCGCACCGATTAGAGTTACCTGTGGGACTGAGCTCGAGTTTAGGTAGAACTAGTACGGGGATACGCGCGTGATGCTAAACTTCAATAAATAATAAGATTGATATCTTCATACGTGGGTTTATTCCTTGAGATCAGTATAACTACGTGTTACAAACTTAGGTCCAGCACCTTTGGCTGTTCGGAGCAATCTGCCCTGGCTCGTATACCGCAGACAACTCTATTTCATTTAAAATCAAGTTCTAGAATTATTTATAAATTTTATACATAATAACATTAAACTAACCTGCCAGTTGGACAACATTTACCACTGGCCAGCGGTATAGAGCCTTGCCTACATACCCCACCCCTCAAGGCGCAGATTGCCGGACACCGCCGGAACCCAGAAGAGTGCGCGCGCGATGTATGTAAGCGTACGCGTGTACAGACAGACGTCGTCGAGCTTATGTAGATTCAAGAACGCGTATTTGTACGTCGTGTCCGCCGTGTGCCCCAGTGCGATTTATTCGTGACAGGTATAGCGAGATTGTTGGCGGAATGGAAGAGGGTGTTAGAGGTGAGTGTATGAGTCAATCGGTAATATTGTAATGTAATTTTAAGGAAATTAGGTTTAACTGTACTAGCTATAAAAAAAATATATTACGGGACAATCTTACACAAATCGACCTATTCCCAAACTAAGCAAAGCTTGTACTATGGGTACTAGACGACGATAAACATACTTATATAGATAAATAAATACTTAAATACATAGAAATCATCCATAACTCAGGAACAAATATTCGTGCTCATCACACAAATAAATGCCCTTACCGGGATTCGAGCCCAGGACCTCTTGCTTCGTGGGCAGGGTCACTACCAACTAGGCTAAAGCGGTCATTAAATACGTCTTGGCTTTTGCTGTAAAGTTATATGTTAAGTTGTGACAAGGATGATAGAGGTAGACTGGATTAGCAATCGCCACAGCTGCCACTGCTGAACAATTGAACATAGGCATCCCCCAAGGCTCGCTATACAGATCGGTCCCGTGCCATCACCAACCCGATCCCGTAATCTTAACCAGGTCGTTGCTCCATGTTATTGGAGGCCTACCTACACTGAGTCTTCCAGTCCGTACCCCACTCGCCACATAGGCCTCATAAGAAAGCTCAAAGTCACTCAGAGGGCGATGGAGAGGGCTATGCTCGGAGTTTCTCTGCGGGAACTTCTGAGTAATAAGTATAAAATATTAGCTGTTGCCCGCGACTCCATCTGCAAAGAATTCTTTTACCGATATCCCGCGGGAACTATGCAATTTTCCGGGATAAAAAGTTATCCTATACTCGTATGTTAATTCAGGTTGTAAATTATCTGTGTGCCAAATTTCACTCGAATCAGTCTAACCGTTTTAGCGTAAAAGAGTAACAAACAAAAACAAACAAACGAAAATGCAGAAATGTTTTTTAAATAAACAAAAATTCAGGGTAGTTTCATGTGATGATAAAAGTTCATTAATTTTTGTGGGGTAGTTTGTTTGAGAAAAATAAAGTGGGTACTAGAGAAGTTACAGTGACAAATTAAAACATTAGTTTTGGTTTGTTAGTCTAACATTTGGTAGCACAGTGAACGGTTGCGGTACTCTGAAGATGAGCTCTGGTTGAGTTCGCAACGCGTCAGTGTAGTTTGGTGGTGGTGATAGTTGGGTTAGTGTGATTTATAGTGTGGAGGTGGAGGAACTGCATGGACACGCATTTTTTTACATAAACGTAGGTATCGTGAGGTCGCGGGTGAGCAAAGTAATTGTTTCAGCTCATTAGAGTAACAAACATTCATACATACTTCCATTCAAACTTTCGCGAGTATAATATTAGTAAGAGTAAGATTAACTGTTACCCGAGATTCCGTCTGCGAACTGTGTACTCTTTTCTGTATCAATAATATTTCAAACAGTACCACGGCTTGTTTTCACTTTTTTTCGTAAAAGTTGAATCAGGATTTTCAAGGCAAGTTAGCAAAATTTCTCTCCTGATTAGTTTATCATTTTGCATTTTGTACAATTATAAGATTTTTCTAACAATATCTATGTCTATTGATAGCTCAAATGGTCAGGAATTTAGACATGGTATTTCATTTTAATACACATTTGTAAAATAAATATCTATACGGGCCTTAAATAGTTTCATTGAGAATGCAAGTGCAATCAACAAAAATGTATAGGAAACGAGTGTGTAAAATGTTTTTTAAATAAACTGAATTCTTGTTATTTTTGGAACAAATTGTTAGGTTATTGCGTTGTAAAAATAAACACAAAGGTTTTCCCGTAACTTTAAAAGTTGACCGCAACAATCGCTCTGGGAATTTGGAGATGAGAAGGAATTTCCTTGAACAGTTTCCTGTCCCTGTAATTATTTATTTGTAAAATACATAATATAAAGAAAGTGCAGGATGTTGGATATTCTTCGATAGAAAGCTGAAACCTAGGTAAGTGTCTGCATGCATGTTATTAGTATGGGTTAGAATGGATTCAAAAATCCTAATGGTTCACGGGAGCTTAAAACGCAAAACGCCTCTATGGCTAAAAAGCCACACATATATTTTCCAGCTCAGCCTGTAAATAGCTTCATCTTCTCTTCTTCTTCTTTTTCAGGCTTTTTCTATCCACTGCTGGATGTAACCCTCTCCTAATCCCCTCCACTTCGTCCTATTCTCCGTCTTCCTGAGCCAGTACGGTCCGGCGTAACTTTTCATGTCATCAGACCATCTCATCTGGAGTCTTCCCACACTTCTTCTAGGGAAACATGGACAGCGTCTCCGCGCGCGCGCGTCCATGTTTCCAAAGAATTGATTTTTTTACGTAAACGCGATCGAGAAGTATTGAAGTGAAGGAAAACTTATACTAAGCGTACTGTACGCTTAGTATAAGTTTTACTTTACTTCACCAAAATACTTCTCGATCGCGTTTACGTAAAAATTTAAATTCTATGGAAACATGGACGCGCGCGCGCGGAGTCGCTGTCCATGTTTCCATAGTAATTGAAATTTTTACGTAAACGCGATCGAGAAGTATTTGGTGAAGAAAAACTTATACTAAGCATACTGTACGCTTAGTATAAGTTTTACTTCACCAAAATACTTCTCGATCGCGTTTACGTAAAAATTTCAATTCTATGGAAACATGGACGCGTGCGCGCGGAGGCGCTGTCCATGTTTCCCTAGTAATTGATTTTTTTACGAAAACGCGATCGAGAAGTATTTCGTGAAGTAAAAACTTATACTAAGCATACTGTACGCTTAGTATAAGTTTTACTTCACCAAAATACTTCTCGATCGCGTTTACGTAAAAATTTCAATTCTATGGAAACATGAACGCGCGCGCGCGGAGGCGCTGTCCATGTTTCCCTAGTAATTTATTTTTTTACGTAAACGCGATCGAGAAGTATTTTGGTGAAGTAAAACTTATACTAAGCATACTGTACTGTAATATTACTAAAAAGCCATGAAAACAAAAACCTGTGTGCATTAATAGCACGAGGTGAAAAAGTGGCGACATCGATTCTGGAACACACAATAATAAATCCTATTGTTATTATTAGTTCTAACGTCAGCATCATCGCACGATCAGACGGCGCGTGAGTGACTCGTCATCACATGATGCGGATGAATAACCTGCTACATAACGGATTTTCGTGATAAGATAATTACCGTCGAAATGTTACTAAAATGCTACTAATGTTACAATGATCAGGGGCTAAATTCAGGAACGGCCCAACACGGTTTGCGAGCGCTAATTCAATCGTTTGGGAGAGGATAGGAATGGGTTGAGCTTGGGATGAGCTTTATTTTCCTGTTAATTCGCTTTGTAAATAAATAAATAAACAAATAAATAAGGCTCATCCCAAACTCAGCCCAAACAACTCGCAAACCAGTGATTTTTGGCGTTCCTGAATAGCAGTTCAAACCAGACTCTACTCAAACGATTGAATTAGCGCTACCAAACCCGTGAAAGCCCGTTCCTGAATTTAGCCCCTTTGTCACCATACATTAAAAACCAGCTAAGAGCGAGTCTGACACGCCCAGGATAGGGTTCGTTCGTTCGTTCCGTCCGTCCGCACGTCCCGTCTGCGGCTTAAGGCTAGAAAGCTGTAATTTTGCATGGACTGTGTGATTTTGCATGGTGCGTGTACTGTGTGAAAAAACAAAAAGTAATTTTTTTTTAAGTTAGGGATGTTGCGGATGCAGTTTTTTTCACATCCGCGGACGCGGATGCGGATGCGGTTTTTAAAAGGCTCACATCCGCGGATGGGGATGCGGATGCGGATCTGTACAAAACCTTAAGTGTGGGTAAGGTAAAAAAAAAAGACAGTAATATTTATCCTATCTTTATTTAAAAATAAAGTAGTGAGTGAATTACTATTAATAATTAATTATTTTAGTAATTAAATTTGAATATTGGAGTATTATATTTAATGAAAAGTAGAATGGCCGCTTCGCAAGGGTTCCGCCCCTCTCTTTCTTGTCGCGACCTGCTACACATCCGCATCCGCATAAATCGATGCTGAGCTGATGCGGATGCAGATGTGTAGCAGGTCGCGACAAGAAAGAAAGGGGCATGCATATGCGGATGTCTAAATCGATGCGGATGTTCCGCATATGAGGATGCGGATGCGTATATTCGCAACATCCCTGTTATGTACCTCCCACTCCCATAGACGTAAAGTGGGGATGATTTTTTTGTCTCGTCTAACCTTATAGTGTGGGGTATCGTTGGATAGCTGTTCCAAGGTTATGCAGACGACTTTTCGATATAATGATTCGTTTGCGAAATATTAAACTTTAAATTAAACTGTAAAAGCTAAAGTGTTGGTATAAAAATTTTGATGAAAATCAGGATGGGAGGAAATCAAATTAACAAGGATAACTATAACGGCAAAGTTTGCTTGAGATTTATTAGTAGTTTAAGAGTAAATAGCAACCTGACCTATAAAATATTGCTTGTTTAATACGGACAGTATATAATAATAGTGAAATTAATAAAATATGCAAGTATTTTTTCGTAACAGCTGCGGAACCCTATCCTGGGCGTCTTCGACACGCTCTTGGCCGGTTTTTCATATTACTGGGGAACCAATCGGGTATCAGAAAGAGATCCCTTGTCTGGCCTCATAGTTATCGTACTATCACAATAGAGTGAACGAACTTTGCGATTTCGGTCCTTGGGTACCAGGCGTTCATAGATGCGAGGCGTGATTCATGTGTTACGTAACAGAGGTCGTAGACCCGGCCTTCGCTAGTGGGCGCAAGGTGAGACGATTATTCGCACACTCCGAGTTTTATGAACTCCTAGTATTTCGGGAAGGGAAAATTTAGCAAAACAAGGTTTCTTAGTCAGAAATGTCTTGTGCTAAATGTTACGCAGTGCTCGGTTACTTGAAAATTACTGAATAATTAGAGCATTTTCAGAAAAGGAACATTTCATTTCATTTTTCTTTACACGTATGGGTATGATGAAAAAAATTTTTGAGTTTCAGTTCTAAGTATGGGGAAAATTTATTGTTTTTTTTTTCTATTTTTGTGTGAAAATCTTAATGCGGTTCACAGAATACATCTACTTACCATGTCTCAACAGCATAGTTCTTATAGTTTCGGAAAAAAGTGGCTGTGACATACGGACGGACAGACAGACAGCCAGACATGACGATGACGATGTAGGTATTGGACCCGTGTGGCGGAGACTGGGGCCCGAACCAGGAAACAACTGTATGTCAGGTTACCAGGTTTTATACCACGACATTCGAACTTCGAACTTCACATGGTCCGCTCCGTTCACGCAAATTACAACAGACAGAATCTCTCGAATGTCTCATCGGTATGGAAATCTTTGTGACGCAGTGACACAACGCTTGCGTCACGCAAATAAAAACCTAGGGTACACGACCTAGCGCGAGTCAAAGCCTCGTCTCAAAATAAACATCGCGGTAACAGTAGTTGGATAAGAAATGGCCCATTCAATGAACCCTGTAACGACCTAGTTAGCTCTATTTAAGCAAGAGAAATGTAAACTAGAGTTAAATAAGCGTTGCTACTTATTCAGCAGCCAGGCAGGTTTTCCTTCCATTTATTGATAGTTGTTTGTTTTATTGAAGTGAAACTTCTAATGCGACTTCCAACAAGCGTTGCGTTAAATACGCAACGCAACGCAACGCAACGCAAGTTGACGTTTACGAGACGTTTGTTTTTGAAGTAAAACTTCTATAGGCATTTGAGAGCGGGTTGGGAGCGGGTTGGGGGCGGGTTGAGAGCGGGTTTGGGGCGGGTTGAGAGTGAGTTGGGGGCGGGATGGGAGCGGGTTGGGGGGCGGGTAGGGAGCGGGTTGGGGGCGGGTCGGGAGCGGGTTGGGGGCGGGTCGGGAGCGGGTTGGGGGCGGGTCGGGAGCGGGTTGGGCGGGTTGAGAGCGGGTTGGGAGTGGGTTGGGCGGGTTGGGAGTGGGTGGGGGTGGGTTCGGGGCGGTTTGGGGGTGGAATGGGAGCGGGTTGGGGGCGGGTTAGAAGCGGGTTGGGTCGAGTTGAGAGTGGGTTGGGAGCGGGTTGGGGGCGGGTTGGGGGCGGGTTGAGAGCAGGTTTGGGGCGGGTTGAGAGCAAGTTGGGAGCGGGTTGGGAGCGGGTTGGGGGGCGGGTAGGGAGCGGGTTGGGGGCGGGTCGGGAGCGGGTTGGGCGGGTTGAGAGCGGATTAGGAGCGGGTTGGGCGGGTTGGGAGCGGGTGGGGGTGGGTTCGGGGCGGGTTGGGGGTGGAATGGGAGCGGGTTGGGGGCGGGTTAGGAGCGGGTTGGGGGCGGATTGGGAGCGGGTTGGTTTATTATGAAGTGTCACTTCTTCCACGCGGAGGGACTCCACGCACTGTTTTGTTTTAAGTTAGACTAGACTAGACCATTTCACTGTCGATCATTGTTGTGGTAATTAAGTAGTAGGTAATTTATACATATAATTTTTTTAGGCTCATCTTTATATTCGCATGCTGGTGATGCCGGCGAGAGCGCTGAACATACTCATTTTATGTACCTATCGAAAATCTCTGTAACCGCTACTCAAGTGAAGAAATATATGATTATGATTATGATTTATTTAGGGTTCTGTACCCAAAGGGGAACTGGACCATATTAATGAGGCTCTACTATATGTCCGTTTGTCACAGGGTTATATCTCTTGAACCGTATTGGACACTTGAAATTTTCAGCGATTATGTATTACTGTGTAACTAAACAAATTTAAAATTAAAGGAAACGTGTTTTATTTATCGTTTTTAATTAGATTTTTTGACGTGACAACGTCTAATAAATCGATGAACGCCGGCTGCACGCACGAAAAAGGATAACGCAATGTAACGTACATGTACTTACATGTCCCGTACAAGAGAGAGCAGTGAACGCCAGGATGTACGACAGAGCAGCGCGCGCCAGGATGTACAATCTTAGTACTAGCGCTCGGGTAATTTTTAATGGAGGAGTTGAGGGGGTGCGGGGGAGGGGGGGGACATTAAAGGGGGGATGAAAATTTCATTGATTTTGCCGTAGGATGCACCGTTTTCAAGATATTTGACAAAACACCGGTTCTCGTCCGATCACCGAGGTTAAGCAACGTCGGGCGCGGTCAGTACTTGGAGGGGTGACCGCCTGGTTTCATTTTTGTTTTTTGAAACTATCGTCCGTAAACCGACTTTACAGACAACCGGTTTTTTAATGGCATTTCCATGGCAGCTCCATTTTATCTTGGGGCGCGGTCCCCACCATCACCTCCTAAGATGCACCTTATGCCTTAGCACAGTGAGGGACCCCATCCCGAGGCGGCCAGTGGGCGCCACTGTCGCTTTTTGCTCCGTGGCGCCCAATAATGCCCCAGAGGGATCCTGTGTGGTGTGGTTTTTAGTAGGTAGGCCTACCCTTTGTGGGGTGCGAAGTCGGAAACCTCCTCGAGTGCCCGGGCGTTACCACTCCCTTCTGTCCGAGGCGTAGGCCTCATGGGGTGGGGAAGGGTAACGCCTGGGACGGTGCACCCTGGGCAACAACGGTTAATTAATTCCTTAGGGATTTAGTTAACCGTTGGCTAATATCCGACTGGGGGGGTGGGGGTCAGCAATCTCCACATGTGCCTAGGCCACCAGGCCTACGACTAGATGGTCTGGGCTGCACGACCGTTACGGTTCTCCCCTGTTAACCCTGGTGGTTAAGGGGGAGAAGAGTAGCGGATGGGCTCATGGCCTGTGGCGATTGACTGACGGGGGGGGAGGGGGTTCAGCAGCTTCTACATGTGCCCGGCCACGCTTTTGATATTTTGGGCATGGTTGGGCTGCACGACCGTTACGGTTCTCCCCTGTTAACCCTGGTGGTTAAGGGGGAGAAGAGTAGCGGTTGGGCCCATGGCCTGTGGGATCTGCTGACACACTGGGGGGAGGGGTAGCGGGCCCATTAGTCGGCGAACCCGAAATGAGTACCTGCTCTGCCACGGCGGACAGGGAAAAGCGAGGGGGAGCCTGGTGGGCGGAAGCGACCGTGCCCTCGGTACCGCTCTGCTTTCAGAGCAGGACATGAGGGCGCGGAAGCTAACGTGAGGGCACGTAACCCCGGCTTGCCGGGAACGTGGGCATCTGCGGAAGCCACGAGGAGTAAACCTCTTTAAACAATCCTTCACCAGCGGGGAAGGCCGGGAAGTGCCGAGCCCGCACTGCAGGGTGTCGACAGAGGAGCCCCATCTCGGGGCGGCCAGTGGGCGTTGCGGTGACTCCTAGTGCTCCCGTGGCGTTCACAATGGCAAACGAGGGAATCCGTGTGGTTTTTAGTGGGTATAGGCCCCTTGGGGAGAGCCCCACATACCTCTGTTTCCCCGAACGGAGACGATGCATAAGGTATTTTCCACACCACAAAAAAAAAAGGCCTACCCTTTGTGGGTGGCTCATTCTACTTTTCGATGGCCAATCATCATCATCATCATTTCAGCCGAAAGACGTCCACTGCTGAACATAGGCCTCCCCCAAGGCTCGCCAAACAGATCGGCCCTGCGCCATCCGCATCCATCCATGATAATGACCAGTAATTTATTGTAATGTACTCTTCAAATATTTTTTTTACTAAAACGGTGACGTGCTTGGTTTTATAATTTAAAATATACTTAAATAGGCACATAATTAAGCTTAGGTACATTTAAAATTATCACTATGTATAAAAAATAATGATTATTATCTATAACGTAGGTAACGCAGTGTATTTCTACGGAAATTGGTGTATTTTCCGCTGAGTTACTAATTTTTTCCACAAAATTTCTTTAAATGTAGACGACCAGATGGCCTAGTGGTTAGAGAACCTGACTATGAAGCTTGAGGTCCCGGGTTCGAATCCCGTGTCGGGGCAGATATTTGTATGAAAAATATGAATGTTTATCCTCGGGTCCTGGGTGTTTAATATGAATTTAAGTATGTATCTATCTATATAAGTATGTTTATCCGTTGCCTAGTACCCATAACACAAGCTTTGCTTAGCTTACTGTGGGACTAGGTCAATTGGTGTGAATTGTACCGTGATATTTATTTATTTTAATAATAATAATAAATATTAGGGGACAATCTTACACAAATCGACCTAGTCCCAAACTAAGCAAAGCTTGTACTATAGGTACTAGACGACGATAAACATACTTATATAGATAAATAAATACTTAAATACATAGAAAACATCCATAACTCAGGAACAAATATTCGTGCTCATCACACAAATAAATGCACCTACCGGGATTCGAACCCAGGACCTCTTGCTTCGTAGGCAGAGTCACTACCAACTAGGCTAAAGCGGTATTTTATATATTTATTTAATGTTTTTTGTTTGAAAAGATTAAATTTAGTTATTTCAGATTTTATATAAGTTATTTACACTTGAAACAAATCACCAGGTATGCCGTAGGTATATTTCACAAAAGATGGTTACTCAAAAGTAAAATGCCCGAGCTTTTTTCACATGTTAATTAGTGGGAAAATCCCCTAATCCTACTACTGAATGGAGCTAATGCCAAAATACCTATTCGCAAAACTTCAGAATATATTTTAGTGTTTCCTATTTCCTCGTGTTTAATTAATTACATGTAATAACGATTCGATCTCAGGCTTAAGTAGAAATTAACTTGTGGTTAGGTATGTTCCTGGATTCTGAGTGCTGTTTATTATTTGAATGACATAGTTATAATTGGATAGCGCCTTTGCGAGTCTGCATGTCTGCGGTTGTTTAGTATATGTTAATGAGCTAAGAGGATAAAAATATTTTCTCAAAAATAGCCGTAAAAGTCTTCACTGCTAACTACATAACAGAAGGTGTAGTGATTCAATCTAAAATTAATAAAAAAAAAAAACCAAAAATGGTGTATAATATAGCTAACAACTTAAAAAAAATAAAAAATGCCAGTAAAAAATGACCCACAACGTCAACGTCAAGCGCCTCATATTTTAATTTGTTTAAAAGTCAATATTTTGTCGTGTCGAATATTTTTTGAAAATCTAACTGACTAATTATTATTTTTTTAGGAATCTAGCCTGTTGAGTATATCTCGTCGTATCCTACGATAAGAGCCACAATTACAAAATGCTTAGGTACTTTTCAGGAGAAGCGTTTTTGTGTTTCTTTTAAAAGATAACTAACAAATTGATAATTTTGTAATTAAATAATATGTATTAGTATTCTAGGGTTCTGCTAAAATAAAATTTATGTTTTAAATGGTATATTATATATCGATTTTGTCCTTTAAATCCTTTTTCGTCGGACTAAATGAGTTTTAAGGGGCCATAAGCTACATTGTGCCTTTTATCGTCGAAAAATACGAGGCCACAACTACCATTAGGACCAAAATTGTAGCTGTTAAAATATTTGAGTGTCAACAATTTTTTATTTTTAAAATAAAGTCATCATCATCCCAGCTTATAAACGTCCTACTGCAGGGCACAGGCCTCCTCTCAGAATGAGAGGGCTAAAATAAAGTACATATTTTTAATTTCAAAAAGTATATTTCTCGTAATGCATAAAGAAGTGGCAAATAACAACAATATTTTTTATTTTTTAAGATTTTTTAAATTATAAAGCGTAGGTACCCACAGTAATTTTCTAACACAAAACAAGTCTCTTTTATGGAAACAAGTGAAACTAAAAACTTCTTAATTTTGCATAAACTTAATAAATAAATAGAATTGCACATATTATTTAATCAGTCTTCAGTATTCATTGGAGAACTTTCATAATTCATCCTCAACGTCTGTATCACCCGCAGTAGCAACACCTCCTACCTCATGAGGTAACGATATAAATAAATTATAAGGTACAACTTAAATAATAAAGAACTACAAAGTTGAAAATAATTTATGCCACGTATTAAATTTTTGCGTTTTTATCACAGGCTCTATTTTTTGGTAAAAGCATGTTACACCTTTTTTTATTTCTATTGACAAAATGTAACACGCTTTTATTAAAAATAATTGGGACTGTGATAAAAACGCAAAGATTTGATATGTGCCATAAATTGTTTTCAACTTTTTAGTTCTTTTTATTAGCATGTAGGTACCTAATAAAAGCTTGTTTTTAAAAAATATTTTTTCTTTTTTAATATATTTTTTAACTTTTTAGAGTTTATTTAGGACCAACGTACCCACCAAGATGAATTAAACGAGCCTAAACTCGACGGAGTTGCGTCTTTCAATTTTTTAGTTAAGTTAGTTTATTTTACTTTTAATTATAGTATTAATTTAACTAAACTAATAAATAACTAAGTATTTACCACAAATGCTTAGGTTCGTCTCATTATGGAGTGCCTATTGCCACCTTTCAGCTCCATCATCACACCCTGGTTACAATCTAGGATCAAAGTACTCGTCAAGACGAATCTAACGAGTCCAAATTCTACGGTATTAAATTCTAAAAGTCGAGATTAAATCTTCCAGCTCCATCATCAGATCAGCATAATGTCATAATAATATTGCATTGTCATCCGATTTACACATGCATGCAAAATTTCAGTTTAATCGGCAATCGGGAAGTGCCCCAGGTGAAGGTAGATAAAAGCTTGTAATTGTAATAAATAATAAGTCATTCATGAAATTCTTCAGGTATTATAATATTCATGCCTATTATTGTCAGACTGACAACAAATTAGAAGGTAAATAGATATAAAATAGATTTATATAGATATAAATCACATGATTTTTTTCAATATGTACCCAATTTTGTAATGCGATCTCCAGAGAAAGTACTCAAAATATTGAAAATAAAAAAATTTACTCAAAGGAAACATTCCTTAATTTTTGAAAAGAAAGAAAGCTGCATTCAAATATTTTCGGATATCCGCTTGCCGCACCCGGGAATCGAATCGGCTAAAATCGGGCACCCGGTTCGGTTCCCGGGTCAGGTGAGCGAATTTTCAAAAATATATGAATGCAGTTTTCTTTCTTTTCAAAAATAAAGGAATGTTTCCTTTGAGTAAATTTTCCTATTTTCAGTATTTAGAGTACTTTTCCTGGAGATGGCATTACAAAATTCCACCCTGTATATGGCGAAAAAGGCCACAAGTGCCATAAGAACCCAAAAAGGAGACATGCAAAATCAGACGTTCAAAATAATTATTGTTATCAAAAAACAATTATGTTCATTCCATGGAGCCGCATTGTTAATAAGCCTACCAAATATATCTTTAAAAAGTGAATATTTAAGCAATAATTCAATAAAATATAATTCGTACATAGAAAAAGGACACTACCGCAATTGTGGCCACACATTCGCTATACAAATAAAATTGAGCTATTCCGCGGAAAAAGGCCGCAGTTGCCGTTCGGGCTTTATTCTCGGCAATACTAACCACTTCATTAAATTCTTTAAATTTCTTCATTAAACTATGTAAATATATAAATAAGTTAATTTAAAAATATATACTAAGAAAGTAAACCTAAAAGAAGTAATAAATAGGATCTGAATAATGGAAAAACTTTATAAATAAATTTAGCGTAATTTAGTTGGTGTTTTCCTCTTTCGTTCAGCGTCGTCTTTTGCAACTATTTTCACTAATCTATGTCTTCGACGATTCATTTTGTTGTTTTCATTAACAATTAACGAAAACAAAGATGATCTTACAAATTAAATAACCATTACGAATGCATGCCACTCTTCCGCCGCTGTCCGCCGAATACAGTAGAAACGGCGCTTGCGCCCCCTCCTCGCGCCCGCGTCGATCCTTTTTGCACGGCGAATAAGGACAGCAGCATACTTGTGGCTTTACTCCGCGTTAGAAGTGAGACATACGTAATTGTGGCTTATTAAAAATATTTTTTTACTATTTAATAAAAAAATATTAAAATTATTATATAAAGTTATAAATATGTATCTTGAGGTGTAGAATTCAATTTCACAATAAAAACTAAAAGCCCCTATGGTGATAGTGGCTCTTATCGTAGGATACGACGATCTTTACGCATAATATAATGCGTAACGTATTACTTCATCATCATCATTTATTTATTGCTTTATATGTTTACAAGGTCTTACAATTAAAAAAATATGTCCCAATATAAACCCTGTAAGGGCACAACAATACACTTAAATTAACCATTATAAAATACTTAATTAACATTAAATTATTAATTAGTTTTAATTATAGTGTTAATTTATTAAAAGTTAATTTTATTATGTCATGTATTTGTTTCTATAGTTAATGTAAATAGTTAGTTATTAGCATACTTTCTCATTTATTATGTCAAATAATTCTAATTTAAATTCTAATGTTGATGACTGTCAAAATACTCCCTTATGTTATAAAAACTCTTCAAGATCAAGTAATTCTTCAGTTTTGTACAAAAAACGTTATAGTTTTCAATTTCCTTAATATTAATCGGAATCACATTGTAAACCTTCACCGCCATATGATATGTGCCTGACTTTACTATTTGCAGTTTCGAAAACGTATTAATCAGTTTATTCCTACTCCTGAGGTCATGACGAGATTGAGAATTGTTCTCCTGTGTCTGTCTGAACAAATTCTTGTTATTCCTTACAAATTTACACAACTCAAATATGTACAGAGATGTTAAAGTCAGGATTTTTAATTTTACAAAGTGTGGTCTACAGCTCTCTGTTTGTTTTATATTAACCAATATTCTAATGCATCTTTTTTGAAGAATAAAGAGATCATTGGCATGTGAACTATTACCCCACAAAATTATTCCATAACTTAGCCTAGTATGCGCATAAGCATAATATGCATTGGTTGCTATTTTCAAATTAGTGCATTTTTTAAGTTCATTCAGAGCATACGTGAATTGAGACAGCTTTCCCGACACTTTTGCGACATGTACTTTCCAATTCATTTCAGAATCTAGTTCAATTCCCAACAGAGTACAGGTAAGTATTAACAGTCGCTATCTTGTTATTTTCGTATGAAAATTCAGTATCGATTGGCAACCTTTGTCGCGGTTTAATTTGGATCAGTTTCGTTTTTGTAACATTTAACTTCAAATTATGGTCATCAAGCCAATGTGAAATTTGTGTAATACTCGTATTCAATTGACTTTTCAAAACTTCACTATCATCACATTGGAATACCACAGTGATATCATCTGCATAGAGAATACAATCATTATTCAGAATTTTTGGTAAATCATTCACATAGAGCAAGAACAAAATGCATCCTAAGACACTTCCTTGAGGTATTGAACATTTCACATCTAATTTTTGTGATCTATAAGTAGTTATTTTTTTAGTATTATGATCATAATGCTCAATATCCACAAACTGCTGTCGATTTTCAAGGTACGACATAAACCACCGGAAAGCTACTCCTCGTATACCCAAACCATATAATTTAATCAATAAAATTTCATGAGACACTCGATCATAAGCCTTACTCATATCGAGTAACATGGCTACAGCATAATTTTTGTTATTTATAATATTTAATATATCGTTTGTGAATTTAAAAAGGGCAGTAACTGTAGATTTTCGCTTACGGAAACCATGCTGTCTTTCATCGTATATATTAAATTTCTCACAAAAAGAATTCAACCGCCTGGCCATCGCTGACTCAAAAATCTTGGAAAAAGTGGATAGTAACGCTATAGGGCGTAAATCATTAGGTTCACGAGCTATTTTGATTTTTGGAATGGGCTTTATGATAGATATCTTTAGTAAATCTGGGAAAGTTGCCTCAGTAAATGATTGATTTATTAAGAAAGTAATCGGTTCCAACAGTTCATCATGGCATTGCTTTACAAGAGTCGGGGGGATTTGGTCATACCCATGGCTAGTCTTATTCTTTAAGTTTTTTATAATTTTACTTATTTCATTTTCATCAACAGGACTTAGGTACATAGTATTATTAGTAGATTCAATAACTGGACGACCTTTAGGCATTTTAATTGTTTCGTTGGAGCCTATTGTGGCGAAAAATTTGTTTAAAGCATTTGATACTAAATCTGGTTGCTCCAAGATATCATTATTTATTTTTAGTTGAATATTCTTAAATTCTTTTTTATTTAGTTTATTCGTGCGCTCTTTTATAATTTGCCACATAGATTTTATTACATTTTTAGATTTTTTCATTCTTTTCATGTATTGGATTTTCTTGCTTACTTTTATCGCTTTCTTAAGGACTTTTTCGTAACATTTGTAGTATCTGTGCAAGACTGAGCTTTTACTTTGTGATGTTAGTAGTTTCAATAGACGCTTATTTTTACATGAAAGTTTAAGGCCAACACTCAGCCAATGTTTTTGTTTTTTATTATGCACCTTGATCTTTTTTTCAGGAATACATTTATTCAGAAGCGTTACAATGTAATCGTGAAATGCGTTATAATTTTGGTTTACGTCGTTATCCAAAGAAATTATACCGCTCCAATCAGTGGACTGTAAATGACTTTTAAATAATGCCATATTATTGTGGTTAAATATTCTTTTTTCAGTGGAAAAGAACCCAAGCGCATCCGATTTCGCTGATGGAACCGTTACTATAATACCCTTATGATCTGACAAACCAAATTCTTTAACATTTACAATAAAGTTAGAATGGTGAAAATTGGTAAACACAATGTCTAAACAAGTTGAGGTCGTTGAAGTAATTCTCGTTGGTTCTTTTACATTCTGAACAAAATGATATTTTTTGAATATATCTGTCACAGTCCTAGTTTGATTTGTATCTGCCATAAAGTTCACGTTAAGATCCCCCCCAATACCACATTATTCTTACGATATGTAGTAGTAACTATTTCCAACAAACCCTCCAATTGCACATAAAATAAATCTATTCCTCTATGGCAATTTGGCCAGTATAACACTATTATTACTATGTTCGATTTTGGTATTTCAATGGCACATATTTCAAAAATATATTCTATTGCTAAATTATTAATGGCATTACATGCTAAATACTCAATATATTCCTTTACTAGAATACAAACTCCGCCACCTTCACGTTCTGTCCTGCAAAGCAAGCTTGCCAGATTGTATCCATCCAGGTTGAGTAAGTCACGTTTGGTCTGCGTTATCCAGGTTTCACAAAGACAAATTATAGATAAATCTATTTCATCAGTAAGCGCTTCTAATAGACATACTTTATTTTTTATGCTCCTGATATTCTGGAATAAGATGGATAAATTATAAGTATCTCGAACTCGAACGAAATGGCTGTTTTAGTTCTTTCCGTATTTTTACATTTTGTGTACTTTCTAAAGTCTGGTTAGATACGTCGTGGTGACGCTTGACCTAGGTGCTCTCGTCGCATATCTTTATTGTATCGTGCTTTCTTACGACTGTCGCGTAGATTTTGTCGCTGTATTTTACTTTCTTGTAGGCCATTCTCGTCTAACAATTTAGATATCCATAGCCCTGTATTTCGAAACATTTTGACACATGAAAGTAAATACCTGGTCATTCTTTTACTCAAAATTTCAATTTTTAATGGTCTTCGCCTACCTCTATAGCCAAAGCGTGCCATTTCTTCAATATATCCAGTTAGGTCGACTTGGGTAATATCAAAGAAAGCATTGACCACTCGGTTGTATAATTCGGCTTCTGTTTCAAACCCAGTCTCCTCCAAACCATAGAGTACCAACATCTTACTTGTATCTATGTGATGACTTTGGGGTTGCTTTTCTTGTGGTCCAGGTACAGAAGTTTTGCAATGTGTCACAAAAGATGAATCAAATTTGATACCATTTTCTGGCTGAATACTGTCAGTTAGAGATGGTCGAGTTTGTAACGGCACTTTTTGGACTTCTAACGATGTTTCCAAGGCGTGTGCTTCTGACAGTTCCTGTCGGAGGCGCTTATTTTCTGATTCTAAACCATTTATTCGATGCATGTTTTGTGTTATTAGGTCTCTTAAAACTCTAAGTTCTGCCTCAAAATTTGTATGTCTACTGTTGACATTATTAATGCCCATCTGCAGTGTTTTGATGGTTTCGGCAAGTTCATTGTCTCGGGCCTCCTGCCTCCGCGCTTGTGAGGTCATATGGATTTTGAGATCCCGTATTTCCTGCAGCAAGATCAGGCTGGTGGACTCATTATCATTCGATGCTAGAGTATCCCCGGCTGGAAGGGTATTTTCAAGGAACGTTGACTGCATATTACATCTTATTTTATGATGTCGCCGTTGTGTTACATTTATAAATTCCAGCTGAGATGAAAAGGGGTTAGATCCATCATCAGGACACACCGGTTCCGGCGGGTTAGTGTCCCTCAAGGGACTTCCAACGGTGATTTCGCCACGATCCACCAAAACACTGTTTTCCGCCGTTATCGTAGGTTCATTCATTAAACCTGTATCTCGTGCAGGTATAGCAGATGAAATTTGGGGCCCACGAACTGGTGTTAGGTCATTGTTGGATCTACGTAATTTATTTAGGCACTCTGGACACTCCCATGACTTTCGCAGAATATGTGAGTGTTCTCTAAAATATGCTGAAGTTAAATTAATGCACCTGTAGTGGTACGTTAACTTGCATTTTGAACAACATAGCATTTCCCCTCGGCTTATGGTCGTGTTACATCCGTGGCAATTCATTTTCACTTTATTTCTGCATAAAATTGGGACCGTCAGATATCAGTACAATTCTGGCCGCAATTCTGGTATTAAGTGCGTAATTACGCAGGGTTTTTCAATACGAGAGTATTTTTACGTTCGATACAGCACGTAGCTGATCTGTACCTTTTTCCTAATATAATATTGAGTAATATGAAATGACACAAAACATGACTTAGTTTCATATATACGTAACGAGAGGTGTAAGATACCAAACATTTATGTTGAGAACACAAAAATTGTGGGAATAATCGCGGTAGTTCCTTTGGCTGTTCCTTCGAAGAAACTATTGCGTGTTTTAGGGTTCCGGAGCCAAAATGGCAAAACGGACCCTTATAGTTTCGTCATGTCTGTCTGTCCGTCTGTCTGTCTGTCAGTGGCTATTAGTGCATAATTTTGCATGGATATATTATAGGTATAGCAATTACCCCGACAAAGAGATAAAATAAAATGTAAAAAAAAATTTTTTTAGGGTACCTACCCCCCCATAGTGGGGTGACTTTTTTTCTCGTCTAATTTTATAGTGTGGGCTTTCGTTGGTTAGGTCCTTTAAAATCATTACGGGGTTGTGAACACGATTTTTTGATGAGTGATTCGACTTGCGAAATATTAAACTTTAAGGTGATTTTTTTTGTTAAAATCGTGCGCCCTCCCCCCCCCTAAAAGCTAACTGTTGGTATAAAAATTTAAGGAAAACTATAACGGCTAAGTTTGCTTGAGAATTATAGTATTAGTATTATATAATTAGTAATTTAAGAGTAAATAGCAGCCTGACCTATAAAATATTGTTGTTTTAATACGGACAGTGTAAATAATAAGATTTGCAAGGATTTTTTCGTAACAGCTGCGGAACCCTATCCTGGGCGTGTCCATCACGCTTTTGGCCGGTTTTTTCTAGATTTAGTCATTAGTTAATTAAAAAAAAATTAAAAATTTCTTAAAATTTTTAATTTTTATTTTTTATTTTTAATTATAGATTTGATCTAGTTTAAGATCTTATGCAATCGAATTAATTTCTATTTCTATTAATGAGTCACAGATCACATCTACTATATAAAAATAAGTCGGGTTTTCCTTCCTGACGCTATAACTCCAGAACGCACGAACCGATTTCCACGGTTTTGCATTCGTTGGAAAGGTCTCGGGCTCCGTGAGGTTTATAGCAAAGAAAATTCAGGAAAAATTTCAACAGAAAAGCGGGGAAATCTTTTTTCACATACAGCGCCTTCTCTGATACATAGCATGTACTACAAACCAATACTATTCTCCGCGGACGGAGTCGCGGGCAATAGCTAGTTAAATTATAAATTTGACCTTTGTTCCAAAGGAAAATCGCTTGACTGCATGCGGTGGGCAAAACCCAAGTCTTTTTTGTGGCTTTTGGTGCAGCAGCACCTAAACTATACTGATTCATAGTCATGCTTTTTACAGGCTTAACAATATAGACCTATAGTTTGTACCCATATATTTTTATTATTTATGTTCTCAAATTGCAGCCGTGGTGGCCTAGTGGTTTGACCTATGGTCTCTCAAGCAGAGGGTCGTGGGTTCGAGTCCGGGCTCGCACCTCTGATTTTTTCGGAATTTATGTGCGAAATTACATTTGTAATTTACCATAAGCTTTACGGTAAAAGAAAACATCGTTAGGAAACCTGTATACAGTTAAGGAGAAATTCAATGGTGTATGTGAAGTTTCCAATCCGCACTGGGCCCGCGTGGGAACTACGGCCCAAGCCCTCTCCTTCTGAGAGAAGGTCTGTGCCCTGCAGTGGGACGTATATAGGCTGGGATGATGATGATAGTTACACCTGAGGCCGTATTGTCTAACGCTTCTGACGCTTGCCTTTGCTTTCACCATCTCTTTCTCAAATTCAAATTCAAATTCAAATGAGTTATTGCTTACATGTTGTAAAATTACTAGGTGTTATACAATACAATGTATCAAACATGCACCCTGCAAGGGCATTGCAACATAATACCTAAATCTAATTTAGCTATTCTATACTTTCACATAGTCTAAAAATAATTATTTTGATAATAATGTTTGTGAGTGTGAGTGTGCGTGTGTGTGTGTGTGTTTGCGCGCGTGTGTGTGTGTGTGTGCGAGTGTGTGTGTGTGTGTGTGTGAGTGTGTGTGTGTTTCTGTCATCATCTTATACCGTTTGACAGAAAGAAATAGTGATTGCGAAGGCAAGCGTCACAAGCGTTAACTTGCTGGTCTGTATTTTAAAACATTGTCATCATACCATCTGCGGTCTATTTATATGTCCCAATGCTGAACATTAGGCCTCCTCTCAAAATGAGAGGGCTTGGCCTGTTGTTCTTTGGGAACTTCACATACTCTATTAAATTGCTTCGTACTGGTTATTAGAGGCTAACTGTTGCCCGCGACTCCGTAAGCGAAGATTTTGTTTATTTCTGTCCCGCGGGAACAATGCAGTTTTCATCTATAAAAACTATCCTATGTCTTTCCTAGGATCTCAAACTATCTTCGCACCAAATATCATCTAAAACCCAAGCTTGCACCTTTGAGTTTTCTTTACAAATTAAAACGATAAAAATGTTATTATATTTCTTACTTTCTCCCTGATTGACATACATTCCAAGAAGTCATAATATATTATCAAAGCGCGCAGCTGCTTCATATAATATATTATTGCAATGACAATGGTTACATAAACTTTGTTTTGTGTTCGTAAGTTCAATGAACCGTCGAACCTAAACACCGGTTGAATGACCTGATATATATAGCTGTCACAGACAGTATTGTATATATAGGTCTGATAAAGCGGCATTCTGTTTACAAAGATTTGCATTGCATGGTCCGATTGGATTAAGAGGTATTTGTTTTGACAATTAAGACGACTGTGTTGTCACGGCTTTCCTTACAGTTAATAGCGATTTCCACTCCACCTTCTTAAACGTTACCGATTTTGATAATTAAGTACTTCACCATCTGTACGCCCGTCTGTCTGTCCGTCCATCCGTCTATCATAGGGCTCTATCTATTGAACCATAATAACTAAACACTACAAATGTTCAATTTGAAACACACTTGATTTGCTTCGTTCAGTTTATTGGAGGCTAGGTGTTACCTGTGACTCCGTTTGCGTAGAATTCATTTAACACTGTCCCGCTGGAACTATGCAATTTTCCGGGATACAAACTATCCCATATCCTTTGTAGGGTCTTAATCTACCTCCAAAGCAAATTTCATCTAAATCGATTCAGCGCTTTGAGCGTGATGACGTAACAGATAGACAGAGTTATATTTCGCATTTATAATATTAGTAAGGATATATTTATGGCATAGGATAGTATGGCATTTATTTCCTACTTCAGCCTGTACCTATAAAAACGCGTGAATATGTAAGAAGGATTAATATTAATATATGTAAAACCGAGTGTTATGTGATCACGCTTAAGTCATAATAGCATCATCTGATGTGATGGGTCATTGGTATTACGCACACAATAAGAATAAAATAAAGTCGGTTTACGAACAATAGTTTAACGTGACAACGTCATAACAAAACATTCAAAATACAAAAATGAAACCAGGCGGTCACCCATCCAAGTACTGACCGCGCCCGAAGTTGCTTAACCTCGGTGATCGGACGAGAACCGGTGTTTTGTCAAATATCATGAAAACGGTGCATCCTACGGCAAAATCAATGAAATTTTCATCCCCCCTTTAATATCTCCCTTTTTATTGCACTTCTAATGATCCTAAAGAAATGATTACTGTCAACATTTTGTTTCAAACGAAACAGAATATCGCATGGACGTTTCCCATTTTTCAAAACGTACTTCTTGGTTGGTATGTCAATAACTTGATACAGGGATCATTTTTTTAATTGATTTTTGTCATTTTTAACGACCGCTTTAGCCTAGTTGGTAGTGACCCTGCCTACGAAGCAAGAGGTCCTGGGTTCAAATCCCGGTAAGGGCATTTACTTGTGTGATGAGCACGAATATTTGTTCCTGAGTTATGGATGTTTTCTATGTATTTAAGTATTTATTTATCTATATAAGTATATTTATCGTCGTCTAGTACCCATAGTACAAGCTTTGCTTAGTTTGGGACTAGGTCGATTTGTGTAAGATTGTCCCCTAATATATATTGTCCCCTAATATATATATATAAAGGTTATCATACCTTAACTGTACATAATGCAAGCGGAATACAAATTGTAAATAAAAAGTAGCTTAAATATGTCTCATTCCCGAGATCAGTTCATTAATCATCATTATCATCGTATCATACATAGGACATAGGCCGCCGTCATTGATACCCAATCATTAGAGTTGGAAGCGGCTTGCATCATACATACCCTTTGTCCATTTGGTTTTCCACCACTAAATAGTGGCCATGTTGTCTAACTAAAGCATGGCCATTCGTAACGGTATTCACAAGTCTCTTTCTATCACCATCTCATAACGTTTGACATACATTATGCTTAGTATAAGTTTTACTTCACCAAAATACTTCTCGATCGCGTTTAAGTAAAAATTTCAATTCTATGGAAACATAGACAGCGCCTCCGCGCGCGCGCGTCCATGTTTCCATAGAATTGATTTTTTTACGTAAACGCGATCGAGAAGTATTGAAGTGAAGGAAAACTTATACTAAGCATACAGTATGCTTAGTATAAGTTTTATTTCACCAAAATACTTCTCGATCGCGTTTACGTAAAAATTTCAATTCTATGGAAACATGGACAGCGCCTCCGCGCGCGCGCGTCTATGTTTCCATAGAATTGAAATATTTACGTAAACGCGATCGAGAAGTATTTTGGTGAAGTAAAACTTATACTAAGCGTACAGAAATAGGATTGGATCCTTCTTCGACGAATTCCAAGTTCGTCGGATCATAAGTTTGTCACGTACACTCATGTTTGATTAGTTCCTAATTCGATGACAAATCAGGAACTAATCTCATGTTTATAAACTTGGGTGTTCACAAACATGGATAGGTAGGTTAGGTACATTATAAGATTTTTTATTTTTTTATGTAGTAACTTTATAATTAAAATCATTAACTAAAACACTTTCTCCTTGCTGAGAGCAACCAAAATTAAACATATGATCAATAAGCGATCTAAAAACAAATAAGTAGGTACCGTAAAACGGGGTTACTTTAAAATGCAGGGGCTACTTTGGAAAACAGTTTTTACGCCGTGTGCTTATTTTTTTAGACCATCTGTGGCAGTGAAATAACTACCTTGATAAATTACCTAAGTTTTTACGTCATTTGCTCAATCAAGCTATGAATATTTACGTTTTTATAACCATTTTAAATCTATCAAAGTAACCCCAAAAATTTCTAAAGTACCCCAATTTACCGGTTGTTTAAGTTTCACGCAGTCTGCTCAGGCGCAGTCTTTATGTCTTTGACCGTACATAAACCGACAAGGGGTCCATATTGGGTTCGCAAAAGTTCATCACCAGAAATATATTTTCCTAGCGATTTGTGCTCCTAATGATCGCTGTTCCTAAAATTTTGTTTCCTAAAGTTTTCGTTTCTACAATTTATTTTACTACTAACGTAGTCCATAACACTCAGTTTTCTGAAAATTTTAAGTAATAACTTCACTGTTGAAACTTTATTACTTATCAAACAAATGAGATTTTCCGGGTGGTCATAAAAAAAATTAACTAATACCAAAGGCTAATGCGGGAGCGTAGCGCAGCGCAGCTCCCGCATTAGCCTTTGAACCTAACCATACCGAGTCGCTTCCGCTCCGACAGGTCTTGCTCGCTCGCTTCGCTCCTCGCTGGCTTCAATCGCTATCATTGGAGTTAGCGAGCGAGGAAGACCTATCGGGGCGGAAGCAACTCGGTTTATTGCAACGGACATTATGAAGTTTAATGTATAATAATGTTCAATTTTATGAATAAAAACAAATCTACATAAAAAAGATATGATGATGGATAAAAGTGTAAAAGATGGTTATGTTGAGAAAATATAGGAAAACAAATAGTAGTATGATAGATGTTTATTTGCAGTTGGTATTATTAGGATGTACAATTTTAGGAACAACATTTTCGGACTTCGGAATCGACATTGAAAAATTAGTTCAACTTTGGCGCACCCCTTTTTGCTGGAATCGACGTATTTATATTATTTCATTGAAGTCTGTTGATTTTTTGCGGAAATTAGCGGCACGAACATAGTGACGATGCTGACTTATATTCCACTTGATATAATTCATGAAATAAATGTAATGAATGCCACAGGAAAACCGCAACCAATAATATTGTTTTTTAACAGTATTGTTTCTATAAATTTTCTTATATTTATTAGAAATGAACGAGTATTTCACAAAATACTTCGGATGCATTGATGTTTCATGACATTTGACCAAATATAGGGTGTTGCTAGTGATGACTTATGGCACTGACGTGGCCGCTAACGATGGGCCTCATAAGAAAGCTCAAAGTCACTCAGAGGGCGATAGAGAGGGCTTTGCTCGGAGTTTCTCTGCGGGATCGCATTAGAAATGCTGAAACCCCCGCAAGAACTAAAGTCACCGACATAGCTCGAAGAATCGCCAGACTCAAGTGGCAGTGGGCAGAGCACATCGCTCGCAGAACTGATGGCCAATGGGGCAAGAAGGTTCTCGAGTGGCGTCCACGGACCGGAAGACGCGGTGTAGGTAGGCCTCCAACAAAATGGAGCGACGACCTAGTTAAGGCGCGGGACCGATCCGTTTGGTTGGCGAGCCCTGGGGAGGCCTATATTTAGCAGTGGTCGTCTTTTGGTTGAAATGATGAGAGTTTGATGAAAACTTCATTTAACGGCGCTTTATTATCTACCAATATCATTATATTTAACTTTAAATACCGACATCATCATCATCATAGCAGGCAGAAACATAAAGGGGTGCTATATACAAGGGATGCTGCACACTAGTCATTAGGCACTTATCTGGATCGGTAGGTAACTAATCTTTATACTAGTGGAATATTAACTATACGAGTGTTGTTAAATAAATAAATAATAAATATGTCGACACTAGCTGGTGCCCGCGACTCCGTCTGCGCAGAATTGTTTTATCGCTTTCCCGCGGGAACTATGCAATTTTCCGGGATAAAACAGCCTAGGTATATCCTTCTCAGGGTCTCAAACGATCTTTACACCAAATGTCATCGAAATTAGTTCAGCGGTTTGAAGAGGTAATAGACAGACAGGTAGAGTTACATTAGCATTTTGGTAAAGCAGTAACATAGAACATAGGTAATGAAGAAATCTGCAGAACAGCAACGAAGCGATTGAATGACGTTTGCGAAGTTCCCAGTACCCACTAGTTCCATGTGGGAATTACAGCACAAGCCCTCCCAGTCTGCGAGAAGGGCTATAAAATAAATAAATATTAGGGGACAATCTTACACAAATCGACCTAGTCCCAAACTAAGCAAAGCTTGTACTATGGGTACTAGACGACGATAAACATACTTACATAGATAAATAAACACTTAAATACATAGAAAACATCCATAACTCAGGAACAAATATTCGTGCTCATCACACAAATAAATGCCCTTACCGGGATTCGAACCCGGGACCTCTTGCTTCGTAGGCAGGGTCACTACCAACTAGGCTAAAGCGGTCGTAAATCGATCGGTCGGCTATGCCCAACTGTGAGACGTAGATAGGGTAAAGGCACCAGTGGTCAGCCTCATAACGACTTTTTGAAGTTTAAACAGTTGGCATTTCTACAGCATTCGTCGGATAATGAAATGTACAACATGATTTGATTTATTGTTTATTTTAGTTTTTAAGCAATATATGTCAAAAACAATAATTCTGTAAATAAAATATATAATTAAGTTTAAACAAAAATTGGTGGACAACCACTAAAAACCAATATACAGTCTCGATGAACCTAGTGCTCAGCCCTTGTAAATATTACTATCTATCTAATCTAATACCTTTAAACGAGCAATTCTTGTATATATGTATATATATATATAATCAGGATCTCGGAAACGGCTCCAACGATTTCGATGAAATTTGGTATGTGGGGGTTTTCGGGGATGAAAAACTGATCTAGCTATGTTTCATTTTCAGAAAATCGCTTTTACTCGTGTTTTCCGGCTATTTTTGTTTGCATTAGAATATAAAGCTAAATTTCGCCGACTTCGAGCAGATCATAATGGCACATTAGAAATCGGGTGGTCGCGGATCCAGCCGACCTCGGTTCGATACCACGTTTTTTTTCAAGATTTTTAGTTTTTTTTTTTTAAGTTTATTTTTTATGAGAAAACGTCAAGTTTCTTCTTTTGTGAGAAAAAGTTACTTTTTTGTGAGAAAAGTTATTTTTTTGCAAGAAAAAGTTACTTTTTTGTTAGAAAAAGTATTATAGGGAACGTGCAGTAACTATAGGCGGCAGCACTAATGCGACAGAAGAGACACTATGCGGACAGTAAAACAAACTTATCAAGGTAAAACATTCAAATTGATGGCACCCTTATGGCACCAGTTGGCAGCACCGTCTATGTGCACGTTCCCTATTGGGAGCACACAGAACAGGAAAAGCCGGTTGTCTGTAAAGTCGGTTTACGGACGATAGTTTAACGTGACTCACCGCTCCACCCCCTCCGGTGTTTTTGTCAAATATCTTGAAAACGGTGCATCCTACGGCAAAATCAATGAAATTTTCATCCCCCCTTTAATACCTCCGCGCTCCCTCTCCCGCATCCCCTCCCCCCCTCTCAACCCCCCCCCCCCCCCACCCCCCACCCCTCCGGTGTATATAATCAGGATCTCGGAAACGGTTCCAACGATTTCGATGAAATTTGGTATTTGGGGGTTTTCGGGGATGAAAAATTGATCTAGCTTGGTCTTATCTCTGGGAAAACGCTTGGTACCGAGTTTCTGCCCGAGCAGAGCTCGGTCGCCCAGGTACTTACTAATAATGAGACCAAAATGAGCAATCAAAATCAACGATATTGTTTATATATTTTTATAGCAACAATTCCCAAAACACAATAAAAAATGTCCCACCTTACAAAAATTAGTATTGCAAGCAAACAATATTGCTCCAATTCCATTCATTACTCTAGGGTGCTAGATTTTTTAATAGGAGACAGTACCTATTTTTAGAATTTGTTTCAATGCTGGTGGAACATTTGCAGAGGACTTACGTACATTATAATTTTATAATTGTTCTTGTGATCAGGTAGAACTGAAAGTTGATTCAAATTGTTGTTTAAAGTTGACGAAACATATTTGATTAGGTCAATAATTTATCGGAATTTTCCTTTTGATCAATAGTGTGGGTATTTATGTTCAATGAATCAATCATTGGTATTTATGTTCAATGAATCAATCATTGAACATAAATACCAACACATTTTATAACGATTTCAAGTAAAATTAAATCCTCATACAAATATCCATATTCGTCCTTAAAACCATTTAAATGAGATCGCGGCTGAATACTGGATATTCAACACCCAGTGATCAGCCGTGTGAAAAAATAATTTAAAATGCGGCTGACCACTGGGTTTTTCGACCATTAGGAAAAGACTTGTCTTACTTATTATTATCTAGCCTGGATTGATGTCCCACTGCTGGGCAAAGGCCTCCCCCCATGTCCTCCATTTCTCCCGATCCAAAGCAGCCTGAGGCCAGTCGTCGAGAAATATGTCCAGGTCGTCCCGCCACCGCCGTCTGGGCCTACCCCGTCGTCGCCATCCATCCTGTGGCGCCCACTCAGTGGCATTTTTAGCCCACCGCAGTGGATGCATTCGGCTGACGTGGCCGGCCCAGTCCCACTTCAACCTGGCAGTCTTTGCACCGACATCGACAATGCGTGTTTTAGAACGCAGCACCGTGTTCCGGATTCGGTCAATCCTTCCCACTCCAAGCATGCTGCGCTCTCTAGCTCGTTGGCAAACCTTCAGTTTGGTTTTCTGGGACTCTGTAAGTGACCATGTTTGGGCACCGTAAGTTAGGACAGGCAGTATACACATATCGACAAGTCTTCGCTTAAGGGCCAAAGGAAGGTCACCCTTCAGTAGCTCTTTCATGGACCAATAGCTCTTCCACGCATTTTGGATCCGTCTATCGACTTCTTTGTCCTGCCTGTGGTTGAAAGAGACAATTGGCCCAAATACAAATACTCGTCGACATATTGTATAGACTGCCCGTCTACCTCGACCTTACGTATTATTACCTTGGTCTTTGACCGATTCATTTTGTCTTACTAAATTTGTAAATTTAAATTTGACGTCTAACGGTCCCTTTTTTCTTGTAATTTCAAAAATAATCCAAAACCCAGTGCTCAGCCCCCGGGGCTGTCCGTCCATTGGATCTTTTGTAAAAAAGTGGTATCCAATGCCCAGCCCCCTCGATTTATACGTAAAAAAGCGATATTTTTATTCAAATTTAACATAATTTAATACATGAAGTAATGTACAAAGCTACCATGTATAAAACACAATCACATTTTATAATAAAAGTAGCTGATCCGGCAAACGTTGTTTTGCCATATACCACCTAGGGGTATTAAAAATAACCTACGACCTATTCTCAGACCTAACGATTATGGAGAAAAAAGTTTCATAAAAATCGGTCAAGCCGTTTCGGAGGAGTTCGGTAACAAACACCGTGACACGAGATTTTTATATATTAGATATATTTTTTCTTACCTGTTAGTAAAAAATATGGCGGACATGGCACTACTGCTCTTGTCGGTGGACAGCACCTGTATGAACGAGTCTATTTCTCCCCTCTGATCCCCTGCCGCTCCTGTCGCGTGACAGATTAACCAATGAGGAATCAGAGCTTCTATTTAAGTGTACGTGATTTGTTTATTTTGATTATAGCGATATTTATGGCCAACAAAAAATGCAAAAGGCTGAACACTGGTTCCTGGCTGGCCACTGGAGTCGTTACCCTAGGTTGTTTTCTTTTATTTGAAAGAAAGAAAACATTCGTTTATGACAACGGAGAAAAACCAAATGAAATAAGAATGAAATAAAAATTGCGCATGTCACAACACAACAATGATAAAAAGATGGAATCTGCGCAAGAACTAATGTCACCGACAAAGCTCGAAAAATGGCCAGACTCAAGTGGCAGTGGGCAGGGCACATCGCTCGTAGTACTGATAGCCGATGGGCAAAAATGTTCTCGAGTTGCGTTCACGGACCGGAAGACGCGGTGTAGGTAGGCCTCCAACAAGATGGAGTAACGACCTAGTTAAGGTTGCGGGATTGCGTTGGATGCGGATGGCGCGGGACCGATTTGATGGCGAGCCTTGGGGGAGGCCTATGTTCAGAAGTGGACGTCTTTTGGCTGAAATGATTATGATGATGATGATGATGTCACAAAATGGTCCCAAATCAGCAGCCGGTCTTGGGGACGGCGCTGATCTTCCTTTAGACCATCTGCTCATCATAAATTAAAAAAACAAAATTTGAAGTAACCGATGTGTACCAAATTCGGAACAAAGAGAACGAGCCAACGCAGACAATATGAACACAATACATCATAAGTGAGTTCATTGTGTTACCTCACGTGAGCCGTGTGTACCGAAAGTGGGACACGGCGGGGTTCTGTGTAACTCATCGACTTTGGTTTGCTCCGTGGATTCATAAAAATAAATATTTTCGCGTCCTCCCTGTAGCCTTGGCAAAGGTATTATCAAATCGCGATTACTTTAGGATCGAGCACATCTATACATATAATAAATCTGTAACAAGTCGGTGTCTGTACATTGAAGATATTTGAGAAAAACTGTCACTAGGGCTATTCATTAGCGCAATACAACCCAAAACAATGATTTTTAGAATTATTGTCTGTTTGTCTGTTTATCTGTATGTCTGTGCGTTTGTGCGCGCTAATCTCAGAAACGGCTTAACCTAGAAGGATTCGGTTTTCACTGATATATTGGTATTTTCTTGGATTAACATTTAGTGTTTGTTTCATTTGAATCGGTTGACAAATAAGAAAGATACGATACTTTCAGTGTTAGATAGCCCTTTTATCGAGGAAGGCTATATAGGCTATATATCATCTCGCTGGGAGTACGGTGGTGAATGATGGTGATGATGAAAAAGCAAATTTGATCAAAAAAATAAGCTGCCCAAATTACTAATTCTACGCTAGTTATAAATAGTACTGTTGTGCTAACGGTACTTTCGTATCGTGATTTTATTTTGATTTTATAATAAAGGTACAGGTAACTCAATCCAGCCTGTAGGTATAAGTACGCGGGACCAGTGCGGATTGGGAATTTCAAACACGCCATTGAATTTCATCTCACGATGTTTTACTTTACTGTAAAGCTCATGGTAAGTTTTAATTGTAATTTTTCATTCCGGGCCCGGGCTGGAATCCTCGCCCAGCTTGAGTCGCTATTACAAACATCAGAGACGTCTTATATTACCTGCCGCACGCTCTGAACAGCTTCCCCAAAAAAGTCATTGATAATGTTTTGAGTAAGCCAAACTCAGTTAAATATGTATTAAAAAACCGGCCAAGAGCGTGTCGGACACGCCCAAGATAGGGTTCCGTAGCCATTAAGAAAAAATCAAGTAATATTTTTCTACGGATTTCGTATGTGTACGGAATCTTCCAAGTTTAGGTATGTTTTATACCTTAGGCTACTATTTACACTTAAACTTCAAATAATTCCCAAGCAATCTTAGCCGCTATAATTTTCCTTGTAAATTTAATATATTTACTACCATTTTATTTTTTTTTTAATTATTCCACCCAACAGTTTAGATTTTAGAGGGGGGGGGGGGGGACGGTCGATTTTAATGAAAATTTTCACTTTAAAGTTGAATATTTCGCAAACAAATCACTGAATACAAAAATCATGTAAGCAACCCCTCAATGGTTTTAAAAGACCTATCCAACGATACCCTACACTATAGGGTTAGTCGAGAAAAAAAAAATCACCCCCACTATACGTCTATGAGAGGTGCCCTAAAAAAATTTTTTTTAGTTTTTTTTGTTTTACCACTTTGTCGGCTTGACTAATATATATATTCATGCCAAATTACAGTTTTCTAGTACTAACAGTCTCTGAGCTTAGCCGCGGACAGACAGACAGACAGACAGACGGACAGACATGGCGAAACTATGAGGGTTCCTAGTTGACTACGGAACCCTAACTTTACACTTATTGATTGTACCTAACTTTGACACAGTTAGGGTCGTTATGGACGGGCCGCATTCTGGCTGCGATGTGGCTGCGGCGGCCGACTGCCCGTGCTCGTCAGTCGAGGCCAGCTTGCAGGCTGCGTTTCTATGATCGACTGCAATGCAGTTGCGATGTAGGGGCGGTCGGCAGTTGCAGTTGCCTTGCAGTTGTAGTGCGATCCGTCTCTCTGTATCGGCCCTCACACACGAGTCATTCGCAGGTCCGTTAATATATCCGTTTGCACCCCAATATAGCTTTCCACAATCTTAAAATATAAAGATTTTTGTAGCTGTTGGTTTTTGTGATTTATTTGTTTTTTTTTTATTGAATTAAACAGTTTAAATTTTTTTAATTTTTTTTATTTGAATTTGCACGTTTAATATTTTTGGGCACCTAGACATTTCAGGTGTTCATGATAGCGTATGTATCGCCTTCAACCAAATTCGTATAAGAATACTTCAGATTCTACCTTCCTTGACCTCATCCTTCCATGATGCATTTTTGGTCCCCCTCCCCAAGGCATCCATTCCAAGACCGTTGGCTGTGAATGTCTAAATTGCTTTAAAATTACTAAGAGTTACTCGTATCTTTTTTAGATTTTCCACAGGATTTACCAGTAGATTTACAAAAGATTTTGGTTTTCATCAATCTTTCAAGTAAACATGTTTTTCCGATACCCTTATCTGATCACGTTTCGTAATTGCACGTACGATTCGAAAACAATGCAAATCATTTTCACATAATGACTCCACCATTTCCATAATAGATAGCGCGACGGCCAATATAGCGAGAGCTGTCCTTCCGAAAAGTTCCACCCCTGTTGGTCCTTGCGTGTATAGAGCCAGGGGAAAGGAGGAGGTCTCCGTAAACTGGTCGACGGTGGAAGGCGCGAAATTGCGCAATAGTTCAATATCACCTAAAATTCGCCGGTCGTCGACCCTACGCACACACGCGCGCGCGTCGCGACGCTCCTTTATCTACTTTAGACGCACACAAAGGGAGTCGTGTGCAGATACGCTGAAATCACGCGGCTGTGTGCGTTTCAGTTCGAATTTGGAGTTATGATCTTTAATGAGGGCGAATGGGAGTTTTAATTTACGAATTTATGGCCGGCAATTAAGTTTTTAATACGCTCGAAATTGGAACAACGATGAGTTATTTATTTGGATTCGGTTTGCTGCTGGCTGGTTTTTCTTACATGGTGATTGAAAGGCTTAAAAGAAAGAAAAATATATGTAAATTAGGAAATTAAATTCAAAATAAGAATGGAACATGGAACTGATATTGGTGCATGAATCTTCCTTTAAAAATTACGAGTAAAACATAGGCTGCTTCCTTTGGCTTTGCCGTAGTCGTTTAAAAATAAATTTTTGGCCCAGATCATAAAAGTATGTAACTTTCACGTGTTATAGGTACCTGCTCGGCTAATATAACGTACTTATCACAAAATATGTTAATACAGGTAAGAATTATTAACATTACATAGTCACGCGAATCACATGACAGCGATCGACAATCTTACTGTCACGTGCTTCCTAAAAGGTGTTGGGTAAATTAGCAAATGTCGGAAAATGACAGTTGCTGGAGTTGACATGGAGTATGGTACCTACTTAATAATTTATTTTAACAAGTGATTCATTCATTACATTACATTTAAATAATTTTTATTTTTTTGTATTTTGTGTCAATTGCTGTTAGTGTGTGAATAGATATAGCTTTCAAAAAGGTGGATTCCTTAAACTACTGTAGGTAGTTAAAATTTGTATGCAAGTATTAATCGTACAATTGTGTCACAACAGATATTTCCGTCAGTCGTTATGTATGATTAATTACGATTTAATGTGATCCAGATTTTTGTTCTCCACCGATATGATTCCATTTGATCGAAATTTTATAAGTAAATTAAATTTGATGTTTCTACATATTAGCAATAATCGAATGTGGCGATTCGTAATCCAATTTAGAACCTTATCACAATCAATGTCGTAATAACATCGCAGCCTGATAAAGAAACACACTGTGACATTTACTGTGACAACGTTCCGCGACGGGTCACGCACGTTTCAAATGGTTCAATCGCAAAGTGGTGGGAAAAATATAAATAATGCACAACAAGGGAAGTCAGTGTAGGTATCTAAGTATTTAAACGATCACAAGCACGTGAATCCATTTGTTTTCAAATAATTAAATTATAATGACTAAGGTAAAAATTGTTGTCCGTAATCTCCTAATTTGAGATAAGTATATTCAAGATTTACATGAAAAACTATGTACTCAGTGAATGACTTGCCTCAAGACCAGGTAAATTCTTAGTATTATAGATATTATCTACAGATAACAATGTGTTATAGCGCAATTAGCCGCTAATATACTTAGTAAATGATTGATTTGGTAAAAACCCAAAAGTCACGTGATAAATAATAATACATTTGGAATTACAGCGATTAATGATGAATGAGTTGAGTAGTTCACGCCTCATGTACTTTCATATCGGTTTTTTTCAATGTATTTAATAGAGAACCGATTATTATTGATGGATTATTGTTTAAAGATTGTGTGGATGTGTATGCAATGGGCGTAATTTTTACGTGACTTCAACAAAATAGCTTTTCTTTTATTATGAAAGGGAGGCAAAGGAACAAGCGTGTCATCTGATGGAAAATTATTACCACCGCTCATAAATAACAACATCTCAAATCTGATCTGTTGCCGGTCTTTAAAAAAGGAGACACACTCAAAAAAAGGCAGTCTCTAAAATAAAGATACCTAGCTCTATGATCGCCGACCTCTTGTAGGAGAGGGCACTACAAGAAGAAGACGAAAAAAGGAGAGGGAATTGGGGAGAGGTATTGGGCCCCCGGCGATCTCACTGACCGTACGAAACGCAGCAGGAGTACTGCTGCTTCACGCCGGTGTTCTGTGAGAGGGTGGTATGCCTCGGACAAGTCGCCCCCATTCGTGATGCAGCGGCTAGCTAGAACATGGCTATACCAAAACAGTATTTTGTAGGTGAACCTATGACGTTATAACTACACCTACAACACACGGGACTTAGCACGCAAATAATATTTACGTCAACGTTTCTGCCATACTTGCTCGAACGTGGCATCAGTCAGGGGCTAAATTCAGGAACGACACGGTTTGCGAGCGGTAATTCAATCGTTTGTGAGAGGATAGGGATGGGCTGATTTTGGTATGAGCCTTATTTTCCTGTTAATTTTCTTTGTAAATAAATAAATAAACAAATAAATAATGAAATGGGAAAAAGTATTACTAGGTGTGTTGAAAAGTGACACAAGAGCTAAAATGCTAAAAATTAACTATGTACTTAACCTCTTACCTATTTTTTTATGTCCCCAATATTGACGAATGGAATTAGCAAGTATTCTTGCACGATATTCACATTTTGTCTTCTTTTTTTTTTGTGTAATTAGGCTAATTTTATATTTTTTTTTACATCCGTTTTGCGTCAGTTGTATTTAGTAAATCTTACAGTCACAGTGACCATGTCGTGCGCACGGTCTTTTAGGTTATAAATGTCTGAGTTTGTTCTGTTCGCCGCCAGACAGCGCTGCTCGTTGCAGTCGCAACGGCTGCCGTTCAGCATACCGCTTAAGGCCGTGTTGCACGACAGGGTTTCTGTGACTGATACAAAAGGGTTCCGCCGGAAGACCAGCGCTGGCTCCTCCTCAGGAGTCCGCATTTATGCTGAGGCGGGACCTTTTTCACACACATTTTAATGTTTTTTTTTCTTCTTTCTTTTGTAATCTTATGTGTTTTGTTTTGTTTGTGAAATAAACTTCTTTCATTCATTTCATTCATTCATTCAAATAAATAGGCTCATCCCAATCTCAGTCCAAGCTTCTCGCAAACCAGTGATTTTTGGCGTTCCTGAATAGCAGTTCATCCCTATCCTCTCGCAAACGATTGATTTACCGCTCGCAAACCGTGTTGGGCCGTTCCTGAATGTAGCCCCAGGCCCTATACTACGAAGCACGAAATTCGAACTTCGTTTCATGCCGTTCCGCTCACGCTAATGATATTTATTACGAGAGTGAGAGGGACCGCACGATCCGAACTTCGAACTTCGAATTTCGTAGTAACCCCCCAGGTCGTGCCCACGGCCACTGTAAAAAGAGTAGCAGAGTAAAAAATTGCATTTTTGTTTTTATTGTAAGCGTTAACTTATTTATACGGATACGGTACCTACTACTACATGCAAGAGGGGTTTAATTTAAGTTATTTACCTATACTACAGTCTCAAATTTACAACCGAGATTAATGTAGATGCGATGATTCTAGAAAAAAAGGCGACCACACACCTCACTTCTAGAACTTTGACCTTCCAATGTGGGTGTAGCGTGGATGCGTACCTACAAACCATTGCCCCCTGAGCATCCATATAACCCAGACCCCTCAAACGACCCACCCTCCCTCTTCGTATCTCTTATATTGTTCGCACGCGGCGGGGAGAGACAGGTCTTTGGTAGTGGTCGATTAGAATTTTCCGTAGAGAAAAACGGCCGAAAATATACGGTCGTTGGCCTACGAAGGTCGTGCGCAAGGTCGTTGGCCGGCGAGGCGACGACCCCGCGACCAAAACAACGTTAGGTCTACGAAGGGTATGTGGACAAATAAGGTATAAATTAAGTTGTTTATGTTATGTATACTTCGCCGAGAATTAAAGCATTTAAAATATCGACGCGTGAATAAAATCTAAAAGTTACTTTAGTATTGCCTCACGTTAGTGCGTGATTTGTATGTTCTGACGCGGAATCGCTTCATTTATATGGACTTCGCATACCTAGTTAGATTACATAAATAGCCACACACAGTGACATATATATAATCAGAGATCGGAATTTTCACGGCAAAACATATGACTGTCGCAATCAAGCTAGTGTTAGAACCATTTTTTTATCGATATCAAGTATTATTTATTATACAGGGTGTCCCTTGTCCCTAAAACCAACGCCAAAATGAAAAAGAAAGATAGGTGGGCAGATCGTCTACCAAATATCAAAAAATGACCTCAGTAAAAGTCGCACCGTTTTCGAGAAATTTCGATTTTTCTGATTTTTTCAAAAATGTACACCCGCACTAAGATTTTGAGTTGTGATATTCGGAATTAATTATTTTTTGCATTTATTTTTATTGGAAAAAAATCTTGAATAGTTGTGTTGTCAGACGCAAAAAACAATTTTTAAAAAACTATTGCAGTTTTTTATTTATTTTTATTTAAATTTAAATTTTGCCTCTTCTCCTAAACTTTGGTCAAGATTTAATCGACCTCCATCCACCTTGGGGAGGCACCACGCTGCGGCCTCTGCTACACCTCCCCAGCCTTCATAAGTAACAGCTTGGCCATTGTCAAGCTGTTACTTGAGACTAATAAAATTGTCAAGCTGTACTGCTCTGGGACAAATAAAAGTGGTATTGTAAAAAGTTGGTTGATGTTTGTCGGTGTGAGACTGAGACAAAAAAATACTCTTCTGTAGTGAAAGTCGTTTAATATCAGTGAAGGTGATGTTAAACACTGGTTCTTACATGGTTTAGCTTAGATGTAAGGTCAGACTCCCAAGACAGAAGAGAAACAGGGTCGCGTTAACAGTTCGCGTTGTTTGGATAAATTGTTGCTTCCTAACTTATTTGAAAAAAACTACAGTATCAAGGGTTGCCGAGAGATTGAATGTTGACTTACAGGAGGGCTCCTTTCAAACCTGACAGATCACACTCACTCCGTGCTTCTACCGTCGGGTTATCCCGTGCTTTCTCTCCGCACTCTCAGCTTCCACCCGATATTGAAGACAGAGTCAAATGTAGCAATGTAGCAAAATATAGCATGAAGAGCACGGCAGTAAAGAAGTGCTTCACCCAGGAAAGTCATAAAATATAAAAGGAAAACTCAAAGCACAAAACACTCTCTCCACCCTGAAACAAAACATTATTTGTTACAACCGTCATCAACACATCTACGGGTTACAGACTATATGGAAAGGCATAACCAATATTCACCTCGAAGGACTGGTCTTAGCCTTCTCTCACCCTTAGATCTAGTGCTTTATTAGGGCAAAATTCCTGAAACAAAACGTCAACATTTACTATCAACTTTACAGAAATGTTGACTGAATCTGCCAGTCTTCATGATACTCACCAGTGTAGTGTTGACGGCTGAACAAAATAGGGTACTTAGGGGGCTACATAAGTACCACTGCAGGACACAGGCCTCCTCTCAGAATGAGAGGCCTTGGGCCGTAGTTCCCACATACCATTGAATTTCTTCGCAGGCGTATACAGGTTTACTCACGACGTTTTTCTTCACCGTAAAGCTCATGTAAATTTCAAATGTAATATCCCACGTGAATTCCTGCAAACTCAGAAGTGCAAGACCAGGTTCGAACCCACGACCCTCTGATGGAGAGGCCATAGGTCAAACAAGCCGTGAAAAATCTTTGAAATAGTTGTTTCACGGCGACGCATAAAAGCTTGTAGTATTAGCCAAATTGTTTTGATCACGTTTTTTTATCATTGTCAATGCCCGCTACACGTTCTGTGCTCGTTGCCAAAACACCATGTTTATAATGCCTAATGTATATGCAGTACGTTTGTAGTTTTATCGTTATTGTCGTGTTTTTTGTTTGATTGCAAAGCCGACAAGACTTGCGATGAGTCGTATTGTGTTTTATTTTGGAGTGGGTTGCCTGATTAAATTTACACGTCAAACAAAATTAAAATTAAATAGCTATGTATCAATTCATTTTATTATTTTATTTCTATATATAGGTAAGTGGTTCATATAGTATATTTGTGTATCGTTCCGTGAGTCACAGACGGTTCTGACAGAAAATCAGCGCTGCAGGCGTCTAACGCCTCAGCATAATGCTGAGTCAGTGACCGTTTCACTTTTGCGAGGACACACATGCAGAATTGTGTATGTACATATTTATTACTGCACTGTTTGTGATTTTTGTTTATTTTTATGGAATTGTGTGTACTTTCTTGTATTTGTGTGTATTGTAAAAGTGAATAAATATCTTCTTTCTTTCTTTCTTTCTTTCTTTCTATGTCATCGCCTCAATACTATTGTACAATATTTACCTTATGTACAGTGGACCAAGAAATTCCTTTAACACCCTAAGGATCAATGTCATTTGTATGGCGTAAAACATCAAAGGCTATTTTCGACGGTTGTCAGTGTCAAAAACATTTTTTTTTTCTTACTACCGAAAACTCAACACCAATTTGATAGCGAGACAAGAACGCACCATTTTATTAATAATTGTACAAATTCTTGAACAAATTGAGAGCAAATAAATATTTGCTAGAAAAAAAATTAAGAATCCTTCATTGAGCCGCAACACCTAGATTGGCATAATATAGGATACCTACGTTATATCCTGGAAAATTGCATACTGAGTTCCCACGGGATAGCGATAAACGAATTCTGTGGAGATGGAGTCGCGGGCAGCAGGTAGTAACAATATAACCCTAAAAATGTAAGAAATATTACTTACCATAAGTTACAAAACCAAGTATAAAATCTTAATGAACATCCATTTTAATTTACATATAAATGAATTTAATTTACATAATAATATGCAATAAAATAAAACAGAACTTGAAATTGCTCAACAAAAAAACTAATTTAAGGTCAAGGCATCATCCCTTTGACCCTTGACCTCGGGGTCGCGCGTGCCCCCAGAGGTCAACCTCGGCCGGGGTCAGAAAACTCCAAAAGTATGTAAATATTAGGTGCTTTGGGGCACGCAATTTACGAGGGCTTGTGTTTTATAATACTACTATACTTCATTTAATTTAGAATTGAAAACCACAACATCATTATATTGCGGCTCGTCAACTATTTCTTACCTAGCAAATAGTACAGTACAATAGTCAGGGAGCCGCAAAATAAAATTGTTTTAACGTCACTTTATTTGCGTGTCGTCAATTGTTACACTAGTACAAATTGTAAAGAGATTACAGTTCACGAGCCGCAATATAATATTGTTGTGGTTTATAATTCTAAATTAAATGGAGTATAGCTTCTGCCCGCGACTTCTCCCGCACAGAATTCAAATGTGTGGTGTAGCTTCTTCATCTCATTTAATAAAGCAAAAATCCTAAAATCCTTTGTTATCATCATCGTTATCAGTTAGTTAACATATAAATCCCATTTTTAGGGTTCCGCAGTCAACTAGGAACCCTTATCGGTCGGTTCCAGGAGCACTGGAACAATTTACATTGCTCAATAAGGACATAGTGCCTGCATTAATAGTATTTTGTTTTTTATTGTTTTATTTATTTATTTTAAATTCTCTACTATTGTTTAATTATTAATTTTAATTCTTGATTATGATTATTTAAATTTTAATTTTCAAGTTTATTTTAATTTATTTTATTTGTGACATTGTTAATGTATTGTAATCTAATGTCCTATTTTATTTTACTAACTGTAGTCTTAAGCAACCTTGTTACTAACAACTATGGACATGTTTTCTGAAATAAATTATCATTATTATTATTATTATTATTATAGTTTCGCCATGTCTGTCCGTCTGTCTGTCTGTCTGTCCGTTTGTCCGTCCGTGGCTAAGCTCAGAGACTGTTAGTACTAAAAAGCTGTAATTTGGCATGAATATATATATATCAATTACGCCAACAAAGTGGTTAATAAAAAATACATTTTTTTACGGTACCTCCCTTGATGACCTGCTTTCATGACAAATTTGAAGTCTCTAATAGTTATAGTTACGGAGGTGGGGTCACTTTTAACCAAAAATATAAAAACTAGACCCCGTTATCAAACAGGCAGTTTGGTGGCTACCTAACATTAGTGATGTGCAATATCAAAAATAACTTTTTTTTAAATTGAGTTTTCAGATACATTTTGGCGTTCCCATACATAGTTATAACGTCGAGCCTTGGATAGTTTATGTTGCACATTACCAATCAGAAATGGGCCCGCGTGGCGACTACGGCCCAAACCCTCTTATTCTGAGAGGAGGCCTGTGCCCTCCAGTGGGACGTATACCGCTGTGATGATGAACCTAATATCTGTGGCTCTAGTGAAAAAGGGGTTATGTCTTCAGAAGTTGAACAGCTGATTTCGACTTAGCCCCCTTTACACATAAAATAGAAAATAGCTGTTTAATTTCTGCAGACTTAACCCCTTTTTCACTAGAGCCACAGATATAACTAGCTTTAACCCGCTACTTCAAGTCTTCGTGTGCCTGCCGCCCGCACCTCTCCCGACCCCCTTAGTCGCCATAACCCCCAGCCCCTGTACCGCGCGGGCGAGCACTCATTTAAACGACCTATACTTCATTTAATTTAGAATTAGAAACCACAACAACATTATATTGCGGCTCGTGAACTGTAATCTCTTTACAATTTGTACTAGAGTAACAATTGGCGACACGCAAATAAAGTGACATTAAAACAATTTTATTTTGCGGCTCCCAGACTATTGTACTGTACTATTTGCTAGGTAAGAAATAGTTGACCAGACGCAATATAATGTTATTGTGGTTTCTAATTCTAAATTAAATGAAGTATAGCTATAGGTACAGTCAAGTGTAAAAATATGGGTGCACACAACTTGTTCATAAATATGTCCCATAGCTCTTATGTTGTCGAATTAAGGTATACATAACGATGGGAGGATTAAATCGATACTTATTTTTGCACTTGACCGTACAAACAGCGACATGTTTTGGTTAAGCTCCGACAAATAAAACACAATGTTATTTACGCCAAACAGACCGGTCGCTTTATTACGAAGGTTACGATGTAAAAGGTTTGTGTACCTAATGCCCGATAAAAACCGACCTTTCGGAGGGCGTGGGGTCGCGTGGGCGGACGATAAACGCGCGAGCGGACAGGTTCAGTGCAAATGAAAAGAACTGTCTAAGCTGACTCCAAAAAGTAAGGACAATTTTGCTCTTTTTTTATGTTAGAAAGGCCAGACAAACGAACTAGTGGGTCACCTGATGTTAAATGATCACCACTGTCCATAGACACCTGCAGCGCTTTACGCGATGCCAGTGCGTTGTCGGCCCTTAAGGAGAGGGAATAGGGGAAGGGGTGAGGTATTGGGCCCCCGGCACTCTCACTGACCGTACGAAACGCAAGCAGGATTACTGCTGCTTCACGCTGGTTTTCTGTGAGAGGGTGGTACTGCCCCGGACGAGCCGGCCCATTCGTGATGCAGCGGCTAGCTACATCATGGCTCTACCACTACTAATGCTCTGCATGAAAATAACTATATTAAATTAAATATTTTATAAACCCCCAACGCAATTAAGTCTTAAGATCTCTTCCACAGCATACTATAGAGCTGATAACTTTGAAACGGCTGGACCAATTTTAATGAAATATGTCTAAGAACCATCGCCAAGAAACCTGCTTTCAAATAAAAAAAACGCATCCAAATCGGTCCACCCGTTTTAGAGTTATGATGCCACAGACAGACAGGCAGACAGACACACACACATAGCGGTCAAACTTATTACACCCCTCTTTTTGTGTCGGGGGTTAATGAATAGAACCTACTCATGATTTTGAATATGTACCTCAAAATTTCCAAATTAAAATAAGTTTTTGTTAGTTTTTGTTTTTTTTGTTTGTGTTTTGTGGTTGGGCCAGGCCGCCAAGCGACTCGTCGTGTTCCGGCCTGTTGCCTATAGTAGCCATTCTGGAGGAAGGGTCGGAGCAGTATCGCTAAACTGCCTTCTTTCTACTTATATCCCTTTGCTAGGGTGAATCTGCTTTTACGTCTTCCAGTCCGTGGACGCCACTCGAGAACCTTTTGCCCCATCGGCCATCAGTTCTACGAGCGATGTGCCCTGCCCACTTCCAATTTAGTCTGGCGATTCTTCGAGCTATGTCGGCGACTTTAGTTCTGGCGCGGATTCCATCATTTCTAATGCGATACCCTATATTATATCGATTTTAGTGAGCAAAATTTTAAATAAAAAATAAAACCTCCTTCAAAAAACATCCAAAAAACTATGAAATAATAATTGAACCGAACCGACCACAATAAGCATGAAAATATCTTTCTTCTAATCTGTTTGAAGTTGGTGCCTCAGCTCGAGCCAGCAGGAGTGGACCTAGTAATCTAACTTACCTACATAGCTACCTACTATCTATAGGGCTTCTACACCCGTAGATTTCATAGTTTTATGGATGTTTTTTGAAGGAGGTTTTATTTTTTATTTAAAATTTTTATTTTTTGCTTTTTAGTTGTTTCTGTATAAAATAGATGCGTAAGATAAAATCATCAGTTTGACTTCGAAATAAGTTTATGTTAAAAATTCTATTTTTAATGGGTTGTGTTGTTTTATTACATAGTTTTATGATACTTTTTGAATGCAAATGTTCAACTTGTCACCGAAAATACTAAAATCGCTATACATTTCTCTTGAACTTTTGAGGAGTTTCTTCAATTCCTCATGGATCCCATCATCAGAACTGGATTCTGGTAACAACGGGACCAACCTTGAAGCATGTGCTTTCAAACAACGAAAAAAATTTCCAAATCGGTTCATAAATGACGGAGTTCTGTGGTAACACACGTTAAAAAAAAAAAAAAAAAAAAAAAGGACATACAACCGAATTGAGAACCTCCTCCTTTTTTTGAAGTCGGTTAAAAATTGCAATACTCGGTATAATTTTAAGTGAAACCAAACTACCAACACCCCTTTAAGACGAAACAACTAACCGACCGGTCAACCGACTCTGTATTGGCACAACTCCATACAGATCTTATGTTCACGACACGATTTTAGTACACTGCCCCTGATACATGTTTAGTACGCCTATTTGCGTCACTGACTGACAGCATACTTGTAACTGAATTTTCCGATACGCTAGAATTAGAGTTCCTAAAAATAAATACGTATTTATTTTGCAAACATTTAGTTTTGGATTATTTCCGTTAAGGAAAACGATGTGACATAGTCGAGATGACACTTGTCTTATTGTATCTGGATATAAAGGGTGGAAAAAACAAACGCTTCCACGTAGCGGTCCATTTCCTGTGACTGGTGAAAACAAAATTAATACGTAATTATCAGTTTCATGCCCTTCTGTTATTTTTATTGTGTATGTTATTTGAAGATAATTGAACGTTATCAGTAACCCTTTTGATCTGCATCGCATTTGTGTCATTCGTCGCATTTGACTGGTTCGAGTCCCGACTAAGACAAGCAATTTTGCAAATATCAATAAATGCCGTATTTATTGTTTTTAAAAATAAAGGAATGTCTCTTTTACATAATGTGCTTATAGCTCAGGCCTGAAATATAATTGTTTTCACAATGTTACCATTTCTATTTTTTATTTATTTATTTATTCAAGGAGAGCAAACAGAAGTAAGCGTACATAATTTCATCATCATCATCATCATTTCAGCCATAGGACGTCCACTGCTGGACATAGGCCTCCCTCATTGATGCCCAATCATTACGATTGGAAGCGATTTGCATCCACCCTGAACCTGCGGCCTTCACCAAATCGTCCGTCCATCTCGTTGGTGGACGTCCCACGCTGCGCTTGCCAGTCCGTGGTCTCCATTCCAGAACTTTTGGCCCCCAACGGCCATCTGTTCTACGTGCTATATGGCCTGCCCATTGCCATTTCAACGAGCTAATCCGTTTGGCTATGTCGGTTACCCCGGTTCTTCTACGGATCTCCTCGTTTCTGATTCGATCCCGTAAAGAAACGTACATAATTTACTTATAAATAAATCACTGACTAACATGCACTTACTCCCTAAACAGCTCCCACTAAAACATAAGTGGTATTTGTTACAAACTACTGCACAGCACTGAACACACAGTTCGAATTTTAAATTCATTTTGTCAGCTTCTCAAAATTTTTCTTGTAAGGTCTATATTGTGCTACTGTTTACAATATGTAATTGTACCTAACTGATAAATAAATAAGTTTTGCTTTTCCATTATGTTCACTTTTGAATATAGACTATCGTCTTATTATGTTTGTTTTCCCATAATGCCTGGTTTATTTTCAAATAAATGTTCTAAATGTAAAAGGCTTAATTGTTTAGAGATGGTTATAGACCCTGAGAAGGATGTAGGATTTTCGCTTTAAAATTATAAAGATATTTTAGGTGAATATTGCATGTTCATGAGTGCAGACATTTTGGGAATAAGATTTTTCTGGAATGCCAAAATTGTAAGAAGGCGGATACTTTGAGATTGCAGAAATTTTTGGGAATAAGCAGTTTCTGAAAAGCGATCATTATACGAAAACTGATATTCTTGGAGACATCATCATCATTATCATCAGCCTATATTCGTCCACTGCTGGGCATAAGCCTCTCCCATGGCACGCCACTGAGAACGATCCTCGGGCACTCTCATCCAGCTCTTGCCAGCCGCCTTGCGAAGATCATCGCTCCACCGAGTCTGAGGACGTCCTACGCTAATACGTTTGCCGATCCGTGGTCATTCTTGGAGACATACACTATAAGAAGCTAATATTTGGAGAAGCTGACATTTTTCGAAAGGCGTGCTGACATTATGGAAAAGCAGACATTTTGGGAAAAATACATTTTAGGAAAACGGACATTTCAGGCCTGTGCCTTTCTAATATTTAAGGTAAATGCCCACCATGTTGCGGTTGTTTTTTATACCCTGTAGTTATATTGGATATTTTGGGGATGTGAATTTTTATTAAAAGATGGAAGGTTATTGAAGGTTAAACACATAATGGGCATTAACTTTATTTTCAAACAAATGTATGACCTAATTGCGTTGGGGGTTTTTAAATTTTAAATTTATAGTTATTGCTTACGTTAAGAAATTGCCTTCATATTTTTAACCAACTGCGAAGTGAGTTAAATATTTATTAAATTTACATGAAATCACGCCTGTATTCTCAAAGGGGGTGGGCAGAGCACACGAAACAGTAAAGCTAATAGTGACCTAATAGTGACAGGTTGCTAGCCTATTGCGTACAATATACCTTAACCTATTCTTTAGTTGCTTCTTACAACATCTACGGAAGAAATGTAGAGGTGTAATTCTAAACGCGACGCCGCACGTATCACACCAAATATAAACAATTGAACCCTTTTTATAAAAAACCAAATTATCGTATGCCTACGACTTGTTCAGATTTCACAAGTTCTTCAACTTGTGGTTCGTATCAACTCTTCCGTTACGCGTACCATGAGTTCCATTGACAGAACAAATTACCCTTCTCAAAATACGAGGAAAACAAATGACCTACAATACAATAATAAAACTTTTAAATATCGCCGGACATTGACCGAGAACAGTGCCACGTCCGGGGTTGAACCCGGAACTTTTAGAACTAGGGCTAAACTGAACCGCCTAATAGCTTCGAGTATGGTATTAAAATAGATTTAAAACTGTTTGACTAATGCTACGTTTCTTTTCGGTTAACTTTGGAGAATTGCTAGTTTTCTTGAGGTTGGCAGCTGAAGAATGATCTGAGCCAACGAAAATCAATAATTGGGGTTATCTATTTTTTTGTAATGTATAGTAAATCAAAAATCATTTTGAGTTATTTAATGTTAATATAATGTAATGCATTTATTACATATCATATAAACAATGACCTTCATTTGAGATAGTCTTGAGACATAGAAATGGCGTAGACGGTCCAAGTTGTACTTTAATCGGCATGGAATAGCATTATTTAGAATTCTTCACAATTTACGCGTGGATTAAACTACGAAGTTTGATTTGGACCCGCTGTCTGACATCTAGCACTTTGACAGCGCCAGAAAAGTGACATTGGTTGCAGTGTACCACCACACAAAAAATAATTAAAGGGGTTGCCTTATCGTACGCATTTAGATAGATTTAGAAATTTGGCTGTGTGGGAGCCCTCAATTTTAATCTGACGTTGTCAACCAAAATAGTTTCAATAATTAATTTTATAAAGTAGTGAACTAAATGAAAATAGTTATTTGTTATACAAGGGGGGAAAGTTGTATTTTACCAGCGAGTGTTCATTTGAAACAAGAGCTATCGAAAGGATTCTATGATTGACCACGAGCGAAGCGAGTGGTTCAAAAATAGAATCCTTTCGATAGTGAGTGTTTCAACACACGAGACGTAAAATAACTTTTCACCCGTGTATAACACAAAACTTTTCACCTCACTACAGCGAGGAAAATAATTAGAAAAACATGCGAATATTTAATTGAAAAGTTTTGACTTAAGTTTTTTTTTTATTATTTCGGATGCGTTTTGTTCGCACATCGACTTACTTGGACTGTCATAACATTTTATCCGTTTTTACAACAAGAATGAAGGTTAATGTAGAATGCTGATATTTATGAATTAAAATAAAGTTGTAAGACTGTATTTAGTGTTTTTTACTCGATGCAATTCATTAATTGTGATTTTAAAAATTCAGCACTTTTAACGTTTTACGTTTTGTTAGCTGTCAAATATCACTTAAGCTGCCCTCAAATGTCAAAACTCTTTCTTCACATGTGGATAAAAAGCGATTTTCTCAATAGATGTCAAACAAACAAAAAGGGCTTTCCGAGCTAGTGAGGTGAAAAATATTGAAATTAGTTTCTTATAATTAACTTTTCTATACAAAAAAGGTATAAAAACTATTGGTATTTTTTTAGACATTCCCAATTGGCTGTTGGTATCTGTCTGGCTAAGTTATCATCATCATCGCAGCCCATATACGTCCCACTGCAAGGCACAGGCGTCCTCTCAGAGTGAAAGAGCTTGGGCCGTAGTTCTCACTCACATTGAATTTCTTCTCAGATGTTTTCCTCCACCGCAAAGCTCATGGCAAGTTTCAAATGCAAATTTCACAGCCTAAACTGCTAGAGCTAGTATTTTGAAATTTGGTGAACATACTCCTTGAGGATTTAGAGATGCACTAAGAAGGGATTTTTCGTTATTCCTTATATATTATTTCTTAACTTACGTACTCGAACAATCCTAACAAACATTATTCCATTCAAGACTCATTGCAAAAGGGTAAAGAATTTACTGATAAATTCGAGCACGTACAAAACATTACGGGAAAACCGTCTTTCCTAAATTCGGTTCATAACAAGAATTTCGGTCGAAAAAAACTCATGTTACACGTGAAAACAAAATTTTTATATGTGCCAAACATCGAAAAGAAAACTGACTATAGAAATGAAATGGCAAACATCCAAGAAATACAAATGAAGTAACGAACTAATTAAAACAAAACAGGCAATTTAGCGAATTGTCGATGGTTCCATTTCGAACCACACGACAAAGATACATTTGCAGCTGATCATAGCGCCACTGTAAAGTGTCATTTTAAATCTGTATGTCCTTACGTTAATTTTGTAGTGTGCCGCCTGTACGTGTAAGTTGGTTTTCGCGCGGTCGTTGTAACTTTTTTGGGTTGTTCTTTGAACTCATGATGTCATTTCATTTGGTAATTGAGGTGTTTACGAAGCATGCTCTTTGTTGCATGGGTATATTTCATAATTCTTAAGAATGGACCACATCGAGACGATTTAACCATTGAAATTTAATTTAATTTCGGAAAAAAGAACCGTGTTGTTATACTGGTAATTCATTTGAGGTAATAGGGACGATGACATCAACAATAAAACTGAAGTGTAAGCTGTCAAAACAAGATTTTTTCATTGATTTTGTATGTAAATTGATTATTACGGCGTTACTTCTATGCCAAGTAGGTAAATCAACTATTATTTTAAAGCAGATAAAAATGTACTTTTACAGTTAATTGAAAATTTATCTGGTTTTTAAGGCTAAAAAGATTTTTCAGTAGATTCACGTCTTTGGATTATTATTTCATGATGTACCTAATTTATCTCTATTTAATAACGTATATTTTAGATTCGATTTCTAAAACCTCACCAAAATAAATTTCACAATAATTTTCGAATTTTTAAACAGAAAATGAAAGATAATTAAGTTTATATTTTAACCTCTCATTGATTTTGACTGCACGGAAAATGCGAGGCAAGGCATTTCTTTATTACAATCGCGGCGGCTGCAGAACGTAAACCAATAAAAACTAATAATATAATAACTCCTAACTCTAAAAACGTCACACACCTAACCTAACCCAATCAACCGGCAAATTCGCGGTCTTGACAGCACATTCGCGCGCGGTCACCGACCCCGGGAAAGCGGGCGGAAGCGAGGAAAGCGCGGAACTAGTGACGTCAAGCGTTAAGTAACCGGCTGTTTTCATTGACGTTCGAAATTCGAATCGATTTGAATGTGGAGAATTATTGAATTGGTGATCGTGTTTTGTTTGACCCGGTGGCCGAATTCAGCTGTTACAATGGGAATTGAAAGAGTTGAAATTAATTTGTTGTTAATTTTGACTAAATTAATCCGTTAAAATAGATTAAAATAAACAGAAACATAAAAAAGCGTTCGAAACGGTAAGTCAAATATATAAACTGCAGATATTCAGGTACTATTTTTACGTCGGCCTAACACACTATGTAACCGTGTTTTGATTCGGTAAATTACCGTAGACGTGCTAATCTATTTTGGTAACACAGTCGTTTAAAACACCAATATTTAGTTCTAGCAGTGGCGAAGGGTACTAACAATCCGATTCCCCCCGGGTTGACTTAGTTACCAAAAGCTTCTCTTCTCTTACTGCACTTTCAAGAAGATAAATAGAGGATAAATAGGTTTTAATTTTTTTTTGCTCCGGCTTTACTTGCAGAAGTTTTCACGCCCTGCCACTGAGTTCTAAGCAATTTTCCCCAGCAAATAATGTAGGTCAAGAAGGACATTCCATGATCAGCTTGGGGATATCTTGAAGAAGGGTGAGGTCAAGAGTACCCGGAACCGGCGAGCATGTATGAAAAGATTATGAGTGTTGTGGCAGCGAAAGATGTACGTCAGGATCGTAGTATAAAATTAATGACTATTATCATGGACAGGGATGTTTGGAAATAAATTCCGGTGTGCATTGGCGATCTCTAAATTCAAATAGTGTATCAGCTGTGTTAAAAAATTTACTTGTATTAAATAGTTTAGATGCATGTACAGTGGGCTGCAAAAGTGCATGGACATCTCGGCTCGGGGCGATAATCGCGTGTACGCGCGCGCGCGCGGGTAGGTTAATAATATCAAACGGTCAAACACTGCTCACGCGATTATCGCCTCGAGATGTCCATGCACTTTTGCAGCCCACCGTACATATGTTATTTAATAACATTGTAGATCAGTTTGAAAAAAATATACCTTGTTGAGTTTCTTGCCGGATTCTTCTCAACAGGGTTTTTCTGAACCAGTAGATTCTTCGACGATCATAGGAGGTTCAATTGAATTGGATTTTTTTTTTGACTTTGACTTTGACAAGCAGATGAAAAAAAATAGTCTGTACCCATCCTTTTGCTGGGAAGGAGGCGTGATTGTATTTATGTGTGATGTATAATGTAGGTCAATTTTCAGTCCGTCAGTTAGTAACGCAACCCAGAGGTCAATGTACAAAGTTTCAGCTACAGCGGAAAACTGTGCTAGCCGCGGTCATTGAACCGGACAAGAGTGAGCGCGATACTTGTTGCTATGTGACTAGAAATCTAAAAAGGTAGGGCTGTTTGTTTTTTTTTTAATTTAGTGGTGTACATTTTTAATAAAAATTGTGGTAGCCGAGCTAACGAACGAGCGGACAACTCCGGTGGTAGGCTTCGGCCGTGGCTGGTCACCACCCTATAGGTTGAGCCAGGCCGCCAAGCGACTCTCGTCGTGTTCCGGCCTGGTGCCTATAGAAGCCATTCTGGAGGAAGGGTCTGAGCAGTTGTGCCCCGCGCGCGTACCGGTTACAGTGCCCCGTATTTGTTGTACGGTTTGCAGCTTGGGGGTGCGCGCAACACCGCACTCAATTTCGCCTTCTTTCTGCTTATTCCCCCAAATTCAAGTCTAGGCCTAAGCGCTCTCATTCCGAGAGGAGGCCTGAGCTTTGCAGTTTGACGTATACTTAATAGGCTGGGAGGGATCATGAGCCCTCGGCTTGAGAGTTGAGAGACATAGGTCCAAACCACTAGGCCACTACGGCTTTTTTATGCAGGCTATGCCACGATTATTATTATTTACTAGCTGTTGCCCGTGACTCCGTTCACGAAAAATAGGGGTATAAAAATAGCCTACGACCTATTCTAAAATCTTTCAAATATGTATAGATAAAAATTTCATAAAAATTGGTCAAGCCCTTTCGGAGGAGTTGGATAACAAACACCGTGATACGACATTTTTATATATTAGAAGATAGATCAGAAGATAAACCCGTATTGTGAGCACCTTACAAAAAAAGCCTGATGCATCAAAGCGACACTTACGCCATTTAAATCTTATAAATATACATGCAATGCAACTCTCAGTGCAGTTTTCCTTTCAGATAATGTTGCACAAACATTTGTTTGGAAACCTTGAAGATTGTGATTATTCATAACATTTTCACATCGAGACTGTACACTTTACACATGAATGCACTGTTTATTTTTAGTGCAGACAGCCTTCGTTTAATTTTATTCATCTGCAACATTTACATTGTCCCTAGGCAAGTTTGAAGAATGTGCAATTCTATCCTACTAAGGTATTATAAAAGAGAATGTTAATCATGCAATAACGGCTGAAAGGATTTATAGCTAGCCCGTTTAAATGAGTCCTCGCCTGCGCAGTACAGGGGCACGCGGCGGACACGACGTACAAATACGCTTTCTTGAATCTACATAAGCACGACGACGTCTGTACACGCGTACGCCTACATACATCGCGCGCGCACTCTTCTGGATTCCGGCGGGGTCCGGCAATCTGCGCCTTGAGGGGTGGGGTAACTCGAATCGGTGCGGGGTGGAGCGTGTCCATTCTGTACGTTAGTACTATTATATATTCTGTGACAGGGGCTAAGGGGGTACGATGACAAAGAGGGCCGGGAGAGGTACGGGCGGCAGGCACACGAGGCGCGCTCGCCGCCCGCACCTCTCTCGGCCCCTTTAGAGATAGTTTGAGGCCCTAGGAATGACATAGGATGGTTTTTTATCCCAGACAATTGCTTAGTTCCCGTGGGACAGAGATAAACTAGTTCATCACAGACGGAGTCGGGTGAAGACCAAAAAGTTGCACACTGTTAAAGCTACTGTTAAAGCAGGTAGTTAAAATTACCATTAACTTTTCCATTTTGACACGAAAATTAACTATACATTTGTATACATTTGTGTGGTTAATTTTCATCGTTAATTTTCGAAAATTAACCATACATTGGGTCGCTGCGCCAACGGAGTAAGTAGTAAGTAAATAACCATACATTTGTATTTACATTTGTATACATTTTTCGTGTCACAATGGAAATAGTTAATGGTAATTTTAACTACCTGCTAAATGCAGCTTTAACAATGTGCAACTTTTTGGACTTCACCCAGTCGCGGGTAACAGCTATTAACAATTACATATAAGTAAATGACTATCTCATCAGCCTATGTATTTCCCCGAGATTGAAACTATCTCTATACCAATTTACATCTAAATCGGTTCATCGGTTTAAGCGTGAAGAGATGACAGACAGACAGACTTTCGTATTTATAATATTAGTATGGATTACTTCCTGTATCTCATTTTGTAAATGGATTTTTAAATAAATATTACCTATAAATGTTACAACAGACCAATTGAACAATAATTAAACACGATTGAGTAATGTCCGTCGCGGCTTACACGAAAAGTTCAATGTTCTTTATTCCGTCTAAATATACTGCGGAGGTGCGCCGGAGTCGTTTCTGGCTATGACGCGCGTTCTATAACGTGTCTGTAGTGACATTGGATCATTCTGGAACTAAGTTATTGAAACAATGCATCGTATTTGATCATTGCTTCCATATTTGTGAAAAAATTGAAGTACAATGAAGTATAGTAGCGGAATGAAAGGATACGTCACTTTTTGACATTAAATCGTTGGCGAACGTGACGAACCTTTTCATTCCGCGACTGCACAAGCAATTTTTCGCACGTAGAGTGAGACCAAACGAACGTAATTTTTAACCTCCAACACGAAAAGAGGGGTGTTATAAGTTTGACGTTTATAAGTTTTGTGATTTCTGATTGTCTCTCTCTCTCTCTCTCTCCCTATCTCTCTATATCTCTCTTAAACGGGCAGAATTTGTGGATTTTATATTCATCAACAGTTTTAGTACCTATTCCTATTTGGGAATTTCATTGTAAGTTGACTTTATGTTTATTAAAATGGGATATTTTGTTCTCTTACGGGACAATGCAAGCAATTTGACTTAAATCCAAACTCTATGGAGTTTGGATTTAAGTCAAATTGCTCCAAATCCAAATCCAAACTCCATATTATTATAAATGCGGAACTGTGTCTGTCTGTTACCTCTTCATGCTTAAACCGCTTTACCGATTCAGTACTAGTCCGTAGTTTGAGACTCTGGGAGTCCTTAGGACAGTTTTTGTCCCGGAAGACCGCCGGGATAACGACCGCCTTAGCCTAGTTGGTAGTGACCCTGCCTACGAAACAAGAGGTCCTGGGTGCGAATCCCGGTAAGGGCATTTATTTGTGTGATGAGCACGAATATTTGTTCCTGAGTTATGGATGTTTTCTATGTATTTAAATATTTATTTATCTATATAAGTATGTTTATCGTCGTCTAGTACCCATAGTACAAGCTTTGCTTAGTTTGGGACTAGGTGGATTTGTGTAAGATTGTCCCCCTATATTTATTTAAGAATGCATAGTTCCCGCGAACGTATTCTTCGCAGACGTTAGTATCTTATACTTATTACTCAGTTCTCAATGCAAGGCAGATGAAGCCTGTAAGTATCTATAGTATAATGAACAGACGGGAAGTATGACGAGTTCATGAAAGTGCGTGACTGCCACAAAGAGTGGCCGGCCTTGACTGCGCGCAGCACGGCGCCATGAGTGGAGAGCTTTATTTAATATAGCTGTGCCCGCGGTTTTACATGCGTTTGTAGTTAGGTACTGTGTTGTAGCGTGATATTATGTAGATAGTCTTCCTGGATTAATGGACTATTCAACACAAACATAATCTTTCAATTCGAAGCAGTGGTTCCTGAGATAAGCGCGTTCAACCAACCAAACAAACAAACTCTTCAGCTTTATAATATTCTAATTTTTTAATATATATTAATCTCGTGTCACGTTGTTTGTTATCGAACTCCTCCGAAACGGCTTGACTGATTTTTATGAATAGATTGTAAGCTATAATTTATATAGCAAAACAACGTTTACCGGGTCAGCTAGTCTTCTAATATATAAAACTAGCTGTTGCCCGCGACTCCGTCCGCGAAGAATAGGGGTAGGTACAAAAAATAGCCTCCCACTTATTCTCAGACCTACCGAATACAGTGAAAAAAGTTTCATAAAAATCGGTCAAACCGTTTCGGACGAGTTCGATACGACGATACGATGTTTGCTATCGAACTGCTCCGAAACGGCTTGACCGATTTTTTCCTTTTTTTTTTCTTCTATAGGTACTTAGTAGGTCTGAGAATAGGTCGTAGGCTATTTTAATGCCCCTATCCTTCGCGGAAGGGGTCGCGGGCAACAGCTAGTATTAAATATAGATCAATCCTTCTAATATTAATATAAAACATTGTATGTGTGTGTGTGTGTTTATTACTATTGCACGTTAAGACGTTAAAGCTGAAATTTTGCATGTTTTTTAATGATGTAAACAAGATTGCAAAATTCTGACAGAGTAGGTAGATGTGCAAATAGGGTGAAGCCCATGGGAAGTCAACCTCATGTTAGGAGAGAATATTATCATCATTTCAGTCAAAAGACGCCTGAACATATGCTTCCGCCAAGGTTCGGTAAACAGATCGGTCCTTAAGCGAGTGCCGTTGCTACATCTTGTTGGAGGAATACCTACATTGCGTCTTGGTCCGTGGACGCCATTCGAGAACCATCCATCGGCCATCAGTTATACGAACAATGTGCACTGCCCACTGCCTCTTGAATCCGGAAATTTTTCAAGCTAGAGGTCCCACTCAGCATAATATGTATGTATCTACATAAACCCTTAAAGCAAAAAAGCACTATGGACAACCGTTGAGAAACGTGCACAACGGCAAACTTATTATCCTTTTAATCTTTTTATAATATAGCGGCAAGCTACAACACTGATTTTCAGTGGAACCTATTTAAAATCTAAACACAAATATACACACTGACGACACGAACGTCAGCAGATAGTGTTCCACAACGATATAAATACAAACCCAAAGGGATCCCTCATAAACGTAGCCTTTTCAGTGGTATGTTCGAAGAGGTAATTAAGTATGTGAACGTCGTCTCCACAGGTTCAATGGGCGCCCTTGGGCGTTGCGGCAGGTCGCGGCGCAGACAGTTATAGCGCGTCGTAGCGAGCGCAGCGGCGCGCGCGCCGGCCGACTCGCAACTGTAACAGGGGAACGTGGCAAAATGCATAAACTTTTATTATTAAGGAATAACTTCGCCTTGGTGCGATCAAGTGTAAAGATATGGGTGATGTACAATCTGCTCATAAATATGTCCCATAGCCCTTAGCCTGGTACCTATAGAGTATCATATCATCATCATTTCAGCCGAAACACGTCCACTGCTGAACATAGGCCTCCCCCAAGGCTCGTCAAACAGATCGGTTCCCGCAACCATGTCGTCGCGCAATCTTGTTGGAGGCCTACCTACACTGCGTCTTCCGGTCCGTGGACGCTGCTCGAGAGCCTTTTTGCCCCATCTGCCATCAATTCTACGAGCGATATGACCTGCCCACTGCCACTTGAGTCTGGCGATTCTTCGAGCTATGTCGGTGACTTTAGTTCTTGCGCGGATTTCACCTAAACCTAAAAAGTATAATTAAATTATTGTTATTGAATATGTCGGTTAACGAACCGACATACCTACCTATGTCGAGTAACGTAACGACCCAGACAAGCAATGGGGTTACCGTATCTCACTTTTTTTCTGGTTACAGGAAAATATCCAACTATATTGTTAATACTTACTATAGCATTTCGTACAAGACGTTTCATACGGTAGCAAATCTACAGAGTGGGCCCTGTAACTAAGGATAAAAATTAAAATAGAGATTCCTTAAAGTATCTAAAGTTATTACAAAGCGGTCCTAATGTTTCAAAGTTCTCAAGTTCGGAGAAATAGTCATTTAAAGTTAAGAGTTACAATCAATGAATTTTCACATTGCGACATTGTCGCTTTACGGTCGTAAGATGTCTTGGTACCGGGCATTTTGACAGTATCTAACATGTATTAATGTGAATTCTTTTTAAAATGAAAACGAACAAAAGTAGTCCTTATACCTTCGCGATTTAGAACTATGGTAGTACGTAAGAGTTTGTTGACATTGTTGCACATAGCCGACCTTTACTTTGAAATTTAATTTAAACTCAAAAAGTTCATATTTATTATCTTAAACCTCCATAGACCATAAATCTCGTAATTGCAAAGAGTAAGGTACTCTGTATTGACAATGTACGTCAAATTGTCAAATCAAAGTAATGAAAAATGGCACTAATGAATTAAATTACAATGCACGTGAAAACAACATGCTATGACGAAACAAGAGCTAATGCAAATCGAGCTTAGTGTTAAATATTGTGAACGAGTACCCTCCGGTTAGATAATAGCTGCGTTATTTTCAACTCAGAGCAACGAATGCGGGGTCGCCGAATGTGATTCTGATTGTGACCACGGGTGTGCAGCCAGATCAGCACTGAAATTATTCGTTAACTTGGAAAAGTACTACACTTAGTGTTACACATGTCGTGTCGGAACGATGTCAAACGAAGCACAGGACGTATCATCGTATTTGTAGTCATGGTCGTGAAAAAGAAACATCTTCACAAACTGTTGAAAATGCAAGTTACCCTGTAAAAGGATTATCCAGTAAGATTGGCATACCTAATTATTAACAGTGATTTTATCATAGTGCACTATTTTTGTTTGAATTGCTTAATAAACAGTTAAAAGTCGTAACTTTTACTAGCAAGTGTTTTATTAATTTCGTCCGTCCCCACATACCTACTTGATAAAAAAAACTGTTACGTCGTGTTGAAAGAATTGATTATTTAAATCAGAAGGACTGCACACGTTTGTAATATTGGTGTATTTAGTAGGAATTTTATTATTATTGAAAACGATCGTAAATGTCAATGTCAAGTGTTACGACTGGACACAATATGTCTATACATTGCTGGCTCGATTAATTTTGTTAGAAAATAACAGTAAATTATTTTTTCATTTTAATGAATTGTAACCATTTGGACTTAATTACTGATTAGTTAAAGAGTCTATATTTCAATTTTTTGCTTCACTTACAGGGCCCACCCTGTATATACTTAACACGCTTCTTAAGACACGCTTGTTCTTCGCGACCTGGTAAAGGGCTATGTCGTCAAATTAGCATATCGGTACATAACATAACTATGACAGGATTAAATCTACTACTGACTGACCTAACTGACCTAACTTATTGTATTCTATAAGAAAACATAAAAAAAAACTTGAAAACCGCATGCTTCTTAGGGTTCTACCTCAAAAAGAAAAAAAAGAACCCTTATAGGATCACTTTAGACAAATGAAAATATGGGAGACGAAGTGACACTCAGTTTATACCTATGTATTCTTGATTATAAAATTAATATTGCATGAAACGTGTAAACAATGTTAAAAAAATCAAAATATCTTTATTTCATATTCTGTAAGTAGATTTACAGTGTCTGGGGCCACCTTTTAGACTACAAAGCCTGTATTGGGACGCTCCTCCCTCTCCTGTAACAATTATTAACAAGTAAGTAATCTTCGTAGTACAAGTAAAGTGAAGTTATGTTGCTACAAAGGAGACGTTTATGTAAACATTGTAACATGGTATTAAAATGCAGTGAGCATATCTGTAAAATCCCGGTGTGTTTTATTTCGCCCATTGTCTGCAAGTCTCGACATATTATACCGTCTCCAAGCAAATATTATTCTCGGACCAATAAGACGGACATAAAAAACCCTGTTAATAACAATATGGGTATCATCACAGTGGAATATTTGTTATTGTGTATGTTAAAGGCAACGACTTCATAAAAATACCTTCAGTCAATTAAGATACAATGTGGATGAACTAATAAAAATAACAAAATCAATGTCGAATGTACCTAAGTGTATTTAGACAAGCATTTGCTGACATATTCCTAAAGGGTTCCGATAGTAATAATCTTCTAATATATTAAAATCTCGTGTCACGGTGTTTTGTTATCGAACTCCTCCGAAACGGCTCGGCCGATTTTCACGGAACTTTTTTCTCTATATTCGGTAGGTCTGAGAATAGGTCGTAGGCTACTATTCTTCGCGGACGGAGTCGCGGGCAACAGCTAGTAATTATAATAAATAAATCGTGGGACAATTGGTACCAATTGACCTAGTCTCAATCCCAAACCAAGCGAAGCTTGTACCTACTATGGGTACAGAAAACGGATAAACATACTTATGTAGATAAATACATACACATACCTAAGTACAACTTGTTGTGGATGAAAAGTAATTTATTGTTTTGTTTTGTTACAATTAAACTTGTATCATTTCGGTCTCAATATGCAAGTCTCGAGACAGAACTCCAGAAAAATCTTGCGCAACTAGTTCCAAAACAAAACAAAACAAAACGCGAATCCAAGATGGCGTATTGATGCCTTTAAAGGTTAACAATTACGTTTAAGATGCAGAACCTCAGAACTGGGTAACATTGAAGAGTTCGTTGGTATTACATGCACTTCCTAGCCGCCGAGGCCGCAGCCATCTTGATTTTTTTGACGTTTATTTTTGGCGCGCTTTTGTAGTTTTAACGACGCGTTCAGAAATGGTAAGGACGCTGTTATTTATTTGTCAGGTGGCTGCATGTTTGCGGCCAGGGATTCGTTGAAGCAGAAAAAAAGTTAGTCTTATTTTTTGTGAAAAAACTGTATTTTCCTGTGATCATGATGCATGTTGCTTAACAAGTATACCTACCTCTCTCTATCTATGTAATAAAAAGCTGGTGTTCTCAAAGATGCCTCTTTACTTAGAAACGGAATGGGTAGGTAGGTACTTAATAATAAGAACTATAAAACACATAATTATTTTATTAGGACGGCAGAAAACTTAGTCGGGCTAAGATACAAATCACGGTATTAGCGAAATATTAAAAACAAATTATCTGTGTTTGTAAATAGATAACTGATTGGGACATTTCATGCCATTACTCAGTTTGCGTTTATTATTTCATAATGTTTTTTACATGTCTGCGCTTGTCAGTAATCGTGAAATGGACTTGGGAGTTCCTGATATTTCACAATTAAATCATTTAATGAGAAATAAATACCTACCTAGTTTATCTACTTATGCAATATGTTTTTTTACCGTGTTATGTAAAATCAACTTTTTGTTGTGCAGAATATATCTGGTCCTGGAAATGCTTCGTTGCTGCTTAGGGCAGTTTTATTTTACGCGCTTTTGTTTAACCTGCAATTTTCTTGTGTTGTAATACTTTTTTTTTACAGGAAAAATGCTTGTAATACGAGATTTGTAAGTTTTGATAAACAGGGCTCAGTTAGGCTTAAGAACTGAACAAAAACTTATTAGTTAGGTACTTATATGGTCCTCTATGACACAATTGCAACGATCTTACCTATAATTGCATCCACCTGTTGCCAAATTACATGACGCATTACAATAACTCATTATTTATTACATATAATAATGTTTCATTCCCACGGATCGTTAAATTGCTTTTCTTACACTTTTCTGGTAAGATTTACAATAAAGGCTACAGTTTCAAGTGGTTCAATAATAGCCCGTTTATTATTTCCACTGAGTTGTTTGTACAAATAATTGAAAATGGAATGAAATAAGGTCTCATTACAGTTTATTGCTGTCTCCGCGTATGGTAATAAAACTTTAATTACCATTTTACGACAATTTCTGAATAGAACTCAGTGTCTTCCTTTTTTGTCTTTCTGTTATTATATTAATAAATAAAATGACATCATTATATCACAGATTTACCTTTTATCCACGTTCGCTTTTACCTCCGCCTCCGTTAACCAAAGTCCGCGCGAGGCAACGCTCTTCATATCCGCATCCGTCTCCGTCTCCGCTAATATACCCCAGTTGCAACTTTAATTACGCAATTTAGCTCTTCCTTCATCTACCGTACAGTTAAGGATTGGAATTCCCTATCCGTGTCTGTGTTCCCTAAGCACTACAATCTGAGCGTTTTCAAGTCTAGAGTGAATGAGCATTCACTAGGCAAGCGAGCTCCATCGTAGATCTCATCTTCGCTTTTCATCAAGCGTGATAGTTGTGCAACGCAGGCCCATATTGTATAAAAAACTCTGCTGTTTAGTCCTCGGCACTAAATAACATCTCAAACAACCATCTTAACTCTCAATTACGAAATTTCGTAACCATCGTCCAGACAGCCACTATCTCTTGATCCCATAATTATTTCTGCAAAGTTTACAAAGTTCATATCGCTTAACCAAACAGGGCTGGAGGCAAAGAACTTTGTGTCAACGACATCGCATTCTGCAAACAGATTGCAATTTAGTATGCAAATTTGACGTTTGGATTTGTGGCGATTGCGAAATATTCATTTAATTCAAATGACTGAATGTCGCACTTAGACATTTTATCTCATTAATTTATTGGGTAATTCTTGTGTAAATAGAAACGACAATTCTTTATTTCTGCAATATTAAGCAAGTGTAAGAGGTTACCAGGCTTCTGTCTAGTTTAGAAATGTTTTACAAAATTAGTACTTATGACTAATACTTGGCTATAGTAGGCTAAATTTACTAAAGTTTGTGCGCACAATAGAATCCTCCTCCTCGTATACTTAATACACGGATCCGTGCTCAATTTAAGGCATTATTTTTGTTTATTTTCTTAATCTGTATGATTGGATTTATATGAAACAGTTGAGACTAGAATGCACAATTTTTTTCGCTTCCCGCATACGAGGGGTTAACACTAATAATTAGAACTAATTTTAGTGATTTCTTCGTAAAGTCTTTTATTTTTTCCCAATTTTTTTGGAGTGTGGCATTAAGTGCTGGTATCCTGTTCGAACGTAGTGTCAAACAGAATGACGTGACGCAAGACAAAGTTGACACGTATTTTGTATCTTAGGTTTCTACTGTGACTGTATATAGAGTTTATAAATGATCCAGAGCTTTGAATGCAAAATAGTAGCGGAAAATATATTACTTAAAGGTTAAATTTGAGAAAACGCTGATAGCAAATAATGGTATTGAGAAAAGTGGGTTACAGCATGTCTATGTAGACTGGTATATACCAGTAAATTAGTAAATTAGTAGTATTATATAATTATGGTGTCATTATTCAATATTACCTATTCCATCTGTTAGAGGGTACAAGATAGAGAACGAGTTGGTGAATCTGATTGGGATAGCCGGCGCGTTAGGCGCAAGCCACACAGAAGAGACGTGGGACGGGGGCGCGTCGCAGTCGCGGCGCCCCTTGTATCAGCCTTTATATTAAATGTATAGAATCGTCGCGATCCGAAGCAGATAGAAGAGACGGAGCGGAGACGCGGCCTGCGACGCGCGCGCCGTCCTGCGTCTCTTCTGTGTGGTTTGCGCCTTTTACCGTTTTTATGCTTTCAACCGTTATTTCTGACTATGAGTTTTTAGTATTAGAATCAGAAATGTTTATTTGCTAGAACACAGTTAACGACTTATTTGGATAAATGTTCGTTATCAACCGCTGTTTTACATTACATTTAATTTATACTACTTTGTATTTAACAAACCTGTATGTATGAAAAACTTTTTTGTACAAAAAACACATGGAATTAACAAATAATAAAGGAAACAGATGTACCAAGGCGAACTATCCCTAAAATTGCATGTATCAATATAATACAGCTTCAACAGGACAAGGGCCCGTTGCACAACTACGGTATTACGCAAAGCCCAACAATGTATCAAAAACAATGCACCAGCCGTACAGTCGTACGCATAAAATCGAACGCAGTATCAGCGATCTGCAACGTTGCAACAAAAGGAAGATGGCGGCCGTCCGTGAACCTCTGCTAAATATACGCGCGCGTCATCCGGTGGACAAAGATTAAAACGTACAGACTGGACGGAAAAATTATTTATTTATTTCAAGTCTAGGGTGAATGAGCATTTACTGGGTAAGCGTGCTCTATCGTAGGCCTCATCTTCGTTTTCCATCAGCCGTGATTGTGGTCAAATGCAAGCATAGGCAATATAGATTGTATAAAAATAACGCCACAGAACTAACACAATTCGTAGAATCCAAATCTTATTAATGTTATAAACGTGAAAGTTTGTGTGGGTGTAAGGATGTATAGATGGTTGTCGGGATGTTTGTTACTCTTTCACGCTAAAACTGTTTGACAGATTCTGATGAAATTTGGCACGTAGGTAACTAGTATGTAACGGAACACGTAACCTGTATTAACATATAGGATACTTTTTATACCGGGAAATTGAATAATTCCCGCGGGATAGCGATAAACGAATTTTTTGCATAGGGGTAGTCATACAAGAAACATGTTTATTTCCGAGATTAGAGGTCCTTCCTAGTTCGGGCACCAGTCTGTGCCACACAGGTCTGACAATAATATTGTAATGTAACTAAGTCAATACTGATGTTTCATAGTTGTAACCGGGGTGGTGGAGAAATAAATAAATATTATTATTATTTTAGCTCAATCTTTTTTTTTTTCCGATTATGGTGTTACTGTAGGCGCCGCTATAACAATAAGTCCTTCATACGTTGTACATGAAAACGATGTTAGTTTAATTCCCGCGGTAATTTAACAATATCTCGGAATTCCAATTCGATTGCTATACTTAATGGTTAACGACAGATCCGCAGATGAATTTTAGTAATTTAATAATTTCGTTACAGATTGACAAAAGTGTCGCGTCTGCGCCACTTATACAGACTTAACTCCGGCCCCAGCCATTCTCCATCTAAATGAACGATTGTTAAGCCCCACTGAGTCAAACGAAATACCTATGCACTGTCACTCTGTTTCACTCTCGAATTTTTCGAGTACTACCCGTGAGGGATCGTCCTTTAATCACGTGAGTGGTAAGAAGGGAGAGGGGGTTCTGAAAAAATCATATCACATGGTGGGGTGTAGTGAGAGAAACCGTGTATTTATGTTTTTCTACCTAATTCTGTACTTTTGTCTGTATTTTACATGGTCACGAACGAATAAATAAGAACATAAGATAATATGACTTCAGAAAAGTGTTTACTTACTCTATTTCTCATAACAGCACTTGTGTCGTAATGTCGATATTACGATACCTACACCTAGCTGCTACATATTATTAAATGTAGGTTCCACTCAACACTAAAGCCCAGTTTAGACCTGCTGCGGTGTATAATTTGGTCTAAACACTCACATTCGTTCGTATCGCAACTCATGTCACTTGCCTTTTAAGACCTCACTTATACAACCGTTGCATAAAATACTATTGCGTTGAACGTATGATTTTTAAATCGAAAAGCGTTACATTGATACACCGTTGCCAGGCAACGATTTCGCCATGACAACCACCCGGCTCTTTTAGCTTCCTCAAGATGTTTTCCTTCACTGTAAAGCTCGTGAAAACTTTAAATTTTGCTTGAGAGGTAATAATGTCAAACTGCTAGACTATCACGGTTTTTTAATACTCTTAACCAAAACTCTTTGACTGCTGAGTTCTTGGAGAGGCTTAGAGACAAACGACGAGCTATATAGAGAGCTACGCTCCGAGTTTCTTTGGAGGATAGAATCCGGAATAGGTACGTCTTTAGGCTGCCATATTTTAGCTCAATCAAATATCAAAGTTGTCGAAAATTTTGGCAGCTAAATAAAACGTAGTAAATTAAGTAAGCTTGCATCCAGCTGGCTACACATCACATCCAAATCCTTAATTCATTTAAATTTATTGTGTCGTATTCATGCCCATTTACGTTGATGATAGTTTTAAACTGTGGGTAGTATAGTATAGACACTGGCCACCGAGACCGTGTCGCAGTTTCGTGAACTTGAATTTGTGGCTTCTAGAATTCGAATCAAGAAACGAACAGCTGACAGCAGACGGGGAGCCATTCTTGGATAGGCTGTGCTGCTGAAACGTTCTTTGTATAGTTGAATGTGAATAAAGCCAAGTCTTGTAAGTTTTCATTTAAATAGTTAAAAAAGTTAAAGTTAGGCAGTTATTTTCAGCTACACCCAACTACAATAGAATGTCAATCTATTATAATATTTATAATAATTTTTTAAAGACAGACACACACACAAATAGCGGCTTGTGCGGACACATTTTGTGTCGGTGTTAAAAACGGCCAACATTGGCGTACGTTATGGCGGTGTAAACCAAGGGGGCTACTACGAAATTCGAACTTCGTATCGTGCCGCCCTCTCACTCTTCTATAATCTTTTTAATACTATTAGCGTGAATGGAATGGCACTATACGAAATTCAAAAACGCCTTTTGTGTGATAAGCAGTGAGCGCACAATCGTCTTAACGGCTCGGCCACGACTTCTGTGTTTCTGTGTTCATTGCGCGGCCGAGACGCTCGCCGTACAGTGGTTACCTGGCGGCACACGCAATGAACTGATAAAACGCTCGCCACGCCGCCAAACGCGCGAAGTCGTGGCCGGGCGGCAAATGTTTCGAAACCCTTCGCCGGGCGGGGCAGCGACCCCGCAAGGCCGCAGATGCTCGCATACTTTGTTAAGTGCATACAAATTTGAGATACGTAGTTAAAGCCAAGGTGACGGCTGCATACGAGCGTGGATAAAGCTTGTAAGATTGTTAAGATATATCTCACGGTCCGGAGCCTTGGGGAGGCCTATGTTCAGCAGTGGACGTTTTTTTAACCCCCGACACAAAAAGAGGGGTGTAATAAGTTTGACCGCTATGTGTGTGTGTGTGTGTGTGTGTGTGTGTGTGTTCTGTCTGTCTGTCTGTGGCATCATAACTCTTAAACGGGTGAACCGATATGGATGCGGTTTTTTTTATTTGAAAGCAGGTTTCTTGGCGATGGTTCTTAGATACATATGTTTCATAAAAATTGGTCCAGCCGTTTCAAAGTTATCAGCTCTTTTGCATGCTGCGGAAGGGATCTTAGACTTAATTGCGTTGGGGGTTATTAAATTTTTAATTTAAATAGTTTTCGACTGAAATGACTGTGTATTTACCTATTTACGCTTAAACCGTTTGACCTGGGTCTCATTCTAAATCCCTAACATCGTTTGTCCTAATGATCGTTTGTCCTAATGATCGTTTGTCCTAACACTTTTTTTCTCAGAAACCGTGAATTTTTCAGGAACTTTTTTGTGACTATCCTCTAGAACTCTATAGGTTAGGTTAGGTTTGTTTTATAAAAATCCAGAACAATTAATAGATTTTAAATAAAAAGAGTTAGGACAAACATTACATTAGGACAAAATAATCATTAGGGATTTAGATATAGAGCCATCCTGGGAAACCTTTGACTGACACAATTCGTCTGTGTCCGGCAGATTGTCCGGTCGTGTCACCACAATGTCAGGTTCTGACACATCATACCAAACTGCGCACTATCGATTTAGCGCGATAGCAATCTGGCGAGTTCAGTGCACCAACGCAAGGGCCATTCAAGGACTCCCCAAGTCTTTGCACCCATATTTTTTATCTCAATTTATGATATGAAAGGATTAAAATTAACTGGACGGCTTTGAAATGAAGTGAAATAATTTATTTGCATTGAACAGGTTACATATATCAAGGTCTAGTTATTTATGTCATACAGTATTATAGCTGATCAGTCTTTGGTAGTACAAAATATTAGTAACCTAAAACTAAATTAATATCATCATCATTTCAGCCGTAGGACGTCCACTACTGGACATAAGCCTCCCTCATTAACGGCCAAACATTACGGTTGGAAGCGACTTGCATCCACCCTGTACCTGTGGCCTACACCAAATCGTCCGTTGATCTCGTTCGTGGACGTCCCACGCTGCGCTTGCCAGTCCGTGGTCTCCATTCGAGAACCATTGCCATTTCAACGAGCTAATCCGTTTGGCTATGTCGGTGACACCTGTTATTTTACGGATCTCCACGTTCCTGATTGGATCCCGTTATCTGTTATCTGCCAAAAAATCATTTCAAGTGTAAAATTTTGAGATGTGAGCCCGGGTTTGAACCTACGACCCTCTGCTTGAGACTCCATAGGTCAAACTAGACTATCACGGCGTGGTCCACTTCCAACGTTACGTAATTCATTAACATAGAATTCTACGGTCTATAGTATATTCTAGAAGGATGCGCGTGATTCACCCGCAAGCGATTTCCGCCGCGCGCGCCGCTGCTCTAAATTTAAATTCGAACCCCTTTTCGAAAATGGTTTAAAATCCGGCGACGCGGGCGCATCCTCTCATTATTTTAAGATACATCCGACAATGGGATTGAATGGATCGTGGACAAAAGAATACATTATAAAGAAGCATTTTGGATGTTCAGTGGTGTGTTGTATGTTTATCTCAATCAGTAATATTTTAAACGAATGTGCAAAGCATGTGAAAACATGTATGAACAAGCGGTTGCCCTCGACTCCATCTGCGAGAAATTCGTTTAACGCTGTCCCGTGGGAACTATGAAATTTTAATCCAGGTTATCAACTATCTGTGTGCTAAATTTCATCAGAATCCGTGAAAAAGTTTTGAAAGAAAGAAAGAAAATATTTATTACACAAACCAAAAGTTTAAATATGAAACAGTATCCGGTGGGCCCCAAACTAGGCTGAACTTGTATCTTGAGATGGATTAAATAATACATTTTTATTTTTATAATTATGAAGCAAATTAAATTTTAAAGTTTAATTTCAGCGTGAAAGAGTAACAAACATCCACACATCCATCCATACATTTTTTTTATTATGAGAGGGAGGCAAACGAGTAAGCGGGTCATCTGATGGAAAATGATCACCACCGCCCATAAATATCAACAACTCAAAGAGAGTCGCCAATCTGTTGCCGGCCTTTAAAGTAAGTATAAACCCTTTATGGAAACAAACCTCCACTTTTAGATACATATAGTATTATATTAAATTATTAGTGGGACGGGATGATCCCACTGCACGGGCATAAATGGCACAACTTTAAGTAATTAGCATGTTCATGCGTTGGTTTGGTAACAACATACAAAGTGGGACGTATAGAGGCTGAGATGATGATGATGATGATGATGATAATGATACAAAGTTTACTTTCATTTATATTTTCAATTCACGATGAATGAATGATTTTCAATGCAATGTGACTCTATGACAATATGACAGTGGTAAAAACACGACTTGTATTAGTCGACCTAGAATGAAGGACAATTGTACGAGCCTGTGCCTGTTGCATAACAAAGTACACAACACACAAACAAAGTACAAAACAACAAAGTACAGTGTACAAAGTACAGTAGTAAATAAAAAAACGAACTGCCGCACAGTAAAAAAATTAACATTTAGAATGCTTCTATTTCGTAATATTCATGGGGCATGGAGATACAGGAATGGGCGTCAAAATCTTGATAAGGAAGGTATGGCGTGTGTATTGTCCATTTCAAAATTACAATCGTAAAATGAGTATTATGTCATGGCGACGTTTTTCATATTTTCTAGAATGAAGGAGGTTTTATATTGGTTGGTAGTATATTCTAGACTTCTCGCATCGCACTACAAAAATCATTTGAATTACATTAAGTAAGTAAGATTAACTTTGGATTGACATTTTCGATCTATCAGCCTGATAAAAGGATAAAAGTATTACGAGACTAAGAAAATAAGTGAGTATGAGTATGAATATGAGTTAAATTTTAACTTTAATATCGACTCCATAGTTTTCTTTCATCTTACAGTGCGATGAAAAATCCGAACCCTGGTTATGTAACAGGCCGCTGATAATTTTATGGCAATAAACATCATCGACAGTTACAGGTAGAAATGCAATGGATATCCTGCCAGTATTCTGCCTATCCAGCCACAATTTTACAGTTCGGCCGAATACCGGGTAGTTGCGTACTATCCGGCCTGATACCAGGTAGTGAAATAACTAATGGCCACCACAAACGGAGCGCGGGGCGCCGACGGACCGTGCCCTGCGCGCTCTATAACACTGATCAAATATACAGTGACACACACCGGCAGCGTGGCACACCGTATTTGATTCAGTCGCTCCGTCGGCGCCCTGCGCTCCTGGTTTGTTGTGGCCTTTATTGTTAAGCTTAAAAACGGGTATATATTTAGATACATGTCAGTAATCGACATCAGTTTATTAATTCACATAGTGCGCATAATTTATAAATCATAAGAGGACACAATAATCACATTTTTAAACGGTTTTATTTAGTAGACTGACCAAACTGTCTTTCTTCATAGATAACCTACAATTCATTGAACAAGTTGCAATCTGCACGGAGTGGAGCTCGAATTAGCTCAATTTTATTGTAGATAAAACTTGACCAAACAATTATCCGTTGCTTCTCTGGTTACAGATCGTCTTTTAAACCCACTCAGTATTTATACTACTACGCAAGCGAAGTTGCCAACGAAAACTAGTCCACTATCTACAGTAAACATTCTGAAATATTCATCAGCACGGGACGGTTCGGATCCACGTGACGAAGGACCGTTAGAACACGGGAACGACTTCTTACGTAAGCTGAATAAAAGAGCTTTATTATCATTTTAAAACACTGTAGCATGAAACTTTTATGAGCATGTGCGATACGTTTTAAAATTTGAAATGAGACGTAGCACGTGTTACTGCACTGATAAATAATACCGAACCCAATAAAGGGTTATTTTGGGCGATCACCTGAACCAACGGAAAATCGCCGCTGCCGGCATAAAGCCTCAGTATAATGCTGAGTCAGCGACCGTTTCACTTTTGCGGGATACACATGCAGAATTGGAAATGTCTGAAAAAATGTTCTTTGTAAAATGTTCTTTTAGTATAGACAAGCCAATTATAAGAAACCCATTTCAATATTTTTTCATTTAGTTCACTTCAAAATTAAATTCACCATCATCATCATCATCATTTCAGCCGTAGGACGTCCACTGCTGGACGTAGGCCTCCCACATTGATACCCAGTCATTATGGTTGCAAATAATTTAACTTTTAGGTTCTAAATAATTCTATTCCACAGAGAATAAAGTACAACAGAAAAAATAGACATCCCCAATTCTGTATTTGTTTAGTATTTTCATGTTTGTGCTTTTTGTTTATCTGTGTGAAATCGTGTGTATTTTCTTGTATTTGTGTGTCTTCTTGTGAAAGTGAATAAATGTATTCTTTCTTTCTGTAGGGCAATGTGCCATCATTTCAATGCAGTAATAAAACCTGTACCAGGGAACGTCCTAAAACTGCGGCCAGTAATATCGGAGGACGGGCAGCAGCGTCCTCGATACTTACGGTAACTTACTGCGGTCGCCAACCCGCCAGCCAGGCGTGGCAACTATGGCAACAACCCCCGAAGTTTAAGTTAAGCGTGAAGCCCTTAGTCCCCGGCGACCCCGCTATTCCAGGTAGCGGTCTAGAAATCGGCGAGGCAGGAGGTACAGTCAAGGATTTTAATTGTTAGGCCACTTGCCACTGTTCGTATTTTAGGCGTGTAATGCAAACCGGGTGAAGCCGCTTAATACTCGTCAGAGATGTGCAAAATACTTTATGAAATGTATTTAAATACAAAATGCAAATACTTCTTGATTTTTCTATTTCAAATGCAAAATACAAAATACTTTTTAGTTATGTATTTTAAATACTAAATACAAAATACGTATTTCCAAAATACTTTTCCCAAATAAAATACTTTTAGATTTTAACTGCCTGTTCATTCAGGTTTAAATACCTAAGTTTTTTTTAACAAAGTATATTTCGTTAGATTTTAATTTTGTAACCAAACCGTAGATCGTATTAGCTGACATGTCAATAAAATTCAAAACACAGGCGCTGTCCTCCGCATTTATTATTTATTTTCAAATAAAAAAAGAAAAAACTGACTATCTCACTGGCTGACTCATCGATGCCAATCCTTTAACCCTTGGATCTAGAAACCTGATTTTAATAATGTAGATTGTAGACAGTAATATAATAAAACGATTTCATCGCAATTTTCAAGGGACAAGGAGTTTAACAATGAAAGCGAAACTGCTTGCACAAGCTAGTAAGTAAGTAAACACTTAGAATGTTGTACAGTAAACTTATCAGTTCAGTGTTGCCATATTGAGGGAAATAACTCATAATTGTTTATCAATTTTATTGATTTTGTGGGCTGAACTTAACAAAAAGTATTTTGCATTTTGCAAATACAAAATATGTTGCAAAAGGTATTTCAAATAAAATATAAAATACTTTTCCTAGAAAAGTATTTAAATACAAAATAGAAATAGGTATTTTGCATTTTGTATTTTGCATTTTAAGTACTAGTATTTCAAATAAGTCACATCTCTGATACTCGTATATGCTGATTTGCATTACACGGCTAAAATACGAACGAGAAGTAACGAGGAGCAATCTGGCTACTAAATAGGTACTATGTTGTGGGCACGTTGGATGCGTATGGCGCAGTAGCGTTGTGTAACTCTTGCTTTTTAAATGAGGATGAGGGAGTAACTCGTTTTGCTTTGCGACGTACTCGCGAGGTACCCCTCATTTGAGGTGAGGTGAGGTGTGAGGAATTAAAACTATCGCAATTCGCAATGAGTTGAATGAGTAAGTGAGCAGCGAGGCGCGCGCATCGTTGCCGCTTCGTATAGTGAGTTATCTGTGCTCGCGCCTCGCGCCTCGTTATCTATGCTCGCACCTCGCGCCTCGTATTCTGTGCTCGCGCCTCGTGATAGAAAATGAGGAGCCAAATGAGGTGGTTCAAAGTTGCAATTCGAGTACTCCCTCATTTTGTCGCGATGAGGAACTCAAACGAGGTACCTCACGAGTGAGGGACTCATCACTATGGCGCAGGACCAGTCTGTTTGGCAAGCCTTGAGGAACGCCTGTGTTCAGCAGGGGACGTCTTTCGGCTGAAATAATGACGATTAATAGCAAAAACAAGTAATAGTATTGATTTTTTGAAATCCATGATAATATCATCATTAACAGTATCACAATAATATTGATAGTCTGAACCGCGTTACTCCAGCGAAGTATTTTAAAGCTAATCTCCTACTTTAAAGGCATATTCTAGGCAATGGCGGCGTACGCAACAATAAATAAGTTGTGTAATTACTGTAATTAGTGTTCAATGAATAAGCAAATGTAACACAAAGTCATTGTTGTCTAGTCAAACTCATTGTTGGCTTAATTCCAATCACGCAATTTTAGCTGGACCTATTTCAATTACACTTCTCTTACGCCATGAAAGGTATTATGATGGGGTACTAAGTAGTCTTTGGCAACTAGCCTTAATAAATGACGATACGTAACTTTCAACCGGGTCTCTATGGTTTCGCATAATTTAACAAGTCATAATGTATCATTCTCAAAATCCACGTTAGTCATAAGGTGATTTATTTCTGAAACAGTTTTTTTTCAGAATTGTTTTGTTATAAAACAAACCTAACCTAACCTACTGCGTTCTATAAGATGGCATTTAAAAAAGTCTTGAAAAAAATACTGTTTCAGAAATAAATCACTGTATGACTAACGTTGATTATGAAAAATGATGCATTATGACTTATTAAATTATGCGAAACCAAGGGAATCCTTTCAACCAGATAGCTCAGTGCTAAGTGATATTGATTATGAAGCTAGAGATTCCATGTTTGAATTCCGGTACGGGCAGATTCTATTCTATGTGATAAATGTGAAGGAAAGATAATCGAACATTATTGCCAAGAAGAATGCGCCGCAAGAAACTTGATAGAGCGATTTCTAGACCCAAAATAACATTGATCCTAGATTTTTGTTAAATTGCTACAGTAGTTCACGATATTGTGACATACATATTAACATAAACATACTAGCTATTTCGCGTTAGTAATACCTTAAAGGAAATATTTACAGTCTTAAAGGGCATAAGGTTACGGTAATCTTTTTAAAGAACAACGCCGTCTGTTGGTTGCATTGTCATCTTGAAAGACTCACTTGAAAGCATGTTCTTGGACAGTGCCCTCTATTTTTTGTTTAAGGGTCAACTTGTTAGTGCCACCCGTTGCTATGGTTACACAAATTTTGTCCCTTAGACAACCTAAGCATTTTTCTATGAAACAGTTTAAAGTGTCACTTGGACAACCGGGGACAGAATAAACAAAGCAAAAACGTTGATTCACCCTTAAAGTTAAAATATTATCCCATGGATACGGATTATCGGGTTATTCTATGTCTCAATCCAGATTTTTGTCTATCTAAACATCAAAACATCTTCACACAACTTCTCATTTATAAGATTCGTAGTACACGATAGAATAGGATGTGGTTTATTTAATTTGGCACTAAGTTATTTGCCTATTTACATAGTGCCAATTTCCGGTAACATTTACAGGTTTTAAATCAAAGTACTCCGAACAGAAATAGAATCACATATTTACTAAAATATTACGGATTAATTTCGAATCATCTTTTTGTAAGTAGGTGACCACCTAACGCACCATTTGTAATCTGGTCACAATAAATATCTTTTGAAGCACTAAATCCAGCGACTAGACTAGCCAATGACTTACAAAGAATGGGTACACGATAACATTCTGAAAACATTCGCAGATAAACGTATCTTTGTCTTAAAGTGGTTATGTAAAGTTACACGAACGCTATCATTTTTTTTGCTACTTTTTATCGGAGAAGTGGGTCAACGTGTTAAGGATGCTCTTGTTTGTACGACATGACCGCATTTACAATGTTTAGTCGCTTTCAATGTTAAATAACAAGTCACACTAATCCCTGAAAAAATAAAGAATAAGTTTCTTTACAAGCTTTTGTTTGACTTGTTATGTTTGTTTGGATTTGTTAAGGTCAAATCTTGGAAGTTGAATTTCACCCATTTCTAGCAAGAATTAGGGGAGACAGAGCTGGAACAGAAACTGAATTACAATGTAATGATAAAACTGGACCAATTTAATACCAAAGGCCAAATTTACCCTTTAGTTAGAGCCTAAGTAACCCGATCTTATGGAAAGTTGTAGCAACAAAGATTGTTCCAAAGAGTTCAAGAGTGGTTCAGTAGGAAATTAATGTGAGTAATAAATTGAAATCGCTCCATCAAAAATCAATGCACAAACTCGAAATGGAAAGTTGTAAGTAGCAACAAAAGTTTCCCTAAAGAGTTCAGGAATTGTTCATTAGGAAATTAATGTGAGTAATCGAAAAAAATGCACAAAATCGAAATGTAAGTTACAGATAGGTATATGGCGCTGAAATGGACAATATTAAATAAAATCTAACATTCTTCTTCAAAAGATTGAAGAAAGTGCCATATTGTTAATATTTTACGGCTTATTTTAAGGGACACACTATTTTACTATTATTAGGTATTATGTACAAAATATTGCTGTACCTTTACACGCTAAATGCTGAAGATGTGCATATGAAGTGAAGAAAATGAAATGAAATATGTTTATTAAAAACAAAAAAGTTTCTTAAATGGTTTTCTCTTTTGCTATATACAAACTTGTGCCTTTACCAACAACAGAAAATAAACTCAGTGCAAACAGTGGTAAGTGAACTTACGCATAGTGAAAATAAACGGAACACTCACGTCTTAAAACGAGTTTAACTCGACATATTTCGGGCTAATTCGTAGTCCTTCCTCTCGGAGTCTCGGAGTCGGAGTTAGCCCGAAACATATCGAGTTAAACTCGTTTTAAGACGTGAGTGATCCGTTTCTTTCACTGTGTGAGTCTCACGGTAGTTTCATGTTTAAAGTGAACTTACGCGTTTAAAAACAAATTGTTTTTTCATTCGTCCCGTAACAACACCCGATAAAGCTCATTCTCGGCGCAATCACACCTAATAACAATAATTCAATCAGACAAAACAATGATTGCGTTGATTTACGATGCACTGACCTTGGTCACCGTGCGCAGGAGTGGACGGCCCTACTATATCTGCGGGCATAAAAGCTTTTATTTAATTTGACGTTAATGTTTGTAAGGATGAAATATTGGAAGTCAAATTTAACCCAGTTTAAATCGAATTGATTTGAAATTTGGTACATAATGTAGGTTGAATTACCATGCAAGTAGGTACAGCCAACAAAAATACAGGGTTATTTGTAATTCACAAGCATCCTTTTAACCCTAAACTCCTACCACTTAAACAAATCTTTTTTGTTTTACGACTTTTGTCATAACTTTATATTTTTGGTGTAATAACGTTTTGAAAATTTGAGATTACCTGTATTTTTACGATACTCTGTGCCGTGTATGGAAAAAAAATGTACTCCATTTTAAAAAGTCGTATAACAAAAAACATTTGTTTAAGTGGTAGGAGTTTAGGGTTAAAAGGATGCTAGTGAATTACAAATAACCCTGTAGAATCAATAATCAAATTATCAAGAAAACAAATATTTTGCGCAAATTCTACTTGCGATATCACAGAATTATCCATATATAAATGAATTGTTCACTCAAGCTAGAAGCATGAGACTACTATATAACTAAATAGCTATATCGTTGGGCATAGTACAAACCCGCTTAACTGGCATCGAAGAATTCCGCGTATCTGACAAAATCAGCCAATTTTAAAATGTATACTCCAAATTCGTTAAAATAAATCAAATATGAAGTTGAAAGTACTCCCTGTGAATCTACAAGTAGCGCAGATACGCGGTATTTACGTATGGTATATAAGCGGATTTGCACTGTTCCTGACAATAATATTTATTTACCTGGGTCAGTCTGCGGCTCTAGTAAATAGCCAAAAAATTATTTAAAGTGAATTGACGTTGGACGCAGTCCTGGTGCATCGCGTCATTTAGTTGTCCTATCTAGACAGCCGAGTTACTTCACTGGTTATTATTAAGCTGCGTACGGACTGCGCGCACATCACGCGTACCCTACGCGAGCCCGGGTACGCGTACACGGGTACGCGTGTCCTGGAACGCCATGTCCGTACTTGCAGCTACGCGTACATAGCGTACGGACATGGCCCGGGCTCGCGTAGGGTAGGGTCCGTACGCAGCTTTACGCTATGACTAAGGGGCTCTAGAAGCGCGAGTATAAAAGGATATAAAAATATGGTTTATATCGACGATGAACGCAGTTTTCTAGAACCTTTACGGAGCAAATTGACATTTTGTAATTCCTCATAATTTAATTACCCGTTAACACAAAATTGTTTATTCGAATAAGGCGGCCATTGCAGAACTTTTGCATTGTTCCGATGAAAAAGAAAGGGACGCACGTCTTACTTATATATTTTTTAAAAAATAGTTTTAATCTCACTAGTAAAACAGTTTGCCGGATTCTGATTTTGGCACACATATAGTTTATAACTTGGATTAACATATAGGATTTTTTCTTTGTATTTATTTTAAGAATTGGCGAGGATTGTTGCGGATATTTCATTGTATTGAATTCGTTTATCGCTATCCCGCGGGAACTACGCAATTTTTCGGGATAAAAAGTATCCTATTTTCTATCTCGGAACTCAAACTTAAACTAAACTAAACTAAACAAACCAAGCCAAACCAACCAAACCTAACCAAACTAAACCTAATCAAACCAAAGCAACCAACAAACCAAAACCACGAAATTTTAAAATTTTACCCAAATGGGTTAGCTGTTTACCTAAGCGTGAACAGGTAACATACAGACACATATTCGCACTTACAATAATAGTATGGATTCGACCATTATTCGTACATGATTTTGTCCTTTATAATTATAAGCTACTACTAGTACTCACGAGGCTAGGTATTTTGAAGTCAAGAAAACTGAGTAACTGAAGAAGATAAAAAAAGAGAAGGAATGGGAGCTGCGCCGGCGCCGGTCAATGCCGTTCGGCATTTAAAACGTTTTCCTGTTTTTGATAAGTCGCGAGTCGCCATGTTTTTGCGAGATGATAAAAAAATATAAAGCATAAATCAGACGGCATCGGAATTGGAATAGTTTTTAATTAAATGGCGGCTTTATTAATTATTATAGGTACTTAAAACAGATAAGCCAGGCTAGTGGTTTGACCTATGGTCTCTCAAGTAGAGGGTCGTGGGTTGGACCCCGGACTCGCAACTCTGAGTTTTTTGGAATTTATGTGTGAAATTATGATTGAAATTGACATGACTTTTAGGGTGAAAACACTCACGAAGAAATTCAATAGTGTGTGATGTTCCCAATCCGCACTGAGCCCGCGTGAGAACTACGGCCCAATCCCTCTTTCTGAGACCTGTGCCCTGCAGTTAAGTCATAAGTCATTTATTTTGCTTAAAATGTGGTACAAAAGATGGTATACATTTATGATAATAATAATAATAGTTTATTTTCCTTAAACAAAAGTGCTTAGCATACAACAAGGTTGAGACCTCCTATTAAGTTATAAACTTGTGTCAGGAGGCCTCGCTCTTCTAAAAACTACATGATATGTTACACACATTTCACCAGTAGCTGGCATGCAAAAAACATACACCTAAAATTAGTCAATGTAAAAATAATCTTGAAACACAAATAGTTAAATAATACAATGTCAATAATCATTAATAAATAAAAAAAAAAAATTAAATTAAATTAAATTCAACCTAATAGCAAGCCCAAATACTACTATTAAGTGTTAAAATTGTTTAATGTATAATCACTAATAAAAATAAATAAATAAATACTTAAATAAATAAATATCACGGGACAATTCACACCAATTGACCTAGTCCCAAAGTAAGCTTAGCAAAGCTTGTGTTATGGGTACTAGGCAACGGATAAACATACTTATATAGATAGATACATACTTAAATACATATTAAACACCCAAGACCCGAGAACAAACATTCGTATTTTTCATACAAATATCTGCCCCGACACGGGAATCGAACCCGGGATCTCAAGCTTCATAGTCAGGGTCTCTAACCACTAGGCCATCTGGTCGTCTAAACAATAAAAACACTCTTGTATTAACCAACTCTTTAACCTAAGTTTAAATAAATTAAGTGGTAATTCTTTGATGTCATCATGCAATCGATGACATCGGTGATGAGTTGGACGGTTATATGCTGGAATGATGATGATGTCTAACTGTGGAGGTCTTTTGGTTGACAATGATAATGATGGGTAGACCAGTGAACAGGCCAATGGCAGCGCAAACGCATTCACGGCGGTACGGAACTGCGTGATTGTTGGACGTGTAGTGAAATAGGTCGGAGCGAGCGACTTTGCCCCGCAATAAACAGTAGTGCTAATCTTACTTTAAAAAAAGTTAAACAAAAACTACTATCATCATCATCATTCTAGCCTATACGTCCCAGTGTAGGGCACATGCCTCCCCCAGAACGACAAGGCTCGAGCCATAGCTCCCACGCGGCCCAGTGCAGATTTGCAACTTTACACACATCATACTGTTTTAAACTTTCGTGATTTTCACTCATAACTATCAACAAATAGTCAACTCATGATCACGGCCATTGCTATGTGGCTGAAACTCCGAGGTAAATATTGTTAGTATGATAAGTCCCGTTTATTGTAATAAATAGTTCACACACGCCATTGAAATTAAATAGGTACCTCACGATGATTATCGAAATAAAACTACTGTACAATGGCTAAAGAGTTTTTTTTACCAAATATCAATTAACGTAAATTTGTACATTTTCATTTGGTAATTTTGGATTTAAAATAACGAGTTCAGAGAAATTTTTTTTTCATTTCGCTCATAGAGCAAGTCATAATATTATGTGGCCCGCGAATTATTGTAGATCGAGCATAGCTGTAATACCAAGTCAATTTTTTACTAGATTCGTGTACTGCCTTTTCGGCGAATTATTTTTCGCAAACTGATTCATTTGGCAAATGTTTCATTTCCCAAATGTTAATTTTTTTCTGAAACTGTAAACTATTCAGGATATATTTCAGGACTATCCTGTAGGTTAGGTTAGGTTAGGTAAGGTTTGTTTTATAACAATCCTGAAAAGTTTACAGTTTCAGAAAAAATAAAAATTTGGGAAATGAAACGTTTGCCAAATGAATCATTTTGCGAAAAGTTTTTTGCCGAAACATTAGCAAACCGATTAGATTAAACAGCTAATAATTGCTCCATCATTTTATGAATCGCCTAAATAAACTTAAAAAACTGTAGACACTTCTGCCGTCGCCGCATTTTGACATTTAGCCATATCATTTTGTCGCCTTGCTCCAGTTTTTCTTTCGTAACACAGATTATGTGGCAAGTTATTGCAAACAATATTATCTGTGGACATTAATAGCGGGAAGATAAAAATAATGTGTGTTATCTATGCATTTATGTGTCATGTGTTTATATTATTCGTACGCGAAGAAGTTTTTGTTCTTTGTACGACGTTAAAGGTTGAAAACATTTTAATGGTTACACGAATGACAATAAGAAGATTTAGATTTTTTTAATTTCATTTATTTTATTAGTTAATTTTTTATAGGTATCATAGATAATCATCATGATTATTATTATTATTATAGGTCTGACCGTGCTCAGTCTGTAGTAAATTATGTGTATCTAACTGGATAATGGATACTATGATGAAAATAAATATGTAATATGTTATCCAACTCAAGATACAGATACAGATACAGGCCCAGCCAATGTAGTTTAAATAAATAAAGAAATCATGGAAATGATTGACACCAATTGATCTAGTCTCAAACTAAACAAAGCTTGTACTATGGGTACTAGACAACGAATAAACAGACTTATATAGATAAATACATACTTAAATAAAAATAAAAATTTATGTGTCTTGTGTTGTTGTAAATAAATGTATTTTCTTTCTTTCTTTCTTTAAATACATATTAAGCATCCAAGACTCTGTCTAGTACTTAAGTTAGATATTTAGTTTATAGTTAAGTTTTAATTATTGTTATTGTTTCTTAATATTTGTATTCTATGAATAAATATTTGATTGCAAAATAAAACCGAAAACTAATATGTACTTACTAATTTTTATGTCTATACAACGTGCCCACCAGGTTTCCGCGAGAGTCTAATAATATTAATATTATAAACGCGAAACTTTGTAAGTATGGATGGATGGATGGACTCTTTCACGCTAAAACGGTTTGACGGATTCTGAAGAAATTTGGCACACAGATAGTTTATAATCCGGATTAATATAAAGAGTACTATTATCCCGGAAAATTGCATAGTTCCCGCGGGATAGCGATAAATGAATTCTTCGCAGACGGGGTCGCGGGCAGCAGCTCCACCACTTTCGTAGTAAAATTTAAACATAAATGGAAATATCTCAAAAACTAAGCATATTTCGACCTAGGTTCAGATAACATTTATTACTCCATATGGCCTCAGGAATGCGTGGTTAGACTCTCGCGGAAATCTGGTGGGCACGTTTTGTTGATCCATTTTTATCACGTAAACATCTACGCAATACAATTTGGCAGCGGTCGCAAAAAACACCTTTATAAAGCACATAGGCGTTTCTCAGAAATTGAAGTTCAGTACACGCTTTATCGGCGCCTGAACATGTTCTTTGCGGCGCTTGTCAATTAAAAGTGTTTGATACTTTCGGCTTTTATTTATCATCAGACATAGGAATTTAGGGGGCAAAATTTAATGACACGTAGGGAGTTCCTTTATCGATAAACTCGACTATCGACGCTTTTCCCATATGGTAGTGATCGCCCCCAGCTTTGTTTGTGAGTTTGTATTATTTTGCAAGTCTTATTTCGGAGACAAATATGATAAAGCATATTTTAAATGATAGCTGGGTAATGAGTACCGTTGCACTATAAAATATTTACAATAATCTCGTAAGGCCCAACGTGCTACATAATAATATGTCAACTTTTCTTGATTGACAATAAGTTTCAAATTATGACAGTCAACATTTGACGTGGGCTTTATGAGGATAAAGAAGAAGAGAATTGATTTATGATTTTGTTTTGTTTTTATACTTCCTAATAATTATAGTTTTACAAAAAAACTGGGAGCGATCACCACCATATGAGAAAGGCGTCGATAGTTGAGTTTATCGATAAAAGAACTCCCTAAGTACCCGTCATTTCCTTCGCAGTTGTTTCAAATCACCGTAAAGCTGGTGATAAATTTTAAATGTAACAAACATGAACAACGAAAGACTCAAGGGTGTGACCTGGATTTGAACCAATGATCCTCTGCATAAGAGGCCACAGGACAAACGACTCAGGCTACTGCTACTAGTTGACTAATAATTCGATAATTACTGGAATTTTAATTATTTTAAATCTTTCTATCTTCTAATATATAAAAATCTCGTGTCACGGTGTTTGTTATCGAACTCCTCCGAAACGGCTTGACCGTTTTTTTATGAAACTTTTTTTCTGTATTCGGTAGGTCTGAGAATAGATCGTAGGCTATTTTTTATACCCCTACTCTTCGCAGACGGAGTCGCGGGCAACAGCTAGTTTCCATATAATTTTATATTCTTCCATTTAGGCACGGTCATATAAAGTCTATGAAAATTGGTAACTCGACAAAAAAAAACTTGGGACACTGAGTAGAAATTACATAGAATTTTCCAAATTAAAAAAAGTTAAAACATACCTACAGCAAAAAATGGCTTATTTACAAAAAGCTTTGCAGATATGAAGTTAAACCATCGTTCAGCAATAAAGCCACCATGTTGTAACTTCGGTTAAGTTTAACCGGCGGCGTTACGGTACCGGACCTGCCTCAACGCGGCGCGGGACGGTATTTTGAGCAGGCGCAAGTACCGTCAGCAGCGATCTATAGATCCTCATAGATCATTCTTGATTTTAGTCGTGTTTTGCGTTGTATGTAGTTTTTGAACGTAAGGTATATTTGGGCGTTTGTTTTAGCATTTCAATCGCCTCATTTATCTTGTCAAATTTTTTAAAGAAATGTAACTAACCCACTAAGAAATAAGTATTAGTTTTCATTGTTATTGTGTCCTAAAATGTTTTTATTTTTAATTATAAACATGAATTCCATGGTTAATCTCGCTTTTTTGGGGCACAATATTTTTGATAAACATCAGTTGTAACTTCCCGTAATAAGTACATGTCTGCAATGAGACAAGTTCCACGAGTTGCTATGTTTTTAATCCTTATATGTCATTAAAATGATCTCAGGAAAAGACCAGAAAACCTCTCTAATATATAAAAATCTCATGTCACGGTGTTTGTTATGGTACTCCTCCGAAACGGCTTGACCGATTATTATCAATTTTTTTGTCTATATCTGGTAGGTCTGAGAGTAGGTCGTAGACTATTTTTTTTATACCTACCCCTATTCTTTGCACGGAGTCGCGGGCAACAGCTAGTTAATTAATAATAATCAATCATTCATCAATGCGTGGTAGGCAATGCTCAAATACACGAACACATTGTAACAACAAACATACGTATTTATTAGTAATCCTTTACCTACTCATCACCATAATCCAAACTACATAAGTACAGTCAGCGCAGTGAGAACAAGTCATGTATGCATTCCGCGCGTTATCTGCCGACGCTACCCTCGCATCCGCGCCATTGACTTTCTTGGTGCCATTAACCGAATAACCCATTGCACAAAGAACTGGCGCTTTTCAAGGTGAACACACACAAATACATGACACACACGACACGTACGCAACACACTCATAACTTGCACACAACACATGCAAACGTCCCCGTGTCGGTGCACGCGAGCATTCGATTCAAAATAAGAACTGACCAACCTCCATTTACGATTCACCAAGCTTAAGCTGTTCCATTTTAGACGGTACGCCTTTACAGTAAGGTTGTTGCGTTTCGTTTTTGATGGCACGGCGAATGGTTCAGACAAAAAGGGTGCACGCACACATTGCGACGCAGACGGTGCATACTAATGTAAGCTTGCAGTCTGCACTCTCACATGCATCGTAAGTACATGTAAAAGCTTTTTTGCTTAGCATTTATAACTGTTTAATTATTAGAAATCTTATTAAGATTTGCATGTGTTATTAGTGTCAAGTAGCGTTTGAAAAAAAATAGTGAAAAAAAAGTTGCACAAAGAGCGTCTTTATATGCGTAGGTACAATGTCTGCACGCACACATGCTTGCAGTTTCAGGAAATTTGTGTTTACACCGTGTCCACACGCGCACAGGCATATGGACACATCCTGTAAGGAAGAACATTGTCGTGTGTGTGTGTGCGTTCGATTATAATAAGGCGATGTTATAATATCTTTATAATAATGTTGTTTTGAACAATGTTTTGTAACTGGCCAACACAAACATGTGAATGACGGTTCTTTATTCGAATGCGTTTTGTTTGTAATTGGAAATACGTTTTCTTTGTTGTGATTTTTTATACGTGGCCAGGATGCAAGTTCTTTGTGTTATGTATGACGAAATTATTTAATTTTATATACGAATTAAAATAGACCGTATAGATTAGATATATGATCACCAAAGTACCTACTCACTACGCCATAGAAACAAATTAAAATTACCACCATCCCTCCTCAAAATACATTCTCGCGGGATTTACGCTATGTCAGTAAAAATATATAATACTCTACCTACCCAAATAAAATAGAAAAAAAAGATAAACAATTTATTAGAATGTTAAAAGATTTATTAATCCAAAAGTGCTACTACAGTATAAGAGAATATTTAGAAGAATTAGAACGTATGTAATATTTTATCATGTACATGTCCAAGGATGATCTCATCACATTGTGCCATAAGTTATTAGATTAAGATAAAAATTGTTTATTACTTAAAGGCTAGCCTGACTGTAATGTTTTTTTTGTTTTCTAATAATTTTTATTAAATTTTATTTTTGAAGTGTCACATGGATACCAATATTACATGTTGCACAGATAAGTACATAACTTAATGTATACACTTAGTTTTAAAAGTTACATGTACTTAATATAAAATGTACCTACTAAGTAACTAGTTAATGTTGCTAACTAAATTGCTACACCCCAACAGGGTATCATCTTTTGTGCATTATTTTGTAAGAAATGTTGCAATTGAATAAATACTAAAATACTAAAAATAGATGTTACAAGTTGTTTATATGTCTATGTCTACTCATAAATGTTTTTTTCTGGAATCACTATTTGTATAATTCATCATAATCGAATTGGTTGTTGCTAAGTGAAATTCCAATACACTGATAAATAAATCAATAATTATTTTGCCCGAATAGGCAGTTTGTAACAACCAAAATACCTAGATATTTATGGTAATTAAATAACGTAATATTATTAAAACAAATTTTATTACTTCCTACCCCTTGTAACTGCAATAGCAAAAATAAAAAACCAGACTAAAGTTGCTATTCCAACCAACCTCAAAATTTCACATGGAAAAATTAAAGAAAAAGGAATTTTACCTCAAATGACTAGCGGGAAAGGTGTAAATTTCCAATGTAAATGACTGTCACTGCTTGGACTGACTCCAAACACTTCTCAGAAGATATGGCGACCCTGAACATTACTGAATTCTGTGCAAACGCACGCGGAAACTCATAAATACGTTGGAATGATGATTCCGGATGCATTGGCTAGGACTTTATTAGATTAACTTACGCATTCATCATCATCCCCCCAACCTATATATGTCCCACTGCAGGGCACAGGCCTCCTCTCAGAATGAGAGGGCTTGGACCTTAGTTCCCACGCGGGCCCAGTGTGGATTGGGAACTTCACACACACCATTGAATTTCTTCGCAGGTGTATGCAGATACATACGATGTTTTCCTTCACCGTAAAGCTCATGGTAAATTTCAAATGTAGTTACACACAAAAATTCCGAAAAACTCAGAGGTGCGAGCTTGGATTTGAACCCACGACCCTCTGCTTGAGAGACTATAGAACAAAACACTAGGCCACCACGGCTTCTATCTATGATGATGACTGCAACATTTAAAACCATTGGAATTTCTGTTGTATGTCATTGTTTACTTTTAGTTTACCACTGACAGATGGCCTGTCTTCATTTCATTTCCAACTTTAACACCATACAAATAAAGTAGTTATTACAAAATCTACAAACGTGGGTAAAAGTATTCTAAAATTGGCTTTATTTGTAGGTCGTTAAAGTTGAATATGAAATGAAGGCAAACCATCTGTCAGTGGTAAACTTTATGTAATTTTACTGTAGTAAGAATTCGAACTAATTGACGATCTGACTGACGCCCGGATAGCCTGGTGGTTCTTTAGAGACCCTGACTACGAGCTCGAGGTCCCGGGTTTGATTCCCGGTCGGGGCAGATATTTGTGTGTAAATACGAATGCTTTTACTCGAGTCTTGGATGTTTAATATATTATGTATGCAGGTGTATGCAGGTTTCCTCACGATGTATGTAAAATTAAAAATGTAACTGTGGAAATTACAAATCTAATTGTGAATAATTTATTAAATTTATTTGACTGTGTTTTATTGATTATTGTTTGTCTATGTTTTAGTACTTACCTATTTGTATGTATTTTTTTTTGTATTTTATGACACATTTTTGTAAGTAATTAAATAAAGGTTGCTTTGACTTTTGACTTTGACTTTGAATGGTTTACGCGAGCGAAACCGCGGTAAAGCTTAGTATCTAAATAATTACGTTACGTTAGTATGCATTAAACGCATTCTTAAGTCAATATACAGGAGAGCATTAATTCCTTTTATTGGTTTGCATCGGAGATAAAATCAACGCGATCTGACGAACTCACGCGCAGGATTAGGGCGCGTGTCCATTGACATGTGACGTCATTGTCAACATAACTTTTTAATCGTGCAATCTATGGGTAGGGCCACTAAGGCGGTGTAAAACTGCTACCTAGTTAGAAGTCGTATAACAGCAAATTATGAACTAACGATTGCAATTATGAGATTTATATACGTTATGGACCAAATGATAAATCGGGCATTTTTCATAATGACCGGGCACTATGAAAAATGCCCAATATGAGAGGTCAATTTGATAATAATTATTCAAATAATCAAATTGACTGGGCATTATACATAATGTCCATCACCGTTTGGGCCTCTGCCCAATATTATGCCCGATAATATGTTTTTCGTGTAGTTTACTCAGTCCCCGGTTGTCCAAGTGACACTTGATAGTGTTTCATAGGAAAATGATTAAGTTGTCCAAGAGACAAAATTTGTGTTACCATAGCAACGGGTTGCAAGAAAAAGTTGATTCACCCAAATAAAAAAGAACGGTGTTTAGAATCGTACTGTTTTCAGGATTTTTTTTATAATCATCAAGAATGGAGTGCTAAGTTTCATCATCATCATCATCATCCCAGCCTATATACTTACGTCCCACTGGTAGGACACAGGCCTCATCTCAGAATGAAAAAGCTTGGGCCATAGTTCCTACGCGGGCCCAGGGCGGATTGGGAACTTCACACACACCATTGAATTTCTTCTCAGGTAGGTGCTAAGGTTACGTTAGTTTAACTACAATGACGAAAAAAATCTGATGTTGATACGGAGTTTTATAGTCCGACAAGCTCGTGCGCGACCCTCAGTGGAACCCTGTCGCAGTCAGCGTTTGCCGCACTTATTAAAAACAATCTTGTTAAGGTGGAAGCGCACGCTCTAGGCGCGAAATTCAAACTTTTTACAGTTTTTAATTTACTGTGGGTAAACGGTGTAACTGTTTAACTTCATATGGTATTTGCGCTTGTAAAACAGTGTTCTTTATATTATTGTGTAAAGCTTTTTAAGAATAAAACTGTTAGCTTGAAATAAAAGTTGTCAAAACGTTGAAAGTCCGAATTTCTATGTTTGACAACTTTTATATCAAGCTAACAATTTTATTCTTAAAAAACTTTACACAATAATATAAAGAACACTGTTTTACAAGCGCAAAAACCATATGAAGTTAAACAGTTACACCGTTTTGAATTTCGCGCCTAGAGCGTGCCGTTCCACCTTAAGGACAGCAGTACCTCCAACATGAGTTACACTAGTTTGCAGTGACCGTACTCGCTAGCGACGGCGTAAATGATTTGTATGGAGGATTGTACTTCCGTAAGTGACCGCTAGAGGCGCTCTACACAATTCTCTATACAAATCATTTACGCCGTCGCTAGCGAGTACGGTCACTGTAAACTAGTGTAACTCATGGCAGAGGTACAGAGGCTCCCTGCGACAGGGTTCCGCCGAGCGCCGCGCATGCGCTTGTCAAGGTATAGCCGTGACGCTGGACGGTTCCGTGCCGTACCCGGCTGTCCCGTGGCCCCGCGCCGCGTGCATTGGCTTTACATAAGACTGGGTCGGTGCAAGGGCAGCCGGCCGTTGCACTAAGACTTACGTACAAACAGACTGGACAAAAACATGATATTTTGTTATGATTGGTTAGGACTGATTATGATCTGTGATATCGATTAAGTGTTTTATGCAACTAACTATGGTTGCCCGTTTATTTATTTTCTCAAACATGCTTTGAAATGTATGCGTTAATGTCACGAAATGAAGCCATGAAGTTTGTTGTTTATGGCTCCCTACATTACTTCTTGGCCTAGGCCATAAAAGTAAGTATGAAAAACCATTATTGTCCGCTGCTGTAACTTTTTAAATTTGCTTACTAACATTAAACTGACAAAGGAAAAATTACATATAGCCAACATACGACATTAAAAAAAATCTATCTTCTTTTATTTCTATAAAACCGCCTAAACTACTGGTGATAGATGGATGGATGTATGGATGTATGGATGGATGTATGGATGTATGGATGGATGTATGGATGTATGGATGGATGTATGGATGGATGTATGGATGTACGGATGGATGTATGGATGGATGGATGGATGTATGGATGGATGTATGGATGGATGTATGGATGGATGGATGGATGTATGGATGGATGTATGGATGGATGTATGGATGGATGTATGGATGGATGTATGGATGGATGGATGTATGGATGGATGTATAGATGTATGGATGGATGTATGGATGGATGGATGGATGTATGGATAGATGGATGGATGTATGGATGTATGGATGGATGGATGTATGGATGGATGTATGGATGGATGGATGGATGGATGGATGGATATATGGATGGATGTATGGATGGATGTATGGATGGATGTATGGGTGGATGTATGGATGGATGTATGGATGGATGTATGGATGGATGGATGGATGGATGGACGGATAGATGGATGATGATGATGATGATGATGCATGTTTGAGAAAAGCTCTATACAATCCTCGGCCGGAAGAGGGATTGCTGGACTCGTTTTATCCGGCCTCGTCTACGACTCGGCCGTATACCCCAAATTTCGTCCATCAATCCCTTACTTCACGGCCTCTGCAGTAATGTACTATTATTTCAATCAAATTTATTCCTTAAGACAATAATAATCTTTTTAGGGTCTCCCCAAATCTATCGACCTACCTACCTACCGAGGAAATACGTTTATGTCAACGCAAAATGAGCGACAAAGACGTCGATCGGCTCGGCTACGCGGGCCTAGATTTGTTGTTTTCGTCAATGTGTTCGTGGGGATAAGCCACGTTAGAGAGATTCTGCGTCGACAGATTGGGGAGACCCTTCGGAATGACTTACACAAGTGACATTAATTGCAATAAAGCAACTGAGTGGTTAGTATACTTTCGAGTGGGTCTTTTAGGACTTTTGATGTGTATTTTTATAATTTGAACCAAATTTAACTGAAAAGGCATTGTCAATGGGCTGGTCAATTATTATCTATATTAAAAAATGAGATTCTCATAATAAGCTCTTCAACGAGAAGCTAACAAGCTAGTTAAGTTTAGTTCTGTTAGTTTTATATTTTCTTATTTGTTTTCCGAAAGTGATTTCTATATTCAAAATACGTTTATACGTTACACATCCATTTTTAGGTCACAGAAATCAAACTATCAAAAATTAAATATATATACTTTTTTTTTTAATTTATTTACACAAAAACAAACAAAAGAAGTACAGAAATACTTATCTTAAAATACCTCTGCCACTCCCCTCTGCCTCTGCCTCTGCATAGCAGTTTGTTGGCAGAAAGTTTATAACTCTCACTACTTAAATTAATAAGGTTCCGACACTCACTTGTCCGGTTTTATTAAAAATTCAAACCCGGTGCCGGCTGCGTAGGCACAGCGCGCCGCGGCCCTTTTTTATTAAACTTAAACTGCCAGATAGATAAGCTGACAATAACACCAGGAATCCTATAAGTTTTATGACGATTTTTCTTCTAAATCATCGTGTTTAAACGGTCTCAGGTTGCGTTACTATGATAGCCTTAGTTAAAAAGCTCATGGCAAAATTTCAAATGTATTTTGATTCAGAAAAACTTAAAGTTGCTAGCTTGGGTTCAAATTCGCGATCTTATTATTTGAGAGCCTATAGGTCAAGCCACAGGTTAACAAGGCTTTATTAAATAGGAAAGAGAAGGATGCGTCCTATTCTATAACCAGACACTATTTTATGCTATAAAATTGTCCAGGTCTTAAAGTTCCTAACTCTACTAAAGTATTTGCGACGGCTATAAAAACAAAATGGTTTGATTTCATGTGTTTATTGGGGCTGTGAATCACGTTCTTAATGTAACGAACTCGTCTTTATTCCCATGTATATAGGGTTCAAAACCCAAGTTGAGTGAACTGGGAAGGCAGAGTAGGAACATCTGTTTGAGCTAAATTGTTGATGAAATGTGTTTTGATTCGGTAAGGTTATTTACTCGTGCTGTAGTTCGTTGCTAATAAATAAGCATCAGAAAAGAATCTAAAATTATTCTTTTTTTTAGTAAGTTCATTGTCACCCAATAGGTAGGGAAACATTAGATCATCATAATCGTCAGCCAAAAGACATCATCTGCTGGAAATCCGTATCTCCCAAAAAACTTCTATGCTGCCCGCATCCATCGGATTCCTGTAACCTTCACTATCATCAGGTGTACGTCATAGGTTTCCAAGCTTTTACGGACTACAGCCTTCTTAAAAAAATCCATCGCTCACCTTACCGAGATATTAAGTATCTATATTATGTCTCAATTCATACGTTTGTCCATCTGTACGCCAAGTTTTATTTAAATCTTTTCTGCTGTTATTGCACAATTAATCAACAAACATCCAAACATCCAAACGTCTGCACAATCTTTCTCACTTATAATATAAGTAGAATTAAGTTTCAATCAACAGACACGGTCAAACTATGCAGGTTCAGTTTTTACTATTTCGACTACTTAGCCCTAATAATTATAAATCAAAACTGCTTTCAAATTAAAAAAAAACCGCATCAAAATCGGTTCACTCGTTTAAGAGATGCCACAGATAGACACACACACATAGCGGACAAACTTATAACACCCTTCTGTTTGTGTCTGGGGTTAAAAACGTACAGTTCAGAAACAATTTACACCGTAAATAAATATACATATATATTAACCCTTTTCTCCTCATTTTTACACCTGTCATATACAGTCTAACTGATCTCAAGGCTGGAGGCACTGAACGGGAGTATGTTGCTCTCGTTTCCCTGTATGTTATACATGTTAAAAAAGTATACATTGCTTCATCTCAAAGCAAAACAAATCTCGTTTATCTCCGCTGCAAGGCGCATAAGTTCGGCGACCTTTACAAATAACATATACTATGTTGTATAAAGATTGTGGTATCATAATATGTGGATGGGCGTGGATATAAAGTGGGCTGACAACCTTCTCCCCCCATACAAAAGTTACAATTTGACATAATTGACACATTTTAGTATGATATCGCTATGTTAAACTAGTATTATGTCTGCCTTCGCTGTGGAACTCCCTGGATATTTCACAAAATCCATCCTTATCTGCGCTACAAACATACAGCCGTACCTACTTATTATTCAAGTATATTAATCGTGTACCTATATTTATAATACAGTATAAAGACTTTATTGTACTCGTATAGGTACTTACCAAATAGAAAAATCGGTATACGAAGAAATATTATATACCTAAGGTAAGAAATTGAGCGGCATTATCGCTTCAAATCAATCTCTTCCAGGCAATTATTACAATTGAAATAAAAGTATGAAATGGATGTCAGCAGGTGGTGCAAAGTAATTAAGACAAAGGACCCTTAACATTTTAGAATAGAATAAGAATAGAGTGCATTATCTTAGGACGTTGAAGTAGGTACGGTCAAGTGCAAAAATAAGTATCGATTTAATCCTCCCATCGTTACATACCTATACCTTAATTCGACGACATTAGAGCTATGAGACATATTTATGAGCAAATTGTGTGCACCTATATTTTTACACTTTACTGTACATTGGCTTTCAAAAGATGGCGTCGTCCAAACGAACGCTGTGCTTTGAAAACGTTACCGTAATAGTTTTTCATCGATTTTTCAAAGGATATGGTTTATATTCCTCAAAAGATTTACATAAATCACTTACTGAGAAATCAATTTTGCTTAAATTTAAATAGGAGAAGGTAGCATGCAAAAACACTCGACGATAAAGAATACAAAAGGCGCCTGGTAGCAACAAGCGCAATGCAACAATGTAAAGCTGTGCGTAGAGGCCAGTTAAACCAAAGAATTCATGTGTGTGTAATGTTATAATAACTAGTTAGATATAACTTTGGGTATAATACGTGTAGTAATGTGTACCTGAAGTATATTATATGTTACGATCTCGGATAGGACAGACGGCGGGGTCGCTGCTCGATCGATTGGACGCTGCCTGGGCCTTGAAAGTTCGGCAGGCGCGGATCTGGATCGCCTTTTTCTTTTTCTGTATTAAATTTTGCTCCAATATACACCATGGCTACTTCAAATGATAATCAAAAATGCAATTCGAAACAAATGAAGGTATTATTCTTGTTTCCTATTTGTAGTCTGAGAGCTTATTGACAATTTTGGGTAGATATTTGAGGCACCCTGAAAACTTGTGTAATACTTCCCCTATAATACCCAAGCACAAAACCACTGACCTGGCTAACGAGTAGCGGGGCTAAATCAACCCTCATATTTTTAAATATAATAATTATTTTTGTGCAAAAAATGTCTTTAATGCATTTCGAAATGTTTATACCTTTAAATTTGACATTTAAAGAGTGAGAAAATAAATAAGCCAGATCATTTTGTTGGGGCTTAAACATTGCCAGGTACTTGCGAAGCAATTTTGCAACAAATTCAAAAAAATGTTTTTGAGGCACGCTGAAATTTTAAGAGAACATTATTTATAATTAAAAATAATCACCTAAAAAAGACAAATATTTTCGGTGGGACAATCTACCTGCCAGGTGATCGAGAAAGTGATGCATTCTCGATCACTTGGCAGTTAGATTGCCCCATTGAAATGATCTGTCTTTTTTGGAGGATTTATTTTTCGAAAGATACGAATATTTGCTCTCGAGTATTAGGCGTTTAATATATTATGTATAACAGAAGAATCAATTACTGGTTGATTTCGAATAACTTTGCTGTCATTTCCAAATTCGTCCCTGCTAAATAGAAAAGGAAAGTTCGTTACTATCCTGTCTGAAAGAATCTCCAGGCCGTTGGGTGCATTACCCCAAACACGACCCCGGGGCGATGACCCCCTGGGTAAACAACCCCGGTCCTGAATTTCGGGGTCGTTACAAACTGCAATTGTCTATGATATTTATTTTGTTCTATGATTCGTTTTCAGACGAGTCTTTAGTATCAAGGGTTAAGTTAAGAATTGGGTATGGTGACGACATGAGTTAGGGACTACCCTTTTTTATGAAATAGGGTGGCAAGTGGGTCACTTGATGGCAAGTTAGCATCACCACCCACTCGACGATTGCAGATTCGTTGCCGGGTTGGATGCTTAAGATATACCTCATGTGCAATGAATCTAAATTTTAAAGTGAACTGAATTAACTAAGTACATAATTACGTAAAGTCGAAGAAATTGAATCACGTACTAGGGCGAACCCTTTTCATTGCAAATGACATGTTGACATTCCGTACATCTGCCAAAGAAAATCATCGTGAAATTGGTTGTGAAAAGGTTCCACCCTGGTACGCGATTCAGTTCCCTTACTCGATGAAGACAAGGAATAGCAAATGCTAACAAAAATTTAAAGTCGCCTTCAGTTCAAAGTTACCCCGGTTAGTATTGCTTATAATGTGTTGTGATATAAATAAGGGTTGGAAAAACGTCCATCATTTAAAAAACCTAACCCTGTTTCATGCAGTAAAGGCTTCCTCACAAAAAAATACGCTCTATTGACATCCGTCGACTGAGAATGAACTTCTTCAACTTATACGTATGATTGACTGCCAATGCAGTTGTGATGTATGGGCGGTCGGCAGTTGACAGTTGCCTTGCGGTTGTAGTGCGGTCCGTCTGTATCGGCCCTCACACACGAAACCTTCACAGGTCCGTTAATGTATCCATATGCACCCCAATATAGCTAACCACAATCTTAAAATTTAAAGTTTTTGTAGCTGTTGGTTTTGTTGATTTATTTGTTTCTTTTATTGAATTAAACAGTTAGAATTTTTTTTTTTTTATAAATGGGCCCTAAATTGTCGTCGTTATGCACTCAAAAGCAAAATGACGGGCGTTTTTCCGACCCTTGTTTAGGTATAAATGAATTTTTTTTTGGGGACGATATTATTTTATATCATTATTAAACCTGAAATAGAAACATGATGGAGTAAAAATCTTCTCGAGTGGCGTCCACGGACCGGAAGACGCAGTGTAGGTAGGCCTCCACAAAATGGAGCGACGACACCTGGTTAAGTTTGCGAGAATGCGTTGGATGCGGATGGCATGGGACCGATCTGTTTGGCGAGCCTTGCGGGAGGTCTATGTTCAGCAGTGGACGTCTTTCGGCTGAAATGATGAGACACATGATCCAATGACAGACAAACGGCAGAAATTCTCACATTAGATTCATGGACATTAGTACAGTAATTATATCATCTAAATAATAGTAGATTGTACAACAGGTGCATAAAATGAGCCATTTTACCCGAGACGTTCATATAGCCACCCGAGCTGCTACGGCGAGGGTGGATAGTCACGTCAACGGGAAAATGGCTTTAATGCCAGAGTGTTACACTCTGCTTTTCACTTCTATTTCAAGGAAACAGGAACACTGAAAAAAAATGTTCATTTACAAGATTTTATTTTTCATGCAGCGCATTTTTTATAATATTGTACTAGATTTGCCTAAACAAGAACATTTTATTTTATACATTTTTATTGTTCGTGGCTGTTTGCGCCCGATTGCCTTGGTCTTCGACGAAGATTTAACTTTATGCACTAGATCATAAAAAGTAATTTTATGCAGCTGACATCCAGCATATACGAACTTTACGAGCATCAGAAGTGAAAAAATATTTGAACATATTCAACCTCCTCCATTTGTGTTATCAAGTAATAAAATAATACCTAAAGAAGAAGAAAACAGAATCATTCCCCATTCAATCAAAACCAGATGTCAACGAACTGACTCAAATAAATAGTGACACGTGGATAAAGCACATCCTATATAAATGCGGAAGACAATATTTATACGGTGTATATCAGTGCCTCCGTAGAGGGTCTACGTCAACGACCCGTAGCCCGTAGCGGCGTAGCAATATCGGACGATGACCTCGTAGACTCTGTAATTTTGATGAATTTATTACTGCGTGTTTTTAACGGAAGGTCAATGACTTGGTGGCGCATGATTTGGAATCAAGCTATAATGAACGTTACTTTAGGACTATAAACCATTCATAATATGGCAATGTGCCATAATTTCTATGTTAATTCCAAATGGCCAAAGTTTCCTTTTATTATAATAGTAATAATTTTATTCATTTTATCAGACAATTACATCCACTTTGTTAGTAAAAAGCATACGAATAAAAATGTATCTATTGTTAGTAAAACTATAATTAAATGTCACACTTTAAAATAAAAATAATAATAAAAATAACCTTACCTAACCTAACCTTTAGGGCCAAAGTAACCTGACTTTTCGGCATAAATACTTACTTGAAGTTTTAAATTTCAAGGGTTTTATAATGATTTAACTCTCCACTGAACGTCATTACTCCAGATGGTGCGTGAAGCGGTTGAAATAAGGAAATATAAGATTTTTAACCGGGATGATAGGTATTCTCTTCTGCATTGAATCCGGTGATGTCCAAATGTGCGCGTCGAGATGTATCTTCGGATAAATCGCGGGATATTGTAAGCGTTGTGTGTCGAAGTGATTCATCATCATCATCATCATTTCAGCCGAAAGACGTCCACTGCTGAACATAGGCGTCCCCCAAGGCTCGCCAAACAGATCGGCTCTGCGCCATCCGCATCCAATGCGTTCCCGCTACCTTCACCAGGTCGTCGCTCCATCTTGTTGGAGGCCTACCTACACTGCGTCTTCCGGTCCGCGGACGCCAAACACGTCGAAGTGATTGTGTACAAGAAAATCAAGTGCGGGTAGTTCGAAAAATTCGCGCGGCTAAGCGGATATGGTACCCTACACTTCAGTCGACTCGTGACTACGGCCGCTACAATGTGGCCGAAACGTCGAGATGATTTTACCAATACAACGACCGCTTTAGCGTAGTTGGTAGTGACCCTGCCTACGAAGCAAGAGGTCCTGGGTTCAAATCCCGGTAAGGGCATTTATTTGTGTGATGAGCACGAATATTTGTTCCTGAGTTATGGATGTTTTCTATGTATTTAAGTATTTATTTATCTATATAAGTATGTTTATCGTCGTCTAGTACCCATAGTACAAGCTTTGCTTAGTTTGGGACTAGGTCGATTTGTGTAAGATTGTCCCCTAATATTTATTTACATACTTAGTTCGTGATTAAGTCCCGCAAGATATTAAGTAGTTTAAAGGGTTTTACTATTTTATTTCCAAGATTTAATAACAATGCAAATTCTTAACTATGGCGCTTAATAAATTAAGTTATAAATAACATAAGAAAGTCATTTGTATATTTAGGTTTTAGGTGCATAAAATAAAGTTAATAAGTAACTTTAAGTTTTGTTTGACTCATAAGTGGCAGTGGGCAGGGCACATCGCTCGTAGAACTGATGACCGATGGGGCAAACAGGTACTAGAGTGGCGTCCACGGACCAGAAGACGCCGTGTAGGTAGGCCTCCAACAGGGTATGTATTACAATACCGAAGTACGAAAGACCGAATGTATTAAAACATCGAATGGGTCAAAAGACCGACACGATTTTTTTCTGAAACCGTAAACTTCTCAGAATTTATTTAAACGGCATCATACAGAACCCATTAGGTTAGGTTAGGTTTGTTTTATAACAATCTTGACAAATTAACGGTTTCAGAAAAAAATCGTGTCGGTCTTTTGACCCATTCGATGTTTTAATACATTAGGTCTTTCGTACTTCGGTATTGTAATACATACCCCTCCAACAAGATGGAGCGACGGCCTGCTAAAGGTTGCGGGAACGCATTGGATGCGGATGGCGCCTATGTTCAGCAGTGGATGTCTTTCGGCTGAAATGATGATTATGATGAAGTTTTATTTTACAAACTTTTTGTTAATTCCTTTATTTTTCGCGTGTAAATTAATTTGTGCAGCGTTTATTCTGTTTATGTAATTATGTGCCTCGCGTTGTTAGTGGCGTGACATTTCCATACCTCTTGTCATCAGACACCTCCCATATTTTTTTTTTTTTTATGTTAGATAGGCCAGACAAACGAACTAGAGGGTCACCTGATGTTAAATGAACACCACTGTCCATAGACACCCGCAGCGCTTTACACGATGCCAGTGCGTTGTCGGCCCTAAAGGAGAGGGAATAGGGGAAGGGGGAGAGGGAGGGGGAGAGGGAGGGGGAGAGGGAAGGGGTGAGGTATTGGGCCCCCGGCACTCTCACTGACCGTACGAAACGCAAGCAGGATTACTGCTGCTTCACGCCGGTGTTCTGTGAGAGGGTGGTACTGCCCCGGACGAGCCGGCCCATTCGTGACGCAGCGGCTAGCTACAACATGGCTCTACCACTACAAATATTTTTATAATATTATTATTATTTTTATAATAGACCGGGGGATGGTGACACAAAATACTAGGTCATAAGTCAGTGAAAGGGTGAATCAACTTTTTCTTGCCACCCGTTGCTATGGTTAGACAAATCATGTCTCCTGGACAACCTAAGCATTTTTCAATGAAACACATGGACTTAATACCTAACCAGGACTGAGTAAACCGCGAGTAAACTGAACCGCGTAGGTACTAGAGTGAAACCTTCTGGCTAAAAATATTGACGACGGCCAAATATTTTTAGACGGCCGGATAGCCTAGTTGTTAGAGAACCTGACTACGCAGCTTGAGGTCCCGGGTTCGATTCCCGGTCGGGGCAGATATTTGTGTGAAAAATACTTTGACCAATTATAACTGAAGATACACATTGCCGAACAAAATCCCCTTCAAAGAATGTCCGAACTATTTATTTGTTTGCGTAACAAATAAAATCATCACCTACACAACACAAAGTAGTTACAAGAATAAGTGACGAAATTTGAACCTAGTCTTCACTTAATTACAGTTGAATTTCGGTAGCGGCAAAACTCCACAACGCTTGACACTTAAAAAATATATTTACGTGTGCGTAGAAAAAAAATAAAAATTACTCCTTTGCGGCGGTATGGCGCCCATTTGGAACCGTCAGAAAAGTATGGCATGGTGATTTTCGTGAATGGCTACTCGACGATTATTAGCTGTGCGAAAATTGGCTTGGTACAAAAATGGTTGAATTGTTGTTTTTAAATTAACGTGTTCGCGTCTGTATAAATAATAAATAAATAAATAAATATTAGGGGACAATCTTACACAAATCGACCTAGTCCCAAACTAAGCAAAGCTTGTACTATGGGTACTAGACGACGATAAACATACTTATATATAGATAAATAAATACTTAAATACATAGAAAACATCCATAACTCAGGAACAAATATTCGTGCTCATCACACAAATAAATGCCCTTACCGGGATTTGAACCCAGGACCTCTTGCTTCGTAGGCAGGGTCACTACCAACTAGGCTAAAGCGGTCGTTTAAAACGAATGGCGGAATGGTCGTATGGCGGGCTGTAAGCCACACCGGAGAAGTATGGCATTACGCTAACGCCTTCTGTTTTTTTATCGACTATCGGAAAATACAAGAATTTTTGTGGAACAAATCGTTCGATTCTCGTTATCTATCCGACACGTTCGATTAACGCCCACGCAATTGGGCCGCCGGTACCAGCGCTATGACCATCATTTTCCTTTTTGTCATTACGTAATTAGAGCCCTGAAGAACCGCCATACTGGTACAAATGACCTAGTATTTTGTGTCACCATCCCCCGGTTTATAATATTAAGTCACAGTATGACATAGTAAATGAAAAGAAGGATTATCTTTTCTTCTTAAAGGTTACTCAGCTTTGTTTTGTTTTGAAATTACGCCATTTATGCTCATAATCATTAAGTCATTAACACAATAATTTATTGAATCAGGCGTTACTTTGCGGAGGTCCATATTAATGAACTAAAACACGCATTTCTTACACACACATAACTATCGTAAGGTCGCGGGTGAGCAAAGTAATTGTTTTAGTTCACTAACATAATATTCAAAATTTTTTATTTATTTATTATGAGATGGAGGCAAACGAGCAAGCAGGTTATCTGGTGGAAAATGATCACCACCGCCCATAAATAAAGAAACAGACACAGGAATTTAATTTAATTTAGCTCCAGGTCACGTTGTATGACTCAAGTAATTTAAGAATAAATAAATAAATAAATATTTGGGGACAATCTTACACAAATCGACCTAGTCCCAAACTAAGCAAAGCTTGTACTATGGGTACTAGACGACGATAAACATACTTATATAGATAAATAAATACTTAAATACATAGAAAACATCCAGAACTCAGGAACAAATATTCGTGATCATCACACAAATAAATGCCCTTACCGGGATTTGAAGCCAGGACCTCTTGCTTCGTAGGCAGGGTCACTACCAACTAGGCTAAAGCGGTCGTTAAATTGAATTAGAAGAAATTGGTCATAGTATTAGTGGCGCAACATGATGTAACAAAGAAGTCGAAACATGTTTTTGTTGACATTGTCACCATTTAGGTAGATTGTGGCGAGTGATATTTATTCAAAGAAAAACAACGTAATAAATTGTTGTAACCAGGAATTTTTAATTACGAATACAGTCACGGTATTGACGTGGTAGATTTTAAACACCGACCAATGTAAGGAAACCACTTACATAGTACTTCTCTGGCGCAATGACTCAAAAGTCTGGCTCATACACATTTTTTGGTTCCGTACCCAAAGGGCCCTATTTACTTAGACTTCGCTGTCCGTCCGTCCGTCCCTCTATCCATCTGTCACCAGGCTGTATCTCTTGAACCGTAATAGCTAGACAGTTGAAATTTTCACAGATGACGTATTTCGGTTGCCGCTATAACAACAAATACTGAAAAACAGAATAAAATAAATATTTAAGGGGGCTCCCATACAACAATCGTGATTTTTTTGCTCGTTTTTGCTCGATATTGATAACGGAAACAGGTACATATATGTATGTATACGTAACACTGCAAGTCACATGGCTCCTCTCAGAATGAGAGGGGTTGGGCCGTAATTCCCACTGTGGATTGAGAGGCCATTGAATTTCTTTGCAATTGTGCGCAACTGCGCAGGTTTCCTCATGATTTGTTCCTTTACTCAGAACAACTCAGATGTGTGAGCCGGAACCCATGACCCTCTGCGTGAGAGACCGTAGGTTAAACTACTATGATACCACGGCTTTTTAAACAGTCAACTTTAATTGAAAATACGTGACAAATATGACGGCTTAGGCTCAAAAAACTCACTTTCCCGAAATGTGCACTTTTGCTAAGGGTACACTTGTTTAGAAGGATCACTTTCTCGGAAGGCGCACTGTCTCAAAAAGTGCACTTCTCAATTGGTACACTTTCTCAGATAGAGCACATTCTCAGAAAGTGCACTTTCCCAAAAAGTGTATCTAGGTACATAGGTAAAAATGTTAACTTCGCAATCATAGCTTAGGAACTTCATCTAAGGAAAACTTTGTGGTGAAAATGACATTTTTGACTAGTGTAGGTACATTTTGAGAAAGTGTGCGTTTTGAGAAAATTTACATTATGGGAAAGTGTGCGTTTTGAGAAAATGTACTTTTTGGGAAAATGCACTTACGGGGAAAGGGCCCTTGATGGGCAAGTGCACATTTTGGGAGTGTACATTTTGCGGAAAGTGCACATTTCGGGAAAGTGAGTTTTTTGAGCCTAAGTCAATATGACAGTTGTTCAGTGAAACTTTTGTACAAATTACCTGCTGAAACATTTCAGATTAAGTTCAAAGGTATTGACAATTATTTGTTTCTGGTTAGACATTGTATGAATCATTAAATAAACGTTTGTTTTTTCATATCAATCTTTATAATTTGTGAACGTTGGAACGAGAAATACCGAGTGTTGAAGTTGAATGATAAGTCTGAAATGATACTTGAAGATACCTATGACAATAATTCGGTAGAGCGCAAATGGGAGTCGCTTATACAGGGTTCTGTAAGCTCATCATCATCATCTCAGCCGTAGGACGTCCCCTGCTGGACATAGGCCTCCCTCATTGATACCCAATCATTACGGTTGGAAGCAGCTTACATCCACCTTGAAACAGCGGCCTTCACCAAATCGTCCGTCCATCTCGTTGGTGGACGTCCCACGCTGCGCTTGCCAGTCCGTGGTTTCCATTCGAGAACTTTCGGTCCCAACGGCCATCTGCTCTGCGTGCTATTTGGCCTGGCCCATTGCCATTTCAACGAGCTAATCTGTTTTGATATGTCAGTGACCCTAGTTCCTGATTATGTAGGCTATTAAAGGCAAAATATTATAAATAAATATTATGGTTTTGTATACCCTAAGGCACGTTGTAATTTTTTTTTCGTTGGTAATTTTCCATACAAATTAACACGAATAAGATTCCAAGAGAGCGTTGGGTGAATCTACTTTTTGCGTTGTTTACTCTGTCCCCGGTTGTCCAAGTGACACTTCATACTGTTTCTTTAAAAAATGCTTAGGTTGTCCAAGGGACAAAATTTGTGTAACCATAGCAACGGGTGCCTTGCCGTCTTAATAATTTTGTTACTATACACGAATAAACGTGCAATGGTTTTCTATATTCGGAACCCAAAAAACCCATGCAAATAACATGAGCAGGCGCACATTCAAGCGACGTCACAGACGAATTTCTCTTATCACCCCTTATCGTTCGGCGACCCCGCGATACCCTACTTTACATTTTTATTGCTCTACGCAACGTTTTTTGTGTTCTGAATATAATTCAACACATTATATTTATAATGGCAGATAAGGATTGTGAATTGTATGTCTGTATGTATATATGTAAACACTAATTAACCGGGGACAGTGAACTTTAGAGGGAAAATTGGCAGTTTGTATCGTTTATGGATCGTGTGTCATAGTTTATAGCGTTTGAGTGGTCCAAGTACATAATGTATTTAGGCATTGTTTTAATTGTTTACCTCATAGATACTTTTTTGTATTTAATTGAGTATTTTTTCCTAAAATTATCACATACTTTTATAGAAATACTAAGTAAAAGTGAAATCTTTTTGGAAGCAAGCGAGTTGGTAGATAGGTACAAACATCTTAAAATACAAAACATTAGTTAATCATCGCAGCTCACACTTCGGAACTGAAATAAAATAAATTTGTAAATATCACGGGACAATTCACACCAATTGACCTAACCCCATAGTAAGCAAAGCTTGTGTTATGGGTACGATTAGCTGCAGAGAAAAGGTACCACTCGGTGTGTTTACCGCCGTTACGGGGGGGGGGGGCTTTTCTCTGCATTTGATTGTACAAGGTAACGGATACACATACTTAAATAGATATTAAACATCCAAGACTCGAGCACAAACATTCGTATTTTTCATACAAATATCTGCCGCGACCGGGAATCAAACCCGGGACCCCAAGCTTCGTAGTCAGGTTCTTTAACCACTAGGCCATCCGGTCGTCAACTTTGTTTTCTAATTTGAACCATACACAACATAAATCACACTTGAGCGTGTAAAAATACTGAGCGCATCTACAAATTACATCATACTGTTTTTTTACTCGCTTCAAACATCGTAGGTGTCTTGGTTGCAGACACTTAAGTCATGCAGTTACGTGGATGAAGTGTCTGGCATCGATTTCGGTTCCAGACAACAAAGCGGTTAAATCAACCGCACCGTCTGCGCTAGTTCTTATACATAAACATTAATACATTGAAAAAAAAACTCTTCAAATAAATAAATATCATGGCATGGGACAATTGACACCAATTCATCTAGTATGGTCGCGTGCTTTAATTTGGGACTCATTTCAAAAAAATTCCTTTGAATTCCTATACAATATGACAGGACTGTCAACCTTAAGTGGGTCCCCAATTAAAGCTCGTGACTGTACCAAACTAAGCAAATCTATAAGTTCTATCTATCTATCTTTCTTTTTAATATATAAAAATCTCGTGTCACGGTGTTTGTTATCGAACTCCTCCGAAACAGCTTAACGGATTTTTATGATTTTTTTTGTCTGTATTTGGCTAACCTTCGTATTATAAATATTATCTTTCTCGACCGGAGATCGAACCCGGGCCCTCTAGCTTCATAGTCAGGTTCTTTAGTCGCTTAGCCATCCAGACGTCTTTATGGCGTTAAATGTTGTAAACGAATCTTATCAAGTACTAGCTGTTAAAAGCGACTTCGTATCCTCCGAGAACAATGCAATTTTATGGGACAAATAGTAGTGGCGTCACGGAACCACGTAAATAAAGGTTTGGAACAATGGAGTGTATAGGATAAAACTGGCTAAGTGGACGTGGTTTAACGAAAAGGATCCAACCCTCAACAAGTCGCTTTTTGATTTTGGATCTAATTTCAGTACCAACAAAAGATAAATTAAAGAAGAAAATGTCAGTGGTTTGGATCCTTTTTGTTAAACTACAAACCAGTCAGTGACCTACAAACTGTAGGTACTCAGGAAGATGGGCTTCCGGATTATACTACCTTTAATATTCCAGATTAATTGCAATAGACTCACCTTGCTTTCCTTACGATAGCGAGCCCGGTACAGTTTTCTGCTGTTCAGGCTTAGGTCAGAATCTAGATGTCTTTAAAAGTCACGTACGCACGTATCACATTAAATAATGTTCTGTAGCAAGTCACAACTAAAATCTTCTCTCAAAATAAGGTTTAAATTAATAATTTGAAAATGTTGAAATAAAATGTGTGTACTAAATTTCAAATCTCAGGGCTCATAATACCTAAATATCAACATTGTCTCATTCCTAAAATTAGCACATGTCATAATAAGTTTGACCAAAACCTCTCATTACAAACATTACGTACATGAATACCGAATCACAGATACAACAACATTTCATAACTATAAATTAAAAAATTGAAAAACCCCTAACACAATTTGTTCGCACATATGTCTGAAGTTAAAGTAAATGCCCATTATGCGTCTAAGATCCCTTCCGCAGCCGAAAAAGAGCTTATAAGTTTGAAACGGCTGAACCGATTTTGATGAAACATGTCTAAGAACCATTGCCAAGAAACCAGCTTTCAAATAAAAAAACCGCAACCGAATCGGTTCACCCATTTTAAAGTTATGATGCACGCACAGACAGACAGATAGACAGACACACACACACACACACACACACACACATATTGCGTGAAACTTATAACACCCCTCTTTTTGTGTCGGGGGTTAAAAATAACTTAAACTGAAAACTGCACAAAGGCAAAGAAAAAAAGTTAGGCATTCTGGAATTTAGGTATTTTTACACTAAGTCCTTTTGAAATTTAGGAGTATTGGTAAAAGGGTAAAATGAAATTGAGAGGTAATGAGCCCTACTCAACTTGCAAGATCTTTCTTGCATCGAAACTATGCTTTATTCTATAACACGCATTGCCACAAGCAAGCCCACGCGCCACTAACGCTGATATCTCTCTGTGTTTGTGTGTCACTTACGGTGTATTAAACAATACTAGTTACGGGACTTGGTTTCCTTCAGTTTTTGCGCTTGATCGTATGTTTTGATGAAGGCGTATTGAATAATTAACTGAACGATGTGTTACTTTTGTGGACATTCACTACGGGACTACAAAAACGGGAGCGTTTCACTAGACTAGTGTTATACAACGAATTATTATAATTTCTATTAATAACGTTCATAAGATATAATGATCGTTAGATATAATAACATAATCTGTACTTTAATAAGGAATAACTGTCAATTGGCATAACTTTTTTATTTTGTATGTATAATGATGGATATATAATAATGGGTTTATACACCATACACAAATAAATGGGTGCGTCTCACGAGATGTAACAATAAAATACATAATTACATTACACCTTATAAAATTAGATATTTTGAAATTATATCTTTTGTCCATTATATCGTGTGAATGTTTTACTAAACGAACATTATACAAAGTGAGTGTATATATTATGACTATTTTTTTTAATATTTAAATAACTATGAATACTTATCTAATATTAAAAATCTCGTGTCACGGTGTTTGTTATCGAACTCCTCCGAAACGGCTCGAACGATTTCTATGAAACTTTTTTCTCCGTATGTAGGTCTGAGAATAGATCGTAGGCTATTTTTTTTGTATACCTACCCGTATTCTTCGCAGACGGAGTCGCGGGCAACAGCTAGTCTAATATTTAAAAATCTTGTGTCACGGTGTTTGTTATCGTACTCCTCCGAAAGGGCTTGACCGATTTTTTTGAAACTTTACTCTATACTCAGTAGGTCTGAGAATAGGTCGTAAGCAATTTTTTTACCCCTATTCTTCGCAGACAGAGTCGCGGGCAACAGCTAGTATTTCAATAATTATTACAAACTATTAAAGAACCGTGCAAGGCAGCCAAATCTGCGCGACAAACTTAAAAAATCTTGACTGACTAAGTTTTGATCTAAGAAATTTTACTTAGAAGTTTGTGCGTGTGTGCGTGCGTGAGTATGTTTCTTACTCTCAGGATAAAAGGAAAAAGTTCGGATAGAGAAATTCACCTCAGATTTGCACTTGTCTAGACTATTCGATCGGTCTGCACATCTTCTACCTATGATAAATATAACATCTCTGTTGTGTTTTGTATGCATTTTCAAATAAAGTTTTTTTTTTACAATATAGGCTTGCGTTTGAACACAATCACGTCTGATGGAAAGCGAAGATGAGGCCTACGATGGAGCACGCTTGCCTAGTAAATGCTCGTTCACCCTAAACTTGATTTTAGGGGAATAAGGCACTGGTCCCACCGCCGGCGAGTGAGATATGAACTATCGTCTTTTTTCTAGCCCAAGAAACGAACAAAAGATAATCGCTTCCGTGTAAATAAAAGAGAGAGATATATATTTACTCGCCGGGCGTTGGGAGAGTGTCCTCGCCGGCAGTGTGAACAGCGAGCGATGAACTATAAATATAAAGAATGAAAGAAAGAAAAATATTTATTCGTGACAATCTTAATGTAACAGGTGAAAAAACGGTAACAGATACAACATTATCACGAATTGGTCCCAACTCAGCATGATGTCGGCTATGCAGCTGACGCTGGTTTTCCGTTGGAACCATTTTACCCACAATTCAAACGTTAACTGATCAGTGAAACCGACAACTAAAATTTTATCACTAAGTAATCCAAAAAATAATAAGCATACAAGAAAACAATACCAAAAATGGTGTCTGCATAGACCGAAAACCTTTGCCCTTGCCATTTAATATATCCAAAACGAAAACATGGAAACATAGACAAATTAAGTTAGGTTAGGTCATGGAAGTAATAAGTACTACGTACAACAGGAATGAACTGTTGTCGCAAAATTGAAGCCGAACGAAAGCTCAGTAACTGTACCTCTTATCCCTTTCTGGCGATGGTTGATTGGTTGGATGGTTTATGTGGGGTTGTCAGTAATAATATATGTATATATCTCTCTTTTATTTACACGGAAGCGATTATCTTTTGTTCGTTTCTTGGGCTAGAAAAAAGTCGATAGTTCATATCTCACTCGCCGGCGGTGGGACCAGTGCCTAAGCAGAAAGAAGGCAGTTGAGCGCGGTGTTATGCGCGCGCCCCAAAGCAGTACAAACCGTACAACAAATACGGATCACTGTAACCTTTGATCAATTATAAAATGTCCGAGCCAAATGAGCGCCAGTGGCCTTCTTTTTTCTCAGTACGTTGCTTTGATCAATTAAGTATAACTGTAGATCCACAGTCGCGCGCCCGAAAATGTCCGAGCCAAATGAGCGCCAGTGGCCTTCTTTTTTCTCAGTACGTTGCTTTGATCAATTAAGTATAACTGTAGATCCACAGTCGCGCGCCCGAAAATGTCCGAGCCAAATGAGCGCCAGTGGCCTTCTTTTTTCTCAGTACGTTGCTTTGATCAATTAAGTATAACTGTAGATCCACAGTCGCGCGCCCGAAAATGTCCGAGCCAAATGAGCGCCAGTGGCCTTCTTTTTTCTCAGTACGTTGCGTGAAATTGTCAAGTTTAGCTGTCAAGTGTCAACCGAAATTCAACTGTAATGAAGTAAAGATTAGGTTCAAATTTCTGTGTAGGTGATGATTTTAATTGTTATGCAAACAAATAAAAAAGTTCGGACATTTTTTGAAGGGGATTTCGTTCGGCAATGTGTATCTTCAGTTATAATTGATCAGACTGTAACTATAGTCCGACAAGCTCATGCGCGGCTTTCCGCGGAACCCTGTCGCAGTCAGCGTTTGCCGCACTTATTAAAAACAATCTCGTTAAAGACAGCAGAGGCTCCCTGCGACAGGGTTCCGCCGAGCGCCACGCACGAGCTTGTCAAGGTATAGTACGCGCGCGCTGCACAACTGTACGCTTAGTATAAGTTTTACTTCACCAAAATACTTCTCGATCGCGTTTACGTAAAAAATCAATTACTAGGGAAACATGGACAGCGGCTCCGCGGCCGCGCGTCCATGTTTCCATAGAATTGAAATTTTTACGTAAACGCGATCGAGAAGTATTTTGGTCAAGTAAAACTTATACTAAGTATACTGTATGCTTAGTATAAGTTTTCCTTCACTTCAATACTTCTCGATCGCGTTTACGTAAAAATTTCAATTCTATGGAAACATAGACGCGCGCGCGCGGAGGCGCTGTCCATGTTTCCCTAGTAATTGATTTTTTTACGTAAACGCGATCGAGAAGTATTGAAGTGAAGGAAAACTTATACTAAGCATACAGCTCAGTCCCTCTTCTATAGGCAACATGCGAACACGACCAGTCGCTTGGCGGCCTGGCTCAACCCATAGGGTGGTGTTTTTATTTAAATAGTTAAAGTGCAGATCTTTAAACTACACCCCTCAGCTAGACTATTACAGTACTACACTGAATCTTACTAATATTACTAGCTAACCCCGCAAACGTTGTTTTGCCATATTATTATATCAATCACCTAGGGGTATAAATAATTGTCTACGACATAAGGAGAAGAAGACGACGCGCCCCAGCACCGCACAATTAAGAGCCCATAACAAATATCACATTAAAAACTACTCGATTTAGAACTTGCTTCACAGTATCCATAATACTTACGCGCATAATTGCGTGTAAAAGCGCTATAATTTGCTGCTATACGACTTGTAGCCGTGTAGTAGTTTTGCAGCGCCTTAGGCGGCTATATGTATTACGTCGTGAAGGGACGCTGGTTGCGATGATCATGTCATGTAAAGGTTTGATTATACTTGTAAAAAAAAAAAAAAAATTAATAAAAGAATGTTTATTCACAAACTTAAAATAAAACAAAAAACAATGAAAAAAAGACAAATACAATTTTGTGAAAAGGTGAGGACTCAGCAAAGTTGCTGGTTTTCAGTCCTCACTTGTGACGTCAAAGTACAGATAAATTGTGAATGGGCATTTTCATTTTAAAATGCGTATTTTGTGAAAAGGTGAGGACTCAGCAAAGTTGCTGGTTTTCAGTCCTCACTTGTGACGTCAAAGTACAGATAAATTGTGAATGGGCATTTTCATTTTAAAATGCGTATTTTTTTTAATAAGGAAATCTCGGTGTTTTCTTACTTAGAATCACGACTACTATTCATTTATAAAATGGAGTCTCTTAAGACAAAGTTCCGAAGATACTGGCAACATTCCTCCTTGGAATGACTAAGATAATTAAATTGTATTGCAGCTGCCACTATTTCTGACTTATTAACTTAGTTATACTCGGTCTCTTGCTAAATGCTGGTAGGTATAGATAGATCAGCAAAAAAAGCAGAGGTTCAATGTGAAGATTAGATCTAACTATGGAAATTTGCGTTGCGGCTGCTGATTTCCAACGACGTATTAACAGTTTTCGAAAAAAAGTGAGAATTGATTGGTTAATCAATTACATAATTGACTATGCTATGAGTGGATGTCAAAAAAGAAAAGCTGACCAATCAAAAAATTAACTTTATTTGACATCTACTCACAGCGCAAGGAACCAATCAATTTTCACTTAATTTATATGGAATACTCCCCATTCGGAGTAGTAAAAATAGAAAAATAGTATATTTTAGTTCTTCACTATCGAAACCAGATAAAATTTAGTGGATCCCCGCTTACGAATTGTGAACTCCCATTTTTTTTTGTCACGCCAATGTAGAACCCCGTCGAGTCTCCCGTGGACCCTGGGGGTCCAACAGGATCACTATGGAAGTCAACGTCAACGTCAGTCTTAACGGCCGCCAATAGTGTTTTTTTTTCGTATTTTTTTGTTCAATAAAGGTTTTACAAACATACATTTTTTTTTTGTTCTACGTGTTATCATGCGATCAGTCTAATGACTATGAACAGATAAGTTGCGTGATGTATAGCATGTAGAGTTAGTTCCCCAGTGGGAGCCCCTCTATCTGTGGCTGAATCTTCAAGTTAGTTGATCCCGTTCTAGGATTCTGCGCCTCTTAAGACGTCTTATCTGGTCAGGTTCAGTAAGTAAGCCTGCCAGCTGGTTTGGGTATACATACATAATAATAATTATTAAGATTACTAAAATGTTTTTTTTTAATTAATTTATTAATTATTTTGCAGCTCAATGTACACAAGCCTTTATAAACCGGGTGCTAATGTCAGAGCAGACACCTGGCAGACTCCGGTACAGTTAGACAACCCTACTAACATAAAAATGCGCGCGCGCACCTGTGCAGACGGCGCTAGAACACGGTTAGACATCCTGTGGGTTAGTGTCGCGATCCGGTTCGAATGACCACTTTTTACGAAGAATTAAAAAATGTAGTGCGAACACAACTCCCTGTCGACAGAAATGATTATCATAATAATCATCGCTCCCCTATACCTACAGGGTGATTGAGAAGCCATGAGCAGAAGTTAAAGGGGCGATGGGGCGATTCGCGCTGAGCAACTTTTACAGGACCAGCCCCGAAATCGCCAAAAAAACATTTAATCAAGAGATTGCTAATTGATCGCTAGTCGTCTGAAATGTATGGAACAGCAGATTTTTTCGATTTCGTGGCTGATCGCATAGCGAAAGAAACTCAGTGTCCTCCTCATCACCCCTTTCACTTATGCTCATGAGTTCATCATCATTCGCCACGTATTAAAAATACACATATTTACTCCTTCCCCGCATTCCCACCTCCAAAATACATCGCCAGAGCTCCGAATAAGTTGAGTGCTCCTGCACTATTACAAATTCCCTCTTTGATAATAAAAAATCATGAGACGATTGACATCAAATGACCTCGATACAAACTAACCAAAACTTGTACTAGGGGTACTAGACAACCCCCCGACAGAATGGATCTTGGCACCAACAGGCACCTGGCCTTCAGCGACTCAAAAATTTGGCTATTTACTCGTCATACCAGCTGTAATTTCCAGGGTCTAATGCAGATTGACAACTTCACACGCACCGGTCCCACACAGCTCATGAAAAGGAAAACTCATGGTAAATTCACAAATTACGAAAAACTCAGACGTGACCCAAGCACAAATCCACGATCCTCTGCTTGAGAGATAGGTCCAATCACTAGGTTATCATGGCTGATTTACTACTTCTATCCATCCCACTAGGTGAGCTGATGACATTACGAAAGTTGCAAGCAACCGGTGAATGTAAGTGGGGAGTTATCGTTCATTGAGGCATTCGAAGCGGAAGGATTTTGTTCCACAATGGAAATTTTCCGGCTGATGATGATCCGATCCCAGGAGTTGGGTGTTAAACTGTGGCTATCATCCATCATGCATGAACTGAAGACAAATTCCAAGAAAAACTGGACCTGCGCAAAGTACCAATGCATCGATTCTGACCAAGCTTGCCAGGTGTACGGTATTCTACCGAACCGTTCGGTATATTTTAGCACTGTGTTCGGTGTTCGGTATAACAAAAATACCGAAGTATGGGCGGTTCGGTATTTTTTTTAATGATTGATTTTTCTCCCCAATAAACGATTCAACTGTCAGATTTTACGCAATCGAACTTCGATGTTGCCGCTTCGTGCACGCGCTCATTGTTTTTGAGCCATTTCGCGGATTGCGTTGCGAAGCGTGCATGACGTTTTCCATCCATCCATCTCTTTCTTACGCGCGATCGCGCTGAGGTTTTTTTGCTCGCCGTTCGGTATTTATTCGAAAATGACCAGGCAACCCTGTTTCTGACCCAGCTTCGGGTAAAAATCCGTCCACAATTTTTTCATATACTTAGTAGGTGGAAAACTTGATGGAAAGCAATCACGCCACCCATGGACATTGGACGCCCATAACATAAGCACACGGCGGACACGACGCACAAAATACGCGTTCTTGAATCTACATAAGCACGACAACGTCTGTACACACGTACGCCTACATACATCGCACGCGCACCATACTGGTGAACAGCGGCGACAAGCAATGGCGCCTTGGGGGGAGGGGTAACTCGAATCGGTGCGAGGCTGTACGTTAGTACTATTATATGTATATTCTGTGTCATAAGTGTTGAGTTACGCATGCGTTACCGGTCCTTTGAGAAAACTTGCAATTTGGTAATAGTAAATTTCAAGTTTCCTTTTCTCAATAGCTGCACACTACTTTGGCTTGCAAAAATTTACTTGACAGCAGATTTGACTACTGATTTAGTTATTTAAAGTGAATAGGAGTCGAAGCGGTCGCCGTGACCGAAATCGGTCGGACGGATGCATTCATTCGTTATAGTAACTTGAAACAACTTGCGCTAGGTCTCGACGCATAACCAGCGGTCAACTTTAATTGTTGTTTATCTATTTTTAACCGTCCGCATTGCACCTGGCGCGGTACAGTTAACCGTCGCAACTGGAGCGCTCCTTTATATCCCACGATTGTTATGTCGTGAGATTCATTGTCATCATTTCAGTCGGAAGACGTCCACTGAACATGGTTTCCCCCAAGGTTCCCCAAACAGACAGGTCCTGCGCCATCCGCATTTAACACGGTCCTACAACCTTAATCATGTCGTCGCTCCGCCTTGTAAGTCTACCTGCACCGCGTCTTCCGGTCCGTGGACCCCACTCGAGAACCTTCGTCGTGAGAGTGTTTGGGAATTATAATTTTTTAAAATCTTACGATAAAACTAGGTTTTTCGTCCGCTCACAAAGAAAATTTATAGTCAACTCCCGAACTGTACCCCGTGGAAAATTTCAAAAATTTCTTTACTACTCAATGATCCTAAAAAAAATAAATAATGATTACGAAGACAATTTTTCGAAAATCCGAAAATCATTATCACCTATATTTCATATTAAATACAAACTGAAACATGGATACACAGAAAAAAACCCAGAAAAAGAGACTAGTGCTGGGAATCGAATCCAGGTCCTCAGCTTTCCGTGCTGCGTGTTAAACCCCTACACCACCACTGGTCAGGAGTTTAGACACAAATTTTTCCTATATATCGTCATTTTTTAGTTTGTTTTTATAGTCACTTATGCAGCGACACTAGCGATATCTATGTTAATGTTCTCATCGAGAAACGTCAACACTCCTTCGGAACTATCCGCTCACCCGGACAAGAGATGTCGCTCTTAAGCAATCTTATCAAGATTGGTTTTTGGAGTCTTTTGTATTTTTTATTTTTCAACTCCAAAATTTAACTTTTACGGTCATCCATATATTTCATACTAAATACAAACTGAAACATGGATACACTGATAAAACCCAGAAAAAAGGATGTCAAATTTGAAATCAAATTACGGTTAGATTAGATCACTACCTACTTAATAATTACTGGACTATTCTGTAGGTTTATTTTATAACTTTTAAGGTATAAATTAATTAAAACAATTAAGAAAAAATAACAAAGAATAAAACTTAACTATAAACTAAATATTACAAACTAAATTAAAAACTAAACTATATCTAGTGTCGTTAAAATAAAAAATTTCAGTATTTTTCGTTATAATTTTTATCACTTATTTTTTTTATTTTTCATAGTAACTCGACCAATTTATTGGATGAATTACTATGAACAACCCCAAAATGTAAAAAAAAATCGTGAACAGATATCGTGATCTATTAACGATACTGAATCACGTATCAAAATTTGTGCACTGATTAAAAAATTACCATGCATTAGGTATACTAAATCCGTCACATAATTTTGTGTATTTTATTTTTCTTTTTTTATGGGCAATAAATGTTATTTTATTTTATTTTTATTTAAAACAATGGATGCACAAAAAAAAAATCAGAAAAAAGACCAGCTCTGGGAGTCGAACCCAGGTCCTCAGCATTCCGTGCTGCGTACCCCTACACCACAGCTGCTCACACACACTAGTCTTATATATGGTGTTGGCTCTACATTAGTTCTCGCCCGCGCTGTACAGGGGCTGGGGGGTATGACGACAAAGGGGACCGGGAGAGGTGCGGGCGGCGAGCGCGCCTCGTGTGCCTGCCTGCTCTCTCGGCCCCATTTGTCGTCTACCCCCGCGCCTCTGTACCGCGCGGGCGAAGACTCATTTATTTATTTATTTCACTGTAAAGTCATGTACATTTTAAATGATGTTAAAATAGTTGTATAAGTCGGTCCATGACGCCCTGCAAGGGCACACAATAATACTTAAAACTAAATATTTCATTATGTCATATTTATATTAAATTGAAATCATGCATTATTACTAGATTATATTATTACTTTGATCTTCAATTTTATGAACATACATTAGAATTAAGAAAATTAAAAAATAAATTAAAAAAAATCAATAAATAAAAGATTAAATTACAATAATCACATTAGGTACATTCAATTAATTTTGATTATTCATTTAACGGTCTAGCTATAAACCTTATAGTTTTTTTTTAAAGATAGAGAAATATAACTTAGCGAACTTTTATGAATAAAGGTATAGAATGGTTAATCAAAACTACATTGCCTGGATGTTGCCCCTCAAATATTTTTTCAATGAGTAAGCGAAAATACACCGCCTTGCGATGTTATATAAATTAGTGATGAGTCCCTCACTCGTGAGGTACCTCGTTTGAGTTCCTCATCGCGACAAAATGAGGGAGTACTCGAATTGCAACTTTGAACCACCTCATTTGGCTCCTCATTTTCTATCACGAGACGCGAGCACAGAATACGAGGCGCGAGGTGCGAGCATAGATAACGAGGCGCGAGGCGCGAGCACAGATAACTCACTATACGAAGCGGCAACGATGCGCGCGCCTCGCTGCTCACTTACTCATTCAACTCATTGCGAATTGCGATAGTTTTAATTCCTCACACCTCACCTCACCTCAAATGAGGGGTACCTTGCGAGTACGTCGCGAAGCAAAACGAGTTACTCCCTCATCCTCATTTAAAAAGCAAGAGTTACACAACGCTAATATAAATAAAGATGGCGGGCGGCGACCCCGGCCCAAGGTTACTGCATAAGTTGAGGTGCGTTCACGCAACACTATAATTTTATATGTTTTTACTGTGTCCGACTAAATATCAACGTTGAACGTAGTTATAATCTTTTTCACTGATTTTTTAAATTGTTTGTTTTAAAATTAACAGACTTCAAAAAAGGAGGAGGCTATCAATTCGGTTGTATGTATGTTCTTTTGTTTGTTATTTCAGCACTCCTTCATTTATAAACCGATATGAAAAAAAAAGTTGGGCAGGGAATACTTTCAATTAGGTCCTATTGTTACCAAAATTAGGATCTGATGAATGAGTCTCGGGAAAATCGAGGGTACTCGTAAAGTGTAGTGATTCCATACTTTTACCACGGGAAAACGCGGGAATCAGATAGTTTTGAAATAACTTGTGCATTTGATCTTGGAAATTATCATTTGGTGAAGTGGAACTGATGTGACACATTTTGCCACCAGAACCACTCAATAGTACTAGAATAGAACAACATATTAGAATAAACAGAGAAACTTTGTGTTTGTTTGTATATAACAAAACAATGTATTTATTTTATTATGTTGCTATTTCTTCCATTTTTTCTCGGAAAACTACAAATTTTTCGTACGACATAAACGAAATTGTGGGAGAGAGATTTTTTGTACAAAAAAGGATTTTTGTCGTCAGTTTCTATTCTGGACAGTTTTAAACGAAAGGTAATTAATATACCTTTACACCTGTGATATATAACATTAGCTCTCTCGCGTCTTTATACTTGCTTATAGCTAAATAAGATTAGATAGTAAAACTAGATAATACCTGTTATTGAGAATTCAAAAGAAATTTAACTAACAAACGGAAGATTACTGTTATTTAATAACCTTTATATAGGTATGTAACCTTTGATAGATAACCGTTATATATGTTTACCTCTCAATTTTTTGACTAAAACACCTATCTCGGACATGACTTGACAATTTTGCGATTGCACAATATTATATCATACTTATGTCATGTTTATTTGCGTCACTTGTCGAAAGATAAAATGCGCACATACATTTTAATCTTTGGTCACTATCGATATAATTTCTAATTTGTCAAAATTTTCACGCACATGCGGATATAATGCTAATACGGTAATTAATAATTTCATCTATAGATTTAGAAAATAGTCTTAAGTTGACAATGAGAGAGAAAGTACGATATAATACGCGTACCTATGTTAAGGCGAGATAGACAGACGTAAATGACCATTATGTCCTTGCTAATTGTTACATATTTGCTGTGACCATTTTTCAAAAGTGTTTTTTCAATAAAAAGACACGTTAAGATTGTTTACCCTTTTTCCTATGCAAAAAGAAACAAAGTAGAACATACAAAATCCCATGACGCTGATTCGCCGTTTTGGCATGAAACATACGTATTTTCATATTTTTAATATACTAGCCTTCCGTCCGCAGCTTCTCCCGCGATAATTTAATTTTCCCGTAGGAAAAGGTATTTTCCCGCAGTAAAAAGTAGCCTATGTCACTCAGTGATAACGTAGCTTTCTAACGGCAAAAGAATTTTTGAAATCGGTCCAGCAGCTTCGGAGCCTATTCAATGCAAACAAACAAACAAACAAACAATCAAATCTTTCCTCTTTATAATATTAGTATAGATCTAACAGTAGATTTTCCATTATTTACATGTCAAATAAATGTCATCTTCTGGCCCTTTATTTGAGCTGAGAATAGGTCGTAGACTACTTTTCTTCGTGGACGGAGTCGCGGGCAACAGCTAGTAATTTATTTATTTATTTATTTAATTAATTTACACGGCATTACAGCGAACCAATACGCCGAGAAACTAGATTGCTTAATAACTAAGAATTAAAAAGAGAATAAAAATTAAAATTAAATTAATTAACATCAATTATACATACATAACATAAACTAAGAAAACACTAATAAAAAATAACAATATTAAGCAGGCATACAAAAGAAAAACAGCTGGACATTTTATTATTGCACGGTGGTCGCCTATTGTCCATCGCCTCACAAAAACTCAAACATTCCCGACACACAGCTACCCATCTCCACGCAAACAGGTCACACTCAGGTACAGATGCCAAGAGCGTATTGAGTAGAGCAAGCGCACGCGGTAATGGCGCGCTCCGGCGCGACACCGTGCGCGCCGCCGGCACCGCCAGCAGCGCGCGCGCGCGCGGCCGGAGGTTCACTCGGGGGACATCCGGGACGCTAAGCCTAAGTACGCTATCCACTAATCGGATAACATCCGACTCCCCGCGCAAAAAACGGTAGACTGTGATGAGAAGATAATATATTATATTTTTAAGTACCTACTTCATATATTAGATACATCCTGTTTATTGGCACATACTGGCTGGTTTAAGCAATATTGCGAAACTGTACTTTAGCTATATTGGGAAGAGTGGAAAAAATCCATGTATCCCAACTGGTTGGGATAGCCAGTTGGTATTATAGACGGAATAACCCGGCACGAGTCTGACACGCTCGGTGTTTCTAGATAATGAATCGACCTTTAATCATTAATTAAAAGTCCCATATGACTTTGAACGGGTTTTGTTGTTCATTTGTTGTTGTTTACAAATTATAATTATGCGTGGCGCATGACGTTTATCGCTTATGTAATAAATTTACCGCCACCGGCACATAATTACGAGGTAACGTCATTGGCCGGAGAATTATACATATCAGAATTCTGGTAATTAGTTTTATATGTAAACATCGGTGTTACTTTACGCAAGGATTGGATAATTATATAATACTTAATTCAATTAAATTTTTGAAGCTGTGGTTGTCGAGTGGTTTGACCGGTGATCTCTCAAGCAGAGAGTCGTCGGATCAAGCTGGGGCTAACACCTCTGAGTTTTCGGAATTTACTATGTGAAATTTACCATGAGATTTTCGATCAACATCATTATATTGCGGCTCGTCAACTATTTCTTACCTAGCAAATAGTACAGTATACAATAGTCTAGGAGCCGCAAAATAAAATTGTTTTAATGTCACTTTATTTGCGTGTCGTCAATTGTTACTTGACGACCGGATAGCCTAGTTGTTAGAGAACCTGACTACGAAGCTTGAGGTCCCGGGTTCGATTCCCGGTCGGGGCAGACATTTGTGTGAATAATACGAATGTTTGTGCTCGAGTCTTGGGTGTTTAATATGTATTTAAGTATGTATCTATCTATATAAGTATGTTTATCCGTTGTCTAGTACCCATAGTACAAGCTTTGCTTAGTTTGGGACTAGGTCAATTGGTGTGAATTGTCCCGTGATATTTATTTATTTTTATTTAAGTACAAATTTTAAAGAGATTACAGTTAACGAGCCGCAATATAATGTTGTTGTGGTTTATAATTCTAAATTAAATGGAGTATAGGTTAGGTGTATCTACACCTGAGAACAAAATTCAATGGTGTGTCTGAAGTTTTCTATCCGCACTAGGCCCTCGTGGGAATTACAGCCCAAGCCCTGTTATTCTGAGAGGAGACCTGGGCCCTGGCGTGGGACGTACATAAGCTGGGATGATGATGACTAAATCAATTTTGTCGTCTTTGATGAACAAAATGGCCGCTCTAAAAACATTTGTGCGTACTCACGTCTAACAGGACTAGGTTTTTATTATTTCATTCTCTCAGCACAGCTACCATGAGTTACACTAGTTCACAGTGACCGTACTCGCTAGCGACGGCGTAAATGATTTGTATGGAGAATTGTACTTCCGTAAGTGACCGCTAGAGGCGCTGTGCACAATTCTCCATACAAACCATTTACGCCGTCGCTAGCGAGTTCGGTCACTGTGAACTAGTGTCACTCATGGTAGAGGTACAGGTCAGGGATAAGCAAAGGAACTAAGACTATGCAGCCACAAGTCTGAGTAATTACATTTTTAATTAATTAATTGAATATACTGGGTGATTCAACTAGAGATGTGATCCAGCCCAACAGTAACTAACTAAGTTAATTATAGCCTAGCATCTCCTAGCTTTTCCTAGGGTTTATGAGTGCTTACTAGACAAGCGTGCTTCTTCTTCTTCAACTTCGCTTTTCATCAGGCGTGATTGTGGCCAAATGCAAGCCTATTGCGACATTTACACTACTTCGTTCGCCTAATGCGGTCGCCGAACTTGTTTCGAACTACTTCAGCGAAAGAACGTCGTCTTCACATATTGTAGGTATATAAAAAAAATTGTGAGATGATTTTTTGTGAGATGATGATTAGTAACACTACAATAATGTAAATTATTGAAAGCAATCTTGTGTATTTTTCTCGTAAACGTAGTAAACGACTTTTATAAATAAATAAATATAAAAAAAAATTTTTTTTCATGATACATTTCATTTTATTGCAAATTTTACATAGGGGCTATTCTCGGAGTTTCTCTAAAAGATCGAATTCGTAACGAAGTGATCCGACAGAGAACCAAAGTTATCGACATAGCCCACCGCATTAGCACGCTGAAGTGGCAATGGGCACGCCATTTAACCCGAAGAACCGATAACCGTTGGGGTAGACAAGTTCTTGAGTGGAGACCACGGATCGGCAAACGTAGCGTGGGACGTCCTCAGACTCGGTGGAGCGATGATCTTCGCAAGGCGGCTGGCAAGAGCTGGATGAGAGTGGCCGAGAATCGTGCTCAGTGGCGTGCCATGGGAGAGGCCTATGTCCAGCAGTGGACGAACAAAGGCTGATGATGATGATGATGATGATGACATCATCAAATAAAAAAAATTTTTTTTTTCATGATACATTTATTGCAAAATTTACACAGTTTCAATGAATAAAATGAAATGTAAGTAGTAAGTAATCAACAAAACCAATAATATTTCTTTCAAAACAATTTAAGATAGTGGAAATTACAGCTAAAGAGATTTCAATAAATTTATTGCTTCTACTAACCTACTTTTGTTAGGTTATAAGAAATGTAAAGACTTTTAAGGTGATCTCAGGATTTTTATAAGGGCATTTCATTTTTCGATATGGCAACCTTACGCACAAAGGCCACCTTGCGCGGCCATTGCTCGCTGCATTTGTGCAACATTTTTGTTTTTCTCCGCGCGTCTTTGCCGTTTTTTAAAGATTTAGTGCGTCTCGGCAGTCGTAGTGTCAACGCAACTGTTTCAGAGAAGTTATTTCGAACAATGAAGACGAATCGTGAATGAGAAAGTCTTGCGATTCCTGTTTTCTTCATTGCTAAGACTTCCTACATTATACTGTCAGCAATTGGCATCCCTGCATTTAATTCTCAAACACACGTAGCCGTAATAGTTTTCCTTGTTAATTTGATAATATTTACTCCAATCATGATTTTTTTCCAAATTTTCAAACCAAGAGTTTAGCTTTTAGAGGGGGGAGGACGCTCCACTTGAACAAAAAAATCAAAAATCAAATTTAAATTTAAGGCCGCGGGTGGTCAAAGTAATTGTTTCAGTTCATAAATTAAAAAAAAACCACTTTAAACTATGAATATTTCGCAAACGAATCACTGTATAGAAAAATAGTTTTCACAAATTCGTAATAATTTTAAAAGTCCTATCCAACGGTACTCCACACTTATAAGGTTAGACGAGAAAATAAACACCCCCATTTTCGCTTACAGGAATACCCTTTAAAAATATTTCTACATTTTATTTTACCATTTTGTCGCGATAATAAAATTGCTATATACATTATATCAATCCAAAATTACAGCTTTCTCGCACTAACAGTCTCTGAGCTAAGCCGCGGACGGACGGACGGACAGACAGACATGGCGAAGCTCTATAAGGGTTTAGTTTTTGCCATTTTGGCTCCGTAACCCTAAAAAACCACTTCACAGAAGAACTTCAGGAGTGGTATTTGTTCTTCAAATTTAAATGGGAACAACTAGTAGTATACGCCTAATAAAAATCTAAGTTGGTTCATAAATGATAGAGTTCTCATGTAATAAACTTAAAAATAATCGCATTTAGGATATCTTTATTTTTTGAAGTCGGTTAAAAATCTTTACATTGCATCTTAGATGATTTATACACTAGATAGAGCTGAGGCGGCATGAAAACGTCCCGAAAAATATAAGCCAATTGTTGGCTTATATGTCATTTGCCTCCCTTCAGTTTGAATGACGTAACGCGATCGTAATATAAAGCTGTCAAATGGACTTTTGGACGTTTTGTATCGCAATGTTTGCTACTGACATTCTATCTAGTGTAGGGAGGGGCCTAGAAAAGGTGGCCTAAACATAGTCTGTCCCTACTTCGAAGCAAATGGTAAACCGCGATCATTTGTTCACCAACTTAACGCGGTCGAAAAAATAGACATACAACAACACAAACTAATAACAAAGTGCAAACTAAAGACCTAATAGTTGGAGCATGGAATGTTCGTACCCTTTTGGACGGTGATGCGAACTCATGTCCAGAGAGGAAGACAGCGCTGATAGCGAGAGAACTCGGTAGATACAGCATAGATATTGCTGCAATAAGTGAGACACATTTGAGTGACTGTGGTGAGCTTAGGGAACAGCTTGGTGGCTATACTTACTTCTGGAGTGGCAAACCAAGCTCTGAAAGAGCTGCCAGTGGGGTAGGTTTTGCTATTAAAAACCGTCTAGTATGTACGCTACAAGAACTACCAAAGGGCATCAATGATCGAATTATTACACTTAGACTTGAAATTTCGATAAACAAGTATATCCACCTAATAAGTGTTTATGCCCCCACATTGCCGTCTCCGGATGAAGAAAAGGCTAAGTTTTATCATGATCTTAGTCAAGTCATGGGTAGAATACCTGCGGCGGACAGGATACTTCTGTTGGGTGATTTCAACGCTCGAGTTGGCGTGGATTTCGGTGCTTGGGATGGAGTTCTGGGGCGCCATGGAGTTGGGAAATGTAACGCCAACGGCTTTGATCTTCTCACTTTGTGCGCTGAATTTGGTCTCGTCATCACGAACACATGTTATCGCTTGCCAGAAAAGTATAAGACCACGTGGATGCACCCCAGATCAAAGCATTGGCATCTCCTGGACTATGTGATGGTACGCAAGAGGGATCTCAGTGAAGTTTTGATCACTCGATCAATGAGGGGTGCCCTTGGCTGGACCGATCATCGGCTTGTTCGATCGAAACTGAGTATTAAATTGAAAGCACCCCGTAGAGCAACTCACAAGGTTCCTGCGAAGTTAAGTTGCGAAAAGCTAGTCCGCAACGCACAACTAATAGACGAGCTAGATGACGCTTTTGCTGCCAGTATGTCGGGGGCTGAAGGGAGAGAGGATGATTCTGTTGATGATAGCTGGCGCTTATACGCTAAGCATCTCCATAGCTGTGCCTTACGAGTTGTTGGAAAACCAGTGCGGAAAAACCAGGATTGGTTCGATGACTCCGAAGTGGAAATCAAGAACCTCGTTCAGGAGCACAGGCGCACTCTTCTGTCGCAAAATATTTCTGATCGCAGGAAAGCTCAACATAGTCTTAAAGTTAAAGTGCGTGCTCTTAAGGACAAATGGTGGGTGGACAAGGCCAGAGAAATCCAGTCATATGCTGATAAAAACCAATCTGGTAGATTCTTTGAGTGTTTAAAAGGAGTCTTTGGTCCAAAAACCAAAAAAACAGCACCAATTTTCAACAGTGACAAGTCTCGACGGCTGACTGAAAAGCGAGATATATTACACCGATGGGCAGAACATTTTGACGAAATTTTGAATCCCAGTACTCAGACCACTGACATGTTATATATAGATTCTCTCGAGAGTCTACCTGTAGCTGAAGATCTGGCTGTGCCTCCATCTTTTGATGATTTTACGGCTGCGCTGAGAAGAATGAAGAATTCCAAAGCACCCGGGATAGACTGTATACCAGCTGAATTATTCAAATATAGCGGTCCACACATAAGTAACAGGCTATTCGATCTCGTCCTGAAAATATGGGAGTGTGAAGTCATCCCGCAGGATTGGAGAGATGCCTCCATTTGTAAACTTTACAAAGGCAAAGGTGATATAGCCGATTGCAGTTCGTATCGAGGTATCTCTCTTCTCTCGACAGCTGGAAAGATTTTAGCTCATATTATTAACACCCGTCTGTCCCGTCATGCGGAGACTATGCTACCGGAGACCCAGTGTGGATTTCGCCCTGGAAGAGGTACTGTGGATGCTATCTTTGTCGTTAGGCAAATTCAAGAAAAATGTCTAGAGCAACACCGTCCTCTTTACATTTGCTTTGTGGATTTAGAGAAGGCTTTTGACAGAGTACCACGTGATGCCTTGTGGATTGTATTAAGGAAAGCTGGATGCCCCGCAAAGTTGTTAAACTTGATACGTCAATTTCATGACAACATGATGGTGAGAGTTCGACATGAAAATAGCTTTTCAGATAAAATACCGGTGACCAGTGGTGTAAAGCAGGGGTGTGTCTTGGCTCCAACTCTGTTCTCTATATACTTTGCTTATGCGATGCGTGATGCGATGGAGACGTGTAGTGATCCGATAGAGCTTAACTCAAGAACCAGCAAAAGTATTTTTGATCTTTCTCGCTTTAGAGCTAAGCGACAGGTTACCAAGCTCTCAATTCTGGAAATCCTGTACGCCGACGATGTTTGTCTAATGGCCGATTCCATGCAGGCACTGCAGTCATACGTGGAATCTTTAAATACCTCATGCCGCAGATTTGGTTTAATTGTAAGCACCAGTAAAACCCAAGTTCTTAAACAACCTTCACGAGGTTGTGATGAAGATCATTCCAATATTACTTTGGAGAACAAAACGTTGGAGGAAGTCTTGCACTTTAGATACTTGGGTAGTCGAATAAGAAAAGACAACACGTTGGAGTCAGAGATACCAGCCCGAATAGCAGGCGCTGCAGCGGCCTTTGGGAAACTCAAGGCGCGAGTTTGGAACTCACACGACCTCAAGCTTAAAACTAAAATATTAGTGTACAAGGCAATCGTTTTGCCCACGTTACTATACGCCGCTGAGTCGTGGTGCTGCTATAAAGCAGATATCAAACGACTGGACGCCTTCCACCTTAATTGCCTTAGGTCCATTTTGCATATTAAGTGGCAAGACCGTATCCCGAACACCGAAGTGCTGCGCCGCACCGACTTGCCAGGGGTAGAAGCGCTTATAATGAAGCAGCAGCTTAGATGGAGTGGCCACGTTCTTCGCATGGATGAGGGCAGATTGCCGAAGGCAGTGTTCTACTCCGAACTTGCCTGTGGTAAGCGCAGACAGGGTGGACAGTATCTGCGTTATAAAGATGTGCTCAAGCGTAACCTTATAGCTTGTGACTTGCCGCCTGATTGTTGGGAGGAGCGTGCTCGTCAGGGACCGGAGTGGCGTCGTACTGTGCAGAAGTCCGTGGCCACATACGAGGAGAGGCGTCTAGAAGACCTTGACAATAAGCGTCAGTTTCGCAAAACTCGACCGAAGCCTTCTTACACCTACACGTATAATCCAGCAGGTCAACTTCACTGCACACCGTGTGGTCGTATTTTCAAAACCAAGTTCGGGTTTGCGAGCCACATTAGGGCCCGGCATAGCCACAACTTGAATTGGACATAAGGGGAGTCGCCGTCGCCGGATACGGCGTGGACGACGATGATGATGATGATGATCTAGTGTATAAATAAGGGTACGTATTATTATAATACCGAAGTACGAAAGACCGAATGTATTAAAACATCGAATGGGTCAAAAGACCGACACGATTTTTTTCTGAAACCGTAAACTTTTCAGGATTTATTAAAACGGCATCATACAGAACCCATTAGGTTAGGTTAGGTTTGTTTTATAACAATCATAAAAAGTTAACGGTTTCAGAAAAAAATCGTGTCGATCTTTTGACCCATTCGATGTTTTAATACATTCGGTCTTCCGTACTTCGGTATTGTAATACATACCCATAAATAATCTAAGCATTGCATTTGTAGTCTATAAGCTGTTCCCGCGAGACCCGCTGCGAAGAATTCATTTATCACTCTTAAACCGCTGAGCCGATATAGATGAAATTTGGCACGGCGATAGTTTGAGACCTTGCGAAGGACTTTGGATAGTTTTTATTCCGGAAAATTGTATAGTTCCCGCAGGATAGCGATAAACGAATTTTTTGCAGACGGACACGCTGGCAACAAATAGTGATGATTCTGTTGATATATCTAGGCCTTCTCACGCGACTACCTCATCTATTAAGCCAATAAGCTCTTTATTTGAGTCACAATTTGAATGATGAAATATTTTGGAAATGATTGCGTAAGCCATAATTGATTGCATTAAGCCAATGAAAAGGAAGTGTTTCGAAACGCTCTGTTCTGATTGGCTCAAAATGTTAAACTTATATCTTTGGGTTTTAATATTTCATCATCCTATCTCTTTATCATTGATCATAATAATGACAATGAAATGTAATGATTACAGTCACCATTACTGTATGTTCATGTACATCCGTATTAATGCAACTAGCTTTTACCCCCAGTTTCACTTGTTGAATCATCATCCCATACTATCCGATTTTAACGAAACAAAGCTTAAATATTGCTCCAAGATAAGCTTCATCTATCTGCGAAAACCGCAAGAAATTCCGTTCAATAGTTTCGGAAATTAGCGTGTACATACAGACAGACAGCCAAAAATGACAAAAAATGGTTTTTCCTGTTCTGTTACTCTTTTTTTATCGCCCATACTATATTTTTTACAAATTTATTCAATGTACACACGATTTATACTGTTTTATTATTATGTGTACCTATACGTTCCACTGCGGGCACAGGATGCCCTTAGTGAGTTCTCGCTTAGCGAGTACTCTATGATGATGATGATGATGTATGGGGACGCCTCGCTGAGCCAGGCGGGCTGTCCACCGTTTTGCACAGTCATTCAGCCCAGTTCCCCGTGGTTGGAGCCGACGGTTACTGTCCCAGCAGCGCTCCCACACAGCATCGCTCCTCGAATCTTCCCGTTCTCCTGCTGAACATAAGGACATCTTTGAGACTGACATCCTTTAGCTCCTCCTCCCTCAGCTCGTCACTCCCGAATACATCACGCCGCGCTGCCGCGTACATGACACACTCGGCTAGGATGTGCTCACTCGTTTCCTCCTTCCCACAATGTGGACAGGAGGGGTCACTTTTTATACCTATTATACTTAAGTGTCTTAAGCGAGTACTCTAATATCTATCTAATATCGGAGTCCGGCCGCAGCGGGAGTTTCCCTTCTACCTATGTTCTTATTTTTTCTTATGGCACAGGCCTCCTCTCAGAATGAAATGGCTTGGGCCGTAGTTCCAGTTCTTCATAGGTGTCTACAGGTTTCCTCACGATGTTTTCGTTCATCGTAAAGCGCATGGTAAATGTTAAAATAAATGTAATTCCAACATGAATTTCGAAAAACCGTAGGCGCGGGATCGTGGTTGAACCCACAACCCTTTTTCTGCTGGAGAGGCCGTAAGTAAACAACTAGACCACCACGGCTTGTGCTTTATTTTATTTGAGTAATTTGTCTAATGATTTTAGGCATTTTCGCTTTAATTGGAACAAAAAATTGTTTTTTATTAAAGATGAAGTATTATATATGATAATGATATAGTCCTGCAGTGGGACGAATATAGGCTGGGATGATGATGATGATGATGAAATGTTGGTGTTTTCTTTCTTTTTTTTTTTTTTTTATTTATTTTTAATATTAGCACATACATAACAATATATTTAAAAAACGCCAAACTGTGAAACCGTTTGTTGGCGTCACGTTCTGACAGTAAGATTATTGTGCCAAGTGATGCTTACTAACTAGGTACATAACTTTACTAAAAATAAAAAGATAAAATATACAAACGAAGACTCAGTCACCATACCCATGCAGTTTTTATTACAGGGCTATCTGTATACCATATAGATATCTGTTTACCATTCGATAGTGACTGAAGTCTTCGCTGGTACAACCCTATTAAGTACTAACCTTAATATTACAGGTGCACAATGATATTTTTAAGATGCAAAACCAAACAAATTGAACAAGTAGATACATTTAGTTATCATTATCATTTAGAATCTTTTTCAATTTAATTTTTAAACTCCCTATTTTTAATTTTTCCTCCTCCAGCAAAAAGGGGTACTTATTATATATTTTAGGAATTAGGTATTCTTTGGTTCTTTTTGCGTAATAATTTTTGGCAACCGGCTGTAACAATAATTTCCTTTTAGTGGATCTAAGGTGACGTTTTAATTGCCTTTGTACTTTATACTAATCACTATAGTAAGTTTCTAGGATATTCAAATATATAGTCTTACAATGTACAGGGAGAATTCTGCAAACTGAGAACAGTGCATCATAGTTATTTGTATGTTTACAAATAACTATGAGTTTGTTTGTTCTTAGAGCGCTAGATTTTGATGATAAAAAACTGGCCCTAATTTTTCATACATTTTTTTTGTGTCCGTTTCGTAACGAGCCATACAAACTATATGAAAAAAGAAATCACAAAACCGACTCAAAAATAAGAACACTTTTTTTCATTATAAATATTAATAGTGCTCGTGACTCTGAATAACAAAACACCAAAATTACTTAATTTAAAAAAGTTTTCTGCGCAATTTTAAGTGAAAATGCTTTTTTATTTTGGCATTAACTTTTTTTTTCGCAAAAATTTTAGCTCAAAGCAACTCTCGTTAACTGTCTCATGATAGCCATTGACATTTAAAAAAAAGACAGACAATATAGTCTGTCTGCCAGTACTTCAAACCGCCAAAAACTACCGCCGGCCGCATTGTGTATTCCAAATTCAAAACGCCGCTACCGACCAAAAACAAAACAACATCACAAAACAAAAGCCATCTTAGGACCATTAGAACGTTCTGCCCTTGACCTTGAGAGACCTTAGGTCCAGGGGCACCTTGGGGTCGTTGACCGCGTTGCATCATCAAGAATGATTCAACGACGAGACCAGTTTTTTTGCAAGTCGGTATGTGGAAAATGTCGGTGCAGAATGCGTTTGAAGTTGCGTTGTTGTGGATTTAGTTTTATTTAGCTTATATATAATGTACTAGCTGTGCCCGCGACTTCGTCCGCGTGGAATAGTGACTTTGGGTGGGAAGGTTAAAAAGTAGCCTATGTCCTTTCTCAGGCTCTAGACTACCTGTGTACCAAATTTCATTTAAATCGGTTCAGTAGTTTTGGCGTGAAAGCGCGACAGACAGACAGAGTTACTTTCGCATTTATAATATTAGTAAGGAAAGTAAGGATGTATAAGGATGTCTGTGGAGTTTTTGTGCGTCTGTGCTATCGGTCTAGCTAAGAAATAGACAATAACAAAATATTCAGAGATTATAAAGTAGGTACTAGCTGACCCAGCAAACGTTTCAATCTTTATTGTCCACCACAAAGAAAAAAATACAGAAAAACAAGTCATTATCATCATCATCATTTCAGCCGAAAGACGTCCACTGCTGAACATAGGCCTCCCCCAAGGCTCGCCAAACAGATCGGCCCTGCGCCATCCGCATCCAATGCGTTCCCGCTACCTTCACCAGGTCATCGCTCCATCTTGTTGGAGGCCTACCTACACTGCGTCTTCCGGTCCGCGGACGCCACTCGAGAACTTTTCGGCCCCATCGGCCGTCAGTTCTACGGGCGATGTGCCCTGCCCACTGTCACTTAAGTCTAGCGATTCTTCGAGCTATGTCCGTGACTTTAGTTCTTGCGCGGATTTCATCATTTCTAATGCGATCCCGCAGAGAAACTCCAAGCATAGCCCTCTCCATCGCCCTCTGAGTGACCTTGAGCTTCCTTATAAGACCCATCGTTAGCGGCCACGTCTCAGTGCCATAAGTCATCACTGGCAACACACACTGGTCAAAGACTTTGGACTTGAGACACTGCGGTATATCGGATGACAAGATATTGCGGAGCTTTCCGAACGCTGCCCAGCCAAGTCTAATTCGTCGATTGACCTCTTTCTCGATGTTGCACCTACCCAATTGGATTGTATGTCCCAGATAGATATAGTCGTCAACAACTTCGAGCAAAGTATCTCCGATTACGACGGGAGTTGGTACAACATGGGCGTTCGACATGACCTTCGTCTTGTCCATGTTCAATTTAAGACCAACTCTCTCGGAGACTCTTCCGAGGTCAACGAGCATCGCACTGAGGTCCTCCAAGGTCTCAGCCATAAGCACCACGTCGTCGGCAAATCGAAGGTGAGTGAAGTATTCGCCATTTACATTGATGCCATGCCCTTCCCAGTTCAGAGTCTTGAACGCATCCCCTAGTGCAGCGGTGAACATTTTCGGAGAGATAACATCTCCTTGTCTGACTCCCCGCTGCAACAGAATGGGCTTCGACATCTGATCCTGAAGTTGGACGGACATTGTGGCGTTATTATACAGACACTTCAACACTACTCCGCACCGTTGGAGAGACTGCAGTACAGCCCAAGTCTCGATCGAATCGAAGGCCTTCTCGTGGTCCACAAATGCCAGGTAAAGGGGGCGGTTATACTCCTCGGTTTTCTGTATAACCTGCCGCAACGCATGTATGTGGTCCACGGTGCTAAAGCCTTTTCGAAATCCGGCTTGTTCGGGAGGCTGGAAAAACAAGCACATGGAAATAAATATAATAATGTAAGGTAAGCAATAGGCGGCCTTATCGCTTCGAAGCGATCTCTTCAAAATCAAAATATTTTATTTGCTAGAAATAAAGTCAAGCGGATGTTCATGAATAATTATTTCCATTTTTGTACAGTGTATTCTGGCTGCTAATGGGCATGCAGATATTCAGTTTTAATTACAGTCTTAACGTTAATAAAAGGCTTATAATCTGCGGATTGAGAATTTCACACACACCATTGAATTCCTTCGCAGGTGTATGCAGGTTTCCTAACGATGGTTTCCTTCACCGTACAGCTCATGGTAAATTTCAAATGTAATTTCGCACATATAGCCTAGGATCCGAGTATACAACGACCTTCACCGAGCTGGTTAATGGATGAAAAGAATTTTATATTAAATTAAATATGCTAATAAATATATTGCAAGTGGGTTGACTAAAAAATTTCACCATATTTAATTTAAATAAAATACTTTTCATCGTATATACACGGTATAAGGTCGTTGTATACACGAATCCTAGGTTAATAAATTCCGAAAAACTCAGAGGTGCGAGCCGGTATTTGAACCCACGACCCTCTGCTCGAGAGGCTATTATATAGGGCAAACCACTAGGCCACCATGGCTATTAATATTGAGTAAGAATTATACCGTTACTAAAAAAACCGCCAACTCCTTTCATAAAGTCTGGCAGAAAAGAGTAGAAATTAAAAAGTGGCAACACTGTAGTGTCGTCCCTCTTTTTTCGTACACAAGAAAAGAGGGACGACACTACAGTGTTGCCACTTTTTAATTTCTACTCTTTTTTGCCAGTCTATACTTAGCAGAATCCCACGTCCTTGTACTCTGCACAATCGTCACCCCGAACACGACCTATAATTTAACCATCAAAAGACCACGTCGACTATAAAAAGCCTATAACATATACATCTTCAATCATACATAGGCCCATTTAAAACCCGGTACCCGTAGATGCTGATCTAAAAACATCGGAAGCGTACCGCGGTTTATAAGCGCTTAAGACCTTTCAGAAGGGTTTGGTGCACCATTATGTTTTTCTGGGAATCAAACGCAGGACCGTCTGTTGTAGGGTAGGTCGCGGGCACCTTGTTGGACCGGTCATTCACCTTCCTAGGATCCCAGACTGGTATTATTAAATGAGATCACAAGTTGTGTAAGCAATTTGGGGTCTTTTTTGAGGCATGCCTTAGGTTTAGAGGCCATTGATAAGCTTTTATTTAACTTGCTGTAGTTTCAAGTCTTTAGTTTATCTTATCTAACTAATATTTAAAACGCGAAAGTTTGTATGGATATGTATGTATGTAGGTATGTAAAACTCTTTATTTTAAGCAAAAACATGAAATTAACAGTTAACAAGAGAAACAGAGGTATGGATGTTTGTTACTTTTTTACGGTAAAACGCTGGGTCAGATTCTGGTGATATTTAACATAGTTTATTAGCTGTTGCTGTCTCCGTCCGTGAAGAATAAGGATATAAGAAGAATTTTGAAAATCGGTCCACACTTGGCGGAGATATCGATGAACAAACATAGAAAAAAAATCATACATACAGTCGAACATAGAACCTCCTCCTTTTTTTGAAGGTGGTTAAAAATAACCTACGACCTATTCTCAGATCTACCAAATACAGTGAAAAAAGTTTAATAAAAATCGGTCGAGCCGTTTCGGAGGAGTTCGAAAACAAACTCCGTGAAACGAGATTTTTATATATTAGAATATCCTGGGTTAACATGTAGAATACTTTTATCCCGGAACATTGAATAGTTCCCGCGGGATAACGATAAGCGAATTCTTCGCAGACGGAGTCGCGGGAAACAGCCAGCTAAATTATTTTGCAAATGGATTCTAAACCGAAAAACAATCTTAGCATAATACCTAATGTTTTTGAAAAACCAACGATAACCCACACTCTATAGAGTGTGGGTTAAACCTATAGGTTTAGGTGGAAGAAAAATCATCCCCATTTTACGTTTAGGGAGGTACCCAAAAAGCAGGTTCACGGTGGATGCAAGTCGCTTCCAATCTTAATGATTGGGTATCAATGAGACGCAAGCCACACAGTAGAGACGTGGGACGGGGGCGCGTCGCAGTCGCGGCGCCCCTGAATCAGTTTTCATACAATGTATAGAAGCGTCGCGATCCTAAGCAGACAGAAGAGACGGGGCGGAGACGCGGCCTGCGAACAAACGACGCGGACTGCGACGCGCCCCCGTCCCAGTCTCTTCTGTGTGGCTTGTGGTCATGTCCACCAGTGGACGTCCTACGGCTGAAATGATGATGACAAAGTTGCGATGTTCTTGGAAAGTTGTAGGAAACTTCTTAGTATATTCTCATCAGTATTATAATTAACTAAGGTAGGTTGTAGTATAGTCCATTTATTTATAAGTATACTAGCCTTCCATCCGCAGCTTCGCCCGCGATAAATTAATTTTCCCGTAGGAAAAGGTATTTTCCCGCAGTAAAAAGTAGCTTACGTCACTCAGTGATAACGGCAAAAGAATTTTTGAAATCGGTCCAGTAGTTTCGGAGCCTATTCAATGCAAACAAACAAACAAACAATCAAATCTTTCCTCTTTATAATATTAGTATAGATATATAGATATTGCGTATTTTTTTTGTTTCTCATAGGTATTACATACACTGGCTTACTGTCTTAATCCACTCGCCAAACTGATATGACAGTTTGTTGGCGAGAACACGCTCATTACAATTTAGTCATATTTATGTAAGTACTCACTCACTTTATCTATATGTATGTTTTTTGATATGTATTATTGGATGTTTTTAGTTGTTTTAATAAAATGTCTGTTTTTTGTTATTACTTATTTTATATTGCTCCACCTGCATTCCTTGCTTTTTGTGGTGTACAATAAAGAGTCATTGTATTGTATTGTATATTATGTATGAGTGGATTTCTGATTAAATTTGTGGCTACCTATTGTTCCTATATTATGTGTCCTGTGGTGACAGTAGCAAAGTTTTAGCTAACGAGTCTATAAATAATTATACCAATTATATGGAATCGCCGGTTTAGGCATACGTGATCTGATTCATGTAGGTCCTAACATTGTAGGATTATAGCTTCTATACAAGAAACGCGGTTAACTCGATCTTTATACTAGATAATAGAAATTTTCACCGCTTATTTCTTAATTTTCTCCCTCTGCTAGAATTAAAAAAAAAACATAATTATAGCTCGTTGGTGGGTGTATCACTGGTGAAAAAATTAGAGCATTTACTAAAATGTACCTGCAACATATGTGACGAACGCTAGAATTGATTGACTAGAAAAAAATATGATGAAAATAAATTATTTCTTTTTTAACTATGAAGCTTAGGGGCTGAAAGTCTGCATCTTAATTACTAATGTAGAGCCACAAAATTATAAAAATTAAATGCGCAAACTCGTCGGGGCTCACTTAGCTTATCCTGGCACGGCCTTTGCCTTGGAGCATCGGCATATTTGCTCATTTCTGAAAAAAAATGCCACTCTTATTTTTTTATATATTCCCAACAATTTTATGTTATTCCTACTCAGAATCACGAGCTCTTTCCATCCCTGTAGGAGAGAAAAAATGTCCTGAAAATGCCATACATTTTTCATGTTCTTCCTTTTCGTTACGCCATACAAAGTGTATGGAATAGTACAATATAGGAAAAAAACTTAGGGTTTTTTTTTGTCATATTGAAAGATTATAGGAGCTGGTAATTCTGAGTAGAAATAACATAAAATTATTAGAATATAAAAAATTGAGGTGGCATTTTTTTGAGAAATGCTCATTTGTAGAGTCTTTTAGAAAAGAAAAGAATAGATTTTTATTAAAACTGTTTGGTATGTTAAAAGATACAATATTAAAAGTCAGATATTTTCTATAAGTATTTAACTTATAACTAAACGTGATAAATGGATGCTTTTCAAGTTCCAATCATAAGTATTACGAATGTGTGGTGATATGAGTCAGACGATCTAATCCCATGGAAGCCGTACCGACTAAGCATTTGGGGTGTTTGTCACCCATAAGTGACGTAAGCTTCCGAGAAAACCCCGCGGAAGGGTGGTTGAGTAATAGGGGAAAACCGAAAACGTATCGAGACGAAGTGAGCATATTCATTCGCCAACGATATGATTATAGTCGCGGAATGAACAGGTTCGTCAGTTTCCGACCTTAACTCGTTGACATAGAGTCGAAAAGTGACGAACCTTTTCATTCCGCGACTGCACAAAGCGTTTTGACCTCGTTAATTCTGGCTCTTTCGAGTTCCTTATCCAAAGAGTGCCAACGGGACTCTATTACTGAGACCCTGCTGTTTGTCCGTCCATCCGTCCGTCCGTTTGTCACAGGACTCTTTCTCTTGAACCTTAATGGACACTTAAAATTTTCACCAATTATATATTACTATGGCCGCTTTAACAACAAATCATCATCATCATTTCAGCCGAAAAGTCGTGGCAGCTTAGAGGTTTGACCCATAAGAAGAAATTATAAAATTTCTTTGTTGCCATATCCTCGTTCTGAGAGGAGGCCTGTGCCCTGCAGTGGGACGTATATGATGAGGCTGGGATGGTGATGGTGATGATGACGTCCTCGTGAGTCCCAGCGTACTTTATAAAGAACAGATCATCAAATCATCAGTACAGTAAAATTACATAAAGTTTACCACTGACAGATGGTTTGCCTTCATTTCATATTCAACTTTAACGACCTACAAATAAAGCCAATTTTAGAATACTGTTACCCACGTTTGCAGATTTTGTAATAGCTACTTTATTTGTATGGTGTTAAAGTTGGAAATTAAATGAAGGCAAGCCATCTGTTAGTGGTAAACTAAATGTAAACGTATTCAAAAATCAAAATCAAAACGTTTATTCTGCAAGGGCTCTTTTACATGTCATTTTTTTTAAACTACCAGCACTTTCGTAAGAACCGTCATTGCCAAGAAGAATGCGCCGCAAGAAACTTGGCAGAAAGTCATCTTTTCAAATTAAAATATAATAATTACAAATTAAAAAAACCATACAAATATAGAATTAAGTAAATAAAAAACAAAAAAAATATATAAAAAAACAATACAGGGATGTATTGGTTCCCTTAGTTAAAAAACTAAATCAATACCTACATCTTAACTATATCTACGTTAAGTGGAAGTGTAGAATGCTTCCACCGTCAAAAAAATAATTAAAAAGGTAAAAATAAAAATATTGGAGATGTCTTCCAATGTCACAATAATTAAAAATGATTGTGTTAAAAACACATTTCAGGTCAAGTAACCATTAAACTTTTGGATTCCAAAGGCAAACTCTTACGCCTGCCGCCCCCAAAGTTGGCTCACACGCACTCATGTCATGCTCTGAAAGCAGAGCGGTACCGAGGGCATGTATCGCTTCCGTTCCCATAAGCCTTATGGGACCGTCTTAGGAACTTCGACGTCGCGGGCCAGTGACTAGTTAATAAAGTATTAATTAAAATATAAAAGTTTAAATCCATAAGCTTAACAATATACAGCCTATTGTAAGAATAACGACCGTATGTACTATATAATATAAAGTACTTACAAATTATTCAATGAATAAAGAACTTAAATAAGTTCCAAAATTGCAAAACGTATGACTCTTATCTAGATCTTAAGTTCTACATCGGTTAGAAAAGGCCAGGACTCAGGAGGATATGAAGCCATGAGTTTTAAAATAAATTTATTATTATTATTATGGCCTGCAGCAAAGGGTCGTTAGTTTGAAGCTCAGAATTAACGTGCAAAATTACATTTGTTATTTACCATGAGCTTTAAGGTGAAGGAAAACTCACACAGTGAAGTTCCCAATCCGCACGGGCTTACTTCGAATTCTTGTGAATTCATTCAATGCACAGAATTTCTAGGTTTTTTCTCAGACAGCCTCGGTCTAGACTCGAATTCCGGGAAGGGACGGCATTATTCATAACCCGTTAATATTGCGTCATCGTTTTTATGGTCAACCTTCTCCGAGTCGTTATGAATTGAAGGACAACACTTTAAAACTTATGAGTAGGTACTCGCCTTAATCGGGAAATCTCCCTTAGCCGTAAAAAGTCAGTAGGTATGTCAAAATAATACCAATAATATAATGTCTATCTGTCTATCTAATCTAATACCTTTAAACGAGCAATTCTTATATAGATATATTATCAGAATTTCGGAAACGGCTCCAACGATTTCGATGAAATTGGGTATGTGGGAGAAAAATTCGGGGATGAAAAATTGATCTAGCTTGGTCTTATCTCTGGGAATCTTATTTTACTGGGTGGGCCCTATTCGTCATGTCAACTATAAACGTAATTTAATTATATTTTTATTATTTGTGTTTGCAGCGGCCACAGTGCTAAGTAGGTACATTTTTTTTATATACTTAAACCTAATTTTATATAAATATAAGTGCCCAGTATTTAAGCACGTACACCACATCACGTTTCTCCGCATACACGTTTCTCAAAAACGGTTGAAATTCTATGAACTGTTAACTTAGTTTTGCTGGCTTTTAAATTAGTATAAAACTCTCAACGCAAGCATCCGTTTCGCATTTAGCCAATTTTATTCTACGTCAAAGCTTCTGCACTTTTTGGTGAAATCGAAGATCAGTTCTCTCTGATGCTAAATAAACTGTTAGATATTTTTTATTACCTTTTTTTACTGTAAATTTTTCCTGTAACAGGAACGGAACGCAAATTTAATAAATAATATTCTTTTTTTGAAACATGAAGTATATTTTATGTGGCCATAAAGTGTTTTCGACTTAGCAACTCAGCTTTTTGCACACGGAGTGTTGCCAGATCAAAACGTGCAAGGATCAGGAGATAAGAAGATCAGAAGAAAACATAAGATCAAGAAGCCGAATTAATCTTCTTTTTTTTCACATTACCTACATTGTTTATTTATTTCTATGTCTGATTAACAGAGTTTGCAATTTACCAAGGGTAACTAAAAACTTTATCTTTGCGTTCATACTAAGTACTGTGTCGAACAGTCAACCAATTTGATTCCGATTCCTAGGCCACCACTATAGAACCATGTCTGAAACAATTTGTTTATTTTCTACGACAGTGGATATTCCGTTATAGCATGTCAGCTTCAAGGGACCGTAGACCTGAGTATATGGTTTTATTTTCAACTCGATACCTCCACGCGTTCTCGAGATAAAAGGTCTTGACAGACATACGGAGGGACGGACGGAGAAGAACCAGTTCGGACGGTGATCCTGTACGAATTCCGTTTTTTTCCTTTTGAGACAACCCTACCCTATTACCCTAAAAACCAATTAAAAACAGTAGATCTGTAAAAACAGGAGACCTGGCAACACTGGCACACGTGCAGTAATCCTTTATTTGGCTAACGAACTGAAATTTAGGTCACAGTGAAGTTGTAAATATAACTTGATGTACGACATGAGAACAATCAGACGATCGGTTCCTCCACCCCTTGTATGGAACAAAGAGCTCGAACTTTAGGTTTAAGTTCTTAATTTAACCTTAGATTTCGTTATTTTATGAATTCTCTGTAATTACAATAATAATAGAGCTCATCTAATATTGTAGAGTGGAGTTCGCCTTGTTGTTGGGCAAAATTTAGTTTGACTAATGATTGGTGACTAATGATTAGATACGTCAATCATGATTGATGACTAATGATCTGTTAGTTTAGTCATGGTGTGGTGATAGATGATTGATTAGTTAAATTAGATAGATTAGTTAACTCCCTTGGGAAGAAAAACTATACGTAAATGCATAACTCCCGTAAGAACAATTTAGACCATAGTCCTTTAGTATACAGGCATGGAATAACACCATTGACGAGCAAGTATGATGAAAATACGTTATTTCATGCAAATAATCTTCCAAACTCTGCATGTGGCTACTTTAAATAAACTGTCGCGGGTTAATTTACTGTTTGATTCATCTGAGTCACTGAGTCACGTCTGGAGTCAATCGTTATTGTTCAACAAGCTCATTGTCGTGATGGGACTCATAAAAATGTAGATAGTTTCTCGGAAGAGTTTCAATGACTTAAGGGGTGTATAATGTGCAATATAAAAGGTAATTTGATACATCTGCTTATGGTAAACAGAAAATGTGTGGTCATAATTAACGCTGCAAGCATGTATAGTAAGTATAATTTTATTACTCTATGTGAAATTATATTTGAAATTTAAAAAAAACTTAGCAACATTAAAAAAAAAAGTAAGAAACATCCAAACATCCATCCATACAAAGTTTCGCGTTTTTAATATTAGTAACATCACCGTCATCATCCCAGCCTATATCGTCCAACTGCAGGGCAGGCCTCCTCTTCAAATTAAAGAGCTCGGGCCGTTGTTCCCACGCGGGCCCAGTGTGGATTGGGAACTAAACACACCTATGAATTTCTCCGCAAGTATACAGCTTTCCTCATGATGTTTCATTCACCGTAACTTCATCTATGAAACAGGCGACCACAAATTTGAATTCTCCGTGGAGGGAGTCGCGGGAAAAAGTTAATTATATACATATGCGAAAATAAAGGAATACATAAACCATAAAGTATCTAATCGAATTTATTGACATCCCTTTAATTTTATCGATATTTAATGTTGATTTTGATTTTAATTTTGGCTTTATTTTAATTTTAATATTGATTTAGGTTTGATTTTTATTTTTATTTTGACTTTGATTTTGATTTTAATTTTAATTTTGATTTTTATTTTAATTTTGATTTTGATTTTGATTTTAATTTTAATTTTGATTGATATTGTTAAATTTTATTATTTTTGTTATTTTTATTCAATGATAATTATTTGATTGAAACACTAATTTGAAAATTTGCATGTCGAGCTGTCGGCTGAATACTGTGACTGTACTTATTTATTACTCTTAAGACCTTGTAAAAGTATTCTGGCAAATAAAGATTTACTTACTTACTACTTACTTTTTTTTGCGAGCTGTTAGCTAGTACATACTCATACATTATCATATCAGTTTGTGCGCGCAATAAACCCTTAGGTTGTCGGCTAGCACAACATAACTAATAATTATAAAACAAACACGTTGCATAACCGACCGTGAGTCAGGAGTCATTGTCACGCGGCGCGCCAGTGACTCAGCGGCGCTTTCTTTGCGCAGGCGCGAATACTGTCTGCTACATTTTTTTATAAGCTTTTTATTAACTTGCAATGTATGTATGTATCTATGTATGTACGGGTCAAATCTTGCAAGTTAAATTTGACCCACTTCCCGGTTTCCGATTGAGCTGAAATTTTGCATGCTTGTGTAAATCGGATTACAATGCAATGTTATTATGACATGTAGCTGATCTGATGATAGAGCTGGAAGGTGGTTAAACGACATAACCCCATCGAGTTTGGGGTCGTTTGAATTGTCTTGACGAGTACTTTGGTAACCAGGGGCAGAAAGTACAGTTAGCAAAAAAGCTTGGGTTAAAAATAGAATTTTTAACAAAAACTTATTTCTGTCAAATTAAACCAGCCATGAGCATATTTTTATTTTGTTGTATTAATATCATCCCAGCCTATACGTCCCACTGGAGGGCATTGGCCTCCTCTCAGAATGAGCGGACTTGGGCCGTAGTTTTCACGCGGGCCCAGTGCGTATTGGGAACTTCACATACACCAACGATTTTTTCTCAGCTGTATGCAGGTTTCCTCACGATGTTTTCCTTCGCCGTAAAGCTCATGGTCAATTACAAATGTAACGTCGCAGATAAATTCCGAAGAACTCATATAGGTGCGACGCGAGCCCGGAATCGAACCCACGACCCTCTGCTTGAGAGACAAAACAAATTGAGGCAACAAATGTGGTGTTGCTACGTTACAACTGGCCACATTAAAGTGAAATTCAAAAAGTTAGACACTTTAAAGTCGGTTGTTAAAATTAGTATAAAACTTTTCCGCTGTGACACGAAAAATATTCATATAGGTAGAGCTTGTCTAGTTTGAAATGACGCGCCCCACCACCGCGTTTGCGCACGGGATTAGGAGCTCAATTTGAGCTACAATAGAGTCTATTGTAGCTTGAATTGAGTTTCGAATCCTGTGCGTGAGTGCAGTGGTGGGGCGCGTCATTTTAGACTAGACAAGCTATACACAAATAACATTTTTTCTTGGTTGACAGTAAATTTCAAATTATGATAGTCAATATTTCATGTAGGCCTTACGAGATTAAGTAAATGCCTTGAATAATCTTCAACATATGGTAAGTATCATCCCAAGCCCTAAAGCTGCTATAAATGGTGCGTAAGACCAAGAATGAGTGAATGTCCTTGAAGCCCCAGACATGCGTTTGCCTTTTTATGACCTTTTTGTGCGTCTCAGATCCCTTTATGTCTGTCTGTCTGCACCAGCTAATCTTGGAAACTGATGCAAGGGAGAAAGTCTATATACGTTTGGGGCGCGGTATATTTGTATACAGTTGCTTTGTGATTTGAGCCGAGGTTAAGCGTGAAGGAATAACAAGAGTACTTTCATAACATAATAATAATGTTGTTTAAAAGTAAAGGAAATTAAAAATTTAAAAAAACCCCAACGTAATTTGGTCACAATATATGTTGGAAAGTAAAATAAATACCCATTTAAATAAATGTGCTTAATTATAAATTTGTACGCCAGTTTGTTGGCATAATGTGGCGATCTCACGACTACAAAATTTTAAGACCTTTATGTAAACCGACCATTAACAAATAAAATATTCATTTCATTTCATTTCTAAGATCCCTTCCGCGGCTAACGAAAGAGCTGATAACTTTGAAACGGCTGAACCAATTTTGATGAAACATGTCTAAGAACCATTGCCTAGAAATCGCATCCAAATCGGTTCACCAGTTTAAAGCCCGGTTCTCACGAGGCGATTTTAGTTGATCAACTTAAATCGGTTCACGAATTGAACGACAATCGCAAATGAGAATATGTTTTCAAAAAAAGTTGAACAACTTTTATTGAACAACAAAAAGTTGATTCCCTCTCAACTTTTGGTGTGCGAGTCGGTTCAATTTGATGACGTCACCGTGCAAGTAACACCTTTTCGAACGTGAGAACTATCCGTTCAAGTTGAAAACGATTTTTATCTGTGGTGGCAGTATTTCGCGGATACATTTTCGCACGACATTGTTTGACGCCATTTTGAAGCAACTGCCCGTTCGGTCCGATTATCGGTGCGGCAGTGAGAACGCAAATCGTATCGATTTTTCTTGATCAATTGAAAGTTGTACAACTAAAATCGCCTCGTGAGAACCGGGCTTAAGAGCTATGATGCCACAGACAGAAAAAACAGTTGTACCTACACATATTCGTTAACCATTCCCAATGCTTCCTCATTGGTTTTCCTTTCCATCCAACTTATGCCTTTTCTCCTCCAGCACCACATTTCAAAAGCTTCCAATCTTGCCCTATCCCTCTGTGTCAGTGTCCAATACTCCAAAAAAATGATAATGAAACACATCATAATAATATTTTTCCTTTCAACCTCTAAAATTATGATAGACACTGCAATGCTACCATGTGATTTCCTGTGAAAAGGTCCCATAGTGGGTTCTATTCTATATCTACAATGCAATTTTAAAAACTAAGGGCTAAAGACTATAGTTTTCTTCAACTTTTAGCATTTAGTTTAGCACGCTAATAATCACATTTTAGATTTTTACAATAAAATATATGAACGATAAGTACGTGATTCACACATTCATTACTTATGAGTCAAATATCTTAATTATTTATTTACTGTTGATTACTCATTTGACAATATTTTCAAGAGGATATTTATAGGGATTAATCATTATTTGAAGTGGTTGATTGTAACATATTAAAGTACCTACCTATGTCATACTTAAATAATGTGAAGTTGACTGAGTCATTTATATAACTGCAGACTTTTCTGTCAAGTTAAGACAAAGGCAAAAATATTAGGGATCTAGACTTCTTTTTCTTTTCGCTCTTCCTTCATCAATCGCACAGCTATATATGTAAGGAGTGAAATTCCCTGCCTGCGACTGTGTTCCCTGAACACTACGATTTGGCCGCTTTCAAGTCTAGGGTGAATGAGCATTTACTAGGCAAGCGTGCTCCATCGTAGGCCTCATCTTCGCTTTCCATCAGGCGTGATTGTGGTCAAACGCAAGCCTATACTGTAGGTACATATGTATAAAAAAAAAATACATCTGTTCTATTTTGAACTATTGTAGTATTTAAATGAATTGAATTGATTAATGAAATTACCAACTCCGACGGCTGAATTGCTTCTAATAAATTACCCAATCAGTAAATTACATTCGACACAATGGAGCTTGCGTTTAACAAGGTTCCATGTCTTACGCAATTAAATATTACTATTTGACCTATTTTGTTCCCGATACATTATGTATGCGTCTTTGGAATGAGGACTTATGGTTTCAAGGCGGTGACACTCTATTTACAAAGTTTTATTTAAGTTGTAAGCCGTGGTCGCCTAGTGGTTTAACCTACGGTCGCTAAAGCAAAGGGTCGCCGGTTCAAGCCCGGGCTCATACCCCTGAGTTTTCATCAATCATCCCAGCCTATATACGACCCACTGCAGGGCACAGGCCTCCTCTCAGAGTGAGAGGTTTTGGGTCGTAGTTCCCACGCGGGCCCAGTGCGGATTAAGAACTTCACACACACCACTGAATTTCTTCTCAGGTAAAGGTAAATTTCAAATATAATTTAGCACATAAATTCCTAAAACTCAGAGGTGCGAGCCCAGATTCGAACCCACGACCTTCTGCTTGAGAGGCAATAGGTCAAACCACTAGGCCACCACGGATGCGGAAATAAAAAGTACTATTTCTTTATCCCCTAATTATAGTAATTTATCATTAATTTATTTTTATTTAGTATTATTATTATTATTATTGATTAGAAATTGTAGACAATTTTTATGTATATGATTGCTTTCTTTCTTTGTCAATAATAGTTATTATAGTTCTGTAATTTTATTGTATTGTAGCATTATGGGCGCTTTAGTTCTTACTGTAAGTCCGTAATTGTGAATTTAATAAATAAATAAATTAACGCACACGAAATTCTGTTTCATATACGTCGACGGTCCCCAAGAACAATGTATTAGTGCTAAATTATAGTTTCGAGAAATTGCCGATAAAGTTGGGCTCAAGTTAAAATCTCAATATTTTTGTAATAAGTAATCTAACACTAAAACTACTTATAAATACCTCTTGATATAGTTATTTTTCTAATTCATGTAAGATTGTTTGTTTTATTTTTTATATTTGTAGATAAATGGCGTTTTTTATTACTTTACGACTTTGTTCTGTGGATTAATAGGCGTCGCATATTCATAAACGACTTTGTTAAATGGAGTACCGAAATTAAATAAAAGTCTTATTTGCATATAAGACATTATTCATCGAAGCTTTGTGTAAATATCAGGTCGTATGTAAAACTAATTATGTTTTGGCAATACAGATGTAATACCGATACCTTAAAATATATCAGAATATATTAATTTAATAATTGCAAAAACTTCCAATTAATTTACAAGCCATCGACTAAAAATAATGTTCACTCTAACTCGTACGATCTCCGCAGAACAACAGCGCAAATGACGTTGCACAGCGACGCGGCCGGTACGTCTTGTTTTGAACAAGATCGTAAGCGTTTATGCTACAGTGTACAGTCAACATCATAAATAAGTGATCACTTTTGTACCTTGTCGTTTTCAGTCGTTTCATAATTTCGTATGACTTTTCAAACATGACGTTAAAGTGACAATGTACAAAAGTAATCACTTATTTATGACGTTGACGTAGGCGTCGAAACGTTTTTCATTTAAGACTATGTTCAATTGGGTATCTCAGTAAATATAACACAAAATAAATAAATAAAAATGTAGTCATGTAGTTCGTTTGATGCTTAGTTTAAATCTGTAAAAAAAGCTATTTCGTCTTATTTTTCCATACGACTATGTTCGTGGGGACCGTCGACGTATTGAACTAAGATTCGGCGGGTATGTATTACAATACCGAAGTACGAAAGACCGAATGTATTAAAACATCGAATGGGTCAAAAGACCGACACGATTTTTTTCTGAAACCGTTAACTTTTTAAGATTGTTATAAAATAAACCTAACCTAACCTAATGGGTTCTGTATGATGCCGTTTTAATAAATTCTGAAAGTATACGGTTTCAGAAAAAAACCGTGTCGGTCTTTTGACCCATTCGATGTTTTAATACATTCGGTCTTTCGTACTTCGGTATTGTAAAACACACCCGATTCGGCGCAACGAGGCGGCGCTCGGGTAAAGTCCAAGTTTAATTGGCTAACGATTTGTTCGCGTGTTTCAGCTATTGTTTTACCCTAAAGTGTTTTAAACTTTTGAAATAGTATTTGAATAAATAATTACGTAATTGAGTAATTTATTTATTTGTTTATAAACATATACATATAGGTACGTACAAAGCATAATATCTTTAAATAAATTAACACAATAATTATAAATTAAATAAAACTAACTGAACTAAAAGTAGATTTAAATTAACAAATGGTTCCCCCCGCGGCATGGACTCAAAGACACTGGCAGCATTACCTCGCTGTACAGCAATGCTGATACGTTGTGCGAGGAAGCTGCCAGCTCTTCGGTCTCCTGTGGTATCAGCCATTTAGAAATATCTTTGTAAAACCTTTTTGCGCTGGAGCCCCACTGACCATACGTCTCAACCCCGAATGGAACAAAGTTGTATTCAGAGCCAAGACCTTTGTATTAGTTTATCTTAAGTTTTTCTGCCGCTTCTGCTGCTGCACCAACTTGATTTGCTGTTTATTTGTCTTGATAAAAACAAAACGCATCAGGTATTAGTTCTAAAGGGTAACAAGTTGGCGTGGTTAAAAAATATTAACATAATTGTTTACTTAATATAATATTATTAATTATATGAAATATAAACTATTCGTTGGTCCACTCCATCTGCGAAGAATTCGTCTATCGGCTTTATTTTCCGAAATAAACTATTCTTTGTCCTTGCCAGGGTCTCAAACTACCTACCCCATACCAAATTTCATCTAAATAGGTTCACCGATGTAAGCGTGAAGAAGACCAACCAGACACAACAGAGTTACTGTCGCATTTACGATATTAGTAAACAATAGGTTAATAGAGAACCTAAACTAACTGAAAACTTAACAATATCTTAACCTTACTTTACAAAATATCTTAACTGTCTGTAGACAAAAGGCAAAAAAAAAGAAACTTCAAAGATAATAATAATAATAGGAAGCTCAAGGTCACTCAGAGGGCGATAGAGAGGGCTATGCTTGGAGTTTCTCTGCGGGATCGCATTAGAAATGATGAAATCCGCGCGAGAACTAAAGTCACGGACATAGCTCGAAGAATCGCTAAACTTAAGTGGCAGTGGGCAAAGCACATCGCCCGTAGAACTGACGGCCGATGGGGCCGAAAGGTTCTCGAGTGGCGTCCGCGGACCGGAAGACGCAGTGTAGGTAGGCCTCCAACAAGATGGAGCGACGACCTGGTGAAGGTAGCGGGAACGCATTGGATGCGGATGACACAGGGCCGATCTGTTTGGCGAGCCTTGGGGGAGGCCTATGTTCAGCAGTGGACGTCTTTCGGCTGAAATGATGATGATGATGAAAGATAATAAACCTATTGCATGTATTTAATTTATTCTACTTAATGGTATGGTTACTTTTCACTTTCCCGGCATAAAAAAGAGGCCTAAGTTAATCTGATACCACAGCTAGGTATCGATATTATGTTAAAGTTTTTTTTTTAATCAGTTCTAAACTTTCTAAAGACTAGGCAAAAAAAAACACAAACAAAAAAAGACTTAGTATATTATAGATATATGTAGATACTATAAGTAGATAATTCACGCTAAATAAAAATTTAACTTTAATTTAACTTATCTTTCTTTGAAAGTAAATTATTCTTACTATTATTTCAATAGTGTGTCAAAAATGTTGCTGATTGCTTATAACCAAATTTTCAAATATCCAATTGCTTCACTACGCACTTGTGCCACCAGTCCTTGCTTAAAGTATAAATACAAATTTCCCGTATTTTATCGAAAATTATTCGTTAGTAAGGCATTGCAACACATTAAAGTGTAGTTTTGATGCAACGCGCTGCGCTGGCCTTCAGGCTGCCATTTGTAGGCAATTTGTTACAAAATAGTTCTGCAGTTTGCCAAATTCTTGTCAAATTATGTACCTACAGAGACGTGAATGGAATTCATTAGGTAATCGTGTACCTACGTTAAGTTTTTTAGTGACAAATCTTACTAATAATAATATTATAAATGTGAAAGTTCGTATGGATGGATGTATGGATGTTTCATAACCTGGATTAGCATGTACCTAACATAGAAGTAGGCTTACTTAAGAGGCTGACAACACCTAATTTTGTTGAAATTGATGTCATTTAAACAGTTTTTTAAGAAAAACTGTTTGTTCTAGCACATCAAAAAAATTATATGTTAATATTCATCATATTCCAAAGACCGTGGACGAACTCGATACATAATTGTACGAAATCGGCTCGATAGAAAATAATTGCAAAGATAGGTCTTAAAATCAACATTAAACGGTTCTATGTCTTTATTTTTTTGGCGTATGCGTCTGCAATTAAAAACATGAAGTCAACATATTCATACCTAAACCGCTAACGAGTCATATTTTACAAATAATCCACAGTTTTTTTTTAATTCAATATTTGCCCGATAAATTTCAATATACCCGGCTGCCCAGTAATAGCGGCATCTCGTGTCGTTAGACAGTGTGCGCCGACGTTGGTGTTGACAGCGTCTTAATACTTCCACAGCGGTTGCTGTGCTATGCGTAGCCTATAGGAAGACATCTTTACCAGATCGTCCATCTGCGTCGTCGGAAGCCTGCATTCATTCTGCCTTCAAACAGTGGTTGTCTGTAGATTGTAGAGGTCTTAGGCCGGCGCTCACTGACGGCATGGTACGGCATGGCACGGCATGTTACATACGAATTTTACCGCTGCATCCCTCGGCACGTCGCGGCATCGTGGTATCAAAATAAAGTAACATGAATTCTAAACTCATTGAAATAAGATTAAAAATAACTTGATAGTAATAAAATCCTTTGCCATGCCATGCCGTGCCATGCAATACTCCTGCTGCGTTTTGTAAGGTCAGTGAGAGTGCCGGGAGCCCAATACCTCTCCCCCTCCCCCTCCCCTAATCCCTCTCCTTTTTTAAAGACCGGCAACAGGATTAGTGACTCTCTTTGAGTTGTTGATATATATGGGCGTTAGTGATCATTTTCCATCAAATTACCCGCTTGCTCGTTTGCCTACCTTTCATAATAATAAAATAAAATAGTCCGTTATTAATTCGTTGCAAGGAGGCAAGGCCAAGGGCGAATGGAAGAAAAAAGTAATGGCCACTGGTAGTAACACTGTTAACGTATTTTATCCACGTAAGGACGCAAAGTAACGAGGTAATTTGTATTGGTTTATTGATATGGACGAAGTAAGTAATGAACGAAGAAGTGGGTAAATGTTTCAAAAAATTAACTTACTAATGTTAGAGTTAAGGCTAAATCCGGTTTCAACAGGGCTAACCCCCATATTCATAAAAAAATGCACAAAATATTAAACATAATTTTTGAAAATTAACTATACATGTCGGCATAGAAAAAAATTTACTTGATTATTGCATTGTCATCGAGCTTCATTCGTGACAATATAGCAAACTTCAAGTCAATGCCACCATTGTCAGTGGGCTTAAAACGGGTAACTTATTTATTATACCTACTTTTGAACATTGCAAGTTAAATATAGCTTGTACAAAAAATGTTGTAAAATATATTCAGCTCATAATAAAATGATACATGCTGTACTATATAGATTTACATACATATATAAATAGCTGGATTTCAGAAATAACAGATGGGCTTCTTTTATCTCTGTTCAAGCTACCATCACACTAGACCACGACGTATTTTTTCCAATCCCCACGAGACTCTCAGTAAGATTCCGAAATTCAAATTGAACTAGACCTATCGCGCGAATGCAGCTGTGGCTGAAGGCTATACATTAAAGTGTGGAGTGACAGCGACATTCGACGCAGCGGGGCGGCACGCGCCCCAGTTCTGTATCTAACATTGCGCCACCGATATCCCTTGCATAACTGGACTATTTCAATACTATTGTTAGTCAAGTTTACGTCGTTACTGCTGTTATGAGTTTATTGGCACGCATGTATTGAATTTACATGTAAAACTGGCTTTTTCTCGCGACCTCGTCCGCGGGCATTTTTACTTTAAAATGGCGAAGAATTTTTTTTTAATGAGAATTTTGGTGTTTTCTTACTCAGAATCACACTATTCATTTTCGATAAAAAAAAAAATATCGTTATTTTTGATTCAGTTTTGTCACTTTTTTTCGTATAGATTGTACCATCAGTGTAAAAATATGGGTGCACACAACTTGCTCATAAATATGTCCCATAGCTCTTAATATGTCGTCGAATTAAGGTATAGGCACGCGGCGGACACGACGTACAAATACGCGTACAAATACGCGTTCTTGAATCTACATAAGCACGACGACGTCTGTACACGCGTACGCCTACATACATCGCGCGCGCACTCTTCTGGATTCGGGCGGTTTCCGGCTATCTGCGCCTTGAGGGGTGGGGTAATTCGAATCGGTGCGGGGCGGACCGTTTCCATTCTGTACGTCAGTACTATTATATATTCTGTGGTATAGGTATATAACGATAGGAGGATTAAATCGATACTTATTTTTGCACTTGTCCGTACCTATGGCTCGTTACGAAGCCGACATAAAAAAATTGTATGGAAAATTAGGCACAATTTTCTTTTACATCATAAAATACGACCTTTTTATTTTTGGCGCATTTCACCAGGGTCGAGTTCCGACTATGACAAGCGATTTTCCAAAAATCCATAAATGCAGTTTTTTGTTAATAATAATAAAGTCTCCTTTACATAGAATGTATTATCGCAGCACCGATCGTTGTGGAACTCTTTGGGGAAGGCTTTTGTCCAGCAGTGGACGTCTTTTGGCTGATATGACGATGATGAAAGTGCCGAAGTAACGATGAAGATTCCGTGGGAATGCCCAAAAATACAACATGGTCTTTTTATTTAATGAAAATAATAATAATCATCATCATCATCCCAGCCTATATACGTCCCACTGCAACACAGGCCACCTCTTAGAATGAGAGGGCATGGGCCGTAGTTCCCACGTGGGCCCAGTGTGGATTGGGAAATTTACGCACACCATTGAAATTCGCAGGGGTATGCAGGTTTCCTCACGATGTTTTTCTTCTCAAAGCTCATGGTAAATTACAAATGTAAATTCGCACATAAATTCCGAAAAACTCAGAGGTGCGCGCCGGGATTCGAGTCAAGACCCTCTGCTTGAGGGGCCATAGGTCCAATCACAAGGTACACAAGGCCACCACGGCTTTTTATGAAAATAATACTGAAATAGAAAGACAATTACTTATTACCTACCATATAAAGAAAACTTAACAACGGTAACTTCGACATTGTAAGACTCTTAACATACCTAGTTGTTAAGGCAGCTGTCACACCGATGACGAGAAAACGTTAGCTATAAGTAGGCTATTTTCTCGCTCAGAAACGTATAGACGCCCGTGTCAATGAAACCCTAATTTAAATGGACAATAATAAATAAATATGCATGGTTAACCAATGTATTGCTTCCTAATATTTATTACCTCGTATTTTCTTCTTAAATTTAGTTAAGAAGAAGGTTAGTTATTTTAGCACTAATCTATCTGTCTTTGATGAGTACACTCAAAGTATTGTCAATTATCTTATTAGAGCATTAAACCTCAGTAGCTTTATGAAAGTGACAGTTTTTTTGTTAAAAATTAGTGCGTAAGGCTCCTCCCTTTTAATTAATGCTCTAAATCAGATTCTTAATATTTGACACTAATGTTTGCTAACTAAAAAGTGTCTTTTGTATATTGAACATCAATTGAGTATTAAATTATTACGTATGAACAAAAACGGTTTTATGGGAATTACCATGTGACACATATGCCTAGAACCCTCTCCCCTCTAGTTGTAAATATTTTTCGCAAAAATAAACTTCAATAAGTAAGAATTCATTTGACCCATTTTAACTTCATTGATACTTTATATTTGAGTAACCTAGCCATGTGACCAAAAGTGATATTTTGAAGACCCCCTCCCCCTTGAACGAGGTCACGTAATATGAGTACGTTTCCTAACATACCGAAGTTAACGGAAAAAAAGAACAATATGTTGTGCAGCTATACTCGCTTGTAATCGCCAACTGTAGAACAATAGCCCGAGGCTTGTAAATAAACTTAAACTCTAACATTTCCTCATACCTACATCACCTTGGTTCCACGCCAGGAATGAATCGCTTCCGGAGCCGGCAAGCCTCGCCGTAACCTTACGGGCAGTCACGGAGAAAAAAGCTATTTATAGCTCTTGCATAATTAAATGCAGTAATAGTTGTTGGTGTAATACATTTATATGGGCAGTTTAGAAACTGGGCGTCTTTGAATGCATGGTACAGTTGTGTACAAAGATAAATAAATAAAAAATTGAGTGCCAGATCAATTTACCGAAATCGTTATACAGGGTGTATCCGTTAACACGATCAATAAATTAAATTATACATCCTTTAACTAATCAGTAATTAAGTCCAAGTGATTTAAATTTTTTTAAATGAAAAAAAAAAATTATTTTCTAACAAAATTAATCGGGCCAGCAATGTACTGCACTGCAGACCGTCATGTCTAGTCGAAGTACTTGACGTTGACATGTACTATCGTTTTCAATTGAAAATGTACTAAATACACCAATATTTTGCTTAATAAACATGCGCGGTTCTTAATTAAACGATCAGTTCTTTCAAAATTACGTAATAGTTTTCCTCATCAAGTACCTAAGTGTGGGCGAAATGATCAAAACACTAAAATAACTTTATCCTGTTTATTTAACGTTATCAACAAAATAGTGCATTATGATAATATCACTGACAATAGTAAAATTATGCCAATCTCACCAGGTGACTTCTTCTCTAGACTACTTTTACAACGAAAACGCCCATGGACCGTATGCTGGCTGCACACGTCCTGTCTCATCGGTGATCGTGACAACAACACGAAATTATCAATCGGAGGATCCTCGTATGCGTTATTTAACTCAAATCTCGGTTTACATTTGCTCTTCATCATCATCATCATCATTTCAGCCGAAAGACGTCCACTGCTGAACATAGGCCTCCCCCAAGGCTCGCCAAACAGATCGGCCCTGCGCCATCCGCATCCAATGCGTTCCCGCTACCTTCACCAGGTCGTCGCTCCATCTTGTTGGAGGCCTACCTACACTGCGTCTTCCGGTTCGTGGACGCCACTCGAGAACCTTTCGGCCCCATCGGCCGTCAGTTCTACGGGCGATGTGCCCTGCCCACTGCCACTTAAGTCTAGCGATTCTTCGAGCTATGTCCGTGACTTTAGTTCGTGTGTTTTACGTGGTGCTTATGGCTGAGACCTTGGAGGACCTCAGTGTGATGCTCGCTGACCTCGGAAGAGTCTCCGAGAGAGTTGGTCTTAAATTGAACATGGACAAGACGAAGGTCATGTCGAACGCCCATGTTGTACCAACTCCCGTCGTAATCGGAGATACTTTGCTCGAAGTTGTTGACGACTATATCTATCTGGGACATACAATCCAATTGGGTAGGTGCAACTTCGAGAAAGAGGTTAATCGACGAATTAGACTCGGCTGGGCAGCGTTCGGGAAGCTCCGCAATATCTTGTCATCCGATATACCGCAGTGTCTCAAGTCCAAAGTCTTTGACCAGTGTGTGTTGCCAGTGATGACTTATGGCACTGAGACGTGGCCGCTAACGATGGGTCTTATAAGGAAGCTCAAGGTCACTCAGAGGGCGATGGAGAGGGCTATGCTTGGAGTTTCTCTGCGGGATCGCATTAGAAATGATGAAATCCGCGCAAGAACATTTGCTCTTGTTTCGTTATAATTCACGTGCATCGTAATTTAATTTTGTTGATGCCATTTTAAATTACTTATTTTGATTTGTTTACCAACTTGACTTTTGAATTTGTCAATGTAACATTAGTAATAGAGTAACCAACTCATTCCTAAAGAAAAGACAAGTTTGCATTTGCAATGTATGGTTTATGGTCTGTGGAGGTGCGAGATAATAATATTGAACTTTTTGGAGTTCAACAACGTAAGGTTAATAAAAAGTTTAAATAGGCACAGATTGTAGAGATCTTTATGTTTATGAGTAAATATTTATAAAAAAATAACATCGCCCCAGTACCAAGGAAATGCCCTGTACCAAGACATCTAACGACCGATAACTGACAATTACGCAATGATGAAATTAATTGATTATGCATTGTAACATTAAATTACAATTTTTCTGTGATTAAGCATTTTGGCGCATTAGGACCAGGCCAAGGTAACTTCGGATATGTTAAGGAATCATCGTTTAAATTTATTGTTTTACTTGTAGACTACACCCGGTATATTTATCGTTATATATTTTCTAGTAGCAAAATTTCCATTCGCATTCTTTTCCAAATGCGTTTTTTACTCACTATAGTTTTTTACTGAAGCTTATTTTTACAGTAGCTTTTTCCCAATTTGAATTGACACAGAAAGCTAGTTATATATATACACTATAGCCTCCCGTCCGCAGCTTAGCCCGCGATAAATTAATTTTTCATCTCTCATACTCGGAAAGTGAGGCAAATCATATCTGACATACGGGAGGATAACTATTATTTTCTTCCCTAGGGTAGATATGAGTTAAAAAAATAAAGACATTGGCTGTCAATAGAACACATACGCATTCAGCCAAGCATTACGGCATATACATGGAATAATTACGTATTGAGTTTTTTATCTTAATTAATTATATTACAAATTTTATAATGCCAGTGAAATATTGTTAAATTAAATTATTAATTTACATTAGTTTCTTATTTTGTGACTTAAACCAGAAAAGTTAAAAAATGTTAAGAAAAAAAACACGGCAAACGACAATGTTGTATGTCCACACAGCCTATCTATATACAGCTTAACTCCTTGGTTCAAATTGGTTATTTACTTATTTTACAAATAAATTTACTAAAATACCTACTTTATCTACTGTTTTCATTGATTATTATATTGAATATATTAAAATTTGTTAAATTAATTACTGCTTAACAATAAACTCTATTGAAATATTTTACAACGATCATATTGACCGGTTTAGACATTTTTATTTATTTATACTTATATTTTCTTAAGTACTTTCCTTGTAGTCGAAATGAAAAGCAAGAGTGTTTAACTCGGGAAAAACACCAATATCACCCTCGAAATATTGCCACCCTCGCTGTGCTCGGGTGTCAAGTAACCTCGTGTGATAATTGGTTATTTTCCTTCCTTGTTGAACAATCTACTATTCCCGTAGGAAAAGGTATTTTCCCGCGGTAAAAAGTAGCCTATATCACTCAGTGATAATGTAGCTTTGTAACGGCAAAAGAATTTTTGAAATCAGTCCAGTTATTTTTACATAAGTTTATTCGTTACATACAAAAATACAAATTTTTCCTCTTTATAATATTAGTGTAGATGTGTTGAAATAGCGTCTGTTGAATGAAATAAAACCATCCATTCATTATTTTTATCATATCTGGTGTTCCCCGAACCGCGTCTGCATGTTATCGCAGATAAGTGTAATTAGATAAAAATGACTGCTACCTACTCTGACATTTTTTAGCTACCTCCTTTGGAGCTGAACTAACTTTGGGCGTTGGAATTAACTCAGTTGAGATTTTATTAAAAAGCCGTGCCGGTGCGAACTCGAGGAACCCATGGTGGCCTATTACCTGGGTCAATCAACTTTTTCTAGTAAATTTCTATTTACTCCTTTACAAGTAACTCTGTAATCTCTGGTTAGTGAAACCATGATTTTGTAGTAATTAAATAAACTGTTTATCATAGTGCGTATGTGAAAACCAGAAAAAATAAGTATTTCTATGAAAAAATCCGGTCACCCAGGGGACATACCACTATTTTCATACAAATTTCGGGGACAACATTGTCCCCTGGGTCACCCACGAAATAGAAGCTAAACAAAATAAAATAAATATGGCAATTATACCATTATTGACTACAACAATCTAGCGTTTTGAAAAGTATACTTTAAATAAGGAAAAATAATCAGTTTTTTAATTATTTCGGTTTTCATAGAAAGTAGCAGAAAATCGTTGACAAAAAAAAGTTGATTGACCCACCTATGGAGTCCGGGCTCCGTGCGCCGCCGCCATCGCCTTATTTGCGGCGTTGGCGGGGTTGAGGACTCGTTGAGCTACAAACTGTCCAACGGCCAGGGCAATTGCACTGTTAAATGAATGAAATGCTGACGTATTTGCCGATGGTTGAGGTTTATTTTTGTTTAAAATAATGTTATTTTTAGCATAATAATATTTTGAGTATTTTTTTTTATATTAACGACTTAGGTTTAGGTGCAAACTGTAAGCCTGACTTTATATTGAATTGAATAAATAAATAAATAAACGAGTTGACTGAAGTTATATAAATAAATAAATAAATCATGGGACAATGGACGCTAATTGATCTAGTCCCAAACTAAGCAAAGCTTGTACAGTCAACAGGATAAATAAGTGATCATTTATGTACCTTGTCACTTTAACGTCATGTTTGAAATGTCATACAAAATTGACAAGCGATTGAAAATGACAAGGTACAGAAATGACCACTTATTTATGCTGTTGACCCTACTATGGGTACTAGAGAACGGATAAACATACCTACTTATATAGATACTCGAGCACAAACATTCGTATTTTTCACACAAATATCTGCCCCGACCGGGAATCGAACCCGGGACCTCAAACTTCGTAGTCAGGTTCTCTAACCAGGGTGTAGGGTATTGTGAGTCCAAATCACGAATGTTCAAAAAGTTATACACAATGATTTTTAATCAGTAATCAGGAAGCAGTTATTCTAGATCAGTATTCGGCGGCGATCACGTGTAAGTCGCAATTGCGTGAAACAAAACTTGTTTTTAAATAATGATCTTTTTCAGAATCAGAATCAGATCAGAAATACGGCACTGCGCTCCAAAACTCGTATTACAGATGTGGGTGTCAAAACCGCCAAGCTGAAGTGGGACTGGGCCGGACATGTCTGCCGAATGCATCCGGACCGATGGGCGCGAATCGTTACCGAATGGGTTCCGAGGGATGGTCAAAGGAGCAGAGGCAGACCCAAGAGGAGATGGCGGGGTGACCTGAGCGCTTTTCAGCTCGATTGGCAGGTGCATGCCCAGGATAGGGAAGAATGGCGGAGGAAAGGGGAGGCCTTTGCCCCGCAGTGGGACATGTTATAGGCTATAAAAAAAAATGATCTTTTGGAAAATCTACTAGATGCTGACCATTGTGTGCCATCTTTCTTCCCGCAACTAGTCTGTGCCGCCCTTTAAAAATTCAAATCCATTTTTTTTATTTCGGACTTTTTTTTAAGTCCATAGAGTTAGGTACTACAATAACTTATGTATCTTATGTTAGTACTACAATTAATAAGACAAAACAAGACATTTAAAACTTTCGCTGCGGTACAGCGACTGGAGCGTGTAGTTGCACGTACCGCTCGAGCAAGGCCGAGTCCCAACGCTGGGCCAACGAACTTAAAATGCTATTCAAACACGACGTGATCAATAATAATAATAATAAATCGTGGGACAATTGGCACCAATTGACCAAGTCCCAAACTAAGCATAGCTTGTTCTATTGGTACTAGACAACGGATAAACATACGTACTTATATAGATAAATACATACTTAAATACATATTAAGCATCCAAGACTGGAGCACAAACATTCGTATTTTTCACACATATCTGCCCGACCAGGAATCGAACCCGGGACCAAAAGCTTCGTAGTCAGCTTCTCTAACAACTACATATGCTATCCGGTCGTCAATGGAGCCATACATTCTTAACAACTCAACGCGAGCGGATTCGCGGGTAAAAACTAGCGTAAAATAATTAGCTCAGTGTTAGCGAGTAATTAATCAGTCAGTAAAAAGCTGACGGGTACACAGCTGTACAGTATTGTGGCACAAAGGTGGCGATCACACGCCGTCCACGTGGTCTTATCTTAATCTGCGCACACTTCACCAGACTGTTACTCGGCGGGCCTTACGCAACATGAAGTGATGTAACAACTATTGTATTTATTAAATTTGGTACAACAGAGCAAAAATATTATGAAGAATCAAACAACAAGCTCAAAGTCACTCAGAGGGCGATGGAGAGGGCTATAATCGGAGTTGGAAATGATGAGATCCGTGCAAGAACTAAAGTCACCGACTTAGCTCGAAGAATCGTCAGACTCAAGTGGCAGTGGGCAAAACATCGCTCGTAGAACTGATGGCCGATGGGGCAAAAAGGTTTTCGAGTGGCATCCACGGACCGGAAGAGAGAAGATAGAGTAACGACCTGGTTTAGATTGTGGGAACGCCTTGGATGCGGATGGGACAGGACCGATCTGTTTGGCGAGCCTTGGGGGAGGTCTATGTTCAGCAGTGGACGTCTTTCGGCTGAAATGGTGATGATGATGAATTAGCTTTTGGCCGCGATTTCGATCGCGCAGAATTTAAATTTGTGGCAAGGCTCCTTCACTGAATAAAGCTAAAATAAAAAAAGTAAAAAAATGCTTTATTAGCTTTAGGCTGAGCCTGTATCGTGGGATTAAAAACGGTTTGAAAGAAATGGAGACACTGATGTTATATAAGAATAATAAATACCTAGTAACATAATATTTACTAAGTCACAACAAAAATGTTATATGACCTTAGTCGAAACTGGAACCAAGGAGTCATCTTGTTGCAGTTTACTAAGTATATCTTTCTGATTCATCATCATTCCACTCGATATATGTCCCACTGCAGGGCACAGGCCTACTCTCAGAATGAGAGGGGTTGGACCGTAGTTCCCACATGGGCCCAGTGCTTCACATACACGATGATTTGTTTCAACGTAAAGCTCATGGTATATTTAAAATATAATCTGATATAGTTACGTACTAGTATTTAAATTTAAAGATAAAAAAATATCAAAATGCACATAACATACCATCCACGTAACCTAAATTTTAGATATTTAAAAAATTTTAAATAAATCTCAAGATCAGCTTTCATTAGCCAGAATCGACCGAACCGAATAGCTTAGCGGTTAGAGAACCTGACTTCGAAGCTTGAGGTCCCAGGTTCGATTCCCGGTCGGGGCAGATAATTGTGTGAAAAATACGAATGTTTGAGCTCGAGTCATGGATGTTTAATAAGTATGTACATATTTATCTATATAAGTATGTTTATCCGTTGTCTAGCACCCATAGTACAAGCTTTGCTTAGTTTGGGACTAGGTCAATTAGTGACACTCGTCCCATGATTATTAATTTTTATTTATTTAGTCTAATATTGTTCTTTTCTAAAATCACTTGAAGCTACAAGATATCGCATCGCAACAGGCAACACCGCCACAAAGCAGTTACGACACCGTTCCAAGTCCAGGACATCCTCTGTGCCAATCAATCAATTGAGCATCAGTTCTGTTGTGTAACCGGACCATCTGACACACATTGCGTTGACGCAAGAATATTTGTTCTATGATAACTGAGATAGGGTTACTATCATTGGTAAAGTGATAACGTTTTATATAACACTAACTACTTCGCCTTAGGCATACCTTCATGAAAAACATGTAGGTACCGGGATCCCTTGCTATGTTTGTACATAAGGGACGCGTGCTTCCTTGTCAAGGAAAACCTACACTACTTCACACCTCGTAATGAGACCAGTACAAGACACACAAGGGTCCAATACTTATATGAACCATTAGTACCATTACTACCAACCTCATTGCCAATCTGCTATCTACCAGAAAAATTGTTTCAATATGTGTATTCGCCCGTATAACAATTTGCCTGTAGGTAGACCTTAAACTAGAAAATAAGATATTAAAAATTAAATTGACAAAATGGCTCCAAGAAAAATGTTTCTATAGTATTAAAGAGTATTTGACATCATTTTATTTTATTTTATTTTATTTATTGGAGAAAAAACAGATACACACACACAATAATTATGAAACAAGGCGTATAAAAAAGAATGTAGTATGCACCCTAAATAAATTCTCACTTGGAGTAAATGAAGGATGTGGCAATTGAATGACTATGGGTTCTTAAAATAACACATTTAAGGGCTACCGCACAACGAGACATTACTGTCTCAATGTGCGCCCGCACAAGAACTACCACTACTTACAAAAAAAAAACCAATAAAAAACAGAAAAACATGCAAAAAATAATAATATTAAATTAGAGAACAAAAAAAAAACAACATGCGGATTTTTAAAAAAAAAAGAGAAAACGAGAAAAAAGCATAGAATCTGGGCTCACCAGTTAAAAACATATAAATTACAAAATTAAATTATAAATCACACCTTACAGACGGGCATTATTTCCATTAATAATTGGATTACTTTACGCTTGAACTTATCGTACGAACTACTAAACATGTCGACAGAGACCAGTCGCCTGTTGTACGACTCGCAGAGTCTACGCAGCGGTGCACGGACACCTGTCCTGCTTTAGTTCTGTTCATCGGGATAGCGAACAACGTTGTTGATCTAGTTCTGTAATGACATAATAATAAGAATAATTGTAATTTGAAATCATCATTAATAATATTATGGGGTATAGTGGAGTGTTCTAATTGTATTAACCTCCATAACCTCTTCTTTAGTGGCTCCAAGAAGCTGTAGTTACAGCGGCCACACCCCGGTAAACGACGACAGTGGGCTAAACCTAAAGGAGGGGACTACATCTGCGAACACCAACAGAGTAGTGAACGGATGATTCTCCGTAAAGATATAAGTCTATGTTGATGTGTGACCGTTTTTGTCGATATAGCAGGGTAATGCGAGAAACCTTAAGGGCGTCTGTCAGAATCCATCATATAGTGACCTGCGGCCTTCTCGCTGCATCTCAACCTCTGCTGATCGTACCGGTTTGCCGGTCCATTGGGCTACAGAGGTAGGGACGAGTGAAGTGGACTTGCACCCGCGCAACCGCTTGTTCACTATAAATAAATTCACGCGCAGATTCACCCTAGCTATTCTTTTTGGATATCAGAGCCCATGATTAGGCGTCTTAATTTATAGAATAGTGGGGTCGCCGTCATCGAAACCGATTATAAATTTGACGTTTGACTAAATACTATAATTTGACATTAAAAATTTGTACACCTGCATGCGCAGGTTGAATACGCATGTGCAGTCAACCAATTTGATTCCCAGGCCACATAGAACCTTGTCGCATTAACTACTAGACAATTACAACGTCAGTGCGACTCAAAGTATTACCAACTTTCCGAACACAATTTGCAATAAACGTAAAGAGTTTATAAATGTGTTCGCTCTATGATATGAGAGGAAAAAGAAGTTTTGTCAGACGGCCAGTGACAATTCAAGTTATTAATACACAAGCAAACTCCTTTCCTATTCAATATTTCGCTGCTTATCTAAAAGAACGGCCCAATTCGAAATGATACGTTGTGCAATTATACACCTTATTTGCAATAGTTAAAGTATTAAGTTGCACACCGTAGTATTTTGGATTAGGCCGTTGTTTCAGATAAGCAACGATTTGTTGACACACGTTCGCAAAGATCAAGTTTTTCATCATGACATACATCTCCCAATAGTCACTGTCGTACAGTCTGTCGTAGAAGATAAACAAACTGATTAATTTTGACATGATTCTAATAGTGGTCCTAAGAATCAAATTGGTTGACTGTACCAGAAGGGTCAACGGAAAGAACATGTCTAGTCACCTCAACAACTTTTTGAGTAATAGCGGTTTGAAAGTTAGTCATCACGAACAATTATACTATGGTACCCATTTCTTTTAGACGCAGTGTAGGTAGGCCTCCAACAAGATGGAGCCGTCGCTCATCGTCGTCACCTGGTGAAGGTAGCGGGAACGCATTGGATGCGGATGGCGCAGGGCCGATCTGTTTGGCGAGCCTTGGGAGGCCTATGTTCAGCAGTGGACGTCTTTCGGCTGAAATGATGATGATGAATGAACCATTTCTTTAAAAGTGTAAAAGTATATACTATTTTCAGATATCCCTATTTAATATAATGGTAAGTTATAGTGCTTTGCGAGCTCTTCATTTTGAGATAAAAATCTCAATTTTCAAAAAAAGTGGCTAGATATGTTCTTTCTGTGGACCCTTCACCTATATTTGCATAAGACCGTATATATAACCGTATTCATACAAATAAATATATTTGATTTGATTTGGTTTCTGATTCTGACTCTGAACGTCTTCGGCCAGATGAGATGATGTTCAGATGTTTATAAGTACCCAGACAGCTCCGAAGTCATATTAATGACTGTAGTTTACATGATAGGAATAAATTTTACTAGTATTATGTTTACTTTAGTCGATATATTCCATCACAATGCAAGGTGACCGACGCAGTCGAAGGTATCAGTCGGGATTCCGTAGTTCCGTGAACATGAGACGAGGTTGTTTCTAATTTGTTGAAAATTGGATATTGGGTTTTCAAGGGTGTTACTTCGTTTCCTATAATTACATTTGAAATAATTTCACTGGCGATACCAACGCTTGTCATAAAATATCGTTGCTTAAATACGATAGCGACACAAAATAAAAAATAAAAATAAATAGGTATTTTAAATGCTAGTTTTGCAGTATATATTTATATTTGTGTCGCTTTTATATTTAAGCAGCGATATACACTCATCAAAAGTGCCTATAGATATTTTTTATCCCTTAACAGTTTTGAACATTTCTATAACAGTCATATTACCTACTGCGTACTCTCATCTCAGAGCCTCATAGCTCTTAAACTGGTGAACCGATTTGGATGCGGTTTTTTATTTAAAAGCAGGTTTCTTGGCGATGCTGCTTAGACATGTTTCATCAAAACTGGTTCAGAGTTACCGTTTCAAAGTTATCAGCTCTTTTGTTAGCTGCGGAAGGGATCTTAGACGCATAATGAGCAATTACTTTATATTCAAACATAATGTGTGACCAATTGTGTTGGGGGTAATAAAATTTTTAGTTCATAGTTATTAGTATTTGTTGTTATAGCGGCCACAGTAATACATAATCAGTGAAAATTACAAGTATCTATTACGGTTACGACGAGCTATGGTGGTCTAGTGGTTGGTCCTCTCAAGCAGAGGGTCATGGGTTCAAAGCCCGGCTCGCACCTCTGAGTTTTTCGGAATTTATGTGCGAATTACATTTGAAATTTACCATGAGCTTTACGGTGTAGGAAAACATCGTGAGGAAACCGCATACACTTCCGAAGAAATTCAATGGTGTGTGTGAAGTTCCCAATCCGCACTGGGCCCAACCCCTCTCATTCTGAGACGAGGCCTGTGCCCTGGAGTGGGACGTATATAGATGATGATGACGATGATTACGGTTGAAAAGATCCCTGTGACAGATGGTCAGGGAGCGGAGTCTTTGGGTACGGAACCTCTTACGCCCATAAGCCTCAGACCCTTCCTCAAAACAACCAATAAGGGCCCCGCATCTAATGCCATGAGGTAACAGCTTGCACAAGCGTCAAGGATACGGCAACCGGCGCGCGGCGCTTGCGCCACCAAATGTCTCGAGTTAGGAAAGGAGCGGCGTGTCAAGGCACGCTTCGCTCCTTTCGATTCGTTGGGCAATGGGATAAATGCCAGGGACCGGTTTGGCACTATAAGTTTTTGGCCCTTAGACCTGAGACTTGCGGAATTGGACCTTCAGAAAATTTCATCATCATCATCCACTATAATAATATACGTTCCATTGCAGCGCACAGGCCTCGTCTCTGAATGAGAGCGGCTTGGCCGTAGTTCCCACGCGGCCCCAGTGCGGATTGGGAACTTCACACACACCATTGAATTTCTTCGCAGGTGTATGCAGGTTTCCTCAAGATGTTTTCCTTCACCGGCGGCCAGATAGCCTACCTAGTTGTTAGAGAACCTGACTACGAAGTTTGAGGCCCTGGGTTCGATTCCCGGTCGGGGCAGATATTAGTGAAAAATACGAATGTTTGTGCTCGAGTCTTGGATGTTTAATATGTATTTAAGTATTTATCTATATAAGTATGTTTATCCGTTGTCTAGTACCCATAGTACATGCTTTGCTTAGTTTGGGACTAGGTCAATTGGTGTGAGTGAATTGTCCCGTGATATTTATTTATTTATTTTATCACCGTAAAGCTCATGGTAAATTTCAAATGTAAGTTCGCACATAAATTCCGAAAAACTCAGAGGTGCGAGCCGGGATGGGACCCACGACCCTCTGCTTGAGAGGCCGTGAGTCAAACCACTAGGCCAGGGATCACCAATTAGTTTCATCAAGGGTCCGGTTTTTAAAATAAAGTTACCGTTACTGCTCGAGCTTATTATATAAACAAATGTAATATACAAGAAAACTTTAATACTTTTTGTCTTTAACTAGGTATTTGTCCGAAGTTTGGAGTGAAGTTGGTGCACTAGCTATTGTCATTCAATCGCGTGGGATTCATTTTATTAAATTATGTACCGTAGACTGGGGTTAACTTTCAAATGCTGGGGCTACTTTGGAAAACAGTTTCTACGCCGTGTCCTTATTTTGTTAGACCATCTGTGGCAGTGAAATAACTACCTTATTTATTTATTTATCGTATGGCGATTACAAACTGGTTAGTTAAATACATATTAGATTTAAACTTAAAAAAAATTAAATTATTATTAAATTTTATTATTCATATTGAGTTTATTGATAGTTGGATTTCCAGTGTGCGCTGCGAGATTCGGAAGGAACAGTGCAGCTGCCAGGTTTGTTGCTCTCTTAGCACCACCCGGAGGTCACGTGTAGGGCATCTAGGGTTACTCCTACGGACGTAAAGCAACAATCGACCTCCACTACCTTGATAAATTACCTAAATTTTTACGTCATTTGCTCAATCGAGGTATGAATATTTGCGTTATTATAACCATTTTAAATCTATCAAAGTAGCCCCAAAATTGCCTAAAGTAACCCCAGTTTACCGGTAATCGGTATTACAAGTTATTGTTTACATAAGGTCCGCACAAAATAGGTCGGCGGTCCCGATCCGGTTCGCGGTCCGCCATTTGGTGACCCCTGCACTAGTCTAACTACCAAATTTAACCCACCTCGTAAAAAACCACAGCCCAATATAATTAAGACATTGACGAAACTTGGATTTCCATCAAAGCAAACAGAATCAATTGTCGTTTGCAAATGAATAAAATTGCAAATCTAATGTTTTCGGTTCATCGAGCTCTGTTAAGATGGCTTAACAAGAGGCGAATGAGCAGAAATCCGATGGCATTGACTCGTCGAAAAGGTTCAATGACATTGTATTTTTGACATAAAACTAATTATCGTTGACACATGTTCGCAAATATATTGGCCTTTTTCAGTCTTATTCTAATAGTTTTAAAGTTAGATATTTAGTTTATAGGTAAGTTTTAATTATTGTTTCTTAATATCTGTATTCTATGAATAAATGTATAGAAAACTAGCTGACCCGGTGAACTTTGTTCCGCCTTAGAGTAGAGGCAATAAATGAGCAGATTTTGGATCCCTCGCACCCCCCTCGCAACCCCCCCCCCACACAAATTCAATGGTGTGTATGAAGTTCCCAATCCGCACTGGACGCCCTGCAGTGGGACGTATATAGGCAGGTATGATGATGACGATGATGACACTATTGACACCGTTGAGATACACGTATAGTATAAATCTTCCCAGGTGACTTTTTGCTTCGAGCATCTTTCAAAACAAACGGTATTGTCATAGTATTAAGTTTCAAATTTAATGTAATGGCTCGAAGCGAAAAATTCACCTGGGAGGATTTATACTATACAAAGGCTTAATGTAGGTAGAGGTTTGGTAGATCTTGATCTACCAAAGGCAAATTAACAAAAAGTCAGGCCATCAATGACGTAAGCTTGCAACACCTCCGCGCAATTTGCTTGCAAAATGCATTTAGGATTGCACGAAACTGTTTGCTGGATTTGGGCATGTTCCGAGCGAAGTAATGAGAATAAATTGGGTCACAGTGGCGCGAGCAACAGGTGTATCACATGTGATGCACGTGCACTTCGAAAAGGGAGGAAATTTTATTTTCGTTTTTATAATTTTTATTTGAGAGAGAGGGATATTTATTTACACACATTCGATACACAGGACTAAAAATACATATTTGGGAGGAAATACTACAAATAAAAAAATATCGAATAGTATAAATTGGGCAGCATATCGCGGCAACCCGCAACGCTGTTTTTTCAGTAGGACCCATTTAAAAACCAAAGTTGTATCATTTTTCATATACATTTTACTTAAAAATTTTGGCCAAAATTAGAATTTTATCCACATTTATTTAAGGTGTACAATTTAACTGAGCGGCGTCGTTAATTTTAGTTCTTCTGCGTATTCACTCATTTCTGCTTCAACATACATCAAGCATAATTAATAATGACGATAAGAAATCCTGCAGAAAATATTATGACAAACAAATACGAAACACTTTTTAACAGGTTCCCTCTCCCATGAGGCACATGTGCCTCATGACTACGACCGTTTAATATCATTGGGACGTGTCGAAAGAACGTTGTGCATTACACAGTGAACCTTTTAAATATTTTATTATCAAATAAAGAAAATACATGTTTTGACGTATCACAAGGTGATAGAACTAACACTTAGGAAAATGGGCTGGAAAAACAGCACCGAAAAGAGACTTCTAATTCAATATCAATGATTACAAAATCATTTTAAGAATATAAAACTACCGTGAGACTCATTCATAGTGAAAAATACGGATAACTCACGTCTATGATCAAGTTTAGCTCTACATGTTTCAGGTTAATCCGTAGCCTTTCTCTTGGATGGAAGACAAGCCATAGCGGCTGCTGCCAAACGCGCGCCCTGTGGCATGGCTATGCTCTAAGAGGAAGTAAACTAAACTCGATCATAGACGTAAGTTATCCGTGTTTCTTCACTATAATTTTAAGAATAGTAACATCTGTAATCACACTGCCTATTATTAAACGGCGCAACATCCCCGTCAAGTACTAAAGAGTACGAAAACTTCTGCGGCACCAACACCGGTTCCTCTTCTCCAAATGCCTGGTTCTTCACTATTGGTAACTTGTAACCTGTTACACCTGTGTTTTGGGAAGTATTTATTGGTAAGTAGCTTGACAACGGTTTTGTTACGCATCTACAGGTGCATTCTGTGCCTGTTATAGTCGGTTGGGTAGTACCACAAAATGGGGTCACATTGATTCCAGCATTGTACATATTTTCAGAAGGTGCTCCTGTGTAAGGATTTGAAATTGCAGTTCCAGGATAAGTTGTTCCAATTGTAGTTCCAGTAAAAGTATTTCCAGCAGAAGTCCCAGAGTGAGTATTTCCAATCGGGGCAAAAGTATTGAAATTCAATGGAATTGAGTAAGTAATTGTTTTGCCTGCATTCATATGCATCATTTTTTCTGAATTTCCAGAAACTGGTCCACCGTAAGCGTTCTCAGGATCTGTTCCAAATTGGTTTACAGATGTTGTTGGGATGTAAGCATTTGAGGGGCCTGCTCCAAACGGAGTAATACTTGACAATGTTCCATCGTTAGTTCCTGGTGTTTTTCTAAGATATTCTTCTGGGGTTTCGTCACAAGGGTTCAGATTGATGGGTTGCTGTGTAAGAATGCTGTTGCATAAAGGGCAGCAGTTGGCTTTGATCGCATGGAGGAAGATTGGGCCATCGTAGTTTTGGATCTGTATGGAGTCTGGCGACGGCTCAGCTTGGAGATATGGTATCTGTGGAGATTATTAAATTAATAAAGGTGACTGAATCAAGGAGGGCTGAAGCGACCTATGCTCGGAGTCTTCCTGCGTGAATGAATCAGAAATAAGGAGAGTAGGCAGACTTAAGTGGCAGTGGGCGGGGCACATTGCTCGTAGAACCGACTGCGCCGAGCAGTAAGGTTATAGAGTGGCAACCGCGAGCAGGAAGGCCGTAGAGAGGTCCCCAACAAGATGGACCGACGATCTGGTAAAGACCGCATGAACTACTTGGATGCTAGCAGCGGAGGACCGATCGTGTTATGGAACACTTTGAGAGAGGCCTTTATCCAGAAGTGGACGTTTTTTGCTGACATGATGGCGATGATACTGACATTGTTTTGCTTGCATTTGGTTGTGGAGTAGCAAGGCATGGGTTGTACTTTATAAGCATTGTTAAATAAAAGGATATTAAGGCCGATCTTTTTTTTAATACAATCACATAAATTACATTTGAAATTTATCATGAGCTTAACAGTGGAGGCAAGCATTATGAGAAAATCAACACCGTGAAGAAATTCGGTAATGGGTGTGACGTTCCCAATCCGCACTGGGCCCGCGTAGAAACTACGGCCCAAAGTCAAAGTCAAAGTCAAAATTCTTTATTCAATTTAGGCATCAATTGATGCTCCTATGAACGTCGAAAAATCTGCCACCGGTTCGGAAAAAACCCTGTTGAGAAGAAACCGGCAAGAAACTCAACAAGGTATATTTTTTTCAATCAGATCTACATTGTTATTAAATGACATACATCTAAAGTATCCAAGCCTGAAAGCAAGCAAGCAAGGGGTCTGAGAGGAGGCTTGTGCCTATCAGTGCGACGTATATGTGCTGAGATGATGGCAATTTGAATAAATAAATACTTAAATCGATTCTAATACAATATTCAATACATTATTTATGTTTATTTAAAAAAAATGCAGGCTATACTTACGAGTAAATGTAACACACAAAACAGGAAAAGATTCATTTTGAACTGACGTGAAAATGAAGTTTCTGTACAGTAACTGTAATAGAATGATATTACTAACTCATTAACCCACTTTATATTTACAATTTAATCGTTCTTTGGCACGAATGGCAACATAATTTCCCCAAAATTTGCTTTTAGCAATCAAAACACGTACAATAAGTAGGAAATTAGCCATAAATTTCAACATTACACTTGTATGCAAAATTATTGCACATTGATTATTATTTTGCGAAATTATTTGTTTCACCGACACTAAAAGAAGGGGAAATTCGTGTTGGAAATATTACAAAGATAATGAAAGAGAGAAAATCACGAATTAAATGTCGCTATGGAGATAAAATGAATTTAAGTATCGCATATTCAGTTACTAATTAATCTTTTTTTCCCAAAGCCAAAAAAAGATTCTAGTCCAAATTTTCATTCTCTTTATTAATTTATTGACTATCTTCTATCTTTATATTAATTGTATGAATTGTATTAGTGTGTTTTGTTTGTATGTTCATTTTATTTTATAACGTCTATTATTTTAATTTTTCCCTCTGACCGGTTGCCAGAGAGATATCGCTCAGTGTCATTAAAGCCACAGATTGCTTACGTAGTAAATTTTCGCAATGTACATTTTTTATTGTTTGTTATGTGGTGATCAATGAAGTCATTTGTATTGTTGTACTATAGAGCTTCACAGTGAAGGAAAACATCGTGAGGAAACCTGCGAAGAAACTCAATGGTGTGTATGAAGTTCCCAATCCGCACTGGGCCCGCGTGGGAACTACGGCCTAAGCCCGCTCATTCTGAGAGGAGGCCTGTGCCCTGCAGTGGGACGTATATAGGCTGGGATGATGATGATGATGAACCACTAAACCGTATTATTCAAGTGTGAAATTATATCATAACATGTATTTGAGATACCCAAGATGTTTAATTAACTAGGCTCAGCTGCGTGTAACATCTCTGGATACCCCTCTGGGAATATGGTCGTGAGAATATTACGTTGTATGGGTTGTATGGGATCACACGCGGTCCGCTTATGGTACAAGTAGAGCAGTATGCCGCGACATACTGCGGCACGGAGCGCTGAGCATAACGTGGATACGCCATTAATAATACATTTTTTTTTATTTAAATATCTTATTTGTTTCTTTCTTACTTTCTTTTTTGCCACATGCAAAGAAGCTGCAGTTCCTAACAGCTATAATTATGTGAGAGATAAAAAATTTCGCCCTGAAATATAAATGTGAAAAGCGGCTACTTGTTCCTCATTTAAATTCTTCAATAGCAGCTTAATATTAATTGAGATCGCTGAGTGCAGCACTTAAAAGTTAGCAACAAAATTAAGACAACAACCAACGATTAGATAAGCTGTTATTAGTTATTACCACTGAGCAAGAATTTGATTTAATACAACAAAACATAACTAATAAAAAAAAACCAATGACCCACCCTCCAAACGACGTATCAAACCTTTAAATTACACATTTTAAATATGAAATTAACTAACACAAAATACAATTATAATGTAAGTAAAATAAATTACATACCTAATAGTTGTTTTTTGGCCACCACCGCCATCAAACCTATCTATAAAGCTATTTCTCCATATTCGGTAGGTCTGAGAATAGGTCGTAGGCTATTTTTTATATCCCTATTCTTCGCGGACGGAGTCGCGGGCAACAGCTAGTTATAGATATAAATTAATACACTCATAAATACAAAATATTAAATGAATGTCCCTAGCAGGTTGTCATGTATGGTCGACCAAGAAATTCCTTTATCACCCCAATGTTGAATGTCAGTTGTGTGGCCTAAAGCTAAATTCAGACGCTGACAGAAATTGCAACATAAATGTCAGACATTAATTTCTGAAGGTGCTGTTCACACTTGTACGGAATTTACTTTTTGTACCTTCTAATTTTATTATGGTGTCACAATAAATCTTTCAATTAGAGACACTAGTGTTCATACCTGGTGTATACATTGAGTGTACTGTGTATAGTGTTATAATCTATTTGAGCCATTAAACTTTAAAGACCATTTTCCGTCACAATTCAATGTGACAATCAGCCTTAGTGTTCTTATTCCGGTGTAGGAACTGTCCCGAGAAATGGTAAAGCATTTACTTGGTCGATTATACTTACCACCCTATTATGTAACACCTATATACCTGAGTGAACATGATGATGTGTAAATCTAATATATAAAAATCTCGTGTCACGGTGTCTGTTATCGAACTCCTCCGAAACGGCTTCACCGAAACTTCTCCGAAGCATTTTTCTGTGTTTGGTAGGCCTGAGAATAGGTCGTACGGTATTTTTTATACCCCTATTTTTCGCAGACGAAGTCACGGGCAACAGCTTTTAAATAAATAAAAATGTTAAACTCGTGCGTTGACCTCGTCTCACGGCGTGTCCACGTTAGCCCACGCGTGGGTCCCGTTACGTGGCAGTGGGTTAGCATCCGCCGCGCACATCCCTGAGATGCTGCGCTAGGGCTGTGCTAAATATTGCTGTCCATTACCTTGTTAGTTTAGCACTCGCATTCTGAGAGAAGGCCTGTGCCCTGCAGTGGGACGTATATAGGCTGGGGTGATGATTTATTAAAGTCAAAAGTCAAAGTCAAAATTCTTTATTAAATTTAGGCATCAATTGATGCTCCTATGAACGTCGAAAAATCTACCACCGGTTCGGAAAAAACCCTGTTGAGAAGAAACCGGCAAGAAACTCAACAAGGTATATTTTTTTCAATCAGATCTACATTGTTATTAAATGACATACATCTAAAGTGCATCTAAAGTATTTAATACAATTAAATTTTTTAACACAGTAGATACGCTATTTGAGACTAGGGATCGCCAATGCGGATCGGAATTATTTTCAAACATCCCTGTCCATGATATAGTCATTAATTTTATAATACGCCTTAGATATTAATTACTTTAGATACATACATATTCTTTTCTTTCTTTTTTCCGGTCCGGGCTAACACCACTGTTTTTTTTTTAATTTACGTGCGAAATTACATTTGAAATTTACCATGAGTTTTGCGGTGAAGGCAAACATTGTGAGTAAACCTGATGCCTCATCCAATCCAACGCTCGGGCGCTTGCCACCGCATTCACCATCTCTTTCTGTCACCGTCTTATACCGTTTGACAGAAAGAAATAGTGAATGCAATAGCAAGCCTCCGCTCATTAGACAATACGGCCTCTGCACACACAAAGAAATTCAATGGTGTGTGAAGTACTCTATTCACAATGGGTCCGTGTGGAACTACGGCACCAGCACTGTCATTTTGAGAGTGTTCACTGGACGTCCAACAGGAGCTAAACTCAGGAACGGCCCAACACGGTTTGCGAGAGGTAATTGGCTAAGTAAAGTTTTTTGAAGAGGTGCAAATTATATTTTTTTTCGACAGTCGGCGTTCTGGAGATCGAGAAACTGCAGCTATTTTATCTTTATCTCCTGTTGTTTACTGGAAATATTTTTTTAAGTGTTCGAGATGACATTTGTGAGATTTTACGGCTGACAAGCGGTTCGTGCTCAGTACTAAGAAGAAATAGAAAAAAAAAACGAAGTCAACTGTCAGTTCTGTCAATGTCAAATCGTTTGCGTTTCGTTTGCTTTGCGTTTTGGTGTGCTCAGTGTGATTTTTGGACTATTTTTATCGACCTCCGCATAAAATCCGGACTTTCAATTTTACCGCATTTCTCCACGACCTAAGCACGTTAATTGGATCACGATTGAATACTTTCGATCACTATTTTGGAACTGCTTCTTGGGCAACGCAATGCAAACGAAACGCAAACGGTTATATTTCATTTGACATTGACAGAAGCGACAGTTGACTTCGTTTTTTTTTCTATTTCTTCTTAGTACTGAGCACTAACAGCTTGTCAGCCGTAAAATCTCACAAATGTCATCTCGAACACTTAAAAAAATATTTCCAATAAATAAAAGGAGATAAAAATAAAACACCTGCAGTTTCTTAGTGTTGAAGTCGACCACTGTCGAAAAAAAATATAATTAGCACCTCTTCAAAAAACTTTACTTAGCCAATTCGATCGTTTCCGCAATATCTTGTCATCCGATATACCGCAGTGTCTTAAGTCAAAAGTCTTTGACCAGTGTGTGTTGCCAGTGATGACTTATGGCACTGAGACGTGGCCGCTAACGATGGGTCTTATAAGGAAGCTCAAGGTCACTCAGAGGGCGATGGAGAGGGCTATGCTTGGAGTTTCTCTGCGGGATCGCATTAGAAATGATGAAATCCGCGCAAGAACTAAAGTCACGGACATAGCTCGAAGAATCGCTAGACATAAGTGGCAGTGGGCAGGGCACATCGCCCGTAGAACTGACGGCCGATGGGGCCGAAAGGTTCTCGAGTGGCGTCCGCGGACCGGAAGACGCAGTGTAGGTAGGCCTCTAACAAGATGGGGCGACGACCTGGTTAAGGTAGCTGGAACGCATTGGATGCGGATGGCGCAGGGCCGATCTGTTTGGCGAGCCTTGGGGGGAGGCCTATGTTCAGCAGTGGACGTCTTTCGGCTGAAATGATGAAATGATGAATTCGATCGTTTGCGAGAGGATAGGGATGGGCCTTATTTTCCTATTAAGTCGCTTAGTAAATAAATAAATGAATAGACTCATCCCAATCTCAGCCCAAACCTCTCGCAAACCTGTGATTTTTGACGTTCCTGAATAGCATAGCAGTTCATCCCTATCCTCTCGCAAACGATTAAAAAATAAAAAAATAAAATAAATATTAGGGGACAATCTTACACAAATCGATCTAGTCCCAAACTAAGCAAAGCTTGTACTATGGGTACTAGACGACGATAAACATACTTAAATACACAGAAAACATCCATAACTCAGGAACAAATATTCGTGCTCATCACACAAATAAATGCCCTTACCGGGATTTGAACCCAGGACCTCTTGCTTCGTAGGCAGGGTCACTACCAACTAGGCTAAGCGGTCGTTAAATTGAATTACCGCTCGCAATGTTGGGCCGTTCCTGAATTTTAGCAGGCTGGGATGATGATAATGATGATGATGATGGTAATTGGGATGCACCAAAAAAAATAACCTATAGTTTTTATATTTTTTTTGGAAAGAATAAGATATTTTAAGATACCATTTTCATCGATTTTGAATTTGGTTGAGTATTTAATTTTTTATATTTTTTTTAAGAAATACGTTGGATGACGTCACAGTGAGAGAGCCACGTTCCATTGCTACAAAAATTCAAGACGTACATAACATAATCTGTGGCACTAGTGATTTGTCTTGTCACTGTCAATAATACAAGCACGGCTTAGGGTTCTAAATGAACCATGACAAATAGTTTTATTTATTTATCTTCTTTTAGCTTCGATTATTCCTGTTTGTTTAATGGTGTGATAGTAAATAGATATTTTTTACTAAAATCTGATATTTAAATTCTTTCATATTTACTTGTAACGCAGTAATCTATACATATAATAAATCTGTAATTTAATAATTAAATTTGTAAAAATACATTGCGAGTATTGTATACATTTCGGACTTTATGATAAATGACAACTGTTTAAAGCCAGGTGCGCATCATGTGATTAAAGTTCTGTCTTTGTCACTCTTTGCTATTATAAGCAGGACAGCAAGATTTCAAACTGTCAATTTGTTTTAGAGTGTAGACCTGCTTTATATCTGCCTATGTGACGATTCACTGCAGGGGTCAAATGACGGTCATTACTTAAATTTTCTTTATTTAATTCAGTTTATCATATTTCTGGAATCTGATTTCTGAAAACGATTCACAAAGCCTATTTCTCCAAACGGTTTTCGATTTATTATACGTTGTCAAAAATTGGGACATCCCAATTTGGACAATCAAAAAAGTACATTTAACGTCGCTAGTTTGTTTGAGGCAACCCTACCGTGCATCCGTCTGGGAGTAGGTAAGCGGGTTATGTCACGCGCATCGCGGCGCGCACGACAAGGTTTACGGCCAAGGCGCAGGTTCGTAACACCATATTTTTCTTACATAAGTACCTATTTAATAATTCGCCAATAACGCCCCGTGACTTTCGTGGTAGTTTAGGCATTCGCCAATAGATGGCGCCGCACTTTAAAATTAAAATTTCTAACTAAAACGCGTTTTCTCAGAGATAAGAAGAAAAAAAAACCGGCCAAGTGCGAGGCGGACTCGCGCACGAAGGGTTCCGTACCATTATCTATAAAAACAGCAAAAAAAAAATCACGTTTGTTGTATGGCAGCCCCCTTAAATATTTGTTTTATTTTAATTTAATAATTTTTTTTTAAAGTGAATATATAACTAAATATTCTGTGAATATTTCAAGCGTCTACCTGTTGCCGTTATCAATATCGAGCAAAAACGAGCAAAAAAATCACGTTTGTTGTATGGGAGCCCCCTTAAATATTTATTTTATTCTGTTTTTAGGGTTCCGTACCAAAAGGGTAAAAACAGGACCCTATTATTGAGACTTCGCTGTCCGTCCGTCTGTCACCAGGCTCTCATGAACCGTGATAGCTACAGTTGAAAATTCAAGGATGATAGATAGATAGATAGATAGATAGATAGATAGATAGATAGATATAAACTTTATTCTCCAAAACAAAGACATGGCTTAGTAACTAAAGAATAATAAAACTAACAATAGCAAAGAGAAACATAAAATAACAATTAAACAGATCAGACACATATTAGATGAGAAGCCATGTGATGCACTGAAGAATAGGCGCTGGCTCAGCATAATGCTGCAGCAAGCCGCAGCGCTGATATTCTGCCAGTACCCATACCGAGTAAGGACTCCGACCAACGCGATAAACTCAGCCCAATCTCGTCATATAATGAGTTTAATTATTAAATGGGAATCAAAAAGTATCGGCGAAAATTTTGAATTTAGAATTAATTAGGTACTACAAGCATTTCCATTTATGTATAAATTGATGTATTTCGGTTGCCGCTATAACAACAAATACTAAAAAACCGGCCAAGTGTGAGTCGGACTCGCGCACGTTACAACCTAGGAATCTTCACGGCTAGAGCGAATAGGCTGTTACTGAAGCAGTGAGATACCGCACTTTTCATCAGGTGAGATAGAGGCCAAAAGCACGGGACAATTTTATGAGAAAAGAAATGTTCCTGCTTTTATTGAAGTTGTTAGCGTCGAATATTTATTTACATAAAAAATTTGCTGTACTTACAAGAATATCGTAGACACACATTGACTTCGTAATAATAGAGAATGTACGCAAACTTGTGACCGTGACCCCCCCCTCCCAAACTGTGACCCCCCCATTTTAAGCTGCGGCCTCTTCTTCAATGATCAGTACTATATCATTTATTTACAACACAATACTTATATATTACATATGTACAACTATCCTTGTACTGAAGGGTCCCAAAAATCAAATGCACCACTCGTTGCACAATAGTAGTTTATTCAAGTACGTATGCAGTACATTCCAATACTTGCTTGCTACGACGAAACAATAACAATTTGAATGCTTTATAGAAATCCAGGCAGACTAACGATAGCTAGTTTATGCATAGGTATAACGACATCTATGAGACAATTTACAAATTACTGAATTTTAGAAAAAGATATATAAATTGTAATTTAAGCTACATCACGGTGTTTAGTACATTTTTTATAACACAACAAACATTATTTTACATTAAAATAGTGCACAATAACACACAAGATCTGGTGAAACTAGCACCATCTGTTATAGTAGACGAACCATATTTCACTAATACGAACCCAAATACATTTTATAAAATATTAAGATTAGATACTTATGCACGCGTGAACAATCCTAGACTAAAAAAAAAATATGTAGGTACAATAAGAAAAAAGAAAACAAAAATATAAAATATAACTAAAACATATTCTGAAAGCTAGTCCCCTTAGGCAAGGTGCCGAAGATGCTGGCAGCGTTTCCTCTTTGAATAGCTAAGCTAATTCTTTGTCCGAGGAAGCTGCCAGCTCTTCGGTCACCTGTGACGTCGACTAACCTCTTAGAAATTTCCTTAAAGAGCTTTAAGGCGCTAGGACCCCACGGACCAAGGGTCTCGACACCGAATGGGACAAAATCGTATTCGCTGCCTAGACCCCTGTATGTCAGTCTTTTCACCTTTTCAGCCGCTTCTGAAGCTGCACCAGGTCTGTTGCAAGTACCATGGAGATGGGAAGGGGCCAGCGTGTCTGAACAAGTGGCATCCCATACCAGCACCCGACCCATCTTCCACGGAATCAGACTCATACCATCCGGTCTCTTGCCATCTTAAATATTTTATTAAATGTCAACTTTATTGTAAGAATCTATTTTATTTAAAATTTTCATCACACCTCTGCAGCATTGACCTACCTACATTGTTCCTAGGCAAATTTGAATAAACATCCATATCCATATTGTTAATATTTGATGACTTAATTTAAGGAACATGTTAATCATGTTCATTTCAACCGAAAGACGACCACTGCTGAACATAGGTAACCCCCAAGGTTCGCCAAACAGATCGATCCTGCGCCACCCGCATCCAAAGCGTTCCCGCACCTTCAACCAGGTTGTCACTCCATCTTGTTGGAGGCGTACCTACACTGCGTCATCCGATCTGTGGACGCCATTCAAGAACCAGGCCTCCTCACAGAATGAGATGATTTGGGGTGTAGTAACCACGCGGACCCAGTGCCGATTGGCAATTTCACACACCACAACTATTTAATTTCTTAACGGGTTTCTTTTCGGTTTCCTCACGATGTTTTCCTTCACCGTCAAGCTCATGGTAAATTTTGAAAAAGTTAGAAGTGTTAGTACTCTACTTGGTAGGCCATAGGTCAAACCACTAGGCCACCACGGCTTGATAAATAAGATACATAATTTGTTAAAACACAGTGTAATTTTTAAGGGTGCCCCTTAAAATTTCGACAAACTATTTGTCGAATTTCATTTAATCGAAAACGATATATCGAATATTTAATACTAATATTTTCTCTTGGAATAATTTCATTTCATCGACTAGTCATTACATTTTAAAACAGTTGTAAGAACTACAAGGATTATTATTTGCTTAAAAATACATTTCATCAACTATTCATGAGACAGGACAACTAAATATCGCTGTTTATTTCATCGATGTATTATTATAAAACACTTTTATTTCATAGTCGATTACATATTATAACAATATATTGTACTAGTTTTAGTTTATTAACTTTTAATTTATTATTGTACATAAAATGACAGGTACTTTAAGACAAAGAAAAAAAAACACAGATAAGTAAATCGTGTTTTATTACAGCGAGCGAGCGAAGCAAGCGAGCAAGACGGGTTGGAGCGGAAGCGACTCGTATAGGTTAGGTTCAAAGGCTAATGCGGGAGCGTAGTGTAGCAAAGCTCCCGCATTAGCCTTTGGTGTTGGGTATTTTTATTATGACCACCCTGAAAGTCTTGCTATATAAAAAGCAACTGCAATTATTAGTGTTTCATTGATTATGATTACTAAACAACCCACATCCGTCCGCGAGCATATTGCATTTCGTTCCTCACATATTAGTCTGTATGCTTAGTATAAGTTTTCCTTCACTTCAATACTTCTCGATCGCGTTTACGTAAAAATTTCAATTACTAGGGAAACATGGACAGCGTCTCCGCGCGCGCGCTTCCATGTTTCCATAGAATTGATTTATTTACGTAAACGCGATCGAGAAGTATTTTGGTGAAGTAAAACTTATACTATGCTTGGTAGTTTATCATTTCATAACTTCAATAATATATTCTGGTCAACATCTACCTTTTTGCATAAAATTTTTGTATATTCACCTAAAATTACGATCAAGGTGTCATTCGATTCGGAATATTATGTAGAAAGTTTAAGGAAAGGTCCCAAAAGGGGCCGATAAAAATTAAAAAAGTTATAAGCAATTTATTAAAAAAAAAAAAATAGGAATTTGTTGTTTTTTTATTATCTCAAAAACGATCACAGATATTCAAAATTTGGAAAAAGATCTGAAAAGAACAGGAAATTTTCAAATAAAAAAATTTACTTTCTAGAACCGTATCTATAATATTTATAACTTTTACAGAGCCCTGAAAATAGAGGTAAAAGCGGGTGGTCTGGCTTCCGCGCGCGATTCGTCACTCGGACACGGTAACAAAAAAATCATTTTAACATATTAAATATGAATATTAAAGAATAAAAAAATTTAAGTACTTTTGGGATACATAAATAAACAATAATCCGCCGGCAAAAATTTTTTATCCCCATTTTTTCATTAGTTATGCATTTGTTAACCAACAACATTTTCTCAATTGAATGTTAACATAAAAAATCCGATTATTATTGAACTACAACCGTAGGATTTTTTCCACTTCTTGGAGTTATTCTTAAGAGACACAAAAATAGATCCCCGTTGGAAAAAATCAAAAATTTTAATTTTCCATTTACTTATAACAATCTAAAATGTAAAAAAAATTAAAAACTGAATAAAGATAGGTCAAATTTATTTTTATTTTTATTACTCAGATGTTTTGATTTGAAAAAGTTAAAAATTACTTAAAAATATTTTTTTTTACTTTTTTACCACCATTATTTAAATAATTGTTATAAACAATCTGTGATAGTTTTTGAGATAATAAAAAAACAACAAATTCCTATTATTTTTTCTAATAAATTGCTTGTAACTTTTTTAATTTTTATCGGCCCCTTTTGGGACCTTTCCTTAAACTTTCTACATAATATTCCAAATCGAATGACACCTTGATCGTAATTTTCGGTGAATATACAAAAATTTTATGCAAAAAGGTAGATGTTGACCAGAATATATTATTGAAGTTATGAAATGATAAATATTAAAATAATTTCTAAGATATAACATTTACAACATTCAAAAAAGAATGAAATAATAAAATATGAAAAATATGAAATGAATAATATTTGCTAAATAAACAATCTATTAAATAATATTTCCAGAAATTAAAAATCATTGATTTGAAAATACACATTCTAATCATTCCAGGTAATGAATATTCGATGAAATGAAAAAATATAAAACGTGGCATTTAACTGATATTCGATTAAAAGTATGTCGACATTTCAAGGGTAAACCAATTTTTAAGCAATGCAAAGTTGATTGAACTCAATAATTTTGACCTTAATTCAATCAAAAACTTACACTAAACATATAAATCACAACTAACCACCTAATAACGTTCTCATAACTAATAATTCAATATTTAGTAGGTCTCGTACACACAGCACCACATTTCAACAGTTCGCCTAACCTAATTCTTTATCATTCAGCCACTAACATAACAAAACCAACTTTAAACCACCGTGTTAAAGTTCAAATCAGTTTGGGAATATCTCCAGGAGACGTTACGTAACTCTGTAAGGTCATTGCAATTGCATAAGTTTGTACATTACTCTATACTGTGACCAGTGTAGGGTGGCCCGTGGGATTGTATTCAGGTGCCCCGCTGGTTAAGAAACGGTTGAGGCTAGGAGGGGGGAGAGAGGTCGAATGAGACTGGCCAGGTGCGGGTTGGTTAATTTTAGAGCGTTGGTTTTGAAATAGTGTGAGCTAAATCTTGTTTCGATTAGGAAAATATTGGGTAAGCGCGCGATGGCGCTTGGGTTGAAGGTTCCGTAGTTAATTAAAGTATTCTTCTCCATTTTACTCAATTAAAGCGCGTAGTTTGGCATACATAGAGTAGGTATGATTTATCAAAATACTGTTTTTTTTAAATCGCAGTTTTCCACAACAGGTATTTTTTACCATATTGTTTTAGCAAATACATATTTATTAAAAATAAAAATTATTTCAGGCTCCAATGTCATATTATATAGGTTCGTTATCTCCCGAGAAGATTGTCATAAATTACACAAATCAAGATAAAATAACATTTAAATTCCCATTTAACTATATTCAATTTGTTGATGGTTAAAATGTTAAAAATTGTAAATTCTTTTATATTTGTAAATGTTTGGACGTTTGTTATTCAATCATACGATAATGTCAGATCGTTTTTTTATATGAAAGGGGGAAAACCAGCATGCGGACCACCTGATGGGAAGCAATCACCGCCACCCATGGACACCCGAAACACTAAGGGTGTCACAGGTGCGTTACCGGCCCTTTGAGAGATAGATAGGCTCGTTTTTTAAAGATTTCCGAGCTATATCGCTCCGGGAATGCCGTCCTAGGAAGCTGGTTCTATAACATCGTCGTGCGTGGGAAAAACTTCCGCTTATAGCGGACGGTGCTGGACTGCCAACCATCAAGATGGTGAGGATGACATAATTGATGGTTACGCGAAGTTTTGGTAATCCCCGAACAACATCAGAGCACTCCCCATGTTATTTGAAATTTGGTGTGGAAATAATTCGGATATATCCCGCGGGATGGCGACAAACGAACTATTCGCAGACGAATTCGAGGCTAAAAGAATATAGCTAGACCGTTTAAATGAGTCCTCGCCGGCGCGGTTCAGGGGCTGGGGGGTATGACGACAAAGGGGCCGAGAGAGGTGCGGGCGGCGAGCGCGCCTCGTGTGCCTGCCGCCAGTACTCCTTTTGTCGTCTACCCCCCGCCTCTGTACCCCGCGGAGGAGGCCTGATTAAAACGGTTTAACTATAGTTAAATAATAAAGTCCACTTATCACGAAAATACCTAAAACTGATCCTAATGTAAATTGCGACACTTTTACAACCATTATCAGCAGACATTCGTAAATCTCAACAATAGTTCTAAATATCTTCCACCCATCTATACTAATATTATAAAGAGGAAAGATTTGATTGTTTGTTTGTTTGCATTGAATAGGCTCCTAAACTACTGGACCGATTTCAAAAATTCTTTTGTCGTTAGAAAGCTACATTATCACTGAGTGACATAGGCTACTTTTTACCGCGGGAAAATACCTTTTCCTACGGGAAAATTAATTTATCGCGGGCGAAGCTGCGGACGGAAGGCTAGTAAACTGTGGCAAAGAAGTTTGACGCAAGCACAAAACAAAACATGCACCTTCGTGGCTAAAAGGCCATGTAGCAGTGTAGTTAATTGCTCAAAAATGGGTTATTGCAACAATTGTATGACCAGCATAGGTACCCAGCGCACTACATATATCTAATCAAATTTCAACTTTTCAGTAATATCAAAGAAATATGACCCAAGTGACGTCAATTCACGAAGGAAACACAAATTTGTTTACCTTACTACTAGCTCTATGGTTCCACGACCATTGAACCCTCAACGTTTAAGATCGAGATTTGACAGTTGTTTTTTTAATTTAACTCTGTTAACATTGATAAGATCAACAAATTACTCATCGCACCTTGACACGCATGCGTAGTCCAATTACACATAAACGGTTTATGTAATACTTTTGTAACTCGTTATAAGCGACGGATCAATGTTACTTAATGAATTTAATGATATTTACAATTGTTCTTTAATAAGGCGCAAAACCGGGAAGAATGGCGTGCATTAGAAGAGACCTACACTCATCATTGGGTGGTGAAAGGTTGAAAAAAAAGAAGAAGAGAAGTAGATTGGCGCGTGGGTTGGATTAATTTATTACTAATACAATACAATTACACCTTACTGTACACCACGTAGAAAAAATTGAGAAAAACGTGGAGAAAATATATAAGGTATGCAATAAATAGGCCTATCACTTCGGAGCAATCTTTTCCAGATAACCGGAACAACGGAAAATGTAAGGAATGGATTTCAGCAGGCACAGTGCAACTTAAAACAAATGGAAATATAAAGAAACATTGAATAATAAACCAGTGTTAGCAGAACCCTGCTACTAAGCAAAATGTACGCAGTGTGAGATAATTTTATATTGGTGAGTTTCAACCAAATTTATACCTTAAGACAATAATGACATTGTTTGAAATCACTTGTCAATAAATTACCTACAGAAAATGCAAAAAACACGTGAGTGGTTAAAGAAAAACGATCATACATAAAATAGGTACACGTCATAGAACAGGCATAGATAAATAGATACACAGCATTATACTTATTATATTAGTTATGTGTTTTTTAATCAATAGAGTTAGATATTGATTGCTCAATGGTACCAATATGGTAGACGTTAACTTAATTTCGTCAGTAACTTCAATCACAAAAGCCACACAGAAGAGACGTGGGACTGGGGCGCGTGGCAGTCGCGACGCCCCTTGAAGCTGTTTTTATACTAAATGTATAGAAGCGTCGCGACCTAAAGCAGACAGAAGAGACGGGGCGGAGACGCGGCCAGCGAACAAGCGACGCGGACTGCGACGCGCCCCCGTCCCACGTCTCTTCTGTGTGGCTTGCACCTCAGAGACGACTTTCTATAGAAGATTTTGAAAAGGGATTGAGAAGCAGCTCTATACATTTATGTTGCAAGCTGATCGTGCAAGTTGTATTACATTGCAAGGCCGTAACGCGAACGAGTTCGAAGTGGTCAATCGAGCGCCGCGATGCAATGCAACTTGCACGATTTTTCTTGCAAGTCTAAACTGGGCGGGTATATGGAAACACAGACTACTGGTTGTTGTACGGGAGGAAAGGTATTGTACCAAAAATAGACCCCGCGGGAACACCGCACATGGAATATCGTCTGTAGCCTTTGCAGGCTGTAAAAGAGACAAGTTTTACTGTAAATAATGTAGTTTCGTGTGTAGATTATTAAGATCTTCTGATGGCTTAACTCTGGTAACTATGTCTTAAAGAAATAGAGCAAGGGTCTTCAACCTGCGGCCCGCGGGCCACATCACACATGTCTACACACACACACACACACACACACACATATTATGTCTACAAATTATACCTATTTACAGACTAAAAAGAATAGAAATTAAAAATATAGATTTATTATGTTGCGGCCCACCGAACCAATATCAGAGTATACTAAACCCTTGACTTCAAAAAGGTTGAAGACCTTAGAAATAGAGAGTCAACTTAAAAAAAACATTTACTAAGATTAAGTCAAGCAAAGATTTGAAGAAATTTCATCATAGCACGAGCTTAAGGCTTTGCCCCCATCGAAAAACAAATATTAAGGTACGTCGCTGCCAAATTCTTATATTTAGCTTCAGTGATTTAGGTTGTGCGTTGTCAGTCAGACAAGGTACTGTTTTTAAGTCAGATTTAACATTTTTGATTTCTGCAAACTTCTTCATTGTGCATACTAAACTAAATCATCGAAACAAATTAGTCCACAAAGCAATACTACGAAAACATCAGAGAAACATTTAACCAAACTCAACAAAAGAAAGAGCAAATCAATCTAAGCTCATAACCGTTCATCTTGAATTGCATCGTACCACAAACCTTGACACAGATCCAGTGGGCCACGCGGTTACATCACCCTTCAGCTCTACACGATAGTTCTACGGGGCTGGCCTGCTGTTGTTATGCAACTGTTCTTTCACACGCGGCACTGTAAAATGTAATCGTTTTGCCTGCGGCGTTGCTCACATTTTGATCGAATTTGGAAGTTATATATGAGTTGTTTAGCATAAAAAAACGGTCATATGCACAAAATGCGTCGTACACGTACATTCAATGTGTACAAGAAAGTCAATTTCAAAGTAGGTATAAATATATATTTATATTATTCAATTTAGGCTCTAAAATTGAGGCTATAACAAGGACTAATGAATTTCGAAGAATTTACTACTGATTCGAAAAGTCTGGCAAGAAACTCAACAGTGTATGTTTTTTACAAATCTATAGTGATAAAAAAAGGATAACTCACGTCTACGATCGAGTTTAGCTCGCCTGTTTCGAGCTAATCCGTAGCCTTTCTTCTCGGAGCCACACATAGACGTGAGTTATACATCCATATTTTTTCACTATGACTAAGTCTCACGGTAGTTTTATGTTCAAAACAGATCTACGATGTTATTTGATTAATTATAAATATCTAAATTACTTAACACAACTAATTTTTTTAATAAAGTAGTAAAATAAGTTCAATAAAGAATATTTGTATTGCATTGTAAGTATTGTATTTATTATAAAATATAAGTTTCTATTCTTTTATATGTCACTGGTGTTTTATAATACGAAATTAATAAAACTAGGCAAATCTAGTACATTGTTATAGAAATTGCAACGCATGAAAAATAAGAGCTTGTAAATTTTATTTCCAATGTTGCTGTTTAATTTCTTTGCAATCCAAGTAAAAAGCATAGTGCAACTATTAAATCAAACATTACAACTATTTTCCCCTCGACGCGTCTATCCACCATCGCCGTACAGTCTCGGTTGGCAATTAGAACATCTCGGGTAAAAAATGGCTCGTTCTATGTTCTTATTGTACAATCTGCTATTTATTATTCCATGAACTCGAAACCTTCAAATAACTTCACCCAAAACCAATCACTTTTCATAAATCAGCCAAACACTCTACAATGCTAATCAAATATTTTTAGACACGTCTAAATTCCACTTGTTCCAATTTGACAGGTCAAAAGACGAAGGCCGTTTATATTCCAGCCAATCGTGAGACGAAAATAAACACATTCTCCGGTTCTAATAGGCCATTCGCAAACTTACACCATAGACGTGTGAAGATTGCACACAGCAATTGACCTTGCTGTTTTACCTACTTCAATAGAAATGTTGACGATGTGCAAGCATACGGCTACAATGTTTGTTACAGAGGTAATAAGAGGAACAGAAATATTATTGTATCTAATTTGTAACTACTTTTCACCCGACTGTCCAAGGAGGGTTAACAAGAGGAACAGAAATATTATTGTATCTACTTTGTAACTACTTTTCACCCGACTGTCCAAGGAGGGTTAATATGAGGAACAGAAATATTATTGTATCTACTTTGTCACTACTTTTCACCCGACAGTCCAAGGAGGGTTAATAAGAGGAACAGAAATATTATTGTATCTACTTTGTCACTACTTTTCATCCGACTGTCCAAGGAGGGTAAGGTTTTTCTAGAGTATCTATTTATTCAAGATTGGTATGAAGTATCTTTTTGTATTTTTTTTTGTGTGTTGTCGTCTGTGTTGACGTCTCTCGTTGAGAGGGCCTACCGTGTTTTTGACGCATTTATTGCATTCATTTAATCTCGTGCTGTATCATTACAAGTAAAGCTATAGTCTTGAAATTCATGTGTTAAGATATTTGAGGATTCACTCTAATGACAAGTGTTTATCGAAACACGATTACTTATAGTTTGCTCGATAGAAAAAAAATCCAAGTCGTCTCTAAAAAATAAAATAAATTCGTTACTGCGAACGAATCGTACTCGACGCTAATATTTACTACACGCCAGGTCATGACTTTTTGAATGTTAATAAAACAAGATGTTTTCTAGAGCGTAGTGTTGCTACATTATTAAAATATGTATTTGTTTTAGTAATAAGATGAAAATACCCAAAAATACGCGCAGTCCAACCAACCTATCTTGAGCCATCGTGACTCCCCCACGCCTGAAATCGCCCACCCAAAATCGATTAGCGCGAAAAGCTCGGTAGCCCTTAACGCATTCACTGCCAGGACCAGGAACGTATATATGCGTTTTCGTGAATTTCGCCTAGTGCCGCTGGTACGGTTTGTCAGTCATTTGAACGCACGTTTGTAGCACCAGCAGACTTATTGTCGAACGCTTGTGACGCTTGCCTTCGCAATCACTATTTCTTTCTGTCAAACGGTATAAGATGATGATAGAAAGAGATGCGGCGAGGAGGCTCAAACTATGGAGCACATTGTACAGCGCTGCCCTCTACACTCATACTCGGGCACCCCTGGAGATCTGTATAACGCCTGACGCAATCTCGTGACTTGGGTGGGACCCTGAATGTGGATTTATAGCTAGTTTGTAGTTTCTTTCTTTAGTGTAATTGTTTAATGTTTTACGCCATACGATTAAATAAATAAATAGAAAGAGATGGTGAAAGCGAAGGCAAGCGTCAGATGCGTTAGACATGAAGTCTCGATTCTGACAAGCAGCGAATGCGTTAAACTACCAGTGGGAGCTCAGGTTCTACAGCACAATCCAATTCGGCTGTCGACTCGCATTGCATTGTATGTTGGCAACGCGTTGCATTGCGTCATAGGACCTTGACACGTTGCATCACAAGGTGAAGAGCATCTTATGTAACGCTGGTAACAACGTTGGCCAACGTGACCGGCGAGACGGTAATTAGGGTAGCACTAAATAGGTAAATTGGCGTGGGTAAAAAGTCCAAATTGAATCTTATTTTACAAATGAGTAGGCACAATTAAACGAATGATACCAGGGCAAACAAATCTCATAGCTAGAGCAGATAGTGTGTGAAGTTCCCCAATCAAAGACAAATAAAAGACTCGTCGTCCGCCAAATTCTACACGGTAGTAAGAGATGCACTGGACTGGAACCGGTGGAGGCAGATTATCCGCTTCAGATACTGACCACGATCCTCAGACATGAGGGACCGACCTGGAAGGTGGTGAAGTTACCAATCCGCACGAAGAACGCATGGGAACTACTGCCCAAGCCATTTTATTCTAAGAAGAGGACTGTGCGCTGGAGTGGGACATATACAGGCTGGGATGATGATGATGATGATGATTATGATGATGACTCACTTTTGGAAATTCCTATAGGGACTGACAATGAGTAACATAATCATCATCATCACAGCCTATATACGTCCCACTGCCGAGCACTGGCCTGCTCTCCGATTGAATGGTTTCGGTCGTAGTTCCGTCGTCGTCGGTCAGATTGGGAACTTCACACACGCCATTGAATTTCTTCTCAGGTGTACGAAGGTTTCCTCATGATGTCTTCCTTCACCATAAATCTCAAGTAAATTTCAAATATAAATTTCAGATATAAATTCCGAAAAACTCAGAGGTGCGAACTCGGGGTCGAACTCCCGACTCTTTGCTTGAGAGGCCATGGGACTGGTTAGATCAATTTACTAAAATCGTAATTTCTTAGTAGCAAAATTTCCATTCGCATTTTGTCCCAAATGCATATTTTCTCACTATGGTTTTTTGACGTGACAACGTCTAATAAATCGATCAACGCCGGCTGCAGCACGAAAAAGGATGACTCAGTGTAACGTACATAACACATTGTCCCGTTACGCGTCCCGTTACGCTCGAGCCGATGAACGATCGGAGCGAGAGCGCGGCACGAGCGAGCGAAAGGCACAATCGACTTGAGCGTTCGACACCAATGTTTTGTTATGACGTTGTTACGTTAAACTATCGTCCGTAAACTGACTTTACAGATAACCGGTTTTTTTACTGAAGCTTATTTTCACAATCGCGTTTTTTCCCAACTTTAATTGACACAGAAACATAGGTAGGTTTAGGTTATGTTAAGTTTGCATCGGCCCGAAGGGCCAAAAGCACACAGAAAAAGGAGCTCCGCTCCGTCGACACTGTTTCTGTGTCAATTCGAATTGGGAAAAAACGCTACTGTGAAAATAAGCTTTAGTAAAAAACTATAGTGAGAAAAAAGCTTTTGGGAATAAATGCGGAGGAAATTTTGCTACTAGGAAAACCCTAAGTCGTAGCGCTCCGGAATGTTGCCGCAGTAAGCTGATTCCAGATTTTAGTCGTGCGAGGATAGAAGTTTCGCTTAAAACGCACGGTACTAGGTAGACTGTCAATCATCAAGATGGTGAGGATGGAAAGACAGACGGTTTCTCGAAGTGCGGTAGTGGAATTTAACCGCAGGCAGCAATTCGAACAGTTCGTCAGAACTCTCCCCATGATAAATACGGTATAATATGCAGAAAGACGCCACATCCTTCCGCAAATCCAAAGGATCGAGTAGGCCAGAGAGTGCCTGATTACCGACAAATCGAGCAGCTCTACGTTGGACGCAGTCAAATGGAAGAATTTGGTACTTGGGTGCCCTAGCCCAGAGATGAGGACAGTACTCCATGTGCGGCCTAACCTGCGCCTTATAGAGTTGTAAGCAAGCAAAGCCACGGGTAAAACTAGTATACATATATAAATAGAATAACTGCATTGCCCAAGCGCAGTTGCGTCACGACAGGTCCGCTGTGGAAACGTATTATACTGGTAATGTTTAATTTTGCTGTTACTTCATTTTACTCAAGGCAGCATTATACATAGGACATTAAACGTAGTTAAGGTTAGCGCGGCGTGAGTCCACCAACGAGATGGACGGATGATCTGGGGCTAAATTCAGGAACGGCCCAACACGGTTTGCGAGCGGTAATTCAATCGTTTGAGAGAGGATAGGGATGAACTGACGTGGCCGCTAACGATGGGTCTTATAAGGAAGCTCAAGGTCACTCAGAGGGCGATGGAGAGGGCTATGCTTGGAGTTTCTCTGCGGGATCGCATTAGAAATGATGAAATCCGCGCAAGAACTAAAGTCACGGACATAGCTCGAAGAATCGCTAGACTTAAGTGGCAGTGGGCAGGGCACATCGCCCGTAGAACTGACGGCCGATGGGGCCGAAAGGTTCTCGAGTGGCGTCCGCGGACCAGAAGACGCAGTGTAGGTAGGCCTCCAACAAGATGGAGCGACGACCTGGTTAAGGTAGCGGGAACGCATTGGATGCGGATAGCGCAGGGCCGATCTGTTTGGCGAGCCTTGGGGGAGGCCTATATTCAGCAGTGGACGTCTTTCGGCTGAAATGATGATGATGATGAGGGATGAACTGCTATGGAACGCCAAAAATCACTGGTTTGCGAGAGGTTTTGGCTGAGCTTGGGATGGTCTCGACACCGAATGGAACAAAGTCGTATTCGCTGCCTGGACTCAAATACAGGGGTATTTGAGTCCTTTCGCAGGTGTGTGTAGGTTTCCTTGCGATGATTTCCTTCATCGTACCGCTGATGGTAAATTTGAAATGAATTATTAAATTCCGAAAAATTCAGGGGTGTGCGCCCGTGTCTGAACCCACGATCCTCTGTTTGAGAGGCCATAGATAAAACCACTAGGCCATCATGACTCATATTTACCCATCAATCTTGAAAAAATCTCATTCAAAATCGGGTAATGAGTATGTTCCAAGTAAAAATGTTTTAACATTAACGAGCGCTTTAGCTACTTGCAGCCAGCTACCTGCCAGCGATCGATCAAGTAGCTCGCCTACAGCATTTCTTGTCGTAAGCGGTGGAAATGCAATAGCGACTGTGGCGAAATCGCTCCGGAAGGTCTACAGCTTGTTCGTGCTGTGATGGTGCACGCTTTTATTCAATTTAATATATGTATGAAAAGAAAAAAGTTTTTTATTTAATTTAAAAAAATCCTTTTATTCAAGTTAGATAAGCGGATTAATTTGATAGTGCCCTTAACTCACTCAACTCTCGGAGGACCAGCCCGACTCTCCCGGCCAGCTATTCCTAAACCCTGGTACTTATTACATTTTCATCATCATTTTTATCATCATCATCATCAGCCTATACTTCTCTAAATAGTAATTATACTGACGCTTAGAGACTGTACATCTCTAAGCCATTTTAGGTTAAAAATAAAATAAATATTTTATTGCTATGGGAAACATTCATTATAAATAATATATAAGAAACATTAATAGTTTAGTATCTACTAATAGTTTAGTTTATACAAACTTATGCACAAAAGAATATTAATATCAAATTATTGCTGAAATCACTAAGTAAAAAAAAAAAAACAAATTTATTCAAATAACAGTAAAAAAGTACTGCTACAGTCAATTTTACATAAAAGAAATTCAGTCAAATAAACCCACGCTCCTAGACGTTTCTGGCGCAAAGGTGCCCATAACACTTGCGGCATTTCCGCGCTGGATCGCCAAGGAAAGCCTTTGCCTCAGAAACGATTCGGAGCGGGGATCTTCACCCCTCTGCCTAAGTCGACGGCCTATGTCCTGCACAAGCCGTCTCGCGTCCTGCCCCCAGCAACCCGCCGTTTCTACTGCCAATGGGACAAAATGGTACCCCTGCCCCAAAGGGGCATACTTCTGCCGCTTCATTGCCGCCTGAAATTCGGCCGCAGCTCCAGCCGTGCGAGCAGTGCGGCCGACGTGGGAAGCGGCGAAGGTGCTGACACACGTAGCGTCCCACACCAAACACCGCCCCCTTTCCCACGGGACTAAAATAAATAAAAATAAAAATCCATTTATTGCCACAACAGAAAAAGAAACACAAAAAAAAGAAGAAAGAGAACAGAAACACACAAAACAAAAAAATAAAATTTCGTGGCAATAGGCTCAGGCTCAGCATAATGCTGCCGGTTAGGAAGCCGGCGGCGCTGATTTTCAGCCTGCGCCCGCCCGCGGCGCGTTAAACACAGCAATAATACGGGAAGGGCAAGGGCAAGGGGTTAAATAAATAAACTATAATTATTTATTCTGGGACCCTATGTATTCCTTTCAGATTTTACATAGTTATTTGACCTAGAGACCCTATAAATCTCTCGGATAAATTAATTCTGGTTTTGCTGTGCTATTTACACTTGTTCGTAAAATGCTGTCTTGTAAGAAAATCATGAAAGATTTCATTTTTTTTAAAAAAAGAAAGATTGGTTTTTGCTCGTTTCTTAAGCTACTCTTTTAGTGAAGTTATTTATGAATAAATAAGTAAAGTAAGTAAGTAAAAAAATCTTTATTACCAAAACCTAACACAATACAAAGAAAAATAAAAAAAAGAACAAATAGGATAAGTAAAACTAAAAAAATTACAAAAAAAAATGTGTAAAAAATGTAATTGCCCACGTAAATTCCGAAAAATTTGGAGGTGCGAGCCCGGATTCGAACCCACGAGCCTCTGCTTAGGAGACCATAGGTCAAAGCACTAGGCTACTGTGGCTTCAATCCAACACACCCTCTTCAGCCGTACAAACTATACCACTTATATGTATATTTATCATCTATGAAGTAATAGAACGTAAGCGTGTGTATGAACGCCGATGTTGACATATCTACGGAACTAGGTTTCGTCACAGTGTTGCTACTCGCAAATAATTTGCTAATTTTTACACTGGCAATGTAATGACAGGACGTGTGGTAACGTTACGAGGGTTTGGTTAACCTATTGTTATGCGCATTTGTTAAGTTATTGCAATTTATTACTTTAATCGGATAAATGGTTATTGCAGTCAGCAACAGAAGTGGAAGAGCGGTTATAATGTCCAAACATCTACATAACCCCTTATTGCCTTTGCAGTACAGTCGTGTACAGATTATTTTGAGCACTTCTGCGGCTGACTGTACTAGCTTTATCCCACGACAAAGAAAAAAAATCCTTCCGAGTGCACATTTATGATCCTCAAAGAACATGTCTGCCAAATTTCAAGTGATTTAGGCTGTGGGTTGTCAATCAGTCAGTCACAATAGGTACACAATATACAAGGTGGTAGATTTAGATCTGTCAGTTTGGGTAAGTCTGAAACTATAAGACGCGCAAAGATCTATTCTTAGGAACCATGTCAACGATTTTAGTGACAAGTAAAACTGCGTTAAAAAATTAAAAACAAAAAAAGTTTTTTTTAATTTCAATTTTAAAACAAAAATTTTTGTTGAGTGTAGTTTTGATAAGTGTATTTGTATAGATACATCCTATCTACACATTTATACCATATTTGAAGTCAAACCGACTACGAAAAATGGGACAAAAACATTCTTGATTTGGCTAACAACAGACGGGTACCGGAACTGGAATGTAAACATTTTTCTCTAAAATGACCGGGTTCGATTCCCGAATCAAGTAGAATTTTTTTTAAATATTATAATGCAATTTTTCTTGTCACTAAAATCGATGACGTGGTTCCTTAGAACAGATATTTCTATGTGTTATAGTTTCAGACTTGCCCACACTGACCGATCTGAACTAACACCCTATATAATCAACATATACAGTTTGATAAAATTATGATGTTATTATGATATGTAAATTGCGAATAATTTATGTTATCATTATCCAATATTACTTTGAAATACAAAATATAAATAAGGGATCTCTAGAGATCACTAGTCATAATCAACGTTTTTATTTCTGAAACAGTTTTTTCCAACTTGTTATAAAGCAAACCTAACCTATACTCCATTCTATAAGATGGCGTTTAAAATAGTCCTGAAAAAAATACTGTTTCAGATATTTCTGAAGATATTTCTGTTTTTAATCACTGTATGACTAACGTTGATTATGAACAATGATGCATTACGACTTGTTAAATTATGCGAAACCAAGGGATCCCGTGCATAAGAGCGTACGGAACCAAAGTTATCAAGTAGTGGACATCTTTCAAACCCAACCAAGTGAACCCAAATTGCTGCCAAAAAATGGTTCACTCTTGCAGTCAACACTTAAGAGTGTGTGCAAACAGCATTTACAACCCTGTGGGCTTACAACTAAGTTCAAAGTAGCTTACTATCTTCAAAGTTTAAAGTTTCACACCTTAGCTAACCAGTAATTTTCTCAGACAGCAATTACAGCGAGTGTCGTAATAATTGTTTCAGTTTTGTCACTATCTTGCATAAAGCGCTTCTCATAATTACGACACTTTGGTTGTCGGTTAATTACTGTTAAACTTAACATTAGTCAATTTTTGTTTTTTACGTAGTACCTAAACATTAAACTGCGAAAAAACCAAATCACCGACATCGACATAGCTCGAAGAATCGCCAGACTTAAGTGGCAGTGGGCAGGGAAAATTGCTCGTAGAACTGATGGCCAATGGGGCAAAAATATTCTCGAGTGGCGTCCACGGATGGTTAAGGTTGCGGGATCGCGTTGGATGCGGTGGCGCGGGACCGATCTCTTTGGCAAGCCTGATTTTACTCGTCTTATTCTGAAAGGATTTTACCTTAACCAAGGGTACTTCAGCTTTTTATGAAATTTAGTAACCGCAACGACTACTCGGCTACAACTAATTCGCGCGCGACAGTGTAGTGCCGCCATTACATTAGCATGTCAAAATAGAAATGTAACGTCAAGGACAATAACACCGTGAGGTAACGCTCGGTAACGCAAGGGTTGGTAACGAAACGCGTTTGCCAATGTTTTGGTAAACTAACGTTACGGTTTCCGCGGTATAATGTAATTGATCTCGTTGCAATAGTTAGTCAATTGATTGCCAATTATTTTAGTCTGAACGTTTTTAATCGACTGCAAAAAAAGGAGGAGGTTATCAATTTGATTGTTTTTTTAATACCAAGTCATTTGGACGGTTCTCTGTCGTTTGCCCGGGCCGATTTTCATTTCATCGAAAACTATTCCACGAATTTCACTACGTTTTTTTTCTAATCACATAATCTTCAATTAATTAAATAAAATAAATAAATAAATAATATTAGGGGACAATCTCACACAAATCGACCTAGTCCCAAACTAAGCAAAGCTTGTACTATGGGTACTAGACGATAATAGACATACTTATATGGATAAATAAATACTTAAATACATAGAAAACATCCATAACTCAGGAACAAAATATTCGTGCTCATCACACAAATAAATGCCCTTACCGGGATTTGAACCCAGGACCTCTTGCTTCGTAGGCAGGGTCACTACCAACTAGGCTAAAGCGGTCGTTTAATTACTTTTTATATATAGGTAATCAATCAACATTTCATCACAAATCGTTTCGAATTTGTCACAAATCGTAGCGTAACGATTCCTCGAAATTACCTTTCATAGAATAATCAGTTATTAATAGTATCAAATCATCGAAACATGATTCCCAGACGGTACCTACGTCCTATTATGTTATTATTTATTGCCACGAACAATGTTTCATTACCGTAACGTTTCATTGAACGAAGATAAGAATGTTAAAAAATTGTAGACTACTATCATGAGACAGAGTAGACGGAGCTCCGCTTCGCGGAGCTCCTATTCCGCGTAGTTAAGGCGCTTCGCGCATTGATGCTATACTAACCTAACCTGTTAATCCTTGATAGACCTAAGCTTCTTAAATAGTTGTAGTAAAGTTGTATGGCGGGGGCTCCGCCCCCCGTAACCCCCATTGCCAGCCGCCAACCAGTCAAATTACAGCGTCTCGATTAAATGTGTTGTCAAAGAAACGTATTATCAAGTATATTATTTTTATTTTACATTATTTTGACGATCATGGTATAAATTCTTGTAATTTTGAGATCAATGCAAGTTTATATTATAATTTTTATCATGAAATAAATAAATCTAATCTAATCTAGTAAAACTGGTGAAACGATTTTCTGTGTTATAAGAATTTTTAACTGAAACTTACGATGAACCAAAATTATAGTAAAGGCGATTCGATGAACGGCTATTTATGTATATCGATACAAATAAAATGATGAAGTAAAATTCGATGAGTTGATTCTTGTGTAAAAAAAAAGGTAATTCGAGCAATTGTATGAGCGATGTAACGAATTTTGATGAATGATTCCTACGTGTTTATAAAATTCGATGAGTTGATTCTTGTGTAAAAGGTAATCCTAGCAATTGTATGAGCGATGTAACGAAGTTCGATGAATGATTCCTACGTGTTTATAAAATTCTGCGAATAGTGTTATGGGAAACGAAAAACGATGCAACTATTTTCGGTAAAATTATGGTTTACCGGGCAAATGACATATTATGAGCCAACAGTTGGCTTAAAATTTTCGGGATGTTTTCATGCCGCCTAAGCTCTATAATAGTGTATAAATAATCTAAGGCAAACAAGTACGGATTACAGCGGGTACTGGCGCTAATCTACTGCCGCAACGCTGTTGCAACGATGCAAGGTTGCTTGCGACACGCAGATTTGTGAATGCAGTTACACGACGATTTAGAAGCTCGTTAGATTTGTTTATTTATGTTATAACTAGCCGTTGCACGCGATTCCGTCCGCGAAGAATCCCGTGGGAACTATGCAATTTTCCGGTATAAAAACTATCCTATGTTATTTCTAAGGTCTCATACTATCTCCATACCAAATTTCATGTAAATCTGTTCAGCCGTTATTGCGTGATTAAGTAACAAACATCCAAATATCCAAACATCTTCACAAAATTTCACGCTTATATTTTTTACAATGCTCCTTGGTCCTTACCTTAGGACCTTCAAGGTCGCGGGTGAGCAAAGTAATTGTTTCAGTTCATTAATATGGACCTCCGCAAAGTAACGCCCGATTCAATAAATTACAATAAAGAGTTTTACATACAGACATGACACAACACACATCTATGTCATGACACAACTATGATATTGGGGCTTTCAAGAAAAGGGTTTATACTTACTTTAAAGGCCGGCAACAGATTGGCGACACTCTTTGAGTTGTTAATATTTATGGGCGGTGGTGATCATTTTCCATCAGATGACCCGCTTGCTCGTTTGCCTCCCTCTCACAATAAAAAAATAAACACATACATACATTTTGACTCAACTTTTGCATGAAAAAGCGCTATAAATTAACTAAAAGGTATTTTTATTTGGATTATCTACGTAAGGTTTCAACCCCGCCCACTGAGGGCACAATGGTTGCGTGGGCGGCCAGGGCAGTACACGTGAAGGGCTAGATCACGTTCCGACTGGGTGGGTGTGGCTGGGTGGTGCTGGTGTTTCATCATCTCACGCCCCACTGCAGGGCACCGTAGTTCCCACGCGGGCCCAGTGCGGATTGGGAACTTCACACACACACCATTGAATTTCTTTCGATGGTTTCCTCACGATGTTTTCCTTCACCGTAAAGCTCATGGTAAATTACAAATGTAATTTCGCACGTAAATTCCGAAAAACTCAGAGGTGCGAGCCGGGATTTGAACAAACGACCCTCTACTTGAGAAGTCATAGGTCAAACTTCTAGGCTACACTAGGCTACCGTGACATATCTATCAATTTTTATATCATCATCATCGTCAATTCAGCCAAAAAACGTCCACTGCTGAACATAGGCCTCCCCCAAGGCTCGCCAAACAGATCGGTCCCGCGCCATCCACATCCAACGCGATCCCGCTACCTTAACCAGGTCGTCGCTCCATCTTGTTGGAGGCCTACCTACACTGCGTCTTCCAGTCCGTAGACCCCACTCGAGAACCTTTCAGCCCCATCGGCCATCAGTTCTACGAGCGATGTGCCCTGTCCACTGCCACTTAAGTGTTTATATAATCCTTTGAAACTTAGTCTCTGAACAAGATGAACGAACTATTAAATGAACAAGAAAACAACAAGGAATTAAATTATGCTACATTATCAGCCATCGATATATTACATCACCTCATGAATATATAACATATGTGCAAATATTATGTACGTACGACATAATTACCGTAAACTACTGAAACTATCTTTATTGAGGCAGAGAGAAACAGCGAGAGAGACTATTTGAACACGTGATTTCGCTACTATCATCCATTTATTTCATACTAAATACAAACTGAAACATAGATGCACAGAAAAAACCCCAGAAAAAAGACCAATGCTGGGAATCGAACCCAGGTCCTCGGCATTCCGTGCCGCGTGCTTACCCCTACACCACCACTGGTCGGGAGTTTACACGCAAATTTTTCCTATGCATCATACATTCCAGCCTGCCATCATTACTTATGAAGTGATACAGCGCCATCTATCAAACTTGTTAACACTATCATCGATAACACGATCATCATACCAGCCTATGTACATCCCTGTGCTCGACACTTACCTTCAATCTTATGTCATAGTAAGAGGTATAACTTATTACTAAAGTATTACTTATGTAGTTCCCACGGCGGCACAGAGAGTTTACGCCCTGCAACCTAAACGGCTCAATGGATTTTGAAGTGTGGTAAAGTACCGTGTCGTTCATTAGATCCGAGAGTGACATAGGGTATGTATTTTCCCGGAATTATACAGGCGGGTTCTTCTATCTAGTATTGTAACTAATTGATACAGAATATTATGAGTTGAAATCGGGTTTTGTTCCGCGTACCTACCTTGATTTCAGAGAAGCCCGATATTTCGGCGGATTTGCGGATTTTCGTCTCGTGATCATGGCGCATGCAACTGTGCCGAAATATCGGGCTTCTCTGAAATCAAGGTACGCGGAACAAAACCCGATTTCAACTCATAATATTAGTAATGACCGCGATAGTCTAAAATATTCTGTAATTGATACAGTGATTCGTTTGCGAACTAATCAATTTTAAAGTTTGCATTTTAAGTCTGGACCGTGGAAGTTCACTTAAATAAGTAAGGATTATATTTGAACGCTCTCGGATGCAGTCTCTGTGTTGGAACGTGAGTGTTTGAATAGCCGGCACGTGAACCATACAATCGCCGCTTCACGTGCGCGGTATCATAACGACTAGGTACTTCTATACTGCCGTGCTAAGCGCAAAAGCGGTGTGTGAATGAAAACTAATTGCGAGAAAAGCGAAGTTTTGCAAAAGCAGCTGAATTTTTACTTACTTAACACATTTTTAACACATTTTATGGAAAACGGGAAACTATTACTGAGACTTTGCTGTCTATCCGTCCGTCCGTCCGGCCGTCCGTCCGTCCATCTGTCCACAATTGAAATTTTCAGATGATGTATTTCGGTTCCCGAGTTGCCGAGACTTTCGTTATCTGTTCTACTTGTGAGGTTGCAGTACTTTCAGAAGCTTTTAAGCTTCGTTTAACCTTCTCAACGCCTCGCCTCGACAAAACGTAAACCTGCTTTGAATCTTATGTCATTGTGTCAAGATCACTTTGACACTGTACTTTGTGACACCTATATGTGTCGTTGGCGTTGAAAAGGTTAAATACAGGGTTATTTGTAATTCACTAGCATCCTTTTAACCCTAAACTCCCACCACTTATACAAATGTTTTTTGTTCTACGGCTTTTGTCATAACTTAATATTTTTGGTGTAATAACGTTTTGAAAATTTGAGATTTCCTCTTATTTTTACGATACTCTGTGTATTTGTATGGGAAAAAAAGTGCTTCATTTTAAAAAGTCGTAAAACAAAAAAACATTTGTTTGAGTGATAGGAATTCACGGTTAAGAGGATGTCAGTGAATTAAAAATAACCCTGTATAGCCCAGGGACTGACACGGGCGCGTAGGTGCGGCACGTGGCGTCCGGGTGACATTTAGATCAGCAGGCTTATTGTCTAACGCTTCTGACGCTTGCCTTCGCATTCACTATTTCTTTCTGTCAAACGGAATAAGATGATGACAGAATGAGACGATGTAAGCGAAGGCAAGCGTCAGAAGCGTTTGACAATACGGCCTCAGAATCAGGTTGCACTTATTTTTAACAAACGTGGCATAATGGGGGTACGAGAAAATGTCACTTTTTTTTGAGTTTTTAAAATAAGTCAGTAAAAATAGTATTGAAAGCAGAAAATAACTGCTAGGTACATAAAGTTTTATTCTTTTAATGGCTTAATTTTTTGCCCAATATGACTATCCTAAGGTTGTGCCTTTTTCTATTCCCAATTTACGTTAGCCAGATTCTAATTTAATTATGAACAGCATTTAAAGGTTTAATGAACTAAAACAATTACTTTGCTCACCCGCGACCTTACAATAGTTACGTTTATGCAAAAAATGTGTGTTCATGCAGTTCCTCCACCTCCACACTGTACGAACACACACAAATCACATAAACACAACTATCACATATATCAGTTTAACATTTGGTAGCATAGCATACGGTTGTGGTAACTCCGAAGATGAGCTCTGGTGGAGTTCGAAACGCGTCAGTGTAGCTTGGTGGTGGTGATAGTTGTGTTTATGTGATTTGTGTGTGTTCGTACAGTGTGGAGGTGGAGGAACTGCATGAACACACATTTTTTGCATAAACGTAACTATTGTAAGGTCGCGGGTGAGCAAAGTAATTGTTTTAGTTCATTAATATGGACCTCCGCAAAGTAACGCCTGATTCAATAAATTATTTAAAGGTTTAAGTTGTTTGTAAAATATTCAAATCCGTTTTTTTATGTTCATTTTTGGTTACCTATGTTATTTCAGGCAGGTAATGTATTCTTTGTATTCTTTATTAATTTGTATTCCATGTCCATTATGTGAAGTATGTTAAGTAACGTAATAGGCGTTTTGGTTTTTTATGCTGTAAGCCTATTATTGTATTGTTTTGAATGAATAAATAAATAAATAAATAATAAGTGCAGTCGAATATTAACTTAAAAAATCTGTGGTGCTACTGATTTTTCTTCGGGTGATTTACGGAATTCTACGGATCGTTTCGCCTGGACCTACAGATTTACATAAAATGGATATGGCAACACTGTACTGGGAAGCTATTGATGTCGTCGTTACACTGGCCTATTAGACCTATTACTGGCTATTACACTACACCTTGTATTCTTCCTCAATACTTACAATTCTGAACTCATAGTCCAACTCATTAGGTACTTGAATCGACCGCTGCGAAGGCTGCGCCCGCGCTGCATAACAATCCATTTCCTCTCGCTGGGAGTTCAATAACAACTTACGTATTCATTGAACTATCCTTATCTACGTACAATATTGTAATAATGAAAAGGAAAAATTGGTTCGATTTTCTGCGGCAAATGTACGACGGAGTGAAAACACTTAAAACATTTTTTTTATTTACGTATGTCGCTTCTTATCGAGAATAGTGCCACAACACAAAATTAAATACAAATACAAATACAAATACAAATAGTTTATTTCCAAAAAATGACAATAAAACACAGTTACATATTTACTGAACCCCACACTAGGCATAGCCTGTCCCGTGGGGTAAATGTTACGGTTTACAAAAATAATACATTACATTAGCGGCTATTTGCAACCATATTTAAGGAACAGAAAGAATAAAAGAATAAAATAAAACAAAACGGACATAAACCAATATAACTGAAATAAATTCTTAAAGCCTCTTAAAGCCTTAATAATTAAGGCGAAACATAAATAACTAAAAACAAAATTATAATTATATTCTTAATTGTGTGTCAACAATGCTGTTGCATTTATTATTATATCTTTTACTAGTAATATTTGAAATCGAAATGCATTCCATTCTGTTTTGTGACACTTTTCATGAGGAGCAGTGAATTGTGTTCAGTGAATCATTATCATTATTATTTATTTATTTTCATTTAGTATTGCGACATTGTATGGGTTCTAGAAATCATCATCATCTCATCATTTCAGCTGTAGGACGTCCAATGCTGGAAATTATGCCTCCCTCATTGATGCCCGATCAATACCCTGAACCTGCGGCCTTCACCAAATCATCCGTCCATCTCGTCTAATGCCTAAATAAATGCATTTATTATTATTATTATTATTAAAAAATACAATTATTTAAGAGTATACAGGGTGTCCTAAAACTCAACGATTGCCTGGTACCGGGCGACAGGTCAAGTAATACCGATTCTGGAAAAAATAAGATAAAGTCCATGTCACTTAGTTAAGCGACAATAGACATTTTTTCAAAATGTCTAATATTAAAAGCAATATGTTATGTGACTCTATTTGTCGATAACTAAGGCACATGGTTTTTTTTTCTTAATTTTTCCAGAACTCTTTTAACCAGGACAGGACAGGTCATCGCAACACGGTAATAGAACAAGATTAATTAGACGACCAGATGGCCTAGTGGTTTGAGACCCTGACTATGAAGCTTGAGGTCCCGGGTTCGATTCCCGTGTCGGGGCAGATATTTGTATGAAAAATACGAATGTTTGTTCTCGGGTCTTGGGTGTTTAATATGTATTTAAGTATGTATCTATCTATATAAGTATGTTTATCCGTTGCCTAGTACCCATAACACAAGCTTTGCTAAGCTTACTTTGGGACTAGGTCAATTGGTGTGAATTGTCCCGTGTATTTATTATTATTATTTATTAATAGAGTCGAATAGCTTAAACTCTTGTATTTTTTTTAATCTGTGTAATTGGATTTATATGAAACAGTTGAGACTAGAATGCACGATTTTTTTCACTTCCCGCATACGAGGGGTTAATAAAGAAGGTGGTTCAGAGCCAGATAAAAAGTATGAGAGCACACTGCCGATCACTAACTCACTGACCAGATAGAAACCAGCCAAGTGCGAGTCGTACTCGCATAACGTGGGTTCCATGCAATCCGCATTATGAAAGCGGATTCTACTGTCAATAAATCATTAAGGAAGGAACATACTTATACATATACATAAAATCTATATTAAACATCAAAGACTCGAGCAATAACATTCGTATTTTTTCATGCAAATATGTATCTGCCCCGACTGGGGATCGAACCCGGGACCTCAAACTTCGTAGTTAGGTTCTCTAACCACTCGGCTATGCCGTCGTCTCGTCATCATCGTCATCGTCGTTTATCTCGGCGCTGATATTCGGCGCTCTTGTGTTTTGGTAAGCCGTTCACGCTTGCCCGCGGTCTGGTAAGACCCCGTGGAAGGTCACGCGCACCTTGCATAACAAATGTAAATGTATCTAACGCATTTCCTCATTAATTTAGCTGGGTAAACATTCCACGTGCGATCGCTCAAAGATTCTAAATGTTAAAAAAATTGATGAGCTACAAGCACCTAAGGGCCTACGGTAGCTGATGCGGATTACCCGGAACGGACGCCCGTCGTGCGCGCGTCTAATAAGAAATTGTATGAACAGCGCTAAGTGGCGCGGGCGCGTGCGACGGATTTTCGGTACATTTTAGATCCGCGTGCGGGCGCACGCGGCGGGCGTCCGCGTCAGCTAGCATAGGCCCTTAGGCCTCATTATCCAAAAGTTCGAAATTATTAATATTATTAGAAAAAAGGAAAGAAAAAATCCTTAAAGGCAGTATTTTTTGTTGTTAAAAATAAAGGAAAGTCTTCTTTACATACAATGTACTATTTCCTATATTTAAGGTAGTTGCCCTCGTGGCGTTCGTACTTTCCACCCTGTACATAGGACTTACTTATTGTAATGTGAATCGATCTCACTCATAAGTGGCATAAAGTTTATAGTCCATTAAACAAAATTTGACGCGGCCTGCAGGAGATTATGACTATAGTGCATTTGTCGTAAAGTCAACGTCATAAATAAGTGATCATTTTTGTACCTTGTCGCTTTCAGGTATTATTTCGTATGGCTTTTCAAACATGACATTAAAGTGACAAGGTACAAAAGTAATCACCTTATTTATGATGTTGACCCTACCTACCCACGGTGCACGGTATCTTCACGGTGTTTAAGTGTTTGGTGTTGTTTACTTTATTACGCTCATTAAAAGAAATAGACTAGGACAATGATTGTACAATTAATGAATAAATAATAAAATAATAAATAATAAATATCGCGGGACAATTCACACCAATTGACCCAGTCCCAAAGTAAGCTCAGCAAAGCTTGTGTTATGGGTACTAGGCAACGGATAAACTTACTTATATAGATAGATACATACTTAAATACATATTAAACACCCAAGACCCGAGAACAAACATTCGTATTTTTCATACAAATATCTGCCCCGACACGGGAATCGAACCCGGGACCTCAAGCTTCGTAGTCAGGTTCTCTAACCACTAGGCCATCTGGTCGTCTAAATGAATAGTTTATAATCTTACAAAAACAGGATAATAATGATATTTCTATAGCAGGAAGGTGCGTTAAATCAATATTACCTGGTCCTTGCAACGTTTTGCATAATCGTAATATTCCTTAGCCAAGTAATATCTTGTTTTGCAAGCAACGGAAAGTATGTAAGCGGTGCGATATTAGTCGAAAAATTGCCCCTATATTTATCACCCTGTATTTTAATGATTACCTCGTATTAGATAATATAAAATAATCAGTATACAGATTAGTAGAGATTTTAAAAGTTCTGTTCTGAAGTCTCAAAAATCTCATGTCCTTATTTGAACAAAAATGTCTCACGGCCTGTCGTTACGATAATATTTGAATCTATTATTGAATTGTGAAACATAATTTTTTCCATTCATTCCAAAATTTTTAGATAACAACCGTAACATCGGGTCACTTTGGCCCTATAGAGTAAATTAAGACTATTGGTATTAACTCGGTCCAGATTTTATTATTACTAGAGGCCGGAGAATTAAACATTAGGCAGTCTTATCGCGATTAAGCGATCTCTTCACGATAGCCTTTGTATACCAACTTTTTATAAATTGAAACAGTAATTATAATAAGTAATAAAATTTAGTTAATTGCTTCTTAAAAATGCTTGAAAATGTGGAATCAACTTCTGGCAGCAGTCCTCATCATCATCATTTCAGCTGAAAGACGTCCCCTGCTGAACATAGGCCTCCCAAAGGCTTGCCAAACAGAACGGTCCTGCGCCATCCGCATCCAACGCGATTCCGCAACCTTAACCAGGTCGTCGCTCCATCTTGTTGGAGGCCTACCTACACTGCGTCTTCCGGTCCGTGGACGCCACTCTAGTACCATTTTGCCCCATCGACCATCAGTTCTACGAGCGATGTGCCCTGCCCACTGCCACTTGAGTCTGGCGATTCTTTGAGCTATGTCTGGCAGCTAAGTACGAAAGCGCTGGTAGTTTTAAAAAAAAGTGACATGTAAAAGAGCCCTTTGCGGCCTACTTGCAGAATAAACGTTTTGATTTTTTTTGATTTTTGAATGTGTCCAGACAATTATGACATCTACTTCACAACCACATAAAAAGATGTTTTTTTTTTTAATTTGGTCTTTTTTTTCTTTTTGTATATGATAACTCGTATTTGATTTTTGGGTGGCGATTCAAATCTATCTAAAGAACATCATTTCAAAATTTGAAGCAAATCGCTTGAATACATCCTGAAAAATTAAACATTAAAAAAACTTGATAAAATCATAAGTCAAAAACTATTACAAGTAGGATGTTCATACTCGGCTGAAATATTCTTCATTACAAGAGGTACTCAGAAAAAAAACCCAAGCCTATTTGATGTAAGGGCCGATTTACTATGAAAAGCCGACTGCCTTTGAAGTTGAATAAGTTTTGTTAAAAATTTAATTTTTAAAGCAAGCTTTTTAGCTGACTGTACTTTTTGTTGACTGTACTTGCTTTGTCATCCAACCTACATAAGTATACCAAATTTCAGGTGAATCCAACCACTGGAAGTGGGTCAAATTCGACTTCTAAGATTTGACCCAAGAATAAAACAAACGGGGTGAGCTAAATAAAAGCTTGTAAAAATAAAAAATACAAAAAGACTCCAAAAAACCAATCTTGGTTTCTATAACAGTAAAAAAAACTCCAAGCCAATGCAATATGGCAAAATGGAATGACTGTAAAGTTAATTTCGGATAATTAACGTCTAAGTATTGCAGCTATCGCTTAGACAAGCCGTCGTTTCGTTGAAAAACATAGACGAAGCCGTAATGTAGATAATATGGCATTACTTGAGTGTGACGCATTTTACTGTCATAATTGACCTCACGTTTCTACTCAACGATTGACACGGGACTTGGTTAATCATCAGTTGTTAATTACGAGCTTGCAATATTAGAGGTAGGCCTCTTCTCAGAATGAAAACGAAATTCTATGGTGTGCGTGGAGTTCCCACTCTTCACTGGGCCCGCGTGGGAACTACGGTCCAAGCCCTCTCATTCTGGGAGACCTGTGCCCTGTAGTGGGATGATGATGATGATGGTGATGACGATGATGATGATGATGATGATGATGATGATGATGATGATGATGATGATGATGATGGTGATGATGATGATGGTGATGATGATGATGGTGATGATGGTGATGATGATGGTGATGATATAAAAGACTCGCAAAGACTAGAGTTAACTGCATAACTCCGAATCACTTAACTCTGAGTATGTCAATCATCCAAGCCTTTAAACGTCCCACTGCAGGGCACAGGTCTCCCAGAATGAGAGGACTTGGGCCATAGTTCGCACGCAGCTCCAGTGCAGATTGGGAACTCACACACACAGAATTGAATTTCCTCGCAAGTGCCCACGATTTTCCTTCACCGTAAAGCTCATGGTAGATTTCAAATGTAATTTTACACGTAAATTCAGAGGGGAGAGCCCGGTTTTGAACTCAAGACCCTCTGTTTGAGAGGCCATTATATCAAACCACCAGGCCATCCATCACGGCTTCAAATACAAATAGATTATTTCCAAAAACATATCTCAGTTTATGCACTGCATTGTATCCAAAATTCCCGACTAATGTTCGCGTCGTGTCGTACTCGTGTCGTCGGCGTCGTGTCGTACCTGCGCCGGCGCACGTGGCCCGTGAACTTGGCAGCGCTTGCGCAACTGCGATTAGATTGAGTCTATATTTGTCTAAACGTGCATAAGCGTATGCGCAGTATCGCGATGCACAGGAAAACTGTTGTGTAATGTATAAATATTATGATGTGGATTTGAAATGTATCGGTTTATAGCTATAACGGTATAACTATACTCATCATCATCATCATTTCAGCTGAAAGACGTCTACTGCTGAACATAGGCCTCCCCCAAGGCTCGCCAAACAGATCGGTCCCGTACCATCCGCAATTCCGCATCCAACGTATACTCGTCACGAACTAAAAAAATCTTTTAACTTGGGTTTAAGGATGACAGACAGACAAAGATGATTTCTGCCATAGTTCTTGTGGCGCATTCTTCTTGGCAATGATGGTCCTTTCACGGTTCCATTAACCAAGCCGTCGCACCGTCTCGTTGGACGCCTATCTACACTGCGTCTTCCGTACCGTGGACGCTACTCGAGAACCTTTTGCCCCATCAGCCATCAGTTCCACGAGCGGCCCTGCCCACTACCACTTGAGTCTGGAAATTCTTCCAGCTATGTCGGTGACTTTAGGCCGTTCGCACAAGGAGCTACTCAAAGATATATATCTTCTTCTTCTTCTTCAGCGCGTTTTCGCCCACCGTTGGCCATATGCCTCTCCAATCTTTTTCCATCTAGATCGACTATCTGTCTCTCTCTTCCAGACCGGTCCTGCTGTCTCCATAATGTCATCAGACCATTAGGCAGGCGGTCTGCCCACATTTCTTTTGCCTAGCCGGGGTCTCCACTCCAAAATGCGCTTACTTACGCTTCTATATAATATCAGTAGGTAACTAGTCGCGTCGTATGCGAACTTCAATGCGAATGTAAGGGCGGTGACGCTCAAGCCACTTGTTAGTAATTTAAGTTCGTAACTATTTCTCTTTGAGTAGCTCCAAGCCACGCAGAAGAGACGTGGGACGGGGGCGCGTCGCATTCGCGGTACTCCTCGAATCAGTTTTCACACTAAATGTATAGAAGCGTCGCGATCCAAAGCAGACAGAAGAGACGGGGCGGAGACGCGGCCTGCGACGCGCCCCCGTCCTACGTCTCTTCTGTGTGGCTTGCGTCTTTTGCACCAAGACAAGTGCATCGTGTCACGGCCGATTAGGACATCGCCTTAGGGTTATACTACACGGGCGGTTCTTCCGCCGCGGGAATCCGCTTCTGAACCGCACTAGACACAATTTTATAATGGAAGTTGTATGCTGCATACTACACTGCGCGGTTTCCCGTCGCGGTTCACGGGCGGGAGAAATTCGACCGCCGCATGCAGCGTCAAACCGCCGCTGATAACAAGGCCCTACCGTGTTTTTGACGCATTTATTGCATTCATTTAAACTCGTGCTGTATCATTCATTACTAGCAATGCTATAGTCCTGAAATTCATACGTAAGATATTTGAGGATTCACTCTAGTGACCAGTTTTTTTCGAAACACGATTACTTGTAGTTTGCTCGATAGAAATAGTTATTTGTTATACAAGGGGGGAAAGTTGTATTTCACCAGCGAGTGTTCATTTGAAACAAGAGCTATCGAAAGGATCCTATGATTGACCACGAGCGAAGCGAGTGGTTTAAAAATAGAATCCTTTCGATAGTGAGTGTTTCAACACACGAGACGTAAAATAACTTTTCACCCGTGTATAACACAAAACTTTTCACCTCACTACAGCGAGGAAAATAATTAGAAAAACATGCGAATATTTAATTGAAAAGTTTTGACTTAAGTTTTTTTTTATTATTTCGGATGCGTTTTGTTCGCACATCGACTTACTTGGACTGTCATAACATTTTATCCGTTTTTACAACAAGAATGAAGGTTAATGTTTAATGCTGATATTTATGAATTAAAATAAAGTTGTAAGACTGTATTTAGTGTTTTTTACTCGATGCAATTCATTAATTGTGATTTTAAAAATTCAGCACTTTTAACGTTTTACGTTTTGTTAGCTGTCAAATATCACTTAAGCTGCCCTCAAATGTCAAAACTCTTTCTTCACATGTGGATAAAAAGCGATTTTCTCAATAGATGTCAAACAAACAAAAAGGGCTTTCCGAGCTAGTGAGGTGAAAAAAAAAATCCAAAGTCGTCTCTAAAAAATTAAATAAACTCGTAGTACGACGCTAATACTGCACAAAAGGTAATGACTTTTTGAATGTTAATAAAACAAGATGTTTTCTAGGGCGTAGTTTTGCTACATTTTTAGGGTTCCGTAGTCAACTAGGAACCCTTATAGTTTCGCCATGTCTGTCCGTCTGTCTGTCTGTCTGTCTGTCTCTCTGTCTGTCTGTCTGTCTGTCCGCGGCTAAGCTCAGAGACTGTTAGTACTAGAAAACTGTAATTTGGCATGATTATATATATTAGTCACGCCGACAAAGTGGTTAAATAAAAAAACTAAAAAAAATTTTTTTTAGGTTACCTCCCATAGACGTAAAGTGGGGGTGATTTTTTTTTCTCGACTAACCCTATAGTGTGGGGTAACGTTGGATAGGTCTTTTAAAACCATTGGGGGGGTTGCTTACATGATTTTTGTATTCAGTGATTTGTTTGCGAAATATTCAACTTTAAAGTGAAAATTTTCATTAAAATCGACCGTCCCCCCCCCCCCCCCTCTAAAATCTAGGAGATCTCCTGCCAGAACGCCTTGCTCATCATGTCCGACCCTTCACTCACACGGGACTGGACTACTTCGGCCCAGTTACTGTCGCCGTCGGAAGACGATCAGAGAAACGTTATGTGGCACTTTTCACTTGCCTGTCAGTCCGAGCTGTTCATCTCGAGGTCGTTGGAAGTTTAAGCACAGATTCTGCCATCATGGGTTTAAGAAGATTCATTGCAAGACGAGGTACCCCGCAAACCATTTATTCCGACAACGGGACAGCATTTGTTGGAGCCAACCGTGAACTACGCAAGCTATATGAGGAGCCAGTCCACGAGTTTGCTACAAACCATTTGATTCGGTGGAATTTTATACCGCCTGCTTCCCCATTTATGGGAGGATGCTGGGAACGTCTTGTCAAAAGCGTGAAGACCGCGTTGTTTACGACTCTTAAAACACGTACTCCTACTGAAGAGACGTTCACTACCTTCCTGTTAGAAGTAGAAGCTATTCTTAACTCTCGGCCGTTAACGCATGTAGACACAGACCCAGATTCCGATCTGCCCATAACGCCATACCATTTCATTTTGGGTTCACCTTCAACCTATTCCCCCCTTGCTCAGGTTAATGACGCTGATCTGCTCCGCCGTATACGTTGGCGTAAAGGCTTACGATTAGCAGATCACTTCTGGGCTCGTTGGCTTAAAGAATATTTACTGTTGGGTGAAAAAATTTGAAAAAATTCAAAATGGTAGTAAATATATTAAATTTACAAGGAAAATTATAGCGGCTAAGATTGCTTGGGAATTATTTGTAGTTTAAGAGTAAATAGTAGCCTAAGGTATTAAACATACCGTCACTACTTTGATAAACTCGTATCTCAAATCAGCATGTAAACAAAACTGAACCTTGATATGCGCGTAATAAAGTTCACTTGGCCAAATTAACGATTTTGAGATACGAGCTTTTTTCAAAGTATTGACGATACCTAACATGGAAGATTTCGTACACATACGAAATTCTTAGAAAAATATTACTTGATTTTTTCGTAATGGCTACGGAACCCTATCTTGGGCGTGTCCGACACGCTCTTGGCCAGTTTTTAAAATATGTATTTGTTTTAGTAATAAGATGAAAAAACGCAAAAACACGTGCAGTCCAACCAACCTATCTTGAGCCATCGTCCCTCCCCCACGCGGCCCCACGTCCGAAATCGCCTACCCAAAATCGATTAGCGCGAAAAACTCGATGTTCTGCGGCAGCTCTGTCGAGCTGTTTCCCGCGGCGGGAGAACCGCCCGTGTAGTATAGCCCTTACCGCAGCCAAAGCATGCAGCGCGGTATGCGCACGCGACGCGAAACGTGGGTCGCCACGTGCCCACATTATGCAATAGGGAGGATGTTTAAACCACAATAAACTAGTGTTTCAAACACGGAACTAGTAATACTAATAACAGAGTAAGCGCACAGGCTGAGAGGTCGAACTGGATCATACGAGAGTTAGTCCTGAATCATTTTCGTAGACACATTTTTAGGGTTCTGTACGCAAAGGGTAAAAACGGGGCCCCCTATTGCTAAGACTCCACTGTGTCCGTCTGTCACCAGGAACCGTGACAGCTAGAGAGTTTAAATTTTCACAAATGATTATTCCTGTTGCCGCTATAACAACGAATACTAAAAATAAAAAAAAGTTAAAAATTAAATGGGTCGTCATACTAGAGACGTGTTTTTTTTTCAGCGTTTTTAACTCGATCTTTCTAAAGGTGTTGACTAGACACTTGAAATTTTCACCGATTGTGTATTACTGTGACTGGTACAACTAAAGAACTAAAAACTAACTAGTTTGGCTCAGTGACCCAAAATGAGTCTTGGCCTCCGAAACGAGAGCACGCCACTCAGCCCGATCCTGCGCAGTTTCACGCCAATTACCGGATTGAAGCTGTCGCAGATCCGCCTCCACAGCATCAGCCCAGCGATACTTCGGCCGACCAACCGGACGACGTCCAGGCACAGAATATTATAATAGTACTAACGTACAGAATGGACACGCTCCGCCCCGCACCGATTCGAGTTACCCCACCCCTCAAGGCGCAGATTGCCGGACACCGCCCGAATCCAGAAGAGTGCGCGCGCGATGTATGTAGGCGTACGCGTGTACAGACATCGTCGTGCTTATGTAGATTCAAGAACGCGTATTTTGTACGTCGTGTCCGCCGTGTGGTCCAGGTACAACAGCATATAATAAAGATAATAATTACATTAAGTATTATTAAGGGGGTCCTGGCAATTTCAAATACTTATCTAGGTAGTTAATGCCCATAATAAAGATTGAGTTACATACGCCATATATGTATACTTATAACATAATAACATTTACTACTTTCAAGCCGTGGTGGAGTAGCGGTTTGACCTATAGCATCTCAAACAAAGGGTCGTACTGCTCGCACCTCTGAAGTAAAACATCGTGAGGAAACCTGCATACACCTTCGAAGCAATTCAATGGTGTGTGTGAAGTTCCCAATCCGCACTGGGCCCGCGTGAGCACTACGGCCTAAGCCCTCTCATTCTGAGAGGAGGCCTGTGCCCTGTAGTGGGACATATATAGACTGGGATGATGATGATGATGATGATGCAGCGCTAACCTCAAACTTTAAATAGGCATTTTAAAAACACGTGTTACTCATAGTAATTCGCAAGTATGTACGTTATAAAAATTATATTATTACGCCGTATTACTTTGAATTGTAAAGAGCAAAGTGATGATGTAATATACTTTATAATACAAATTCTATTCTCATTGGACGCACACATTTCGTAGTTGTTCGAATATAATAACAATGGTTTTCAAAGAGTTGACTGAAACAATTAATAAGGTAATTGTTCTCTCGTTCTGTTCAGCAATAGTCTTTAAATCAACTTTACAAATTGTATAAGGTTCTTAACCTACTACGTATCCAAATACATAAAGAAAAGAATAAGGAGCAAAGAAGGCAGGAAGCTATACAAAAAAATGAAAAAAAACCGGCCAAGTGCGAGTCGGACTCGCGCACGAAGGGTTCCGTACCATTATCTGTAAAAACGGCAAAAAAATCAGGCTTGGGACGGCGCCAAAGTGTCCACACAAGAGGCGTCCCAAGTAAGCCTTACTGGGTCTATAATGACTCCCATAAAATTTTTGTTCCGAATTTTCAAGCCCATAACGTTTTCTGTCATAATTTTTCTTCGTCATATTATCGGAAGTCATAATATTAAACAACATAAATTGGAGTTACGATTTTCTTAAGTCATAATTATTGTAAGGAACAATAAGTAAAGTCATATCATTCAGTGTCATGAAAACATCACTCTTCATAATGTTAAAGGTAATAAAGTCACTGGTAATAATTATTGCATGGTCTTTTTTCGCAGGTCATAATTATTTTTAGGCATAATATTACTTTGTAATAACATTCAGTGTCATGGTTGTATGACATTTCATAATATTAAAGGTAATAATCCTTTTCTGTGGCTGTCATTAAAAAAATACCTAACATCGAAGGCTAAGGCGGGAGCTACGCTACGCTTCGCTCCCGCCTTAGCCTTCTGAACCTAACCTGTCTGAGTCGCTTCTGCCCTGAAAGGTCTTGCTCGCTCGCTTCGCTCGCTCGCTGCCAGCGATGCCTTACAATGTTTCTGAATAATTATCGATATTCCTTTAGATATTATAGATTTTCGATGTATATGCTTAGTTCATTTTAGGTAATGCAAAATTATGACTGAAAACAATTATTACTTTAAGATATATGCCTTAGAATGTTTCTGAATAATCAACGATATCCCGTTAAAATTTATTGATATCAATATTATGACTTTTTAAAGTTATGATCAATAGGATTATGGATCATTGAAGTTAGAACTATTAAGCGATATGCTTTAAAAAAATTATGACCATAGATATTTATTAGCAAGAAAATTATGGACATCGATTTCTGACTTTCAAAATTCGGATAAAAAAGATTATGGGAGAAAAGGGGCTCCCAAGCCTTACCATTTGCCAAATACATTATTGTTATTTGATATCTATCTTCTATCTATCTATATCTATACTATAATAAAACAGTAAAAGTAGAGCTCTGTCATTCTGTATGTAATCGCTAATCTCCGAAACTACTGAACGGATTTTCTTGCGGTTTTCACAGATAGATGAAGCTTAAATTGGAGCAACATATAGGCTTGTTTTATTAAAATTGGGTCACAATGAAAAAAGTTATCGTCGTTTAATCTATACTGTTCGGGAGTTTAGCATTTTTATCCGTCACATAACTTCTTAATTTGTTAGTTTATTTTTTTGTGGTCATGGTTGCAGAGCCCTTCAGCCGGGTAAAAAAATATATCAAAGTTATTTTTTTTTAAAGAAAGAAGTCATGCTTAATTGCAAACAAGAATTATTATAATTAAAAAATATGCAAGAATTATAATTAAAAAAATATAATAATAATAAATACCGTTTTTACTTGACTAGGATAACACGGACTTTACATCTTTTTTTTACCATTAGAATTACGAGGGCTCTACGGAGCTCTAAGCAAGCGCCTGAGAGAGGCAACAGGTGACCCTCGCGCAGGCAGCTTTCTCGCACAAAGACTTGCTATAGCAATTCAACGTGGGAATGCTGCCTGCGTGATGGGCACCCTACCTAAGGGTCCAAATTTAGATAATAATTTTTAGTTTTTAATTTCTGTTTAGCTATTTTAATTTAGTTTTAGTTATGTTAATTTTATACTTAGTCCCTGATTTCTTGCTTATTATTACAATAATTAATCCATTAGAAAGAAGGTAAGCGATCTTGACGTCACTTTTTCTTAAAAAATACTTTTGAAAAATAATTCACAGCAAATATGTAACAATTAACATGGACATTATTATGGTTATTTTGGTTTCATAAGTAATAAGTATGTAGTAATAAATAAAAATGAATCACCGAAATGTTTGTAGGCGCATAACTTCCGATCGACTGCACCAAATTGGATAATTCTTTTTTTGTTGCGTTTGTTATTGTCAGGAGAAGGTTCTTATGAAAATTTGAAAAAATACAACGGGGGTGAAGCCGCGGGCTTCAGCTTATAATTGATAAAATTTAGTCAGAAATTGTAAACTTTACAAGATTGTTATATGAACCTAACCTGACCTAACCAATCTAAGTACAACTAATAGCTACGATCAATAAGTAAATTTTATAAACCACCAACGCAATTATGTCATACGTATGTTTGAACATAAAGTAAATGCCCATATGCGTCTAAGATCCCTTCCGCAGCTAACAAAAGAGCTGACAACTTTAGAACGGCTGAACCGATTTTGATGAAACATATCTAAGAACCATCGCCAAGAAACCTGCTTTCTTAATAAAAAACCGCATTCAAATCGGTTCACCCGTTAAGAGCTATGATGCCACAGACAGACACACACAAACACACCCCTCTTTTGTGTCGGGGGTTAAAAAAGGATAATTGGACCACGTTAAGTAGTAGTTAGCCATACAAGACTGGAAAAAGTTCCGTTGTGACACGAAAATCCATAATTAATATTATAAATGCGAAAGTGTGTCTGTCTGACTGTTACCTCTTTACGCTTATACCGCTCAACCGATTTAGATCAAATTTGGTATGAAGATTGTTTGAGACCCTGGAAAGGGCATAGAATAGTTTTATCCTAAAAAATTTCGTAGTGCCTGCGGGATTCTTCCCGCGGATAAACGAATTCTTATTATTATTATTATTATTTATTCTCAAAAAGGTACATAGTTCTAGTTACATCACTAATTTTGCCAAACTATAATGTTTATTGGCGAATACTACGCTCATTTCAACATCAGCTGTACCCTGCTTAATTAAAAAACTAAAGTATTTATATTAAGTATTTGTATTTACATACATTATAATACATACGACACCGAGCCATGAACCATGCACACATGAGCCCCGGACCGCATGCCATACAATTCTTGACATTCTTGTTTCATACTTATACTATCATGTCTATTTTCATTCTACAACTACACTAATCTAACCAGGCAATCCATATCAATTTTAGTTTTGCGAATCAAAATTTTCTAGCAAAAGCTTTTTTAATTTATTCTTAAACATTTGCAGACTATTACATTCACATTCCGGAAAAATATTATTGAACAATCTTGGAGTGACATACATTCTCGTTCTTTTACCATAATAACACAGACACACGACACGACAGATTAACAGACGGAGTCGCGGGCAACAGCTAATTACCCGAACAATTGTATGTTTAATGTTAGTATCAAAACGGAAAACTTTTATACAAATCTTAACTACTGTCGTTAACCCTTAGCATTTCTCCTAAAAGTTTTTCTAATGAATAGTGTAACTGAAAATACTATTATATCAAACTGTAGGTAAGTATTTCGTCTATTAAGCGTTTTAAACTTTACATCGTATGACATTGTTACCACTCAATGCGAGTTGAAAAACTATTTTTGTTATGATTTACGTTCATGTTTTATTCACGTTTCAATTCGGTTCATTATTTATGTTTTAGGAAAAAGTTATTTTAGGTAAGTAATGCATTCATTTGGGTTTACCCATACGGAAGTACGTTGAATGTCTGTGCCGTCAGTAACGACCTTATAACACTCACGCTCTAAAAGAAAATATACTCGTAGGTGGGTGAATCAACTTTTAAATGTCCACATGATGAAATTTTGGATTTTTATTTTTTGTTCTTATTTTCCAATTTTAAATGTTTTATTTAAAAGATAATTTTCTCTCATTTATGAATCTGTATAGAGCAGAGCTGTTTCTTTGAGAATTTAGTGTGTTTCACTAGAAAAAATTCACCAGCCCAGATCTGCCCTGTCTCCTGGACCACCATTCAAAATTATTTTTAGCTAAACTAGACATCAATTATTGTTAACACAATTATCTTACTTACATTCATTTAACAATACAGTTTCATTTTTTATTTTTATATATGGCATATATCTCAATAATTTCGCAGTATTTCCCATAATCATGTCCCCAGGACAACTCTAATTTCACAGAAAGTGAACTTTTTAATTAAAATGCGAAATAGTAACAGTAACTTAATAAATTTTTTCCTGCTACTTTGTTTTATATTGTGTTATTGAACCTTTAAAAAAAATGAATTGTTTTTGAATTTAAAAAGAAATAAAATAATGATTAGTGTTTTTTAATTTCGGGACAACTTGGTTGTCCCATAGACATATCTGGTTGTCCAATGGAAATATTAGAACCAAAAATCTTACAAGAGGGTACAGAATATGACCCGCTTCGAAGAATGACCAGCTTGGAACCCGTAGTTCTTATATTTTTCGTATTTTGTTTTCCACTTATTGGCTTCACGTCGTAATTTTAAATTTTCTTTATGTATGTTAGTTCTATTTTACACATTACGATAAGCAGAGCCTGGAAAACGTCGCTACTTGATGCTAGGAATCGCCGCGGCGCTGATGTGGATAGCGATCATCATCTTGTCGTCGCTGATGTACGTCTCAAGATGGCAGCACGCGTCGTAAAGTTGGAAGGCATCCAAAATGTTCAATTTGCAGAAACTTAGGACCGAGGAGGGTCGATGTTTGCCTCTTTTATCAATTTGAGCTTTTGGAAGAGCTGGAAGACGAGAAAATGGATGAAACTTGGAATCATGTACGCACTGCTTTCACTGTAGCCGGCGAAAAAGTCCTGGGCTATAAACGCTCCAAGCAAGAACCCTGGATGTCCCAAGTGCTGTGGTCCGCGATAGAGAGAAGGCAGAGCGTAAAGCTAGAGCAGTTGGCCGCTGAATACTCTGTCGCTACGGACACTCGAGATGAGGAGTGCCTCACGCCTCCGCATCCGAAAGCTGGCGAGACGTAACAGACGGCGTGCCGCCAACGAGCTAGCAGACCAGACTAACGCAGCAGCCAAGATAGCCAACATGAGGGAGTTCTATGACATTACTAAACGCCTGTGCAACAAATCACTTTCCTCCAAAAAGCCGCTAAAAGACGCCACGGGACAACTATTGTGTACTACAGAGGAACAACTGAAACGATGGAACGATCACTTCTCCAACCTGTTGACTAGCATTGGCTAAGCCCAACCGATAACTGCTTCAGACAACTCCGGACCTCCCTTAAATCTGCCAACCACTCCACCAACATACGCAGAAGTAGTCGCCGCCATTAAACAGCTGAAGGCAGGAAAGGCACCAGGGGTTGATAACATCAACGTGGAGCTATTAAAAGCGGATCTGGCTAGGACAGCCGAAATACTTTATTTGCTGTTGCAGCGTGTTTGGGAGAAGGAGCGTGTTCCCTGCGACTGGAAGCAGGGTTAGCTCGTGAAGGTACCGAAGAAGGGGGCTTTGTCAGTCTGCGATAGCTGGAGGGGCATAATGCTCTTACCGAATGTCCCCAGAGATTGCAGGGACACTTCGGGAAGAGCAAACCGGTTTCCGTTCTAGCAGGTCATGCACCGACCATGTACATGTACCTTGCGCATACTTATAGAATCGTGCGTTGAGTGGCGAGCCGAACTTTTCCTTGCTTTCGTCGACTTCGAGAAAGCGTTCGACTCCGTGAAGTGGAGCGCACTGTGGTCCTGTCTTAGGCGAAGTGGAATACTGCATATAGGTATCATCTAGTCCCTATATAACTGTAGCATCTGCAAGGCTTTACACGACCAAGTTCTAGGGGAACCAATCCCAATGACTTCAGGAGTCAAGCAGGGCTGCCTCCTGTCACCGCTGTTCTTCATTGTCCTACTCGACGACGTCTTGCGGGAGGTAACTCAAACATCTAGGGGCATCCCATGGAACAAAAGCTCGCACCTGGAGGACCTTGACTATGCAGACGACATAGTGTTGATTTCGTCTTCACTGACCGTTCTCTAAATGAAGCTGGACTCATTACGAGAGGAAGCTCAAGATAAGGGTCTACGAATCAACACTAGGAAGACCGTCGAAATGCGAGTACAGTCTTTGGAAAACAGACCCATCAGACTCAATGGTACACCACTGGAATCTGTCGCAAAGTTTACATATTTCCGCAGCACCATGACCAACAGCGGCGACTCTGATGATGACGTCGACGCGAGGATCAACAAAGCGAAAGGTGCCTTTACCCAGCTAAAACTTGTGTAGGATTCGAACGTGCTCACCCGGCGGATCAAGTTTCCCTCTTCGATTCCATAGTGAAGTCTGTTTTGCTCTTCGGCTGCGAGACTTAAAAGGAGATAAAGAATCTGACGAGCAAGCTACAAGTGTTCGTCAACAAATGCCTGAGGTCCATCCTGCGCATATTTTAGACGAACACTATCAGCAACGAGGATCTATGGAAGCGATGCCAGCAAATCCCGATGAAGTGAGAAATCGCGCAACGGAAATGGAAGTGCATAGAAAGAAAGAAAAAAAGAAAGAAAAACATAGGGCACACCCTCCGAAGACCAGAGGATAAAACCACCAGGGTCGCGTTCACGTGGAGGCCGCATGGGAGCAGGCGGCGGTGCCGGCCGGCGCACACGTGGCAGCGCACCGTGGACGCCGAGCTGCGGGCAGCCGGGCTGAGTTGGAGGGACGCGGAGCAACAGGCGCAGGATAGGAGTGGATGGCGTCGTCTCAGGAAGGCCCTCTGTACCACTGGGGTATCATAGGACAACAACAAATCGTTTTTCTCCATGGGACAACCAAAATGTCCTACGGACAACCAATTCCGTTGTCCAAGTGACTAATTGTCCGAAGGACTTATCTAAAACTTTGTGCCATATAATAAATATTAAAGATTTTTTATGTTTTATTTCACCCTTACGGTAAAATATTTATACAATAGTATCTGGTACAATATAATTTATTGTAATATGTTAAGTACTTACGTAGTTGTGCCAGTGGTCCGATGGACAGACAATAAAGCCACCCACAGTCTTCAACAGTACTCGACCGACTAACGCCGCGAGTTTTGTGAAATCAAAATAACGGCTAGGCCTATTTGCTTAAAAGAACTTTTAGCTTGTTGTGAAGTATCTTAGTACGTCATCTTTATTTAGATTTTATGACTATTTTATGGTTGCCCAGTGGACCTGCATAGCGTGTAATAATTAAAGGGACAAAATTAAAAGGCAAGAAATTCATAAACCGTTTAGTGCAAATATAAGAAATCGGTGTGTTTTAAATGATACTTATCCATAAAAACGATTATGTGTATAAATATCAATTCTGCAACAGTATTTTTTCGTGATACAAAGTTTTACGGTGCACCGTTGCAAGGGGACAATCTGTCTACTATTGAAAATCAACTTTTGGTCTTTTGGACAACCATTACAGAATAGATAAATTGTAAACAAAATGAAATATTTTGTGATAAAATGCTAGATAATATTAATAGGAACATAAAGGAATACAAATAAAAGTAATTACTTTTATATAAATTTGTGTTATCGACCCGGGACTCTGTATGTATGACGTTGAACACTAAAAAGTTGATTCACCCAGGTACACTTACAGAATGAAAAAAAAAGTAAAAATTAACATTCAGTCGAACATAGACTCTCCTCCTTTTATTAAAAGGAAAGAATTTCTTTTTTTCGAAGTCGGTTAAAAATAAGTACAGTGACAGCACGTCAACAATTACAACGAAATAAACAGCAACATAAAGAATTTACGAGAACATAAAATCATTTACTTGTTTACACCCCATCCATTATAACTAAACAAAACAAAACTTTCCGTACCAATTAAAACATTGTCCAACATTTCTCTAACAATGAAACAATACAAAATTACTTTCTAGTTGTAAACAACGTGGCTGGCATTGAAATATATGCACAAACATAACAATACATATAATCGATTCCGATACGGATACGCAATACCTAGAGTGCATTCCAATTGCGACTTTGTGATTTGAAACCGTTGAAAGTGATTCCCACTAATATTAGAAACGTGGATTTTTTTATGGATGTATACATCTTCATGTGTGGATGTTTTTACTCTTTCACGCTAAAACGATTTGACTGATTACGTAAAAACTCAGACAGTTTATAACCTGGATTTACTTAAAGGATAGATTTAATCCCCAAAAATGAATTAGAATTTTGTACGTGTCAGGTAGGTTATACCTTATATATTTAGTCGGTAATTCTGAGTGCAATCTGTACCCAGCAACCCAGCATTTTTTTTATAATAAAAAGCGTGAAAATGTACATTACATTGCGGCCCTCGATTGACCACTTCAAACTCGTTCACTGCAGCCTCGCAATGTAATGCAACTTGCACGACTCGTCTTGCTTTTTTTTCTACTATCGTGTACCCAGCATTGAGACGTCATCAGCATCCCAGCCTATACGTCAACGTATACGTGAATAAGAGGGGTAGAGTCGTTGTTCCCACGCGCGCCCAGTGCGGATTGGGAACTTCACACACACCATTGAATTTCTTCGCAAGTGCACGCAGGTTTCCTCACGATGTTTTCCTTCATCGTAAGCTCATGGTAAATTTGAAGTGTAATTTCGCGCTTTTCTTTATAAGACATGTGACGGAGATGAAATAAATACCTACTATACTTCGTTTAATTTACGGTTTGAATTAACGGTCAAATTTTAACACACGTTTCTCGGTATTTCAAACACAAATGGACTAAAAATTCCTACATATACATATGTACATGTCTTAGCGGTATTTATTATGTTTTCATTATAGAACACAGTTTTAAATATTTTCGTTGTTTCATTTAAAAACGTGCGCAAATTTTACCGTTAAGTTTCAAGTGTTAAAATAAATGAAAAAAAAAAAAAAAATGAAAATGAAAATTTTTATTACACATAAAGCAATATTACATTTTTAGCAGTATACAGTGGTCCCCAAACTAGGCTGAGCCTGTATCTTGGGGCCCAGTGAGTTGGTTTACATCTTAGTTTACAGTTGCGTGTTTTTAGGAAAGCCTACGATAGTTAGTCTATACAGGCAAATAACTAAAGTAGTAGGTACAATACAGAAATGTCAATGGTTAAGATGTGAGCGCATATTGTAGTGTGTGTGTGTGTGTGTGTGTGTGTGTGTGTGTGTGTGTGTGTGTGTGTGAGTGTTTGTCTATGAGTGTGTGGATGTATGTGTTAACATGGAGTATATGTTAACATGTTATCACAACGTTGCAAGAAAATTAGTAGGTATATAGCGCTTGAAGTTCAATGGCGCACGTGTTTGGATGTTGTAATGTGATTGGACTGGTTGGAATGCAGTGCGCCATAAACATACATTTGTATTTTAGGTGATTTTAAGTGTTGTTTTGCATTAATTTATAGGTATCCTATTCGAATGAGAACACAAAGGAAACAACGTAAAAATAATGTTCTGATCTGATGCGTAGTAATTATACTAACTCGGGCGGCTAGTGGACTCGGCGAAATGTCAATCTATAATTTCCGTATCGTATAAGTTCCGTGTGTCTTTATCTTTTGTGTAAATTTTGTGACTTTATGTCATCATACACACAAAATACAAAACTACAGAATTGCCACGAAAAGATTATATGAAAGGGACATTTTTTTAATCATAAATATCAATAGTGCTGAACTAAAACAATTACTTTGCTCACCCGCGACCTTACAATAGTTACGTTTATGCAAGAAATGTGTGTTCATGCAGTTCCTCCACCTCCACACTGTACGAACACACACAAATCACATAAACACAACTATCACCACCACCAAGCTACACTGACGCGTTTCGAACTCAACCAGAGCTCATCCTCGGAGTTATCACAACCGTATGCTATGCTACCAAATGTTAAACTAACAAACCAAAACAAATGTTTTAACTTGTCACTGTAACTTCACAAGTACCCACTTTATTTTTCTTATTCTCAAACTACCCCACAAAAATTAACTTTTATTGACATATTATAAAACTACCTTGAATTTTTGTTTATTTATTTATAAGGCATATTTCATTAATACTAACTGTTCAAATTAGACCCAAGCCGCAGTAAAGGAGAAGATACTAAATTTACCTGTTCATTAATAATAGACCCCATAGTGTTAATAAATATGGACCTCCGCAAAGTAACGCCTGATTCAATAAATTATCAATAGTGCTCTTAATTCTTCAGTTTAAGATTAAAATTATTTATTCCTCTAAAAGATTTACCTACAATCACTTACTGAGAAAACGTATTTTTTCTTAATAATTAAACTAAAAACGTGAACGGTCATGCTAACAAAATCAACGTAAGTGGAATAGGAATACATAAAAGCACAGTTTGCAGTGAGTTGGATTGTAAGTTTAAAATACAGGGCATTCTGAGGTTTTTATTTTTTCTGCGAACGCTTTATTTTTTGTCGATAGTATACAGAAATGTTGCACCTTCCTAGCGACCAATGAGACCGTTTGTCCCTTCACCTAGATGCGGTACGGGGTCACAAATACAGGCAAATACTTCCCGTATCGCACCAGAGAACAAAACTGACACGGTGGTGCGTTACGGGAACTATTTTCCCGTACGATGTTTCTTTACTATAAATTTAAAATACGGCTGCTCACCGAATCTAAGATTATTTAAAAGCGAAAAAGTTTTTCGGGTGCGCCGGTGGGATTCGAACCCACTCCTGGGTACTCCTGGGTATGCGCCCCAACGGGTGTTCTACTAATTGAACCACGTCGCATCCAACCGACTCCCCCGAAATTCTTAATCGCTTACATACGCCAACAGTGGCGTGTGGTAACATCCATCGCAACTATTAGAAGCTCGGAGGGTTCGGGGGAGTCGGTTGGATGCGACGTGGTTCAATTGGTAGAACACCCGTTGGGGCGCATACCCAGGAGACGTGGGTTCGAATCCCACCGGCGCACCCGAAAAACTTTTTGCGCTTTTAAATAATCTTAATAAAAGAGTTTTCCACAAATCTGTACTTGTCTCTTTTCTACCTTCATGGGAACCTAGTTAGTTCCTTCCCGCACTGAGAGCGAGAACACCATTTTCACCGCCGCATCCAGCGAAAGTCGAATACGGGAAAATAGTTCCCGTACCGCACTCAACGTGATAAGAACCTCCGCATAGTAACGCCTGATTCAATAAGTTATCTTTAGTGTTTAATTAGAAATAAATAAAAAAACTACCTAAATCTGAAAATGCCCAAACGACATGATGAGCGCTTTTTATTGCTTGCTTAATAAATAAATAGGTAAAAAAAACTCAGTGGAATTTTTAGAGCGCATAGTGGAACAGCACAAGCTTGACACTTGCCCTCTAACGCTCAAATCAAATAAAAAGTAAAGATATAGCGCTGCGAACAACGAAGTGAGGCCGGTCAAACTACACCAATCCGTGTGCTTACACAGTGACACGCACACACTTGCAACCAAACTACACCAAATTTTGCTTAGAACCCAAAACGTCAACACTAGTGTTGCCATTATAATGTCGTAGTTACCCTATTATTACAACCTTTTCTTTTTTCAATTTAAATTCTATTTCACCTCACTAGCTCGGAAAGCCCTTTTTGTTTGTTTGACATCTATTGAGAAAATCGCTTTTTATCCACATGTGAAGAAAGAGTTTTGACATTTGAGGGCAGCTTAAGTGATATTTGACAGCTAACAAAACGTAAAACGTTAAAAGTGCTGAATTTTTAAAATCACAATTAATGAATTGCATCGAGTAAAAAACATTAAATACAGTCTTACAACTTTATTTTAATTCATAAATATCAGCATTAAATATTAACCTTCATTCTTGTTGTAAAAACGGATAAAATGTTATGACAGTCCAAGTAAGTCGATGTGCGAACAAAACGCATCCGAAATAATAAAAAAAAAACTTAAGTCAAAACTTTTCAATTAAATATTCACATGTTTTTCTAATTATTTTCCTCGCTGTAGTGAGGTGAAAAGTTTTGTGTTATACACGGGTGAAAAGTTATTTTACGTCTCGTGTGTTGAAACACTCGCTATCGAAAGGATTCTATTTTTGAACCACTCGCTTCGCTCGTGGTCAATCATAGAATCCTTTCGATAGCACTTGTTTCAAATGAACACTCGCTGGTAAAATACAACTTTCCCCCCTTGTATAACAAATAACTATTCTATATTAGCACGGTTTAAAACGTGGGAACGTGACACGCAACGTAAAGTTATTTGTTTCTTGTAAAAGTTTATCAACGTTTTTTATTGTAGTAACGGTATCAACGTGACACGCAACGTAGTATCGGGGTAGAAAGAATTATTACCTATGGTAACACCGGCCTACGCACACATGTTTATGAAACCGGCCTCACTCGGCTGTTCACCGCGCTCCATCTTTACTTTTTATTTGATCTGAGCTCTAACGAAGGCGTCTCGTCGTTTCGTAATTGAGGAAAAAACTAATATTAGAAAAAACTACCTAATTATAAAACGGTAGCAAGTGTACTTCAAATTGAAAATGCACTTTCTGTTGATTGCTTAATAAATAAACGGCGCACCTTGGTTTCCCATAATGTAATAAGCCATAATGTATCATTCTTCATAATCAACGTTAGTCATAAAATATTTCTGAAACAGTATATTTTCAGGGTTTTTTAAATGCCATCTTATAGAATGCAGTAGTTTAGGTTAGGATTGTTTTATAACAATTCCGAAAAAAATACTGTTTATATATAAATCTAATATATAAAATTCTCGTGTCGCGGTGTCTAGACACACACGCGGTGTGTCGAGGTGAAGAATAGGGGTATGAAAAATAGATTTTGACCGATTCTCAGACCTACCCGTTATGCACACAAAATTTCATGAAAATCGGTCGAGCCATTTCGGAGGAGTTTGGTAACAAATACCGCGACACGAGAATTTTACAATTAGATGATACATTATGTATGACTTGTTAAATTATGTGAAACCATAGAGACCAAATAGTTCCAATTTTCACCCGAATGTCAAAGGAGGGTTATGTTTTTCGGCCGTATGTATTTATGTATGTAAATAGGTATGTATGTATCATTCTTTGGCACGACCTACAGCCTAAATGGCTCAACGGATTTTGAAGTGTGAGGCGTCTTTAGATTCGTCTCAGTTACACGAGTGACATAGCATATATATTTTCCCGGAATTCCCATGGGAACGGAAATTAAGTATACAGGCTTTGATCAATTATAACTGTAGATCCACAGTCGCGCGCCCGAAAATGTCCGAGCCAAAAGAGCGCCACTTTGATAAAAGTGGCCTTCTTTTTTCTCAGTTCGTTGCGTGAAATTGTCAAGTTTAGCTGTCAAGTGTCAACCGAAATTCGACTGTAATGAAGTAAAGACTAGATTCAAATTTCTGTGTAGGTGATGATTTTAATTGTTATGCAAACAAATAAAAAAGTTCGGACATTCTTTGAAGGGGATTTTGTTCGGCAATGTGTATCTTCAGTTATAATTGATCAAAGTATACAGGCGGGTTTTTTACATCTAGTATTGAAATTAATTCCAGTGGTATTTTAGAGCGCACAGTGGAACAGTACAAGCGTGACACGTGCCCCCTAACGTGAGGCGTCTCGTGTCGTAATTGAGGACATAGTTGCTGTCATTAGCAGACTTACGGCACACGTTTCTTTCATCCACGTTTGCGCTAGACCTATATCTGTACTTTATTTACTAGACTTTGCCCGCGGCATCGCTTGCGTTGATAGCTCTGACAACTAAAATTAAATTAAACCCCCAAAGATTGCATCGTGATTGAGATTTCGGAATTTCACTTTAGTAGAGCACGATTGACGAGGACGGTAGACGCAGTGTAGGTAGACCTCCAACAAGATGGAGCGACGACCTGGTTAAGGTAGCGGGGACGCGTTGGATGCGGATGGTGCAGGAACGAACTGTTTGACGAACCTAGGCCGCTGCCTACGTTCGGCAGTGGACAACTATTGGCTGAAATGATAATGATGTGATGATGAAAGCATATATTATTATAACATACCAAGCTGTAAACCTTCTTAGTATTAAATGACGTACATACTAACTTCTTTGCTATATAGGAACAAGAACTCTATAAATAATTTGCAAATAATTACCAGTACCTGGGCGACCGAGCTCTGCTCGGGCAGAAACTCGGTACCAAGCGTTTTCCCAGAGACTTATTAACCAAGCTAGATCAATTTTTCATCCCCGAAAACCCCCAAATACCAAATTTCATCGAAATCGTTGGAGCCGTTTCCGAGATCAAAACACCGGAGGGGTGGGGGGGGGTGACGGGGGGAGGGGATGCGGGGGAGGGAGCGCGGGGGCATTAAAGGGGGAATGAAAATTTCATTGATTTTGCCGTAGGATGCACCGTTTTCAAGATATTTGACAAAAACACCGGAGGGGGGGTTAAGTCACGTTAAACTATCGTCCGTAAACCGACTTTACAGACAACCGGCTTTTCCTGTTCTGTGCTCCCAATAGGGAACGTGCACATAGACGGTGCTGCCAACTGGTGCCATAAGGGTGCCATCAATTTGAATGTTTTACCTTGATAAGTTTGTTTTACTGTCCGCATAGTGTCTCTTCTGTCGCATTAGTGCTGCCGCCTATAGTTATTGCACGTTCCCTATAATACTTTTTCTAACAAAAAAGTAACTTTTTCTCACAAAAAAGTAACTTTTTCTCACAAAAGAAGAAACTCGACGTTTTCTCATGAAAAATAAACTTAAAAAAAAAACTAAAAATGTTGAAAATAAACGTGGAATCGAACCGAGGTCGGCTGGATCCGCGACCACCCGATTTCTAATGTGCCATTATGATCTGCTCGAAGTCGGCGAAATTTAGCTTTATATTCTAATGCAAACAAAAATAGCCGGAAAACACGAGTAAAAGCGATTTTCTGAAAATGAAACATAGCTAGATCAGTTTTTCATCCCCGAAAACCCCCACATACCAAATTTCATCGAAATCGTTGGAGCCGTTTCCGAGATCCTGATTATATGTATATATATATATATATATATATATATACACATATATATGCAAGAATTGCTCGTTTAAAGGTATATTAGATATTAGATATACTCGTTTAAAGGTATTAGATATATAGATTAGATATACATATACATATATATACAAGAATTGCTCGTTTAAAGGTATTAGATAGATAGATAGATAGATTATCACAAAACTGGGAATTCTTGGTGCGGTCAGGAGTAGTATGTCCGTCATAATAAGTTGGGACTTACGAGACTTAGGCAATAGGTATTTCGTCAGTCGAATAGGTATTCCCAACCGATAGCAATATCACCCATGAAGTATGCTGGCGGGTGGTGACCCCGTTATATCAGCAGGTTATCATTACTTTTTAAACAACAGTTTTTTCACCAGTCATGCTCTTAAAATAATGTTTTAGTCTCTGCATATCTTTTTTTTTATTGTGAGAGGGAGGTAAACGAGCAAGCGGGTCATTAGATGGAAAATGATCACCACCGCCCATAAATATCAACAACTCAAAGAGAGTCGCCAATCTGTTGCCGGTAAGTAAGTATAAACCCTATATCGGGACTAAAGTTCCTTATTACTCTCTAGCACAGAATATTATAATAGTACTAACGTACAGAATGGACACGCTCCGCCCCGCACCGATTCGAGTTACCCCACCCCTCAAGGCGCAGATTGCCGGACCCCGCCGGAATCCAGAAGAGTGCGCGCGCGATGTATGTAGGCGTACGCGTGTACAGACGTCGTCGTGCTTATGTAGATTCAAGAACGCGTATTTTGTACGTCGTGTCCGCCGTGTGTCTCTAGGGACTAGTATATATTTTTTTTCATTTACTTTGGAACCCCTTAACAACCAATCACGCTGTGTTAATGTGTTAATCGTGTCATCATCATCGTACCAGTCTATATACGTCCCACTGCAAGGCACGGGCCTCCTCTCAGAAGCCAAACAACAAATAACAAAAATAAATTTTACGTAGGCAGGCGGTTTTATTAGGTAGGATAGCTTACCTTATTTCTTTTTACATTTACAATACAATACAATACAAATATTCTTTATTGAGCACCAAAAAAAAGTACAGAAAAAAATAATAATAACATTAAATAATCAGGCAGACAATAGGCGGTCTTATCGCTCAAAAGCGATCTCTTCCAGACAACCAATACTGGATACATATACAAATATGAACAGGTTTATGTAGGTGGCGGAAACAACAGACAGGAGAAATGAAGAGATATTAATCAATAAAATATTAAAAACAATACAAATATACAATATTTATATACATAAATAAACATATACATAAAAATATAATACTTATACACTACATATACAGAATATCAATGAGAAAATGTCAAAAGGCCGCACGTGAGAAAAGGAACTCTGATTTAAAGACACAATGTAAACAAATGAACAGGGAAGGACCGACGATTGAGGATTAAGTTAGTGAGAAATAGTGAGCTTTGAGGAGGTTTTTAAAAATGGGTAGGGATTTAGCTTGCCTTAACGCCAAATGAAGAGAATTCCAGAGACGAATGGCAGTCATAGTAAACGAGTTATGATAGAATTTAGAGGAAGAAGGAGGAACGGTAAGAAGAAAATTCTGTGCAGAACGAAGAGAGGCCAAGAACTTAAAACGCTCTTGAAGGTATGGAACTTACTTGTTTTTCTTGTTTGTTTTACTTGTTTTTACTTGTTTTTCTGTATTGTATTATTTGTATTGTACAATAAAGAGTTATTGTATTGTTTTGTATTGTATTGTAGGCAGGTACGAAACCCTTCACGGACGAGTCCGGCTGGTTTTATTTATAATTTGGAAATGAGAAGGTGGGCGGGAGAAGCTTGATGGAAAGCATCACCGCCGCTCATAGACAGCTAAAACAAAAATAGAATTACGGGTGCGTTGCCGGCCCTTTTAAGAAAGTGTAGGCTCGTTTTTGAGCACGTAGACAGCAACAATATTTATGACGACGATCATCATCATTTCAGCCGAAAGACGTCCACTGCTGAACATAGAGGTCTCCCCCGAAGCTCGCCAAACAGATCGGTCCTGCACCATCCGCACCCAACGCGTTCCCGCAACCTTAACCAGGTCGTCGCTCTCCATCTTGTTGGAGGCCTACCTACACCGCGTCTTCCGGTCCGCGGACGCCACTCGAGAACCTTTTTCCCCCATTGAGTCTGGCGATTCTTCGAGCTATGTCAGCCAGAGACACTCCGATGACGACGATATAAGATACGATATAAAAATACATATGGCCTGACACGTGTACCTAATTATATACCTATAATTTGCCTTCAAATTATACTGACCCAATTAAATCCTAAGAATTACGTGATTAAATGCACTAATATTATGTCACGCTTATGCCCAAGTTATAGATCAAGATAGCACATATAGTGTCATATTCACGATAACTTACATAAAAATTGAGATTGTCACGTAAACGATAATTATTTTACGTAATCTTTAAGTTATACGAAAGACATAATTAGATAATAATAAATCTGTATTTAACCTAAATTTCCTTGGGCTTATCTTAGTTGGAAGAATTAAAATTAAGTATGAAATCATAATTAAAATCCCCAGTTTTTACAATGTCAAGTAAAAGTTAAGGGCCCCTATTTCTAGCCTATTTGCCCTTCGGGCATCTATAGATACCTAATGAACCTAACCTAACTACTTTTGCGGAATAAAAATGATTTTTGACGAATTTCCGACGAAAGCGAAAGGATAAGTCTCTATTTAGTGGTATGACCACGAGTCTGGCCCTATTTATTAATTATTATTTATTATTGATTAGAAATTATAAATAATTTTTATGTTTATATGTTTTTTTCTTTGTAAATAATAGTTATTAGGGTAAGCGTACCAGTGAATGAACAAAACGGATTTTTTTTAAAATAATAAGAATTTGGTAAGTTTCTACCACGCCTCGTATTTTTTTTTTCGACTAGCACCTTTACTTGTCAGGTTCTGGTAAATTTGCTTCGACTCCTAAGCAACAGTTTTGAAATGGCGACGATGTAAAGTGGACGTACGTATGTTGTACATTTTTTCTATGGAGCAGTATTAACGAAGAACGAAAGCTACTATGTGTTACTGCATTTGTCCCCGCCATCTAACATTCATTGGGTATGTGATGGAAGATGGGGGAAAGCTGTGATGGAGTGGAGACCCAGAACCGGGCGGAGAAACGTTGGCAGACAGGAGATGAGGTGGACTGACGACCTGGTCAAAGTGGCGGGAAGGTGCTGGATGAGGAGAGCACTGGACCGAGATGAGTGGCGAGCAATGCAGGATGCCTACACTCAGCATTGGGTGGCTATGGGCTGAAGAAGAGAGAGAAGAAGAGAGTGCTATTCATATATAGTTTAATGTAATTTATTTAGAAACAATACCTTTTAATCCAGTGTTTTTTTACTGGAACCCAAAATTGCCTAAATCCAGTGAATGAACGGGGGTGCTCATTCACTGGGACTGCAGGATTTTCTATTTGTGCAATATCTTTCCTTCTGGTACCTAGTCATAATAAGATTTCGTTTACAGTGACATTGATCCAAATATTATTATCTAATGAAAGGCCAGTATTGGAACAAACGTAAAATATAGGTTCATTAACTGGTTCAAGTTTTCCAGTGAATGAACTATGTCACTTATAGCTAGTTCATTCACTAGTTCCCAAGATCTAGTGAATGAAAAATACTCTTTTTTTTGTATTTTAATTGTTTTAAAATATGGAATCGATCAAATAAGTATATTGAATGTAGTTGTGTTAATATAACTTCGCTTTTGTATATTTATAGTATAACAAAATATCATATTCAAAGTTGTTCATTCACTGGTTGCATTTGTTCATTCACTAGAATTTTGCGTTCATTCACTGGTGATTTTCCATTTTTTCACTTAAATAGTGATATATCTTCAAACTGTGAATAATGATGATGTTAGCCAACTAGAGTAGTTGGTTGTGCTATACAAAAAGTAATATTTTAAATAAACTGTGCCCAACTGCCTAAAATTAATTTTCAAAGTCGAAAATTTCCTTAAGTGTTCATTCACTGGTACACTTACCCTAGTTTTGTAATTTAATTTTATTCTAACATTATGAGCGCTTTGATTCTTATTGTGAATTCAATCAATAAAATAAAATAAATGCGGATCGGAATTATTTCCTAACATCCCTGTCCATGATATATTTAGCATTTAACACTTAAACCTTGAGAACCCTATCAAGACATTCGATTTTGGACCGTAAATGTTGCTAACTTGAATTGACTTAGATTTCTGTTTGACAGCAAATATATTGCTAGTATCGATTTAAGGTTTAACTTTATAGAACGCCTTAGATGTTAATGTTTTGTTCACAATGGATTTGAAATATAATCGATACCGGAAATCTCAAATGGCGTAAAGGACAAAAATGCGATAGGGAAAAAAAAGCTGTATACGATGGCATTTAAGACTCATTTTCGCATTTTTGTCCTTTACGCCATTTGAGATTTCCGGTATCGAATATAATCGTTTTTACTACTACCTTCCGTCACGGAGGGAGTAGCTAGATCAGTTCCCCAAACTTGTTTGTGCCGCGTAGCAAAATTCCCGGTCGCATTTTTCCCACTTTTTTTTCTCACTATGGTTTTTTCCTGAAGCTTATTTTCACAATCACGTTTTTTCCAATTTGAATTGACACAGAAACAGTGTCGACGGAGCTCCGCTTGCGCGGAGGTCCTTCTTCTGTGTGGTTTTGGCCCTTCGGGCCGATGCAAACTTAACATAATAATATAACCTAAACCTACCTATGTTCCCGTGTCGATTATAGTTAGGAAAAAACGCGATTGTGAAAATAAGCTTCAGGAAAAAAAGCTTGAGCTAATTACGAAACAAAACTATTATACAGCCGATACATAATATGTCCGCTACCGGTGACGCATTTAAAAGTCGTTACAAAGCAGCACACAATGGGTCAAACTGTCGGTATCATGTTTAATTCGACATATAAGAAGCACGTGACTCATTTAAAAAGTTAACTTAAAATAAATATTTCATCACGCCAAGAATAATCTCGGCCGACGCAAATGGTAAGAGAATGCGTTTTAAAAAGGCAAATGAATATCTGAAAAAAGCGACGAACAAAATAACATATTGTACTTAATTAGCATCGATTCATCGTTGTGTTACGAATTCGAAAATCGCATGCGAGCACGTTGTGTGTTACGTAAGTCGTCACGTGTGGTATTCGTCCAGTTTACTTAGAACTCTCGATTCTCCAACAAATACCAAAGTTTCTTTAGCTTCCCCCGTGGGAGACCGGTGAGGTAGTTCTTAGTTGCTGGCTTGCACACATGCGATACAAAGGACTGTTGTAAACAACAGACAATTTTCACGTTGCCACAGGATTGTGGCTTAGCAAACGTGATGTTCATTGCCAAGGTTGTAGGTTCACGTGGTAATCAAGTTAGTTGAATTTGTCGTTATGTCGTAGCCCGTAATGTTAGTGTTACGTTAGGTCGTTTGAAATTGAACTTTCACATTTATGGGTGAAGCCAGATGAGCGTAATTTTGCGAGTCGTGAGCGGCAGAATTTCGGTCGCGCCATACAATATGCAGGTCATCACGTGACACTCAAGTGACACAATGTATGGCGCAACCGAAATTCTGCCGCTCACGACTCACAAAATTACGCTCGTCTGGCTCCACCCTTTGAGGCACGTGAGGTCGTGCGTCGGTGTTATAGTATACGGATTAGACGTTAGACGAACGGATAGCCTAGTGGTTAGAGAACCTGACTATGAAGCTTGAGGTCCCGGGTTCGATATTTGGGGCAGATATTTGTATGAAAAATACGAATGTTTGTGCTCGAGTCTTGGGTGTTTAATATGTATTTAAGTATGTATTTATCTATATAAGTATGTTTATCCGTTGTCTAGTACCCATCGTACAAGCTTTGCTTAGTTTGGGACTAGGTCAATTGGTGTCAATTGTCTTTTATTCATTTTTTCAGAAGTTTGCGTGTTCATATCACGTCAAGGTCACCAATTTGGGGGTAGTTGCAATAGAGAGATCTCTCTCCAGGCAGGTTGGAAGTTGTATTTATGCATTTGAGTTGAGAAACTTCGATAGTGCGATGCAGGATTGTAGTAGTTAGTTTCTTATGTGATGACTAGATGGCGCTAGTAGTCGCTACAATTTGATAGTTTTTCACGCTAAAACACTGGACGAATTTGGATGAAATTTGGTATGTCATCATCGTAATCATCCTAGTCAATATACGTCTTACTCTAGGGCACAGACCTATCAGAACGAGAGGGCTTGCCCGTAGTTCCCACGCGGGCCCAGTGTGGATTGCGAACTTCACACATACCATTAAATTTCTTCGCAGGTGGTGCAGGTTTCCTCACGATGTGTTTTTCATCGTAAAGCTCATGGTAAACATCAATTTTTTGTAGTGGTAGAGCCATGTTGTAGCTAGCCGCTGCATCGCGAATGGGCCGGCTCGTTAGGGGCAATACCACCCTCTCACAGAACACCGGCGTGAAGCAGCAGTACTCCTGCTGCATTTCGTACGGTCAGTGAGAGCGGCGGGGGCCCAATACCTCTCCCCTCCTCTATTCCCTTTCCTTTTTTCCTCTCCCTTTTAGGGCTAACAACGCACTGGCATCGCGTAAAGTGCTGCGGGTGTCTATGGACAGTGGTGATCATTTAACATCAGGTGACAGGTTCGTTTGTCTGGCCTATCTAACATAAAAAAATGTAACTTCACACATAAATTTCGAAGCACTCAGCGTGCGACCCCGATCTCGAACATACACTTCTGCTTGAGAGGCCGTATGTCAAACCACTAAGCGTAAGATCTAAGTTTTGTGTGGGTAAGATATAGTTTGCGAGGCTCTATGCTAGCGCCCCACACATTAAGGTACTTACGCACTAAGTTACGTTTACGTTTACGCAAGTTACGTTTGTACCAATGCTCGATACCTCAACGCCTATACATCATTTAATTTAGAACTGAAAACCGCATCATTATATTGCGGCTCGTCAACTATTTCTTACCTAGCAAATAGTACAGTACAATAGTCTGGGAGCCGCGAAATAAAATTGTTTTAATGTCACTTTATTTGCGTGTCGTCAATTGTTACTCTAGTACAAATTGTAAAGAGATTACATTAGATTGTCCCCTAATATTTATTTATTTATTTACAGTTCACGAGCCGCAATATAATGTTGTTGTGGTTAATAATTCTAAATTAAATGGAGTATAGTAGATGACACCAAGCTGCCACCTCTCTTACTATGACATATTAAAGGTCCTATGTATTGGGTCAGCGTCGAGCACAGGGAAGTTTACCATAAATGACGTACATATTTTTTTAAGAAAAAAACGAAAGCCTTTCGAGGCGCGAGGGCCCTCAGACCGTGAGCTAGGGCCCGTTTCACCCACCTCTAGCTCCGCTGTCTTTTAGTAAACCAAACAAAGACATCCCATCAGGGGGTGCATATCAAAATATATAAAGTTTAAAACAAATAATGGACGAAATACATAATGGTCATAATATACACTAAAATTATCTATGAAACTATCAATAACGAACTTTTTTAATCGTGTAATCTACAGATTGGTTTAGGTTCATCATCATCATCATCATTTCAGCCGAAAGACGTCCACTGCTGAACATAGGCCTCCCCCAAGGCTCTCCAAACAGATCGGCCCTGTGCCATCCGCATCCAATGCGTTCCCGCTACCTTCACCAGGTCGTCGCTCCATCTTGTTGAAGGCCTACCTACACTGCGTCTTCCGGTCTGCGGACGCCACTCGAGAACCTTTCGGCCCCATCGGCCGTCAGTTCTACGGGCGATGTGCCCTGCCCACTGCCACTTAAGTCTAGCGATTCTTCGAGCTATGTCCGTGACTTTAGTTCTCGCGCGGATTTCATCATTTCTAATGCGATCCCGCAGAGAAACTCCAAGCATAGCCCTCTCCATCGCCCTCTGAGTGACCTTGAGCTTCCTTATAAGACCCATCGTTAGCGGCCACGTCTCAGTGCCATAAGTCATCACTGGCAACACACACTGGTCAAAGACTTTTGACTTGAGACACTGCGGTATAGGGTAATTCCAGGATAGATGCCCCAGTGGGATAGATGCCTCGATTTCAATTTCTACTAGTAGCAAGGCTGTGGGACCAAAATTCCACTACATAATAGCAAGCCCCCTCCCTGTAAACCTCTGGGCCGCTGCTATCATGAGCAAGAGCGAACGCGTTTAGTCCATGGGTGCCAAAACCTTTCGCGGCGAGATCTCGCAGAGCGTGAAAATTATATTCGTAAGTATTTGTTTTTGAATAAATTTAGACTAGCTTATAATTTGCGCTTTTAACTAACTCATTTGGTTGCACTGAAGTTTAGGCTGCATGGATTAGTATATTTTATAGTGATTTTATCATTACTTGATTTTTTATCGAATAGGGCATCTATCCTCTGCGAAAAGTATAGTTGCCCCGTTTTCGATCGCTGTAGATGCCCCTAAGGGCATCTATCCTCAACTTGTTTTAAAACGAAAAACACAAAACAAAAACGAAAAACTAAAAACAATTGACCCTAGCTAGGTAATTATGTAATGTATGTAGGTACATAGTGATTGGTATTAAGTGAAGTTTTTTCTGTATTTGCAAATAAGTACAAGCAAAATCACATTTTATATGGAATTGATTGAGCTTTTATAATTTGTTTCAGTAAAACATCCAGTACTAGGATTCTAAAATGAGAAGAGGCTCGTGGCTCATACTGTTCAAACTAGGCGAAATTTCAATGAATATAAAAGACTGATAACTTTTATTTAACTTGTTTAATTTCAAAGGGCATCTATCCTCTGACGCATTTTTGCGACGAGTCGTCTATCCCCCACGGTAGGCACCTATCCCATTTATAAGGGGTCAAAAAAAGTACGATTTACACAAAATTCATAAGATTTATATTAAAATAAGTACAGTAAAATAATAGATTAAGGACCATAGTTATCAAACGCATTGGACGCAATGCTATAATTTGTTAAGTTTTTGAATTATAAAGCTATTTCAAAAAGTGGGGCATCTATCCTGGACTTACCCTATCGGATGACAAGATATTGCGGAGCTTCCCGAACGCTGCCCAGCCGAGTCTAATTCGTCGATTGACCTCTTTCTCGAAGTTGCACCTACCCAATTGGTTTAGGTTAGGTTATGTTTATTTTATGAAAATCCTGTAAAGTTGAGAATTTCTAAAAAAATTGCATTATATCAAATGACCATTACGTATTTCGTCCATTGTTATTTTTAAATATATATTTTGATACGCACCCAACCAGGTGGCCCAGAATACGCCACAAACGTGCTTAAACTACAAGAAGTAATATTTCATAACACAAACTACTGTAACATAACTTAAACAATAAACGTATTCTGATTTTATGCCGCTTGACTACAGAAATTCACGTGAATAATCACACTTGACGGAAAAATACGTTTTCATAGTTACATTGTACAATATGTTCGGTTTACGAGTTCTGTTTGTGACTCAATTTCCGTATGATATTAAATATTACATATAAAATGTTTGCATTTCACATTCCGATGGAGTTTTGCGTGTTGTATTGTTAGGTAGGTACTTTAGAAGGTTGTAAGTTCTTAAAGGCTTTGGGATTATCTACAGAATTTCGAGCATAATGTCATAGAAGAAAGATCCAAGCCCTCTATCTTAGATTATTTACACACTAGATAGAGTGTCAGTAGCAAATACTGCGATACAAAACGTCCAAAAACCCATTTGACAGCTTCATCTTACGATCGCGTTACGTCATTCCGGTTGAAGGGGCAAATTACATATAAGCCAACTGGTGGCTTATATTTTTCGGGACGTTTTTATGCCGCCTAAGCTCTATGTAGTGTATAAATAATCTAAGCCCTCCATGTAAAGCCGGACCCTTTGGTTTTTGACCCCTCGTAGAACGTTTTCACAGTAAACGTCATAATGATTTTCTAAGTCAAGCAATGCGATATCACTGTGACATTTCCTTAATAACTTCGATTTCAATAGGTACTAGATGAAAAAAAACCCGCCTGTATAATTCCCAATCCCGCATTTCCCGCCTGTATAACTCTCGGAACTCACACTTCCACTTCTCTGACACCTCACACTTCAAAATCCATTGAGCCGTTTAGACCAAAGAATGATATACCTATACATAAATACATACGCTCGTAAAAACATAATCCTCCTACGGCAATCGGGTGAAAAGGGGTTGGAATTCAAGTTCAAAGATTTCGTTACATACATACATACATAGATAGTCGTAGTTACAAGTGAAGCTAATAATAAGTGTGCGAGCACGGTCGACATTAATGTTAAGCTGATGCTGGACCCGCTGTGTGCGTCACACCGTTTAAATATATGTAGCTGTGTTATTTTTATATAATATTTTTAGTGCAATAAAGGTACCTACCTACTCAACCTTTTAATTAGCAATCCGTTCTTTTAACATTATAACAGTTACTACGTAACATCAACATAAAACATTTTTTTTTTTTTTGGGGAGGTGGAGAATACTCATAGCCTCAGAGGAGTCAGTCAGTGGAGTCTACTGAGCCGGTCTCAGCAGCATACCCGACTCGTCTGGGAATTGCTCACCAGACGCCTACGGACTAAACTCCACCCCCAGTGAAGTGTAGTACTCCAGAGGCTCCGCGCTTACGGTATACACTTTGCCTCTGGGTGTGTTTTGATTAGTAGTGTTATGTGTGTAGGATGGGGTGAGTGATTGTAAGTGTTTGGTCGTACATGTAAGGTCTATTAAACTAGTAGACCCCACAATAAGAGTGTTTTGAAAATTGTGTCACAATGATTGATGACACTAGGAAACAATAATTCTAAAAATTCCGTAGTCAGGTAGTTTTTTGTTAGAATGATAAGTTTCTCTTTTTTTATAATAATTATATAATTTGTGTGTTTTGTGTGGCCTTCCGTGATGTTGCTGTACTGTGGCCCGGCGGAAGACCAGTGCTGGTTTTTAACTAGCGACATGCTGAGCCGGGTCCCTTTTTGTAGCAGCACTAATATGTACCTACATTCCTATGTCTATGTCTATGTTTGTACTCTTATTTTTGCCTGTGTATGTGTTATTGTTGTTATAAAATAAATGTTTTTCTTCTTCTTCTTCTTCTTAAAAACACGACTCTAGTAAATGACACTTTTATCCTTAAAAGCAGATTCAATTTGAATTATTATGATGTTCAAAGCGGGCTTGAAGCGTTCGTCGGATGTGCCTTCCGTCAGGCTGTATGGGGCACCGTTGGGATGGGTGCAGTGTTTTAAATACCTTGGACATGTGTTGACAGAGGATTTGAGAGATGACCAGGATATTGAACGAGAGCGGAGAGCGTTATCAGTCAGAGCGAATATGATAGCCCGCAGGTTTGCTCGTTGCTCGGTTGCAGCGAAGATAACTTTGTTTCGAGCATACTGCACATCTTTTTACACGAGCAGCCTGTGGGTTGGGTATACTGGGAAGTCGTATAGCGCGCTCCGTGTTCAATATAACAATGCCTTCAGGTCGCTGTTGCGGCTGCCCCGCTGCTGCAGCGCTTCTGGCATGTTCGCGGACGCGCGCGTAGACTGTTTCTTCGCCATAATGCGCAAGAGGTGCGCGTCCATGGCGCGGCGGGCGCGGGCCAGCGGGAACAGCCTCCTGAAGGCAGTGGCCGATGCACTGTCCGGCCCTTTTATGAGGCACTGGCTATCTCTGCATGCACCTATGCCTCCATTTCAACGGCTTATATGATTTAAGTTTGTAATTTTTTGTATTGGATTTTTATTTTTATTTTTATTTTATTTTTTTGTTTTAATTGTAATCTGTGCTGTGACATGTCCTTTGATTTAATATGTATTTTTATTTTTATTTTCATTTTAAATTGTGACATTTTAATTATAATTTTACTAACAATAGATGATAAATTTTTATTTGTAAGCTTTTTACTAACAAAAAATGGATGTAAACAATGTCTGGAAAATGAATAAAATTATTATTATTATTATTATTATTAACTGCAAAATTAGATTTTGGGGCATTTTCACTTTACAGTGAGCAGAAAACTTTTTTTTTTACAAAATTTTTGTGTTTTCACGATTCTTTAGAATCACGAGTACTATTCATTTTCATAAAGAAATAAAGTGCCTTTATTTTTGAGTCAGTTTTGTGAGGCACGTTTATAACGATACTGACACTATACAAAATTATTCTCATTTCAAAAATTAACTTCATGAAGAAAAACAGGTTTATTTTTGAAAAGAAAATGATTTTGTATAGTGTCAGTGGGGCTTACCATGATCTCTTAATACGATTCAGATTAGGCTCTAAACTGAACTGCATCGCTATTTCGTACCACGACGTTACTTTTGCGATTCAGTTCAAGTGCGGTTCAGCGATAGCGATGCAGACGTTTTCATTCACTCACTTCAGTGGTTTTCGTACCATGACGCTTAACTTGAGTGGGAATTGAATCGTTTTAGTGTCAAATGGTGTCAAATTTAGCGATTGAGTATAAGTTACTCATTACGCCTGTCAAAGTTTGTTATTACGGGTGCCAAAAAAAAATTACATTTAATATTTAACTATTAATTTCATATTTAATACAATAGAAACGTATTGGCCATGCCACAGTGTTGCGCAGTCCCGTTTTGCTCGGAAAAGGAAGGCGGACATAAGTTTCCGAAAGATAAAAGTGTCTCAAAGCAGTGGTAGTAGCGATTCGCATGGTCAACTATGTCCCTCCAAAACATTCACGTGTTTGTAAAAAACATTTAAACCTTGACGATTATGCATTAGGTACCTAAAGAATCAAATACAGAAAATCGTAAGTAATGATTTTTCTTATTCCTAAATACCGTGCTTGCATCAGACATTTGATTTACCCCAACCTTGAAACTGAGCAAGTTTTGCATACTTTCATCTTTTGTTAAAAATTTTCAGCTATTCCTACTAAAACCAAAAGCGGTGCCTAGTCGATTTTCCTGGAACCATGAAAGTGAAGAGAGAAAGGAAATTAAAAGAAAACGTACTGAGGAAGCTCTTTAACGTCAAAAGAAACGTGAAACTGCAACACTTGCTTCAAATAAAGAAGAAAATCAATGTGAACAGCAACATTTTGTAAGTAAATGAAAAACTTCCTTCATACACATTTATCACAGCAGCTTTTGTCGTCATAAACTGCGTATCGTATCTTAATAATAATAGTGTTGTTAGGAGTACCTATTTCAATGTAACAAATAAACAATTTTTTTAATTTCCAGTTTTTTGAAGAAACATTTGAAGAAATAAGTGTAGAAAATTCAAATAAAGATGTCTCAGTACAATGCTCTTTATGCAAATGTGAAGAGAGCTTAACTAATACTGCTAAATTGTCAGAACATGGAAGTAATAGAAAAAGCACATCAAACATGTTTCGCATTGTAAATCTTAAAGAGAAGCCTGATGTGATGTCATACAATTTTACACTGGTTTTGAGAATTATAACCATTTAATGTTCGTGTTCAACCTTTCTGGTGATGAAGTAAACAATTTAAAGGATCCATCAATGCAGCCAGCTCGAGTAAAACATGCAGTGACATCAACAGATCAGTTTTATTTAACACTATTAAAATTGCGAAGAAATATGTGTAACCAAGAGCTATCTTTCCATTTTGAAATAAGCAAAACTTCTGTGAGCAAGTACTTCATAACATGGATTTATTATCTTTACTGTAAGTTCAAGGATCTGAATGTATGGGTACCGAAGGAAACAATTGATCAAAATGTATTGTATCAAAGGAAGATTAATAATAACTGTACAAGTAATAAAATAATAGATTGCACAGAAACAAAAATTGAAAAACCACAAAACCCAGTATCACAACTAGCTACATTATTCTAAATACAAATCAGCGAACACATTAAAAGTATTGGTAAAAATTTCTGGCTCTGGATGTGTGACCTTTGTTTCAGATGCATAATATGGTGGATCTGTCAGTGACAGAGACTTATTCGAAAAGTGTGGCATAATAAATTTACTTCAAAAAGGGGACAAAGGGGACATTATTCTTGGTGATCGTGGCTTTAATATGCATGATCTTGTTTCACATATGGATGTTACAGTAAACATGCCACAGTTTCTGAAAAAAAGGTGTAATCAGTTTGAAGCACACCAACTCAGACAATCAAATAATTTATCATCTGAACCTATCAATGTTCAGCATGTCATTGGTTTAGGAAAAACATTTAAGATTCTTAGTAATAAGTTATCATCTAATTTAGTACCACTTGGAGGAACAATCATATTTGTATGCTTTATGCTCACTAATTTCAGGAAAAATATAAATGAACTAATACAATTACTTTGCTCCCCCGCGACCTATACCTATGGTCGCGGGTGAGCAAAGTAATTGTTTTAGTTCATTAATATGGACCTCCGCAAAGTAACGCCTGATTCAATAAATTATGGAAAAATATAATGTAAATAAGTATTTTGGACAGTTAATTATAGGTACTTAAATAAAAGCAAAAATAAATCATCTAAACTTTTTATTTATCCTTTCAATACATAATCATCCCTATTATCTACTATAATAATTAACTATACTTGAAAGTTTTAGGTAATTAACTAAATGTAAAATATGTGTGATAATATAATATGCCTTAAATACTGTAATTCTCCCATTAAACTATATAAACATTTACATTTCTGTATTAAAATACGTCAGTCTAGTTTGTATTACAATGATAGATAAATAAAATGTTTTGAATCCTTGAATGTGCCAAATTTGGAAACTGAAGTTTGTTTACATTTAGTTAACTACCTAAACCTTTCAAGTATAAATAACACATGAAATAGACACATATAACATAGTAGAAGAAGAGTAGGTAGGGTTTCATTGTACTAATTTAAGGTAATTATGGTCATTAGATATTCCATGCAGGGAAGCAACTTCAAACACACCACTTTATGCCCAGCCGTATTTTCTCTAAAGAGCAATGAAAATGAAAAAAATGAAAATGAAAATATTTATTTTCGTTAACAATTGTGCATAAATAGTGACATGCAGGGAAGCAACTTCAAACACACCACTTTATGCCCAGCCGTATTTTCTCTAAAGAGCAATAGTTTATTACATTGTTCCTAATATTATCATACCATTGTACAGTGCTGCAAGTGTTATCAGGATGTGGATCAAAACACATATTATTTCGTTTTGGTTTGGTGACATTATATTTTTGTATTTCAAATGTAAGATTTTCAGCTTTTTTAGGAGACAAGTTAATTTTCTTTTTTTTCGGCTCATGCCATATCTGTTTGTTTTCTGTGGGTGTTTTCTTAATACGCCATTCAGACTACTTTGCTTTTTGCTTCGCCTTTGGTCCCATACCAGCAGCACACTCACACATGGATTGAACAATTTTTCCATCTTATTCAAAGGCAATGCTCATAAAATATGATAAGTCAGGTGATAAGTACACTTCTCGATGTTACACTGCTGTACGAACTGTTTGAAGGCCATTCAACAGTATGTACGCCAAATCGGTTTTTAGTATTTCATCTCCTATGTTTCCAACAAAATTATTATTCCTATCATAGTCTTGAAGCCTGCAAAAAGAAAAAAACAGCTGTAATCTAGGTAAACAAGCAAATTTTAGACAAAAAAATAGTTTGTTTATAATAGTAAAAAACTAACCTCTGAATTGCTGTTCTTTCAGACCGTTTAATTTTGAACCTCTTTTTCTTAACTCCGCTTTTAAAGCAATCACATTCATTGATCCGTAACTTATGTTTGCCATAATTAATCTAACGTATTACTAAATATCGCAATATTAATATAAATAAAAAACAGTCACATTTGACATTTCGAAGACCTCAAGCTACACTAGCGCCTCCAGCGGCGAATTCATACGCGATAGCCCTCGCGTTCCGAATCTTAGCTGCAGATTGCTTAAAATGTAAAGCAAAGAGAATATAACCACTACATTTTGTACAAAGGTTTCACAACCACTGTGTTAAAAATTATATTTGGTTATAAAAAAAGCCATATTTTATGACAAAGAAACATTATATAAGGAAGTGAGTTTTTTTTTAAGTTTTCAGTACTTTAAAAATGAAGAAAAAATCAAACCGTAAGCTAACTTTAGAAGTACTTTGGGTTTCGAACGTCCAAACGTCAGTCGAGACTAAAAGAGATAGATATATTTGGTTTGCATATAGCAGCATCCCTTTCGCGACTTAGCGTTTCAGTTTCGGACCAGAGACAATATCTGTCTTTCATTCACTTGTAAGCGATTGAGACTCAGCTCTGAGACATAGACGTCGTGGTACCAATTTCACGATTCAGTTTAGGTGCCTAAATTGAACTGCTCTGCGTTTGGATCGTTTATTTAAAGATCATGGTAAGCCCCAGTATCGTTATAAACGTGATATAGTTTGTATGACTCGTTAAGAAACGGACACAAAAAAACTTAATGGAAAATTAGAGACACATTTTTATCATCAAAATCAATAGTGCTCATGATGCCCAAAATATCCTTAAAGTTTTCTGCTCACTTTAAAATTGAAATGCCCTTTTAGCTGCTTGCAAATAAATAAATATTCGATAGAGTTGGCATAGAATTGACATCTTAATACCCATACAAAAAGAAAATGAAAAATGAAAATTGTTTATGGGTTAAGAAACGGTTTTAACAAAATAAGGTGGGGGACCTCCTTTTAAGCAAAAACAATGCTTGTGCCAGGAGACCCCGCTCCTCCACTCAGAGTACCTACATAGGTCATGAGTATAAACTAATTAACTAAATGATTAAACTTAACTTAAGGTTTTATATTTGTGTTTAGGTGTGTGTATATATTAATTTACTAAATACCATGTACCTTGTAGGTACTTGTACAAAATGTATAGGAGAACCGTGTTTTGACAGCTCATATTATCATAGCTCATATTTATTGATTAGCGGTATCCCTATTGATTTTTTTCCGGTCAGTAACAAACTAATCCCTGACCTTGAATAGCATTTGAATGATGAGCAACGTGATGTTTATGTAACTTGCGACGAAAGGCGTTTCTTTCAGTTCGTTCACGTTGCTTCGACAACTGTTGGTGTTACTACCTTGCGTGGATTAGTTCTGGAACACGTGAAGGTTTTGCTGGGAAAAAGAGGGGCAGGCTGAAACGTTTCGCAATAGATTAAAAGGCATACACACTGGGGATCTGCGAACGCTGCGCGCGAATTCGGGCTGGGACGCCGTTGTGAACACTTAGTTGGGTAAAGTACATATCAGCTGACGTAAAGTAGACACACTTTATATGGCGCATCGTCTTTTTTCGGCCGCGCAAACCGAAGGTACGATTCAAACTTTAAATCAGTCTTATGTCATATAGTTACAAGGTCCAAATTACAGTACACCTGTTATCCGTCTCACTCACGCGAGCTATACGGAAATATGGCGGCTTACGGCACTTTCACACGGGCCCGCAAACCGAATGCCCGTGTGAATGTTACCACAGTAGCACGTATGCTACTAAACGGGATCCTGCAAAAAACCGAACCCGCAAAAAACGGGGCGTTGCACGTGTGAAAGTGCCGTAACATGGCGGCAGCAACCCACCAGTAGCGGCACAGAAAAAGACGCGCCTTGCGTGGACTATGCCGATTGGTCAATTGCATTTCCCGCGCTTCCAAAACGCGTCTTCTGCGCAGGTACAGTCAACCAATTTGATTCCTAGGCCACTATGGAACCATGTCTTAATGACTCAATTTGTTTATCTTCTACGACAGTGATTATTGCGTGATGTATGTCATGATGACATCTCGATCTTTGGGAAAATCTGTCAACGATAATGAATAACAAATGAGTTTGCTTGTGCATTTACACTTAACTTGAATTGTCACTGTCCATCTGTCAAAACATGACATGGAGCGAAAACGTTTATAAACTCTACGTTTATTGCATGTTGTGATCGTAAAGTTGATAATCGTTTGACCCGCGCTGACGTCTATATCTAGTACCTAGTTAATAAAAAAAATAAAAATAAAATAAATATCACGGGACAATCTTACACAAATCGACCTAGTCCCAAACTAAGCAAAGCTTGTACTATGGGTACTAGACGACGATAAACATACTTATATAGATAAATAAATACTTAAATACATAAAAAACATTCATAACTCAGGAACAAATATTCGTGCTCATCACACAAATAAATGCCATTACCGGGATTCGAACCCAGGACCTCTTGCTTCGTAGGCAGGGTCACTACCAACTAGGCTAAAGCGGTCGTTAAAGCGGTCGGCAGTTAATGCGACAAAGTTCTATAGTGGCCTAGGAATCAAATTGGCTGACTGCATCGGCGAGCCATATCAGTTGTGTAATACTATAAGTAAGTGTACATCGTGGCGTCCCAGCCCTAAAGACGTGGCGAAAACGGTGCGTGATCGCAGAGAATTCGCCGCACGTTCGCCCCGCTTCTAATAAGTTCGCAAATGGCTAGTGTGATATGGCTCTAAACCTTAGATTATTTATGCACTAGATGGAGCGTCAGGAGCAAACATCGCGATACAAAACGTCCACCATCCATTTGACAGCTTCATATTACGATCGCGTTACGTCATTCCGGTTGTGCTTAATGATACCAGTTAATTTCACATTCCCCAAAATGTGGGGAAAAAATATTAGAGGCCGATAGACGCGAGTAAAAGTGACTGTAAATGGTAATTAAATAAAGTATGAATAAATAAAACTAAAAACTGATTATATATATTTTTTTCTGTGGCAAAATCGAAATTTGAGCGGCCGCGGGGAAATCTAAACACGCGGTAGTGTGTCAAGCTAAGTTCAAGGAAATGAAACTGGCAAAGCAGCGCTGTGTGAATATTACACGAACCAATTGGAGCCACTTTTGACCCCTTCATAACTACAATACAAATAGATAGTAGATTGATAAATAATGGTTGTACTACTCGGTACTCGGTGTACTCGGCAGTTTTTTTGATACTCGTACTCGGCCGAATAACTCGGTTCAAATGCCGAGTATACTCGGTCTAAATAAAATTATTATTAATCATGCGTATTAAAATAAAACGGGCTTGTAAAACAACCAGATTCGCAAACTTTTGCGTATACTCATTGTGTCAACAGTCACTGTACACAATCATCTATTTCCAATGTTTTTAAAATATTTAAGCAATTAATGTGCGGACCAAATGCGTATTACTCGTTAAACAAAAACTGACTAATTTGCGGGGAGAAGGCGGGGATCCCCGCGACGTTCGCTCGCGGTGGCTGGTAGCGCCGCGCGAACCTGTCTAAACCCGTTTTCGCGCCTCAAAACAGAACCGAGTAACTCGGCCGAGTACTCGGTTTGAGAAACTTTGAACCGAGTATACTCGGTAATCGGTTACTCGGTAAAAGTTGTACTCGGCGCATCTCTAGTTGTAAGTTGTAATTGATCATTTACACTCGAGTTGAACACTACTTTTTATCATAAATGCGAGGAAATAAAGAAAAACCGTTATGTTAAAAATATATACGCCATTTGTAAGAGAGCGCGTCGCGCCGCCCTTGCGGCCGGCACCGGCGTCACGTCGCCGCGGCCGCCTGCACACCTTGCTGAGCTCGGTGCGCAGGCGGCGAGGCGCTGCAGCTGCACGTGCAGCAGCGCAAGGGCGGCGCGCGCGCGGCGTGGCGCAGCACGCGGCCACGGGGTTCGTGAATACAAAGGAGCACCATTCGATTTTCAAATTTACTTACATCCCTAAGGATGTAAATCGAATTTATATCCCGGATTTCAAGCTGAATGCAACCTACTTTCAGAGCTTGAGTGGTGAAAAAGAATTTATTTCCAAAAATAATAATGAAACACGGTTACATTACATTTATTTATTACACATTTAGTCATTTCTATAACGTTTCTCGCGCTGTCACAATGCAGACTGAAGGGAAAATGACAAATGAGTGTTGCCAATGTGTGCGGCAAAACTGCGGGGAAAGCGAAGCTGATTGGGGAATGTGTGGGGAGAGCTTCAATTCTGGGAAAATGAGGGGATTTTAAGTATGAACACAAATACGCGACATTTGACATTTTGATTTTTTTTTGTTTGTTGTTTTTCTGCTAGTCTTGATTAATTTCCTACAATTCACTATTCGCAACAGCTCGAAACTAAGTCACTCGGCCCACATAATTTTTCATTCCCCACCCGTGGGGAATTTCGACAATGCGTTTGGGGATTTTAGCATATTACTATTGGCAACCCTGTCATTCGGAATGACGCAACTGACATATAAGCCAAGTTGGCTTATATTTTTATGGGACGTTTTCATGCCGCCTATGCTCCATCTAGTGCATAAATAATCTAAGCTCTAAACTTAGATTATTTATGCACTAGATGGAGCGTCAGTAGCAAACATAGCGATACAAAACGTCCACAAATCCATTTGACAGCTTCATATTACGATCGCGTTACGTCATTCCGGTTGTCACTGTGTGCGTGCTTAATGATACCAGTTAATTTCACATTCCCCAAAATGTGGGGAAAGTGAAGTTGATTGGGGAATGTGTGGGGAGAGCTTCAATTCGGGGAAAATGAGGGGATTTTAAGTATGAACACAAATACGCGACATTTGACATCAAATTTCTGCTAGTCTTGATTAATTTCCTACAATTCATTATTCGCAAAAGCTCTAAACTAAGTCACTCGGCCCACATAATTTTTCATTCCCCACACGTGGGGAATTTCGACTATGCGTTTGGGGATTTTAGCATATTACTATTGGCAACCCTGCAAATGACGCAAATGACATATAAGCCAACAGTTGGCTTATATTTTTACGGGACGTTTCCATGCCACCAAAGCTCTATCTAGTGCATAAATAATCTAAGGCTCTAAAGAACACGTTGTGGTATGAGTGGTTGATGTAAGACAGTGTGGTGGTAAATTGGTGGGTTGGGTTACGCGACTAAAGAAATAGGTTAAGGTAGGGGGGTTATTCTAAAACCGGGTATGCGGCTAAAACCGGGACACAGCAATATGGCTTCTTAGCTATTTTTAAATCTGCTTCTCGAAAATTCTCACTTCTGCAATCGAAAATTGACTTTGGAAGATAAAGGTTTGTTGTTTATGATAGGTATCAAATATCTGTACCTATTGGCTATGGTGAATGGGAGACTGAACGATCTTTTATATACTGAATGGTTTATATCTCTCAATAAAGAACGACCAGATGACCTAGTGGTTAGAGAACCAGACTGCGTGGTTATACTTCGCTGAAAGACGCGATTCAGGGGGCGAAAGATGAGGAAGAGTATGACCCCATCGAAATGGGCTTGGGCAAAAATGGACGAAAGTGAAGGTAATTTTGCCCTCCATGAAAATTTCGAATTGCTCGAAATTCTTTAAAAATAAAGACTTTTTCTTTATTGCAGCACAATTCTATGATTAGGTAGACTGTATTTGTATATCAAATCAAACTTATTTGTTATAAATATCTTCAAAGACTTTTTGAAAATGCGGGCAATATTGGACGGTTTCTGTTTCACGGTATGTATATTATTATTTTGAACCCACAACCGCTACTCTCATTTTATACGGAACCCTAGAAACCTACCAATGTCCCAAAAACTCCTTTCAAAAGATTTTTAATTACCCCTACAATGAAAGTATAAATCGTGAAACAATTATGACAAGAGATGGCACACGGGTCTTCCCATATGAGAAAAAAATATGATATATAGGTACAGTGTCCCCATTGGCCATCATGACCATGATAACCAATGGGGATCATGATGGGAAATGTTTAAGTGTTACTTTGTGTATTTGTAACGGCGTTATTTTGTTTGTTTTGTAGAATCGCACGAATTTCGACATGAATGTAGACGTGCCCCACGCGATATTGGCAGAATTTTTTGAACTAAAAGTATCAAGCACATTTTTGCATTAGGTATATCAGTGCCAAGGTAAGATAGATAATCATCATTCATCATCATTTCAGCCGAAAGACGTCCACTGCTGAACATAGGCCTCCCCCAAGGCTCGCCAAACAGATCGGCCCTGCGCCATCCGCGACTAATGCGTTCCCGCTACCTTCACCAGGTCGCCGCTCCATCTTGTTGGAGGCCTAACTACACTGCGTCTTCCGTTCCGCAAACGCCACTCGTGAACCTTTCGGCCCCATCGGCCGTCAGTTCTACCGGCAAACTGCGTATTTAATTAAAGTAAATAATTATACCTACTAAAGAAGAAGAGAATTCTAGATGTCCACATCTTATAATATACTTTAGATGTCAGTACATGTACTTTTAACAAGATGTTGTGACAAATGTACTGATTGATTGCTTGCTTAAATAGTCGGTGGCTAAAGGAGACTCCAGAGCTTCGTGGTACAAATACTTGTTGCGAAGCAAATTTTAAGTCTTTGGAAAAACCCAAGCGGCCTTTTATACTACGAACTCGGTTAAAATGAAATTTCAGAACAAAAGAATACATTTTTTTTTCTGAGTTTCTAAGTATTCAGTTTGTAACTGGCCCTGTGAATGCTTCACGTGGTTTCGAAACGTCTAGAATGTGGCAACGTGAATCAATTTCCATCGTTCTTAATATAAAATTGTGTACTTGACAATGGTTAGCTTTAGTTGTGAGTGAATATGAGGCCTTATAGTTAACTAAACACGGTAGGCACTGGGTGCACCGTACGATATTCGTCAGGTGTGAGAATACGCCGTAGGCTATTTTTTACACCCCTATTATTCGCGGATGGAGTTGCGGGCAACAGCTAGTCTAATATATAAATATCTCGTGTTACAGTGTTTGCTATCGAACTCCTCTGAAATGGCTTGACCGATTTAATGAAATTTTTTCTATATTTGATAGATCGTAGACTATTTTTTTATAATTATTATACTAACCGGGACTTATCACGCAAACAACTCAGCTCGTGACCACTGACCACGTCTGCTGCAATGTGGCGGAAACGTCGAGGTAAATATTGTTTGCGTGATAAGTCCCGGTTATTTACTAGTATAATAATTATAAGTGAAAATCACGAAAGTTTAAAACAGTATATTTTTTTATAGTTACACCTGTTCTTCCCAGATGTAGTCGTTGACAACATCTAGATACTTTACTAATTACTAACTTACTACCTAATTACTAATATTACTACTACTAAAGTAAGTAATATATTTGTAAGTAGTTAATTTACAAATATTTACTAATTAATGACCGCTGATGATGATGATGATGAGTTAATGACCGCTTTAGCCTAGTTGGTAGTGACCCTGCCTACGAAGCAAGAGGTCCTGGGTTCAAATCCCAGTAAGGGCATTTATTTGTGTGATGAGCACGAATATTTGTTCCTGAGTTATGGATGTTTTCTATGTATTTAAGTATTTATTTATCTATATGTCTTACACCGCTGAGCCGATTTAGATGAATGATAAGTAAGTATAGAAATAGTTTAAGATCCTGGGAAGGACATAGGACAGTTTTTATCCCGGGAAATTGTACAGCTCCCGCGATAACGATAAAAGTTAAAGATGAAAATTTCGAAGGCCTTTGAACTTCTCTAAATAGTTCTCACTTCTCTAAGTACCTAAGTCGAGTTTTATGAGAAGAACTTTATATTTTTGTTTTTACTGTTTATACTTAATTTAAAAAAGAAAGTCCGATTGTTTTCTAATTACAAGTTCCTACTTTGTATAATCAAAAACAGCGGTTATTATTTATGAAATAACTTAAAGATCCAGTCTTATTCCACCTTCCCCTACCTATGTATAGGTATGCTTATTACTTTGTTCTCTAAACATCCATCTATGCAACGCAATTTCTAAAAACCATACATCATAATAAAGTCTAAATGGGTCAACAAAATCGTAACAATTTACACATTTTCAAGTAAAAATGTTATTTATCACCAGGACATAAAGGCTAGTGCGCAGTCGGACCAAACACGTGCGTATGCGCACGTGAAGTCATTGCGCAACGCAAGGTCAAATTATGTAACGTCTAATACAATGTCAACAAGATACCTTGCTGTATACAAGAGTTATGCGTATATAATGCATTCGTATTTCGTATTCATATTTCAGTGACAACAATTTAAATATTTAATGGCTGTGGTAACCTGTTCTAGGGATCTATAAGGGAAAATACAATTTTTTTAAAGATGCGAAAATAAAGAACTAAGACATGATTAGTGACAATTATTGTATTTTATTTCAATCTATATAAATAGAAATGAATTACCGAAATGCATGCACGCGCATAACTCCGATAGACTGCACCAAAATGAATAATTCTTTTTTGTTGCGTTTGTTATTGACAGGAGAAGGTTTTTATGAAAAAAAATTTGAAAAAATACAACGGGGGCAGTTGTAATTTAATTAATAAACGCTTCCTAAATTCCATTTTTCCCTGTCAATACGTGTCCCTTACATGCCACCGCTCCCCTACCACAACTCTGAATAAACTTTCTTGAAAACATACGTAAACAAAAATAAAAATAAATTACGTAAAACTATACTAAATATAAATAAACATAAATAAAAAGGAATGTAGACTAAAATAAAAGTGGATACCTAATCTAAAACTGACCTAAATCTTACTACACTAAATCTAAGTTAACTTTAATAAAAAACTAACGTGGACTAAAACAGAAGCTAACAACTTAAAACTAAACTAAATCTAAGTAAGGCATCGTGCCTAAAAATTTGGTAGCGTTCTCTCGTAAAAGCCAAACTTATTCGTTCAATTACCTACTTTATAGGTACTCAGATATAATTGTTTTATGTCAGCTGGGCCAGATTAAGGAGAATTTTGATAAAGCGTAAGTATGATTGTTTTTGATTATATATAAATCTGACGTAATTGGCTAAGTAAAGTTTTTTTAAGAGGTGCTAATTATATTTTTTTTCGACAGTCGGCGTTCTGAAGATCAAGAAACTGCAGCTGTTTTATTTTTATCTCCTATTGTTTACTGGAAATATTTTTTTAAGTGTTCGAGTTGACATTTGTGAGATTTAATGGCTGACAAGCGGTTCGTGCTCAGTACTTAGTAGAAACAGAAAAAAAACTAAGTCATCTGTCCCTTTTGTCCATGTCAAACTGTTTGCGTTTCGTTTGCTTTGCGTTTTGGTGTGATTTTTGGACTATTTTTAACAACCTCCGTACAAAATCCGGATTTACAATTTTACCGCATTTGTCCACGACTTATGCACGATAATTGAATCACGATTGAATATTTTTGATCATTATTTTGGAACTGCTTTTTGGACAATGCAAAGTAAACGAAACGCAAACGGTTAGATTTCATTTGACATTGACAATTGACTTCGTTTTTTTTTCTATTTCTGCTAAGTACTGAGCACGAACCGCTTGTCAGCCATTAAATCTCACAAATGTCATCTCGAACACTTAAAAAAATATTTCCAGTAAACAATAGGAGATAAAAATAAAACAGCTGCAGTTTCTCGGTCTAGAAAAAGACTACTGTCGAAAAAAAATATATTTAGCACTGCAGGTGACGATATTATCACGGCTAGAATACTCACCACAGGCACTCTCAATTCCTAAAGGGTTTGCTAGGATGTTGGCAGCAGGGATAAGATGGAATATGTAAGTCGAGGAAACTGAATTGCGTACCAGGATGGAACCTTTTTGTTGCTAATGTCTTGTTAACATTCCCTACATCTGCCAAAAAAATCATCGAAAAATTGACTGTGAAGAGGTTCCAGCCTGGTACGCGATTCATAGTTTCCTCGATTGTATGGTCAGCATCAAAAGTAGCTGGTCACTTTTGTACTTTGTCGTAATAACACAATTGTCAATCAAGTATGACGTTTTGCACCTAACTGTAGAGGGACAAGGTACAAAAGTGACCAGCTACTTTTAAAAATAATAATAATAATATTAGGGGACAATCTTACACAAATCGACCTAGTCCCAAACTAAGCAAAGCTTGTACTGTGGGTACTAGACGACGATAAACATACTTACATAGATAAATAAATACTTAAATACATAGAAAACATCCATAACTCAGCTCAGCTCTTTTAATGCTGACCTACGGCCCCTCAGACCGAGGATCGTAGGTTAAAGCCCGGGCTAACACCCGCTGTGAAGGAAAACATGGAGACGAAACCTGCTCACACCTGCACCCCTCACACCTGGTGATTGTGAAGTTCCCGATCCGCACTGGACCGCATAGGAACTGCGGCCCAAGCCGTAAAGCCGCAAGGACGTTTATAAGGTGGGATGATGATGATGATAGATAGGTAAATATTCTACTTTGAAACTATCATGAGTTCGCGGCAAAGATGATGTATTTCACAATCCATACAAATTAATGAAATTCGTCTCCATGCGCGCGCTTCTTATGAAGGCGTCTTATATGTAGACACTGCGGAAGCAAGATTGTATGATATATCTGTTTAACAGCCGCTCTGTATCATTTATATGTAAAGCACAGACAATAATTCTGCTCTGAAACTATCATATCATGAGATTGTGGCACTTGATGTCCTTCTTACTGCAACAATGTTATATTATTCCATAGTCCATGCAAATGAATGTCTCAATTTGCTTGGCTTGTATGATGGCGCCGTATGGCAAAGGATTTAAACAGTTCATACATGCGCAGATACACTGCGGAAGCAGGATTGTATGACAAATCTATTAGCAGCCGCTTGTGTATTGCCGACACTCTCGCTCTAACAACTCGTCCATACATTTTGCAGACAAACAATGGTTTTTAGAGCCCCAAACCTTAAAAGGACGAAGCGGAGCCCTTCTAGAATCATTTAATGGTCCTTCTGTCTATCCTTTCAGTTCAGAGCAGTTCAGGGGCTAAATTCAGGATCGGCCCAACACTATTTGTGAGCGGTAATTCGATCGTTTGCGAGATGATAGGGATGAACTGCTATTCAGGAACACCAAAAATCACTGATTTACGAGAGGTTTGGGCTGAGCTTGGGATGCCTAACCCAAACCCAAACCTCCCAAACCAAACCAAACCCAAAGCGATACGCGCGGTGTCAGAACCCAAGAACCAGTCTGCCACAACGGCTATCCGTTCACCGCTACGCAAAATCGTACGGTAATCGTAATAGAATCAGAAACACCGACCTGCGCTCCAGAACTCTGATTGTCGATGTGGGGACAAAGACCGCCAAACACAAGCGGAACTGGGCGGGACATGTCTGCCGAAAGCATCCGGATCGCTAGACAAAAATCGCCACCAATTGGGTTCTAAGCGACGGGCACCCGAGTAGAACATGTCAAAAGCGAGATGGCGGGATGATTTGGACCGTTTAGACACATTTTTGGCAAGAATTTGAAAGGGTTAAAAGCAGGTGGAAGGGAAAAGCCTTTGCCCAGCAGCGGGACGTCCGATAGGCTATAAAAAAGCTAAATTGGTCACATACTAAACATATAAAGCAAAAAAGAAAGAAGGAAGCTATTATATTAAGTGACCTATTCTTAATCAGTAAGTAACTTTTGAGCCAACTTGATAATTCAATGTATTTAATTGCGCAAAAAGTCCATGTTATTTCTTTCTGGAAAGTCACGTTGCGGTTATTTTTAGTCTGAAACAATGTAAGGAGGTTGAAAAGAAATGGCGCAGTCGTTTGCTGAAGTACGTGCGTTGGTCTATTTAATAGTTTCTAGAAACATCGTGACTGCTTAGTGTTTGAAACGACGGCATGTTAACATGAGTGTTTCTAAGAGAGTGAATAGTTTTCTTTTGCTAGGTTCCGGTCCGGGTAGGACGGGGCGGGGCAGGTTTGCTACGCCGGCGCACCCTCTTAAATCATTTGGCTGTTGTTACCTGGAAAGTTTTCCGGGAGTTTTGAAAATGGGTAATGGTAATGGTATGGGTCGAGGTAACCATTAACGGAGAGAATTTCATATGAAGAAGACGACTTGATTCATAACATTATACAAAATATTATCGTAATGCGAATTCTTTAATTTCATAGCTAGGAAGTTACTACGGTTACTCGAATCTAATAAGCTTATTAGATTCCATTAAGCTCCCTCTGAGCATCTTAAAAGTAATAAGACTCTTACACCCCTACTACAGTACACCCGCAACTATTCGAACTCTGTTCTGTTACTAAATTTCACGAGTTACGAGTGGTTTCACTGCATGTGTTGTAGTTGTAAGCGATTATCTTGGAATAAGTACTGGCTGACAATCATGTTAGTATACTTATGCGTAGATAGTCTTGTTATCGTCTCCTTTAAAAAAACTTTCTTGATCATTTATTTATACTAAAATCCAAAGACCTGACACGTGGCACATAAATTAATATTTCTGCCTCATGCAAAATCAGATAAATGTAACATTTGGCGTAGGTCTTAAATTATTTAAGGTTCGAGTTATTTTCGGAGTTTCAGTTACCCATTTAAACTTCATCATTCATCCATTCATTCATTCATTTTGTGGATAGTTGTTGCTCTTAGAATTAGGTATTTATGTCACACTTACGCAGCAAAAGAATAGAAAATAATAGATTTTGATGTGCTTTTTTGAATTTCATCCTTGCCACCTCGTAGGTTTGCCGCTCGCGCCGCCATATTGGAAAAATAGCGTCTAATAGCAGTTTTTTAACTATATCTCCTTTACGCCTCATTCTACGATAAAAACTTATACGTACAAATTAAACTAGAGAAAATTTCCTTTAATTTGTACGTACAAGTTTTTATCGTAGAATGAGCTGGAAAGGAGATATCGTCATAAAATTTCTATTAGATGCCATTTTTCCAATATGGCGGCGCGAGCGGTAAACATAGGAGGTAGCAAAATTGAAATTCAAAAAGAGCACATCAAACTCCCTGAAAACTTTACAGGTAGATCTACCAGATGACTAAATCAGATGGGGTTGGTCTCCTGATAAATTTTCAATGTTATTTCGTAAATAATTCCGAAAAACTCAGAGGTACGAGCCCGGTCACGAACCCACGACTCTCTGATTGAGAGGCCATTGGTGAAACCTCTAGGCCACTACGACTACCAATAAAAAAACATTGTACCTATTGTATTGTAAACACTTTGTTGTTATGTATTTAGACGACCAGATGGCCTAGTGGTTAGAGAACCTGACTACGAAGCTTGAGGTCCCGGGTTCGATTCCCGCGTCGGGGCAGATATTTGTATGAAAAATACGAATGTTTGTTCTCGGGTCTTGGGTGTTTAATATGTATTTAAGTATGTATCTATATATATAAGTATGTTTATCCGTTGCCTAGTACCCATAACACAAGCTTTCCTTAGCTTACTTTGGGACTAGGTCAATTGGTGTGAATTGTCCCGTGATATTTATTTATTTTCACTTCTCATGCTCTTAAAATGTTACTTTAGTCTCTGCATATCGGGACTAAAGCTCTTTTTTGATCTCTTGGGATTAAAGTAAATTTTTTTTAATTGACCATGGAAACCCCTATACTGCCAATCACGGTGTTTGTGAATGGAGGATTATCGCCATTTTCAGTAACTGGGTATAGACAATTTTAAAGCTTTCCACAGACCGAAGCGCGCTGCGGACGCACTGTAGCGCCCTGCGCTTCGGTCTGTGGAAGCCTTTAGGGCGTGGAAATTACCTCAAAATGACACTGTGTGTATAAAAAATATTTAAAAAATAATAATTTCGTGAAACACATTGAATAATTACGAATATTAAATCTATTTAATTATAAAATATTAAAGATGAATTCATTTTATTTTGCATGTAAAGAAAGATTTCCTTTAGCTTAGGTGTTTTTTAATTTGTTTTTTTTTTTATAAAACGCTGTCGGCAAAGCAGTTCCCTGCTCTGTCGATAAAATAGCAATCCGCACTGTCGGCAAAGCAGTGCTGGAGTCTACGGTAGATAGAGCAGTTACGTTTGAAAGTTAATATGGCGTGACTTGAAAATAATGCGATGTCAGTTGCATTTAATAGTAAATAGAAAGTATAATTAGATATAATTTAACAAAGAATTGGCATATAGAAAATAAACTTAAAAAGTCGTTTCTTTATTCACGGGTAAGTGTTTCAGTTAACAATATATTTTGTGTGTGAACTTAGATCAATTAGGTTAATTTATTTGCCGATTCTAATGAATGAACAATTATCATTCTTACATGCATAGTCCAATTAGTTTTAACATCTTAGTCTTTAAGTTAGAATCTGTTGGCTAATTATGCAAGCATTTAAAGCGTCACTTTACAAAAATATATAAAAGAAAAGAAAAGACAGCGGTATTTTTTTTTGCTATTTGAATTTTGAACAGATGTCCATTGCTCGTATTGAGCATACGTTGTAAAAAAGTAATTTTGTACGTCGTTTTTTTCCTTGCATTCAAAGTGAAAAGTAGAGTGTTTAACGCGGGACTAAACTACCATAATGACAACTCGAATTATAGCCTCCCTCGCTATCGCTCGGGTGGCTAAATATCTCGTGTCATTATGGCTTGTTTTAGTCCCTTGTTGAACAATCTACTATTATTATTTATTTATTTCTACAACCAAAATTTTACTTAACCGGAGATGCTGAAGCGGCAATGGGCCGACCATATAACCCGAAGAACCGATAACCGTTGGGGTAGACGAGTTCTTGAGTGTGGACCACGGATCGGCAAACGTAGCGTAGGACGTCCTCAGACTCGGTGGAGCGATGATCTTCGCCAGGCAGCTGGCAAGAGCTGGATGAGAGTGGCCGAGGATCGTGCTCAGTGGCGTGCTATGGAGAGGCCTATGTGCAGCAGTGGACGAGCATAGGCTGATGATGATGATGATGGTGGAGGTGCTGTGGAGTCTGATTTTGAGTCTCGAATTTCAGGAATAATTCAAATATTTCCGAAATCAGCCGACGGTTACGTCACGGAATTGCCAGCTGTAATTTACGGTGGACAGGGATTCCCGTTATCATCACGCATATCAATAACATACATGACGTATGCAGCCGAATTATAAAAACAAGGTGGCACGTAATACTAATAAAATTATGCCGTGCGTCTATTCTAAGAAACAAATGAGTGAATTTCACAAGTCTCTATTAAGTTCCTATTATTTTATGTACAACTAGCTGTTGCCCGCGACTCCGTCTGCGAAGAATTCGTTTAGAATAGAATAGAATTTCATTTATTGCCACAACATAAAGTACAATATAGAAAACTTATTACATAATTAATTAATATTAAAAAAAAACTAAACTAAATCGAACACTGTTCCATTAGTTGTGGCAAAGGGGATGCACTCAGCGTATGCGTTTACGCTATCCCGCGGGAACTATGCTATTTTCCGGGATAAAAAGCATCCTATACGTTAATCCAGGTTATAAACTAAAATGTGTACCAAATTTCGTTAAAATCCGTTTACCGTAAAAGAGTAACAAACATCCATACATCCATTCGTGCAAACTTTTGCGTTTATAATCATCATCATCATCAACCCAGCCTATATATGTCCTACGTCCCACTGCAGGGCACAGGCCTCCTCTCAGAATAAGAGGTCTTGGGCCATAGTTCCCACGCGGCCCAGTGCGGATTGGGAACTTCACATAAACCATTGAATTTCTTCTCAGGTGTGTGCAGGTTTCCTCACGATGTTTTCCTTCACCGTAAAGCTCATGGTAAATTACAAATGTAATTTCGCACATAAATTCCGAAAAACTCAGAGGTGCGAGCCGGGATTTGAACCCATGACCCTCTGCTTGAGAGGCCATAGGTCAAACCACTAGGCCACCAGGGCGTTTATAATATTGCGTAGTATCTAAGATACATGACGTGATGCCGTCTTTGTTTTATCGAACTGAGAATATTGAAACGAAGGTAAGTAAACATATAGAAGATATTAGTTCGGGAAAATGATCGTATATTTTTCAATTGAAATAAAAAACCGCGTTTACGAAACGGCGAACAGAATTTTGATAATACTCGATGAAAGAATTTTCGGATTTGTCCTTTATATTATCTACCAATGCATTATCTATTGCCATCTTGAATATCAGTCGGCTTGTTTTGTTTTTAATTAAGTAACGCAAATACCCGTTCGTGATTACGATGTCAACAACATTACAGTTTTAATATTTCAACCGCGTAAATCTAAATATTCGACGCACAAAATTGGAGCTACTTACCAAGGTCAAATTTAGAGATGTTATAATTATTAAAAAAATATGATATATGCGTGAATTATTCTGACTAAGACATTATTCTCTTGCCCATCTTCAAGTAGGTAAATGTCGCACATTTCATTTAGTATTATGTCCTTATTTAGACATACCAGACAAAGATTCTTACGACGCAATTTTAGAACAAAGAGTTACGAAATATTTGTTTTTTTATCGATCCGCGATAAACACTATCAGAGGCAGGCTTAGTCATTCGGTTATTTTAAGGTCGTATTTCGAACAAACACAACACACTGCAATAACACTGGCCACGAACAAACAAAGTGGTCAACGCCATTAAACTTTTTAAAACATAATAATATTCCACATTTTAAATTTTAAACATAGAATTGCAGTCACCCGAGCATGTCGATTTATTTTTAAAACAATTTGTGATTTTCAAGTTGTTTTTTAACACGTGATTTAAATGGTCTACCATATCATTTCAAAGCTATTTGTATTATATCAAAGTAGGATATACCGAACGTGTATTCCGGTATATGATAACAGCAATGCCATAGGTATTTCATACTCCCTTATCTCATGTAATCAACATTGTTCGATAAACAAAATAGGATGTGAAAAATATTCGTAATGAATCACGGTTTATCATGAGTTACGTTTTGATGAAAAAAATATGTGGATATCAAATAAATAATCGACATTGATTCACGCGAATCTTCGTTTCCGTTTCCCAAGAAACGTCATGAGTCATAAAATTGGCGCCAAAAGTCGACGCGACGCCATTATGTTTTTTTCTTCTAATTCAATGTCAATGACGCGAGTTAGATGGTTGAATGCCGGTTTCTTATGTAACCTAACGTTTAGACTTGCGTAATACCTATTTAGAGCATAGTTCTAAGAATCGTTAAAGGTAAGCAAATTAATATTTTATCTGTATTGGGATTTGCTCGATAAGACGATAAGGAAACAATAGGTATTACACAATGTTTTTCATAGTTGAGTCTGAAGTTTGTTATTCCAGACAATTTTGTTGTTTAAAGTTTTTATTTTCTACATAAAAACGCCTTTTGTGTAAACAAAAATTATATTTTAGTTAGAGATATATTCGGTTACAAGTAGTTTGAACTAGTTGCCAATCTCAATTTACAAAATTAACGTTTGATAACGATGCCGATTAGCGTTACCTCAAAACATGATAATTTTTTTCTTATAAGTATTACCAAGTGGTTTCGTAACGTTTTTATGCTCATCTTTAATAACAATAACATCGTTACCTAACTTGTTTTTCTTTAATGTTTTATTATTAAAAGTACAAGTATCCATAAAAGAGTAGTAAGTTTTGTAAAAACATTTTAAACATAAGCTGAAAAACATTGCTGACTGTAATTTATGAATAATTTTATAAGTAAAGTCACGTCGTTATTAATTATGCTCAAAAAACCACCAAAAAACAAACGCACTATCTCCTTTTTGCTTATATTATAAAAGGCATATGATTTCCTTCTTCTGAGACCAGAGACAACAGGGAACGTATCAAAATATATAAAGTTTAAAACGAATAATGGACGAAATACATAATGGTTATAATACATACTAAAATTTTCCATGAAACTATTGATTAAACGAACTTTTTTAATCGTGTAATCTACAGATTGGTTTAGGTTAGGTTAGGTTTATCTTATGAAAATCCTGTGGAGTTGAGAATTTCCAAGAAAATTGCTTTAAATTAAATGACCATTATGTATGTCGTCCATTATTACTTTTAAACTTTATATATTTTGATACCCAAGACAACAATTATAACCTTTTATATACTTATTTTTGGCGCGTTATTAATTATCTATCTCTTGTAATATATCATTCATTATAATATAATCAATTAGGTAGGTACATCAAAAGTGTTAAACCCATGCTTCTGAGAAAGCTCAAGGTTTTTACCAAATTATTATTACCGGAATAATTGATGATTATGAAAGTAAGATAACCTACATCCGATTGAAATCTTATCTAAATAGTCACTGCTTAAAATATTTGTGGCGATAGATTTTGTCAAAAATAGTCAGTCATTCCCGGGTTACAGAACAAACTGATGCAATTTCATTTTACATTTGCAATTAGTCAGTCATTTTTTTATAAAATCTATAGCATAGTGCACTATTCAAACCGTTCGCATGCTTCTAGAAATGTTTCATTGTACTAATACTCAAAACGAGTACGTATGTGAAGATGTAGTAGAAGCTTTGCTTAGTTTGGAACTAGGTCGATTTGCGTGAGATTGTCCCCTAATATTATTTATTTATTTATGTTTAAATACTTCGATTTTTGCTACTTAATCACGCAATAGAAAGAGATATTTATTATTTTTATTATTATCGATATGGTAAAGGTTTAATTAAATTATTTATTGCGCAGTCAAATATTTTAGACGGGGTTTTCTTTTTATAATTTTTTTTTTCTGTTGTAAATAATAATTTTTATTTTAAGTTAGTTTTATTTATGTTACTTTTAAAATTATTCCTGTTTTTATTCCTACTTTTATTGTTAAATAAAGTAATTTTATAAATTATTAAGTAATCGAAATTATAATGATTAAAATTACTATTAAATTATACCTACAGAATTAAATTAGTTACAATATATTATTACTATTAGGTTTAAATGTCAATCAATTTATTGTTACATTATTTTATTATTTATTATCACACCTGAAACACAGGATTTTTTCCTAGTTGAGGTATATGCAACATTTTTTCCCTTTTTAAATATGTTTAGTCTATAAGTTGTTATATTTTGTGAACTTTTTGTATGATAAATAAAGGTTTATTATTATTATATATTACCAATTTTTTTATTTGTTATAATCTTATACTCCTATATAATTATTTACCTGAGTAATAAATATTCCTTAATTGAATAAAATGATTTATCTTTAAGCCACTGGAATAGTTTGGACCTAAACTTACTCCTAAGGTGAATGCTTCCAACCGTAATGATTGGGTATCAATGAGGGAGGCCTATGTCCAGCAGTGGATGTCCTACGGCTGAAATGATGATGATGATTCGGTACACAGAAAAAAATATATTTGGCAGGAAAATATATAATTAAAAGACATCGAATACTTAGTTAAATTGGGCCCCACTCAGCGTAATGTTGCAGCGTATGTTGTGTTATATGTTCTTTTTGACGTTGGTTAAAAATATATACGCTGTTTGATACGAACGCCAGCGGAAAATTTAACAAGAAAGTGAAGCAATTGAAGCTGAAACAATTTAAAAGGAATTTTCCGTCGAGAGATAAAAATATCTGGATTGAAACCAAACAAGGGCACTTGAAATCCTAGCAATAAGTATATTTAAAAATGTTCCAAGAATGTTAAAAAATGAGTAGGTAATGAGAACGAAAAGGAATAAAATTTAAAAATAATTATGACTTAAATAACTTTGGGGGTTGAGATCGCTCGCCTCCGTAGGTTTACCAACGAGACCCCTACACGTGACCACTGGGTGGTGCTAAATGAACGATACAACTCCGGTTGTGCTTATTCCCCTAAATTCAAGTCTAGAGTAAATAAGCATTTACTAGGCAAGTGTGTTCCATCGTAGGCCTCATCTTCGCTTTCCATCAGGCGTAATTATGGTCAAACGCAAGTCTATATTGTATAAATAAAATATATACTTAAAGTTGTAATCTGAACACAGAAAGTTAATCTAATATATAAAAATCTCGTGTCACGGTGTTTGTTACCGAACTCCTCCGAAATGGCTTGACCGATCTTTATGAAACTTTTTTCTCTGTATTCGTTAGGTCTGAGAATAGGTCGTAGGCTACTTTTTATACCCCTAGGTGATATAAGGCAAAACAACGTTTGCAGGGTCAGCTAGTAATAATATATCGAATGTATTAAAACATAGTAAAGTTTTTTTTAAACCATAAACTTATTGAGGTTGACGAGGATGTTATAAAACTTATTTACCGATAGTGGAAATGTACAGGCTGACTAATAACTTGGCAATCTAGATGATTTCGTATACAATTAGTTGCAGGAAATCCCAATGTTCCTTCCAAAACATGTTTTTGTAATGATACAAATATTCTGTTGAAATCTATTGAAAATAATATGCACTTTCCTCCCCTTATAAAATAAGAAATGTTTACTTACCGTAATAGTGGCTAGAGAAGAGACATGCATTTGTTTTTTTTTTTATTCTTTATTAGCTATTGCCCGCGACTCCGTTTGCGAAGTATTTCTTTATCGCTATCCCGCCGGGAAAAACAGAAAAGAACTGCTGAAATGAGATCAAACGAAATGAGATGGATCTACTACTTTTTACTTTTTACCGCGGGAAAATATCTCTTTCCCACGGGAAAATACGTTTAATCTTTAGCGGGCGACGTTGTGGGCGTCAGCTAGTATTAAATAGGAAGAAGTTCCTTGGTGATAGAGACCTTTAACCTTTTTAATCTGAACAGGCTACGTGCCTGATATCACGGATAATATATTAATTACCTAAAACCACTCATATTTACCTACCTTTCACCGACAAAGCCGAATCACAATAAGATTAGGTATTCAATAACAATCCTTTCCTATTGTTTTTTATATTCTACTAGCTGTTGCCCCCGAATCCGTCTGCAAAGAGTTCGTTTATTTTAACTATGTAATTTTCCGAAATAAAAACTATCCTATGTTCTTCCCAGAGTCTCAAACTCTCCATAATAAATTTAATCTATCGTTTCAGCCGTTTGAGTGTGAAGAGGTAACAGACATACAGACACACCCTTAACTTTTGCCATGTCATGTCCACTGGAGAGACGCAAACAAAAAATGTATATGACCCTTATTATTATGTATAACCTAACTTCACTACATAGTATAAAACAAAGTCACTTCACGCTGTCTGTCCCTATGCATGCTTAGATCTTTAACTACGCAACGGATTTTGTTTGATGCCGTTTTTAGGGTTCCGTAGTCAACTAGGAACCCTTATATTTCGCCATGTCTGTCCGTCTGTCTGTCTGTCTGTCCGTCCGCGGCTGAGCTCAGAGACTGTTAGTAGTAGAAAGCTGTAATTTGGCATGAATATCAGTAACGCCGACAAAGTGATTATATAAAACAAGCTAAAAAATTTTTTTAAGGGTACCTCCCATAGACGTAAAGTGGGGGTGATTTTTTTTTTTCTCGACCAACCCTATAGTGTGGGATATCATTGGATAGGTATTCGAAAATAAATAGGGGTTTACTAAAATCATTTTTTGATAAATTGAGTATTTTCGGAGATATTCACTCCGAAAGTTCAAAATAATGTGTCCCCCCTCTAACTTTTGAACAGCAAGTCTAAAAAATATGAAAAAAATCACGTAAGTTAAACTCAATAAAAACTTTCTAGGAAAATTATTTTCAACTTAATCAGTTGAGCAGTTTTTAAGTTTTTGTAAAAAAATATTTCTAAATTAAGATTGTACTTTAACCGCCATTGCAAGCATTTTTTTTCTTTAAGTACCTATAAGATCACGCTAATAGTATCTTCTTTCAAATAAAAAAAATAAAATTGAAATCGGTTCATATAACAAAGAATTATATCTGAAAAACCATCAACATACAATACTAAGCTAGTAGACTGCAGATTAGATTAGGTAGTTACCCAATTCGCCGATAGATGGCGCTGTACCGCTGACGTTGAAATTCTGCGCGCGGTGGGAGTTGGGACCAAAACAACCACATTAATAAAGTATGCAAAGATTTTTTCGTACCTGCTACGGAACCCTATCTTTAAGGTTTATATATATTTTACATGCATAATTGCACCCGTGGGTTGCTAGTATTCTATCATCTCTTCCTGTATACGTCCCACTTCAGAGCACAAGCCTTCTCTCAGAATAAAGGGGCATAGGCCGTGGTTCCCGCGCGGCTCAGCGCAAATTGGGAATCTCACACACACGAATTTCTTTCTTCGATTTCCTTCCCCGTGAAGCCTATGGTTTTAAATCTAATTCCGCACATAAAACTCGGAAAAATTCAGAAGTGTGACAGAGGGCCGAACCCAAAACCCTTTGCTTGAGATGTACGAAACAATTAAATATTAATAATGTAAAACAATTCATAGAAGTCGATTTCATCATTTCCAATGGTCCTGCGATAAATGACATTTAGCACGGATATAAAACTCCGCTGCAAATGCAATATTCAAACACTGTCACCAAAAAGATTTCAAAAAGAAAACTTTAGATGTTATTAAAAAGTTTCCAGGCTTCTAGTGTGCCTCAAACTACATAATGACATATGTAACTCGATATGAAAATTGCCAAGTTAGATTTCTTAAAATCGAGCTCATATCGTAATTGAAATCATATGACGCAAAAAGACGGAATGCCAAATTTCACACCTGTTTATTTACTTGTATTGTGTTCCAAGTACTTTCTTTATACAGGGTCAAATTATGCACAATGAAGGTCACCTCTGCAGATGTCCTTTCCGTTTGCTTGGCCTGTAGGTAGGTAATTTGAAAAAAAAATGGTTGAACACTTTCTTTGTTGTTATGTAGATTTTTTCGGGCCCGTGATTTGTGAAACAATGCAGTATCATGTCTAGAGGTCACTTAAAAGTTACTCGTTTAAATGACATCCACTTGAAAAAAGTCTCCGATTAGATAGGGCACTAAACCGGTTGGAACTTTTGTACAACCAGTTTCATTATGATTTCTTTGGCAGATGTAAAAAAGATCCTGAAAAATTCACGGTTTCCGAGAAAAAAAGTGTTAGGACAAACGATCATTAGGACAAACATTACATTAGGACAAACGATGTTAGGGATTTAGAATGAGACCCATTTAACACACCGTTGAATTTCTTCGCAGGTGTATGCAGACACCTGAGGAAACCCTCACGATGTTTTCCTTCACCGTAAAGCTCATGGTAAATTTCAAATGTAATTTCGCACATAAATACCGAAAAACTCAGAAGTGCGAGCTGGGATTTGAACTCGCGACCCTGTGCTTGAGAGGCCATAGGTCAAACCGCTAAGCCACCACGGCTTTTATTAAGCCAACATGGCGGTGCGTTTGTAGCACCTGAAGAATTCTCGAGTTTGGCAGCCAGCACCGAATGCGGTAAGAACCCACTGCTTAGTAACAAGCCTTTACGACCGAAATCCTAGAAACAGTCTCTGACCCATGGCACATCTGATGCTGCTCAACTGGTTGTGCCGTGGGCACTTTTGATTCCCTTCAGCACAATCGATTGGTCCGCTGGGAAAAAAAATGTACCTATGGCCCAATTGACAGAACTTCCAATCGCTAGTTGTGCCTTGGGTCCATTTAGTGAAACATAGGTAGGTTTAGGTTATGTTAGTTTTGCATCGGCCCGAAGGGTCAAAAGCAAGCGGAAAAAGGAGCTCCGCGTTAGCGGAGCTCCTTCGACACTGTTTTTGTTTGGGAGGGGATTGGGGAAAAAAGCGGCTGTGAAAATAAGTGCAAAAAATAGCATACGGGGAAAAACGCGAATGGAAATAAAAATATTGGGGAAAAATAATATTGGATAATTCGTCTATAGTCTTACTATCAGTGCTCGAGATAATAGAGCTAACACTTGTGCTATGGTGAATCTGAGTGGCTTTTAAGTTCCCCGTGACTCGACCTGTTGAGCATAGTGTAGTTGTGCCGTGGGTCCGGGTTGAGTCGTAGGTAACGTAGTTATGCTGAGAGGAATCAAAAAAGCCCACGGCGCATGCAGTCGAGCAGCTTAGTTATGCCGTGGGTCAGAAAGGCTAGAAATAGGTAAATAAAACCAAGGAAAGTATTACTATGTGTACCCAGACATTCCAATTGTCTTGTACTTTGCCGGGCCACGTCACTATCACGCGCAAAGGCCGCTGATAACGAGTTTTTCACGCGAAATTTTATCATAATAGGTATGCCCAATGTACATTACGCAATACGTAACAATGTGCCACATGTTTCTCTAAAAAACAGCGTATGTACAATACATTTACCTCAGCACTTACGTCCTTTTTGCAGCGTTCCACGGAATTAAAAATGTATCCGATAACACGGACATCTTGATGACTTGACAGTTTCGAAGCATGTTTTCGAAATTTGGTTACCGTTTTTATCAGTAACCTATGCTGTTTAATGTAGCACGATAAATTCAAGGGTTTATGTAAAGCAATACACAAGAAACACTGTGAGATAGAATGACATGAATTGAAATGTTGCCATGCAATTTTGGAATCGTGTAGGTAATTTTTATTAGCATAATTTTTACACGTGGCACGTTCAAGCGTAAAAGTGAATGAGCTGTTTTATCTGGCTTTTTTATAAAACTACACACACACCCACCTACTATATTTACATTTGAGTCTTTATCTGACTTTCGTCACCGCATTCTTGGTCTCAAATCGTGATAAAAAAAATATGACTGATAACTTACGGTATGTGGAATTGAATGAACAATTAATAAATCAACCATTACGTCACGCAAAAAGAGGTCAACGGAACTATCACAAATTATCTAAAACCATAGTAGACGAAACCGAATCGCATGCCAGGTTGGAACCTTGTCACAATCAATTTCACGATGATTTCTTTGGCTGGTGTATGGAATGTCAAGATACAAGTTGCAGCGAAAAGGTTCCATTGTGGTACGCGTTTCAATTTTTTCGACTGTAGGTACGTAAGATTCCTGTAAAAAAGAACGGCTGGACGGATTTAGATGAAACTTGGCGTGCAAACAAAGATCTAGATTGAGACATAGGATAGGTACGTAATATTTCAGTTATGAATTACCGTAAAAAAATATTTACGACGCTGTTTTTTTGAAACGTTAACAAAGAAAAAAAAAAGACTACGATTACCTATAGTTAATGGAATTTCCTTTGGATTTTATTTTTGGATCTAAGTAAATTCAAATGCGATATCTAATGATTAAAGCGAAGGAAGCCGGGTGTAAAGGCTTATGTGCACTAAATAAATACAGAAAATATCGCTTATTAAAATAATTACCAGATTCCTATAATTTTATGTTGGATTTTAAGGAAAATGTAACAGATTTTTACATATATTTCTTCCTAGAAATATTACGTTCACATAAAAACATTTTGCAATAACAAGGATATTCTGATATCTATAGGTAATTATAATATTTGCGGTCGATGGACTGTTTAAATTAATGAAATTGAATTATTAATAATTTGCTGAGCTAGTTTTAGGTATTTACCTAGAATTGAATCGGGACGGAAATGTAATAGTTAAATGAGTTGTTTGGTACCCCCATTCAAGTTTGTAATTGATTATTCTTAAACAAATCACTTCAATATTTTGTCCCGTGTGGTGTCGGGTTTAGGATATAGGTAAGCGTACCAGTGAATGAACAGTACCAGTGTGAACAAAACGAACATTTTTTGAAATAATAAGAATTTGGTACGTTTATATCACGCCTCGTATTTTTTTTCGACTAACACCTTTACTTGTTAAGTTCTGGTAAATTTGCTTTGACTTCTAAGCAACAGTTTTGAAATGGCGACGATGTAAAGTGGACGTACGGATGTTGTACATTTTTTCTATGGAGCAGTATTAAGGAAGAAGGAAAGCCCCAAAATCGCTTAAATCCAGTGAATGAACGGGGGTGTTCATTCACTGGGACTGCAGGATTTTCTATTTGTGCAATATCTTTTTTTCTAGTAGTCATATTAAGATTTCTATTTCAGTGACATTGATCCAAATATATTATCTACCGAATGGCTAGTATTGGAACAAACGTAAAATATAGGTTCATTAGCTGGTTCAAGTTTTCCAGTGAATGAACTATGTCACTTATAGCTAGTTTATTTACTAGTTTCCAAGATCTAGTGAATGAACAATAATCTTATTTTTGGATTTTAATTGTTTTAGAACATGGAATCGACCAAATAAGTATATTGAATGTAGTTGTATTAATATAACTTCACTTTTGTATTTTTATAGTATAACAAAACATCATATTCAAAGTTGTTCATTCACTGGTTTCATTTGTTCATTCACTAGAATTTTGCGTTCATTCACTGGTGATTTTCCATTTTTTCCCTTAAATCGTGATATATCTTCAAATTGTGCAGTAATACTGTTGAATAATGATGATGTTAGCCAACTAGAGTAGTTGGTTGTGCTAAACAGAAAGTAATATGTTAAATAAACTGTGCCCAACTGCCTAAAATTAATTTTCAAAGTCGAAAATTTCCTTAAGTGTTCATTCACTGGTACACTTACCCTACTTCTCCATTTCTTCTGTGGATATCGTAAGCGACTAAGGAAATAGGTTAAGGTATATTTTAGTGAAAAAATACGGATAGGTGCTCTGTGGGTGCTCTAGTGAAAAAGAGGTTAATTCTGCAGAAGTTGATTTCGGTTTTTGTGGTATTGGCTACGGATTAGCCCGAAACTCGATTTTTTCACTATGAGTGAGTCTACACTAACAATAATTTAATATCTTGTTCAAAACTGAATACTCAAACTAACTTAATCTCACTTAACTCACTCAATCTCATCCAAACTCACTTAGGGGCCGTCCATTAATCACGTTCGAAACAGGGGGAGTTCGGAAAAATCACGAAATATCACAAAGGGCGAGGGGGGTGTAGTGAGAATAATCACGTGTATTTTTAGGGTTCCGTAGTCAACTAGGAACCCTTATAGTTTCGCCATGTCTGTCCGTCTGTCTGTCTATCCGCGGCTTAGCTTAGAGACTGTTAATACTAGAAAACTGTAATTTGGCATGAATATATATATCAGTTACGTCAACAAAGTGGATAAATAAAAAAAACTAAAGGGTTTTAGGTTTTAGGGTTTCTCCCATAGACGTAAAGTGGGGGTGATTTTTTTTCTCGACTAACCCTATATTGTGCGGTATCATTGGATAGGTATTTGAAAATAAATAGGGGTTTGGTAAAATCATTTTTTGATAAAGTGAATATTTTCGGAGATATTCTCTCCGAAAGTTTAAATAATGTGTCCCCCCCTCTAACTTTTGAACAGCAAGTCTAAAAAATATGAAAAAAATCACGTAAGTTAAACTTAATAAAAACTTTTTAGGAAAATTATTTTCAACTTAATCAGTTGAGCAGTTTTTAAGTTTTTGTAAAAAAAATATTTCTAAACTAAGATTGTAATTTAACCGCCATTGCAAGCATTTTTTTTTCTTTAAGTACCTATAAGATCACGCTAACAGTATCTTCTTTCAAATAAAAAAAAATAAAATTGAAATCGGTTAAGAATTACATCTGAAAAACCATCAACATATACTAGTTCTAGTAGAGTGCAATTTGATTAGTTACCAAATTCGCCGATAGATGGCGCTGTACCGCCGACGTTGGTATTCTGCGCGTGGTGGGAGTTGGGACCAAAACAACCACATTAATATAATAAAGTATGCAAAGATTTTTTCGTACCTGCTACGGAACCCTACCTTGGGCGTGTCCGACACGCTCTTGGCCGGTTTTTTTCGTGTTGAACGCACCGGCGCAAGCGCTGTGTGATCTTCACTCGGCGTTAAGCAAAGATATCCCCACGTTTTGGGTTGGTGGGGGCGTAGTCTTAACCCTCACCGCGTAACACCAGGGGGAGGGGGGTTAAATAGTTACTAAAAAAACATCACGTCATTATAAGACAGCCACTTAAACTCAGCCCCGTTGTTTGATCAATAGTTAAACAAACTAATAGTTAAAATATATAGCAAACATAACAATAGTTAACGCATTTCAAAGGCAACTTGACTATTAGTATCTTTAACTACTGATCAAACAATCATTTACGCAACATCTGTTGTGTGACTTTATAATCTTCAATCGAGCAACGACCATTTCCGATAAAAATTTAAATTAAATGTTTATCAATAACTTGGAATTAATTTACTGACTAAACGGGATCTTAACATTCTTGATCTGATAATATAACTACGTTTAATGCACTTTATCATTTCTAGTAATTCTGAAAAACAAAACAAGGACATAAAGAGAACAGTGACATACGGAGCAAGTTATTTCACGATAACACTTACTAAATTTCACGTTCTATTAAGCCTTAGCCAGTTGAAACCGGATATTGTTACGATAAATAGATATTTTGCATCATGGTTTGATATTAAAAATTGTTCGCGATTGTTCCTTGCAATTTGTAGATAAGTAAAATTTTTGGATACATAAGAATAACCAGATGCCTAGTTACTTGTGACTAATACTTGGAAATGATAGGATTTTCCAAAGTTCTGGTTGTTCTGTTGATCCAGGCTGCCACCAATTGACTCGTCGTGTTCCGGCCTGTTGCCTATTATAGTAGCCATTCTGGAGGAAGGGTCTGAGCAGATGTGCAGCGCGCGCCTACCGGTTATAGTGCCCCGTATTTATTACACTGTTGCGGTACTGTTTGCACTGCTTGAGGACACGCGCAATACCTACCGCGCTCAACTGCCTTCTTTCTGCTTATTCCCCTAAATCAAGTCTAAGGTGAATGAGCATTTACTAGGCAAGCGTGCTCCATCGTAGGCCTCATCTTCGCTTTCCATCAAGCGTGATTGTGGTCAAGCGCAAGCCTAAGCATATTGTATAAAAAAAATGTAAAAAAATGTTTTTACTAAGGCAAGATTTCTTTTCTTGCTTCGACCATGTGTTCCTCTAAGCTCATTTGTGGAAAAAATTGTGTTACGCTTAGTTTAGTAGAGTTACAATATAAAATCTTAACACGTTAGCTGCGGCACCAATTTTTGCATACTTTCCGTTCCTGCGGCACGAGGTATAATCGGCCCGTACCGTGACCAGACGTTAGGGCGACACGCGGTCTATTAGACCCCACCTCCTTTTACAGACTAAAATCCATTTTCTGGCGCGAAATCAAAGATAAATGAGAATTTTGGTCCTTATTGATATAGACAGTGAATTGATGAACCCTAATCCACCGTCGCCCCGGGATCTGATGGCTAGTTTAGGAATTATTAGCAAAACAAAATATGGGATCTTATACACCTCGTAACGCACTGAAATAGGGCAAATTTTCGCTGCGATTAGTGATGGGAAAAATAATATCGACGTTTTTAAACTGTCTTAACTACGCAACGACTTGACCGATTTTGATCAATTATATCTCATTAGATCGTTTTAAGGGCAAAACCTGGCAAAACAACACAAAGCTATCAAAGGATACATTTTTTTTAAATAATCTAAATTGTGCTTGAAGGCGCCATAAAGAAAAAAAAACCGGCCAAGTGCGAGTCGGACTCGCGCACGAAGCGTTCCATTCTATACCATTAACAGGCACCTATTACAGACTTATTATTGGAAAATAATGGATTACGGTTTATGCATAAGGTTTATCTTGTAAAAGGACGTGCTCTCCAATCGACGTGATGCACAACACTGGTCGCGGGAAGCTCGCGTTCAGTGCGGTGCGAGGTCAGGGGGGATATGGGACGTTTTAGCCTCGTTCCGCACTGCATTAAAATTATATTAATTCAGTGCGGCACGAGGCCTAAGACATCCGGTACCAAGGTAGGTACACCACCGAGTCCGGAACCATTTAGTGATCTCAAATATATATTTATCTCTTTCCTACACTGGACCAAACCAAAGCTATGCCATTCGCACGACAGAGAAATTCACTTTTTTGCTTGCCGCACCACAGGGAAGTTGCATCAGGGGTGATTTAGGCCTCGCTTCGCAGTTAACGTGTTAACAAAAGAAACAATCCTGGATTCGCTGAATCCATGTGTAAATATATTTAGCATTTGGCCGTGACCTGATTCGTATTTAAGGAGTAACTTTTAAAAGAACTCAAGTCTTCTGTAGTAACGATTAAATTTCAGATCTACGTAGCCGTACTTAAAGTCGAAATCATTACAATTTAAATATAAGTTATATCCTTTAAATAGTTATGCGTATTTGTCTTACCATCAGCACAATTTATTTCTTGTTTTCGATACTTGACCTTATTTTTTGCTAATAGTCAAAACTTTTAGCTATTATAATGATCACTTGACTGTTTTTTAAGCCTTTTAGGCATAATAGGTGACATAAGTAACATATGATTCTAAAATAAAAATATAAATTTTAGGCTAAAGCGTGTAGCTTTTGAATGGAGTATGACTAGTTTGTTCTTACTTCTTAGGCCCATACTACACGGGCGGTTTCCCGCCGCGGTTTCCCGCTCGACGGAGCTGCGCAGTGTAGTTTGCACCATACCACTTCCATATAAAATATATATTATTGTGTCTAGTGGCGGGTCAGAAGCGGTTTCCAGCGGCGGGAGAACCGCCCGTGTAGTATGGACCTTAGGATTAGGGCTGTATTACCATATAATATATCCATGTATGTATATATTATATGGTACTATTCATTTAAGTTAATTTCAAATTTCGGTTCTCCTCACTTTCCATTGCGTGCTTAGGTACTTACTCTTGTTTCTGATGTCCTGTCAATCGTGCAAAAGTGAACCGTGAGAGATACCTTTAAGGGTTGAGTTCGCCTTTGTACATCTGTTTGTCTTGTTGAGCTTTGCCCCGCTATGCGTCTACGAAGAATTCTTATTGCTATGCAATTTTCCGTGTTAAAAACTATTCTGCCCTTTCCCGGGGCTCAAATTATTTCCATACCAAATTGTGTCTAAATCGGTTCACTAGTGTAAGTAGAAGAGGTAACAGACAAGCACACTGACACACTCGCATTTATAATATTAGTATCGATATAAATGAAGAGTTTTACATACATGCATACAATTTACACACACGATTATTCTATCGCTTACATTGCAATATTAAAGAAACAAAACATAATATGGCATGCAAAACAAACCGATATACAATCATAGATTCTCATATTATTTACTAAAACACGTTATTGTGTAGCGGTCATTGTGTGGCACAAGTATGTTGACTGTTTATTTGTTTGTACTATAGGGATTAAAAACTGTTGTATAAGGGTTTATTTAAGTGTTACGGTTGCGAGTACAACTGGTGTTGTATTTATGTCATCATTTCATCATATATAATATATTATTGTGTCCCACTGCTGGGCAGTGATTCATCTCAGAAAGAAAGGGCTTGGGCTGTGGCTCCCATGGGCACCCAATGAGGATTAGGTACTTTTTTATCATGACAGGGAGGAGAACGATCAAAAGGGTCATCTGATGGGAAATTATCACCACCGCCCACGAATATACCGACCGTTAACGACCGCTTTAGCCTAGTTGGTAGTGACCCTGCCTCCGAAGCAATAGGTCCTGGGTTCAAATCCCGGTAAGGACATTTATTTGTGTGATGAGCACGAATATTTGTTCCTGAGTTATGGATGTTTTCTATGTGTTTAAGTATTTATTTATCTATATAAGTATGTTTATCGTCGTCTAGTACCCATAGTACAAGCTTTGCTTAGTTTGGGACTAGGTCGATTTGTGTTAGATTGTCCCCTAATATTTATTTATTTATTTATATCAACCATTTTTTTCCTGAAAGTCCCGATGTCATAACTGTCTGGAAACACTGCTGCCGGTAGTTGATTCCACAATTTTACTGTGCATGGCAGGAAGTGCCGAAGATTTTTACTCAAAGGTTAGTTTGTAAGAAGCATGCTGCATGTCAAGCTGTGGCTATTTGTATGCCTCATGGCGCAACATAGTGATAGTTACTAATGACCTGTCATATACTATGTCCATACTATTTTTAAATTGAACTTGAAAACCAGTTGAAAACGTAAACACAGTGGGACCGCCGTTCATCACCACAATTAAATTAATTATTATTATTATCGAAATGGTGACAATAGAACTTAGACTTTCGCCGGGAGGTGCGATGGTGGCATTGAAATTGGAATTCTTCATAGATGTGTGTTGGATGATTGGATATTTTTCATCAACAAAAAGCTGGTGGTTTTAAATTAAGTAGATGACCCATTTCATTCCTGGACTTATACATATTTCCAAATGTGTCTATCGTTTTTTCATTTCCGCGTTTCACATGTCCCAGTTCAAATGTCTGTTATAAAATTAGTACCCAAAAATTTTGTTTAACATACTAACTCATATTTGTGTTCCACAGCCTCCACAGGGGTAAATGCTTTAACCATCAATATTATCATAATTCCGATCGCATAGGCGATCCTTAGTTTCAAATAGCGTACCTATCTACTGTGTTAAAAAATTTAGTTGTATAAAATACTTTAGATGTATGTAATTTAATAACAATGTAGATCTGTTTGAAAAAATATACTTACCTTGTTGAGTTTCTTGCCGGATTCTTCTCATCAATCATCATTTTCCCGAACCGGTGGTAGATTCTTCTACGTTCATAGGAGTATCTATTCATGCCTAAATTGTATAAAGAATTTTGACTTTTGACTTTGACATCATTTTGTTTTTAATTTTGTCAACACTTTTGCCTTTATGATAGATAATCCCTAAATGTTTGTATATTGCATTCAACCATAGTTGATTTCAGTACTTATCAACTTTCTAACCTCAAAATGCATAATTTTTAGCTAAAACAGCTAAAAGCATTTTGGATACCATGTTGTGTTAACTTCCTCTCTGGAATTGCTTTAGTTATGAAACAAAATGGCTATTTTACGTAAAAAAGTGCATTTTGAGGTTATAAACTGTTTGCTAAATAAGTCAAGTATGAATGAATGCAATATAAGAGTCTAGGAAGATTCTAAGAATAAGGAGGTACTTAATTATAACAGTGAAAAACGAATAAATAATAAATAACTGTAACCTGAGTTTGTGATAAAAGCTGTAAGAAATAGGAAAATGTAACAAGTATAATTTGACATTACTACTACGTATACTTCAGTATGACGTGTTACACCAGGATTATGCAATAAAAAATACCTGTTACATAATTCAATTTTATTCAATACCAGGAAAATATAGATACCTAATAAGTAGACCATTATACAGTTTCTAGTAGCTAGGAAGTTTTCGTATGCAAAGTTTTTTTATACGACATCTGAAGTGCGCAATATAATAATTTAACTTTAGTCTAGTTTACGACGAACTTTCCAGAACCATTTTGTTTCTGAGAAACTAGCTTAAATAATTTATTGAATCAGGCGTCAGGGGTGAGCAAAGTAATTGTTTCAGTTCATTAAACTAGCTTAAGCCTGCGGTTTTGGTTAAAAAGGATAATTTTGGAAAATTTATTCTTAGCGTACCTCTAGGGGCCTATTGCATAACAAAGTACAACTTACATTTCAAGCGGAACTCCCTTTCTAGTTAATACAACTGAAGCGAGAGTTCCGCTTAAAATATTAGTTTTCATTTGTTATGCAGTATCATAGAGTGCTCAAGATATATATACTTAAGAAAGTATTGCTTTTGTGTTACAATTATCCCTAACTATGCAATTTTCCGGGATAAAAAACATCCAGGTCAAACCGTTTTAACGTGAAAGAGAAGTAACAAAAATCCATATAAATTTTCTTGTTTATAATATTAGTAAAATTTAATTTCGCATAAGAAAAATAATGTCATTCTTTGAACAAAGATGACTATCATAATTTTTTTAACATAAAATGATAGGTACCTGATGGAAAGTGCAAAATGATGCCAAAGGTATCTTACTGGTTTGTCAATGAAGAATTGAATATGTATCATTGAATGGCAACCCTCACCTTAACAACAAGTAAAGAAATAACATTCATGTATTTACTGGATAAATAAATAAAATCACAGTAAGTGAAACCATGAACGCGTAACCTAATACATAAACCATAAGCAATAAATCTTCAAAATAATAAAAAAGGGGTTATATCATTTTTGTCATAAAAACTTCATGCATGCGCTCGGATTGTTTGGTATATTTCCTACAGTAATGTGTACTTTAGGAGATATTATGTAACGCCTCTTATATATTCGAATTCAAGGTGAAGTGGAAGAATTCTACATGGCTGACAATATTGTAACAAATGCTGTTAGCTGTGACCTGAATATTATGGTCGCATAACTTCAACTAATTTAGGTATTTGGGTTACTTACGTAATGTAAATATACACAATAAGACATGTAAGTAGCCTTTGGACGATAAATAAGTATCCAAAAAGAAACATATGATCAAAAAACGAAATCGTCAGCAAACGCTCTTAGAATATTGATTAATTAAGATTTCAGTATTTTTTGTATTTTACGTGGAACAATACACATACAATTATTACTATTAAAACAATAAAATTGTAAAATATAAAAAACAATAAAAAACACAAGCAAACAAAAAAAAATAATAATGACTAGGACACCTAGCCAGCGGAGAGGGCGGTGAAGAGAAGGCCAGACTCGTGGTCACACCAGGTTATCACACAACTATAGAGACTTATCCTTTCGCTTTCGTCAGAAATTCGTCAGAAATCATTTTTATTCCGCAAAAGTAGTTAGGTTATGTTCATTAGGTATCTATAGATGCCCGAAGGCCAAACAGGCTAGAAATAGGAGCCCTGCCGCAGCCAGGGCTCCGTCGAATAGCAATGGTGCGACAACCTGGAGTGACGACGAGGCTGGCCCCTGAAGAGAGCATACACAGAAAGACCTGGCGGTCGCCAACGGGTTGGCCGGCCTAAATATCGCTGGAAAGACGAAGACGAAAAAACATATGTGATTTTCCCACTAACGCCGATAAGCCAAAGGCTACTAGAAACACAGGGAAGCTTAAAGTTCCATCTTACAGACTAGTTAAAACCAAAAAGTCGTTTCTGTGAAGATGCATACGTTTTTATAATAAAATTCCGAAAACAATAACCGAACAAACTGATACAAAATTCACATCATTTGTGAAGAAAACATTAATTTGAAGGCTTAATTTGATTTTGTTATTAAATTGAAGGGCGATGGTACTCAGGTGTTAAGGCTGGACAGGCAGATATTTGGTTATATATTTGAAAAAGCAGGTTTTATCGAATTGTACTTTAATGTAGTCAAACAATCTGTATTTTATCTACCAGGATTTTAAATGACATAATTATATGTGTAATCCACTCCTAACTAAAATGAGAAACACGTTTCAGGACACAGATAGCGTGCGGACAGGCTACGATAATCGAAGAACAAGGGTTTGAAAGATAAAATAGGTATGATAAATTAACAATATAAAGCTAATTCCTTCTAAAACCTTTAGACAAAGTTAAAAACTAGTTGAAAAAAATATTTTCACTCGTATTTGATTATATTTAGAGCTACTTAATAGCTCGGACACGCAAATGTTTGCAATTCTGAGAATGGCCGTGATATAGATAAATTACCGAGAGCGTGGAATTGCACATGTATACTCCATTTATTTTAACATTTGAAACTTAACGGTAAAATTTGCACACGTTTTTAAATGAAACAACGAAACTATTTAAAATTGTGTTAACTTCAATACCTACTGAAAACATAATAATTACCGCTAATAAATGTACATGTATGTAGGTACTTTTGGTCCATTTGTGTTCGAAATACCGAGAAACGTGTGTTACAATTTGACCGTTAATTCAAACCTTAAATTAAACGAAGTATAGTGGTATTGTGTGTTTATAGGCATACCACTTTAGTGAGAGAGAGACAACAATATAGAGATCTCTCTCTCCAATGCCTATAAACACATAATACCACTACATATGCAATCCACGCTCTCGGTAATTTATCTATAGGTACCTAATTTGAATTACTTAATATCTCGTCTCTCGTGGCTTGAACTGCTAGCCGAACGAAAATGGAAATATATAACTTAATCTGCGCCTGCTTCCATTTAACTCCCTGTTTCTTTTTATTTCTCTGAATCAATAAAGTGAATGGATACACATATTGAACTCAAAACATCACTTTATGGGCACTCCACTTGTTTTTAATTTTTTTTCTTGATTGACGAGGTCGCTTTGGCATTAAAAGGGGTTTCGTCGAATGTTTATTTAATTTGATAAATGAATTTTCGATCGATTTTTTTAACGTTTAATCAGGCGATACTTGTCATTATAGTTGCTTTTAAGAAGGCCGATTCAATGAAGAGGGCTTTCAATTACACAATGTCCCTGCTGTAGCTAATTTTGCTGAAGAGAGGTCTCTCTACAATTTATTTTTCACTTCTCATATATTTAACATTGGAAATGTTTTTTCGATCGCTTCTGTAGGGGCCCCGTTTTCAACATAAGTGCGACATGCCGATATTCCTGTTATTTCTAAGTCAATATAGTTAATTGAGGTGTCAAAATATTTGTATTGATAATATTTGCTTTTTGGATAATTATGTAAGTATGACATTCTGCCACTACGCTTATTTAAGATGATGACGATGGTGATGATGATGATGATGGTGATGAAAATGGTGATGATGGTGATGGTGATGATGATGATGGTGGTGGTGGAGATGATGATGGTGGTGATGGTTATGGTGATGATGATGATGATGGTGATGATGCATGTTTGAGAAAAACTCTATACAAGCCTCGGCCACGAATAGGGACCCCTTTTAGGGGGCCCCTATTTCGCGGCCGCTGCAGTAATGTAATATAACGTCGGCTATGGGTATATACAAGGTGGTTGTCGTTTGAGGAAGACCTGGCTTAGCTGTTACAGGTAAACATATGTTGTTGTGTAACAGCTAAGCGCGATGTCTAGGTCTTCCTCAAACGATTTCCCTGGAAAGAGAGGCTTTGGAGCATCATCGAAGAATTCGTGAAACGGAAACTCTTTGCTATCAGTTTCCACGGATTTTGTCTGAAAAGGTGATTAGAGAAATATTATTCAAATTTTACAATGTAAATGTTATAGCTATAGTTATATTGAGTGATGACGGTGGCGCTGGCTGCGTCTAGCGTGATGCATTTAGTCGAATACAGGAATTGTAACAGAGCGCGCGTGTGTTTACTTCCACCTCCCTAACCTCCAAGCTAACAGTGGCGACGTCGGGCCAAAAACAATGCGTGTAATTTGTATAATCATGGCCAAACTGTCTTTTAGGTCCATCTCAGTGGTCAATCACTAAGTTCAGGAGTGGTATTTGTTTAAAAACAGGCTAGAACAGTGGTTCCTTGCGAACGAGTTGGAGGATTCGGAAGATAAATCTAAACGTAAACGCCGAGCGATTTTATTAAGTAGTTTGTCATAAGGCGTACTATAAAATTAATGACTATATCACGGACAGGGATGTTTGGAAATAGTTCCGATCCGCATTGGCGATCCCTAATCTCAAATAGCGTATCTACTGTGTTATAAAATTAAATTGTATTAAATATATACTTTAGATATAATAATATGTAATTTAATAACAATGTAGATATTTTTGAAAAAATATACCTTGTTGAGTTTCTTGCCGGTTTCTTCTCAACAGGGTTTTTCCGAACCGGTGGTAGATTCTTCGACGTTCATAGGAGCATCAATTGATGCCTAAATTGGATAAAGAATTTTGACTTTGACTTCGAAGTAGAGAGAGATCTACGCGCCCTCCACGCACAAAACTGGGAGGTTGCAGAGAACAGGACGCGTTGGCCAACTCGTATCGGAGGCCAAAGACCAGTTCGGCTCGCTGAACCGTCTGAGTAAGCAAATAAAACATACTTTACGAGGCCCTGTTGCAGCAGGCATATTATAATACTACGAATAGTAATAATACGACCGCTTTAGCCTAGTTGGTAGTGACCCTGCCTACGAAGCAAGAGGTCCTGGGTTCAAATCCCGGTAAGGGCATTTATTTGTGTGATGAGCACGAATATTTGTTCCTGAGTTATGGATGTTTTCTATGTATTTAAGTATGTATTTATCTATATAAGTATGTTTATCGTCGTCTAGTACCCATAGTACAAGCTTTGCTTAGTTTGGGACTAGGTCGATTTGTGTAAGATTGTCCCCTAATATTTATTTATTTATTTATATACGCTAGGACGTCCAGCAATGAGATGGACAGATGATCTGGTAAAGGCCGCAGGTTCACAGTGGACGCAAACCGCTACCAACGGTAATGATTGATCAATGAGGGACGCCTGTGTCCTACAATGGATATCCTACGGCTGAAATGATGATGTGGATGATAATGATATGACTATGTTTTCATTTACGTTGCATGAAGAAGCAAGATCAAATCTTGAAGTTTGGTACCTCAAGTCAGGGTCAAGAAAAAAAACTTGTTATTTAACAAAAACTTATTAAAGTCTTTATTAGAGTCGAGTCTTGTGACATTGATTGTTTCATCTAACCGCGATGAGTGAGGTAAACTATTTGTAAATGACATAAAATGACGCATTAACGTTATTGATGGTGATGACCTAACTGGTTAGCACTATGACTTGCTATAACGGATGCTAAAGTATCATTTTTTTCCAAATTCAGTTACATACATCCATATTTGGAATCAGTATAAAAGACGTTACATATGTATCCCCGCTTTTACTGTGGAAAGTATTAATGCCTGCCTCGTTTTATTTTAAATAAAAATTACAATATGTGAATCGGTTTTTGAAGTCGATATAATTTTCCATTCATCCATACTCAATTGGACAAAATCAAATCATAAATCGTAAAAAGCCACAGAAAACATCATTTGAATAGAACTTTAACTTTAAAATATTTATTTTCGTGTTTTCTTCTGGAACCATCACGTGACTTGGATGCACGTGGGGAATCCAGGAGTACTAATATTATATGATAAACGCGAAAGTTTGGATAGACGGATGTGTGGATGTTTGTTAATATTTCAAGCAAATCCGGTTTGAAGGATTCTGATGACACTTGGTACACAGATAGTTTATAATCTGGATTAACAAATAGAACATTTTATTCCCGGAAAAATTGCATAGTTCCCGCGAGATAGCGATAAACGTATTCTTTGCAGAAGGAGTCGCGGGCAGCAGCTAGTAATATTGTAAACGTGAAAGTTTGTGTGAATGGATGGATGTGTGCGGCTCGCACAGATAGGGCCATCCTCTCCCACACTATGTCCAGATCATCCTTTAAATCTGTCGTGACCATATGCCCCAGGTACTTGAACTGGTCTACCACCTTTAGATCAACGCCGCCCAACACCACCTGAGGTACAACTGTCGGGTTAAATTTATTTGCTTTAAATATCACCATTTCACTCTTTAATACCTAAGTAATTAAATTATTTCGTAATATATCGCAAAAAGTATCAGGTGTCAGTCGCTTGTTGGTTACGCGAATCAGAATATTACCATGAGAAATCTATTCAACTTTTAATACATTATTTACTTCAATAATGTATTTATGTAACATGGGGTGAATAAAAACTAAAAACATTCAATATTTGATCTTGGCCCGCTTTGCTTACCCATAATTTTGAAATTAAATTTTACTTTTATGTTTTGGTAAATGTAAAACGCTGAGAATATCAAACAATTTAAACATTTTAACACGATACGTAGGCATGACGGTATTACCTACAAAATCATAACCATAACAAAATATAGTCCGACAAGCTCGTGCCCCTCCGCGGAACCCTGTCGCAGTCAGCGTTTGCCGCACTTATTAAAAACAATCTCGTTAAGGACAGCAGAGGCTCCCTGCGACAGGGTTCCGCCGAGCGCCGCGCACAAGCTTGTCAAGGTATAGTTTAACCCTTAAACCATTTGACAAGCCTGTCAATCTTCGATTTTGGACCATCATCATCATCATCCCAACCTATATACGTCCCACTGCAGGTCACAGGCCTCCTCTCAGAATGAGAGGGCTTGGTCCGAAGTTCCCACGCAGACCCAGTGCGGATTGGGAACTTCACACACACCATTGAATTTCTTCGCAGGATGTTTTCCTTCGGGGTCCCTTTGTTTCGTATAATTTAATAAGTGTAAATGCATCATTCATTTAAATCAACGTTAGTCATACAGAGATTTATTTCTGAAACGGTATTTTTTCAGGACTTTTTTAAATACCAACTTATAGAATGCAGTAGGTTAGGATAGGTTTGTTTTATAACAATTCCGAAAAAAAAATATAACATCTGCCAAGAGAAATATTTCTCTATTGTAGCTACGCCTCGTTTCATGAAACCAAACTCAAGTTTTAAGGACCCCTATTACGATACTGTTGCATAAAATACTATTTCGGTACAGGCCTTACATAATACATAGCTATGCAAAATAGGTGCACATAGGCGTCGAGTTGCGGAAAATAGCCCCCCTTTACCTGTTACGTAGCTCGAAAAACATAACCCTCCTTCGATAGTCGGGTGAAAATGGCTACGTCATTGCGTACGCAACGTTTCACGTAGAGCCGCTACGTACTACGTAGGCGACTACGGTGACTCATGTTCTTAGAAACCGGGTTTTTTGTTGTTTATTTATAATTGCATAATATTTTCTCTATCAAGTAATTGTGCGCCGTTATCAAGAGGTGAGGTTTTAACAATGTACATCATCAAAGTTTGGAACTTATTTGTTCTGATGTGTTTCGTTTTAGGACATTTTTGTTTTGACGTGTATAATACACAACGCACATAGGGGTATTTGAACGATCTACGCGGCCAAAAATATTTTCGTGAAGAAATCACTTTTAAATGGTATTAATAATTACAACAAGGGTTAATTTGTGAAAATAAAACATTTTTATTAAAAATCATGTATTTTAATAAAAGATTATTTACATATTTATTTAAAAAAATATTAATCTTCTCGATTTGGCGTTGCTGAAACCAGCATGGCGATTGTTTCTGGCGAGAAACTTTTTATTTTGTTCTTTTTTATGCTATTCATGCTGCTGCTGCTTATAAGGGGGTCCGAGCTGAGAAGTAATATGTTTAAAATATCCCTGTTGCAGTATTCCCTGGAGAATTTTCTAGCGTAGTCTCGCCAATAATTTCTGAAATGCTTATTACGGGCCTCTGCAGCTTCTTCAGATAGCTGCCCTATAGGCAACAATGCGTTTTTAATTATAGTAGATCCATGCACGAGGATTTTGTGCATTGTTGGTGTCATAGGGTGCCATTTCTACGAATCTATGTACAAGCGAGCAGTATCTAACGCGTATTCATTCATCGTATTTTTACGGGTCAGTTGGATATCCACTCGAAATAACTTCTAATATGATTTTTAGTCTATATATTAAGTTATAATCGATTTCAGTTATTTCCCCTTGTTGGAGAACTAATCATTTCTTTTAGCACATCAGACGCATCACGTTTCCCAGTTTTACGCAACTCCGTTTGTGCAGCATGAACAATTATTTCTCCATCTAAAGTAGATCGAATTTTCTCCGCTTTCCTTCTTTTGGATCTTTCACTTGATGCCTCAAATAATTTACAAGGTCGACCTCGTATAGTTTGTGTACATATGGGAAGTTCGGAAGCTCCTTGAAGCCACAAATCATTGTATTTCTTCTTTTTTATGGGCTTTAGACCATCTTTGTTTAATTTCGGACTTGAAATGAGCAAATATTTGCTTAAAACGCGCGATTTGGTCCTTGTGGTATATTTCGCCCGATAAAAGATCCTCTTTCAAAAAATTGAGCTTTTCTTCAATGTTGGGTAATTCAAAGCTGCAGATGCGGTCAAATAAGTACTTGCGAGTGATAATTCTTGCACCTGAAGTACTTTGGGAACCTAAAACAAACAATAAGCCTTTAAAAACGCGTTAAACATAAATTATAATTTTAAACGTTTTTTATCGTTCAAACTTCACGGGCCACAAATAATGCTAATCCGCGACTATCCGCGGCTAGATTTTTAGCAGTTGTCTTCCTAAAGGCTTCAAGTTTAAAATAAAAAAAGATTCCAAACCGGATCTGTCCCGATAGTACAACAAATTCCTTAATATAAGAACCAAATATGCAAAAATTTAGTCTGTAAAACTACTTACTTTCAAAACACCAAAATTCAATTAATATATAATAAGTACGAGTCAAGTGTATTTTAAAATATTAGTTTATTACCTGTTGTATCTGGATCAATCACTTTTTTCTTCCTACTTAACTTGAAACAAGAAATATTCACTGGTAAAGTTTGTATTTGCACACGGACGCCGAGAACAGACACGTACACCTAATGGGACGATCGAATTCCGACTGCTCGTACGCAGACAGCGTAACGTCAATGAGGGTAGGAGGGAATAATTATTGTTCCGAAACTAATCCTCTTGAGGAAGGTAGGCGTTTTTTTACCTGTCATACATTTTGTAAAATTGATTTTTGGCCGCGTAGATCGTTTAAATACCCGTATGTGCAACGTACAGTAAGATTACATAAAGTTTACCACTGACAGATGGTTTGCCTTCATTTCATATTCAACTTTAACGACCTACAAATAAAGCCAATTTTAGAATACTGTTACCCACGTTTGCAGATTTTGTAATAGCTACTTTATTTGTATGGTGTTAAAGTTGGAAATGAAAATGAAGGCAAGTCATCTGTCAGTGGTTAACTAAAAGTAAACGTATTGTACAATAAGATTATTTCCACTTTGACACTCGGCAATTCTCGAACAGCGAAAGAGAACGGAAGTGCAATACTTAGGCTGAGTTTTTGTTATTAATTACATTAAATAGGTTTGGATATTTTGTCATTAAATTATAGTATTTTATATAAGTACTGTAAGTATGAGAAAACACGAACCTTAACGATTAAAACTGACACGTCCCGAGTGTCAAAGTGAAAATAATCTTACTGTACTAATTATTCTTTTTTTTTCATAAAGAAGAAAATGTCCTCAATTTAACTAACGACTTTTAACTTATCAGTTTCGTGACTAAAAAATTACAGACACACTACTTTATAAAAATTAATAAGCTTCGTATAATTTAGACACACACATTATTAAGAGACACCTAAATGTCACGTTTTTGAAAAAATGGCTGTAGATTTTGATGGGGCTTTCGGTTATATATTAGAGGTCCTGTATTTCTACCATAAACCTGTTAACCGTATCAGAATCTTCAGCCTTTTCTTAAAAAATGTGACCAGATAAATGGTGATTAAAACGCTCGGATAAATGCCCTTTAACGTATATGTATATACTTTAATGTACACTTCCTCTTTATACATAATTATAGTCGGTTTATATATGTATATCAATCCGACGAGACCTATGGCCTGCAATGGATATATATAGGCTGGGATGATGATGATGATGAAAATATAATTCTTGCAAAATTACAGTTTTCTAGCACTAGCAGTCTCTAACCCAAACCGCCGACCGACAGACAGACACACAGACAGACGGATATGGCGAAACTATAAAGAACTGAAACAATTACTTTACTCACCCACGACCTTAAAGTCACGGGTTATGGTCGCGGGTGAGCAAAGTAATTGTTTCAGTTCATTGATATAAACCTCTGGAAAGTAACGCCTGATTCAATAAATTATTTGAAACTGTAAATGTTACTACATAATCCTAAATAAAACTAGTCAAGCGTTATTTAATAAAGGTTAGTAGGTACGTCAGAGAGTTAGCAAACAACAAAAACTTTGCTACAGAGACACTTCACTCCTATTTCTTACTAAAGTGTCGAATTCTCTTAACACGAGGAGCTATAACACAATTAACACATCTACCATATATCCGATAGAGGTAAAATGTCATATTATATGTGAACTATAACTTTGCTTTTCCGCTACAAACCGCGTGTCAACGTCATACAAAATCACTCTATCTTCACGGAGAAAAAAATATTTTGCAATATTACCAGATTGTATAGTAATTATGATTCTGGTGTAGGAAAACAGATTTCAGCAATCATCATCAGCCTATGTTCGTCCACTGCTGGACGTAGGCCTCTCCCATGGCACGCCACTGAGCACGATCCTCGGCCACTCTCATCCAGCTCTTGCCAGCCGCCTTGCGAAGATCATCGCTCCACCGAGTCTGAGGACGTCCCACGCTACGTTTGCCGATCCGTGGTCTCCACTCAAGAACTCGTCTACCCCAACGGTTATCGGTTCTTCGGGTTATATGGCCTGCCCATTGCCACTTCAGCGTGCTAATGCGGTGGGCTATGTCGATAACTTTGGTTCTCTGTCGGATCACTTCGTTACGAATTCGATCTTTTAGAGAAACTCCGAGCATAGCCCTTTCCATAGCACGTTGAGCAACTTTAAATTTGTGGACCAGCCCTACAGCGAGTGTCCATGTTTCGGCACCGTATGTCATGACGGGTAGGACGCACGGATTGAAGACTTTCGTCTTTAGACTCTGTGGAATTGGCGACGTGAAGATCGACGCAGTTTTCCATACACTGCCCATCCCAGCTGTATTCCTCTGTTGGCCTCTTTCTCGAAGTTGTGTTTACCTAATTGCATAGTTTGCCCGAGGTAAACATACTCCTTAACAACCTCGAGAATATTGCCTTGAACTGCAATTGGTTCCGGACTTACATGTTCATTGAACATAACCTTGGTTTTATCCAGGTTCATCCGAAGACTAACGCGTTGAGAAGAATCAGCTAGGCCATTCAACATATGTTGCAAATCTTGCAGCGTTTCCGCCACGATGACGATATCATCTGCAAATCGCAAGTGTGAGAGGTACTCGCCATTTATGTTAATGCCGCGCCCCTTCCAGTCCAGCGTCTTGAACCCATCCTCCAATGCATTTGTGAATAATTTGGGGGATATAACGTCCCCTTGTCTCACACCACGATGCAAGGGGATAGGTTCAGACTGCCGATTCTGGACTTGGACGGCCATAGTAGCGGCGTTGTACAGACCTCTCAACACAGCAATGATTATCAGATATTTTTTTTATAACAACAAACCATATTTTATTCAGTTAGTTAGAATATTCTAGTACACGAAAACTCTGATATCGTTTTGGTAACCATCTAATTGTTGCAGAGTAAAATATGCATTTAGCTTACAACAGGTTTTGTATACTAGGTACACAAAATTTGTTTTCTACGATACTAGGTAACTGGGTAATAGGAACTAGAAATGATGTTGCAAGAAGTGAACGTGTAAAAAAAGTATAGTTGTCACAATAAAATCAAGTCAAATTCACAATATTCTGTTTAAGGATACTAGATTTTTCTCTGCGTGTTGTAGGAGGCCAACCTACTCTGCGTCTTCCGATCCATGGACGCCACTTAAAAACCTTTTGACCCATCGGCCATCAGGAACAAAAACGTATTTAAATTCATATTCGTATTTTTCAGAAATATATCTGATCCGACCCAGAACCTGAAGGGTCATAATCAGATTCTCTAACTACCAGGGCCTATTAACTAGTTTGTCCTGTCATTGCTAAGTAAAATTGATTATAGGAATATTTTTGACGAATCACTTATGAGTTCCGGAACTAGACGGCCCGTATCACCAATCAGTTTGCATATCGCTTTTACAATCGAGGTCAAAGATATCTTATAGTTTAATACCATGTCGCTTTATGCCTTCTAACAATTTTATACAAAATTTAAATACGAAGTGACAGCGACTATAGGTGGTAAATAAAGGGTATCACATTTGTTGTAAGGGAGCCCCCTAAATATTTTTTTTTTGTTTTTTTTTTAGTATTTGTTGTTATAGCGGCAACCGAAATACATCATCTGTGAAAATTTCATGAAATAGAGCCTGGTGACAGACGGACAGATGGACAGACAGACGGACAGACGGACGGACAGCGAAGTCTCAGTAATAGGGTCCCGTTTTTACCCTTTGGGTACAAAACCCTAAAAATGAGATTTCAATCTCAAAATATAGAGCCCGCTAAGTACTATAACTTATCATTTTATTAAATATGGATATATGACATGTTTTTTTTTTGTAAAGAAATGGTTGCCATAGTAATTCGGTAAACTAGTGTTTTTACCGAGTATACATCACAGTTATATATTCAAAGAAATCAAATTTCGGCATAAGCGCCAAATTGTAGAGCCAATGATATGAAAAAAAAAAAACAAAAGAAAATCAATAGTTCAGAATTTAGAATATTGTTTTTCTGTAAGCGGCCAGTTGAGCACCACAGAGGTTTGCCGTGTTACAAATCTTCGTGCCAATAGGCTCAGGCTCAGCATAAATGCTGCCGGTTAGGAAGCCGGCGGCGCTGATTTTCAGCCTGCGCCCTCGGCGCGTTAAACACAGCAATACGGGAAGAGCAGAGCTCACAATTTTTACAAACAAATAAACATACGGTTAGAACAAATAAAAGGAAAATAAAAAAGGGGAAATCTGGCAGTTCTTTTCTATGAAATGGCAGGGCACCACAGTCATATTCATAACCTTAGGTAATCTTGTGGTCTTATGACTCTATAGGTTAATTCCTCGATGTTAAAACATAGCTGGTAGGTATATTTTCCTTTGGAATGCATTTGCAATATCTACTTCTACGTTGTTATTGAAATGTTGTTATTCTATTGTTCAACAACTAACATCGGATGTTACTAACTCGTTCATTAATAGAACAAATTATTGGTCGATAGTTTTTCTATATGACGACTGGGCCCAATTGCATAACAAAATACAAGCAAATTATTTAGTATTAGTGAATTTCAATACAAAATAGCTAATACTATTAGCTTGTAATTTGCTGTGCAATTGTGCCCAGATGGCCCAGTGGTTAGAAAACCTGACTACGAAACTTGAGGTTCGATTCCCGTGTTGGGGCAGATATTTGTATGAAAAATACAAATTTTTGCTCTCAGGTCTTGGGTGCTTAATATGTATTTAAGTATGTATCTATCTATATAAGTATGTTTATCCGTTGCCTAGTGCCCATAACACAAGCTTTGCTTAGCTTGTGTTAGTAGTGACTAGGTCAATTTATAGGTCACTTTTGCAGTGTTTTCCGGTCATAAAAATGGCATTTACGTATTGAAATTAATAACATATCCTCAGATGTATTTGCCTTTATAAAAGTTATGTTTCTTCATTGTGAATTATATTATTTGTGACGTCAATCATCATCTCGGTCTATATACTTCCCACAGCACAGGCCTCCTCTCTGAATGAGAGGGCTTGGGCGTTATCCCCACTTTGCCCAGTGCACTGTGCCAATACGTTGTAATAACCTCCTCACACTTTAAACTCAAAACTTTAATGATGAAATCCGCGCAAGGACTAAAGTCACTAAAATAGCTCGAAGAATCGCCAGACTCAATAGGCAGCGGACAGGGCACATCGCTCGTAGAACTGATGGCCGATGGGGCCAAAAGGTTCTCGAATGGCGTCCACGGATCGGAAGACGCAGTGTAGATAGGCCTTCAACAAGATGGAGCGACAATCTGGTTAAGGATGCGGGAACTACTTGGATGCGGATGGCGCAGGAAAGGTCTGTTTGGCGAAACTTGGGGGAGGCCTATGTCCAACAGTGGATGTCTTTGTGGTATATTATGGGAAAGCAAAGTTTATTAATAACTAGCTTATCCCCCATTTCATAATTAATAACAATAAAAACCTCAAGAAATATAATAATAATAACTAAAATAGCCTGGACAGTAAAAGAGTACACATAGAATTTAGATTGGAAAGAGGAACTAAACTAAAATTAATTAAAAACTATAGAAATGATAACAATAAGTACAATAATAATTATCTAAACTAAATATTGGAACCAAATAGCAAGTTTAACCTGCGACCTAGGAACCAAATGGTGCGTGTAACTGGGTGTAAGACGGCACTGATGAAGCACAACGTCACTACAATGGCTCCGAAAATTTATAATAAGCTACCTATTGGGCTTAAAAACGCAAATTTAAATAATTTTAAGAGATTATTATCGAAACTATTGATACATAAATGTATGTATGTATGTATGTAAAACTCTTTATTGTACGTAAAACATGAAAAATAACAGTTAACAAGAAAAACAGATGTACAAAGGCGAACTTATCCCATAAAGGGATCTCTTCCAGTTAACCTTTGAACGATTGACAGGACATCAGAGACAAGAGTAGGCATACAATGCTGAGTAATAAAAAAGAGTCGAAATCAAAAGTAAACCCAAACCAATATACTTAACATAAACAATACACATACATACAAAGAATACACGCAACTACACACTAATATATTATATACTTAATGAATACAATAGACTAATACATATCATATCAACACAAATAGACTACCTACATAAAAACTACATACATTAATATACGCATATGCAAATGTTATTATAGTGTTAAAGAGTAGGGGAGACCGAGGACAGTTGACACAGAGGAGAGTAGACACAACGTCGATTTTTTAGAACTTATTAACTACTAGTGAGCTCGCAATAGCGCGTGTTTGATAGCTCGAGACTTGAACTAAAAAACGCGCGCTATTGCGAGCTCTCTAGCAGTTAATAAGTTCTAAAAAATCGACGTTGTTTCTACTCTCCTCTGTGTCAACTGTCCTCGGTCTCCCCTACTTTAGCGATCCTGACTTATGATTATGAATTTAGCTTTTGTTTACTTTATTGATTTGTGATTTGATTATTATTATATTTATGACATAAGAGTGTATTAATTTGACATATTTAGATGGAATACGTAAAATACTTGTTTCTTATTATTTATATATTTTTTTACTTTTATTAATGAATTGTATTTATTATAAGATAAATAAATTGTAATAATTCTTAAAATGATGTAAATTTATAATACTTGTAATAATTCGTATGCCCGTTCGGGTACGACATAGCTGAACATGACTAATCATTGTAATTAAACCTGCAGTGTATATACCTATGTTCGACGAATAAATATATTAATTGATTGATTGATTGATAAAAACCTTAAAAAATACAATTTCAAGAAAGCAGTCAGGTAAATAACCAACCCCGGATCGTACCAGGCACAAAGGTGCCAAATATACTTGTCGCATTTCCCCGTTGTACCGCGATAGACAACCTTTGCACCAGAAACGACCCAGAGCGAGGGTCAAGACCTCTCTAACGAAGACGGCGCCCCACTTCTTTAAAAAAAAGTTTTGCCTCGGAACCCCAACAACCAGTCGTCTCCACCGCAAGTGGGACAAACAAATAATTGGTAAACGGATAATTTCATAATTCGCGATCCCGTAGGAATTTCGCAGAATCCATTCTTATTCCTTTTAGACTTATTTGTGTCTAACTTAATCATGTCTCATGTCTGAGACACTTACTTACAATTACATATAAAGGCTTAGCTTCTGCACTCATAGTCGACAATAAACTCTAGGTTACGCCAACCTACTCGTAAAATAAATAAATAAATAAAATAAATAAATAAATATTAGGGGACAATCTTACACAAATCGACCTAGTCCCAAACTAAGCAAAGCTTGTACTATGGGTACTAGACGACGATAAACATACTTATATAAATAAATAAATACTTAAATACATAGAAAACATCCATAACTCAGGAACGAATATTCGTGCTCATCACACAAATAAATGCCCTTACCGGGATTTGAACCCAGGACCTCTTGCTTCGTAGGCAGGGTCACTACCAACTAGGCTAAAGCGGTCGTTAAATCGACAATATTCAAGACCAAATTAAAATAGGAGTATTGTAGAGACTGATGGTAAACTACACTTCATTTATTTAAGCATTAGAAAAATAATAAATAAAACCGCCATCAATAAACACCCAAAAACTAAAAGGCACAAAAAAAAATTGAACCGACTACAAACAAAAAGCATGAAAATATTTTTCTAGTAATCTATTTGAAGTCGGTGCCTCAGCACAAGCCAGCAGGAGCGGTAGAAACCCAATAGATAGTATGTAGGTAAGGAAGATGACTAGGTCCGCTCCTGCTGGCTCGTGCTGAGTCACCGACTTCAAACAGATTAGTACTCATCAAGACAAATCAAACGAGACCAAACTTGATGGGGTTACGTCGTTTTATTACGGAGTTCTTATGGTCACTTTTTCCAGCTCCATCGTCAAACCCTGGTTACTATCAAGAATCAAAGTACTCGACAGTATAAATCAAACGAGCCCAAAGTCGATGCGGTCGTATCTTTTTATTACAGAGTTTCCATGGCCACCTTCCAGCTCCATCAGATCAGCTTCATGTCATAATAATATTGCATTGTCATCCGATTTACACACGTATGCAAAATTTTAGCTCAATCGGAAACCGCAAAGTGGGTCAAATTTAACTTGCATGATTTGACCTGTTGAGTAGTTCCGTTGGTCAAATGTGATCTTCTAGTGACCGCGAGTGACCGCGGCCGTGGAAGGCCATTTTGGTTTCGGATACTATAGTATCCGCGGACGCTCAAGTGGCAGATTTACCAACTGACATTTTCTAAATGAAAATGCTTGACTGGATGCTAAAAAAAATGCCATAGGTTTGCCTATAAAATTTAGGATTTCAGGTTTTTTGCCTTAACTCAATGAGGAAGATGAAGAAGCTTTACCAAATATTTAAATTCTGCGCGAACGAAGTCGCGAACAACAGCCAGTGCTAAAATAAACAAAGTATAGATTGGTGATGCGGTGTCATTTAGGCTCGCTACCGCCATCTGTTGACAGAGTCTGTGACTTAGCTGATGCTCGTATAATCTTTAAGTGTGACGTATCACCTTATTACAATAATCTATTAAATAGTGTCATCATCCTAACCTATATACGTCCCACTGCAGGGCACAATACAATACAATACAATGACTCTTTATTGTACACCACAAATAATACAATACAGTAAAACAAGTACATGAAAAAAAAAAGAAATAAGGTAAGCAATGGGCGGCCTTATCGCTTCGAAGCGATCTCTTCCAGGCAACCTTTAAAAAAAAAGAAAGAAAGCAAGGAATGCATTTCAGCAGGTGGTGCAATATAAAATTTAATAAATAATAACAAGAAAAAACAAACATTTTAATAAAACAACTGAAAACATCCAATAATACACATCATAAAACATACATAGATAAGTGATATACAATATACTTGTAAATAAAAGGACTATAATACAATTTTCAAGCACAGGATAATAAATAGTGCTGCTTAAGCATAGATTTAAAAATAGGCAAAGATTTAGCACGCCGTAGGTCTATTGGTAGGGAGTTCCATAACCGAATAGCCTGGACAGTAAAAGAGTACACATAGAATTTAGAATTGGAAAGAGGAACAGTAAGAAGAAAGTTCTGAGAGCATCGAACAGAAGTAACATAGCTAAATCGCTCTTTGAGGTAGCAGGGAGTTACAGGATTAAAAAGAATGCCGTAGAGAAGGTGTAGAATGTGTGAATTTCGGCGAAGGCGGATTGGGAGCCACTTGAGCTGTGATCGAAAATAAGAAACATGATCGTACTTACGTAGACCAAATATGAACCGAATGCACAGATTTTGAATTCGCTCAAGTTTATTTAGATGCTCTTCTAAAAGATCAGGATAACAAATATCAGCATAATCGAAAATGGGATGCAGTAAAGCCTGAGCTAGCGCAACCTTGGTAGCAAATGGAAGGAAATTCTGAAGGCGTCTCAGGGATCCCGTTGCAGCAAATACCCTCCTACTTATCTCACACACATGTGGAGACCATGACAGAGTGCGGTCCATAATAACACCTAGGTTCTTCACCTGATGCGCGTACGGTATCAGAACTCCATCAAAGAATACTGATGACAAAGATGCAAAATCAACCCTTGGGATAAGCTTCAAGCTACCAATAATAATAACTTGAGTCTTTGTCGGATTAACCTTCAGGCCAAATCGCTGGCTCCACTTTAAAATTTTCTTCAAATCCAGGTTAATAGTTTCAATAACCGACGGAAGATCGTCAAGCACGCCTTGTGAATATATTTGTAAGTCATCAGCATAAAGGTGATACGAAGAAAGAAGATTATGAGAAATAGAATTAATAAAAATAGAAAATAATAAGGGGGACAATACACCACCCTGTGGTACACCAGCACAAGTGTTGCACCAAGAAGATCGAGAATCTTCCACCTTTATCCTTTGCCGACGACCCACTAAATAGCTATGAAACCATTCAATAACCACAGGAGATATGTTAAGAGAGTCCACAGTCCTCCTCTAAGAATGAAAGTGCTTGGGCCGTAGTTCCCACGCGGGTCCAGTGCGAGTTGGGACCTTTCGTGTCCGCGTTTCCTCTCGTTTTCCTTCACTGTAAAGCTCATGGTAAATTTCAAATGTAATTTCGCTCGTAAATTCTGGAAACACAGAGGTGCGAGCCGAGGTTCCAAGTTCCAACTCACGACCCCCTGCTTGAGAGGGTTTAGGTCAAACCACTATACTCCATTTAATTTAGAATTATAAACCACAACAACATTATATTCCGGCTCGTGAACTGTAATCTCTTTACAATTTGTACTAGAGTAACAATTGACGACACGCAAATAAAGTGACATTAAAACTTTTTTATTTTGCGGCTCCCAGACTATTGTACTGTACTATTTGCTAGGTAAGAAATAGTTGACGAACCGCAATATAATAATGTTGTGGTTTTCAATTCTAAATTAAATGAAGTATAGGTTAACACGGCTTTTATTATTGCATGTGTTATTTATATGTTAGTTGATATTTTTATGATATCAGTCTTATACTTATATCATGAACTAATTTTAACTCGATCAAATCATGTTTATTTTTGTGTAATTTAAAATTAGGACATTTGTTTATAAAAAGTTATAAGTAACTATTTTTTTCTTGATATTCACGTCTACGTAAAAAAAAATATTTTCAAAAATAAAATTTTCATCATTAACTTTCCTATAGTTCCTGAGCACTTTGGATAGTATGAAATGGTAGGTATAATTTTTTTTTCTTCTTTCTAACGACATTGTGCGTAAAAAATGTCGAGTCGCATTGTACATGAAGTCACTCAGCCTTGCACAGACATAAACAACATTCTAGAAATCAACAAAAAACCTTTATTTTTATTTACCTCTGATAAAATCATGCTGTGATAAAAAAAATAGACAGTTTTGTAAAAGTTCTATTTTTACATTTCCATAACTCATTATTTCACAACACGAGCGCTGAACAGATTCGCGACCTACGAAAACTGAAACAGAAAAACCCCTTATCAATGGTTCCCAGAACGCCGTGACAAACATATGACTCAGGCGAATTAAAAAAAATCGGGCAACTACTCAATATCATAGTGATTACCTCGTTACGTAAATATCACGCACACGCGCGCATTTACTACTACAGCGGCAGAAACTCACACAGAGATCATCGAGGTGTGCGTGTTAGCGATCGAGCCGCCTGACCCCACTACAATATTCAGTCGAGCTCTAGACACGAAAGCATCAACACGTCTTAATAATACCAAGAGCTGCGTAGTGCATTTCGTCATACTGTGATTGTGAAGTGAAACATTTTATATTTTTCTGAAACTGTGAACTAGCACCTGTGCGTACATTAAGTGGATTTTGAAATTGTTCCCGCTATTTGGATACTTACGCACAAGGAGGACTTTTTTACCGCAAATATTTATGTAAGTATTTTTTCTGAAGTTTTTTGATTTTATCATTTAAAAAAATCGAAAAAGTGTTTCAGTCTCGCACCGGTGATAAAAATAACCTTACCAGAATAAAAAAAATACCCTCAAATTTAATATTTTAGAGAAAATAAATAAAACTTTACAAAACTAATTTAAATTCCGCTAAAAAAATATGAAGCCTACCTGACATACGTTGACGATGAAGACAAAATTAAAACTTTTAAGTTAAAGTTTTTGCAAAAAAAAGATTTTTTTTTCATATTATCCAATTAGAAATTTTCTCACAATTTTCTCATATAATGCAAATCACATTCAAATACTTAATGAGTAATAACTGACTCAGAATTTCCTGGTCCAAAAGATCTGACTTCATCGCAATGATTCGGCGGAGTCATTGACTCCGCTCAAATTTTTGTTTACTCACTCCCGTGCCAACTCCGTAGTCAGTATTAATCACAGGTTTCGCTAGAACGTTCGCTTTTCGCTTCTGATAACCGATGCTACCTTGTTTTGCGAACACTTCCTCACTTGTATCCACCATTATCTCTGTTTACGCCGAAATGTTTACAACCGACGCAGACGCTATTTTTATTTTTAATTGCGTTGTGTTTATTCAATAACGCGAATAATCAGGTTTAATGTGGCAATAACATGATAACAATCGTTAAAAACACAACTGAAATGGCTCGATACCCATCTATTAAAAAAGTCATTGGCTGATAAAACGCGTAAATTTTATTTTCCGAACTGGATGGTAGATTGAGAAGTTACCAGAGAACTTTTTGTGGAACTAACGGCCAGTTTGAAACAATCGATCGCATTCTAAATTTGAAATAGTTTTTTAAATAGGTAATTGTGGCGTTGTCGGCGTGTTGCAAGCGGCGCTGTCGCAAGCCATTGTCGCAAGTGGTCCAAGGCTCTGCACTCGATATAATTAAAGAAACATTTGCGATTTACCGCGGACATCAATAAGAAACCTATTTATAATGTTTACAAAGTATGTCGCTTAATGAAAGTTTTTTTTTAGTAAATATTTTTGTCAAATATGCAATTGAATAAATACTTACAATAAAATATTCAATTGACAATACGCGCGTTTTCAATAACATTTTTACAATATTATTAAGACTAGATAAAAAGAAAGTAAAATTGAAATAAAAAATAACTTAACTTTATATGCTTACAACGATAAAATAAATGCTGAAATATCAAAACAATAAATTAATTAATTGTAAGAAACAACAGACAAAATAAATTATGATAAAAATTAATATTATGGCAATAACCCCCTAATGGATAGGTCAACAAAAAGGGTTAAATATAATTTTTCTAGTCGAAGAAAAGAAAGAAAATGTCTGATAAATAAGAAATTCTCAGAAATCAAAAAGTTTTTCATACGGTGGTATTACGGTAGTATTAGAAACAACAGACAAATTATGATAAAAATACTAAATATAATTTTAAGTCAAATTCAAATTTAGTCGAAGAAAAGAAACAAAATGATAAATTAGAAATTCTCATAAAACAACAAGTACCTACGCTTTTTCATACGGTAGTTTTGTCTGTTTTGCATTTCAATAAATTGGTTTACTTCAAACCAAATAAGTATACCTATGACATATGTTTCATCTTAATTTCTTAGTTGCTCAAGTCATTGCTCCTAATACATGTCGTTTTGTGTACGTGTTGGTTGTTGCGTTTGTTTGTAAAAAAAAAAAAAAACTATTTAAGCATGCCTAGTAACTTTTTTTTTAAACAATCTTATTGGAATGTCATAAAACAACCTTCGCGGAAAATAGACTACTCGTACGGGAAACGTCCCGAACAATAACCAGCCAGTATCATAACAGCTCGCTCAAAAGTCGATCGATCGTATAAAGGTCAGTTCGGTCTGTGTCACGAGTGACGCAACAGCCCTATTGCACAACGCACTGCAACTAACAGTGTTTGTGTACTTGCCTTTACCCTTACATTTGTCGACTCACGTTTTGAGTCATATCTGATACGATAAAGAATTGTCTGTCTGTTAAATGATAAAGTTTATTAGATGATGTAATCAGGAACTAGTCGCAAGGTTGGCCGGAAATGCTGAGGCCGTATGCATTTTTATCCGGTACACGGAACCGTGGATTAAGAAGATCACTTGTAATATAATTGCTGGCCTTGTGTTTAATTAGACGTGTTATTATGTTTGTTTTAGCTCACGAACTTTCTGTCCTAAATCCTCTTGGCACAGGTTACAGACTTCCACTAACCTCCTACGGTTTTCAGTCTACCCGATTCCGCGTATGATGAATCTATTAAAAAAAGCGGATTCGATGGTATAAAGTAAACAACTGAACACAAATTCCAATTCACAAAATGTTCGGGACTAATCGCCCCTCTTTAAATAAAATATCTCGACGATTCAGCCGCACCGTGGTTTCGAGTAGACACCTTTATTTAATCTACCATCATTTCGAAATGACTAAACCACACAAACAAAGACTTCGTATCATCCAAATTACGTAAGTACGTAGCGCAATACCGACACGATAATTTCATTCGTGCGAGGACAAACGAAGATAACTTGACCTATTTTTTTTATCTTGCTGTAACCTACTTGCACCGCACGTGGCTATTGCGACGTCGCGTACTGTCCACTGATACGCATTACGAAATTAGGACGCCAAAAAATCATACGTATAGACTTTTATTACCACTTTAGCGAGGCATAAATTACGCTCGAACTAGGTCTTTAAAAATAACAGAGATTCTTTCGGGAAGTACGTCTACGTAGCTCAATGTCGTAGCGTAAACAAAACACTTTACTGTATTCCTTCGGCCATTGAGCGAAAAACAAATTATCTCGTAAATCCTAGCCACATTGAGTCACACGTTACTAATGCTTTTGTTAATTCTTAACTATTTTAAGCAATACCTGTAATACTTAACACACATGAGTCATTAAGATCACGCCTATAGTTTCCCAGAAACTAGCTCGTTACGTAACCAGCTGAAATGAAGTTACGAGGAATCTAGAGCAACGAAATAGGTTAAGTGTTTCTTAATAATGTAGCAATTAGCTGCAGGTGTGTACTTGTGGAGCAAGGTCGGCCAAGTAGGACGCAGTATCGCGATAAGCAGGTAAACAAAGATGAGGAGGAAGAGCCCTGACACATATGATACGAGTCCCGATTTGTTTTATTGTTACGCCACGGGCCTTGACACCAAAGCATTATCGCGGCGACCGATAGAGGTCGCCCCGAAATAAACCGATGTTGAATCAGGTCTTCCCGCGAAAATCGGTCAAGAACGGATTCGTGAATATTCCGAGCCAACCGACCTTCCGAACTGACCTCCCAAGGAGCAGGTAACGCAGGAAACCGCTTAGACAAAACACGAGTCACCGGCTATCACAACATTCGCAATTCAACATAACTTGCTCTAGAGAATGACTATTTGGCGCCATCGGCAGCTGGAAGCGGAAGCAGAATACCTGATATTGTGCCGTTTACTTATTAAATAAATGTTTTCTTATAACATTTGATAATCGGTACTTTGGAGCGATTTTCTGGCGCGCGAAGCGTTGGAGTGAGATGGCGGTGGCCTACTTTTCGCGCGCAATAAACGACGGGTGGAAAGTTACCGCTGTACTACTTTCTCTACTTTTTCCAAGATGGCAGCCGTATTAGTTTGAAACGAAGGTCAAGAGCGTTCTTTATTGTTATTCTAATCAGGCATCGCCTTAACTGGATTAGGTAATATTTGCGTTACATTGTTATAATAAGACAAATACCGTTGCATGTGTAACAGGTAAACCGTCTCTTCAATCGTTTTTCATGTCTTATAGATTGTGCACATTAAAGCAATAACTATGGCCACGGTCAAGGCTCTGCGTGGAAATAACTCAATTGCATTTTCACGTTCTAAGGTCACGTTTATGTTTATACGTAACGGTAGTTAGTGGCGTTAGTGCCCTGTTGCGCAATGCAACGTGAGGATTGCACGTGCCTGCGGCCGCGTGACCGCGACGTTCACACGAGTTTCTGCCGGTACCTACTATCGCCAACCTAGAGTAGACTCATCAGGTCATCACACAAAGGGGTTACAAGATAAAACGTTGGTTCCCGGGGGCAATTACCCCAAAAGGGGTAAACTGTGGGGCGATGAACTTTATGCCATTAGATATAGGTACAAAGCGCGGTGTAAACGAACTACAATTGTTTTTAATGGGTTTGACAACTTGCTACCTATAATTTTTAGTGGTAAATTCCAAAGGTTAAGAACCACTAAAATTCAAGGATGCTTGAATCCGTAACATCAGTTTGATCTGCTCTATGTTAGCTGGGTAACAATCAGTCAGAAGTTGTAAGGTATATTTCCGCAATTTCGTACGTAGTGGGGTAGTCTCCACCATTTAAATAGTTTGATACATTGATTAACAAGTTTAGTGACAAGGTTGTTAATGCTATCGCACGATTTATATCTTCAATTAAATATGGAGACAGATTTTTGGAAATTGGTTATTTTATCATCCCTATTTGATCAAACAGTAGCATAGTATGTGGTCCTTTAAATCCAACAACTTTTGTTGGAGAGGAAAATGACGTTTTAATTATGAATACGTGGCATTGATCATTAATATTTACTATTTTTTTATGTAATTATATATTTTTAATAAGGATCTGCGGTACCTTTATGACTTTTATGAGGACATCAGTGACATATTTCTTTCGCGAGGCTGACATAACGTCGTTCTAAATAAATAATCAGTTATCTATGACAAAAAGAACACGAATTGCGTTCAAAGTTGACATTATGCGTAGCCGTTTAAAAATACAACGATTGCTGAAATTCTGATAAAGAACACGCTTCGTTCACGTGCTGGAATATACAGTGATGTCCATGTACCCTTGGAAATGAACCGATTACGAATCGATAATGACATCACTCACGTGAATTGACACTTAACATTTTCAATTTACTGTCATCATTCATTACGTAAAACGTTTTAGTGATTAGATTACTTGATACTAATTAAATAACTAGACATCGAGCGCAGTGACATCGCACAGAAGTAATATCAAAAGCGAGTTGATTCTATTAATAAGATTGCAAAATAAAACTTCTGCAACTCTCAAAGTCGTGAGCCGTGAATTAACTGTCATTTGTTGCTACAGCAAGCCTTACAAAACTCCAAACTTAGCCTTGAATCTGCCGAAAATACCATTTAAACCGCTATTAGCGGTGACGAAACATTAATAGCTGTTTCGTAACAGTATTACATGTTTTAGACGTTCACGATGAGAATAAAAAACCGTAATCGTATACCGTACGGTCCCAGTTTTCGGTTAACGGTAGAAGAAAGTTGATTAGCGATAACCGTTGTCAAAACCAGCCGGACTGTGTTGTGCAACCGTTAGCGATCCGGCATTGACCGTGGTCCATCGCGGGTCAACAGTCTGTTCGCGCCTTTACACTAACTGGCTGAATGTCGAATGGCGCCCTTTGCCTTCAACGGCTTCAACCACAGACAATTTTATGTGACGCTTGCTTTTTTATGAGTACAGTGTGAATTGGCGCCAACATGAAACGAGCGAATTGACCATGGCCGCTTCAATATATTTTTATTTAAAGACTTCGGAAACTTCTAAATGGTTACAAAAGTCCGTGCTGTTGAAATTTTCTAACGGAATTAAAGAATCCGTTGACTATTGGTTACTCATTGGTGCTAAGTAGTAACTGCTCATCACGACCGCTGTTTAACTGTCTGCCTCCAAGCGTTAACAACGAGCCACCGGGATTTTTTTTATTGACTTGCGGATGGTTACCGTTCGTATTAAAACATCTGGAAATGTTTAAGCCTCAATCTGATTTGAATAGAGTCACTTTTATGAATTATTCATTAGCGTAATTGCGTTAGTTAAAAGATGAGAAATTAAAGCCGTTAATTTATTGAGTTAGCGTAACGGGGTCTTGTTTAATTTATTACATTGGTTTAATTAAACTTGATTTGAACTAACTTAACTTATCTAAATTTAAAAAAAAATACAAATGAAAATCTTGCATAATGACAGCTGTCAAAAATTAATCCCATGAAAAACCAAAACTAGATGAGAAAAAGCCGTTGACTCGCTATATTATACCAATAAAACTGTATTAATTAACCGCTGACATTTCGAGTACAATGGCGTGCAATTATAGTTGGCGCGATTTCGAACAGTTAGGTGTAACGGCGCGGGCGCAAGTGGGCCGCGGGTCAGCCCACTGACACCGATCGGCGCGCACTGTACATGGCTTTTTTAACGGATAAAAAATTGTAGGCATTGTCTTTGATAATCGAAAAATGGTCGCTGTGTTACGATGAAAATTTTTTAAGAAAAAAAAATAGATACAACTTACAATGACTTAATAATTATTTTAGTAGTAAAACACGACGGTTAAATGATGTTGGCTATACGTCCTTTGAACAATTAATAAATAATTGATCGTGATAGTCAAACCCGTTGAAATGTATACGTTTGTATAATCACCAATCACATGTATAAATTCGCAAGATCATTTCAAAACACATGCAAATTTAGATGAAAAAGCATAATTTCGAAATAATAATATCGCGTCGCCAGATCGACGCGTGCGGCTCAACGTGACCAACTTTTTTTTACCTTTTTTCGACACTTTTCATTGGCAATGGTAACGCAAATTCGTGAATGGTGTAACTTTTTAATTCTTTTCCCCTGAAAAACCGGACGCGTTTAATGACTGCCACAATGGGTGATTATTAGTGATTCTACCATTGTTTTATTGGATAACACAGAACCGATAAGCGTTTTGGCGTATAGTTTTTTACACTTCCTCCTGTTGTTTTAGCGTAATTGTTCAACAGACCTGAATAGCGCATAACATTCTCGATAGCAATTGAGTTACAAATCGGACTGTAAACTAAAGTATGTCAGTTTATCGTTTGCGTATCAGCTGAGTTAATCGATGTTTATGCATTTGTAAGGTTAACGACATCGAATCAATCGATAATGAACTAAATTCTGCTTCTCTGACCACGCTGGACTCAACGTGACCGTGTTGCGACATCTTATTTAACACTTGCGGATACTCGACGTTGAAAATCTTGTAGACTCCTAAGTCGTAGGTACGTGCTCGTGGCAGCAAAGAAACTAGATCAGAACTCGGAAGCACGCTGACGCAGTCCGTAGATCGTCTCAGTGCATTTCAGGCGGTCGACCTAACAAGTAAATTTAGTGCGTCAGTGCGATTCAGTCCGGATTTACCATTTTGCAACAAACGGTGTAGGTAGCCTCTCAATCGGTTTGTAAACTGTAAAGGTTAAGAAATACGATTTATTAATGAGCCTGGTGAGCATGAAGGGAGTAAAAAGCGAACGTGTAGCAACGAGGTTTCACAAGGGTGACTCCACGTGCAAGCGCGGATCTTACGACATCATTTTTGCAAGCACCATTTTGTAACCACATTACAGCAGTAATTGTTGCTGTTTAGACAACTGCAACGGATTAGACTGACCTTTTCTTTCTTTTGTTGCAGACCCAATTTGAAGACCCGTGCGGACCTAGCGTCGTCCGCCGCAACATGGTTGCCGAGTTCATCCTGAGCCAGCAACAGCTCCTGAGTTCCGGAGCGCCCAACCTCGGGCCCGCCATGCCGCTCCGCCCGCCGTCGCAGTCGCGCGGCCGCCTGTCTGTGTCGCCGCACTACCCGATGGACCAGGGCCCGCCCTCCAACGGCTCGCAGGGCGATCCTAACGATTACCCATCAAACTACGACTACAAGAACCGCAAAGACTTCTTCGGTCAGCGCAAGCAGCGCGAATTTATCCCTGACAACAAGAAGGACGACGGCTACTGGGACCGCCGCCGCCGCAACAACGAGGCCGCCAAACGCTCCCGCGAGAAGCGCCGCTTCAACGACATGGTGCTCGAGCAGCGCGTCCTGGAGCTCTCCAAGGAGAACCACGTCCTCAAAGCTCAGCTCGACGCCATCAAAGAGAAGTACGGCATCTGCGGCGAGACGCTCATCAGCATCGATCAGGTGATGGCGACGCTGCCCACCTGCGACCAAGTCCTGTGCGTCACCAAGAGAAGCAAGCTGTCCAACGGTCCGATCTTCCCTACGCCGCCTCCCCCTCCTCCGGCGTCTCTGCCGCCCGCATCTCCGCCTTCCCCGGTGCCTCAGCGCGCGCCCGAACCCTACCAGGAGCGACTCCCCGCCCCCGAATCTTACTACCCCCACCCAGCGCACTACGAAGCGCCTGGCGTCGAACGCTGCTCCGTACTGAACCTATCTCGCCGCGCTCCCTCCCCGTACGAGCTCTCCTCCCTCTCCGGCTCCGGTGACGAGAACACCGAACAGTACGCCCCGGAGAACAACTGTCTGCCACTGAAGCTGCGACACAAGAGCCACCTCGGAGACAAGGACGTGGCGAGCGCGCTGCTATCCCTGCAGCACATCAAGCAAGAGCCCGGCCCGCGCTCCTCGCCCTCGTGGGACGGGGAGGGCTCCAGTGACGAGCGCGACTCCGGCATCTCCCTGGGCGCCGAGTACCGGCCGCAGAGACCCGAGGACCGACTCGGCGAGGAGGAGGACGCCCACCTGAAGGCGGAGCTGGCGCGGCTCGCGACAGAGGTGGCTACTCTCAAGAACATGATGCACCAGAACAAGGCGCGCGCGCACGAGCACTGAGCCGCCGCGCCCGCGCCCGCGCCGCCCGCGCCTGGACCGCGCTCGCCCCGCGCCGCCGCCGCGCCCCGCGCTACAAGCCGCCGGCGACTCTTCGTACAAACTGTCTTCTACCCTTCCTCGTAGACGAAGTTACCACGTTGTAAAGAGATGATTTATATATTTGTATGATACGCGCAGCTGCGAGCGACTAGCACGCTCCGCCTATTTGTAATCCTTCTTAGTTGATGTCGTGTCGGTGTAGTAGCTTGTACGTAGCGGCGAAGGGAGACCCCTGCCTGATGATAGGAGACTAATGTTCGGTTTAGACTTTTCGACCAGATCAGACTTATCTACTCAGTGATAGATGTAAAACGAATTGCATTTTTAGTGATGAACTATGTTTATGTAATTTAAGTAAGCGCAGTAGATACGTTTCATCTTTTCGAAGATTCTCCAGGAGAATCGATGGCTAAAGACTATGTTCTTGTAAGTTAGTTATAAGTTTGATCTAAGTACTGTAAGTCCAACAAGATAGTTATTTATAAATTCTTATTGTATAGTTTTTCTCAAATCGGAACGTATCGCCCGTTGAGTTCCAAACCAAAAAAATGTCTGAATAGTGCTGTCCTGAAATCGCTAATTGTAAGAACGCCTAACGTTTACTCTGTCCTATTATATCACAGATTGTATTGAATAATCAGATTAAGATACCAGTGCCTTTGACAATACATACCTACCTATAATAGCTATCTAAAATTATATAATATTTTTGTACATTTATTAAAAGGCGATTTCACTCAATACCAATTGTAATAAAAGTCATTAAGTGTTCTGAAAGTTGACGACCCCTGACTTCTCAAACCCGGACGCCAAGCGTTGCACTCTGATTGTATATAGACTAGTTCGTAGAGGGAGGTGTCGTGAACCTTTTCGACGCAGCAGACCTAAACGTATTGGATCCTAAGAAGGCTAGTAGAAGTATTGCAGTTCGTATGTAAGTTACTCCTAGTATTGCCCTGAGGGCATGTGATAGGACTGAGAGGAGTTACTCTAAGTATTTATTTATTCGAACGGCGAATTAAAAATTTACAATTTATTATCTTTGTATAAGAAACGCATACGATATGAATAAATTGTGTACATAACAATTATTTCCTGAATTTTATTTTATTCTTACCTCATCGAAAAATTTGGTAACCTAATGTAAAACATACCAACCGAAAGAAGTCCACTCCTGGACAAAGGCGTTACCCAAAGAGTGAAATAAAATAAATAAATAAATAAATAAATATTAGGGGACAATCTTACACAAATCGACCTAGTACCAAACTAAGCAAAGCTTATACTATGGGTACTAGACGACGATAAACATACTAATATAGATAAATAAATACTTAAATACATAGAAAACATCCTTAACTCAGGAACAAATATTCGTGCTCATCACACAAATAAATGCCCTTACCGGGATTTTAACCCAGGACCTCTTGCTTCGTAGGCAGGGTCACTACCAACTAGGCTAAAGCGGTTGTTAAATAAAATTAAAGTTTTTATTGATGGAGAAATAAATACAATGTCAGTGGCCCCCAAACTAAGCAGTGCCTGTATCTTGGGCGCCCTGGGGAGTTGGTATTCCAAACAAATACGAATTAGTGTACTTAATCAAGATGCTAGTGCTTAAAATATATATTGACAGTTATATAGAAAAGAGGAAGAGAAATAATAACCCTAATAACATGAAGTATATATTTATTGCTACTGTTGCCCGCGACTCCGTCTGCGAAGAGTAGGGGTATAAAAAATAGCTTACGACCTATTCTCAGACTTATCTATCAAATACCTAGGTATAGACAAAAAAATCATAGAGAAGTCGTTTTCAAAAAAATTGTACTTAGTTAAGGGCTTAATTAAAACAAAATCACGATCGCTTCCTTTGTGTAATGAAAGTTAGTCTTACAAACTATATAGTTATAACTTTCGTTACACAAAGGAATCAATTACGTTTTGTTTTAATTTAATCACTTAATTGTTTTTTTTTTTGAAAAAGACTCAAAAATCAATCAAGCCGTTTCGGAGGAGTTCGATAACAAACACCGTGACACGAGATATTCGCTAGCTGTAGCCCGCGACTCCGTCTGCGAAGAATAGGGGTATAAAAAATAGCCTACGACCTATTCTCATACCCACCGAATATAGAGAAAAAAAATTCATAAATATTGGTCCAGCCGTTTCGGAGGAGTTCGATAACAAACACCGTGACAGGAGATTTTTACATATTAGATCATCCCAGCCTATACGTCCCACTGCAGGGCACAGGCCTCCTCTCAGAATAAGATGGCTTGGGCCATAGTTCCCACGCGGGCCCAGTGCGGATTGGGAGCTTCACTTACACCATTGAATTTCTTCTCAGGTGTATGCAGGTTTCCTCAAGATGTTTTCTTTCACCATAAAGCTTTACGCTGATGATTAGAGATAGACTTTTTAGAATCGTTTCAGTAGTTCCAGAGACCTCTACATACAAAAAAGTTTACCATCGTTATATTAGAGTAGATATAAACATAGAGTCATTATTTTATAAAACTGCTAGCTACTGTCTATTCTCTCATTATTATTATTATAATTATAATTATTACCTACAAACATAATGTAGGTACCTATAGTCGACCAAGTAAGTGCTTTACCATTTTTTACCCCCGACACAAAAAGAGGGGTGTGATAAGTTTTACCGCTATGTGTGTGTCTGTCTGTCTGTGGCATCATAGCTCTTAAACAGGTGAACCGATTTGGATGCGGTTTTTATTAATTGAAAGCAGGTTTCTTGGCGATGGTTCATAGATATGTTTCATCAGAATTGGTTCAACCGTTTCAAAGTTATCAGCTCTTTTGTTAGCTGCGGAAGGGATCTTAGACGCATAATGGGCATTTACTTTATTTTCAATCATATGTGTGTCAACAAATGCCTCAGGTCCATACTCCGTATTCATTGGCCTAACACAATATCCAACGTGGACCTCTGGGAAAAGTGTCACCAAGTCCCAATAAGCAAAGAGATTGCTGTGCGGCGCTGGCGATGGATTGGCTACACCATGAGAAGGCAGGAAGGCAACGCCGCACAAGTTGCTTTTAAATGGCGGCCCGGTGGTAGAAGAAGGCCGGGGCGGCCCACGCATAGTTGGAGGCGATCCGTGGAGGCTGAGCTGAGGCGTGTGGGGTCCACGTGGAATCACGTGAGGGAGGCGGCGCAGGATAGGGAGGCGTGGAGACGGACATCAGCGGCCCTTATCTCCACCTGGGAGATATAGGAAGACATCATCATCATCATCATTTGCGACCAATTGCGTTGGGGGTTTTTAATTTTTTTAATTTATAAACTGAAACAATAAATTACTTTTCACTTCTCATGCTCTTAAAATGTTACTTTAGTCTCTGCATATCGGGACTAAAGCTCTTTTTTGATCTCAAGGGATTAAAGTAAAATTTTTTTAATTGACTATGGAAACCCCTAAACTGCCAATCACGGTGTTTGTGAATGGAGGATTATCGCAATTTTCAGTAACTGGGTATAGACAATTTTAAAGCTTTCCACAGACTGAAGCGCGCTGCGGACGCACTGTAGCGCCCTGCGCTTCGGTCTGTGGAAGCCTTTAGGGCGTGGAAATAACCTCAAAATGACAACTGTATAAAAAATATTTAAAAAATAATAATTTCGTGAAACACATAGAATAATTACGAATATTAATCTATTTAATTATAAAATATTAAAGATGAATTCATTTTATTTTGCACGTAAAGAAAGATTTCCTTTAGCTTAGGTGTTTTTAATTTGTTTTTTTTTTTAAAAAAACGCTGTCGGCAAAGCAGTTCCCTGCTCTGTCGATAAAATAGCAATCCGCACTGTCGGCAAAGCAGTGCTGGAGTGTACGGTAGATAGAGCAGTTACGTTTGAATTGCGTTTGAATATGGCGTGACTTCAAAATAATGCGATGTCAGTTGCATTTAATAGTAAATAGAAAGTATAATTGGATATAATTTAACAAAGAATTGGCATATAGAAAATAAACTTAAAAAGTCGTTTCTTTATTCACGGGTAAGTGTTTCAGTTAACAATATATTTTGTGTGTGAACTTAGATCAATTAAGTAGGTTAATTTATTTGCCAATTCTAATGAATGAACAATTATCATTCTTACATGCATAGTCCAATTAGTTTTAACATAGTCTTTAAGTTAGAATCTGTTGGCTAATTATGCAAGCATTTAAAGCGTCACTTTACAAAAAAATATAAAAGAAAAGAAAAGACAGCGGTATTTTTTTTGCTATTTGAATTTTGAACAGATGTCCATTGCTCGTATTGAGCATACGTTGTAAAAAAGTAATTTTGTACGTCGTTTTTTTCCTCGCATTCAAAGTGAAAAGTAGAGTGTTTAACGCGTGACTAAACTACCATAATGACAACTCGAATTATAGCCTCCCTCGCTATCGCTCGGGTGGCTAAATATCTCGTGTCATTATGGCTTGTTTTAGTCCCTCGTTAAACAATCTACTATTGCTCACCCTTGACCTTAAGATAGCTACGTTTATGTAAAAAATGCGTGTTCATGCAGTTCCTCCACCTCCACACTGTATGAACACACACAAACCCAACTATCACCACCACCAAACTACACTGTAGCGTTTCGAACTCAACCAGAGCTCATCTTCGATGCACCGCAACCGTTCACTGTGCTACCAAATGTTAGATTGTTGGCCCATTCGAAATTTTCTTTGGCTCGCATATCCTTAGTTTTACGTAATTGAAACAGATTCAAAATTTAGTCACTCCTTTCACGCGGTACGATTTGGGCATATTATAACTAATAAATGATAAACAATGTTCAAACACAACTTTAAAATGCTGAAAAACATTACAGTCAAACCAACCCAGCCGAGACAGCTGAACTAAGAAGCTTATCATATGTTGCAGTTGCATGTTATTAGCAGAAGGAGCCCAAAAATAATTATACATCATTATCGTCAATAACATACTGATTCGACTAAGATAAGATACTTAGTGTCACTTTATCAAGACACGTACGGAAGATTCAATCGGCATTTTACCATCATATAGTCTGCCTTAATCTCTTTATCAAAACCCGTACAAAATTTCAATTGTTGAGGAAAATTGGTACTACAAGCCGAAAGAAAAAATGTTAAAAAGGGTAAAAACCAAAGGAGTTCATATTTGGCATAAGATTTACTGTTCGAGACTATTTTAGCATAACATACTTGGTATAAACGGTTTTCGCCGAATGGTAATGTGGCAGAATCTTTATTTGGCGTAACTTGTAACATCCCGAAAATGAGTTAGTCCGAAATTATGCTCGCGTACTACTGTTAATGACCGATTATTTTTACGCATAATTCTGTTTCGCATAATTTTATTCGGCATACTGTCCGAAACTAACATATAACGATAAGCAGTCAGCGAGCAAGCGAAGCGAGTGAGCAACACGGATCGAAGCGGAAGCGACTCGGAATGGTTAGATTCAAAGGCTAATGCTTGCGTAGCGAAGCGCCCCTGACCCACGTCTCTTGCTTGCTTGCGCCTTAGAATGTTTAGAATTAAATAAGGGTAAAAGGAGGGGCCGCAGACACGTGGACATTGCGTGAAACGGAGCGAAAGAAGATGGATGCTCTAGAAATGTGCTGGAGGAAAATGCTGAGAGTTTCATGGACTGAATTCCGTACCAATGAGTCCATACGCTAAGAACTCGGCATCAAGCAGCGTCTATCATCCATAGTACAGTCTTGCATCCTTACTTTTTTCGGACACACATGTCGTTGACGAGACGTAGCTATGGAGCGGCTTGTAATCCAGGGGAAAGTCGAAGGCACTAGGCCAAGAGGCAGATCTCCTATGAGATGGACTGATCGAAGGTCAAGGCTGTAGTAGAAGGACCACTACACGCAAGCTAAGGAAGGTGGCTGTCAGAGAGAATGGAGGCGTGTTGTTAAGCTTGCTACCAGCACCTAGAAAATGATGACCACGACCACTCTGTCAAGAGTGAAACGAAAAAGAAGAGAAAGAGATAGGGAATGCAATCGCAAGTGCCCGCACGTTATACAATACCGGCATCGATTCTTTAAAAAGAGTCTTTCTAACACCATATACTAAGTTTAGTTCAGTCATTTGGTCATTGTTCCCTGGAAAGTTTTCCGGGAGTTTTGAAAATGGGTAATTTGATAGAAGATTTTGACATGCTCTTTTCAAATTTCAACTTTGCCACCTCGTACCGTTTAGGTTCACTTCGTCCATATTCCCATTTTGTCAACTTCCTAGATCGTCAACGATCCCATTTCGTCCACTATCAATTCCCAAATCGTCCACTTCCTATTTTGTCAACATTCCCATTTCGTCCGCATTCCAACTTCATCAACATTCCTAGCTTAACTAACACGCGTAAAATAAAATCAGAAGTAGAATAAAAAAATAAAAATAAAACAAAATGAAATACAATTTTTATTATTTCGTATTTCTATTGGAGACCTACGTGGTTGTTTGCTAGTGCGTAAGGGCTGAATTTTATTTCACAGTAATCCCGTTCGGTATAAAAATGGAATGTGGGTGTCTTGGGAATGTGGACGACATGGAAATGACGACGACATTGGATTTGGACGAAATGGGAATGTGGACGAAATGGGAATGTTGACGAAGTGGAAAAAGGACGAAATGGGAATGTTGACAAAGTGAGCATGTGGACGAAATGGGAATGTTGACAAAGTGGGAATGTGGACGAAATGAACCTAAACGCCTCGTACGTTTGCCGCTCGCACCGCTATATTGGAAAATGAAGTAAGTATGAAGTTGCTTTCGCAATTACATTTAGTACTAATAAGGAAGTATACATACATGCCACATAAATCTACAGTACCACGTATACCGACTTCAACTAAGTAGGTACTTACCGACGCTGCCATCCGTATGAATATTTTTGTAATGATGTAATAAAATTTTCCTATCATAGAGATTAGACACAATAAAACTGATAGTGATACACTGATAGCACAGTAATTTGAAGATGATTCGATCATTGTTTCACTATCATAACAGTAATTCATAAATCCTGTAATGACAATATTATTTATTATTAATTGTCTGAAACTTGTTGCAAATATTTCGCGACTTTATTCGTTAATTATTTATTAAATACAATTTTTTACTTTTCTTTAATGAATACAAAGTTTTTGTTGCTTGCACTTACATTGTCATCCAAACTACATATCCGTAGCAAGTTTCAAGTGGCTATTAACCGTTGAAGAGTTCCGTCCTGCAGAAACGATCCTGACGGACCACCAGAACTTCACATCCAGAATCTGGTTTTGTATTGTCGCCGAGTTTTTTATCTATTGTCACCGAATTTACATACGGACGTTGCAAATGAAATAAAAGCTTGTAAAAATTTACCGTACCTACTTTTTTCTTCAATAAGATAAGTAAGAAATGAAGTCGTTGTGGCCTAGTGGTTTGACCCAAGGCCTCTCAAGCAGATGGTCGTGGGTTCAAATCCCGGCTCGCACCTCTGAGTTTTTCGGAATTTGTGTGCGAAGTGCGAAATTACATTTGTAATTTAACATGAGCTTTACGGTGAAGGAAAACATCGTGAGGAAACCTGCATACACCTGCGAAGAAATTCAATGGTGTATGAAGTTCCAAATCCGCACTGGGCCCGCGTGGGAACTACGGCCCAAGCCCTCTCATTCTGAGAGGAGGCCTGTGCCCTGCAGTGGGATGATGGAGTAAGAAATACAATACCAAAAAAATAAAGTTTCAAAGTTACAATATCCAAAAACAACAAGAGATGTGCCGTTATTTATTTTCATTTTGTAGTACCAGAAATTCAAGTAAATCCGAGTACTGGAAGTGGGTCAAATTCGACTTCCAAGATTTGACCCGTACAATTTTATTATTTGAATTTCCGTCCAGAATCAATGTCGCCACTTTTTGTCTCTGCTGCTGCTAATGCGCACACAGAAATAGATACATTGCAAATTAATAAAAAGCCTGTAAAAACGAAGCTCACCTGTATTAAAGATAGATCGATCGATAATAAACGCCCAATAACCGTTACAGTGTGTAAAAATAAGACCAAGTACGCAAACATGTGTCCGATATGCGGGTCACCAGGTTATGTTACGCAGCGGTCGTGTACGGAGACATTGAATCTTGCAATGGAAGTTATACAACAGACCTTGGAAGAGATTCTGACATAACCCACGGATCGCGAGTAGGGTGACCATATATATCTACAGAATTAACAGATTCCCTGTCCCAAAGCAATGTGTGGCGTTCTTTCGACACGTCCCCATAGTAACAATGACATTAAACGCTCATAGAGCCTTGAGGCACATGTGCCTCATGACTCTATAATCGTTTAATGTCATTGTTAGTTCCTTTTAGACGTAAATTACTTAGGTACATAGTCCATAAGCTTTTAGTAACACATGTGGATCATTGTTATCCGAAATAAGAAATTTGTTAGACTCTAACACTTGGTAATTTCGGTTGCCGCTATAACAACAAATACTAAAAACCAGAATAAAATTATATTTAAGGGGGCTCCCACACAACAAACGTGATTTTTATGCTCGTTTTTGCTCGACGACTGTTTTTAAACGACGAATGAGTCCAAGGCAGACAATGACGAAAAACGAATAAGACGTATTAAGACAAGTTGCAGAATTTGACCAAAAAATATAGTGACGGATAGCGAACAAGTCGAAGACCAATACAAAATAAGACGAAATAAGAACGAATGAGGCGAGAAGATAATAGGAATGATACCTTACTATCGTACATTCCGGGTATAATAATAATATTAAATTAGCAAAGATCGTCCGATCCGATGTTCTTCGGTCAACGTATTAACATTGCCATACAACGAGGAAACGCAGCCAGCATTATGGGCACCCTGCCCATTAGCAGCGATCTGGGAGATATTTGTAAATATGTATAGGTTTTTAGGTTAAGATTAAGTTATTTTAAAGATTTTTTTTTCTTTTCTTTTTACAAACCTTTTTGGGGTCAAAGTAGTGCATAGAGGTTACGTAATAAATTAAAACGAAGCTTTAATTTATTTATTTATTACATAATTTAATTTTCATTATGTACATTTATCAGAATAACGCAATAATAAATGATTTATTAAGTTGTGGCAGAGGAACTTGTAGGGTTTTATTACTACACACGATTGTATTTAAATTTAGACTTATTAAACATTTAAACTTGAAGGTAAGGTCTTAATTTGGATAGTAATCGGAGTGGTAATTGGGACTGCTGTTAATGTACGACCTTATTACGAAGGGCACAAATTATCAGGTTGTATATTACTGTCGTTCATTCCATGTCGACAATATAGGTCGTACATTAATCGCACATGCGATTAGTCTTAAGCATTAAAAAACGAGATCCCCTGATTTCCCTTTCCCATAATTTAGTTTGTCATAATTTAACTTGTATCAATCAACGTTTGTCATAAAATATATTGAAGCGTACTGTTTTCAGGATTTTTTGAAATGCCATCTTATATAGAATGCAATACAATACTGTTTCAGAAATAAATCACTTTAGGACTAATGAAAGAATCAAATCATGTTGAATTTTCATTTACTGGTTGCTTATTTGTTTAACACCTAATTGACTTTAATTATTATTATTAATTTTGTATGGTTTATTTTCTATTTGTTATGATTATGTATTTGATTATGCCTGTTATTTTACATATTTTGTGCTTCTCTAATAATAGTGTGTGTATGCTTTAAATTATTGGAACTGGTTATAGAACTGCATGTATAATAAAGTGTAAAATGTTTCTTGCTATACCCTACCGGGGTCCATGTGGCACAATTATATTTTAAGACCTGTACAAACACCATGGTTGCCATAAATAAATAAATAAAGTTATGGAAAATGATAAATTATGACATATTAAATTATGGGAAACCGTAGAGACTCAAAAAACATAAGTTAGACAGGTAACGAGGAGAGACAGGATATATGGTAGTTGACACTAACCACGGTTGCAAAGTAGAAACATAAAAAGTTGTAGTTTGTTGCTCTATTACTTATGTAAACTTGTTGTAGTCACCGGAAATTACTGGCATAAAAATTGAGGAACAAATGGTGTCCATCGGACGCTCCAATGGTTAACTAACGTCTGAATCTATAAATCATTATCCACGATTCCAAGACACAGATCTTTTAAAATAAGCTTTTTGCTGACTTTATTTTCCATTGACTGTACTCTCATCGACATCCAAACTATCGTGCGCCGAATTTTGACCCTTTCAACGCCACGCCTCGACAAAACGTAAACCTGCTTTGAATCTTATGTCATTGTGTCAAGATCACTTTGACACTGTACTTTGTGACACCTATATGTGTCGTTGGCGTTGAAAAGGTTAAGTCAATCCAACCATTTCAAGGGGATCAAATATTACTTGCAAGATTGATTGATCACAGATAACTTATAGACACGGGGGCAAGAGAAACTAATTAAAAAGCCTCTAGACACTCTGTTGTCGATTGATAAAAATGTATTCTTCGTGGCAAACATGTAAGCCTTTTTCTCGATAAATGGCGCCCAACATGGGACCCGAACCCACGGACCTGAGAATAATAATCTCGTGCTCTATCGACTGAGTTAGCCGGGCGCATATCTACGAAAATCTGAGCTTTAAAGTGTAAAACTATTTCATATGAACTCACTATATCAAACTTGAGGAGTTATCTTTTCCACCAAGAAGACATTATCATTAATCGTCCTACTCGACAGCTTTACTTTTACCCTGTCAAATTTACCTTTTAATTCAATTGAGAACAAATATGTGACTTCGCAGCTTGCTATTGAAATAAAAAAAACGCGATCTGAAAAGTATGAAATAAGAAAAATTTCAAGTACTATCCACAATTAATATGGTCCTCCTTGACCACAAATATGAACCTCCGCAAATTAACGCCTGATTCAATCAAGCAAGAAAATATTCTTGTCCGAAATTCTTATACAGACTTCAGAGGAGAGCCTGGTTGCATGCCACCTTGCCTTAATGGTTGCTTAGGTACTTAACAGTTCATTTTATGGTGGCATGCGACCACGGCTCTCCTCTGAAGTCTGTATAAGAATTTCGGACAAGAATATTTTCTTGCTTGATTGAATCAGGCGTTAATTTGCGGAGGTTCATATTTGTGGTCAAGGAGGACCATATTAATTGTGGATAGTACTTGAAATTTTTCTTATTTCATACTTTTCAGATCGCGTTTTTTTCCGTAGTCGGGTTTCAGTTTTTTAAACTATTTTTTTTTATTTAAATTATTTTGGGGTTTTATTTTCGCCATGATAGCGACATCTAATGGCGAACTAGTGAACTAAAATTTGTATACATAAACAAAGGAATTAGTACTAAAATCTTTGATTTGGAATTGTGTGGCGGTTTATTCATCATTCATCATTTCGGCCGAAAGACGTCCGCTGCTGTAAATATATATACATATTTTCTGAATTCCGTATAGTAATTTGGCAGAAAATTACTTACGCATAACCTAGTTTCGCAGAAAGTTAGTTTTCGCAGAAGTTTATTTCGCCGAATTAATAAATTGAGTATTAACTTAACCTAATAATGACCTAAGCGAGGACAGTCGCCTTATGTCCCTCTTCCTGGGGCGGTGTCAACGGGCCCCCGCTTTGCGGAGCCCCTATTCCGCATATTTTGGCGCTTCGCGCCTGGACACAACTCTAACCTAACCTAAACCTATTTTTTTTTCAAATTGACCTAACCTACACCAAACGTAACGTAACTATGCAAAATTTGAGTTTTTTTGTCATTCAACATTACAGTAATCAAGAAATAGTACTATTGTTGTCTTGGATGTAAATTCGGACAGGATTTCGAGGTATCAAAATTCTGCTAAATTAGGTACATATAAAAGAACATTATGCATAATGAAATGCTGCCATATCAATATTATGCTAACATTCTATTCGGGTAAACAATCATTCGGATAATATAGATTTGTCGAATAAAATTTCGGCAAGTCTAAGATTCGGTGTGACTAAATTAAGCGAAACTTGTTATGCCTGATTGTTATGACATTTAGGACATAAAAAAATAAGAATCTACATCTGAATCCCTAACGTTTTTTAACCTATTTTTGTATTGCCTAACGTTTTTTGACCTAATGATTTGTCCTAACACTCATAATGCCCTATCTTTAGTTTTCCTAACATCGTATGGATGATTTTTTTTCCCGTAATGTTTTATTTCCTAACGTCACTTGCCATATTGATTATTCATCCTAACGTTATGTGCCATAATAGTCATGTATCATAAATATCAGTAAGCCGAATGATCGTTAATCCTAATGATTATTATTCCTAACTTTGTATGGCCTATTGTAGTTTGTCCTATATTTGTACTACCTAACATTATTTGTCCACGTGATTATTTTCCCTAATTGTGGTTAACCTACTATTCTGCCTAACCTAAAACCTAACCTAACCTAACCTGATCGCCAGCGTGTCGACGTCACCCCGCTTCGCGGGATGCCTATTTCCGCTCTAAGGAACAGAAGATAACCCTAACCTAACCTACTAATAGTACTACAAGAGTAAGGAACATTTACTTCTTTTTCTGCGGGGGGCTTCGCCCCCCGAGCCCCCCACACCCCCCTTCCGCTTAACTCTGTACACTAGTTGGTAGTGAGCCCGCCGCCTACGAAACTGGAGGTTCCGGGTTCAAATCCCGATAAGTAGTTATGGCAAATATATTAGGGATACTGATATTTATAGTATACATATTTCGGACAAATGAGTTTTAGGGCAATCATTACATTATAGAAAATGATTGTTATGGCAATTGATCGTTAGGGCTAATGCTCATTAGGACCAAACAGTTCGGGCAAGTGATTTTAGGACAAACGATGTTAGGGATCGCGAGGAATATGCAAAATAACATTAGGGATATTAATAATTATGGTAAAAATAATTCGGACAAATGAGTTTTAGAGCAATCATTACATTATGGAAAATGATTGTTATGGCAATTGATCGTTAGGGCTAATGCCCATTAGGACAAAACAGTTCGGGTAAGTGATTTTAGGACAAACGATGTTAGGGATCGCGAGGGAGACCCGAAAAATTATGCCAAATAGATGGCACCCATGTACCGTCATCGGTTTTCAGCTTTGCTCATTGGCTTTGTCTAACAGACACATTCTTCTCAAAAACTTTAGAACCTTTGTTTCGCTTTATCGCTTCTTCGATACTACTAGTATTGAATTTGCGTACATCGCGCCTCGGAGATTTCGAGATCTTCTGTTGAGCTGCCGATATCGGCAAGCGTCACCTGATCTGATCTCTGTAATGTTGGATCATTTCACGTTGCTCGTCCATGACCTTTAGAGTAGAGTCTGTGATCTTTTTGGTTCTGTTTCTACGGAAGGTCTTTAAGAAATAAGATCCCACCGTATGGACAGTTACCACGAACCCGTCGCTGTAATCGTCCACGTCGCCTCCTAAGCACTCGAAACGGTTTTGAAGTTCGAGTTGGAACGTTTCGGAGTTTTGGACCTGGGTTGGCGCCGGGCGGAGCGTAGACTTTATTAATCGAGATCTTACAAGCTTGGCGTAAATATTCAATGTACCTCGTATCATACGGTGATAATTATAATTAATTAAGATAGACCTCTACCTCATTTCTCATTACACCGTCATCGTCAGGGCTCATCCAAGTCCACTTCTTGTGTTCTTGCTTCTAGAAGAAGGAGTTCATTAATCATATTGTAACACGGCAAACCTCTGTGGTAAACTGGCCGCTTACAGAAAAACAAAATTCTAAATTTTGAACTATTGATACAATATAGAGTACCTCCTTCTCCATGAAGCCGACCGGTAGGTGGCCCCGGTGATTCCTACGCCCTACTCCAAATTGCCCCATTCGCAGCTCTTCCCCATCCCGTTTACCCAGTTTTCAGTTGAAGTCCCCAATAACAAATGGGAAGTGAGTTTCGGAGCTATGCATGGCTCTGGCGATATCTTCAATAGCTTCCACTTCTTCGTCGGAGTGTGTCGAAGTCGGAGCGTAGACTATACGTAGACTGTATACGAATAATAATCGTTTGGTCAATCTTACAATAGTACAAGGTACGCTATCCTGGTCGACACATTCGCGAGGGAGCTGAGGGACGATTTATTAACTATACAAGGTAAACTTCCCTGTGCTCGACACTGACCCAATACATGGCACCTTCAATCTTAAGTCATAGTAAGAGAGGTGACAGATGGGTGTCATCTACTGGGCATTGAGGTGTCGAGCATTAGTACCTACGTTTACCTTAGTATTACGACAAAACGAATGTAGTGTTGCCGCTCGATTGAAATTGATGTCAGATAACTTTGTGAATTCTGACGACTTTTGGAGCTAATAGCTCCTTAAAACTTATCTTAAACCAAAAACCTACTAAGAAACCTCTACATCATTTTTTAAGACCTATCTAATAATGCCTCACTCGCCGCCGTGCGCTAATTTTTTTTTTATTATCGCTCAGTTTTGTTACTGTAAAATCCAACCAATATTTTTTTTTAAATAAAAAGGTATCCTATGTCACCCGGAGCATAATAACGAATCGATTGATACCCTATTTATTAAAATCGGATGAGTAGTATCGACGCTACGGTGGAACATCCGTACACACAAACATAGACAGTTAAAATCATTACACTTCCTTTTGGCTTTGCCGTAGTCGTGTAAAAAAGAACCTACGGGGAAATCGCGTTTTGACACAACACAAACAGTATGTCAATTTATTGGTTGTGTCAACTACCCTATTTACCGTTACCCATTTATGAAGTAGCAAAGTATACGCAACGGAGTGTGCATCATCCCAGCCTACATACAACCCAGTACAGGGCACAGGCCTCCTCTCAGAACGAGAGGGCTTGGGTCGTAGTTCCCACGGGGGCCCAGTGCGGATTGGAAACTTGGGGCATGCATAATAACTCCCTATTCTTAGCAACTTTTGTATTATTTTTTATTGATAGCGTTAATAATACCAAATTGAGTATATTTTTCTGTCGCTAAAACTATGTTTTTTCCAATTCTTCAATACAAACGATTCTGCAATAACAAGGCTTTTTGCAACAATAACCTAGCTTGGCTAGCATTTATTTACCGATTTTACAAAACAAGATACATTTCGATACATTTTAGGTAAGATAAGTATAGTCGGCTAAGTAAGTGCTTCACCATTTCTCGTGAGAGTTCCTACATCAGAATAAAAATAATAAGGCTGTCTGTCATATTGACTTGTACGTGAAATGTTTTCAATCGTACAAGCGACATTGAATTGGGTGGTACTCGTAAATGAATTTCTTGGTCGACTATACTTGAGTTTTTTTATGGTACATTTTTTATTAAAAGGCAGTGACCATTTTATATCACACGTCTTTATTCTGAAAAACGCGGGCACGGCACCATGTTTTGATTTTACCCAAAAGTTCCAAGATGTCCGCAATTTCCCATTTTAAATGTGTCAATAGTGGTAAAATTTCGTGACTGACACTTTATTTATATACGGATCAGTATGGCAAGCTCTAGGTATCGTTATTGTGTCATATTTGACTAGATTAGATCGATATAAAGCTAACCGGTCAAGACAAGTGACCAAAAAGGAAATGTATCACTAAGCTGACGTAAGTAGATGACACGTGATTTGGGTTAATATTCAGAGTTTTTATAGCGTTGTTTCGTCATTCATTACCGTCTGAACAAATATTGTTAGATAAATGATGATCAGAGTTACTTTTTTATCAAGACTAAAGACAATACCGATACAGTATTCAGTTCGTTCACAGTTGTTGCGACTTGTCTTTACATGGTGGCAATAATGTAATGACGTTTAACCGAGCAGTCAAAAAGCTCGAATTCACCCTTTAAAATAAATAATACTTTGTCAAAGTAGTGCCCGCAGTCTTTTAAAATACGATCGTATACCTACTTACTTAATATATTTTTAGGTAGGTATTAGTAGGTATGTAGGGTCAACGTCATAAATAAGTGATTACTTTTGTACCCTGTCACTTTAACGTCTCATGTTTGAAAAGCCATATAAAATTATGTAACGACTGTAAGCGACAAGGTACAAAAATGATCACTTATTTATGACGTTGACTGTACAGTGTTAAACAATCCCAAAGGGTATTAGATGAATTAAACCGTGACATGCCAATACCAAGGGTTTCAGACAAACTGACAATTAAACTAGTGACAGTTTCAATGCGTTCACTGCTGGCTGTCAAACTTGAAACTACTTCAGGTGCCACAACCTCACAAATGGCGGTCAAATTAAGACAGCTACACTCAGTAAAAGTCGTGAATCCTATATATGCCCCGTCGGCACTGAATAAGTATGTTAAATGTCTGTTACTTGTCAGTATTTAAATAATACTAGCAATCCCTTAGTGATATAGTGATGACGAGTACAAGAATATAATAAAACACCTATCTATAAACAAGATACACCGTTTTAAAATTCACTATACTCTCAGTATGTGATTGAAACTTATTAAAATTAGAGGCACCGTGGAGTACAAATACATTAAAAAATAAACAAATTTACAAACGTCAATACATTTAAAAGAAACTTACAAATAAATAATTTATTGTGACTAGCACGTTATCATTATCACGATTTACTAGATATTTTGTGATATACAACTAATTTGATACAATTTCTTGATTTTAGGATAACGTCTACCGCATGCGACGGTTGATCGTCGACTGGAGATTCTGCCATTGTCCGACCGCTCCCACCCTCGCTCTATCTCACTCGCACAAGTCCGTTAGACGGAGTATTCACTCGGTCGCCATGGTGGGGGGGTATTCGCCGCAGCCTATTTGAGGAGCCGGTTCATAATTGGTGTTTTGCACGTTGGGCGCCCTGAGCCGTGCTGAACTCAGTTCGTTGCTTTGTACCCACAACTCCAACTGGAAAATAAGAAAAGTATTTTTTTTTAATATTTTCAATGTGCTAACTAAAAAATTACGGGTTGCTTTGCGTCGGCGCTAAATGCTGAAAATCGGAACAATACGGGCGCGCATTGAAGGTCGGACGGACTGGTTGCCTACGAATTAGCGACGGTGGAACGCTTATTTATTAATCGTTTTACTCGTTCTTATTGTCTACTTGCTTTATATACTTTGCGAAACATGATCCATGACACGTTTAGAATCTATCGCTAACCTAAACACTGAAACGAGGCTTGGATGGGTGCTTCAAGCAAGCAGTATAGCAGAATATTTTATTCCAGCCGTTCCTTTTCCGGTTCATCCTATTATTCCTCTTCTCAAACTACTATCGTTCTGTTCTACTCGGACTAGACCGCGAGAACCCAGAAGCCTGAGACCCTTTTAGACGCTCCAAGGTTACCTCAATACCCTGCCTTGCCTTACTACATACCTGGCAAATCTAGGCCAGTTTAATTTCTTATTTATTTAAGAGCAGTACTGATTGAAACAACTTGTATACACATGTTTTCTATTGTGTTATATTCTATCTAACCACGACTTCTTATTTCTCCGACCGGCTAGTTGCTTCGAAAGCATTCGAAGATTCTGGATTAATTTTACAACGCGTTGCTTTACCTCAGGTGGCATCTTGCCAGGCTGCGGCTTGCAAGTTCCCGCGCAGTGGAGCTGCACCAGGAGTTCGGCTATGGGTGCGGCCGCCGTGTCGATCACCCTCTGCCTGCACACAGCCACTGCGTGGACGAAGCCCCCTGGGCCGACGAACTCGTGCTCCATGAACACCGTCCTGTTGTCCCAGTAGATCACCTGGAATTGTAAAGGATCTAAACTGTAGTATTTATGAGGCACCGTCTGTTGCCCGGAACTCGGTCTGCGAAGAATTCTTTTATTGCTATCCCGCAATTTTCCGGAATAAAAACTATCCTATCATATCAAAGGAATATCGTTAGCTTGCACAGCAATGCCTGCGTGAAATCTACAGCTCAAGCGTCTCCAGTAGATGGTGAAGATGATACATGGGCAAAGCTTCAAAGACCATAACTGACCTTGGAAGTAACAGTGAACCTCGTGAACGGCTTCAAATACCGTCTGTAGCGTATGGTGGCAGCGGCCTGGACCACCGCACCTCCCGCTGCTTTGATGTTGGCGTACAGACCAGTCCGCTCGTAGAAGTCAGCCCGCGCGAAGTCCAACTCGCGAAGGTAGCGCGCATTGTTCATGTGATACAAGAGTGTGTCGATGTCAGAGAGGAGACACCATGCTGGGAAAGAGATAGAACTTTGTTCCACAAGCTTATGACGTTTTCTCGTAGGACATTTTTACGAGATGGATTGAAAAAAAAATATTCACACAAAATATTTATTTTTACCAAAAAGATTTGTTAAAAGAGAAAAAACTGAACTTAATCTAAACCTCATCATCATCATTTCAGCCGAAAGACGTCCACTGTTGAACATAGGCCTCCCCCAAGCCTCTCCAAATACATTGGCACTGCGCCATCCGCATCCAAAGCGTTCCCGTCTCCTTAACCAGGTCGTCGCTCTACCTTGTTGGAGGCCTACCTACACTGCGTCTTCCGGTCTGTGGATGCCACTCGAGAACCTTTTTGCCCCATCGGCCGTCAGTTCTACGAGCGATGTGCCCTGCCCACTGCCACTTGAGTGTGGCGATTCTTCGAGCCATGTCGGTGACTTTAGTTCTTGTGCGGATTTCATCATTTCTAATGCGATACCGTAGAGAAACTCCGAGCATTGCCCTCTCCACTCCATCGCCCTCTGAGTGACTTTGAGCTTTCTTATGAAGCCCATCGTTAGTGGCCACGTCTCAGTGATCGACCAGTGGCGTGGACTAATACTCACAGTTAACTTCCGTGGTCTCCAGTAGACAAGCTTTCTTTCTGAAGTAGCGGGCGCGAGCCACAGTATACGCCATCCGCGCGAAGTATGCCACGTCCACAGTGCCATAAAGCAGCAGTACGCCAGCCGCCGCCGCCGCGCCCCAGCCGGGCAGGCATACTGTCCACATTCTGTATACTGTGGCAGACAGAATGTGATGTTAACACTATCAGGAGAAAATCATAAAGCAGAATGGTTTTGGTAAAAACTTATGTATGATATCAATCTGGATAACCTTTCAAATTACTACTTAAATATTTTCAAAATCAGCTTCTAAATAGAACACGGAGTTTCAGAGTTCCGTAATTTACAAACCAATTTCCAGGAACAAGATTTGTACTTAAACTGTATATCAATCCTCCCACTGTGTAATCCTCCCATTGTTACATACCTATACCTTAATTCGACAACAAAAGAGCTATGGGACATATTTATGAGCAAATTGTGTGCACCCATATTTTTACACTTGACTGTACATTGTCCATCTACTATTTTATTTCACTGCGGTTCAGAAGCCCCATAATAATTGAGTTCTAATCAATCTTATATAAGGCATCTTCTCAATAACAAACATGTTTTTATATCTAGTATTGTAGATTGTGGATAGAATTAAGTAGGTACAGTCAAGGGCAAAAATATCAATAACGACCGCTTTAGCCTAGTTGGTAGTGACCCTGCCTACGAAGCAAGAGGTCCTGGGTTCGAATCCCGGTAAGGGCATTTATTTGTGTGATGAGCACGAATATTTGTTCCTGAGTTATGAATGTTTTCTATGTATTTAAGTATGTATTTATCTATATAAGTATGTTTATCATCGTCTAGTTCCCATAGTACAAGCTTTGCTTAGTTTGGGACTAGGTCGATTTGTGTAAGATTGTCCCCCTAATACTTATTATTTATTTTATTATTTATTTATGTATACACTTTAGTACCTTGTCACTTTAACCACTGTGACAGTTTATATATGGCAGTTCAAATATGACCAAAATAGACAAGGTACTAAAGTGTGTACATATTTTTGCCCTTGACTGTATCTTGAACGTAACAAAACAATCTTGATCTGTCTCTTCTTCTAATATATTTAAATCGCGTGTCAGTGTCACAGTGTTTCCTATCGAACTTCTCCAAAAAGGCTTGACCGATTTTTATAAATATTTTTGTCTATATTTAGTAGATTGGAGAGCCTAATAGGTCCTAGGCCATTTTTGTCTATTAGTCGCGGGAAACAGCTAGTACTTAATATAATAAACGTTACAGTTTGTGAGTGTGTGTGTTTGCTACTCTTTCTTGCTAAAACAGCTGGACGGATTTAAATTGAAATTTGGCATGTAGATAGCTCGACCTCTGGAATAACACATAAGCTCCTTTTTACGCGATTATTCTACGGTATTCATGTAAAATGCCAAAATCTATTACCGAGAGTGTGGAATTGCAATGTATTTATTTCAGTATTTCAGTATTTATTGAATCGCAACATTTCTTACAAAAATTTGTACAAAAATGATGCCCTGTTGGGGCGTAGCAATTAAACTTAAAATTAAGCAGTAGGTACATATTTCAGTACATATAACTTTTAAACTAAATTTATAAGTACATTAGTTTGTACTTATCTGTACAACACGTAATGTTAATGTCCGTGTAAGTGACACTTAAAAAAATAAAATTATTATTTAAAATTATTAAAAAAAAAACAAAATTGTAGTGGTATTGTGTATTTATAGGCATTCCACTTTGGTGTGAAAAGGCCAAAAATATAGAGATCTCTCTCTCTACAATGCCTATAAACACACAATATTACTACATATGCAATTCCACGCTCTCGGTAATTTATCTATACCAATATAATATAAAATTGAAACGCCTGTGTGAATTTATTAGCAAAGTTGCTGAACGCATGCACTCTCGGAGGAAGATAGGAACTCAAAATACATTATTAGGTACTTTTGCATGTATTCAAATGATGGAAAAAAATCTATTTGAATTCGAAAATTATTTCAAAATTTTATTTTAAATTTCTAAATAAAAAAAAAAATTAGTAGTATATTGTATTCTATTGTATAGGTACGTATTTTCGTGGAGGATCAAACAGGTACGGGATTCGAACCCCAATAAACTCAATATCCAGCACAGCCCCAGAAACATGCCGTTCTTATAGCCGGTACATAACCTTGGAAATTATGACTTCGATGTTTAATGTACGTATTGGTAACCACAATATCACAAACTCTAGATAGTTCAGATACTCGTTATCCGACGAAGTGAAATACGTGTTTGAAAAAAAAGCTAATTATTTTAAACTATTAACAAAATCAATCAAAATGAGGTTACTCACCAATATTTTTAAAAACACATGTTTAAGAAACTGTTTAATTCGCTAAAATCACGTCTAGTCGATAAGAATTGTTGGAGAATAGTGATATTTTTCTATTTACGGTAAAATTGCAAAGGCAGTGTGTCAAACTGAATATTTTCACGTACCTAGCTTGACAGAAGAAGGTTGCGCGCGCAACGATCGATATAGCGACTTGGTGACATAAGGACTTAATACACAAGACAACTCGAGTTGTTCCTCTTTTATCTATACCTATGCGTCCCACTGTTGGGCATTGAAGATTAAAAGAGCTGTAGTTCCCACGCGCGGTTCCATGCGGAGTGGGAAACTCCACGCATTGAATTGCTTAGCGTGTGTAGGTATGTAGGTTTCCTCGTGATATTTCTTTCACCCTGATAAACGTCGTGGTCGGCTAGTGGTTTGGTCTATGGCCTCTCCAGCAGAGGGTCGTGGGTTCCAGCCCGGGCTCGCACCTTTGAATTTTTCGTAATTTATGTGCGACTCTGTCACAGTAATTTGCTCTTTATTTGCTCTCTTGAGAGCAATTATTAAGCAGTGATCCATATTTAGATTTAGATATCTATACACAACAGTGGCATCTACTACATAATATACGCAGTCAAGATGCTTCAGCCTGTTTCAGACCACCACAGAGAGGACTCTCCCTAGGTACTTATTCATGCACCGGCCGGACCGAAGTTAAGTTCATATTGCTGTGAAAATGGCATTATAGTAGATTGTTCAACAAGGGACTAAAACAAGCCATAATGACACGAGATATTTATTTAGGCTATAATTCGAGTTGTCATTATGGTAGTTTAGTCCCGCGTTAAACACTCTACTTTTCACTTTGAATGCGAGGAAAAAAACGACGTACAAAATTACTTTTTTACAACGTATGCTCAATACGAGCAGTGGACATCTGTTCAAAATTCAAATAGCAAAAAAAAATACCGCTGTCTTTTCTTTTCTTTTATATTTTTTTGTAAAGTGACGCATTAAATGCTTGCATAATTAGCCAACAGATTCTAACTTAAAGACTATGTTAAAACTAATTGGATTATGCATGTAAGAATGATAATTGTTCATTCATTTGAATCGGCAAATAAATTAACCTAATTGATCTAAGTTCACACACAAAATATATTGTTAACTGAAACACTTACCCGTGAATAAAGAAACGACTTTTTAAGTTTATTTTCTATATTCCAATTCTTTGTTAAATTATATCTAATTATACTTTCTATTTACTATTAAATGCAACTGACATCGCATTATTTTGAAGTCACGCCATATTAACTTTCAAACGTAACTGCTCTATCTACCGTACACTCCAGCACTGCTTTGCCGACAGTGCGGATTGCTATTTTATCGCCAGAGCAGGGAACTGCTTTGCCGACAGCGTTTTTTTAAAAAAACAAATTAAAAAACACCTAAGCTAAAGGAAATCTTTCTTTACATGCAAAATAAAATGAATTCATCTTTTATATTTTATAATTAAATAGGTAGGTTTTAAACAAGTCAGATATGAAGTATCTTTTTTATTTATTTTTCAACTTCATTTTTTATTACTTTTACGGTCATCCCATGAAATCATATATTTCAAATACCAACCTCTAGACCAGTGATGGTGTAGGGGTAAGCACGCAGCACGGAACGCTGAGGACCTGGGTCCGATTCCCAGCATTGGTCTTTTTTCTGGGGTTTTTTCTGTGCATCTATATTTCAGTTTGTATTTAGTTTGAAATATAGGTAGGTTTTATTTTATTTTATAATTGTATATTCGTAATTATTCAATGTGTTTCACGGAATTATTATTTTTTGAAATATTTTTTATACAGTTGTCATTTTGAGGTTATTTCCACGCCCTAAAGGCTTCCACAGACCGAAGCGCAGGGCGCTACAGTGCGTCCGCAGCGCGCTTCGGTCTTTGGAAAGCTTTAAAATTGTCTATACCCAGTTACTGAAAATGGCGATAATCCTCCTTTCACAAACACCGTGATTGGCAGTTTAGGGGTTTCCATAGTCAATTAAAAAAATTTTACTTTAATTCCTTGAGATCAAAAAAGAGCTTTAGTCCCGATATGCAGAGACTAAAGTAACATTTTAAGAGCATGAGAAGTAAAAAAAAATTTCGAATGGGCAAACAATCTAACATTTGGTAAAACAGTGAACGGTTGCGGTGCATCGAAGATGAGCTCTGGTTGAGTTCGAAACGCTACAGTGTAGTTTGGTGGTGGTGATAGTTGGGTTTGTGTTTGTTCATACAGTGTGGAGGTGGAGGAACTGCATGAATTGGCAGTTTAGGGGTTTCCATAGTCAATTAAAAAATTTTTACTTTAATCCCTAGAGATCAAAAAAGAGCTTTAGTCCCGATATGCAGAGACTAAAGTAACATTTTAAGAGCATGAGAAGTGAAAAGTATATTATGAAATGATTAAATTTTAAAATTTTAATTTTTATAAACATTAAGTACCTACCATGTATGTTTAACATAAACATATATGTTTAAAAACGTAAACCTGCTTTGAATCTTATGGCATTGTGTCAGGATCACTTGACACCATCCGTCCATTCCGTCCATGCGACGGAATGGACGGATGGACGGATGGACGGGATGGACGGGATGGACGGGATGGACTGGATGGACGGGATGGACGGGATGGACGGGATGGACGGATGGACGGGATGGACGGATGGAAAGATGGACGGGATAGACGGGATGGACTGGATGGACGGGATGGGCGGGGTGGACGGATGGACGGAATGGACGGGATGGACGGGATGGACGGGATGGACGGAAGGAAAGATGGACGGATGGACGGATGGACGGATGGATGGGATGGACGGATGGACGGGATGGACGATTATGATGATGATGATGATGATGATTTCCTCGCATTAGTCGTGAAAAGCACAATGTTTAGTCTCGGCCAAAAGTGCAATAGATGGACGAGTTTGTTTGAGGGCCGACGCGTAGCTTACTTTCCAGCCTCTACAACAATGTACTATTGTTTTAAGACTTTTTAAAATGAAGCACTTTTTTTCCATACAAATACACAGAGTATCGTAAAAATAAGAGGTAATCTCAAATTTTCAAAACGTTATTACACCAATAATATTAAGTTATGACAAAAGCCGTAAAACAAAAAACATTTGTTTAAGTGGTAGGAGTTTAGGGTTAAAAGGATGCTAGTGAATTACAAATAACCCTGTATGTGTCGTTGGCGTTGAAAAGGTTAAGACGCTAAAAAACTGTCGGTTTCTATAAAATACTAGCTGACCCGGCAAACGTTGTATTGCCTTATATCACCTAGGCGTATAAAAAATAGCCTACGACCTATTCTCAGACCTACGGAGTATAGACAAAAAGGTTTCATAGAAATCGGTCCAGCCGTCTCAGAGGAGTTCGGTAACAAACACCGTGACACGAGATTTTTATATATTAGATAACCCACTGAGAAGTTAGCTATTATTAAAACAATTATTGGCTAGTCTTTGTAAAGAAAGTTTTTGCTATAAAATCATTGTGTAAGCAAAGGCTGTAACTAAAACCGGTAGCCGGTAGTTCAATTTCAACACGACACGACTCCATAATTATTAACGCTAAAATAACTTAAACCGTCTCGTACAACGAAATCGCCTTTAAACATGCGATAAATTTCTCTACAGCACGGCTTTTATAGACCAAGTTAGGTTGGTTTTCCATAACACGGCATCGACGCCACCGATCACGATATACGGCACGAAGCATTTGACCTCGGCTCACTTCCCATCTCGTTCCCTTGCTTAATGAAAACAGAGAAGCAACACACGACACGATCCGATAAGGTACGAATGCTTACGAACGTCAGTGACGGGACGACCGAGCGTGTGTAAACACGAGTTTTATTTATAAGTTTACAATGGGAAAAGAGTGTAAATTTAACGTGATTCAGTTGATTCATGGGGTCGAGCAACGACCTTGTCTTTGGGATAAAAGCTTAGAAAACTACAAGGATCGCGTAGATCGGAGGATTGCTTGGGAAGAAATATTTGCAACACTAGATGATACTTATCAAAGTATGACGCCTGAAGAGAAGAGGCGTACGGGTAAGCGAACTTGAGACTTATTGCATAGACTGTTGAGTGGTTTTTGCTAGTTGGACGTAATTTCGTTTGACGTTTGTTCTCGTCGTAACGTGCCGTGGTGATTTCGATCGATATTAGCGTCTTACATTGATGTTCAAAAAAACCATACGGTAAAATGCAAGTATCTTTATTGTTATTAAACATTGTTTTTTTTACAAGCTTTTATTTAGCTTGCAATGTACATATGTATGTACGGGTCAAATCTTGGAAGTCGATTTTGACCCACTTCCAGTGGTCGGATTCACTTGAAATTTGGTACACCTATGTAGGTTGGATGAAAATGCTAGTACAGTAAGCTAAAGAGCTTGATTTAAAATTAAATTTTTAACAAAAACTTATTAATATTGACTGATTTAAGTGTCAGCTGTTAGTGTCACCTAAGCTGTTACTGATCTGATCTTGCACTAGTTGCACTTCTGCGAGTTCTGCGCTTTTTCTTTAGTGTTGTTTTGCGATAGTAATAGTCTATCGATAGTATCGACCAAGTTCGATAGTATCGCCTAATTTTTCACTATCGATACTATCGATAGTATTGCATCATGTCGATATTTTCAATTGTGCTATAATAGCACTATCGACTATTTCTCAAGTTCAAACTATCGTTAACGAAACTATCGCTATTGCAAAAATACTGTTTTCTTGTCGGGTGCGGTGTGCGGCTAATAAACGCTCGAATAATTGTCGACTCGAAATGTAGGACCTAATAATTCTAGTAATGTAGAAATTACGTAAGGACACAAATTATCAGGGTATGTCTCAGTCTTCCGTATACCTAGTCTATGGAATCAGAACATAATGGCCACCGTCCGACCGAACTAGGGCCTTTTAAATAAAATAAGCTGTTTTAGTGTTGTTGTTACCCGTGCACCGTACACAAACTACATTTCCACTGTGACTTTTCCACTGCACAAAAGGCAAAGGCATCTAGCCCATACAACAACATTTTACATTTTTTAATTATTTCCAACGAAATTCTAGTGTGACGCATACTCAACTATAAATTTATCTATTTCCAGGAGAGCACATCCTTAACAAATGGGTAAACATACGGGATACGTTCGTCAAATCGCTCAAACCGAAAAAAGGGAAACCCAAGAAGAAGTACATTCTCTACGACCACTTGAAATTCCTGCTCAAAGTCAGACCAGAAGACGAAGCAAATTTAGAATACAGTACAATGGAAGTCGACAACGACGTACCTGTAGCTGTATCCTACCTAAAATTAGAAGCAGATGACACAGAACACAGCTACAGTCATCATAATACGAGAAAGAGGAAGAAGGTAAATTATGATGAAGATTATGTCATACCCAATAAATCCGGAAAAGGATACACAGATGACAATGGAATAGACTTTGTAGAGGTGGAAGAGTCCAATGAGAATGATGCCAGGGTTATGAATGAAGATGAGGCTTTCTTCGCTTCCCTGCTGCCTACGGTTGTGAAGTACAATGAGGACGAACGGTTAGAGTTCAGAATTGAGGTGCTTGGAGTTATGAAGAAATTAAAGGAGAAAAGGAATTGGGCTGCTGATGTTGATTAGGTTTTTAATTTGAACTAGTAATGTTTAAGGCCACCACAAAGCGCGCTCTATAACACTGAATCAAATATACGGTGACCGGTGATACACACCGGCACCGCGGCACACCGTATTTGATTCAGTGTTATTGACCGCGCTGGGCACACCTTCGGCGCCCCGCGCTCCCGGTTTGTTGTGGCCTAACGTACTGGTAGGTGCTATCAGTTCCAAACGCTTTTGGGCATTTTAAAAAAAGGTGTACCTTTTATTTATTTTTTAAACAAGGTAGTTTTGGGGTTTTCTTATTCAAAATCACGAGTACAGTACATTTTCATGAAGAAAAACTGTCTGTATTTATTTGGTCAGTTCTGTGACGTTTATTCATACAGTTGACGAGTCGTCACAAAACTGACACAAAAAAATGTATGGAAAACTAAGGGTTTTTTTTCAATCATCAAAATCAATAGCGCTATTAGTTCTGATTTATGTTATGAGAAAGAAAAATCCAGAATTTTCTCATTAAATTAAAGTGAGGGGTACATGTTTTATTAGAAATATTAGAAACGCCCTTTTACCATTTGAGTATTATCTATTTTTTAACTTTCTACTTTTTGTCACTCACATAGTTTTTGTTACGAACAAAATTGATTCTTATGGGGATGCGGGTAGGTTCATTGTATAGCCGACACTGGCGTTCAATAGGTTAACGCATTCAATGTCGGGAACGCATATAAGCATTTTTGTCACTTTCACTTAGTGCCGCTGTCATAGTTTGGCAGTCATTTGAACGCATATGTGCGTTTATGGCACCCGAAGAATTCTCGAGTCGGACACAGGCAGCGAATGCGTTGAATGAAGCATTTCGTGCGTTATTTTTACCCGAATTGCAATGTTTAACTACAGTGAAGTGATGTCCAATATTACGTCAAAAATGCGACAATTACGAAGGAAAATGGGTACCCTCATCTTTTATGTACTCTTTTATGTCATATGCTACACAATGATACGGTTTAAATTAAACTCGTAGAATATTTAATAGATAAGTTTTAATGATCATTTTCTCTTTAGCATTTTAAAAAATAATGTTGACAATAATCACAAAAACGCAATCTGGTGATTTAAAAAATAAACGATGAAACCTATACATTAGTTATTAGTTTCATTTATAGCTATTAAAACTTTTAAATTTCTACATATTATATGAAACTATTATAACAAAACGGAATACTGAAAATCGTCACAGGCGAACACTGCCATATAAAGAACAATAACAACTGGATTATACAAAATTTGAACCTTAGTTTAAGAAATGGCAGATTTTTTACCAGAAAAAAAAATGAAGACATGTTTTCGAAAGACATACGCCTCGAGTCTGACGTAAATATCAAGTATTGCCATCGCTCAGACTCTGGCGCCGAGACTGTTGACTTTACCTAACAAACACTATCTTACGTCTACTGAAGTAACTTCCTGAACTATGGGTTATATTGAGTCGGACCCAGCGAGAAACGCCAGTTACAATTCTCTATAATACGGCTGTAGTGACAGCTAACTTTATGTTGTTACGTCCTCGTATGTACAACGGGAACGAAGCTGGTAGCTGCGCATAGTCGAGTCGCCCCTCGAGTATCTCCAAAGGGTCTATGTACAGAAGCGACCGGAATACTGGCCGCGCGACCTGTACAGTCGTCGCGGCCGGGGGCTGCCATACCAACATATTTCATACTATTATTATACCGGTACAATAGTGACTAGACGGTCCCCGAAACAAAAATGGGGGACAAATTATTATTTACACGTTTTACACTATGAATACCAAATTCACACTAACTTAACATTCTCTATATAAACGCTCAGTTTCATTGTGTCACGGGAAATCGCCGTCGGCGCATGCGAAACGGGAGATTGTCTACGGTTTGGCACCGATTAGTTTTTAGTTAAACAAAGTCTCAAAAATAAATTGCAGTCCCACGAAAAAGTCCATATCGTTACGATATCAATTTGTGCAGATTTACCTTGGAAGTTGATAGACAACTTAAGCTAGGCGAATATAATACAGTTTATGGAATAAGCGTGAAACGCTCAGGATAAAATGACAACAATACGCTAAGACATCCCGGTAAAAATGCCTCTATGAAACCTACGCGCAAAATAAATCATACATTTTACTGGGTAAGGAATAAATTCACAATGAGTATGGCCTGAATCACTATGGGAAACACTTAGCCTAAAATGGAGGTAACCTATAGAAATACGTTATTTTTTTATACAATACCATATTATTACAATATGTATACGGATATATTACACGAAGAAAAGTTTAACAATAAAATACAAAAGTCTCACGTTTTATTCAGTATTCCCGTCGAATCGTTATAAAATTATGAGATACGTCTTTTGAACTGACCGGTCACAACTAAGCCATCATGAAAATTATACACTTAACACCTAGAAACGGGTCACTTTAACTTAAACGTAATTTTTAATTAAAACATCAACAAAATAAAATCACTTAGCGAATCTGCTGCGAACGCTTACTTACATTATAAAAATTATATACAAAACGATTTGTTTAACAATTTTTTTTATAATACACCTACAAAAGAGTCGAAACCTCGTCGTGTAGAGATCGTATTCAGTCTGCGCGGCGCGGTCAGTTGGCGGTGTTGAAGTCGAGGGTGGGCTTCCGTTGGCGCGGCTTCTTGGGGCGCGGCGGCGCGGGGGACCCGTTGCAGCAGTGGCAGCCGCGCTTGACCACGCCGCGGCCGGACGCGCGCCGCCGCACCTCCAAACTGTCCGGGGACCGTTCCCCCGCCCGCGTCTTCCCGGACAAACTCCGCTCCACTTCACCCTCCATAGGATGGTAGAGGCGCTTCGGGGGATAAGTGCGGAGCGGGGGATGGGTATCATCAGCGGAGGAGCCGTCCGCGCTGCCGCTTCTCTCCCGCCCTCGCGCTTCTTTAATCACGGAGTCGAGTCTCATGTGAGTCCCGACTCCGCTAGAATCAGTCGAGTTAGTTTCGTCGAAGGAGGGACTCTTGCAGCATTTGTCGCTGTCGCTGCTAAAGTCCAAAGGTCTGCGACTTTCGGAGCGTTCGGAGGCCGAATTCGACTCCCAGAAGAGCTCCGCGTGTCGTTCGGGAGACGATCTGTCATCGTCAACGTCAGCCATGGATTCCAAAGTAGCGTCTCTAGAGCTGTCCTCTGCTATCATCTTGGCGTCGTCGCCGGCGATTAAGTTGTCAGGCTCGTCAATGAGGAACCTTGTGTCCCTTTCTCGCTTGTCGTCCTCATAACAGACTCTTCTTATGACTTGTGTGGCGTTGCCTGAGGAGTGAACTATAGCGGACGTCGTGTTGGTGAGATGTAGTTCTCTGGAGTCTGTGAGGATGCTGTCGAATCTTGTGAGGCCGTCGTCTTTGACAAGCACGGAGGATAGATTGACGTCGTTATTGTGTGAGCTCGGCAAGTTGATCATGTTTTCTATTTCGTATTTGACGCTGTCGGGCGCTTGTGAGATGACGGTTGCTTGCGGCGCCGCCATTAGGACAGTGGCCGGCGCGCTGTTCGAGTGGAATATCGTCGACGTAATGTGACGGCCTTTTAGGCCTGTTATTGTGAACGGCTGGACCTGGAAATCAGAATAAGATTCATCATCTCCTAAGCCGTGGCCTAGAGGTTTGACCTAAGGCCTCTCAAGCAGAGGGTCATGGGTTCGAAGCCCGAACCTCTGAAACCTCTCCTCCTCTGAACCTCTGAGTCATTCGGAATTTATGTGCGAAATTACATTTGAAATTTACCATGAGCTTTACGAACGAAACATCGTGAGGACACCTGCGAAGAAATTCAATGGCGTGTGTGATGTTCCTAATTCGCTGTGGAACCGTGTGGGAACTATGGCACAAACCCTCATTCTGAGAGGAGGCCGTATATAGACTGGGATGATGTTGATCTCATCTCGGCCAGGACAGGCAAGCCTTAGACCACAGAATAAGTAATATGTAACCAGTAATCCAACTTCATACTAGAGCGCCCGAATCGACGCACGCACACAGCCAAGCGTCTTACACGGCGCGAGCGTGGGAACTGCATTGTTTTGTCTAGCGAAGATTGGTTAGCGGCCGTGTAAGACGCTTGGCTGTGTGCGTGCGTCGATCGGGCGCTCTAGTATGAAGTTGAAGTTGGATTACAGGTTACATATTATTTATCCTGTGCTTAGACCTTCCAGAAATTTAATGAATGAATGATGATGATGATAACACACCTCGGCGTCAGTGGGCTCGCTGTGGAAGGTCGTGTTGGGGTGTGACCTTGCGAACTCTTCCTGGTCGAGCGCTATGGTGGCCTGCATCCCGTCCTCGCTCACAGCCACTATCCCGACGTCGCTGAGGCCGAGGCTGACGTCGATTTCCCGCGGAATAAGGTGGTCCGTGGCGATCTGGTCGTCCATGTCCGGTTGAGGGATAGTGCTTTGGAGCGGTTGAGCTGGAATGAATAGTTATAGTTTAAATTAAAAACTTACCACCAAAAATAATAACCTCCTCCTTATTTTGAAGTGGTTAAAAAGGATTACTGTTGAGAGCCATAATGTAAAGGGTGGAAAAAACGAATGGATGGATGTATGGCTATTTGTTGTTACTACTCATTCACGCTAAAACGGTTTTACGTGAACAGATTCTGATGAAATTTGGCACACATATAGTTTACTAGCTGACCCCGCAAACGTTGTTTTGCCATATATCACATAGGGGTATAAAAAATAGCCTACGACCTATTCTCAGACCTACCGAATGCAGACAAAAAGGTTTCGTAAAAATCGGTCAACCCATTTCGGAGGAGTTCGGTAACAAACACCGTGACACGAGATTTTTATATATTAGATTACCTGGACTAACATATAGGAGAATTTTTATCCCGAAAAATTGCATAGTTCCTGTGGAATATCGGCAAACGAATTCTTCGCAGACGGAGTCACGGGCATCAGCTAGTTATACCATAGTATTCGATAATACCAATACTGTATTCTTCTCATTAAGTTCTGTGTATACTTACGGGTGTGTGAGTGATGCTGGTCATGGTTATGGTCGTGGGCCGGCGAGGCGGCGAAAAGAAGTTCCGCTTCCGGGAAGAGCTCCGACGCAGACGGCGAGTCCACGCCCAAGTCTTCGCACTCCTCAGACAAGGATTTCTGGAACAAATCATCAGCACGTTAAAAAAATCCTAGGGCATTTTAAATATTTTTTTAAATGAGGAAATTTTGGGATTTTCGTACACAGAATAAGAGTACTATTGATTTTAATGATCGGACTGCACGGCCAGATCGCATATCTATACAAAATATATAGAGACCGACAATGTTGTTCATACATAATGCGGGCTGCGTTCAATTTTACCTGACCGCGACCGCAGAACGCATCCAGTGTGGCAAATCCTTTAAAAGTCAATGTGACAGCCTTATTGTTTTTCTTGTGAAGTAGGAACTGTCATTAAAAAATGGTAAAACGCGTAACTTGATCGTCTGTACTAAGAGCTTCAGATACTTCCCCACCCCTGGTTAAGGTTGCGGGATCGCGTTGGATGCGGATGGCACGGGACCGACCTGTTTGGCGAGCCTGTGATCAGCAGTGGACGTCTTTCGGCTGAAATGATGATGACTGTACATTGGTTACTTACTTGCAGTCTCAATTCGTGCTCCAGTATCGCATATTTGTGCCTCAACGCGGCAGCCGACACGTGGGAGAGCCGATGCTGCCGCTGCGAGCCGTCCTTCTTTTGTACTACCTACAAATCATAAGGACATTAAGACGCTAAGCTATGTGTGGTATTGCTATTTTATTTAGTCATAATTTTAATTCGTGCCTGGCGGCTTTAAGTTTGGTTTAAATAGTCCACTTTGGCCAATAAATAGCTTCGTAAAGATACATCATTCATTGCTAATGTTTTCTTGATTTTGTGACAGCGGAATAGAAGAGGTTGGAAAGGCCTAGCGACATACGCCCCACGAATATGAGCGAGTGCTCATTGCTCATACTGAAGATGTTCTGCAGTAGTGTTGCTTATCGATAGTCCAATATCGATAGACTATCGATAGTCTATCGATAGACTATCGATAGTCTATCGATAGTTAAGACAAAAACCAATAGTATCGATAGTCTATCGATAGTATCACCACGTGTCAATACAATCCATACTATCGATTGTATTGGACATAAAACCATCGATAGTATTGACATGTGCGATACTATCGATATCCTGAATACTTTGCGAGGTAAACGATCGATAGTCAAACTATCGATAGTTCAGCAACACTGTTCTGCAGTAACTTACTGACATTGTACAGTCGAAGGCATAAACATCTGTACAGCCATCGCGTCAAATATATGCAAACACCAACCTTATGGTTGTTAAGACATTTTTGACGCCGTGGGGACGGCATGACTTCGTCCACAGTGCCATGTCGTCAAACTACAATTCCTAAATCATCACTAGACCCCGTTATCTTGTCGCACTGAAATTGTTTTTCAGTAGAGCGTGAATGGTTTTTTTATCGACCTTTTTGATATCGATGTTTATATAATGCAATTGAATTTTCGCCATGTCAAGAAAGAATTACAGTTTATAAGGGATAACATGTCAATTTTATCGCAAGCAATCACAAAATTAGGGAGACAATCAATCGAGCTTTTAGAATCTATTGCCGTAGTAAGTGATGTATAGAAGCAGTTGTTGAAGTTAGTTTTGCATGAAAAGGGACGGCATATTTATAAAAAGCTATCTTTATCATTAAAAAAAAATGTTGGATATCATACATTGCAAAAAGTTTATATGCTTAACAGAGGCATAGAAACTTCTCTTTATTTAAGTACGCTCCCATTACATCTGTCGCAGTGGAAAGAAGTTTTTATATTTTAAAATGGATCTTTTCAAATAGAAGACGCACCATGACTTCAAAAAATGTAGAACAACTTTTATTTCTTCGTTTATTATTATATATATTTTTATACAAAAGTAATAGTACCTATAGTGACTCCTCTTTGAAATTATCAGTGACATACAGTATCGACATTTAGATAGTCGTTAAAAATACATTCACGCTCTACTGAAAAGGAATGACAGTGCGACAAGATAACGAGCTCTAATCATCACCTTCCTAGCTCGTCCACTTTCTGATGTCGTCGATATCTCATTTTGTCTACATTCCTATTTCGTCCACTTTCTTTTATTGACCACAGCACTACTCGGTCACCAGTGCCAACACGTCCACATTCCTTTATCGACCACAGTGCTGCTTGGTATAAATAGGAATGTTAACGAGTTAGAACGTAGTCGAAATAAGACTGTTGACCAGTTGGCACTGTGGTCGAAATAGAAATATTGACGAGTTGGTACAATACGTTTACTTTTAGTTTACCACTGACAGATGGCTTGCCTTCATTTCATTTCCAACTTTAACACCATACAAATAAAGTAGCTATTACAAAATCTGCAAACGTGAGTAACAGTATTCTAAAATTGGCTTTATTTGTAGGTCGTTAAAGTTGAATATGAAATGAAGGCAAACCATCTGTCAGTGGTAAACTTTATGTAATTGGGATGTCCCAATTTTTGACAACGTATAATAAATCGAAAACCGTTTGGAGAAATAGGCTTTGTGAATCGTTTTCAGAAATCAGATTCCAGAAATATGATAAACTGAATTAAATAAAGAAAATTTAAATAATGACCTTCATTTGACCCCTGCAGTGAATCGTCACAAAGGCAGGTATAAAGCAGGTCTACACTCTAAAGCAAATTGACAGTTTGAAATGTTGCTGTCCTGCTTATAATAGCAAAGAGTGACAAAGACAGAACTTTAATCACATGATGTGCACCTGGCTTTAAACAGTTGTCATTTATCATAAAGTCCGAAATGTATACAATACTCGCAATGTATTTTTACAAATTTAATTATTAAATTACTACGTTACAAGTAAATATGAAAGAATTTAAATATCAGATAAGTAAAAAATATCTATTTACTATCACACCATTAAACAAACAGGAATAATCGAAGCTAAAAGAAGATAAATAAATAAAACTATTTGTCATGGTTCATTTAGGACCCTAAGCCGTGCTTGTATTATTGACAGTGACAAGACAAATCAGTAGTGCCACAGATTGTGTTATGTACGGCTTGAATTTTTGTAGGCAATGGAACGTGGCTCTCTCACTGTGACGTCATCCAACGTATTTCTTAAAAAAATTATTAAAAATTAAATACTCAACCAAATTCAAAATCGATGAAAATGGTATCTTAAAATATCCTATTCTTTCCAAAAAAAATATAAAAACTATAGGTTATTTTTTTTGGTACATCCCAATTTTACTGTACTGTGGCCCACGTAGGAAAGAGACGATGTGAGTGATGTGTTGGCTTCAAAACCAGTAACTGCATGATCTAATCCTATCCGAGTACTTACAAATATTATAAATGCGAAAGTAACTCTGTCTATCTGTTGTCTTCATGCTGAAACCACTGAACTGATTTAAAAGAAAATGTGGCTTTTGTTTTGAAATATGCCATGTTGAGTTTCTTGCCCGATTTTTCACAGGGTTTTTTCGAACCAGTGGTTGAATTCTTCAACCTTCATAAGTGCCTAAATACTTTACTTTGATTTTGAAATGGTGGTGGTTGGGGGTGTGTTTTACAATACCGAAGTACGAAAGACCGAATGTATTAAAATATCGAATGGGTCAAAAGACCGACACGATTTTTTTCTGAAACCGTAAACTTTTCAGAATTTATTATAGCGGCATCATACAGAACCCATTAGGTTAGGTTAGGTTTGTTTTATAACAATCTTAAAAAGTTAACGGTTTCAGAAAAAAAATCGTGTCGGTCTTTTGACCCATTCGATGTTTTAATACATTCGGTCTTTCGTACTTCGGTATGGTAATACATACCCGGTGGTTGGGGCTCTAGTTTCAGACTATGGAATAATTACAGTTTAAGCTCCTTCTGGTGTAAAATAACATTATCTCGTGAACTGCTGGTAAATTAGAATATGCTGTACCATTTTGAAAACTACAATAAAATTGCCATTTTTTATGTTGTGTGCCCAGTTAGTTTAGTATACCTTAATAAAATTAAACTCGATCAAACCGGCAGGTTAAATTATAAAATTTATTTAATTCGGTTTTGTTTATTATTTTTACCGCTATAGCATCACAGCATGTAATAAATTTAGATTAAATTCGATAGGATATGTTTTTGGTATCATCCTGCAAAAAACAAATTTACAAAATACTTAAATTTGCAGTGGTGGCAATCGATACACTCATGCAGGGTATCATAATCACGAGTTTTTAAACTGCCAATATCTCGAAAACCATGAAATTTTCATTAAGGTCATATTTACTTAATCTGACTGTTTATGAGTTGTTCTATCTCCCCTCTTCATTTTGGCGTTGGTTTTAGGGACACTCTGTATATTCACCCGTGATAACGAAATAAATATATTTGTATATGTATAATCGGAATGTAGACAAAATGGGATATTGACGATATCAGAAAGTGTACGAGTCAGGAAGGTGACGATGTAGGCTGACGTCATGGCACTGTGTTAATATAGGCTTGCGGTTGCCCACAATCACTGTGGACGTCACCCCGAGTCAGACGCTCGCCGCGCCGCCAATCGCGCGTACTCGTGAGAGGGCTGTAAACGACAAAGCGAGAAGCAGCCGGCGAGAGTATACGAGTAACGAATTCATCCATGGGCGCATTATGTGATGCGCCACGCATTAGATACTTTGTACAACATATACTAAATAGCGAAAAACAGAACTAGATCTCTACGTAAGTTAATTATTGGTGTGGACTATAAAAAAGCCTTTTATTTATCTTTATCCAAGCGCTAAGCCCTCGTGTGTGAGCTGAAGAAGCTAACAAGATGTCTGTTTTGCAGCAAAAGCTGAAAGCTTTCGCATTTGTTTTAAGATTACATATTAGTTTAATTCTGTAGCTTATAATACTAGTATTAATTTAGTTTCGAAATTACCTAACGATTTATGAAAGATACCGTACAATGGAGATCGATAGGCTGATTCTACTTATAATTGTTTTTGAGGCATGTATGTCTGTTTCCTAAAAATTATCTCTTCTTAAAATGGTCTACTTCCTCTAATTAGCATATTTTAGAATTGCTTACTCCCTTCTCTATAATATCAGCTACCTATTAAGGCCAATTGTGTGTCGGTCCATTTCCAGAAAGGTCTGCTTCCCCAAATGTGTTGCAAAATGACTGCCTATAATGTCCGCTTCCAAAAAACTATTTAGAGGTAACATAGATATAGTTAATGATTAATGAGCTACTTACTTGTCTAATGAAAAGCAGACACTGCAGGAATCGATAAATATGAGAAAGCGAACATTTTATACTACAGACCATTCCGAGTAATGGAGATTATAAACAATGCTAATCCATAGCAGACATTATAGGGAGCAGACTGTTCTGGAACTTATGTCATAGGGAACTAATAGGCATTTTAGGAAACAGACCATACGGGAATAAGTGTATCAATCTCATAAGTGGGTATGGTGCCATTTTACAATGAATCAATTTTGAAACAAGTCCCAAGTTGATTCAAAGTGACAATACCACTTGAAAGTACAACCAGCCTAACACAAGGATCATGCACGATAAGATGCAGGATTACTCGACAATGGGAGACGAATCCGCGATCAACATGCAAAATAAAGACATTTAGAGTTGAAAGTTCTAACTAAACCACGAATGAGAGGAAGCGCAAACTGTGGCCTCATTATCCACCATCCCTTTCAACCACCATCTTTTACCGTTATGCAGAAAGAGACGGTGATTGCGCTCAACGGATGTTAGAAAATAAGCCTAGTTCCGAACGGAATTTAATAAAACAACATCTATTAAACTCAAGGGCGATAACGGTAAATATTAAAATTCCTACAACGGATTTGATCGTAATGTGAGAGTATGCTGTAAGATTATATAGAAGCGACATTTAAACTTTTTCGAACACGTTTCCGATCAACCTTTTTTTCAAGCTGGCCGAAATTTAGTTAGCAACTTTGACACTAAGCTGTCACGTTTGTTTGTTATATTTATTAGAAAAATGATGCGTGAACTATATTTAAGTACGTCGTGCTCGTATTCGCGCTTATGCATAGTAAAGCAAGCTACACAAAGCTGCGGATGTCGCGTCCAAGCAATCTTAAGGCAACTGACACCAAACGAAAACGGCTGACAAAATAAATGGAGGCGTGCAGGGTTACTACGAGGCTCTATAGGGGCTCCTTCATCCGCCGCTTCACCATCGGAGGGCATTGAACATGGGATACACAAGTAAGTTGATGTTGGTGAAAATAGATATCGTAAGTTACTTTTTCGAGCCCCATATTCTCAGTACAATCGTGATCTATCCCCGTTTTGAGATTCCATAGATTACGTTCCGTTTTCCATGCAATGTTACGATAGATCGATCTCGATGGCGTTGAGAATTAGGACCAAAGATTAATTTCGAGTGATAACTATCATAGTCTCTCGCCTTATATTAAGAGTGCTTTTGCTACGGATTAGATTAGTAGCGTCTTAATCTGTCATTTACTTTTTACCGCTCAGTACCGAATCGTCTATAAAGCAAAATGACCACGATTCAGATGGTCTAAAAAGCACATGTCCAATTAAGTAAATTGTCCATTGTGTAAAGATGCCTTAATCGTAAAATACCCAATTAGCATAACGTCTATGAAGGGACACGGCCACGTAGCAACACGCCCTTAAAGCTGAACGCCAAAATCGCAGAATAGAAATAAAATAAAATAAAATAAAATGTATGTAATGGACTAGGTCGATTTGTGTAAGATTGTCCCCTAATATTTTTTTTTTTTTTTTTTTTTATTTTATGTCCAAAAAATATAATGTCGCGTACTGAAATGAATATTTTATTTGTTAATAGTGGGTTTACATAAAGGTCGTAAAATTATGTAGTCGTAAGATCGCCACATTATGCCAACAAACTGACGTACAAATTTATAATTAATTAAATTTATTTAATTTTAATATTATTAATTGTGTTACAGAAACCAACAAACATTAAGTAACTACTTATCAAAGAACTCTCGTAAACTTCTCTCTCGTATACTTCACGATATAAAGAGTTTGAATTGAATAGGTAGATCTAAATTGATAATATGACCGGCCACTTGAAACCCGAACACTTTTTGGTTATTCTGCTACTCCAGCTAACTGCTTTCAATAAGATTTGACGATTTGCTTTTTTGGGTGATAGCGTTTTTGATAATATGTAGTTTGGACGTTATGCTACACGGACTAATTGCTATTTTGATGTTCTGCGTTATGGAAGTTATGATAATGAGACAAAAGGCTAATAGGACGTCTGATATTTAGTTTCTCGGTCAATTTTTGTTGCTGGACATTTTGCTACATAGACGATTCGGTACTGAGCGCTTCTTACTTAAATATTTCGTTGGAACTAAAAATAAAGACTTCTTAAAGCATTTATCGCTAAGAACGAAGGGATAGCTGACATTGACTGGACGGATAAGTGAAACCGCCTCAATCAAGAACCCAAGCACTATTGAATTGTAATTTAGATCTGTACGGTGTTCCACGTTCAATGCCGCAATATACAAAAGTAAGACATTTTTATAGACCACTTTTAACAATGGTAAAATCGTTAGTACTCATGTCAACTATCCATATTGGACAATTGTAAAAAGGGGTCTACAAAATGCCGTTATTTTGGTGGTAAAAGCTGGTGTTGAGGAGCCCGCTCTGAAGGGTCTGCGACGGCTCTACGTTAGATCACCTGGTAGGCCTTATCGTCGCAATCGGACGCGTCAATATCGTAAGCGCAACGCGGCGAATCGTCGTGCGAATCGACGGCGTAAGACTTTTTCGAGTCTACGTCGAACATCTTATCAAATATCCTTTGCGCCTCCATATCGGGACTGTATCGATCTGGGATCGGATCCTGAAGTTGCAAAATTTGTGTCACACGGGTTTACGGTTTCGCTATAGTCGGTTGGAATCATCAGTTTGTTCTTAACTCTATTTACTTTTTTAATGATATTTACAGACTTTTAAAAACATTCTCTTATCTAAATAAAATATCCACTGATAATTCCAAGTACAATAAAGATAGGAATATAGAACTCACCAGTACGGTGCGATCCATGTTGTCAGTGCGCACGGTTTCTTCGTAGGAGTATTCGTGCGCATCCGCCGAAGAGGGGAGATTCCAGGGCTCGGAGCCTTCCGGGCTGGAGCCGCGTTCCGGCTTCACCTCGTCCCGGTCCGTCCAGGGGGAGCTAGTGGCTCGAGTGTCCACCAGCTCCGGCGGCGTGGGACCAGGCGTTGGCGAAGCTGTACTATCCGGTGGTTGGACAGATGTTGCTGTCCCCGTCGCCAAGTTGAAGGCCTGAAGGTTGTGCAAAGCGGCGGTGGGCAGCCGAACGTGACGGACGCCCGGCCGCGCCAGGACCGGTTTCAACCCGCCCGGGCCTATCAGCCGCTGCAGCAGCAGAGCGTTCGCGGCGCCCCCTTCCCCACCCACGGTCAACAACTTCGGCCCCCGGTTCGTCACTATCGCGATCTGCTGGCCACCTTTCACCATAGACACTGGTAAGATATAGTTCGCCGGCATGAGAACAGCTGTAGCCGGTTTTCCAGTCGTGCCGCGGGCCACGGTTATAGTTTGTCCATCGGCAACGATGACGTTCCGCTGGGGTTGTGGACGTGCTTGTGTCGGCAGTTCTTGGTCGAAGGTTATCTTTCTGGCTACTTTCCGTGGGCTGTCTTGAGGCGAGTGGCTGTCGAGACAGCTCTCGGTGCAGTCGCCTTGCGAAGTGCCGCAGCTGCTGTCTTCAGACCCCATGGTGCGACAAGTGTCTTCTCCGTGGACGGGGCTCATGTCGCGCGTTCCGGACCGACGAGAACTAGAACTCTTCTTGCGCTTTGAGGACCCGGGATTAGACGGTGGATTCGACCTCCTACGCGGTGCTGGTTTGTCCTTATCTGGAGAATTCTCCACCTGTTCCTTGTATTCGGCTAATATGTAAAGTATTCGTTGTGTAGTCTGTTCGTCTTCTAACGGTTTCTGAGATGACGTTTTTGGCGGAACTGAAGCAGAATTAAGTTTCAGGGTGTTAGGCGGATTCGATGACGATTTAGGCCGCGATTTGGATTTAGAACCGACCTTTGCCGGTTTAGGTTGAGATGTCTCTGTGGGTGACGAATCCGTGGTAACCGTGTGTGGTATTTGTACGTGTGTGGAAGACGTAGGCGAGTCGGCGATGCCCGTGGAATCTGGGGAACGTACGTAAGTCGACGTCGTTGGGGTAGTTACAGTGGCTTTTCTGTTCACGTAAGCTACGTTAAGCGATTGGTTGTTACCAATAGAATACAAGACTTGTTGCTGTGTCGATTCATTTGAACAGTTGCTTGAGCCCGTGCCGTCAGTGGCATCGGACGAATTAGTATGTAGTTTGAAGGAATTGTTATTTGAATTTGAGCTCGGTTGCACTGTACTTCTTTCTTTTACTTGCTCTAATACCATGTCGAATTCGCGCAGTTGTTCTAGTGTCGATGAGCTCATCTGAGACTCCGATGACGACGATTGACTTTCCGATGCCACTTTGATCGGACGGCTTGCTTGTGCTTGAGGTAATCGGATCGTTTGCTGGCCGAGCGGTGGCGCTGCTGTCAGCACCAACTGCTGGTATACGGGCTGGTTCGCGCCGCCTATAACGTTCCTTTGAATCTGGAAAAATGATGGCCTGACAACTCTAGCGCCCGGCACCATCTGAGGAGCTTTGCTTAGCATTGGCAACTTGATTCTCATTTGTGTCAAAACTGGCTGTGGTTGAGGATTCTGTGCGTTTTCACTGGACGAGTTCATGTGACTATTGTTATCTTCCTGCGAACCTTCGGAACTGGTTGTAGTCTGACTTTGAGGCACGATCTTGATTATGGAAGGTTCTATTTCTCCTTGATTGGCTGTTTGCGGTTTGGGGGTGTCTTCGTTTATTAGTTCCGTGCTAGGAACTGTAATCAAGTTTATGGTCTGGCCTCCGCCGATGTTTACTGGTATTTGACGAGTGTAGATAACGCCGCCGTGCATTGTTTGAATGTTCATAGGAGAGATGGTTTGTTTGATTTGTTGTACCAAGTTTGATGGAGATTGTGAAGTCGCTGCTGGCTGCTTCCTCAATAGCAACGGCGGACTGCTTATTTGTCCAATGTGCTCTAAATTTATTGCGTTGTCTGTTGCATGGCATTCAGCAGTTTCGTTGTTTGTGCTTACTGACTGTATATGAGTGTTAGAACTGGCAGTTTCGCCTTGTTTTTGGTTGCCCTCCTGAAACACGGCTTTCCCAAAAGCTTGATTAAATTTTGGCAAACTTGTAGATTTTTCTAACGATGGCGTTTTACTTGATGAGTTTTGAATGAATTTAGCGTAGTTTTCTTCATATATAGAACGGGACTTTATTTCTTGTTGGCTTGCAGCTTCTTTACTAGTGGCAGAGCTTGTGGGAGACGGACTAAGATCTTGAGATTCCGCCGGTTTAGGTGGAGGGGTCTGAACGTTTGACGTTTCAATTGGTTGTAGTCTCAATACCATGCTTCTTTGATGAGGGGCGTTCAGTTGAATAGCTTTGCCATCAGCAGATTTACACACAAACTGCACCATTTTCTGTTCATTAGATCCTTGAACGTTTGCGAGGTTGGTTAGAAGATTAACTCGCTTCAGTAGCTGTCCGGGGCTAGCGTTCTTTTGGTTTCCAGTGTTGACTATGTGGAGTAGTTGGTTTCCGCCTTGTTGGAGGCCCGTGTCGACCAAAGACAGGCCACTGAAAGAGTTCGACTGCGATGTGAGCGTCCCATTCGAAGTCTGTCCTGATGTCGCACCTTTGTTCTGCACTATGTGCAATACTTGCGTCGCATTTGGATTGCTTATGACGGATTGTTGGGAATTGTCAACGAGGGTAATTTGATTCCCTGATGCATTCTTGCCTTGCACAATATGTAAAACTTGGGGCCCAACCGGCGTTGATCCCGTCTGGTTGTTTTCGCTAGAGCCAGTCTGATTTAACGGCGGCGGTAAGATTTGCGCCAGAGCTTGCTGTAATGACATGGCGTTGATTGATGTTGTTTTAGAATAAGTATTGGTCGTCGTCTGGGTAGTGTTGACTGAGCCTTGCCGTATCTTTTGAGACAGTATGTTGACTAACGCATGAGCTCTGGAGTTGTTGATAGATTCCGGCGTGGTCGTGATGCCAGCGGCGTTCATGGCATGCGCAATTTGATCAGTCTTTTCTGATGTGCCATTTTGCTGCCTTTGTTGTGTAAACGTTTCGGAATTATTTTTCTCAGCCGCATCATAATTTACATTATTTCCGTCTGATTTTGCTGTGTTATTTTCAAATGAATACTCTATATGTTCAGGAGTTGTATTGGTGTAAGTATGCATATCGATGTTGTCAGCCGAATTACTTCGTTCCTCACTGATATCTGGCATTTCTTGTTTTATTTCTGGTCTTTCTTCAGCCTTTATCTCCATTTCTAAAGAAATTGTTTGTTCAGTTATTTCTATATCGTTTGCATCATGGGAATCTTGGTTCATAGCTTGATTTTGCTGAGCATATTCTTGAACTAAAGGTAAAGTTAAATCAGCTGTTGTGAGTTCTGTATACTCAGTCTTAATTTCGGATTGCGAGTCATCGTTGGGGCTATTGTCCACTGAACATTGGGAAGGGCTCGCATCTGACACTTGGGTCACACGCGGGTCACAAGTAACAGGGTTTTGGGCGGCTGCGCTTACTGGCAGTTGGCCAACTTGCACTACTTGGACTACCACTTCTGAAGGAGCTGGTCTAACATAGTCCAAACTACAAAGATCAAAAGGAAAATCTCTAACAAGTTTGTCATTGTGTTTCGATTTTTTTTGCTGAATCCAGTCTGATTTCAACTCCACGGTTGTTTTCTTGAAAAATGATCGAACTTTATCCCGCAGTTCTATGAAATTGACGTACTGTCTTATTTTCTTTAGTTGGTCGTCCGTGTTCGTTTTGAGAGTTTTGTAGTCGTCGTAATCCTCGGACACTAGGAACGGCTGAGATTGTTTTACGTCCGACAGAGTCGCAGCCGAAATATTTGAAACACCACCTTTCTTCAAATTTTGTATGACTCTGCCGGACCCCTCACCAAAACCCATATTGAAATTGGTGTCGGAAGCTTCATTTGACTGGTTTTCCTGAAGGGCGTCCGTTTTTTCATATTGGTATGTTATTTCTTCGGCCAATGTCTGAGTAGCTGGGTCCGGTTGGTAAATTGGAGTGGGTTGCAAATCATCGAATATATTGTCACCAGCACTATTTGTAGGAATTTCTGTGTACGTGCCACTAATAGGCCAATTTGACAGCATATCATTAGCGTCAAGATATTCTTTAGGAAAAGGCCGTGAGAATGAAAATTTAAGTGAAGAATAATATTCTAACAACCTGTTGAATTCTTTAGTATACGCTGAGTCGGTAATACTTTTGAATGTTTGTTTTGGACAGTCAATATTTTTTCCTTTTCTGTACTTCTTTTCTATTATTTTTCTATCTCGTTCATTATTCTTTCTATATTTTGATTCTAAAACATTAAAATCTCTCATGTTTTTCTTTCGTTTTAAGGATCCCTTTGAATACGTTACCTTTGGTACGATAACGCAAAATTCAATATTATGCAAATCTTCATACAAATATGGGTCTTTAAATTCATTCGCATCTTGGCTTGAATCACTTTCTTGAAAAACATCTAAGTTATCACTCGAAATGTTACTTGTACTGGACCCCGATTCGTTTAGGGTAAACACGTAACATTTGCCTATAACAGGATCTTCATATTCAATACCTTTTAAAGTTACGCCAGAACCTTCAGTGCAAACAGGTGAAACGATTTCTTGATCTTGTGTGCTTACTTCAAGATTGGAAGATGCGTCTTCTGTATCAGAAGTTGTAGTATCTTTTTCATTTTCTGTGGTTATCACGGTAAGCCAGTCATCTTCTTGAATAAATTCATATTTAAATTCCGGTTTTGCTTTTACGTTAGAAGCGATAGTTCTGGGCGTTTGGTCATTATTTCTCGGTTCTTCCTTATGTGAATTTTCATTTGTATTTATTTTGAGGCTGGTACCACAGTTACTTGTATTGGCTTCGTTGAACTTTAAAGTAACATTGTCAGACAAAACTTGGCTGTCTCGATCAGGTTTACAGTAATTATCATTTTCTTCATTATTTACTACAGGAATTTCTTTTCTTTTAGGTGGTTTGGTATAATCGTGGTAATTAAAAATTATTTCTTTGTTATCTACAATTAATGGTGATGTGATTGGAGAATCATGATTTTCTGTAGCAGATTCACAACTGATCACTTCATACGTATTTTGAGCAATTTCAGTATCTTCTTCAAAGCTTAAATCGGTAATCTCGACTTCACAGCCTTCTTTAGGTATATCATCAGCTGAAATTTCACATAAGGCATTGTCAGATGTTTGATTTACATAAGGATAATTTTGAACAATTTCTTCCTCGGTTTCAAGGTTATGATAGTGGATTTCTGTAACAGCTTGTTTAGATTCCAATTCTAACAGGTCAGAATCACTTTCTTTTGACGTTTGACATACTAGTGCTCTACTATCGTCTGGTTGTTTTTTCTGTATTATGTCACTATTGGTCGCATAATCTTCCGTATTTGCGGACCCTTTCTCAATATTATCTTCGCAAGGTATTGAGTTTTCAAATTCCTCCGCATCACTCTCATCTACTGCTAATTTGGAAGCGCCGATTAGTACAGAACTTGTTATAGTATCTTTAAGTACATAAGACGCGAAGCCATCAGATGGATATTTATCGCTATCACTAGCTATTACGCTAATTTCATTCTGTTTTTCGGTGATTTGACAGACTCTATTTGTTATTTCGTCGCATCGCTGCAGTAAATAGTTGATTATATCTTCTACTGTACTATAGATTTCCATTTCTGTATTTTCAATCGGATCTACTTCTACAGCCAGATCCGTTATTGACGTAGAAGGACCATAGGTAGTTTTTGATGTAAGAGAGTGTTCGTCACCCGATTTTGGTTTCATTTGCAATGTGCAAGGTGGACCTTGACTCTCAATATTAACCTTATTAAAATTATCACTAGTATTTTCGGCACATTGTTCATGTACTAAACTTATGTCATTTGAAGCCTGTTTATTTTCGGGGTCGGAGTATGTTTTGGAGTAGTTTTCACAGTTCAATCGTACATCAAGGTCGCAGTCCTTGCTTGTTTTTTCAGATTTAATTTTAATATGATAATTATCTATTTCTGGGTATTCTGTAGATTCTTTTGTCACGACTTTCTTTTTAACTTCAGTATTAGCGACAATTTCAAGAGAGGCGTTAGACTGGTTGGCTACTACAAATTCTTGACCTTCACTTGTTGGCTCAGATAGTTTTGTTTCTATAGAGTCCAATTTTTCGTTTACTTCAGTCTTTTCTTCAGTACTAGTAGTGATAGATTTAAGCTTTTGAGTACTCAAACACGAGAAGATTTCTTCATCATTGACATGTCTGACTTCTGAAGGAGAGTTTTGATTCTTGTGCTGGATTCCTTCAGTAGTTTCATAATTATCTGTTTCTGGGTATTCTGTAGATTCTTTTGTCACGATTTCCTTTTTAACTTCAGTATTAGCGACAATTTCAAGAGAGGCGTTAGACTGGTTGGCTACTACAAATTCTTGACCTTCACTTGTTGGCTCAGATAGTTTTGTTTCTATAGAGTCCACTTTTTCGTTTACTTCAGCCTTTTCTTCAGTACTAGTAGTGATAGATTTAAGCTTTTGAGTACTCAAACACGAGAAGTTTTCTTCATCTTTGACATGTCTGACTTCTGAAGGAGAGTTTTGATTCTTGTGCTGGATTCCTTCAGTAGTTTCAGTTATGAATTTTGGACTACTACTAATTTTATCATTTATGAGATTTTGGGTGACGTCGATTTCATCGCATTTAGCAGTTTTTGCGCTGAAAAAACCATCATCATAGGTATTTATGGCTTTCAAAACTAACGTTTCCAATTTGAGTATTTTACTGGCAACTTTAGCATTGCTTTTTGCAGTTTTCCTTTTCAGGTTATTAGAAGGACTCTTTAATGATTTTCTTCTAGCATCACGTGCAGCATGCAACCGATACACAACGTCAGGATTTTCTAGGCATTTTAAAGCTATGGTGACAAGTGTAGGTGCTTTAAAAATAAATACAGCATTTTCTTCATCAAGCTTAGGATCATTATCACATGTGTTTATAATTTCTTTACTATTTGCTTTCTGTTGGTGAGAAAAATCTGTCATTTCTTGAATTCTGTACGTCACTTTAGTCATCACCCATTCAGAACAACAGGTCATCGGTAATAACTGGACCTTTTCCTTCAAAATATTCTCGCGCATGCATTTATTATACAGAGATGCCAAAGTCTCGAAAATCTCCATTACTGGTGAAGTTCGACCATACAAACTTTCTATAGTCGGTTCGCGTATCGTATCGTCCCATAGATTTAGTATGGATAATGATGGACAGCGAGATAAGTTTGGAGAAATTGAGTCTTCTTCAACGTCAAAATCAATAAAATCATCACCACAATCTACGGTTAATTCATCTAATTCTGTTTCTTTGGGGTTTACACTTAATTTTAAGTCAGCCCTTACTGGCAAAACATCACACCTCTGAAGTAAAACAAAACACTGCTTCGCATGCTTAATCAGTTCGTATTTTTTGACAAGATCATCACATTTTGATACTTTGACAAGACATTCCTTCATCAATAAAACAGTACTTTTGATTGGGTCATCCGAAGAGCCTTCTTTCTGTTCCGTAACAACGTCATGTAGTTTATTTGTAGTTTTGGCTACACCGAGATCTTCCAACAACGCATTCTTCAAATTTTCTACAGCATCAATATTTTCAGGACTCACGACATTTTCTTTTATTGGTACGTTCTCAATACCCGCCACGCCAAGATCTTGCAATAGCAAACTCTTCAACTCATTAATTTTCTTTACAGGTTCTACATTCTCATTAGCACTGACATTAATACTATCGTTTGAAGAGTCATCGATTTCGATGACTTCTGAATTATTGAATACGTTTCGATCTAGATTGACACGTTTTAATATCAAAGGAGTGGGCGCAGCTTGTTTAATTGGTTGTTCACTTAATTTTACTGCTGGCAAATGGTCTTTAGTACTAATCGAAGAAGGTTGGATATCTGGAAGTACGCAGTTTACATTTTGTTCATTCAAAAGTAATTTACTTTTAGTTCTGGTGCGTAATGCATTTGTCGCTTGTGTAATAATTGGTTGTTGACTGGAATCCAAATAAACTGCAGTTGCATCATCCTTTGTGTTGCTTGGAGGAACATCGGGAACTATAGACCTTTTATTTTGTTCTTGCGAAAGTAATTTGCTTTTAGTTCTGGTAAGCAATGAATTTGCAGTCAATGAAAGAGAACGTGACTTTGGCTTTGTTCTATTACTTTTAAAAATATTATCCTTAGACAGCTTCACAACACATTTTTGAGCAAACTTCTTTTGATGTTTGGTAAACGTCGCCATGTCAATTTTCGTATTATATTTGCCGAATTCAGTATTGAATCCGCGAGTATCATCATCTTCGTCATCACTGATTAAATTAACAGTATCAATTGGTGTGTCTTCTGTTTTCTTTTCTATTACGTCAATTCCGTGTATTCTCGTACCTAATAATTTATTTGGATTGTTTTTCGGCGTCGTAGAAACCTGTTTAATATTTAGAGTATACCTCTTTCCTTCAGACAAACTTTGCGTAAGAACGTTTTTCATTGCAGGGTCAGAAAATAACGTATCATAGTCAATCTGTTTTTTGCCAAACACTGTAGCTTTAAACACTTTACCATTAGGAAGTTTGATTCTTACACATTTTTTATTTGGGTCAGTATTGTCTTTTATTGGAATTTCTTCGATGATATAGTCTTCTTTTTTAAATGGTGCCTCATTGTTCTGTCCATTGTTAGATTGGTCTTTTATACTTTCGATTGTTTTCTGGATACTATTATCAGTTTTATCAGTTTTTAAAGCACCATCTATTTTTTCGTGGCATAAAAGGTTTTCACTTATACCATTATTGATTAAACCTGATACTATAGGAGTTTGATTTATCTCTAAATTTTTGTGTTGGTCAAGATTATTAGCTATTAAAACAGAATCATTTACAGTAACCTTTTTTGAATGACTGTCTGTTGCTTTTTGTTCCATTAAATTTAAATTTTTGTTTACCGTGATTAATTGTCTGTTGTTATTGTTTTGTAACTCGGTGGTCACTTTAGGTACAGCTTTATCACATGTAATTTCGGGTAATGGTACAGATCCCTTCATATTTTTTGGTTTAGTTTTGGTCGGCAGTCTTTGTGGCTGATCTAAATTTTCTAAAATATTTCTCGGTTGCTCTGATTTTTCATCTTTACTACTCATGTTATTTATAACCAATTGGTTATTTTCTATAATTACAACTGGAGCACATTGCTTCTCCGATGCCTTTAGTTTGTCATCACCAAATATAACTGTTTCAGATCGCTTGTCACTTGCCTTTAGTTTTTTATCATGCACTACATCTGCTTCAGATTGTTTTACATTTATCTTTATTTTGTTATCAACTATTACTGGTGGTTCGGTTGTTTTTATCTCTGGCTTTACTTTATCGTCAGCAACAGCGACCGGTTCAGTTAGTTTCACCCTTGCCTTCATTTTGCTATCATCAACTATTACTGGTTCAGTTTGTTTTGGCTTTGCCTTTAGTTTGTTATCAACAACTACAACTGATTCTGGTTGGGTTGCTTTAACCTTTATTTTGTTATCATCAACTAGTTCAGATTGTCTTGCTTTGACGTTTAGTTTGATATCATTGATTATAACTGGTCCAGACTTATTAAGCTTAATATGTAATGCAGGAACAGCCGTAAGTTTACTGGTGGCTTCTGTCTCAACAGCCGTTTTGACTATAGTATTGTCCGATTTATCACAAATTGGTTTTGAAGGTTCTTTAGTATTAATTGACAATACAGTCTCGTTTTTATTTTTAATAGTCATAACGATCGGTTGTTTAGAACTTTTTGTAATCGATGTGCTTTTAATGACAAGTTGTTCACCGAGGTTATGTTTGAGTTTCTCTATTAAAACAGTTGGTACAGCTGTATTCTGGAATGGTGTCTCTTTAGTGTTACCCAAAAATGCAGGTTTTATGTTATTTTCTTGCAGAATATTTTCTACGACAGATGGTGTTTCTGCTTTTTCCTCCGTGTTTATGTCAAGGTCTTGCTGAACATTCGTTGTTATAACTGGTATAGGTACTTTCAAAATTTTGGAACTTGATAACTCATTTTCAAAGTCAATGAATTCCAAATCAGGTATTTTTTTGGTGTCAGCATTTTTTACAGTCTCTAAACTTAATGCTGTATTTGCTTCCGTCGTCTCCTCTTTGACTTTTTTATCCATAAGTCTTTTAGAAATGCGCTTGGGCGTGACAGTATCCGTATTGATTTTATCATTATTTTTTTTAACATCGCTAGAACTAGTAACTTTTACTGCTAATTCAGCCACTTTTAGTTTAACTTTATTTCTTCGCAGTGGAATTTTCACGTTTTTAGAGGGTGTTAATTTCTTTTCCAACGTATTAGATGATCTTAAAAGGATACGACGACAAACTTTGTTATTTTCTTTCGCACTTAATGTCTTGCCGGGATTTTCGATATTTTCATTATTAGTTTCCGACTTGGGGCTTTCTATGCTTGTCAATGTGTCTTTTTTGTCTGCAACAATTTTTGTTATCACTTCGTAGTTTGATTTGAGAGTACCATTTTTCGGTGTTCCATGTAGTAGTTTGTTGACATTAACTTTTTTACCCAACGGCGTGTAAGATAGAGGTATTGGTGGATGTCGTGGGTGCTTAACTTCCCGATTCATTAACGACTGACGTTTCATTTTGAGTCTCTCTTCATCTTGTTTCGTCTTCACAGGATTTCTATCGACTGATAATCTTCTCAAGTCCTTATCCGAAACGTCGTTTGCGTGATTTTCCTGCACTTGGGACAGCACTTTTCTCTCATTGTTTTTATTCATGGTCGAATCCAAATTAATGGGTTTTTCAACTGCTATATCGGAGTCGTCTTTAATTCTACCTTCGACGACGGCGGAGTCATCTTTAATTATATCTTCTACGACGGGACTAGTCTTGTTCACGCCTGCAGGCTTTTCTTCATGATTCGCCTGTTGATGTTCATTAGACAATACGTTTGTAACGTTAGTTGTAGTCGTCATCGCATTACCAATAATGACAGGATTAATAACAGGCGCGGCAAACTGGGTCGTTTGGTACACAGCAATATTAGGGGTGGTGTTTAATGACACATACGCATTTTGAGTAATACTGCACAGGCCTGCATTAACTTGACTTTCATGGATACGAATCGTTGGGTACGGATCGTAGACTAATTCCTGACTAATTAGTACCATAGGTTGTGCTGGCACAGATGTTATTATTAAATTCGTCGGTTCCATGAGAGTATTTGACGGAATATTGGCTATATAATGCTGAGGTTCGGTCTGATTCGTCATGACTCTCGTAGCAGTATGTTGATCATTCATATTAGAACAAAGTACAGTTGGTCTGTTTTCTAACAAATTTGAGGCATTAGGTGTAACAGGATGGTGTGTTATTACATTCGTATAAGATGCTTGGGAACTTGTGTTCACATTAGTTCTTGTACAATTCGTCTCCGTCCTCTTAAAGTCGGGCGAATTATTTGTTAATATTGTCTTTAGATCAACGATTCGAGATTTCTCTTTCGGAACGTCAGCTAGTTTAGCGCAAGCATTAGCATTCCTTTTCGAGTCACTGCAAGGGACTTTAGCTTTTGCAGATGCAGCTGGGGCTCGATATTCCTCATCTGACGACAATTCGCCAATTTCTTGACGTAAATCATCATCCATTAGTTCTTCTAGCAAATCGTAGTCGGAATTAGGTATCCCTGATATGAAAGGGTCGTCTTGTTTCAGCGGATTCGAAGTAAAATGCTTATTCGGTACCTCAGTTCTTTTAGATACCTCAGGAGTCTTTTTAACTTCATTTGGAGCTGTGGCGTGTCTTTCTATTGGGGATTTACGCGAAGACGAACCAGCTCGAGAGCTGTGTTGCTCGCGTCTCTTTGAATCAGAAGCTTTGCTTTGTGAGGAATTTGTGCTAACTGTCTTTGTTCCGCTTGTGTGTGAACTAGAACTGCTATGGGAATGTTTTCTTTCTTTCTTTAGCACCATATCCAAAGCGTTAGGGCCTAGTGGTGTAGTCGTGTGAGCTCTAAGAGCATTCATCACGCTCTTCCAATCTTGTTGACTGTCTTCAGATTCATCAGAACCAGTGTTCTTCTTAGTGGCAATTAAGCATGACATTGGTGTATCGTTCGTTTTTTGGTACGTTCGGTTAGCTGCAACAGGTACTTGTGATTTTTCTGCTTTCGGTTCTGTGTGACTTGACGATCCAAGGTCGAATGTCGAGTGATTTGTTTTAGTTTTAGGTGGTATAATTGTTTGTTGGTTTCGCAATAACAGTAACAAATCAGCATGTTCTCTGTTAACTGAGTTATCAGATGTTGAGTGAGTTACAGTACTAGAGGCAGGGCTGCTTCGTTTACACGTTTCTAACGGCTTCGCATCTAAAATACTAGTAAGTACAGGAAAATCATTCTGAGAATGACTATTAGTTTTTTCAGTTTTAGAAAAAGTCTGCATATTGACTTTGTCATTCACAATACTATTTTTTTTATCCACTCTCGATATGGTCACTTCATTCTTCATATATTTCGCTTTACTGATCTTGTGTTCCATAATGTTCTTATTTAGTTCCAAATTGAGAGCTGCGGCGTCATTTTTGAGCTTGATTTCGCTTTGCTTATTCTTATGCATGTAACTGAGACGCGAAAATGTTTTCGGTGCATTTTCTGTCTTTTTCTGTTGTATCAATTGTTTGGCACTTGGAGGAATGAGATCGTTTTTCTTAGCAGATGCCGTCATCGATGTGTTATTGACGAGTGATACTTTAACTTCTTTATTTAAAGCTACGCTACGATCACCTGTAGCGTTAACGCCGGCATTAATAGACTTCTGCAGTTCCTTCAAAAACTCTTGGAAATTATTATCCATCCCGTGTGTAATCGTTTGTTGTTGTGCCTGAACGCTGACCTGCTTAGGTGTCGCTTCTTTTACGATAGGACTAGGTTTCACTGGATTTTGTACTATTCTACCAATTTGAGTTTGCAGTTTATTGTCATTGGCATTCAAATTGCGTTGTTTATTGGGTTCACTGGTATGCGAGCCCGCATGTGTTTTGGTATGACTTGTGTGGCCCGACCGTGAATCGCTGGGAGTTTGTATCCTCTTCGCAAGATCGCTCGCTCCATACTGTTCTGTTCGAGCATCATGCGTCGAGCTAGACTTGGGTTTCTGTCCGTGTCTTATACCATCGTTATGCAAACTAACTTGAGTATTCACTTGTGGTCCCCTAGACTGATTGATTCGTACATCATTGTCTGGGACTGAGTTATAGAATTTGATTACATCTTCTCTCGCTTTGACCACAGCAGCATGTTGTTGCAAACTGTAGCTGTTGAAATTTGGCGACTGATTTTGCGCAACGTTTGGCGATTTGATACACGTGTTGTTATGGATCGTAGGCGATTGTTGAGGGTTCGCCATAGCATATTGACTGTAGTAATTAACATCACTTATGTGTTTCTTAGTCTGGTCGTACTTCAGATCGTCGTTGTTTGTTAGATTTTGCATCGATTTATGGAATGGTTGGGTTGTGAGTGTGTGCGCTGGAGGTTTAGGAGGGGAGATGTGAGCGTACTGTCTGTCGGCTTGCTTCGATGGAGAAATGTAGCTAGATTCGATGACGCTAGTTGGCCGCGGTGGTTGATTCGTCATATAATTATTGTGCTGCGACTGTTTTTGATGCATATAATCACTAAACGATCTCGGGGTTTCCCTGAACATATCAGAATTTTGCACTATATTCTGCGTCAAGTTGTGCTGAATATACCTCAGATCCTGTTGCCTTTCAGTATTGTAAACACTCTGTGTACCTGATAACTTGCCTACCTCTTTCGTCTCATTGTAAGGTATTTTAGAGACATATTGTCTGTTTTTAGTTTGATCCCCAACATTTAATAAATTGTTGACCTCATTTTTCATAGTTTCTAATTCCTGACACTGTTTTTGTGTCATATGGGTCTTGGGGTTTTCCGGATTATATACCTTCATGCCGACAAACGGAAGCGTTCTGGCGCTGGTACTTTGCTGGACCGGGGTCTGGCTCTTTGGTACACTTGGAGCTTTTAACTTATTCCTTCTAAACTGTAAAAGTTTGGTTATACTATTTCTTACTTTGCTGCTGACCACGTGTCGATTAGCTATTTGATTAGACGTTAAATATGGCGATCTCGCTCTGCTCGTGTCTGAATCGTCACTAGCGGTTTTGACACTAGGTGTCCTTATATTTTTTATCGGCTTCTTAGCTTTAGTAGTTGAGGGATTTTGCAAAACAGAGACATCATTCCGGACTGCAGGACTCACATTGTCCATAACTTTTGGGCTGTCATCACTCTTTCGAATGTCTGATGATTTCAATTCGCCCACAGATAGAACATCAATTAGGATGTTAGGGTCGTTGGTATCTGAAACCTGTGACAGTTTGCCTTGGCTGTCGTAGTCGCTGTCAGTCACGCTAACTCGGCTTAGCGAGTCAACTCTTCGCCGTTCCTTCTTCTTTCTCACTCTCTTCTCCCCGTCCTGCACTTGCGACGGCATTTCTGTCACCTTCATACCTAGTAGGCTGGTTAAAGAACCCGGGGCGGGTTGGTCAGACTTGTTCTTCTTTCTCTCCTTTTTGGGTTTTTTGTCCTTGTCTTTTCGTCGTTCTTTGCTGGCGTGTTTGCTCGAATCTCGCTTGTGCGACTTTTTCTTTCGGTGCTCTTTGCTCTTTTCTCTGTCTGCTCGTTTCTTCTCCTTCTTGGCATCAGAGATGATGCTGAGCGGATCGTCCTCCTCGGACGATGCTCTGTTCTTCTTTTTGATAGGTAACTGGTAGGACTCTACTTCACTTTCGGGCGCGCTCTCAGTCAGCTCAGGGTCTATGAAAGCGTTTTGCCATATTTCTTCTGGCTCTTCTACCTGCACGAGGTGTTCATAACCTGTGGAAAGAAAAACGACATGTAGTGTATTCGATTAGTGTTAGAGAGAACTCGAGTTATCGAAAGTAGTGTTGCCTATCGATAGTCAAATATCGATAGACTATCGATAGTTAAGACAACACCAATAGTATCGATAGTCTATCGATAGTATCACCACGTGTCAATACTATCGATAGTTTTATGTCCAATACAATCGATAGTATTGCAAAATTAGGCAATAATGACCGAAAACAATCGATACTATCGATAGTATCGATAGTTTTGTACTATCGATAGTACAAAACAATCGATAGTATTGGATATGGAGTAGTCATTATTGCAATACTATCGATTGTATTGGACATAAAACTATAGTAATATCAATATCCTGAATAGTTTGCGAGGTCAACGATCGATGGTCAAACTATCGATAGTTCTGCAACACTGATCGAAAGGTTCTGTTTGATGTGTTGCGAGCTTAGCGAGTTTCCGAATAGACTCTCGTTTGAAATTTTATTGTATGCTGTTAAGATTGTGGTGTGGTATGCTGTAGTGAGGCACGGATGTGTTCAGCTAACGCTGGTGCTAAGGCTGCGTCCCCACTAGAGATGTGCGAGGTAGCTAAGCGGTGCGAGGCTGTGTGACGAGGATGTGTAACGGTGTGAATGTTTCCACCAAAGATGTGCGAGGTAGCTGAGCGGTGCGAGGATGTGTAGCGGGCTCTTTTCAAATAAGCGGGCGCGGGCGGGGTGCGGTGAGGCGGGAGCGGAGCAACGCCGCCTAGCAACACATCCCTCGCAACACATTCCTCGCACTCATCTTTCCCTTGTTTTGTATGTACAAAAATCTCGCTCCGCTGAGCTGTTTCCACCAGAGCTGAGCTGAGCAAGGATAGGTAAATGAAGTGTTTCTATTGGTTCATGACAAACACATCCCTCGCAACGCACGCACATCTCTGGTGGATACGCGGCCTAGACACATACCCTTCTCGATGCCGTAATAAGCGTCGTTCTCATCGTCCTCTTCCTCAGGCAGATGCTGGAAGGCTTGAGGGTCGAGGTTGAGGTATTTGAGCTCTGTGGTGAGCGCGCGGGTGCCAGCGTGGGTACGTTCCATGTACGCACGACAGTTCTCCAGCAACAGCTCTCTGGAATAGATTGATGCGGGCGTTACTTTGTGGGGGTCTACCGGTTTGACCAATGGCTTCTCAAATAGAGGGTTCGCAGATCGTGAGTTTTTTTGAAATTTAATTTTACCATGAGCTTTTCAGTGAAGGAAAGCATAGTGAAACTAGGTGTTCGTGGCTTATCCCTCGCCGATCGGCTAACTTTGTGTGAGTTCGCAGCTCGAACATACATATGCCAAAGGGACGTAGTTTAACGAAAAGGATCCAAACCACTGACATTTTCTTCTTTAATTTATATTTTGTTGGTACTGAAACTAGATCCAAAATCAAAAAGCGACTTGTTGAGGGTTGGATCCTTTTCGTTAAACTACGTCCACTGAAGACTGTAAATTTGAACAATATAATATCCTAAACCATACAAGCAAAACTACTACGTCTTGCGCACCGACGCAACACATTTGTTAATGCAGTCCCACATGAATACTGTTTACCAACGTTCATCCCAGATTTCGCCAAACTCTTTCGTCTTGTAGCCTCTATCCGTCCATTACTTTAGAATTTTTGTAATTAAAAAAAATATTTAAATATTTATTATCTCCACCACAGAGCATACAGTTATACAGTAGCTATATTAATGATCTTATGAAATAGGTACAGAAACTTTGCGGTGGAGACTGGTGCCCAAACTAGGGAGAAGTAAACAAACTTATGTAATTTTTAACGTCTTCGTGGACCTAGTCAATACGCTGTCCGTAAGATTTTATCCGTTCAAATATGTTGCATGGGCGCCGCCCCAGAGCTTCAGTCATTTTGTCTTGATGCAGAAAAGTAAGAGACTATAATGTCTTAGTTGATTCGACGACCGGATGACCTAGTGGTTAGAGAACCTGACTATGAAGCTCGAGGTCCCGGGTTAAATTTGATTTGATTTGGGTTTGTGCTTGAGTCTTGGATGTTTATTATGTCTAGTACCCATAGCACAATTAGTTTGGGACTAGATCAATTGATGTCAATCATCCTATGATTTATATATTTCGACGGTAGCAATTAACATTGTAGTATGTAAAAAATTATTACTTTTGTTAAAATTTCGCAGAGATGTACATATGTAACATTATTTTATGACATTTACCCCCTGTTTCACCATCCATTGATCAAATTTATTTGACGGGTAAATGTGATGCCGTCTCTGTTTGTTTTGTTCGAATAGACGGAGACGGCATCACATTTATCCGTCAGTTAAAATTAATCAATGTGTGGTGAAACAGCCCCTTAGTGCAATAAATAAAAATTTCCAAAAAATGTAGTTCCAACAATGTTAATAGCTGCCGTCGATTTATTTATTAGTGACGGCTGAATGTAACTGACCTGTCCATATCCCACAGCAAAGTCTTGACCCTCGGCCCAGCGAGCAACACCACCAGGTCCTGCCCCAGCTCGACACTCAGCCCCAGCGCCTCTCCTTCCGTCAGGATGGCTGTGGACAGCACGTTGGCTTGACGAGGAGCCTGCTTCAGCTGCAGCGTCTCCGACGTTTTGACCAGGTTGCTCTGGGAACGGCTGTCGTTCGCCCAGCTGTTGAACTCGGAGGTGCCTTCGGGCTTGAGATCCAGAGTGTCCTGGAAGGAGAAGGTTATTTGTTTAGTATACTGTTGTTACAACACATGCTCGCTGGCAAAGTATCTTTCGAGTATTTTGGCAGAAGTTATTAAGTTCAGTTTAACAAAAATGCATTCTTTGAAGATTCAAAAAAAAAACAGACGAAATAAATATGTATGTATATATGTACAAATTTATATGTATCTATGAATATCCAGTCTTAGCAGACCCCTGCTCCTAAGCAAAATGTGCGCAGTGTGGGATCATTGTAGATTGGTTACTGATATAAACAGAAAGACAAAAAAAATATGCTTTTCGCAATTTTTTCTTTATCTGTGCTATAAGACCTTGCTTCATACCAAATTTCAAGATTCTGAGTTCATAGGAAGTACCCTGTAGGTTTTGATTCCCTTGCGAGTTTAGAAAATTTGCGGCATAAACGGCTGTATCTTTTGATTGCGTTGGCTTAGAAGTTTTATTTTTTCACAGCTCCAAGGGACAGTAGACCTGAGTATTTTATATAAATTTCAGCTTGATACCTTCACGCGTTCCTGAGAAAAAGGGTCTTGACAGACGGACGGACGGACGGCCAACAAAGTGAACCCTAAAAAGGGGGATTTGGGCAACTAGACAATCGGCGGCTCCGGGCCTAAATCGCAGTATTGTGTCGTATTAATGTTACCGCGGGCGCGAGCGGCGGCGTGGCGCGCACGCGCTCGTACATGGCGTGCGCCGGGTGCACGGAGAAGGCGGTGAGCGCGCACTCGGCCTTCAGCCGCGCGCTGCCGCCCAGCAGCGCGCCCAGCTGGGTAAACCACGACGACAGCATCTGCTCCGCTTGCCGCGCCTCCGATTGCTGGAACACACCGGAACTTTTAAACTTAAAAAAAAAATCACTGGACACATTAACAGTCACACGAGCACTGACACACTCGACATGCACGCTCATACGCACGCACGTATGCACACACTTTCACACACACACATTCACACACGTTCATGCACTCGCACACGCACTCACATACACACACTCATACACACACACACTCACACACAGACACATACATATATACACACACACACACATTGTTTAAGTTAAGTAATGTTTACTCGCTTTGGGCTTAAAACAACTAAATTTCATAATACCTTATTCACTAATACCCCTAATTTCAAATTATCATGGGCTCATAATACCTAACAATACCTAAAATTTCAAATTTTAAGATGAGACAATTTGAAATTTTAGGTATTTTTAGGTATTATTGAGCCCATGGCAATTTGAAAATTAGGGGTATTAGTGAATAAGGTATTATGAAATTTAGTTGTTTAGTTATAGTCTTAGTAATATAATCTTTTTTTGGAAGAGCGAGGCCTCCTAACACAAGTTTCGGCTTAATGGGAGGCCTCAACCTTTTATGTAAATTTAACCTCTGTTAAACGTAAATAAAGTTTATTTTATTTTATTTTTTAGCTAAAACAGCTACCGCGAGGGCGAGGACTCATTTCAACGGTCTAGCTATACAACGTGCCCCATTGACCTATAATAACAATAAGACACCCAATCGCTTAACAAAAGTTCCTCAAAAAACGTCCGAGCGGCGTTGTGTGTACGTATACATCAATTTATGTTGATAAAATTAACAGCATTCATTCAAATTAACACCTTTTTTCGTAGCAGTAATGTTTAATGTCAATTGTATACCAGCGTTAGAAGTAGTTTCATGACGCCACGCGCTGGAAATCCGCATATAAACAAAAAAGGAAAACAAAGGGGCATAGCTAAATCTGTCCTCTAATTATTTTTGAAAAAAATAATTTTATTGGTTCAGTTTTCGAGAAGAAAACCGGGGACTACGAAATGCTGTTTTGATCAATTTTATGCGCCTATTTACGGTCTGAGCTGCAGTTGTCCCGCTCTCGCTGTACTGACATGGAGGGGTTCGGGCGAGACAGCGACATTTTATTAAAATACCTATTTCTCAAAAGTCTCTCAGCCATCATATCCTCTTAAGTCCGCCACAAACCAAAGCGCGAGGCGTGCGCGGGGTGCCGACGGAGCGGGCCCAGCGCGTTCTATAACACAGAATCATGTATACTGTGATACACACCGGCATCGCGGCACAGCGTATATGAATCAGTGTTATACAACGCGCGGGGCACTCTCCGTCGGCGTCGCGCGCACTTCAAACGGGAAACGAGACATCGGTTAATGGTAAATTAGAAAAATGCGTCTGTAAACAGACTAATAAAGTGATGCCAGATGAGATACCTTGTTCTCGTCTTTGAGCCGTTCCAGTTCGTTCATGCCGGCCGTGATCGCGCGCACGTACAGCTCACACACAAACGGCATCATGTCTTCCGAGAGCTGGTAACAAACATATACAGTGGTGGTCATACAATTAAGAACGATTTGAAGTTTCCGATTTTTTTTTATCTAAATCATGTCATATGTCTAGTTGTGTTCCTTCTTAGAAGTAACAAGTTATGTTATAAAATAGCCACATGGATAGAGCAAACGGGATTAAGAATAATAGTGTATAATTGCTAACATTTTTTTTTACAAATTTTATTTGTTCTCTATACTAATAAATTCAAATAGTAATGAAGCTGGACAAATAATTAAGAACGATTTATTAAACTGCTCGAGAGTTGTTTTATATGAAACTTAGATTAAATAAATCAAATTAATGTGAAGTTGGTATAGAAAAAAAAAGCAATTTAATACATTTGAATTAAAATTAATAGTTAGTAGCATGTCCACGGCTTTTAATTACGGCTTTACACCGGCGAGGCATTGAATCTATCAATTTTTGACATTTCGCAAGAGAAATAGAGTTCCATTCTTCTAAGAAAACGTCGTACAGCTCTCTCAAATTGCCACACTGTCGATATGAAACCTTTTTCTTGACTTCGCACCAAAGATGCTCTATTGGGTTAAGATCTGGGCTGTTGGCTGGCCAATCTAAGACAGAAACTGATTGTGATGTGAGGAATTCCTTAACGGTGCGTGCAGTATGCTTTGGATCATTGTCGTGCTGGAATGTCCAAATAACCGGAAGCACGTCTTCGGCATATGGTAACATTGTTTCTTGCAGTATATTTTTGTATTGGAATTGATCCATGTTTCCTTCTATCAGCCTAACAGGTCCAACGCCATGTCCAGAAAAGCACCCCCAAATTTTCACATTTCCCCCGCCATGCTTTAATGTCACTTTTGTATACTTTGGGTCGAATGCTTTATTCGGAGGGCGTCGTACATATCGTTTTCCATCAGAACATACCCTATTTATTTTTGTTTCGTCAGAAAAAAGAACGTTTTTCCACTGTCTGACTGTCCAGTTTTCATACCTTCTTGCAAATGCAAGTCGGGCTTGCCTATGACATCGTTTCAACATAGGCACCTTCCTTGCTATCCTTCCGTTCAACTTATTTTCTACCAAACGCCTTCGAATAGTGCGTGCAGAGATTGCTGAAGGGTTTTTTTCGCCAAAATATTCTTTTCTCAACTCATTAGACCCTTTAAAAGGATTTTGTTTTGCCAAACGAACGATATTTCGATCATCTCGACGAGACGACTTTCTCTGTCTAGGTCCACGTGGAACGTTTGAAGTAGTTTGATACGTGGAAAAATGCTTTACGGCATGGAAAACCATTGTTTTTGAACATTGCAGATAGTCGGCTATCTTTTTATACGACCAATTCTTCTCGCGAAGTTTTATTATTACTTCTCTTGTAGATTTATCACAACTTTTATTTTGCCCCATTGTTTTTATACGAAGTAATCACTTTTAAGACTTTAACAGCACGAAATGGCGCCAAAATTATACGAATAATAATCTACAACCACAGAGCCACACAGTGTTCTCTATTTAAATTTGAAAAAATAATAAACTATTCAGCGTTCTTAATTACGTGACCAGCCAGTAAGTACTAATACTAGGTTCAGATCGAATGTATTAAGTTTCTCTATTAATTTTTTAACCAACTATGTTGCATAAATGAATGTACCGGTAGTACGGAAAAGTTTCGCAATACCGAGAGAAATAAAAAAAATACGGGCAATTAGTTATACTTGTTACTTTGAAAAAATCATCTCAATAAATAATCGTTCTTAATTATATGGCCACAACTGTAAATACGTTAGTGTTTGAAACAATCACGATTCTCACACATAACTCATAACTAATATTTTTCGGGACTTAATCGCTGTATTTAACTCGACATTTCGACTTGATTGTGAACCGTCGATTTAAATACAGGAATTAATAGTTCTTGATTAACACAAACTACCACATTATTCGCTTTGCTATGTCGGTGACCCTTGTTCTTCTACGGATCTCCTCATTCCCGATTCGATCCCGTAGAGAAACCCCGAGCATAGCCCTCTCCATAGCTCGTTGAGCGACTTTGAGCCTTATCATTATCGTCGCCAACTGAAAGACGTCCACTGCTGGATTTATCTCCCAATGATTGGTCCTGCGCCGGCTGCGTCTCAGACTCCTGCGACCTTCACCAGGCCATCAGGTGCCTAACTGGTCCAGATGGTGTTGTATGCTGTGTCTAAGTCTAAACTAGATTCATAAGAGTATTAACATGTTACCGTACCGAGTGGACCATCTAATTTCGCGCGTAATGCGGCAGTCAAATACACTACTTCGTTTACCTAATCCGTTCGCGTTGTTTCAAACTACTTTGACGAACGAACGTCGTCTTCACATCAGTCTGTCCGTCCACTGCGGCGGACATATTGAGGCGGTAGCAGATGTCGCTCGCAGAGTGCTGCCGACTACCGTATTCTAGGTATACGATTTAGAAGACGTCCGTCAGATTCCACTTTCGTCACTTTTCTTTTTCGGTATAGGTCAGCATTTTGAAACTGGTGACGAAACAGCAATTCTCGTGATTCCTTGTCCGTCAGATCAAACTTAATTCACCCAGAATTAATTCAGTTAAAACGTACAAATCTGAGGGAACTCCGCTTCGCGGGGCTCCAATTTCCGAGCGGTTTGCCTTTCGGGCAGAAGGAACTACCTAATTTACCTACAGTGGTGGTCATACAATTAAGAACGATTAAAAGTTTCCGATTTTTTTTTATCTACATCATGTCATATGTCTAGTTGTGTTCCTTCTTAGAAGTAACAAGTTATGTTATAAAATAGCCACATGGATAGAGCAAACGGGATTAATAATAATAGTGTATAATTGCTAACATTTTTTTTTACAAATTTTATTTGTTCTCTATACTAATAAATTCAAATAGTAATGTAGCTGGACAAATAATTAAGAACGATTTATTAAACTGCTCGAGAGTTGTTTTATATGAAACTTAGATTAAATAAATCATATTAATGTGAAGTTGGTATAGAAAAAAAAGCAAATTAATACATTTGAACTAAAATTAATAGTTAGTTGCATGTCCACGGCTTTTAATTACGGCTTTACACCGGCGAGGCATTGAATCTATCAATTTTTGACATTTCGCAAGAGAAATAAGAGTTCCATTCTTCTAAGAAAACGTCGTACAGCTCTCTCAAATTGCCACACTGTCGATTTGAAACCTTTTTCTTGACTTCGCACCAAAGATGCTCTATTGGGTTAAGATCTGGGCTGTTGGCTGGCCAATCTAAGACTGAAACTGATTGTGATGTGAGGAATTCCTTAACGGTGCGTGCAGTATGCTTTGGATCATTGTCGTGCTGGAATGTCCAAATAACCGGAAGCACGTCTTCGGCATATGGTAACATTGTTTCTTGCAGTATATTTTTGTATTGGAATTGATCCATGTTTCCTTCTATCAGCCTAACAGGTCCAACGCCATGTCCAGAAAAGCACCCCCAAATTTTCACATTTCCCCCGCCATGCTTTAATGTCACTTTTGTGTACTTTGGGTCGAATGCTTTATTCGGAGGGCGTCGTACATATCGTTTTCCATCAGAACATACCCTATTTATTTTTGTCTCGTCAGAAAAAAAGAACGTTTTTCCACTGTCTGACTGTCCAGTTTTCATACCTTCTTGCAAATGCAAGTCGGGCTTGCCTATGACATCGTTTCAACATAGGCACCTTCCTTGCTATCCTTCCGTTCAACTTATTTTCTACCAAACGCCTTCGAATAGTGCGTGCAGAGATTGCTGAAGGGTTGTTTTCGCCAAAATATTCTTTTCTCAACTCATTAGACCCTTTAAAAGGATTTTGTTTTGCCAAACGAACGATATTTCGATCATCTCGACGAGATGACTTTCTCTGTCTAGGTCCACGCGGAACGTTTGAAGTAGTTTGATACGTGGAAAAATGCTTTACGGCATGGAAAACCATTGTTTTTGAACATTGCAGATGGTCGGCTATCATTTTATACGACCAATTCTTCTCGCGAAGTTTTATTATTACTTCTCTTGTAGATTTATCACAACTTTTATTTTTCCCCATTGTTTTTATACGAAGTAATCACTTTTAAGACTTTAACAGCACGAAATGGCGCCAAAATTATACGAATAATAATCTACAACCACAGAGCCACACAGTGTTCTCTATTTAAATTTGAAAAAACAATAAACTATTCAGCGTTCTTAATTACGTGACCAGCCAGTAAGTACTAATACTAGGTTCAGATCGAATGTATAAAGTTTCTCTATTAATTTTTTAGCCAACAATGTTGCATAAATGAATGTACCGGTAGTACGGAAAAGTTTTGCAATACCGAGAGAAATAAAAAAAATACGGGCAATTAGTTATACTTGTTACTTTGAAAAAATCATCTCAATAAATAATCGTTCTTAATTATATGGCCACAACTGTATTTTCTGAACTGAATTATGGCTGGGTGAATTAATTCTAGGAATAATCTGACGAAAGGGCATTATAGGTTATCCACATCCGTCAGTCCTGACGAAACTGAACTGAAATTATAAAAAAACTGCTTCTGACGAAAGTGGAATCTGACGGACGTGTTTTTAATCTTCTTTGACGCCCGCCAGCCGCGCCCCCCCCCAGCCCCCCCCCCCCCGCCCCCCTCACCTGCGCGTGCATGGCGGAGCACAGCGTGTGCAGGTGGCGCGCGGTGGCGGCGGGCGCGGCCAGCGCGGCCGTGACGCCCGCCAGCCGCGCCCCCCCCCAGCCCCCCCCCGCCCCCCTCACCTGCGCGTGCATGGCGGAGCACAGCGTGTGCAGGTGGCGCGCGGTGGCGGCGGGCGCGGCCAGCGCGGCCGTGACGCCCGCCAGCCGCGCCCCCCCCAGCCCCCCCCGCCCCCCTCACCTGCGCGTGCATGGCGGAGCACAGCGTGTGCAGGTGGCGCGCGGTGGCGGCGGGCGCGGCCAGCGCGGCCGTGACGCCCGCCAGCCGCGCCCCCCCCCAGCCCCCCCCCGCCCCCCTCACCTGCGCGTGCATGGCGGAGCACAGCGTGTGCAGGTGGCGCGCGGTGGCGGCGGGCGCGGCCAGCGCGGCCGTGACGCCCGCCAGCCGCGCCCCCCCCCAGCCCCCCCCCGCCCCCCTCACCTGCGCGTGCATGGCGGAGCACAGCGTGTGCAGGTGGCGCGCGGTGGCGGCGGGCGCGGCCAGCGCGGCCGTGACGCCCGCCAGCCGCGCCCCCCCCCAGCCCCCCCCGCCCCCCTCACCTGCGCGTGCATGGCGGAGCACAGCGTGTGCAGGTGGCGCGCGGTGGCGGCGGGCGCGGCCAGCGCGGCCGTGACGCCCGCCAGCCGCGCCCCCCCCCAGCCCCCCCCCGCCCCCCTCACCTGCGCGTGCATGGCGGAGCACAGCGTGTGCAGGTGGCGCGCGGTGGCGGCGGGCGCGGCCAGCGCGGCCGTGACGCCCGCCAGCCGCGCCCCCCCCCAGCCCCCCCCCGCCCCCCTCACCTGCGCGTGCATGGCGGAGCACAGCGTGTGCAGGTGGCGCGCGGTGGCGGCGGGCGCGGCCAGCGCGGCCGTGACGCCCGCCAGCCGCGCCGCCGGCACCAGCCGCGCCAGCGCGCGCGCGCAGCAGTACAGCGCCGACCGGCTCGCGCCCGTGCACGACGGCACCACCATGCAGCGCGCTATTATCACCTGTATACATAAAAACCGGTTGTCTGTAAAGTCGGTCTACGGACGATAGTTTAACGTGACAACGACGTAACAAAACATTGAAATGAAACCAGGCGGTCACCCATCCAAGTACTGACCGCGCCCGACGTTGCTTAACCTCGATGATCGGACGAGAACCGGTGTTTTGTCAAATACCTTGACAACGGTGCATCCTAAGGCAAAATCAATGAAATTTTCATCCTTAATACCCCCCCCCCCCCCCCCCATTAAAAATTAACCGAGCGCTAGTACTAAGATTGTACATCCTGGCGTTCACTGCTCTCTTTTGTACGTTACATTGCGTCATCCTTTTTCGTGCGTGCAACCGGCGTTCATCGATTTATTAAACGTTGTCATGTCAACAAAAAATTACTATCAAAACCACGGCAAACGGCGATGCGGGTGTTAGGGCCTGTCCGCACAGCGATATTTCACCGCGCGGTTTTTTATTCGCAATTTTGTAACACATTAAATCTTATGGACATAGGGCCTACGCTAGCTGACGCGGATTACCCGGAACGGACACCCGTCGTGCGCGCGTCTAATAAAAAATTGTATGAACAGTGCCAAGTGGCTCGGGCGCGTGCGACGGATTTTCGGTACATTTTAGACCCGCGAGCGGGCGCACGCGGCGGGCGTCCGCGTCAGCTAGCGTAGGCCCGTAGACGGAATCGCGGGAAACAGCTAGTCTAATATACAAAAATCTCGTATCACGGTGTTTGTTATCGAACTCCTCCGTAACGGCTTGACCAATTTTTATGATTTTTTTTCTCCATATTTACCGGTCTGAAAATAGGTCGTACGGTATTTTTTATACCCCTATCCTTCGCAGATGGAGTCGTGGGAAACAGCTAGTTTATTTGTAATTAATTTTGGACTCTCGAACCCCCATTACTTAAAATGAAAGCTGGTTACCTGCGCGATGAGAGTGGCGACTTCTTTAGCGTCCTTCCACAGTTTCTTATCGCGCGGCGACGTCTCTGGGCGACTCCGCAGCCGCTCCACGAGCTGATAACCGTTACGCAGCGGCGTCTGCTTCGCCTGCAAAACATGCATTTAAACTAACCACATAGTCAGCATTTCGTTAGTGAACACGATAGTTACCGTCATCCCACCGGTGATGCTCACAGAATTTGATTGATTACTGAGGTGCTGTCATAAGTACTTTGAGCTTCAGATGATGACTAGACCCCGGATATTTGTCGCAATGACGTCACAATAGGATAGTTTGGGGAGTAAATGGAAAGATAAAAATTACCTGGTGTACCATCAGCCAAAAATTTCGTCTACCACCCTACGGTTGAAGTTCATTTGCACGTCATAATACGAGGTCGATTTTTGCTTGAAATAATTGGCAGACAGTGACTGAAGACTTCACTCAGTTTGAAAAATCAACCTTAACGATATTTAGATGTCACAAAACTTTTGTCAAAACAGGTAGACCACTTTCTTGGCCAACCGTACCGTGGTCATTAGTTGGTGGCCTTGGAAAAATAAGGTCATAGAGCTAAATAGACGGACGGAAGAAAAATACTTACACCGATGTTGATTAATACCTATTCCTATTACTTAAAAACTGATTTTTCATTTCGTTTTCTTATGCTGGCACTTCACTTGGCGTATTGGACGAAATAGTTGCGTGTGCGAGAGAGGAGCACTATGCCGATTCTATCGTGAAAGACGGAGATGGCAATAGCGCAACGCGAACACGCAACGCCAAGTGAAGTGCCACCACTAGATGTACCTTGAACACAAAAAGTTTGCGGAACACCGACTTAGATATTAAGTTTGAAAGTAGGTGGGTCCATTTATGTAAGAGGGAGACAGCTCACCAAGTCGATGCACCTCGCGCGCTTGTCCCGCTTGTGCAACAACACAAACTCGATGTCCACGAGGAGGTCCCACACGTCCCGCGAGAACCCGGCGTCCCGGGTCAGCGTGGCCGCGAACGGGCCGGACTCCTCCTCCGCGTCGCCTGCTGGCCGAAACACAGATTACAGTGGCTTGGCCAAGCGAGGGGTCAAGGACCGTTAGCAAAAGGGGTGTTTAAAATAGTAGACTGTACAAGAGCATGAAACGAGCCATTTTACCCGAGACGTTCATAATATCCGAGCCGGTACGGCGAGGGAGGGTAGACATATCGAGGGGAAAATGGGTTTAATGCTCGAGTTATACACTCTGCTTTTCACTTCGATTGCAAAGAAATTAAACAGGCGCGATTTGGTCGAGTAAGCAATCGGTAATCTATCACCTAATGACAGGCGCAAGATTTTAGCGCGAGTAGGATTCTGCTTTGCAGTTGGTAGATCGCTAAAAAATCTGCCTTCTGCGCAGATACATCGAGAGGAATTATACACAGTGTTTTTTTATTTCCGTTAAATTCGACAGCTGTCCCGTCGCCACCAGCAGTATGACGGCAGCAGTGCCCACCTGTGCCTGTGTCGTGTGGGTGGTCCCCCCTGGCGGGGCGCGCGGCGCGGGCGCGCTCCATGACGGTGGCGGCCAGCGTCAGCGCCAGGTCGCTGCAGTCGCGCGCCGCCGCCAGCGTGCGCAGCCGCGTCACGAACACTATGCCGCGCTCCATCGTCAGCCATTCTAGAACTGATGTCATACTAATATTATAAACAGATGCCTTCAATCTCAGTAGGTCCATTAGCCGCCTTTATACAGTCACTCTATCGCGCGTGAAACAGCAATAGTACGCGAAAGAATGCGCGTGTAAAGATGCTGGCAAGGGGAAGGGATAGACCACGCGTAAAACTGTGTAAATTGCACACGCGCCAACGCGCGCCAGTTCCACGCGGTCTATCGCGCACGATTAGCCTTTACACGTTCGCTCTTTCCATTCTCAAAAACGTATACTAGTAATCGCGCGCGAATGAACGTTAAGTTTAAAATTCTAACAAAACATAATCGCGCCCGATTGCGCGCACAGGCTTTCCGGCACGCAATCCTGTACGCTCTTGAGAATGCGCGATAGAGCGACTGTATAAAGACGGCTATTGACCAAATCCATTATGGATGTAGTGAAATATTTGTTTGTCAATTGATCCATTTTTTGACAATGTGGATCTACTGCAAAGTATTTTTCTCGCTCGCTGGACTGACCTGATTAAAAAAGCTACTGAGTCCACCATGGTCCAGTGGCTTTGGGCTTAAAACCACTAAATTTCATAATACCTTATTCACCAATACCCCTAATTTTCAAATTACCATGGGCTCATAATACCTAAAAATACCTAAAATTTCAAATTGTCTCATGTTAAAATTTGAAATTTTAGGTATTTTTAGGTAGCCCATGGTAATTTGAAAATTAGGGGTATTAGTGAATAAGGTATTATGAAATTTAGTGGTTTTAAGCCCAAAGCGTCCAGTGTACTCGCAACGCCTCTAACCGGCAGAAATGGAAGCAAAATGCTAAGAGAGCAGTCCTCGAAAAAGTTTGCGACCCACCGAACACCTCTCCGTGTATCTCGTCTGCGCAACCACGACCACTCTGACAAGACTAGGAAATTAAGAAAGACTAAGGGGCTGTTTCACCACTTTTTTTAAAGTTCGGATTAGCTAAATCATAACCTTATTTGTCAGATGGAATAAAAATTTCTGTTTCACCAGTCTTGATTAGCGCTAAGTGACGGACAAACTATTTCTTAATTTGACCATCAGATCAGGTGGCATTTAGCATTATTATCCGTCACATAACTTTTTAATTTCTGGCTGCTTTTCGTGGTAGCTTCCGTTATGCTGCCACGAAATGTTGGAACAATATACCGCCGCCAATAAGAAATTCAAGTACGATTGGTTCTTTCAAATTTAAATTCAAGAAGTATTTGCTGGACGTGCAAAAAAATCACACTCAGTCAGTCTGTGCAGTGCTATATCCTTCTAATGATATGTAATAGTATATATTGTTGTGTAGGTATGTATATATATGATGTAAAATTTATATTTTATTTTGCACCACACCTTTTGCTTGGCTCCCTTCACTTTATTTTATAACAAATGCTTAGGCCTTGTTTGTGTATAAGTATTTTAGTAACAGGTGGAGCTGTCGTGTAGCTCAAATCTGGGCTCTACAGAAAACCAGCGTTGCTACACTCTCTGTGCAGCAACACATGCTGAGTAGAGACCCTTTTTCGGTGACAATTGGTGTCACTACCTTTACAAACTTGTGTTATTAGTTGTTAATGTTGTTTTCTACTGTTTGGTGGTGGTACTCTTGAAACCTGAAATAAAATATTTTTCTTTCTTTCTTTCTTTCTTTCTAATTAGTTAGTTTATTTTTTGTGGCCATGGTTGGAGAGCCCTTCAGCCGGTTTCACAAAAATAAATCAAAGTATTTTTTATTTTTTAAAGAAAGAAGTCATGCTAAATTGCAAACGAGAATTTAAATATCAAGATTTGATTAAAAAAATATAGGTACGCTTTTAGTATGTAAAAATAAATCCAGAATTTCGTAATATTTTTTAATTACAGACTTTTTTCAGAGGCACAATCGTTTGTTCTATCTGAACTTGTACATCGCCATTAAAAAAAAAGTTAATCCGTCAAATGGTTTGGCGCCACTTTTCGATTCGTTTTACGTGATTTTATTTTTCTTTGTTATTGTTAACAAATTATCGTAAATAAATACCATTTTGGATTAATTACAATGCTACACATTTTTTTATGCAAAAAATATAGATGTATTTAAAAATTACATTTCATTTCATTTAATTTACACAGTTTACGATTTCTTTTGCTTTAATAATTAGCGACTCTTTGAACGAAAGTGTGTGAACAGGAACGCGTGGTCGTGAAATGCGACGTTGCCATTCCGACTTTTTGTTAAACCGACGATTAGTTAAGTGGTACTTAGCTTGCACAGGACCGGAGTGGTGAAACTGAAAAAACACTAGCCGACAGATTTGTTCAGTACTTAGTTTATTCATTGGTTACGTAACCAGTAGTTTGACAATAAGGTGGTGAAACACCCCCTAAGAAGAAATTTTTCGCGCTAGATCCGTTAACCAGATCCAGAGTCGAAAGTATGGATATACTTATTCCTGTAAATACATTTTTTTTTTAAATATTTATATTGCTTTTTATTTTTTTAACATTCTATCTAGTGACACTGGACATAATCATACATAAGATACAATTATTGTAACATATTTTATTTTTGAAAATAGATCTATGTATTGGCGATAATAAAATCTCATCAGATCCAGTTTCGTAATATTTCTTACTTTACTTTCTTATTTCTACCGAGAAAAAAATACACCACTCATAAATTTCGTCACACATTTAAGAAACGAGGCGACTTTGATACTCTTTCATGCTGAATCGATTCAGTGGCGGCGCAGGACCAAAATTTGATGTGGGCTCGATATTTCCGTGATCCTATGATGGCGCACCACACATTAGATGACAGATGTTTCAATGAGCGAAAAACGAGAAACTTTCGAGGCACGGGGATCAGACCGCCTACGACAAGCGCTGCCTCTGAATTGGTCAGACTTGTAAAGTAAGATAGCTTAAACTCTGTAATAACTCATAGCTCGAACTCGTCGGTCGGTAACATGTAGGAATTTACGTACGTAAAATCCCAAACTAATTACCGCTAAGTCTCAAGACATGAATTCTGCAGGGATGTTTGTTAAGTTCTGACCTATAGTCCGCTCGCAAGCACTCAACTGTATATATTTTCTTGGTGTCAGCGACTGGTTGCTCTAAAACGATGTCTTAAAAGAAACAAGGCTGCTTAGACTTACCCTGTTCATCAGTGACAGGTTCTCCGATGGGTTAAGATGCCCCTAGGTTAAGCTAAATAGCCGTTGTAACACGTAATACCACCATCTGGCATCGAGTATATGCTTAAACCTAATTGCGCTCTAGGAGCGCATGAGAGACAATGTAGTTAGGAGTCGAAGTGGTCGCCATGGCCGGAAATCGGTCGGATTAATTAATTCATACTTAATTTATTACTTTTATTAGTGTCGGCCACTGGTTGCACTGATACTGTCTCATAATGAAAGCAGGCTCCCCCGTGAGGTTAAGTAAGCAGCCATTTTGCATCTTTGCACAGGATTGAAATGAAATTTTTACCTTAGTATTCCAATACCAAACCGCTGATCTTCATAACATAGGTTATCCTAGTATGAAGGTCAGAGGATCTGACCGTAATGTCTTTTAACAAGCCTACTTATTGCATTATTTTTAGTTGTTACGAGTTTTTTTAAGATGCTTACTATACATAAGACTTTTGCGTTGTTTGTTTAAGTGTGGCTTATTATTCAATAAAACATTATTATTATTGAGCGTTTATACCTGCTGAGCTGGCAACGTTGCATTTTTGTTAGTTTTCTCGATTATTCCATAAAAAAATAATGAAAATTAAAAATGTGGTCTATAAGAATTGTTCTAATATATAAGTTAAGGTGTCTACTGCAATAATTATTCGTGATATACTTTTATTTTCTTTAAAAATGAACAAATTATTACCTAACGGTTTTTAAAGAAAATAAGTCTTATCACGAATAAATATTGCAGTAGACACATAACTTATATATTAGAACAATTCATATAGACCACATTTTTAATTTTCATCAATTTTTTATGGAATAATCAAGAAAAACTAACAAAAATGCAACGTTGCCAGCTCAGCAGGTATAATTAAATTAGACTCACCCTGTTCATCGGTGACAGGTTCCCCCGTAGGATTAAGCAGCCGTTCGAGCACGGGATGCCCCCACGGGTTCTCAAGCACATCCCGGAACCAGTGCGCTCGCTGCAGCAGCAGCTGCTCCCAGGGCAGCGGCGCGGGCCGGGCCGCCGCGCCCGTCGCCGCCTCGAGGATGAGCGAGTCGATCGCCGCGCCGAGCTGGGAGTGCTCATCTTTGCTTTTTGGGTCGCGCCATTCCGTCTGCGAAGATATCGGGGGATTGTAAATAGCGCTCAGTACCGTATCGTCTATAAAGCAAAATGACCACGATCCAGATGGTCTAAAAAGCACATGTCTAATTATGTAAATTGTCCATTGTGTGAAGATGCCTTAATCGTAAAATACCCAATTAGCATAACGTCTGTGAAGGGACACGGCCAGATAGCAACACGCCCTTAAAGCTGAACGCCAAAATCGCAGAACGTCCAAAAAATAGAATGTCGCGTATTTCACGATATACCTAAAGAATTGAATAGGTAGATCTAAATTGATAATATGACCGGCCACTTGAAACCCGAACACACTTTTTGGTTATTCTGCTACTCCAGCTAACTGCTTTCAATATGACAATTTGCTTTTTGGGTGATAGCGTTTTTGACAATATGTGGTTTGGACGTTATGCTACACGTACTAATTGCTATTTTGATGTTCTGCGTTATGGATGTTATGCTAATGAGACAAAAGGCTAATAGGACGTCTGACATTTAGTTTCTTGGTCAATTTTCGTTACTGGACATTTTGCTACATAGACGATTCGGTACCGTGCGGTAAATAGCTTGAACTTTTCACACGCAAACGCGTTGCCAACCTATAGAGCTAAGATAAAATACGTCATATGCTAGTATTTTCATACCCTCCACGTCGGAATACGGTGGTTCAAGATAAAACTTTGAGGAAACCCTGAGTAACTGGTTATTGGACAAAATGTGTTACTCTACCTACCCATGTCTTTCTTAATAGTAATCGAAAGCTTTAATTTAATAATGTTTGCAAGATCTTTTTTATGGGTATCACGATATTCGACAGATACGTTATTTATAACGTATAATATAAGTATGAAACAAGAATTGTATGGCATGCGGTCCGGGGCTCATGTGTGCATGGTTCATGGCTCGGGGTCGTATGTATTATAATGTATGTACCTATAATATAAATAGTTTAGTTTTTTAATTAAGCAGGGTACAGCTGATGTTGAAGTGAGCGTAGTATTCGCCAATAAACATTATAGTTTGGCGAAATTAGTGATGTAACTAGAACTATGTCCCTTTTTGAGAATAAATAATAATAATAATTATTATTGGTCAGATACGATTTTGGATACATTCGCTTATCATACGATTATACGATCGCCCAGTTTATTGCCAGATTTGTTTAGAAGCCACAAAATGAATAAGCAATTGGACGTATCTGTTAAATAAATGATCTGACAATTAGCTAAACTGACGACTCAAACTGCATCTGACAAAACGGTAACTGACGAATATCGTGATATCCCTTTTTATTATTAGAGGGAGGAAAATGAGCAAGCGAGTCATCTGTAGGGTGATCGACACAGCCCATAAATACGAAATACGTCAGGAGTCACTGGTCTGTTGTCGACCTTTAAAGCTCCAAACGCCCTTGCTTAACTTGCTTGTGCGTTTGGAGCTTAAAGGAAGTATAAACCCCTTTCTTGAATAGTCCGATGTTATGATTGCCTGTATGCTTAGTATAAGTTTTACTTCACCAAATACTTCTCGATCGCGTTCAATTCTATGGAAACGTAGGCGCTGTCCATGTTTCCATAGTAATTGATTTTTTTACGTAAACGCGATCGAGAATTATTTGGTGAAGTAAAACTTATGGGCGTTTCTATTTTTCGTTGTATCCAATTAAGAAATTGTTAACAGGGAGTTAAAATTAGTCCGTCTGGATATGCACTTTTTCAAGTCTTTACAATAAAAAAAATCTTAACAAACCGGACCATTCTTCACTTCTTGTTACAATTGTTAAACTTGTCCGATTTGTAACTTTGTTTTTATTATAAAGGCTTGAAAAAGTGCGTAACCAAACGGACTAATTTTAACTCCATGTTAACAATTTCTTAATTGGGTAGAACGAATAATAGAAATGCCCTTATACTAAGCATACACGAAACATATCTACCGGAAGTTGACTCCACAATTTCACTGTAGGTATTATTATAAAAAAGGTCGCCTTGACATCTTAAATGTCAATTTTGCCTGCAGTGGCTAGACATCTGTCCGCTTAGGCGGGGTTAGGCAACTTCAACGGCTGCAAGCAAATTTGTTTTGAAACTGGGCAGGCCTCGGTTTTGTCGACTGTACGTGACAGGAAGTTAGTGTTACCTGCAGCACTGTGAGTGCAGTGTGTCGCTGCAGCCAGCTCAGGAGATGCGGGTGCGTGGAGTGCGCGGAGTGCTGGTGCAGGCTGTACACGCGGCGCCACGCGTCACACAGGTGACCCGTGCGCGCCGACAGTGACCCCGGCCCGCTCAGCCGCGCCTCCAACGACTGGGGGGAGAAATGCCACACCATTACATCTAGTCTAAGCCTAACTAATACTATCTTAAGCTAAGATTCCTTATAGGTGTCGACCTGCACCGATTAAGTATTTGATGAACTGCCTAAAGAGAGAGGGTCCGTTGCCTCGTAGAGAATCAGAACCTACCAAGCTGACAAAGATTGGTGGACACTCAGATGACTTCTACAGGAAGTAAAAGACACGTGTCAAACGAAAGAACTGCCTAAAGAAATCTTCATTAAAAATTACTTTTTTTTTCGTACCTACTCGTTCAGGGCAAAATGACTGGACGGATTTGAATGAGATTCGGTATGTCGATACCAGGAGGTCTGGAATATTGCATAGGCTACTTTTTATCCCGATATTCCCACGGGATTCAAGTAAAATCTTGAAATCTCAACGGCTAAGTCTAGAAACATGCACTTTAGCACGGGTTTTCTTTATTCAAAACGTACATCATGATTGATTTTTATATTTACAAGGTTCCTCCCTTTTCATGTATTTTTTTTGACTAATGCTCTAAGTCAGAATCTTAATACTTGACACTAACTTTGGTTAGCCATAAAGTGCCTCATACATTGACCATCAGTTGAGTGTTTAATTATAATATCGGAAAAGGAAAAAAAAACTGTTTTTGCATAGAACAAAGAACTATTTGCCAGGTAGTTTCTGCGAATGAACCAAGTAATATATCAATGTTAAAGAAAAAAAAAATTGTATAACTATTCGGCCATGTCGTGAAGTTTGTCGTGAGACACACTTTTTGTCTTGTAATTTTTATTGAAATATAGCGGGCTTGCACGGACCAGAGTTAACTATATCCATACTAATATTACAAAAATGAAGTGTGTTTGTTAGTTTGTCCTTCTTTTACGTCGAAACTGAGCGAGGGATTGCCATGATTTTTTGTATGGACGTGGTTAAAGGACTGGAAAGTGGCATAGGCTACTTTTTACCACTCATATCTCATTCCCATGCGTTTTAATCTACTTCAGCGAGGCCAAGCCGCGGGCACCAGCTAGTATTTTTTTTTTTTTTATGTTAGAATGGCCAGACAAACGAACTAGTGGGTCACCTGATGTTAAATGATCACCACTGTCCATAGACACCTGCAGCGCTTTACGCGATGCCAGTGCGTTGTCAGCCCTTAAAGAGAGGGAATAGGGGAAGGTGGAGAGGGAGGGGGAGAGGGAAGGGGTGAGGTATTGGGCCCCCGGCACTCTCACTGACCGTACGAAACGCAAGCAGGATTACTGCTGCTTCACGCCGGTTTTCTGTGAGAGGGTGGTACTGCCCCGGACGAGCCGGCCCACTCGTGATGCAGCGGCTAGCTACAACATGGCTCTACCACTACTAAACTACTAGTAACTGTTAACTCAGGGTTAACTGGTGTTAAAAATGCATGTTAGACAACGGTTACATGTTCAGTCCATCATTCTGGTTTTCTGTCATTCACAACGGATTGACGAATGTTATTTAAAGTATTGTATTTTCATTAGTCTGCCATCAGTCCGTCAGTCCGAGAGGGTTAAGCGATCATTCTCTCGTCATACTGACCAGAATGATGGACTGTGACAGAAACAAATAGTGATTGCGAAAGCAAGAGTCAGCGCGTTAGACAATAAGCCTGCTGGTTATTCTTGATCGCAATTCCGTTTTCAATCAATAAACTCATTACCTATTTAGAGAGTTAAAAAAAGACGCGGACAGATTGATTTATTCCTATTCTGATTCCGGTAAAAACGCCGTCGGGAATTCAAAGAGTGAACAATTAGATCCCTAGGTAGTTTGTCTACATAAATGTGGGCAGTGAATTACAGCCGGAAGAGTTTAGTAATTACGCGACTTGAACGCTTGGGGGTGATTAGACTGTGTGATGTGAATCGTAAATAGCTTCGTAGTCGTAGTGTCTGTCATGAAGTGCACGAGTGTTATACTTAGTTTATTTAAACTCGTATCAAAGTCAAAGTCAAAATTCTTTATTCAATTTAGGCATCAATTGATGCTCCTATGAACGTCGAAAAATCTACCACCGGTTCGGAGAAAACCCTGTTGAGAAGAATCCGGCAAGAAACTCAACAAGGTATCTTTTTTTCAATCAGATCTACATTGTTATTAAATGACATACATCTTAAGTACTTAATACAATTAAATTTTTTAACACAGTAGATACGCTATTTGAGACTAGGGATCGCCAATGCGGATCGGAATTATTTCCAAACATCCCTGTCCATGATATAGTCATTAATTTTATAGTACGCCTTAGATATTAATGTCTTCTTCACAATGGATTTGAATTTTGTATCAGTTCGTTCGGTTATTGTTTTCGGAATTTTATTATAAAAACGTATGCATCTTCCCATATATGTTGATGTTAATATTCTTACTACAGTTAACACATTCGGCTCCGGCGACATTCCGCTAAGCCCTGAGCGCGCGCAGACAGAGAGCGGTCTGGAGTTCCGAGTTCTGCGTTCAAAACCTTCCGTCGGTTATTTAATAGGGATGTTTCCTAGGTAAAAAAATAATAATTCTTATTAGTCCGTATTTTACATTATCAAAAAATATTAGACACGTAATTTTTCTTTTGACAATTAAACAAAAAATTACGAAGATATGGCGCGTTGAAGTTCCGCGTGACGTCACTTGTTCCTAAAACGCTCATACAAAGTGTAGGAACAAGTGACGTCACGCGAAACTTCAACGCGCCATATCTTCGTAATTTTTTGTTTAATTGACAAAATAGAAAATACGTGTCCAATATTTTTTGATAATCTAAAAGACTGACTAGTTAGGAAAGTAGCCTATTGATTACCTACTTTATCAAGCCTTCTAGTAACTTTTGAAAAATTGGAAACCTCAATGCGATATTCCTTTCGTTTGAAATAAAATGTTGACAGGACTGCCAATTGCAATGGTGCAAGCAATGTCAACTTTAAGGTGACGAAACTTTTCTTATCCCGACTGTAACTAGTTACGAATGTGTTACTGCAATAGAAGTACGAATTTTTTGATCACAGACGTTTTGTCAATGGCACGTGTTAACCCGTCAAGCCTTTGTCAAGCGATCGCCTCCCCGCAGTTATAGGTAGTTAGGAGCACAGTGCGCCTAAATCGCTCAAGGGGTTAACGCATTCACTGCCACCGATGCATATATGCGTTTTCGAGACTTCGCCCAGTGCCACTGTCATAATTATTCATACAATTTGAACGCACATGTGCGTCGGTGGCACCTGTGGAAGTCGGGTGGCAGTGAATGCGTTAGCGGAAGCTCGTTCCCTAAATATCAGAATTGCAAAATACTAGATTGCCGACTTACCCTATTCTGCGCTCGTTCTCTAAATATCAGAATTGGCTAAGTAAAGTTTTTTGAAGAGGTGCTAATTATATTTTTTTTCGACAGTCGGCGTTCTGGAGATCGAGAATCTGCAGCTGTTTTATTTTTATCTCCTGTTGTTTACTGGAAATATTTTTTTAAGTGTTCGAGATGACATTTGTGAGATTTTACGGCTGACAAGCGGTTCGTGCTCAGTACTAAGAAGAAATAGAAAAAAAAACGAAGTCATCTGTCAGTTCTGTCAATGTCAAATCGTTTGCGTTTCGTTTGCTTTGCGTTTTGGTGTGCTCAGTGTGATTTTTGGACTATTTTTATCGACCTCCGCATAAAATCCGGACTTTCAATTTTACCGCATTTCTCCACGACCTATGCACGTTAATTGGATCACGATTGAATACTTTCGATCACTATTTTGGAACTGCTTCTTGGACAACGCAAAGCAAACGAAACGCAAACGGTTATATTCGATTTGACATTGACAGAAGCGACAGTTGACTCCGTTTTTTTTCTATTTCTTCTTAGTACTGAGCACGAACCGCTTGTCAGCCGTAAAATCTCACAAATGTCATCTCGAACACTTAAAAAAATATTTCCAATAAATAAAAGGAGATAAAAATAAAACACCTGCAGTTTCTTAGTGTTGAAGTCGACCACTGTCAAAAAAAAATATAATTAGCACCTCTTCAAAAAACTTTACTTAGCCAATTGCAAAATACTACTTTGCTGACTTACCCTATTTCTAAAATATCAAATTCCCAGAATACCAGACTTTCCTGTCACCGTGTTTTTCTCTATATCGGATTGCAATAAAAGCTTGTTTTCAATACACCATGTTCCATTCAAAACCAAATTCCCATAATACCAGATAGTGAAATCACCCACCAGGCTCGTAAAACACGACCCCCTGGCCTCCCCACGACGACCATGTGCTGCCTGACGAGCCTGCTGATTGGGGATTTAACAGACAGCATTTAAATTAAAAGTTGTTCAATTCCCAATGTGCATGGATTGTAATAGGAATGAGGACTTGATACATTTTTTTGGTGGAGTGTATACAATACATACTGGACTAAGGATAACCGTGAGACATATTTGAATGATTTAGACCTTTTCAATGGGGCAGTGAATATTATTTTGAGTTGTCCTGTATCGGAAGATGCAGTATGAATATACAGGTTCATCAAACTTTCTTTTGCAGCCAGAGAATCTGGACATTGAGTCTCCCAATGAGGCTGGCATATTCATACAGGTGCACCTAAGCCTCGGAAAAAAAAAAAAACCGGCCAAGTGCGAGTCGGACTCGCGCACGAAGGGTTCTGTACCATTATCTATAAAAAACGGCAATAAAATCATGTTTGTTGTATTGGAGGCCCTTTAAATATTTGTTTTATTATAATTTAATTATTTATTTTTAAAATGAATACATAACTAAATTAGCTGTTGCCCGCGACTCCGTCTGCGAAGAATAATAGGGGTATGAAAAATAGATGTTGACCGATTCTCAGATATGCACACAAAATTTCATGAGAATCGGTCAAGCCATTTCAGAGGAGTTTGGTAACAAACACCGCAACACGTGAATTTTATATATTAGATATTCTGTGAATATTTCAAGCGTTTACCTGATGCCGTTATCAATATTGAGCAAAAACAAGCAAAAAAATCACATTTGTTGTATGGGTGCCCCCCTAAATATTATTTTTATTCTGTTTTTTTAGTATTTGTTGTTATAGCGGCAACCAAAATACATCATCTGTGAAAATTTCAACTGTCTAGCTATCACGGTTCATGAGATACAGCCTGGTGACAGACGGACAGACAGCAAAGTCTCGGTAATAGGGTCCCGTTTTTACCCTTTGGGTACAGAACCCTAAAAATGCTGTTTGTTATCAAATTTCCAATTGCACCAATCGTATTTTGTGTTTTGATTAAAAAAAGGCTTAAAATAATATTTATTTTGTTTGTTCCAATTGGTCACATACTCCCCTATTTTGGCACTTGTGAGATTTCACTGCCCTGAGATAATGAGGACTAGTAATATTGGTTGTTGACAACTGTTGAAGTAATGACAAATAAACTACCTTATCTTTATCTTTAACTACACGCAAACTGCATGCTAGCTGCGATTGAAATGTATGGGCAGTTGGCAGTTGCAGCTAGAATGCAGTCTGTCTCTGTCTGCCCTTATAATTGAACTGAGCAAATTTAAAGCTGAAATTGCAGAAATATGGTGCCTATTTACATCGAGTCAGCAAAATGGTAGCACAATGTGCCATTGTATTTTATTTTTCTCATTGTTGGCCTTCTTTGAAACATTATCATCGCAACCTATATACACTATGTTGCTGGGGACAGGCTTGGTCTTGGGATGAGAGAGAGGGCTTGGAAAATTTTATAAATTGGTTTATTTAATCAAAAACCACAACCAGTAATCACAATGGGTACAAATGTGCAAGCCTCACTGGCATACGAAAGGATAAAATACCAAATGGGTCGTCAGACCAAAAGGTTTTTTTCTGAAACCATAAATTGTTTATGATTGTTATAAAACTAACCTAACATAACCTAATGGGTTCTATATGGTGGTATTTTAATAACATCTTCAGGAAAAAACTTGTAGGTCTTTTGACAACTGGTTAGATAAATTTGCCAAAATTGTTATTTACTTGTAGCAAAATTTACATCACATTTTTTCCCAAATGCTTTTTTTCTTATTGTTTTTCACTGCAGCTTATTTTCACAGTACTGTTTTTTCGCAATTCAAATTGACACAGAAACAGTGTTGATGGAGCTTTTGGGTCATTATCCGAGCGTTTCAACCGTCTAATTTCGGTTGAACACTTTTTTGTGGAAATGGCAATAGATTCTGATACAGTTTTTAATTATGTGGTAGAAGTACAGGTCCTCTAATAAATAACTGAAAACGCCATCAAAATCTACAGCCGATTTGTAGAAAACGTGACCACCAAAATTAGGAGGTTGAAACGCTTGGATAATGACCCTTTGGCCCTTCAGGCCGATGCAAACTTAACATAACCTAAACCTATCTATGTTTCTGTGTCAATTAAAGTTGGGAAAAACGTGATTGTGAAAATAAGCTACAATAAAAAAACTATAGTGAGAACAAAAGCATTTGAATTGATCTAACCAGTCCTTTTGACCCATTCAATATTTTAACACATTTGGTCTTTCGTACTTCAATATTATAACACAACCCATTATTTTTATATTAATACTGCATGTATAATGCCTATCATAGATATTTTCAAAAAATTTCAAACACATTTAAAACTTTTTATACCATATATAATCTGGTCCCTAATGATAAATAGCTCTTATTTTTAGTACAGTCATGATAAAAGTTATGTTATCTTGCAAAATAAACAATTTAGTTCAAGGTCACAAAGCACATTCCTACCTACCATAACTTAGGTTATATTAATAAATTAAAATAGAATTATTAAAAGTTGCACAAAACTTATACCATAAAGAAAATTATAGGAGACTGTATTGTGGGACTAAACATTTTCATATTTTGACACAATTTTGTGTATGTAATTCATAATACAAGCTAGATATTATATCCTCCTATTATGATTGGAGAATTAGGATGTTAAGTTCTATTTATTCATAGGCAATCAATCAGGTTACGACTTCTGACTCGGAAGGTAAACAGCGTGTGACCGGCTGGTCGTACCTATCACTCGAAAAATAAACGCTCTACCTACGTGACTTCAGGCTACTATGATATGGCTGTCAAGAAAATATGATTCATGCTATCTTAACTTAGTAAACTACGATACCGGAACTATTCAGATAATGACAAGACGAAGCCAAATATTTTATTTGTTACGATACAATAAAATAATTATAATTACGATGTTATATGTGATCAATTACGTGAAATATAAAAGACCCCATCGGACGGAGATCGCATTGAGAAAGAATGGGCAGAAGGAATGATAATAACATTAATGCTATAGTAAGGACTTGGTCTTATCAGGATTATTTAGCCGCTGATTATAACATTTCGGCTGAAAACGAGAGCAATCCATCAAAATATATGAAAACAAGACTTAGAATCGGACAAATATGGCGGCCGTAAAGTGAACTTTACCTGAACGGCGTCGCATTATGCACACTGTATAAGATTAATAAAAGAATGAGACTTACCTTATAAAGTTCGATGTAATATGTTTTGCCTTTGTGGCCACTTGTTTGATTACTTTTCACGTCTTTTCCATCATTTGTAGAAGTCATTTCTCAGGAAAATATCGCGGGGAGACATTTATGCGCTTGTGTTTTCCGTGGAGCTGTCAAATTCAGTATTGCAAGTTACAATAAAAAAAAGCATTAAACTCTGACTTAAGTCGCGTCTCCACCGCTGAAACTAACTTAATTTTATAAAGTTGTCTCAAATTTTTATTTCAACTGTAATAATAACTCTTACAAAATAATAAATAATATAAAAAAGTCATCCATATCATGGATTCATATTTTTCTAGCAGGACTATTTTAAAACGGTTCGACGTGATTAATTCTGATCACATAGAATAACGTTGGTTTGATTAGCCCATGTAAACCGAATATTCAGTCAATCTTATTTGATTAGCAATCGTTTCTGCAATTTATTAAATTTTATTCGGAAATAATAATGTCATGCCACAGAGTGGCACAGTTACACATTGGCGCGAGTTGCGAGCACGAATGGCGAGCATGTTGTTCACATACTTACACTCTTTGCGTACACTCCATATCATAACCAAAGAGTATTGTAATATTATATGAACAAGAGTGGCAACTCTATGGTCAAATATGCATGTATGGAAGGTGCTGCCGCCCTACGGCTGCTCAAGAACTAATGTGACGTTTCTATAGATGTATACCTATCTATATGTATATGTTGGTATAGGTAACGCCACCAGAGTTGAGGCCACGCACACAACCACATCTGATGTAACGACAACACAACGTCAAAATCCCGCTGTCATTACATGAGATGTGGTTGTGTGCGTGGCCTCAACTCTGGTGGCGTTACCTATAGTGATGTACAGCTATAGATACGCGTACCTATAGCAATGTATAGTCAAGGATTTAATTGATAGGCTAATTGCCACTATTCGTATTTTAGCCGTCTAATTCAAATCAGGGGGGCTACTCCGAAATTCGAAAATCGAAGTTCGTATCGTACCGTCTCGCTCGCTCTCGTATTAAATACTATTAGCATGAACGGAATAGCACGATACGAAGTTCGAATTTTGCACTTCGGAGTATAAGCCCAGCATATACGAAGTATAAGCGGCTAAACCCGATTTCCAATATACGGCTAAAATACGAACATTGGCAAGTGGCCTATCAATTAAAGTCCTTGACCGTACAATTTGGTACGCCATGGCCATGGCCGATGAATGACAACTGACAAGTTTGACAAGTCAACCAAGATGGCCGCTAATTTAGTTCTTCGGCAAACACCAGAGATTGCTGTAGTCGCATGAAAAGTGATGATATATGTAAGTGTGCCCCCCTGATCATAACTCACCTCACCATGCGCTTCACGTCACGAGTCACGTGCTCGCTTTAAGAGCGATTTTTCAGACGCGAATCAAAAGACACAAAATTTGATACGAGCAGTGATTTTTATTTGAACTTGAATTATTTGTTGCTCACATAGATCGCACGATTGTCTACACGTGTTTATACTTGTTTTACTATCAAAAATATAGATATGAATATTTACATTGCCCTATACTTAGCTACTTATTGAACACAAAAAGCCGTGGTAGCCGTGGTTTGACCCAATGGCCTCTCAAGCAGAGGGTCGTGGGTTCAATCAAGCCCAGCCTCCCACCTCCGAGTTTACGAGAGACTAATGTATAGGTATCCGTGAAATCCATATATTTCATACCTACTAAATACGAACTGAAACATGGATGCACAGAAAAAACACAGAAAAAGACCAGCTCTGGGAATCGAACCCGGGTCCTCAGCATACTGTGCTTCGTGCTTTTACCCCTACACCACAAGTGGACGATATGACATGATTTTTTTCCTATGCATCACACGTCTCAGCTCGCTTAATCACTTATAGCAGTGATACGAGCAACACCTATGTTATTAATACTCTCAACGAGAGATTTCAACACTCCTTCGGAACTAGCCGTTCACCTGGACCTAGAGGTGTCGCTACTAAGCCATTCTTTTCAAATGTTTAAGTACTTTTATTTTTCAACTCTAATTTTTTTGTTATAATGGTATTTTTTGTGAAATATGCACTTGAATTTTTCGCCAATTATGTATTACTGGCGCCGGTACAGCAACAAATAATAAGAAAATAATTACATGTATTAAATATTAAAGGGGGTCTTGACTAACCAATATAAAATAATCTCACACTGCGTGCATTTTATTCAGAAGCAGGGTTCTGCGAACTCTGGATTATTGTAGTTACGGCTGTTTACGGTGTACATTTTGACATACTTACCTAAAACAGAATCCTCGGTGCGTGAGTCGGACTCGCACTTGGCCGGTTTTTTATACTAGGCCTTGTTCATTTTACGTGTTTGGGTGGTGTGTTGGTTGCATTTGAATGAAACTTAATATATAATGTTTATTTTTATCAGCATTACGTTTGTTCAAGGAAATATTAGTTGTTTTTAAATGAAAAAGCTTTTCGAGCGCGCTAGACGGCAATTGAAGTCACATCTCCATCTTCATACAACAAACTTGACTATTTTAGTCGTTTTTGCTCGATATTGATAACGGCAACCGGTAGATGCTATTTACTTACAGACGTAGACACCTACTACTTCTACTAAATTTTAGTTATAAATTCACTTGAAAAATAAATAATTAATTTAAAATAAGCTTAGATTATAATCTAAGAAAATAAAACAAATATTTAAGGGAGGCTTCCATACAACAGACATGTTTTTTTTGCCATTTTTTTAGATGATGGTACGGAACCCTTCGTGCGCGAGTCCGACTCGCACTTGATCGTTTTTTACTTTTGTTTGTGAAGACGACGAATGTGTAACTATGGCATTACATTGTGGCATGACCGCTTGCCTGTAGTGTATGCTAGCAAAACGAAGTGTGCTCAAGAAGCTTGTATCAGTGTGCTCCTTGCGTAATAAAAGAAAAAAAGATGTTTGTCAATGGATTTTTATATTGAAAATTCATTATGTTGGCTGTACTTCAGTACAAAGCAAAGCTGTCTGTCGCAGAAAGTGCAGCATTTTTCTTACAATCAATCTCTTTTTTCTTGTGATAAAATGTGAAATAAATTAAACAACTCGAAAGCTTAATTAATGTATGTCTCGAGTTAACAGTATTTTTATGTTAAATTAGTTAATTTCGCTGTAGATGGTCGCTCTAATTGGATCTGTCAAAGTGTAGGAGTTTGTGGCGAACACAATAAATTATTGCTCTATCATTCCAACTGATGGAGTATTTTGTCTCGTTATAGTCATTCTCACCGCTTAATTAACATCTAAATAGTTTCGTAACGCGCATACGTAGTTAAATAGTAGGGCGTGTGTGTACGATACTCGACACATCTGGTGCTCACTCGACACAACGTTTTCACGCATTCTGGTATTTCTCGTTTAATTTATCGTCATTCCTATCACTATTGACTATTTAAATATAACTTTAATTATTAATATACTCGTTATCCTTCAGTTAGTAATGGAGATTGACTTATTGTTTTGTTATTTACATATTTGCAGCCTTCCAATCAAATAATTTGTGGCGTTTTCAATGAATAGTGTTGTGATGAGTGTTTCAAGTTATTTTGATTGCTGCTTCCTCTATATTTTCGAGTGATAAAGCTATAAGATGGCCAAGAAATCGGATAACACTGGTGGAAAGCTGATCACAGTTTCTGTAGTTGGACTGTCTGGTAAGTAAATGAAACTTCCTGTTGCCTTTTGACATAGTTTATTTAATAAACAAGGACTGAAGCCCAGAATAAGAAAATTTCAAAGTCAAGAGGAGGAGCTTTTATCAACCACTGTCTTTTGTCCTATTTGCTATTAAAAAAAAACAAGTACTTAGCCTACATGTTATGGGAAATGGAATATAATTCCAATTACATGTTTATAAACACTTATTGGTATTACATATAATACAACTATGATGAAGTGATAGTGTTGATGTTATCCAAGAGATTCAAAAGTTATCTAATAATGGTTTAAAGTATCACTCTATGAGCTAAATATAATATGTTACAAATATATCCAAAAGAGTGGATCAATCATAGCCAAAACTAGGGTTAGCACTTAGTCTGTCTGGCTGTTATGTCAGTCAACCTGATTTTACATACACTGTTTTTAGAAGAAGGGTAGTATTTGTATTTATTTATACTGATCCTTGTCTTTTTCACTCTGGGGATATTAGGTTGAAGTCTGTTTAAGACTTTGTGTTATTTTCTCCTTAGTTTCACTGAAATAAGTTTATGCTTAAATTTTTTTTTTTTTACTTAGTTTTAAGAGTCATACTATGGTTTTCATTACTCAGTCTAAACTTCGTTTTTTTAGCATTAGAAAGAAGGTAAGTGATCTTGATGTGTGTTTTTATTGAAAAACACTTTTGAAAAATAAGTTGTAGCTAATATGTAACAATTTGAAAGGAAATATGGTCATTTACATTCTTATGGTTTCATAAGTAATAGTTACTATTTTTAAAGCATTTTTAAATAAAAAGACTCTTCAAGATTGTTTACCTAAAAATAATTGTTCTAATGCTAAAAAAACGAAGTTTATATAAGGGAGTGTTGAACCCCTTTTCTACGTTAGCACTCTAAAGAGTAGGTATTTTTGTAACACTATAATCATGGTTGATTGCATTATGTCCGTACATTTGTAAACTCTTGTACAAAAATAAAGAAACAAACACAATTTACAAACCTCCCAATAAATGTACGAGTACATAAGACAAAAGACGAAAGTCCTTGACATAGCCCGAAGGATTAGCATGCGGAAGTGGCAATGGACTGGTCACGTTTGCCGTACAACTGACGATCATTGGAGCAGACGTGTCCTGGAGTGGAGACCACGTTTAGGAAAGGGTAGAGTGGGACGCCCTGCAACACGTTGGACTGATGACCTTAGGAGGACAGCTGGCAGTGGTTGGATGAGGGAAGCCCAGGATCGCGAATTTTGGCGCAATATGAAGGAGGCCTACGTCCAGCAGTGGACGGACAATGGTTGTAGATAGATAGATAGATAGAATAAATGTACAAAGGCAAACTTGTCCTATTAAAGGCCCTCTACCAGTCAAGTTTAGTGGTTCTGAGGTGAAAATGTTTTAGACAGCAACAAAGATAGGTAGATAGAAAATAGTGCTAGTGTAATAGTGCTAGTTTAAATAATTGTGGATAAATGTAACTAGTACAAGGAATAATGTGTGTTGGTGTGTGTATATGTGTGTGTTAGGGCTGCTTGCATGTTCTAAGGTTAAAAAATGAGAGTGTTAACCCTTTGTGCGCAGGAAGTGAAAATAAAACTGTATTCTAATCTTGACTATATTCATATTCCTTGAATGTTTTAGTTGAATGTTTTGATAACTCGGCCTTAGTAAGATTATAAGATTTGCTTTAAAATTAAAAGCTTTTTAACAGTAATGATAATGTACAATTAAATCAACTAGCTAGAGCATTTGATAGGCAGAATTAATAGCTACATAGCACCACATCATTGCTCATAAAAGTGAGGTAATTTATTAATTATTTTTATTCAAGTAAAAATTTTTAAATCCCACCTTAAACAAAGTGGTTTTATCTCCTCTATTTACACAGTTACAAATCTCTTCCCACAATTTTCTGATAATAAAACATTGAATGAAAGATAAACACACATTATCTCATTACAACCTTGAACTACCTGCCTCTCATGTTTATGAATCACTGGTAATTATGTTATGTAAACATAGATAGATACAACGTGCCCACCAGGTTTCCGCGAGAGTTTAGACGCATTCCTGAGGCCATATGGAGTAATGTTATGTGAACCTAGGTTGAATTATGCTTTTTAACTATTTTATTTTTTCATACATAATAAATACGCAATCCCAGCACCTCCACCACTTTCATAGTAAAATTTAAACAAAAATGGTAATATCTCAAAAACTAAGCATATTTCAACCTAGGTTCAGATAACATTTATTACTCCATATGACCTCAGGAATGCGTGGTTAGAATCTCGCGGAAACCTGGTGGGCATGTTGTATATCTTGAGAAATATGAGATGATAACTTGATAAGATCTTGTGGGAGCATAATATATTTGTTCTGATTTGCTTTAACTTGTAATATTCATGTGTAACTTAGCTGTTTTATTCAAATCTGACCAATGAATTTCCAGCAGTTGGATTGTCTGTTAGGTTGAATGACAATTAAAATAAAGGTTTTGCCAATTATTTTACCCCAACTGATTCATTTGGCAAATGTTTCATTACCCAACTGTTTATTTTTTTCTGTTTATATTTAAATGTACCTTTACTCAGCCGTGGGTTGTAGATAGGCTTACTAATATAATAAAAAGAATGGGTCTTTGATTTTGCATAAGTTACCAGGTCATAGCGTATCATTCTTCATAATCAACTTTTGTTATAAAGTGATTTATTTCTGAAACAGTTTTTTTTGGAATTGTTATAAAACAAACCACAGTGTACCAATAAGGGTCAACAACAACGCATTGGAATATGTTCAGAGCTATGTTTACTTGGGACAAGAAGTATCATTCTCTACAACAAGACTCGAAGATGAGGTTAAAAGGAGAGTTAACATTACTTGGACTAAATTCTGGAGCAATAAAGAAACTTTAAAATCAAAACTCCCTATAAAACTAAAGAAAAAAGTTATGGACTCATGTTTATTACCCTGTCTTATATATGGCTGCCAGACATGGATATATAATAATAAAATTCAAAACAAAATACAAGTATGCCAAAGAGGAATCGAAAGGAGTGTTTTAAATATACAAAGAATACATAAAAAAAGAAATACAGTGATAAGGAAAACAACAAAATTAATAGATGCTCTGGAACACTCAAAAAAACTTAAGTGGAAATGGGCAGGTCATATTGCACGCATGAACAATGACAAATGGGCGCAAAAAGTAACGTCTTGGCGAGGTCCAACAGGCAAAAGAAAAAGAGGTAGACCAAAAGAAAAATGGGCTGATGAGATAGTAGGAATAGCTGGCGAACATTGGACTGTAAAAGCAAAGGACAGACGGATGTGGAATGAAATGGAGGAGGCCTTTACCTGTTGAGAGTCCAAATTGAATTGTGCTGTTTAATTTAATGAAAATCAATTTAAAAATAGAATATAAAATTAAATCATTAGTATAAAATATTTAATAATACGGAAATGTTATTTATTACAAAATGAAATTTAATTTAGAAATAATTATGAAATGTTGATTTAATAATTAGTTTAATAATTAATTTAATTATATTGAGAATATAATGCATGCACCTATGATGTACTATGATATACACGGTGATTTTTAATTGGTATACAGGAATAAGAAAAAGCGATAAAGTCGGCCATACTGAATAACTTTTCCCATGGGACCAATACGAAAATCGGGAAAAAAAAATCCGTGGTTCTATTCATGGAGGCTGGTGAGGCCCTGAAGTTTTCTATGAAATAGCTGATTTTTTTTTCCCGATTTTCGTATTGGCTGCATGGGAAAAGTTATTCAGTATGATTGTCTTTATCGCTTTTTGTTACTCCTGTATACCAATTAAAAATCATCGTGTATGTTGAATGAATTCAAAATGGAAATAAAAAGGCTATAATAATAATAATAATAATAAAACAAACTTAACCTACTGCATTCTTCTATAAGATGGCATCTAAAAAGTCCTGAAAAAATACTGTTTCAGAAATAAATCACTGTTTGACTAACATTCATTATGGAGAATGATGCATTATGACTGGTAGTTTAAAAAAATGACATGTAAAAGAGCCCTTTGCGGCCTACTTGCAGAATAAACGTTTTGATTTTGATTAAAATTATGTGAAACCAAGGAATCCCAAAAAAAAGTCTTAGCTCTGTTCTGGCTGACTGACAGACTGTTCAATCACCAAACCCAAACTCTTGGCTGTGGTACGAGAGGGCTGTGATATTTGGAATCCTTTGTGATATAAACAAGATTTAACAAGGAATGTAGCAAAATTTCCAGAGGATATGAAATAGAATAATTACAGAATTGATGACTGATCCATACAATAAACAATCAAATTTACTCTTATGGTTATCTACTTTAAAGTCACCAACATAGCTCAAAGAATCGCCAGACTCAAGTGGCAGTGGGCAGGGCACATCTCTCGTAGAACTGATGCCTGATGGGGCAATAAGGTTGGATGCAGATGGCACGGGACCGATCTGTTTGGCGAGCCTTGGGGGAGGCCTATGTTCAGCAGTGGATGTTTTTCGGTTGAAATGATGATGATGATTTGACTTGACACAATGACCTCTTAAAACTCCATAAATCTTCATAAATAATTATTTTTCCAATACAAACGTCTTGCTCAATATCCAAAAGGAACCACTAAAACGATTAATAGCTTGTGAATGGTTGTGTCACCATTGTTGGCCTGTTGTTATCAACACCTCTGCTTCCTGTTGTATTGTTGTTTATAATCTGTGGGATGCGACAATTTGTTTCACAACGTCTTTTGATTGTGTTTGAAAATAGTAGATTGTACAACAAGAGTATAAAACGAGCTATTTTACCCGAGACATTCATGTAGCCACCCAAGCAGGTACTGCAAGGGTGGATAGACATGTCGAGGGGAAAATGGGTTTAGTGCTCAAACAAGAAACTTATAAATAATACTAGCTGACCCGGCGAACTTTGTTCCGCCTTAGAGTAGAGGCAATAAATGAGCAGATTTTGGATTTTATTAAGTTCAATTTTTTATTAGAATTAAAAAACATTCAAAAAACAAAAATGAAACCCCTTTAATACCGCCGCACCTCCCCCCATGCCCCCCGCACCCCCCTCGCAGTCTTTCGAAGCCTTTAAAATTTTTAATTTTAAAGACTGGTTATCAATCTCAAACTTGTGTTTCAGGTACTGAAAAAGAAAAGGGGCAACTGGGCGTGGGCAAGTCCTGTCTATGCAACAGATTCGTTCGGACCCACGCGGACGATTACAACGTGGACCATATATCCGTGCTGAGTCAGGTAATTGACGCATTACCTCATTCATTCGTTCCTATGTGGATATTAATGCCGTCCTCTGCGTAAATGCGGTATCTGCCTTGGTCTGCCTTCGTCCATTTTAATGTAACAACCCTTGTTTTTTTAATGTTCTATGATAAATGATAAATGAAATAAAAATAAAGCGAAATAAAATGTATTTAGTAAATTAAAATCAAGATTAATAATAATAATGGAATAAATGCTAATAGAACTACTACTATTATATCTATCTATAAGATTTAATTATTATAGTTTTAGAAGATTGACATTGATATTAATATTTTTATTTTTCCGAATTATTATTTAACATAAATTGTATTGACAAAAAAATAATTTATCCATGCATGCATATTGTTAGAATAGATTGACATTCTATGCCCTGACAGGGTGTCATGTACCTACCATCTTGTAAAACTACCATCTATTAATGTAATGAACATGAATCTGAATGAATAAATGAATATGAATATGAATATGAATCAATGAAAGCTAGTTTCGAAAAATATATATTTTTTTTATTTATTGCAATGAATATCCATTGCTGTTTTAAAAGTTTTGGGGAGACAAAACAAGCAGCTATTCGCCTATGTGCGTGAAATGAAATGAAATCACGAACTCAATGTACCACACACATTTTTTTATTTTTTACCCCCAAAAAATTTTTTTTCCTTCATTTTATTTTTTCACTTTGTCCGGATAATTGCTAACATGCCCATGCACTATTACAGCTTTCTCGCCCTAATAGTCTCTGAGCTAAGCCGCGGACGGACGGACAGACGGAAATAGCGAAACTATAAGGGTTCCGTTTTTGCCAGTTTGACTCTGAACCCTAATAAACGAAGTTTAGTCTCGAGTGTGTTAGTAATTATCTTCACATTGACAGTCGGACTTCAGCGGGCGCGTCGTCAACAACGACCACTTCTTGTACTGGGGCAGCGTCCAGAAGGAACACGACGACCAGGAGTACCGGTTCGAGGTCGTCGAGCAGACGGAGTTCGTGGACGATGCCTGCTTTCAGCCTTTCAAAGGTTTGTAGTGGTTCTCTAATTATTCTCCGAAAATATTTCTCACGACTGATTCATTTCCCAACTGTTTTTTTTTTCTGAAATAATCCAGTTATTGTTATAAAACTAACCTAACTTAATCTATAGGGTTCTAAATGATAGTCCTGACATTTGTCCTTAATAGTTTCAGAAAAAAAAAACAGTTGGGGAGTGAATCAGTTGCGAAAAATATATTCGGCTAAAAGGCAGGATTGCCGTAGGATTCCGTTTGTAGTATTTGCTGAAAATCTTGAAAATCACAGGCGTGTTCAGTTCAGTACAGACGACTACATAGCCTAGTGGTTAGAGAACCTGACTACGAAGCTGAGGTCCCAGGTTCGATTCCCGCGTTGGGGCAGATATTTATATGAAAAATACGAATGTTTGTTCTCGAGTCTTGGGTGTTTAATATGTATTTACCTCGTAAGTTTTTTTTTATTGTGAGAGGGAGGCAAACGATGAATGTGTATCCCTTGTCTAATACCCGTAGTAGGGCGAACGTCATAAATAAGTGATTACTTTTGTACCCTGCCACTTTAACGTCATGTTTGAAAAGCCTTACGAAATTATGTAACGAGTAAAAGCGACAAGGTACATAAATGATCACCAGTGATCGGAATTTTGGGAGCTAAACTTTAACAAAACTTGTAAACCTGACATTAAGGAGAATTTACAACCAAGAAAAATAAGAATATTATTGGCAGATTAGTGTTCAATTTAACTCTATATCGAAATCTCAGATTTTCAGTAGTTTAGTAATATTTTCATGTCTGTAAGCACTGTTTCATGCCCGCTTGGCAAGTTTTGTTAAAGTTCAGCTCCCAAAATTCCGATCACTGATGATCACTTATTTTTTGACGTTGACTGTACAAGTTCAGTTGGACTAGCTTGATCAATAAAATTCAAGATTCAAGAAGTATTTATTCAAGAACAATACAAGTATCGTGTTTGAAAATACAGTTGCAGCAGGTTAAACATAATGATAAAACAAACCCACTTACAACCAATAAAAAAAAAGAACAGAAATATAAACAAAAACAAAAAATGAAAATTACATACAGGTCGAAATTAACAATCCTTATTAAATGTTTTAATTGGTGTCAATCGTCCCATGACTTATTTTATTTATTTATACGTTTTCACAGTCGGCAAAACGGAAGCGTACGTGAAACGATGCGTGGCCACAAAGTTACAGTCCGCAGAGAAACTCATGTATGTCTGCAAGAACCAGCTGGGCATAGAGAAGGAGTACGAACAGCGGACCATACCGGACGGCAGGCTCGCCGTGGACGGCTTCGTATGCGTTTACGACGTGAGCCTGGTACCAGGCCGGAGCTGGGACAAGCAGGTATAGTCTTTACATGTTGAGTTGAAAGATTTAGCAGGCGGCGGCGGTAGCTTAAATTTATTGTGAACGACTTTACAAAGGGCCGGGCTACGTTAGCCTAACCTTAAGTCATTAGATTGTTTTATCAAAGGTTCAGTAGCCAGAACAATCCTTGGCTTAATTTGTCGCGGTTTAATGGTTCAGATACGATTAAACTGATCAAGTGTTGCCATACATACTTCCGGTTTGTACCTATTTAGGTTTTTGTTGCGAACTACACTTTCCGCTGGCGTTCGTGTCATGTCATCACAATGTGTTTGTTTTTTTTTTGTTTAGTTTTTAAATGGGTCCCACTGAAAAACAGCTGATTATGCTGAGTGGGGCCCAATTTATACTATTCGATGATTTTTATTTGTATCTTTCCCTGTCAACTGTATTTCCTGTGTATCGAATATGTGTAAATAAACATCTCTCTCTCTCTCTCTTTCTCTCTTTCTCTCTCTAAAGAAGGAAATGTCAGTTGTTTGCCGCCTCATAATTTAGTAATCACACCAACTTTTAGTCTTGAACTGTCACATGTTGAAACTGCAGATCACATACAAAATTCAGAGCATTTGGGTTGAATTTTCTCCACATAATAACCGACCATTTACTTTGCTCACCCGCGACCTTCAAAAATTAACTTTTATTGACATATAAAACTACCTTGAATTTTTGTTTATTTATTGATAAGGCATATTTTATTAATACTAACTGTTCAAATTAGACCCAAGGCGCAGTAAAGGAGAAGATACTAAATTTACCTGTTCATTAATAATAGACCCCATAGTGTTGTACCTAATTATTTCCATGCATTCCAGAGCAAAGTGCAAAGGTTGCGGGTGAGCAAAGTAATTGTTTCAGTTCATTAATATGGAGCTCTGCAAAGTAACGCCTGATTCAATAAATCAACCATTTTTTCGCAGAACGAAACCCTCGCCGCATTACTCCAGAACATAATCAAGCTCAAGAAGCCCGTGGTCCTCGTGACATCTAAGAATGACGAGGCCTGCGAGCAAGGGGTCAGGGAGGCCGAACGGCTGGTCCAGAGGAAGGAGTTCAAAGGCTGCATACCGATCGTCGAGTCGTCCAGCCACGACAATGTCAATGTGGATCAGGCTTTCTTCTTGCTGGCGCAGATGGTGGATAAGTGCAAGGCTAGGATCAAGGTGAGTTTGAGTTTACGTCAGTCATCTCATCTGAGCCCATATATGTCCCGTATATGGGCACGGGTCGCCGCTTAGAATGAGGGCTTGGGCTGTTGTTCTCAGATGGCCCCATTACGGGTTAGAGGGTCTCTATCGTTTTTGCCCGAATTTAAAAAATCCTGAATACTGCTCGCTTCTATATACAGGGTAATTTTTTAATAAGTGCACAAATTTTAATATGTGATTCAGTGTCGTTAAAATAACAAATTTCAGTATTTTTCGTTATAATATTAATTTCAAAATAAAAAAAAATTTTTTGAACAGATAATCGTGATCTATCAACGATACTGAATCACAGTGAAGTGATATAAATAAATAAATTTTAATGTCGTTTTATGTTTTTGTTTCTCAGGTGGCCAACTACGCAGAAGCGCTGAGGATAAGAAGGGAGACCCTGGACTTCGTGACGGAAGCCTTCACCCAGCTCATCAGGATACACGTGCAGGATCACAAGTAAACTTCATCATCTCCATAAGTCCCACTGTTGGGCGCAGTGCCGTTTTAAAAGTTCAATATGGGAGTTATCAGAAAAAAATGTACCCGTTTTCCTTATTATCCTTAATTTTTCCATACAAAATTTATTAGTCAGTTTTGTGACGGTCCATATAACATGTCACATCGTCACATGTCACTGCGTCACAAAACTGACAATTAAAAGAGGTACACTTTGCTTAAATCGATAGTGCTTGTGATTCTGAGTAGAAATAACCCAAAATTTGTTAGGTTTTTAAATAAAGTACAGGGTACACTTTTCTGAAAATGCCCATATATAGCTTTTCTAACTTAAAATGACGCGCCCTACCACCGCATTTACGCCCAAGATTTTTCATGTAATTTGACGATCGTGATGTTGCACACTGATTATAGTTTACGGAATAGTTGACGCTCCCAACCAGATGCAGCGTCGTAATTTTTTAATATTTGCACGGACACATCAAAATCATCTGATTCGGTAGAGAGGCGCGCGTCATTTTAGCTAAGACAAGCTCTACCATTGAACTGTTTCGCGAAGCTTCCAAGGTTTTCCTTTACCGAAGAGCTCATGATAGTTTTTGAAAATAATTTTGCAAATTAATTCCGAAAAATATAGAAAACTTGGGTTTGAATTCATGCTTGGAGGTTATGTCGACTATGGGTGGATCAAACCTAGAAACCAAATGTATTTATTTATTGAAAAATCCGCACTAATATTATAAATCGCCGGATGACAAGCAAAACTCACTAAAATTTCTGTCGCTGCTCTTCAAAAAGTCGTATCTAGTTAGTAATTTCATACTGAGATACGAGCTTTGTTTTATGTAGGTATTTGGTACTTAGGGCCACTTGCACAGTTCAGGGTTAAAAAATTAAATCGGTAACCCTGGGTTAAGAATGACAGTTCTATACATTTTGACACTTGTTAACCCTGGGTTAGCAGTTAACTCGGAGTTAAGTAGCTAACCCAGGTCCGCGCAAGCCTTCCTTAGTGACTTTTGCTTGTCACTCGACGAAATGTAAAAGCGTGTCTGTCTGCCACCTCTTCACGCTTTAACTTTGGCATGGAGATAGTTTGAGATCCTGGAAATTTGCATAGTTCCGCGGGACAGCGGTAAACGAATTCTTGGCAGACGGAGTCGCGGGCAACAGCTAGTTTGTTTATATTACTTATTGTGTTTTATTTTTTTTATTTTAACAGAGAGATTTGGTCGACTGTCAGCAAAAGGTTGTGCCATTACCCTGAGTGGGTGAAGTTTGTTCAACAGTTTGGAAACGATGGAACTCAGGTAAGAATAAATCGTAAAAAAAATGATTTTTAAATCTACAGGGTAATTTTTTAGTCAGTGCACAAAATTTTGATATTTGATTCAGTATCGTTGATAGATCACGATTATCTGTTCGAGAATTTATTTTTGTACAGTATGAAATTTGGGTTGGATATAGTAATTCATCCAATAATTGATCGAGTTACTATGAAAAACAAAAAAATTAAGTAATAGACTTTGAAAACATTAATTTATTCAACAACAAAATATACATATTTACACAAAAATATTTTAAAACACAAAAATAAAAAACCTAAATTTACTTAATCTAAACCTAAAAACCTGTATTTACAAATATCTCCCAGATCGCTGCTAATGGGCAGGGTGCCCATAATGCTGGCTGCGTTTCCTCGTTGTATGGCAACGCCAATACGTCGACCGAGGAAAGAGCCAGCCCTATGGTCACCTGTAATAGTGAATAGTAATAGTAAATATTATAATGAAAAATTCTGAAATTTGTTATTTTAACGATACTGAATGACATATTAAAATTTGTGCACTCATTAAAAAATTACCCTGTATAAATCCAGTTTGTCTTGTTACTAAAATCTATGGCATGGTGTTAAAGAACAGATCTTTGTATTTCTTATAGTTTCAGAAATGCCCATACTGATCGATCTAAATGGGACACCCTACTCGTAACTGTTTTATACGACCGCTTTAGCCTAGTTGGTAGTGACCCTGCCTACGAAGCAAGAGGTCCTGGGTTCAAATCCCGGTAAGGGCATTTATTTGTGTGATGAGCACGAATATTTGTTCCCGAGTTATGGATGTTTTCTATGTATTTAAGTATTTATTTATCCATATAAGTATGTTTATCGTCGTCTAGTACCCATAGTACAAGCTTTGTTTAGTTTGGGACTAGGTCGATTTGTGTGAGATTGTCCCCTAATATTTATTTTATTATTTATTTATTTATTAGTGAATCAACTTTTTCGTGTTGGTTACTCAGTCCGCAGTTATCCACGAGACATATTCGTACTGTTTAAAAGAATAACTTATTTTTTTTATAGGCTACTCGAGTTTTGCATGTTTACTATGTATTTATCTATAATGTTTATCCATTGTCTAGTACTCATAGTATAAGATTTTTATTAGTTTGGGACTAGTCCAATGTCAATTGGTGTCAATCGTCCCACAATTTATTTATTTATATTTCTCGCAGGTCGTGTTCCGACGGCACGTGCGTCGCCTCAAAGAGGAGAAGTCGGCCAAGAAGCTTCGCAAACAGCTCGCCAAGCTGCCCCAAGTGCTTGCGCGAATGCAGCTGCCCACTGAAGAGTTGAATGAAAAGTTAGTACCAAAGAAGGAAGGGTTTAAGAGATACAGGGGGATAAAACCTTTTAAGCCGAGCGGGCGTGCAAAATAGTATTTGACACTACCAATAGCATAGATGAAACCTTAATAATACCTAACCAGGACTGAGTACTGCGACAAAAAAGTGAGGCCGAAAAAAATCAAACCAGAGAGTTGCATCTCGTTCTAATTAGGGTGATCAAGTACTGGTGCGAGTGGGACACAATTCTCTAGTTTCTCTAGTTAGTATGTAATCTCTCGGACCGCTGTCTCTAGTTGCCATTATTAAACTGTATGGCTTGGTAATATGGGTCACTTTTGATTGACTAATAAAAGTCAGTACTCAGTTCTGGTCCTCATGGTGGTCATGGTGGTTAAGTCCATGATGAAACCTTAAACAAATAATTCTAAGACTAGTAAAAAAAAAGTTTATTTTAGCCTTGAAAACAAGAAAATAGATTGATTTTCGATTAAAAGCAAAATCGGATTTTTAGTTGCTTAAAAAAAGTGACGTCGTAATTAGCTTTTGTAATACTAAAACTGTGGGAGAATCGCGTTTTGATAGCTCATAAAAAATGCGTTAGTTACCAATGAAAATTTCAAAAGTTATTTTTTTTTTATTATATTATGTATGACAATTGCAAAAAGTATTACTTATTTGCCAAGTCAATTGAATAATTATTAATTCCGAAACAAAAATAAAACCAGGCATTAAAAATTACCCGAGCGCTAGTACTAAGATTGTACATCCTGGCGCGCGCTGCTCTCTGTTACATCCTGGCGTTCACTGCTCTCTTTTGTACGGGACATTGCGTCATCCTTTTTCGTGCGTGCAGCCGGCGTTCACCGATTTATTTGACGTTGTCACGTCAAAAAACTAGCCTATCACTCCAACATTTACCTTACCTCCCAAACAGCCCGTATTATTTATCCATGTGGTCATAATAATCCTTCGACAGCGATTGGCCAATGGTGGTGCGTCAGTTGCGAGCGCACCGCGACTTCTCGGTGTACTTCAGCGGAGCGCGCTGCGCCGAGTCGGGCTCCGGTTCCGGCTCAGACTCGCCGCTCACGCACGCCGACACCTTGCCGGTTGGGGAGCGCGGCACTCGCTACCAGGTCAGTTATGCTAACCAGCTTCTAGACAACATCTTCGTATACATGTACTAGCTGTTACCCGCGACTCCGTCTGCGAAGGATAGGGGTATAAAAAATAGCCTACGACCTATTCTCAGACCAACCGGATACAGACAAAAAGGTTTCATAAAAATCGGTAAAGCTGTTTCGGAGGAGTTCGATAACAAACACCGTGACACGAGATTTTTATATTTTAGATATTTTTTTAATTGTTGTATTACCGGTTTCTCTCCTTGCGATAAAGAATCTCCAACTCTTCGTATGAAGCCGCCAGTACTCACGCACAGGCATAGTAAGGGCAATGTCAAATACTCACTGCCCTCAACCATATACCGTTATCGTAGTTTAATTCTGTTACCGGTTCAGAAGTCCTTACTTGTTTTGAATAGAAGCTACGATCAATAATCGTCAAGATTTCAGAGTGTTTATGAATGATTTGTCAAATAGGGGTATGTATTAAAATACCGAAGTACCAAAGACCGAATGTATTAAAACATCGAATGGGTCAAAAGACCGACACGATTTTTTTCTGAAACCGTAAACTTCTCAGAATTTAATAAAACGGCATCAAACAGAACCCATTAGGTTAGGTTAGGTTAGTTTTATAACAATCTTAAAAAGCTAACGGTTTCATAAAAAAATCGTGTTGGTCTTTTGACCCATTCGATGTTTTAATACAGTCGGTCTTTCGTACTTCGGTATTGTAATACATACCCGTCAAATAGGCGTGTTAATGTTAGATTTCATTTGGTTTTAATCACGCACTCAAAGCAGCAATACTTATTGTCAACTTTACTTTACAGACTCTGGGACAGTCGCAGAAGATTCCTTACGAAATCTTGGAAACGAATGAAGCGGCGTCTGTCTTCAAAACGTACTTACACGAAGCTCAGGAGGAACAAAGGAATTATGAGTAAGTCACTTCTTAATCAACCCAATTGACTAACTATAATTTTGCAGTCAGTTGACCGAGCGAGCGCGATGCGTCTTTTTAAGAGGATACGATGGCTGAGAGACTTTTGAGAAATAGGTAATTTAATGAAATGTCGCTTTCTCGCCCGAACCCCTCCGTGTCAGTACAGCGAGAGCGGGACAACTGCAGCTCAGACCGTTAATAGGCGCGTAAAATTGATCAAAACAGCATTCCGTAGTCCCCTGTTTTCTTCTCGAAAACTGGACCAATAAAATTGTTTTTTTCAGAAATAATTAGAGGACAGATTTAGCTATGCCCCTATCTTTTCCTTTTTTTATTTATATGAGGGATTCTTTTCTGATGAGTGTCTGAAAATGACGTTGAAATTGGGCAATTTTTTCAGATTTTGAAGGCTCATATTTCTTATGTTAATTTAAATATGAAAAAAAAACGAAATATAGTATAGCTGTGGTAGATACAGATAAGATAACACAGTAAAATTTGGCTCTAAAGCCAATAATTATCCAAGGAGGAAACAGGGGACTGGGCCAATCAACTTTTAAACCGACGTTTTTGGCGTCTCCTGCGTTACCAAAATTGTCTCTGGCGTTACCAAAAAATCGTACTTCCAACAAGATATTTCACGGCTATTCATCTATTAAATTACAGAAAAAACATGTTTACTTACAAAAATCTGCAATTGTTTGAAAAATGTCGCGGACAGATTATAGTCGGTTTAAAAGTTGATTGGCCCGACTACGTTTGTATGGAGAAATGGTGCGCATCGTATCCTCTTGACTCGGGCAAAAATGCTTTCAAGCAATTAATCTGGTTTCCCGTTTTATTTATACTCACGGTCAAAAAATTCGGCCCACAGTTCACCTTTCATACCGAGATCACTTTGATGTCTTGGTTCTCCACTAGGCGGTGCTTTGGCTGTGATCTGAAGATGGCTACTCCGAGCATTGATAAAGGACATTCAGAGTTCCTAAGATACCCACCTGAGGCCGTACTGTCTAACGCTTCTGACGCTGGCCTTCGCTTTCACCATCTCTTTCTGTCATCATTATATCCCGTTTGACAGAAAGAAATAGTGATTGCGAAGGCAAGCGTCAGAAACGTTAGACAATAAGCCTGCTGATTGAATCTGCGTTTAACGCGGAATTTATACATGTTCAGAAAAACATCTAAAATTGCATTAAAATAAATGAAAATCTAAGTGGTGATACAAATTCTCTCGCTGTGGTGTAAACTGCTTGTTGAATCAGTTGTGTATGTTGGGAACTCTGGATCTCCATTATCGATGCTCTGGATATCCATCATCAGGGCCCAATTGCATAACAAAGTACAAGTAATATTACAAACGGAACTCTCGCTTCAGTTATATTAACTAGAAAGGGAGTTCCGCTTGTAATATAAGTTGTACTTTGTTATGCAATTGGGCCCAGATCTCAACCGGGGCATCGCCCATGTGGACAACTAAGGCATCAAGTGGCCTCGTTTGTATAAAAGGTGGAGTGTGGGCTGAATTATTTGACCGTGAGTAATATCTTTATTAACTTTTACATCGTATTTGACAAATATAACTAAAAGGATAAACAAACACAGTAAAGAAAAATGTAAATATTACTCACCCTGAACTAGGATAAAATAAAATCCTGTGTTTCAGGTATAAAAGGACTTAAAATGCTAACATAAATAATCAAATGCAAAATACCTACACACAAATGTTTTTAAGTATGAGTGTATTTACTTAGATAAATAAAAATGTTTTTTTTTAAATTACATTTGTGCTCGAATTATCGGTTGATGGCGTGTGATGTTTTTTGTGTTGCCAGATGGTGCCAGCAGTTCAAGCGTCTGCTGGAAGAGACTGGCTACGTGACGCCGGGCAAGCAGTTATCCGAAGTACGAGTGCTTCTGATGGGCCGCGAGTGCTACGAGGCATTGTCCGAAGAACAGCAGCAGCGCGTTTACGACCAGCACCAGCGGCATATACAGTCGCGAGCCAAGCATAACTTACAGGTCGGTCCTTAAAACTTAGGCGCAAGCCATACAGAAGATATTTCAAACTAAAAACAAACTGAAATATAGATGCACAGAAAAAACTCCAGAAAAAAGACCAATGCTGGGAATCGAACCCAGGTCCTCAGCATTCCGTGCCGTGTGCTATACCCCTACACCACCATTGGTCTAGAGGTTAGACACGAATTTTTCCCATACATCGTACATTTCAGTCTGTTAAATAATCACCTTATGCAGTGATAAAGCGCGCATCTATGTTATGCCCTCTATCGAGAGACTTCAACACTCCTTCGGAACTAACCGCTCACCTGGACCAAGAGATGGCGCTACTTAGCCAACTTTAACAAGTTAGGTATGAAGTATCTTTTTTTTAAATAAAATTTACTTCATACCTAACTTGCCATACAGAAGAGACGTGGGACGCGGGGGCGACTAACGCGGCGGGGGTGACGTGGGGGCGGGGGGGGGGGGGACTAAATGTATAGAAGCGTCGCGATCCAAAGCAGACAGAAGAGACGGGGCGGAGACGCGGCCTGCGAACAAACGACGCGGACGCGACGCGCCCCCGTCCCACGTCTCTTCTGTGTGGCTTGCGCCATTCTAGCAGCTTTCAACTAAAAGTTATGTTAGCCTAATAGGCACTCAAACAGAGCAAACAGAGCTGAGTTTGAGCCCGAGCTCGCTCCTCGATCAATTCAGTTTTTAAACTATAGCTCCATCAATATAGGTAACGCCACGAGAGTTGAGGCGAATGATTACACACACAGCTACAAAAAGTACTGATTGCAAAAAAAGTAGTGAATGAATGAAAATTTGAGTTATATGATCTTATGATGAAAAACCTACGCAATACTATGCATATTATAATTTTTCTTTTTTCATATAACCTATTTTTGAAATATAACAATTTGAAACTGATAAGAAATATTCGTAAAAAAAAATCGTTATTTTATAAATAGCGAAAAATATGCTTATCTGATTTAAATGAAATAGATCAAAAAAATTTATTTTCTGTTTTGTTTGAACTAGATGTATTTTCCTAAATAATTCTTAGCGAAATAGGTTGAACAAATTTTTAGTCAATCTTGTAATTCACTGTTGAGTCTGTTGAACTTGCTATCGGTACGAATAAATGTCAAAATCTCGCTGTCATTACAATATGACGTGTTGTTGTGTGCTTGACCTCAACTCTCCTGGCGTTACCTATACTATCGATTATTCTGCCAATGTTGAGGTTAAGAAATTTAACTTGATGAATGACATAAATAATTTGTGAATCGTCGATAAAATGATCATTTATGAAATGATGTTAAACTAATAAAACTCCGCTATTTACTAATAAAGATTATTTTACTTTTACAGGAACTGTTGCTTGAACACGCAGACTTGTTCTACCATTTCAAAAGCATATCGCCGACAGGCACCATCACTCAGGAGGATATCAAAGAGATCACCGATGTCCTGCAAGATGATTTTAGGTAAGAGATTTTCACACCATACGTCTTGGGGGCCCCTATACATATAGTCTCTAAATGTCAACGTAAACTAGTTACATAATCATTAGAGGTGTAAGAAGCCTCCAAGGTCATAATTAATAATAATATTAATATAAAGAGCTGGAGATATACAGGGTGTTTGTTAGCTACGTGCAAAGCTTTAAGGGGGTGATAGCCAAGGTATTTTTGAACATTTTTAGCTATATTTGTCTTAGCCGAAATTTGTTTTTTTTTTTTTAATTGAAGACTTAGAAATTTTAGGATAATACCCAGAATTTGACAGTCACGAGTCAATATTGCCCCAATGAGCGTTAATTTGGAAACCATATCTTTTATTTCGGATAGTTTAATGTGTATTGGACCAAATGAAATAATTTTTAAGTGTCTTTCTTGCCACAAAAACAAAATGGAGGCATTCCAAATTACGAAAAATGTCTTAGGTTGGAACTGAGTCTTTTTTCTGGGCCATAAAAAAAAATTAAAAAAAAATCTTTGAAATGTTCAAACATTTTTAGAAACATGCCTGTTTATTGTTCTTTCTTTTAAGGTATCACTCATTGGCATTGCTTGCTAAATTTGAGATAAAAAGTAAAAACCAAACTCAGGGAGCACTCGCTAAGAATGCACTAGTCTTGAAATTTAACTAGTAAATAGCATGTGAAAAAGACAAGTCTGCGTCATTTTTCTGTGCCATATTTAAAATTTCCAAATTAACGCTCATCGGGGCCATATTGACTCGTGGCTATCAAATTCCGGGTATTTTCCTAAATTTTCAGTCTTCAATTAAAAAAAAAAAAACAAATTTCGGCTAAAACATATATGGCTAAAAATGTTCAAAAATACCTCGGCTATCACCCCCTTAAAGCGTTGCACGTAGCTACCAAACAGCCTGTATGTCTTAGCCGAAATTTGTTTTTTTTTTTAAATTGAAGACTTGGAAATTTTAGGAAAATACCCAGAATTTGATAGTCACGAGTCAATATTGCCCCATTGAGCGTTAATTTGGAAATTTTAAATATGGCACAGAAAAATGACGCAGACTTGTCTTTTTCACATGCTATTTACTAGTTAAATTTCAAGACTAGTGCATTCTTAGCGAGTGCTCCCTGAGTTTGGTTTTTACTTTTTATCTCAAATTTAGCAAGCAATGGCAATGAGTGATACCTTAAAAGAAAGAACAATAAACAGGCATGTTTCTAAAAATGTTTGAACATTTCAAGGATTTTTTTTTAATTTTTTTTTTCTGGCACAGAAAAATGACTCTGTTCCAACCTAAGACATTTTTAGTAATTTCGAATGCCTCCATTTTGTTTTTGTGGCAAGAAAGACACTTAAAAATTATTTCATTTGGTCCAATACACATTAAACTATCCGAAATAAAAGATTTGGTTTCTAAATTAACGCTCATTGGGGCAATATTGACTCGTGACTATCAAATTCTGGGTATTTTCCTAAAATTCCTAAGTCTTCAATTTAAAAAAAAAAATATGAAATTTCGGCTAAGACATATATGGCTAAAAACGTTCAAAAAAACCTCAACTATCACCCCCTTAAAGCTTTGTACTTAGCTACCAAACACCCTGTATAAGTTCTCCGAATATCAAACAAATAGGTACCTACTTATTATAATTAAGTGGACAACGGCAACAGAACCAGAAACTAGCCGCGGATTGCGCCGGGACACTACAAGTCACACTTCACATCACTTCACATTGCAAAGCACATCCACATAAACATAAACACACACACGCACACACAAACACGAGTACATCACATCACACATCGACATCCTAATTATCTTCGGCTTTCAGTCTTGGCCTACTAAGGCGGTCTACTAAGTCATCGATTACACGATAATTCTGGGGTCAGTTCAGTCCCATCAGTCTGCTCAGAATGACGAGAGAATTATCGTGTAACCCTCGCGGACTGGCGGACTGATGAAAATTAAATATTTTTAATAATATTCGTCAATCCGTTGTGAATGACAGAAAAACAGAATGATGGACTCAACTGACGCCAGAATTAACGTCTAACCGATGTCTTACAGAAATATTTTTTTTGATGTGATTTGTGTGTGAAGCTCATCTGAGAACACTCGCCGTCTCCCTCAGATACAAGATGCTGGACCGGATGGAGCAGGACCGCAAGCTGATGCTGTTCCAGCACCTCGGCTTCGTGCACTGCCCCATGCGGGAGCACTGCCCCGCCGGCGCCAACTGCCTCGACGCGGCGCTGCCCGTCATACTCAACACGAGAGTGGGGTGAGTGAGCGCTGAGACACGCGCCGTCCCGCTCAGACACGAGACGCTGGGCCGGATGGAGCAGGGCCGCCCGATTTACCCATCATCATCAGCAGCCTATGTTCGTCCACTGCTGGACATAGGCCTCTCCCATGGCACGCCACTGAGCACGATCCTCGGCCACTCTCATCCAGCTCTTGCCAGCCGCCCTGCGAAGATCATCGCTCCACCGAGTCTGAGGACGTCCCACGCTACGTTTGCCGATCCGTGGTCTCCACTCAAGAACTCGTCTACCCCAACGGTTATCGGTTCTTCGGGCTATATGGCCGGCCCAATGCCACTTCAGCGTGCTAATGCGGTGGGCTATGTCGATAACTTTGGTTCTCTGTCGGATCACCTCGTTACGAATTCGATCTTTTAGAGAAACTCCGAGCATAGCCCTTTCCATAGCACGTTGAGCAACCTTAAATTTGTGGATCAGCCCTACAGTGAGTGTCCATGTTTCGGCACCGTTGTTTAATTTGCCCGTTACTAAAAAATTATTTAAAAAGTGGGTAGATTACTACAAGGCACAGCGCAAGAGCGCCTTACTTTTTGTCAGACAGTATAGGGCATTTCTATTTTTCGTTGTACCCAATTAAGAAATTGTTAACAGGGAGTTAAAATTAGTCCGTTTGGTTACGCACTTTTTCAAGTCTTTACAATAAAAAAAAGTAACAAATCGGACAAGTTTTACAATGTGTAACAAGAAGTGAAGAATGGTCCGGTTTGTTAACTTTTTTTTTTTATTGTAAAGACTTGACAAAGTGCGTAACCAAACGGACTAATTTTAACTCCCTGTTAACAATTTCTTAATTGGGTACAACGATAAATAGAAACGTCCTATAATACGGTGACAGAGAGATGATGAATACGACAGCAAGCGCCCGAGCGTTAGACGATACGGCCTCTGGTCTGATACAAAGCTATTATATTTATTAATTTATTTACCAGATCATTGACGTCAACGGGCGAGTCTCAGTGCCTGGCGGGTCCGCCGGCGGCGCCCTGGGCCCTCACCGCGGACACCAACCAAATCAACGTCATCATACTTGGCGTGAGTATAACTTGGTCATTCTTCAACTTCTAAACCCATAGGATTTACATGTACGCATGTAAAACCCGGAAATCGCTCCAAGTTTAAGACAAAGACAACGATGTAATTTTTCCTATGGTTTGTGGTAGCGTTTAGGTTCATTTCGTCCATATTCCCATTTCGTCAACATTCCCACTTAGTCAACATTCCTAGCCGATTTTAATGCGGTTTTCGCTATCACTTATCACTTAGCTTAATTCTTAGGGAAGATTTTATTTTGTGATTTAGGTATTCATGTTAAGAAAAATATTCGCTAAGCACGGTGCGGGTCAATACTATTCAGATACACTATCAATTTCGTTACTATTTTGTCGTTTAGGTTAATTTCGTCCACATTCCCACTTCGTCAGCAATCCCATTTCGTCCGCAGTCAATTCCCGATTCGTTCACTTCCCATTTCGTTCATATTCCCACTTCGTCCACATTCCCATTTCGTAACAAAATAGGTACAGTAAAATTACATAAAGTTTACCACTGACAGATGGTTTGCCTTCATTTCATATTCAACTTTAACGACCTACACCCACCCACGTATGCAGATTTTGTAATAGCTACTTTATTTGCATGGTGTTAAAGTTGGAAATGAAATGAAGGCAAGCCATCTGTCAGTGGTAACACTGGTGGTGTTCAAGTCGTGTTGTAACGTTCTGTTCAGGTGGAAGGCGTGGCGGGCGAGTTTGGCAAACGCCTATTGGCGGGCTGCGACCCGGAGCGGCGCGTGGCCGTGCAGGGCGCCGCGTGGCGCGTGGAGCAGCGCGTGCGCACCGACGACTTCAGCAAGGAAACTACCAACATTGACGACTTTACGCCTAACGGTAATCCTGACTATACTCCTTTTAGACGACCAGATGGCCTAGTGGTTAGAGACCCTGACTATGAAGTTTGAGGTCCCGGGTTCGATTCCCGTGTCGGGGCAGATATTTGTATGAAAAATACGAATGTTTGTTCTCGGGTCTTGGGTGTTTAATATGTATTTAAGTATGTATCTATCTATATAAGTATGTTTATCCGTTGCCTAGTACCCATAACACAAGCTTTGCTAAGCTTACTTTGGGACTAGGTCAATTGGTGTGAATTGTCCCGTGATATTTATTTATTTTATTTATTATTTATTATCAAACGGGCAGTTTGGTGGCTACCTATCATTCATCATATACGTCCTATACGCGTCCCACTGCAGGGCACAGGCCTTCCCACGCATGCCCAGTGCGTATTGCGTATTAGGAACTTCTCACACGCTATTGAGTTACTTCGCAGGTTTGTGCGGGTTTCCTTCCGATGTTTTCCTTCACCGTAAATCTCATGGTGAATTTCAAATATCATTTCGCACGTAAATTCCGAAAAACTTAGATCTGCGAGCCCGGTATCGAACCCACGACTCTCTGTTTGAGAGGCAATAAAAGGCTTAAAATCGCTGTCAATTGAAATTGCGAACAATGTAAATAAACCATTTAATGACATATCCATATTCTAGCACTTGTTTATTGTTTTAATGGTTTAGGATAGTGTTGTGGTAAGTATTGATTAAATAACACACGAATTTAGCAGTATTTGATGAGGGAAAATGGAAATTAAAGACATTTTAAATACAAGGTTTGTTTACATTGTTTGTAATTTCGATTGACTGACAGTTTAACATTAGTGATCTGCAATGTAATTTTCTTTTAATGGAGTCTTCAGATAAATTTTGTAGTTCCCATACATAGCTACAACGCCGAGAATTGGACAGTTTGTATTGCAAGTCACTAATGTTAGGTGGCCACCAAACTGCCCGCTTGATAATGGAGTATATGTGATATCCTAAGTGAAAAAGTTTGTGAATATATGCTTATATGTTTGTAACTGGCTAAAATGGGTGGAGGTTTTTGAATACAATTTGGTATGCAGTTAGCTGAATATTTGGAATGACAGTTTTAATTAGTCTTATTTTATTTGAGGTGTCCATACATTGAGTTTGTAATTTAATTTCAACAAATTATGAACATCCTAAATTTTAACAATTGATTTAATGCATTATGTCGTCCAGTTAAAATATTACCTTGTATATTTTATAACAAACGTTATTATGACAAGTGAAATTATGACAAATTAAATTATGGGAAACGAAGTGATCCCTTTTGTAACATATACGTTTTTTTTATTGCTCTTCTCTATCACTGGCAGAGATCCCTTCAGGGATAAGTCCGCTGTACTTAACATTTTTTTATTCTGTAACCTTTTTGTTTTCCTTTTTGTACAATAAAGAGTATAAACAAACAAACAGAGTATAAACAAACATGGATTATGCAAGTGTTTGTTTGCGTACAGGTTACTTCTGCGTGTACCAAGACCAGGAGTCGTTCGAGTACATCCGGGGATGCGCCGAGAAAACTCTACTGTCTAGTCTAGAACAGGAGGACAAGTTGCCTTTTCAGGTCAGTTGACAAACAAGTGACGACGTCTCCATACCTACTTTGAGCTGTCTTCAGCATCATTTATATAATGTCTATAAGGACTAGAAGGCAAAGCTACGTAGGGTAAAATACCCAGTTATTGCCCATGCACCAGTGATTGGCCACTTTAAGAAATACATTGAATGGAATTCAAATTTACGGATAATATCAAAAAATTAATTAACCCTTCATAAGGCCCCATTTATTCCAATAAACCATACCACAAAATTAAAAAGCACCTATCAAATACATACCTGACAAAGGGGTTTTTTTTATATGTTAGAGAGGCCAGACAAGCGAACTAGTGGGTCACCTGATGTTAAATGATCACCACTGTCCATAGACACCCGCAGCGCTTTACGCGATGCCAGTGCGTTGTCGGTATTTTAAAGCTAGTAGTTGTTATTATTATTATTAGCCTATTCTGTCCCACTGCTGAGCAAAGGCCTCCCCATAGTAGTATTTTCAATAATTACATTCGGTATTGTGACTTATTACTAAAACCATAAGGTTGATTTTCTAAGTCAACGCATGTGGTCGCTAAATCGCCTCTACCGTATTAAGGGTCAATTAAAAACAGTGTAGCAAAACAATAACACCAGTAGCAAAATAATTCATAACAGTAGCCAAACAATATAGGTACATCATTTTTGAATCTACATTTACATCATCAATAAAACTATGTCACTCTGTGGTAATGTAGCTTTCTAACGGCAAAAGAATTTTTGAAATCGGTCCGGTAGTTTAGGAGCCTATTCAATGCAAACAAACAAACAATCAAATCTTTCCTCTTTATAATATTAGTATAGATTTTCAAATTATAAATTAGAAAGAAGAAAGAATTTGTTCTATACATTAATTAATTATTATAAAAGTAAGAAACAATGAAATGTATAATGTCTTCAATGTCATCATTCAAAAACTGTTCTACGGTTAATAAATTGTCAAGTGCTGTCTATTATTTGCGTTTGATTAACTACATAACTTGACTATAAAGTAACAGCACCATTAAGTTTAGTTAATGCTAATCTTAGATTATATATTTACATGGATACACAATCAGCCGGAATAAATGGGTACTACAAAACTCGGAACTTTTCGACTGTGTTCCGAGTTTTGAGATTAGTCTTGTTTTGACCATAGACCGTGTCAGTTCTCAACAATGGCTAAATGTGGCGTCAAGAAATGTGTAAATATTGGCTCAAAAATGAGAAAAAAGGATGGGATGTCTTATTTTTCATATGTTCTGTTGATTCATTAGCAAATACTAGTTACATAAATAGCAATTTTATGAATTTGAATTATTTATAATCTAAGATGCTTATAAAACGTTTTTCTTTGAGTTGTGCTTGGGCAATAACAAGGTAGTTTACCCTATTTGTCTCTTACTTTGTTTTTATAATCTTGCTGTAGTGATTTGAAAATCATTTGGTCCCACCGCTGGGCATCTGTTTATCCGTTTATGCTGACGTGAATGTTTTACAGGGTTTGCCGTTGGTCGTGATGTTCGTCCAGGACGAGGGTATGGACAAGAAGGAGCTGATGAGGCTGCAAGAGGAAGGGCAGAACCTTGCCGACAAGTGAGACATCCTTTGAGTTCTATAGCTACCGTCTTTCTATGGCTCGGCACTTTCTTCTCAACGTTTTTCCGAACCGGTGGTAGATTCTTCGACGTTCATAGAAACATAATTGATGCCTAAATTGAATAAAGAATTTTGACTTAGACTTTGACTTTGAGAGGCCATAGGCCAAACCACTAGGCTACCAGGACTAATCAAAATATTTGCACGATCTAAGGGTGACGCCAGACGAGCGTAATTTTGTGAGTCGTGAGCGGCCGAATTTAGGTTGCGCCATACATTGTGTCACGTGATGACTTGCATATTGTATGGCGCGAACGAAATTCTGCCGCTCACGACTCACAAAATTACGCTCATCTGGCTTCACCCTAAAATCGTATCGAATTCGTATAATTCGCGTTCCTTTCGGACTGTTCTATCCGTTTCCCAAAACATCCGTTCCAAAATAAAACAGTTTCTTCAAATGACCGTAGCCCAAAAGACCCGTTTCTCATCGTATCAGTATGTCAAAACAGCCGGTTCTCATAGCACACGTATTTAGGAAAGTTTTTGCTAACGAGTGTTTTGGGAAACAGGAGAAGCTCATTTTGGAAAAAGAAAAAAAAATAAAAAATAAATTGAGAAATGTTAGTGACGGGACGGGAACGAACGTTTTGGAAACGGAAAGAACGGTCCGAAAGGTTCGCGTTTTAGACAGACAGAACAAATCCAATTCAAAAAGTACATTAAACAATAAAAGCTTATGGCAAGTGTCCCACTGCTTCCCCCCATTTTCTTGATTCGTCTCAATTGAGCCGTCCTTCCAGTTCCTTTTAAATACAAGTTTAAAAAAAAATTAAAACCCTTCTTTTCTAGTCTCCATTGCTCGTATATGGAAGCGTCCGTGAACGAACTGGGCACCGAGGCGCTGACTTCTGATGCGATCCAGGAACTAGTTCGTGCTAACAGAGAGAAGGCCAGCTACGCCCATCTGTATAGGGACCTTATCGTGTGCTTCGACTCTGACATAAGGTAAGTTCGTCGTGGAAGATGGTAGATGATAATCCATCGTAACAGAACTTTGTGAGTACCTACCAGCCTGCTTAACTGATTTTTAATGCATATACGTATTCGGGAAGTACTGAGCATCGGAGCAGAATGTAAATACCGCTCAGTACCAAATCGTTTATGAAGCAAACCACGATTCAGATGGTCTAAAAAGCACATGTCCAATTATTATGTAAATTGTTCACTGTGTGAAGATGTATTAATCGTAAAATACCAAATTAACATAACGTCTATGAAGGGACATGGCCAGATCTACATGCCCTTAAAGCTGAACGCTAAAATCGCAGAACGTCCAGAAAATATAATGTCGCGTATTTCACGATATAAAGAGTTTGTTTGAATTGAATAGGTAGATCTAAATTGATAACCGGCCAATTGAAAACCGAACACACTTTTTGGTTATTCTGCTACTCCAGCTAACTGTTTTCAATAAGATTTGCTTTTTTCGGTGATAGCGTTCTTGAGAATAATGTAGTTTGGACGTTATGCTACACGGACTAATTGCTATTTTGATGTTCTGCGTTATGGATGTTATGCTAATGGGGCAAAAGGTTAATATGACGTCTGAAATTTCGCTTCTTGGTCAATTTGCGTCGCTGGATGTTTCGCTACATAGACGATTCGGTACTGAGCGGTTAATGCGCACACTCGCGCTGCCGGTCCTTTGACTTCCGCACAAAAATCACTCTTTTCAGCGCGAGTTTCAATGGCAATGGCATGAGAAGTATCGTGTTTATACACTCGTCCTGCCCAATTCTCTGCTCACTTCGGCTTAATGTAAATGCGCCATTAGACATGGCTTTTACCATAATGAATGTTGTTTACAGAATAATGGTGTGCATGTTCTGCGACGACCCGTATTCTCCGGAGCGCGTACTGAGTCCTCTGCTGCTTCATCGCGCCTGCTTCCTCACTGGCGACCGCTCCATCGTCATCGAGACCTTCCTCGGAGACTCCAAGAGGAAAGTCGAGGTGAGGGACTCTGTAGTGTTCGATGGAAGATTCCAGAATAATGGTTGGCATGTTGACCCCTACTCCGGAACGTATGCTGAGTCCGCTGAGACTTTCCTAGGGAACTCCAAGCGAAAAGTCGAGGTGAGGGTGTGATACACAGTACAGTGTACACTACAGTGTTCAATGAGGGAATGCAGAATAATTGTGGGCATGTTCTGACCCCTACTCCGGAATGTATGTTGAGCTTGCTAAAACCTTCCTCGGGGACTCTCAAGCTTCCGCTTGGTCGACTTTCCAGTCAATATGAGAAATGAACTTTACAGTGTTTGATGGAAGATTCCAGAAGAATGGTGTGCATGTTGTGCGACTAATCCTACTCGCCGGAGCGTATGCTGAGCTCGAAATTGTAACTCCGACCGTGCATTTACTGATAATGTTTTTTTTTACAGGTTATAATATCGAGTTTCCACGGAGCCACGCAGTTCAGAGAAGAGCTCATACATGGCTTTATACTCATCTACTCGGCCAAGCGGAAAGCCAGTTTAGCGACTTTGAAGTGAGTAGATCAGTTTATATGATCCTAGTAAACGTTCGAGCATATTGTGTTCTATTTTCTTGAGGAATTGCGGTTTTAATTGGGAATGTCTAAAAAAAATACCAGTAGTTTTTATTTTTTTTTTGTATAGAAAAGTGAATTATAAGAAACTAATTTCAATATTTTGCCATTTAGTTTTTTTACTTTTTTTCAAAATTAATTATTGATTGATATTTTGGTTGATGATGATGACGCTAGATTATAATTAAGGGCTCCCACACTGCCAAATTTCTAAATCTATCTAAATGCGTACGATAAGGCAACCCCTTTAATTATTTTTTGCGTAGTGGTACACTGTAACTGGTTTACTGGCGCTGCCAAAGTGCTGGATGTCAGACAGCGGGTCCAAATCAAACTCCGTAGTATAATATATGTATTTAAGTATTTATTTATCTATATAAGTATGTTTATCGTCGTCTAGTACCCATAGTACAAGCTTTGCTTAGTTTGGGACTAGATCGATTTGTGTAAGATTGTCCCCTAATATTTATTTATTTTATTTATTTAATTATAACCACACAGAATAAAGTACGATTTGGACCGGTCACGCAATTTACACCAATGTCAAATGAAGGTTGTTGCTTATTTGTTCTGTAATAAAGTCATTACATAATATTAAAAATAAATTACTACAGAAAACGAGTTAAAAAGCATTTATTTCGAAATAGTTTTCGATTTACTATACATTGCAAAAAATAGACATCCCCAATTATCATTTTTATTGACAGATAATCATATGACTTCTAACCGAAGTAAAGGACACTCTTAAACTCATGTGTAACACTGCTTTCAACTGTTCACTTGTTTCCAGTGCGTTCTCGATGAACATCCCCAACCTGCCGATACAAATGGTGGCGGTGACGGACGGCGGCGGCTCCGCGGCCAACGCGTTCTTCGGCACGGACTTGGGGCACGCGCTCATAACGGAAGGGAACGCCACCGCCGACCGGCTCGCGGCACACTTCACTACTTACACCAGCAGTGCGGAGAACAAGTGTGAGTATAGCAGTGAATGTGGCAGGAAAACGTTTTAGTTAGAGTATGAGAATTATTGTTGTCTGCTTTGTGATCAGTTCGAAACGTTAACGCAACTAGTTAGACCGTTCATTTACGTTCATGGACTAGTCCATCGAAAGTCACCGACATTGCTCAAGGAATTAGTTCGCTGAAGTGGCTTTGGGCTGGCCACGTTTGTCGCAGGGCTGATGAGCGGTGGAGCAGACGAGTCCTCGAATGGAGACCACGGACGGGGAAATGTAGTGTAGGGCGTCCTGAGGCACGGTGGACGGTTGACCTTCAGGGGGTCGCTGGCGGCGGATGGATGCGAGGGGCCGAAGACAGAGTGTTGTGGCGCGCCATGGAAGAGGCCTATGTCCAGCAGTGATGATGATGATGATATGAAATAACATCGTAAATGGTAGAATGTACAGATAAATGAAACTACTTATTTCAGTACACAGAAATCCGAAATTCCTACAGCAACCTTTCGTCCACAGCTGCATTCTACACGCCGTTCTTCAAGGAGGTGTGGGAGAAGAAGGGGGAGATAGAGCGAGCGTTCCGCATGGAGCAGCCGCACAATCTGCCGGACGTGGCGACCGCGCGGCCCAACCCGCCGCCGCACGACCGACACGCGCCCTACCACAAGTAAGTACAGTAAAACAACATAAAGTTTACCACTGACAGATGGTTTGTCATCATTTCATATTCAACTTTAACGACCTACAAATAAAGCCAATTTTAGAATACTATTACCCACGTTTGCAGATTTTGTAATGGCTACTTTATTTGTATGATGTTAAAGTTGGAAATGAAATGAAGGCAAGCCATCTGTCAGTGGTAAACTAAAAGTAAACGTATTGTACACGATTAACTAGCCATTACCAGTGAATGCTCGGGGTGATGCGGGTTGATCGGATCCGAAACACTACACAGCTCACCCAAACACGCATTACTGATGTGTGTGCCAAGGCTGCCAAGCTTAAGTGGGACTGTGCAGGCCACGCCAGCCGCATGGATCCAAATCGGTGGGCTAGGTTAGCCACGGACTGGATACCACAGGATGGATGGCGGCGACGAGGCAGGCCCATGAGGCGTTGGCGGGACGACCTAGACGTGTACCTTTACCCTTTCAACGCCAACGACACATATAGGTGTCACAAAGTACAGTGTCAAAGTGATCTTGACACAATGACAAGATTCATTCGTAATATACCAGATTATACTTATTCATCGCAAGAGGACATAATTTAGAGTGGTTAAAACCGGGTAGTTGAAATTTTCACAGATGATGTATTTCGGTTGCCGCTATAACAACAAATACCGGTAAACTGGGGTTACTTTAGGAAATTTTGGGGCTACTTTGATAGATTTAAAATGGTTATAAAAACGCAAATATTCATAGCTCGATTGAGCAAATGACGTAAAAAGTTAGGTGATTTATCAAGGTAGTTATTTCACTGCCACAGATGGTCTAAAAAAATAAGGACACGGCGTAAAAAACTGTTTTCTAAAGTAGCTCCGCATTTCAAAGTAACCCCAGTCTACGGTACAAAAAAAGCAGAATAAAACAAATATTTAAGGAGGCTCCCATACAACAAACTTGATTTTTTTGTCGTTTTTATAGATTATGGTACGAAACCCTTCGTGCGCGACTCCGACTCGCTCTTGGCCGGATTTTTGTTACTACATACTTATTTTATGTTTTTATTTTAGAATGGAGCACAAACTGACGAACTCGTTGGACCTGTTGATCGGGCCCGACTCCCGCGCAGACATCGACTCTGAGTACAGCGATACACTCAACAACTCCAAGAACAGGGGCTTCTTGAAAGGTAACTGCTAATACTTAAAGGCTGGGCATACCAGATACGTGTGCGTATCACATCACGCACACGCATCTGCTGTAATAAATGAAACTGTAAAAAAGATGGCGCACAAGAAGCTTCGACTCGCACTTGGCCGGTTTTTTATAATTTCACATGCCATACCAACGTTTGCCATAAAATATATGGAACCGTGCTGTTTTCAGGATTTTTTGAAATATTATAGAATACAGTAGGTTAGATCAGGTTAGTTTTTTAATAACAATTCTGAAGAAAATACTGAATCAGAAATAAGTTTATGACAAAAATTACATTGTGGTATATGAAATTCAAAAGCAAGAGCAGCGTGGGACGTCCACAAACGAGATGGACGGACGATTTGGCGATGGCCGCAGGTTCAAGTTGGATGCTAGTCGCTTCCAACCGTAATGATTGGACTCAATCAATGAGGTTTACGTCTTCCGGCAGAAATGATGATGATGATATGAAATTCGGGCAAACTAAAGAGAACCGTTTTCTATACCTATTTGTATTTGTATATGATGTACAATTGAGAGTCGTTCATTGTATATTCTATTGTATTGTACATTAATAAAATTTGGAGGGGCATGCTTTTGAGTGAACCGATTTGTCCACGAATTGTGATGTGGTCCCGTCGCAGGTTTCAGCGTGTACCCGCCGCCGAGCACGCCGCCGGAGCCGGCGCCGCCCGACCACCGGATACACGCCGACTTGTCGCGTAAGTGTACTTGTTTTACCCTGAATAACTCTACTTCAAATCGTAAACAAGAAACCATTCGTCTCGACTTGTTTTACGGTACCCAAAGAGTTTTCACGCAGAGGATCGGTACTTTTAGGACCTTCACGTGGGTCCTGTGATGTAGCTCTTCTCGCTATAACTACTATGATTTAAAATGCAAATATAGCTTTAGCTCATCTTTATTCTTGGGCTCTCGTTTATGTTTTCAAAATGACGGGCGTTTGAACGAGCTTTGATCATGATCACTAACGGTTCTGTCTAAGGCCGCCTTTACACCTGGGAGTTTTACTCACGTAACTCAGTTACGTGAGCGACTTACTTAAAATTTTCAAATGTAAACACTCTTTGTAAGTGGGTTACTGTAATTTCTTACTACTTACGTAACTTGTAAAATTACAAGTCTAAACGTGTTCGAGTTTGGTTACAGAAGAACTCACAGGTTATCAAACTAAATTGATAAGTTGAGAAAGTTACGAATTATTTTCCCGCTATGGCTAAACAAAAACAAAACAAAACCAAGTTACCAGATGAGGTAGAAACATTAATTACCGCTTTTGAAGCACGTTCTATACAATTAGCAATTGTCCAAATTTGAATGAATGCACTTTAATTTGCATTTTTTTTTACATAAATCATATATTACCTGTAGCTTGCCTTCAGGCAGTGTCCGATTGGGGCGAAGCCAATTTAGTCGGTTTTAATGCCTCTAAAACCCAGGCGTGTTTATTTTCCGCTAAACGGAGTTCCTTTAATCTAACTCCAACCTTCCGAGGTGTGCCTGTACCAATATCTGACCGCCTTCAGCTCCTTGGTTTAGACCTCTCGGCTAAACTGAACTTCGGGAGTTACATTGAATCCTTGGCAAAAACCGCTGCGAAAAAGCTTGGTATCCTATCCAAGGTTAGGCGATACTTCACTGCGGACCAGCTCATTGGTCTTTACCGAGCCCAAGTCCGATCCTGCATGGAGTATTGCTGCCACCTTTGGGACGGTTCTGCTGAATATCAGCTAGCTGCTTTGGATTCGGTAGAACAGCGAGCGAAGAGGCTCATCGGCGTCGCTTGCGATGCGGATTTTTGTCGCCAGAGCCTTCGTCATCGCAGAAGAGTGGCTTCTCTGTCGGTATTCTACAGGCTGCATTTCGGTGAATGTGCTTCGGTACTGCACGACCTTATTCCGCCTGCTCCTTTCTTCCACAGGTCGACCAGAAGTAGGCGGGGTCTCCACCCTTACGTTGTCAGTATTCCCAAATTCCGCACAAAGCGTTTTCGCTCTTCCTTCATCAATCGCACAGCTATGGAGTGGAATTCCCTGCCTGCGACTGTGTTCCCTGAACACTACAATTTGGCCGCTTTCAAGTCTAGGGTGAATGAGCATTTACTAGGCAAGCGTGCTCCATCGTAGGCCTCATCTTCGCTTTCCATCAGGCGTGATTGTGGCCAAACGCAAGCCTATATTGTATAAAAAAAAAAAAAAAAAAAAAAAAAAAAAAGCTAAAAATCGAAGAGTGACCATAAGTTTCTCAGCTGGTGAAATTGCCTGTCGAAAATTTGTGTTTTTTTTTTAATTATTGGTGCTACTTGTTCCAATATAAGTTCGAAATTTGTGGCATTCATTCTTATAAAATTGAAAAATTGGCTTCGGTCTTCCAGTTTCAACTCTTTCAAAAGATTTTCATAGGGAGCTTGTACCATTCCTTTTTCTAGCCAAGGTTTTACCCAGCATTTCTTTTGCTTTCGCTGCTCATTTGTTAAAATAATGTATGCAGCAGCCGCTTGAACTTGCCGCCGATGAGAAGACATTTTAGTTACTGGTTTTTTGTAAGTATATGTAAATGGGTATGTAATAATTTACGTAACTAAAAAATCACAAAAGTTACGTAACCATTATTTACTGTAACTTTATTATAAGTGTAAATACAACCGTAAGTAAGTTACGTAAGTGTTACGGAAGTAACTCCCAGGTGTAAAGGCGGCCTAATACAGCAATTTTAAATTCAAAACCACGATAACTGTAGAATAGTTTTATATAAGTATGATTATATAAAAAGTGGCATTACAAATAAGTATAAAACATTAACATCTTTTGTCAGATATCGCACTCCTAGATCAAAACAGGATCAACTCAAAATAATGTTCCATTTGAATTTAGACATCAATCAATTTCTGAAAGGTCTAAATTAAAGTGGTATATTATTTTGAGTTGACGCCCTTTTGATCTAGGTGTGCGATATTTCACATTTTTGTTGTTGAAATCGTCTATTTTCAAAATGGATTTGGGCCGCAGGGAAATGCTCTTGTGTATGACATGACTGGTCTAATAAATGATGTAGGGTTTAAAAAGTAAAAAGGAATAAAAATAGTTTATTGTCGATAATACAGGGTGTTTGGTAGCTAGATACAAAGCTTTAAGGGGATGATAGCCGAGGTATTTTTGAACATTTTTAGCCATATATGTCTTAGCCGAAATTTGATTTTTTTTTTTTTAAATTGAATACTTAGAAATTTTAGGAAAATACCCAGAATTTGATATTCACGAGTCAGTATTGCCCCAATGAGCGTTAATTTGGAAACAAAATCTTTTATTTCGGATAGTTTAATGTGTATTGGACCAAATGAAATAATTTTTAAGTGTCTTTCTTGCCAGAAAAACAAAATGGAGGCATTCGAAATTACTCAAAATGTCTTAGGTTGGAACAGAGTAATTTTTCTGTGCTATAAAAAAAATTAAAAAAAAATCCTTGAAATGTTCAAACAATTTTAAAAACATGCCTGTTTATTGTTCTTTCTTTTAAGGTATCACTCATTCACATTGCTTGCTAAATCTGAGATAAAAAGTAAAAACCAAACTCAGGGAGCACTCGCTAAGAGAATGTACTAGTCTTGGAATTTCACGTTAAAGGTACTTAACTAGTAAATTACTTGAAAAAAAGATTAAAATTAAATCATTAATGTTCGGTTTGTTGTAATTTGAATACTAAATTAATTAATTTTACAATTTTTTTTTACATTACCCACCCACATTATTACAGTACCCATAACACAAGCTTTGCTAAGCTTACTTTGGGACTAGGTCAATTGGTGTGAATTGTCCCGTGATATTTATTATTTATTTATTTATTATTTATTAATAAATCAAATGTATAAAAATTTCCACAATAAATACCATCACAATACACCAAAGTCCATTTTAGTCTGATAAAAAAGTTCTAAATTCAAAATCAAAGTTTTGAATTTAGAACACCTGTACTTTTAAAAAGATACATTTTTAAATGTGGAACGTTTGAAATTTGTTGAACTTCCAATTTCAAATTTAGTGTCTTATGAAAATTCAGCGATCGGTTGTTGCGGGTTTTCAAGAATTACATTTTGTAATTTAAATATCATAAACATCGTACATTCGCCGTGCCAATGCTCCATTACCGTTAGCCCTGCCATACGTGAAGACGATGTTAGCATAATCTTCGTTGCTATAATCAGCCATGTTTATGATATTTAAATTACAAAATGTAATTCTTGAAAACCCGCAACAACCGATCGCTGAATTTTCATAAGACACTAAATTTGAAATTGGAAGTTCAACAAATTTCAAACGTTCCACATTTAAAAATGTATCTTTTTAAAAGTACAGGTGTTCTAAATTCAAAACTTTGATTTTGAATTTAGAACTTTTTTATCAGACTAAAATGGACTTTGGTGTATTGTGATGGTATTTATTGTGGAAATTTTTATACATTTGATTTATTAAAATTGTAAAATTAATTAATTTAGTATTCAAATTACAACAAACCGAAGATTAATGATTTAATTTTAATCTTTTTTTCAAGTAATTTACTAGTTAAGTACCTTTAACGTGAAATTCCAAGACTAGTACATTCTCTTAGCGAGTGCTCCCTGAGTTTGGTTTTTACTTTTTATCTCAGATTTAGCAAGCAATGTGAATGAGTGATACCTTAAAAGAAAGAACAATAAACAGGCATGTTTCTAAAAATGTTTGAACATTTCAAGGATTTTTTTTAATTTTTTTTTATAGCACAGAAAAATTACTCTGTTCCAACCTAAGACATTTTGAATAATTTCGAATGCCTCCATTTTGTTTTTCTGGCAAGAAAGACACTTAAAAATTATTTAATTTGGTCCAATACACATTAAATTATCCGAAATAAAAGATTTTGTTTCCAAATTAACGCTCATTGGGGCAATATTGACTCGTGACTATCAAATTCTGGGTATTTTCCTAAAATTTCTAAGTCTTCAATTTAAAAAAAAAATATCAAATTTCGGCTAAGACATATATGGCTAAAAATGTTCAAAAATACCTCGGCTATCATCCCCTTAAAGCTTTGTATCTAGCTACCAAACACCCTGTATAAAAAAATATGTGTAAATCGCAGCCGACCTCAACTGTTCGGAGGATTCGCTCAGCACCCACGAGTCAGGTGATTGCATGCCTTGTTACATCTATTCGATGGTTCAATTTTGTGTGTAGATTCACCGTATAGGACATTTTTTTTATAAAATACACATGTATAGCTTGTCTAATTCAAAATGACGCGCCCCACCACCGCATTTGACATCAGGATTTGAAATCCTGTATGTCAAATGCGGTGGTGGGGCGCGTCATTTTAAATTAGACAAGCTATACCATTTTTTTTGTTTTTATGCATGGAATGTTAAGTAGATTAGATTTTTAGTGTTGTTTTTGACTGTCGAAGTTAAATTTAAACGATTTTTTTTTGCGTCAGATCGTAATAGACGGTCGTTTAAGTGTTTTTTTTTTACGTTTTTAGCAAGTGCATTTAATTTGTGTAATTATTATCTTCTTTATCTTGAAAGTTCTTAATGAAAGCTACTTTTAGTTAAATAGAGATGTGACTTGATGTCTTTCAAAGTATGGATGGTAGCTTTAGAACACTCCTTGTTTTGCTGTACGTGCTAACCCTGCCACCATTTGATAACAAGGCACAACTGAAAATCTGTTCCAAACAGAAAAGGCATAAGTGCATATGTAAACTTATGCTTTTTGTCTTTGGAGCAAGTTTGCCGTTGTGCCCTTTGATTCGCTCGTGCCTAAAATATGCCACGTTCGCAAAATATCAGATTTTTCAAAATACTACCTTATCTATTTACCACATTTGTACAATGTAACTTTTCGTGTGCTCTGCCTACCCCCTTTGAGGATACAGGCACAGATTACTATTCATGCAGTTCCTCCACCTCCACACTGTACGAACACACACAAGTCACACAAACGCAACTATCACCACCACCAAACTACACAGACACGTTTTGAACTCGACCAGAGCTCATCTTCAGAGTAGGTTCACTATGCTACCAAATGTTAGATGTTGTGTTGAGTCTAACATTTGGTAGCACAGCGAACGGTTGTAGTACCTACTCTGAGGATGAGCTCTGGTTTGAGTTCGAAACGCGTCAGTGTAGTTCGGTGGTGGTGATAGTTGCGTTTGTGTGATTTGTGTGTGTTCGTACAGTGTGGAGGTGGAGGAACTGCATGACCACGCATTACTTACATAAACGTAACGTAAGGTCGCGGGTGAGCAAAGTAATTGTTTCAGTTCATTAATATGGACCCCCGCAAGTAACGCCTGATTCAATAAATTAGTCAAATATATTGCCGGTATCGATTTAAGGGTTAAAAGATTTGCCGCTCGGGACGGAGCCACAGTAACATTTTCTAACATAAATTCATTTTATTTGTACCCGTTTTAAGATTATATGTGGATCAGATGGCGGCGGAGTGTGGCAACCGGCGAGTTACGGCCACCGCGCGTTCACGACGGGTCGCGCGCGGCCCCACCCGCCCCCGCCGCGGCAAAGACACTCGCAGACGCTCAAGGTAACATCAAGCTGATATTGTGGGCTATACCCTACGCTTCTGTAGGTGGTCGAATTAGCAAGGACTCGCAGAAGAAACAAAATAATGTGTAGCATGTCTTTGATGGGCTTTGAAAGCTCAAGGTCACTTCAGAGGGCGATATTGCTCGGAGCTTCTCTGCGGGTTCATATTAGAAATGATGAAATCCGCGTAAGAACTAAAGTCACCGACATAGCGCGAAGAATCGCCAGATTTAAGTGACAGTGGGCAGGGCACATCGCTCGTAGAACTGGTGGCCGATGGGGCCAAAAGGTTCTCAAATGGCGTCCACGGAGGGGAAGACGCAGTGTAGGTAATAGTCTTTTTGTTGAAATGATGATGAGTGGATGTTTTTCGGTTGACGATTACGATCATGATTGATAATGATAAACTAAGTAAGGTGATTTTGCCAATTTTTAGTAGAGTATCATGTTTTATTTACTTAATTTAATCCAGTTTTTTTTGTAATTTTTTTTTTTTTATGTTAGATAGGCCAGACAAACGAACTAGTGGGTCACCTGATGTTAAATGAACACCACTGTCCATAGACACCCGCAGCGCTTTACACGATGCCAGTGCGTTGTCGGCCCTAAAGGAGAGGAAATAGGGGAAGGGGGAGAGGGAAGGGGTGAGGTATTGGGCCCCCGGCACTCTCACTGACCGTACGAAACGCAAGCAGGATTACTGCTGCTTCACGCCTGTTCTGTGAGAGGGTGGTACTGCCCCGGATGAGCCGGCCCATTCGTGATGCAGCGGCTAGCTACAACATGGCTCTACCACTACAACATGGCTCTACCACTACAAATACTAATTTTATTGTTTTCGAAAAAAAAAGTGACACCTAGCTGAAGTGAGCTGTGACACCTATGTACAGTAGCGGAATGAAAAGGTTCGTCACTTTTCGACTCTATGTCAACGACTTAAAATCGAAAAATGACGAACCTATTCATTCCACGACTATACCATGTAGGATTATGTGAGATTTGGCTGAAATTGTAGTACTTATACTCGATGCATTTCGGTTGCAGCAACCTGGCAAATTGGACTTGAACAACTATGCGATGGTGAGCGACGCACTACAGCAGATCACCATCGGACCACCACACCCAAGGGAAAGAAAGGTAGAATTGCTTGATTCAGGTGTGCTAGGCGTTACAGCCGAAAGCATAGATATCTGTAGAGCCAGTCTAATTTAAAATGACGCGCCCCACCACCGCATTTACGCAAAGGATTTGAAAGTACAAAATGGCCCTAAATACAGCTTCAATAGGTTCAAAATCCTGTGCGTAAATGCGGTGGTGGGGCGCGTCATTTTAAATTAGACAAGCTCTACAGCCATAGCGTGAGCAAGGTCAGTATGAGCAAGTCTAAAACTATAACATATAGAAGGAACTGTTCTAAGGAACCATGTCATCGATTTTAGAGACAAGAAAACTGTATTAATTGATTTAAATAAAATCTTACTTGGTTCGGGAATCGAACTCGGTCATTTTAGAGAAAAATGTTTACATTCCAATCCTATTAACCGTCTGTCGATAATCAAATCAAGAATGTTAAATTTGAGCAATTTTTCGTGGTCGGATTGACTTCAAATATGGTATAATTGTGTAGATAGGATGTATCTATACAAATACAGTTAACAAAAGTACAGCCACCAAAAAATTTTGTATAAAAAATGAAAAAATTTTTTTTTTGTTTTATTAATTTCTGAACGCAATTTTTCTTGTCTTGTCAATAAAATCAGTGACATGGCTCCTAACAACAAATATTTGTATGTCTTATAGTTTCAGACTTACCCATACTGACCGATCTAAATGTGCCATCCTGTATAACTAAACCTTTTGGTTATATTCTACAGTCACAGCGGTCCGGATGGTCGCATTCGAGCGGGCAGGCTGGCCACCACCACCCGTCAGGAGTCAGCTCGGAGACGGAACTAGACGCGCAGTATGCCCAGGTACGTTGTAAAGTGATGTGTCTGTTGTTAATCGACAGGTAGAAATATTACCACAAAAATTTCGGCTAATATTTATCGGATCACAATATATACTTTTTTTCCTACGAAAATCACCAAAATGAAATCCCAGTTTTAATGTGAATTTGTAATGAACTACGAACTGCAATTTTCCAGGATAAAAACTAGTTTATGTCCTTTCCAAGATCTTAAACAACATAACGAATCACTACATGGTATAAAACAAAGTCGCTTCCCGCAGTCTGTCTGTCCCTATGTATGCTTAGATATTTAAAACTACGCAACGGATTTTGATGTGATTTTTTATAATATATAGTGATTCAAGAGGAAGGTTTTTATGTATAATACATGCATAATTGCACCCGTGCGAAGCCGGGGCGGGTCGCTAGTTTCATCTAAATTAAAGTGAAAAGGTAACAGGCGGACTCGAAAAGCATTTATAACATTACAAGCTGATGCCCGCGGCTTCGTCCCCGCTGAAATAGATTAAAACGTGTGGTCCCGTAGGAAGGAGATAGTTTCCCGTGTTAAAAATAGCCTATGTCACTCTCCAGCCCTTCAACTATGTCCATATTGTCCATACAAAAAATCACGGCAATCCGTCGCTCAGTTTTGACGTGAAAGAAGGACAAACATAAACAAAAACTTTCACATTTATAATATTAGTATGGAATCATTCTGAGATAAGATTGTCTGTTTTTTTTATATGATAGTAAACTTGAAATGTTATTGTTTCAGATTAAAGAAACGAATGAATATATGGAAGCGCCATCTATGATGAGACTAAGGAGACACAGAAGGCACGAGAAGACGCCGTTACATCAGCCATGTATGTTATCTATCATTTAAGGATTTGCCACACTTAAACACACTTTAACATTGGTATTGTATCAATAATCGTGTTTATCTTAAAGGAAAATGCCGCGATTTTTTTTTTTTTCGATTTTAACAAAATTCAATATAAGGAACGTGCAGTAACTATAGACGGCAGCACTAATGCGACAAAAGAGATACTATGCGGACAGTAAAAGAAACTTATCAGGGTAAAACAGTCAAATTGATGGCACCAGTTGGCAGCACCGTCTATGTACACGTTCCTTATAGGCAGCAGCACTAATGCGACAGAAGAGACACTATGCGGACAGTAAAAGAAACTTATCAGGGTAAAACTGTTAAATTGATGGCACCAGTTGGCAGCACCGTCTATATACACGTTCCCTATATCTACCAGGTAGTTTCTGTTAATGTATCGAGCGACGTGTCGAATTTAACAGTGATAAAAATAAACTATACAGTAAAATTACATAAAGTTTACCACTGACAGATGGTTTGCCTTCATTTCATATTCAACTTTAACGACCTACAAATAATGCCAATTTTAGAATACTGTTACCCACGTTGCCAGATTTTGTAATAGCTACTTTATTTGTATGGTGTTAAAGTTGGAAATGACAGTGGTAAACTAAAAGTAAACGTATTGTACAATCTGTTTGGCAGCTTTCTCGGAGACGGACAGTTCGGGGTCGAGCGAGGCGTCGGGCGGCGCCGCGCGGCTGCACGCGCGCCGGCGGCACAACGCGCACCACGCGCCCAAACACTACAAGAAACGGTCAGCCGCTCACTCACTCACTCACTCACTCACTCACATGGATCATACACATTTTGACGTGACAACGTCTAATGGCTCGTCTACACAATGGCCCATGATGGGCGATTAAAAAAGTGGCCATCATCACCGCGATTATGGGTTGCTCTCTACGCAATCGTGACTGTTCATTTACTCACTGCCGCCTGTTGATCATTGGCACGCATTCCTTTGATGTATCGACAATTCTCCGATTATTCCCGATTACAGGCAACGATGGCCACTCACAGACGATTATGCTCTCTTCACAATCGTGCATGCCCGTACTCGCCCGTCATGGGCCATTGTGTAGACGAGCCATAATAAATCGATGAACGCCGGCTGCACGCACGAAAAAGGATGACGCAATGTAACGTACATGTACGTACAGAGCAGTGAACGCCTGTATGTACAGTCACGAGCTTTAATTTGGGACCCATTTCCATTAAATGTTGTTAGAACATTCGTAATGCAATAAGGTCGAAACTTTAGTTTGATAGTGTTGAATGTCAAGTTAAGACATATAATGTCTTATTGAATAGACCCTTGAAATGATAACCTCTTTGCAAAACGCTTTCACTACGGTTTTCTAATTACGAACATAATATGTCGTGTCAGTGTCAGTGAAGAAAACAGTTTAATGTGACATTTTCACAAAATATAATTTTGCAATTAATAAAATGCTTGCGGCTAATCGTGAGCAAATTAGGCTTCAAATTATTGATTTGCACGAACAAGGAGTAGGCATTCACGAGATATCACGACAAATAAATGTGACAAGAAACACAGTTCGCCGTTGGGTTCGACGTTTCGAGAACGAGGAAAATCTTATTGACTTGCGGCGAAACAACCATCGCCCGCAAGTTATAACGCAAGAGCAGAGCCGCCTGATGCAAAGGCAATACATGATGGATGCCTTTACGCCGACGAGGCATTTTGCAGAAGCGTTTGAAGTCCACCCTTCAATAGTTAGAAGGCATCTACACACTATGGGACTGCATCACAGGCGGCCTGCAAAAAAAATTGCTTTGACGGATGCCCATAAAGCTGCTCGACTTATTTTCGCACGTCAATATCTAAATTTTGATTGGACGACTACGGCTTTCATCGACGAAAAGACTTTTCAATCTTCCCAAACGGGCAAAGTGCATTTGTGGCAGATTGACAGGACGCGATACATGGCTGACCACGTCATAGCTAACAATGCGTCTGGTCGCATTACAGCTAACATATCTGGCTGGATTAGTTCAGGCGGCGTTGGAGTACTTGTAAATTTACCACCCAGGGCCACTGCTCAAGATTATGTCGATTTATTAGACGAGAGTGTCCTTCCGACATTACAACTATATTATCCACAAGATGATGCTCCAATAAATTTTGTTCAAGATAACGCAACCATTCATACAGCAAGAATCGTTAGAAATTGGTTCGACAATAATTGAGCAATTTTAAATGTTATTCCGTGGCCTGCAAAGTCTGCTGATTTAAATCCAATCGAAAATGTATGGGGCTTAATGGTCCAAAAATGGTTGAATCGAAACGAAAGAACTAGAGAGGCACTTATAGACCACTGCCACACAGTCTGGGAAAGTTTTAGGGGTACTGACATATGTCAGAAATTGATTGGATCCATGCGTGACCGCCTCCAGGCTGTGATTGACAACGACGGCGGATATACGCGGTTTTGAATATTTAGGTTAAAAAATTTACTGGAGAGATGTAAATTAATTAATTAATTTCATTGTAGCCTTCGGCGATTTGTTTGTTGTTTTCTGCACCGCTAACCATGCTGTCTATAATTGTGTTAAGATTGAGTGGTTTTGTGTCATAAATGTTATAATAAATTATGAAGAATAAAAAGTTTGTTTTGCTAAACATTTTATTATTTTATTTTACGGCTTTGTTTAGAAAATAACGAAGGTCATTTTGAGCATTTGTTGAAGTATGTTTAGGTTTATTTTATTTCGCTGCTAGCTATTATTTCAAACAGTTACGGGTGGTAGTTCAGTTATGTGTGGGGACTACACGGGAATTTTGAGCTAATTGCCGCTGTTCGCAACTTAGCTGTGTATGCAAATCGGGGTCCGGACTTGTGCTCGTGCGAGGATGGCTTCGAGATAATTCGGCAACTACGACTTGCCGAACACTGTTGGCCAATGATGGTGACGTTGCTACGGTTACGTTATAACAAAAAAGGTTAACCAATGGCTGACCGCGATTTCTTTAGAAGTTGACGTCGAGGATGACATCGGGACAACACGGCGACCACGACTTTTGGCGAACTCTACTGACCAATGAGGCTGACGTTGCTACGGTTACGTTATAACAAAAATAGTTAACCAATGGCTGACCGCGATTTCTTTGGAAATTGACGTTGTGGATGACATCGGGAAAACTCGGCCACCACGACTTTTGCCGAACTTTGCCGACCAATGAGGCTGACGTTGCTACGGTAACTTGACGTAATTACACGGTTGCCCCGAGAAACGTAAAGTTGTCGATGGTAAACATTATGACATTGCGTTAAAATATTAGCTCTAAGTAGCTTAAGTTTGCTACACGATATTCAACCTTAGGTGGGTCCCAAATTAAAGCTCGTGACTGTACAAGAGAGCAGCGAACGCCAGGATGTACAATCTTAGTTCTAGCGCCCGGGTAATTTTCGGGGTTATTAAAGGGGGGATGAAAATTTCATTGATTTTGCCGTAGGATGCACCGTTTTCAAGATATTTGACAAAACACCGGTTCTCGTCCGATCACCGAGGTTAAGCAACGTCGGGCGCGGTCAGTACTTGGATGGGTGACCACCTGGTTTCATTTTTGTTTTTTGAATGTTTTGTTATGACGTTGTCACGTTAAACCGTTATCGTCTTTACAGACAACCGGTTTTTTGGTTCGCATCTCTCCTGTGGACATGGCAAAAGTTAAAGGGTCCATAGCCAATAGTTTTTAGTCAAGACTATATCGGCGTGCGGGGACCCCGCAATGTAATGCAACTTGCACAGTTTTAGGGTTCCGCACCTCGAAAGGAAAAAGCGGAACCCTTATAGGATCACTTTGTTGTCCGTTCGTCTGTCAAGACCCTTTTTCTCAGGAACGCGTGGAGGTATCAAGCTGAAATTTATATCAAATACTCGGGTCTACTGTCCCTTGGAGCTGTGAAAAAATCAAACTTCTAAACCAACGCAATCAAAAGATACATTTATGCCGCAAATTTTCGACACTCGCAAGGGAATCAAAACCCACAGGGTACTTCCCGTGAACTCAGAATCTTGAAATTTGGTACGAAGCAAGGTCTTATAGCGCAGATAAAGGAAAAATTGCGAAAAGCATAATTTTTTTTTTCTATCTATATCAGTAACCTATCTATTTATGCCGCAAATTTTCGACACTCGCAAGGGAATCAAAATCTACAGGGTACTTGCCGTGAACTCAGAATCTTGAAATTTGGTACGAAGCAAGGTCTTATAGCGCAGATAAAAGAAAAATTGCGAAAAGCATAAATTTGTTTGTGTCTGTCTATATCAGTAACCAATCTACAATGATCCCACACTGCGCACATTTTGCTTAGGAGCAGGGGTCTGCTAAGACTGGATGTCCATAGATACATGTAAATTTGTACGGAACCCTCGGTGCGCGAGTCTGACTCGCACTTGGCCGGTTTTTCTTGCTGGTCTAAACTTTCATTTACATACGAACGTTGCAAGTTAAATAAAAGCTTGTTAAAACTTACAGGTTGTTTTTGATGAACAGGTCGCTAGGAAACCTGGTGGCGGTACAGAGTCCACGCGTGCCCAAACTGGGCATGTTCGTGGGCCCGCCGGAACTACCAACTGGCTACCGCGCCCGACCCATTGAGGACAAAGGTAACTTTATATTTTTGTACTAAATACAAACTTAAACATGGATACACAGAAAAAACCCAGACAAAGAGACCAGCACTGGGAATCGAACCCAGGTCCTCAGCATTCCGTGCTGCGTGCCATACCCCTACACCACCACTGGTCAGGAGTTTAGACACAAATTTTCCTTATATATCACATTTTTCAGTTGGTTTTTCTATAGTCACTTTACGCAGCGACACTAGCGACATCTATGTTTCATGTTCTCAACGAGAATCTTCAACACACCTACTGAACTATCCAACTACCATACGTTACTTGTGGATCCAGACAGGTCAAACAATGCAAATATCGAATGCCATTTTCAAAAAAAAGTGTACCCTTTTTTTCAAATGAGGGAATTTTCGGGTTTATTTACTCAGAATCAAGAGCGCTATTAATTTTGTTGATAGAAAAATGTTCCTAATTTTCCATAAAATAAAATTGTGTCAGTTTTGTGGCGTTATTTTTATATAATTTATATGGCTCGTCACAAAACTGACACAATTTTTTTTTATATGGAAAATTAGGAACATTTTTTGCCTTTTGAACGCCACACATCGTTATTGTTACGAACAAAAATTATTCTTATGCGGATGCGGATAGGTTAATTTTTGTATTACCGTATTGTCGTCTATAGCCGACACTGTCATTCAAAAGGAGAAAAGTGTACCCTTTTTTTTAAATAAAATATTACTATGCCACTAAACAGGCCGAGCCGCGGTGTTAATGTTATATGTGAAATATGGCTGTGACGAATTTCGGTACCTGACTGATTTGACATTATAATAGTTCAAAATTGTGTTAGGATACCAATGTTAACCTTTTAAATACAAAACTGGAACCCGGAAGAAACTAAGCGCTCTTTATGCTGAACAAATGATATGGTTATAGTCATAATGGTTCCATTGTTAGATGACTGGTCACTGTCAATTTCATAAAGCTACAGACACGCAGACGGCTAAGTCTATGCAGTTTGCTGTCATTTTGTTGACAGTTTGCTGTGGTTTGATTTGTTAGAAAATCTGTCTACGAAGCTTGAGGTCCAGGGTTCGATTCCCGGTCGGGGCAGATTTTTTGTCAAAAATATGAATGTGCTCGAGTCTTGGATGTTTAAGTATGTATTTATCTATATAAGTATGTTTATCCTTTGTCTAGTACCCATAGTACAAGCTTTGCTTAGTTTGGGACTAGGACTAGGTGATGGAACGGATTTTTTTCACGATTACGTATAATTTAAGTCGCATTATGTGTTGGACTTTTTTCGTAATTAAATAACCAGTAATTGACACCTATGTAACCTGATTGGAAGTGCTACTTAATTGTTTAGTAACAGTCTCCACACCAATCGATCGATATCGGTCGGCTCGGCTGGCACTACAAGTGGTTACCTAACCTGTTGTGGCTAGTTTGGCACGCTACTGGCTGAAAATCAGCGCTGGGGTTGCTTTAAACGCCTCAGCATTATGCTGAGCCAGTGTCCGATTTGCAACCGTAATGACACATTCTACCATTAACTTTCGTGTTGTCTTTTGGTTTTGTAAAAATATTGATGATGTGTCTTGTGATATTGTAAATAAATGTATGTATACAAAATACAAATACAAATACAAAATAATTTATTTGACATAAACAACATTTTACATAAACATTGATATCCATCAGACACCAAACTAGGCTAAGCCTGTATTTTGGTCATCTGCGAGTGCGGTTAACAACAATGAAATAATATGATTTTATCTTTAAAACTTTGAATAATTATTTGTTATACTACATTAAATACGAGCAATTACATATATGTGCGAGTGGTAGTGAGTGTGTGTGTGTGTGTGTGTGTGTGTGTGTGTGTGTGTATGTGTATGTGTGTGCATTGCTTTTGTTTTCGGGTTGGGATTTATTAACAGTGTTGGTAGGCCCCCCAACAAGATGGAGCGACGACCAGGTTAAGGCTGCGGGATCTCGTTGTATGCGGAAGGCACTGGGCCGATCTTTCGGCTGAAGTGATGATGATCAAGGGATTTATTTTATCTTTGTGGCCCTAATAATGTCCTCAGTTTCACAGTAACTCAATGTATTTAACCACCTTTTCACCATTCTTAGTGCACTAGGAACTGCGAGACGTTTTATGTTGCAATATCTGCAGATGTAGTTGTATATACAGCAATGCGAATAGGCGGGTGATCTTCTAGCAAGAGCTGATCTACATGGAGGGAGCGGGAGCTTGTAGTGACGTTTTCTAAGGATTTTCTCGTGAAGATCCGTGCTGAGGATATTAGTATGCGCACGAGAGACTGCTTTAACAACAAATAGCTGCCTTACCCTTAGAAGTTTCGTTTCATGAAACAGTAGATTTGTGGAATACCGAAAAGGTTTTTTGAGCATCACTTTAATTACAGCTCTTTGAGCACGCTCCAAAAGCAGTATGTGACTTTTTGCTGCACAGCCCCATACGGCCACTCCATACTGCATGATGGATTGACAAACCGCATGGTATACAAGCGTGAGTATCTCATGTGTGGCGCAGTTCCGTAGTCTCTTCATTACATAAATGAGTTTCCTAACTCTTGCAGCGAGAGCGGTGATGTGCTGTACGAAAGAGAGGTGTTGGTCAAATAGAAGGCCTAAGTATTTGACAACATTTTGCCTTTTTATGACCTGACAGTCACACACAAGGGCAGAGTCAGTCACACCAGCACAACAGTTGAACGAGCAGGAATGAAATTTAATGCTTCTTTCTGCTGGAGGCGACGCCACCGCGGTTTTAGAGAAAGCTATAAAATTGGTTTTGTCAACATTCAGTGTTAGAAGATTATAGTTCAACCATGAGCCAACCCTTGCCAACGCACTCTCGGCCCCAGAGAAGGCATCGTCCCACGTTTTGTATGTGTGTGTATTTTCTTTCTTTAGTTTCTAGAAAGATGAAGGTAGTTTCTAGAAAGATAAAGGTCGTTTATTCAGGTTTCTCTTTTTGATTTCCAGCGGCGAGCGAGTCGAGTGAAGGCAGTTCGGACGGTGAGACGCGGCGGCCGCGACCGCTGCCGCCGCCGCCGCACCACGAACCTGCCATCAAGGTAATTCAAAAACAACTAGACAAAGGTATATCTAAACCGTTTAACTGAGTCCTCGCCGGCGCGGTTCAGGGGTTGGGGGGTAGGACGACAAAGGGGCCGAGAGAGGTGCGGGCGGCGAGCGCGCCTCGTGTGCCTGCCACCCGCACATCACTCGGCCCCTTTGTCATCCCCCCAGCCCCTGTACCGTGCGGGCCACACGGCCAGGGGGTCATCCGATTCTTACTTTTTACCCGACTGCGAAGAAGGAAGGTTTATGTGTTTGACCCGTATGTATGTATGTATGTGTGTATGTATGTATGTATGTCCATTCCTATGTCCTCTCGTAACTACACAACGGCTGAACCGATTTTGATAAATGATACGTCATTGGATTCGTCTTGATAACGCGAGTAACACTGGATATATGAAATTCTTGAAAAATTAAAACGGCGGATTTTTGGCGAGAAATTGTGAGTCTTCAAAAAAATTTTTTTATTCGAACACGTCGAGTAGGGTATCAAAATAAAGGGATTTTAAAAGACATCACAAAAATATATACAAGTTATGTGTTTAAATTTAATTTGGAATAGTAAATTGACAATCAATGCATTAAAACGACGACGAACCTACTTACTAAGATATCTTTGAGCAATAATTTTCTCTTTGAAACCCATGTGGAAAATTAAGTAGGTACCTACTTATTTCAAAATTGGTTTTGAACTTAAACTAAATAGCAACGGATTCCTAATTCAAATACTCAATAATTTATCTGTGTCTCAGGAGGTTACACTAAAAAGCAAGAAATAAAAAAGTAATTAAAAAAACTAAAAACCCGCCTGCGGTGTAAATAAAATAATGAATTAAAAAATCAAAAAACCCGCCTGCAGATATACTGATCCTTTTCAGAAACAAGATAAAATATTCAATAACAATAAAATTTAAAACACGTCGATGGCAGTCTTTCAAAATTTAATGCAACGATAAAATGCAGTCGGAGGCACTGGAGTCAGTGGCTTCATGGGATTTAATGTCACTTCACGCATGCCTCCGACTGCATTTTATCGTTGCGTTAAATTTTGAAAGACTGCCATCGACGTGTTTTAAATTTTATTGAACAATTTTATCTTGTTTCCTCCTTTTCAGTGTATCTGCAGGCGGGTTTTTTGATTTTTTAATTCATTATTTTATTCAATAAAAAAATATCTGAAAAGTTTAGTCAGCTTTTTTTAACTTTTTTTCTATGACATAATGAAAATATAATTTATGTCATATAATCATCTTTAGTAAGTGTACAATATATGTGAAACACTAAAATAGCGCTAAAATAGGCTAGAAAAAAAAATATCGAAGAAAAATCATATTTCGTTTTTTTTTAAATCAAAAACTATAATGCTTAGCGTGCTCAAACATTGCACATTAATTACTAATGTAGAGCCACACCGTCCATAAAAATTACAAGCCCAAGCTCGAGGGGGGCGGAATCACTTAGCTTACCCTGGCACTGCCTTTTGAGCATACATTTTCCTGACGCGAGGGGCCGCTTCACCCTTGCCTACCCTACGCCACTGACGATGATGAATGACACTATATGTGAACGCGACTTAATAGAACGAGCTCCTTATCTACACCTATGACGTTTCAGCTGTTGACTGTACACACATAACGAGCGGGGGATTAGTTCCTGACGTTTAAGGCTGACTATTAAATTAAATGACTCATTGTATTAGTCGGAAGACAGAGTTTAATTCTTCAAGACTCGCTTGGATCGCAAGCCCGGAAAAAATGTAAAAACAATTGACATTGCCTCAAATCCAGGTGAACGTTAGACAGGTTTAAGCTGACAAAAATGTGCGTAATATGTGGTATTTATTTGAAGTTGTTGAATCCTTTTGTGAATATGGTAAAGTATGACTATGGTTTTTTTTAAATTTTTACTAGGTTATTAGATGTCCCACCGCTGGGCAAAGGGCCTTATTTTTTCTATCCTTTTTTTTTCTTTTGGGCGGGTTGCGGGGGCGGGTAATTTTTTTTATATCGAGGAACTAAGGAGAGACATAATTGGGGATGTCTATTTTTTTGCAATGTATAGTAAATCGAAAACCATTTCGAGATAAATGCTTTTTAACTCGTTTTCTGTAGTTATTTAATTTTAATATTATGTAATTAATTTATAATATAACAAATAAGCAATGACCTTCATTTGACATTGGTGTAAATTGCGTGACCGGTTCAAGTCGTACTTTATTCTGTGTGGTTAGAATTCTTCACAATTTACGCGTGGATTAAACTACGGAGTTTGATTTGGACCCGCTGTCTGACATCTAGCACTTTGACAGTGCCAGTAAAGTGACACAGTGTATAGTGTACCACTACGCAAAAAATAATTAAAGGGGTTGCCTTATCGTACGCATTTAGATAGATTTAGAAATTTGGCATTGTGGGAGCCCTCAATTATAATCTGACGTCATCAACTAAAATAGTTTCAATAATTAATTTTGAAAAAAGTAGAGAACTAAAAAAAACTAAATGACAAAATATTGAAATTAGTTTCTTATAATTGACTTTTCTATACAAAAAAAGTATAAAAACCACTGGTAATTTTTTTTAGACATTCCCAATTGATGAAAAAGCAAATTGGATAAAAACAATAAGCTGCTCAAATTACTAATTCCACGCGGACGGAGTCGCGGGCAAAAGCTAGTAATTAATAAATGACAATGTCAAGCAAGAAAAGTGGCTGAAGAGTTTGACGCTGCGATTGCGTAATTAATCTTTTTAAGTATGTAAGTAATCAAGTCAAGTATGGAGGTCTGATATTAGAAATAAAGTTGATTAAATTGAAATTTTAGACATAAATGTTGCTCGATATCAGCGTCGCTTCTGTTATTGCTAATTTCAGTACTGTCAAATCGTTTTAGCTCCCGCGATAACGATGTGTGGTCATAAGTGGTTCGTACTTATTTGTTTGTCGTTCGACAGATGTTAGCCGGCGAATATCCGTCGTCGGCGCAGGACAACTCGTCTTCCAGCACGGCTGACACGCGCCGACGGCACCACCCGTTCAGCAAGCACGACCGCAGGCACAAGGTATGGTTTTTTTTTTTGAATGAGTCGCCAGAGGGGCCAAAGACGCGAAGTCTTTGCTGTTTTTTACTTTTTTGTTACTTTGACTTTCGTTTGACACGTGTCTTTAACTACTTCCTGTAGAAGTCATCTGAGTGTCCACCAATCTGAGTCAGTTTGGTAGGTTCTGATTCCCTACGAGGCAACGGACACTCGTTTTTTATTTTTTTACTTTAGGGTAGGAAGGGTGACTTGTGCTCGGGAGAAATCCTTTCGGACGAACTGAGAATGGAGGGCCCAGTTGCCGACTTGCACGGACTAAAAAACCCGGTCACAAGTCCCCTTCTCTATTGATTATCAGTACAAAACAAAACGTGTGCTTTAAATTTTGAGGAGGGGAGGGGTAGGGAGGAGACTTAATCTACCCAGTGTCCTGCCTCAGCCATTTACTGGAAGGCCGGGAGAGGAGCATGCATTCGCCCGCTGGGCACTGGGGGGTGCTTAGGTCGGTCTTTTATGTTTTTACCCGTTGGATTCTTCTCGCGTTTCAGCTCGTGGTAAATTCCATATGTAATTTTGCACCTGAATTCTGAAAAACTCGAGGTGCAAACTCGAGATTTGAGCCCACGATCTTGGGTTTGTTGAGGGGTCATATGTAGGTTTTTTTTTTTAATATAACTTAATAGAAAAAAAAATTGTTTCTAGGATTTTTCGAAGAGCAAAGATTCAAAGAAGAACTCTCAAATAGCTAGCACGGCGTCGGCAGCGAATTGGGGGCCTCAGGTGAGTGAGTCTGCGCTCCCCTACCGTATTTTCATGATTTGTGTCATAAAAACAGTGAAACATGCATCTCAGAAGTGCAGTTTCGGCAGTTGTAGCCGCAATCCAAAGCAAAGCAAAAGTGTGAGCAAAGTAATTGTTTCAATTCATTAATATGGACCTCCGCGACACCTGATTCAATATACAGGGTAAATTTTAATAAGTGCACAAATTTTAATATGTGATACAGTGTCGTTAAAATAACAAATTTCAGTATTTTTCGTTATAATTATAATATTAATCACTTATTTATTTTTATTTTTCGTAGTAACTCGACCAATTTATTGGATGAATTGCTATGAACAACACAAATTTCAAAATTTAAAAAAAAATCTTGAACAGATAATTGTGATCTATCAACGATACTGAATCACGTATCAAAATTTGTGCACTGATTAAAAAATTACCCTGTATACTCAGCGGCAAATCTAACCGCCCACTTTACATGTTTCTAAGGATGGAGGGCGATTGGATTTGCCACTGAGTATATTATTCTTCTGACCTGTATTTCTCCGTGCAGGGTCCTCACGGAGTGCCGTTGTTCGTGGAGAAGTGTATCCAGTTCATCGAACGCGAGGGCCTCGCGTCGGAGGGGCTTTATCGCGTTCCCGGCAACCGCGCGCACGTCGATATGCTCTTCAGCAAGTTCCATGAAGGTACGTAACACGTAACTACCAAGAGTAGGAAGAACGCCCGTCATTTCAAAGTCAATGTCAAAATATCATTCTTTAAGGGCCTACCGTGTTTTTGGCGCATTTATTGCATTCATTTAATCTCGTGCTGTATCATTACAAATAAAGCTATAGTCTTGAAATTCATGTGTAAGATATTTGAGGATTCGCTCTAATGACAAGTGTTTATCGAAACACGATTACTTATAGTTCGAAAAAAAACCAAAGTCGTCTCTAAAAAATAAAATAAATTCGTAGTACGATGCTGATACTGCACGGCAGGTCATGACTTATCGAATGTTAATAAAACAAGATGTTTTCTAGGGCGTAGTGTTGCTACATTTTTAAAATATGTATTTGTTTTAGTAATAAGATGAAAAAAACCCAAAAACACGCGTAGTCCAACCAACCTATCTTGAGCCATCGTGCCTCCCCCACGCCCGAAATCGCCCACCCAAAATCGATTAGCACGAAAAGCTCGGTAGGCCCTTAATTTGGGCTATGGGTGAATCAGCTTTTTCTTGTCACCCGTTGCTATGCTTACATAAATTTTGTCTCTTGAACAACCTAAGCATTTTGCTATGAAAAAGTGACATCACTTGGATTACCGGGAACTGAGTAAACAACACAAAAAAGTTGATTCATCCCTATAACAAGCACTTATGAAAAAAAGTGAAGGGAACACTTTTTTTGAAAATGCTCTAATGATGTCCCCCAGATCCCAACGTGGACATGGACTCGCTGGATATCCCGGTGAATGCCGTGGCGACGGCGCTGAAGGATTTCTTCTCCAAGAAGCTTCCGCCGCTGCTTGATGAGGCTAGTATGGAGCAACTCGAAGATATTGCGGGTGAGTATTAATAGCCCTTATGGCTGCGTTTCCCCCAGAGATGTGCGAGGATGCGTTGCGAGGGATGTGTTTGTCATGAACCAATAGAAACACTTCATTCACTTAGGACCTTTTAAATGAAGTGTTTCTATTGGTTCATGACAAACGCATCCCTCGCAACGCATCCTGGCACAGCTCCGGTGGATACGCAGCCTAAGGCAGCGACAATTTATCGGCGATACTATTGGCCATGTAGGATTTACTGTAATGATGAAGCGTTTATAATTATTTATGAAACTGGTGCATAATGAAAGGCATTAAAACACGAGTTAATATGTTTAATTAACTTTTACCCGTGCCGTCGATCGCGTTAAAGCATTAAATCTGGGAATAAAATTGAAACTGATGTACTTTTTATGGGGAGCTCGTCATATCGCCTAAAGTTGTTTGTCCTGATGATCGATTGTCCCAACACCTGAAACTGAAAATATTTCAGAACACCTCATGCGTTGGTTACTTAGATTGGGTTAGGTTAGGTTAGGTTTATTTTATTATATAAATTTCTTGAAAAGTAGATAGTTTTATTAATAATACAATTAGGACAATCGATCATTAGGACAAACATTACATTAGGACAAATAATCATTAGGCGATACGACATAGACCCATTTTTATGAGCTGTCAAAATACGACTCTCTAGACTTAGGGGTTGAGATTGTACACGCATAAGTCCCGATCCTAAAGGATTATTGGAAAAAGGATAGTTTTATAGTATAAATCTTCCCAAGTGAATTTTTCGCTTCGAGCCATTACATTAAATTTGAACCTTAATACTATGACGATACCGTTTGTTTTGAAAGATAAGGGAAAGATTATTGTTTGGGAAGATTTATACTATACATGGTTTGTATATTCGCAGCAATGCGTGGCTGCATCGCGGGCGGTGTGGAATTGAAGGACCGCAGCTGGCGGCTGCTCGCGCTTCGCTCCCTCCTCAACAACAGCCTCACCTGCGTCGCGCGCGCCACACTGGACTACCTGCTCGACCATTTCGCCAGGTACGTTAAGCTACACGCATTACGTTAAGCTACACCACACTGGTAAATTTTAAATGTACTTGGGTGTCTAATGATTAGCTTAACAATTTTTTCTTTGGGCTTAAATGAAATGCTTACCAACAAATCAAATAAAAAAATTTGAGTGAATTAAGAAGGAGTTGATATAATTTGTAATTGCATAATAAATAAGTAAGTAAGTAAGTAATTTATTAATTGTTAACTGTGTACAAAGATGGTAAATAAATCACAAGAGTATCAGCAGTTGCTCATTTCCAGCATACAATTCTTTTGGTTTTATAACTAAAAATTAAAACATAAATTCATTAGGTACTTCATGCAACATTCGAAAAGAATTCATTTAAATTGTAAAATACATTATCAATCAGCCAATTTTTTTACTTTATTCTTGAAACTATTTCCATCAAACATTTTTATTTGGTTAGGAAGTGCGTTAAAAATGCGTATTGCAGTAATGTACGCACTTTTATAGTACAATGAGTTATTGGCATGTTTTATAAAACAGCGAAAGGTTGTGAGATAATATACCAAAAGCACAAGCTACGCTATTCGCGCTCGAGCTTTATTCAAAGTAGTGAAGATCTGTAATTTAATGATTATGCTTTTCAACAACTATGTACTTTGTTATTAGGGCCAATTTTTATTTTCTTGTATGTTTTGACTTTTTTATTTTATTTGGAAAACTATGTGAGTTCTGTTCAGAATCACGAGCTTTTTCGATCCTACTAGGAGAATAAAAGTGTCCCAAAAACACCATATAAGTACAGGTCGATTCATAAGAGCTGGCGCGAATGGATCGAATGAGCGAATGAAATTATTTATGTGTTACCTCTTTGAATACACTTCACACAAATATGGAAATGACATGCAGCAGTCATTTTCCTACAAGTGTCAAAGTGACATTACTTTCATTCAATCCATTCGTGCCAACTTGTGAATCGATCTGTATTGTCGATTCATCCATTTAGGAACGGTCACATAGTCTGGGGTGTGGTGGTAGTAGTAGGATCGAAAAAGCTCGTGATTCTGAGCAGAAATCACAAAAAAATGCCAAATAAAAAAAAGTCAAAATATACATCAAAATAAAAATTGCCCTGTTAGCTAAAGGTTTTACCATATTTTCATACTAAATACAAACTGAAATATAGATGCATAGAAAAAAACCCCAGAAAAAAGACCAATGCTGGGAATCGAACCCAAAAAATACAAAAAGATGCTTCGTACCAAACTTGTAAAAGTTGGCCCTGTAGCGCCATCTCTTGGTCCGGGTGGGCGGTTAGCTCCAAAGGAGTGTTAAAGTCTCTCGATAGAGGGTGTAACATAGATGTGCGTTTATCACTGCATAAGGTGATTATCTAAAAGACTGAAATGTACGATGTGTAGAAAAGATTCGTGTCTAATCTCTAGACCAGTGGTGGTGTAGGGGTATGGCACACGGCACGGAATGCTGAGGACCTGGGATCGTTCTGGGTCTTTTTTCTGGGGTTTTTTCTGTGCATCTATATTTCAGTTTGTATTTAGTATGAAAAATATGGTTTCACGGGATGACCGTAAAAGTAATAAAAAATGAAGTTGAAAAAAAAAACAAAAAGATACTTCATACCAAACTTGTAAAGGTTTTACCGTTAAAGATTACCGTTGTTAGCCCGAATATTGTTATCTAAAAAGTCTGTATAGCGATTGAACGGCACCCAATGTACCATCGAATGTACCATCGACAAAAAGGTCGCTTTGACATCTTAAATGTCCATTTTGCTTTCAGTGGCTAGACATCTGTCCATACCAATCCATACCAATGAACTTCAACGGCTGCAAGCAAATTTGTCAACTGTACCTTTTGCTATCCAGGGTGGCGGACAACTCGAAGCTAAACTCTATGGACAGCAAGAACCTGGCCATATGCTGGTGGCCGACGCTGCTGCCCGTACAGTTCTCGGACATGGGCCGTTTCGAGATGACGCGGCCGTACCTCGAGGACATCGTGCAGACCATGATCGACCAGCACCCCTTCCTGTTCCGCGGCCAGGAGGCGTTCGTCATGGTGTGAGCCCCGCCTGTGAGTACCTTGCCTGTTGTGGTACCCCTATAGGTCAGGAGTTCCCAACCAGGTGGGCGCGCCTCCCTAGGGGGGCGTGGAAAGATGTCAAGGGGGCGGAATGCAAAACCCGTGGAGCGTCCCGCTCTAAAAATCCTAAGCTGTTGTGTGCACACCCGTGCGTACAGGACGCTCGACGGGTAATAGGTATTTTTTTATTACAAATTTATTAATATCACGTTAATTAATTTAGTAGGTCACTGTTTCAAAACGCGACGCCTCGTCTGTCGCTATTAGACAAGTTTCGACAAGTCACAACTCAACATGAAACAAGCACTCTCCCTCGCCCCCCGCGTTGACATTGGGGCAAAAAGGTTGGGAAACCCTGCTATAGGTTGAGCCAGGCCGCCAAGCGACGCTCGTCGTGTTCCGGCCTGGTGCCTATAGAAGCCATCCTGGAGGAAGGGTCTGGGCAGTTGTGCAGCGCGCGCGTACCGGTTACAGTACCCCTTATTTGTTGTATTGTACGGTTTTCAGCTTGGGGGCGCGCGCAACACCGCATACAACTGCCTTCTTTCTGCTTATTCCCCTAAATTCAAGTCTAGGGTGAATGAGCATTTACTAGGCAAGCGTGCTCCATCGTAGGCCTCATCTTCGCTTTCCATCAGGCGTGATTGCGGTCTAACGCAAGCCGCCTATATTGTATAAAAAAAAAAAACTATCGGTTCACCCTGTTTTTCGGGATGTTACATATTATTATGCCAAATAAAGTTTCTGCCACATTACCATTCGGTGAAAACCAGATTATGCCAAATAGGGGGAACCCGTACCTACTTATCACCAGAGCCCGGAATTTTGGTGGCACTTTTGACCTATCACTATCTCAGCTCCACCCTCATCATCGCCAGCCTATAATAAAAAAAAACATGTGTGGTTTTATGAAACCACGAAGCAAGTGAAACTTTTTTAGGCATTAAACTGAAATATTTCGGAAAATTATTTAAATAATTTAGGCCGATGGGGCGAAAGGTTCGACAATATAGTGAAGATCTGGTGGTGAGGTGGGTGGTTTTAACGAATTGGATGCGGATGGCGCAGGGCCGATCTGTTTGGCGAGCCTTGGGGGAGGAGGCCTAAGTTCAGCAGTGGACGTCTTTCGGCTGATATGATGATGTTGAAATTAAATAATATAGGGTATTAAAATTAAGGCAGAAGGCACAAATACCGCGGAGCACTTGCGCGAATAAGCGAGAATGTAAATGCTACGCGGTCAGCTTATGCGAGCTATGGGCGCCGCCATATTGGCCTTGGCTGCTGCCGAGCGCCTTTCACTTTATCCCCACTCCGCGGCCGGCTGTAATGCGACATGCAATAGATGGACGAAAAAATTGAGGTGATGGAAAAAAAGTTTACTTAAAAACTTTCTAACCCCATTGTTTGTCACACAGGAGCCCACGATGCGTGTCGCATTCGTGATGGATGACGTGTGAAGCGTCGGTATTAACCGAGACCCGGAACGCTGTTCCAGTGAGTACGCTATTAGCACGTAAGTTTGGCTATCTATGTAACGCTACGCAATACTAGCCGAGCCGTTACGCATGGATCCTGCAAGGGCAACATTTATTGCTCATTGCTCATTTTTGTTCAAAAGAAGCGAGCTAAGTCCATGATGTTAGACCCTCTGGAGTATTGTTCCTTTTGCATTGGTTACGTATAAGTCTGGATAAATGTATGTAAGAGAGACGATACATCAGATTCGAAACGCCGTGTAATAGATTAGTTATCCAAGACTGTCGATATTTAATTTTCCTTAGGCGAAAATGAGAGCATTTTCATATCATATGCTTAGTGTACCGCTTCGAAATTAGGACGGACTTTGCATCACAGTCATATTGTTTTGGATTAAAATTGAATCAGTATTTAAAAAACTTAGGTGTTATTCAAAATTATATCGCAATTTAATGTAAGGTTGAAATTCATGCACAAAAATATTTAATGGCAAATCGAAGTTAATATGCGTAAGTTAAATTTAATTAAGCAAGGCAACACCACGTAATGAGCACATTCCGTTCAGTCGAATAATCTAAAGTAAGTAATTGTTAATTATAAATATTTTTAAATAGTGATATTCGCATAATCGTTGTTTTTAAATCGGTATGATAAGGTTCGATGTTAAACGCTTGCGAGAGGTTTTAATTCTTTTCAGCACTGATAGGGGACGTATTCCGTCCTTATTTTTTGTTCGACACATACATTGTACGCAGATTACTATGTGGTAGATACACACGCTAGTTAGGTACCCATTAGGTTACACGTGAAAATCTTGCCCGTTTAATGATAGAGATATGGTTTATTTGTGTCCTGACATGTGTTTTAAAAGATTTTTTGGCAGCGCGATTGACTCGTAAAGTGTATAAAATACTAAATGAGAAGCTAAAGCTGGCCTTCCGTAGAAGCGAAGCTGAGACGCGCAAAAACAGACCAATCGTTTTAGTTGAAAGCACTTCAACTAAATTCACTTCGCTCTTATAATATATCAATATGACGTGGATTTCAACTGGTATCGTTGGTTGATCCTATCTGTCGTCCCTCCGCTTCGCTATTCGGCTTCGATCGTTGCGTGTAAATCGTTTGCCCTAATTTCTTATGCCATAATGTATCGTTTTCCATAATTTTAATTTGTCATAAAGTAATTTATTCCTGAATCATTATTTTCTTCACAATTGTCATTAAACTAACTTAACCTGCTGTAATCTATAAGATGACATTTCATAAAATGCTGAGTGACATTTGGTATGACAAGTGAAATGGGGATCTGCAGGCATATTGTCTAACGTTTCTGACGGTTGCCTTCGCAATCACTATTTCTTTCTATCAAACGGTATAAGATGATGACAGAAAGAGACGGTGAAAGCGAAGCGAAGCGTCAGAAACGTTAGACAATACGGCCTCAGATCTGCTCATGCACTATCGATTATTATAATGGAGTAAAAAATGTTACCTTCAAACACCAATGTATGAAAAGTAACAAAACTGACCTCGGGACATTTTTTTTCTCTATATAGAATCGATAGTGCTACTGATTCTGAGTAGATCCATCAATTTTAAATATGAGAAAAAAAATGTATTGTACCCTATTTCTGAAATTCCCCAAATTATGACAAATGAATTATGGGAAACAAAGGGATCCCGTGTAGATTATCTGAGTCCAATCGCGCTGGTAAAATAATCTTGGACAAGGTTAGATGCTCACTTTGGTACAGTCACCGTGCGCGTTAAACAATACGGGATCTGCTCCGGTTTATGATGGCGACTGGATCTTGTCGAACAAGATTATCGAACGTGTTAATGTTGCAAGGTAAAAAGTGAAAACCTTTTGGCGATACCTCCCATATCGCCACTACTTTCAAAAAGCTCTTAGCTCCAATGAATATTTAAACCAAATTGAACCTTGATGTAAACTAAGTTATGTTCACTTGGCCAGATTATCGAGTTCAAGATACGAGCCTTTTCCAAAGTACCTAGTGACGTTATGCAACACGGCATGGCAGCTTAGTAAGTAGAGTATTAATTTTGAGACTGATTTTAATGTTTTCATCACAAATAAAACTTTATTTATCCACCACACGCGAATCATGTTCGGTTATATTCTCGATTGTATAGCTGATGGCCTATTTTGTATATTTAAGTGTTTACAATATAGACTGACACTGAATGTGCTTTTGTCCTCACACGACCTTATGCTTCGTTGTCACGTCATTTGAATGCGATATCGATACTCAAGGACCCTATGATTGTTTAAAGACTAAGGTCCTAATTCCATGTTTATTTTGCCAAATGAAATTCTCAAAATGACTTTTGTAAAAACATTGTTTTAAATTTTTTAAATATGATAATGCAATTGGATGGATTTGTGTTATAATTATGCAAGGAATAAAATCAATGTAACTATTTATAAGTATATTTAATATATTAGGTGTCTCCATTAAGCTCTAGTTAAGGTGTATCTACGTAAGTTTTTATCGATATAATGTCATTATATCGTCGTTCCGTTCGCACACTCGCTTTGGTCGTCCGCCAAGCGAGTGAGCGAGCGGGACAAAATATCATGTCCATTAGGGGAATGATGTAAGGGAATTTTTGATATTTTACTATGAATCGAAAAAGACATAGAGCCTACCTGTCTTCTAATTTATTTTTCTAGAAATTTTCGCTTTTTCGTAGATCTCACGATGCGGGAACTAAGCGCTTTTAGTTATACTCTCAAACGAATACTTCCCCTAATGTTTTTTTTTTCTAAAAAATGCAATTTCTACGAATAAAGAAGGTAATTCGATGTAAATATTGTACATTCGTTCATTTTACGTGTTTTATTTTTCATAATTTATTTATTGAAGATATTTTTTTATGAGAAAGTTGAAAGTCATTATTTTTTGTTACTATTTTTTTTTCAATTTGTTTCCTTTATCCGCACTGGGTGGAACTTGTGCCATTATTTTGGGAACGCGAAACGATTGTGATGACTCCTGGAAATACTAATATTTGTTACTTTGCGTTCGTCCGTTTTGTGTAGGATCATAAATGTTCTAAGTAGAATCAATGTATGCTTGGCCGACTGAAGCCTCATTGCCTGTTAAACAAACTGCTGTGGACGCTGAGAAACGTGGCAGAAGCTTCTAGAGGCTTCCAAAAAGAAAATACGCGTTTGACCTGGCCAGATACTATCAAACATATCCGTCTATGCTCAATATATGCCAGTTTTCTGTAGTAACTAAAATGGATCTGCCTTTGTCGTTGTGCCGTTGTTTCATTCTTCACGGAGTGCATATGAGGATTTCTTTAAAATCGTACGTACATTTAATTTCGGACTCCGTTTTGTATATAAATTTACAGATGAGTAGCCTGAATACAACTGAATCTAACTAAGACAGCCTCCCAAAATTTCCATACAAATGTACTAGTGCTTTTTGGGTGGCTGTGTTAGTTAGTAGGCTCATTGCATTCACGCTATTTACCTGTAAATTTCTTTGCAAATCAGAGTACAAAAATAAATGTTCAAAGTTTTTGTGAAATGCTCAAATATAGGCGTTATACATCTTGTTCCAGTGTAATGAAAAATTACGCCATTCTATGCTAGACGCGAGTCAATATTAAAATTGATTAATAAAGTAAAAAAACCTTTTTTTGAACACAGTAACAGCCGTTCATATTTCAGCGCGCACAGCGGTTTGGAAACATCGAGTACTATCGATATATTCGGTCCATGAATGTGATTAAAATTTGATATCGTTGTGATCAGGACGCGAAATTGCCTTCTATTGTAAGAGTAATATAATCGTGAAGGAAGGAATTGGTCTCGTGTAGATGTAACTAGGTTAGGTGTGACTGGTTTATATTTACAACAGGTCTTATACTTAACATAGCTGGAATACGGTGCACCGTTTAGGATGTGAGCGATGCGATGAAGTTTCATTCGCATTTCATTTAGCGTCTTGGATGCCGATCTTATAGCCTAGCGACGTCGCACAATAGTAGATATTTAATAATTCGCGTGTCATTATGGCAGTTTAGTCTCGCGTTACTCTACTTTTCACTTTGAATGCGAGGAAAAAAACGATGTTTTAGGTATACTAATCTACAATATTACTTTTATAAAATACGCTCAATACGAGCAATGGACGTCTGTTCAGAATTCAAATAGCAATTTAAATTTGTTCCGCGGTTTTTTTTTGTTGAGTGACGCTTTAAATGTTTGCATATTTAGCCAGCAGATTCAAACTTGAAAATTATTTCATAGCTAATTGGACTAAGTATTATGCATAATAAAATAAATTCATCTTTAATATATTTAAATAGATTAATATTCGTAATTATTCATGGTGTTTCACGAAATTATTATTTTTTTAAATATTTTTATACAGTTGTCATTTTGAGGTTAGGTATTTCCACGCACTAAAGGCTTCCACAGACCGAAGCGCAGGGCGCTTCGGAGCGCTACGGAGCGGGCGCTACGGAGCGCTTCGGAGCGTCCGCAGCGCGCTGCGGTCTTTGGAAAGCTTTAAAATTGTCTATGCCTAGTCACTGAAAATGGCAATAATCCTCCATCCACAAACACCGTGATTGGCAGTTTAGGGGTTTCCAAAGTAAATTAAAAAAAAAAATACTTTAATCCCTAGTGATCAAAAAAGAGCTAAAGTCCCGATATGCAGAGACTAAAGTAACATTTTAAGAGCATGAGAAGTGAAAAGAAACAAACTTCCTCAATGTCTTAAGTTCCAAACGCACAAACAGCTGAGGCGTGGCGGTGCTGTGGCGGTGACGGTTGTAATGACTGTTCTAACTTGTGTGAATCGAGTTCGCGGTACGGTACGGCCACGCCTCCGCTGTATGTGCGTTTGGAGCTTTAATCGCCGTAGTTTCATATGGACCATTGACTAGCACCATCAATGGTGCAAATGACACTGCTATGTACCGTAATGGTGCTGGTAAATGGTTCATATAAAACTACGGCTCTTAATCGCAGTATGCCAGTAATAAACTGTTTGTACAGTATAGTCTAAGACAACATTTCATGGAGATAAACAACATCTTCAGATTTTTTTTTATTGACGTTGAGATTCGCTTAGGGCCTGTTGTAAATATTCCAAGTCTTCGTCTTCCCTAAGATTTGTGCTAAGGGAACTAACACAGCGTATTTATATTTTTGTGTCATGTTGCTGGCAGGGTTATTGAAAAATTAATTCAAACATGTTTGACGAATGGACGTGTGTCAAAATTAACACCTTATAATGTTGAATATGTGTATTCGGATAGTAATATCGCTAATACTGTTAACTGTACATTCGTATAGTCAACCAAGTAATGCTTGACCATTTTTTTTTACGCCAGTTTGACATCAGAAAAAAAATATTAAGGTTTATTGTCACATTGAATTGTAAGTGATAATTATCTTTAATGGATTATTTGTTTTTATTATCAGAGCGATTGCTCAGAGAAATGTAAAAAAAGTTTTAGGGTGCGCCGAACGGAATTCGAACCCGTAGCTTTTGGCTATACGCGCCACCCCTAAACCCACCCGAAAACATTAACATAAATTTGAAAAAACAGTCCCCGACCCCCTTCCCTATTCCCTCTCCTTTTTTACAGGCCGGCAACAGATCAGTGACTCTTTTTGAGTTGCTGATATTTATGGGCGGCGGTGATCATTTTCCATCAGATGACCCGCTTGCTCGTTTTACCCCCCCCCCCCCCCCCCAAAATAAAAAATAAAGTTTTGTTTTTAATGAATTTCTTGGTCGACTGTACATGGAATAGACATTTATGTGTGTTAGGTACTGTCCGTGTTGCCACAAAAACTTAGAAAACATTTGACACTTGTCAGTTCATAGAAATCTGTCATTTAAGGCTTGTCTAAGATTTTTGTGGTAAAGCCATGTATATCTTTAAATCTTAATCTAGTTAAATCGTGTTTGAAATAATTAAACTCAGATCTGTAATTCCGAATTCCGAATTGGAAAACAGTGGTATTTAAGAGTGAAAAGCCTTTAGTCGATTCACGATTTACATCTGTTATTTCAGTTTAGTTTACTGGTTAAACTGGTATAACTCGTCCTCTAGTCCGGTAATAGGTCATTATTGCGTTTTGGGGCCCTATATAGAGTATCTATAGGCCACACGCTGTCTCGATACACGTGCCCTAAGGGGACTAGAGTGTCTGCATTTTTAATGCTTATTTAGGTTACTGTTATTTATTTCCAATTCGATCTGATTTACAATTTAACTTTAGAAACTGTCAGCAACGAGTTACAAAGTCAGTCAAGTTTAAACTATTTATGAATTAGGGTGAATCAACTTTTTCTCGCCACCCGGTTGCTATGGTTACGCAAATTTTGTCTCCTGGACAACCTTAGCATTTTTGTATGAAACAGTATAAACATTTCACTTGGAAAACCGGGGACAGAGTAAACAACACGAAAAAGTTGCACAGCAGAAATCCACCAATGTCAAAGCAGGCTAAGCGAAGTGGATCCTCTTGCACATCTATTGTTATTGTTATCCTTGCAGTTCTGTACTTCGTTTATTTTAACATTATAAAAAAGGGTAAGCAATCTTGAGGAGTATTTAATTGATAAACGCTTTCAAAGTAATAGTAACGATTACCTATGAAACCAAATAGTAGATTGTTCAACAAGGGACTAAAACAAGCCATAATGACACGCGAATTATAGCCTATAATTCGCGTGTCATTATGGCAGTTTAGTCTCGCGTTAAACACTCTACTTTTCACTTTGAATGCGAGGAAAAAAACGATGTTTTTGGTATACTAATCTACAATATTACTTTTATACAACGTACGCTCAATACGAGCAATGGACGTCTGTTCAGAATTCAAATAGCAATTTAAATTTGTTCCGCGGTTTTTTTTTGTTGAGTGACGCTTTAAATGTTTGCATATTTAGACAACAGATTCAAACTTGAAAATTATTTCATAGCTAATTGGACTAAGTATGCTTAATAAAATGAATTCATCTTTAATATAATTAAATAGATTAACATTCGTAAACAACATTTTATATACCGGCCTACTTCCTGAGAGCATGTGTCATTCTGGCATTATCCTACTCTACAAAAAAGGCGATAAGACCGATGTTGGGAACTATCGCCCAATTAGCCTGATATCTCACTTATATAAACTTTTTATTAAAGTTATAGACAATAGAATAGCCCCACTGCTGGATAGACACCAACCACCCGAACAGGCGGGTTTTCGACCTAGTTTCTCCACTACCGACCACCTCCATACGCTCAACCAACTGATGGAGAAATCTAACGAGTTTAACAAACCTCTGTATCTGGGTTTTGTTGACTATGCCAAGGCTTTTGATAGTGTTAAACATCCAGCTATCTTTTCAGCCTTGTGCGTTCAGCAGATCCCATCCACGTATGTTGATCTCGTTAGATCAATCTATAACAACAGTACAGCCAACATCAAACTGCAGACTTCCGGCCCAACGTTTAGAATAGAAAAAGGTGTCAAACAAGGTGACCCGTTGTCTCCCAAGTTGTTCACCAGTTGCCTTCAGGAGATCTTTCAAAAATTGGCCGTCTCATGGGAGAACAAAGGCATCGAAGTTGGCGATAAGAGGTTAACAAACCTCCGATTCGCCGATGACATTGTCTTGTTCTCGAACACAGCACTAGAACTCGAACAAATGCTTCAGGACCTCAGCACTGCGAGCCTTGAGATTGGACTTATCATGAACCGAGCTAAAACTAAGGTCATGACAAATAGCATCAAACGTAAAATTGCAGTGGATGGACAGGACATACAATACGTCGACGAGTATATTTACTTAGGCCAGATAGCATCCTTCGAAAACAGGCAAGACAAAGAAATCGATAGACGTATCGAAAACGCCTGGAAGAGCTTCTGGTCTATGAAGTCGCTAATGAAGGGGAACCTTCCAATGTCTCTAAAGCGCAAACTCGTCGACATGTGTATCCTGCCCGTCCTAACCTACGGCGCGCAAACGTGGTCACTTACAGAGGCTCAAAAGTCCAGACTCAAGGTTTGCCAACGAGCAATGGAGCGAAGCATTGTGGGAGTCCGAAGAACCGACCGGATTAGAAATACTGAGCTGCGCTCTATGACTCGTATTGCTGATGTGGGCGTAAAGACGGCCAAGTTGAAGTGGGACTGGGCTGGACATGTATGTCGAATGAACTCGGAACGTTGGGCCAAACTTATCACGGAATGGATCCCTAGCGATGGATATCGTAATAGAGGCAGACCAAAGCGGAGATGGAGGGACGACCTAGATGTGTATCACGTGGGATGGCAGGAGCTCGCGTTGAATAGGCAAGAATGGAGCAAGAGAGGAGAGGCCTTTGCCCAGCAGTGGGACACCAAAACAGGCTAATAAAAAAAAAAAAAAAAATATTCGTAATTATTCATGGTGTTTCACAAAATTATTATTTTTTAAAATATTTTTTATACAGTTGTCATTTTGAGGTTATTTCCACGCCCTAAAGGCTTCCACAGACCGAAGCGCAGGGCGCTACGGAGCGCTACGGAGCGGGCGCTACGGAGCGCTTCGGAGCGTCTGCAGCGCGCTGCTGTCTGTGGAAAGCTTTAAAATTGTCTATGCCCAGTCACTGAAAATGGCAATAATCCTCCATCCACAAACACCGTGATTGGCAGTTTAGGGGTTTTCAAAGTAAATTAAAAAAAAATTACTTTAATCCTTAGAGATCAAAAAAGAGCTTTAGTCCCGATATGCAGAGACTAAAGTAACACTTTAAGAGCATGAGAAGTGAAAAGAATGTAAAGGTGCTGATACACTTGAGTATTCACTTGTAATGAGCATTCTAGCGAATGTTACATTACAGGTAAAAGCTCACAAAATAAAAGAAGCGTTTTAGCGAGCATCACACGAACAAAGTTAAAAACGGCGAATGCTCGCTGTTCTGTTACAAGTGAATGCTCAAGTGTATCAGCACCTTTAATGGCCATATGTCTGCTAATTGTTACATATTTGCTGTGACGTTCCAAGAGAGTTTTCCAATAAAAAAGTGTAGTCAGGATTGCTTAACCTGTTTCTAATGCTAAAATAAAATAAATGAACTTGACTGAATTTGTAATAGGTACTTTTTTTTGATAATGCCGATTGTACAGTAGCTGTTTGTGATAAGTTCGATGTGTAAATGACGGTTCAGTCGGTACGGAAATTTTGCTATGTGCGTCTCGATTACTGTTACACACAGTTCAAAGGAATGTGTCATATTTTATAATAAATAACCATCTATGTAATTATGGCGGGTTTTATTTATACACACATCACCACTGTATCCTACACCCCCCTCCCCACATATCCTCAAAGGAGAACACGAAACGTTACATTTACGTTGCCGGCTACTTCTAGCAATTTTAGGTTTAAAGTTAGATAAGTATCGTTTTAAAAAAAATTGTACATAGTCAACGGCTTAATCAAAACAAAAATCACGATCGCTATTTTTGTGTAACGAAAGTTAGTCATACAAAGTATATGGGTAACTCCGTTACACAAAAATAATTAATTAAATTTTGTTTTTAATTAATCCCTTAATTGTGGACAAATTTTTTGAAAACGACTCAAAAATGTGGTACATTAGTGAGAGGTTGTTAGCTTATACCTTAACATTACATCCTAAAGTGTCGTAAAATGTTTCTTTATGTGGTTTATTAAGCTCCATCGCTTTAAATTTGATAATACAATTTATCTTACTGCCTTCTGACTATATTATTTCTGGAAATCTGTTATTCGATTGTAGGGGAGACCGAGGACAGTTGTGACAGAGGAGAGTAGTGACAACGTCGATTATTTTAGAACTTATTAACTGCTAGCGAGCTCGCAATAGCGCGTGTTTTTTAGTTCAAGTCTCGAGCTATCAAACACGCGCTGTTGCGAGCTTGCTAGCAATAAATAAGTTCCCAAAAATCGACGATGTCACAACTCTCCTCGGTCTCCCCTATATCGGGCACTAGGTTAATATTGAACCGATTCAGCTAGTGATGTAGGTACTTAAAAAAAATCGAACGGGGAAGCCGTAACCAAAGAAGTTTACCTTCTACCCTCATGGAGTAGGTACTTCCGTAGGTCCTTGGTATAATTGGAGTGTTCAACAAAAAGTCAAGAAATAACTGTACAATAAATATTTTATTAATCATACAACAGATATGTTTATTATAAGTGCACCATTTTTGACGACATGCTTCTAACATTCCGCTTTCAATCACGAAGCAGTTTCTCTGATATTCACATAATTCTTACTATAAAGTACCTATAGATTAATATTGTACTATCACTGGTAGTGGTATCACTGTGTTCCGTGATATCAGGTCTAAGAATATCTACTAAACATGTGTATCGCACAGTCTCAAGCCAGATTAGAATAGGATTAGGATTATCAGTGTAGCGATTCCTAACGCCATCTAATTATTACATAGACAAACTGTTGCATCTTATACAATTTCTAACTTTCTTCCTTCGGACTTCGGTCCCAGGCATAACATCTGTCTGAAGAGAGATCTCTCTTGTAGCTTATTCCCGCATTAGATGCATTTCGATGCAACTATATGGAATAACTGCCAGATACAGTAGTACACACTTTATATGGCGCATCGTGCATTTTCGGCCGCGCAGACACGAACAAACTAGTCGATGTTACGATTCAAACTTTAAAACAGTCTTATGTCGTATTCGTATAGTTACAAGGTGCAAATTACAGTGCAACTGTTATCCGTCACACTCGCCCAGAAGTATGGAGGCTGACTAACATGCCACGTGACGCGTGCTAACATGGCGGCAGAAAACACCAATAGCGGCACAGGAAAAAGACGCGCCGTACGTGGAGTAAGCCGATTGGTAAATTGCATTTACCGTGCTTCTAAAACGGGTCTTCTGCGCAGGTATATCGGTGAGCCATATTAGTTGTGTACTACTTAACTGTACTTTCCTAATCATCGCCAGCCTCATAATAAAAGATCGAGGCACGGTCTCGGTCACGGACTGTAATTGTTAAGCTACTTTTCTCTGTTCGTGTAATGCAAATCGGGTTTAGCCGTTTATGCTCGTATAACCTGATTTACATAAGATAAAGTGTAAGTGTGTAAAACCTAAGGTTTATTATAATATTAATCTCATGTGGTCGATAAATCGCATTTGCCTCGATAAGGGTTAATAAACACTACACTTGGACCACTGATTTCAAATCAGTAACACACCAACGATCGTCTATTCACTTCGTGCAAGAGGACGATATGCAACTGCTGCTGGTTAATAACTTCACACGCACCCAGCGCCCCAGCAGCCACACCAGGGTATGGAGCCGTCAGGAATGGGGGGCGCCGACAGCTTCCTAGACTTGTGGGTACAGGCGGACGCGAGCGAGTTCACTGAGGAACAGACGCTGTTGGTGCGCTCGTGTTCCGAGTGGGATGTCGTCATCTCCTGGAAAGAATAAGGACAGTAACCTTTAAGTCCGAATAAACCAGCTGTTTTTATAGTGTCGAAACGCCAGAAAGCGTAGCACTTTTGATAGCTTTTGATAAAACTTCTAGATTTTATGGGAACTTGCCGATATAACAAGTACTTATATTCTACCTACTCTGAAGGCATATTTGCACCTCTTTCTAGAATGGCATGCCATCATTATCTATTGCCCAGTGCCAATTGTCCACCATCATGCACCATTGTCCGATGTACAGTTACAACACGAGATTCTTGAGACACTGGCTGTAATTTGGCCGAGTAATGCTAATCGGGTTTATTAATGACGATATTTTGACGTCATACCACAAATATAATATTACTTGGCTAAATTATGAAGTGGCGATAGCCTGTAGCTGTTGTGGGCTATAATCAAGGGTCGCAAAAACGCCCGTCATTTTAAAAACCAAACCCTGTTTCATGCTGTAAAGACTTCTTTATAATGTTAGAATACGCAGTAGACTGTGAACGAACTTCTTCGACTCGTAAATGGGTCCTAGATTGTCGTCGTTATGCACTCAAAAGAAAAATTACGAACGTTTTTCCTACCCTTGGCTATTATGTAGAGGAACCTTGACCCGCTAAAGCCACTGAGAGTTAAAAAAAAGCTTCAGTCAACGCACAGGAATAAAGAATGTACTCAATATTAGTATTATTTACCTGGTAACTGTCCCGCTTGTACCGCGGGCCTGAACTTGACGACGACAAGGTATTCCGCGGCCGATGCCGCGTGCAGTGCTTAGGTTTTGGCTCTATTTCCCTCTCTCTGTCTATCAATCTCTCATTGTCACTCTCTAATGACACCGGCGCCACTTTTTGCACCCCATTCTTAACCTCCTTTTTCTTCTCCTTTCTTTTTCTCTCTCTCTTTTTAAATGTCAGAGAAAACCTCTTCCGTTTCTTCGCTTTCGGCGAGTCAGGTCTTTGCGGAACAGTGGACTTCTCCCGTTCAGATCTGCTGGTGTCGTCATCAGGAGGTGGCACTTGAGATTCTGAATCGGTCTTCAGAGTTATTTCTGTGCGCGTTGAGGAGTCAGGCTCCCCGGATTTGTAAGCGACTTCCTTTTCCAGGTTAGCTAGCTCCATTCTTCTTAGTCTTTTCGGCAATTTGTTGACTGTCGCGTAAATTGGCTCCTCATGTTCTCCGACTGGGGCTGACCGGGATCTGAAGAAGAAATCGAACTTTTTCGGCTTTACTGGTATTCGTCGTTCAACGAACACAACAGTGCTAGCGACTTCTGTTGTAGTTGTGGTTTGCAGGTCGTCTCCAGATTTCGGGCTCGGACTGCTTGGAATGGGCGTGTTTCTGGGATAATCATAAGTCAACTCTATATTCTTTTCCGTTACGTAATACTTGGGCTGGTCACCGTTTTGTGAAGTCGTTGGAACTGGTTCGCGTTTTTGGCAGCAGCATTTTTGTGTTACTTTCCTCGTGTTGCACATGAAGACTGAGTTCTGCTGTATGAATGTTGTCTGCATGTTAGGACAGTTTTGGACGTCTCCTAGTAGGTCTTCTACGTTTCCTCCTGTGTGGAAGCGTGGGGCCTGGTACGGAGCAAGTACGAATCCAGGTGGGGGTGGTGCGGTCACGTGGTAAGGTTGTGAGGTCACGCTTTGGAAGAATTGTGGTTGTGTTGGGTTGTCGTGAACGAGCACGTCGACTGCTCGCTCTGGGCGATTGTCTCCCGTATTTGGTTGTGATCCATTGTGTAGCGGCATTTGCGTCATAGGCTTGCTGGTCGGCTGGGTCGTGATGGGAATGTCTTCGGGCGGTTCGTTTTGGCAGTCGTCGCATGTGCACGGGGAGTCTACGCCGCTCTGGAAAATTCACAGACTTTGATTAGTTTCTGCGCCACGAAATTATTTTAATTGGAGGTAGATGAGTCATTTATTTTTTCAAATAAGAACACTGGGTGGTTGTTTTACGCATGGGAAAGTTGTATAACAAAAAGAAAAATTGGCAAAAATCCGTGCGAAAATTTTTGATGGAGATGAGACGATCATGCTAATGTGTGGTTGGCGAATCGTGTGGTTTGCGTCCATATGGTGTTTAGAGCGACGTTTATAACGCTGGCCGAGATATATTCTGTTTATTTTAAACACGTCTCGTACTTATTTATCGGCATGATCTGTCAAGGCATCGAACGTAATGTAATTCATTTCAGAAAATATTCAAATCCGCGCAATAGAAAACTTTGAAATTTGTGCGGTTCACTTGATGTTAAGTGATCAACGCTGCTCATGGATGCCTACAGTACTATTAGGTTTGCTGGTGCGATAAAATAAAAGGGTTCATAGTTCATGGCACACAACTAGTAGTGCGGGTTAATGTTTTCAGATTTCCAAAACTCCATGCTGTGAACCGATTTGTGAGATTACACGACTCGAAAATGCCATTTGAAAATGGTAAATATCTGTCTTTGCCACAAAATGACTGGCTGAAAAATTAATTACATTTGTGATTATCTGTGGTCCCCATAAAGACGTACCGATGATCTATCTGGTAACGGTTGCAGGAATCCAAGTGGATGCGGGCAGCGCAGAACCGAACGTTGTGGTACTCTTTGAGGATGGTCTTAGTACAGCAGTGAATGACTTTTGGCTGATATGATGATGATGTAATTATATACTACTCTACTCCTATTTTACCCCTTTTCGAATGATGTCTTTGAGAGATTTAATTCCAAGAATCGGTGCCCTGGATCTTTAACATGTTCCCTGTCCCCCTTAAAAAGGGTAAATTTTGTTGTTCAAATCCACTTCAATATTTATTGTATTTTGTTTCTTGGATTTCATTAACTTTTTTTCGCAATTCGGATATTTATGTTTTTGTTTGTTTTTTATACATGTATATTCAAACCACATCCAATCTGTACAAACACGTATCCTTTTGGATACATGGACTTGTGGGTAACACAGTTTTTGTATTCAAATTAATACACAGAACAGGGAACGTGTTAATATATCGTACATAAATTTCTCTTCGTAACCGTATTAAATATGACAACAACTGCAACATTTTTGAGCAGTGACTCGTCACCGGCAGTTTTGTCACGGAGCTAATATTACGAGTTTACGAGAGCGTACCAGATATTATTTACGAGTTTTACGAGTTGGGAACCCGCCTCGTGGAGTTTATCGGGATCTCATCACGTTCTGAATATATGTTGGGTACAGGGTAATCCATAATTATTGACATAGGGGAAGGAAATAGCGGTGCTTTTTCCAAAGAGGGCATTCTTACTAAAACTTTAAGTAATTAGTTTTAGAATGCTCGGTTAGCTTTAGCTCAGTAGTTAGTGAGCCTACTGGGTTCGAATGCATGTAGGAGGCATTCTTCATAGAGATAACCAACGGGCTACTTGTATCTACCTTTCTCACTCTATTTTTTGATACTCGTAGTTCCATAAATAATGTACAAAAGCTAAGGGTGCGCTGCTATAGGACAATCACACACACACATAGGTACATACGTACGTTTTTTAGTTCACGTCTCTCTTGTGGACATGGCAAAAGTTAAGGGTCTGTTCGGGTTTAGCCGAAACAATTAAAGATTCAACTGAAATACTAAATGAATTTATTGTATTTAAAACACTTAGAAAATCTAGTTAAATCTAAAATGATGGCTAATGATTATGAGTACGCGCGGCGCTCTTGATGGCTTATTTCGAACTGAATTGGCATTAAAATTGAAGCAATTACAAATAAAGTAATACCTAACTAAATGAGGTCAACTTAAAACTGCTTAGTTTAGTTGCCTAAGTAAATGTACGTTGCTTGCTCGTACAGGGTCAATAGCCAATATTTTTTAGGCTACATATATCGCCGTGTGGGACGCCCGGTCAACTTTCAGTCCATTTAAATAAATCTTATGTTTGCTGACTCGGAGTCGCTAATTTTATGTCCACAGAAGAGACAACTTTTGGTTCTTTCGCTGTGTTGACCCAGAAGCGGCAGACGTGCAGAACTCTCACAGTCGATGCTGCTGTGCTGCACAACTTCGCTCCGTTTGTATCATGGAACCCATGGAAATCAACTCTAAAATCGTGCCAGTGGAACTTCCATTTAGGCTATTGATACGTTTCTCAAATAGAGTTCGGGATACTTTGGTTTAGGATTATAAAAACAAATAAACTGTTTTTTTTGGAGAACCAAAGACAGGACACTAAAATAGTAACGATGCCTTGAGCTAACGAGAGGAGATGTACCTAGTAACGTTTTTGCATGTCATTAGGCCCGGGAAAATGAATCACTCAGAGCAAAGCTTATGTTATAATAATAAAGGCAAACACTATACAAGTACCTACCTGTATATTTTTATGCCACAATGAAAATCCAGAAGATGGGTTTGCTCAATCAAATGGCTGTTGCACTACTAAACCACTTGAAGACGGAACACAAATAATTATGGCATAACCTAACGCACAACTTTCGACTTTATCAACATTGAAAATAGTGCGTTGAATAACAAGCATGTGTATACAAAACTCACATTTTCACACTTATTTCAATATCTCTACGCTAGTTGAAAATGCTAGTATGATAGCGAAGTAGCGTATAATCGAAACGCTAGCTCTCCTAGCAGCACCAGAGATGTATATAATTTGAAAATCCGTCGTTTCGTAAACACATTAAAAACCACTGTCGCGCTGGAGGCGACACGCGCGGCGGTCGGGGCTCGACTAATTTTATTTATAATCTAACATTAGGTGTTATATTTTCTAGCTTCGCCCTTGACTCACATACAGGTTAACTTTTCCCCATGCAATAAGGGTGAGTTTAGACCGTTATGGGTGCTAATGGAAGCTATTTTGGTGCTGTCGGAAGCTGGTGTCGATTCATACGTCAAGACGCAGAGTGGAAATAAAGAGCGGGGGCACTGTAGCTACTGAACGCTTGTCAAACACGCACACGTCATCGGTGGTTTCGTTGTGGAGCTAATATCACTCGTCTAATTCCTTTTTCAGGCCCGTCAATTTAGAGACGCTAAATAATTATAGTTTTATACTGGTGTTATACTTAAAAAAATCCGGAATATGTTAGCAAATCGTCACAACTTTGAAAAAAGTTCGTATGTAAAAATCGTAATCTGGTGCAGCGAACTCTACTAAATGTGTGTCAAGGTTCATTTTGACTTACATTTAGATTTGAGATAAGAGCTTTTTTCAAACCAGTTTGGTTAATTTTAATGAACGCTTCTGTAAAGGTTTTTCATCGCATCTTTTGATTCAAAATATAGTCACCCTTTGACATGGTGCACTTTGAACATCTGCTATGCCAATGTATGGAAATATTTGTTCACTACAATTAAAAAATCCTGAAAAACATTTATAGAGGTTCTTAATCAAACAACCGCCGTAGTTAAATTTGGCACCATTTACTAGCATCATTGCGGCACATGCTATACGTATACCGTAATGGTGCTAGCCAATGGTGCAAATAAAACGAGTGCCAAAATCGTTATTTACCAGCAGCAAAATTTCCATTCGCATTTTATCCCAAATGCTTTTCTTTGTCACTATGGTTTTTTACTGAAGCTTATCCCCGGGTATGTGCTGTTAAATTAATTACGAATGGCAGAACCGTAATTGTGATGAGTGTTTATATGCCTACCAACACGTTTGAGAACTTAACTGAATTTACGGACTGCCTCGGAACGGTAAGTGCTATAGTTAGTGACTCCAGTGTAGATACTGCTTACATCTTGGGTGATTTTAACGCTCATCCTAATGAGTTATTTGCCAACGAACTTTTAAGTTTTTGCCAGGAACAAAACTTATCGTGTATTGACATTGAAAGGCTTGGTGCTACGAGTGATACTTACACTTACGTGAGTGACTCTTCAGGTTCTAGACGGTGGTTAGACCACTGCATTGTAACGCTAAATTCGGTAAACACGGTTCTTAACGTACATGTCAAATATGATGTTACTTGGTCGGATCATTTCCCACTTGTGCTTGATTGTGATTTAGGAATGTTAATGCCAAAAATATATAATCATAATGTTTGTGAAACTAGCCATTTATGGGGTCAAAGAAATGTACATGAAATTAATATGTATAATGATGAATGTCACAAAAAGCTAAGAGTAATTGATTTTCCATCTGAGTTTAGATATTGTTGTGATAATTACTGCAGCGATCCTGAACATAAATACATATTAGGTAAATTGTACAGAGAAATTGTTGCAGCATTAACTGAGTCTGCGAGCTCTAGCAAAAGAAATGTGCGACGTAAAACTTGTAAAAAACAAATAAAGGGGTGGAATAAATATGTAAGGGACGCGCATAGGGAGGCCAGGCTGAAGTTCAAAACTTGGCGATTTTGTGGTAAACCGGCAAGTGGTCGTGTATACGAAGAAATGACCACTTCTCAAAAAGTGTTCAAATCTCGCCTTAGGTGGTGTCAGAACCGTCAGGAACAACTTAAGATGGATGAAATTGCTTACAGTCACTCTCAAAAAGATTTTCGAAACTTCTGGAAAAAGACCAATAAATTGAATTTTCGGCCTGGGCTTCCTGTGAGCGTTGAAGGAGTTAGTGACGCTAAAAATATTGCTGAAAAGTTCAAAACACACTTTTATGTAAACTCGCCTTTAGGAGTTGCGAACTCTATGCGTGAGGCCGTGGTGCCCGGGGATACAATAGATATTAGATTCACTGCCAAGGATGTAGCGAAAGCAATACAGTCGATGTCGGGTGGCAAGTCACCCGGGCACGACGGCCTCAGCGTTGAACACTTGCGTAATGGAGGTCCTCATGTGACTAGGGTCCTTGCACTACTGTATAATATGTGTATTAGTCACTCTTACTTGCCCCTTGATTTTATGAAAACAGTGGTAGTACCCGTGATAAAAAATAAAACTGGGAACTCGTCTGATATAGGGAACTATAGACCGATCTCACTGGCAACTATAATTTCGAAAGTGTTCGACAGTCTTCTTAATGCACAGTTAAATAAATGCGTCTCTATTCATGATAATCAGTTTGGATTTAAACAGCATTTGTCTACAGAGAGCGCAATACTGTGCCTTAAGCAGACAGTCAAATACTATACAGATAGGAATTCGCAGGTATATGCTAGTTTCTTGGATCTATCCAAAGCTTTTGATCTGGTTTCCTACGATATATTGTGGCAGAAATTACATAAGCTTAACTTACCTCGTGCGGTACTTGATATGCTCAGATATTGGTATGGAAACCAGACCAACTGCGTCAGGTGGGCGGGAGAGATGTCTGAGCCGTATAAGTTGGAGTGCGGGGTGAGGCAGGGGGGCCTGACCTCGCCTACACTCTTCAACATCTACATTAACGGCCTGATTGAGGAGCTCTGTGGCCGGCACATCGGTTGTCACGTGGATGGGGTTTGTGTCAACAACCTTAGCTACGCTGACGATATGGTGTTGCTGAGTGCCTCACCTTGTGGACTTAAACAACTGTTACGTATATGTGAGGAATATTGTACTGCCCACGGACTCGTATACAACCCTAAAAAAAGTCAAATCATGGTCTTTGGGGTTAGATCTGTGAAGCCTGTGTCAATGCCTGTGATTGAGTTAAGCGGAGTGCCACTGGTACGTGTGGATAAATTAAAGTATCTCGGTCATGTGGTGACGGAAAACCTCAGAGATGATGATGATCTTGAAAGGGAGCGGAGGGCTTTATGTGTGCGTGCGAACATGATTGCTCGTAGGTTTGCTCGATGCACGCGTGAAGTGAAAATAACCCTGTTTAGGTCATATTGTACAAATCTTTACACTTGCAGCCTTTGGGTTAATCACAGCCGCCGCTCGTATGAAGCTCTCCGCGTCCAGTACAATAACGCATTCAGGGCGGTGCTGGGGCTGCCGCGCCGCTGCAGCGCCTCGGGCATGTTCTGCGAGGCGCGCGTGGACGGGTTCGCCGCCACGATGCGCAAGCGCGCTGCCTCCATGGTGAGCCGCGTGCGGGCCAGCTCCAACACCGTCCTGATGATGATTGCGAACAGACCTGACTGCGCCTACGTTAACCATGCTTGTGCGCTACATGTAAATAAATTATTCAGAACTAACATCTAGGAAATAAGCCACTTACTAACATAATTATGTATGAGTCGTTTAGTTGCTCGGAAATAAAATGATTATTATTATTATTATTATTATTATCACAATATATATATGTATTTATTATTCTATTATATAAAAATAAGTCGGGTTTTCCTTCCTGACGCTATAACTCCAGAACGCACGAACCGATTTCCACGGTTTTGCATTCGTTGGAAAGGTCTCGGGCTCCGTGAGGTTTATAGCAAAGAAAATTCAGGAAAAATTTCAACAGAAAAGCGGGGAAATCTTTTTTCACATACAGCGCCATCTCTGATACATAGCATGTACTACAAACCAATATACAGCGCCATCTCTGATACTACAAACCAATACTATTCTCCGCGGACGGAGTCGCGGGCAACAGCTAGTTTATTATATTTTTATATATTTATTTTCACTATCGTGTTTTTTCCCAACTTAAATCGACACAGAAACATAGGTTTAGGTAGGTTTAGGTTATGTTAAGTTTTGTATCGGCCCGAAGGGCCAAAAGCACATAGAAGAAGCTCCGTCGACACTGTTTCTATGTCAATTCAAATTGGGAAAAAACGCTACTGTGAATATAAGCTTCAGTATAAAACTATAATGAGAAAAAAGTATTATATTCTTACAAATTTTATTGATTTTGTACAGTTTTAAAGCAAGTTTGAATCTTTTTGTAGATTTAAGTGGTCGAAAAACACACTATGCCTGAAAAAGGGTTAAAGACGAATGCTGTTAGTTCCTTGTTAGGCCAGTATGAAATGATATTGTCTTCAGATCATTCAAAGACTTCCTACACGGTTAAGGCTAGGAAAAACGCCTGTCATTGTAAAAAGTTAACCTTGTTTCGCAAAGTAAATTCTTCCTTATGTATGATATTACGACATGCCCCGATAACATCCGTAGAATGTGAATAACATTTTCAAGTGGTGATTGGATTTTAAACCGTCGCCGTTATACAGTCACAATCACAAGTGAAAAGGTTGACGATAATGACGAAATGACGGTCGTTTTTCTGACCCATGTCTACAGATGCGAAGCCGGTTATTAACGATTTTAACCAAGCGGTTAAAAACGCATTTTTCGTTATTAACGGTTATTTAACCGCATTTTATTACGGTTAAATACTCGCACAGCGTGGTATGGACAACCAAAAAATAATCAGTCAGTATACTTATGTTCTTTAAATATGATTTATAAAATCTAAAATAAAATCTTTATCCTTAGGTAGGATACCGATTTTTCACTTCACCTAGGAGTTGACTGCACAATAAAAAAACATTATTTACCCTTTTCCGTTGTCGCAGTCGGATAATTAACCGTTAATAACTGCATTTTATCGGTAGCTAACCATAAATTTGGTTAATTAACGGTAGCTAACGGATTTTTTACAACTATACCCATGTCGAAGCAACGCTAGGCAAGGATGAAAAAAAAAACTAAAACATCACACGGGTTCACTGAACCATACGTACAAAAGTTTGCATTACGATTTTCTTCACTGGTTCTTGAAGTTTTTGCTTAGTTGTCTTACCCCGTACTTTTCCCACAGCTGTTTTTTTCTAGATATGGCGAAGAAAGAAGCATTGTGTTAGATAGAGCCAGATAAGTTAAAAGTGGAGTAACTTTTGGAGGGAAAAGTGGTGGTAAGATACTATAATATAATCAAAAATATAAGCAATGGAAAAGAGTTATATTTCTTAGCTAATTCTATGAAATTAGACCCTAATTTTATATTATCGTTATACTTTGAAATAAAACAAGTTATCGGTACAGTGCATGGAAAGAATGATGGTGATAGTGATGTTATAGCCTTATGTATAGTCGGGGTAAAAAAAGGTTCGTCACTTTCGACCTTAATTCGTTGACATAGAGTTGCGATGTTCCAGAATAAAAATAAAATTCGTGTTATAAACTATCTATGAAATAATAACTAATTTGGATACTTACACATAATCTTCTTACTATCTTACTAATATTATAAACACGAAAGTTTGGATGGACGTATGGATGTTTATTACCCATTCACGCTAAAACGATTTGAGGGATTCTGATGAAATTCGGCACATAGATAGTTTATAACCTGGATTAACACATAGGATACTTTTTATCCCGAAAAATTGCATGGTTCCCGCTGGACAGCGATAAACGGATAATTAATAAACTATAGTGCTTTTACCTTTAAGCAATAAAAACTACAAAGCCAAAGTCAAAAATATCTTTAGTCAATTTAGGCTATAACAAGCACTAATGAACGTCAAAAGAAATCTACCAACGGTTCGGAAAAGCCTCTCAGTAGATCGGTGATAGATTTTAAGAAACTTTTTAAGAAATTAAACGAGATAGGTGTATTATTTTTAAAACAAGTGGAAAAAGGATTTTGGATCATGTGCGCGTTTTTTTAACAGTACCTCTAAGCTGTGGTATCGTACGCTGTGTCCTCTAGAACATTCGAACACGTGTCTAATTGAAAGAGATTGTTTTAAGCATTACAGCAGCATTGTTCTGGGAACAGAGCACGAAATGAAGCCATTCCGTATTTATTACTCATCCCATCAGATTAGAATTGTTTACCGTAAAATCTGGTCAATTTGGTCCTGTAGGGTGACTTTGGGCATTGGTATTAAGTCGGTCCAGATTTCATTCATAATCCCAACCGTGCCCCACTGCAGGGCACAGGCCTCCTCTCAGAATAAGAGGGCTTGGGCCGTAGTTCCCACGCGGGCCAGTGCGGATTGGGAACTTCACACACATCATTGAATTCTTCACAGGTATGTGTGCAGGTTTCCTCCCAATGTTTTCTTTCGCTGTAAAGCTCGTGGTATATTTCAAAGGTTTGCCATATAAGTATGATAAAATATACGGCGCTTTAGCGATTTTACCTTTCCACTGTCGATGTATAAAATTTGTACCTACTTGTGACAGCACCAGTAATGGACAAGAACCAATTATGGAAATTTTATTTTCATGAACCCAAATTTTAAGAAACAGCCACTACATTTTTAAACTATCAACACTGCTCAGATAACTGATAGTCCGAGAGCTGATAGACACCTTTGAGTAGGTATTTGAGGCAAGCTGAAGCCTTGTCTAATGCTTCCCCTATGATAACCCAAGCACAGAATCACAGACCTGGCTGACAGGTGGCGGGCCGGGGGCTAAATCAACCCTCATACTGTTACAAATACATTTTTTTTTTATGAAAATGTCATTGAGGCATTTCGAAATTTTTATGATTTAAAATTTGACATTTAAATAGTGAGAAAATAAATAAGCCAGATCATTAAGTCGGGACTTAAACTTTGTCAGATGCTTACAAAACAATTTTCCAAAAATTAAAAAAAAACTGTTTTCGAGGTTACACTGAAATTTTAAAAGATTATTTAGTATTTAATTAATAATAAATATTGCAAATAAAATACAGATAATTTTGGATGGACAATCGGTCTGCCATTTAAAGAAAAATGAGGGTAGATTTAGCCCCGCTACCCGTCAGCCAGGTCTGTGGTTCCGTGTTGGGGTAATAGGAGAGGTATGTGACAAGTTTTCAGCTTGCCTCAAATACCTACCCAAAAATTGGTGCCAGCTCTCGGACTATGATGGTCATGACTGAATGTCCATGTGGACAATAAAGCATTGAATCTTTGCTGGGTAAATCTGTTACTGGGTAACTATACTGTCCATGATTGGTGCCGCTATACATGACGTTATTGATTTAATACTTTACAACATACATGGTTACGTATCAAAATATCTAAAATTAAAAAACCTAACGTAAAATAACCTACGTTCAAAATACCTAAAATCTAAATACCTAATGATTTTTTCACTTATATTCAAAATACCGAAAGCTTTCGTATATCCTAAACGGTATCTCGCTGGCAGCGAGCGAGCGAAGCGAGCGAGCAAGACTTTTTAAGGCAGAAGCGACTCGGATAGGTTAGGTATTTTTTTTGTAACAGCACGGAAAATGATTATTTCCATTAGGTATTATTGTCTTTAACATTATGAAATGTACCTAAATGTAAATCATATACCAAATTTTATCAAATAAATTAGATTTTTCACGTGGTAATAAAAAATACCTAACACCAAATGCTAATGCGGGAGCTTCGCTCCGCTGCGCTCCCGCATTAGCCTTTGAACTTAACCATTCCGAGTCGCTTCCGCCCCGAACCGTCTTGCTCGCTCGCTTCGCTCGCTCGCCAAAAATTAAGCGACGTTCGTTTCATTTAGGTATTTTGACCATTTGGTATTTCAAATGTTGGTGTATCAAACCTAGGTGTCATAGCTGTTGATATTTTAAATATTAGACATTTACTCCATTAGGTATTTTAAACTTAGGTAATTCGTAGGTAGGTTTTAGTTGCTTAGGTATTTAAAATCATTAGGTATTTAGATTTTAGGTATTTTGAACGTAGGTTATTTTACGTTAGGTTTTATAATTTTAGATATTTTGATACGTAACCAACATACATACAATCACGTCTCCTTCCCAGCAAAGAGATAGGCAGAGACTATTTGTTTCCACCTGCTACGATCCTGACATACATCTTTCGCTTCTACAACACTCATTAGTCTTTTCATACATGCTCGCCGGTTTCGGGTACTCATGACTTGACCCTTCTTCAAGACATCCCCAATCTGATCATGGAATGTCCTTCTTGGTCTCCCTCTTCTAATATTTCCATCTACACTCGCATTATTATATCTCTTTCAATAATTGCGTGTGTGTGTGTGTGTGTGTGTGTGTATACATATTTTTGTAAATTAGTCTCATCGATATATTCGTGGTTGACTGTACCTACAGCATATATCTGGGAAAGACAGTGAGGCGAGGCATTGATTGCCGAGGTGTTCTCTTGCTTACACTTAAAGGACAGCTAGGTTCACAAGAATCTTCCCAAAGTAACGCCTGTTTCAACCTGTCTCACCTTGATCCCCTCCTCCCCCTCTTCGGGCACCACGCTGAGGTCATGGAATACGCGCCCGGAACCGACGCTCGCGCATTCTGGACAGGCACTGCACACAGACGCGCTGTCCTGCCAACACAAACTGTGATTTATTTATATTACTAGCTGCTGCCCGCGACTCCGTCTGCGAAGAATAGGGGTATGAAAAATAGAGATGTTGACCGATTCTCAGACCTACCCGATATGCACACAAAATTTCATGAGAATCGGTCGAGCCATTTCGAAGGAGTTTGGTAACAAACACCGCGACACGGGAATTTTATATATTAGACTAGCTGTTGCCCACGACTCAGTCCGCGAAGAATAGGGATATAAAAAATAGCCTACGACCTATTCTCAGACCTACCGAATACAGTGAAAAAAATTTCATAAAAATCGGTCAAGCCGTTCCGGAGGAGTTCGATAACAAACACCGTGACACGAGATTTTTACAAATTAGATATAGACTGAAGAGAAAAGCTCACTTTTTGAGAAACTTCTACTTCTTTTACATCGCGTAACCGTCTATAAAGCCGTGGTGGCCTAGTGGTTTGAAATGGCCTCTCAAGCAGAGGGTCGTGGGTTCAAATCCCGGCTCGCAACTCTGAGTTTTTCGGAATTTATGTGCGAAATTACATTTGTAATTTACCATGAGCTTTACGGTGAAGGAAAACATCGTGAGGAAACTTGCATACACCTGCGAAGAAATTCAATGGTGTGTGTCAAGTTCCAAATCCGCACTGGGCCCGCGTGGGAACGACGTCCCAAGCCCTCTCATTCTGAGAGGAGGCCTGTGCCTTGCAGTGGGACGTAAAATAATAGAACTCTCTTAAACCAAACTAAACAACAAAAACAAAACACCAACAAGAACTAATAAGTCACCGACATCGCTCGTAGAACTGATGGCCGATGGGGCAAAAAGGTTCTCGAGTGGCGTCCACGGACCGGTAGACGCAGTGTAGGTTGGCCTCCAACAAGATGGAGCAACCACCTGGTTAAGGTTGCGGGATCTCGTTGTTTTTGGCGGATTTGTTTGGCGAGCCTTGGGGGAGGCCTATGTTCAGTAGTGGACGTCTTTCTTGATGATGAATTGCTAACTAATTTAATGCTTTTTTTTTAATTTTTACAGATCTTTCAGCGCGCGACGCTGACTCGTACTGGGCCAGTTTTTGAAATGTTCACCTTTGAATCTCCAACCCGTACGGGTTATATTGTCTTATAACTGTGAATGACTTGTGAATGTCTGATATAGGTCAAGGGGCTGAGGCGGTCGTTAGCCCCAGTGCCCCTGGCTCCGCGCCAAGTCTCTAAGTGCCGCCTGATTGTAGCCAAGCTTGGCGAGCAACTGGTGACAAGACATGGCGCTAAACGATGGTCGACGTGACGCGATATCGTCTCAACATTTCTAAGAATCGTTTTTGAAATCACATCACTCGTTAAAGAGAGAAAGAAATACATTTATTTACTACTACACAAAGCCGTGGCGGCCTAGTGGTTTGACCTATGGCCGTGGGTTCACTTCCGAGTTTTTGGAATTTATGTGCGAAATTGGGATGTCCCAATTTTTGACAACGTATAATAAATCGAAAACCGTTTGGAGAAATAGGCTTTGTGAATCGTTTTCAGAAATCAGATTCCAGAAATATGATAAACTGAATTAAATAAAGAAAATTTAAGTAATGACCTTCATTTGACCCCTGCAGTGAATCGTCACATAGGCAGATACAAAGCGGGTCTATACTCTAAAGCAAATTGCACAGAAATATATCGAGGCAAATTGACAGTTTGAAATGTTGCTGTCCTGTTTATAATAGCAAAGAGTGACAAAGACAGAACTTTAATCACACGATGCGCACCTGGTTTTAAACAGTTGTCATTTATCATAAAGTCCGAAATGTATACAATACTCGCAATGTATTTTTACAAATTTAATTATTAAATTACTACGTTACAAGTAAATATGAAAGAATTTAAATATCAGATATTAGCAAAAAATATCTATTTACTATCACACCATTAAACAAACAGGAATAATCGAAGCTAAAAGAAGATAAATAAATAAAACTATTTGTCATGGTTCATTTAGGACCCTAAGCCGTGCTTGTATTATTGACAGTGACAAGACAAATCAGTAGTGCCACAGATTATGTTATGTACGGCTTGAATTTTTGTAGGCAATGGAACGTGGCTCTCTCACTGTGACGTCATCCAACGTATTTCTTGAAAAAATTATAAAAAATTAAATACTCAACCAAATTCAAAATCGATGAAAAAGGTATCTTAAAATATCCTATTCTTTCCAAAAAAAATATAAAAACTATAGGTTATTTTTTTTGGTACATCCCAATTACATTTGTAATTTACCATGAGCTTTACGGTGAAGGAAAACATCGTAAGGCAACCTGCATACACCTGAGAAGAAATTCAATGGTGTATGTGAAGTTCCCAATCCGCACTGGGCCCGCGTGGGAGCTCATTCTGAGAGGAGGCCTGTGCCCTGCAGTGGGACCTATGTAGGCTGGGATGATGCTGATTGATGATGACTACTACACAATACACATCAGAAGTTCCCAATCCGCATTGGGCCCGCGTGGGAACTACGGCCCAAGCTCTCTCTTTCTGAAAGGAGGCTGTGCCCTGCAGTAGGTATATAGGCTGGGATGATGAAGACATATCATTGGCTCATTGCAGTTGCAAATTGAACAAAGGCTTAGCATAATGCAGCGCTCGGATCGCTACTTATATAGTTATACCTTCATTATCAACATCATTTCAACCGCAAGACGTCCACTGCTGGACATAGGCCTCCCTCATTGATACCCAATCATTACGGTTGGAAGCGACTTGCATCCAACTTGAACCTGCGGCCTTCACCAAATCGTCCGTCCATCTCGTTTGTGGACCATCGCTGCGCTTGTCAGTCCGTGGTCTCCATTCGAGAACTATTCGGCCCCAACGGCCATCGGTTCTGCGTGCTATATGACCTGCCCATTGCCATTTCAACGAGCTAATCCTCTTTCATTCCTGATTCGATCCCGTAGAGAAACCCCGAGCATAGCCCTCTCCATAGCTCGTTGAGCGACTCTGAGCCTATTCATCAGGCCTATAGTGCACCACGTTTCGGATCCATGTCATCACTGGCAACACACACTGGTTAAAGACTTTCGTCTTAAGGCACTGAGGTATAGTTGTACCTTACCCTATTATTCCACGGAATCGCAGGACCAATAAAATTTTGGGTTTATTAGCCATCTGCATCTGCTTACGTCAGAGTTGTCGGGTGAGGAGCGGCGCTCGCGCAGCAGATGGTCAAGTCTGTCGTACTCGTAGCGAAGCGCGGAGATCTCTCGCTTCAGTTGGTCGTTCTCACGCTTTAGCTTCTTTATGTCCGATTGACCTGGAGGCACGTTAAGACATCTTTGTTGGAGCGGTATAGACTCGAAGTTAGTTTAGCTCGACATATTTCGGACTAAGTGAACAACAACAACACGACGACAAAAAGTCAAAAAAATAACTGAGGGTGACATTGAGAGGAAAGGGTGTGTCTAAATCTCAGGACATCTCTTGCAGCATACCAGGGGGCACGCCCCCCCCCCCCCCTGGTGAGATATCCCAAGATTTAAAAAAACGCCTCACGTAATTAATGGTCTAAGTGATGATGTTGATGAGGTCTTTTCCCGCTAGTTCTATTATCAGTTTCATTAATGGAATTAGATGAACGTTTTGTCCTAGTAGTAGGGTCAACAGCATAAATAAGTGGTCATTTCTCAGACCTTGTCGTTTTCAATCGATTTTGTATGACATTTCAAACATGACGTTAAAATGACAAGGTACATAAATTATCACTTATTTATGCTGTTGACTGTACAGTAGACCTAAGAATCAACTTTAAGTATATTGAAATTTGACCGATTTTCCAATAAACGAAATCTACAATTTTAATGTAACTAAGAACGTGGGAATAGACCGTTAATGATCATAGGGTGACGGCACCAATCATGAACATGTTAAGCTTAGTAGTTCCCCAGTAATGGACAGCAGATTCAATGCCTTATAGCCCACCATTCATGGACTTTACCAGTTATAACCATCAGTTATCTAAGCGTAGTATTGATAGTTTAGAAATTTAGTGTGGCCGTTTCTTTAAAATTTGAGTTTATGGAAAAATATTGTCCATAATTGGTTCTTGTTACCTCTCTCTACTTCAGCATTAATGTTGATTGTCCGAAGCCGCAGCTCTTCGTTCTCGAAGAGCATACCACGCGAGGACTTGCGGTCCAACCTGACAGAAAAGATCGCTTTTAATTGGGGTTACCCACATTTTTTACAAGAAATAAAGTATATTTAGGTCAGCAGTGTTTTTTTTTAATGTTGTAAGAACATTTTTTAGTGTTGCTCGCACAACTTATCAATTTAGTGTTATTTTTAATACCCTCATAGGTCCCCCCACAATTAAAATAAAAGAGGCAACTTAGTGTGTGCTTAGTTTTGGCATTTTTAAAAGTGCGAAAACACAAAACTGTTTTTTGTTTAAACCGCCCCACTTTTTGTGTCGGGGGTTATAAAGGACTGGTCGGCCAACCTTTGGGGAGGCCAATGTTCAGTAGTGGATGTTTCGGGTGAAATGAAGGCGGGACTAGCATAGTCAATGGTACTCACTTGCGGTTGGGCTTGAGGTTGACATCCTTGCGCCGCGTGCGCAGCATGCTCGCGCCCGTCATACCCGACATCCTGCTCCAGCGCACGCGCCATGCGTCAAGTAACACCTGCCGACAAAATAAAATCAAGTCGGTACAGTAATAAACTGAAACAATTACTTTGCTCACCCGCGACCTTTACGGTAGACCATTCTCTTCTTGCAGTGACATCTACAGGGTTATTTTTAATTCACTGACATCCTCTTAACCCTGAATTCCTATCACTCAAACAAATGTTTTTTGTTTTACGACTTTTTAAAATGAAGCACTTTTTTTCCCATACAAATACACAGAGTATCGTAAAAATAAGAGGCAGAATCAAATTTTCAGAACGTTATTACACCAAAAATATTAAGTTATGACAAAAGCCGTAAAACAAAAAACATTTGTTTAAGTGGTAGGAGTTTAGGGTTAAAAGGATGCTAGTGAATTACAAATAACCCTGTATTTCCTAAGGTCGGCAATGATTATAGATATCCTAAGCTTGGAGACAGCAGCATGGATGCAGTGACCTTGGGGCCTCAAGGTTCGTAGTCAGGTTCTCTAACCACTAGGTAACAACATTAAGTGCCGTTTTTTCAATCCCCAGATAAAATTAGTCTTTCCCTTTTTCAAGTATACGTTTATATGACACATACTTTATCTGTGGACTGAAAAATCAGCCCTTAATCTCATTTGCACGTGACTGTACAGTCAGGCAAGTAGTAAATAAAAGTGCATTCTAGGAACAAATCTCAGGGACAAGGTTACTAGGGTTTCCCTAGTAGGGCTTCTGATTGCATCCGCACGAGCACCGTTGATATTACTAGTAATGTATTGTCGTTGGTTTATATTTCGAAAGATGTCGCTGTACCGAAAATAAGACTATGCTGAATCGCGCGGACGAGATTTTACATAAATCATAAATCATAATATTTTATTTGCTAGAATACAGTCAAGCGGATGTTCATAATTATTTAAATTTTTGCACAGTGCATTCTGCCTGCTAATGGGCATGCAAATATTCAGTTATAATTAGTCTTAACTTTAATAAATATGAGGCTTATAATCTAGATATTCTTTTACAGAGTAAAATGCATTTTGAGTTAAAAATTCCAATAAAAGTTTCTTAAATTCTTGCCCTTCAGTTGCTCTTATAAATTCAGGTAACTTATTATATAATTTAGGTGCCATACCGAATCACGAGCTCAAATTTGGAACCTACATGACACGTTCACAGTCCAGTGACCCATACGTGGGTCACGATAGCTCTTATTTCGTTGTAATAAGATTCTACTTTAAGGCACGGACAGGGAACGTGTTAAGGTAAGTCCTGTCATATTGCATAGGAATTCAAAGGATTATTTTTTCAAAATGGGTCCCAAATAAAACCACGCAAACATACAGTTGAACCCTTAGTTTATTTATACACTAGATAGAGCCACAGAATATATAATAGTACTGACGTACAGAATGGAAACGGTCCGCCCCGCACCGATTCGAATTACGCCACCCCTCAAGGCGCAGATAGCCGGAAACCGCCAGAAACCAGAAGAGTGCGCGCGCGATGTATGTAGGCGTACGCGTGTACAGACGTCGTCGTGCTTATGTAGATTCAAGAACGCGTATTTGTACGTCGTGTCCGCCGCGTGATAGAGCTTAGGTGGCATGAAAACGTCTCGAAAGTATAAGCCAACCGTTGGCTTATATATGTCATTTGCCACCCTTCAGTCTGAATTCTGAATGACGTAACGCGATCGTAATATGAAGCTGTCAAATGGGTTTTTCGACGTTTTGTATCGCAGTGTTTGCTAACTGACACTCTATCTAGTGTTTATAAATTATCTAAGAGTGAACCCTTTTCATTGAAAATGTCATGTTGGCGTTCCATACATCTGCCAAAGAAACCATCGTGAAATTGGTGGTGAAAAAGAAAACAAGTTGTCAATACACAAAAAATACAATAAAATAAAAATATAAAGTCAGTCAAATAAACCGCTCCGAATCGGACCAGGCGCAAAATGTACCCAACACACTTAGCCGCATTGCCCCGTTGAGCCGCGATAGACAACCTTTGCAAAGTGAAAAGCTTTTTGATGTGAAAAGGTTCTACCCCGCATGGTATGCGACTTAGTTCTCTTGACCGTACGTGCACTCGTAGTGTAATAGGGTGTCAAACTCAATAAATTTATCATTTGACGAGCAACCGTTGCATGATTAACTAAAACAACGGTTGAAAACTAACAATAAGACGAATGGCAACTTACGGCTTGGGCTAGCAAAACCTAATGTGTAATTTCTCAGATAAAGTTTAGTTTTATTGCGTGCTGCTACGCAACCACTAAGCGGCAAGCGTCGAGCGATAAAACGCTCGATCGCGCATGGTCGTGGCCGGGTCGTAAAGTATTTAAGCAAAGGGTTATGTAGGTATCTAGTACTTACTCAGTTTCTAGACAAGTTTAAAAGTTAGGTTGATATGCTAATTAAAAAAACTAGAACACTTTGATGATACCAGAAAGGAATGTCTGGGGTTGGGAATCGAACCCGGGTCCTCGTTGAATCCGTGACGCGTGCTTTTGACGGATTGAAAAGGACTTGAGTTCGATTTCCAACTCCAGCTTTTCCTTTCTGGTGTGTTAGTTACAGTATAGGTAATTAAGTACCTAACATAATTCTTAAAAAGCCGTAAAAATAATATAAAATTCTGGGACTAAAATTTCTAAGTTAGATAGTGTTAAAAATGTCTAAGTCCAACTCACCGGCTAAGTCAGCTCCCTTAAACAGATTAAAACGATACTGACAAAGTCTTATAAAACCTAGCAATAAAAATATAGGCGTTAGACAGTGACAGCGCTATACGGGAGACAGGTGTCCCTCTCATTGAGTTAGGGTCTGATGACACTTGACGTCCGTGCATGCGCGGTGGGCCGCTGACTTTACAAAATATAAGATGCTTAGTCGATATGCTGAGAGGTACTTGTAAAGTTTAAATATGTATGGGTGTTTGACATGGACGCTGTTATGATTATGAATAAGATTATATACTCGAGGAAACTGAATCGCGTATCAAAACATTTCCACAATAAATTTCAACTTGTGAGTTTCTAAGAACCTAAGCTGACACCTTAAACTAATGTGTTCCATATTATAAAATTAGTGTTCGTGCTGACTGTATTCTAATGCAATTACAGATGCCAGGGGTAACCAAGCAATCGATGTAATTCAACTTTTTCCAGTATTCGATTGGATTACGGGATTGCTATTTGCATAAAATTTAAAGTCAGAATTCATCATTTCGCATAACTCTTTTTTCTCAGAAACCATTAATTATTCAAGAATTTTCAAACAGTTATCCTGTAGGACTCTATATGTTAGGTTAAGTTATATTGGATTCAGAGAAAAAAGAGTTATACGAAAGTATTCTGACAAATGATGAATTCTGACATTAAATTTTATGCCACCCGATATGGACCCGCGGATTACGTGTACCTAAGTTTGCGTGATTTTGGCATAAAATTAGCCCGCTAGCCGCTGCTCCGCTCGCTGTACAGACGTGACGAATATTCGACTTGTAATGTAACCTCGAGCAAATGCTCATGTCACTCGCCACCTTCAAAGACATTCATGATAAAACCACAGTCCTTATTATCTAAAGCGCGGGCGCTTTCGATCGCATTCACCATTTCTTTCTACCTTCATCCTATATCGTGTGATAGAAAGAACTGTGAAAAAAGGCCCGGAACGCACATGCCTGTAGCTTGCACATTTTTGTACCAGTAGCTGGCCCATGTACGTTAAACTTCATACAAATATCACACAACCATGCTAGCAACTTGCACAAAAATGTGCAAGCTACAGGCATGTGTATTGCGGGCCAAAGAAAGTGATCCAGCCAGAGTGTCCTCAAGAGTTTCTCAAAGACATGTCGTCGTGGTCATCCTATTTGAATGCTAGTGCGTTTTCTATGCAATACCCTGTACCTAGTCTCAATCGTGTGCTAATTCAGTTTATTCCTATTGACGGAACTGAAAAGGTTTCGCACTGTGTTTTCAAGATAGACTTAATTGTACTTAGTGAATAAAAATAAAAATATAAAACTGAACATTTTTGCTACAAATCTAACTACTTATAGCTTTGATCAATTATAACTGAAGATACTCATTGCCGAAAAAAATCCCCTTCAAAGAATGTCCGAACTTTTTTATTTGTTTGCATAACAATTAAAATCATCACCTACACAGAAATTTGAACCTAGCCTTTACTTCATTACAGTCGAATTTCGGTTGACACTTGACAGCTAAACTTGACAATTTCACGCAACGTACTGAGAAAAAGAAGTCCACTTTTATCAAAGTGGCGCTCATTTGGCTCGGACATTTTCGGGCGCGCGACTGTGGATCTACAGTTATAATTGATCAAAGACTTATAGGTTTATTATTTTAGCGTTTGCTCGAAATCACTTTCGTGAACAAATTTATGTAAAAATGCCAGAAGATTCTGTTCTGTTAGTTTCCTGTTATCAGGACCTCTAATAAATAAGGCGCAAGCCACACAGAAGAGACGTGGGACGGGGGCGCGTCGCAGTCGCGGCGCCCCTTAAATCAGTTTTTATACTAAATGTATAGAAGCGTCGCGATCCAAAGCAGACAGAAGAGACGGGGTGGAGACGCGGCCTGCGAACAAACGACGCGGACTGCGACCCGGCCCCGTCCCACGTCTCTTCGGTGTGGCTGGCGCCCAACCGAAAACGCCATTAAAATCTACGGTCAATTCGTGGAAAATATGACCACTAAAGTGGAAACGCTCAAGTGAAATCAATCTGGAAGTGGTAGAAATGCTCGAATAATGAGAATTAACATAAATCTGCTGAAATTAGGTCACAATATTTTGTTGGGCTAGTTGGGTTTATTGCCTATTTATTTAGATTTCTGCGCTTGAACTCATCAAAATATTACGTGCACACTTCAATATAATAGACATCGTAAACGTCAAAGTGATACTTCACCGCGAATTGCATGTAAATATGCAATAAACCGGCTATAAAACTATGCTGGTGCATCGTGGAATATCTGATAGCTAATAAAATGTGAGGCCATGGAAACAGCGACCCCCTCATCCCTACCCGCGATTCTGTCTGAGAATAATTCGTTTCTCGCTGTCACGCGGGAACTATGTAATTTTCTGGCATAAAAGTATACTATACTTACTTACATGGTTATGTTAATCCAGGTTACAAACTATATTATCTGTGTGCCAAATTTCGACAGAATCCGTAGAACCGTTTTAGCGTGAAAGAGCAAAAACATACATACATCCATCCAACTTTCGCGTTTATATTATTAGTAAAAATATAGGATTACTAGCTGTTGCCCGCGACTCCGTCTGCGAAAGTATAATAACCTACGACTTATTCTCAGACCTACCGAATACAGTGAAAAAACTTTCATAAAAATCGGTCAAACTGTTTCGGAGGAGTTCGATAACAAACACCGTGACACGAAATTTTTATATATTAGAAGAAGAAGATAGATCTAGCGGTTTCTGTAGCCGTCGCTTTATTGGTAAAGATTTTGAATGAATGAAACTTTGATCAATTATAACTGTCGATCCACAGTCGCGCGCCCGAAAATGTCTGAGCCAAATGAGCGCCACTTTGATAAAAGTGGACTTCTTTTTCTCAGTACGTTGCGTGAAATTGTCAAGTTTAGCTGTCAAGTCTCAACCGAAATTCGACTGTAATGAAGTAAAGACTAGGTTCAAATTTCTGTGTAGGTGATGATTTTAATTGTTATGCAAACAAATAAAAAAGTTCGGACATTCTTTGAAGGGGATTTTGTTCGGCAATGTGTATCTTCAGTTATAATTGATCAAAGGAATGAAATGAATAGGAAAGTAGTCTATGTGCAACTCACATTACTATAGATGGAAATCTAAAGCTTCTTCCATATGTTGTTAACATTAAATTTGGAAGCACGGAGTAGTCCAAAGAATGAAATAGAAAATCGAGGTTTTTTATTCCCTATTTCCTTCTTCATAATTTTAGTGAGTTTTATTGCTCGTCAATTCTTTTTTTTTATTTTAAGCAATAAACGTAACGGTTTTTAGTGAAGTGAAATGACCATTAAGTGTTTTAAATGGTGATTAAAAATACAATGCTGCTGGCTACACATCTTCTCGTGAGTCGACACAGACTGAGAGCGCAGAGGGTAAGTCAATTTGTTTTGCTTATCTGTGAGTTAGGCTACGTAATAGGAAAAACATAAAGAAATGTCATATTATCAATAACTATAAATTAAACATTTTAAAACACCCATCGCAATTATGTCACTCGTATGTTTGAACATTAAGTCAATGCCCGTAATGCGTCTAAGATCCCTTCCGCAGCTAACAAAAGAGCTGATAACTTTGTAACGGCTGAACCGATTTTGATAAAACATATCTAAGAACCATCGCCAAGAAACCTGCTTTCTATTAAAAAAAACCGCATCCAAATCGGTGCACCCGTTTAAGAGCTATGATGCCACAGACAGACAGACACACACACATAGCGGTCAAACTTTTAACTCCCCTCTTTTTGTGTCGGGGGTTATATTTCCGCTAATCCAATCAAGGTGGCAGCACATTGTTTAATTTTCATTTACATACCATACAACAAAACCTGAACGATATAGAGCTGTCGTAAAGTTTTAATTATGCTACGAGTACTCGTACTGTACCAGAAGTTATTAAGCACTTTTTCGAATAGAAGCTTTGACCATTAATCGCCAAGATTTCAAAGTGTGTATGAATACACTTTGTTTTTTCTATTCCATGGTATTAGCTACAATAGAGAGATCTCTCTCTCTCTCTAGACAGATTTAAAGCCTGGGGACCAAAATTCGAAGGAAAGAAAGTTTGAATCATCATCATCCGAGTTGAGAAACTTCGATAGCGCCATGAAAGTGAGGAAAGTGAAGGAGGGGAAGGTTTAGACGACCAGATGGCCTAGTGGTTAGACACCCTGACTATGAAGCTTGAGGTCCCGGGTTCGATTCCCGTGTCGGGGCAGATATTTGTATGATAAATACGAATGTTTGTTCTCGGGTCTTGGGTGTTTAATATGTATTTAAGTATGTATCTATCTATATAAGTATGTTTATCCGTTGCCTAGTACCCATAACACATGCTTTGCTAAGCTTACTTTGGGACTAGGTCAATTGGTGTGAATTGTCCCGTGATATTTACTTATTTATTATTTATTTATGTAGTTTATAAGACAACCAGATGGTGCTAAGGGTTGCTACATATTTTCAACGAAACCAGTGAAATTATACGTAAATAAACCCAATGCAATTTCCTGTCCTGATACACTGTCATTGAACATCTTTAACAAAACACCACTTAGTACTTAATTAGTCAATTAAGTACTTGCTTAATTAGCTTTGGCGTTTTTCCACGGAACCTTTGAGAAACACGTACCATTATCATCATCATAAACTATTGTTATCATTAAACAAATTTTGCCTCAGTTTTATTTAATTTTAGAGCCAAAATAGAAGTACCTAGGTTCGCACAAAAATCGAAGCCAAAATATCTTTATTTAATTTCGCTTAACACAAGCACGTCGAGAAATCTGCCACCAGTAGTAGTGTAGGTTTAGTAGTGGTAGAGCCATGTTGTAGCTAGCCGCTACATCACGAATGGGCCGGCTCGTCCGGGGCAGTACCACCCTCTCACAGAAAACCGGCGTGAAGCAGCAGTAATACTGCTTGCGTTTCGTACGGTCAGTGAGAGTGCCGGGGGCCCAATACCTCACCCCTTCCCTCTCCCCCTCCCTCTCCCCCTTCCCCTATTCCCTCTCCTTAAGGGCCGACAACGCACTGGCATCGCGTAAAGCGCTGCAGGTGTCTATGGACAGTGGTGATCATTTAACATCAGGTGACCCACTAGTTCGTTTCTCTGAGGCCTTTCTAACATAAAAAAAAAAAAAACAGTTCGGAAAAACTATATTGAGAAGAATCCGACAAGAAGCACGTCAAGGTACTTAGGTATATATTTTTTCATAACATATGTACAATGTTATTTAATTAAAGAAAGAGCTAGTTGCGTTTTATATTTGACCGCTCGGCTGCTCTCCAGACACACCTATCTATGTGTATTATGTAAACCCCTTACCGTAGGTACGGTCAAGTGCAAAAATAAGTATCGATTTAATCCTCCCATCGTTATATACCTATACATTAATTCGACGACGAGCTATGGGACATACTTATGAGCAAGTTGTGTGCACCCATATTTTTACACTTGACTGTACAATAATAAAGAAAGAAATAAGATTAACAACCGTTAAGATAGTACATAGGTGAACGTATTCTTTTGGGATCTCCACAAGTTCACCTGCAAGACGAATAGAGGAGCATTTAGTTCGGGACCAATAGAGTCAGCCTCTAGTTGGAAGTTTAATAACATAAATTAGTAGGTTTGAAACTTTGAAATTTTAGCGAGATGAACCCAACAACTAATTTGGCCAAGAAAGTAACAGATACAATCACCAAAATGTGTGGAAATGTCCTAAGAACTTTGTTTTTTGGTACTCATTCCATCACAACCACGTTACTTAAGGAAATATGTTGTTACCTACGTTAGAACATAATTTCGCTTTTGTAAATACATCTGTTTTTCAATGTAAGTACTTAATCTGGTACCTATTTTTACGTGTTTTATGTCTATCTGGCTGAGAGTGGCCGAGGATCGTGCTCAGTGGCGTGCCATGGGGAGCGGCCTATGTCCAGCAGTGGACGAACATAGGCTGATGATGATGATCTAATAAAGAGTTATAAATACTACTACGTACATTCATGTTGAAGTAAATAGGTACGCCACCTGTAAATTTCTTTGTACATAAGTATACCAATCTACCTTTATTTACAATTAAATAACTTAATCGAATTGAAATGATTCATATCTGTGTCGTAGTTAGGTATAACATTTTATTACTACCTACTTAAAATGTTTAAAAGAAAAATCCGCGTTTAGTTCATGTCTTCCTTCTGACTAAGGAGTCTTATTTAGTTGCGATTACTCCGTGAAATAATGCGCCGCTGCGTCCGTTCTAAATCGCTACAACGCGGCATTGTACTTTCCCCTCGTGCCACACAGCCACACCCTAACACATTAACTAACAGATCTATCACTAATATCAATAACCATTACGCGTTCTAAGCGGCATAGCGTCGAGTGAATCTTAACAAAACTAGCAATGGATTTATAATCATACAAAAACGTCGTGTCGAAATCGGCGTTTTAGTGAAGGTGACAAGCGGATTACTCGGCGAGGCGTATCGCGATGGCGGGAGAGGGGAGCGGGGCGACGAGCGACGAAGACGGGTATAGAATGCAGCGAGAGCGGGAGCGAGAGGCGAGCGGGCGGCCGGCGGACAGTCAGTTCCGCATCGCGCGCCGCTCGCGTCACTCGCTACCGCTAGCGCGCCCGCTCTGAAATGAAAGCCAAAGGAATGCGTTCCAAAAACATGGACAAGCTTATCGCTGCCGTCCAAGCCAGGGAGTGTTTATGGGACAAGAGCTACAGAGGACATCGGAATCGGTTCAAGTTGGAGCGGTATTGGAACGAGGTGGCTGCTGAGGTCGGGACGAGTAGTGAGTATTGTCGGGTGAATGTCCGCGCCCGCTTGCGCCGAGCGAGCGGCCATATTTGCGTTTGTTTGTTTTGCTTGGAGTTGCGCGTTGGATGCGTACCGCCAATGCCGTAGCACAGTGCCGCTGTTCAATTATTTCGCCGCTAACTGAATTTGAATGCCATAGATTACAAATGGGTAGTTCTACTAGCGTTTCAACCGCTATCAGTCTTCTGAGCTACACCTAGCGGAAGGTTTTTATAAAGCGATATAGCGTGTTTGTGATATAATTTCAGTTTGTTGAAATTCCACGCTAACTGTAGCTTATTTTTTACGTATAAGCGACAGGAGACTGATAGCGGTTGAAACGCTAGTAGAAATAAACAAATGCAGTTTGTTTTATGAACCGAATTTAGCTTTGTATTGTTCGATGACGATTTCTAGTGACAAATTAATTGAGAGTGAATCAAATTAGGAGTTTGTCCGAGAAAATTTTTAGTAGAATTTGAGTCTGGAAACGGAGTCGTTTGGACAGCCGGGTTCGAATCCCGGCAGGGGCTGACACTTGTTTATGGTAATGAATATTGTACGGTTTCGGTTCAATTGGTCTTTTTATAACTGTCCCACGATATTTATATTTTACTTATAGCTGTTGCCCGCGACTCCGTCTGTGAAGAATTCGTTTATCGCTATCCCGCAGGAACTATGCATTTTTTCGGGATAAAAGCTATCCTATGTCTATCCCAGGGTCTCAAACTATCTCCACACCAAATTTCATCTAAATCGGTTCAGCGGTTTACGCTTGAAGAGGTAACAAACAGACAGAGTTACGAGAGATTTAAGTAACCAAGGTGAAATTGAATACATACATATAAATAAGTAAAAGATTACACTTCTTTTGATTTCTTATTCTTGCAAAATCCTTTTATCTGCAGAAAACATTTCAAGCTCTAGTAATTTTTTATATACCTACGTTTAAGTGCCCCGTTACTAAATCCCCCCTGCTTCCACAATTCCAGGTCTCAACTGCCGCAAAAGATGGAAGAACTTAAAAGACCAATGCCGCAAAGAGATGAAGAAGAACCCAAGCGAATCGGAATGGCCGCACTTCCCGAAATTGAAGTTCATCCACCACCAGTTCTTGGCCGAAGACGAAGAAGGCGACGACGACACGAACGACGAAGTCTTCAACGCTCTAGACGAGTCCATCAAGCGTCCAAAACTGGGGTACACGATGAGAAAGAAGTTCCTGATGAATAAGAGGAGGACGATAGACGTGGACATGAACAAGCTGATAGATCTCGTGCAAGCAAGGGATATAATTTGGAATCGTCAGCTAAAAGGGCACCACAATTGGTACAAGCTGGATGAAAGCTGGAAGGAGATTGCTCAGGAGTTAGGAGTTACTCGTAAGTCATTATCACCACCTCTAGAATAGAATAGAATTTGTAGAAGTAGAATAGATTTTTAGAAGATTGTAGTGGTAGAGCCATGTTGTAGCTAGCCGCTGCATCACGAATGGGCCGGCTCGTCCGGGGCAGTACCACCCTCTCACAGAACACCGGCGTGAAGCAGCAGTAATCCTGCTTGCGTTTCGTACGGTCAGTGAGAGTGCCGGGGGCCCAATACCTCACCCCTTCCCTCTCCCCCTCCCTCTCCGCCTTCCCCTATTCCCTCTCCTTTAGGGCCGACAACGCACTGGCATCGTGTAAAGCGCTGCGGGTGTCTATGGACAGTGGTGTTCATTTAACATCAGGTGACCCACTAGTTCGTTTGTCTGGCCTATCTAACATAAAAAAAAAAAAAAAAAAAAAAAAAGAATAAAATAGAATGGAATGGAATGGAATAGAATATCTTCATTTGCATTGAATGGGTTACAATTAGGAGTTACGTTAGGAGGTTACTCTATCTTATTAATACCTTTAAAGGAGCAATTCTTGTATAAGTATTTATTTATGGGGATATCGGTAACGGCTCTAACTTTTTTCTTTCCATGAAATTTGCTGTGGGGCGTTTTGGGGCGAACAATAGATTTAGCTTAGTCTTATGTCTGGGAAAACGCGTGTTTTCGAGTTTTTATGTGGTTATCTCAATGTGCAATAAGATTGATAATTTCATTCCCATCAACATGAATTCAACGGTCTAGCTATATATATAAAGCGTTAGATTTGCGAATTATACTTTTTGATTTGAATACCGGTCAGACATCATAGAATATTTTTATATTTCTTTTTATTTCACACAAAAAATATGAAAAAGGTATTTTTCGTAACATCATTTACTTTACTTGTAAAATTTATTTAAATAAGTTTTTCGATTAAAAATAAACACGATTCAGCAAACAAAAAGGACTCCGAGCGAAGCTCGATTGCCCAGATACCTACTATAATAACCTCTCTCATCTATCTACTGAGTACTTATCTCTTTTCATTGAGGTAATTAATCGTTATTAGTAGGTATTTACATAAGATATCGTCTTACTTTTAAACTAGCTTTATCGGCTTCGTATTCTTTCTTAGTGCACCTCAATGATTTTCAAGATATGTATTATGTCTGCCAAGTTTAAAATCTGTAGCTCTAAATAGGTAGTGGTTTAATTGACTGTACGTTGTCTGTCAGTCAGCCACTCACGTCACTCTTACAGGTATACATTGCAATACCTTGATATTTCAGTCTTGTTAAAATAAGTATTTCTAATATCTAATTTGAGGGCACCAAAAATACAGAGCTACATTTCTGCACGTGAATTCGCGCAACAAAAATAGGTACACCTGCCGAAACTCGTTCAAATATAGACGTCTAGCCGACCTGTCCGTATTTATGAACTGTTCAATAATTCAGCCATTACATTTCCAGGCGACGAGGCCCGACTCAAATGGAAATACCTCAGGGACCAAGCGAGAAAAGAGGTCAGGAAACAAGACTCCGAATGGGAATACCTGCCAAAACTACAGTTCTTAACCAACCAATTCAACGACTACGAAGGCAATGAGGACCATTTCAACCAAGAACAAGATTTTGACGCACCAGAACAAAGCAGTAGCTACTACCTTGAGCCAGAGCCTGAACCCGAACCGACAAGAGAACCTAGTGTCAGAGATGACGACTTTGATGAATTTGACACGAAACCTATTATAATGGAAACTGACTTTTATGACGATGACGACGATGTCCCTAAGAGTCCTGGAACGACCACTGGTCAGGAGTCAGGGGAACCAGCTAAAGACGAAGATATTGGTTTCTTTAATAGTCTTTTGCCGCATGTTAAGAAATTAGGGCCTGCGAAGAAGCTGATGTTAAGGATGAAGATCCAGGAGTTAGTGTATAATACTGTTTATAATGAGCCTTAGAAAAGATTGGAAATAGGATTAATTGCATCCAGTTTTATGTATAGTTGACCAAGAAATTCCTTTACCACCCTAAGGCTTAATGTCAGATGTACATCTTAAAACATCAAAGGCTGTTTTCACTCACAAGACAATGTGGCAATCGGCCTTATTGTTTTTATTCTAATGTAGGAACTGTCATAAAAATGGTAAAGCACCTACTTGGTCGACTATACCAAGATGTATATTACTTTGATTTGATTACAAGCCATTATAAAAGAAAGAGGCGTGTGAGATGCTGGTTCTTACGTGAAATTTAAAGAAATACACATAGGTTGTTGCAAGTCCTATATTATTAGAGAGACATTCCAATGGTGTAAAATGTTATCATAAACGATGGAATTACATATACTTTTGTTTTTCGTACAATACTTGCATTGTGTTCATTGAATCATCGAATGATTTCTTTGCCTTTAAAAATAGCGTGGTAGGTATTTAAGTTAATATTACTCCGAAGTATATTATTTTTTATTTTTGTTGACATCACAGATCTTTAAGACTTAAAAATATAAAAACTAATACTCATATCATAGTGCTTGCTGTGCTGAAAATAAATCATTCCAAATGAATTATTTGTTGTTTGTGTTAATTTATAGATCGTCAAGTATAGTTGTAACACATGTAACATACTTATACATTGTGGAAGAGCAAAAAAAATGGAGTATTGAGTATTAAAATGACAAGAGGACATAATGACACGTATTTAGACGGCCGAATGTCTTAGTGGTTAGAGTGACAACGAAGCTTGAGGTCTTGGGTTCGATTCCTGGTTAGGGCAGATATTTGTATGAAAAATACGAAAGTTTGCTCTCGGGTCTTGGGTGTTTAATATGTGTTTAAATATATATCCATTCTTATATATAAGTATGTTCATCCGTTGCCTAGTAGGTACCCATAACACAAGCTTTGCTTACTTTGGGATTAAGTCGATTGGTAGTGTGAATTGTCCCGTGATATTTATTTATTGTGTATGTAGCTAAGCGACATTGAGGTTCTGTTTCATCCTTGTTTCATCACACTCAATTAAGTTCCTGTTATTCTGACAGATGTCATTATTTATATCTGTCACATGCGATAGTTTGGAAATTAACCGATAACACAGACAGTAACAGTGACAGATAGTAAAGAGAGTTGGAGGGAAACACTGCAGAAGGCGATTAATTAATTAGTTGAAATACACGTTTGGCGCAAGTAGAATAGAAACTTCATTATCATCATCAACATCATCCTAGCCTATGTACACGATGATTTTTAATTGGTGATCAGGAACCAGTTATTTTAGATCAGTATTCGGTGGCGATCACGTTTAAGTCGCAATTACGTGAAACAAAACGTTTATTTTGTTAAATAATGTTAATTTGGAAAATAATTTTTTGATTAAATTCCTTGACACCCTACACATAGTTTACTCTATGAGTCTAAAACCTCTTTGACAAGCTTTGATCAATTATAACTGTAGATCCACTGTCGCGCGCCCGAAAATGTTCGATCCAAATGAGCGCCACTTTGATAAAAGTGGCCTTCTTTTTTCTCAGAACGTTGCGTGAAATTGTCAAGTTTAGCTGTCAAGTGGAGTTTTGGCAGTTTTGCCGCTACCGAAATTCGACTGTAATGAAGTAAAGACTAGGTTCAAATTTCTGTGTAGGTGATGATTTTATTTGTTACGCAACCAAATAAAAAAGTTCGGACATTCTTTGAAGGGGATTTTGTTCGGCAATGTGTATCTTCAGTTATAATTGATCAAAGTTGACAAGTCAGTTTCTTAAACAAACTTTGACGTGAGACCTGTCAAATTCCCCGCCAAAGCGATGACACTTGACGAAACTACCTAGCTTCAACAGATGTAGGATGACCATGCATTCAGTGGATGGAGGACGTTTAAAACAAATAACGTATTTTTTTTTCATTAAACTGAGACTGCATTGCTTGAGACCTCATCTATTAAGTTGGCTGAGGGTTAATATTTTTCAACTCCTGATCACCGATTAAAAATCATCGTGTGTACGTCCCATTGCAGGGCACAGGCCTCCTTTCAGAATGTGAGGGCTTGGCCGTAGTTCATGGTAACTTTCAAAAGTAATTTTGCGCATAAATTTCGGAAAATAGGTGCGAGTCCGGGCACTAACCCACGGCCCTCCCCTTGAGATTCCACAGGTCAAACCACTAGCCCACCACCGCTTAGTGAAGTAAAACCTATGAAAAGACAAGGAAGTGAGCGCATTAATACAGGATGTTTCAAAAATCCCGTACGATCCGAAAACCAGTGACAGTACTCATGAAACTGAACAACTTTCCCCAAGGAACATGGGTCGGAACTCAGATCAAATAAAAAGTAAAGATGGAGCGCGGTGAACAGCCGAGTGAGGCCGGTTTCATAAACATGTGTGCGTAGGCCGGTGTTACCATAGGTAATAATTCTTTCTACCCCGATACTACGTTGCGTGTCACGTTGATACCGTTACTACAATAAAAAACGTTGATAAACTTTTACAAGAAACAAATAACTTTACGTTGCGTGTCACGTTCCCACGTTTTAAACCGTGCTAATATAGAATAGTTATTTGTTATACAAGGGGGGAAAGTTGTATTTTACCAGCGAGTGTTCATTTGAAACAAGAGCTATCGAAAGGATTCTATGATTGACCACGAGCGAAGCGAGTGGTTCAAAAATAGAATCCTTTCGATAGTGAGTGTTTCAACACACGAGACGTAAAATAACTTTTCACCTGTGTATAACACATAACTTTTCACCTCACTACAGCGAGGAAAATAATTAGAAAAACATGTGAATATTTAATTGAAAAGTTTTGACTTAAGTTTTTTTTTTATTATTTCGGATGCGTTTTGTTCGCACATCGACTTACTTGGACTGTCATAACATTTTATCCGTTTTTACAACAAGAATGAAGGTTAATATTTAATGCTGATATTTATGAATTAAAATAAAGTTGTAAGACTGTATTTAATTTATTGAATCAGGCGTTACTTTGCGGAGGTCCATATTAATGAACTAAAACAATTACTTTGCTCACCCGCGACCTTACAATAGTTACGTTTATGCACGAAATGTGTGTTCATGCAGTTCCTCCACCTCCACACTGTACGAACACACACAAATCACATAAACACAACTATCACCACCACCAAGCTACACTGACGCGTTTCGAACTCAACCAGAGCTCATCCTCGGAGTTACCACAACCGTATGCTATGCTACCAAATGTTAAAAGATATTAGTGAAGGTGTTTAACATTTGGTAGCATAGCATACGGTTGTGGTAACTCCGAGGATGAGCTCTGGTTGAGTTCGAAACGCGTCAGTGTAGCTTGGTGGTGGTGATAGTTGTGTTTATGTGATTTGTGTGTGTTCGTACAGTGTGGAGGTGGAGGAACTGCATGAACACACATTTCTTGCATAAACGTAACTATTGTAAGGTCGTGGGTGAGCAAAGTAATTGTTTTAGTTCACTGTATTTAATGTTTTTTACTCGATGCAATTCATTAATTGTGATTTAAAAAATTCAGCACTTTTAACGTTTTACGTTTTGTTAGCTGTCAAATATCACTTAAGCTGCCCTCAAATGTCAAAACTCTTTCTTCACATGTGGATAAAAAGCGATTTTCTCAATAGATGTCAAACAAACAAAAAGGGCTTTCCGAGCTAGTGAGGTGAAATAGAATTTAAATTGAAAAAAGAAAAGGTTGTAATAATAGGGTAACTACAACATTATAATGGCAACACTAGTGTTGACGTTTTGGGTTCTAAGCAAAATTTGGTGTAGTTTGGTTGCAAGTGTGTGCGTGTCACTGTGTAAGCACACGGATTGGTGTAGTTTGACCGGCCTCACTTCGTTGCTCGCAGCGCTATATCTTTACTTTTTATTTGATCTGAGGGTCGGAATATGAAATAAAATTTTGGCCTCTTCATACTAACTCTGTCAGCTGATCGGATGTTTTGTATGGACAGACCAATTTTTTTTTATATTTCGACCCCTGTAGCCCCTGTTCCTTGGGGAAAGTTGTTCAGTTTCATGAGTACTGTCACTGGTTTTCGGATCGTACGGGATTTTTGAAACACCCTGAAAGCGAAAGAGTAGCAACATCGGATCTGGAAGGAAATACACTCGATGAAATTTATATTCCATACAACATTAGTTATGTATGTCCAACGTTATTTGGAATAGTGTAAGCGGAAATCCCCATTCAGACCGCCAAGGCATATACAATCAATGGTAACCCAAAAACCAGTGGGAGATGTTTACAAAAACTGCTAACGAGGTGTCAATTAGAAGAGTGTTTCGTTTAAAGCAATTCATAACCAGTATATTTTGAGTCGGCGCTGTAAACAATAACAGCGGGCGTACAGCTCAAGTCATAACAGCCGATTATGATGTAATGCGCTAAAAGCGACTGTATTGGATTTTGAATTAGGGCCTGCTTCCTTGTTGATTTTGGTTTGATGGTAAACAATATAAACAGTGGAATTTAGTTCAAACAAAAGGACAGGTGAGCTGAGACGGCGAAGTAAGTACATAATATGTACTTTTATTTTTTTCCAACTAAATAGTATACGAAACAAACAAAATATCGGCTAGACAATTATTCGATCACAGGACAATTATTCTAATCAACATTATACCAACCAATGTACCTAATATTCTGCCCATGAATATTGTGCGAAATGATAGTACTAAAGTAATTCTGCGAAACGATGATTCTGCCAAAAGGGCTGTTACGTGAAACGAAATTATGACAGTCAGTTTTGTGCAAGATATTAGTGAAGGTATTTCTTAAGCGATAAATAACTAAGACATTCCTAGACGTTGTTAATGCCTCTTAAATTCAAACCAATACTCCAAAAACAAACAGATTTCAATCCCGCGGTGTTACGTGCGTGGGCGCACAGGAAGTGACCCGATTATTTTAATGTATAGGTACCTGGCGAAGTGATGTACTGGCGTTTCAAGGCTAGCACCTGGTTAAATCTAATTTACCTCATCATCATCATTTCAGCTGAAAGACGTCCGACTGCTGAACATAGGCCTCCCCCAAGGCTCGCGAAACAGATCGGTCCTGCGCCATCCGCATCCAACGCGTTCCCGCTACCTTAACCAGGTCGTCGCTCCATCTTGCTGGAGGCCTACTCACACCTCGTCTTCCGGTCCGTGGACGCCATTCGAGAACCTTTCAGCCCCATCGGCAATCAGTTCTACGAGCGATGTACCCTGCCCACTGCCACTTGAGTTTGGCGATTTAGGACAGATATTGGATAACTGTAGTGGCCTAGCAAATAGCCGAGGTGGCCTAGCGTTTTGACCTATGGCCTCTCAAGCAGAGGGCCGTGGGTTCAAATCCCGACTCGCACCTCTTAGTTTTTCGGAAATTATGTGCGAAATTACATTTTAAATTTTCTATGAGCTTTTACGGTGAAGGAATACATCGTGAGGAAACCTGCTTACACCTGAAAAGAAATTCGATGGTGCGTGTGAAGTTCCCAATCCGCACTGGGCTACGGCCCAAGACCTCTCATTCTAAGAGGAGGCCTGTGCCTGCACGTTTATAGGCTGTGGTGATGATGATTGGATAACCAATATCCACTTTTAAATCTACTTGAGTGACATTATTTTTAACTCAAGAAACTGAGTGGGCTTCACAGACTGCAAATATAACCTATTATTTTGCGATAGCAATCTCCCTCTAATATGTTAGGTAGGTACAACTCGTATACGAAGATTCGCGACATTACATATACATTGCGTATGATACTGACTAACTGCTGAGTGGCGATCGTTTCGACCGTGCAATGAATACATGACACAACGAGGAATCGCTCACGCCGCTGCACGCTGGCGCCGGTTGTGCTTAGTAGCCAGGCTGTTAGGGTTTTCCCGCAGTGACTAGGTCTTTCATTTATGTTCATCGACTAGTCCATAGACTAGTTGAATTCGTCAACTACTTAGTCGACGTGATGTCTGCGTTATGTAAAAAAATACCTCCCATAAAACGTAGGTAAAGTGGGGGTGATTTTTTTTCTCGTCTAACTTTATAGTGTGGGGTATCGTTGGATAGGTTTTTGAAAATCATTACGGGTTGTGCAGACGATTTTTCGATACAGTGATTCGTCCCCCCCCCCCTCTAAAAGCTAAACTATTGGTATAAAAATTTTTTAAAAATCAGGATGAGAGAAAATATCTCAAATTCACAAGGAAAACTATAACGGCTAAGTTTGTTTGAAAATTATTAGTAGTTTAAGAGTAAATAGCAGCCTGATTGTTTAATACGGACAGTATAATTAAACGTAAAATTAATAAGATTTGCAAGGATTTTTGCTTAACAGCTGCGGAATCCTATCCTGGGCGTGTCCAACAGGCTCTTGGCCGGTTTTTAACCAATAATGTGCACCAGTTCCAAAAGGCGCCTCATCACTGGGGAAATTCTCAAAAGAGCATCGGCATATTGCAGATTTCCATCAGCGCTTGATATCTTTATGCGAGGGTGTTCACCCGCGATATGGTGAATATGGTGATTCGCACAGTTCGAGATCAGCGACGTGCAGAGTGGTCATAAGTTTTAACTCAAAATGATCGCCTCACTCTCGCACATTCCTGAACTGTACTAAAAATACCTGGAAGACTAAAGGATTTGCCACACTAGATGCGTTCTGCGGTCGCGGTCAGGTCAAATTGAACGCAGCCCGCATTGTATTGTATGAACAACATTGTCAGTCTCTATTCATTGCTCGTGTCGTGCGTGCGATCTGACCGTGCGGACCGCACGGTCAGATCGCATATCTATACAAAATATATATAGGACCGACATAGAAAAAATGGCCTTGGTGTACTTATTCTGATTCTCGTTAAAAATAAGAAAAAGTTAAGAACTAGACATTATACTAATCTTTTTTGAGACTAGTTGAAGGATGGCGAATAAATTGCGCGCGACAAAATAATCCGGACATTATTGTAGTCAAACATCCATCCATGGAATCACTTAGTCAAGAACCCTTGATGGCACGTCATAGCTGACTGGGCTATTATTGTTTTCGCGAAGAAAGGTATATTGAGTTCCAATCGGTAAAGCAAAGTTTCGCATTTTTTTTTATTGACCTGCTAGAGTGTTCCATGTTGGGCAATGGCCTCTTCTTGAGGTCTTCAACTCCCAGGCTGGGGCAATGTCAAATATCAAATGTGAAATGCCCAAGTCGTCTTGCCATCTCTGTCTTGGTCTTGTAGTCACCCACTAAGTTGGCTGTGAGTGTGAGCCCGCCTCTGTAGGTGCGACAGACATGTCCAACCCAGTCGCATTTTATCTTCAGTCTTTTCCTCAATATCAGCTATGCATTTTTAAGGCCAGCGTGGTATTCCATTCTATCTATCCTCTTTACTCGTAGTATAATTATGCTGCGCTCTTCTCCCTTGGCCAAATACTATAATTGCACCGTAGATTAGAATGGGTACGCAGTCTAGTTGCCATGACACTGTTATCGAGAGGTTTCCCTTGATTGAGTTATTTTATTGTTAATTAAATTATTAAATTCTTTGATTTTTATAATACTTTTAATTTATTTTAAGATAATTACGTCATACATTGGTAAAAGTCAAAGTAGTTTCGCGTCTACTCTATTTAATCTTTGCGCTGCACTTTGTCGATTTATAGCAATCAAAATGAATGCAGTCCGGGCTAAATATGAATGTGAATGGAAATATTGCGTATGAACGTAATATGAAATATTTTATTAAGTATAGTATGTGTCAGGGTCGTATTCGAAACATGATTTACATGAATTGATCAATGGTGATATGACGTGCGAGAATTTTTTTTCAGCGCCCGGTTTAATATATCGATGTGAAAATGCTTTCAAAATAACGCATCGCCAAGAACATTATCGACGTAAAATGTGTGTGTACATTTGCAAAGCTTCGACTTCGACATACATGAATTTTCTCGTGTTTGAAAATACGAAAATATGAAATCCTTTTTACGCCTTGCGGAAAATATTGTCTGCTACTTGAGTATGTAAGTGTACTTAGTGTTGTATTACTATGTGTATATAATATAACACTACACTTACATTACATTACAATGACTCTTTGCAATTAAGTCGCACATACATATGTTTGAAAATAAATTTATAATTTATTGAATCAGGCGTTACTTTGCGGAGGTCCATATTAATGAACTAAAACAATTACTTTGCTCACCCGCGACCTTACAATAGTTACGTTTATGCAAGAAATGTGTGTTCATGCAGTTCCTCCACCTCCACACTGTACGAACACACACAAATCACATAAACACAACCATCACCACCACCAAGCTACACTGACGCGTTTCGAACTCAACCAGAGCTCATCTTCAGAGTTACCACAACCGTATGCTATGCTACCAAATGTTAAACAACAACAGCAGCAGCAGGTTTAACATTTGGTAGCATAGCATACGGTTGTGGTAACTCTGAAGATGAGCTCTGATTGAGTTCGAAACGCGTCAGTGTAGCTTGGTGGTGGTGATAGTTGTGTTTGTGTGATTTGTGTGTGTTCGTACAGTGTGGAGGTGGAGGAACTGCATGAACACACATTTCTTGCATAAACGTAACTATTGTAAGGTCGCGGGTGAGCAAAGTAATTGTTTTAGTTCATTTGAAAATAAAGTAAGTTTAAGATCCCTTCTACAGCTAACAAAAGAGCTAATAACTTTGAAACGGCTGGACCAATTTTAAAACTAACTATCCTATGTCCTTTCCGGCTTATTCCATTATGCTCCCACTCTCATGATCCCAGTGGGATCATATAAAACTTTTTCCCACTATTTGTGGGATTCAAAAACTCCACCGGTTTTATTCCATTTTGATCTCTATTTTGTTCACATCACATCATTACTTCCGGGTGTGTGGGATTATAATGCAACGATAAGTGTTCACTGCTCCCTAGTGGGAGCTTAATTACTCAAAAGTTTTGAATGATCCCAATGGGATCATGAGAGTGGGAGCATAATGGAATAAGCATAATGGAATAAGGAATTCGTTATATCGGCTTAGAAGTTTAAGCGTAAAGAGGTAACAGACAGACTTTCTCATTTATATTATTAGTAAGGACTACTATGGATTGCAAGTTTTCCATAACATAGGAAGCAGCGCGTGGTAACGAGTCAACGATATATAAGCAAGTTTATTGCTCGCAGAGCATTTTCAAATGTTTCCAGTTCTTTATTGCACTTCAATGCAGTCTAAACACCATACGGATAAACATGGTATCTGGAATTTATTTCATGTCAATATTATTCTTGTAGCGGTAAATACTCCTACGAAACGTCTTAGTTTATTTGAATTTAGTGGTAGATGTAGTTAGGTAAACGTATCAATGCTCGACACCTTTGCCATTGGCATTTAGTATACAAGCATGGAATGACACCATTGACGAGCAAGTGTGATAAAAAAGTATTTAAATTCATTGTTTGACCGCGATATGAGTACCCACTGAGTGGGATTGAAAGATATTATGTCAATTCATATGAATGTTGACGTACTTACATAAGGTTATGAAATAACTGTTATTTCTTAGTATCATTATATAATACAGGGTGGCCCTAAACAATGATAATTTGGTACCGGCTAAGTTATAACACTTCTGGAAAAAAATAAGAAAAAAATCCATGTCACTCAGACAAAAGTAGGCAGATAGGGAATAGAAGATACACTAATCTAAACTCGGTACCTACTCATTCTGTTCTTGAAAAAACAATGGTGATAGACCAACAGATAGATAGCCAGCCAGACAGATAAGCAACGAAATGATTCTATAATGGTTCCGGTGCCGTCACTAGAGGTACGGAACCTTTAATACGGCTGCTGCTGTGTACCGACAGAGCTTTGCTCCGGTACTGAAAATACCTGTAACAACCGGTATTTGCCGGTTTGCTTTGTTTTGGTTCCAGAAAACTGGTAAAGGAAAAATACCGGTATGATCACCAAAAAATACCGATTCTCTATAAAAGTATATACGTGCATGCGGCATTGCCGTTAATACGGGGCGATGCGGATGAGCGGTTCCTGTTTCCACGGGACAACTCTTAATGTGAGTAGATATATTTTTGAAGTGATAGAGCCATCTTGTAGCTAGCCGCTGCATCACGAATGGGCTGGCTCGTCTGGGGCAGTACCACCCTCTCACAGAGCACCGGCGTGAAGCTTTCGTACGGTCAGTGAGAGCGCCGGGGGCCCAATACCTCTCCCCATCCCCTTTCTTCTACTTTTTTAAAGGCCGGCAACAGATCAGTGACTCTCTTTGAGTTGTTGATATTTATGGGCGCTGTTGATCATTTTCCATGATGTCCCGCTTGCTCGTAAGCCTCATTCTAATAATAAAAAAAGATAACTTACTGTGTTCTCATTCTTTCTTGTTCACTCCACGCACACTTTTGAGAACCGGTATTTTTTTTCTTAAATCTGGTAGATTTCATTAATTATACGAGTACCTACCGGTTTTAAGGTATCGGTATCATGCAGGACCTATCTATGTTTGGTACAGGTACCAAGACTAATACCGGTTCTTGGTGTAAGGCCACGTTACCGGTTACGGAAAATACCGGTATTTCAAGCTTCCTGTACCGCCAACCTTCATTGAACGGCGCCAAAATTTCATACACCATACTTGACCATACCACACACGTGAGACAGATCGCGATATTATTTTAACATCTACTCATTATTTTCTAGCACGGTGTTTGTTTATCAAACAGCGCCGGGTTACGAGCATCGTATGGCGAGGCAAGGCCGTCCGTCCGTCCGTGCTTTTATGTGTTTATGTCCAGGATGGACTTGGATTTGTTGGGTCAAGTTCAGAAAATTTTGCTCTCTAGGATTCCATTCCATAAAACTTCCATGTCGTATGTGTAAAACTCTTTATCTACATAAATAAAAATGAATCGCCAAATGTGTTGCTAAGCGCTAAACTCTAGAACCACGTGCACTGCACCAAATTGGATAATTCTTTTTTTGTTGTGTTGTGTCTGGGCAAGGTTTTTATGACAAAAAAACTTCAACGGGGGCGAAGCTGCGGGAATCAGCTAGTTGTATATAAAAACATGAAATTAATAGATAACAAGAAAACAAATGAAATGAAATGAAATTGTAATTATTTATTTCGCAAGAACATACACACAAACAGTAGGTGTTACGAAATATTGCACATGTCAGAAGAATTTTGATTAGTAGGTACCATCGCCCCAGACGTCAGATACCCATTTTCAAAACAAATTTGCTTGCAGCAGTTGATGTTTATTGCTATGGATTGTTATGGACAGATGTCTAGCCACTGCACGCAAACTGGGCCTTTAAGGTGGTTATCTGGCGCTTGGGGCGATAGTACATGTAATGTATGATGCTCTTTCAGAATTTGGCATTCAAAATCTTAATCTATTTGGAAAGGGTAACTTCTTTTATTTCTATTTGAGTAAATAAATAATAATAAAAAAACCGGCCAAATGCGAATCGGACTCGCCCACGAAGGGTTCCGTATAATAACAGCAGAAAATCACGTTTGTTTTATGGGAGCCCCCTTAAATATTTGATTTAGTTTTTACATAAAACTGACTCGCAATCAACCACTATCTCACCTGATGAACTGTGAAGATGAGGCCAAAAGTGTATCTCACTGGTTCAGTAACAGCCTATTCACTATAGCCTTGAAGAGACCCAGGTTGTATTTATCTGGAAATACAGACGACGGGAGTGAATGCCATTCCTTAGCAATTCGCATTAGGAAGGATGATGCGAAGCGCTTCGTACGGGCCACTGGGATACTAACCACATAAGGATGAAGACGCTCCCCCGCCTAGTTGGTTGGTTGGTTGGTGGTTGGTTTATTTTCATTTAATTATTTATTTTTAAAGTGAATATACAGGGTATTTTTTTAATAACTGCACGAATTTAAATATGTCATTCAGTATCGTTAAAATAACAAATTTCAGAATTTTTCATTATAATATTTATTACTTAATTTTTTTGTTTTTCGTAGTAACTCGAACAATTATTGGATGAATTACTATATCCAATCCAAATTTCAAAATGTAAAAAAAAAATCTTGAACAGTAATCGTGATCTCTCAACGATACTGAATCTATTATCAAAATTTGTGCAATGATTAAAAAATTACCCTGTAGGTATAACTAAATATTCTGTGAATATTTCAAGCGTCTACCTGTTGCCGTTATCACGTTTATTGTATGGGAACCCCTAAAATATTTATTTTATTCTGTTTTTTAGTATTTGTTGTTATAGCGGCAACCGAAATACATCATCTGTGAAAATTTCAACTAGCTATCAACGGTTCATGAGATACAGCCTGGTGAGAGACGGACAGACAGACAGACAGACGGACGGACGTTCCCGTTTTTACCCTTTGGGTACAGAACCCTAAAAATATGTTACAGCACGTGTCTTAAGATGAGTCCTTATTTGTATCATTTTAGGGCATCGTATCCCGTGTCAGTGTCATATTGCACCAACCTTTAATCTTTAGTTTGGATACGAACAATACGCGATCATGCAATGTATCACTTAAGCATACAAACTACCACGCTATGGTGATACGATACAAAAGTATACAAATATATATAAAGTATACAATAAAGTGATACAAATATGGACCCACCCTTGGCCAAGGCTCAAATTTCAGGTATAATAGTAGCACGCCGTCGTTGTCAAAATTAAACATCACTTTTGTTTACGCCTAAAAATGAGGTCAAACGTAAATTATGTGTTTTAATAGTACAAAACATAAATAATGTTTGAAAAAGAGCCAAACGGATATTCGCCGCTCCAATTAGCGGATATTCCAGCGTTTGGTTTTCAGAATAACTCTCACTGTATACAGGGTGGAATTTTGTAATGCCACCTCCAGGGAAAGTACTTACTCTAAATACTGCGAATAGGAAAATTTACTCAAAGGAAACATTAAAAAAATTAAAATTGCATTCAAAGATTTTCGAAAATTAGCGAATAGAACCGGCTAAAATCTGAAAAAATAGCAACCTGTATTTTTATTTCATTGTTCGATAAAGTCAATCATAAGGACCAAATCTCTCTAACAAACTTAGTAAATTTAAAGAAAAGAAAACCATGAAATCTCAACTTATTTTTTAATTGGGCTCCATTTTGTTGGATACACAAATTTATAAGTCCAGATGTCATGGTTTTTCCTTCTTTTAACCTTTTGAACGCCACGCCTTGACAAAACGTAAACCTGCTTTGAATCTTATGTGATTGTGTCAAGATCACTTTGACACTGTACTTCACAACACCTATATGTGTCGTTGGCGTTGAAAGGGTTAATTTACCAAGGTTCACCCTGAAAAAAAAAACAAAAAATCAACCATATAAAAAAATAAAAAAAAAACGTGTCACTATAATACAGGGTGGATTTTTTTTTTTTTTAGGGTTGATTTTTTTGTTTTTTTTTTCAGGGTGAGACTTAATACACGCGCGTTTATGGATGTGAACATTTATCAAGATATAAACTTGGGTCGTAGGTCCCACACGAGCCTAGCAAGGATTGGGAACTTCATCATCATCATCAGACTATAGCAGTCCACTGCTGGATATTAGGCCTCCCCCAATGAGCGCCATTGCGCCCTGTCCTCGGCTAGACGCACCCAGCTTCTACCAGCAGCCTTTCGCAGATCGTCACTTCACCAGGCCGGAGGGCGTCCTACACTACGTTTGCCAAGACGCGGTCTCCACTCAAGAACTCGTTTACTCCAGCGGTTGTCGGTTCTTCGACAGATATGACCAGCCCACTGCCACTTCAACTTGCTAATTCTCTGAGCTATGTCGATGACCTTAGTTCTGTGTCGGATATCCTCGTTGCGAGTTCTCGTTTTTGGGAACTTCACACCATTGAATTTCTTTGCACGTGTGTACAGGTAAATGTAATAATAAATTCCGAATAATGCGAACTCAGCGCGAACCCAAGATCCTCTACTTGACACGGCCGACACAAGGATACAAAAATAGCTATATAAGGAATTTTCCAATTTATCCGATATATCACTGTAATAGCGACAAAATGGTGACATAAATGCTAACCCTAGTGTTCAGAATAACCCCCCAAGTTCGACGAAACGTATTATATCGGCGCCGAGCGGGGTCACCCGCGAGCGTCTATTCTAAGGACGTAGAAAATAGACGGAGCGAGACATGTCCCTTTCCGTAGACTTAATTGTGCAAAGTTATACTCAGCTGACGGCGGCGCTGGCGAAGAATTTTAACAAGCAACTTGTATGGGGTCGCGTTTAGTTTCAGAGTTTGCCGCCGGCAAAGATAAGTTGGTCAGTTGATAGGAATGCAGGAAGTTGAGTGAATTTGCATGCATATGTTTAAAGGGAAATACTTGTAAGTGGAGCTGCCGTACTTTGAGGGGTGTTTCGCGAATAACTTCGCTCGTTGATGTACTCTATATGTATGTTACTTTATATAAAGTAGCTGTTACCCGATCCACTACTCCGTTTGCAAAGATGTCGTTTATCGGTATCCCGCGGGAACAATACCCACAATTTTCCGGGATAAAATTATCATATATATTCACTTCTAGGTTATAAAATGTGTGCTAAATTTCATCTGAATCCGTCAAACCGTTTTAGCGTAAAAGACTAACAAGCATCCATAGGTACACCATCCAAACTTTTGCGTTTGTAATATTAGTACCTGGGCGACCGAGCTCTGCTCGGGCAGAAACTCGGTACCAAGCGTTTTCCCAGAGATAAGACCAAGCTAGATCAATTTTTCATCCCCGAAAACCCCCAAATACCAAATTTCATCGAAATCGTTGGAACCGTTTCCGAGATCCTGATTATATACACCGGAGGGGTGGGGGGGGGGGGGGGGGGGGTTGAGAGGGGGGAGGGGATGCGGGGGAGGGAGCGCGGGGGTATTAAAGGGGGGATGAAAATTTCATTGATTTTGCCGTAGGATGCACCGTTTTCAAGATATTTGACAAAAACACCGGAGGGGGTGGAGGGGTGAGTCACGTTAAACTATCGTCCGTAAACCGACTTTACAGACAACCGGCTTTTCCTGTTCTGTGCTCCCAATAGGGAACGTGCACATAGACGGTGCTGCCAACTGGTGCCATAAGGGTGCCATCAATTTGAATGTTTTACCACAGATTACTTAATAGTTACTTCGTAACAGATACTGCATCCCGTACAAAATCTTGGTACTTACCGCGATTGTAGCCACAGATTATACTACTCCGTCTCCTTAAGAATGTGTGCGTGCCGACAGTGACAAGGGCTGGCAGTTTGGATTAAAAATTTTTTTTCTACATGTTGTTTTACCATTTTGTCGGGATAATTGCTATATATTATATCCATGCAAACTTTCTAGCACTAATATTCTTTAAGCTAAGCCACGGACGGACAAAGAGACAGACGGTCATGGCGAAACTATAAGGGTTCCGTTTTTGCCATTTTAGCTCTGGAATCCTAACAAAAAAGGATATTTATTGTAATGCGTAGAACACATTGCCATGCTCATAGTACCCTAGCGTTATACTAAATACGAAGGTTAACTTTCGAACTTCGCATCGTGCCATCCCGCTCACGCTTATAGCTTTTTATAGAAGAGTAAGAGGGACAGCACGATACGAACTTCCAAATTGTTATATTAGCTATTAATTCTAGCATAGTCATATTAAAATTTGCCCCCTGTTTCACCATTCACTTATAAAAGTTCAGGCGGCATATTTTTTCCGTGGAACACGAATGAACGTGCGTCGGCGCGCGCTTGTGACAACCTACTGGAATTTCGATCGCAGGCGATCGTCCCCGCGGTAGGTAAATATCGCGCGTAAGTACATGGCATGCATGAGGCCTGGTTTTACCTTGATAAGTTTGTTTTACTGTCCGCATAGTGTCTCTTCTGTCGCATTAGTGCTGCTGCCTATAGTTACTGCACGTTACCTATAATACTTTTTCTAACAAAAAAGTAACTTTTTCTCGCAAAAAATAACTTTTTCTCACAAAATAGTAACTTTTTCTCACAAAAGAAGAAACTTGACGTTTTCTCATAAAAAATAAACTTAAATAAAAAAACTAAAAATCTTGAAAAAAAACGTGGTATCGAACCGAGGTCGGCTGGATCCGCGACCACCCGATTTCTAATGTGCCATTATGATCTGCTCGAAGTTGGCGAAATTTAGCTTTATATTCTAATGCAAACAAAAATAGCCGGAAAACACGAGTAAAAGCGATTTTCTGAAAATGAAACATAGCTAGATCAGTTTTTCATCCCCGAAAACCCCCACATACCAAATTTCATCGAAATCGTTGGAGCCGTTTCCGAGATCCTGATTATATATATATATACAAGAATTGCTCGTTTAAAGGTATTAGATTTAGTAAGAGGAAGAAATGTATCATCTATCCTTTTTAGGGATCCGTAACCAAAGGGTAAAAACGGGACCCTATTACTGAGACTTCGCTGTCCAAATGTCCGTCTGTCACCAGGCTGTATCTCATGAACCTGATAGCTAGACAGTTGAAATTTTCACAGATGATTTATTTCTGTTGCCGCTATAACAACAAATACTAAAAAATAGAATAAAGAAATATTTAAGGGTGCTCCAACAAACGTGATTTTTTTGCTCGTTATAGATAACGGCAACAGGTAGGCGCTTGAAATATTCACAGAATATTTAGTTATATATTCATTTTAAAAATAAATAATTAAATTAAAATAAAACAGATATTTAACAACGCTCCTAAACAACAAGCATGATTTTTTTGCCGTTTTTATAGATAATGGTACGGAACCCTTCGTGCGCGAGTCCGACTCGCACTTGGCCGGTTTTTTTATTTAGTAAGATACAAAAGCTTGTATGTGCGTGTGTGTATGTTTGTTACTTCTTCACGTTAAAACGGCTGGACGGATTTGGACGAAACTTGGTATGTTGTTAGCTGGACGCCTGGAATAACACATAAGCTACTACGTGAAATCCACAGAAATATATCGAGATAGAAGGAAAATGCTCGGCAATTTGTAGCGAGACCGAGCCTCTAACATCTTGCGTAGGTACTTTGACGTCACGAGTGTAATTTAGTGATGGGAAACATAAGCCGCGCGAAATCAATTCAAAAGCATCGATTCACAGATCGATTAGGGAACCGATTCTTATGCACAGAGGAAATGATAATTATTTTCGACAGAGGAAATGAGAAAGGTCAGAATTTCAAATCGAAAAATATAAATGTAGGTAGGTACCTACCTAACCAATAAATTGCTTTACATTTGTCAATACCTACTATAGCCGCTGCAGTTATTCATCATCATCATCATCATCATTTCAGCCGTAGGACGTCCACTGCTGGACATAGACCTCCCTCATTGATGCCCAATCATTACGGTTGAAAGCGACTTGCATCCACCCTGAACCTGCGGCCTTCACCGAATCGTCCGTCCATCTCGTTGGTGGACGTCCCACGCTGTGCTAGCCAGCCTGTGGTCTCCATTCGAGAACTTTTGGGCTCTAACGACCATATGTTCTGCATGCTATATGGCCTGCCCATTGCCATTTCAACGAGCTAATCCGTTTGGCTGATGAAATCCGCGCGAGAACTAAAGTCACGGACATAGCTCGAAGAATCGCTAGACTTAAGTGGCAGTGGGCAGGGCACATCGCTCGTAGAACTGACGGCCGATGGGGCCGAAAGGTTTTCGAGTGGCGTCCGCGGACCGGAAGACGCAGTGTAGGTAGGCCTCCAACAAGATGGAGCGACGACCTGGTGAAGGTAGCGGGAACGCATTGGATGCGGATGGCACAGGGCCGATCTGTTTGGCGAGCCTTGGGGGAGGCCTATGTTCAGCTCAGCAGTGGACGTCTTTCGGCTGAAATGAATGAATCCGTTTGGCTACGTCGGTGACCCCGGTTCTTCTACGGATCTCCTCTCTTCTGATTCGATCCCGTAGAGAAACTCTGAGCACAGTCCTCTCCATAGCTCGTTATTACCTACCTACCTATAATCGTGTAAATACTACACACACACACACACACACGCACATTTTTTAAAATAATATTTAGCCTTATGTAACTGTGTACCTTTTCATCATATGACACCATCACTACATCAATAGTCGGATAAGCTGTATTGATTACTCGTCGGTACTTTGATGGGCCAGTAAAGGTGTCTTCGTGGAAATGTATAGAACAATTCTTGCTGTTTTTTGTAGATTCCTTTTTTTTTAATATGAGGATCATTCGGAAAACTAAAATAAAATTGCAATATAGAAGTAACCATAACCTGTTTGTTAATAATATTTGCTTTGCACTACCTACGTACATTATATAGCTACATAATAATATAGAAACGTAATTATCATTTCCTCTGCTTTCAAAATCGATTTTAATCGAGTGAGAACTGCGATAGTGTACTTGTACATCACTATTCTTACTTTTGACAGAAAAAATGATAAATTGACCTTGGACGTGACTCGATAGTTTGAATAGCTTATTTTTACATTGCTGGTTTTGAACGCACGCCATGTCTGGCTCGTCAAATTAAAGCCGCAATGGAAAGCTAGCGTGGACACACTATCGCCCGCTACTGTTCTGATGAAAATAATAAAATAAATCGTTTTTTAATTAATAACAGATATTTTAGGACAAATAGTACTTACCAATGAAAGGAAATACCTCGACTAACAGCTCCAACTTTATCTGTAGTATTTGAACAGTTAATTACTGAACAACGAGTCATTTTATTTTTAAAACCTGACGTCGCACGCAGACCGCGGTCGGGAGCAGACTGAAGTTCGCGGCGAGCATTGGGGCTTATAAACTCCATTTGGCCAGTCAACGTACGTAAACTCTTTCCTTCTATCTCGATATATTTCTGTGGTGAAATCACACGGCGGACACGACGTACAAAATACGCGTTCTTGAATCTACATAAGCACGACGATGTCTGTACACGCGTACGCCTACATACATCGCGCGCGCACTCTTCTGGATTCGGGCGGTGTCCGGCAATCTGCGCCTTGAGGGGTGGGGTAACTCGAATCGGTGCGGGGCGGAGCGTGTCCATTCTGTACGTTAGTACTATTATATATTCTGTGGTGAAATGCCAAAAGCGCCCGCGCGTTAGACAATACGGTCTCAGGTTTGACAATTTCATTGTTTAACCCCATAACAGAATAAGCCGTAGTGGCCTAGCTGTTTTACCTATGGCCTCTCAAGCAGAGGGTCGTGGGTTCAAATCCCGGCTCGCACCTCTGAGTTTTTCGGAATTTATGTGCGAAAGTACATTTGAATTTACCATGAGCTTTACGGTGAAGGAACACATCGTTAGGAAACCTTTATACACCTGCGAAGAAATTCAATGGTGTATGTGAAGTTCCCGATCCGCACTGGGCCCGCGTGGGAACTATGGCTCAAGCCCTCTAATTCTGAGAGGAGGCCTGTGCCCTGTAGTGGGACGTATATAGGATGATGATGATGATGATGAGCCCCAGAACGTGCTAACGGCCCTAAGTCGTTATTTATAAGTTCAGGCAACCTAGCTCCAGGGCTTGTTAAAAACTTTTAATTACTAACAGGGACCTAACCTATCTTTTTAAACCTTCATCGAGTTTTACAGCAACTTTAAACGCCACTAAAACAACTTTAATTACACACTAAAACGTATTTTAAAGCGGCGTCTCACATCTTTCGAGTATCGTAGAGTAATGGACGAGAAAAACGATTTTCCGCGTTAACTGGCATGTAAAATATTAATGTCGTTCTTTTGTACATTTTTGGGTTATCAAGAAAACAGATATGCATTTTTAATACTAGGTACCTTTGATCAATTATAACTGAAGATACACATTGCCGAACAAAATCCCCTTCAAAAAATGTCCGAATTTTTTTATTTGTTCGCATAACAATTAAAATCATCACCTACACAGAAATTTGAACCTAATCGTTACTTCTTTACAGTCGAATTTCGGTTGACACTTGACAGCTAAACTTGACAATTTCACGCAACGTACTGAGAAAAAAGAAGGCCACTGGCGCTCATTTAGCTCGGACATTTTCGGGCGCGCGACTGTGGATCTACAGTTATAATTGATCAAAGCTAGGTACTAATTTTACAAATGAGAAATGAAGATGTTAGGATGTTTGTTAGTGTTAGGCAATCACGCAATAACGGCTGAACGGATTTGGACGAAACTTGGCGCACAACAAAAAATCTGGACACTCAATATCCCGGTAATAAATTTGAACTAAGAGTACCTCAAACGCCAGTTATTTGACTGTCTATGTTACTCATGCTCGCTTTATACTATTCGATCTTATTCGATGTTTTTCATTTGTATCTTTTTCACCCAAATGTATTTTATTCCTGTATATCGAATTTGTCTCTCTTTTCAAATTTGTAGGGAACCCTCAGTGCGCGAGTCCGACTAGCACTTAGCCGCTTTTAACACCGATACTCCTCCTGTTGTAAGTTCTTTGTGCCGCTTGCGCTGAATAATCTGCCATCGAGTGGCTCGTAAACTTTATTGCTGCATTTGCCTAGGGATGCAAAGATGAATAGTAATATTATATCGAAAGTTCGATATAAATGGATTTCACGGGATAACCGGAAAAGTAAAAAACATTGAGTTAAAAAATCTTCTTCTAATATATAAAAATCTTGTGTCACGGTGTTTGTTATCGAACTCCTCCGTAACGGCTTGACCGATTTTTATGAAACTTTTTTCTCTGTATTCAGTGCGTCTAAAAATAGGTCGTAGGCTACTTTTTGTGCCGCTATTCTTCGCGGACGAAGTCGCGGGCAATAGCTAGTAAAAATACAAAAAGATACTCCATACCAATCTTGAAAAAGATGGCTTAGGAGCGACATCTCTTGGTCCGGGTGAGCGGTTAGTTCCAAAGGGGTGTTGACGTCTCTCGTTGACAGTATTAACATAGATGTCGCTAGTATCGCTGCAATAAGTGATCGCTTCCAATCGTAATGATTGGGCATCAATGAGGGAGGCCTATGTCCAGCAGTGGACGTCCTAGGGCTGAAATGATGATGAAGTGATTAAGCGAGCTGAGATGTGTGATGCATAGAAAAATTACGGTCTATATCCCGAGCAGTTGTGGTAAAGGCGTATAGCAAGCAGCATGGAATGCTAAGGACAAAAAGAAGAAGAAGGATAAAAAGTCAGTTAAATAAAAGGCAGCACAAAGGTGCCGAACAAACTACCCGCATTGCCCCGCTGAACCGCGACGGACAACCTTTGCACCAAAAACGACCCAGACGATGGTCAAGACCTCCCTTGAGGGAGGTTGGCTTGGGGGGTTGACCCCCCAAGTCAACCATTCTCAACCTCAACCCAACAACCCCCAACCTAACCTTCTCAGTGCAGGCTTCCTTCAATTCTTTCCACTCGTCGCGACATTGAGCTTTTTGGATCCAATTAGAACCAGCAAACTTTTTTTACATCATCTTTCCACCGCATTTGTGGTCTACCCTGAGAAATTATAAGATGTATGTAATAATTAAATAGCATTGTAGATCTGTTCGAATTCCAATAAACTCAGAGGCGAGCCCAGGCTCGTTCCCACGAGCGTCTGCTTGAGAGGCCTTAGGAAGCTATAGAAGCTTTACCCACTATCGATATTTTCGAGGTTTCGATATTATAAGTAAACATCGATATCCATATCGATATTTTAACTTTCAATTCCACATGCCTGCCGGGGGATGTACCGACATAAATCATCTGTAATCAGGTATTAGCTGATTACTAGCATTAATCTAGACAGTGACGTCGGTGCCTCGTGATATGGAATATAAATACTAATATATAACATAATACTATAGATGTTTGAGGCATGACGCGGTGCGGTTCCGGTTTAACAATGAGCTTGTTGAAGGATATTTATAATTTTATAGTAAATTTTAACGCATGGAGTTCGAAGCGTGACGTGTAAACATCGTGAATGGCTTGGCGCCGCTGGGGGCTTCGGCTGATAATGTACGACTCGCAAAATGCTAACTGCACGCGAAATGTGCAAACAATCAAAACGTACAGTAGACTAAATATGGGTGAAAAATAACATAACGATGTAAAAATCCCTCCGGCCACGTGGTTCGACAACGTTGTCCGACATGTCGGACGACGAGGATTTTTGATTTCTTGCTGTCATGTCATGTCGGACTATCAGGATTTTTTAATTCCACTTAGTTCAACCATCGGACCAAGAGGATATCTAATGTTCCACTTGTTTCGATCCGCGAACCACGAGGATCATTGAATTCCACTTGGTTCGACCCTCAAAACTATAGTAAAAATCAAACTTTTGTCTTAACTTCATTATGTCGAAACACGTGAATTTAATTTGACACAGAAGACACACAAACTGTGTGTATTAATCCCATCTCCACCTAAACGGATACGACCACGACACAATACAGAGTGAAACCGAAATGGCGATACACAATTAGTGTTACTAACTCAGTTGATGCTGGACAATAAATATAATGCACTAACTAAATTTGTTTTAATTACTTAGTCTCATTTAATTTGAGGTGTCCATACATTGAGTTTGTGGTTTAATTTCAACTAAATATGAATACCTACCCTAAATTTTATCAGACTAATTTTAACAATAGGAATGTTGACACCACCAATCAATAATTGACGTACTTTTTATGAGCTGTCAAAACACAACTCTTCCATAGTTTGATTCGATTTGTAGCATTCGAACATGGCGGATGTAGACAGTATATAATTTTGGTATTTCTGTTTCTTTGGCTAGATAAAGTATAATTTTGATAGTGTTTTATGCGGCGATTAACCTTAATTAACAGAGTGATCACAAAATCCTATATTGCTCTCGTGTCTGACATTTTTTAATGCGCAAGTTGTTTCCACGTGGTTTCTGGAATTTTACTATCAAGTTGCAAAAACTACAATCACCGTACAACGTCGCTCCAAAGAGAGCTTACTTCGACACTGGCGAAATTGTCCTGTAATGGGACAGAAGCCATATTTTAAATAAATAATAATAATAACTCTTCCATAGAGTTTGAATGGCAACATCAATTTATGACGTCACCTGTTCGCCAACTCAATCAACTAACTATTATTATTAACTATTTAACTATTATTAACCCGGACCCGGGACCCGGGTATGTCCTAAAACTGCGGCCAGTAATACCGGAGGACGGGCAGCAGCGTCCCTAATATGTACGGTTTTTCCACTGCGGTCGCCAACCCGCCTGCCAAGCGTGGCGACTACGGCAAATACCCCCCTATGGCTGAGTCCAAACGAAAACGGCCCCTAGTCTCCGGTAGCCCCGCTGTTCCAGGCTACGGTAGCGGCCTGGGTAGCGGCGGGGCAAGGGGTGCTAAGAATCCCCGGAAGCGATCCGGCTACCATCACCAACGATCCCTGGCCCTGGCAACGTATAACTGCCGTACGCTGCGGACGGATGATAGGTTAATGGAACTGGAGGAGGAATTGAGTAGGTTACGATGGGGTATAGTAGGGTTATCAGAAGTCCGAAGAGAGGGGGAGGATACGATAATCCTGAACTCTGGTAACATGCTCTATTTCCGGGAGGGCGACCAACAGTCCCAGGGCGGTGTCGGGTTTATCGTCCACAAGTCCCTTGTAAACAACGTCGTGGAGATCGTGAGTGTGTCGACCAGGGTAGCGTACCTTGTACTAAGATTGACCAAACGGTATTCGTTGAAGGTCGTACAAGTTTACGCTCCGACTTCGGCACACTCCGACGAAGAGGTGGAAACTATGTATGAGGATATCTCCAGAGCCATGCATAGCTCCGGAACTCACTTCACGGTTGTTATGGGGGACTTCAACGCAAAACTGGGTAAACGGGATGGTGAAGAGCTGCGAATGGGGCAATTTGGAGTAGGGCGTAGGAATCACCGAGGCCACCTACTGGCCGGCTTTATGGAGAAGGAGGGACTCTATATGATGAACTCCTTCTTCAAGAAGCGAGAGCACAGGAAATGGACTTGGATGAGCCTTGACGGTGTAACGAGGAATGAGATAGACTTTATTATGTCGACGAGGAAGCAAATATTCAATGATGTCTCCGTGATCAGTGTGGTTAAAACCGGGAGTGATCACCGTATGGTACGAGGCACATTGAATATTCGGTTCAAGCTTGAAAGATCGCGACTGATAAAGTCTACGCTCCGCCCGGCACCAGCCCAGCTACAAAACCTCGAAACGTTCCAGCTTGAACTTCAAAACCGTTTCGAATGCCTAGGAAGCGACATGGATGACTACAATGACGGGTTTGTGGAAGCTGTCCATACGGTTGGGTCAAAGTTCTTTAAGACTCACCGTACAAATAGAACCAAAAAAATCACACCTTCTACTCTAAAGCTCATGGAAGATCGACGTAAGATGATCCTACAGACATCTGGTGACGCTTGCCAATACCGGCGGCTTAACAGACAGATCTCAAAGTCTCTGAGGCGCGATATACGCCAGTTTAATACTAATAGTATTGAGGTGGCGATAGAGCGCAACAGAGGCTCTAAAGTTTTTGCCAAGGATCTGTCTGTTGGGCAAAGCCAATTGGCAAAGTTAAAGACCGATGAAGGTAGGATCGTGACCTCTAAACCGGAGCTATTGTTAGAGGTTGAGAAGTTCTATGGACAGCTGTACACATCAACGAAGAAACCCGTCATGGATCTAGCTGAAGACCCGAGAGCTAGATTAACCCGGCACTATACCGAAGACATCCCGGACGTCAGCCTGTACGAGATTAGTACGGCTCTCAAACAACTGAAGAATGGCAAGGCCCCTGGTGATGACGGAATAACAGCCGAACTTCTGAAGGCGGGCGGAAAACCGATCCTCAAAGCCCTTCAGAAACTATTTGATACCGCCATCCGTGAAGGGAAAACACCAAAAGCATGGAACAGAAGTGTAGTGGTGCTGTTCTTCAAAAAAGGCGATAATACCTTATTGAAGAATTATAGACCCATTTCACTTCTGAGCCATGTTTACAAGCTGTTTTCGAGAGTCATTACGAATCGTCTCGCGCGCAGGTTAGACGACTTCCAGCCTCCCGAACAAGCCGGGTTTCGAAAAGGCTTTAGCACCGTGGACCACATACATGCGTTGCGGCAGGTTATACAGAAAACCGAGGAGTATAACCGCCCCCTTTGCCTGGCATTTGTGGACTACGAGAAGGCCTTCGATTCGATCGAAACTTGGGCTGTACTGCAGTCTCTCCAACGGTGCCAAGTAGACTACCGGTACATCGAAGTGTTGAAGTGTCTGTATAATAACGCCACAATGTCCGTCCAACTTCAGGATCAGATGTCGAAGCCCATTCTATTGCAGCGGGGAGTCAGACAAGGAGATGTAATCTCTCCGAAACTGTTCACCGCTGCACTAGAGGATGCGTTCAAGACTCTGAACTGGGAAGGGCGTGGCATCAATGTAAATGGCGAATACTTCACTCACCTTCGATTTGCCGACGACGTGGTGCTTATGGCTGAGACCTTGGAGGACCTCAGTGCGATGCTCGCTGACCTCGGAAGAGTCTCCGAGAGAGTTGGTCTTAAATTGAACATGGACAAGACGAAGGTCATGTCGAACGCCCATGTTGTACCAACTCCCGTCGTAATCGGAGAAACTTTGCTCGAAGTTGTTGACGACTATATCTATCTGGGACATACAATCCAATTGGGTAGGTGCAACTTCGAGAAAGAGGTCAATCGACGAATTAGACTCGGATGGGCAGCGTTCGGGAAGCTCCGCAATATCTTGTCATCCGATATACCGCAGTGTCTCAAGTCAAAAGTCTTTGACCAGTGTGTGTTGCCAGTGATGACTTATGGTACTGAGACGTGGCCGCTAACGATGGGTCTTATAAGGAAGCTCAAGGTCACTCAGAGGGCGATGGAGAGGGCTATGCTTGGAGTTTCTCTGCGGGATCGCATTAGAAATGATGAAATCCGCGCGAGAACTAAAGTCACGGACATAGCTCGAAGAATCGCTAGACTTAAGTGGCAGTGGGCAGGGCACATCGCCCGTAGAACTGACGGCCGATGGGGCCGAAAGGTTCTCGAGTGGCGTCCGCGGACCGGAAGACGCAGTGTAGGTAGGCCTCCAACAAGATGGAGCGACGACCTGGTGAAGGTAGCGGGAACGCATTGGATGCGGATGGCGCAGGGCCGATCTGTTTGGCGAGCCTTGGGGGAGGCCTATGTTCAGCAGTGGACGTCTTTCGGCTGAATGATGATGATGAACTATTATTAATAACTATTTTTGAAGGAACAGGAAGCAAACAGTGATTGGAGACAGGCTGTTGGGTGCAGACAATCGAAGATGATGCTGGATGGTATCAACCACAGTAGAACTAGGTATCTCCTAAATCTAGGTAAGAGTAGCTTAAGAACTATAACTGGCATAATTACTGGCCATAATTTGTTAAATAGACACTTAAGCATTGTTTAAGGGAGTAATAGTAAGAAGGAGAAAGTTACTGTCAGTGAAAGTCAACGTGCACGGTACCTGGGCTCGACCACTGCTGCGGCAAGGATATTCCCATGGGATAAAGTCACTTTTAAGGTCACAGGGCACAAATTCACAGCAAACACAACCACACGCGAGCACGTATCATTTGTCTGTCATGTCAGTGCATTACTAGAGAAAGGAAGAGGGGTGAGCGGGTGATGGGGGGCAAGGCACCTGAGATGGTTAATTTGAACATACCCCCGCCCTAAACATTACTATGTTTATGGAACTAGGTTAGGCGTCAATGGGAAGGGAGACAACCTTATTCACGGGTCTGATCAGGATACCACTAACAGTTTTGACCTCTACTACACGGACAACTCCGTCGTTGCCAGGGAATACATTGCTAATACGGCCGCGTCGCCATTCTAGAGGGGGAACATTATCATCTTTAAGAAGAACTAGGTCGCCAACGGAGGGTGGATCTGTGTAGGATGTCCATTTTGGTCTCATTTGCAAAGTCGACAAATACTGTTGATGCCATCGTAACCAGAAGTGTTGGGTAATCTGTTGTACAAGTTGAAATCTCGTCATACGATTGATTTTTACGTCCTTAAACGGATATTCAGGAACCGCGGTTAAAGGTTGTCCTATTAGAAGATGACCAGGAGTGAGTACTTCAAGGTCATTGGGATCACTCGACAAAGAACACAAGGGTCGCGAATTAAGAACCGCTTCGATTTTTGTGAAGACTGTTGTCAGCTCCTCATAGGTAAGCGGGGTGTCACCAATAACACGCTTTAAGTGCGTCTTGGCTGACTTAACAGCGGCCTCGAATAATCCGCCCCAATGCGGAGTTGCAGGTGGATCGAAGATCCAGGTGATGCCACGTTTTGACATTTCATGTCCCAAGGAGTTTTTGTGCTGGCAGAGGAAGGTGTGAATATCACGTAGGCAATTATCCGCTCCAACATAATTTCTGCCACAGTCCGATCGAATAAGAGAGGGGAGACCACGTCGCGATGAAAACCTAGTAAGAGCGGCAATAAACGCTTCGGTAGTGAGGTCCGAAACTACCTCAAGATGAACTGCCTTAGTTGCGAGGCACACGAAAACGCATAAATAGGTTTTAACGAGCTTTCTGTTACGAGTTGCTTGGATTTTCGTGTAGAATGGCCCGGCAAAATCCGTACCTACGCCTTGAAATGGCCGTGCAGCAGTCACACGATCTTTGGGTAAGTCGCCCATAAACGGTTGTTTTGTAACGGCCTTCAACCGGTAACAAGCCAGGCATTTAAAGATAACATTACCTATGAGCCTGCGAGCGGACAGAATCCAAAACTCACGAGACAGTATAGCATGTAAGGCACCAGGTGGAGCGTGCGAGTTTTCCTTATGGTAGTGAGTTATTAGAATTTTCACGAAGTGCCCAGATTTTGGGAGGAGGAGCGGATGACGTGCATCAAAAGAAATGTCAGAATGTCGGATCCGACCACCAACTCTCAGGAGTCCTTCAGTGTCCAGGTAAGGGCTCAGGCATCGAATTGCGGAGCGAATTTGTATACCGCGTTTAAGGTGGTCAATTTCTTCACGGAATGATTCTGCTTGAATCTGTTTTATAAGGAAATGAAGAGCAGCTTTACGTTCAGAGGCAGATAGCACCGGAGAGGAATCACGTGAATTAGGATGACGGGCATTATGTAGAAATCTCAACATGAAACCTGTGACACCGATCAGCGTCTGAAATGAGCTAAACCGCTCTAAAAGAAAGTTAGCACAAGCTGGGACGGTGGTACTAGTGAGAAGGAGGCAACGCAATCCAGGGAGCAGGGTAGGCGGCGAGGACAGGTCTGACGGCCAAGTACAGGGAGGTTGTGTCAGCCAAGGGGGAGACCACCAGAGTTGATGATTAATAAAGGCATGCGGCATTAAACCACGGGAGGCGCAGTCAGCGGGGTTGAGGTCACCGGGAACATGTCTCCACAGAGATTGGATATTTAAATTCCTGATTTGGGAAATTCTGTTCGCTTCAAATGTCTGAAGGTCATGAGGTAAAGTTTTCAGCCAAGCTAGGACAATCTGGCTGTCCGTCCAGGTATGGATGGCGTCCAACACTATTGTCTTCTGCAGACAGGAGGCAACGTGTTGAACTAATTTGGAAAGGAGTACTGCTCCTTGCAATTCCAGTTTTGGAATTGTCAAACGAGTCCGGACTGGGGCAACCTTAGTTTTGGACATTAATAAATGGACGGAGCAATTATCCTGCTGGTCTACAGCGCGAAGATATACAACTGCAGAGAATCCAGCCTCTGAAGCGTCACAAAACCCATGTAAAGTAAACGTGGAGGGGTTTTCAGGTATGATACGTCTAGGAACCAAAACCTTATTTATGTTTATCAAATCACCTGTAAACAGTAACCACTCGGCAGCCAAATCAGACGTGAGGGGTTCATCCCAATTTAGACCTGATAGCCAAAGGCGCTGGATGAACACCTTGGCTTTAAAGACCACAGGAGCAATCCAGCCGCTGGGGTCAAAGGTACGTGCTACAAATGATAGGACCTTTCTTTTGGTGGGACAGCTATCCCCGTCAAGTCGAGATATGTAGGTGAAAGCATCGACTACAGGATTAAACTGAACACCAAGCACGGCTACTGTTTGCGGGTTCTCACTATCTTGTATGGTATGAAGAGGCTGTAGATGGGTTTGAGGTAATGTTTCTAACAGCTCCGGTCTGTTTGAGAGCCATTTTCGTAACTCGTAACCCCCTGCTTGCATCAAGGACTCGAGTTCTGTTTTAAGTAGGTGGGCTTCCTCAAGGGTAGATGCTCCAGTTAGGCAATCGTCCACGTAAATATCAGATTCGACGACTGCGGCTGCTCTTGGGAATCTGGAGCGTTCTTGATTTGCCAGTTCAAGGAGAACACGGTTTGCAATGAAGGGGCTAGACCGTAAACCATATGTAGTCGTATTAAGTTCGTAAGTCACAAGAGAATCAGACGGGGACTCACGCCACAGGATCAGTTGGTATCGTCTGTCGTCAGGATGAACCCAGGACATACGGAACATCATGCGAATATCTGCGACGAAAACAATTGCATGTCTGCGGAAGTTAAGCAGAATTTGGGTGATATCACGTTGTAGTTTTGGCCCAGTATGAAGGCATTGATTGAGGGAGACACCATTAGAGGTGGCGCAGCTGCCGTCAAATACAACTCTCAGTTTTTCAGTGTTACCGGATTTGAAAACACCATGATGGGGAATGAAGTAATGCTCCACCGTATGAGGATCGACGGTCGACAAAGACATATGTTTGAGCTGCAGATACTCCCGCATGAACTCTGTGTATTTGGATCTCAGGAGGGAGTCGCCTTGCAATCGCTTCTCTAAATTTATAAAACGTCGATAGGCAATACCGAAAGATTCGCCTAAGGAGGGGCGCTCGCTAAGGAAAGGCAGTCTAGTCACAAAAGTTCCATCGGGATTTCTTTTGGTAGAGGATTTAAAAAGGGTCTCACATTCTGTATCTTGAGGATTTACTGAAGGCAATTCAGGGGCTTCTTCCAGTTTCCAGAATCGTTCGACGATCTGTGAAAGGGAAACGCCAGTGATGGGATGATCAGGGGCAGGGAGATTAGCAATAGGTCCTGAAAGAATATATCCAAAGACAGTCGAAATCGCAGTCAGTCCATTGGGAATTAATTGAATTGTCTTCGAGAGCAGAAGGGAACCCAAGACGTCTGCGCCTAAAAGGACATCAACAAACTTGGGCTGATAAAAGGAAGCATCAGCCAATGGAAGGGATTTAGTACACGACACGACTGACGTGGGCAACTCTAAATCGGGATGGGTACCAGCAATGTTATCAATAACCATTGCAGCTGTTGTGATGACTGGATGAGAGGAGTGAACAGGTTTGAAGGTCAGGGAGGCACAACCGCGCACAGGCACAGACGGAATATTCCCGATACCTCTAACATGAAGGGGACTGGGTGGGGTTGAAAGATGCAAATTTAATCGGGTAACTGCAAAATTCGTTGTAAGGAGGCACCCTTGAGCACCAGTGTCACAAAGTGCCCGTGCTTCGAAGTAATATCCGCTGGCGCTCCGAACATGGATGGTGGCTGTAGGAAGTAGAACAAGGTCAGAGTTTATGATAGTAGAGGCGTGAGAGGTCAGGGTTGAAGGAGGGGGAGTGGCTAGTCATTGCTGGCTCTCACGATGAGAGTCATGATGAGCAACTTGGCGTGAAGTGTAGCGCGATGCTGCACGCCTATCTCTACTTGTTGTAGGGGTGGGGGAGCGCTCCATGCGATGAAAGGGTGGTGGGGAGTAACGGGTAGGAGAGCGAGCGGTAGCACGGTGCCATGTTCGCGATGGTGAAGCTCGCGGTGAAGCACGGGGGGATGTAGGTGGAGTTACTCGAGAGGGGTAGCGGGGCGTAGTGTAGTAATGACCACCCCCGCCCATGCGGGGATGTGGGGATCCTGGGCGGGCTGGCTCAGGCTGCTGGTGAAATGACACTGAACGAGACACTGGAGGGGGGGGAAACTCTGCGTTGCGAGGGTCATTAAAGCACAGAAGGGAGTGGTGCGTGGGGCGTCGACAAGTACCGCAGCGATAATCTCGGGAGCATGATGCGATAGGGTGCTGATCCAAACATCTGTAGCATAAACCATGTGTCTTCACAAACATTGTGCGGTCACGAGGAGACATACCTAAAAACTCGCGGCATTCACGGATGTAATGAGAGGAACTAGCGCACAAAGCACACCTGGGCGCACGAGGTCCCGCTTCGGTGACAAAGGCCCGTCGAGACGGGATTAATACAGGTTGCGGCTTTGGGAAGGCAGGTCGTGGTGTGTCAACCACGAACGTATTACCTACATTGTCAAAATGGCGGCACTCTTCTTCCAGAAAATCTATCAACTTGTCAAATGTGGGGAGCGCCGTTTGAGCGCCACCCTCTCGGCGCTCAAATCTTGACCTAAGGTCAGTCGGGAGTTTTCCGAAACATATGTGAAACAATATATAGGACCATTGTTTAACGGGCAATTCGAGGCGCTCTAAGCACCGATAGGCCGTTAGGAGTGGATTTAAGAAGGAAGCACGCAGCCCGGTAAGTTTCGAACTAACGTCTGGCAGTGAAGTTATTTGTGATATATAAGTATCCGCTAAAGCGCGTTTATTATGGTATCGTCGTTTAAGTAAGTCTCGAGCAACGGAATAATTACCGGCTTCCACACGCAAATGTTGAATAAGACGTTTAGGTTCATCGAACAATGCGCTCATAAGATAGTGCATCTTTTGTGTAGGAAGAAGGTCAACTCGGGAATCGACCACACTATCGAATTGGTCAATAAAACTAATCCAACTATCTGGTCTGCCATTAAATGTCGGTATCGGAAGGTCAGGAAGTTTTTGTAGGCGGGGACGGTCGACGTCGAAACCCACTAGGGTAGCCCGCTCTGCCATCACGGGGCGGGAGGGGGTACTTGAAGCATTAGTAGACGGTGGCGGCAACAATTCGTTTCTCTTAATTTTAATGTCAGTCACTTTATCACGCAATGAAACAACAAGGCTCTGTACGTAAGTATATTCCTCGACATCAATAGCCAGGTCAAGTCCACCAAGAAGCTGAGCGCTGGCCGCACGGAACTCCCTGTATTGTTCATCGAGTTCATCTAGGTAAACTACTAACCGTGCCTGGGGCGCGGTGTTTAGTTCTCGGTGCACGTTTAACAACCAGTCACTAGTGAGTCGCAAAGTCCCGTTGGAGTTCCGATAATCCGTGGTTTCCGTATATAACGTTGATCTCATTGTATCATTATTTCCGCGATCACCCATCATAATGTACTTGACAACAGATTACTTCGTAAACAACTCTGGTTAATTATTTTATTGCGCTAATAAACACTACAGTTGCACCTTCGATACTTGCAAATAAGGCTCAAGATGCAGTATTAATACTGCAAAGAAAAAGGTTTGGCTCGTGCAAAGGTTAGAACAATGGGCGCTAGCCGGGCGAGCGTTGAATCTCACACAAATAGAATAATTACGTTTTAAAACTTTAGGTAAATAACAACTAATATTTAGGAGGAGGGCTAAATGTATGTATATATAAGGGAATGCAATGTTATTTTAGATTTGTAATTAAATATTAAAGAGGGGATGGAACCACGCTCTGCTACCAAATGTTTAAGGGAGTAATAGTAAGAAGGAGAAAGTTACTGTCAGTGAAAGTCAACGTGCACGGTACCTGGGCTCGACCACTGCTGCGGCAAGGATATTCCCATGGGATAAAGTCACTTTTAAGGTCACAGGGCACAAATTCACAGCAAACACAACCACACGCGAGCACGTATCATTTGTCTGTCATGTCAGTGCATTACTAGAGAAAGGAAGAGGGGTGAGCGGGTGATGGGGGGCAAGGCACCTGAGATGGTTAATTTGAACAAGCATAATAGGCATAAAAAGTGACCCCTCCTGTCCACATTGTGGGAAGGAGGAAACGAGTGAGCACATCCTAGCCGAGTGTGTCATGTACGCGGCAGCGCGGCGTGATGTATTCAGGAGTGACGAGCTGAGGGAGGAGGAGCTAAAGGATGTCAGTCTCAAAGATGTCCTTATGTTCAGCAGGAGAACGAGAAGATTCGAGGAGAGATGCTGTGTGGGAGCGCTGCTGGGACAGTAACCGTCGGCTCCAACCACGGGGAACTGGGCTGAAAGACTGTGCAAAACGGTCGACAGCCCGCCTGGCTCAGCGAGGCGTCCCCATACATCATCATCAACTATTTATTTGTTTTAAACCAATTAAACATTTAATTTTAAAGCTAATCGAAAATTAATCTGGTTTTCAGGGCTATAATAAAGCGTGGTTTTACTATGTAGAGTCGTGTCTTCGAATTATTTTTTAATACCAGCATTAATTGAGTTAAAAAACTACTTAAATCTGTTTCAAAATTTTAGATTTCATTCTGTATAGGAACCTCTCTCATTCTTAGTTACACAACCTCTTCGCTCGGCGATATGCAGCATTAAACATTATATATTGGACCTAGAACCGTCTCCCCGACAGCTGTTATGCTGCCTGACATTCAGCCGACCTGGATTCGATCCCAGCCATGAATGGCGGGCTTAGCGGTGGTATTTATCACTTGCTTTTCTTTTCTACAAAAATATTGGCTTAGCAAACTCTAATAATGCATTTAATAGGCTTGTTTATCTTTATAATAGAATAACGGTTCTCATTCGCTGTACGTTTGGAGATCTCGAAACTTTGCTTATTGAGGTTGAGTCATAGTATTCATGTAACAACTGTTGTACGGTCGCGTGCTTTAATTTGGAACCCATTTCGAATTGTCAACCTTAAGTGGGTCCCAAATTAAAGCTCGTGACTGTATTTATCAGGTTGAAAAAAATTATCACCCTTTTTTTCAGTAAAAATTATCCTCTTTATTTTTAAACCAATGTTTGACGTGGTCTGCAGGAGGTTAAGTAATGTTTCTTTGCTCCGGGTTGTCAACTAAAATTATCCACGCCACGCTACTGGCACCTAATGCCATACAAACGTAAGGAAAGCTGCCTCTCAGATTAGGGCCAGCTATTCGCGGCGCCCTTGACATGCGATTGCGACAGACTGTCCGACAGACCGAACTATTTATATCTGCGTTCAATCGCCACTTAGCCTACTCAGGGATGTTTGGAAATAATTCTGATTCGCTTTGGCGATCCCTATCTTCAAATATGTACTAGCTGATGCCAGCGGCTTCGTCCACGCTGAAGTAGATTACGTATTTGGGCATTTTCAGAAAAAAGTGTACCTTGTACTTTTTTAAAAAACCTAACAAATTTTGAGTTATTTCTACTCAGAATCACAAGCACTATCGATCGAAGCACTGTCCCACTTTTAATTGTCAGTACCTATTGTGACGCAGTTAACCATACATGTTGTATGGACCGTCACAAAACTGACTATTAAATTTTGTATGGAAAATTAAGGATAATTAAGGCAAAACGGGTACATTTTTTTCTGAAAACCCCCATTAACCCGTGAGAATGAGATATTTTCCCGTGATAAAAAGTAGCCTATGTCACTCTCCAGCCCTTCAACTATGTCCATACAAAAAATCACGGCAATCCGTTGCTCAGTTTCGACGTGAAAGAAGGACCCACAAACAAACAAACACACTTTCATATTTATAATATCAGTTAGGATATCTACTGTGGTAAAACGTAATGGTGTGTTAAATACTTTGGCTGTAAACTTCATTTCAATAGAATCTGACAATCTCGTAGACACTTACGGTCAACTGACATGGACACTGAATTTTTTTTATACTTTTCAATAATACCTTTGCATTTTTATACAAATCTCTGCCCCGACCGGGGATCGAACCCGGGACCTCGAGATTCGTAGTCAGATTCTCTAACCACTCAGAAATAGAACGCAACTATGAGTAGCAAATTAATTTAAACTTTGGAGACGGGGTAGCTTAATGGTTTGACTAATAGTTTTTCAAGCGTAAATATACTTAAGCGCGATACGTGATCAAATCGCTCGCACCTCGGAGTTTTTTTTAAATTTAAATGCCGAATTAGATCTAAATTTGTCACGAGCTTTTCGGCGAACAAAAACTTCGTGTGAAAATTTGTACGATCCTTCAAAGTAATTGAGGTTAAAAGTGGTGTGTGTGATGTCAGTACATACTGGACCCGCGTAATAATTACAGCTCAAGTACTTACATCTTGAGAGAAGGCCTATGTTCACCTGTGGGTCGTAGGTAGGTACATTAAAAATTGGGTCTATATTGGAATCCATAAATATTGAAAGTCATAATGTAATGTTTGCCATAATGATCATTTGCCATAACTCTTTTTTTCTGTGAATCTATTTTTAGTTCTGGATTTTTAATCTAATCTTTAGAATTCTACAGGATGACCACTTCAAAGTTCCTGAAAAAATTACGGTTTCATAAAAAAAAAGTTATGGCAAATGATCATTGACAAACGTTACATTATGACTTACAATGTTATGGCGCGGGGACTCACAAAATGACATTCAAATCTGTTTGGTAACTTTAGCGTGAACGCACAAACTCCCAAATTTTCGTATTCATAATGTTAGTAGGATTTTTAATATGACTCTACAGCGGAATTTTAATATATTTTTAAACGTTCCACTGGTAAAATTACGCATCGCCGAAGGGCCAAAGTTCTCCTGCTGTAAACAGGAAACCGTTCCAGCAAAATAAATACGTTATCGTATAATAACATAATTCAGCCTTGGCTAGCTTTTCGCAGTTCTTTATAATAAATTACCGAGCCTGTTTATTTTAACTGCGCTAAAATAGGCCAAGTTCTAGTTAAAAAATATTCCGAATATCATACCGATCTTATGATATCTGCGGCCTTCGGTTTTTATTACGATTTCATTGGTGCGCGCTCCGCCGGTCGATTTTGTGCTTCGAAAGTTTATTTGAAATTAAACTGTTGCCGTTGGGGCGTAAACGAGAGTTGAATTTATTATGTGACGTGAAGGCCTATAGATTATTAGAAATTACCCCGAGTTCACTCAGGTAGACTATTAGATCTGACAGTGTTACTAAACTCCCATTAGAATTCCTGATAAGGGCCATACACAGTGTGAGAAATAAAAGTTTTCTATCCTGAAAACATAAAATTCACGACGCCGAGTCATCAAACCTTAAGGTAGACCGAAAATTGACCAGGCGTCCCATACGCCGATGTAGACTTAAAAAATAGTGACTATATAAAATCTTAACTTTTGACACTACTGTTTCCCCGAACAGAGCTGGATACATAAGCCGTCGTTTCGCACCAAAAAAAAGTACTTATGAGGTTAAAAAAAAACCGGCCAGCAGGTTTAAAGATTTCGGTTATAAAATTTTCTGGACATTTTGATTTTCCTGTGGAAGCTATTGATAGACTTGAATTAATTGACAATACATATAAAGTACCTATGTTTAACAGTATTCGTAAATTAATTGATGATGATGATGATGTTTGGGGACGCCTTGCTGAGCCAGGCGGGCTGTCGATCGTTTTGCACAGTCATTCAGCCCAGTTCCCGTGGTGGGAACCGACGGTTACTGTCCCAGCAGCGCTCCCACACAACAACTCTCCTCTAATCTTCTTATTCTCCTGCTGAACAAAAGGACATCTTTGAGACTGACATCCCTTAGCTCCTCCTCCCTCAGCTCGTCACTACCGAATACATCACGCCGCGCTGCCGCGTACATGACACACTCGGCTAGGATGTGCTCACTCGTTTCCTCCTTCCCACAATGTGGTCAGGAGGGGTCACTTTTTATACCTATTACGCTTAAGTGTCTATTTAACAAGTTATGGCCAGTAATTATGCCAGTTATAGTTCTTAAGCTACTCTTACCTAGATTTAGGAGATACCTAGTTCTTCTGTGGTTGATACCATCCAGCATCATCTTCGATTGTCTGCACCCTATACAGCCTGTTTCCACTCACTGTTGGCTTCCTGCTCCTTCATTCTATCTATAACCCCCTTGGTAACTTCTGCAGATATTGAAAGTACCGGTTCAGGACCTATGAATCCCGTAAATTAATTAGATTATAACTATATCCTCATAAAAATACCTAATGAGGTGCGAAGTTAGGAGTGTAGCGGCGTCTGTTTTTCAACAGCATCCGATCAAAGGAACTGCGTAGGTAATGTTTGAATTCGTTCGTTTTTCTGTTGTCTGTTATTTCTAGGGTTCCGTGCCTCAAAAGGAGAAAAATAATCCTTGCAGGATAACTTCACTGTCTGTTTGTCAAGACCCTTTATCTCAGGAACGAGTAAAGGTAACAAATTAATATATATTTACAATAGGTACATCTGCTCGAAAAATTCACTTTCAAAGGATGTATACATGGCTCGTAAGTTCATTTTACCGCACTAGTGCGATTTTTTTACAGTTTTTTTTAATTCTCCATTTTAAAAGTTTACAAGCAAAGAGTTTTAAGTGACAAAAATAAAAAAATATCGATTTATACGTAGAATAATGTATAAATATACAAAACTAAGTAATGAATTTGCAAAATTGATTGTTATTATTATAAACTGTAATTTAATTACCGCAGATTTTAATGATTTTGAACGCGTCGAACCTTTGCCTGATAATTTTAGTTAACCTAATTAAAAACAAAACTTACGCATGCGCATTACGGACGCGCCATTTTTGTAAAACTTTGCGTTGTTTTGAGTTGTTAATTATAGTATATGTACAAAAACCAAGCAAAATGAGTGATGTTCAAGTGATGAAGTCGACAATAACATGGAATTAACTCCGCCCGATATTTAAAGTAAGGCACAAACCGCGCAAAATAATCTTTTGCCACCAATATGTATCTCGAGAAATTTGTTTTTATTTTACAATTTTGTGTTATTAATTGCCTATTTTCTCACAAATGTATTGTAAAACGTCGTATGATACACGGTTGGCAAGGTTTTACAAACTCGTGACGATGAAAACCCTCGCCGTGCGGCTCGGGTTTATCACTCGTCACGTCAACTCATTTGTAAAACCATCTTACCAACCTTGTATCACAAATAACTATTACCCTTCTGAGTCCTGACTTTTTCCAACTGATGTAGAAAATGCTCAGGATCCAGATGGAAGTCATAAGTTTCGTAAGTTTGGAAATTATTTAATTACATATATTTAAAGTTAGCCAGATCGTCACTCCATCTTGTTGGAGGCCTGCCTACACTGCGTCTTCCGGTCCGTGGACGCCACTCGAGAACTTTTCGGCCCCATCGGCCGCCAGTTCTGCGAGCGATGTGCCCTGCCCACTGCCACTTAAGTCTAGCGATTCTTCAAGCTACGTCCGTGACTTTAGTTCTTGCACGGATCTCATAATTTCTAATGCGATCCCGCAGAGAAACTCCTAGCATATTAATACAGTTGCAGTAATATGAAATATCTCTAGTCTTATTGTTTTGCTTTCAAACCCTCGGGTTATATGTCAGCGAAATATAGATTTAATAATCGAACTATTTTTCCGCGGCCGATCTGTACTATGGCAATTGCTAATCCAGTTTATATCCTCCTTGATTGAGACATAGGATACTCAATAATCCGGTAAGTACATTCCTGTGGGATAATATTTATACATTAAACGAAGATAGGTGGCGCTGTCCAAGAACGGTTGTCAAGATGACGTGTTAACTTCGTCAGCAATCAATAGATGGCGTTGTCCGAGCGACGGTTGAGCTTCAAAAGTGTTACCGAAACTTTTTTTCATGGATTTCGAACGCGGCCAAATCGCAGAAAAAAGCTAGTGTTTTATAAAAAAATCTAGGTTAGATTTACTTATACTAATACTTTTTCACTAAAAATGATATAGTTTGTGACTTTCATAGCTTACCAAATCGTGCATTGGAAAAGTCTACACAAACGTCAATGTAATGAATGAACATTTTTGCTGAATATTAAATTCCACTTAATGCAATTATGTGTATACAACTATCTTAAACTAAAGCCTTAAGAAAAAAAATCTTTTTACTTACGTCGTCACTCATGATGTTCTCCTCTGCTATTCCACAGGTAATGCAAGCATGAACAAAACTCGATGTTAGTGCGAGGAACTTTTCAAACACTTAGGACCTGTTTCACTACACTTTGTTAAGTTCTTGTTATTTTATATGTGATACATAAATTATCAGTACCTAATGCCATCTCTGTTCAATCGAGCAAAATAAATAGAGAGGGGGTCAAATACAATAAACACCAATCGACCTATTTCTAAATTAAGTATCGATATTATGTTATGGATACTAGGTAATAGATAAACATACGTAAATATTAAGAAATATTGATTACATTTTTATTATTATATTAAACATCCAAGACACGAGAACAAAGTAAACATTCTTATTTTTCCGGGACCTCAAGCTTTGTAATCCAGGTTCTCTAACTAGTAGGTTATTCGGTCGTCTAAAAATAATATGTCATATGAGACAAGGAACTTAGCAGAGAGTAGTCAAACAGGGAGTAAAACTTGCGGAGCACAAAACGACTAATAGTTTGAATAGGCACTGTTTCATTTAAAGTATTTGAATTGTATGAAATCTAATAATTTTGCTACCACAGTCACATTACCTTACTGTTCAACTTTAATATTTGAAAGGAACGTATACCAGTCAGTAAAAGCGTAAAAAATAAATCTTGAGAACCACTAACACTGCCTCAAAGTTCACTAGAATAAAGCAACCGACGTAGAAAAAATAAACCTATTTAAATAACCGCGGAACTTGGCGTAAATAAGATTATAAATACATGTGACTTCTTCAATGAAAAGTAACAAACTGCGGTATTTCTTGAATTGCTTCAAACACACGGTTCAATGTCGCATCCGTTTTTTTCATCAACATTGGCCATTCATAAAGATGTCAGATGTTTTAGCAATCAAACAGTTCATAAAAGTAATTTATGGCGTAAAAACTTTGTCAATGTGTGTGCTGATTTGCTTTAAACATACTTTATATTTAAAAATAAATCATAATAATAAATATCATGGAAAAATTGACCTAGTCCCAAAGTAAGCAAAGCTTGTGTTATCGGTACTGGACCTCGGATTAATATACTAAGAGCCGATTTTTCAATCCTCAGATAAGCTCTGTCCTTTTTTTCTATGATTTGAGAAAAGGGAAGCGATAGTTTTAACTGATGGATACTTTTAACTGGGGATTTAAAAATCAGCCCTTAAATAGATAGTTATACCCATGACTCGAGAACAAACATTCGTATTTTTCATACAAATATCTACTCTTACCGGATCGAACCCGGGACCTCAAGCTTCATAGTGAGATTCTTAACCGCTTGGCGATCCAATCGTTAGTAAAATAAACCTTGCAGCCACCATAAAACCTGTCATGTAGAATTGAATGCAACAGCTTCTAATGGCTTCCATAGACGGACTGCTTAGAGCAGTCAGTGTCAACAGCTTCAAGCGGTCGCTGATGGGTGAGCTGCAGTTACAATACAAAATTCAGAGCATTCGGGTCAAAGTTGACTCCAACCGCAGCACGACAGCTCTCGTGCCGTTGGTCTCGACTGCTCAAAGCAGTCCGTCTATTGACTGTTTGACTGTTAGTCTAACATTTGGTAGCATAGCGTACGCTTGTGGTACCTAATCTGAAGACGAGCTGAGCTCCGGTTGAGTTCGAAACACGTCCGTGCAGGTAGTTTGGTGGTGGTGATAGTTGGGTTTGTTTGATTTGTGCATGTTCGTACAGTGTAGAGGTGGAGGAACTGCATAAACGAACACGCATTTCTTACATAAACGTAACTATCGTAAGGTCGCGGGTGAGCAAAGTAATTACTTAACAATTGTTTCAGTTCATTAATATGGACCTCCGCAAAGTAACGCCTGATTCAATAATGTATTCAAGTAGGTGGTCACACGTATACTTTTATACGCGCTACGTATAAGTCGATCGGAAGATATGCGTCAATATCTAATTGAAACGTTTTGTATGCTGACTGCAAATGTATGAATAAACGGAAATAATAAACGCCACTATACGAAGCCTTTGGTGTAAGCTTTTAACTTTATCATTCTGTCAAGTCAAGTCAAGTCAATAATATTTGTACAGTCAGCATCAAAAGTGTAGTTAGGTGCAAAATGTCATACTTGATTGACAATTGTGTTATTACGACAAAGTAGGTACAAATATTTCATACTAAATACAAACTGAAACATAGATGCACAGAAAAAACCCCAGAATAAAGACCAATGCTGGGAATCGAACCCAGGTCCTCGGCATTCCGTGCCGCGTGCTTACCCCTACACCACCACTGTTCACCCTAGACCAACATTTACGTCGTGCAGTATTTTTTAGAGACGACTTTGGATTTTTTTTCTATCGGAGCGAAGTACAAGTAATCGTGTTTCGATAAACATTGGTCATTAGAGTGAATCCTCAAATATCTTACACATGAATTTCCACGCTGAAGTGACAATGGGCTGGTCACGTTTGCCGTACAACTGACGATCGTTGGAGCAGACGTGTCCTGGAGTGGAGACCACGTTTAGGAAAGCGTAGTGTGGGACGCCCTGCAACACGTTGGACTGATGACCTTAGGAGGACAGCTGGCAGTGGGTGGATGAGGGAAGCCCAGGATCGCAAATTTTGGCGCAATATGAGGGAGGCCTACGTCCAGCAGTGGACGGACAATGGCTGTAGACAGATAGAATTTCACGACTAAAGTTTTGCTAGTAATGATACTACTTAATGCACGAGATTAAATGAATGCAATAAATGCACCAAAAGCTTGGTAGGGCCTTAAGATAAGCACAATGGTTTTAAAAGAAAGGCTCGAATCCATTGCGTTAGCCAAATATTTATTACAACACGGCCATGCGTCTCGGTCGAAACGTGATGTGATGGATTAGTCATTAAGTAGCCCTATATATTATGTGTATCGGAAAACCGTCCATCATTTTAATTGTCAGTACATAACAATGACATCGGACCCAAGCCGTGTTAGCACAGTTGTTTGACTTACAGTCTCTAATGCCCAGATTTACGTCTCTTGAGTTTTTCGGAATAAATCTGCGATGTTATATTTTAAAGCACCGGTGAAACGATTCATGTTTTTATAATTCCAAATGCGGACTGGACGTCTGGACCCGCGTGGGAACTAAAGCAGGCCTCACTTCTGCGCCCAGCAGTGGGACATACGCAAGCTGGAGATGATGATGACGAACGCCCATTTTTAAGTCCAAAAGTTCATTCACAGTCTAACTGATGTCATTAGGGCTTTATTAGTATAATAAGCTTCCTGTAGATCTATAAGGTATATTTAGGACAATATACCTAATAGATTTAAAGATAAATTTACATATTTTTATTAAGAGCCTTTTAATGTTAACGAATGGTTGTTTATTTGAATTAGGAACCCTTTTATTATTTTGTTAAAATTCAAAGCCAATTTTGAAATATGTAGGTACAAAAAATTGTACACGGGGTCTTAGGAGGATAGAGTACCTAGTTAATGTTAGCTATAAGGAATTCAAACTCAATCTTGTATTGTTTATTGACAAAATATGTCTATGTTTAGGTCACAAGGAAATATTTACTGTACGAACATATTATTCTATTTTGAAAATGTCGGCCGTTTTTCCATGTGCCACGTGTTCAAACATTTTAAATTCGGAAGCTCAGGAGATTATATCAGATTCCACTTTGTTCAGTAAAAACGTTCGTGGAAAAATCCGTGCGTATAAAAACCGTACGCGCGTTCGTAAATCGTCATGCCATGTAAACACAATTAGGACCTTGGTATTGTATTTGACAACCCTTTTACTCGTACCTACAGGTGGACTGTAAAAAATTATGGTCCCCTGTCCCTTTACGGCTTCAATTCGGACCGCCCAGTTACAATCGCGTGGAAAATGTCGATGTCGACATGCTTTAGCGTTTATCGATAATTGAAACGATTGTAATCATTCGATTTTATGTTGGAATGAAACTAACTAGAACACGATTTATAATGAGATGCGTTTATCTGTTAAAGGGCTAGAGGCGTCGGGATTTGGAAACCATGCGACTCATGTCCAAATTAGTTGCATTTTAATAATCGCGACAATTGTCCAATTTTATCTTATCTTAAAAAAATCTCTTTACCTTAATTCTCAAAGTTTTCTGTCTCCTTTATAATAAATCCGAATCACTTTGACACAACCACAAGCACCTTATCGTCGTTTAAATGACACTGTCAACAAGCATAGCGTATAATGTCTTTTAAACGCACAAATCTGGGTTCTGATTTCGAAAAGTACCGCAGCGACCGCACGCGAACACTCTCCAAGCTGAAGAGGCCAGATTTTCACTCATAAAAATAACTCGCCAACGAAAAACATCGTTTTCCGTGTAATAACGTAAACATTCGAAACGGTTTTATCGTACGGTATCTTTGACATCGCGATTTCGACTGGCTAAATTTAACAGTGTTGTTGGTGTGCCGCTGCAGCGTTCGGCCGGATGAATCGGTTGCTAGCTATGCGTTTGCGATTAATCGATGCTGGTATCGAGTGATCGTCCGATAACGTTGTGCAGATGTTTTTTTAAATTGTAATTTTGGAACGCGGAACGGTCACCTTTTTATGAATGGCTCGTGTTGTACTGTTGGTTGGTTTACCGTGCGTGAGTAATGGTTCAAGTATGAGTTGGTGTTTTGTTTTAATAATTTGAAAGCAGCCAAGTTTATTGATTAAGTACTCGTATTAGCTTTATGTGCGACTTTGTAGGCGTATAACTAGTAATTCGTATAGGCCCGTATCAACGGACTACTATAAAATATTATGTTTACCTTGCTGCCCCATACCGAACAGTTCACCACAGCTACGTATGATCGACTCATATATGTTAAATTAACATGAAACTCAGTACAAAATCTAAAATTTGATTTTGCGATGTGTCTGTCTGTTTTACCTCTTCACGCTTACGCCGCTTAACCAATTTAGGTGAAATTTGGTATGTAGATAGTTTGAGACCTTAGGAAGGACATGGGATAGTTTTTATCCCGGAATATTGCATAATTGCCGCGGTATAGCGATAAATTCATCGCAGACGGAGTCACGGGCAACTGCTAGTATTATATACTAGCGGCTCACCGTGACTGCTATCCTATGTCCTTTCTAGGTTATCATAACCATCTTCATACCACATTTCATCTAAATCAGTTCAGTTTTTAAAGCGTGAAGTTGTAACAGATAGTTAGCCACACAGACAGAGTCACTTTCATCATTTCAGCCGAAAGACGTCCACTACTGAACATAGGCCTCCCCCAAAGGCACGCCAAACAGATCGGCCCGCGCCATCGCATCCAATGCGTTCCCGCCACCTTAACCAGGTCGTCGCTCCATCTTGTTGGAGGCCTACCTACACTGCGTCTTCCGGACCGCGGACGCCACTCGAGAACCTTTCGGCCCTTCGAATTTTGATTTATTGCGTCTTTTACATAATTTATGTACTTTTGTTAATTGTTTTTGTGTCCGCATGATAATAAAACAAAGAAATAAAAACGGTTCGTTAGAGTATATTGACTTATCTTTAATGGCTTCTTTGATCTTGGTGCCAAAATGTAGAGTCACATACAAACCGCACTTGACTATAACATATCTTAATAACCCCTCATTAATTTCATAGTCGTGTTAGTAAATATGTTTTCGTAAATAAATTACAGCTACTAAAAACAGTGCAAGTGCGAGTTGGACTCGTACAGACAACCAATTGATTCATAGACCACCATAGAACCCTAGTAAATAATTTTATTTATCTATCTATAACAACCTCATAGAATGGCATAAATATATTCAGATATATGCGGCGGCAGATTTTGATGACTTCCCTGACTTGATTAATCGCGTCAACATCGATCTCGAGGCCATTCGGGTTTGGGCAGCTGAATTCGGTTTGAAGGTGAACGCCAAAAAGTCGCAGGCGATTGTTGTTGGAAGCCCTCACTTTGTCTCAAGGATGTCTGACCAGGTATTACCCGAATTAATTTTTGACGGTACTCCTATTCCTTTCTCACCCACGGTCAAGAATTTGGGTATCATCATGGATCAGACTCTGTCCTGGTCGGCTCATGTTTCTGAGGTCAGCCGCAAGCTTTTTGCTTCGGTCTATTCTCTTAGACGTCTGCAAAGTGTCCTTCCTCTTCACACCAAGATTACTTTGGCACGTTCGCTCCTTCTCCCTCTCCTTAACTACGGGGACATAGCGTATCTCGATCTTTCTGAGCAGCTGCTTGACAAGCTTGAGCGTCTTCAGAACGTATGCATACGCTTTATTTTCGGTCTCCGAAAATACGATCACGTGTCCTGTTTTCGCGCTCAGCTGAAGTGGCTCCCAATTCGTCTACGTCGGAATGTTCACATCCTGTCGTTGCTTTTTAATGTCCTTTTTAAACCACAGTCCCCGTCTTACCTCTCCGAAAGATTTAATTACTTGGCTTCGGGGTCTGGGAACCGGTTGCGGTCAAGTGATAATCTTTTGCTAGCCTTTCCTGTAACTAATTCCAGATCCTATTCCAAATCCTTCTCCGTGCACGCTGTTAGTCTGTGGAATCGGTTGCCGAGTGACATCAGGAAGTCGCAGTCGATAGCCATTTTCCGGAATCGCTTAGGGGCGTACTGGCTTGACAGTTCTTCTTAAATAGTGACTACCTCTGTCTACCTCTGTGGTGTTCTCTGTTTAGTGTATATGCGTATATATTAATGTATATGTAGTTTTTATGTAGTCTATTTTTGTAGATTTGATATGTATTAGTCTATTGTATTCATTATATATTATAAGTGTGTACTTGTGTGTATTTTTTGTATGTATGGGTATTGTTTATGTTTTGTTAGTTTGGGTTTATTTTTGATTTCGTTTTTTTACTCTGCTTTGTATGCCTACTCTTGTCTCTGATGTCCTGTCAATCGTTCTAAGGTTAACTGGAAGAGATCCCTTTAAGGGATAAGTTCGCCTTTGTACATTTGTCTCTCTTGTTAACTGGTAATTTTCATGTTTTATGTACAATAAAGAGTTTTACATACATACATACATACATACATACAAAATACAAATAACATTGAATAATATTACAAACTAAATATCTAACTTAAAAACTACTAGATTAAGTCTAAGAAGGCCCCCGTGGCATCGTACCCAAAATGCAGCATTCACTCGTTGAATGGCGATGGAGATTCGTTGTGATAGATAGCTGCCAGCCCTTTGATCTCCAGTGGTGTCGACCAGACGCTTTTGCACTTCTTTAATCAAGTATCACATAAAATGTATAATGATACCTATTTTTATTTGTTGCTGTATTTAAATGGTGTCTCGAAGTTTTGCTAACTCATTGTATTGATTTGCGGTGTATAAAAAAAAAATATTCTAGTGTATCAGTGGGATTGGTAGGATTATTCATCCTTGGCCACTATCAATCTTTTCTTTACAACAATACTTAATACCTTGTTATAATAAAGATTTCTCGTACAAAGCAGCGGAGCGGTAAATCATTGCGGTAACGGAGAGATTGAATTTCTAAAGAACTAGGTATGTTTACAGGGTACGCCCTTTTTGGGGGTCCGCTCTACGAAACTATAGCGCCTAGAAATATTATGAAAAAAAAAGTTATTTTTACAGCAAAACTTGAAAAAATGAACCTTGTCTGAAAGGGCAAGCATACACCTATATTTATACCTACTTGATTATACTTATATTATGGATGGCCATGAGAGGCGGTGATTTCTTTACTCCATGTGACCCACCCGCTTGGTTTCCCCGTATCATATAAATAACCACTAACCAATATGAACTTACTTACCTCTCCTGTCTCTTGTGAGCCACTTGTGAGCGCATGATCGACATCGCGACATTAACGTAGTTGAAGCTGTTGCCACGGTCGAAACCGGCGGGATCGGATCATCATGCATCATCATTTAACATGAAACTACCGTGAGACTCACTCATAGTGAAATTAAATGGATCACTCACGTTTTAAAACACATGTTTCGGGCTAATCCGTAGCCCTTCCTCTCGGAGTCGCACGTCACGGCTGCTGCCAAACACGCAACGCACACGCAACTGTGTGCATGTGTAGGTAGGTTTCCTCACAATTTTTTCCTTCACAATTTAATTTCGCACATAAATTCCGAAAAACTCAGAGGTGCGAGCCGGGATTTGAACCCATGACCCTCTGCTTGAGAGGCCATAGGTCAAACCGCTAGTCCACCACGGCTTTTTTATGGCGCTCTACCAAATTTCCACTTTTTAGACACAGTCTCAAAATGAAAATTGCAATTATTAATAGTTCCAAAGTTCCAATAAACAGATACCGTGTCACGAAGGTAAGTGGACATTTTGCGTGCCACATTAAGTAGGTAAATACCCCAATGGTTCAATTCACTAATAGATTAGTTCACGTTTGACCCAGTTATTAAATAAGACCTTTCCGAGCACAAATTTCACTGTCTGGCTGATTTTACTATTTAAGCCATAATTTAATGTAATGTTAAACTTCATAATATGACGAGATTGTAGGTTAACCTTTAAATTATATAAAAGAAGAAGTGATTGAATGGCTCACTAACTGACTAAAAAATACCTACCAAAGCATTGCTTAAACTACCTGGACTATGTTGGAAATTGCATAGCTTTTCAACCCTCCCTTTCATTATGTAGGCGAACAGCAGAGATTCATTTCTGGAATTTCAACCCTTAAAAGGGCGAAATATGTGGATGCAAATTGTTATCTGGAAAATCAAATCAAAAGTGCTAGAACTACAGATATGATATTTTATATCATCGGTGTTTATTTGTTTTTCGAAAATGCATACAAATGGAATGTTGACGCAGTAGTGTTAGAGCTAAGGAAGGGGAGTAAGTAATTTTTTGCTGTGCGAACTAAACCGCTGCCAAAAGCTAGTTAAAGTTAAATGAAATGGCGATATCTGTCGCGAAACGATATCAAAAGCGGTAGGCTCGTAGCCAGTCTGACATTTCCTACCATCTGAGAGTTCTGCATTATCGATTGTGTTTGTGAATACATTCACCGAAACCACCTTACCTTGAGCCGTGACGCTTTGGAAAACATCCCTTTTCACACCCAAAGAGGTATTCCAAGAGGGGATAGGACAAAGGCCAGGCTACACTGGCAGGGATAATAGCATACACGCATATCACGCACACAATAAAACACCCCCGCGCAGCCGCAGTAGCTCACTACCCCACCCTACTCACTTGTCGTCGAAAGCCGGCAAAATTCTTGTACACCCCGTACAAACGTCTAAAGCAACAACTTGCTTCAACTTCTGTGTAAAAATAACGTTAAAAAACAACCTTTAAATCGCGCTAAATAATGCTTACGGCTTTTTAATGTTGCATAGTGTTTATATAAAATAATCATAAATTTAGTTTAAAAGTGCGGAAATGTATTTGATTGTTAGAACGAAAATGGCGGACGATACGCTTTCTCTGTAGGCGTCAGGATTCCAATTTGAGTTTAGAAAAATATGTTAGTGAGGACTTGGGTTACGAAATAGCGATTGGTCGGTAGTGCAAGGAAGCTTTGAAATCGATATTGTAGACTATGCCTTTGAGGTGTTAGGTGGTAGGTTTTACGCTGTCGTTGGCGAGCTGCTGTCGATGTCAGAAGAGGAAGAAGAGTAGATTTGCGAGCGAAGAAGCCATGACTACTGAAACGGCGACGCCTACCCAGGTAAGCTTGCCGCATACGCTGTCGCTTTGTTCTAGCAGTTCAAGGACAGTGCCCCGTTAGTTTTTGAGTTATATAATGATTACTGCCTTTACCTAACATTGATGGATAACGTCGATTCGAAGACTTATAAACGTTTTAATGCGATAATCTGTTTTATCACAAAAAGAATACGTATTAATATTTACAAAATTAGCATTCGAAAGTGTTTAAAAAATTTAAGCGCCATCTAATTGACAGGTGTAATTTTGTACTGCTTTACTTGTGATTTCAGCGCAATGCTTTGACATTTTCCTGCAGTATAGCTTGCCGACAAGGTTAAAGTAAAGCCCCGTTTTATTGTATTCGTTAACTGACTTTATAACGATACTAATTGACGGGGATATTGCTAATCTGCTAAACTGGCATTAGATATTTCCGCATACCTGACAAATTAGGCAATATCCAAATTTTACTCCAAATTCGTTAAAATATGAAGAATATACGTAGAATTAAACAAATATGAAGCTAAAACGATCCCTTGTACAACTGCATGTGTAGATGCGCGGTATTTATCGATATGTACTACAATGTATATACAGTAGACACTTTTGTTTTGCGGATAGCATCAATCGTATTTCAACTGCCCCCGCATTTCTATCGGTTGTCTTCGGAATTTGATGCAGAACAGAAATTACCTACGCCATCGAAACGAATTACGCTATAGCCAAGTGTAGTATTAGCGTCAACCAACAGAACACGGGTTAGAAATACGATAATATATCGAAGCTTGAAAGGAAATTGTCTAAGCAACATTTTACGCTAAATAGAGTACTATGTAGTCCAACAAGACGGAGCGACGACGTGGTTAAGGTTGCGGGAACGCATTGGATGCGGATGGCGCAAGACCGAACTGTTTGGCGAGCCTCGGGGGAGGCCTATGTTCAGCAGTGGACGTCTTTCGGCTGAAATGATGATGATTGTAATGAGACTATGTATTTATTACATTTTGAATTGGAACTCTATTTAGATCAAAATGTCGCTTAGATGATTTCTCCTTTCAAGCGTTGATAATGTAATTGATACGGATGACTGTAGTCACAGTCCACGATAAATCAAAACTAAGTGTAGATGACGTGGCACCGCCACAATCGGTTCCCACAGGATTGGCTACTTTTTTCACTTGTTATCAGTAATGACAAGTTGGCAAAGCTTGTTACAGTGGAAGGTTTGCATCCAAAGAAACACCTAAATCATGTTTATCAGTCTCCAGAGTGCAGAGTAATGTCTAACGCGCGGGCAATCGTGATTACGTTCACCATCTCTTTCTAGCCTCATCCTTTACCTTGTGACAGAGAGAAACGGTGAAAACGATTGCAATTCCGAGTGCGTTAGATAATAAGCTCTCTAATTGAAAATATTCGCTTGAAGGCATACTTGAGGTCGTCTTTCATAACCTTCGCAATAATTTATATTTTTATCCATACCTACCAGCGACAAATTACTCCACGTAATTTTCGTCACAAAATGTAATGAAATGAAACGTGACTAATAGTCTTCGTATGTCTACGCTGTCATTAACTGTATGTTAACAAATTGGACTCTTGAAAAATAAATTATATTTCGTGTTACATTTTAAAAGTGTGCGTGCGCGTATTCTAGAAACGAAATGACCTTGACAAATTACTTCAGGTTCATCTTAGCGTATTGTCGCTTTGCATTGCGTGATCGGATCGAATTTTGTAGTGGTAGAGCCATGTTGTAGCTAGCCGCTGCATCACGAATGGGCCGGCTCGTCCGGGGCAGTACCACCCTCTCACAGAACACCGGCGTGAAGCAGCAGTAATCCTGCTTGCGTTTCGTACGTTCAGTGAGAGTGCCGGGGGCCCAATACCTCACCCCTTCCCTCTCCCCCTCCCTCTCCCCCTTCCCCTATTCCCTCTCCTTTAGGGCCGACAACGCACTGGCATCGTGTAAAGCGCTGCGGGTGTCTATGGACAGTGGTGTTCATTTAACATCAGGTGACCCACTAGTTCGTTTGTCTGGCCTATCTAACATAAAAAAAAAAAAAAATGAGAGATCCGCAGAACCAAAGTTTAATTAGATTAGTAAGCGGGCACAAGGCAAGGCAAGGCGGGGAAGGCCCCCAAGATGGATCGACAATCTGGGGCTGAATACAGGAACGGCCCAAAACGGCTTGCGAGCGGTAATTCAATCGTTTGGGAGAGGATAGGAATGGGCTGAGCTAAAAAAAAAAAAATTTTAAGCTGTTTATTTCAAGCAAAGAACATTACAAAACATGCAAAACGAGTCCTTAATCCTAATTTTAAGGATTTTGCGTGGCCTCGGTTAGTGAAAGACTGAGTTGCTCACGCGCAACTAATCTAAGTACTTATACAATACGAGTAGATATTAAATTTATTATATAAATCATGACTTCCCATGCATGCAGTTTTTTTGTTTTAACTTACATATAACCTAAGTCTGAGTGCGCCCGTCCCTTCCCTCTTAAATATATCTTTCATAAAATATCTTTTAATCACGCTTTTAATTTGTTTACTGTTATTACTTTCTAATTTTTCCGCAATAGACAACGGTAAATTATTTAATAGTTGGGGAAGGATGCACTTCCAGACCCTTCTGCCATACTCATTACATTGTTTGGGGACCCTATATAGCGGGCGGTTGGGTATATGGCGTAAGTTATCTGGCCTGTTACGATGTTTTTCTAGTAATTCTATTTTATCAATATTTTCACATAGCTTGGAATGAGCTTTATTTTCCTGTTAATTCGCTTTATAAATAAATAAATGAATACATAAGGCTTATCCCAATCTCAGCCTAAACCTCTCGCAACCAGTGATTTTTGGCGTTCCTGAATAGCAGTTCATCCCTATCCTCTTGCAAACAATTGGATTGCTGCTCGCAAACCGTGTTGGGCCGTTCCTGAATTTAGCCCCTGGTAAAGTCTGGAACCATGAATGTGGACTGCGAAGAACAACCGTTGTGGAAATCTTTGGGGAGGCCTTTATCCAACAGTGGTCTTTCGGCTAGTATTAAACAAATAATAAAAAAAAAACTGCGTACAGAATTAAAATAATTGTTGATTCAAGTCTTAGATTATTTAAACACTGCCTAGATAGAGTGTCAGTAGCAAACACTGCGATACAAAACGTCCAAAGACCCATTTGACAGCTTCATCTTACGAATCTAAGATTTAAAAGCGAAAAAGTTTTCCGAGTGCGCCGGTGGGACTTGAACCCACGTCTGCTGGGTATGCGCCCCAACCTGGGTGTTCTACCAACTGAACCACGTCGCATCCAACCGACTTCCCCGAAATTCTTAATCGCTTACATACGCCAACAATCTTAGATTCGGTGAGCAGACGTAACTGCTAATAAAAATAAATAATATTTGAAATAAATAGAAGTGGTACATCATTTCTTACGCATTTCCAACTAATTTGGAACGTAGGAGTCATAGCTTCTAATAGTTGTGATGGATATTACCACACGCCACCGTTGGCGTATGTAAGCGATTAAGAATTTCGGGGAAGTCGGTTGGATGCGATGTGGTTCAGTTGGTAGAACACCCAGGTTGGGGCGCATACCCAGGAGACGTGGGTTCAAGTCCCACCGGCACACCCGGAAAACTTTTTCGCTTTTAAATCTTAGATTCGGTGAGCAGACGTAACTGCTAATAAAAATAAATAATATTTGAAATAAATAGAAGTGGTACATCATTTCTTACGCATTTCCAACTAATTTGGAACGTAGGAGTCATAGCTTCTAATAGTTGTGATGGATGTTACCACACGCCACTGTGGGCGTATGTAAGCGATTAAGAATTTCGGGCAAGTCGGTTGGATGCGACGTGGTTCAGTTGGTAGAACACCCAGGTTGGGGCGCATACCCAGGAGACGTGGGTTCAAGTCCCACCGGCACACCCGGAAAACTTTTTCGCTTTTAAATCTTAGATTCGGTGAGCAGACGTAACTGCTAATAAAAATAAATAATATTTGAAATAAATAGAAGTGGTTCATCATTTCTTACGCATTTCCAACTAATTTGGAACGTAGGAGTCATAGCTTCTAATAGTTGTGATGGATGTTACCACACGCCACTGTGGGCGTTTGTAAGCGATTAAGAATTTCGGGGAAGTCGGTTGGATGCGACGTGGTTCAGTTGGTAGAACATCCAGGTTGGGACGCATACCCAGGAGACGTGGGTTCAAGTCCCACCGGCGCACCCGGAAAACTTTTTCGCTTTTAAATCTTACCTAAATACTATGTTATAAATTATAATAGATGCTTATCTTCCTGAATATCACATTGCCATTATGCGCAGTTTACCGCAGTGCATAATAGTTTACTTATGTATACCTACAGTTTGGCATTAAACAGTAGAAAACGGTTAAAAAAGGAAACTTGACACACGAAAATGTTGCCATGCTCGAGAATTTAACGTTAAAAAAACGGCCAAGAGCGTGTCGGACACGCCCAAGTTAGGGTTCCGTAGCCATTACGCGAAAAAATCAAGTAATATTTTTCTAAGGATTTCGTATGTGTACGGAATCTTCCAAGTTAGGTATCGTCAATACTTTGAAAAAAGCTCGTATCTCAAAATCGATAATCTGGCAAAGTGAACTTTATTACGCGCGTATCAAGGTTCAGTTTTGTTTACATGCTGATTTGAGATTCAAGTTTTTCAAAGTAGTGACGGTATGTTTTATACCTTAGGCTACTGTTTACTCTTAAACTACAAATAATTCCCAAGCAATCTTAGCCGCTATAATTTTCCTTATACATTTAATATATTTACTACCATTTTGAATTTTTTCAAATTTTTCCACCCAACAGTTTAGATTTTAGAGGGGGGGACGGTCGATTTTAATGAAAATTTTCACTTTAATGTTGAATATTTCGCAAACAAATCACTGAATACAAAAATCATTTTAGCAACCCCCCAATGGTTTTAAAAGACCTATCCAACGATACCCCACACTATGGGGTTAGTCGAGAAAAAAAAATCACCCCCACTTTGCGTCTATGGGAGGTACCCTAAAAAAAATTACTACATATTATTAAAATTACTACTAACTATTACTAACAGTCTCTGAGCTTAGCCGCGGACGGACAGACAGACAGACAGACGGACAGACATGGCGAAACTATAAGGGTTCCTAGTTGACTACGGAACCCTAAAAATGTGATAGTTATGAATAATGATCAATAAATCGTAATTGACTTTAATGTTCAACTATTGCTAATCATCATCTCCGGCCCTGCTGGGCACAGGCCTCCTCTCAGAGTGAAAAGGCTTGAGCTGTAGTTCCCACGCGGGCCCAGTGCGGATTGGGATTTTTGCACATGCAATTACATTGTCTCGAAGGTATATGCGGCTTTCCTCAGGATGTTTTCCTTCACCGAAAAACTCGTAGTAAATTTTAACTGTCATGTTTTTTTTTTTTTTTTACAATTACAATCTACCCTCGACTCAGGTCAAGGCCTGTACTAATCTATATGACTTCCATTCCAGTTCCATCACTTATGCCTCACGCACTTTTACTCTTCATACTGTGTCTTTCTTACATTCATCTCCTTTTACGTCTTTTGCGGGTGGGACTCCCGCCTATCTATACTCTACTATACTACTTTTCGTTTTTGTCGTTTATTCAAGGAACAGAACTCAGGGGATCTTTTATTAATGCAAACAGTTAGTTTTTGTTACATTGTTTTTAAACTGAGTAATTTACAAAGCTCTTATTTCTATTTCTTAATACTATTCTCTTATACACAATACATTTAGGTTTATGACAAAAATTTCTTACACTTATATATACTTAATTTTATATATCTATTACATAATTATTACAATTTAGTTACCTATTCTTAATATTTCACTATTTACATTTTTAGAAGCTACTGAATTCTATGCTTTTTAGAAATATGTTCAACATACTTTATAAAGCATAGCTTGTATACTAAGTTTTGTTTCTACCTATTACCACTTTAGCTATTTTTTCACCATATTGAAGAAATCTGTCTCTGTTACTGCTTGACATTATATCCTTTATCACCCGTTCCTCTATTTTCATACCCAACTTCAATTCTAACTGCAGCCTCTCTCTACCGAAGACTGGGCATTCAGCCAATATATGCAGCACAGTCTCGTCACTGTCATGTTTCCAGACTAAAGTATATCGTCCCATTGCAGGGCACAGGCCTCCTCTCAAAATGAGAGGGCTCGAACCGTAGGTCCTAGCGGGCTCAGTGTGGATTGGGAGCTTTCCTCCTTTGTTTCCTCACGATGTTTGTCTTCACCGTAAAGCTCATGGTAAAATTTTAATGTACTTAATTCAATGGTACGAGTCTGGGTCTTTGCCTTTGTCTGGGCCTAGATCAAACCACCAGGCTACCATGACTTACATTTTTATTTCAACTGTAACGCACTTAAATTCAAAAAGACATCCTAGGTTGCCACGGCTTTTTACTAAGTATTAACTTAGTATGAAATAAAAAGAGAAAAAGTAACACAAATAATTGTGTTACCGCGTACCCAATAGCGCGTCTTTCCGCCAGTTCGATCTCTAACAAAGTTGCGACTTGCGAGTAATCGAATAAATTAAGCCGGGAAACGAACTGTCATCGAATTTGCCTGCGCTGATGTTCGAGTATAGGAAATTAGCCGAGTTCAAGGAGTTTGTAACGCAATTATAAACAAAATGAAGCGTTTCAACACGTTCGTGGATAAGGGTTAAAGTTTGTTGATTTTGAGGAGTTGATTAGCTTGATGACTTTGTTAAATACTTATTTTAAGGTTCGATGTAGAATCATCATTATTATTTCAGCCGTAGGATATCTACCGTGGAAGCGGCTTTGCATCCACCTTGAATCTGAGGCCTTTACCAAATCGTCCGTCCATCTCGTTAGTGGGCGTAGATTAAGGATGTAGAGTATAAGGTCGGGGTACTTTGACCCAAAAGTTGTGGTAGCTTATACCCTGTCTATTTAACAGAGTTAGCAAGGCGTTCTCTCTGTTGTACTTTTGTATACAAATGAAAGGGACAAGAAACTGTCAATGGGCGTCAACAATCGCTCGTCAGGCTCGGCTTACATGCCGTTTGTTGAAATATTCGTAATATTTCTCGTTATTTTTTGATTTTTCTCGTGGCACCTCAAATAATTACATGTCATGTTTAGTCATCTATTATTTATTTATTTAGTACTTAAAGACAACAATGTGGTCCACTTGTGTTAGTTAATCTTAATCTTATTAATCATAATTATGTAATTTAAAGTAGTAGATAATAATATTTTCCTACTCCTGTACTTTTATCAGTTTTTTACATGGTCGCGAACAAATATATAAGAACATAGATAATATGACTTCAGAAAGTCTATACTTAATCTATTCGCCATAACAGCACTTGTGTCGTAATGTCGTTATTACGATACACCTAGCTGCCACATAATATTAAATGTAGGGTACACTCAACACTAAAGCCCAGTTTAGACCGGCTGAGTTGAGTAGAGTAGGGTACAGTCGGGTACAGTAGGGTAAAATAGGGTACAGTAGGGTACAATCGGGTACAGTAGGGTAAAATAGGGTACAGTAGGGTACAGTCGGTACAGTAGGGTACAGTCGGGTACAGTCTGGTACAGTAGGGTAAAATAGGGTACAGTCGGGTACAGTAGGGTAAAATAGGGTACAGTAGGGTATAGTCGGGTACAGTAGGGTAAAACAGGGTACAGTAGGGTACAGTCGGGTACAGTCCGGTACAGTAGGGTAAAATAGGGTACAGTAGAGTACAGTAGGGTAAAATAGGGTACAGTAGGGTACAGTAGGGTAAAATAGGGTACAGTAGGGTACAGTCGGGTACAGTAGGGTAAAATAGGGTACAGTAGGGTACAGTCGGGTACAGTCGGGTACAGTTGGTTACAGAAAAGTAAAATAGGGTACAGTAGGGTACAGTCGGGTACAGTAGGGTAGTACCCGACTGTACCCTACTGTACCCTATTTTACCCCACTGTACCCGACTGTACCCTATTTTACCCTACTGTACCCGACTGTACCCTACTGTACCCTACTGTACCCGACTGTACCCTACTGTACCCGACTGTACCCTACTGTACCCTATTTTACCCTACTGTACCCGACTGTACCCTACTGTACCCTACTGTACCCTATTTTACCCTACTGTACCGGACTGTACCCGACTGTACCCTACTGTACCCTGTTTTACCCTACTGTACCCGACTATACCCTACTGTACCCTATTTTACCCTACTGTACCCGACTGTACCCTATTTTACCCTACTGTACCAGACTGTACCCGACTGTACCCTACTGTACCGACTGTACCCTACTGTACCCTATTTTACCCTACTGTACCCGATTGTACCCTACTGTACCCTATTTTACCCTACTGTACCCGACTGTACCCTACTCTACTCAACTCAGCCGGTCTAAACTGGGCTTTAGTGTTGAGTGTACCCTACATTTAATATTATGTGGCAGCTAGGTGTATCGTAATAACGACATTACGACACAAGTGCTGTTATGGCGAATAGATTAAGTATAGACTTTCTGAAGTCATATTATCTATGTTCTTATATATTTGTTCGCGACCATGTAAAAAACTGATAAAAGTACAGGAGTAGGAAAATATTATTATCTACTACTTTAAATTACATAATTATGATTAATAAGATTAAGATTAACTAACACAAGTGGACCACATTGTTGTCTTTAAGTACTAAATAAATAAATAATAGATGACTAAACATGACATGTAATTATTTGAGGTGCCACGAGAAAAATCAAAAAATAACGAGAAATATTACGAATATTTCAACAAACGGCATGTAAGCCGAGCCTGACGAGCGATTGTTGACGCCCACTGACAGTTTCTTGTCCCTTTCATTTGTATACAAAAGTACAACAGAGAGAACGCCTTGCTAACTCTGTTAAATAGACAGGGTATAAGCTACCACAACTTTTGGGTCAAAGTACCCCGACCTTATACTCTACATCCTTAATCTACGCCCACTAACGAGATGGACGGACGATTTGGTAAAGGCCTCAGATTCAAGGTGGATGCAAAGCCGCTTCCACGGTAGATATCCTACGGCTGAAATAATAATGATGATTCTACATCGAACCTTAAAATAAGTATTTAACAAAGTCATCAAGCTAATCAACTCCTCAAAATCAACAAACTTTAACCCTTATCCACGAACGTGTTGAAACGCTTCATTTTGTTTATAATTGCGTTACAAACTCCTTGAACTCGGCTAATTTCCTATACTCGAACATCAGCGCAGGCAAATTCGATGACAGTTCGTTTCCCGGCTTAATTTATTCGATTACTCGCAAGTCGCAACTTTGTTAGAGATCGAACTGGCGGAAAGACGCGCTATTGGGTACGCGGTAACACAATTATTTGTGTTACTTTTTCTCTTTTTATTTCATACTAAGTTAATACTTAGTAAAAAGCCGTGGCAACCTAGGATGTCTTTTTGAATTTAAGTGCGTTACAGTTGAAATAAAAATGTAAGTCATGGTAGCCTGGTGGTTTGATCTAGGCCCAGACAAAGGCAAAGACCCAGACTCGTACCATTGAATTAAGTACATTAAAATTTTACCATGAGCTTTACGGTGAAGACAAACATCGTGAGGAAACAAAGGAGGAAAGCTCCCAATCCACACTGAGCCCGCTAGGACCTACGGTTCGAGCCCTCTCATTTTGAGAGGAGGCCTGTGCCCTGCAATGGGACGATATACTTTAGTCTGGAAACATGACAGTGACGAGACTGTGCTGCATATATTGGCTGAATGCCCAGTCTTCGGTAGAGAGAGGCTGCAGTTAGAATTGAAGTTGGGTATGAAAATAGAGGAACGGGTGATAAAGGATATAATGTCAAGCAGTAACAGAGACAGATTTCTTCAATATGGTGAAAAAATAGCTAAAGTGGTAATAGGTAGAAACAAAACTTAGTATACAAGCTATGCTTTATAAAGTATGTTGAACATATTTCTAAAAAGCATAGAATTCAGTAGCTTCTAAAAATGTAAATAGTGAAATATTAAGAATAGGTAACTAAATTGTAATAATTATGTAATAGATATATAAAATTAAGTATATATAAGTGTAAGAAATTTTTGTCATAAACCTAAATGTATTGTGTATAAGAGAATAGTATTAAGAAATAGAAATAAGAGCTTTGTAAATTACTCAGTTTAAAAACAATGTAACAAAAACTAACTGTTTGCATTAATAAAAGATCCCCTGAGTTCTGTTCCTTGAATAAACGACAAAAACGAAAAGTAGTATAGTAGAGTATAGATAGGCGGGAGTCCCACCCGCAAAAGACGTAAAAGGAGATGAATGTAAGAAAGACACAGTATGAAGAGTAAAAGTGCGTGAGGCATAAGTGATGGAACTGGAATGGAAGTCATATAGATTAGTACAGGCCTTGACCTGAGTCGAGGGTAGATTGTAATTGTAAAAAAAAAAAAAAAACATGACAGTTAAAATTTACTACGAGTTTTTCGGTGAAGGAAAACATCCTGAGGAAAGCCGCATATACCTTCGAGACAATGTAATTGCATGTGCAAAAATCCCAATCCGCACTGGGCCCGCGTGGGAACTACAGCTCAAGCCTTTTCACTCTGAGAGGAGGCCTGTGCCCAGCAGGGCCGGAGATGATGATTAGCAATAGTTGAACATTAAAGTCAATTACGATTTATTGATCATTATTCATAACTATCACATTTTTAGGGTTCCGTAGTCAACTAGGAACCCTTATAGTTTCGCCATGTCTGTCCGTCTGTCTGTCTGTCTGTCTGTCCGTCCGCGGCTAAGCTCAGAGACTGTTAGTAATAGTTAGTAGTAATTTTAATAATATGTAGTAATTTTTTTTAGGGTACCTCCCATAGACGCAAAGTGGGGGTGATTTTTTTTTCTCGACTAACCCCATAGTGTGGGGTATCGTTGGATAGGTCTTTTAAAACCATTGGGGGGTTGCTAAAATGATTTTTGTATTCAGTGATTTGTTTGCGAAATATTCAACATTAAAGTGAAAATTTTCATTAAAATCGACCGTCCCCCCCTCTAAAATCTAAACTGTTGGGTGGAAAAATTTGAAAAAATTCAAAATGGTAGTAAATATATTAAATGTATAAGGAAAATTATAGCGGCTAAGATTGCTTGGGAATTATTTGTAGTTTAAGAGTAAACAGTAGCCTAAGGTATAAAACATACCGTCACTACTTTGAAAAACTTGAATCTCAAATCAGCATGTAAACAAAACTGAACCTTGATACGCGCGTAATAAAGTTCACTTTGCCAGATTATCGATTTTGAGATACGAGCTTTTTTCAAAGTATTGACGATACCTAACTTGGAAGATTCCGTACACATACGAAATCCTTAGAAAAATATTACTTGATTTTTTCGCGTAATGGCTACGGAACCCTAACTACCCAGATACCCTAAGTACCCGACTATACCCTACTGTACCCTATTTTACCCTACTGTACCAGACTGTACTCTACTGTACCCTATTTTACCCTACTGTACCCGACTGTACCCGACTGTACCCTACTGTGCCCTATTTTACCCTACTGTACCCGACTGTACCCTATTTTACCCTACTGTACCCGACTGTACCCGACTGTACCCTATTTTACCCTACTGTACCCGACTGTACCCTACTGTACCCTATTTTACCCTACTATACCCGACTGTACCCTACTGCGCCCTATTTTACCCTACTGTACCCGACTGTACCCTATTTTACCCTACTGTACCCGACTGTACCCGACTGTACCCGACTGTACCCTACATTAGGGTACAGTACAGTACAGTAGAGTCGAGTCGTAGAAAAAATATTTCATGCACCGGTGTATAATTTGGTCTTAACGGCTCGTGCCGTCTACCATTGCGATACTCGCCTTCGCTCGTATCGCAACTCACGTCACTCGCCTTTTAAGACCTCACTTATACAACCGTTGCATAAAATACTATTAAATATGTGCCCTGCAGTGTGGGACGTATGTGCCGGTGCATTGTCCTTATCGCTGACCAATTACGTGCATTCTCTGTTTTCTAGTACTAACTCTGTTAAATAGACAGAGTATAGTGGTGTGACCTTCACAAGCAAAAGGTTGTGGATTCGAGCCCGGGTTCACACCTCTAGTCTGGATATAGCTTCGACATGAGGATTCATAGAGGATTTTATCTGTTTCTTAAAAGCCGGCAATACACCAGTGACTACTAGAGTCTTTGGAGATTGTTTACCGTCAGGTGATCCCCATGGTCGTTTGTTTACTTCTTCTTCTTTAAATTTAAGAGCTATGCACTTGTCGGTGGAGTAACCGCCACTCCGCGCGGTCTTCGGCCAGCCGTTTGACTTCCTGATACGACACGACACCCACTTTCTCCTTCACCTGGTTAAAATAGGTTAATCTTGGCCTTCCTCTGCCTCGTCTTCCTTCTATTTTTTCCTTTCAGCAGGTTTAAAAAGAAATCGTCGTGTTTAGGTACTATGCTACAAAAAAACGAGAAAAATTAAAAACCTTTTGTGTTGACTGACTACAAAAATTGACTATAAAAATTGGTGAAAGTTCACGGTCACTTTTATTGGACAGATTTTATTTTTAACCCTATCACGCGCCATGTTCAGCCGGCTAGATACCGGGGCAAGGACGCTGCCGCATCGATCCAACGTCCCCGGGAACCCGGCAGGCCGTAATGAACCCTGGCTTTCATTTCTCGGCCAATCATATATCGCTTTGTTCTTTGAAATCAAGTTGGAATAACATCTCTTTCTCTTGATGTTACATTGTCATTTTACCTAACTCAACGTTTAGTCGAGACAGGATTTCTGTGGCACATTGGTTGATGTCAATAAAGCTTTAAACATTAAAGATTATTTTTACAAGCGTTTCTAAGTTATCAACTTATGATTTCAGAATTTGCAAGGCATTTTTTGACCACTTCCTGCACGTGTTATTTTTCGCTGTTTGTTTTCTATTGTAAATATTTAAAATAAAATCTGATTGAGCTGATATTTTTCATACTTATGTAGGTAAATCCGATGGCAATATAATAATCTGGTAGCTATCCCTTCAGCATTCATGCTATCGTCTTGAAACTCGGTAGGGTTGTGTAGTTTGGATGACAATACAAGTACAGTCAACCATAAATAATGAATTGTTAACAAAAACTTATTCAGTTTTTAACCGACTTCAAAAGAGGAGGAGGTTCTCAATTCGGTTCTTTTTTTTTTTTAACGTGTGTTACCTCAGAACTCCGTCATTTATGAAACGATGTCCCGTACATGTACCTACAGAGCAGCGAAGGCCAGTTGCAAGAGAGCGGCGAGAGCCAGTTGCAGCGTGCGTGGGGGGGGGAGGTTTGAGGGTTCAAGATATTTGACAAAATGCCGGTTCTCGTCCGATCACCGAGGTTAAGCAACGTCGGGCGCGTTCAGTACTTGGATGGGTGACCGCCTGGTTTAATTTTTGTTTTTTGAATGTTTTGTTATGACGTTGCCACGTTAAACTATCGTCCGTAAACCGACTTTACAGACAACCGGTTTTTACTTAAAATCTGTCAATGAAATTGTCTATGCCACTGTCGGTTCAAACGTAGATGAGAAGAGGAAAAGTCTGTCCTAACGTACACGTCTACACACACACACACACACACACACACACACACACACACATGTACGCACGCATGCTCGTTTGCATGAGTTTGCATGTTAGTAAGTATAAGCTACTATTGATTTGTTTATAGCTTGTTGACCTCCTATAAACCTCATAATACGAGTACCTATGTTATTAAATTGAAAATTGTACCTACTGAAATTGTCAGCACTTATCGGTGAGTTTCCGGGATGGGGGCCTGGAGATCTGTAATACAGGTTTTACCTAGTTCAGACTCCAGTCCCTCGTAAAAGTTACTAGTATCTAACTAATGTACTATAATGTTGTATTATTTATAACTATTGCTGTTACCTATGTACTTTTGTGAGGAAAAAATATACGATTATTATTATTATTATTATTACTACTCGTATTATCCAGTATATTCCAGTTCATTATTTCACGCCTTTATTACATTCCGCTACAAATTTCTTACCTCTTCCTCGGCCTATTTAGCAGCAATTTACCGATCCATTACCGCCGCCCTTGACTCGTATCGGGTTACGGTATCATGTGCCGATAATAAGCGTTATTTACAGAACAGCTGATGTTCTATAAAAAGGACTTGAAGGAGTGACGTTTGCTTAGCGGTAAGGAGGTTGAGTGCTGTTGGTGTCAAGTTACTGTTGACCTGGTGTTCTAGTGGTATTGACACTGGTTTCTAGCTCTAATATTTGTTAGACATCCGGATTTTGAATCAATAAAACACATCAGGTGCGTCAGGGTACAATTGACGCAAATTCATTAGTTCTTACAGTAAATGAAGTGCCGATAGTAAGTGATATTTAGAGAATAGCTGTACCTCTGCCATGAGTTACACTAGTTTACAGTGACCGTACTCGCTAGCGACGGCGTAAATGATTTGTATGGAGAATTGTACTTCCGTAAGTGACCGCTAGAGGCGCTGTACACACTCCATACAAATCATTTACGCCGTCGCTAGCGAGTACGGTCACTGTAAACTAGTGTAACTCATGGTAGAGGTACTGATGTTAGAACACAGTCTGTTTACTCTTTGGGCCCTATTACAAAAGTCTTCAGCGATTTTACGGAGAAAAGACCGAAGAAAATCGCTTGTTTGGTAGGGCCCTTCGCTGCCGTCTGATTTAAGTCACATTTCGATCAAATAATAGATAGGTGCAGGATTTTACAATGAGATCGTACCTACACTAATGTAGCTAAAGTTATGAAGATGCTATAATTATTTATGTTATTTTATTTATACAGTTTGTCATTATTTTTTTATGTCATACTTCGAGAAGTTTCTTGTGTTCTTCGGTGATACGTCCATTAATCTTCTGTGTATACTTTTCCTCGACGTATTAGGTTGTTATATTCGGTTGATTGATGATGCATCTTTGAAAAGTTTATCTTTTTGCTTTAATTCTGTCTGTCTTTCAAATAATACGTACTTATTTATATCCTACTAATATTATAAAGAGAAAGTTTGCAAAGATATTTGGATGATTGAATGTTTGTTGGTCAATCATGCAATAATAGCACGTACGCACATGCAAACACAGACACACACTCACGCACACACCGGCACACACAAGCAGAAATATTTAATTTATTGTTATTATTATTCTTCAATGGCATGTTACTGGTTTTTGATGTTTTTTTTTTTACCGTGATTGTTTTTTGTTTTTTTTTTGCTACTCATTTACTTTTCGGTTCTTCCATAATTTTCATATATGTAAATATTTTTCTGTTGGTACTTTAAACACGGCTACACTGTCTCTCGTCAGGTCTGCAACCGACCCTGCCCCAAAGAGTATTGTTATTATATCCTGCCCAAAGGCCCAGGCTGAAAACCAGCGCTGGACTGTCTGTCCAGCACATGCTGAGACTGGGACATTTTGCCTCAAAAGTGTTTCTAAATTATTGTATTTTTTTTTATTTGTAAATATTTTGTTTATTGTTCTTGATATTGTTTTATTTATGTTTTGTTTTGTGGCAATAAAGCAAATTCTTATTCTTCTTATTCTTATTCTTAACTAGCTGTTGCCCGCGACTCCGTCCGCGAAGAATAAGGGTATAAAAAATAGCCTACAACCACCTGTTGTCAAACCTACCAAATATAGAGAAAAAATTTGATGAAAATCGGTCAAGCCGTTTCGGAGGAGTTCGATAACAAACAACGTAACTGCCGCAACCATTTGAATGTACCTACTTATTTAATTTTTTTTTGCGTCGGGGTGAACTATTTTGGGCATTTTGATTGCAAAATCGATTATTATTCTGAAATATGTAGAATTATTTTCGTTTTGTTTACATCGGTGACATTCAATGACTTCCAACGTCTGTTGTCAAAAAAAATCATTGCCATTAAAATAAATTAGTTCCACTGAAAATCCGCAACATAGCGAGGGCTAAATAGAAACTTGTCATGCTTTAATATGCAGGTCAGTGCTTAAAGAGCTTTACTCTTACAGACTGCAATGCAGGATAATGAATGGATATCTTTTTCCCTGAATGGCAACTCTGGCATAGATAATGATCGCTCACTTTTGGCTCGAAGTTCGAACTTGTGATTTTATTTTGCTTAATATACAAAATGTACACACCCAATATCATATTTTCTCAAGTTTATCGCGATTCCCAAGGTCAAAGAATCGAATTGCTTTAAAATTCCAGAGAAATAATGCGTTGTTTGGGAGAAACGTGTCAAAATGGTGTTGTAGAGCGCCATCCTGCTGTGTCTCGTTTTTTTTTATCCCGTTCTGGCCGTTCACTTTTATATTATAGATAGCTGAATCGATTTAGCTTCAACTAGGCAAATATCTGGATTGAGACATAGCATACTTGATATCCCGGTAATGAGTTCCCGAGGGATAATATTGTAATTTTACACAAGAATCTATTATAAGGACGCTGTCTACTAAAGAGGTGGTGGTGGTGGTGTTGGTGTTGGTGGTGGGTTTTCCATGCTCACTCCAGAATGTTCTAGTCTCCACCTTAGGATTGGGGTATCGACTCTGCTTCGCCCCTACGGCCATAGCATCACAAGGGTTAGGCCCTCCTGGAAATGAGTAACTAGATCAATTCCCCAAACTTGTTTAGGGAAATAGCAAAATTTCCATTCGCATTTCCCAAATGCTTTTTTTCTCACTACGGTTTTCTACTGAAGCTTATTTTCACAGTAGCGTTTTTTCCCAATTTGAATTGACACAGATACAGTGTCGACGGAGCTCCGCTGGCGGAGCTCCTTCTTCTGTGTGCTTTTGGCCTTTCGGGCCGATGCAAACTTAACATAACCTGAACCTACCAATGTTCCTATGTCGATTAAAGTTGGGGAAAGTTGTACAGAAACGGGCGAGGGTCGGTCAAGGAATAAACCAACGGGTAAAAACATAAAAGACCGACCTAAGCACCCCCCAGTGCCCAGCGGGAGAATGCATGCTCCTCTGCCGGCCTTCCAGCAAATGGCTGAGGCAGGACACTGTGGGTAGATTAAGTCCCCTCCCTACCCCTCCCCTCCTCAAAATATAAAACACTCGTTTTTTGTATTAATAATCAATAGAGAAGGGGACTTGTGACCGGGTTTTTTAGTCCGTGCAAGTCGGACACTGTCTGGGCCCTCCATTCCCAGTTCGTCCGAAGGGATTTTTCCCGAGCACAAGTCACTCTTCCTACCCTAAAGTAAAAAAACAGCAAAAACTTCGCCTCTTTGGCCCCTCTGGCGATTCATTAAAAAAAAGAAAAAAAAGTTGGGGAAAAACGCGATTGTGAAAATAAGCTTCAGTAAAAAACTATATTGAGAAAAAAAGCATTTAGCTAAAAAATGCGAATGGAAATTTTGCTACTCGGAACAAAAAAATTTGGGGAACTGTCTAGTTACTCGCCCCCTGTAAAGTATTTAAGTATGTGTTTGTAACCTATATATAATTATAGTTATCCGTCCATCCGTCCGTGTAAATTGTCCAACATTATTTATTACGTACGTAGACGGAATTTTCGGTACCGTCTACTAAATGGCGTAAAACATTGCAAAATAGTTGTAAAAACCTTCTCACCGCGGCAGGACAGCACCCAAATAATTGAATTAAAAGTACTTAATTGAATTAATGTGCCAGAAACATAAAGGCTTGCTGGCGGGCGCGGTGTGTCACGGCCATCTGTTAATTGAGACATGGCATGGAAATATGTGCGAAGGGATGGCGACTTGATTTTGATTTGGAGATTTGTGAGGTCTGTCCTCGTGAGGCCTAACGTACTAAATTAACACGTTCACGGACACAAGATGTCTTCCCATAAATTGTGATACGGCACAGAATTTTTCCATACAAATTGACATTCACGTCTGGAAGTAAATGTTTTGGTAGTATAAGATGAAGACTGTGTGTGTATGGAAATTGTCCAGCTACAGACGTGTGCCACAATACGAGGTATTTTTTGTATGAGTGACGGAGACATGTGTGCAAGAGAAAGAGTGTTTGATGTGGCACTAGCTGTTTGTGATTCAGCCTAAAGCGGCAATCTATTCTTAAGTTTTTGCAAATGAGAGGGAAATAAAATCATAATAAATAATACCAGACGATATAAGACAGGTAGGAACTTGATGAAAAATTCATATCCAGGTTGAGGTTCATGATTTGATAGTCAAATAGTTAATCAACTAAGTGACTTGACTCGAGGTAAGAGCGGTAGTCGTATAAAATACCTGGTTTTAAGGCTTCTGTATCACTCACAGGATTGTGGATAAAGGTCAAGGCCAGTGCTACGAAGATTTATTTATTTAATTAACTATTCACAGTAGGTTGGTACTTGAAAGTGTATCTAGGTACCTATTGCATAATTGAGATTAAAACTGTCAAGTCAAAACTATTGCAATGTCAATATTATTAAAATCTACCAATTTGTAATTGATTTCTGATCAATTGAAATTGAAGCAAAATTGAAATTTCTAAATTTAAATCGTTGGCTCTTTTTAAACTGCCTTTCCAAAATCAACTGACGACTAATTTTAGGGGCTGCTACGGACTTAATTAATGCATAAAAGATGTAAAAATGCAATTCATGTCAGGGGTTCCAACTAAATGACTTCTGAACTAACATGTGTCCTTTGTATTATTAAGTGGAAATACCCTGCTGCCTATACATAAACAGACAAAATAAAAATATTTATTTCCCCTCTAATTATTTGGCGGAAGGCGAAATATCGAATGGAATATCATCATATAGAAAGAAAACAAATAAGAAAGAAGCAGGGGGTAATAAAGACAAAGCAAGATTATCAAACAATAATAAGGATTTGAGACTAAATTAAATTCTGTACAAGGGTTCGACCAATCAGGTTAACTTCAATCTTCAATTCATTAGCCACGGGGATTTTGTTAGCTATAGAAAAATCATTATTGATAAACTTGGCTTCAGTTTTTATATTATCATAAAAAATAATGCAAAAACAGCTCAACAGACTTGAATATACATAATTACTACGCTGTTGTTACACAAGGCAGTATTATTAGACGTATCTTGTTCAGAGTAAAAGATTATATAATTTCTTTTAAACTCAAACTTTGGTTGCAACCGAACCAAAAGAACAATTGTATCCATTTTATCGTTGCGGTAGAAAGTTTGAATAGAAGGGTGCATAATCGAATAATTTATTTATCTTCTTTTACATTACAGTTTTTAATCAACCGGATGGAATAAATTTGGAAAAGAATCGTTTTAATAATGGAATGCAAATTCGGAGGGATTTTCCTAGAATACATTTCGTAGAATGAGATTCGAACCTCTTGGCGCAAATCGAATGAACTTTTGAGATTCAGAATGACAAAGAAATGTATGAATTGTGAAAAGAAAAAGAAGAATGTTTTTAGATTCACCAACGATTTTTTTGTTTCGCTGATGCAAATTAGTATAATTTTTGATCTAAAATTTTACTTTGTATTCACGTGTATGTTGATAGGAAGTTTCATTTCTCAGTCATCGTTGATTTTGTGTCAACACTATGGTGTTTTCAAACCCTTCGGCGTCCATCTTCAATCTAGCTACCAATTGTATACTAAGTAAAGGAAATCCATAATTCATAATATGATATTCCGCAAAGGGTATATTTGTAAACTGTGAAATCCCTTATCTCGCCTAGCCTGAAGGTTTGGATGGGTAAACATTTCAGCGACGATATTTTCAGGATGGAATATGGTAATTCCTGTAGGAGGATTAAATTCAGAGCTTCTCTGGTATTAGTAAGTCGATCGTAAGCTGACAAGGAATAGGCATTTTTAACCGACTTCAAAAAAAAAGAGGAGGTTCTCAATTCGTCTGTATGTTTTTTTTTTTTTTTTTTTTTTTTTTTTTGTATGTTTGTTACGCGATTACTCCCTCAATTGTAAACCGATTTTCAAAATTCTTTTTTTGTTTGATAGAGTATACTCCTGAGGTGGTCCCATTGGCACCAAGTCAAGATCTGATCATGGGATCCTAGAGAAATCGAGGGCAACCTTCAAATTTTACAGGCAAACCTATGGTGATTTTAGCATTTCTAGCATCAAGTGAAGTATTTGCATTCAGAAAGTATCATTTGGTAAACTGGACCTGCTGAAGAAGACTGTAGATGGCCAACGGAACTCCTAAACGGGTCAAATCTTGCAAGTTAAATTTGAACCGGTTTCCAATTGAGCTGAAATTTTGCAGGCATATGTAAATTGGATGACGATGCAATATTATTATGACATGGAGCTGATCTGATGATGGAGCTGAAAGATGGCCATAGAAACTCTGTAATAAAGCGATACGACCGCATTGAGTTTGGGCTCATTTGATTTGTCTTGACGAGTACTTTGATCCTAGATGGTAACTATAGGATCTGAAAATGGAGTTAGAAGGTGACCATAAGAACTCCGTAATAAAACGACATAACCCCATCGAGTTTGAGCTCATTTGATTCGTCTTGAAGAGTACTTTGGTAACCAGGGTCAAAAAGTACAGTCAGCAAAGAGTGCCTGTTGTATCGCATAATGTTGATTGTTCTAAAAATTTCTGGCCAAGAATGTTTGGCATACTGTTGAAAGTCCTAAAGCATATTTGTTCGTTCTTTATTGATAACAAGAACATCGGATTACCTACAATATTAATTGGCCAAAGCAGTCCTAAGAGTTGTGTAAGTCATTCACCTAAACTATAAGTAGGTATGGCACCTACAAAGAAAAGGGGGCAATAAAAAATACCTACAAACCACCTCCCGTTTAACTTGGTTAGGTTCGTTAGTTACCTTGAGCTCTTTAAAGCGGAATAGAGGAGGAGCTCGGGGGGCGGAGCACCCGCTAAAAAAAATACTGTCAAATCGCCTCCCGTTTAACCTTACCAGACTCGTTAGTTACCTTGCGTCACTCAGAGTTAAAATTGAAGCCTTGGTACTGGAAGGGGGGCTCGGGGGGCGGAGCCCCCCGTAATATAAAACACCTTCAATCCACCCCCTGTTTAACCTGGCTAGGTTCATTAGATCTCTAGTATCTTACGTCGCTCAGAGTGGAAATTGAAGCCCCGCCCTTCGAGGGGGGGGGGGCTCGGGGGGCGGAGCCCCCCGCAATAAAAAATATTCTTACACCACCTCCCGTTTAACCTGGTTAGATTCGTCAGTTATCTTGCGTCCCTCAGAGTGGAAATAGAAGCATCGCTAATGGAAAGGGGGCTCGGGGGGCGGAGCCCCCCGCAATAAGAAATACCCTCAAACCACCTCCCGTTTAACCTGGTTAGGTTTGTTAGTTATCTCGTATCCCTCAAAGTGGAAATAGAAACCTCGGTCCCGGTAGAGGGGCTTGGGGGCGGAGCTCCCGTAATAAAAAAAACCTTTAAACCACTTCTCGTTTAACCTGGTTAGGTTAGTTAGCTACCTTGGATCCCTCAAAGCGGCCCCCCGCTATAAAAATACTGATGATATGGTTCCAGCGGAAGACCAGCGTCAGCTGCATAGCCGACATCATGCTGAGTTGGGACCATTTCGTGATAATGTTGTATCTGTTACCGTGCTTTCACCTGTTAATTTAAGATTATGTCATGAATAAATATTTTTTCTTTCTTTCTTTCTTTTTTCTTTCTGACAAACCACCTCCGATTTAACCTGGTTATATTCGTCAGTTATCTTGCATTCCTCAGAGTGGAAATAGAAGCCTCGGTACCGGTAGAGGAGCTTAGGGGGCGGAGCCCCTCGTAATAAAAAAATCCTTTGAAACCACCCCCCATTTAACCTGGTTAAGGTTAGTTAGCTACATTGCGTCCCTCAAAGTGGAATTAGCAGCCGCGTTCTTGGAGGGGGGCTCGGGGGGTGGAGCCCCCCGCAATAAAAAATACAGACAAACTACCTCCCGTTTAACGTGGTTAGATTCGTCAGTTATCTTGCGTCCCTCAGAGTGGTAATAGAAGCCTCGCTAATGGAAAGGGGGCTCGGGGGGCGGAGCCCCCCGCAATAAGAAATACCCTCAAACCACCTCCCGTTTAACCTGGTTAGGTTTGTTAGTTATCTCGTATCAACGTGGAAATAGAAACCTCGGTCCCGGTAGAGGGGCTTGGTGGCGGAGCTCCCGTTGTAAAAAAAAACCTTTAAACCACTTCTCGTTTAACCTGATTAGGTTAGTTGGCTGCCTTGCGTCCCTCAGGGTGAAAATAAAAGCCCCGCTCTTGGAGGGGGGGGGGCTCGGGGGGCAGAGACAACCCGCAGTAAAAAATCTGTTAAACCATCTACCGTTTCATTTGGTTAGATTCGTCAGTTATCTTGCGTCCCTCAGAGTGGTAATAGAAGTTCTGATACCGGAACGGGGGGCTCGGGGGGCAGAGCCCCCCGCAAAAAAAAACCTTCAAACCATTCCTTGCTTAACCTGCTTAGGTTCGTTAGTATCTCGTATCCCTCAGATTGGAAGTGGTAGGCTTGCTACCAGAGAGTTGGCTCGGGGAGCGGAGCAATAAAAAAATACCTTCAAACCATCCCACGTTTAACCTGCTTAGGTTCGTTAGTTACCTTGCGATCCTCAGATCGGAAACAGAAGCCGGGCTTCGTCTACTGGCTACGCCTACGAATCTCTTTTATACCAAAGCAACTAAAAAGCCAAAAATAAAAAATTTTAAATAAAAAATAGAACCGCCTTCAAAAACACCCAAAAAATATTATTTAAAAATTTAACCGACTATAATGAGCATTATAATATCTTTCTACTAATCTGTTTGAAGTCGGGCCTCAGCTCGAGACAGCAGGAGTGGACCTAGTAATTAAATTAATAAATAAATATCCCGGGACAATTCACACCAATCGACTTAGTCTCAAAGTAAGCAAAGCTTGTGTTATGGGTACTAGGCAAAGGATAAACATACTTATATAGATAGATACATACTTAAATACATATTAAACACCCAAGTCAAACATTCGTGTTTTTCATACAAATATCTGCCCCAACGCGGGGACCGAACCTGGGACCTCAAGCTTTATAGTAGTAATTTAACTTACCTACATAGATAGATACCTACTATCTATTGGGCGTCTACTACTCCTGCTAGCTCGTGCTGAGGCCCGACTTCAAACAGATTAGTAGAAAGATATTATAATGCTCATTATAGTCGGTTAAATTTTTAAATAATATTTTTTGGGTGTTTTTGAAGGCGGTTCTATTTTTTATTTAAAATTTTTTATCTTATATCGTGGATAACTTGGGAGATTTTGAGAGAAGTCGCTAATTGTCGTCCGTGACCTTACGTGGACGAAAGAAATGTCGGTTAGTTTTCGATTTTAGAATTCATTTTCCGATAAGACCCACGACGCGTTTATATTTAAAATAAAAAAAATACAGATTGTCATTCCTTCCACAACCAATTTTTCGACCGCTACTTAATCAAAGTTAGACCAATTGACTTAGTTCTACTCTAAGCCAAGTTTGTACTATACGTACGACGCAGCGGACATATAAGTACCTACACTAATGTAGATAAATAAAAAAATCGTTGTTTTCTTGTTTTTTGACAATTGGCCTTTCAAACGTTCATGGGTTTGAGCCCGGGCTCGCACATTTGAGTTTTTTCGTGAGGATACTCGCACACACCTGCGAAGAAATTCTATAGTGTGTATGAAGTTCCCAATCCGCACTGGACACACTTGGGAACTATGACTCAAGCCCTTCCATTCTGAGAGAAGGCCTGTGCCCTGTAGTTGGATGTTAGACGTTGAACGATGATGATGATGAAATAGTTTTTTGTTAATCAAGACATTCAACCTTATCAACTAAGTCGTGTCTGATAAAACCGAAAGAAATATCTGAAATAAAAATAATATGTCTTCCAATGTAACCTACTACATGTGACAATAAAGACATTATATCTGTCGCGAGCTATAAACGCCTAGAAATAGGTCAGAGCTGTAAGCGCTAGAAATAGAATTAAATCAATACAACTCCCACTGCCCTAGACTTACCTGAGACAGGTTTAAAATAGCTAAACAACATGATTATTAAGACTTGATAATTTGAAGTTCGGTAAAAACACAAACAACTTGTTTAATGAAAATCCATTTGTCGAAACACTTTAAAAGTTACGAGTACTGTTAGTTATGGTAGAGTCATTATAGAGGTTTACATAGGTCCTGTCCCTCCTGTCTCTTCTATAAGTCCGTCATCATTAATTTGGCCTTTGTCATCACCATTTGAAACATCTTTATAGACGATAATTTGCTTAAAATTTGATGCAATTTTTGCAAGTTTTTATTTAACTTACAAAGTTCGTATGTTAAGTTTGCTAACGTCAAATTATGCTATTAAAATTATAATCACTTCTTAAAACTTTATTTGTTTGGCAATCATATGACAATGCAAAAATACAGTTAACAATAAATATAGTAAGCAAAAAAGCTTATATTAAAAATGAAGGTCTTATTTAGAAATCTTTTACGATTCTCGCCTTGCAACAAATAAGAAACCACACTAAATAATTCTAAACCGAAAGTTCGCTTATTTTTGAACAAAACTTGCTTTATCAATTCCAATTTTCAAACACCTTCGTCTACATAAACATCCATGAAATCCCTAGGAAAAACTCTCACTTCCAGAGTGACAAAGATGTCTGGCTTCAGACAGCCTTTGTCTCTCGCCGGATGCTTCCGGGCACTATCCGGATGCATCTTATTCTCTTTGCGAACTTATTTGTCGAGACACTACGTGTGAAGCAACGTAGACACTTTTATTTTCAACCACAATGCTTGAAAGAGGCATAAAAATGTCGTCCATTTATTACTTTTCACTCCTGCTGTATTACGATATTGTTTTATTTTTTGGAGTACCTTTGAAGTAATCCATTTTTGAATAATTAGCTGAAGCAGTGCGCTTCGTTTCAGACTAAATCAAGAATATGAATAAGACTTTTTAGTTATATACATTAACGCCTTGCGTTTTTAGTTCTCATAAATATCTCTATTCCTCTTATGAATAATTCTTTGTATTCAAACTGTTATAAATCCGTTAGGATTTGAATTTGTGACGCATGTGCGCAATCTGAGCCATTTGCTAGGACAGATCTTTATTTGAACTGATAGTGTTAAGGGACCGCTTGTCTTTTTTATATTCTGAACTTTTATGACAGTAGGTAACAAATCAATGATCAAATATTAAAGATTAGAATATATAGCGCTGCTTATGTTTACGTGGATGAGATGGAAAGAAAACTATAAAAGAGTAGCCCATGAGTAGAATGTATGACCATACTCATAAGTTTAAAATAAATACAAAATAAAAGTCCACTTATGAAAAGGATCATACACAGTTTTTAAAGATGTGAAAATAAACAACTAAGAATTTGATTAATGACAATCATTGAATTTTTCATTTCAATATATTTAAGTAATAAACGCTTCAAATATAGGAAGCTTCCTAAAAATGGTCCCTGTCAATACGTGTCCCTTCCATTTCATGCCCCCTCTCGTAATAACATAGAATTGTGGCGCCAGTAAGTGAAAAAAAAGTAACAAGAGGAACAATTTTCGTTCGTTCGTCTCCGTTGGAGGTCTTTGTCCGCAGCAATCACGCTCTATTTAACGTATCGTTTCATTACACTAACACAACTATTCAATCAAATGAAGGTATATGAACATCTACCAGTGGCCCGGAGTACGTATTTCCTTTAGGCATCTAGAAAGTGAGAGAAGCGTGAGTAAGGTATTCGGGTGCAAGACGTCGTAGATATTGTGCATAAATTTTACCATAATTTGTCATTACCGACGTCACGTAAAAAAATTAAGTAATCTGGTGGGAATCGCGTCATTACTGCCTCACGCCACTGATATCTACTGCTCTCTTATTAATAAACGAAGATCCTAATTAGTAATTAAGTATTATTTTAACTTCCGTCTTTTTTCGATTGGACAACTTGACCAGGGTCAAGGTTAACTTGAGTAACATTCTTTTCTTTAATCCGACTCGTTTCGATTGGCTTTTTTTTACCTTTGCAAGAAGCAAAGAAAATATAACTGTGCTGAATTTGTTTCTAACTTCAACTAAATTTGTTGATAGCTTCATAATATGAAGTCATCGGTACTAGGGCGTGCAAAACCGGTTTTCCGGTTTTGCTGAAAACCGGAAACCGGACAAAATTTACCGATTTTTCAAAACCGGTTTTGAAAGACAAAACCGGTTTTACCTCCGGTTTTTCCATTTTGATTGACGTAGGTACATTTTGATTTAAATCAACTTTTTTCTAACGCTCTAAGAAATATTTAATTTTGAGTCATCGAAAAATATCCGAAATCCGAACGCAACCTATCTATACTACTTACACTCCTCCCTCCGCCCGCGTCGTGCTCCCGCTCTCCCGCTCCGTGATTTGATTTTGATCTCAGTTAAATAATCTTTAGAATAAATATTATTTTAAGTTCATTTTAAAATTGTTTTTAACCAAACTAAGAGAGTTTAGTTTATTAATGTGGTACAGTAAATGATCTGTTTTTTATTTCGACTGCCATCGACTATAACTACAAATACGAACATATTGATTATTGTTTATTTAAATAACTAAAGGTGCCACATACTTACTTGTGTTGTGATTTGATTTTGATCTCTGTTAATTAATCTTTAGGATAAATATTATTTTAAGTTCATTTTAAAATTGTTTGTTAGCCAAACTAAGAGTGTTTATGAATGTGAAAAATAAATATCACGGGACAATTCACACCAATTGACCAAGTCCCAAACTAAGCAAAGCTTGTACTATGAGTACTAGACAACGGATAATCATACTTAAAAATACATATTAAACACCCAAGACTTGAGAACAAACATTCGTATTATTCACACAAATGTCTGCCCCGACCGGGAATCGAACCCGGGACCTCAAGCTTCGTAGTCAGGTTCTCTATCAACTAGGCTATCCGGTCGTCCAAATCTCTCGTCGTGATCTATCTAATCTAAGGTCTACTTGGTAGGCTAGGCATTAATGGATAATTAAAAACAAGTATTTCATGCAATTTGTTTTATTTGTAGATTTTGTGGGTATATAAACTATCTAAGAATATGATTTCACTGTTCAAATTCTACCATTACTACCATAATAAAAAAATATTTAAGAACATTGCCAAAACCGGGGAAAAAACCGGTTTCCGGTTTTGGGCCCTCAAAACCGCAATTCAAAACCGGTTTTAACAACTTTCCGGTTTTGCACGCCCTAATCGGTACCAAAACCTCCCCTTGGTGACATCATTCTCCTGTTGTCACTGTCTTTTAAATGATATTCACTTTTATTGACCGAGCGAGCGCGAGGTGCCTCCGTTTCAGCCTGGGCAAAAATACTTTCCTATGTCTATCCAACTGTCTTTTCTCCTCTACATCTATCTCTCTCGTGAAATTTTGTGAGCAGGCTCGATAATAATAATGTTTTTTTATTTCTAGAGTAATTTTATGGACATTTTGGAAAATGTCAGAGCCATTGGTGTTGATATATTATCGTAAAAAAAACATCATATTTTAGCCATCTCAAAAAACTCGCCAGGTCTATAGCTCACACAACCATCAGTTTTTATGTTTAATGGTACTTATTTTGTAATGGCAGGCAAACGATTCGCTTACTCTAAAATCGCTCGCACCCATCCGTATGTCGTACTAACATTTCAACTTCTCGAAAACGGCATCGATTCCTAAATAGCAATCGGTGGCAATGCCTCCCCTAGCTGACGTCACTCACCCACCGTCTCGGCTAGATCCTGCTATACCCAGTAAGGGCAGCTATCGATACTTTACGATCGTTATCCCCCGTTTATTTATTGCGGCATGTCATCTATGTCATTGAGTTTAAGTACGATGATAAAGATTTTGCAGCAGTCTGGGGCTTGTAACGAGTCTTGGTAAATGGGATATTTCTACTTCAAATTTTCTTATCTAGTTGTTTTGAGCTTGAGATGTATCTACTTAGGCTACTTAAGCGGCCTACTTAGATAGCAAGCCAACTGAAGGTCTTATCTTGTCACACTATCATGACCGTAGTCTTGAAATTGGCAAGACATTACCCGTCGCGAAATGCTATTGGACGTCGTAATAAATAATTTATTAAATTCAGATACAGAAACATGCAAATTGGTTTTATACTTTGTGTCTCTCTTTGCGTCCTCATACATCTGTTCAAAAAGTGTCCTATGATAATCCCATAATTAATAGCATTTAAGACTTAATCAGGACTTCAATAATGCTAAAATTACTTCCACGTTTCAGCCACATTGCAGCGACTAAGTGGGCTAAGGTAATAGATTAGGCATAGTGAGGTATTCTGTTTGAGGTTTGATCTTTCCAGCATTCCGATGGAGTTATCTCCAGGACATTATTATTTTTTACATTTGTACTATTTTATTTGTATATCTCACAATTAACACTTACATAGTGCTTACATACTTTAAATTTGATATTATCTGACAGAGCGAGCCGTACTACGTCGCCGCAGCGTCAAACACGACTCTGTGTGCCTCAGTTTTATTTTAGTTTCACTATACCAAAAGCGGCTGCTTTGTGAGGCGGTTTCCCTGCACCCGGATATTGACATGCCCATCATACAGAACTCCAGTCGTAAAGGAAAGCGAAAAAGTTACCAACGTTTCTTTTATTATCCGGAACGAACCATTTTCACCATTTTCATGGCTTTTTCCCACATGCCACCTCAGTGAGGAGACTTAGTTGCTAATGTCACTGACGTTCAAGTTATACGAGTTGAAATCTCTCTTTAGGAGGAAGACGTCTGTTGTCCTTTACTCGTACGAGTGATCTAATGTTTGAGGAAAAGGAATGGATAACAACGGACTTTTATAGGAGGTGGCTATCCCAACTTTTATATAAGACTATAAGAACGACTGTATTGTGCTTTTGTAAAAAATCATTATTTGATTAGCTTAATTCAGACACAGATTGAGTTGTAAAATTAAATATTTAAAAAATAGATTATCAAAGGGCAGTTTATTCCCTTTAATTAAGATATAATGTTTATATTTGAGCGTTGGCGTTGGGTTTAACTTTGAAGTATTGTTTGGACTCACAAATACAAAAATGAATACTATTATTAATAAACAAAACTTAAAAAAGGCAAATAAAAATTCAAATTCAATTGCTTTATTGCATTTCATGTTGTGCAAAGAGGTCTTATAGGTAGGTAGGTACACTTTAAAAAAACATGAAACTATCGTGAGACTCACTATAATAGGTAGGTACAGTTTAAAAAACATGAGCTCTGTTAAGCATAGCAATTTAGAGAGTAAAGTCTTATTATCAAAAAACTAGCTGTTGCCCGCGACTCTGTCTGCGAAGAATAGGGGTATGAAAAATAGCCTACGACCTATTCTCAGACCTATCAAATATAGACAAAAATTTTATAATAATTAGTTAACCCGTTTCAGAGGAGTTCAATAACAAACACTGACACGAGATTTAGATTTTTTGTTATTTTAGCCTTTAGTTATTTTCTGTCTATCCTACAAATCAATATCAATTACCCCAATTTTATGACGCCCTCAGTGAAATCATCGAATACATAAATATAAAACAAGAACGCATTCACCAAATCACACCCTACGCCGAGGGTAGCGACCCCCGAACAGGGGACATAATTGCTCGCGTGCAGTTCGTGCACCCGCTATGCATGCATGCACAAGTGGCTGGGACTCTATATGCCGATTATGCGTCTCTTAATTAGAAATTTATGGTTTTGGAAAAAAAAATGAAATAAATCGTAGCAGGTTGAAACAGTTCAATGGTTCCCAATCCGGGAACCCTGCATCGGAACTACGGCCCACGCCCTTTCACTCTGAGAGGAGGCCTGTGCCCTTCAGTGAACATTGACGCATAGCGCCGTCTGTATGCATGTTCGCATTCGCAAGACACGGAACCACATATATAACAAGCAAACACATAGGTATATGAAGTTAAGTTACTAAAAAACTTATAAGATAAAGTACCTACCTAATAGTTTTACAGAAACTTATGCAGTGTATGTGTTATCAATTAAAAAATATACAACTACTGCAATTTGTTTACGTAGAATAATGTTAGACAGATATTATTAAAATTATTAATGTACCATCCTAGCATTGTAGGCGCCTCGGTTCACACTGTATTATCATATCAATAAGTAAACAAAAGCAAAAAAATGTCATAAAATAAACTATGTTCAAATCGAAAATTCATTCGTTCCTTAAGTGAAGTACTTTGACTCATTCTTTGACTAACTCTCTTCCGTCCTTTTCTCTTATGAACAACAGCTTCTTTTAAAATTCCGATTTAAATAAAAAATATACGTTTTTCTCAAACAAAATCACTTATATTTTATCTTAGAAACACATTACTTGTACCTACATAGAATAAAAAACAGATTACCTACTAAATGTTGCCCACGTTTTAATCAGATACGTGAGCAGCGAGATGGGACGGACAAATGTGATTTTAATGACGCTATGTCGCGCGTATTTTTCAGTCATTTAGCACTTGTTAAAGTGCTTAGTAGACAATTAAAAATACTGTAATAACTGTTGAAGCTAGTTTTGTTTTACGATTAAAGTCCACCTTTTACTTTAAAGTAGTTTTTTTCTTAACCTACGGCCTTGATGATGATCTTTGATCGATATTCAGAAGTCCAAGTTGAAAGTCTACGCGGAGCGCATCATTTTAGTTGTTAAAAGGACAGACCGAGTCCAAAGTGTAATTGTCAAAAATATCTATACAGCTCTATGCCACTAACCATAAGGTTGGTGTTTGCATATACAGGGTGGTCCAAAGACTGACTTCTAAAAAACAAATTTAGGTGCCTCATATCCGAATATACCCCATGTATGTTGGCCGATTTTTTGTAGTTTTCGAGGAATTGGGATTGTTCATTTTTTCTAACCCCCCTTTTTATTTTTTTTATCGAAAATATAGAGCATTTTAAGAAACTAATTTGAATATTTCAGCAATTCATCACTCCAATATTTTTTTATAATTTATTGAAAATTTGAGATACGACTTCTCGTAAATTACATGCCGCCGCAGAATCTGTGTATAAACCACAGACATAATGACAAAAAAATGTGTCACAATCGATGGTTAGTTGTCATCTGACAATGTCACCTTACATTACAATAACAATAACACTAAAGTTGCCGATTCTTCCAAGAGAATTGGCTTAGATTATTTATACACTAGATAGAGCTTCGGCGGCACGAAAACGTCCCGAAAAATATAAGCCAACTTGGCTATAAGTCATTTGCCTCCCTTCAGTTTGAATGACGTAACGCGATCGTAATATGAAGCTGTCAAAAGAAATTTGTGGACGTTTTGTATCGCAATGTTTGCTACTGACACTCTATCTAGTGCATAAATAATCTAAGAGAATAGGTAAAAAAAACGATTTACGGCTATAGTATTTTTGTACGTATAAAATAAAATGGTCAGAAGTGTTCGCTTGAAAGTTCTTTGGCAGATTTAATCCATACTTACATTAAAATGATCCTCGCAACAATAAGTACATCTTGTAAACTTTGAATTAACTTTGCGGCAACACTTCTCTTGTAAATCTTCTCTAATGCGAACAATTAATTTGTTTGGGCTATTGACAGAATCATTTCCACAAGGTACGAATGAAACACTTCCTGTATAAATCCATTATTAAAATATAAAAAACGCGAAGAATGTTTTTCAAAATAAGTAGTATCCTTAAACTGACAGATGATAACTACGTCGAAGTGACAGAGAATAGTATAGAGAAACTAGACGGACGGCTTTTTAGGGTTCCGTAGTCAACTAGGAACCCTTATAGTTTCGCCATGTCTGTCCGTCTGTCTGTCTGTCCGTCCGCGGCTAAGCTCAGAGACTGTTAGTAGTAGAAAGCTGTAATTTGGCAAGAATATATATATCAGTCACGCCGACAAAGTGATTATATATAAAAAAAACTAAAAAAATTGTAAAGTGGGGGTGATTTTTTTTTCTCGATTAACCCCATAGTGTGGGGTATCGTTGGATAGGTCTTGTAAAACCATTGGGGGGGTTGCTAACATGATTTTTGTATTCAGTGATTTGTTTGCGAAATATTCAACTTTAAAGTGAAAATTTTCATTAAAATCGACCGCCCCCCCTCTAAAATCTAAACTGTTGAGTGGAAAAATTTGAAAAAATTCAAAATGGTAGTAAATATATTAAATTTACAAGGAAAATTATAGCGGCTAAGATTGCTTGGGAATTATTTGTAGTTTAAGAGTAAACAGTAGCCTAAGGTATAAAACATACCGTCACTACTTTGAAAAACTCGTATCTCAAATCAGCATGTAAACAAAACTGAACCTTGATACGCGCGTAATAAAGTTCACTTAGCCAGATTATCGATTTTGAGATACGAGCTTTTTTCAAAGTATTGACGATACCTAACTTGGAAGATTCCGTACACATACGAAGTCCTTAGAAAAATATTACTTGATTTTTTCGTAATGGCTGCGGAACCCTATCTTGGGCGTGTCCGACACGCTCTTGGCCGGTTTTTTTCTTGTTGCAAAGAATTTCAAAGTTAATGCCCACAGAAAGGTCAAACAAAGGTCAAACATTATTTTGCAAAAATACACACGATCATTTAATATTTTTGTACTACAATGTTATAAAATGATTTATTAAACCTATTTCTCGAAATGGTTTTGGAATTAGACCACATTGTAAAAAAGTGATCAATGCCAATTAATTTTTAAAGATTTTTTCAAGAATTCACGGGCCGAGCAGTTTACCATCATGTAACTTTTTTTGGTTACGTTTTTTCTGCGTGTTTTTTTGTGACATTTTATCCTCACAAACTGTACTTTCAAACATAAAATAATCACGCAAGTTACAATAAAATTGACCGAAAGTGAATGTTTTATCTTTGGGCAAATCGAAGTTTGATTTTGTAATAAAAAAAACCTAAAAATCTCAAAATTCAAAGACCAAAAGTAATTTTAAAAACTTCGCCAGTCTCTAAACTTTCAGAGTAATACAAAAAAAGTGACACTTAATAGGTCATAATTTGCTGGATTCGACTTTCAAACGTTCTAAGGTAGAATCTTCGTGGATCAAATTAAACAACAAAATTTAATTTAAACACATTATTCATAAAAGATTTTCAAATGTTCTGCCGTCAACTTCGATACATAGCCTACATCCAAATATTATTTATTTTATTAGCAGTACGGCTGCTCACCGAATCTAAGATTATTTAAAAGCGAAAAAGTTTTTCGGGTGCGCCGGTGGGATTCGAATCCACGTCTCCTGGGTATGCGCCCCAACGGGTGGGTGTTCTACCAATTGAACCACGTCGCACCGACTCCCCCGAAATTCTTAATCGCTTACATACGCCAACAGTGGCGTGTGGTAACATCTATCGCAACTATTAGAAGCTACGACTCCTACGTTCCAAATTACATTGGAAATGCGTAAGAAATGATGTACCACATCTATTTATTCAAATATTATTTATTTTATTAGCAGTACGGCTGCTCACCGAAACTAAGATTATTTAAAAGCGAAAAAGTTTTTCGGGTGCGCCGGTGGGATTTGAACCCACGTCTTCTGGGTATGCGCCCCAATGTGTGTCTGTAAGCGATTAAGAATTTTGGGGGAGTCGGTTGGATGCGACGTGGTTCAATTGGTAGAACACCCACCCGTTGGGGCGCATACCCAGGAGACGTGGGTTCGAATCCCACCGGCGCACCCGAAAAACTTTTTCGCTTTTAAATAGCCTACATCTCCTTAAAGAATTCGCTCCTAGTCTAATCCGGTGTTTTGAGAAAAAAAACCAGTTGCCTGTAAAGTCGGTTTACGGACTATCGTCCATAATGATGATCGTCCATATATCGTCCGTTTAACGTGTCAACGTCATAACAAAACATTCAACCCCCCCCCCCCCCCCATTGTACATCCTGGCGTTCGCCGCTCTCTTGCAACTGGCCTGCTTCGCTGCTCTGTAGAATGTAACGTTACGTAACGTTACATGTACGTTACAATGTGCCATGTTTTTTCGTGTATGCAGCCGGCGTTCATCGATTTATTAGACGTTGTCACGTCAAAAATATATTTAGGTATTTTGGGATTCAGCCATTTTGACACCAAGTTATTTTGAGATCTAGGTATGTTGGTAATAGGGTATAACGAAATCAAGGTAAAATAAGATCTAAACTTATAAATATCCCGTTCCAATAGTCCTTGCTTATAGAGGGTTTTAGGTTTCTCACGCACGCAGTCCGTTTTAAATTTCAACTCTCCAAATTCCCCCACTACTTTGCAATTAACAAGAAATCAGCAGCCATTTGTTTCAACCTCCCCGGCTTTAACACCCTAAATTATGTATGAGGTCGCTTTAACGACCCTTACGTTTCGTACGTGTGTGTGTTCCTATACGTGGGTGACTTTTACAAGTGTCCTTTAAAAATGCTAAGTTTTAGGGCTGAATTTCATTATGTTTACCCTTTTTCGGTCAAAGGTCCAAGACGAGATGGGTAAAGTAAATAAGTTAAGGGCGTATTTAAACGACTTCGTACATCAGCTTCAGTTTCAAAGGAATATTTACTTTTACCTTTAGACTTGAATTTTGGAGGAAATGAGCCTAAAAGTCGGGTCTTGTTTAAATTTGGAATTTTAGTCACTTAGAGATATAGCTAGACCGTTTAAATTAGTCCTCGCCCGTGCGGTACAGGGGCGGGTGAAAAGCCTTTTGATGGATAACCCTCTGTATTCTTTAAGTGAGTTTTTGGACATAATTTTTTCTTGACATAATTTTTAATATTGGTAATTATGTTTTAATTAAATTTATTTTGTTATGATGATCCCTATTGGAAATAACATTAATTTGTAGTTATTTTTGTACTTTCATTGACATAATTAATTATTTGTTTTTGACAACTCCCACTTGGGGACGAATTTATTTTGGCATTTGCATTTTATTGATTGTTTTTTCATCTTTGGTTATTTTTATTATTATATTGTTATGTTTTGTTTTTTTTTTTATAATTTTTGGCGATCTCAGCATAAATTCTTATATACTGACTTTAATGTATTATATAATGTAATTATTATGTCTGAGTGAATAAATAAACTAATACTAAACTATGGCAACAACGGGGCCAAGAGAGGTGCGGGCGGCAGCAAAATGCGACTGGGAACTTTGCTACGCGCAACGAACAAGTTTGGGGAACTGCTCTAGTTACACCATAGATAGGTTAAGGTATATGTATTGTAGGCGATAGGCTAGCAACCTGAAACTATTATACCACTTTTACCTTTAAACCTAAAATTGCTAAAGTGGCCTCGAAACGTAAGTGCAACGTTTCGTGTGCTCTGCCTACCCCCTTTGGGAATATATGCGTGCTTTTATGTTTGTGTATTTGTTCGCAGGCGGACGCCAGCACAGCGTTCCTCCGCGCCGCCCGCGCAGGCCAGATCGAGAAGATCATCAGCCTATTGGAACAAGGGGTCGACATCAACGTTAGCAATGCTGTGAGTACTAACCTCTTTAACCCTTAAACTATTTGCTATTTGACAAGTCTGTCAAGATATTCGATTTTGGACCGTAAGTTGATTTCTGTTTGGCGGCAAATATATTGCTGGTATCTATTTAAGGGTTAACTTCTTCACCGCCACAAAACAAACGAAGTGACGTACTCTGTACGGCACGCCACGTTACATGACAAACCGATTTTCTACTTAAAATCCATTGTAGAAGGGTATATTTCGAGATGGAATATTGGTCATGTATAGATGACGTCGGCGTGTAAGGCATTCTATTGGCTGTCACGACTAGATAATTGGGGCGGTGAAGAGGTTAATAATAATAACAGCAACAAAGAATAGATTCACACAAACTTAACAATCCGACACGACAACCATACTAACAAAATAACATAACTTACAAAATGATAAATGATAAAGTTATACTTGGCGTGTGCCCGTATTTTTGACTAAAAAAAACGACTTTATGTCGAGATCAAAACTCCTTGAGAACATTAAAAATCTATAAAAATAAAAATGAATCGCCAAATGTGTTGCTAAGCGCAACTGATCTCTGCACCAAATTGAATTGGGTAATTCTTTTTTGGTTGTGTTCGTAATCGTCATGACAAGGTTTTTTTACTTAGGGATGTTTACTCAGACTAGCGAGCGTTATCATCTACTCCAGACAATAATGATGGGCAAAATTGAGGGGAAAAGACGCGTCGGCAGAAGGAAGAAATCATGGCTCCGAAACATCAGAGAGTGGACCGGTATGGCCAGTGTGGAGGAACTGTTTTCTCTGGCGAGAGATAAGGAGAGATATGCGGAGCTGACAGTCAACCTCCAGTAGTGGAGAGGCACCGTAAGAAGAAGAAGACTCAGACTAACCCTAATTTTTAGATACCTGTTGCTGTTGTGTTTAATTTTGTGTTGACCTAGCCTCTCAAGTACATTCGACAGTGGAAAGATAAAATCGCTAAAGCGCCATATATCATATACCTACCTATATGATTTTGCCTTTCTACTGTCGATACGACAGTGGGTTCAAAACTGGGCTCGCACTTTGGAGTTTTTCGGAATTTATGTGCAAAATGGCATTCGAAATTTACCACCAGTTTTACGGTGAAGGAAAAAATCGCGAGGAAAAAGGAGGCATGTGTGAAGTATCCAATTCGCACTGGGCCTGCGTTGGAATTACGACCTAAGCCCATTCTGAGCCCATGATGACCACACGTAAGGAGGGCCTCAGTAGATGACGAAAACAACATTTAGTCACACGGCGGACACGACGTACAAAATACGCGTTCTTGAATCTACATAAGCACGACGACGTCTGTACACGCGTACGCCTACATACATCGCGCGCGCACTCTTCTGGATTCCGGCGGGGTCCGGGGCAATCTGCGCCTTGAGGGGTGGGGTAACTCGAAGCCGTGCGGGGCGGAGCGTGTCCATTCTGTATGTTAGTACTATTATATATTCTGTGATTTAGTCTATCGTCGTCCTAAACACAGGCCTTATATTATCTAACGCACTTGGAACCTTAAGAGCGCGCGCACACAGAGAGTGGTCTGGAGTTCCGCGTTCTTTCAAATGTACTGAGTCCCTTACGATAACGCACACAGCAATCGTAAGCGACTCAGTACATTTGAAAGAACGCGGAACTCCAGACCGCTCTCTGTGTGCGCGCGCTCTAAACGTTTTCTCTCTGTCACACGGTTTAAGATGGGACAGAAAGAGACGGTGAATATAATCGCGAGCGCCCGCTCGTTAGACAATACGACTTGAGGTCTCAATATTTACTTTCGCGAACTAAATTTGTGAAAATATTTCACGATTCTAAATAAGACGGCTTCATGCGACCGCGGCGCTGCCAATGTCGGCGCCAAACGTGCGCGGGTCACGCGACGCCCGCGATTCAGGCACGCGGTGACGGATATCTACAGGGTTCCCCAAGATAATAACCTTAGAAAAGTTCTTAACAGGGACCGATCTGTTTGGCTTTGTTCCTTTGCAAGAACTGAAGGTGCTACTGCGACAAGGAACAAAGGCGAAAAAATAAACGCACTACTTTCTTTATGTCTTGTGAAGGAACCTTAGCGAAAAAAACCGCAATAGTTAGCAAAGAGAAGAAGAAGAGTCTCCGAGAGAGTTGGTCTTAAATTGAACATGGACAAGACGAAGGTCATGTCGAACGCCCATGTTGTACCAACTCCCGTCGTAATCGGAAATACTTTGCTCGAAGTTGTTGACGACTATATCTTTCTGGGACATACAATCCAATTGGGTAGGTTCAACTTCGAGAAAGAGGTCAATCGACGAATTAGACTCGGCTGGGCAGCGTTCGGGAAGCTCCGCAATATCTTGTCATCCGATATACCGCAGTGTCTCAAGTCAAAAGTCTTTGACCAGTGTGTGTTGCCAGTGATGACTATGACACTGAGACGTGGCCGCTAACGATGGGTCTTATAAGGAAGCTCAACGTCACTCAGAGGGCGATGGAGAGGGCTATGCTTGGAGTTTCTCTGCGGGATCGCATTAGAAATGATGAAATCCGCGCAAGAACTAAAGTCACGGACATAGCTCGAAGAATCGCTAGACTTAAGTGGCAGTGGGCAGGGCACATCGCCCGTAGAACTGACGGCCGATGGGCCGAAAGGTTCTCGAGTGGCGTTCGCGGACCGGAAGACGTAGTGTAGGTAGGCCTCCAACAAGATGGAGCGACGACCTGGTGAATGTAGCGGGAACGCATTGGATGCGGATGGCGCAGGGCCGATCTGTTTGGCGAGCCTTGGGGGAGGCCTATGTTCAGCAGTGGACGTCTTTCGGCTGGAATGATGATGCTGAGTAGCAAAGGAACAGCCAATGGAACTACCTACCGCGAATAATCCGTATGACCCAATTGGCTAATTCCTTCGAGTCTACTAAACTTAGGTACGCTTATATGTTAACGCCGTTGTCACATTTAGTAGGTACAAACTGGCGTATATAGGTCACATTGTATCGTGTTCCAACTTATTTTATTAAGTTATTCATATTAATTTCATAACATGTCGTGTGTTAACGAGAACGAATATACCTTCTGCTTCATTTGTTTGCTGTGTATAGTTATTCGCTTTGTTTATTATAATGAAGGCGTGAACTATATTAATATTCATGGATTTGCATAGAAGCTTGAGGTTTGCAAATGTAACTTTCCGATTTACTAAATAAGTTAGCATAGGAGTTATGAAAGCGTCTGTTGGAGACAGCTGTTGGCTAAAGAAGCAGCAGTCTCTCAATGAATTAGCATCAACCGCCCTTAAGCAAGCAAACGCCTTATTTGGATTTATTATGATTACTTAGGAGACAGGGGTAAATCATGGGTCAGTTTTATAAAGCTAACTTTTCTTTCTTCGACATGTTCATGTGGTAGGTACTCTATTCAGCGACTGACAGGTAAATTAAGATACTTTTTCCCTCTTTATAATTTTACAAGAGCATACACGAGAAATCAAATATTCCTTATATTCTGACGCAAACTTTGTCTTACCAACTGTAATGGCCACTTATTCTCATACAGCCAACACTCGGATTCCGCCACGGTAGCCTGGGCCACTTGGCAGGGGTCCAACGGCCCGGTGTTTACTCGACCTTGTACCCTCATTGCTGTCCCTTTATGTTGTTTTTTATGTCAGCATTGGCATGTAACTTCGCTTTACTTGTACGTATTGGATGGGTTGAACGGCAGGGACGAAACATGTATACCTACAACTTATTTTTTTCAAGGCAGAAGAAGACTTAAAATCTGTATATCCCTGATATCATCATCTAATCTCGGCCTAAATAATATATGCGTACAATATCAAATGTTAGTATATCGCAATCATCTATCATATTCGTACCGAAAGACGCAGCGTGGGTGCCTACCCTAACAAAAGGTAAACTGATGATTTTGTAAAGATCGCAGGAGTCCGATGGACACTGTCGGAGCAAGTCCCGTCATTGTAGCGTTATTTGATTGAGGCCAATGCCCAGCAGTGGAATTATTTCAAAAGTCAAAGTATTTCTGATGATGATGATTCTAGTCTACCTATAATGAACTCTACGGCTAAAATATTCATAGTTTGTTAAGAGATATTATAGAACTGATTTAGAATCCTAACGCCACAAACATTTTCGGCTTACTAACATCTCCTTGTTGTCCGCAGAACGGTTTGAACGCCATCCATTTAGCATCCAAGGATGGTCACCTAGAGGTGGTGCGGGAGTTGCTGCATCGCGGAGCAGCGATCGATGCCGCCACGAAGAAAGGCAACACCGCGCTTCATATTGCATCGCTGGCCGGCCAGGAGGCTGTCGTCAGGCTGCTGGTGCAGAATGAGGCTCAGGTAAAGACAGCAGACAAGGAAAACTAAGCTTCTTCTTACACTGGCGATTTGTGAACGTATGAAAAGCGAGGCAAGCGTGCAACGAGTTCGCCGCGGGCGCGCAACGATTTCTATACCCACTTCAGTTTTTGCACATCATGGCGTCCCAGCCTTATTCGCTATGTGCGCGATGACAGGGCCCCTAGTGGCTACAATTATATTCTCTTATACAAATCTAGGGGCATTAACTTGTACACAGCAGATATTGCTAAACCACCCTCAGCCATGTTATACCTCTACGTTGATGGTGTAATTGTAGCCATTGAAAAGCAAAAGTCAAAGGGCAAATGACCGTAACCGAAGTCGGCCAGGAGGATACTATACTGTGTACAGAATAGCTTCACTGGTATATGTATAGACTTAAAGACAGATTTAATATTTGTTAGCAACGAAAATACCTTAAACACGCTCGGATATCAAAGCAAATAAACCCTTAAAGATGACCTAATAAATACTAATTAAGGGCGTGGCGATAAAAAGCTTTAATGATCCATCAAACGGAGCGAGCAAATTGCTCCTGTAAATCAAACAATCAGGGATACAAACAATAATTAATCTCCTTTAAGCTTGCCGCATACTACAATGTAATTTAAGCGGTACAGTTAACTAAAAATATATCTAATACCTTTATTTTTATACTTGTATATCTTTATAGTATATTATATAATTCTACTGTCGGAGCCCCTTTTCTCCCATAAAATTTTAAGTCATAATGTATCATTAGTCATAATCAACGTTAGTCATACAGTGATTTATTTCTGAAACAGAATTTTTTTCTGGTCTTTTTTAAATGCCATCTTATAGAATGCAGTAGATTAGGTTAGGTTTAAGATTATTTAAAAGCGAAATAAGTTTTTCGGGTGCGCCGGTGGGATTCGAACCCACGTCTCCTGGGTATGCGCCCCAACGGGTGTTCTACCAATAATATTAGGTTAGGTTTGTTTTATAACAAATCCGAAAAATAAATAAATTTTATAGACCCATCTAGGTACTGTACGTGTGTATGTCACTGAACTCCTCCTAAACGGCTGGACCGATTTGAATGAATTTTTTGTATGCGTTTGGGTGGCACCCTTGATGGTTTAGATTTACAAATCAGCCCGGCAGATGGCGCTGCAGTCGGTATCTGGATTATTTATCTATACTGCAACTAAACGGCTGGATCGACTTGAATCAATTTTTGTGATCCTAATCGTTTGAAATATCTTACAGGACAACGTCTGTCGGGTCCGCTAGTACTTATATATATAATCAGAATCTCAGAAACGGCTCCAACGATTTCGATGAAATTTGGTATTTGGGGGTTTTCGGGGATGAAAAATAGATCTAGCTTGGTCCTATCTCTGGGAAAACGCTTGGTACCGAGTTTCAGCCCGAGCGGAGCTCGGCCATCCAGGTACTTATAATTAATTATGGGAAAAAGTTTGTGATAGTGACCTATCGATTGAATCATTTACTGAATCTGTCGTTACTTTACGGAGGTTCATATCAATGAACTGAAACAATCACTTAGCAAAGTAATTGTCTTAGTTCATCTATCGATTGAACACAGCGCCATCTCTAGTCTCGGAGTGAGCAGTACAATGTATGTTCTGAAGGTGTATGCAGACTTGCATATCGATGGCGCTTGGCGACAAAAAATTAAAAACGGAAAGAACGTCGATCAAAAATGGGTGACTTTAAAAAGTTGGTCCATGTTTACCGGTTACAAAACGGCTGATCAGATAAAATATCGGTCTGTATTTTATTTTATAAATTATAATACACTACAATGGATGTTTTATTACAACGGATAGTTTTCACACTATTTTTAATTACACTTATCAAAAGTGCCTAGGGATATTTTTATCCCTTAACAGTTTTGAACATTTCAATATAGGCATAAGTATTACTACTGCGTTAAAACAACAAATTTGTGTAGGGATAGATAATATCCCTAGGCATTTTTTATATGGTGTCTAAATATGAACTCTACCCAAATATGCCCTCATTTCCCAAATGTCGCACTACAGCGGTGCTCGTTCCATGTGTGCGTCTGCCTTTAACCTTTAGGTATTTACGTTCAATGTTTTGATATCATGCTCAAAATATCATGAACATCATCAGGCGCCACATCAGGATGTTTAACTGTTCAAAGCCAAGGCATGTGTGCCGCATAACTCAACTTGTGATTGTTTTGATAAAGGGATCTTATAGTAATGTAAAGAACTGTATAGGTACTTATTGTCTAACAGACGGGCGCTTGCTATCGCATTCACTATTTCTATCAAAATAAATAAGATGGCGACAGAAATGAATTCCTAAATTAAAAATAGAGTAAGAGTCGCCTAGTGAGAATCGAACTTTAGCACTGAATGTTTTATGCAAATTGAAAAAGCAAGTCAGAATTGAGTTTGTATTTGATAGTAACTAGTGCTGATCAGTGATTTTCTTTTAGTTGTGGTGAGAAGCCTTTTGCCAAATGACATAGTTTTATGGAAAGTAGATACTATCGTTTTGGTTAAAGGGTATCGGTTTGGTTAGAAGGTAGTATCTATCGAACACGTGAACTTCAATAAACATTTTTTGGCCTCCAAAGTATTGCAGACCTGTGAATTTGAAAATTAATTTGAACTGGATACTTTCACTCGTTCGTGATAAAAAGCAATTTGACGGATAGCCAGACTTGTACAGAAACATTTGAATTGCAATATCGCGTATAATAAGTAGAAAAATTTCAAACCGTGCAGAAATTTACTCTATTAAATTATACTTGTAAAGATTTTTGCGCCAAACCTTCAAATGATAATATCGAGTTCATTGACTCTATTGCTTTTTAGCATGATGAAGATTGACGGTAATCAAAACAAATTACTGACTTCCGAGGTAGTATTAGCTATCAATCCTAAATTCGCTTCCGACTAATTGATATCTTTCACCACCTCGTATTAAACTCAAATTGGTTGATGAAAAATCAACCATGTCCCGTTTAAATTCAGTTACAATTCTTATAAACGCAGCAGTGTTGCAGGAACTTGCGAAATTTATAATTTTTAATGGATTTTCATATCTGACAGTTACATTAATGATCACTATAAATTTAAGAGCTTTTATTTCGGTAATTTGAAATAGCTGTAGGTACTTACGCTATTTAAACTACTTAGTTACATGGTATGTAGAGGGTTATTATGAATCTTGATGTTACATCAAAATATCAAGAGCTTCTAGAAAATATGTATGTTCTACTTAAATATACCGTAACTACGTGTAATGTTACATTTACAGTATATTTAAGACCAGGTAAGTGTCAAAGTGTTTGACAGTTTTAGACGGAAAATAGTGTTTTGAAAATAACACCGTAATTACTTGTGTCATTAACAATATACAAAAGACGGTTCCTTTGTTTTTTTAATGAAAAAAAAGCCACAAAAGTCAAGCTTTAGATTGATGTTGGGGACGTACCTATACCTTAAATTAAATACAAAATCAGGAAGTATAATTTCTGAAGTTTGTTAGAGATATGTTTTCCCGTAAAATATAAGTGAAATCTAGACATACCTAACGTTATATTTATTTAGACTTTTGTTCTAGGTCAACATCCAGTCCCAAAATGGCTTCACCCCACTGTACATGGCCGCCCAGGAGAACCACGACGGCGTGGTCAAGTTCCTCCTGGCCAACGGAGCCAACCAGAGCTTGGCTACTGAGGTAAGGCATCATCATTATTCATCTGTTGTAGAGCGAGAGTTGGCCTTGAAGCCTTGACAAATCGACCTTATGGATAGCTGGAAAAACCAACGTCGCGGGCTAAAAACGGGTCGCGGACACGGCAGGAACAATGCTCAGGTTTTAGATCCAAATCAAAAGGACACGTGATGATCTTCCCCTAAATCAAAGTCAGGTCAATTTGGTTTAGTTTGCTCCCAAATAAAACAAAATATTTATTTTTTTTGAAAAAAAAAACATTTTGAAAAATTCGTAGGTAAGTGCAACACACCCTTATGTAAGCCAACATAGCCACTTTTCCAATTTTTTTTACTATAAAAAAAAGAAAGTTAAAATTGCCATTTAGGTACCAGGCTCATATAAATTTTTTAGGGCTGCGTAGCCAAAATTGCAAAAACGGAATCCTAATTGTTTCGCCATGTCTGTGTCCGTCCCTCCGTTCGCAGCTTAGCTTAGAGACTATTACCTAGTGCTAGAAAATTGTAATTTTGCGTGGCAATTACCCCGACAAAATGGTAAACTAAAAATGTAGAATTTTTTTTTTGTGTATTTCCCTTAGAAGTAAAGTGGGGTTGATTGTTTTTCTCATCTAACCTTATAGTAATGGGGTAGCGTTGTAATAGGTATTTTAAAATAAATAAATATCACGGGACAATCTTACACAAATCGACCTAGTCCCAAACTAAGCAAAGCTTGTACTATGGGTACTAGACGACGATAAACATACTTATATAGATAAATAAATACTTAAATACATAGAAAACATCCATAACTCAGGAACAAATATTCGTGCTCATCACACAAATAAATGCCCTTACCGGGATTCGAACCCAGGACTTCTTGCTTCGTAGGCAGGGTCACTACCAACTAGGCTAAAGCGGTCGTTAAATCATTATAATACAGTGATTCGTTTGCGAAATATTCAACTTTAAAGTGCAAATTTTTGTTAAAAGCGTGCGTCCCCACCTCCCTCTCTAAAAGCTAAACTGTTGGTTAGAAATTTTTGAAAAAAAAAACATGATGGAAGTAAATATACCAAATTAACAAGGAAAACTATTACGGCTAAGTTTGCTTGAGAATTATTAATAGTTTAAGAGTAGGTAAATAACAGAACCTGTAAAATATACCTACTTGAAATACAAGATACTTATTGTTAGAAAAAAATATTATTTCTTTAATACGGATAGTATAATTAATATGATATGCAAGGATTTTTGCGTAACGGCTGCGGTATCCTATAATGGACGTGTCAGACACGCTCTTAGTCGGTTTTTGACTTCTAAGGGGCTCAAAAATTTGTCTTATGACTCTGCTTATTCGCCGTACTCCGGGGTTTTCAGAAAAAAATGTGCCCTTTTTGCCTTAATTATCCTTAATTTTCCATACAAAATTTATTAGTCAGTTTTGTGACGGTCCATACAACATGTATGGTTAACTGCGTCACAAAACTGACAATTAAAAGTGGGACACTTTTTTATTGCTTAAATCGATAGTGCTTGTGATTCTGAGTAGAAATAACCCAAAAATTACAGGTTTTTTTTAATAAAAAGTACAGAGTACACTTTTTTTTAAAAATGCCCACTCACGGTGTATAACCAAAGCGAAATGGAAACCTTTCAGACGCATTCACAATCTCCCCTCCCCCTCGTGAGATAGTGATCTAATCAATCTCCGGTCCACGTCTTCGGTCATTGTCAGATGTGTAAATAGGGTGACACGGAGTGGCCGCACAATTAGTAGAAATAGGAGACTTGAATTTGATCTAGACAAATACGTCATGTACTTACATTACACGTCACATTTATTCTGCAAATGACAGTACAGTCACAGAATATATAATAGTACTGACGTACAGAATGGAAACGGTCCGCCCCGCACCGATTCGAATTACCCCACCCCTCAAGCCGCAGATAGCCGGAAACCGCCAGAAACCAGAAGAGTGCGCGCGCGATGTATGTAGGCGTACGCGTGTACAGACGTCGTCGTGCTTATGTAGATTCAAGAACGCGTATTTGTACGTCGTGTCCGCCGCGTGGTACAGTTGCCCAGCTGAGTTTTATGTATACGTGTAGGAGAACTTAGGTCTCTCTTTACGTAATTGGTGTTTTATGTCTAACGCCGTGAGACGCTCTTCCTCAAATAATTTCACGCGTGTAGGAGAGTATTTAAAAGTAAATTCGGCCTAGCCAGCCAATATCAGAGCCCATGATAGGCGTCTTAATTCATAGAATAGTGGGGTCGCCGTCATCGAAACCGATGAGGAGGACTATATATATTCTGCAAGTATTCGTTCGTGTGTATATTGTGTTTTTTATCGCAATAGGTATAAGGGGCTCCATAGACGGACTGCTTAGAGAAGTTAGTGCCGACAGCTTCAAGCAGTCGACCGCTTGAGACTATCGGGTGATCTGCAGTTTCAATACAAAATTCAGAGCATTCGTGTTGAAGTCGACTCCAACCGCAGCACGACTGCTCTTCAATTCAATTCAATTCAATTTATTTATTGCATATCACATTACAAAAAAAAAAATAGATGTTATAGGTAAGCAGGTATACATGTGACGCCCTGTAAGGACACAGCAATATTAGAGGGCCAATTGAGTACTTATTTCATTATACAATTATATTAGGCACAAAAACTCTTGTGCCGTTGGTCTCTACTGCTTTAAGCAGTCCGTCTATGAACTATAAAGCCCTTAGACATTGTTTTAAAATGAAATTGGGAGGTTTGTAATACCAAGTAAATGAGACAAAATTTGCAAGTTTGTCATGACGATTTTTTTGTTTCATCGTTTTCCTCTTGTCTGTCATTAAATAAAAATAAAAAAAAAAAAAAAATATTAGGGGACAATCTTACACAAATCGACCTAGTCCCAAACTAAGCAAAGCTTGTACTATGGGTACTAGACGACGATAAACATACTTATATAGATAAATAAATACTTAAATACATAGAAAACATCCATAACTCAGGAACAAATATTCGTGCTCATCACACAAATAAATGCCCTTACCGGGATTTGAACCCAGGACCTCTTGCTTCGTAGGCAGGGTCACTACCAACTAGGCTAAAGCGGTCGTTTATCATTATCATCATCATCAAATACTATGTAGGACTTGTATGTATCAAAAATTATATAGACTACGTGGTTTTATTTGTCGACATCATCATCTCGCCTATAGGATTAACGACCGCTTTAGCCTAGTTGGTAGTGACCCTGCCTACGAAGCGAGAGGTCCTGGGTTCGAATCCCGGTAAGGGCATTTATTTGTGTGATGAGCACGAATATTTGTTCCTGAGTTATGGATGTTTTCTATGTATTTAAGTATTTATTTATCTATATAAGTATGTTTATCGTCGTCTAGTACCCATAGTACAAGCTTTGCTTAGTTTGGGACTAGGTCGATTTGTGTAAGATTGTCCCCTAATATTTATATTTATATTTATATTTATAGGTATACGGCCCACTACACAGACCTCTCAGAATGAGATAACCATGAAGCTCATAATAAATTTCAGATGTCATTTCAAATACAAAATTCCGCAAATCTGAAAGGCGCGAGTTTGGGCTCAAAGCCACGACCCTCTACTTGAGAGGCCATAGGTGAAACCACTAGGCTACCATGACTTCACGACTTTGTTTGTCACCGTTGTATTTTTTTTAACAGGATGGCTTTACACCGCTGGCTGTAGCGATGCAGCAAGGCCACGAGAAGGTGGTAGCGGTTTTATTAGAAGCCGATACGAGAGGCAGGGTCCGTCTGCCAGCTCTCCACATTGCTGCGAAGAAGGACGATGTTAAAGCGGCTAACTTACTGCTGGAGGTAATTTTTTAGCGTTTTTTCCACCGTTCAACGATGGGTGCTCTACCATGTACATCGTTGAACGGTGGAATGATCAAGAACTGGACTCAATTCCCAGCTTCAACTCTACTTTTCTGGTATACTCACATACTTACACACACTCAAACACTCACACATACACGTACACACACTCTCACACACGTGCGCGTGCTCGCGAGTATTATTATATTCTCACATAATTATTTGACCTGGAGTCCCTATATACCTCTCGGTCAATGAAATCGTGCCAATGCAGTAGTGTTATGATGTCACTTTACACTTTTTCGCAAAATGCTGTGTAATTTTCTGTTTGTGTACTGTAAGTTAAATTGTAACCTGTTCTTTTTAGAAAAATTGACTTCGTGGCAAATTTTTTGTGTCGTATTCTTCTTTGCAATCTAGGTCTTTCCAAAAACGCTGGTATCTAGACTAAAAAATGGCATTTAATAGAGCCCTTAAAGGCTTAAAGAAGTAAACTTTTGATTTTGGTACAGTTTAACAAAATAATTCCTAACGGGCTTTTTACACTTGTTTAAAAGCGTCCTATCCTTTTCTTTCTTAGAATGAACACAACCCAGATGTGACTTCGAAGTCTGGCTTCACTCCCCTACACATCGCAGCGCATTACGGCAACGAAGCTGTGGCCCGGCTGCTGCTGGCCAAGGGAGCCGATGTCAACTGCCCCGCTAAACACAACATCTGCCCCCTGCACGTGGCTGCTAAATGGGGTTAGTATTTCGTCGTTTAGCTTAACTCTGTTCCACATGGTAGCTCATTTACTGAAAAACAACGCTTTTAAATCACACATCTCTTACCTGAAATCACGATTTTTTTTGAAGTGAAAACTTTTTTAGCGGCGTTGTGCACGCGTCAGGACACGTGACCCTGATCGAAACTTTGTAAGACGGGGGGGAGGGGGAGGGGGTTCACTTCTGCCGGCACTCCCGTTGCAACCCGTTGTTTTTTTTATCATTAGAAGTACTTCTGTGAAGTTTCGAATAAAATAGTCTAAGTAATCTTGTTTCCCCATACAAACTTTGAACCTCCTTTTCACCCCCTTTGGGAGTGAATTTTGAAAATTCCTTTCTTAGTGCACCCCTAGACTTTATAAGGAACCTACATGCCAAATTTGGAATCTCTAGGCCCAGTGGTTTGGGCTGTGCGTTGATATGTTTATTATGCTTGCGTCTGACCACAATCACGCCAGATGGAAAGCGAAGATGAGGTCTTCGATGGAGCATGCTTGCCTAATAAATGCTCATTCACCCTAGACTTAAATTTAGGGGAATCCGCCACTAAAGCCACCACTATAGCTCCAAGAATCGCCAGACTCAAGTGGCAGTGATCAAGGCACGACGCTAGTAGAACTAATAGCCGATGGGGCCAAAAGGTTCTCGAATGACGTCCACGGACCGAAAGACGCAGTAAGATGGAGCGACGACCGACCTGGTCAAGGTTGCGAGGACGCGTTGAATGCAGATGGCGCAGGACTGATCTGTTTGGCAAACCTTGGGGAGGCTTATGTTCAGCCTATGATAATGTTGAAATAAGACTTCCCGAAAACAAATGCTTTTAAATCACACGCCTTTTACCTGCAAACATGATTCCTTTGTTCCTCACGAAGACACGACGTAATAATTTATCGTGCTTAGTAAACATTTCGCCATAATTATAATGCGATTTTAATTTAGGCCTTCACGTGGTTGGAAGTTGGCGCTCCGCCAGCGAATGAATTACAGTATAAATCAAAACGGACGATAAAACGAGTGACATTATGACATTCGTAAATTATTTCTTTCTAATTTTACTAAGTTCCATCGCTGGTTTGTCATGGAAAAATTCTGAGCTGTACGGTCAAGTGCATAAATACACATACGTTAAGAAGGTGCCAAAAATATCTACACCTACAACTCTTTGTCATTAACTATAAGGTTGATGTTCACATATTTTGACGCGATGACTGTATACATATTTATGCTTTCGACTGTACATACGTGTTGTATAAAATTACGAGGCTTACCGCGGATTATCGCGGATTTGCCTGCGTCACAAATACCTTCACGAAAAACCTTATTAAGTTTAGTCAAACCTTTGAGTTTTTTACCGGATTCACTTTGACAGGGTTTTACCGAACCGCTGGTAGATTTTCGCCTTTCATAAGTTGGAACGTTATCGCTGCAAATATCTTGTTGATATTCTAGGTATACGTCTGCCAAAGAAATATTCGTGAAATTGATTACGAAAAGTAACCATCCTGGTACGCCATTCAGTTTCTTTAACTGCACACTGATTCCAACCAGAGGCATTATCAAACGCACGGACGCTTGCTATCGCATTCGCTATTTCTTACTGTCAAACGGTATAATATGGTGACAGAAAAAGATGGTGAAAGCAAAGGCAAGCGCCTGAGCGTTAGAAAATAAGCGTACAGAACAAGTAAGAGATGAGAGATGAATAAAATTACAGACGTATTTGCATTCAAAAGCTACATCCAAATCTTTGTCCCCAGGTAAACTCAACATGGTATCGCTCCTCTGCGAGAACGGAGCTAACGTGGAGGCGCGGACGCGTGATGGACTCACTCCCTTGCACTGCGCTGCGCGGTCGGGGCACGAGCGCGTCGCAGAAGCACTGCTTGATCGAGGCGCTCCCATCACTAGCAAGAGCAAGGTGACTTTTTGTGTGTAAATTAATCTCACGCACGCATGGGAACGCATCGGATGCAGATGGCCCAAGACTGGTCTGTTTGGCGAACTTAGGGGAAGACCAGCAGCAGTGTACGTCTTTCGGCTGAAATTATGATGATAGTCTCATCACATAGCTGCGCTCCTGTATTTGGACACAAGTATACAGTTGAGGCGCTGCTAGTTCTAGGCGTGCCTATCACTAACAAGACCAAAGTGACCGTATGTGGGTAAATATTGCGTACGTCAAGAAAATGGTTTCACCACATGACTCTGGGCTGCTCTGCTAGCGTTGGACGCGAGCTCGCGGCTGAAGCGCTGCTCATTCTACGCGCTATCACTAGCAAAAGCAAGGTGGCAGTTTATCTGTAAATATTGCGTACGTGTAGGCAGTGGTCCTACCACTTGGCTTTGCGCTGCTAGATTTGGACACCAGCATTTTTGAAGTTAAAATATTACACCCTAGTCGTTCTCTACCTCTGTCCTATACCTATAGATTTGTATCTTCTAACTGCTTTCATTCTCTCTCAGAATGGTCTAGCACCACTCCACATGGCTGCTCAAGGGGACCACGCCGAAGCGGCGCGCGTGTTGCTAGCACGACGGGCCCCAGTCGATGACGTGACTGTCGACTATCTCACTGCATTGCATGTCGCTGCACACTGCGGGCATGCTAAGGTCGCCAAACTGCTTTTGGACCGGTCAGTATTTAATTAATGACATTATGTGTAGTTATACAAATATTATTTGCACCGATGAGTGTTATCTATCGGGCCGGCTTGTCCTTTGTGTTTCAATAGGGTCATAAAACCATTAACAATTTGTCCTACTATAATAAAGCGATAAGATGAATCGGTGCAAATTATATTTCGTCAACTATGCTGTGTTATAAAATAAGTAAGGAATATTTCAGCAGATAGTTGGGCAAGTCTGACTGGTAAAGTTTTCAAGATTTTTGAATCATTACTTGGTCTGTCCTTACAGGCTGTCCCAAAATTCGACGTCAAGCTTGAATCGGGCGATAGTCCAATTCATAATAGTTAGCATGAATGATTATATGGATGTTTTTGTACAGAAACGCTGACGCCAATGCGCGTGCTTTGAACGGCTTTACTCCACTCCACATCGCCTGTAAGAAGAACCGAATCAAAGTAGTGGAGTTGCTGCTCAAATATGGCGCGAGTAAGTGTAAACTTTGGCATATGGTCTTCTTTATTTTAATCATCATTGATTTTGAATTGGAATTAGCAAAAATTTCCAAAGCCAGAGAAAAAACCGCTTATTTTTTAATACTTGCCTATCTTTTTATTTCACGTTATTAGTGTCATGAAATAACCGACAGACAAGAAAAGAAGATTCTCTGTTCGACCATACATTTATTCTGTTACACAGGTATCCAGGCAACTACGGAGTCAGGTCTGACGCCGCTGCACGTGGCAGCGTTCATGGGCTGCATGAACATCGTCATCTACCTGCTCCAGCATGAGGCCAACCCGGACGTGCCCACAGTGCGGGGGGAGACGCCGCTGCACCTGGCTGCTCGAGCTAATCAGGTCAGAAGTTACTGCCCATGCGTTCTACAGGTTGACTGGAACTCCACCCTTATGTTGTCAGTACTCCCAAAATCCGCACAAAGCGTTTTCGCTCTTCTACCATTAACCGTACAACTAAAGAGTGGAATTCCCTACCTGCGTCTGTGTTCATTGAACACTACAATCTGGCCGTTTTCAAATCTAGAGTGAATGAGCATTTACTAGGCAAGCGTGCTCCATCGTAAACCTTATCTTCGTAATTTTGGTCAAAGGCAAGCCTAGGTATAGGTACTGTATACAAAAAAAAGCATTTATTGCTGTAGCTCCAAACAGCTCATGGTAACTATTCCTTCTCTTTCAAAACTTGTGAGAAGTGTTACTTTACTATGATCCCTTATCCAGATAACCTAAGCTACTCTTATACTCCGCGTAAACGTACAGTCGACCAAGAAATTCCTTTACCAACCCAAGGTTCAATATTATATATACGATTAAAAACATCACCGACTATTTTCACATCCAAGTCAATGTGACAGTTAGTCTTTTTTCTGAGGTAAGAACTGTCAAAAAAATGGTAAAGCACTTACTTGGTCGCCTCTACCGAACAACGGCCAATCGATAGTGTCTTTATCAACATCGACATTGGCAGAATAATCGATATTATCGACAGAGCTGTTTTTAAAAATTGAATTAAATACTTTTTCGCCTATACAAGACAATCAACATCTATTCGACAACTGTTGACTCAATTTTCTCCTCCTACAGACGGACATAATCCGCATCTTGCTGCGCAACGGCGCCGCCGTGGAAGCAAAGGCCAGGGAGCGTCAGACGCCCCTCCACATCGCGTCACGTCTCGGCAACGTCGACATCGCAGTGCTGCTACTTCAGCATGGTGCTGACGTGCGCGCGCACACCGCAGATCATTATAACGCGCTGCATATTGCGGCTAAGCAACATAACCATGATGTGAGTATTCTCTTGCGGGAACGCGTTGGATGCGGATGGCGCAGGACCGATCTGTTTGGCGAACCTTGGGGTGGGGGGCTATGTTCAGCAGTCTTTCGGCTGAAATGATGATCAGGATGATGAATATCTTCATCATTGTTTCCGTCGGCGGTTCAAATACGATACGACCTGTAGTTTTCGACCTAACCTCTTAACCGCCATATTATAGTACCGAAGTACGAAAGTCCGAATGTATTAAAACATTGAATGGGTCAAAAGACCGAAAAGTTTTTTTTTTGGAAACCGTATTTTTTTCAAGATTGTTATAAAACTAACCTAGCCTATTGGGTTCTATACGACGCCGTTTTAATAAATTCTGAGAAGATAACGATTTTAGAAAAAAAAACTTTTAGTTCTTTTGACCCATTCTATATTAATGCATTCGGTTTATCGTATTTCGGTATTATAAATAATACATACCACCACAAAACAACCGAAGTGATGTGCTCTGAACACCACTGAACAAATCGTCTAGTCGATAAATAGTAGGGCTTGCTCCAGGTACATACCTACTGAATTTCCATACAAATACGGTACCGGAACCGGGAATTCCCGGTTCTCGCCATACAAACTCAGTACCGGGAGCAAGCCCTAATAAATAGGAATTTAATTACATTGTAGAAGTATTAATTTCGAGTTGAATGTTAGTCATGTAGGTATTGATGACGTTGGCGTGTGAGCCTTTTTACTGGCTGTCATGACTGGATGACTGTGGGGCACAAAAGGTTAAATGAATGACAAGCGGCCTGGTAATTAAAACCCTCATGTAATTTCCATCCATCCATAGGAACTTAAGAGTTACACTCTTGTTGGTGGAGTATCTTCCACTCGTAGCTCCTGTGATCCATCTTCTACCTCCTGATACAACACGACATTGACTTTACTTCTCTTTTCTGTATATGGTTTAATTTAGTTTAATTTATTGATTCAGGCGTTACTTTGCCGAGGTCCATATTAATGGACTGAAACAATTACTTTGGTCACCAAGCAAAATAACTATTTCAGTTCATTACAATAAAGAGGTTCCTTCAAATCCCTGTTCTCCAGGTTATACTGTATCTTGCTTCTGGAACACGTTCTTTACAATGTATAACTTGCTTCTAGGTTGCAGCGGCACTGATCGAGCACAACGCCCCTCTAACAGCAACGACGAAGAAAGGCTTCACGGCTCTACATTTGGCTGCCAAATATGGAAACCTAAAGGTCCAGTAAAATAATAACTACAACCATTATCAGAAAGCTAACCTTGAGCTGAAGCCAAGTGCAACATGAGATGTTCTTCTGAATAGTATGCTGAATCTAGTTAATTTTGGAACCTTCTTCTGCTCGCTTAGGAATGATGTTTATTTCGATATCGTAATCTATAAAAATCAAATAATTACCAGCGCGAACGAATTTCACTGGGGCTTAAACTCGAAAACACGCGTTTTCCCAGGCATAAGATCAGGCTAGATCGATTATTCGCTCTCGAAAACCCCCACATAATTTCAAAAATTCTGCAAATTTCATTGAAATCATTAGACCCGTTTCCGAGATCCTCGAAATGACTAAATAAATACAAGAATTGGTTGTTTAAAGGTATTAGGTATGACAAATGATGTCATACCTAATACCTTTAAACAAATGTATTAGGTATGACATCATTGCTAAGTTCTTTTACGCAATTTTCATTTCAGCAACCACTATCACAACTACCACTTACACACTGTGACTTAAAATCAATCCAGAATATTTAAGCAGATGGTGATGGGACTTTGATTGAACACCAGTGCAAAGGTTTTTCATCGGAATTTTTGATTCATGATATAGTTACGCCTTTTTTGTCGAGGTACACTTTAAACACTGATCATATGAAAATATTGTCAATTTCTCACTGCAGTATGATTCATGTACTGACTAAGGTGCAGCATCTCTAACACTAATTAAGCTTTATTATTACTAACACTATGAGCCTGAGATGTTCAGTAAAACTAACCCATCCACCTGCAGAAATGTTCCGGAACAATTTTAAGATACCTTAAGTATATATTTTTAACTATTTGTACTCGTACAGGTGGCCAACCTACTCCTGGCTCACGGCGCATCGCCAGACCAGGCGGGCAAGAACGGCATGACTCCGTTACACATCGCAGCGCAGTACGACCAGCAAGCTGTCGCTACTACTCTGCTGGAGAAGGGGGCTGATGCCAAGGTCAGTTGAGGCTTGCCAGTTAGCTCAAATACGCTGGCACAAAGAGATATAAGGACAAATTGCCACGTAACTAATGACGGTCTTACAGCCGGTGGTGGTCCTCAGTTGAGACCAACCAACCTTCGGGTTAGAAGACGTAAATTCCGTTATCAAATAACACACCTTGGTTCTGCATTCGTTCAAATGTAGTACTTTGAACACCTATATTCAAAGCTGTCACAATTTTTACTTAATAATCTGTTGACAGAGGGGAGGCCTTTGCCCAGCAGTGGGACACAATTATAGGCTAGTAAAAAAAAAAATCTGTTGACATTTATTTTCTTACCAGGCTGTGGCCAAAAACGGCCACACACCACTCCACATAGCAGCTCGGAAGAATCAGATGGAGACCGCTGCGACTCTGCTAGAGTACGGGGCACTCACCAACGCTGAGTCTAAAGCTGGTTTCACACCGTTACATCTTGCGGCTCAACAGGTATGTATACACTCCCATCTACTCGTAACCACCATAATTTTAATAATACAATGAAAATCGACAGCTGAAGTGTTTTAAAGTTCTCTTCTTCTTAGACTTTTTCAACCATCATATTTCTTTTGACGACCAGATGGCCTAGTGGTTAGAGACCCTGACTATGAAGCTTGAGGTCCCAGGTATTTGTATGAAAAATACGAATGTTTGTTCTCGGGTCTTGGGTGTTTAATATGTATTTAAGTATGTATCTATCTATATAAGTATGTTTATCCGTTGTCTAGTACCCATAACACAAGCTTTGCTAAGCTTACTTTGGGACTAGGTCAATTGGTGTGAATTGTCCCGTGATATTTATTTATTTGTTTATTTATTTATCTTGGTGCCTTCTTCAGATTTTTCCACTTTCCCCTGTTCTGTGCCACTTGCATCCAATTCGCCCCTCCAACTAACTTGACGCCAACTTACCGCTGAACTTACGGTCTTTCTCTAAGCCTTTTTTCTCCGCAAGGCCTCCACTCCAAGACCGTTTTAACCCACGAGTTATATTTTCGGGCTGTGCCCTGTCCACTGCCACTTTAGACTTGCCAAGTCGCCGTTTTAACTTTACTGAGTCTAGATTTGTATACAAAAACTGCAATAAATCTTCTGCATGTGACTCGAATTATCAATGACGTTATAGACTCATCTGCACTTATTTACGATCAGCGTGCCTCGTTAACATGCTAAGTACATTCCCCTGTTTTATCTATCTCGTGGAAAATCCTAAGCAGATCCTTTACAGAGGTGTTCAGCTAAACCCACCGTCTCCTGAAAATATTCTTGTAATTTTTTAAAACAGTTTATATGTCGAAATAATTGAAATTTATTTTAAGAAAATAAAAAATGACGAATAGCCAAGTTTCTTGGGGCACATTCTTCTAATCGATCGTGGTCATTCCGCTGGTAGACTCGAAAGAAGACATGTAAAAGAGCACTTAACGGCCTACTTACAGAAATTTTTGATTTTGATTTTGTAGTTTTGTTTCTAGCTGCACTCATTGATATTATTTCTAGGGTCACGCGGAGATGTGTGCCCTACTCCTGGAGCAAGGAGCAGAGGCAGGTCAGCAGGCACGCAATGGGCTGGCTGCACTGCATCTCGCGGCCCAGGAGGAACGCGTACCAGTGGCACAGCTACTGGTCAAACATGGGGCTGAGGTCAGTTGTGCTGTGTTTATAGTCGACCAAGAAATTCTTTAAAAAAGCCGTGGTGACCTAGCGGTTTGTCCTATGGCCTCTCAAGCAGAGGATCGTGGGTTCAATTCCTGTCTCGCATCTCTGATTTTTTCGGAATTCATTCATTTGAAATTCACCATGAGCTTTATGGTGAAGAAAAACATCGCGAGGAAACTTGTATACACATGTGAAGAAATTCAATGGTGTGTGTGAAGTTCCCAATCCTCACTGGGCTCGCGTGGGAACTACGGCCCAATCCCTTTCATTCTGAGAGGAGGCATGTGTCCAGGAGTGCGACGTACGTGCTGTGCAAGCCCGGGCACGAACTCATGCTCTGGTTGAGAGGACATAGGTCAAATCACTAGTTACTTGGAAAAAGGTTACTATAGTCCGACAAGCTACCCTCCGCTGAACCCTGTCGCAGTCAGCGTTTGCCGCACTTATTAAAAACAATCTTGTTAAGGACAGCAGAGGCTCCCTGCGACAGGGTTCCGCCGAGCGCCGCGCACGAGCTTGTCGAGGTATAGTTACTTAGAAAAAGGTCACTAGTATTTTCTACGTTATTAAATATTTCGTTTCTTTCATCTAGGTGGATATTTGCACCAAAGGCGGCTACACACCACTGCACATCGCCAGCCACTACGGTCAAGCCAACATGGTTCGATTCTTACTCGAAAATGGAGCATCTGTCAAGGCACAAACAACTCACGGGTAAGCTTTTAAGTTTAATGAGGAATGCCCTAATTCATCAAATTATTGATCTTAAACGTTGTGTCATGAAATGGCTAAATCGTTATTTAAGCAGCGAATTTACTGACTTTTGACTGCGAACAGACAATACCAAACTTGGCAGATTCAGATGCAGGCACTTTTTGTGCTACTGGCTATTTCTAGTGGGATATGATATGACATACGTACCTGTACCTGAACATTTCTCAAACACTTTGTACATGTAGTTCGTAGTGGGTAGCAAAAAAAATTTGCATACAAATATCAGGACATTTTGGAAGGCTGTGTTAGTTAGGCTCACAAAATCAGTTGTTTTCACGCTACTTACCTATAAATTTCTATGCAAGTCGGAGTAAAAAATTAAATATAGGTACAAAGTTTTTGAGCAATGCTCACAATTTAAATTGCCATTTGAACTAAAAACGTAGAGGACTTAATAATAATACATTATAACGTTCTTTGTTAGAATGCGAAGCATTCAATATTATTAGGCTTAAAAAAATTAGCTCTCTGTAGGGGCAGATCAATGTTTCCTGACCAAAGCAGGGTCTTTACCAGTTAGTCGGCTATAAATTATACTTTGTCGTCCAGGTACACGGCATTGCATCACGCCGCTCAGCAGGGTCATATTAACATTGTTAATATTCTTCTGGAGCACAAAGCTGACGCAAACGCTACTACAACCGTGAGTATTATTCTGTAATATTACATTAGTAATGCCATTACACACAGCTGCTGTGTCGTAAGTTCCTTTTTCTTTGAACTTGGCTGGACACGCTACCGCTTGTCTACATCTTTATTAGAAAGTTTTATTAATTTCACTTCATCATCATATCAGCTAAAGACGTCTACTGCAGGACAATGACCTCCGCCAAAGAGTTCTAGAACAATCGGTCCTGTGCTGCCCGCATCCAAGTAGTTCCTATGACCTTTGACATGTCGGTCCATCTAGTTGGGGATCGTCCTACGCCATGTCGTCAACTTTACTTCTTATAATGTGCGACTCAGCATGGATAGACCTTTGATAAGATGGACTGATTACATGGTGAAGGCCGCAGGGGTCCAATGGCTGTGGGCGGTGAATGTTTCAGCTGACGATGCTGATGATGAATCCTTGTTTCAATTCTTTCAAGTCAATTCACTTCTAACGCTCGGATTGACCCGTTTGGTCAAGTTATATAGAGAACTGATAACGATTCAATTTGTCTGCCCCCTCAGAAAAAATCTTGAGCTACATTTGTCTTTTTTACTTTGAATAGTATTACTATTTTATTATTTTTGAACTCAAGACGGAAGGTAAAAACAATGGTACAGTCAGCTGTAGAAAAAAAGTAACTGACTGTACATGGTCCTAGGGACCAAATAAAAGATCGAAATGGTACGGTCGGTTCCCTATCCACTTTTTCGTACAAGTTGTATGTATAGAACAGTTGGATACATAATGTTAGGGCACCGACTCTACTTCACAATTAGTGCCCTAATTTTAAAATCTGATGCAAAGTAGCCCAATTGAAGCTCATTAACTTAACCATAACGTTAATTTCACAGAGCGGCCAAACACCTCTGGATATAGCATCAAAGCTGGGTTACGTGACTGTCATGGAAACCTTGAAGGAGGTATCAGAGCCATCGCTGGCTCCAGCCACCCAAGACAAGTACAAAGTCGTGGCACCAGAGACCATGCTGGAGACCTTCATGTCTGACTCCGAGGAGGAAGGAGGTAGGATACTGGAATTTTAAACAGCATTGGCTTGGGAAAAGTCGGTTAGCTCTATAGTTTGACATGTAGCCTTTCAAGAAGAGGGTTGTAGGTTCGAACGTAGACTTGTAGTATTGATTTTTTTTTAATATTTGTCATAAAAATTGTGGTAAAGTTGTGTGAAGTTCCCAATCCACACTAGGACCGCATGGAAACTACAGCCCAAGTCCACTCATTCTGTAAGGAGGCCTGTGCCTAGTAATGGGTGTATACGCTGGAGTTGATGATGTATAACTTATCAGGTCCAAAAAAAATGGCAGATTTTAAACTCAAAAATCAGAATTGAGACTCATCTCATTTCCAGGTGAAGATACTATCCTGAACGACCAGCCATACCGCTACCTCACGGCAGACGACATGAAATCCCTCGGAGACGACTCGCTACCCATCGACGTCACTCGAGACGAACGGACCGAATCTGCTTTGAGCCACAAAAACATCATGGAGGTCTCCACTGGTAAGGGTTTCGTTGAGAAGCAATTATGGGAAAAGCAAGATATTATGCCTGGGGTTCTAAGTGGTATGGAAGGCGGAATCTGTTTTTATGCATCGACTACGTTGACGTCAATTACTAGACAGTCAAGTAGTTAGAGAACCTGACTGTGATGTTTGTGGTCCCAGTTTTGATACCTCCGGCTGTTTGTTTAACGTTGCGGCCGCTTGCCATCGCTTTCACCATCCCATTCGGTCACCATCTTGTACAGTTTGACAGAAAAAAATAGTAAATGCGATAGCAAGCGTCCACGCGTTATGCACGGCCTCTGGTCGGGGCAGATATATTTTCATGAATAATTCTCGAGTTGCCTATTTAGTACCCTTAGCTAAGCTTGGCTTAGTTTGGGACTAGGTCAGTTGGTGTCAATTGTCACATGATATTTATTTTCTTGGCTTGGTGGGCAGGGCACATCACTCGTAGAACAGATGGCTGATGGGGCTAAAGGTTCTCTAGTGGCGTCCACGGACCGGAAGACGCGGTGTAGGTAGGCCTCCAACAAGGTGGAGCGACGACCGGGTTAAGGTTGCGGGATCGCGTTGGATGCGGATGGCACGGAACCGATCTGTTTGGCGAGCCTTGGGGGAGGCATATGTTCAGCAGTGGACGTCTTTCGGCTGAAATGATGATGATGATTTATTTACTTTATTTATTATCCTCAACTCTGACGTCTAAACTGTCAGGGGGGTAATGTGCTTAGCACAAGGACTTTACACAACAAAGTCGACATAGCCGACACGCCGACATTATGTCGGCTAAGCTTTTAGGCTGTCGACCAAGTCCACTATATTATGTCGGAGGGATTGTTGACTGTGTTAAATGGTGTGCAAGTTGTTAGTCTAGATTAAAACTAACATGGGATGTGCTATCTTCAGGGTCGGTGAATGGAGTACCATACGTGCCTCAACAAGAAGTGGTGGTGAAGAGCATAAGCCGCTACAGTACTGCGCAGGCGCCGGAAGGATACTGCTACAACGTTGATCCTACGCAGCCAAAGTCAGTCTTCTTTCTCTAATTAATAATATTATTGACTTATCGACTAAACTCGAGTGTTTTCATAAACAGCCAGCTTAGGTTAATATAAATTATTCGATTTCACCCCGGGCCATAGGGCTGGTGCATTTCTTGCCCAACGTATCAACATCACAATCCAGCGCGGAAATGAAATCGTGCCGGCCTTATAGGCACTCTTCCGAAGGGACTTAGGCGAATTGCACACAGATGTAGTTAGTTGGATGGATTATTTTTATGATATTTTCAATTTATCCTCTTTGTTATTTGTTGTTAAAGGTATAAGATAATCTGTTTACTCACATATTCCTACCTTCGATAGCCAGAGCCACTATACATAAATATGTGTCCAAGCATGTCAGACCCCAATAAAAGACAATGTTAGGTACCTTTAGAAGCGCGCGATGTCTTGTAGTTGTGGCATGCCGCCGCCGCCGGGTTTGGCCGATCTTTGTGTCTCCAATAAACCCGAAGTGTTCCTCAAGTCACAGTCACAGAAAGTTTGGACGATAATTAATATATAACAAATATCACGGAGCACAACCGCCCCGTGCCGAACCGCCGAGAAGAAGGGGGCCGTTCCTTGGTTTCTCTCACGGCGCCACTGTCGCCTCGAAAGCGCGGGAGGCAGGGCAATGTTGACAGCCTCAAGGCTGCCGTATTATCCCCTATTGTGGGAGTAACATGCTTGGACATAATCCTAAGAACGCTTATTTCAGAACAACAATACGATTCTAATTGCGATGATTCTTGCACGCTGCTTTGATTTGGGAATCACAGGAAGAAACTGACATGGAAAAAGTAAGTTATTTTAATTCAATCTACTTCTTCTAATATTATAAAAATCTCGTGTCACGGTGTTTGCTATCGAACTCCTCCAAATCAATTTAACCGATTTTTATGAAATTTTTTGTCTATAGTTGTCAGGTCTGAGAATAGGTCGTAGGGTATTTTTTATACCCCTATTCTACGCAGACGGAGTCATGGGCAAGAACTAGTTTATCAATAAAAATATATGTCTTACTATTTCTTTACCCGCAGCTTCGCTCGCAAGAACCAATATGTTTGATGCTCCATGTGCGTTTCATAGTTGTTAATAAAACATTATATTATATATTGTTGTACACTTATAACCTAGGTTAGATCTTAAAAACTACTTACAAAATAAATCAATTGAAATTGCAAACAATGTAAACAAACCTTGTATTTAAAATGTCTTTAATTTCCATTTTCCCTCATCAAATACTGCTAAATCCGAGTGTTATTTAATCAATACTTACCACAACACTATCCTTAACCATTAATACAATAAACAAGTGCTAGAATATGGATATTTCATTAAATGGTTTATTTACATTGTTCTCAATTTCAATTGACAGCGATTTTACATATTATTAGATTTGCAAAGAAAACCCGTATAAAATATCATTCATAAACATTCTCCATCGGATGTGTACATACTTATACTAGGTTAAAATGTTCTCCTGACTTCCAGTTTCCTGGTTTCGTTCCTGGTAGACGCCCGCGGCGGTGCCTTGCGCGGGGTACGCGGCGGCGGCGTACGAGTCATTGTACCACCGCTGTCTGCGCAGCAACCCACACGCATCACTTGCAGGTATCATTTATTAATTTAGAAACAGTTTTCTGGTCGGACTTGCAGCGTAAGCCAACGCGCCCAACAAGACATTTACAAATGCATAGTGTGTGGAGTGAACGCAGCTCAGATCAAAAAAAAAGTAACGCAATAGAGAGATCTCCAGTTAGATGTCGTGGCTGAACCGTCTTGTCTTGACGACCGTAAATGTCATGACCGAAGTCTTAAGGAAGACATTAACGAGATCTCTTTCCTGGTAAATAGGAGGCTTGAGGACCGAAAGGAAGGATGAGTGTGGCTCTCTCATCTAATTTTTTATTTGAAAAACCAGCAGTTTAAAATTACTATGTAACATAAAGATAAGATGTTATGTGCTGGAAGGTATATTTTTATGTATCTGATTTTACAAACTTCGGTAGTGAAAAGTGGAACATAAATGACGTTACCAGCACTAGATTCATGTGTAGTGTCAGTCCCTCTATTCAATAACTAGGAAGCGCTAGGATCGCTACAATAAAATAGGATAGTTATTTACAATTGAAGAACAACAACGATGACGATGAAGAAGAATTGAGAACGCCAGATGATTAGATACTATTCTAAATAAAGTTATGTCCACCTTAGTCACTAAAGCCTTTCAGTTTAAATTTTTTGGACCTCCTGGTCCAAAAATTAACAAATGTCTCTACTATCTGTTTTCTTCGAAGCTCTCTATTCTCTGTGTGGAGACAGAGAATAGAGAGCTTCGAAGAAAACAGATAGTAGAGACATTTGTTAAGCGATCACGTTAGAATTTAACCTTTAAATAATATGAACAGCAAAGCACACCTGAATACCATAATTATTATATTCCAGATACTTGAAACCGTCTCGTATCAACCATATGCCTCCGTTGATGGAGGGAGAAGCGCTGGCTGCCAGAGTCTTGGAGATGGGCCCGGTTTCTGCTAAATTCTTGGGGTAAGTGTTTTTGTAGCATGATCATTATTCTCTTACAGTCAGAAGTGAGTAAAATGAAAAACTGGCACGCAAACCATTCCAGTTATAAATATCATTTAACTGCTCTTGTTTTTAGCTTTTGCTCTTGATGGGGAAACTGTTGTAAACCGGACATAGTTTAACCTCCGACAGTCGTTAATACTTAAATAATCCCGCATTATTTCAATATCATCTGACTAGCTGGTGTCTGATATTAACGTTGTTTCCTTAACACAAATCCACTGTCGCCTTTTCTAAGTCAAAAAGTCAATCTCAAAGTCAAAGTACCTTTATTCAATTTAGGCTATAACAAGTCGTATCAAAGTCCTTTCGGAAAAACCCCGTTGAAAATAATCCGGCTAAAAACTCAACTCAACTTTATTTTCTAGGTATCAGTAGTAGATTTCAAGATTTGTCACCCTGAGCATGCATTGCATGGCATAAACCCCTTGTAATGCCACCCAGGATCTTACACCACAGTAAATCTAACATTGAAATTTCTTGCAGACCTGTGATACTAGAGGTGCCTCACTACGCGTCCCTGCGTGGCAAAGAGCGTGAGATTGTCATCCTCCGCTCAGACAACGGCACCAGCTGGCGAGAGCACAATACAGATGCTACTGACGATGTTGTGCAGGATATACTGCATGAGACACTTGAGATTGAAGGTTAGTCTACTTAAATAAATAAAATAAATAAATAAATATCACGGGACAATTCACACCAATTGACCTAGTCCCAAAGTAAGCTAAGTAAAGCTTGTGTTATGGGTACTAGGCAACGGAAAAACATACTTATATAGATAGATACATACTTAAATACATATTAAACACCCAAGACCCGAGAACAAACATTCGTATTTTTCATAGAAATATCTGCCCCGACAAAGGAATCGAACCCGGGACCTCAAGCTTCGTAGTCAGGTTCTCTAACCACTAGGCCATCTGGTCATTGCGGATTTTATGACAGTTTTATAGGACAGGCTGAGGGTACTGTTTCAGTTTAGGTCAGTGTATATCTTCGTGACTTAATTATTGTCGGTCTATGAGGAAGTTTAGTGATAATTTTTAACTTAGTATTTTAAGTAAATTATAAATCTGTAGATGACGAAGGGACCAGTACAATGAACGTTGATGGACGATTTGTAATAAAACTAGTAACGAAATTCTAATTTTATGTAAGTTTCTTCTAGTCAAATATCTAGTTAATAAATATACAAAAGCTACCAAAATAAGAATCCTAGAGTGTAGCCCAGAGCGTGCTGAACTTTAGCAAGTACTGAACTGAACTGAACTGAACGTTCTTGAACTCGGGGTTTTAGCTTATGTTAGCTAAAGAGTTGAGGCTCTAGATATGAGGATGATGATAGACGTATTGAAGTAATTACATCAAAATAAAGACATTAACATTAAACTTACAGAAACCAACGAGGAGGAGAAAGGATGGGATGCTCCACGCGTCACGAGGATTCTTACCCACGACTTCCCGCAGTACTTTGCTGTCATATCTCGCATTCGGCAGGAAGTGCATGCTATTGGGCCAGAAGGTAAAAAATACTATAAAGTCAGAGATAATGAGAATCATAAAGTATTTTCTTTGAAGGCATGATCTCGAAAGGAAGGATTAATCAAACAAACATAAATCAAATAAGATTTAGGACTAGTTAGTTTTTTAAAAAGAGCTTCTTCAAGTCTTACGCTCACTTTCATTAGCAAAAAACACGTAAAATACCTATACACAATACTTAAATGCGTTCAGAAATAACAATCTTACGCCAGATGACAACGGAGTATTTAGCAAAATTTAAAATCATATTTAGTTACTTTTAATGTTTATTTACTATTTGTATTGTTGATTTAACTTGTGTGGTTCAATTTGTAAACTAAATATTAACAGCAGAATCTAAATTGCATTGCCTTTTTAGGTGGCATGGTATCCAGTTCCGTTGTCCCACAAGTTCAAGCCGTCTTCCCTCAAGGCGCTCTCACCAAGAAGATCAAAGTCGGCCTCCAGGTAAACCTCTTCAAACCCCGCAAAGGCGTCAAAGACAAAAATCTCAAAAAGATCACCGTCAATAATGTGTCTAAGAAAAAACGTTTCTCGTTAATTTGGTAGCTTTGGCCGTTGGATATATGTTGAGGGATGTTTTTCGGAAAGGTCTGTTCAATTTTATTTTTTGGTTAAATCTATGGATGAAATATTCAAGATCAAAGCCAAAATAATTCGATTTAGGCTAACAAGCATTTATGAATCTCGAAAAATCTGCCACCAAGTATTCTGGAATAGGATTACCTAGGTATGTAATGATAATTGATTCTGAAGTATAAATAGCCGGATTATCTAACAGAGGTGAAATTGTCAAATAGAGAAAATAAATTAAGGGTATTACTCACTTTTTGTTAGTTATATTGACTAAGTTCAAGCATGATGAACAGAACTTTCTTGAATAACATCCATAATTTTAAGGACCATTGTACTTATTTAACACCGACAAAGTCGGACAATACTCAAGCTTATGAATGAATCACGTTAACGAATTTTTAATCAACATAGTAATTAACCGACTAATCGAAGATTTTAAGACCTATTTACAACATCTATTTTTATAAGTAGAACTAAGTTCTTTTAGTTTAGAGTTTTAGTGTCCATTTCTTAAATGGATGTTCGTGTATTGGTAGCAGTTTTAGAATTAGTATTTATGTGTTCATTGTTAACAATGTTTAATTTGAAGCCAAATTGATTGTGTTCTTGATTATTAATTGTAATTAATCAAATATCCACGGTAACATAACTATAGTACAAATGTGAATGCCAAATTTTTTTATGATAAAAATTTACATTTTTAAGAATTTTTTATTAATTTTAATTGAAGGCGGGTCATTTTAGGCGCAGTAAATGTAAAACTAGTTAAACTTGTTTAACTGGGTCATGTTACTTAAGTTTCAGTAATCCAATTGGATCAAAGACACATTGTGAATGCTAGGTTGTTTCATGAATTTGACCATGTCTCGGAGTGGTTTAAATTGGTCCCACTCGAACAAGTTTGACTGTGACCAAACTAATGTGTTGGTTTATCTACTCAATGATTGATTAAAGGTTAATAACATATCGTACTCGCTATCGCAGGATCACGTTTTGTCACGTAGCGACACGTGGAATATTTAGAACAATAATTTTGTATTAGCACTTATTCGGTCACAATAAATGCGTTACTCCACTAGGGAATACCCAATAAATTTAGAATGTACTTAAAAATATTGAATGTAGATTGAATTCTGAATAAAGTTCATGTAACTGTCAATGCTCGTTTTATATTAAGAGCAGATTTGGATTATATGAAATCACTGTTGGAATCTCGAGTATTTTCTCACACATAGTATGCGTGTCTTCAGATTGTACTTTCTCTAGTTGGTCTTTAGGTATAAGCATGACTCTTGGAATAGGTATGTCTGAAATAAACGATGCATTATTATGACATATACAATTAATATACTTATTTATTGAAATGGTGCTGTGCGTGTTATTAATATTATAGTGTTTGTAACTTGGAGTGACGTTTTAATATAAGAATGTATTTTTAAGTCGATTGCTAAATTTATTGGGTAATTTATTTATTGTGCTTTATATTTGTTTGAAATGTATGGCGTAGGTTTATTTCCTAAAGACCAAACGTGAGATGCATGTATTTTTTTATTTGCCATTTATTTTCGGTGTTTTGAGCTTATTTAGTTTAATGCAGTGTGGCATTAGCAGAGCATGTGTGAGAAATAAGATGCAAGTTTCTGTGACATAGTGTGTTTTGAGAAATTATTTTTAGCTTTTCCTGTGATTTCATAAGTTTCAAATTTGCTTTTGCACCGACCGCTCGCCACCTAACCTTAAACAAAAAAAAAATGTTTATTTCAAATAGTTAATGACTACAACATTCTGTCAAAATGTTAACAAAAAAGATACATACAATTTCCGAGTAAAATATGGAAGTTAAATAGCAAAAAAGGTAAGTGTAATTTATTTCTTATTTTCGCGACGCACTGTTTAACTTTTCGCCCTGTTCACAAAGCATGGAAGCTTAATTCAAACATCTACGTTTGGTCTTTAGCAATACCTATTAAAACAGAAAATGAATTCAACTAACATAAAACTATCATAAACTTTTTCATCACTTCAATGAAATGAAGATGGTCAAAATTTCCCTACAGGCTCAGATAATAGATTCAGAGCTGACTGCGAAGCTGTTAGGTCGAGGAGTGGCAGTCTCTCCCGTGGTAACAGTGGAACCGCGCAGGAGGAAGTTCCACAAAGCCATCACCTTGAGCATGCCGGCACCGAGACCCCATACCCAGGGGATGACGAACCAGTACAGCACATCATCAGCCCCGACCCTCAGGCTGCTATGCTCTATCTCAGGTACAATTATATTCCGCTTACACCTTTCTTGCAGATTTAAAAGATTGTTGAGAATAGTGCAGGAAGTTTTAATGATGATGAGGAATGAGGTTGAGATCTCGGCAGATTTGGACTATTCTCAGCAATTGTTAGAAGTCTGTAAAGTGTTGCGATGGAGTATGGCTTGTGTACTGCTATTAACGATAAAGCTTTGCCTAAAAACAGGAGGTAAGTGTGCCTAAAACTAGGTAATATTAGGCTTTCAGTTAATTTAAGCTTAAATTTATAGAGTTCCTGTATCCATGGTATAATTGTGGTATCACCAATATTCCATTACAACACCTTAGCGACGTAGTCGGTTCTAGACGATGATACATACAACTCGGCTAACGAATGGATCGAGAAGTTACTACTGATAATGGTAGAACATAGTTTTTCGCTATTTGAAGATAGAGTAACGATAGACTTTTTTAATATCTAACATTTTTAATAGTTCCAATCATAGTTCAGACTATACGGTATTTGATACCTAGATTTTTCTATTTCATATTGACTAGAGTAGTTAATGAGACTATTATGAGAGTCATAGAGATACTTACATCTCCCGATTTCCTAGACGAAGGGATGAGCATGATCATTTGACAGAGTATTAGTTTAGAATATTATTTTCATTTGGATCGAGTTTGAGACGAGGGGCGGGACGCGAGTAGGGCGAGGGTTGACGCTTGCAGCAAATACACCGAGCAGCTACGGGACACGTCCCTGTGTGCGTTTTGTGCGTGTCCTACATTGTCTTTGTTCTCGTGTGTTTGTGTGTGTTGCACGCTCACCGTGTGTGGCGCTAAATTAACTGCTGCCACCTATCGGCGCGCTACAGGGGTATTTCGCAAACGATCTCTCGAAGGTAAAAAATTAGAAATATTACAAATTCTTTAAAACAAAATCGAAAAGTCGGTTAAGTTTCATTTTCATTTATTTGATTATGATTTGTACTATTTTATCTTCGTTTCCGAATTTACGTTCTGAATTCTTTCATAAGTCATTATTTCGGTGTGATATTTATACTTCAGCAATGGTGTTGCGGTTGCTTGACAAGTATAACTATCGGACGCATCGGTTTTCTTCCCTCTTTCACTATTCGAATGCTTAACCATATCTTGCTTTTCATACATTCTTCCTCTTTGCACGGGCTGGAATTTTTACGCTTTACTAACTCACATTCACTCTGTATCATAACATCAAACCTTGGGAATCAAGAGATTGCACTGCGTTATAATCACTGGACGTTATTCTGTTTAAGCAAGTGTACAAACTAAACAAGACCTAGACGTTCTATTGCAATAACTTTATTGGCACATTGTAAGAGACTGACACACGTAAAATAATATTTGGAACCTAGCATAAGGGCAACAGAACTGATCAATCTCATCTCAGTCATCCTCATTCATTCTTCTGCGCCAATGTTCCTGGTGTTTGTTTTATTTTTGCTTGCGACAGCCAAGTTCTTTTCCAAAACGGCCTATCAATTCTGTTTTTCTTCACATCATCTTGACTTGTCTCATTTCTGTTCTGGTCATTATTTCACTGTTATGTTTTTGTTCCGTCGTTATTAACTTTCAATTTGCTTTTGGGTTTTAGCGAATGTCCTTCGAGAGATCTGTTATTCGGAACCAAACCTGCTGTTTTGGCACAAATATTCGTTTGAAAATTTAGAATCATTTTGATTTGGACGAAAGCACCGTTCCTGAGAGTGACCGTACATAGCGTGCCACATATTCAGTCACTTTTTTATTTAATAGATTTATACAACGGCGTTATTTATTGTTTTTGTGTGGTGTGTTGTCTTTGCTTGTTGTGTGTTTGCTATAGGCCGTTTTGGAAATATTTATTTATTCTTTGTTTTTCCTAAATCTGTCTCTTATTCTTCTGCATCGGTTTCTCTTATTATAACAAAATTTTGATTTTATATTTATATTATAGTGTGAATATATTAATTAAATACCTATTAACACTTAAATGATTGTTACATATGACTTTAGATTTCATTTATAGCGATTGAATGGTATACTCGTAGTAGTAAAGACAATAGCTAAATAGTACTTAGTTAATGCTGCTAATTGAAGAACTGTTTGTAGCCATGGAAACAATGCTTTAGCATGCATTTTATAGGTTGACAAATGCAGTTGAAAAGGTGTATTAACCGCTGCGCTGCACTGGCTTGAGAATAAAGATACCTTTATTAAAATAGATATAAACGTAATAGCATAAGATTTACAGACAGCAAAACGCATGATTCTTAATAATAATGATGTAGCGAGAATTGTAGATGAAAAAGATACTGTTGTGACAGGCGGGACGAATAGAGCGCACTGGGAAGATGTCACGGAGAACACGCCACTCACTTTCGTGAATGATTGTGTTTCGTTCACGACAACGGTGTCAGCTCGGTACTGGCTAATTGACTGCAGACACGTCGAAGATGCTACCAAAATGGCTACTGAACTATACAGGTAAAATTTATTATATTTTAAATAAAGGAAACGTAGGTGGTATAATTTACACAATGTTCTGTACTTATCGCTGTACTTTTTTATTCAAAGTACACCTTTAAGCACAGATTTAAGTAAGATTTTAAGTAACAAATAAATCAATGAAAAGATACGAATTGCTTTAAATAAATTTCTATGGACTTAGTCAAACACAGGACATTTTATAAGAATTTTCTCTTCCAACCATTTATAAAAGTTCCATAAGACACCGTCCGTGTCCTAGTGGATTGACCTGTGGCCTCTCAAGCAGCCGTAGGTTCAAACCCGGGCTCGCACCTCTAACTTATTTGGAATTTCCGTGTGAAATTACATTTGAAATTTAACATGAACCTTACGGTGAAGGAAAACATCTAAAGGAAACCTGCATTTAAGAAGAAATTCAATGGTGTTCGTGAAGTTCCAGTGGGAACTGCGCCCCAAGCCCTTTCATTCTAGAAGGGACGTACTTATATAGACTGGGATGATGATGATAAAAGTTTAAATCAAACGTGTTATCGATTTCAGGGAAGCGATTCATGTGCCATTCATGGCTCGTTTTGTGGTGTACGCCAAGCGAACGGACGACTGCCAAGCGCAGCTCCGCATGTTTTGTGTCACTGATGACAAGGAAGACAAAGCTCTGGAGAGGATTGAGCGGTTCATACAAGTCGCTAAGAGTAGGGATGTGGAGGTGAGTTTAGTCCATGTTCATGTGATACAGTACTCTTACAAAAGCCGAGATCTTCAATAAGAGGTGTCAAAAGGTAGTGGTTAGGAGGTTATGGTTATATTATGTACGAGATTACCTGACATTAAGGTCTTCTGAGCAATCTGAGCAGCATATCATTTTGCCTGCAAACTGTAAACTACTATGCCTAATTTTTTTGATTTTGACGGACAATGGGCTATTTCACCAAAAGAAAATTTTGTAGACACCTGTTGGCATCTTTTTTATTCAAAGAACTTAATTGGAATCGGGTTTAGTACTATCATAAATCATAATTACGGTCTGTTTTGTGAAAGACATTTCTTAAGAGTGCGACCGACATAATATATTTTATTTTCTCGCCTAGTAATAATTATTTTAAATATATTTTTAGGTGCACGAAGGTAAACCAATATACCTAGAATTCGGTGGGAACCTGGTCCCCGTAGCCAAATCCGGGGAGCAACTAACACTGCCGTTCCGGGCGTTCCGGGAGAACCGGGTGGCGTTCCCAGTCATGATCAAGACCCAGGACCTGGAGCCGATGTGTCGGTGTCAGTTCATGAGGGACCCGAAGGTGCCGAAGGGAGAACCTTCGCCTACTCCAGTAAGTGGACTTTATGATAAAGCTAATAGAGCACATTATACTGAGGGTCTTACTGAAACAAACGCACTCCAAATTGGAATGAAGTTAGAGGGCTGATACTTGTAATACATTATAAAGTACTAGCTGTTGCCGTGACTCCGTCTGCAAATAATTCGTTTATCGCTATCCCGCGGGAATTACGCAATTTTCCGGGATAAAAAGTACCCTATGTGTTAATCCAGGGTGTCAGCTAGCTCCATACCAAATTTTATTAAAATCGCTCCAGCCGTTTAGACGTGAAGAAGTAACAAACATACACACTCACAAACTTTCGCCTTTATAATATTATTAGTGTGATTGAGGTAGAATTCGTCCGATGAGCGATCAAATGAGCTACCGATGTTTCGACGCAACTACTAGAGGCATGGTCCCGGATAGACTGTAAAATTACAAGTGGATGTTAATGTTATGTAGACCGAGCTCTATCTGTCCGCGAATCCATTAAAAATGTTTATTTTCCTACACTTCTCCACACTCTATCAGTAGTTTTAAATATTATGATATGTAGCATAGCCAGTCGCTGTGGTACTAGAAAAGCGACTGACTAGGCTGACAAACTCCCAGGCGGCTGCCTGGCAAATAACGAAGAATTTTTACGGTCAAACAATGATTTATTTTAAAACACATAAAAAATGGGGAAAATCAGTTCGTTTAGGGTTGTTACTGGTTTATAAAAACAGGTAATAAAAATAAAATGTTAATACAATACACGCTAAGCCAAAGAAGACACCGAGAGTAAGAATGACCTACAAATGGGTCTTTTTAGAATTTTGAAAATAAAAAAAAATACGACCGGTAAATTTACTCCTAACTAAACTATGCGCACAGTAGAGCTACCTATGAGATAAATTTGTGGTTGACGTCTGATAAAATTTGATAAAAAATACAGAAAATTTAGGGAGAAAAATTAAACTACAGAGTAATACTAAAAAAAAACCCCGACGAAATCGCCGCTCCTGCCTTACACCTCTTCGGCACGTCTGGCCAACTCCGTCTGCGTACTCGTAAAAAGGTAGATATGGAGACGTACAGTTATCGGTCCCTCGGCTTGTCTCCTTGGATTATGCCCAGTGTATATCAGTGGCAACCTCCGGGCAAACAACTCAAAGAAGTTGAGGTGACCTCGGGGCTAAAAAGAAGAAAATTATACTAAATTAGGACAACCAAACCAAAATCCCTAACCAAAACTATTCCCTAACCTAAGAGGTAAAAACTTACCCGAATGTCAAATTCAGAAAAGTCACCGACTCCACATAAACTTTAAATAAACCCATACGATGGTACTTTCAAGCGAACACTACACCCAACACTGCACTGAAGGTATTCGATGATATACCTATAGATCAGATTTGCCCACTTATGGCATCAAAAAATCATGTTTACAGGCCTCGAGCCAGAAATCAAGTGACAAGAAAAGGGGTTTGTCAAAACAAAGAACCAAATTTTAAAATTTAAACTTTGAAAGCTACCTAAATACGAAAAACGACCGAGAAAAGTGGCCAAGTAAATCTGCCAGTATCCATGAAATATAATAAGTAAAAAGTTTGAAAACTATAATATCCATGCGGCATTGTAATGCTGCAGATAGTAATAATATCAAAATTTGACCAGTGTGTGTTGTCAGTGATTATGGCACTGAGACGTGGCCACTAACTATGGGCGAGTGGCGTCCACGGACCGGAAGACGCAGTGTAGATAGACCTCCCGCCATCAAGATGGTGCGACGACCTGGTTAAAGTTGTGGAAACGTGTTGAATGCGGATGGCGCAGAACCAATCTGTTTGGAGAACCTGATGCATGATAATGATGATGAATATCAAAATGGAAATTAAAACTTGATTAAGCTCCCCACTATTTCTAGATCGCAGTACTGAACATCATGGTGCCTGATGAGATGCAAGTTGAGAGAACATCGCCGGTGCCCACTGATGCTGTACCGCGAAGGACCGAGGAGCAGGAGCTGATCTGGAGACAACGGCTCAATGATCCTAGGTAAGAAAATACCCTTTTAAGCGGGCGGTTCATTTTAAATACTAGTCACCGCTTGGTATTGAGTATGAGTAACGTTAATTCTTTCTAATACCAAGGTGTTTTCAAAATTGATAAGCACAATATTTCAGTAGATCAATGAGATAGTATGACTGAACACCTCTGTAAAGGTTTTTCATCGAAATGTTTATTTTTTATACAATATAGGCTTGCGTTTGACCTCAATCACACCTGATGGAAAGCGAAGATGAGATCTACTCTGGCCTAGTAAATGTTCATTGATTCATTTAGTCACGCCTTTTTTGCCGCAGTGCACTTTTAATATCGATCAATGTGCGGAAACATTTGTCAACCACAATCCTAAGAAACATTTACATAAGTATTCTGTCAAACTAACTCAACCATCTTATGAAATCTTTCGAATTAATTTGAAAACAATTGAAGGGATGTTTACAAAAACAACATAACTGACTGACTAGACTAGTTGACACTTGTAGAAAAACCTAGACTAGTTGACACTTGTAGAAAAACTAGACTAGACTAGTTGACACTTGTAGAAAAACAATTTCACTGACAACAGGTATCAACCAGTCTAGTCAGTTATGATGTTTTTGTAAACATTCCTTCAATTTGTGATAATCGTAAAATGTGTAGCTTTTTATTAGATAGCTGAATGGTTAATTAATAAATTATATTAACACTTTTGCTTTTATTACACTTTATTTTTTACCGGGCCACGTGCATTATAAGATTATTAAAAACAAATACTAAATCTACTTACATCTAAGATGACCAGTTTTCATTTAGTTAGATCTTCATAATCCATCGAGACTTTTTCTTAAATGTTTTCTACATTCACTCTCTTCGATCGATTCTCAGTTTCTCAGTATCCTTCGATTTTTGGTGTAACCAGGTTTGAAGACATCTGCAACCTTCTGGGCAAGGATTGGGTGGCTTTAGCATACGAGTTGGGAGTGAACGTGGCTACAGTTAATCAGATACAAGCCAAGCGGATCACGGCGGCGGAGCAGGCGCAGCTCATGATGAAGCTGTGGAAGACGCAGTCTGGGACGAAAGCGCAGGGTAAAGGTTTGATTATATTAAAAACGTCAAGAAAAATAAAATATGAATTTCACTGAAATAAAAAAAATGCCAATTTGTTTGAAAAATATTTCTATGAAAATTATATAAAAATATAATGGCCTTATCACAAAAAAATCTTAAATATCTTAGATACACACCTAAAATGACAGCTTTCAATGCATTGTTGTATTAAACACATTTATTTATAAACTACTCTCTCCTTAGTTCCTCGATATAAAAAAAAAAATACCCGCACCCCCCCCCCCCCGCAACCCCCCTCCCTCATCGACCCCCCACCGAACCCCCCCCCCGCACACCCGCGTTCACATTCACCACCGTATCTACTCCCAAGTCACTACTTCTAAAAACTGTTCTATAAATTCTTAAAATAGACGTATCTTTCTTATTTGTGAACCGATTCAAATGAAACAAACACTAAATGTTAATCCAAGAAAATACCAACATATCAGTGAAAACCGCATCCTTCTAGGTTAAGCCGTTTCTGAGATTAGCGCGCACAAACGCACAGACAAACAGACAATAATTCTAAAAAACATTGTTTTGGGTTCTATTGCGCTAGTAAATAGCCCTAGTGACAGTTTTTCTCAAATATCTTCAATGTACAGACACCGACTTGTTACAGATTTATTATATGTATATAGATAAACTGAAATTACTGCTGCAAGCTTCAATACATTTATTTATTTATCAAATGAAAAATTACAACATTTGCAGTAAGAAACTAATGCACTGTAAAATTCAAAAATACATAAAAAATACAGAAAAATGAGTAACATAAAATAGAAAAAAACACATACGAGTAGGTACAAGAAAAATAAATAACTATTTAGGTAGGGATTTTTGAAAATCACTTATTCTACTGATGTATGAGCTGTTAAGTAAAACAATAGAATTTTAATTTTATGTGGAATCTTAAATGGTAACTTTTAACTTAAAATTATTAAGTGTCCAACTCTTACCATATTTATACTTTTTACTTGTGACGCATTGTCAAAAATATGTCTTGTATAATAATAACTAAGCAAACGTCATACATGTCGCAAAGTATTCCTTAACAGATTCCCTGTCCCGAAACTATGTAAGGCGTTCTTTCGACACGTCCCCATAGTAACAATGATATTGAACGCTCATAGAGTCACAATGAGGCGCATGAACGTACCAGAAAAGTCACGCATAGGACAGACAGGGAATCTGTTAAAAGACTTTATTCAGTTTAGTTTCTCTTCTATAGATAATTCTTTGGAGTTGGCACTCTGCAGAATCGGGAGAGATGACATTATAGCGTCGCACTCAGAAATAACTAATGAAAGACGCATTCAACGCAATATTTACCAGGAGCGACAGGCTTCTGAGGAGATCGAGGCTTATAAAGGTATTATAATAAATAATACTAATCTATACCTGTAAAACTTTTTAACAAAAAAATTAAACCGCCGAAAAAACTGAAAAGCAAAAAATAACACCTTTTTGTTTGACCTTAATCTAGGTACCAGTTTGAAGTCGGTGCCTCAGCACGAGCCAGGAGGAGTGATAGAAGCCAATCAGGTAGACGATTATAGGTCCACTCCTCCTGGCTAAGTGCTGAGGCACCGACTTCAAACTGGTACCTAGATTAAGGTCAAACAAAAAGGTATTATTTTTTGCTTTTCAGTTTTTTCGGCGGTTTAATTTTTTTGTGAAAAAGTTTTTAGTTATACTTTTTTCCCATCCTTGGGATAATATTTTTTCCAAATTTATACATATAATACCATACCAACTTCAACCCTATCCAATAAAAAAGAATTATGAAAATCAGACTACTCTGTAAAAAGTTAGTCAATCATCCCCTGTTTTCCTACCTTTAGAGTAGGAATATTATTTCCAAATTTAAATAGGACCACCCTCGGGGTATACGCTTTCCAATAAAAAAATAATCATCAAAATCGAACTACTCTGTAAAAATTTGTGCACATAAAAAAAAAATACACGTCGACTTGAGAACCTCCTCCTTTTGTTTTCGTCGGTTGAAAAGATAAATGACAATGACTGACTGACTAATACATAGATAACGTTGTACAGCCTAGACCACTGTGGCCAGAAGGTGGTGTGCAAGGAAGGTCACAGGAGTACATGCAAATTTTTTGTTCTTCCGCATGAGTGAAACCGCGGAATAAAGCTAGTTTTAAATGTGTATACATTTAAAGATAAAATTTAAAAAATACCGTTTTTGTAATCGAAGAAGTAGTCATAAGTGAAATGGGTAATGTTTCAGCGGAGGAAGACAATAAAATTAAAGATAGAGTATATGACAGTGATATACCTGAGCGCTTGCGCAGAGACTCCGACCAAGATCCTGATGAAGCCAAATATTCTCCTGAGGAGAAATCTATTGTCGATAAGAGTGAGATAGAACGGACCCCTACTCCTTCCACGCCAAGCGAGGAAAGTGAGGAAGATGAAGGTAAGTCTACAAAATATCTAAATTTTTCTTATTTTGAAGTTTTTTTATTTTAGTTCTAAATTGAAACATTTATTTTACTAGATGTTAAACGAAGTGTGGCTGAGAGAAAAGAGCAAATAACAAGAAAACTCAGTCAAAGCAGAATACCCGCATCGAAACAGAAGAAGGAAATTCGAGAAGAAATTATTGAAATTAGGACGCAAATTAAACCAGATATAAAGAAATTCCATGATATTGAACAACAAGTTAAAGAAAAAGACCCTAAGTTAGAGCGAACGCGGTCTAAGACTTCTCCAGATACAGTTGTAGAGGAGCAAGAAGTAGAAGTTCATAGGGAAGAAGTTGTGGAGCTAGTGAAAGAAGAAGAAGCAGTAGTAAAACCTGCAGAACGTCCTGTAGAACAATTTAGAAAATTTGACCCATCATCTCCGGCAAAACCTACACCCAAACATTTACAGAGGCATATGAGGAACGAATCTATGCGATTCCCGTCCGGTGATTTCTCTAATGTGACTATCACACCAAGAAAATCAGTTACGGCTGAAACTTCAGAAATTAAGACTGTAGAAACTAAAACTGATAGTTTCAAAGACACAATTTCTCAAAAAGAAATAGATAGTTCAAGAGTTGAAGAAAAAATGGATGACGGAGAACGATCACCTGACTTGGTGGAAGACAAAGATACGGCTGAGCTACCATTAAAGGAGAAAATAAGTTCATTCGAATCGAAGCTATCAAAAGAATCATCTATTGAGTTTCCTAAAACGACTGTGAAATTAACAAAAGAAGCTTTGAAAAAGCATACGCTAGAGCAAGATCAAGGTATTGAATATACACAAGAGTTTGTTAGAGAACAATCAAAACAAATTTCCAGTATAGACATTCATGAACACGTGACTCATAAAGTTTCACATATAACTGAAACTCATATTGAAACACATGTCAAGTCTGTAAAAGACACCATTCAACAGTTTGATTCTAAAACTAAACAGGAAGATAAAACGAAAACTTTCCCAAAAACAATGCGAACAGATTCCACACTGGTCCAGGTATCGTCTGAAGAAGACAGCGAATTTCTTAAAAAGTCAACAGATTCTGAAACTGAGACCGAATCTCAGACTACTGTTAAGGTAGAAAAGGACGGCATGAAATCGAAAATTCCTAGATTTGTAGGAGACGTTTTTGAATCAAAAGACAAAGATGACAGACGTAAGAAGCCAATAGATACAGATAAACAAAACGGGACTGCTTCTGTAGCGGTAAAGGAGCGGAAATTAGAGAAACAAATGACTGATGAACTGAGAACTAAGGTTAGTGAGGAAGATATTACCGAGACATTAGAAGAGAAAGGCGTATCAGTAAAAGATACAATAAAAGAAAGGGTAAACATTTTTTAATAAGCTTTTTTACGTGCAATTGATGCATTTGCAATTAAAAAAACTAAACAAAGGAACCTTTAATTTCCTAATTTATAATTTCAGATGGAAACTCAGACGAGTGTAACAAGTACAAAATCCGATGTAAGTAAACATACAAAAACAGATTCTATAGGATCCGATCTTCAAGACGTGACAGGTCGCAAGATATCCCAGGAATCTCCGATACCCTCTGTAATAGACAAAGCTGATTCGCTAGCTGATTTGCAGCAAAGCACTGAAAAGGATGTTAGTTTTATCTCGCAAACTGAATCCAAGGTAAAAGTACTAACAGACATTATACTAAGAAATACATGACATGACTTGTGTATAATATTAACAAATTTGTATGAGTGCACGATATAAACACCGTGGGCTAAATCCTCGGCAGCGGCGGGGTCTAAAATTTTCACGGTGATGATGGTGTCTACGGCGTGACCTCATAATATCTAGTCTCAATCTGAAAATTAATTCATAAATATTAATTGCTCTGTTAACTAAACTTCGTGTTATTTTTCAGGCATATTCAAAAGAATCCAAACATCGTAGTGATTCTTTGGACGAAGCTTCCCAGTTTTCTGATTTGGATGACCAATTAGGTGCAAGCCCCGCTCATAAACCAACTTTAGAAAAAACTGTTGAAGAAAAAATTGTAACGGAAGAAACAAGTTTTGTAAGTAAAGAAACAACCTCAAAAACTCAAACATTGGAGTTCTTGAAATTCGAAAGTGAATACAGTGCTCAAATACATGTTTCCGCTCTAACTACAGGGGAACAGGAAAAGGTAATGCAATATTAATGTATTTGAATACTAAGGCAGTTTTAATCTTGAACATATGTTCCTTTGCAAAAGTGTTATTTTATCAAAAATTTGTAGACCATGCTAATCAATTGTATAATTGTTAAAGGTGTCACCAAAAGAATCGCCTGTTATAAGTGCAAAGGCACGTCAGTTCATAGAAACTGTACCAGAAGACGATTCTGTTCAAGAATGCTTTTTCTCAAAACGCATTTACTCGGACTCTTTAGAAGATTCAGAGCATACGGACTCAAGACGCCATTCTGAAGCAGATTCATTAAAATCAGATCAGTCCGATATCAAAGCGAAAATATCATCATCTGATTTTGACGAAAGAGCAGAATTCGAAGAAACCATGGACTCTGGCAGTGGTTTCGGCGATGAAAAGTTTGAAGAGAGTGTTGCTGGATTCACGTCACTTAAAATTGAACCAAAACGCACAGATTCCGACAAGCAGGATTCAGAATCAGACAAAGAAGCAGAACCGGTATTTAAAAAGATGACTCCAAAACGTCATTCTAGAACTGAGTCAGTTTCAATTAGTAAATTGAGCGATATACACACAGATACAGAGATTGAAAAACCAAAACAAGATAAACAAGGAATCCAGGTGATAGTAACAAAAGCCGAAGAAATCGTCAAATCATTCGAAAAAGATGAACTTTCGGACAAAATTTCATCTGAGAGTAGTCGAGAAATTGAGATTTCAGATCGTAAGTCTTCGGAAGGAATATCTGATAAAATAAGCTCTGAAGATGCTGTAACTGAAAAGAAATCAACATCGGAAGACTTTTCAGCAAAACAAGAGCAAGCAATACATGACAAAGAAATTACGTCATCTGTGAAAACACCTGTTAAAGAAGTAGAAATAGTGGAAACAAAGGCTCAAGTAGTAAAAGAAGACATCGTAGAAAAAGGTAAGTAAATGTATTTATAGTATTTAACACAATTTAAAAATTTTATTTGGTGAAATATATTACTTTACACGTATAACGTTACAGTTGAAGTAGTAAAAAGACAGTCAGTTACGTCAGCTGGATCTGGTTCAGTCAGTGAACTACGTCTGGAAGAAAAACGTCTCTCTGATGCTCACAGTCTTACTGAATCTAGAGATTACACCTTTGAAGAGTCAGAAGACGATATAGGTACTCAAGGAACTCATGTTGCTGATGTGTCCAAAGGTTTAGTCGAGCATAAATTTGAAGAAACAAAAATAAAACCAGTAGCAGGTAGGTTACAAATTAATGCTCTAACAATCAAATTTGTTATTTAACAGCTTACTTTAAATTACATATTAAACAACACTTGAATTTTAGCTATAGGTAAAGCTCCTGAACAATCAAAGCTCTTTAGGCTTCAGCATGGTGACTCTCTAGATGACGTAGAAGGTTTCCCTGAAGATCATGTTACTGAACATGTTCATAAATTACCTCATATTGCTGAAATTGGGTGAGAATAAGATAAATCAAGTATGAAAATAAAAAAATAAGTAGAATATCTAATAGTTGACGATTGAATTTATTTCAGAACTATCCAAAATATAGGTTCAACTAAGGATTTCTTATCTAGAGAACGAGAGGAGCAACTAAAACGAGAGAGTGTTCAGGTTTTAACTAAAATTGCTGAAACTGTGAGCTTTAAAGATGTACATGATGCACCATCTAAAGCTTCAGAAGATAAAGCTCCAGTAAGTATAATGAAACAGACTGAAACATCATACTCTGAAACTAAAATGGATGGACCTACTATTATATCAAAAACAACTACTATTATAACTAGCGAAACCACTTCATCAGATATAAAAGAACAAATAAAAAAACAGTCAGCGGTTAGTGAGAGTAAATTTGATGTTTCCAAAATCCGAACCGATACTCTAGGTCATTTTGATATTGGAGAGGATCTCCACGAAACAAAAGAATCGAAAAAGTTTGTGCCTAAAGATTTGGACTTAAAGGAAACCCATGAAATTACAAAAGAGCAGGTAAAACCCGTAATTGAGGATATATTACAAAGAGGAACTATTGTAGCTGCTTCAAGGAGCCCAATACAAGACAAAGATATCAAAATGGTAACCAAAGATTTAGTTGAAACTGAAAAAAGGTCTTACGATGCTAAAGCACCACACAAAGAAGAACGCAGACATTCGTGTGTTAGCCCAGCTATCTCCCTTGAAAGAATCGCAGAATCTGAAGTAGAAATGGAAGAAGAAATTAACAAATTTGTAAGCAGTGTAGTTAAAGAAAATCAAAAAATGGCAGAAACAAAATCAACTATTAAAAAATCAGATTCTGCTATGAAACAAATGGCTGATAATATAGAAATAATTATTAAACAAGCTTCAGAAGAAGTAGATTTGTCTTCAGAAGAGCCAGTTGTCGAGACTGAAGAACCTCAAGACATCGCTGGGCAGGTATCAGTCGATTCCATTATAGAAGAAGCTGTTACTACGGTGGAAGAGTATTTTGATTCTCATAAAGATAAAACTTGTGATACCGAGATAAAAATTGAAGAAACTAAAAAAGTTGTAACAAAGGAAAGGCCTATTTTAATTAAATCTTTGTCAAGAGATAGCGGCGAGATAATGATTATGCCAAAGAAAAAGCATACCAGGACATTTTCAGTTCAAAGTTCACCAGATGAGGTTGAAGAGCAAATTTATACAGATTCTGAATCAGGTAATTACAAAACATATATGCATATATATGAATTAACGTAATTTTTGTGTAATGCTGTATATTTAATCGTTTTACTTTTATAATGGTAGACATGGACAAGGCAAAAGTGTTGGAAATAATTGAGCCTAGCTCAGATCTGGACGGAAAAATTAATGCTTCATGTTTTGATGCGAGAAAATTAAGAACAGACTCTCTAGATGATGCTGATGATTTTCCAGAAAAAGAGGTAACTGAATATTTTTGCTTTAATAATTATATTTAAAACACTGAATTGATATTCAAGACTACTGTGAGTTTTAGGCTTCCTAAAGTTTCTAACAATTTTTTTTAGATTGAAGACTTTGGCGATGAAGTCAAATATAGTGAGGATCTCCCTACATTCCAAGATAAAACTGAAGTTAAACAAACTACAGCTTCGAGCTGTAGCGCTTCACAACAAGACACGGAAGAAGACAAATCGTCAGACAAATTCTTTAAGAAAACACATTTTGTTGACAGCATTATGCGATCAGACCTTGTGTCAAAATCAACAACTGAATCTTCTGTCACCACTGTCGTATCAACTTTGACAAAATCATCAGATGAAGAACAGAAATCAGTTGTAGAAGATGCGACGTCAGCTGATTTATCTAAAATCAGTGGAGCAGACTTAGTTAAAGATCCGTCTAAAAGCTCAATAGAAGCTAAAGATTTTGATGAAGATAAAAAGATTGAAGAACCAGCAGAAGAGCATGGTACCCCAGAGTTATCTAAAAAATCAATCGATTTAACTAAAGATTATTCTAAATCATCCATTGATAGTAAAGATACATCCAGAGATTTTGCTACAAATGAATTATCTAAGGATTCAACGGTAGACTTAACAAAAGATTTCTCTAAAGCTTCTGTAGAAAGTGTAAAAGATAGTTCGAAATCTATAGACGAAAAAACGTTTTCGGAGGATCATTCTTCGTTGGATGTATCGAAGACACTAGCTTCAGACGAACCAGAAGCCATAACTAGTAGTACGGAATATATTTATAAAGTTTCAACAACGTCCTCGCAAGAAACTTCAATTCTAACCGAGAGTAAATTACTAAGTGAACACGATGAAAAGTCTGCAGGAAAAACAAGAACATTAGAAAAAATGGAACCCGAAAAAGATTTCTTAGGTGAAATGGAGCAAAAAATAGAAGAACTGAAATCTGACATGGTAAAAGAAAAAGAAGCTCAAATAGAAAGCCAATTGAAACAGAGTCAAAAAGAAGAAACTGAAGACGATGTAATAAGTGATGTTCCTGACATGAAGGAGCTAAACAGACGTTGTTCGAATCTTCTAGACGATATATCCGGCGCTCAAGGTGCGCTTATTCGAATCGACTCTAGCCACGTCACAAATGGTAAGAGAAACTTTATGTAAATTATTTCACCTAACATTGGATTAAACCAATCAGAAGTGTCATGCTTACTAGTTTTGATACAAAAAATTTGGTGAAGCATAGGTAATGTCACTAATACTTAATTACTTAATCACTCCGTTGGCTCAGCGACCCGAAGTGGATCTTGGCCTCCAATACGAGTTGACGCCAACGCGCCCTGTTCTCAACGATCTCCACCCAGTTTTGTGCGTGCAGAGCGCGCAGATCCTTTTTCACTTCATCTTTCCAGCGGTACTTAGGCCGGCCGACCGGCCGCCGACCACCAGGCCGTCTCGCGTACGCTCTCTTTACCGCCCTGTCTGCTGGCATCCTCTCAAGGTGACCTAGCCAACGGAGTCTTGCGGACTTCATTTCTCCCACGATGTTGGGTTCAGACACTAAATCCTCCTCCTCCTCCTGGTTCTTACGGATCCTCCAGCTGCCATCTTCTATCTGTACTGCTGGCCCCATAATCCTACGAAATATTTTCCTTTCGGCAACAAATAGTTTGTTTTCTTCCTTCACCGTCAATGTCCACGATTCAAACCATACATTAAGATCGGTCTAATGATGGTTTTGTAGATATGGATCTTAGTCTTTCGGCGCATGACCTTAGACACTAACACTTTGTGAAGAGCCGCCGCACATCTTATAGCACCAGCGAAATTCAATTTCCTCCTCCCTGCTGTTGGTATCAGTAATCACGCAGCCTAGGTATTTGAATTTCCCAACCCCTTTGTATGAGACACCGTTTACATCCAGGTCTTCTCTGGGCTCCAAAAAATCATAACTAATACATTTCTTAACCACATTACTATACATGCAACAACGAAGTTACAAATCATAGCTTCATGCAAACAAGCGTACTTAAAAGCGTGCTTATGGTGAGATTAAAACATTAATCTTTTCGTGTTTCCTACAGATTTAGTATCCAAATTTTCGAAGACTCCGCCACCATCTCCGGTTGATCTAAATGTAAGAGATAAGGCTAAAAGTGAGGAAAGTTCTGGCGACAAGCCTACCGGGCTACAACTTAGAGGTAAGATCATCAGTCTTATTAGACATTTTTAATCTATGTTGAAGTAGAATCTACATACCCTATCGTTAGCAGCAATACTAGATCAGTTAAATTCACCACAGTATTAGCTAAATAGATTAGTAGACAAAATCACAGTAAGTGAATTGCATTGTCTTAGAAATTTTCTATAAATACCTAGTCTTTATTTTCGAGGCTAAACTCAATAGTCCACTTACTGTGATACTTAAAAAACAGCTTAACACAACCAAAATTTGGTTTGTGTTAAGCTGTTTTAGTGAAGTAGAGATTAGCTAGCACATGTACATCTAGATGTAGAAGCTAATGTACTCCAGGTTCCGAATCTTCGTTCCTGGACGCGAGCCGACAGTCACCACGGGCGTCGTCTGCTGGTGACAGCATGATCAGCGAGACTGAGGCTCATCAAAGTGGTCAGTATGATCCAAGAGATCTGAGTCAACAAACAAGGACTAGGTACCAATTTAGATGGTTCACCAAATGCGAAACACCTGAAAATGATTTTTATAGATGTTATGATATCCATCATAAGCAGCCATATTGCCAACAATATTGTATAGACCAACTTAATTGTTGGCAGCTTAAAGAGCTATACGTAGTGGCTTAAAGGACAACGTAATTAGAATTCGACAGTTCATGGTATAGTATAAATCTTCCCAGGTGAATTTTTCGCTTCGAGCCCTTATCTTTCAAAACAAACGGTATCGTCATAGTATTAAGGTTCAAATTTAATGTAATGGCTCGAAGCGAAAAATTCACCTGGGAAGATTTATACTATAACGAACTATTAGCTAAACCGTTTAAACGAGTCCTCGCCCGCGGGGTACAGAGGGGCGGGGATAGACAACAAAGGGGACCGAGGTAGCTGCGGGCAGCAGGCACACGAGGTGCGCTTGCCACCCGCACCTCTCCCGTAGGCTTATTGTCTAACGTTTTTGACGCTTGCCTTCCCAATCACTATCTCTTTCTGTCAAACGGTATAAAACGTTGACAGAAAGAGATAGTGAAAGCGAAGGCAAGCGCCAAAAGCGTTAGACAATACGGCCTCTGGTCTCCTTTGTCATCATACCCCGCCCCTGTACCGCGCGGGCGAAGACTCGTTTAAACGGTTTAGGTATATTCGACTTAAAAAAAAAGTAATTTATACCTATAGTTATATTTTAATAAAAGGCTGGTCTTAATGTTACTTATGATCGATATCATAAATAACTAAAATTATCATGATTTGAAAAGCGAAAAAGCAAGTAGTCGTAGTGAACAAGTCTTATCACTCATAAAATAATGATAGCATAATCAGGTTCCCTTAAATTCAACATAATTAGTTTAGTAAAATTAAAATGACATAAAAAATTAAACTTATTTTCATTTAGCTGCGCATTAACTTAATCGAATTAATTATAAAATAAAACTGTAATAAATAAACAGTTTATTGCAAAGCTTGGTAAAGTAGTGGCAAAGTAGAGTCATAGCGAAACTTTACTCTTAATTTCAGTAGAATATGTCATCTAGAATGCCTTATTTGCCACAGTGTTTCTTTCAACGCAGTTGATCGCATGTATTCATACACCAATAGACTAAAAGGCTGTGTTTCAACATAGACTGTCGTAACAAAGTTTTCGTTTAATATTAGAGTAGTTAATGAAAAAGCACAGTCACGAGTTAAAAGCACCTTAAATTGTCTAAATAGGAACGGTTTCGTTAATTAAAAAAAAAAACTAATATTGTTTCATCAGAATAACATTGTGATTTGTTTGCAACCGTCGCATACTGCAGTATTTGACAGCACTGTAAATTTTACTTTCTTTCTTGCGGAGCCCTTACGTTGCCATAGGTAAGTGGTCTCACAGCGGAATCAGTCATACTTTTATTTACTATCGTCGCTTTTTTCTCCTTGAAAGGTTTATTTGATTCGCAGTTCAGTTTTTTATCACTTTTGAGTAACGTTTCGCTTTGATTCCAAGTCTTCGTTTCGTTTGAACCATCTCTACATTAGACTAGCTTACATCGCTGTTTAAGTTGGTATTCATTACATCGATATTTTAAGCCAGTATACACGCTTTAGGCGCTTTTAAGGCATTCAAAACTCTGTATGTTGTGTTTTAATAGGGCTTCACAAACAATTGATAGCCAACTCCGAAATATGTAAATACACCAAAATATTAAGAACTAAAAGTGTTTAAATGAAACCATAAATCATTCTGTAAAGGTTGTTGTTTTAAAACATTGACTTTTGTTCTTTAAACTAAAGAATTAACCTTTTTTTTCAGATACACTAACAGAGTCGTCCATGGCACTAAGTGCAGCCGCCAGGCCGAAATCTCCGACAAGACATCTAGCTGATAACCTGTCATTTGTAAATGTTGATCAACCGACAATAACAAGCGGCGCTATCGAGCTAGTCGACCGTACCATCAAAACCAGCATAGATGTTATTGACCAAATTAAAAAAGAACAATTGGCAGTGCAAATGGAAGAACTACAAAAGTCAGGGTCTTCCGATACTTTCTTTACCGAGTCTAGAATTGAAACTTCAACATCATCTTCGTCTGTTCATAAGACCATTGGTGGAACAGATATGGTATTCCAGAGCATTGATCCTCATGCAGTCATGTCAGACATGGTTGCAAAATTCGGAACTACTGGAGACTACAGCACAATATTAACACGCAAAGAAACCGAAACGAGAAAAATAAGTGGACAAGAATATTTCTCTGAAACCAAACAAGTATCGTCATCAGATGATGACTCCTTAATCATTAAAACGGAGACTACCCATGAATTGCGGGGACAAGAGCATGAAGTCAAAGAAAAAACGGTAGTGCGTAGGGACGGTGATCAAACTGAAACATCTCAAAAAAAGGTTGAAAAGGCTCACGAAGCAAGCGCCAAAAGATCTGATGTAGAAACAAAAACTGTCAGCAAAACCACCGATGATACAGATGTAGTTAAAGTGGAACGAGAATTTTTAGAACAAGGCTTGTACACAGGTCGCCAAACGAAATCTGAAGAAAAAATGACTGCTATTAAAGACGACACTATTAAAAAGAAGCATGATGTTAAAATATCTGAAAGAGATATGTCCCATGAGCAATGGGGTAAGGAATATTTCACTGAACCAGGAGAGCTTCAGGATATTGAAGAAGACGATGATTCAAAATCCAAAACAGTGTTTATTGATTCTAATTTGAAAATTGTTGAAAAGGATGAAATTGTATCTAAAGTTGAATTGTCTGAAAAAGGCAAAGTAATCAGTTCAACTGTAGAACATCATAAGGAAGAATCTGTTATTGAGAGTAAAGAACATGACGATCTTAGTTCAGATGCGTCACATGCAACTAGTTTTAAAAGTGAAATGGCTGATAGACGAGGATCTTCCGAAACGAGCCCCAAAAGTAAATCAAAGTCATTTAAGAAAGAAAATGAGGTTTACGAGGTTGATTTTATAAAGGAAATCAAAGTTTCGACATCGCCCGTTAAAAGTACGTTTAGCAGAACTGGTAGCCAAGATACTCATTCTGAATCAGAAGTGGCTCCAGATCTTCCTCAAGATGAAAAAACAGGAGACACGCCCAAAAAAGAAAAAATAACAAGGTCACCTATTAAGGTATCTCAGCAGCATATTCAAGACCAAGTATGGGAGGTATCTTTGCAAAAAACTGATTCCTTTGAAACGGCTGAATCTTTACCAAAATCTCCAAAACTAAAAACATCAATTACAGGGACATCGAGTACGATTACAAAAAGCTCTGACAGTGACACCATTTTAGAGCTTAAGACTGTGGTAGAAACAAAAACTGATTTGACTGTGAAACCGACCAAAACTGACATGTCACCAAGCGTATTTGAAATGTCTGATGAAATAAGTACAACTTCAAAAGATATAATGATTAAATCTGGAGAGAGCATTGATACCGAGTACATGATCAAATCTCTAGAATCCCATGAAGGAGAGGTACTTCAAAAATCCATTGATTCAACAATGAGTGCAGAAACGTTACATCCTTCTGAATTCTCTACAGATGCTGATTCAGCTTACTTGACTGGTACGGGCACTGATCACAGGAGAGAGGAATTGAAGTTAGTGAAAGAAAAAAGCTTAGAAGATATTTGCAGTAGCGGATACGACACTGATCTCTCCTCTGCCGAGTTTCATGCAATGAAACTTGAGTCAGAACGAGTTGACTTGGATTCTTTGATGTCTGCTCAACCACTTGCCGACTTGTCAGTTTTGGAAAAAACTATTGATGAAGTCAAACAATCTCTTGAAGCAGCTCAAGGTGAAATTATAAGCGAGAAAAATGACGGAAGTAGCAAATATAAGCAATCACCATCTGAATTTCAGTTTAAGCTGCTTATTAGTCCAGATAGACCAGAGGTTATTACAGAAGAACCACATCATGCTGATGATCAAACAGAAAAACTTCCATTTACAATTGAGAAAGAAAAAAGTGTTGCGGATAGTCAAAAATCAGATACCGGTTCACAAGCACATAGCTCACAAGATGAGACTACTATTTCTGACGAAGACAGAGATACTGTTCATATTAAAGAATCAAGTCCACCTTTAGATGCAGGGGATATATCAGTAAAGTCAGATAGTGGCCCACATTCTATTTTGGAAACAGAGAGTGAAATTATTCTTTCAGACAAGGAAGGGTCATCAAAAGGTAGCCCCGAAATAAAACTAAGGGCTCAAAAGCACATCAAATCTAAATTAGGTGTGGTTGATAGACGATCTGCTTCTGAGGTTGAAGGCTGGTCTAGTTCTGGATCGAGTCATTACCACAGTTTCGAACATTCAGAAAGCAGACCATTATCTTCGGATGTAGAAGTGATGATGACTGCTCAAAGTGGAACTGACTTTGACACAGCCCTTACTAGTCATGATATATCTTCACAATCACTCAGAACTTCAAAGGATTATTTCACGGCAGGTAGTTCACTTGCATCTAGAGATAGCATGAAGAGTCTTGATTCTGATGGGTCCAGCCATGTTGCCAGTATTGATATATCAGATGCATCAGAAACTCTGGTACCGTCAGCTAACGAGTTAAAAGAAGAATTGATGGAAAGCAGCACTTACGTTGAACAATTTTTACATGAAGGCGAGAAAGAGACAAAAGAAAAATTAAGTGATGATGAATCTGGAAATGAAGAAGATAAAAAAGGTGATGATGGTGAACCTGTAGGCAAAATGAAAAGATCGCATGAAATGCGGTTCCAACCCAAAGAGATGATTCCAGAACACTTTCCTCTTGAAGGTGCAACAAAAAGCATTGAAGTTGAAGAACCCTCGTCGAAAGATAAATTTGGATCAGACACTACTATTTCAAGTCAATTAAAGACTGACGAAATTTTATCCTCCTCTATTTCAAAAGTAGATATGCTGTCATCTCAATCTGAACCTGAATTAGAAAAAGAAGAAGTAATAGAACCAGTTAAAAAGGTTGCTCATGATACTCAAGCCGTACCATTTTCTATTACCAAAATTGAGAAATCTCAGAGACAGTTTGTTGATTTTGATAGTGAAATTATAGCAATTGGTACTAAAGAATATGAGGAAATAGTTAAACATGGTTGTATTGTGACTGAACCGACTAAAACGCTTAAAGATAGCTCCATAATAACAAAGACCGTTGTATATTCTGAAGAAAGTAAACCCCCCGGACAGGATGCGATCCCAGTTGAGGTAAAAGAAGAATGTATGAAAAAAGTAGTAAAAGAGGTCTGCGTAGTACCTTTTCCAATAACAGAAATTCCAGCAAGTCAAAGAGAATTTGTAGATATCGAAAGTGAAATAATTCCTGTAGGTTCAACGCAGTATGAAGAAATTTTAAAATCCAAGAGTGACTCATCGGTACCAAAAACCAAAGTGGAAAAATCAGTAGTAAAGACTCCTGATTCACAACTGGATAGTAAGCAGAGTTCGACGTCAAGCCTTAAAACTCACGAGCTTATTTCTACGCCGCACACACCTCTGTCGGCTCCAAGTCAGAGTTCTTTGTCGACTGACAACGGTCGTGAATATGTTTTAGATGATATGTACGATATTTCTGAAACTCCAGAACTTCGGTCCGACCATGTAACTGAAAGTAGTCGATCAGAACTAGTTGTAACAACTGAAGAACGAATTTTGCACACTTTTGAAAAAGAACAAGATTCTCCAACAAGTGACGAATTCGAGATGGTAGATAAACCTAGTGAAATGGACGATTTTGTTGTCATTGAAGAAGTCGCAAAGGAAGCACAGGAAACTGATACGGAAGGCAAAAGTTTACAAATTAAAGGTCCCAAATATGTTAAACGACATGATACTGAAGTAGAAGAATACTTATCTAAAACTTCAAAGAAGCAAGAAAGTACCAGTAGTACTTCAGGATCATTGTCTGATGAAGAATTGTTACAATACGAACTAGAACAAAAGAAACTGCAAGCTCAAGAATTAGCGGAAATAGAAGCTGGCAAACGATGGATACAAATGCAGTTTGAAGGAGATCCACGATATGATTTCGAGAGAGTTCCTTTAGAAGATATTAAGGAAGAAGAAATGACTGATTTTGATGCAAGTAGGATTGGTAGTTTAAGCTCACAAAAAGAATCCATAGGAAGTTTTGGAAGTTTTAGGAATTCATACGGTAGTCTTTCAGAGTCTGAAATGGCGTCACGTATGCGGTTTAGAATTAAAGGAGAGAATGATGATATTTCTATAAGTTCACTACAAGAGTTCGAGAATCTAGAAAAGATGTTAATGGAACAATACCAGCAACATTCGTCATCTTCCCAGGATTCTCTTAACGGATCACTACCACGGCGGTATGTCTTGAGTAAGAGTCAAGGTGATGACATATCCATATCAAGCCTCAAAGAATTTGAAGGGTTAGAATCAGCTTGTTTGGAAGCTTTGAAAGCTGAGATTTTAGCTAAGCAAAAGGAGGCCCTTTTGAAAGCAGATCCTAAGGATGTAAGTAGCTGCTTTTTAGAACAAGAAAAGCGCTCATACAGCGGTAGTTCAGAAAGCAGTCCTCCGCAGAAAGGAGGGAGTCCTTCTCAAAAAAGTGGAAGCCCATCACAAAAAGGCGGCAGCCCCTCTCAAAAAGTAGGTAGCTACGGTAGCCCATCACAAAAACTTTTAAACGAGTCAGCCGCGATTAGAAAGCTTATTGATCAGCAAATGGCATTAGAACAAAAGTTGCAAGAACACGTGAAGCCGAAAGTAATAACAGTAAAGAAATTTGATAATCGAGGAGCATTTTTTGTGCCTGAGGCAGATCCCGAATCGTCTGATACAAAATGTGAAGAAGTTAAGGAGGAATGCGTAAAAGCATCTTCGTTTGTATGTGCGGCAGCGCCTAGTGATGGTTCAGCAGAATCTATTCCTGGAGATTGTGAAGAAATGATGAAACTGCTTGACCAAGAAGAAAACAAGAAGGATCGTGCTGTTACTAGAACGTTCTCAGATGGTGGTGTTATCGAGGTCGTCCGCACAACGACTGTAATTCAGCAAAAGTTTGTGGATGGAAAGAAAGTTTCCGAAGTCGTTACTAGTTCTGACCCTGATGGTGCAATGGATATACCGGCTAGACCCAGTTTAGAAGAGACTGCAATGTCTTTTGGCTCTGAGATATCTTCTTCGATAACTTCACAGCCATCGGAGATGGACAGTCTTATGACGGTTATGGAGCGGCACGTGTCTGAGGGAGAAGTAGTAACGGTGACAAAGCAAACATTCATAATGTCTGACAAACCAGAAGATCTAGAGTTTTCGAGGGAGAGTAGTGCCGTGCGTGAGCTATCGCCATCTTCTGGGTTGTCGATGGCCCACAGCGTCATTTCCTTCGGTAAACCTTTTACAGATCCAGCTAGCGGCTCATGGAGTGGACAAGATGAGGAACTGAGTTCATCCGGAAGCTTTAGTAGGTAAGAACCTTGATTTAGGAATAGAATAATACCTATCAATATTAAATTCTAGATAACATTAGGTATAATAATTTGATAAAGTTTGATATGCTCTCATTTTATCTAAGAGTTTGGACACTTTCCGTTGAATATCAAGGTTATGTGGAATACGAGTATTTCGTCAAAGCACATAAAGGCAGACTTTAGCTTTGTAAACTCTATGCTTGTATTCAGATCTGCATAAGTATTATTGAAATTTTAAGCATAATACTAACAATGAACGCCCGGCCTATTTTACTCAACTACCGTGGAAACGAAAAGAAGGGTACATCGTGTATGTCCTGAGATCTTAATTGTTTTTCACAATTAATATCGTTTTGACCACTCCTTTCTATCACACGGTATAGAATGAGGGTAGAAAGAGATGGTAAATGCGATTTCAAGCGCCCGCGCTTGAGACACGACTTCAGCTTCTATGTTATCTAGTACAATGTACACGGGTTGTGCGATTTTATCAAATGAAATGAAATGAAAATTTATTTCGAAACAACAACAACAAAAAAAAACAGTTTACAAATTTTTTATATATAAAAATGTATTGAGGCAGTTGTCTCGAAAAAGGAGTCCACTCAGCATGAGTCGAGGCAGGGGGCCACGACGCTGATTTTCAGTGGATCCTATAACGAGTAAACAAGGTATCATTGGATTCATCTTTATGAAAAATACGAGTACCACTATAGGAGGTTTTGTACAGTCAGGTTTTAGTTTTCTTTCTTTTATTAGCATGTTAACATCGACTTTTTCTAAAGTTATCTTTAAAAGTGTAGGATGATAACAAATTATTATTGAATTAAGCACTTCTAGTACTCTTAATGCAATTTTATTAATAACTAGTACTTTGTAGGGGTGCACGTGCGGATTTAATGCTAGGCAGTACCGACAGCCTAGAAGCAACAAGCTCCAATGCGACCAGAGCTACGTATAACTACGAAGTTGACACCCCCATGACTGGCAGCCTCACCTCTGGAGGTAAGCATTGCGCTGCTTTATATTATTTTATTTAAAACAATACCAATATCAATAGCAGGTGATACCGACAAGCGTTAACGATTGCAAGCAGGGACGGAATACTATAGAATTTTCAATCGGATTAAAAAAGAGGAGGTTCTCGATTGCTCTCGATTTCATTTTCAATGATAACGAACCGATTGCAATGTTTTTTTTCTTCGACGGAGTATGTTACAGAAATAGCCATATTAAAATGTAATTCATTAATTTTAAATCGGTTCTGCTCTTACAATTTTATTCGTAGTTATTACTTTTAAAATCAGTTTACATTTTAAGATTAGGAGTTAACCTTTTAGTGTAAATGTGAGATAGAATTTCGGGATGCAGATAAAACGCGACAACGATGTGAAAAAAAAATTACAAAAATTTACGACCTAATAATTGAAATCCTCATGTTATTGCTATAAAAGTCTGAATTGTCAGGTCATGCGTTAGTATCGATCATTCAGGGTCGACCAATCACTGCTGTAGAACTATCGATGGTTTGACTATCGATAGTACCTCGAAAACTATTCAGGATATCGAAAGTACTATCGAAAGCATTGCCACATGTCTATAGTATCCACAGTATCGATAGTTTTATGTCCAGTAGAATCGACACTATCGATTGTTTTTGATAACTATTGGCTGATTTTGCAATACCTACTGTCGATTCTATTGGACATCTATCGATAGTGTCGATTGTATTGCCATTATTAATAATATTGCTTATACAGCACTATCGATACTATCGATAGCATTGACATGTGGCGATACTATCGATAGAGTATCGATACTATTGGTGTTGTCTTAACTATCGATAGGCAACACTGCGACAAAAACAAGTCGTATTATAACCGCACCCGGATTTCGCTCACCGTGTTTAGCTTATAAGCTTGCAAAGATACTGTCTAGGTCTTTGTAATAATCCTAGGTAATAAGGATAAGTGTTATTATTATATGTACTTACGGAATTTAATATTTGTTGAAAATGGCTACAGAAAAAAGTTTTTTTACATCTTTGCTTTGTTATGACAAAACTTCAGAAAAGAAAACAATGCAAATTATTATATACGTATTTCGCTTCAAGATATTTATTATCTACTTAGTATCTATGCTTTTATCCCAAAAAGCATGGTTTCCTTTTGAATGCTATTCATTCATGCTCATTTTGAACTTGAGACTTGCTTGCTCTCATCCTTGCTTATAAGATATGTTTATTAATTTATAATTTTATGTCATTTCTAAACTGAAGAATGTCCAAGAGTTCAATCGCTTTTCTACGGTTACTGCACCATATTTGGCCCTTAACCTTTCGTATGCCGGAAGTAAAAAAAAAAAGAAAAAAAGTCGTGCATTCGAGTATCAACAGTTTCATTTAAATCCAATGATACAGATTTAAAAAAAAATACAAAAAGAATGCCTTAAATTGGGTACGGATCCGGTACAAGGCATACGAAGGGTTAATAGTTAATAGTAACAATCCATCTATAGGATATATTTAAACTTATTAACATTATAAAGTAAATGAATGATTACGATTACGACAAAGTGGACCAGGACAGGTGCGGGCGGTGAGCGCGCCTCGTGTGCCTGCCGCCCGTGCCTCTCCCGGCCCCCTTTACCGTCATTCCCCCATCTACTTACCTATATAAGTTTTTATTTAACTTGCAACGTCTATGTAAGATTGTTAGTCGTGGATTCAAGATTTGATACCTTCCTGGTATCTGATTAATCATCATCATCAGATTGACAAGCTTTAATCAAAAAAGTTATAATGTGCAAATGTCCAAGGTATCGAAAATAATACAGTACAATGCGATACAAATATTCTTTATTGATCACCAAAAACAGTACAGTGACATTACAAAAATAAAAATTCAGGTAGACAATAGGCGGTCTTGTCGCTAAAAAGCGATCTCTTCCAGACAACCAATTACTCAGAAACACACGATAATAATATGCTCTAACCGAAAAACTCAAAACTATTAATTAAAAAAAGATTGGTCACACTTGGACATGTCTACAGTTTAACAGTATTTAGCGAACCCCACCAAGCTTCCTACTAATCAGCAAGTTAACAGCGGTACGCCCCCCAGGGTCGAATACCATGGTGTCGTCCCTGGACACCCTGGACCCGGTGACGGCCGTCAACATGGAAAGTCTCGAGCACCCAAGCACCAGCGAACACTTCTCGCATGATTATGAGGTGCAGGAACCGGATTCTGACACTGAAAGGCTGGTACGTAAAAAATATTGAAAGTTTTTTAGCACCATTTTTCTATCAAGGTTCAGTAACAATAGTTTACAACAATACATTATTTACAAAATGAACTTGTGACTAATACTTATAGGTCAACTCAGCATGCAAAACTTAATATAACTATAAAGTGCAGAGGGAAATAGGTTCGTAGAAGGTAACTAATTAAAAAACAGTGTCATTTTGGCAACAATGGAACTGAACTAGGTTTGGTCAGCGCGTTTATTATCGCATCACCGCCATCGTTGACTTACCATGTCAACTGTTGAGCTCGGGCCTCCTCTCAACATAGACTGTACTTAGAGCCTAGTGTGAATTGGAAACATTGTGATGCTAAGTACACACTATTGAACTGCTTCTCCATGTCAGATGTAAATGTAACAGCATTGTGTGTGCATCTTTCATAATCTTACCAGAGAGTAGGTAATCTTGCCACCAAATGCTGCCTTTTTGTGTGTTTTTTTTCTTGTGCTTGCTCTTCCTGTGTTCCGGCGTGGATAACAAGACAGCTGGTGAAATTACTGGCACATGAAGTATTCTATCTTAGCCCTCTACGTGTTGTGGAAGTCCACGGTGGTTCACGCAATTTCATAAAAACAATAATTTGTGGACATGATGTACGAGTACTAAACCCTTTTCAAAGCTTTTGACAAACACTGGATTACTATTCATTTTTTACTTAACATCTAATTTTTTCCAAAAGAAAATATGTAGGAAGGCATATTGTGTTTAAAAAAAAACTTATACTACCTTTAACCTTGCTCCTCTGCCAGCACACGTGCATGATAGATTAGAAGCAAAGTAAAAGATAGTTTAATATAACCCCCCGTAAACTAACGCCTGAATCAATCATTAGCCACATCTTCATATTTCGTTACTTCTTTTAGGAGCTGGACGGACGAGTTCCTCGAGCCAAAGAGCGTACCATCATGTTTGACAGCACCGACACTCTGAGCGCGGTTAGCGGCGACGGCTCGGTCAGAGAAGCTGTTGTTGAAACCCCTGCGCCTACCTTCTATATCGGAGACACGCCTATCGTTAGAGGTACAGTACCATCATTAGCATTAACAACAGTGCGATCAGCAACAACGGCAACGTCAGAGAAACGACTGTTGAAACTTCTGCACTTACCTTCTATATCGGAGACACGTCTATCGTTAGAGGTACAGTACCATAATTTACATTAACAACTGTGCAGTCAGCGACAATGGCCACGTCAGAGAAGCGATTGTTGACACTTCTGCACCCAGCTTCTATATCGAACACACGCCTATCGCTATAGGTACGGTACGGTACCATCATAAGTATTAACAACAGTGCGGTCAGCGATAACGGCAACGTCAGAGAAGTGGTTGTTGAGATCCCTGCATACCCCTACAGATCCCTACAGGAGTACAGGGTGCTCCAGAACTCAACGATAGCCTGGTACCCGCCGAGAAGCCAAGTTGTAAGAGTTCTGGAAAAAATAAGAAATAAAACATGTCACTTAGATAAGCGATAATACACTTTTTTTTCTAAAATATCTAATACTAAGAGTAATACGGTATGTGATTCTATCAATGTTTAATAAAGTGACATGGATTTTTTTGCTTATTTTTGAAGAACTGGTATAATTTCACCTCTCATTCAGGTTAGAGTTGAGTTTTGGGACATTCTATACAACGAAGACGCGACTATCGATTCGTTAGATGTAACGTACCATGTTAGCTGTATAATGCATGTCCTTTGAGTGACTTTTTAACTGTTATGAGCCCATGTGTATGAGCCCATGTCATGTCATGTTTTTACTCACTGTAGGGCTGGTCCACAAAGGTTGCTCAACGTGCTATGGAAAGGGCTATGCTCGGAGTTTCTCTAAAAGATCGAATTCGTAACAAATGATCCGACAGAGAACCAAAGTTATCGACATAGCCCACCGCATTAGCACACTGAAGTGGCAATGGGCCGGCCATTTAACCCGAAGAACCGATAATCGATGGGGTAGACGAGTTCTTGAGTGGAGACCACGGATCGGCAAACGTAGCGTAGGACGTCCTCAGACTCGGTGGAGCGATGATCTTCGCAAGGCGGCTGGCAAGAGCTGGATGAGAGTGGCCGAGGATCGTGTTCAGTGGCGTGCCATGGGAGAGGCTTATGTCCAACAGTGGACGAATATAGGCTGATGATGATGATGATGATGATTTTACAGGAGAAAGACAAGAAGATGAAGAGAAGCAGCCTGTATTGTCAGGCAGTTGTCCTGCGTCGCTCCCGCCGGCCACACAGTCACAGCCCGTCCCGGCACAGAGGAGGTACAACACATAACTATAAAAAAGTAGATTTAAGCGAAGGACTATGGATAATATGCCAATGTCAAAGATTCAGAGATGAAAGAATAAACACGTAACCAGAAGGCAACGGTTAATTAAACTGGATGGTGAAATGAATATAAAACAAACATTCAAATGAGGTTCAGCTAATACTTCCAGTGCTTGCTTTTAAATTGTAAATATGCAAGTCAATATCAATTAGCAAATAAAAAAAATCAACAGTTCAAAACAATTTTTGGTAATGTGAAATTTATTCTAATGAATTTAAATTATTTCATTTAAAAGCTGTTTTTAGTTGCTCAAATTTGCACATTTTGTTAAAAACAGATAGAACTTTTATAATAAGCCATGTTTATTTATCTATCTATTCATCAACTTATTTCTTAACCTCAATTGTCATCATTTTTTGTTTTTCTTATTTTAGTCTTACCTTGCTATTTTCATTTTCTTAACCATAACATCTGTAGTTTTTCAAACTTAATTATCATCTCTTCTTTTACATTAAACTTTTACATTAAACTTTCACAATTAAAATTAATTTTGCTTTCTTTTTATACCTATAATATCCAAAATTATAAACCAATTGGATTCCATGTACCTACTAAATGAAATATTATTATTGCAGCTGCTATTGCTTAAGTCACTCCACAGAAAACCTCAAGAAATAGGTACATTTTCTTGTATTGTATTGCTTTTTTTCATTTATTTTGCATCACCATCATCATGTTACTGATATTTACTAATTCATATCTGCTTCCTTGTTTTATTTTATTTTTGTGTGTGTGGATATTGGATTTCTTTGTGGCATTATTTTCACCTATTTACAACACTTTATCATCAATATAATCAATTTCAGCTTAAAGTTTTGTAAAATATTTGACTTGTGGAAATAGCCTGATGTAAATTAACTATTTTTCATGCATATTGATTAATTCTCTTAATTTGGTGATCAAAATACCTAATAGTTTCTATGAGTATTTTTTTTCCTTGGAGCAATTTCTATTTATACTTACCTCTATTTCTCTTCCAGATCTCTGACTATGATCGCAAAATCTCCTCCATCTAGCTTCGAAGAATCGAAAAAGTAAACTTCTTTATTATTCGACGTCTCTTCAGAAACTAAATTTGCTTTGATATCTATCCAATCATTTAATTAAATTGTGATAGTCACAGCGTTGTTTTCAACTCTACAGCTAATTTTGTGGCTTCATCACATTTTTCTAATTTTGATGATTTAAATAGATCTCATATTTGGGATTAAAACTTAAGTCCAGTATGTATCAACAAGCAGTTAACCAACGTAGGCAAATATCAGTGTTTTCTATAAAGCATCTATTGTGATAGTTTGTATCGAAATATTCCCTTTGTAATCATTATATAAGTCCAATAGTGAAGATAACGCACAGTAGATCTCATGTCTCAAGCTCTGTGGTTATTGTATGAGAAAAAAATTGTGTGCGTCGCCAACCTTTGGCAATATTTGATCAAATGTGAAGTAGTACTGATAAACGTTTGCCAAAGATTGGTTCTGCATGCTGACAATTATGGATTGTATTTTGGTACTCACTTTTGTACTGAAACGTCGCATTTTGACGACAATGGTCCATGTTACTTCGACCTATACTAATAGATAGCGCTTAGCTTGATCTAGTTTTTGGAATTAAACATTGCTTATTGATATGTCGTTAACTCTTTAGTAGGCGTATTAACCGTTTTGTAAGATATCTAGTTAATATCTTTAGCTATTGTTTAGGTACGGGAAAATATGGGTACAGACCTAATGGTAAGGAAAGGAAGGGCGCGATAGTCCCTACGGAGCTGGTTCGCTTCGGCTACTGAAAAACAGATCTCTACTAAGATTTTTAATTCGTGCACAATTTCTTACATAAGTAGATAGGTAGACATACAATATAGTGTAAGGTAGTTAAACATTTTCTACGGCCGACTCCTCATTTTGCTACAATGGTACAAAGCACTTGTAACAGAAGACCGTGACGTGTTTTCCAGTCAGCTAAAAAAGTTATGACAACATTTTTCATAGGAAAAGTTTAGTAATGTGCGTGTTTCGCATTAGTGTGACAATTCTGTGTTGGTTGGGTTCATGGGAACGTAAATTTTGATAAGAGTAGGTATAGATGTATGCTCGGGCATACCTCACCCCGCGCGAAAAGTGTAGGCATCGGGCATCGCAAAGTTAAGCTGAATAGATCTCCTGTTACAAATGCTTTGTAGGCAAATCCTGTTTTCTGTAATATTTTTCAGGTAGATTTAAATACAGATGAATTAGAACAGGCCGTAGATAGTGAAGGTGAAATTGCGGAGGCTTGCTCACTATGACGGTCGTTTATGGTCTTCGTTGCCTTGAGATTGTTGTATAAATTGAATAGCGATGAGACGAATCTCGTTCTTCCGGGTGGAGAACGAGTCGGATGAGACTGATGGTGTAATAGCGGCGAGCTTCGTTGCAAGAGCTGGTCCAAAGCAATTGTTTTCCATATCAGCGTCCGATCTATCATTAAGGTCATTGCTTGTAATTTTATATATAAATAAAGTTAATTTGTCTAAGTGTGCTTAAGGATCGGTGTAAAGATATGGCTAGTCTAATGCTACTGCTGCGGTATTAAGTTTCAAAATTAAATGAGTTGCTTTGTTCGATTGTTTCAAGTTGTATTTGTAATTGCTGAATATTCTATCGATTAAACCTAAATTATTATTGAATATTAAATAAAACGCTGTCTCATATTTAAAATTATGTGTATTATTATTATTACCTTTTCTTCCTCAAATTTTTGTATTTTTTTATGAAATAGGATGGAATACAAGCAAGTGTGACCCACAATACTAAACTAATACTAATGCCAACCTAGAGGGCTTACTGCTTAGACAGACATATATCAGGTGCCAGTAATTTGACCGTGCTATGCAGGACGTAAAGAAATAATCTGCATTCTATTCTAGATTGTCTTGAATACCTACTTAATCCTTATTATCAATTTCAGTTAGATACAAGTTTTTTTTCTGACTGTAGATGTTGTTGACTATTCTTGCATTGTTATTCATAACGAGGTTATTCAAAAATGTTAGGGTGTGAAGGTGGCTGAAAGGTTTCCACACGTGATGAGGTGCCGACCAGCTCCTCAGGCTGTAGACAAACAGGACTGAAATTATAAAAAGGAAAAAAAAAGAAGGAAACCGTAAGTTCTATAGGGGCGCCACCGTCCTTATTTACGATAACCTTATTATTTTAAAATTTAAAAAAATCAAGTCAAATTTCAAGTCCATTCGGTCACTTGAAATGCATGAAATTCGACTATACAAATAAAATCATTAAAAGCTTATTTAAAATAGAAAAAGATATTCTGAAAGTTAGCACAGATCCGTGCCCAGAATAAAATCCTTCAATCAAATTTCATTTCTAGTTTAATAAATGTCAATATTTTGATAGCATCGTCAGGTGATGGACAAAAACAAAAGTATTCAATGTAAATATTTATTTTAAATGTAAAACAAAACAAAACAATACAAAAGTAACTAAAAAGGTATAAAGCATACAATGTATCTGTCCCTAAACTATAAAACTCGATAGCTATGAATTTTTGTACAAGCTTTTACTTAATTCTAGAAAAAACGTTCGTTTTTTTAATAAGACGCAAGTACCTATTTATTTCCCGTAAGGAACTGAAAACTTTCCAAATAAGAAATCAATAATAAATAAATTAACTAGCACGTGATTTCTTATTCAAATAATTCTCATAAAAGCTTATATCTAAAAATGCTTACATTTATTATGGCATTTTTATATAACTTGCTTGTAAAAAAACAACAAAATCAACAAAGGAAATGACCATTTCGAATCATTTGACATGAACAATGGAAGTGAGCAGAGATGCTTTCTGACACTAAATAACACTACTAATCCTTTAAAAAAAAATTAAGAAGTCTAAAATGACAGCATTTTTACTAAGCGAAGGATATGTTACACACATATTCTGCGGTCATCTAAATAGATGAACGGTGAAAGTTTATCAGAGTCAATAAAATTGGTTATTACCAATAGTTTATGATTAAATCATTCAAGTGCACATTGCTCGTAAAACGACAGCCGAGGGGACAGTAGTTCTAGAGTTGCGACTGTGAATCGGAAGACATGGCGAGGGAAGGTCCCCAACAAGTTGGAGCGACGATCTGGTAAAGGTTGCAGGAACCACTTGGATGCAGTCAGCGCAGGACCGATCGCTATGGAACTCTCATGCGAAGACCTTTGTCCAGCAGTGGACGTCTTTTGGCTGACATGATGATGATTAATTCAATCTCAATTTATCAATTTGCAATAAAAAGTTGAACTGTGATTAAACTCTGTTCATCGTACTTTAGGGTGACAGCACCAGTAATGGACAAGTACTTTTTTTACGTAAACTCAAATTTTAAGAAACGGCCGCACTATATTTTATAAACTATCAACACTATGCTCAGATAACTGATGGTTATGACTGGTAAAGTCCATGAATGGTGGGCTATTAGGCATTGAATCTTTGCTGTCCATTACTGGGGAACTACTGTTCTTAAAATGTCTATGATTGGTGCCGTCACTCTAATTATTTCTTTGTTTCTGAGTGTACATAAAACTAAAATAATTGCACAAAATTTATCACACACTTCGCAGTTTTGCAGTTTTCTGTCAGAGTCAGCGTGTCAATAAAGTCAGCAGTATTATAATACCTACTACAAAAATATTATTATTGTGATTTAGGCAGTAGCAGCAAACATCGTCTATTAACGTTCTTTTTCATTAAATAAAAAAACTATTACCAAACGTTGTCACCTCTGTCATTTTCCATCGTCCGTGTTCTCATCATAAGGATTTAGACGCACGGCAGTGCCCAGGCAAGTCGTAATACTTACCCAATGCTCGATACCATCGAAATCTGTATCGATTGCGACCAAATCTCATGATAAAGATTGATCTCGATGATACCGAGAATCTAACTGAGCACGGCCCGAGGGTCTATAAAAACAAAAAACTTATAGTAAAATAAATAAATTAGTCTTCACTTTGGTGGTAAAATTTAACGCCAAGTTACTCAGAAGTAAAGCCATTTAACATTTACGTGACTTGAATGTCTTCACAGGGAATCGAACTCCGATACATCGCTGGTCTGAAACAAAAAAATTTATCAAATAACATTTAAATAAATAAATATCACGGGACAATTCACACCAATTGACCTAGTCCCAAAGTAAGCTAAGCAAAGCTTGTGTTATGGGTACTAGGTAACGGATAAACATACTTATAAATAGATAAATGCATACTTTAATACATATTAAACACCCAAGACCCGAGAACAAACATTGGTCACGTTCGTTTAGCCGCGCGAGACTTTCGAACTATCCGCACTTGATCGAACGTTACAGCCTACACTTCAGTCAACTCGTGACCACGGCCACTGCAATGTGGCTGAAACGTCGAGGTAAATATTGTGTGTGTGATAAGTCCCGTTTAGTGTAATAGTTATGAATGAAAATCACGAAAGTTTAAAACAGTGGGTAAACTGATATTAACTGGTGTTGATATTGCTATGGGCGGTTATAGAAATAGGGCATTTTTAAGTAAAAATGCGCAATTTACTTGTTTTAATGAGGAAATTTTGGAGATTTCTTACGTAACTTTTTTTCATACAAACTGTATGTGTGGTTGTGTGTGTGTTTTCATATAAACTATATTGCTCGTCATGAAACAGACACAAAAAAATATAATGGTTTATGGACATTTTTACCATCAAAATCGATACCGCTTTTGATTCTGTGTAAGAAAACTCCAAAACAATCCCATTTAAAAAAAATTGCGCACTTCGAAACGAAAAATGTCCTATTTCAACAATCCCTAGTCCTTTTTGGTGTTAGAGGGTGATTGAAAGGTGCTGGAGATACATACAAGGTCCGGTTTATAGAGGTGGACGTGCGGCAGGAGGAAGGTGGAACCGAGGTCGCGCTCCGCCATCGTGTGGGCCTCCTGAGGAACAGCGTGGGGTCAGAAGATTATCATAGCTCGGACAGACATCGTAAAAACAGATACGGAAAAGAACAAGATTCAATAGAGTCGAAACACTTAATTAACCCTCGACACAAGAAGAGGGATGTTATAAGTTTGACGGCTATGTGTGTGTCTGTCTGTGGCATCATAGCTCTGAAACGAGTGAACCGATTTGGATAAGGTTTTTTTTTATTTAAAGCAGGTTTCTTGGCAATGGTTCTTAGACATATTTTATCAAAATAGGTTTAAGCGTTTCAAAGTTATCAGCTTTTTTGTTAGGTGCGGAAGAGATCTAAGACGCATAATGAGCATTTACTTTATTTTCAAACATATGTGTGATCTAATTGCGTTGGAGGTTTTTAAATTTTTAATTTATAGTTATTTGTGATTATAGTATAAATCTTCCCAGGTGAATTTTTCGCTTCAAGTCATTACATTAAATTTGAACCTTAATACTATGACGATACCGTTTGTTTTGAAAAATAAAGGCTCGAAGCGAAACATTCACCTGGGAAGATTTATACTATACCTAAAGCGGATATTATCCCAATTAACTTTTGATCTTTTTCAGTTGCATTTCTGTCTTAGTTTTGTCAAAGTGGCATTAGGTCCAAGCACATTAAAAAAAATGGGAGGTACAAGAAATGTGGGGATACAAAAGGAGAAATTTCCATTTGTTGCCCCAAGAATCAGCAAGATAATATCGTTGTTATTTAGTTAGATAAACAAACATAATAATGGTCATAAATGTTTGCTTTTTTTAAGTGGAGCATACAACCAGTCTGATCAAAGTGTCGTAAACAGTTACGACTTGTGTAAAGAAAAGAAGTAGCAGCTACTACACGGCGACTACATGGTTGTAAGGAGGCTTTACCTGGTGTGTTAACCGAGTGGATGACGCCGCTCGTCCCGTGCTCGCGGGTAGAGTCCCGCCCACGGAACGGGCTTCAGACAATGTCCTGAAACGGAATTTAAATTAAATTATCATACAAATTAAACAATTATTTATTATCATTGTAAAAGGAAAGATCGAGGGGAAGAGAGGAAGAGGTCGTCGTAGGCGCAACTACATGGATCAAGTAAGGGGAAAATCCGGTGTCGTTTCGTATCAGGTTAAGGAGATGGCTCATAGGAGAGAGTGGAAGATACTACATCGACAAGAGTCTAACCCTTATGTTTGGAGGAATAATATTGGGGAATTCCTAAAAGAATTTCGTGAAATCCCGCAATTTTAATACAACTGTCAGATTTATGAACTAGTATTGTTCTTCTGTATATACAAAATGCAACCATTACTGACTGATAGATTTATCAACGCACAGCTCACTCATCTCAACGGATTGTGCTGAAACTTGGCACACAGATAGCTATTTATGACGTAGGTATCCGCTAAGAAGGGATTTTTCAAAATTCCCAGGCGATGGCATGCGATGGCTTCAAAATGGCTCCAATCTCCGTAACTATATTTATTAGAGACTTAACTAATTATAGGATTTTAGGAAAATCCCACGGGATAAGGAAAATCGGATTTATATTTTCCAATCAATGGGACCCTGTCTCTGTGATCATTCCTCGGTCATAGGATGTAGTAAGTAACGCCTGATTTAATAAATTACTTAATAGTACTTAATAACTGTCACAAGTTCACAAATACTCACAGTTCCCCAAGCCGTCGTTCTGCATCCGTCCATTCTGATAAATCCTCTTGGCTGGAAATAAAAGCTAGGTATTTAGTATGTTGCTTATGATTATGGAATTACACATAGAAAAAAAAATCATGAATTTATTATCTTGCTATTTCAATTCAACATCGAGACTTAATAGTTCACGCAAGCAGCTAAAGGTTAAAATTTATATATGTAAAAGCAAAGATGATTAAATCAAGAAGACTGTCAATGTCTATAAAACGTTGTGTTCTTTTAAAAAACCAGCTGTAGCTAAGTAATTTTATTAATTGCGTATGGCATTTTGACCTCTACTTACAGTTTGACTCAACTTATAATTCCGATCGGTAGTTTTCGTTTGCACAGAATAATGTAGACCATTTCCGATAGTAGCCGAACATGTAAGTAATCTATTTTGAACTTTATTTGTAAGGGCAAATGGTCGAAAACTGCGTTATGATTCTTATTTCTGTCCCACTTACACGAGTCGAAAATATGGCGGAGGAGCTGCCGCGATTCGGTCGAGTAGGTAATCGATCAACCAATGATAACGCATGATTTTAACGCGCGCGGGATTCTGCTTTGCTGTTGGTAGATCGAAGAGCCCGCGCTAAAAGATCTGCCTTCTGCGCAGGTACATCGAGAGGAATTATAAGTTAAGTCGAACTATAGTACAATAGCGCCATCTAAGCACTCAAAGAAGAATCTAAATAGGTAGAGTTGGAGCTATTGTGTTAGGCAGAGGTCTAAGTGACATATATATACAAAATTAATGGTATTTCTCTATAGTGAAACTACCTACAGCAGACTTATTTTAAAAGTACACGACATTTTGTAGACGTTGGGAGTCCTTGATTTACGAGTAATCGTCCTTGGTTTAAGTTCCCAATCCGCACTGGGCCCGCGTGGGAACTACGGCCCAAGCTCTCTCATTCTGGGAGGAGGCCTGTGCCCTGCAGTGGGACGTAAATTGGCTGGGATGGTGATGTCCTTAGTTTAACCTGTATGATTTCCTTAGTGAATCGAACCGCATGTCGTCAATGTCTTTGTGGACTGAGGACAGGTCGTCGCGGTCGTCTTTCGGCTGTTCGTCGGGTCGGATGGTCGTGGACACTTTGAACCCAGCCGACACCAGCGCACCTATAAATGAGGATTTTTTGCTGAGTGTACTTTCAAGTTAATCCGATCTCCGGAAGAAGATTTAACTATACTATAAATATAAATTAAAAAAATTAAAAACCCCCAACGCACTTACGTCAGACGTATGTTTGAACATAAAGTAAATGCCCATTACGCAACTAATATCTCTTCCGCAGCTAACAAAAGAGCTGATAACTTTGAAACGGCTGAACCAATTTTAATGAAACATATCTAAGAACGGGTATGTATTACAATACCGAAGTACGAAAGACCGAATGTATTAAAACATCGAATGGGTCAAAAGACCGACACGATTTTTTTCTGAAACCGTTAACTTTTTAAGATTGTTATAAAACAAACCTAACCTAACCTAATGGGTTTTGTATGATGCCGTTTTGATAAATTCTGAGAAGTTAACGGTTTCAGAAAAAAATCGTGTCGGTCTTTTGACCCATTCGATGTTTTAATACATTCGGTCTTTCGTACTTCGGTAATGTAATACACACCCCTAAGAACAATCGCCAAAAAACCTGCTTTCTAATAAAAAACCGCATCCAAATCGGTTCACCTGTTTAAGAGCTATGATGCCACAGACAGACAGAGACACACACACACACACACACACACATAGCGGTCAAACTTATAACACCCCTATTTTTTGTGTCGGGGGTTAAAAACAATAGCACCTAATACAATAGAGTGCTTCAATGTGGCCCAGATATATTATGGCGTCTCAAACAGAGGGTCGTGGATTCTGGATTTGAACTCAGGCTCGCACCTCTAGTTTTTGGAATTTATGTGCGAAATTACATTAAATTTGTAATTTACCATGAGGTTTACGGTAAAGGGAAACTTCGTAAAGAACGCGAACAAATTAAATGTTGTATGTGAAGTTCTTAATCCGTCTAAGAGGAGGTCTATGCCCTGCAGTGTGACATATTTAGGTCGAGATGGCGAGTCTGTGCCGGAGGCAGACGTCCTGTCCTAATTCGCGGTCGCACTTTCTACCCCATCCCACACCGTTTGATAGAAAGAAACGGCGAAAGTGATTGTGATTACCAGAGATCGGAATTTTCACGGCAAAATATAAGACTGTCGCAATCAAGTTAGTGTTAGAACCAATTTTTATCGATATCGATAAGTTGTCCAATAGAAGAAAAAACGGTCCACTAAATAAAAAAACATATTTAATACAGAATTGAAGATGCAATTTCTACTTCGAAGTCCGCGTCAGTACACACAGCAGCAGAAGACATTTTATTTGGTTTGTGATAGTGATAGGAGTAGATAATCTTTAATTTCTCAACATTCTCTGGGAGTTTCCTGTTTCGTTTATCACCTGAACTAATAAATATGTTTTTTATTTAGTGGACCGTTTTATTCTTCTATTGCACAACTATCGATATCGATAAAAAATTGGTTCTAACACTAGCTTGATTGCGACAGTCTTATATTTTGCCGTGAAAATTCCGTTCACTGGTGATTACGATTCCGTTAGACATCATAAGGCCTAAGGCCTTACTCTCTAAGGCACACTTAATTATTATTTATTTATTTATTTATTATATCAATACAAACATTAATTAAATTACACTGTATCACTTCACACTCATAAACTTTACACAAGTTTGTGCGAGTGTTGCACATTCCCTTGCCTCGCGCTATAATAACATCGCACGGGGAACCGGTTTAAACCACATTACCTGCTGATAGCGCGCGGGCTGTTCCCATTCGCACCATACTCGCTATGAAATTTATGTATAATCTTGGTTTTGAGCATATTTTTTGCATTTTTTGAAGTAAGTTTACATTTAATGTCCTGTGTTAAGTAATCATAATCGTTTTGATCCTTTCATTCTATCAGACGGTATAAGATGAGTGTAGAGAGAGATGGCGAATGGTGATGCGCGTTAGACAATACGGCCTGTGGCTTGTAAACTGAACAGATAAAACTAAATAAAAGCTTTTAAAGTTACCTTGTTTATTATGTCTCTCCTTCATGGCACTGTAAGAGGATTCCATACTGTGTTTTCTCCTCATCTGGAAAAAAGGAATTTAAAGGATTCTGAATATGGTAAGTATAGCTAAACCGTTTGATTGAGTCCTCGCCCGCACGGTACAGGGGCTGGGGGGTATGACAACAAAGGGAGCCGGCCCCCTTTGTCGTCTTACCCCCCGCTCTCTGGCTTTTGGCACATTCTGCCAGCACTGGCCAGCAGCATTATGCCAGCATGGAGGTTTGGAGGTAAGTATTAGGAACGCATTACAATCTTCTTGTTTACCAGTTCGTGAATACAAAGGAGCACCATTCGATTTTTAGATATACTTAACATCCCTAAAGATGTAAATCGAATTTACAACACGGATTTCAAGTTGAATGCAACCTACTTTCAGAGCTTAAGTGATGAAAAATAGTATAACGTCTTACCTCTTCATTAGTGTTGTTATTAGCGGCCCCGGATTCCAGGTAGCTGATCAACTTCGCTTCACTACTGAGTTCCAGGCTCTTTTTTCTTGCGATGTTTTCTCGACTATAGGGCATTGAAAAATTATGTAAATTAATTTATCATTATCATCATTTCAGCCGTAGGACGTCCACTACTAGACACATACATGCCTCCCTCTTTGATACCCAAACATTACGGTTGTAAGAAGTTTGCATCCACCTCGAACCTGCGGCCTTTACCAAAGCGTCCGTCCATCTCGTTGGTGGACGTCTTACTCTGCGCTTCCTAGTCCGTGGCATTTATTTGTATCCTAAGGCATTCCGACATATCATAGTAGCTAACATAAAATGTTGGTGCATCGAACATCATCTTTGATTCAACTTTTTGCATACAATTGTAGGGTTGTTTACAAAAACAACATAACTGACTAGACTGGTTGAAACTTGTAGAGAAACAATTTTACTGACAACATGTGTCAACCAGTCTAGTCAGTTATTTTGTTTTTGCAAACATCCCTTAATTTTTTCTGACTGGGTAAAAATATACGTAGGATTCTTGATTATTCTGGTTCACTTAAATATGGCTGCGATTACTGAATATAAACTGCAAGCTATATGTTGCATTACAATTGTAATGTTTCATGGTTAACATACGCGTATTTTCACAATGGTTTCCCGTGACAGTAGTAGTGACATAGTAAATAATAGTTGGCATGGGCCTAAATAGTCTGAAATAAATGATTTTTCAAGCTCAAAGTCACTCAGAGGGCGAAGGAGAGGGCTATGCTCGGAGTTTCTCTGCGGGATCGCTATCCGCGCAAGAACTAAAGCCACCGACATAGCTCGAAGAATCGCCAGACTCAAGTGGCAGTGGGCAGGGCACATCGCTCGTAGAACTGATGGCCGATGGAGCAAAAAGGTTCTCGAGTAGCGTTCACGGACCGGAAGACGCAGTGTAGGTAGGCCTCCAACAAGAGGGAGCGACGACCAGGTTAAGGTTACAGGATCGCGTTGGATGCGGATGGCACGGGACCGATCTGTTTGGCGAGCCTATGTTCGGCTGAAATGATGATGATGATGAAATGATTTTAGTTTTTTTATTTTATAGTGATAGTAACAGTGATTTTGATGACTTCGCATACAGAAGATTTTTGACAATTGTCGCACCTGTCAAGGTGGTGAAATAAGGGTCAGGTGTTAAGTAATCGTCACCTGTCGGAGTGGTGTGGGTGCAGGCGAGCGCGTGGGATCATGACGGCGGGCGCGGGCGGCGGGGGCGGGTCGTGCGCCGGCGGCTCCGACATCACGCATTTCTTGCCCGGCGGACGCTGGAACGTTACAGTCACAAAATAAGTAATATGTAACCAGTAATCCAACTTCATACTAGAGCGCCCGAATCGACGCACGCACACAGCCAAGCGTCTTACACGGCGCGAGCGTGGGAACTGCATTGTTTTGTCTGGCGAAGATTGGTTAGCGGCCGTGTGCGTGCGTCGATCGGGCGCTCAGTATGAAGTTAGATTACTGGTTACATATTACTTATTCTGTGTTACAGTGGAGGAACACAACGCCAGAGATACATTACCTTTGGTGTTCCAAAATCACGATGAACATGAAACTATATGGTAATTTTTGGAAATTTCCACAACTTAATAGCCTACCACATAATAAGTTTAATATATCTCATTATAAATCAGTTAAATACAACAAATAAATACAGTAACTAAGTTTTATGCGTAATCGAAAAAAACTTCTTTTTCTTATTGTGATAAGTAAATATTGAGTTCAGTTATTGTAAACTTTCTGTAAAAGATAGTATCAAATACAGCATATACATATATACAGTATATACATTATATACAGTATATACAGGATGTCCCAAAACTCAATTATAACCTGGTACCAAGCGAGAGGTATCAAGTAATATACCAGGCCTAGAAAAAAATAAGAAATAAAAGTCCATGTCATTTAGTTCAGCGATAATAGAGTCACATAACATAATTCGACGTGGAAAGGTAAAATCACTCAAGTCGCTATCGACTAGTCTTATATATAAAATTCTCGTGTCGCGGTGTTTGTTACCAAACTCCTCCGAAATGGCTCGACCGATTCTCATGAAATTTTGTGTGCATATCGGGTAGGTCTGAGAATCGGCCAACATCTATTTTTCATACCCTTAAATGTTAAGGGTGGTTCACCCCTTAATTTTTGACGTGACGACGTCTAATAAATCGATGAACGCCGGCTGCATACACGAAAAAGGATGACGCAATGTAAGTACATGAGAGGCGTAGGCCAGTTGCAAGAGAGCGGCGAACACGTTGCAAGATGATGTACAATGCGGGGTGCGGGGGTGGGGGGTACTCTAAGGCGGAACAAAGTTCTCCGGGTCAGCTAGTATCGATATATAATTTTAGTAAGTATTAGATATTTTTAACCCCCGACACAAAAAGAGGGGTGTTATAAGCTTGACCGCTATGTGTGTGTATGCGTCTGCCTGTCTGTCTGTCTGTCAGTCTGTGGCATCATAACTCTTCAACGGGTGAACCGATTTGGATGTGGTTTTTTTATTTGAAAGCAGGTTTCTTGGTGATGGTTCTTAGACATATTTCATCAAAATTGGTTCGGCCGTTTCAAAGTTATCAGCTCTTTTGTATGCTGCGGAAGGGATCCTATACTTAATTGCGTTAGGGGATTTAAAATTTTTAATTTATAGTTATCGAAAACATGTCTATTATGGCTTAACCGGCAAGAAACACAACAAGGTATATTTTTTCAAACAGATCTACATTATTATTAAATTACATACATCTATAGTATTTAATACAATTAAATTTTTTAACACAGTAGGTAGATACGCTATTAATTTGAGATTAGGGATCGCCAATGCGGATCGGAATTATATTTCCAAACATCCAAACAATGTTCTGTATTGTATCGCTTAATACCTTAGCAGGCATGTATGGCAGTGAGGCATTCTGCACGCTAGATGCGTCACCCGAGTCCGCTCGCTCGTTGATCAGCGCTCGCCGATCCGCCCGTTGTTTCGATGGCATTGCCCCCTGGAATTGTTAAGGAACTCGATTTGTATTTTCATAACAGTGCAGGATGATATTTTCTCAAAAATTACCTTAATCTTGAAGAGTTTTTTTTATTGAAAAGCGCTTTTAAAGAAATAGTAATCACTACTTATGAAACCAAAATAATACGTATGGGAATTGCGCAAGTCGTCCCATTCTGAGCTAAGTACCTACTGTGGGACGTACAGTCACGGGCATACACCAAGGCGTCAAAAATATCTATAGAACTCTATAAGGTTGATTTGTAGATATATTTGACGCGATGGCTGGAGGCATGAATGAATAAAATAAAATCGCGGGACAATTCACACCAATAGACCTTGGCCCAAAGTACTTACATACTTATATAGATTGACACATACTTAAATACCTTAGATTATTTATGCACTAGATAAGAGTGTCAGTAGCAAACATTGCGATACAAAACATCCAAAAATCTATTTGACAGCTTCATATTACGATCGCGTTACGTCATTCAAAGTGAAGGAGGCAAATGACATATAAGCCAACAGTTGGCTTATATTTTTCGGGACGTTTTCATGCCGGCGAAGCTCTATCTAGTGTATAAATAATCTAAGTTAAATACATATTAAACAACCAAGACTAGAGAACAAATATTCGTATTTTTCATACAAAGATCTGCCCCGACGCGGGAATCGAACCCGGGACATCAAGCTTCGTAGTCAGGTTCTGAACCACTAGGCCATCTGGTCGTCATGAAGCGGAGTCTTTACCTGGTGCAAGCCTGGCATGCTCTGGATGCAGGCCACGATGGAGCGCGGTGGCGGGCGCGGGCGTTTGGAGCATGCTACCACCGCGCACGCTGCTAGCACCACCGTCAGTAACGCTCCTACCACCACCAGTGAGATCAGCACCACTGGAAAGAAGAGACCAAACCGTTAGCACCCAGTAACTATTGAGAGAACCGCGAGTTTTTAGTGTTCCGTACCCAAAGTGTGCGTGGTGGCCTTAAAAATAAATAAAATAAAATAAATATTAGGGGACAATCTTACACAAATCGACCTAGTCCCAAACTAAGCGAAGCTTGTACTATGGGTACTAGACGACGATAAACATACTTATATAGATAAATAAATACTTAAATACATAGAGAACATCCATAACTCAGGAACAAATATTCGTGCTCATCACACAAATAAATGCCCTTACCGGGATTCGAACCCAGGACCTCTTGCTTCGTAGGCAGGGTCACTACCAACTAGGCTAAAGCAGTCGTAGCGGTCTTTCAAGCAAGGTCTCTCTTATGTGTGAAATTACCTACATGTGAAATTTACGGTGAAGGAAAACATCGAGAGGAAACCTGTATAGAAATTCAATGGTGTGTGTGAAGTTGCTAATCCGCACAGGGCCCGCGTGAGAACTACGATCCAAGCCCTCTCATTCTGAGAGGAGGCCTGTTCCCTGCAGAGGGACGTATACAGGCTGGGATGGTGCCAACGGCATCCTATTAATGAGGCTCCACTGTCAAGGGGCTCTTTAACCGTAATAACATAGACACTTGAAATGTTCATCGATTATTTATTACTATGGCCGCTGTAACAACAAATACTAAAAATAAAATTAAGTTAAAAATCAAAAGGGGTCGTCATACAAGAAGCTTGATTTTTTTCAGCGTTTTTAACTTGATCTTTATAATGATATTAAGTAGACACTTGAATTTTTCACTAATTTATGTACTATTGTGGCCGCTACAACGACAAATAATAAAAATATAATTAAATTAAACATTAAGGAGGGTCCCGATTTACCAATATAAAATAATCCCACACTGCGTGTATTTTGCTTAGATGCCGGGTTCTGCTAACACTGGATAGTAAAGTTACGACTGTTTATGGCGTATATTTTGACATTTCTAAAAATTTATACAGAACCTGCAGTGCGCGAGTCCGGCTCGCACTTGGCCGGTTTTATAGTTCCAAGAACATGCCATTAATTCTAAATCAGCCATCCTAACAATAACTTAATCCGTTATCGACTTTGGGATACTACTTAATAATGGACAACTAGAGAGGAAAACTCACCTTTCAAGTTGATATGGCAGGTGCTGCCAGCATACCACTGGAAGCATTCACACAGCACGCGGCGGTCGTCGCGAGAGTAGCAAGCGCCGTGGTAGTTGCAACGCTCGCAGCCCACTGGCTCCGCTGGAAAATGACAAATAGCAAGATGAGGATACAGGGTACTAGTGTTGCCTATCGATATCCCAATATCGACAGACTATCGATAGTTTTTTTTTTATGTTAGAGAGGCCACACAAACGAACTAGTGGGTCACCTGGTGTTAAATGATCACCACTGTCCATTAGACACCCGCAGCGCTTTACGCGATGCCAGTGCGTTGTCGGCCCTAAAATAGATAGGCAGACAGATAGATAGATCTTGATAGTCTATCGATAGTTAAGACAAAGACAAAACCGAGTCTATCGATATTATCGTCAAACGTCAATACTATCGATAATGCTTTATAAGCAATACTATTGATAATGGCAATACAAACAATACTATCGGTAGTTTTATGTCCAATAGAATCGATAGTATTGCAAAATCAGCAAATAGTGACCAAATACTATCGAGTACTGAAAATTCGATACTATCGATGATACAAAACTATAGCATTGATTTTTTTTGGTCACTATTGGCTGATTTTGCAATACTATCGATACTATTGATTCTATTGCACATAAAACTATCGATACTATCGTCATATGGCGATGCTATCGATTGTACTATCGATATCCTGAATAGTTTTCGAGGTCAACTATCGATAGTCAAACCATCGATAGTTCTACAACACTGCAGGGGACTAAAGATCAGTGTGAATAGACAGACTATGCTTACAATGAAGCTGGAATAGATACGAAAATAACAAGCAAGAGCAAGCGCGAAGCGCGAAAGAATCTTCTCCGGTACAGCTTAGGGAAAAGTGCTTTCGTATGTCTGTCTAACGGATGTTCAGCTGTTCTCTTCTACAGGTCGAATTTATTAACCGATACTCGTGAAATTTTGTGAGCAGAATCAGGTATACATAGCTTTTTACGGATGGAGAGGGACTTGCGAATTAATGCAGGTGGTACGGTCAAGGACTTTAATTCATGAGCCACCATGGAACCATTTCACAGTAAACGTCATAGTGGCATCGCATTAATAATAACAAGGAAAATCGTAATGGCTTTTCCTTTGAAAAGGTTCCATGGTGGCTCATGAATTAAGTCCTTGACTGTAGTTACGCGGCCCCGCTCCGCACCGCACGCAAAGCTTCCCTGCCCAGACAGACGAGTTTTCACACTGGTTGTTAATAATATCACGTTGTGGTTTGATTAGAAGTTAGAATATGCTTCTTATTCTTGAATGATATCCCAGCATTGGTAGACGAGGAGGAGAATAGTCCTTAAATATAAACTTCATTGGTAGGCTACCAAAATATGTTTGGGAGCATACATCTTGCTTAGCACAAAAGCATTGATCATCAGAGGAATATGCAAAGACTTACCAGAACAAATTCTGCCAGGGTACAGGGAATTGACGCTCAGGTCTGCATATCCCTCGAGGCAGCTGCAAGTGTAGGTACCGCGCAAGTTGAAGCACTGCGAGTGCTCGGAGCAATCGTGGAACTGTCCACTTAAACACTCATCGAAATCTGAAAGATAATGTCAATCAACACTTAGTTAAGTGGATCAAAAAACAAAAGACAACCTTACTTAAAGACACAAGAACCAGGTTTTGAATGTCGCGCAAGGAGAGTACTTAATACCCTCTAAAATCTGAGGGATGTACTTGTACATTTGAGTAAGTTAAATAAAATAAATAAATAAATATCACGGGACAATTCACACCAATTGACCTAGTCCCAAAGTAAGCTAGGCAAAGCTTGTGTTATGGGTACTAGACAACGGATAAACATACTTATACAGATAGATACATACTTAAATACATATTAAACAACCAAGACCCGAGAACAAACATTCGTATTTTCATATAAATATCTGCCCCGACACGGGAATCGAACCCGGGACCTCAAGCTTCATAGTCAGGTTCTCTAACCACTAGGCCATCTGGTCGTCTAAGTTGAGGGTGATATGATAAGATATTCGTACCATTTACTTCCAATTTGTCCACCAGCTCGCCGGCAGCATGCACGTCGGTCCCTCCCAAGCTGTAATTGTTGTGGCGCAGGTATTTCTCGATCACTTCCTTAAGACGACTCTCGTGCGCATTGTCAGAAAGCTGAAAAAGTTCATCAAGTTCTTTGAATAACAAATCACTTAAATAAAGTAAAGTTCCTACAGTTTCATTTAAATTATAAGTAACGTGTGTTCAACATAAAAGACTAGAAGAAGGAAGTAAAGCTCTTAAGTAATTTGGCAGTAAGACACATTTGCTACCTATTTTTAAACAGTGTATGTATTGTTTTGGGGAACATATCAAAATATATAAAGTTTAAAACGAATAATGGACAAAATACATAGTGGTCATAATATATACTAAAATTTTCTATGAAACTATTGATAAAATGAACTTTTTTAATCGTGTAATCTACAGATTGGTTTAGGTTAGGTTAGGTTTATTTTATGAAAATCTTGTAAAGTTGAGAATTTAAGATAATTGCATTATATCAAATGACCATTATGTATTTCGTCCATTATTAATTTTAAAATTTATATATTTTGATACGTACCCATTGTTTTGCGGTGTGGGGAAATAATACTCAATTGTTTTTGGTATTGGACTTGGCTACAACAAAATATGGAGCTAAGAACTATATATTTCAAATAAAAAGTAGAGAACAAGTGTTATATCTATAAATACTTTACTGTCGAAAACTAAATTGCGTACAGGGGTACCTTTTTACAATCAGATCATTAGAACCAAATAAATGGAATGTTAATATTCAGTTCCATCGACTGCACTAAATATTAGAATTCTAATATTAAATTATTATTATTATTCTATTATTAAAATTCTAATATTTATGTTATCTTATGTTTTTACCTGAACATAAAAGTCATTCATTACACCCTGGAACAACTCCCCATTACTCCTCATCTCCACCGGATGGAAACCAGTGATATGCACTCCATGGAACACGTCTCGAAGGTCCGACTGCATCACCATACGGTTGATGCCTTCATGGGTAGCGAAGGCGAGAGCTTGGTACTGCTTGCTGGAGTTGTCAGCCAAACTGTCGTGGAAGTGGAGGCGCTCATTGCCCTGCGTAGCGAGGGCTAGCTTGACCGAATACGTGTAAGTCGCTGGAAATTCAATAACGTACCATTAGTATATATAATCATTTTATGATCTGTGTGTCGTATCAAATGGCCCACCGTCATCCCTTTCCTAGGTGGTTTATGGGAGTTGTATGATAGAGTATCGAAAAGTGTATCTTTTAATGGCCAAAATAGCTGGCTTAATGTTGATTTTAATGTTTAAAATAACAGGAACGAAAATAATTTAAAAAGAAAAATGAATGTATTGATTTGATGAAACTTTGGCACTCGTCGATCAAAAACGTGAATGAAAAAAAACATTAATTTAGAAGACTGTTGAAATTTTTATTCCCGGTGATATTCTACAGTTGAATTCTTCACAGCAATATACCCAACGATTGTACGGTTCAGCACCGCACAGTCATTTCTAGCTTAACGCGCGCCCTACTTTAATTTGCGTGGTAGTGCCGACCACAGCAATATTTACCTAAAAACTACAATATAAATTAATCTCAACGCGTACTCCGCGGCTCACTCTCTCTCACTCTTAATCTCTGAAACTAACGTCAAAGATACACGGTCTCGATATACTAGTTTGTTAGTTTAACTTATACATACTTACCAATAAATTATTAGAAGAGTCATAACTTTAACTATCTACTTCAACTACAACCTTAACAAGGAGCCCTGCTGAAACTCTGTTGCGGCCCCTACAACGATAAAGTTCTGGGCCTGATTAACCTTTTCGACGCCAACGACACATATATCAGCACCGCAGGTTCTACGCCAACGATTTATATATCAGTCATGGCGTGCAGAGCGATATCTACCTACATGCATTTCTGTAGGGTTCAACTTCGCGTTTGACATTCCTATGTCATGGCGTATGAGTGAGAGCTGTTGTATTTGACAGAGCGTTGAAAAGGTTAAACTTCGGACAAATATTAAACTTGGTAATTATGTATTTATGTTATACGCAGCCTAATTAACTTACGTTTGCATGGTCTGTCCGGGAACATTCTAGCAAAACCGGGTCTGCACACACATTTCATCAGCCCATCGATTCTCTGGCACCGTTCGTTTCTAGACGCCTTGCAATCCGGCTGGCATTCTTTTCCGTAGCCTGTTCCTTAAAAAAGTCACCCTTTATAATAATTTATTTGTAACAAGAAAACTACTCACATATACTTTTTTATTTTTCTTGTTTTGTGTTCTTTTGTACTTGTTTTTCTGTATTGCATTCTTTGTGGTGTACTATAAAGAGTCTTTGTATTGTATAGTATTGTACTCAATTAAAACCACTATGCAAAAAAATATTTTTAGAATAAGTCTAGGTGCTTTGGGCTTAAAACCACTAAATTTCATAATACCTTATTCACTAATACTCCTAATTTTCAAATTACCTTGGGCTCATAATAACTTAAATTTCAAATTTTTAGAATGAGACAATTTGAAATTTTAGATATTATGAGAGGAAATTTTAGGTATTATGAGCTCATGGTAATTTGAAAATTAGGGGTATTAGTGAATAAGGTATTATGAAATTTAATGGTTTTACGCCCAAACTCCCAAAGCCCAAGCTAGGTCTCGGTGGCTATCTTAACTGTAACGTCATAATTATAGGGTATGTATTACAATACCGAAGTACGAAAGACCGAATGTATTAAAACATCGAATGGGTCAAAAGACCGACACGATTTTTTTCTGAAACCGTTAACTTTTTAAGATTGTTATAAAACAAACCTAACCTAACCTAATAATGGGTTCTGTATAATGCCGTTTTAATAAATTCTGAAAAAATTACGGTTACAGAAAAAAATCGTATCGGTCTTTTGACCCATTCGATGTTTTAATACATTCGGTCTTTCGTTCTTCGGTATTGTAATACATACCCTAATTATAACATTCAGCCGTTGATCATAACGCTGGTAGTTGCGTCGAAACATCGGGAGCTCGATAAAAATTCGGATTGCGCATCCCGTAGAAAATATGTGTCAAAAGTAATGTCATGTTTTTCAGAAAACAAAGCACAAAACATATAATCAGTTGATTTATAAATTCAATAACTAACGCGTTAGGAGTATTGTTGGCATGAATTGTGATTTTCATTTACTCACCAGTAGGACGACCGACGTCAGTAGTCTCCAAATACGGAGTGCCAGCTAAAAGAATTTCACCAAAAACTTGCGATACTCCATTACTGACTTGTTCGTTTATTGTGATACCATCGTAGTCACCTGTTTCTATTTCAGTCTGTACAGGAGGTGCCTGACCACCATTTTGAGATTTATTCATGACTACAAAGAAGGTATCGTTTTCATTATCACTCTCAGTCTGTATTTTCTGTATATTTTCGGTTGTTTCACTGTCTTTAATAATAAAGTTGTCAGATTCTTCAGAAGACATTGTAACATCATCAAGAGCTAATTTAGTTTTTGTTGTAGTTTCTACTACTGGTGTAGGATCTAGCTTAACAGGAATATGTTTAGTTACAGTCTCTATTATTGTTGTAGGTTGTACTTGAGTGTAAACTTCAGTAACAACATCTACTATAGTTGATGTATGTGTATTGGTCAATATTAATGTTTGTGTCACAGCACCTTCGGATTGGCTCACTAGACTGGTTTTTGTGTGAGTTACCGTAAGAGTGTGAGTTAGATTAACATAGCCAATACTCGAAATGATCTGAGGTGGCTCTGACAATGTTTTTGTTAGAGTTACTACAGTAGTTCTGAATTCTGTTTTCGTAGGTATAATCTCATCGAATACCTTAACTTCATTGCCAGCATGATGCGTAGGCTTGACAACAATTTTTTCATCACCAGGAGTAAATACACTTGAAGAAACTTTCTCTGGTACGTTTGAGGATTCTAATTCTAGTATAGAAGGCAATGAAGTGTCTTTTAATACTTCTGTTGGTTTTATAAAATCTTCTTCTACTGGTATCTCTGAGCTCTCTATAATACTCGACGGATTTATTATTACAGGCCTTTGAGGTATTGGCCTGATTTGCGGTATTTTTTTTGTTGGTGTAGGTCGTGTGGGATACAAGATTTCGGGCCGCGTTCGTATAGGTTTGGTTGTAGAATTTGGTTTGGTTGTTACCTTGTACTTACTAGTACTATCACGAGACGGGTAAGGTTTACGAGTTCGGTTTCTGTATCCTCCAGAGCCGAACTTAATTCTTTCTGTTGAAACATCTTCTTGTGATTCTTTACTAACAGATTCTGTAGAAGCAGGTTCTTTGAAAACAACCGATGTGTTGTGATCTGTGGCTTCTTTACTTGAATCTGATATATTTTCTTGAGTCGTAGGTTTTTCGGAGCTAACGTTTTCGATACGCTCATCTGAAGATTCAATTTCATACAAACTACTTTCGGTAGACGAAATATCATGTAATTCTGGTATTTGGGAAGCCTTAGTTGTTTCAGGGAACTGTATAGACGTGGGTTCAAATTCGAAGCCTGAAGCGAATTCAACTCCGGAAGATGTTAACCATCCCGAAGACACAGGAGTAGGGAATATCACATTTGGTGTTGTGGGTTTCTCAGTAGGTGCCTCGTTTATTACCACGCGCGAAGGTTCTCTAGGTGGAGGTAAAAGCTGTGAAGATGGTTGATATCGGTTAAAAGCGGGACGCTTGATATTATTATGAATATCATAAGCAGGTCTGTAAGTTGAAACCTCATCTCTTGTAACTGGCTTTCTTGTTGGCCTTTGCGTTGTGGACCTCGGAGGGAATGTTCTCGGAGGCAACGTTTTGTACGAAGGAGGTGTTCTGATTGGTCTTGGTGTGGTTCTTACCGGGTGTCTTATAGCAGGAGGTGTTCTGGGAGGAGGAGGACTCATCCCCATTATCATTTCATCATTCGTCGAAGGTTTGAAGCTGTAGTCCATAGTCGGTGGTGGTGGAGACAAATCAATAATTTCACTAGATGTACGATTTACATCTAAGTCTGTTGTTATAGTAAAAGTAGGTAATGTTGTCTTTTCATTTGGTTTTTCAACGACTAAAGGTTTTTTGTCTTGGATTTGCACGGTAGATGTTATTATGTTAGGATCATTGGTTTGGACAGTATTATTAGGACGAGCGGAAAATACCGGGCGTGGTGGTCGCTTATATCTATTATCTGGTTCTGGTCTGTAGTACGGAGCTCTACGAGTGGTCGAAGGTTTAGCTGTGGATACGGTACTCATTTCTTCACCAGTGTTAAGTTCCAAGTTTTCTTCATAAGACACGTTTGTGGAATTTTCCAACATCTGATTAATCTGCCAATGTGGTTGGTGCAACTGATTATCTAATGTGGTAATAGTATTGACTGTAAATGGCCTAGGATTCATGTACGGATTTCGGTCATATATAGGTTTTATTGTATTAGATGTGAAGGTGGTTTTGTTGTTAGATCCAAATGGTTTCTCCGTTTGCGTTCCAGGATTGAAATCAACAAGATTTACATTTGCATCTTTTTTTGGTTTCGTACTACTATTTTCTATTACTTCATCTTTAAGTAAAACTAATTCCGTCGTAGATTTTGATGTATGTTCAAGTTCACTCGATGTACTCACAACTGGCACTTTCATAGATTCTTGGCTGAGTTCTTCATCAATTTCGCTATTGTTTGAGTCTTCTTCGCCGTCGTATATTTCTTCTGAATTTTCAAAGACTGGTTTGGTTTTCTCCACTGTTGGTCTAGTATATTTAGCAGTTGTTGTTTCATCACTGTTATCTCTTATTGGTATATCATATGCCGGTTGCTTAACAGCACCGAAATTAGATGGTATGTAATTAGGGCTAAATGGCTTAGGTGTTATTGGTGGCTGACTTGAAACCACAAACTTCTGGTCATTTGGTTTCGTGAAAGGCTTTCCGTGATGTGTTAGCACAGTCGATTTTTGTGGACCCCAGAACTCAGATGGTGGCTTACCAACACTCGTTATTTTCTGTCCAAAATTTGGCAAACTATCTTTGTTATAATCATGAAGAAGTGGAATAATCTTCCTTGTCGTGGATTCTACTTTGATATTATTGATGCTATTAAATGTGTTTTCATTTAAAGGAACACTGGAATACCATCCATGTGAATTTGTAGGAATATTAGGTATAAGTTTAGCTGGTCTTTTTTGGTCATTTGATTTAATGTCATCTTGATATTCAGTGACTGGTTTAATGTTCTCGTATATATTAGTTGGGGTTGTAAAATCATTTAACATAGGGAAATTAGCATGGCTATTTTGTGATGATGATATTGACGGGATCGGAACATTATGGTGAACAGGTTTGGCATCAATATTATGTTCCTCGTAATAATTCTTCTGTTCATGTTTTACTACCGATTCATCATTAATCAAAGAACTTGTATTCCATCTATTATCTCCCATTGGCGCTTTAATAGGAGCTCGATTACGATGGTCTTCTGATCCACCGTAGTTATAAACTACTTGTGTGTTTTCCTTGTTCTGATGATTAAACGTTTCTAAATGAGTAGAGTCATCTTCCACTCTTATTGCGAAATTAGTCGAAATCGGTATATTAGTATTCATGTTGCCATATTTAGAAGCAGTTCCTATGGAAACTGGTACGCTAGAGCCAATTACTTGTCCAGCGTCACCAACATTGCTGGCAACGTTAGTAGCAGTGTTTAGAGTAACAGTGTAAGTCCCGTCCTTTTCTTGCCCATTATTAATAATTGATTTATTAGCATAAGTGGGAGGTGAAGCTGCTAAGACTGATCCATGAATATGTCCAGAGCTAACAGGTGCATCGTTATGTGTTTTTTCATTTTGGGCTTGGTTGAAAGAGTTGCCGTATGATGACCCAGCAGGTGGAATGTGGACTGTATATACTGGTGTGGGTTTGCTACTCGGTATTTGAGCTGCAAAATAAATTTCTGAGGTAATTTTTGGAGGTTGTTGATCTTTTTGAGGGGCGTTTGGAACAGGATGCTGAATGTTTAAGAATACTTTCATATCTTGAACTGGTTTTGTATGGACGATTGGTTTCTGCAGATATGGCTTATTCTTGTCATAATTATTTTCATGATTGAAATGCATTTTTGGTGGCGGTGGTGGAACTGCTAAATAATTTTCGTATTCATTATCAATGACTTCTTTCTGTTTTTCTTTGCCTCTGACTTGGCTATAATGTTCAAAATCACCGTTATTATGGTGATATATGTTTGGATTGTATGCAGTTATTTGAGGACCAACTTGTAAGAATGTTTCTTGATTGCTTGTTGGTGGAGGAATTTTATTATAATCAAAAGAGCTCTTGCTGTCTTTCCATTTTATTTTCTGGTCGCTTTTCAAAGTATGGTTTTTGTAGCTTGACGGATGAGGTCTGTATGGCTCCAATGGTCTATGAGTAGGTTTTGTTGCAAATTGTTTATTGCTATTCGGTGCTACGTTGTGAACATTTGTCATTTGTGGAGCGTCAATACTAAAGCTTCCAAAGTAACCTGGTTCAGGATAGGGTAATGGATCGTCAACGTAATCACCAGTTTTATGTGGTTCTGATGATCCGGCGAACACTAAAGCAGTTGAGCTACCATGAGGTATTAGCACATTAGCTACTCGAGAAGGCTGAATGTCGACCAAAAATGGCTTACTCATAAGCACATGGTGATCAGGTAACGGGTAACCATCTTGTACTCTTACTCTCGTACTTATGACTTCCGAAGAACTCGGGCTATTATCAAGAACTTCGTCAGAATCTTGAGGTATATTTTCCGGTCTGGCTAACGAAGGTATGTAGTCTAAGAATGCTGGTCTACCGTGATTTCCTAGAATATTAGTAGTAGGTTTTGTGTTTTCTGTCTTAGTTATATGATCATTTACGTGATACATTGGTGGACGGGGAGAATTTTTAGGCGGAGGGCTATTATAATAATTATGAGATGGAGAAGAGTGTCTAGGAGGGTTTCTATTGGGCTTGTTCTTTGGTTTAGGTAGTTCTGGTGGCCTCAAATCAAAGGAATCATCAACTTTAGTCACAGGCAAGTTTTGATCATTAACAGGCGGTTTTTCCTGAACCAGATATTGCTCGTCACCTGCCACAATACTGTCTAAAGGTGGCGGGTTTACTGGATTTTGTAGTTTGATCCCACTGGCTGCAAGAGTTAAAGGTCCACCAATAGCAGGTCTTCCAACTATGACATCTGAATTAGCTGTTATAATTTCACCAGGACTTATAGGTATCCCACCATTAACGAGAGGGCTTTCGTGAATCATTTTCGGGGGAACTATTCTTGCTTTAGGTTGCTTATGTTCAGCTGCCCACGCCAAATTCTGATGTAACGTGGCATTGGTAAATGATATTTGAGATTCAGAAGTTTCTAATTCATCAACAGGAATATATATAGGGAAATTACTTTTTGTGTCCATGTCTGTGTCGATCCTTTTGTCAACGCTGTAAGCTGTCAATTTTGATACAGGTTTGATCGTACTTGTACTTGTCCTATTCTCTTGCCTTTTTATAAAACCTCCTGTCATCTTTTCTAACACTGGTGCCAATTGTGATAGTCCTTTAATACTCAAAGAGCCCAATTTCAAAAGATCGGCAACAACAAATTTGTTTTTATTAGGTTTTTGTGGTTTTTCAAGTTTGTGCTTGTCAGTCTTATTAACAGACGCAGCTTTGGTAGGTTTAGGAGGCACTGGTGCTTGCTCATTTGTCAGCAGCTCACTTTCTTCGACAGAGTTTGATTCCTTCTCATCCGAGTAGTCATTAATTACTTCAGTATATTTTTCAACTACTTTATCAGTTGGAGCTACCTGTGAGCTGGTTTCGTATTCATAAGGATTGTACTTTGTCTTCTGATTAAGTGTTTCCTTGTTAGTCGGTCTCATATCTAATTTAGTCGAATCATATTTTGAAGTTTTCATTCCATATTTAGCCGGTCCGGAAGCATCATTGACATTAGAGTACATTGTTTTTAAACTTTCTGTCTTTGTGTGACTACAGGAACATGAGCTTGTGCACGACGTATGGCCAACTTCAGACGGTTGAATTAAGTCAAAACTGTTGCCATTGTCGTTGTCAATTCTTTTTTCTATTTTAACAAAATTGCTTTGATATATCTTACTTGGAGACGACGGTTTTATGGTTTTCACTTCCATATATTTAGTCTGAAAAAAAGAAAAACATTTTTATAAAGTTTATATTGTATATGACTGCTAAAGATTATGTTATCTTATGCATATTGGAAAGTAAACCTTTGGAAACAGGGAAAAACGAATATTTATCATTAATTTGGATAAAGGGGTCCCAACAGAATTGTGTTTAGTACTAAATACATCAAAGGCTTCAGGGTATCAGCAATGTTCACTGTTAGGTGTCTTAGGTAATCTGGAAGTTTGCAACCCAGGGTAAAGAAACTGGGGTCAATAAACTTCTTACATTTGTTGGTTTTATATCTGGAAATATATCTGTAGCATACACGGGCAAATTTGTCAGTGATTCAGTAGTTATCACTGATACAATAGTTTCGAATGTTGAAACATCACTTCTCTTATTTTGAATTACTGTTGTCAGGTACGTGTATGTAGTCATACAAGTCTTGATGATATAGTTATGTTGCATCAGTTGATGCAAGGGAAACATAGCGCTCATTTGTTGATGGTTGAAAAAAGTTGCAACCGCTGACGATAGCAATGACTTAGATGGTGATGGTACGTGATGATATGGTGGTTTGAATGATGTTACGTGCATCAGCTTTAGTTTCCGCTGAGAAATAAAAGCGATGATGATCAATGACATAAAATTATGCAAATTATTAAAGAAAACTTAAAACATTTACAAATCAATTCAAATAACTTGATAACGTATATGCCTGAAATAAAAAAAATATATAAGAAAAATAAGTGTTGCCAATATTTACCTGTTCTTGCTTGCCATCATTTTTATCTTTAACTAAAACCTCGACTCCATTCGATAAGACTTTTGTGGCTAGATTTTTAAATCTCCTTTCGTCTTCTGAATTCCCATTGTCTACTAAATCCATTTCCCTGCCAGGTCTCCATGGTGAATTGTCGTATACTATTCCATTTGTATTGAAACCTGAAAATTGTTTAAAGTAATTTTAATATCTAGTGTACAAAATCAGTAACGATTCAAGTCATCTATGCTTATTTACAAAATAAAACCACATCACTCTTTATTAAATCCACTTGAAAAGTTACTAACTTTAAAAATAATATTAGTTTTTTGTACCTTTATTGTATTTCAGGTGATATTTGAATTAGATTAATTACTCTATAAATTATTTATTACTCTGTACAATTACATAAAAAAAACATTATAGCTCTCTTATCTACTTACCATGCTGCTTACTGTCTACCTGAAGTCAAATTTCTATTTACATCAAGCATATCTACCTGCCCATGTATCTGTAACTTTGGTGCAATACACTAAAGTGCAAATAGAGTTAGATCATTCACTACACCTATGTCATAACAGTGCGACGTAACATTTACAAGTAAAAGAGAAATTATCACTTCGTTAATTATTATGTACACATTATTCTGTTTCATCGTACTTGTTATTCTTCATCTCTACGTCTGCAACATTGTTAATAATGTTAATCTATGTTAAATTCCGTTCTGATGCTTTTGAAAAATCATTTTTGACTCTGTTGGAATTTTTAATTTCATTTCATTTTTTGATTATCATCATATTTTTCGTCAAAAGCATCTGAAAGCTTAAGTTTAGGGTTTTAATTTTGTTATTTGTTATTGGTTAGGTATTTATCAAGTACATTGATAAAACTCACCTCAGAGGTAGTTGGATGAGCGGATGTGGATTTGGGATCCCAGTTGAGGGTATCTTCGGGATTCTCCGGATTCCGGTGACGTCATCATCGTCATCGGTCACATGTCAAGGTCAGCTGAGGTCAGCACCAATTTAGGGCTTGTTTGTGTCATTGTGCGTTTACATTTATATCAGTCTTTGTAGGTTTTACTATAGTATAGTATCAATAGATGGGACACTTTCAAACTTGTAAATTATACTTCCGGTTTTGGTAAATATTTTTTTATAATATAAAGGTAAAAATTGATGTTCTCTACTCAAAACTAGGTAAAGGCGTGAAAATGAAATATTTAAAGAATTTTAAAACATTTATTTTCATTCGTCCTATTTGCAATGTACAATTGTAAGCATGTAGAGTATTAAGATATTATTTATGAACAATCATAAACTAATTAAGACTTAATCTTAGGCAGTGATAGATTTTGTTACCTAAACATTTTTTTACCATCACATCGACTTGGTAACAATTATGATTAGACATCGGAATTTTTCGCAAAATCATTAATCACTTCAGTCACTTAACGACATTAATCTTCTATGAATATTTTAGCAAATAAATTTTCCGTATCAAAGAAGACGGTAAAGAAAAAGAATAAGATACTTTCGGAAGGAGAATTCTTTTTCAAAAAATCGTCATGAAAAGCAGATAATAAGTACATAAACATTATTTAATTTTAAAATTTAAAGAATATGCAAAGAATACGTTGTGTCACATAGGTACGAATTATACGTGATGTCACAGTAGTGACAAATATCGAAAGTGAGTTTATTGACAAAAGATACAACTCTTGATTTACTGGAAAAATTCCGATGTCTTGTTGATGCATTTGGCGGTCTTAAAGAAAGTTAATTATCTAATAAAGTACAAAAGAGTATTCTGGTCTTACATGCTAAAGTTAAACCTATAAGGCACTATTCATAGTTAAAATTACTATGATACAATGTAAATAAATAAACCATTATTTTATATACCTAATAATTTGTTCGGTTTCACGAGACGTCGTCTACTGAACTTAAATCAATATCTCTAATGGCAGTCGCAGTTACTAATTTCACGGCATAGGTTGGTGACGCATCATACCGTATGTGTTCACTCAATGACCCTACTATGCTCTCCAGACTTTGTGTCTCTTGTTGACTCTTATAAGAAGTATCTTCTAAATATTTCTCTGTGCCAGAAATAAGAGAATTGTCAAGTTTATCATTCTGAGAGCCAGCTAACCGACTAATTGACGGCAATATGGAGGGCAGTACCTCTATATCATCGTAATATACTGCTTCGCGCTTTCTAACAACTTGAGTATCATCAACTACCACAGTTGATAGAACAGTACTGAATTCACCAGGATATCTACCTGACACGTACATTGTCACAACGCTAGTTAGTTTCGGGGGTGCAGGCTTGGGTGCTCTTGGCTTGTTCCTAGTACGAGATGGAGGAGGCGGTGGAGGTGGAGCATCTTCCTCAACCTCTTGGTTTTCTTCGGAGAAATCTTCGTTACTATTAAAGTCTGGTAAAATATTCGGTTTAGGGCTATTGCTATAAATATCGTTATTCAAATTATTATTTTGTAGTAAGTTCAAGTCGTTGTGCCCAAGACCTAACAAAGGATTTGGAGTTTGAAGAACCATCTGCTGCTGCTGTTGCTGCTGTTGTTGTTGTTGCAGTAACAGCGGAAGTAGAAGGGAATTAAATTGTGGAGGGGCGGCTAAGGCTGTTGGTGTTGTGACAATCGTGTCGGTAACAAATTCTGTCGCAGTAATAACATTTGTTGTTGGATCTACTATAGTAGTTAATATAGCTTTACCTTTGAAGGTGATCGGTAGAACCGTTTCTCTGGCGTCAGTGATTGTCGTCACATAAGAAGTAGTTCTAACTTTGTACTCGGTTACTGGTGTTTGTACTACCGGCTGCTGCGGTAGCAAACCTTGTCCTTGAAGGGCTAAAAGAGGATTGATCGCTGGTTGCTGATTCCCTAGCAAGAGTTGAGAAAGCAATAAATTAGCCAAAGGTACGTTTGCATTAATTTCAGGTGCTATAGTTTGAGTAACTGGTTCTACATTGTACACCGTACTAGGTAGAACGTGCGAATATGATGTTTTGCGGCCTCTAATAGTTGTAGGAGTAAAAATAACAGTTGTTGTTGAAGTTTCATGCAAAACAAACCTTATAATCTCGGTGGCTCCATTTTCGGAAAGTTTAGTTGATTCAGAAGCTAACACTAACTGCTGATTCCCTAACGGACCTAAAGTGGTAGCTACTTGGTTCCTAAGTAAGACTTCTATGCTAGGTTTAGCTGATAAAACATTTTTATACTCTGTAATCTTTCCATTTACTATCGGTATTGTGACTTCAGTGGGGATTTGATGGGTGACGGTAATTTTTCCATTATCAACGATATTCTTGTAGTTTTGTCTTTCACCACTAAAGTTTTCGAACGAATTTCTTTGTCTGCTTGAACCCCTGCTAGTAGTTGTGCGACTTCTAGATCTACTTGTGCTACTGCGAGATGAACTTCTTGGTCTATCAGACTGCGAGTTTCTATTGGTCAATTTTGGGGCTTTAGGTCTTGAAGAAGCGGTAGAAGTCCTGGATGATGATCTAGATTTATTTCTTCTATAAGCTGGTGCTGCAGTTGTTGTGGTCCTACTTTCGCCTCTTACAATAAATGGCTGTCGTGGTGTAGATTTTTGTGGTGCAGCAGTCGTTGTTCTACTAGATGTCAATCTAGAACTGAATCTGCTTCCAGGCCTAGCCTTTTGAGTGACCGGTGCCGGTGGTTCCGTCTCTGGTTCAGGCTCTGTGGCTCTAGTAGTAGTTTTAAGACCAGGTCTTCTAAAATTCGAATACTTCCTATTTCCATAATCTACTTGACGTTTTGATCGTCTTTTGAAGGCGAATGGTCGGATTTGTACAATATTTTTCTTCGGTGCAGGCGTTGATGGAGTTGCCACTTGTTGTTCTTTTCTATCTGATGACTCGTAATCGTTATCTTCTTCGAATTCTTCGCCTTCGAGTATTTCTTCGCTCTCTTCTACCTCTTGTTCGTTTTCATTGATCTCTTCTACGGGCTCAGGTTCAGGCTGTTTGAAAAGATTTCTTCTCGGGAATAAAGCATTGGTTGGCCGTTGTCGGCGCAATGATAGAAGAGGGTTAGTTGTTGACCGAGTAGTAGGTCTCCGAGTAGTAGTTGAGATTCTTCCTCGGCTAGTTGATGTTCTTCTAGTTGATGGAGTAGTTACCCTAGGAGTTATAGCAGTACCTGGTTGTCTAGCAACTGGTGGTCTTCTAAATCTGAACAATGGATTGTTTGTAGTTTTGACCGTTGCCTCAGTGACTTCGTTCAATGGTTCGGTTGCGTTTTCTTCTTGTTGAGTACCAGAGGTCTCGGATTCATTTTGATCTGGTGGTGGTAAAGATATAGACGCAGACTGTCTATTGCCGCGAAGTCTTGATGATGCAGTTGGTCTGATCTTTGGAACAGCTGATCTACTGGCGTAATCCAAGCTATTGCTTCTTAAGGAACTGGACCTGAAGCCGGTTCGTCTCGATGTAGGCTGAATAGATGCTCGTCCACCAAAACCACCAGAACGCGAAGCTGATGGTATATTTGCGGATGGATTTGATAAACTACTGCGTCCAGAGAATCTCTTAGAAGAACTAGATAATCCTCCGAAAGAAGACTGTTTCCTATTTCCACCAAAACCTGATGGCCGCACAGATTTTAATGTTGGTGTAGCCGTAATTGTCGAAGTGAAGTCAGCACGAGTGATCGTTGTTGCGCTACTTAATAATGGAACCCGTTTAGGGCTGAATGTTGGTCTATTCTTCGATGCAAAAGGTCTGATGACGGGTGTAAAAGATGGTTTTTTAGTGGTGAATGTTAATCGTGACTTCTTCCTAGAATTAGTTTCATCATTTTCTTCCTCTTCTTCTTCCGAATCGTGTATGGCTTCGGTGGTGGTATCTGGTTCAGCTACAGAGCTTTCAATCACATCAGAAGTGGGGCTTATGATAGAGTTCTCTGTGGTTGTACCATTTGTTTCAGGAGTATTAGTAGTAGTGGTAGACTCTGCATTCAAAGTTTTGTTATCATTAGTTACTATGACTGAATCTCCAGATATAACAGCGACCTGTGAGAATATTATTTTCTTATCAGGGTCAGGTGCAGGTGTGTTGTCTTCCGCTGGTTTAACTTCGAACAAATTGTCAATGTAAGTTCCTACTAATACTGTGGGTGGTCCGGCGGATATATCAGGCAGTTTGGTAGGCACAATCTCTTCTTTGACTAAAGTAGGAGAAATACGTGGCTTTTCTCCATTATCTTGAATGAGATTTTTATCTACAGCACCGGTGGGCACTTTGCGTCCTAGCTGATTGTCTTCAATAACTTTAGTATTATCCACTATATTGGTGACGGTTTCTAAACTGCTTCTGATCTGCGAAGAGTTGCCAGCGTAGAAGGTCGTGAAGTATGTGTAAGTTGTATAGAATGTAGCTTTGCCATCATCGTGTTCCGGATTGTCATTAATAAGTGACGGTTTTATTTCAACTTCTAATTCTTTCGGTGGTAGCACGCTTTCTATATCTATTGGCGTCGTGTCAATTGGACTTATTGTTGGCGCAACTTGCACAATAGGTGTCACTATATTAGAGACAATTTCTTCACGACTCGTTATTGTTGTTGTCTTGTCTTTGTAAAGAGTGGTCCAATATGTGAATGTTGTGTAGTAAGTTATTGGTAAATTTTCCTCTTCGGGCTCTCGTTTCGGGGTAATTGTTTCAGTAACAACATTCGTAATGGTCTCTAATCTGCTTTTCACTTTACTCGAATCTTTTCCAATGTACATTGTTGTGAAATACGTGAAAGTAGTGTAACTTGTTTGTAAAAGAAGTGTAGGTGAAGGCATTATTTCATCTATATTACTTTCTGAGCTAATTTGATCATCCAAAACGTTATTATTTTCTATGTATTGTCTCTCACCTCTGGACGATGAAGACTTCACGTCTGTTACGTAAGAACTTTCAGTGTCTAAGGGATTTGATTCAACGCTGAATAACATATCAGTCTCTACTGGACTAGGTTGTGGTGTTACATCTTTATTCTCATCTTTGGACTGTTCGTCATTCTCTTCCATACTCACTGACGATTCCATTGACGCATTTTCTTCAGGATTTGCTGGCGGTTCTCTTTTAATTTGTTTACAGTTTCTGAAATCGAATTGTGCCTTAGTCTTTTCGGGACCTAAAGGATTGCTCTTCGTTGGTATAAGCTCATCAGGGCCAACATAATTAGTGTACACTTCACTTCGGCTACAAACATTGGCATCGGTGCCTACATAAATGGTGGTAAAGAATGTGTAAGTAGTGAAGTAAGTTTTAACAGCATCTGGCTTAATACTAGCGACATCATCACCTAAAGACGGGGTTGGAGTCTGGGAACTGTAGCTTTCGCCTACTTCTACTGACTCAAGAACATCTTTATTTTTAACTAAATCTATTATACTGTTAATAGCAAAAGATTCTGTTGGACGTCCGATCCCTACACTAGTGGGTGCTATTTCATCCTCATCGAATGCTCCTAATAAGGATGGGTCTAATTTAGAAAGGTTGATTGTTGACGTAATGACATTAGTTACAATTGATTTGTGACTAGCGACGCTTGATGTTTGATCCCCAAAGAATGTCGTAAAGTAAGTGTAAGTGGTATAAAGTGTTTTGTAAATTAGATCAATTTCATTTTCTTTGCTGTCTTCTTCTTCTGAGATAGGGTTTTCTGTTGGTGTTGTCGAGTGTTCGGTACTAACGGATACTTCAACGTGACTTTGGCTTGTTGATACTCTTTCAGTAGTAGTTGTTGTTGTTGTACTAGCAGTGGTCGTTTCGTTATTCTCTCTTTGTTCTTCACCTTCTTCAGAGTCGTCATGAGCAGTTGTTTCTGTTCCTTCTTCTTTCTCCGGCAAAGTAGTCAATACTTCCTTATTGGTAGAGGTAGTTATAGGTACCGCTTCTGTTACTATTTCAGGTTGAGTTGGAGGTGGAGTTACAGATTCTTCGGTTTGAATTTCGGGAGATTCTAAACTACTATGTACAGAGGATTGCACATTTACCTTAACAACTTCTGTTGGTTCAATATTAAGGTCAGATTTGCATAAAACGCTTGTAAAATAACCAACATTGCTCGTAATTACTACATCTGATTTAACAGAGGTAGTTGTAACCGAGCTTTCAAGTGGAATAAAATACGTTGTTAAATACGTCAAAGTTTTATAAGCTGTTGTCATGATAGATTGTGTTTCAAGACCACTGGGACAAATCAGCGCTTCTTCAACCTTTTTGATTGGCTGTGTAGTGGTTTCAATATCCTCATATGACTCATCACTGTATCCACTTTCAGTTGTAGTTATTACTTCAGATTGTGTTTCAGGCGTGGTACTTTCTTCCTCTTCTTCTTCCTCCGCTTCTTCTTCTTCTTCTTCAGATTTCTCAGTTACTTCAGCAGCTGTATTATCGGATTCTTCTTCAGATGTTACAAAGTCTTCACTCATGCTACTTTCAGTAACAGCAGACTCTTTAGGCTCTTCAATAATTGTCGCAGATGGTTTTAAAGTGGTCAAAGGATCAGTAGCCTGTGAATTATAATCTTGAATAGGAATAACCTCTAAATTATCTGTTAATCGCGTACTTTCTGTTGTTGAGATTGCAGCTTCAGATGGCTGAATAACGTCTAAATTGAAATCAAACTCATTATTATTTTTAACAGAAATATTATCTGGCACTTTGTCATCTACTTCATAATGCAATTTTTTCAGACTTTCGTCATCGTTATGTAATACTTTATCAGAATGTTTATTACTGGGCGTTGTGGCTTTACTCGCTCCGCTTACCTCGTGAGGTTTATAAGTTACTGTGGCAACAGGAATATCGGCTGCGAGGAATGTAATTTTTGTATTGAGTTTGTCAACGTGTTTTGCTGATGGGAAAACGTTAACTTCATCAGGGCTTTGAGGACGATCAATATCGGTATTAGGGGTGAAAATAATAACAGTGTCACCAACGACTGTCGTGAAATCAGCAAAGCCTGCGTATGTAAAAGTTTTCTTTGGTCTTGATTCGTTTTTTTGACCAAACAATCGCTTAGGTACTTTACTTGGTTGACTTGCTTGCTGCGGTGAGCTGCGAGACTCAACATTGTCGATATAATAAAATATAGGTGAAAATTCGTTTTTAATCGTATATGTCGGTAAATCGTAATTCGGCTTAACCTTAACAATATTTGATTCGTTTAACTCCTCTTTTACACGAGAATCTACTTTAATAGGCTCTGTAATAGGTTCATAAGCTTTGCTTTGGCGATGCAAGGCGTTTATATTTTCTAAAATTGCTGGTTTAACAACAAATTCATATTTCTTTTCACTTTCAACAGATGGACCGTCAAGATAGTTATAGGCTTCATTTTGCGTGAACCTCGGAAATTCACTACTAACTGGTACTCTACGAGCTGTCGGTTCTTCTAAGACCTGATTATCTTGTTCTGGAGTAGGAACACCCCAGAAATTTGATTCTTGAGCAGGTTTACTAGCGTAAACGATATCCATTTTGCTGGTAGGCGCAAGATAGTCAGTATTTTTAAGAATAAACTTATCTGGATCTATGAAGCCTAAATCTTGCTTGACGGACCATTGTCCATCGAATGCTGAATGTACACGTGTCGGTTTTACAACTACCGCGTCGTCGTTGGCCGGTTTATTATAAAGAACAAGAGACGACTTCGTGAGAAGTTGAGCGTAAATGCGTCCATTGTTCAATGTGGTCCCAAGGATTTGTGTGGCAAATTCAGTTGTTACACCATCTTGGATAAAGGTCCTGGCTGTTGAAGTCAGTAACCCGATGCGGGGCTTCACACTGTGGTACCTCCCGACCTTCGAGTTATAGTCGTTCCTCTTCTGGTCGTTTACAAGCAGAACTGTCAAGTCTACGTCGTTGGTGTCGTTGTGTCGAACGGAAAGGAATCGTGGAGGTGCGTTATATTTTACAAAAGTCCGTAGTTGTCCAGACCGGATTAGATTTGAAAGAGAAAGAAAAACATACAATTAATAATGCAATATAAATAGAAGAAATAAATACGCTAAAGCTAATAGAGAACAATCATTCTGAAACTGTTAGCACTAATTTGTACATTCACTGACTTTAATGATGTGAGAGTTGAAATAATTAAATGCCATAAAATTTTAATCTCTGGTACAACACACTTAATAATAATCATCATTTAAGTCAGGTCGGTCAATAAAATTTACAAGATACCTACTGATGCAAAGTTTTATATTAAAAAAATCATGAAATGAAAGTTAAGAAAAGATAACAAAAGCGTAAGATTTTTTTAGATTGAATCGGAAATAATTAATGGTAGTCAGTCTAGCGTTTGAAAGAGACAATTTTTAAGCAAAAGACATTTTTACAGAAGAATTTGAGTAGAAAGCTTTTTATTACTCACCCCTGTTTTCCGAGACGCCCTCTCTTTTTATTCTGGTCGCTTCTATTACTTCTTCATTGGAAATTTCTGTAACAAACACAGTTAGTTGTCAATTAATAGTCTGATCGTAAAATTTCACTATCCATATTTTTTTAACAAATAAATATCACAGGAAAACTGACACTAATTGACTTAGTCCCAAAGTAATCATAGCCTGTATAGAAATACTTAAATAGATAGAGATATATTAATTAAATTAATCATCCAAGACTCCAGAGCAAACATTCGTATTTTCATATATAATTATCTGCCCTGACGGGTATTTCAGACCTCAGGTCTTGTAGTCAAATTTTTTAATCACTCGACTGTACAGTTCTATACCTTTTAATAAAAGAGTAACTGAAAATTACTTTAAACCTAAGCTACAGGAGCTTGTAATTTAGAATGTGACAGAAGTATTTCTTGAATATCTTGAGGTACAGACCTGTATGATATTCAAGAAATACCAGTACCAGTGTACTGGGAAGGGAAGGGATTATTCGCAATTTCTAGGCCAATTTGCTCCGCGGCAACGAAAGCCATGGTAGATATAGAAGTGTTCAAATAGACCTGTACTATATTCAAATAACTTTAATGCCAAGCTAATTTAAACCGTTGTTCGTGTAACTATGTGACGAACAGATTTGCATCAGTATTTGGTTGACAGACACTTCTTAGTATTCAGACTGTTTCTGGTATTTCCATTGTTTTCACTGATGTTACTTTGATTAAGAATTGAGGAAGTTGGAAAAACATGACGTGCAAGAATAAAGCAGACATAAATGATTCTTAAGCTACTAGAGATCTGAAGTGATGATTTTTGTAACTAGGAAAGTGAGAAGCGTACATCCTTTACCTCCCTAAGGTCCATTGTCAGTTTGGCTTGAAACATCAAAGGCTATTTTCAAGTCAATGTGAAAATCAGCCTTAGTCTTTTTATTTTGACGTGGGAACTGTGATAAAAAATGGCAAAGCACTTCCTTGGCCGACTATAGACCACCATTACCATACTTGTCGTCACTGACGTCACATAATTATGTTAATAATTTGTTAGCGCGCCTGCACTTCATTCAAAAATACTGTCATCTCTTTTTTATTTTATAATATCAATATCAGGGAAAGGGGATCCGACGCCCGTGCGGGTTCGTACCTGGGGGGTTACTACGAAATTCGAAGTTCGAAGTTCGGATCGTGCGGTCCCTCTCACTCTCGTAATAAATATCATTAGCGTGAGCGGAACGGCATGAAACGAAGTTCGAATTTCGCGCTTCGTAGTATAGGGCCTGGTGCAAAGGTTGTCCAATTTGTCCATCGCCATTCAACGTGGTAACGCGGCCAGTGTGATGGGTACCTTTGCGCCAGGGACAACTCGTGGGGGACTTTTTGACTGATCTTAGGCTAGTCTTAAGTTATAAATTTAAAGTTTTATTTTTTGTATTTTTGACTTTAAATAAATATTTTAACTGTGTTTTTCTTTTATCAATTAATTATTTAGGAGTCATAGGAGACGCAGAATTCGTTTTAGAACTTCCTTTGTTTAAATAAGTCTTCCTAGATTCAAATTTTCACTACAATCTTATCCTTCTGCATAGTATAGATTGCCATTTTAAAATAAGCTAAGATCAGTGATTCAGGTTTTGCGTTGTCCGACAGTAGTTATTCAGTCTCTTTACACTTTTATAGGTACAGATTTTAGGTTTAATTAAACACAAAATTGCGAATTTTGCAACGCTTTTTTTTTGACAAAAAATTAAAAACGCTTGAACAAATGAACAACCCTTTCAATTAAATCTCCACAAGGTGAAAAAACTGGTTCAGTTTTTAACACAATCGCATTGCGTAACTGCTATATTAACCCAGATGCTGCACCGAAAGTTCTGTTGCGCGCGCGAGGTCGCTAATCCATGATCTATTGACATAAATCAATAGTAAAAGTACATCATGTTCAGTACTAGTCGTAAAGTCAGTGAGGTAGTTAAGTGATTTATAAGAGCAGGATGTTATAGTTGTGTAAGGATTACGATATAGTTTCCGTTGAGATATTAGTGCTAATATAAATTTGTAAAACTTCGTTTTTTTAGTAATGCAAATGAGTAAACAATTTTGACATGTCTTTTAATTAAAAATTCTATTACAAAATAAATCACAGTAAGTAACAATTAAATAACAGTTTGATATAGTGTTATTACACACACAAATAGAATTAAAAATTAATAAGTAGGTACATAAGAACAGAAAAGTTTAGTAAACTAGTAAGTAACTAAAAACTGGAAGAAAATAATAAAAGGCTCCTCCCACGGCGTGGACGCCAAGATGCGGGCAGCATTGCCTCGCTGTAGAGATGAACTACGATAACATGGCCCGCCCCTCCACATTACTATTTCAATGTGTTTAGTCACATATTTACGAAATAATTTTTATTTAGTAGTGAGTATCTGCTTTTGTTTGACGGCTGTCTCAACACGCACACATGCGTTGCGCACTTTCAAGTTTTGGTGTGCTTTATAAATACTTTCACAATACATTGAAGACTTCTTGAATTGTGGAGGGGCGGGCCATGTTATCGTAGATTATCTCTATAGGAATGCTGATACGGTAAGAAAATAAGAAAGTAAGAAAATTATATCCTTACTAAATATGAATAATTTGACATATTTATTTCCCTCATGTACCGTTCATTAATTTTTAAACAGTGTTTTTCAGTAAAATCAAGATTGTTTACCTTATTTTAATTGCTAAAAAAAAACGAAGTATAATAATTAAAGAAATTTCGAGCGAAATATGAAGTCTTCTGGAGAACCATCTGGTTGGTTCAACAAACGCTTCATTCGTATTTTAAGTCACAGTGTGGTAGATCCTTTAGCGCTGTTGAGCAAGCCCTTTGGGAAGCTTAGCCTTTCGAAACAATGCAAACATTAGACGATCGGCCATCTTTTTTTTCGCACGATCGCCAAGTTATGTTATCTAAGTGCGCAGTCGCAGCTCGGAACAGTTAGCACGTAACGGGCCGCAATTTGGCGCTTGTATTTCCGAGTTTAGGTTATGTAAGGTATGTTTGATAAGGGGGTAATTTCGTCATTGTTAGCGATTGGGTGTTACTGACAAAGTGGGTGTATATTGGAGACTAAAGAAACGGTTGTTCGCTCTTTTATAAATATAAAACTACAAGCTCCGTTTGTGCAGAATATTGGTATAAAAAATAGCCTACGACCTATTCTCAGATCTATCAAATACTTAGAGAGAAAAAATTTCGGAGGAGTTCGATAACAAACACAGTTACACAAGATTTTTATACATTAGATTAGATTAGGAGATAGATAATAAACATAAACTTTGACGTTTGTTGTTACAATGCGACAGATGCGCAAGACGCTTGTCTTACAGACGACGATGCGAGATGTGAGTTAGCGAGCAGCGAGAAGCGAGTGCGTAGTTCTGTACGCTTAGTATAAGTTTTACTTCACCAAAATACTTCTCGATCGCGTTTACGTAAAAAAATCAATTACTAGGGAAACATGGACAGCGCCTCCGCGCGCATGCGTCCATGTTTCCATAGAATTGAAATTTTTACGTAAACGCGATCGAGAAGTATTTTGGTGAAGTAAAACTTATACTAAGCATACTGATTTGTCGCTGGTGTTCCATGTATGTTGCGGTGCAGATATAGTCGGGGTAAAAAAAGGTTCGTCACATTTCGACCCTAATTCGTTGACATAGAGTCGAAAAGTGACGAACCTTTTCTTATCCCGACTTTACACAGAGCTCTCTATAGTAAAACTAGCACCAGCAGGTTTATTTTAAAGGAACGTGACATAGTAGCAGGGCTGCCAGCAAACAAATCGCGGCTATACGGTTTAGTATCTGCGATTATACGCGAAATTTGATCGCATTATACAGAAAAATTCTATAAATCGATTTTTCTTCATAATTTCTTAAAACTAAACTAACACATCATATCGAATTATACGAAATGATCGATCATGGATACAATACACCGTCCGATTATACAAATTTTGTATCCAAATATACGATCTGGCAGCCCTGCATAGTAGGTATAGACGTTGACTCTTGATTTAGTCGTCCTTAGAATGCACTAAATAACTACTGCACTTTAGAGTGAATTCAAATTCAAAAATATTTATTTCGGACATATGATACATTTAGGCACATCATCCATAGGTGTTAGTAAATTATAGTCGGTACTTAGACTAGTGTTAGTAAAATAACATCAACGATCGGTGATTGGTTTTCTTGGTCTGACTGTCAAGCAAGCATCGCAGAGCAAGTTATCCGTTTTATCGGGTAGGTCCCATTTGTTCTATGGAACTGATACATTTGGTACGATTTTGAACTCTGTTACTTCACGATTTCACAGTTTTATGGAATATCCGTTTTATCTTTGATAGCTCTTGCCAATCTGAAAAATTAGTGGAGAGAGAATTCTTGCCGGCAATGTGATCAACCAACGATCAGGGTAGTTCTACGAGCGTTTTAACCGCTATCAGTTTCCTGTCCTATATATTTAAGAAAATTAGATGAGTCACACCGAATTAAACGTTTTTGTAAAACGATACAGCGTGCTTGCAGTAAAATATATTTTTTTTAATTATCTGTAGCCTCATTTAACTGTAAGTTCATTTCTTTAATATTGTTTGCGACAGGAAACTGATAGTTTCTTGAGCAAGAAAATATTTGATAGCTAGTCGCTTCCGCGTGAGGTGGGACAAATGCCTTAGATCGCGTGCACTATCTACTCTTACGTGCACATCTTAAAAGTATGACACCTCAACATATTTTTCCCAATGCAATGATGTCTTACGTGTTGAAAGCTACTGTCTGTCAATCTGTCCGTGTTAATTTGTGGCTTCGTAACATTTGATCTTTAAAAGACCTGTAGAATTCGGGCCTCATTGAAAAATACTTCTGATTTCGTAAACTTTTCAATAAAATACATTCACATGATGGAACTCACTTCCATCGTGTTTTTCCGAATATATACGAGTACAACCAACTGTTTCTCTCGACTCCGTCTGCAAGGAATTAATTTATTGCTATCTCAGAGGAACTAGCTACCCTTTGGCCTTCCAGCTCTATCATCAGATCAGCTCCGTGTTATACTTAATAATATTGCATTGTCATCCGATTTACACATGCACGCAAAATTTCATCTCAATCGGAAATCATGAAGAGGGTCAAATTTAGCTTCCAAGATTTGACCCACCACTAACAGGGCAATATAAATAAAAGCTTGTAAAAACACATCAATTTACATAAGTAAGCCCCTCCCAATGAGTTTTCGTGATTTGATTCCCTTCTTTCTAGCATGGACAGACCCTATAAGGCAAACCAGCGTGCCACAGAATTCATTTCCTGCCCAGATAATGTACGTCTCGAGGTCCTAATTTGTGATCGGGATCATGCCAACATGCCACAGTTTTCACCGCCGCAAACGATGCGTACGCGCGGACATCCGATGGACTAGTGACACCGTACGTGGATGCCTTAAATGGAAAGCTTACGGGCTACTTTTTTTACTTGCGAAGGACGAGGCTCAGTTTAATGTCGGTGTTTCTAAACACTCGCCTATACTCGTACTATCTATCATACTAATATAATAATTAAAAACGTATGCGTCAACTTCGTCTGCAAACGATAGATGGCGATGTCCGAGCGAGCGAATGTTGGGCTTTAAAAATGTTGCCGTAACCTTTTTTCAGCCAAAACGCTAAGATGTGAATGTTTCTCGTGTATTTGTAACCCGGGCAAAAATGCAGATTAAAGCTAGTGCTTACATAAAATTCGTTCAAAATCAAGTCAAAATAGACTAAGCTATTGCGGACGTCTAAATAATCTCCCACACGGGTTCGGAAAAACACTCTGTTGAAAAGAATCCGGTAAAAAAAATCATCAAGGTAGGATTCAATACAGAGGCCGCATTGTCTAACGCTTCTGACGCTTGCCTTCGCTTTCACTGTCTCTTTCTGTCATCATGTTATACCGTTTGAAAGAAAGAAATAGTGATTGCGAAGGCAAGCGTCAAAAGCGTTAGACAATAAGCCTGCAGGTTGATAATCTTATTTAATTACTTACTTACATCTAAAGTTTTTAACTACTTGAAGCCAGGGATTGCCCATGCGTTTGTCTTTATCTGTCACTTTCTTATGGCTTTTTCTGTGGTAGAGTCTATGCAAAAACCTTCTTAAAGTAAAATCTGTTTTAAAAATCTCCAGTGTTAAAGAGAATGTACTAGAAACGCTAGCGATGTAACAAACCTAGAAACTGAAACACTTCCCGTTACCGCTTCCGAGGCAATTACAAACCCAGAGGCAATAATTAGGCCCTGCATAATTAAAATCACAGCACGACCACCAAGCCAAACAAAACTCTATAACAATACCCGCAGAAACCTAATTACCTTAAATTATGCTTGCTTCTGTCAAAACAGTAATTATTTCGCACGCTCTCCTTTCAAAAACCTGAATAACGTTCACACCTTTGGTTATTTGCAGAAAAAATGACTGTAACACGAGGAACTAAGATTTAAATTATATTAAAGGAAGATGATACAACTTGTTTGTGTTCCAAATTTGAAATTAAATGACTGGCAGTTTCAATTGAAGTATGGGAAGATTTTAGTGATACGGAACAAGTATTTATAACAGATACTTATCATTTTAAATACTCGCGCTACGATTCGATCGACAGATTTTTACTTTTTTAAATTTCACTTTTACTCCGCTTTGTAAACGTCGACGAAAGTAAGAAGCTTATTTTTATTTTTTTAGTATACTTTCGTAAACTTTGCCAGTCAACAATGGTATAAATGGCCAGATACTTCGGGTCGGTGAACTTGCCGTTGATATGCGTTTTTCTATGCCACAGCAAGTGGGCAATCAAAACCGTTTTCGATTGTTAATAACGCCATCTTACGGTTTAAAACTTAAAGGTAACGGGATAAAAAATATACAACGGAACTTTAAAACTCAAATACATAAATCTACATTATTCTTATTATGTTTTAGACGATTCCAAAATGTCGAGAGCGAGTCTCTACTACCATAAAAAATAACAAATACAGTCACTACTACTACTTGCATATGAGTTAATCCTTGGAAGTAATGAACCGATTTCAGTTATTTTTTTTAAAAAAAAGATAGACAATATTATGAAATAACCAAGGTGCAAGTAATAGTTACTTTATTATAACACACTAGATTAAGGTAAGTACTATTTCTATAGTATTGTCTATTTTCCTATTAATCCTATCGTACACTCCTATTAATATTATAAACGATAAAGCTATGGAAGATGCTTGAATGCTTAGATATTTGGATGTTTAGATGCCTTTAGTCAATCATACAATAACAGCTGAACGGATTAAAATGTAACTTAGTGTACAGATAGAGAAATATCTGGATTGAGACATTAGGATACTTAATATCCCGGTAATGCATTCCCTTGAAATAATATTTTAACTTTAAACAAGAATAGAGAGCGCTATCTAAGAACGTTGAAGTACAGTCGCGGAATGAAAAGGTTTGTCACTTTACGACTCTATATCAACGAGTCAAGGATTAGATTAGATTAGATTAAATTTATTTTTTCATGATTAAAATTACAATACAAATTTGCGTTGTTTGTCACACTGAATGCGTTCTGCGGTCGCGGCCAGGTCAAATTGACCGCAGCCCGCATTATGTATGAACAACATTGTCGGTCTCTATATATTTTGTATAGATATGCGATCTGATCGTGCGGTCCGTGCAGTCAGATCGCACGCACGCGCAATATATAGAGACCGACAATGTTGTTCATACATAATGCGGGCTGCGTTCAATTTGACCTGACCGCGAACGCAGAACGCATCCAGTGTGACAAATCCTTTAAGGTCGAAAAGTGACGAACCTTTTCATACCGCTACTATACCTCTTGGCTTTATAGTATAAATCTTCCCAGGTGAATTTTTCGCTTCGAGCCCTTATCTTTCAAAACAAACGGTATCGTCATAGTATTAAGGTTCAAATTTAATGTACTGGCTCGAAGCGAAAAGTTCACCTGGGAAGATTTATACTATATACACGATGACGAGTTAACTTCGTCTGCAATCAATAGATGGCGTTGTCCGAGCGACCGTTGTGCTTCAAAAATGTTACCTTTTTTCCTCGTGAAGAGATTTTACTGACGCAGGCGAGCTAAATATAATATATTTCTCAAATATATCTCACTTTCCTCTAGATCTTCCATTTACAAACTCTACATGTAATAAAACAAGGCCTAAATAAACTCATTTTCCCCGATGTATGTCTCAACGAAACTCAATCGAAACCCTAGCCCTATTTCGAAACTGGTCTTCATCATATAAGGTGGGAAAAGTGTCTCGTAAAAACTGACGGCAGAACGTGACAGCGCCATACGCGCGAGCGGGACGGGAACAGGTAACTATGTCAGTGGACTGAGTCAATGCACTTGCAATCTTATGCGGCAAGTATGCAGTGCAGTTGCAACGCGAAGCTTTGAGTAAACTGTTACAGAGATGCCAATTAAATATTTAATTTAAATTGTCAGACGCAAATTTTATTTTATATTATTTTATGAATGGGTTGGAATAAATCATCACGCTTAAACCGCTGAAACAAGTTTGATGAAATTTAGTATAAATCCATAATATAGTTTTCACCTCACTAGCTCGGAAAGCCCTTTTTGTTTGTTTGACATCTATTGAGAAAATCGCTTTTTATCCACATGTGAAGAAAGAGTTTTGACATTTGAAGGCAGCTTACGTGATATTTGACAGCTAACAAAACGTGAAACGTTAAAAGTGCTGAATTTTTAACATCACAATTAATGAATTGCATCGAGTAAAAAACACTAAATACAGTCTTACAACTTTATTTTAATTCATAAATATCAGCATTCAACATTAACCTTCATTCTTGTTACAAAAACGCATAAAATGTTCTGACAGTCCAAGTAAGTCGATGTGCGAACAAAACGCATCCGAAATAATAAAAAAAAACTTAAGTCAAAACTTTTCAATTAATTATTTTGAGTGAATAAATAAATAATAATTGATAGTACAAACCCTTTTTCTTATTTTCCTCGCTGTAGTGAGGTGAAAAGTTTTGTGTTATACGCGGGTGAAAAGTTATTTTACGTCTCGTGTGTTGAAACACTCGCTATCGAAAGGATTCTATTTTTGAACCACTCGCTTCGCTCGTGGTCAATCATAGAGTCCTTTCGATAGCTTGTGTTTCAAATGGACACTCGCAGGTAAAATACAACTTTCCCCCCTTGTATAACAAATAACTTTTGAGTCGCGGGACTTTTCCTGGATGAGTCTTTACGTGTGATAGTTTTTATCCCGGAAAATTGCATAGTAGGGAAAGCGATAAACGAATTCTTCAAAAACGGCGTCGCGGGCAACATGTATACTCCACTTAATTTAGAATTATAAACCACAACAACATCATATTGCGGCTCGTGAATTGTAATCTCTTTACAATTTGTACTAGAGTAACAATTGACGACACGCAAATAAAGTGACATTAAAACAATTTTATTTTGCGGCTCCCAGACTTAGTACTGTACTATTTGCTAGGTAAGAAATAGTTGACGAGCCGCAATATAATGATGTTGCAGTTTTCAATTCTAAATTAAATGAAGTATAGTAAGTAATAATCGTAAAAGTGATGGGACTTTGTACATGGTCCGTCCGGATAGCTACCGTCTTACTTGCTAATCCTGTAATCGCTGCTGTGGAGAGTAAGACAGCTGCTGAAATTACAGGCACATGAGGTATTCTATCTTAGTCCCCCAAGGCTGGCAACGCATCGGTATTTTTTTTATACAATATAGGCTTGCGTTTGACCACAATCACGCCTGATGGAAAGCGAAGATGAGGTCTACGGTGGAGCACGCTGGCCAAGTAAATGCTCATTCACCCTAGACTTGAAAACGGCCAAATTGTAGTGTTCAGGGAACACAGTCACAGGTAGGGAATTCCACTCTTTAGCAGTACGGTTGAGGAAGAGCAAACGCTATGAGCGGATTTTGGGAATACGGACAAGTTAAGGGTGGACACCTTGCCCACTTCTGGTCGACCTGTGGAGGAAAGGAGCAGGTGGAATAAGGTCGAAATGTAGCCTGTAGTGTTTGGCACTGGTCCCACCGCCGACGATGAGCGAGAAGAGAGCTAGAAACGAGTTGGCAAGCAGCAAGAAGCTAATTATAAGCGAGTGTTCGAGTGCGACGGGCGATTTCTCGCAATTTCGTCCAAACTAGACAATAATGATAGTTCAAATTATTGTTTTAATTTCATAGTAAATACGAGTACTCAAATCCACGCTGTACAGTAGAATGATCGCTGGTTGGTCTCTCAGCGTGAGTGTTTACCGCCAAGCGAGTGTCGCTGAGCGAGTTTTATCGTTGACAGTTTTTATCGCTGCGATCAAATAGTAAGAGAGAGTATTCGCTGGCAGTAGTAACAGCTAGCGATCAACTATAAAATTATATATCCCTCTTTTACCGACACGGTATCTGTATCTTTTATATGTTTCTTGGGCGAGAAAATAGTCGATAGCTAATCGTTTCCTCGTCCTTGGCAGGACTAGTGCCTTATGGGATTCATAGTGCTTGCAACAAGATCGTTGTAATGGCCAATTTTCGGTGTTAAAAGTCACGAATACATTAACATATTATTTTTATTATTAGCAAACATGAAAAGTCGATTTTTAACATATGCTAATGTCATATGTAAATATTTTTTACAAGGACAGCGAGTTAAAGTTAGTTGAGGCACTTGAGGCTTTTAAAATGACTAATCAGTGGGTGAATCAAAGGTCAGGGGTCGAAGAAACGTGTTTCGTATTAAAATAGTATAAAGAACTATATGACACTGGTTCTGTTTAAATATACATAGATTAATTAAAATTAATGATGAGTTTGATTCACAGAATATACAATAACTAGCTGTTGCCCGCGACACCGTCTGCGAAGATAAAAAAGCCTACGACCTATTCTCAGACCTACAGAATACAGAGAAGAAAGTTTCATAAAAATCGGACAAGCCGTTCCGGAGGAGTTCGATAACAAACACCGTGGCACGAGATTTTTATATATTAGATTGATTGCCTAACTTTGTTTTTTGTAGCTGCTAGTGGGAATCAAATGCTAGTAACTGTTTCCAAGTCTACATATACACATATAGTAAACATAATGTAAAGTAATCAAAGTTTTTAACAAGTATAATTTATCCGTTTTAGCTGAGGAGTGCGAAGTGATAAACACCTTGGAGCAAAATCTCGTCCAAATAATTTGCGCCGATTGGAGTATTTGCCAGCATATAATTTGCCTAGTACGAATAATATCTATGGAAGGAGAACGAACTGTTATCTAATCCCTAAAATACTGAATACCCTTCCAAAAGATTTTTAAGTGATGTGTTGAGTGCTGCCGCTGACTCCAAACGGTGTAAAATAACTTTAAAAAAATACTACCTAGCCTGTGATAACCAGGTTTGATCTTATGTACCTATAGATTAAGTTTGTACGCGGATTGAAACGCGATGACTCGCCAGCTATTACATAAACCCCTTAGGGGTTTTCAATAGTGGCTCGTAATTTTTCCACTCATTTGTACCACTTTGATTATATTAAATAAGTTAAAAAAAAAAGTAGTTTTTCGAAATTAGATTTGAAAATCACGATGAGCTTTATTGTGAAGGCAAACATACGGAGTTGTAGCATTTGCAACTATTGACTAGCTTATAATATTGACTTTGTCATTGGTCATCGTCTTAATCGTCATCCCAGCCTGGGCTGAACGCGGATTGAGAACTTCACACACTATAGAATTGCTTCATAGGTACAGGTGTGTGTGCTGGTGTGTGCAAGTGTGTGCAGGTAACGTTGAGTAGCGATGATAGGCTTAAGTCCAGAAGCGGACGTCCTACAGCAAAAATGATGATGATTATGAGGATGTGTGCCATCTACTAGAATCTAAATCTAAACGACCGCTTTAACCTAGTTGGTAGTGACCCTGCCTACGAAGCAAGAATGCCTGCCTAGGGGTTCAAATCCCGGTGAGGGCATTTATTTGTGTGATGAGCACGAATATTTGTTCCTGAGTTATGGATGTTTTCTATGTATTTAAGTATTTATTTATTTATATAAGTATGTTTATCGTCGTCTAGTACCCATAGTTACAAGCTTTGCTTAGTTTGGGACTAGGTCGATTTGTGTAAGATTGTCCCCTAATTTTTTTTTTTTAAATTGTATCCAAAACAGGTTGGATAGAACCATTGATTAAACGTATGACCTTTTTTATATTTGCTGCATTTGCATTTGCTGAGCAGCCTGCTGTTAATCACTCGAGAAATTAAACATTTTTAACATTTCGTAATAAACGATCGTTATCAATGTATTCCTTTCCTAAAAACAACTTTGACAAGGTCAATTTGAACCAGTGTGAAATAGAAAGCATATCTATTGTAGCAAGTACAAATACCGGTTTCGGAATTTACACAATACTGGGTACATTTGGTAATAAATACTAGGTTTAAGTCACGAAGTAGAGACGTCAGTACTCGTGTCTTGTTTTGTTCTTTACAAACATTGGTTAATAGTGGTGTGACGCGGAACTAATTTAGATGCTTATTAATTATTCGTTTTGATTGAAAAACATGACATCACCTAAATCTATAGGCAGTCTGTAATTGTATTGGTGACACTATTTTTTTCTAAAGCCGTATTCACATTAAATTTGTCCGACGTGTTGTGTAGTGATGTTTTGTTTGGCTACTGTTTACATCTTTGTTCATGTTACAGCGCTTTTTTTAATCAGTACCGTTTCGGTTCACATATTCGCAATGTTTTTTTCACTTCTCATGCTCGTAAAGTAATTCTTTATGTCGAGAGAATGCTGCATAAACCTGTTTTTATGCTCTAGTGCATAAAGTAAAATCTTCGTCTAAGACCAAGGCAATCGGGCGCAAACAGCCACGAACACTAGAAATTTATAAAATATATGTTTCTTGTTTTTTTTTTATAACCGGTGTTTTATATTACAAAATTAATAAAACTAGGCAAATCTAGTATTTTCTTACCTACATTAGGTATAATAGAAATTGCAATGCATGAAAAATAAAAGCTTGTAAATTTTATTTCCAATGTTGCTGTTTAATTTCCTTGCAATCAAAGTGAAAAGCACAGTGTAAAACTCGTGCATTAAACCCATTTTTTCCTCGATGTGTCTATTCACCCTCGCCGTACCGCCTTGGGTGGCTATACGTGTCGGGTAAAATGACTCGTTTTATGTTCTTGTTGTACAATCTACTATTTCATAACTAGTCTGATACGTCACGGTAAGGGGTAGCAAGTAATGGGGAAGACAAACCATCTCACTGGACCATAAAACTCATACCCTATACTTAACCGATTGCGCATGCGTCGACCGCTGCTAGCACACTTACTTAGCTGTAAAATTCTAGCAATATTGCGACATAAATATTTATTTCGTTCCACTCTAGAACGGTTTTCTAATTTATTTATTTTTTAAGCATCATTATATTAACGAATTTGTTCTTTTTTAATTTCGAGTATCACAACAGATGAACAATAGCAAAGAAACAAACAAATAACACAAAATAAATCAAACCATAGACAAGGTCACGCAAACAATAGCTTCTAGGTTACCATAGACGTCCCATAGACAATGCCCTATGGGAAATAGAGCGGTGGTTAGCATATAATACGAGTAATGACGGGTTATATTGGTACTACACTTGAGAGCAATCGGGTCAGATGCTACTTAACTTTGAAAGGAATTGGGACCGTTTTCTTTACTCTACACTGTGGTGCTGTGGTTAAAATAGAGAAGATCACAAATGCGGTGAAAAGACGGCATCAAGGAAGTTGCAGGGACGACAGAACAGAAGAAAATGGAGAGATCTGAAGGAAGTGTACAACAAGACAGTTGAAAAAGCTAAAAAGAAGAAGAGATCACTAACTTATTACTTTACTTAGATAATGTCACAGCGCAATCATGTCAAATAAATTCCACTGATTTTTCTTGGCCCTCCTTAAATTCTCAGAATCTATAAAAAGACGTGAGCACTGGCACGAAACATGTTACAAATTTAAAGCATTATCGCACCAAAACCGCATTCGAAATTCAAATCGATTCTAAACGCGTAAGGCCAACCACACATTGACCCCACAGAAAGTGACATCCGAGTGAAAGTATGGTTGAATTTCAAAGAATTTCACATTCCGCGAAAAATTTGTTCACACAAGTAATGTGATAATTCCCTGTGTATTCACGGTGTTACAGCCCGAAGTGGCCTTTTGTCAAATATGTTGTCATTCAAAAGTTACAAGCTGAATTTGCCATTCATAAAATATGACCGTTGCATTTTTTACTCTATGCTAACCAGCATTGAGGCTCTAGAAATAAGTTTCTTGATCATTTTTTTGTTTACTTTTTGACTTGTGTACTAACTCGATTATGCTCAGTTGCTTTCTAAGACATAATTCAACTGTCAAATTTAAAGTTCATCACGAGAATTTACAGTTTTTTTTTTCTCTGTCAAATAAACATCAATGAATGGGTCAAAGGAAAGTTCAGAATTAGAATTCGAATCGCATCGGAAGACGCGTTCGAATTTTAAACGGAGAAAAATGAGATCGAACTCTAGACGATCGGTGTCGCATAGTAAATCGATGATTTCCATATCTATGGTTAGTTTATTTTGGGTTCTATTCTTTTAGAGCCAAAGCGCGATTTCGCGTGATTTCTTTTGAATGTCAAGTACATGAAATCGATTAGTGAGGTGCGACGGCGAATTTTTCGGACACTTTCGTCGAAGGCCGAAGTGAATGAAGAAAGTAAGTACGACGAATAATAAAACAGTGAATGTTCTTACGAACAAGTGGTTTACATAATTATCATTTACGACGTTTCTTTATTGAATAGAAACTTAATGATATTTTTAATGCAACTTTAGTATAGTAATAGATAAGATCGTTTGTAATCAGTAATAAAACAGTTTTGTTTTAAATTAAAGTGATTATGAAATCATCAGAAAATAATCGTTAAGTAGAGTTAAAATTCTGACTTCTTTATTCGTGTTGAAAAAGTTTTTTTACCTATTATCGATCATTACATTTATAATTAGAGAAGGCACACTACTGAACTATATTTTTTAAAGTTAAAGCATAACTTCTATTTTAGGAATAAGTAATTACATGTTAGATACAGTCTGTAAAACATTAAAGGTACAAGTTATGTTGAAATTTAATTATTATGATTTACAATATGATCGGTCCGAATTGAGGTCAGAGAGCCGCGACGAGAGTGAAACTACATTTTTTGTGGCACCCACGATTCTCCCGTCTCACTTGCACAGTTCTTCGAACTTTCCGGTAAAGGAATTTGATCAAATATATGGGCACAACCCTATTTTGGAATGTCGTAACGGTATGATTTTGTTTCGTTTCAGTTCAAGAAAAACAATAAACTCAATATGGCCAGTACGTGGGCTTTTTTTTCTTAACGGCCAGTGCGTTCTGTAAATATGCTTTTGTCGCAAAAAAATATGATATTTTTGTAAATAATTGTATTCATGTATAGTCGATCACGAAATTCTTTTATCACCCTAAGGTTCAAATCAGTTTCAAAATTGTTGTTGTTGTTTTTATACAGACAGACTCGTAGACTATTTTCACTTTCAAGTCAAAGTGATAATCAATGTTATCGTTTTTTTCTGAAATGATATTAATAAAGAAATAACTATGATGGGACAATTGACACTAATTGGCCTAGTTTGTTTGAATAATCAGTGAAAACACTTGTAACTAACTCGTAAGTCCTGAATTTAACAAACACAGTGCTACAGATTCAGCCCAGAATACGCAGTCTTGTGATTTAGGAAATTATTTCTGCTTTAAAGTTCTCATTTCATCGAAATATTAGCACTTCACATACTAACTCGATCAAGTAAGTGCTTTACCATTTTTATGACAGTTCCTACATCAGAATAAAAACAATAAAGCTGATTGTCACATTGACTTGTAAGTGAGCCTTTGATATTTAAAGCCGTACAGTCCGCATCAAAATTGGTCACTTTGTACCGTGTCGCTTTACAGTCAGGCGCAAATTACATGATTGACAATAAAATTGTGTTATTACGACTAAGTACAAAAGTGACCAACTACTTTTGATGCTTACTGTACAACTGACATTGAACCTTAGCGGTAAAGGAATTTCTGGTAAGTCATAAATCATTTATTGCTTCGTTGTTTGCATTCGGCAGTTATTCTCACAATGGATTTGTACTCAACCACAGAATATATAATAGTACTAACGTACAGAATGGCCACGCTCCGCCCCGCACCGATTCGAGTTACCCCTCCCCCCAAGGCGACATTGCTTGTCGCCGCTGTTCACCAGTATGCTTAGTATAAGTTTTACCTCACCATTTGGTAAGTATTTACTTCTCGATCGCGTTTACGTAAAAATTTAATTTACTATGGAAACATGGACAACGCCTCTAGCGGCGCGTTTGCGCAACAAAAATTGCGAGTAAAAATTGTTGAACGGAACGCAAACTATATCGTACGTGACTCAGTCGATTCACTGAACGCAAACTATATCGTACGTGACTGAACAAAACTATTCGACAGCGTTTTTCGAATCCGCACGAAACGAAATGTCATCCGTCAGTGTCATGTCAAATGCAATAAGCAATTTTGCCTTGTTTTACGATATTAATTTGACTAGTAATGTCTATACCTGTTTTATTTGCGGTTTTAGAAGATTATCTTATCAATATTTTGTAATTGACAAGCATAAAAAAATTGAGTGACTCAATTTGAGTCCGTGAAATTGTCCATAAGTTTTGCATTGGCAGTCAATGAATGAATTCAACCTCGGAAGTGTCGTGTCGCCGCATCATCATTCATTTCAATCATCAATTAATTCATGTGGGCAAGATCTATATTGCAAGACCTTAAGGCCCATACTACACGGGCGGTTCTCCCGCCGCGGGAAACCGCTTCTGAACCGCCACTAGACACAATTTTATATGGAAGTTGTATGGTGCAAACTACACTGCGCAGCTCCGTCGAGCGGGAAACCGCCCGTGTAGTATGGGCCTAATTAAATTATGATGGCAAACCAATAGGATAAGAGCTTAGATTATTTATACACTATCTAAGGATAAGAGGATGGATTATTAACAACAAAAATTTGAAGCGCGCAACCTCAACGGCTCTAAGCTCAAGACAAAGAAAGGTTTGTTTATCTATTAGGTATTTGTTATTACTCTCACTATGGTTTTTTACTGAACCTTATTTTCACAATCGCGTTTTTCCTCCAACTTCAATTGACACAGAAACATTAGGTAGGTTTAGGTCATGACAAGTTTACATCGGCCCGAAGGGCCAAAAGCACACAGAAGAGGAGCTCCATCAACACTGTTTCTGTGTCAATTCAAATTGGGAAAAAACACTAAGTACTGTGAGAATAAGCTTCAGTAAAAATCTATGGGCTCCTATTATAGTATAAATCTTCCCAGGTCATCTTATAATTGATCAAAGGCGTTACCTATAATAATATGCGCTATGAATTACGCTGTAGTAGATCCCGTGTCATAAATATTTTCTTAAATGTTAAAAATAAAAGGAAACTGTTTTTTTAAAATAAGCTTTTATTTAGTACATGTTAATAAAAATAACTAAAAAGTTAACTGTCTATTTATTAAAGGGGGAAATTATAAGTTAACTAGAAAGTATAAATACAAATTAAAAACTACATAAAATAAAACTAAAACTATAAACTAAAACTCCATACAAACTAAAAAGTTAAAAAAATGAAGAAATAGACCATGTATTCAAACATTGCGTTTTTGTCACAGTCAATCATCGATTTTACAATAAAAGCATGTTAGGTATACAGAAAAAAAGTTTTATAAAAATCGGTCAAGCCGTCTCAGAGGAGTTCGATAACAAAGACCGTGGCACAAGATTTTTATATATTAGAAGATAGATAAATATTGCTTAATTAGTACCAATTTCAGAGTTATGGTAAGTACACAAGTTAAGCAACGGGTGTATACCCATATTTATACTCATACTCACTCATTTAATTAATACAGAAGCAGCAAGTAAAATAATTGTAGATGAAATAAATAATTTGTATTGAATTAAATCATATTTCAATTAAAAATAAAAGCTATGCAATAGCTTAAAAATACTGCCACTCAATAAAAATATGCACAATGAGATTAGAAGTTGAGCATAGGTCAGACTTTTTCTGTGGCTTTGTAAGTACAACATTTGAATTAGAATTCTAGATAAAGCCTTAACACATATTATTCATATTCATTTATTAATTGCAACCATGATATTCAAAGATGACAAATAGATATTACAGTGCTACATATTATATAGCCATAGTGGCCTAGTGGTTTGACCTATAGCCTCTCAAGCAGAGGGTCATGGGTTCAAATCCCAGCTTGCGCCTCGAGTTTTTCGGAATAGAGTGCAAAATTACATTGGAAATTGACTATGAGCTTTACTGTGAAGTAAAACATTGTGAGGAAACCTGCATAAACCTGCCAAGAAATTAAATGGTGTGTGTGAAGTTCCCAATCCACACTGAGCCCGCGTGGGAACTACGGCCCAAGCCCTCTCATTCTGAGAGGAGACCTATGCCATGCGGTAGGAAGTTTATAGGCTGGGATGATGAATGCTACATGGACCCTGCTATGGCGAAGCAACAACTTATCCTTAATTTATTCTAGGACTAATGCTAATATTTTAATTTTACTTTAATGCTTAACAAAATAATTATGTAGTTAATCCTAAAGTTATGGTTCCTTAGAACAGATCATCAGCAAAAGAGTACACGGACAACTGTGATTTTTACAATATATATTTTATTTTTTTCAGCCTGACATACAGTATATTTGAGAATTTTTGAGACGTACTTGAAGACATCTACGGGTAATTTTTAAAATAGCTCTAAGTACAAGCGGACATGTTAGCCAGTTGTCCGTTAACTCGTGAAAAAAGCACTAAAAAATGCTCTAAGATCGGTTTTTAAGAGGTGATGTACTGATGTATAATACAGGTTGTAAATTTATTTTCAAATGATTGCTTTTTGAGTTTTGTGTAGTGTGATGAAATTTGATTTCCTTCTGCATAACCGGATAAGTGGTAGTTATCTCATCTACGATTATTTTTGCCCCAAAGTAGATGAAGACATGTACACTATTTCGGTAAATATACAAATATATTTTATTGGCAATAAAGTATCTATAAAAATATTACTTCTTATGAGCACTGCTCCAAATTTGAACAAAATCGATCCATTACTTGAAAAATATTGTTTTTTTCTTAATACAGCTATACTGTAAAATTTAAATTCCGTAGATAACCATTTACTCTTTGCTGCCGTCGATATTAGGCCCATACTACACGGGCGGTTTCCCGCTCGACGGAGCTGCGCAGTGTAGTTTGCACCATACAACTTCCATATAAAATTGTGTCTAGTGGCGGTTCAGAAGCAGTTTCCCGCGGCGGGAGAACCGCCCGTGTAGTATGGGCCTTATAGTATCAGACTTTCCCATACTGACCAATCTAAGTATGAAACATACAGTTAGTCACACCATGCCAACACAATTTGATGACAATGAAATGAATATCAATCAGTCAATAAATTTGATTAGTATATTAGTTATCCAAAACGCAGACAACTTTGAGGGACAAAAGTCCTTGAGTAGCAACCACTTACAGGAAGACAGCATTCGCAGTCCTCCTACTAGCTGGACTGACGATGAATAGTGGACATCCTTTGGCTTATGTTGATGACTATAGTGCTGATGTTATCTTAATTTATCCATTTGGTCTCCTAAAACAAATATCAGTTGAAAATATTAGATAGTAGTCAATGACCCTATGTATATGAATGTTTTGTCTCACTTGTTTGTTGTGTGTTTGCGGTCATGGATAACAAACAGTGTATTATAAATTAATATAACAGTTTCATACAAAAATGTTTAGGCTTTGGTTTTCTTTTTTTTACAATAATTATTAGAAAGGCAGTGATGGCGATAACTTTCCGAATGTGCGGCCTCATGGCGATCTTAACTCTTCTCTTCTCTTTAACACACTCTCAAACGCCCGAGGCATCAGTACAGTTACTGAATAAAATCAGCCTAACTTTGCGGACCCAATTATTGACAGAACCTACCTGAGAACCACAAATAATAACTTATAAGGCGAGATTACCAATTCCGCAATGTGTATTTAATAACTTTGCAAGAGAAACAAAGAACGATCTTACGAAATATAATTGGCTTTAATCGTTATCTTAAATTGCTCGTCAAAACAATGTTGACAAGTCAAGAAAGTTATATCTAATTTGCGTGTATAGTTCTTTGGATTAGACGCAGTATGTAGTCGGAAAGCCAGTCTGCAACAGTAAAATATATTCGAAATACTCACCACTTAAGCTGCGAACACAAAATTATGATTCCAACCAATTCCGCAATTCAACCAATACTGATTGGAATGAATGATTGCAATGCAACCAACAACCAATACTTGTGCTGTGGGAAAGTCCTTTGAAGTCTATTCACAGACTTAGCTATTGTTTTGAACAGTCTTTTACAAGTCTTTTAGTAACGGAATCCATTTTTAATTTATAAACGTCAAAACTGACTGTCGTAAACGTAACTTCAATCGAATCGTGTAGTCGGTCTCGCAATAGTAAGTGACGATCGAAGTGCGATCGAACGAATGTGACAGAAATAATTTTTCGAATTTCATAATCGAGAGCTCACTTCGACGATAGTACAGACTAACCAACTTATCTGTGAATAAAACCAAGCAATAATACACTTTTTGCGAACGGCATAAAAACTTTTTCAATGCACAAATAAGTTGGGTTCACGCTCACGATCGCGACAGGCAGGGCTGCCTTGTTAAAAAATGCCTTAATATTAATGGTACCACATTAAAAATAGACATATTCCTAAGACAATCTTGAAATAAAAAAATCGTACATTATTATTCATCCTTCTTTCACTTTAATTATAAAATAACTCAAATTATAACAAAAACATTAAAAAGCAGGTTATATGATACTTTATTTACACAGATTTGTACTATTCATTATTTTTTTTCCGATCAACTGAAGGCCACTACAAATCGCAGTGCGGGACGTGCGCGCGGCGCTAACGGAGCGGGTCCAGCGCGTTATATGGCACTGAATCATATACGCTGCGCCGCGGTTCCGGCTAGTGTCACCGTATATATGTTTCAGTATTATTCAACGCGCTGAATACGCTCCGTAGTCGGCGCGTGAACAAAATGAGTCGTCACCGTCGTAACGTTGTCGTCGTTTTATAAACATCACCTATCTATCTATCTATCTATCTAATACCTTTAAACGAGCAATTCTTGTATATATAGGTATATATAATCAGTATCTCGGAAACGGCTCCAACGATTTCGATGAAATTTGGTATGTGGGGGTTTTCGGGGATGAAAAACTGATCTAGCTATGTTTCATTTTCAGAAAACCGCTTTTACTCGTGTTTTCCGGCTATTTTTGTTTGCATTAGAATACAAAGCTAAATTTCGCGGACTTCGACCAGATCATAATAGCACATTAGAAATCGGGTGGTCGCGGATCTAGCCGACCTCGGATCGAATCCACATTTTTTTTCAAGATTTTTAGTTTTTTTTTTTTAAGTTTATTTTTCATGAGAAAACGTCAAGTTTCTTCTTTTGTGAGAAAAAGTTACTTTTTTGTGAGAAAAAGTATTATAGGGAACGTGCAGTAACTATAGGCGGCAGCACTAATGCGACAGAAGAGACACTATGCGGACAGTAAAACAAACTTATCAAGGTAAAACATTCAAATTGATGGCACCCTTATGGCACCAGTTGGCAGCACCGTCTATGTGCACGTTCCCTATTGGGAGCACAGAACCCCTAAGTCGAAAGGATTGCATTGTCGTCGAAGAGCCGACCTTTTTCTCCGAAGAAAATTACGCTCATCTTGCAATTGAGCTTCCTGGAGCATTCTCCAGGCAAAAAATTGTCTTCTTGCCATTTTTCGCATTTACTTTTAGACTGATTTTTCACTATACTAATTCGCGCGTGAACGACTCACTAGTCAGAAAGCATGTGAGAGCTTTACTTTAGCGTTTGCGTTTGCTTACTTCTCACTAAACCTTGCGAAAGTGAAACGTGGTATTTACGCTCACAAATTGCTCGTCCCAAAGTTTACGCTGTCGACGTGAGCGCTAAACTATTCGAAAAGTGACGCGTACTCGCAGGATTTGTTAGGAAATCGAGCGGAAAATTTACAACGATGAGATGATCGAGCTCACCGCGATAGTCGAAGTGAAGACAAACGCATCGACTAACGTTCATTCGATTTACGCAGTCGAATAGTATTCGAATGTTTGACGTAAAACTTATACTAAGCATACAGTATGGTGTGCGCGCGATGTATGTAGGCGTACGCGTGTACAGACGTCGTCGTGCTTATGTAGATTCAAGAACGCGTATTTTGTGCGTCGTGTCCGCCGTGTGACTCTACGCATAAAGTACACGAAGACTGACGAGGGCATAATGCTAGTCAAAACCACCTACATCAACCGCCAATTTTTTCTAATTAAAACATAAAAAAAAACTTTTCCGAAAGTTAAAATACCACAGAGACAAAAACGATAGATCTCAGAAATAGTAACGCGAATTTGATTAGATTTTAACCACAAACCGATCTTGGCCCAATGACATTGGATTCGATACCGCCAATTTTCTAACCGATTATTTAACTGAGTATAGAGGTTAATGTCACCGATCAATGTTAATAATGAACTATTTTTTTGATATGTTTTTTTTCTTCAATACAATGAGGATGTAAGCCATTTGCAAATAATAAAAAAGCAACAATCGTAGTCTAATTGAAAAGAAGATTTCAGCACGGATCAGATTACATAGAAGTTACTCCAATTTCAGTTGCAATCATTACTGCAATCTGCAGTTTTAACGGATTTCACGAAAGCATTGAAACGATCGTTTGTGATTTTAAAACAAAAACCCATACACAATAATGTCCAATCAAAACCGAAATAGTAAATGTGAGTGCCCAAAAACAATTCACACAAAATATTTCTCACACTCCAATAGAGCTGAAAGGGAAAATGAAAAGCAGGAATTGTAAAAAGTTAAGCCGTTGACCGCCATCTTGCATCGGGGTCGGCTGTCAGGCAAAAAGCGCGCGAAACAGGTTTCTAGATTTGAATTGGGCGCTGGACAGGTTGTTTTCTCTTGCCCTGCGGCGATTTGTTTCTGGCCAGTAGCATTATCAAATAATAAAAGTGACAGGTGAAGGTTTTAGATTTACGCGCCAACATAATTTTACATCACTCCGGTCGTGTAGATGTTGCAAATAGCGCTTAAAACCCGCTACGTCCATCTTGTGACAACGACCACGAATTGGTTCGAATCATGTCCGGCAAACCAATTTAAGGACATAATACCACCTGCGTAATCTAAAAATTAACACAATATCACACATTTTTATTGCAATATATCTTTACCTAAAAAAGTAAGGTAACTGACCCATTGACTGACAACGTGTAAACCTAAACCACCGTAGTTAGTCTTAACTCCGCAAGTTTTAACTTTTTATTACATACATAGTACCCCAGATCCAGCCAAGCATCGATCAACAATACATTGATCGAAGGAGCCAAGAATTCCCAGTTTTGTAATCTTGGAAATTATTTCAAAATATTTAGAGTTAATATATTATTATAATTTCAAAATTTGTACTCTATTTTGTACATTGGGGATTATTCTTACAGATGAAAAGTACTTTAAAAATATGCATAAACACTTAAGAGGCTTAAATTTGGCAGATGTGCCTTGAACATCATAGAGGTGAACTAAGAAATAATGTTTTGAAATTCCTCGGAATAAAGAACTATTACTTAAATGTTCTATTATTTTTCTGAAGCCTAATAATGAGGGTATAAGCTACTCATTCATCTTCTTCTGATCTAATATATAAAAGTCTCGTGTCACGGTGTTTGTTATCGAGCTCCTCCGAAACGACTTGACCGATTTTATGAAACTTTTTCTCTATATTCGGTAAATCTGAGAATAGGTGCAACAGCTAGTGTAACTATATTATTATAAGTGATTACGTCAGTCAACTCATGGTAGCCTTAGTGGTTCGATCTATGGCCTCTTAAATAGAGGATCGTGGGGTCGAGACCGCGCTCGCACCTCTGAGTTTTTCGTAATTTATTTGCGAAAGTACATTTGAAATTTAGCATGAGCAAACATTGTGAGACATCCTGCATACACCTGCAAAATTCAATGGTGTGTATAAAGTTCCCAATCTGGATTGGGCCCGTGTGAGAACTACGGCCCAAGTCCTCTCATTCTGAGATGTTCTTCTATTCTTTGCTTTGGCTGGAATGACGGATGATTATGACGTGAACTCCATCATGTATTTTGCTGTAGATACCAATACATTGTATTTATTGTACATCGTGTATTGTATTTATAGTTGTCGATACCTACATTCTCCAAGCGACCTCGCAACGGCCTTACTTTCCAAGCAACCGGTCGAGTTTCCTGCACTACTAGTCAATACAATAACTAAATGTCTTAAATGGAAAAACCGATTTTTATACAAAACTACATAAAACTCAGGCATTGAAATAATCGAGCTAATCAAGATACAGGCTCAGCCAGTTTGGGGTCCACCGGATACTGCTTTATGTAAATTTTTAGTTTGTGTAATAAATATTTTACTTTTTCTTTTACTCAAATATGTAGCTTAAGTCAAGCAATTTATTGAATCAGTCGTTACTTTGCGGTGGTCTATTCCATATTAATGAACTGAAACAATTACTTTGCTCACCTTGTCTTCTTGACTCGCAAAAATTCGATCAAAATGTTAAACCGAAAAATCCAAACGTAACATTTAGGCCAAACATGGAAAAACTTGTCCAGGTTAGTTTTGGCCTCGCCGGGGGACCCAAGCTCCTTATCTGGCTCGAAGGCTAGCCAGGGATATAATGCAGCCAGGCCAGCCAGCGTTTCGGGGTCGATGCCTGTGACATTTTGCGACGACGTGTTTGCCTTGTAGGGGGATATTGGGATGTGTTTTTTCTTGTAATATAATAACGTAAGTTTAGGACGTCTAAGCGAATGTCAATCTTTCTTGGTTGTTATTAAGTTTCAAATTCTGATAATCGAAATTTAAGGTCTCAAAGTAGTTTAAATCGTCTAATAAAAGAGTTGATGTTCTCACACTCAGATGCACCCAAAATTTAAGGCCGCGGTAATTACCATACGTTACCAATTAAACGTAACACGAGACGTTACGTAGCGTTACCGTTCCGGCCCGTTACTTATCTCTGTAACGGACACATATACCTACCTATATGTACTACCATAGCGACTACACACCTAGTTGAGCATTGGCGAAGAGATTTTGCAATGTCATTGATGCAATAATCCCTTTTTGAAGGCGCACCATCATTGTCGACGCGGTACAAAATCCAAAGAATCATATTAGTATTATCTTAAGCCTTATTGAGACGGCGTACCTACACGAGAGAGAAAAGGAGAGAGAGGGAGAGATAGAATACAAGAGCACCCTTAAAAATCCTATACGCGCCGAGCGTTGACCCCTGTCCATTGCGTACTACCTGGTCAGTTACGCGTAGTAGTAGTGGTAGCAAATTCGCTAGCCCAAGAAAGCTGTAATTTTTTTTGAGGTTGCCTTAGCACTTAACTCGGAATCATATAGTAACGTCGTGGTAGCCTATTAGTTTGAACAATTGGACTCTCAAGGGTCGTAAGTTCTAACCCGGGCTCTCACCTCTGAGTTTTTCGGAATTTATGTGCGAAATTACATTTGAAATTTACCAGGAAAGTGGAGGTACAGGTGAGGAAACCTGTATACGCTTTGTGAAGAAATTCAATGATGCATGTTAAGTTCCCGATCCGCACTGGGCCTGCGTGGGAACTACAGCCCAAGTCCTTACATTCTGACAGGTTGAGATTACTTAGTTAATTATTAGCTCATTTCTTCCGTTTTTGCTGGTTAGAATAGTTACGCGTACTACCTACTCGTAGCTCTCCTAACAAGGAATAAAACTTGATTTTGCAATTTTATTTTCCATTCCTACAAATTAGGGAAATTCGCAATAGAGACAATGCCGCGGTCATAAGTCAGTAAGTAGGTAATATTAATATGAAAAATTGTTTCGCGCACTTAGGGAGTTTTTTTGGCTATTATTTGAAATATTATGATAACGGTGTATTCTAGCTATGGTATCAATTATTACGGTATATTATTCGATGTTTCATTTAAAATTCGGCGTTCGGCTGACGAAAACTCGGCTAATTGCCCAAGTCTCATATAGCACGGTTCTATTTCGGTTTGAAATTAATATTAATGACTTGCATGGATCTTGGGCTAATAGATGTGGCAAGATCAAAAACACGTAATACCATTAGTTGGTCATGGGTCAGAAATAAATCACGACACGATAACCAGAATCAGAGATTGCCCCAACTCAAGCCCAATTTAGATCTGCAAGGGAAATTGTGGAAGTTACAATACATTACGTGGCCAAAAGGCGAATGAGTTTAAAGTGGTCAATCGAGTGCCGCAATGTAATGCAACTATCATGGTTTTTCTTGCAGATGTAAAGTGTTTAAGTTTAGTTTTAAAAAATAAAGAGTACTTTAACGGGAGGTATTCTGTTCACGCTTGTGTAGTAATATTAAAGGTTACATCGCTTAGTTTAAGGCGTGTTAAGTAATACATATTACACATTTTAATGTTTGCAGAATACAATGCTTATTTAACGTCATGTGTAATGTTGACGCGTTCAACTTAAAATTTGGCCTTTGACTTTTGGTTTTACAAAGGTCTGTAGACGTCAGGAATTGCTTACCATCAGATGAGTCACTGCTTGTCCTCCTCCACATGTCAGATATATTTGTATCTGGTTCAACTATGCATTAAAATTAAATGTTTCTGATTCCTTTACGTTTTAGCAGTGTGTTATCGAATCTTGAGTGAACGAAAATTATGTATTATTGCTCTGTATTTACTTAAGTTCGATTATACATATTATATTTGTTCTGTTCTGTTGACTGCCCTCAAAGTACACAAATCCTTGACATTTAACCCACAGTTAATGACTGGTAGAAGAAAGTATAATGTTGCCACGGTCCCACTCTGTAAATCTCGTTTTGCTGGAACTCAATTTCGAGTACTGTCAGCGCGCCTTTATAATAAAATTAATAGGGTTACAAATATATTTCCCTTACGGGTACAACCTTGCAATAAGGACTTAACAATGTGGTTGAAAACCCTGAATTTTGAAGATGTTGAAGGATTATTATAATAGTTATTTGTTATGTAATGAAACGTTGGGTATATGTACTAGGCTGTGATATACTTACACGCTCACTTGTGCGCACACACGCGCACGGGCACACACACATTATTGTTAATATTGTATAGTTGTTATTGTTAAAACTTATTTGATATGGAAGAGCGGAGTCTGCTGACACAGGTATTTTATACTTACTAGCAGATTCCAACCTTTGCACTGTAAACCTTGTTCTTTTAACATAATAAATATTATATTATAAATATTATATTATTATATTATACAAAATGATTGCTACTTTCTAAGCAAATTCCTTTAATTTATCCACGTGCATTATCAACAACTAATCGCGATGCTAAATCTTAACGCTTCCAGATAGCATTTATGTCTACGTTTTACTATTATGAACTGCTAAACATCTTTTCATACACATTACTTTCTTTTGCGCTCATACAATATTAAATTATCATAATTTCACTTGCATAACAAATAATTATTAGATAATGTGAATCTTTATCACCACTTTCTTCTAAACAGTTGGACAATCGACTTACGTAACGCGCATTTCTCTGAAGGGAATTGAATTAATTTATTTGAGAAAAATTAGAACTTTCACGATATTGTTACTATCAGCCATAGAACAACAGAAAAGGAAGAAAAACAAACGAAGATGAGGTTTTGGGAGGTAGAGGGGTGGTGTGGTGATTCTACTCGTGACCGCGGCCGTTGCAATGTGGTGGAAGCGTGGAGGTAATGTTACCAATAAGTTGTCGTGACTGTCCAGGGTGACAAAATGGGTGCCGCTCGATAGATATAACAACATTTGATATAACTGTAATATTTGGTACATCGACATCGTCATCGACATCCATCATTCAGAGAACGAATAGTAGGTATTGATATTTATGTATTTTGAACAGCAGCAGATGATCAAATCTGAATAAATGTTACAACCGAATCTAGATTAAATTTGTCTTATGTGATGTTACATTAACCTTAAAATGGTGGTTGACCTTACCAGCTTTCATTTACATGCAAAATGTCATGACCACCCACAATTAATAGGTCTGCCCCGTTGTAACGTATTGTTCGTAAAATGACATCTGATGCTGCTCTTACCGTCTTTTGAAAAATAACTCTGACAAAGTGCTGATTTATAGGTACTAAAAAACCGTGGTAGCCTAGTGATTTGATCTATGGTCTCTCAAGCAGAAGGTCGTGGGTTCAAAACCGGGCTCGCACCTTTGAGTATTTCGGAATATGTGCGAAATCACATTTGAAATTGACCATGAGCTTTACGGTGAAGGAAAACATCGTGAGGAAACCTGCATACACCTGTGAAGAAATTCAATGGTGTATGTGAAGTTCCCAATCCGCACTGGGCCCGCGTGGGAACTACGGCCCAAGCCCTCTCATTCTGAGAGGAGGCCTGTGCCCTGCAGTGGGACGTATATAGGCTGGGATGATGATGATGATGATGATGATGATGATGATGATGATGATGATGGTGGTGAAAGAAAACATCTTGATCATACCTGCACTGCACACACCTGGCATTAAATTCAATGGCGTGTCTGAAGTTCCCAAACCGCACTGAGCCCCCCTGGCAACTACGGCCCAAGCTCTCTCATTCTATAAGCGAAGTGTGGATTGGGACGTATACAGGCTGATGATAATGATGATGATGGATAGGTTTGGATTTTGCCAAGTTATTCAGGATATTGCCAAGCTGTTCTCCTAAGGTCCGTTTTCGTCACAACATGACTAATACTGAGGTTACCGAACCAAGTTGCGACAGAGCAGCTGACGCAGACTATCGGTTGTTGGGTTATTTCACTGAAGCAATGTTGATAAGGAATTCCCAGAATAAAGAGCTGGGTAACTTTATCCTATTTAGAAATAAGTCTGCATAAGAGCTTCTGGTCTCATCATTACCATCATTTCAACCATGGGACGTCCACTCCTGGACTTAAGCCTCCCTCATTGATACCCATCATTACGGTTGGAAGCGACTTGCATTCAACTTGACCCTGTGGCCTTTTTCAAATCGTCCGTCCCATCTCGTTGGTAGACGGAACGTCCCACGCTGCGCTTGCCAGTCCGAAGTCTCTATTTGAGAACTTTTCGCCCCCAATCTGTTTCTGCGTGCTATATGACCCATTGCCATTTTAACGAGTTAGTCCGTTTGGCAATGACGGTGACCTTTGTTCTTCTACGGAACTTCCCTTTCCTAATCGATCCCGTAGAGAAACCCCGAGCATAGCCCTCTCCATAGCTCATTGAGCGACTCTGAGTCTATTCAGGCAGGCCACGTCTCGGATTCATATGTCATCACTGGCAACACACACTGGTTAAAAACTGGACGACTGGTCTATGAAGTCGCTAATGAAGGAGAACCTTCCAATGTCTCTAAAGCGCAAACTCGATGAAATGTGTATCCTACCCATCCTACACTACGGCGCGCAAACGTGGGCACTTAGAGTAGCTAAAAAGTCCAAATCAAGGTTTTCCAACAAGCAATGGAGCAAACGATATGATCAATGATAATAATATTCATAGAGCTTGTCTAATTTGAAATGACGCGCCACACCGCAAAGGATTCATGCGAGTCACTCATCATTCAGTAGCACGCGTCATTTTAGCTTACAGAAGCTACCTGCGGGTGATATTATACGTAAAGTATAATACCGTGTGTTATCGAATCTGAACGCTAGTAATAAAGTGCGTCAATCTTTTGGCGACACATAGGTAGATTGTGTACAGTTCACGATAAATGTTATTTCTATAAAAAAACTAATAATTATCCCAGTTTACATATGTATGTCACACTGTAGGGCCAGCCCTTCTCTCAGAATGGAAGGGCTTGGGACGTAGTTCCCACACGAGCCCGGTGCGGACTGGGAACTTCACACACATTGAATTTCTCATGATGGCGAATTTCAAATATAATTCTGCACTTACTTAAATTCCGAAATACTTAGATGTGTGAGCCTGGGCTCAAACCCATGACCCTCTGCTTGAGAGGCCATAGGTCAAAGCAAGGCTAACGCGGCATTTTTTACTTTTTTTAAAGTACTTATCAAATTATTATCCGACAGATATCGAATTAGCGATGATCATAAACATCTTGATAAATTCCTACCGTGATGACAACCTAAGAAAGTCAAGAATGTCTGCAATGTATAACAAATCGGACACAGTATTTCCACGATCATCAGCCACATATTCTCCTCTACATTTCTTTGTTAGACCATGAATCTAAATCATGTACCGTTGGCGCGTGCGCGAGAGTAACATCTGTCGAGCAAACTAGTAGCTACACGTACAGTATTAACTTGAAAATTGACAGTTTATAAGAAATTAACGGTAGCTTGAGCACGTTTGAATCCGTTACAAGGTTAAACATAATGTTAGCGAAACAGGCACGAGTAAAATCAGGGCTGATTGCTCCTGTGCAGGTAGACACGGACACGACTGTACCCGATAGTAAGTTTTTGTTCAAAATTTCCTTTTTCGTTTTTTTTCGGACAGTACTTTTTCCACAGGATAGTGACCAATGATGGAAGCTAATGTTGGAGAGCAAGATCGCTGAGCAGTGCAATTAGTACCTAACTAAGTAAGCTTTATAGGTCTATGTTACTTGTTAACCAGTCACAACTTTTCTTTACACTGTTTTACAATTTGTAATACAGGCTATTACCGGTCTCATCTAGTACCGGTATACCGCTTTCTCGGGAAGCCATCAGTTCTAAACTGACCGCAGCGGATGCAGTATCGCATCATTTCCAATAACGTACCGGTAAAGATGGCAATTTTCTTCTAAGAATGCGATTTCTATCCGTGCACTCCTTAATGTGCTCGCGCCATCTTTTAGAGCAAGATGGCCGATGGTAATGACTGATGACATTTAGTGAACGTAATACGTTGGTTGATACATTTCCGGCCTATATACTTCCCATTGCCAGGCCTTCTTGCTTTCAAGTGGTTCCTGTGATCTTTACCAGATCGTCTGTCCATCTTGTTGGGGACCATCCTACGCCAAGTCTTAATCGTGGTGTCGTTTTAATTTACTTTGTTTGTGAATTGTAATATAATTTTTGTTTGGAAAAATAATTTTCTGCCAAATTTCTTGCGACGAATTTTTCTTGGCAATAATGATGATGGTATACAAAAATAAACAATTACAAAACCCCTTTGCACCCTACTTGTACATACGTATAGAATAAAAGTTATGATTTTGATAGAGTCCTTTTGGGCATTGACGGAATCATCAATAGTATCGATGGAGCTATATTTTAAATAATTTAATTGAAGATTGCCTCATTTGATAACTTTGACAGTTTTGTATGATAAGTACGTGCTTCAAAAATGCATTTACATCTCGAAATTGGCAACAAGTTACCGATGCCTAAATGTTAGTGTACGCCCTTTAAAATTTATAACTTTTATCACATTTCAAAACCCGGTTCGGCTTAAAATCCTCACATGTCCTTCTAGAATGAGAAACCGGACACTAAGCGAACATTCGAGAACGATAAATATCAAGGTAATATACGTATATTATATATGTACTCGCGTCTTTAGGTAAGTTTGAACTATGTTAACTAGTTATGAACTCTTGATAATGTGTTAAAGATAGATGCACTATTTAAAGGTTATGCTTATGATATGAATTATTAATGTGCAACACTAATCCCAAGTAGAAAAACCGGCCAAGTAAGAGCGGACCCATACTAAAGCTTTCGTATAAATTCAATAGCAAGCGAAAATAAGTTAGTACTGAAACTTACGTCCACAAGAAAGGCAAAATTTAACTACTACCATTTCAAAACACTTAATCATGTCAGTAAATACGGTTTAAATTATTTTGACGTTTCGGTCACATTGTTTTGGCCGTGGTCACAACTATACTAGAAAGGTTTAGGCACTTAACTAAACGTAAACAAACTTCAGCTGTCAACAACATCTAACAGTTATGGCGTCTTCGTGTTAACCAGTCAAATGTAATAGGTTTACTAATGTTTCGGCGAAAAACTTTTCGCAAAATGATTCATTTGGCAAATGTTTAATTTCCCAAATGTTTATTTTTTCTGAAACTGTAAACTTTTCAGGATTGTTATAAAACAAACCTTACCTAACCTAACCTACAGGATAGTCCTGAAATATATCCTGAATAGTTTACAGTTTCAGAAAAAAATAACATTTGGGAAATGAAACATTTGCCAAATGAATCAGTTTGCGAAAAATAATTCGCCGAAAAGGCAGTACACGAATGCAATATTTTTGTATTTGGCTTCTACGCGTCGCATTATCGACGTACTCTTTAGTTTAGTCGCATAATAATTTGACAGCTAATATCTACAATGTGTATTGTCGCCATAAAACTTTCTCAAAAACAACTGTTTTTCGCGTTTCGCCCACTCCTTCGCCTTAAATACACTGACGAGCAAAAATAAAGGGTCGGTTACAAAAATAACGATAACTACAAAACCGGCTGTGATAGCTTCTTCAAGTAAAATGAGTTTAGCAAAGAGTTTTATTCTCAATTAAACTTTTTCTTATTAAGAATAAAACTCTTTACTAAACTCATTTTACTCGAAGAAGCTATCACAGCGGATTTTGTAGTTATCGTCATTTTTGTAACCGACCCTTTATTTTTGCTCGTCAGTGTAAATCTTAAATTTGGTGACTCGGAGTCGCTAATTTTATGTCCACAGAAGAGACAACTTTTATTTCTTACGTTGAGACCCTACCCCCTACCCCGTTCCTATGACCCAAATAAAGGAATAATATTCAAGCTTTGCTGAACTAATTACCTTACAATCTTAACTGACCTCAAGCAACTTCTTAAAGGCATATTTTAAGTACTAAATTTCGTATACATTTTTGAAGGTCTACACAAGGCTGGATGCCGTTTATCTCGTATTGTTGCCGCTGAGAAAAACAAACAATGGTCAGGACTAAACGAATATTGTTTTAAGCTGAACTGATCGTAGGGATAATGATTCGCTTACAATAATTCATGTATTGTAATTACATTGTAGAATTCAACAATGAAACGTTAGAATTTTAAGAGTCGTAAAATGTAAAATAAATGTCTAAGTAACAGTTTGTTTTGGCCACAAATAGCTACTAAGTTAACCTTTGTTAAATTTTATAGTTGTTTATTTAGCTTTAAACATAACACGTTTGTATTGCATTAGTAAAATTTCCGAGTTTGTATGATATTGTATGAGTTGGTTTAAAGCTCTAGAGAGGTAATATTAGCCATCCAATTCCGAAGCTTATTAGTGTTTTTTCCCTAGTATTTTCGCGACATTGTTTCGTTTATGTACTATGAAAGGAAACGATAGTTTTAAAAAAAACAAGTATGTTATTCACTATGCAATTGCTAAAAGAAAGAAAGACGTACTTACGCATACCTATCTTAAGGAGAATAACTCTATAAAATATCTGGTAAAATTGAAACACTTAGAACTATATCTTATAACCGCACTTATTCACACAAGATGTAGTTATGTAACTCCATATTTACCTGAAACAAAAAACAAAATAATTAGTGTACTTGAAACGCCAATTACAAAAAAACAGTTACTTAGATTACTTTTAATATTACAAACCAAAGTAAGCGACATAGCCCGAAGAATGGCCAAACATAAGTGGCAGTTAGCGGGACCCAGTGCTCGAAAAACTGATAAACGTTGCGGCCTATGTGTTCATGAATGGTGACCATTTACCGGAAGATAAAAAGTGGGTAAATCCTCCACAAAGTGGACTGATGGCCTGGAGGAGGACGCAGAAATCAGATGGATACGGATGGCACAGGACCGTTCATTATGGGGTTTGTCCAGCAGTGGATCTTTCGGCTGACGAGGAAGATGATGAACTTACAATAGACGCGTTACATTACAGGTTTAATAGCAGCTGTATATCTTATACCAGTCAGCGCGATCGTAAATCCTACATAACTATGATTCCCACGGTAATTTGTTAACGCATTAGATATATCAGTTGCCCGTATCACGCAACTTATATGATCTTCTATGTTGTGGTCCAAATCATGAGATTAAGCGTCAATATTAGCAATTAACCTTACAACCTATTGGCTACGTGCACGACGGTGGCGCCGCGTAGCGTTGACAACATTTCCTCCCCATTTAATTCCAATTTTTGCCATTTTGTGCGCTGCGATCGTTTTCTGTATCCCACCACCCGCTTTGCACATAGCCTATATAACTTTTTGTTTTAGTACTCCGTTTCCACAAAAGGTAGCGGACAGTAGCGGTGTAGTAGCAAAAATAAAAAATTTTAGTTGGACCAGTACCTACTTGTTTTTTTGTATTGTTTTTCTTTGTGCTGTACAATAAAGAATCACTGTATTGTATTGTATCGCCCAGACCAATCGATTTACTCAATATCAGCATACATTGAAAAGATAACATACCTAAACGTGTATTTTTACGAAATAACGTAAAAGAACTGGGGCCGTGGTTTGTGTCGACTTGCCATTGGTCAGGGTTTGCTCTAATTGCCACGCTGAGCAGGCGGGTTGGCAATCGCAGTATATTCACACCGGTATCGCTGCTGCCCGATACCGGTGGGACCGATGTGTACTTGGTCATAAAAGTCTCTTAGTTGCCTTTTACAACACCCGCGAGTGGCCGAGGATCGTGCTCAGTGGCGTGCCATGGGAGAGGCCTATGTCCAGCAGTGGACGACCATAGGCTGATGATGATGATGAACGTAAAAGAAATTGCAGTAATGAATTAGGCGTGAGGTGTCGTGAAGATGATCTACATTAAGATCGTAGAAAGTTCTACATTTAGTTCAGGCGCTTTAAAGATATGTTATGAACTATCTAGTTGGTTGCTCGAGTGTAAATATTTTGCGGTGTAATTGGTGACAAACAATTAAGCGGCTGCCCACTTACTGACGGCAAAGCACGTAAACTGCTCGCTTGCCGCGATCACAATGCATGTGTATCGGTTACCACTTTAAATGTACACTATAGAACCTTTTCACATTAACTACTAGACAATTACAACGTCAGTGCGGGTCAAAGGATTATCAACTTTCCGATCACAACATGCAATAAACGTAAAGAGTTTATAAGCGTTATCACTCCATGGCATTAGAAGAAAAAGAAGTTTTGACAGACGCAAACTCCTTTCCTATTCATTATCGTTGACACATGTTCGCAAAGATCGAGATGACATCATCGCATACATCACGCAATAATGACTGTTGTAAAAGATAAACAAATTGATTCATTATGGCATGGTTCTAAAGTGGCCTAGGAATCAAATTGGTTGACTGTACTTCGTCTGGAACGACTCTTAATCTTAACGCATTCGCTGCCGGCTGTCAAACTCGGGACTTTTTTAAATGCCCCAAACGCGCATGTGAGTTCAATCCTGCTAAATTATGACAATGGCAGTGGCGAAAGTCAAGAAAACGCTTATACGCGTTACTGGCAGTGAATGTGTTAACTGAGTCCCAGCGACCAGCCAATGCGCAATGAGCCTTGGCAAACATCTTGTAACTTGCCCCAAGCAAGAGCCACCGCGAGCGCACGAGATAAGCTATTGGCACTCCCGCGCGCCGCGGAGCGTGAAAACGGCGCCGGCGCATCGCGCACGATCCGCGACACGCCGTGACACAGTCGCGATCTCAGGATCCATCTTTACTCGTCTGTAGTAACGACTGTGACCTGAAATTTCGCTTTCGCCTCAAAAACGTAGCAATTATGATGTCGTGTAAATTTTTGCGACGTTTTTTATGTTTCTGTAATATTCCGTACTTAAATAATTGCACTAATTGATTTCGAGTTATTTTCGAGTGACAACACAAATTATCACCAAAAGAAACAGGTAATTTATCCTGTTAAAAATTACAACAGCTAATTGTACAGTTTCTTCGGCTACCTGTTGTTATACGTTTATTTGTTAACAAGACAAATGTCAAACTTGATGAATTTGACAGCATTTAATTATCATGGATATTTGGACGGAGATGGCATAAATAAATGATCGAAAGATTAGCAAAGATGAGCTTTAAGGCGAAGGAAAACAAAACAACCTGTGAAAAATTTCATAGATGTCTGTGAAGTTCCGAATCTGCAGTCGGTCTGCGTGGTTACTACGACAAGCCCTCTCATTTTGAGAGGAGACCTGTGCCCTGCAGTGTCTTGCAACATTTGAAGACAATTAAAAAAGTTTTTGTTAAAAATTTCATTTTCAATGCATGCTTTTTCACTGACTGTACTTTTTGCTGACTGTGCTTGAATTGACATCCAACCTACATAAGTATACCAAATTTCAAATTGATCCAAATAGAAGTGGGTCAAATTTAACTTCCAAGATTTGACCCGTACGTACATATTTACATACATTGCAAGTTAATAAAAAACTTTTATAAAAGTTAATAAAAGCTTGTAAAAAAGTGTGTTTCTATGTTTTTAACAAAAGCTTCATGTCATCATCGCGAAATTTGTGTTGTTTTTCGACAAATCTACAGTCTGTCGAAGAAAGACTTAGATTTTAAAAAGTAGATAAGCAAGTAGTATTTCCTTGACCATATCAATATCATTAACTCGACAAACATAATTGACAGGTTTAAACTTTACCTCAACTCTTCCTGTACTAATAATCACATAACTACTTCAACATAAAATTACGAAAGCAAACCTTCCGACACAAGTATTTCCGTCGACAGTTCAATACCACGAAATATGTAGTTTCAAAACGTATTGTCGTGTGGGACGAAACTCAAAAACACATAAAGACTGAATTCAATAGGTCTTAATTGCATTACAATCAATTAGGACTTTAAATACCGAATCTAAAAGTCAAAATTGAAAGACGTCGCGGAAGTAAATAAGTCGTTTTGATAACCAGTCACAAGGTCCGAATCGAAATGTCACGCTTGGTTACTGACAGAGGTCATTAGGTTTTAAGAACAGGTAGGTAGGAATGACAGTCGTGAAGAGAACTGACAGATTGACAGACTACAAAAGTGTTGAGAAGGATAGATGGTAGATATATGCCGATTTTTTTCCCGTAGGAGCTTTCATTGTAACTGTAAATTGAATTAAAACATCATCATCATCATCTCAGCGTTACGTCGCACTGCAAGGCACAGGCCTCCTAGAATGAGATGGCTTGAGCCGTAGTTCCCACGCGAGCCCAGCGCGAATTGGGAACTAAAAACACACCATTGAATTCTTCGCACTTACGTGCAGGTTCCCTCACGATTTTCTGGTAAATGTCTAACGTAATTTTGTACAAATGTAAACTCCGAAAAATTTATAGATTTGAAAACGGGCTCGAACCCACGACCTTCTGCTTGAGCGGCCATAGATCAAACCACTAGGTTACCATGACTTTTATAATTTTATTAAGTACTATATACATAATTATAAGCCAAGTACAATAAATTTAATTCTAAATACAAACTGAAACATAGATGCACAGAAAAAACCCCAGAAAAAAGACCAATGCTGGGAATCAAACCCGGGGTCCTCGGCATTCCGTGCCGCGTGCTTACCCCTACACCACCACTGGTCAGGAGTTTACACTCTAAGAGCTCGTTCCCACTATGTCGTGTGTCGGATTCCGATTTTAATCGGGCGTTCCCTTTGATCAATTATAACTGAAGATACACATTGCCGAACAAAATCCCCTTCAAAGAATGTCCGAACTTTTTTATTTGTTTGCATAACAATTAAAATCATCACCTACACAGAAATTGGAACCTAGTCTTTACTTCATTACAGTCGAATTTCGGTTGACACTTGACAGCTAAACTTGACAATTTCACGCAACGTACTGAGAAAAAAGAATGCCACTTTTATCAAAGTGGCGCTCATTTGGCTCGGACGTTTTCGGGCGCGCGACTGTGGATCTACAGTTATAATTGATCAAAGGGCGTTCCAGTGGCAGAACATTTTATATGAAGCTGTTCACACTTGTCGGTTGTTGTGGGTGTGTAAAAAACGGAACGACACACGACATTGTGGGAACGGGCTAAGTTTATGCCGAGTTTATGCCGAGGACCTGGGTTCGATTCCCAGCATTGGTCTTTTTTCTGGGGTTTTTTCTGTGCATCTATGTTTCAGTTTGTGTTTAGTATGAAATATATGGATTTCACGGAATGACCGTAAAAGTAAAAAAATTGAATTTAAATAAATAAAAAAATACAAAAAGATACTTCAAACCAAACTGGTTCAAAGTTCAAATACAATAACTCTTAATTATATTGTTTTAAACTTTCGCAATTTTCACTCATATATTATTATAGTTATTATTACAATCCGGGACTCAAACGGAACTATTTAAGCCCCTACCGTGTTTTTGGCGCATTTATTGCATTCATTTAAACTCGTGCTGTATCATTACTAGCAATGCTATAGTCCTGAAATTCATATGTATGATATTTTTTGGATTCACTCTAGTAACAAGTGTTTATCGAAACACGATTACTTGTAGTTCGCTCCATAGAAAAAAAAATCCAAAGTAGTCTCTAAAAAATAAAATAAACTCGTAGTACGACGCTAATACTGCACGGCAGGTCATGGTCATGACTTTTTGAATGTTAATAAAACAAGATGATTTCTAGGGAGTTGTTTTGCTACATTTTTAAAATATGTACTTGTTTTAGTAATAAAATGAAATACCCAAAAATACGGGCAGTCCAACCAACCTATCTTTAGCCATCGTGCCTCCCCCACGCCCGAAATCGCCCACCCAAAATCGATTAGCGCGAAAAACTCGGTAGGCCCTTATCTCGACGTTCCAACTACAATACAGCGACACCGTGGTATGTAACGAGTAGACTTCTCAACTCATGACGATGGCCGCAGCCATAAAATGAATGATAACTGTGAATCAAACAAAATAAAAACATGTAATAACAACTTTATCTCACCTCAAACTGACGCAAGATTTGCTCGGAGAGAGCTCCTATGGTCATTCCATTCATTCGTTCACTTTCCATACAATCGTGTAGGGCTCGGGGCCACACTTTCACTCAACTGAATTGGGCCGATTGAATGATCATTCAACCGGTTGGATGGAATATGACAAGTGTATTGTTGTATGTGATAGCTTTCGTGTCGTTTGTAATAGATTAGAGTTCAGTACATGCACAGTTAAGGTATTTCTATATGTAGAGGAAACTAAACTACTTACGAGGGTGAAAAGTTTTCAGTTTTCACTGTGATTTATTGACGGCCGGATAGCCTAGTTGTTAGAGAACCTGACTACGAAGCTTGAGGTCCCTTCGATTCCCGGTCGGGGCAGATATTTGTGTGAAAAATACGAATGCTTGTGCTCGAGTCTTGGATGCTTAATATGTATTTAAGTGTGTATTTATCTATATAAGTATTTTTATCCGTTTTCTAGTCTAGTACCCATAGTACAAGCTTTGCTTAGTTTGGGACTAGGTCAATTGGTGTGAATTGTCCCGTGATATTTTATTTTTTATGTCGTATTAAAAATGTGAACATGACATTTACAGGTCATTGTACCTCTACGAAATCCTTCGCTTCGCGAGCTTCGATTTAAATCGATTGTTCCCCGAAATTTGAATTGCTCGTTTACGCAATAGATATAGATAGGGCTGCGTACACTTGTCGCGAGTGCGGCCGAGGGATCCTATCCTGTATCGGTCTTTTTAGCCACGAGCGCAAGTGTCGCCAGGGTGCTACTTAAATCATCTGTCACAGATGTAAAGGCATATTATTATTATTATAGATAGTAAGATACCTACTTAAACCCTTATAATTTTCATGACTTTAAATTCACTTTCACCTATTTTACACACGATTTAAAATTTATTTACGCTCGAAAATAGCCATGTTCTTTGATAATTGAGTCCATCAACGTCGCTACAAATTTTCCCTTTCCAAAAACAGTGACAGCATAATTACACTCAACAATACCTCTAAGCCAAACAAATTGTATACAATGAGGTAATCTGTATAAATAACAAAACTTATAACAAGTAACCGGAAATTTATAAGCCATTGAGAAACACGACAAAAAGCGAGTATTTTGAAATATTACACAATCGACAAAAACTCTATTGACACTGGTCACGAAGTCGCCGTTATAAAAACTGACCGAATCCTCTTCTTTTAAAATAAACACCTTAAAGTATCATTTCGATGTTAGGGACCACGGCGCACTGCCTAGTACGAACTTAGTCGTGCGAACGAGGTCGCTTCCATTCGTCAGTGCTTCATATTATTTCATAAAATACTTAACCATATTAACTAAACAGTCTCTCTTTGATATTCATTCACTTTTAATTCCATAAAAACACGCGGTTCATTTATTACAAATTGTTCGTCTGACAGATGTCAAAACCCCCCAAAAAAACCACAGAAGGTACAACATACAGATCGCACTTCAGCAAAAATGCTACCAACCATTCGGTATGCATTCTAAGATTTAAAAAAACAACATTTCATAAAGGTCTTTAAACCCTGTTGAACTCACTTGACCAGGGCAACATTTTTTTAAATTAAGTACTTGAAAAATAACTGCTAAGTCCAGGCCTTAAAAAAAAGTAACATTGACTTTTGCTTTATTTACACACGGATATTCATACGAAGGTTTATTTAACACAAATATATTCAAGATGTTTTATATAAGGTCTTACAGCTCAAGACATTATTTTGACTTGATGAGTTACATGTGTGATTGTTCGATGATATTTATCGACGCCTTCTTTGAATTTACTCGGCGGTCGCTATATATTCTTTGACCGTCGTTATAAATTTAAAGTACCATAAAGTTTAGTTTTTCCTTGTTCTTTTTACTATGTTTTCAATAGTTGTTTTTTAACAGCATGTGAATCGACAGAAGCATTTTAAGGTGTTCACGTTTATTTCGGACATTTGCGCAACAGCAAAAAAGTTAAAAACTGTTTAATATTCAAACTCAGTTTGTTTTTTACACAGTCTAGACATCTTTAAGAACATAACGGCCGTGACTAAAATACGTTAGTTACCTTAGTTTGTAACTAAAAACTAAAACGTGTGGGAAACGTTCGCAAACACATAAACTAAACTTTATAACAGCCATTTCAATTCTCTCCCTTACTTATATTTAGTTAAAAATAAGCCCACGTGCAGTTCAATGACTTGACTTGTGATGGTAATAGTAACCATTTGATAATTGAGAAAAGAAAATCATTTTGCACTGCAATAATGTGAAGATAATTATGTTACCGGTCATTGCATCTGGATAGAGTTGAAAAACTTGGGCATTTGACATCGTCGTTAAAGATCGGTATGAAATGTTCCGTTGCCAACAGGTAATCAACATTATTAAGTGAAAAAATATGATCGAGTTTAGCTCGATATGTTTGGGCTAATCCGTAGCCCTTCTTCTCTCGGGAAAAAGGTCTACGGATTAGCCCAAAAAACCTCGGCCACACGTCACGGCGGTGCTGACGGTGCTGGTCTGGTCTGGTTCTGGATTAGCCCAAAACATGTCAAGCTAAAAATAATACAAAAAACATCAAAATAAAAAGAGTAAAAAGGCGAACTTATCACTAAAAGGAATCTTTTCAAGCTAACCTGGATTGAAAGGAAAGCTTAAAAGATAGGCCTCATAGACGCATCGATCATAGACGTGAGTTATCCGTATTTTTTCACTATGAGTGAGTCTCGTGGTAGTTTTATGTTCAAAACATTATTGAGTACAATATGTGTACGACTAATGTTCGTGTCGAGTAATCTTTGTGTCGTGACTTAAAAAAAGGAGGAGGTTATCAATTCGGTTGTATTCTTTATGTTTGTTACGTCAGAACTCCGTCATTTATTTATTTATTTATTTATTTATTTATGGAGAACCAACAGCACATACATCATCTTAAACATTACAGTAAATACAGCAAGCCAATTACAGGTTCTCGCCGACAATTACAGTGTAACAATAAGGCAGTATGCCCACACAAGAGTCCCTTCGGACACACAAAAAAGAAAAAAGAGAAAATAACTACTTAGTGACAAATAATTCAGCACTATTTTATCGGAGGAGAAAAATTAATCAAGTCCCTAACCTAACAAACTTAATCTACAGTAAGGTACAACGCTCAATGCACGCTCTCAAAAAATCGATTCACCAAAGTTTATAAACCGATAAACCGATTTATAAACCGATTTGATTTTTTTTTGGAGAGGGAATAATTCCATTGTCATCAAGTCTGATGAAATCGAGGAAACTCTTCAATCATTGTAGGACCACCTTCACTCCTGCTGGCTCGTGGTGAGCAATGTCTTTAAACAGATCAGTAAGTAGAAAGATATTTTCGTGGATTTCTGAAGCCAGATCAGTCTTTTTATTTTTATTTTTTGTACAATAAACTACGAACACTGTACTTGTTAGCCGGTAAACACTTTCAAACTCTACCCATCTGTTGCTTTCGTCTAAAGTTATACAGTACATTTTTTGTTTTCGGGTAGCTAAGATTAAAATAACTGCGATTTTGTATTGACTAGATAAGTCTTTTTTTCTACTACGCTATAAAATATATTAACTCTCATAAGACCGAGTTTCAATGTCCACGTTTTCCTTTCAATAACACGCCAGATCTAAGTGAAACTTACTAATCGAAAGATACGTTTCGTGGATAGGTTTTGTTTTAAAAAATACACCGATTTCAATTTCAGCATGCAGATTCCAATTTAAGGCGTCTAAATCTAAATGCGTCATCCTATTTTATTGACAAAGTTTCACTTCAATCCAGCGGCATGACATTTGAAATGTAAAATGAAAGTTTTATTTTAACTAGGACTTATCCTGGATAAAAAGTATTTAATAGATGGAATACTACTTAACCTAACCTAGTTTACCTTGATAGATTTAACCTTGTTTTAAATGGTTCTGTTATGGTGGGGGGCTGTGCCCTGTGTCATCCTCCCCCCATTCTGCCAGCGGGCAGTCGATGCAAAATAGAGCGTCTCGATGTACTGTCGTTGAAACTTATTATCAAGTATAGTATAGTAACAATAACACTGGTGAAACAATTTTCTACCTAGTAAGAATTTTGGAAACTAAAACTCACGTTGAACCGAAATTATACTAAAGGCAATTCGATGAACGAATCGGCACGATCGATCAAAACGAATTTCGATGTACAAATAAAGTATTGAAGTAAAATTCGATGAGTTGATTCTTGTGTAAAAGGTGATTCGAGCAAATGAATGAACGATCTTACGAGATTCGATGATTGATTCCTGAGTGATGATAAAATTATGCGAGTACTATTATGGGAAACAATAATCGATGAACCGATTTATTGGGACACAGACGAAGTTGCAGACAACACCTAGTGTATAGTAAAACGAAACAACAACTTTTTGAAGACTAAACCAAAGCTTCCGTGTTACTAACTTACGTTAAACTGACATAAGTTTATTTAACTGTCAATTAACTTTTGATCACTAGGTACATATAATATTGTTGGCACAATCGTGTAATCAGGCCCTCTTGACCGAAGGATTTAGCTAAGTATTGCAACATAGTTCAGTTACATAATATGTCACATAATTCTCTGTGCGCTATAGTGGTGCGGATGAGTGCTAGCGATTTACATATTTTATCGTTTTATCGGGACGAATAGGGATCATGGGGAGATACCTTTGCCTAACAGTGGGACACTTCTCACGGCTAATTATTAATTTATATCGTTAGGCCGCCAAACTCTACCGGTTTAAAAATTTGTCTATCTACGAGTATACCTTCGCTGACTGTGAACTGTTTTTTGATGATTCTTTCTTAATTCTATGGAATATATTTTAAAGTTGAGTTTAGTAAAATCGGTTGTTAAATTATAGTTTCGTACACACAACGTTAATCCTACCCAACTTCATCTTCCCATTCATTCATCGCTCAAGCTTGTTATTCATACGTCTCTGTCTTACATCAATAAACTCACGCATTCTGTTTCTTTCACACCCTGACGTTCCGAACCTTACAGTAGAATTTCAAATCACCTTCATGCGCCAGTGGCACAAAACACTCACTCTTAAATTGATTATGAAACCGCAAAATTTACTGCATTTAGAGTTATGTAAAGCTTTAAACACAAATGTCAACGGAGGTACAAATTGGACGTTCATCATTAAGTTGCAAAATGTAACCAAATTGTTGAGAGCACGGAAGCAAATCATATAACTATTAAGATGGCTAGATTGTGAAGTGTGGGGGAAACGACATTTTTTATGATAAGATATGTAAGTAATACTCAAAAAACGTAAATAATGACTTGTCAGCTCACATGTTTGAGTACTGATAACTCGCTTTTCCAGGGTTACGTAGTTTATTTCCATTTTAGAAAATTGTGCACCTTCATTTGGCACGCATGCAGTTCGTATTAGATTCGCAGATCAATTTGCCATTCATTCTTTCAAGTCAATCTAAACTCTTAGAAGTGGATTAAATTCAACTAAATAGCAAGATTGACCTTAAAAAAACAAATATAGCAAGTTATATAAAACCGATAAGTTCACTTCATAATCATACCACGGCCCGCTTACAGTCAGGACTCGCCCTGATCTCTGCATATTCATTCGCAGTAATTGCCTACTAGTGATTAGTGATTACTAAACAATTTTAGTAACAAGTTTTAGGATTACTTAACACTAATCAAAATTCTGCCATTCATTAGCGCTACAGCTTTAAAAGCTACTAGTTCGGAAATTGTATCGTATTATTGTATAATAATTAGACGTGTAGTTGCTAAAGATAGATAAATGTAATCACTATTTGCTACGTGGTATGAGTTATTTTGCTTTGGCAAGCGGGCTTTCTGTTTATACCCTATCTAGTAATCATCTTACGACCAAAACATGATTGTAAAATGCAAAATAGACAATTAGTTTGATAGAATGATAAAGCAGATTTCACGTTATGGTGGTTGATTTTAGACCCTTTTTGTAATCAGCTTTTAGGTTAATTACACGCCTGTACGAATATTGCTTTTCTACAATGACCTTAGTTAAAGGTGTAAATATAAGACTAAAACTACTATTAAATTAAAATAACTAAAACTAAACTTAATTAAAAAAGAGAGGTGGGCCTCTTGGCATGGTACCCATCACGCAGGCAGCATTCCCGCGCTGAACAGCGATTGCGATTCTTTGCGCGAGAAAGCTGCCGGCGCGAGGGTTGCCTGTTGCCTCTCTCAACCTATTGCTGAGCTCCCTGTGTAATGACCTTAGTTAGATATTTTGTGAAATCTCGTGAGGAAACCTGCGAAGAAAATTCAAGGGTGTGTGCGAAGTTCCCAATCCGCACTGGGCCAGCGTGTTAACTACGGCCCAAGCCCTCTCATTCTGTGAGGAAGCCTGTGCCCTGCAGTGGGACGTATACAGGCTGGGATGATAATGATTATGAATATTAGTAGGATTTATGTTATTTAAATTTCCACCTACTTCTGTCATAGGTAACTAAATTTACAGTGGCTTACTATTAAAAGTTCGAATTAAACTTTGAATTATTCGCATATAAATCAGGATCAGGCTGAATATTCATTGATATTTGAAACGTCTAGCAACCTTCAGATTGCTCTAGAATCCAGCCTAAAAGTATAACCTGAGACACAGTATAAATCAGTATGTAATCTTCAAATAACACTCGAAATTTACACGCACTTTATTCCGCATAGGTCCATTTTAGATGAGATGTTATTATGATGTTTTCATGCCAATGTACTCGTGTTTAATTAGACATGCACTTTAGCACTAACTTTATTCAAATATTTGCATATGCATAGTGCTAAAATAAATGATTTCACGTTGTTTTAAACGCGTGGTCCGTACACATTCTCTCCCGGATGTAATGAAAGTTTTAAATCACGCATTCGTTTACTGTTCGAAAACGTCAATCGAGTGAACCAATAACGATTATGTTTTCTACACCGCGACACTCCTACGAGTGTTGTTTCGCTTAGTCGCTCACGAGGTCGCCCTATGACTATATTTTCACCATGCTATTTATTCTTTCATTATGTATGTTAACAACGTTTGTTCATAATAAACCTGGTCAGATTATATTCTAATCTAACTTATCGTATACTATACAACTACACAAAATCCTTACTATTATTATAAATGCAAGTAACTCTATCCGTCTGTTACCTCTTCAGGCCTTAACGGCCGAACCAATTTAGTAGCTTGAGACCCCAGGAAGGACATAGATTTTATCCCAAAAAATTGCATAATTCCCGCGGGATAGCGATTAACGAATTCTTCACAGACAGAGTTGCGGGCAACAGCTACTAAATTATAAACAAACGGCGTTAACAATCATAATGTGACATATGCAACAATTAGCTTTATTCATTTTCTTAGCTTGTCTTAGCTAAGTTCTGATGAAAACATTAAGTTTAGTGTCCAACGATTGCAACTGCCAATTTAATTTGTTTTGATTAGTCTTGACAGAAAGAAATGCTCGATATGACTGCTAGCTTACGCGTTTTAGAGAAGTTCACGGGTCTCCTATCAAAGCGTACAGGCGCTTCGGCCGAGTGAGACGTGCGACGCAATCTTTGTAGATAGCTTACTGGATTTATACTATACTTTAAGTATGTACTTGAGATGCCTTACATACCAGGCAATAAATCTTAAGTAAGAGAATGTCTGATGTTGTTCTAAATCTAGTACAGATGCCCTGTCCTTCTGCAACGCCTACGTTATTCTAAAAACGGTTAAGCCGCTTTCTTAAGAGATTTATTTCTGCTTGTTTTGTAGAGCGAGATTTGAGTTAATTTGAATCGAGTTCAAAAAGGAGGTTCTATGTTCGATTGTACCTATTCAATATTTCAAGCTTTTATTTAACTTGCAATGTTTGTTTGTCTATTTTTAGGGTTCCGTAGTCAACTAGGAACCCTTATTTTATATGTGTTAAGGTCAAAGCTCTGCTTCTAGGATTGGGTTGACTTGTGGTACAGTATAGGTAGTTTGGATGGCAAGCACGTACAATCAATAAATATGATAGGTACATTCAGCAAAACACTTGTCTTAAAAACGATTTATACGATACAAAAAGTATTTAATTTAAGTATTATTTAATAAGCAAAGGCAATTTCTAGAGTTGCCGACCACCAATTTATTTTCAGTAAAAGCAATATTTTTCAAATGTTCCTTTACTAAAACGCTGTCTTGAAGAAATTCTCTTAAATGTCTGTGATAGGCATTAGATACACCTGTACTCCTGTCTGGACGCTTGTCTTTGTCCTGTTCTTTGTCCGTAGTTTGTATTATATAATTTTTGCACGTAAAGTTTAGTCGGTTTTGGTCTACCATTCAGACCTACTAATAGGACTAAACAGAAGAAATTTAATAATCCATTTAGTCCTACTACTTTTGGCACGAATTTTTATAGAACTAAACGGACGAAATAATCCATTTAGTCCTACTACTTCTGGCACGAATTTTAATAGGACTAAACGGACGAAATAATCAGTTTAGTCCCAATACTTCTGGCACGACATAAGGCGTGGGTTGCCTAATGCAGTCATTCCGTTTAGCTCTACTAGTGGAACTAACCGGATAATTTCGTCCGTTAAGTCCTATTAGTAGGAATAAACAGAATTTTCTGTCCGTTTATTCCTACTAATAGGACTAAACGGAATTGTCCGTTTATTCCTCTTAATAGAACTGAATGTTACACCAAAATGGACTATATCGTAATAAGATCTTGACTCCAAACAATGAAAATTTTAATGACGGGTTTTTTCAAATTAATCATAGTCTTCGCATGTTTCCCAGCAAGACTTGGGTGCAATTGATTGTATGAAATAGTAATAATCATGACAGTTAAGTGTCCGTCGTTTATGTAACGAGAGCTTGCATTATGCAACGGTGCAGTTTCGGTGTTGGGTGTTCGCGTAACGCGCCTACAGGCTGATTTGCATTTGCAATTTTTATCTCATTTGCTTATTGAAATACAATAGCACGATAAAACTAAACTATGTAGGTTTTAAACTGCAGCCATGGTGGCCTAGTGGTTTGACCGATGGCCTTTCAAGCAGAGGGTTGTGGGTTCAAATCCCGGCACGCAACTCTGAGTTTTCGGAATTTACGTGCGATATTACATTTAAAATTTACCATGAGCATTACAGTAAAGGAAAATATCGATTCATTGGTGTGTGTGAACATTCTGAGAGGAGGCCTGTACCTGGCTATGGGACGTATATAGAGAGACAAAGAACGCGTGTAGTCGGCTTTAAACTTCCTCTACTTTTACCATGTGTGGTAAAAAGTATTGCGAGAGCCGAACTGTGGTAGATGCCAACGGGTAAGCTGGTGACGTGGAAGAAAGTTGTAGTGGACTTGCTATTTGACGGTAAACATTAATTAAAAGCTGGTAAGTCGCAATGAAACACGCTGTATGCGGATAATTAAACCGGCTCGCGTATGGAGAACAGTTGTGACTGTACTTGGGTTCCGTAACTTATCGTACGCGTTTTGCAATATTGTCAATAATAAAACTGACAATGTTAATCAGTTTTTCATTCCATCATCATCATCCCATCACTGTAGGGCACAGGCCTCCTCTCAGAATGAGAGGGCTTGGGCCGTAGTTCCCACGCGGGCCCAGTGCGAATTATAAACCATACACGCGCCATTGAATTTCTTCGCAGGTGTATGCAGGTTTCTTCACGTTTTCCTTTACAGTGAAGCTCATGGTAAATATTAAATGTAATATCGCACATAAATTCCGAAAAACAGAGGTGCGAGACCGGATTCGAACCCACGACCCTCTGCTTGAGAGGCAATAATAATTAATTGGAGTATAATTAATTAGTTAATACAGGTGACCCTCGCGCAGGCAGCTTTCTCGCACAAAGACTTGCTATAGCAATTCAACGTGGGAATGCTGCCTGCGTGATGGGCACCCTACCTAGGGGGCCAAATTTAGATAATAATTTTTAGTTTTTAATTTTTGTTTAGCTATTTTAAGTTAGTTTTAGTTATGTTAATTTTATACTTAGTCCCTGTTTTTATTATTGAGTGATACTTAAAGCTTTAATAAAAATGTATAGGTAAAAAAAAAAAAAGTTAATACGGGAGGCATTTCCATTGTTTGCTATGAAGCCGAGTAGATTCTATCCATGAATCGATAGATCTTAGTATTTATAAGGGAGTGTCTAGATAATTTTGAGCACCATAACCGCTCATCCACTTCCGCTGACTGTACAGTCAACCAATTTGATTACTAGGCCAGTGTAGAACCATGTCATAATGAATCAATTGGTTCATCTCATCTTCCACGACAGTGATATTGCGTGATGTATGTCAATGAGTTGACATCTCGATATTTGCGAACATGTGTCAACGATAATGAATAGGCAAAGGAGTTTGCATGTGTATTAATAACTTAAATTGTCACTATCCGTCTATCTAAACTTCTTTTTCTTCTCATGTCATGGAGCGTTTATTGCATGTGTGATCGGAAATTTGATAATCCTTTGACCGTCGAGTCGACCATCGTAATTTCTAGTAGTTAACGCGACTGTACGTTAGGAAGCGGAGAAACAAGTTTATTGTAGTTTACTAATCACACCTAATTATCTAGCTGACAAACGAAATATGTTGGGTCCCGCAAGCATTGTATCGGGGCCGGGGCATGGGAGCGACCGCGTGACACAGAGCGGCGCGCGCGCACGGTGCGGCGGCGACCAAATGGCCTAGTGGTTAGAGAACCTGACTACGAAGCTTGATGTCCCGTGTTCGATTACCGGGTCGGGGCAGATATTTGAATGAAGATACGAATGTTTTTCTTGAGTCTTGAGTTTTTAATATGTATTTAAGTATCTATACTAAAATTATAAAGCTGAAGAGTTTGTTTGTTTGTTCGCATGAACGTGCTAATCTCAGGAACTACTGGTCCGATTTAAAAAATCTTTCATTGTTAGATACCCCATTTATCGAGGAAGGCTATAGACTATATATCATCACGCTATGACCAATAGGAGCGGAGCATCAATGATTAACGCGGACGTAGTCGCGGGCACCAGCTAGTTTATCTAAGTATAAGCATTACTATCCGTTGCCTAGTAGGTAACCATAACACAAGTTTTGTTTACTTCGGGACTTGGTCAATTCGTCATATTCATTATTTCAGCCGCAGGACGTCCACTGCTGCGCTGGACAAAAACCTCCCTCATTGATACCCAATCTCCACGGTTCGAAGCAGCTTGCATCCACCTTGAACCTCCGGCCTTTATCAAATCGTCCGTCCATCTCGTTGGTGGACTTCCCTCGCTGTGCTTGCCACTCCGTGGTCTCCATTTGAGTACTTTTTGGCCCCAACGGCCACCGGTTCTGCGTGCTATATGGCCAATTAGGTTGCCACGTGATATTTATTTATTCCGAGACTGTCTACAGTGCATTTCAATCTCACCCATAATATAATACACTTATCCCGTTTATCTTTAAGATCATGGTCCCCTCGGTGATCAAGTTGGGACGCGCAAGAGATTGCTACGGTACGCGGCTACGATCGGCTATTGTTCTAGAGCCAGTGATGTTTGTTTGTTTACACACGTGTTTTATCGATGTCGATAAAAAGATACATTTTTGCGATTACAATACAGATGTATACATATATACGTGATGGAAAAGTGTTCTGAAATAAATTGATAGGTGACGAGTGGAAGATGAGTGACGAGACGAGTGGAAGTAAGAAGGGGAAGACTTTGCTCAACAGTGGGACACTAATAGGCGACAAAAATGGGTAACCATGTTAACCGGTGACACAAGAATAAAGAATTGTACGATTAATTTGTCGAGCGCACAACAAACTCATAAACTATACCTAAACCTTTTGCGTGTACGTTTCATATATTTTAAGAAAGACTACGACATTTTTAAATCACAACGTTCGCTCGGACCACCGCCAACACTGGATTGGTGACGAAGTTATATTATGTCATCTTGAAACCTACTACCTACGGGAACGTATTAACGGAATATAAAGCGTCCTATTTCTTGATCTAGATCTTTTGTACGAGACGCACATAAAGCTAGATAGCTTGCAGCTGAGATCAGTTGCACGCTGTTATATGAACCTATTACTGTCAAAGTGACTGCTACGAGCGCGCGCAGACAGAGAGAGGTCTGGAGTTCCGAGTTCCGCGTTCAGAGTTCTGTGTTTTGACCGCTCGAGAGTTCCGACCGCCTGCTGTGTGCGTTATCGTAAGGGACTCAGTTCAGTACATTCGAAAGAACGCAGAACTCTGAACTCGGAACGCGGAACTCCAGACCGCTCTCTGTCTGCACGCGCTCTACAATCCATACGTAACACAGCATGACGACGAAAGTTTTTTTTGCGAAAAATGTTTTTAAATACTATCAATGGTTCTATTTCCCAATGCATTCCCTTATCTAGTTAGAACCTTGTCCTTGTACCGCTTCGTGACCGCTTTCAACGTGTTTTTGTCAATCGTGACCTGACGAATGGCACAAATGCTTCTTTTGTATTCGAAACAGAAACTAATCCAATTTATTGGAATTTAAAAAAACAGAGACGCTTGAAAAACACTTCTACTTTAATGTTAGATCACATTTTGTGAGGACATAAACCAAGACGGTCTTAAAATATCACTTTACTGTTAATCTAAATAGTGTATGTAAGCGAATATAAAACAAAAGTGTGATATTATTTTCTTATCAAGAGAGCCAGCCGAGGTGATTTTTTTCATCATCATCAGCATCATCTCTGGCTTAATACCTTCCACTGCCAGGCCTCAGATTGAGAGTGCTTGATTAGGCTTTAGTTCCCACAAACCTAGTATGGATTGAGAACTTCACGCATACCACTGAATTTATTCGCAGTAAACAGAACGTGGTGACTAAGTCAAGCCGTGGTGGCCTAGCGGTTTGACCTATGGCCTCTCAAGCAGAGGGTCGTGGGTTCAAATACCGGCTCGCACCTCTGAGTTTTACGGAATTTATGTACGAAATTACATTTGGAATTTACCATAAGCTTTACGGTGGAGGAAATATCATGAGGAAACCTGCATACGCCAGCGAAGAAGTTCAATGGCGTGTGTGAAGTTCCCAATCCGCACTGGGCCCGCGTGGGAACTACGGTCCAAGCCCTCTCTTATCTAAGAGGAGGCCTGTGCCCTGCAGTAGGACGTATATAGGCTGTGATGATGATGAATCAGTTTTCAACCGACGACAACAAAAGGAGGAAGTTCTCAAGTCGACACGTATATTTTTTTTTATGTATGACCACGCACAACATTTTACAGAGTAGTCCGATATAGATAATTCTTTTTTTATTGGAAAGCGTATACCCCGAAGGTGGTCCCATTTAAATTTGGAAAAAATATTCCTACCCTAAGGGTAGGAAAACAGGGGATGTTTGATAGTTCAGTCACTGATTGTACTGTAAATATGACCAGGCATAACTTTTTACAGAGTAGTCTGATTTTCATAATCCTTTTTTTACTGGATAGGGTATACCCTGAAAATGGTATTAGGTATATAAATTTGGAAAAATAAATTACCCCGAGGGTAGGAAAAAAGTATATAATAAAAACATTTTAACAAAAAGATTAAACCGCCGAAAAAACTGAAACGCGAAAATTAATACCTTTTTTGTTTGACCTTAATCTAGGTACCAGTTTGAAGTCGGTGCCTCAGCACGAGCCAGGAGCATTGATAGAAGCCCATCAGGTAAACGATATAGTCGACAGGTCCACTCCTCCTCCTCCTGGCTAGTGCTGAGGCACCGACTTCAAACTGGTACCTAGATTAAGGTCAAACAAAAAAGGTATTATTTTTCGCTTTTCAGTTTTTTCGGCGGTTTAATTTTTTTGTTAAAAAGTTTTTAAGTGTAGGTTCGCACATAAATTCCGAAAAACTCACAGCTGCATGTCCGGGTTTGTTATCACGACTCTTAATTCCGCCCGGCCACGACTTCGCGCGTTTGGCGGCGCGGCAAGCGTTTTATCAGTTCATTGCGTGTGCCGCCAGGTAACCACTGTGCGGCGAGCGTCTCGGCCGCGCAATGAATACAGAAAAACGCTCGCCGCGCCGCCAAACTTGCTTGAGAGGCCATAGGTCAAACCTACTACAGTCAGACCAAGGTAAGTCTGCAACGATTTTGATAGCACACTCAGTGCAAGTGTTATATTAAACGTCAAACTTGTATGAAATTATGACGTATAAATAGCACATGCACTGCGTTTGCTATCAAAATCGTTGCAGACTTCATCATCATCATCATCATCCCAGCCTAAATACGTCCCACTGCAGGGCACAGGCCTCCTCTCAGAATGCGAGGGCTTGGGCCGTAGTTCCCACGCGGGCCCAGTGCAGATTGGGAACTTCACACACACCATTGAATTTCTTCACAGTTGCATGCAGGTAAGCTCATGGTAAATTTCAAATGTAATTTCGCACATAAATTCCAAAAAACTCAAGAGGTGCTAGCCTTGATTTGAACCCACGACCCTCTGCTTGAGAGCAGACTTATCTTGGTCTAGGCTACCATGGTCTTTATCGATACATTGTTATCGATATGTCTCATCACTAACGCCGCGCTCACAAAGCGCTATATATGGTATTTATGAGTTGTACCGTTATTCCACGATGAGACTACGATTTGAAGCTTAGAATTGGGACAATGGCACAAAGACGACTTATTTTATTGGTACTGCGTACCTTATTGGTACTAACCGAATACGGTATTGTTCAATTAATGGTCCCCACTACAGATCGTTCAAGCCCAGATTCGCACCTCTTAGGTGAGCTTTATGTGGAAGGAAAACATCGTGAAGAAAACTGCATACCTACAAAGAAATTCAAAGGTGTGTGTGAAGTTCGCAATCTGCACTGGGTTCGCGGGGGAAATACGGTCCAAGCCTTCTCATTCTAAGATGAAACCTGTGCCCTGCAGTGGGACTTACTATATAGATCGAGATAAACGACCCATAGTTGAACTAAATGAACTAAAACAATTACTTTGCTCACCCGCGACCTTACAATAGTTACGTTTATGCAAGAAATGTGTGTTCATGCAGTTCCTCCACCTCCACACTGTACGAACACACACAAATCACATAAACACAACTATCACCACCACCAAGCTACACTGACGCGTTTCGAACTCAACCAGAGCTCATCCTCGGAGCCATAGTTGCTTAAAATATGCTTAACTGTAGGTACTTGTTCAGCTATACAAAGTTCATTTATTTACTTAACTACTAAGTATAGTGGTTTAAATAATGGATAACTCAATTTCTCACAAAAAATGAAGAAAAAGTACAAATTACAGAAACTAAAATTAAAATATTTTTATTAATTGGTCAGTTAGGTGCTTAATGAAATACCTGCTTACAAATTGTTCCCCGCTACTAAATGTAGAATTCTCTTACCTGTAAAAAAATAATATAATTTAGTAGGTACATGTAGGTTTCTAGCAATGGCTTTCTGATCACTATCGAGTAGTATCTTGGAGCGTCTGATTACATAAACGGACTTTGAGGTAACTAACTATAACGTATAGGTATTATTGATTTAATTTGTGGCCATTTCCTTAAAAAGCAGCGACGTACGTATAGTGGACCAAGTAAGTCATCATTTCAGCCGTAGGATGTCCACTGCTGGACATACGGCTCCCTCATTGATACCCATTTGATACCCAATCATTATGGTTGGAAGCGGCTTGCATCCATTGGCAGACGTTCCACGCTGCGCTCGCCAGTCTGCGGTCTCCATTCGAGAACTCTACCAGTAGTGCTTTACAGTTTGTTATGACAGTTTCCACATCAGAAGACAAGTGCGAGTCGGACTCGCGCACGAAGGGTTCCGTACCAATATCTATAAAAACGGCAAAAAAAAAACACTTTTTTTGTATGGGAGCCCCCCTTAAATATTTATTTTATTTTAATTTCATTATGGGTTTTTAAAGTGAATATATAAATAAATAAATAAATAAATATCACGGGACAATTCACACCAATTGACTTAGTCCCAAAGTAAGCTAAGCATAGCTTGTGTTATGGGTACAATGCAACGGATAAACATACTATATATATAGATACATACTTAAATACATATTAAACACCCAAGACCCGAGAACAAATATTCGTATTATTCATACTAATATCTGCCCCGACACGGGAATCGAACCCGGGACCTCAAGATTCGTAGTCAGGTTCTCTACCTACTAGGCCATCTGGTCGTCTAAATAAATATATAACTAAATATTCTGTGAATATTTCAAGCGTCTACCTACCTGTTGCCGTTATCAATATCTAGCAAAAACGAGCAAAAAATCACGTTTGTTGTATGGGAGCCTCCTTCAATATTTATTTTATTCTGTTTTATAGTATTTGTTGTTATTATTAAAAAATTATTTTATTCTGTTTTTTTAGTATCTGTGAAAATTTCAACTATCTAGCTATGACGGTTCATGAGATACAGCCTGGTGACAGACGGACAGACGGACGGACAGCGAAGTCTCAGTAATAGGGCCCCTTTTTACCCTTTGGGTACGGAACCCTAAAAAACAATAAGGCCGATTGTCACGTTGACTTGTAAGTAAAATACCCTTTGATGTTTCACGCCGTACAACTGAAACCCTAAACCAGTGATAACCTAACTGAATATGTACGTGTATTATATATAACCAGAGCAAGTGAGTGTATTTGTACCTAATATATAAATATAAAATTAAGCACCTATATTTTTAGTTTACACTCCTTTACATAAAGCTACGAACGACTTTTCAAACATACCTACCTATTAATAGCCAATCCATAAGTGTACGGCCCACAGTAAGCCTTCTCGTTGTCTGATGTGGCCCTTAATTATTAAGTAAAGTGTGACGACTATTGCCTTACGTATAAAAAACACAAACAGTGGTATCCATTCTCGGTATAGGCCGCACCATATCGGCGATCCGCCTAGTTCTACTTTCAGTAGGATATAGTACGTCCGCGTGGTATGTTTACATAATAAAAAACCGGTCTAGGCTCAGCTTTACGACCTAGGTGTTCCACAGTTAGGTTCGACTTTTATTACTATATGACCTAAAACTGTAAGAAATCATGCTGCATGTCAATCCATTACGCGGCTTTAGAATACATAGTTGTTAAACTCGAACGAGAGCGTCAATGTAATGCTACGTACTCGATATTCTCGTGCTAGGCTGACTACTTAGTAGACATAAAATGCTGAGTTCGGAGCGTGTACGCATTGCAGATTTTTTCTAGGCAAATGTGTAGGTTTAGAAATTTATTTAATTGGTTATCTGACTAAAGTTATAGGAAACTTTGAAATATGTAGACTTGTTTGCTGTTTTTTGCATCTAGCAAAGTTATGTGTTGCGCTTGCAAACTACATTTCTGAATTTAGAATAAACTGTTAAAATCTAAACCTATAAAAGAGAAAACTGACAGACGCACAGCCTAAATCTAGTATATAAAAATGTCATGTAACGGTGTTTGTTATCGAACTCCTCCGATACAGCTCGACCGATTTTTATGAAACCTTTTTCTTTGTATTCGTAGGCTACTACTATTCTTCACGGACGGAGTCACGGGCAACAGCTAGTCATTAAATAAATAAAATAAATAAATAAATCATGGGGCGATTCACACCAATTGACCTAGTCCCAAACTAAGCAAAGCTTGTGCTATGGGTACTAGACAACTGATAAACATAAGTATATAGATAAATACCTACATATTAAACTAAACATCCAAGACTCGAGCACAATCATTCGTATTTTTCACACAAATATCGGCCCCGACCGGAAATCGAACTCAGGACCTCAAGCTTCGTAGTCAGGTTCTCTAACAACTAGGCCATATGGTCGTCAAAAAAAGTAAAATTAAAGCTAGAGACTTGTAATTTGGCAGACTTGTTCCATATGGACGTGGCTATGAAGGCCCCCGACAAGATGTACCGACAATCAGGTAAGGCACTGGAACCACTTGATGCTGGTAGCGCAGGATCGATCAAAGTAGAACTCTTTGGGAGGATGCCTTTGTCCAGAAGTGGACGTCCTTGTAGATCATGAAGCACTTAAATGGATTTTATGAAATCTCCAAAGTCAGCCAATTTTTTATTCTTTCACAGGAACAAACACGACGTATAAAGCTAGTTGCCTACATTGACATTCTTGGTCTAGACTTTAGAAATGTCATCATCATCATCATCATTTCAGCCGAAAGACGTCCACTGCTGAACATAGGCCTCCCCCAAGGCTCACTAAACACATCGATCCCGTGCCATCCGCATCCAACGCAATCCCGCATCCTTAACCAGGTAGTCGCTCCATCTTGTTGGAGGCCTACCTACACTGCGTCTTCCGGTGTGGACGGCACTCGAAAACCTTGTGGCCCCATCGGTCATCAGTTCTACGAGCGATGTGCCCTGCCCACTGCCACTTGAGTCTAACGATTCTTCGAGCTGTATCCGTGACTTTAGTTCTTGCGCGGAATTAGAAACGTGATAAAGAAGAAAATATTTACAATGCAGTACGCTATTATAAACCGGTTGTTAATCCACTGTGTTTACCTAAGTAGGTACTGATTACAATAAAGATGTTCACACGTTGTAGAAAGTCCATCTAATATTAACATTGCTATTAGGTCGTGCCCGGACCTCCACGCAGCATAGAACAGGTTTCGCAACTTACTAAAAAGGATTTAGAAAGTACTATGTCGCGTTATATCCGGTGAAAAGTTATATTTCGCGTGGTATGTCAAAATGGGATGACATTTGACCGCGCCTATGTTGAGCTGGTTTTTCGCGTGAGAATGAGATATTAAAGATACTTCATTCTTTTTGGATTTTTATTTTCAACTCAATTCTTTTTCTTTTTACGGTTATCCCGTGAAATCCACCAGTCGTCCAGGACCACCACAGGTCCAGTTGTGGTGTAGGGGTAAAATGCACGCAGCACGGTATGCTGAGGACCCGGTTTCGATTCCCGGAGCTGGTCTTTTTCTGTGTTTTTTCTGTGCATCCATGTTTCAGTTCGCATTTAATATGAAATATATGAGATATTAAAATAAAAATACTCTTCTATAGTGAAAGCCTTTTATTTCAGTGAAGGTGCATGGATTTTTCTAGATGTAAGGTCATACTCCCAAGACAGAAGAGAAACAGATGCCGCTTAGCGTTCCTTTAAATGATTTTATTCAAATATTTACCGTCATCCAAGTTGTAGTAACCTAGTGATTAAGAGCTCGTTCCCACTATGTCGTTGTCGGATTCCGATTTTAATCGGGCGTTCCAGTGGCAGAACATTTTATATGAAGCTGTTCACACTTGTCGGACACGATTTACGATTAACGATTTACGATTAAATCGTGTCCGACAAGTGTGAACAGCTTCATATAAAATGTTCTGCCACTGGAACGCCCGATTAAAATCGGAATCCGACAACGACATAGTGGGAACGGGCTCTTAAGCTGCCTCTCAAATAAAGGGTCGTGAGTTTGAGCCCGGGCTCGTACCTCTGAGGCGCATTGGCGTTGTGTGTGACGTAAATGTTGAAGATTTGGATTTTCTCTTTGTACACTCAGAACAAGTATAAACAACTAGACCTGTCACTGTCACGCGTGCACGGTCTAGAGTTAACAACTTAAATTCTTTAACCCTGGGTAACGAATGGCAGTTCCATACATTTTAAGACTACTTAACCTTGGGTTAGCACTTAAATCCGAGTCCACCTAAGGCGCAAGCCACACAGAAGAGACGTGGGACGGTGGCGCGGCGCCCTTCGAATCAATTTTCATACTAAATGTATAGAAGCGTCGCGATCCTAAGCAGACAGAAGAGACGGGGCGGAAGCGGGCTGCGAACAAACGACGCGGACGCGACGCGCCCCCGTCCCACGTCTCTTCTGTGTGGCTTGCGCCTTGGAGAACTTATAGTTACAATCTTACTTTGTAATAAGCTCTTAGATGAGATACTTAGATAGTACATTTGATGTAGGAATTAGAATTGATACCGGATCTGGGTCTACAGTCGACAGGTTTTCTAGCATAATTAAGATTTATGCACTATTCTATTATGTATCTGAAATCAGAGATTTGTAGTGTTTTCTTTAAAGAGCAACTTGCTTCTCGGTCTTATACAGGGTATTTTTTTAAACAGTGCACAAATTTTGATACGTGATTCAGTACCTATCGTTGCTAGATCACTCACGATTATATATTCAAAATTTTTTTTTTAAATTTTGAAATTTCGGTTGTTCATAGTAATTCATCCAAGAATTGGTCGAGATACTATGAAAAACAAAAAAAAAAAGTGATTAATATTATAACAAAAAATACTGAAATTTGATATTTTAACGACACTGAATCACATATTAAAATTTGCGTACTTATTAAAAAATTACCCTGTATATCATCATATTAGCCGAAAGACACTGCTGGACAAAGAGCGCGCGCAGACAGAGAGCGGTCTGGAGTCCCGAGTTCTGCGTTCAGAGTTCTTCGATTTGACCGCTCGAGAGTTCCAACGGACACAAGAGGCGGTCAAATTCTTGCATATAAAGCCCCTGTTAAATGTTAATAAAGATTATTTTATTTATTTTATTCTCGTTTAAAGTTAATCATCATCATCATCACTTCAGCTGTAGGACGTCCACTGCTGGACATAGGTCTCCCTTATGGACGCCCAATCATTACGGTTGGAAGTGACTTGCATCCACCCAGAACCTGCGGCCTTCACCAAATCGTCCGTCCATCTCTTTGGTGGTTTCCATTCGAGAACTTTCGGGTCCCAACGGTCATCTGTTCTGCGTGCTATATGGCCTGCCCATTGCAATTTCAATGAGCTAATCCAAACGGATTAGTAGCCGTAGCCAAACGCTATGTCAGTGACCCCGGTTCTTCTACGGATCTCCTCGTTGATTCGATCCCGTAGAGAAAATCTGAACATTGCCCTCTCCATAGCTCGTTGAGGAACCTATTAATCAGGCCCGTGTAGTGAAACACCACGTCTTGGATCCATATGTCATCACTGGCAACACACACTGATTAAATATTTATGTAGGCACTGAGGTATTTTGGACGAAAAGATATTTGATCGTTTAAAGTTAATATTAAGTATCTGATGTCTAAATCCAGGTTATTTGTCTATCTGCATGTTGCGTGATTGACTGAAAAACGTCCAAACATCTTCGCAAACTTTCTGATTTAATATTAGTAGGATATAGGATACAAATTATACATTATTTTATGTAACCGGTCCCCACCGGGACCGGGTAACGGCGCCTGATAACGGCGATCGACTTTGTATTGGTTTAGACGACGACAAACGTAATCCGTAACCGGCCAGTTAGTAGTGAAATTAGCATTTTTCATGTCAATAAGAGGCTTGAGAAAAACAAACAGTTGTTAAGACCGAGTTCTGGTTTTTTTCGTGGTTGCTCTCGCAATTTCTGACCAACTAAGTTCTTAACTATTTATGACAGTTCCCAAGTCAGAATAAAATATTTTTAAGGTTTATTGTCGCATGGACTTGTAAGTGAAAATAGCCTTTGCCAGTATATTTCACTATACCTAGGTACTAAAATGGTTTTACATTCACTCAAACTAACCAAACCATCAGCAGAAGTATTGCGGAATCTCTAATATATAAAAATCTCATGTTACGGTGTTTGTTATCGTACTCCTCCGAGACGGCTCGACCAATTTTTATGAAACATTTTTTTCTGTATTCGGTAGGTCTGAGAATAGGTCGTAGGCTATTTTTTATACGTCCCTATAGAGTCGTGGGCAACAGCTAGTAATTATAAAACATCTTGTATACTAACACTATACCTAATTGAAAGTTTAACAAAAGCTTGTAACAACTTTTCCTCTCAAAGAGCCTACCATACCTAGACCACAACAATATTACCACAATTACATTAGAACTAGCAGCATCTCATATACTTTCGATCTCTAAACCGTGGTTGCACAAGAAGCGCCTACACCGTGAAATACATTCATTAATTAAATAATAATGCTAATTGTGTTTAGGTGCTGCTCATAGAAAACTAAACAATGTTGATTAAGACTCAGCATTTTGTAGTATTCGATGTTTTGTCAATCTGAGACCAAACATACGTAATGTTTTGAGTTGTTAGTCGCGTAATTTTGGTTTCATACCAAAGTCCTATTTGTGCAAAACTCATTTTGCGTCGGCGTGTGGCACAAACTGGATTTTTGTATAAAACCAAATGCAGCAGAAATTACGCAATTCATAACTCAAAAATTAAGTTGAGAACTTATGTGTGATATTTGAAAGTAAGGTAGGTAAACGTAAAGTAAGAAATTTTTTTATCAAAAACTCTAGCAAATTGGGAAGAGAAGACAATATTTATCAAATGTTGTAATATCTATCATATTTATACTCCTTAAGTTTCATGTTCTGTAATATTATGTAAAATGTTGTTATATCCTGTGAAAATATATCGTAAGTTATCATTACACCCAGACTGTACATTGATGGTCAGCGTTCCATGTTTACAAATAAGGCTATATTTACTTGAAACCTCACGCTTCAAACACCGGACACGCCTTCAATGAATGTCGGCTAAGCACTACGCACCAGTGGTGAGGAAAGCGCCTACTGACCCCATTGGCAACGGCCGGACGCGGGGTCGACAAACCGAAGACGAAGTATGTAATGCGGGTAATATTGTCCTCTTCCCGCTAACTTAGATCGACTTAGCGGGGAGCCCCTTTGCGTAGCTCGTTGAGTGGCTCTGAGCCTGTTCATCAGACCTATAGTGAAGCACCACGTCTCGGATCCATACGTCATCACTGGCAACACACGCTCAAAGGCTTTTGTCTTAAGGCACTGAGGTATCTCGGATGAAAAGATAATGCGGAGCTTCCCGAACGCTGCCCACCTCCTTCTCAAAGTTGGATCTACCTAGCTGAACAGTTTGTCGTAGGTATACATATGCGTCAACAACTTTAAGAGCCGAGTTCTCAATCATTACGGGGGTCGGGGGAACATGGGCATTAGATATGATTTTGGTCTTGTCCATGTTCACCCTGAGTCCTACCTATTAGTTCCTCCATCGATTTCGCCATGACCACGATATCGTTCCGTGCCCCCAGATACGACATTAAGTGGGGACGAGGACGATATGATGGGTTGAGGACTTGAGGGCCAAATGTAAAAAGCCAGATGTAGAGACGAGTAAACTTGCGGACTTGTGGGTATCGAAACGCAATTCATAATTCACAATTTATTGGATTTCCCTTCAACTTACATTAACTTTACAAAGCCGCAAACACTACAAATACTTTTTTACTTTGATACATATTTTATGTATGTAAACTCTTTCATCATCATTTCAGCCGAAAGATGTCCACTGCTGAACATAGGCCTCCCCCAAGGCTCACCAAACAGATCGGCCCTGCTCCATCCGCATCCAATGTGTTATATCGGTGTGTAAGTAAACACTATTGTCAACAAGGTGAACTTATCCTACATACATAAGTACATAGATATATAAATACATATCGTAGTGCAACAAAAAATACGAGCTACAATTTCCATAACTTAATGAATAAAGGTAGATCACGAAATTTCACAAAAAAAATGATGCAAAATGTGATCTCGTTTCACAAACAAACATTTTTATGTCATTATTATCATCAGCGCTGTCATTAAGCTGTCATTATTACAACAACGAACATTAACAATTAAGGCGCTATTACATTACCTTACCCGTAAACAACCGCGAGAATTTTCAACTTTACATCAGTTGAAAATGGTAAAAGTTGTGCTGATTTAAAAATACGAGTGAAGTAATATAAAATACTAGCTTTATCCCGCGACTTCTTCCGCCCAATCGACTCATGAATTGACCGAATGTGCCTAAAACATTGTTTTAGTTGTCTAAAACCATCTTCGCCTTACTGGTTAGAATACATTAGTGGATGGCTTCAAAGTTTAATTTTTAATTTAATTTAATTTTATTATATTGACTAACAATTATGGATCTTTGTTATCTGAAATAACAAAATTTTTTTAATTTGAATTTTGAATTTGAATTTGAAAGTCTATGATGAACAGTTTTTGTTTTATATTTATAGATTACAGTTCTAACTTATCTTGTTGACTAGTCGAAATTTTAATTTGAGCTGTATTTTTGCGACAACCCACAGATTTTTACCACATTATGAATGGTATTTTTCAGTGAAATCGGTCTAAAAGCCCGTATTTCATAAACATTTCATCAACAGGTGATCTTGACAATTCGAACTAAATTTCATCAATTCAATTCAATTTTGAAAAATATAGCTCCAACTAAATTTCATCAATATCAAGCCTTGTTTACTAAAATTGCCACAGTCACTTTTCACCTGTCACTTTAATGAAACAGGGGTCAAATGTAATCACACATTAATAAACAGTGCACAAAAACAATCGTAGGAATTGTACTAATATCATGACTAACTACCTAACTTTCACAAGGAAATTTATGAGTGTCTTATGCGCATGTTTGTAACTCTTTCACACTAAAATTGCTAAACAGATCTCGATGACATTTGTCAAACAAATGGTATATAACCTAGATAATTATAAGTTTCCGCGACAAACGTACTTTTCGATGACGAATACGTGGACAGCCAACTGAGCTCCTCAAGTCCGCGATATCGAATTGTCAAAGTCACATGTCGCCTGTCACAATATGAAATATAGTCCTGGAAGGAACCTTTGCCGTGAACAACCTCAAAGAAGAAAATTAAGAGTGCGTTGCCCGCTCTTTGTGAATATTGGGCTTTCGAGTGCTTACGACCAAATGTAATCTCATCTTTAGACTGTGCAGGTGTTACGATACGACAAGATACTACCCACATTCCTTAGTGTTCATTAAGCAAGTGGGCTTTGCAATGTAAGGTTTTAAAAATGACACTCATTACTCTAAGCCATTCTGATGACAGCTAGTAAGGCTGTCATTTTCGCTTTGTCGATCTCAGCTTCTCTAAGGGCGGAGACCGAACGTCGCGTAATTTTGGTTTCGTACAAAAATCGTATTTGTGTAAAACTCATTTTGCGTCGTCGTGTGGCACTAACTGGACTTTGGTAAAAACCGAACGCAGCAGAAATCACGCGACTAAATACGCAACTGGCATTGCAACTCAAAAGAATAAGTTCGTTTGAATTTTGACGATAAATAATACCGTTCAAAATGAATTTTGACAAAATTTGATTGTGCCTAAAAATACGAGTAAATAACCAAATTTTACAAGCTTTTATTTTTCGTCATAAATGAATTAAGCCTGAATTTAATTAAGTAATCATTAATAGAATTGGTTATTATTTCTTCCGGCCCATAACAATTTCGACAAATTTGCCATGGGACATGATTCCATTTTCGACAGTATTCTGGATGGACAACTTTCCTTATGTATTTAAAATTGTAATTTTTATGATTTAACCTATAATTTCGAGTGGACGATTTTCCATTTGCACTAAATGATGGTAAATCGTTCGTTTGGCCTCACTCTAAAGGGGACAAAGCAAAAACAAAAGATCTAATTAAGTAGTTAGTGACGCGGAATCAAACACCCAAAAAAAAATAGTAGCAAAAACCGAAATGTCCTGACTTTTCTAATTATAATTTGCATTCCTTAATAGAACAGGATGTATTTAAGTAAGTCAACAACAAACCTGATAGGATAATCTAAATTTAATTGCAAACCAAATATAAAACCCGACCAATACGTACCTATTATTGTAGATTTGCTAAGGTCTAATTTAAACGGCTTACGCGGCATGTTACAACTTAAAAACCAACCTTCAATCAATGATAAAGAGTTGGTTTTTGTTATTATTCGAAATAATAATTTATTCCGTTTTAGTTTCAAATTGCAGATAAATGCGTTGACATTTAAGTACTTCGATAAGAAAAAGAGGGACCTTAGCCAAAGCAAAATGACTCGTGTTGTTCAAGGAAACAGACTATAGCAGGGGCTTTTGGTTAGTTTGCTAACTATAAAATAGTGATTAAAATGACCTTGGAATAACAACCTTCACTTCGATTTTTCTTGCCGGCCCTTGTTTCGATATGATTGTACTAAATTATAGCAAATATATGAAACGGCATTCTCAATGCCGTCACGTGTTTGGTAAGCGCTGGCAAATGTATGGGAAGGTGTCAGATGATATAGTATTTCATCATCTCGGTCTATATTATGTACCATTGTCAAAAAGGTCGCCTTGACACCTTAAATGTCCATTTTGCTTGCAGTGGCTAGACATCTGTCCATACCAATCCATACCAATGAACTTCAACGGCTGCAAGCAAATTTGTTTTGAAACTGGGCAGGCTTCGCTTTTGTAGACTGTACATCCCACTACTAGGCACAAGTCTCCTCTTAGTTTGAGAGGGCATGGGCTGTAGTTCCCACGCGAGTCTATTGTGGATTGGGAACTTCAAGCTTGCCATAGTATTGCAGGTGTAATGCGTTTTTTCTTACGATATTTTCCTTCACCGAAAAATTCATGGTAAGTATATTTCGCCTTCAAAAGTACAAATCCGGATTCAAACTCACTACGACTTAAGACTAAGAGGCCATAGGCGTATGCATGTGTATACAGTATATCTAATGCCACATTAGTTTATGTTTTTCATTTTGTTAAAAAATTATCGAACTTGTGTATAACGAAATATTAGAACCTATTTCAATATTTATTTACAGTTAATCGATGTCTCTGAGTAAGACCGTTAGCGAAATAGACATTAACTGTAATCATACTCATGTGTAGTTTCACTTCCATAAGTACCGGTTAAATTACAAGCAAAGCAGGAAGGTTCGTCTAGTCTAGGTAGTATGTGGAAGTATTTAGAACTCCGTTTCCCTAGTATATAAACGCTTATATAACTAACGTTACATATAGGATGCTTGGGAATCGTACGATAAACGTATTAAAAAAAGTGTAACGAAACTGGCTAACTGATAGACAGACCACACACAGGCTAAACCACTAGAAGATAGTGACTACGGTGATGCGATGTCCATGTCACTTGGCCATAAATGTTTACCAGATTGTCAGATTCTATTGAAATGGAGTTTAGGGTCCCAACTTTTCATGGACTACCGCCTTTACCAGAAAAAGAAATTCCAAAGCTCACCTTTTTAACTGTATCGGTTTTATATGTATTTCTATTATGTATTAATAATTATTTGGACCCGCTCCCACCCCCACGAGTAGTTCCGATTTCAATTCAGCTGCCATCTAAGAATTTAAGTGAGCGAAGCGTGTAAAAGCTTAGACTAGCGTTCGAATAATACTTTCAATATCGATACTTTTAATAGCGATACTCGATATTGAGTACTCGATACCATAGTCCAAATAACTCGCACAAGTACTTGTACAAATCACTGGTATAGAGTACCGAATATCGAGCTTATAAAAAATACAAAATTCGTATAAGTCTCTTAAGTGCTTAAGCCGGACGCTAAGAAGAAGAGTGGTATTAACTTTAATTTAAGTTTTTTTTACTTCAATAATATTTTATATTTTTATTTGTGTATCAAATATTTTCATTTTCTTACATACCTATCCCAAAAACAAACATTTTATTATAATAACGACCGCTATTATTAATTTTAACGACCGCTTTAGCCTAGTTGGTAGTGACCCTGCCTACGAAGCAAGAGGTCCTGGGTTCAAATCCCGGTAACGGCATTTATTTGTGTGATGAGCACGAATATTTGTTCCTGAGATATGGATGTTTTCTATGTATTTAAGTATGTATTTATCTATATAAGTATGTTTATCGTCGTCTAGTACCCATAGTACAAGCTTTGCTTAGTTTGGGACTAGATCGATTTGTGTAAGATTGTCCCCTAATATTTATTTATTTATTTATTTAATTATTTTCCATGAAAAAAAACCGAGGTTCATGTGCAATTGAAGCCCCAATTAAATGATCACAGTAGCTACTCGATACTTAGTATCGAGGCGGTTAGTATTTGAAAAGAACCTTTCTATCCACGTGAAGACATTGAAAAACATTAAATATAAAGGCATTTTTATTGAGAATAGAAAAAAATAAGCAATAGGACTTTGGAACCTCACAAATAAAACCCTGTCGACTGGCAACATCCACTTGCTATAATGTTCAATGATAGGAGACTATCTAGAGAATGTTACATTTCTAATATCCACAAACCAGTTCTACGTATATTCTGCGTGCAACATAGAACTATATTAGTAACAGCCGAAGAATGAGGCCACTTTCTTCGGACCAGGAAACTTTCGAACCCTTTACATCTTTATTCGCGAAACAAATGCTAACTGCGTACTTAGAGGCTGTAGAGGCTATTCTACAAATATACATAGATGCTTTCGCTTTGCTAAGTGTCTAAGCTAGGGTTCGAAGTATCGGCCTCAGTTATCGATACCAATTACTCACGCGGCATAGAGGGGAATGGTATCGATACCTAAAAAATATCGGTTCAAAAGTGTCACTAACCTGACGTCACGCACATATATCACAACGGTGGTGTTTTTTTTCTTATTTTTGTATAATAAAATTAATAAAGAGTCAACATACATACATACATGCTCGAAGGTTCGCTACGTGATCGAATCAGACATGAGAACCCAGAGGAGAACCCAAACTATTAAATTATTTGAGGCGGAGTCTCCGAACTATTGTAAACTTTGCACGACAAGCAAAGTTCACGTTGCGTACTTCACGCCCGAAGCAAAAATAAAAGTGACTAAATCGCCGAACTTATGCCTAAAACTTAATCAGGGCATCCAAAAGCGTTAAAATCGATTGACAGCGAAGCTAGTCGCGAAGTGTGGAGTGTGAAATGAATTAGTAGCACTGGCGACGTTCACGAAGCGGACACGAGCTTTTGGCTTTTGAATAGTGGGTTAGTTACGGACAACTGTGTTGTTTGTCAAAATATTATCTTTTGTGTTAAGATGCTTGCTAACAAAAGCGCATTACTTATGTCCATAATGTGTAAATAGGTGGCAAACAAATGGTAATTGAAGATGTAGTACTTTACGCGTTCGTTGTTCAGAGTATACTTACTTCGTTTTTTTAGCATTAGATAAAAAGTAAGCGATCGGAACGTGTATTTTTATTGCAAAATCACTTTTGAAAAATAAGTTACAGCCACTATGTAACAACATAGTTACTATAAATATTTATTAAAATCGTTACAATGGAACATACATGGAAAGAACATAATAATAACAATAAATTACAAAACATTCAATTTTGATTAATGTGTGGGAGGGCAGCGCCGTCGTCAAACCCAAGCCACCTGGCAGCAGGCTTAAACTATGTAACAACTAGCAAGGATATTAGGTTATTTACATTTTTTTGGTTTCACAAGTAATAGTTAGTATTTTTTTCAAAAGCGTTTTTCAATAAAAAGACTTGTCAAGAACGACCGCTTTAGCCTAGTTGGTAGTGACCCTGCCTACGAAGCAAGAGGTCCTGGGTTCAAATCCCGGTAAGGGCATTTATTTGTGTGATGAGCACGAATATTTGTTCCTGAGTTATGGATGTTTTCTATGTATTTAAGTATTTATTTATCTATATAAGTATGTCTATCGTCGTCTAGTACCCATAGTACAAGCTTTGCTTAGTTTGGGACTAGGTCGATTTGTGTGAGATTGTCCCCTAATATTATTTATTATTTATTATTATTTGTTTACCCTTTTCCGAATGCTAAAAATCGAAGTATAGTTGTCGACAAAGCACAATAATATGTATTATGGTGAGAAAACGAGGTGTGGCACCCGATAAAAACAATCACCGTCCACCCTTTGAGAAATAAATTACTATTAAAAATTTCATTTTTATTACAAGTTTTTTTGCTGACTATACCTACTTGCATTGTGATCTGCAGAGAACACCTGGGAGGCTGGGAAGACCAGAATGAGAGGGTTTGGGCTATAGTTCCCACGCGGGTCCAGTGCGGATTGGGACCTTCACCACTGAATTTCTTCGCAAGTGTGTTCAGAGTTCAGATTTTTCGGAGATGTTTTCCTTCACCAAAAGATCCAGGAGCTGGTGGCTGAACCCAACATCATCGGCGTAACAAAATCACACAGACTTCGCTGGTTCGGCCACCTACTCCGAATGGGAGAGGATCGTGCTGTCAAGAGGGCGTACGTGGGACGACCGACTGGTCGCCGCCCAGGCGGATTTGCGACGTCTTCAGGTCGACGACTGGCAAGAAGCTGCGCAAGATCGGGACAGATGGCGTGCTCTCGTTTCGGAGGCCAAGACCCTCTTTGGTTCCCTGAGCCAAATTAGTTAGTTTTTTAAAAGCTCGTGGTAAGTATATTTCAAATGTAATTTCGCACATAAATACCAGAAAACTCAAAAGGTGCGATCCCGGGATCGAACGCACGACCCTCTGCTTGAGAGGCATTAGGTCAAACAACTAGACTATCAAGACTTAAGCCCAGTTTACACCTGCAAGAAAAATCGTGAAAATTGCATTACATTGTAGAGGTCGATTGACCGCTTCAAACTCGTTCACTTTCATCATCATCATTCATCATTTCAGCCGAAAGACGTCCACTGCTGAACATTGGCCTCCCCCAAGGCTTGCCAAGCAGATCGGTCCCGTGCCATCTGCATCCAACGCGATCCTGCAACCTTATAACCAGGGCCCAATTGCATAACAAAGTACAACTAATATTACAAGCGGAACTCTCGCTTCAGTTATATTAACTAGAAAGGGAGTTCCGCTTGAAATTATAAGTTGTACTTTGTTATGCAATTGGGCCCTGGTCGTCGCTCCTGCTGGAGGCCTACCTACACTGTGTATTTCGGTCCGTGGACTCGAGAACCTATTTGCTCCATGGTTCTACGAGCGATGTGCCCTGCCCACTGCCACTTGAGTCTGGCGATTCTTCGAGATACGTCGGTGAATTTAGTTCTTGCGTGGATTTCATCATTTCTGATGCGATTCCGCAGAGAAACTCCGAGCATAGCCCTCTCCATCGCCCTCTGAGTGACTTTGAGCTTTCTTATGAGGCCCATCGTTAGCGGCCACGTCTCAGGCCGGGGCCGCACTGGTAAGGCGACCGGCGACGCGACGCGACGGCGACTAAATCAAACATATTTGATTTAGTCGCAGTCGCCACTGCGGCCGCTGCGCCCGCTCACATAACTCGAACTATGTTTGATTTAGTCGCCGTCGCGTCGCGTCGCCGGTCGCGTTACCAGTGCGGCCCCGGCCTCAGTGCCATAAGTCGCTCACTTTACTACCTCGCAATGTAATGCAACTTGCATGTAATTTCTTGCAAGTCTAAACTCATCTTTACACAGACAAGTTGGTTAAAAATTAAAGGCGTTGATGATTCGTGCGCGACGTTTCGGTTCCGTTTTAAAAAGTGAAACTAAATTAACCGTGGTTAATGAGTTAATGACTAACGACTGATTGCTAAGCCCATAATTTATTGATCAGAAATATTCGCTACACAATGGGAAGAAAGATGCTAGTTAATTTTTATTATGGTTTTTAGGGTTTCGCAGTAAAATAAAACGATTAGAGGTTCACCGGTAACTTCAATAAATGCAGTCAAATTTAGAAAAATATTTTTTATACTTATTATTGCACTCGGGACTTAAGCGCGACTTATTGCTATAATTACGTTAACGTTTCGCCCACAATGCAGTGGCTGTTGTCACCAGTAGACTCGATTGACACGGATATAATAACTATGAGGGAAAATTAAAAATTACGCAAGTTTCAAAGAATTGTTTTTTAGGGTATATTTTCGAGGCGTTCCCTGTGTGCATTTTAGCAAAATCCATTTAACAATAATAATTTCAAGCGCAGTTATAGTCGAACAGTGTTTTACTTAAATAAAAAAATTTAAAAGAAATTGAAAATTAAAATAATTGATTTATTCAAATACACCACGTTTTTTTTATCAATAGAAACAACTTTTTGGCAAAGTCAGAAAAAGAATGCATACAATTTAAATGTACAGTCGTTGTAAAGGTCCTTTAGAGTTGCAAAAAGTTAGTGTTAAAGATGACAGTGACTTCGATGTCATCAATTTGGAACCTTTTACCAGTGTAAAAGGTTAACCAGTATTTGCCGAGCATAACTAATTAAATTTAATTCCTAATTTATTTTGAACAAAAAAGTCATAGAGAAATTAACTTCTATGAACTGAAACAATTACCAATTGAATGAATTTCAGTTCATGTGACGCCTGTTGAATGTTCTCTTAGGTGGGCTTGCACAGACTTAGAGTTAAGTGCTAATCCAGGGTTAAGTAGTTTAAACATTGGAACTGTCATCCATAACCCACTTATTTCTATAAATAAATAAATAAATATTAGGGGACAATCTTACACAAATCGACCTAGTCCCAAACTAAGCAAAGCTTGTACTATGGGTACTAGACGACGATAAACATACTTATATAAATAAATAAATACTTAAATACATAGAAAACATCCATAACTCAGGAACAAATATTCGTGCTCATCACACAAATAAATGCCCTTACCGGGTTTTGAACCCAGGACCTCTTGCTTCGTAGGCAGGGTCACTACCAACTAGGCTAAAGCGGTCGTACTCTAGACCATGCAAGTGGCCTTAAAGTAAAGAAATCAAAAATAACACGGTGTATAATAAACAATCTACAAAACCCGTCTCAGCGATTCTCGCTTGCACTTGTCAGTTACACTGGCTGTATAATTTGGGTTTTAATTGTCTCTGTCCGTGTGAACACACAAACAATGCTGGTTACAAGTTTTCTACTTTGTTTTCACTTTCCCTTTAGTTATATGCAAATATATTATTGAATACCATTGTTGGGCTGCGAGACGAAAACGTGGGTTCGATTTTATCGAAATCTCAAGGATTTTAACCTTATTTGTGACAAACGTGTTCATTGTTTTGAAAATATTTTGAAGAGATTTGTTAATTTGTACAAGATGTTTTAAAATGAATCCGAAATAATTCAGAACGTAATTGAATTGGTTTGACTGAATGAACAACCAGTAAATCGTCACTACTCGTACTTTGAAAAAAGCCTGTGTCTCAAAATCTAGTGAACAAAGCCAAGTAAACCTTAACTGAATATGCATCAAGGTTCAGTTTCATTTACATATTTGAGATACGAGTTTTTTTTTCAAAGTAGTGACCAAAATGTTTTTCAGCATTTTTTTTAATTGTGGATGACAAATTTTGCCATACATTGTACTACGTTTTAAGTCTATAGCATCAAGCCAGTCTCGAATCAAAATTTTCCATAAAAAATCCTTGCACGGATTTTCCGTCAAACTAATCTGACCATCTCCTAAAATATTCGGGATCAATTTTTAAACACCCTGTAATTATAGTACCTACAGTAAAAAAATAAATATATTTATTAAATTGGCGTTATTTTGCGGAGTTTGGCTTCAGTTCATATATGTACCTACCTAGTAAAAATTCGTAACAATTATTTTAAATTCATATATTTCATACTAAATACAAACTGAAATATAGATGCACAGAAAAAAACCCCAGAAAAAAGACCAATGCTGGGAATCGAACCCAGGTCCTCAGCATTCCGTGCTGCGTGCTACACCCCTAAACCACCACTGGTCTGGTGACCAGTGGTGGTGTAGGGGTTTTTTCTGTGCATCTATATTTCAGTTTGTATTTTATTTAGTATGAAATATATGATTTCACGGGATGACCGTAAAAGTAATAAAAAAATGAAGTTGAAAAAATAAATACAAAAAGATACTTCATAGCATAGCTAACTTGTTTATTTTAAATTCTTCATAAAATATGAGGTAAAAGAACCTAGCGACATACGAGTACTTCTGCACCATTAAAAAAATGAAACCTATCTTTCATATATAGAGACCAAGTAGCTCTATTTACATCAGCATTATAAGGCCTACCAACATTAACATAGCATCCTTAAGTGTTAACGACCTCTAATGACGACGATCGAAAATGACGAAACGGCTTTCACTGCGAGAAAGTAATCAGCCATCTTGGATTTTCGATAGTCTATGGTGTTACCACACTGGCCGGTTGGAGATTGTTTTTTTTTTTGTCGGCTCGTGAATGGTGGCTTTATTGTGCGGCAAGTGTTTTGGTAGGGTTGTCGACTTTTGGGTTTTGTGAACTTCATAATACTATTCTAAAATGGTTAATGTATTCTTAATGTAAGTTGGTTTTTAGTTATTTTTAATGTAATTGAACCTATTCGAAATACATAATTTATTATTACCCAGTATTACATGTAGTTTACTAGATACATTTAAAAATACTACTCATGTGTAGAATTTGGGAATGAAAGGACTCAGTCTTTAGCATTTTTTTTAATCTGTAATGCATTTTAGTTTTATTTTTCAGGTTACTTTGATTCAGCGTTTTTTGTTTCTGTTTGTATTTAGTACCGTAAACGAGAATAAAAAGAGAAATCTAAATTACTCGTAGTGTGACCCTCGCGTACTTACTTGTGCATTATAATAATGATTGAGTAAATCCGTTGAAATTATCATCGCGTCAAGGTCCATTGCGATTTGATGATTCGTGATCACCGTGGGAAATGGAGCACTGACGACATGGTCTGGACTTACCTGAAAATTAAAAAAAATGTTAATAATACAGTCGATGAGATATGTATCTGATACGTGAATAATTGCTGGGGATTATCACTACATAGTATAAAACAAAGTCGCTTCCCGCTATCTGTCCCTATGTATGCTTAGATCTTTAAATAGTTTTAAAGCAACGGATTTTGATGCGGTTTTTTTAATAGATAGAGTGATTCAAGAGGAAGGTTTATATATTGTACTAGCTGACCCTGCAAACGTTGTTTTGCCTTATATCACCTAGGGGTATAAAAAATAGCCTACGACCTATTCTCATACCTACCGAATACAGAGAAAAAAGTTTCATAAAGATCGGTCAAGCCATTTCGGAGGAGTTCGGTAACAAACACCGTGACACGAGATTTTTATATATTAGATTATCATCATTTCATCATTTCAGCCGAAAGACGTCCACTGCTGAACATAGGCCTCCCCCAAGGCTCGCCAAACAGATCGGCCCTGCGCCATCCGCATCCAATGCGTTCCCGCTACCTTCACCAGGTCGTCGCTCCATCTTGTTGGAGGCCTACCTACACCGCGTCTTCCGGTCCGCGGACGCCACTCGAGAACCTTTCGGCCCCATCGACCGTCAGTTCAACGGGCGATGTGCCCTGCCCACTGCCACTTAAGTCTAGTGATTCTTCGAGCTATGTCCGTGACTTTAGTTCTTGCGTGGATTTCAATATTATATTAGATTATAAATGCTTAATATTTTGTATCAGCATTACACCCGTGCGAATCCGGGGCGGGTAGTACTTCATTAAATTACACACGCAATGGTCTCTTTTTGATTGTGGTCAAACGCAAGCCTATATAATATATATACATATATATAAAAAAAAACTAGCTGTTGCCCGCGACTTCGTCCGCGAAGAATAGTGGTAGGTATATAAAATAGTCTACGACCTATTCTCAGACCTACCGTACGTAGAGAAAAAGTTTCGTAGTTAAATATCGGTTAAGCCGTTTCGGAGGAGTTCGATAACAAATACCGTGACACGAGATTTTTATATATTAGATATTCATTCGACTGCCAAAATTCTGATCTAATGGTTCATGCGACCAAAGCCTCGTGTAAAAGCTAGTCAGATATATTATCAAACCGACATTGCATGGACTGCACTAATCATTATGCAACAAGGAATCATTTATTGTGCAATTAATTACCGATGGTTGGCGTTCGCTATTATCGATTAGGGATCCTTATTAGGATAGGAAAACGGTAACTATTACAAACCGTAGAAAGTAAGAAATAAATCGTCATCATCATCATTTTCAGTCGAAAGACGTCCACTGCTGAACATTCACCAAACCGATTCCCGCAAGCAAGCCATTGCCGCATGATTCACCAAACCGATCTTACACAATCCACATCCATCGCGTTCCCGCAACCTTAACCAGGTCGTCGCTCCATTTTGTTAGAGGTTTAGCTACGTCCGTGGACGCCATTCGAGAATCTTTTGACTCCATCGGCCATCAGTTCTACGAGCGATGTGCCCTGTCCACTGCCACTCGAGTCTAGCGATTCTTCGACTTAAATCTATAGATTCTTTCTTGCGTGATTTTATCATTTCTAATGTGATCCGGCAGAGAAACTTAGAACATAGCCGTCTTCATCGCACCGAACCTGCTGGCAGTGGCGTAACTATAGGGCGGCAGGGCTGCCAAAATGCTACGGGACCCTAGAGGGCCCCGGCCCATGAGGCCGCGAGCTCAGAAATAACATTAAAATTAAATTAAAACGTGACGATTTTTCAAGAAAAGGGTTTATTATACTTCCTTTAAAGGCCAGCAACATATTGGTGACTCTCTTTGAGTTGTTGATATTTATGGGCATTGGTGATCATTTTCCATCAGATGACCGGCTTGCTCGTTTTTCTCCCTCTCATATAAAAAAAATACTGTGAGGGTCCCATTTAAAGTATTTGCCACAGGGCCTCAGATGGTATGTATACGCCACTGCCTGCTGCACTTAGCAGTCAGCAGAATTCCATTCTTATTTATTTGCTCGAGCACGGAACCACGTCGATAGACTGAGTTTACTACTGTCTAATTTTTTAAGTAGCAACACGAATAAAATCAACTTAATTATGATTACAATTACTCTGTAATACTAGTACTTCCTATACTAATCGTATTACCCAACTTGAAATGGTTACCGTATATTGACATGTTCGCTAATAATAAGTCCGGAAATACACATGCTTGTAGCTTGCACATTTTAGTGCAAGTAGTTTGCATGCTTGACGCTTCTATCATATTTGTATGAAATTTGATGTCTGCGTGCCAGCTACTTGGACAAAAACATGCAAGCTACCTATTCAAATGAAGAAGATATCCGAATCGATCAATTTATGGATGTTTAGATCTGTAAATGTTTGTTACTCCTTCACACAAAAACCGTTTTATGGATTTGGTGGTCCTCCTTATCAAGTTTCTTGCGGCGTATTCTTCTTGCTAAAAAAAGCCGTGGTAGGTAATGGTAATCTAGTGGCTTGACCTATGGTCTCTCAAACAGACGGACGTTCAAACCCGGGCTCACACCTCTCATATTTGACTCTTAGCTTTACGCTGAAGGAATATCTCGTAAGAAACGGCATACAAAGCGAATGCTGCGAAGAAATTCAATGGTGTGCTCAAGCCCTCATTCTGAGAGGAGGCCTGTGCCCTGCATTGGGACGTATATAAGCTGGGACGATGATGATTGATGATGATGATTCTTATGGCAATGACGGTCTTCAAGAAAGCGCTGGTAGACTCAAACTACGACATGTAAAAAGAGCCCTCGCGGTCTACTTACATAATATACTTTTAGCGGACGTGTGACTATTGAGTGGTAGCAAGGGAAGGGTCAATGAACAAAAACATAGGGCCCGAACCATATGTGGGACTTTCAAAGGGAACCATAAAGAATGCCATAAACGACCACACCAGACTCAAAAACCAACAAGAATGGAAAACACTGGTGGGTCTAAAGCATTCAAAACGATTCATTGAAAATGTCAGCAGAAGCTGGACTAAAAAACACTGGACACTCAGTAGGAAACAACTCCGACACATCGTCGGGGCATTTACAGGTCACTTTGATACTAAACACGTACTAGTAAAGATGGGACTACAGGACAATGAAGATTGTAGGATATGTGGTGAGGAAGACGAAACAATGGAACACATTAAGTGTGAATGTGACGCCCTCGCCAGATTAAGAATGCGACTCTTTGGCGACGGATACCCCGCACCAGGAGACTTTAAGGCACTACCGTCATAATTATCATCCAATTTATGGACGAGGTGATAAAAGCAATGGAGTAAGTGCGAAGGAGGGGTAATTACACAAAAGATCCCTACGGGTCGAAGTGTATCCGCAAGGACCCCTAATACTAAGATAAGATTGAGTGGCTCGGCCGTTCTCTGTAAGTTTAATAGTATTGACATATGACTAGCAGGTCCGCTTTCCTCCGCATACCGACGACGGTCCAGCTCGGATGCGCGCGCAAGGGCGCCCACTTTCTCCGCCGCGCCTGCGTGCGTCATTTGTTTGCGTTGCCAAACGTTGCGCGTACGCATCGATCTATGCCTTTGACAGATTTTCACTGTTTTGAGACTATTAGTACCTAAGCTTTTCTTGAGTAAAAATCGAACTCAAATGCGAATAAAATTTATAATTACTGAACTGATTTAAATAAGATGTATGTGTGATCATCTTTGAAATAATTATAGATTACTAGCTGTTGTTTGTGACTCCGTCTACGAAGAATTTGTTTATCACTACGCGGGAAATATACGATTTTCCAAGATAAAAAGTATCCTATTTCCTTTTCAGGGTCTAAAACTATCTCCATACCAAGATTAATCTAAATCAGTCCATCGATTTAAGCGTATAGAGGTAACAGACAAACACACTTTCGCATCTATAATATTAGTATGGATTAATAGGATTAAGTATGTATGTAATAATAATGATAATGTATAATAATATGTACCTATAATTATATGACATGTAAAATTTTTAATTTTATCAATAAATGAATATGAATATGAATATGAATATACGTATTCTAGCTTTTCAATATTCAACTTCCGTGATGAACAAACTAAAAAAAAATGAAATGTCAACAGTTTCATGCGCCGCTGACAAACTCATTACCGTGAAGTCAGCCGCACTCAGAGAGGCTGTAAGTCTGAGATTAACTCCGTAATTAGCATTGCATGGCGTGCCGGTTCCCACGGCGCAGGCGCGGCGCGTACAATAACTTTGGCTTACTTGTACTTGCCATCTATACTATAATGTATATAACACCTATGAATAATAAACGCTGAGTCTCCACCCCTACGTTTGTAAGGATGGGATCAGACACAAAGCGTTTTCGCTCTTCCTTCATCAACCGCACAGCTAATGGAATTCCCCGCCTGCGACTGTGTTCCCTGAACACTATAATTTGGCCGCTTTCAAAGTCTAGGGTGAATGAGCATTTACTAGGCAAGCGTGTTGGCTTTCCATCAGGCGTGATTGTGGTCAAACGCAAGCCTATATTGTATAAAAAAAAAACTCTCTAACAAGCCATATTGCCATGTCCCGGTTTTACCCCCATACCCGGTTTTGAACTAATCTCCCCTAGATGTCCCTCATTCTATGTTCTTAGTAACCCTCTCATTTGGGTGAGGAGGCCTGTGCCCTACAGTTGGACGTATATAGGCTATAGATACGTCGCATGATGATGACCTACAGTAGCCGCCCCGCGTCTTAGTATGCGTCCGGATTTTTGGACATTTCCAGGTTAAAAAGAAGCCTAATACTATAATAGTGAAAGAATTATTAAAATTAGTTCTGTAGTTTCAGAGATTACTCCATATATTTTTAGAAGCCTACGAACAAACAGCAAAATCTACTTCAAACTATCTTATTCACCATCATTATTTTTTAGGGGCTATTTTACCGCCCATTGATTAGTTTTAACTGACGGATAAATGTGATGCCGTCTCCGTCTATTCGAACAAAACAAACAGAGACGGCATCACATTTATCCGTCAAATAAATTTGATCAATGGATGGTGAAACAGGGGGTTAGTGACGTAAAAATCTAGCTAACACCTAAACTTAAATGAAAACAACGCTAACCTCTTTATTTTTTTTCCCCACGATGTTTTCCTTCAACGCAAAGCTCATGGTAAATTACAAATGTAAAAGAAAAGAAGAAAAGAAGGTGTGAAGAAGTCGTGGTGGCCTAGTGCAGCGTTTCTTAACCTCGGGTCGCGACCCAAATTTGGGTCGCGGGCGCTTTTGGGATGGGTCGCGGGTACGGCTCCACACTCTCCTGGAATCTCCCGGCTCCCGGAAGGAGTTTTAAATAATCGAAATTCTCCCGAAATTATATTTTTTTTTAAAAATTTGGGTCGCGGACTTCAAAAATATTTATAATTTGGGTCGCCAGCCAAAAAGGTTAAGAACCGCTGGCCTAGTGGTTTGATTTATAGCCTCTCAAGCATAGGGTCGTGGGTTCAAATCCCGGCTCGCACCGCTTTTTTCGGAAATTATATGCGAAATTACATTTGTAATAAATGACTGTGACAAGAAAATGATGAAAATTGCGTCAATTTTCTATTTTTAATATACTTATAATTGCGAGAGCAAGGTCGTTAGCGCCAAACGTAACTCACACGCAACCGTCTTGCAACGTATAATTAACGTTATTTATACGTCAAACTTACGCTCAGCGTAACTGGAGCGTGGATTGGTCTAGACTGATCTAGGACGTCCAAAAGTTAAGAATCATTGTGTGATAACCTAATAACGACAAAGGGGTTAACCTTGGTACTCTACGACCACACATGCAAAGCAGTTACGTCTGTGCGAGACACGTTTAATTGAATCTCACCCGCTTGTATTAGCTTTATAATAGTACTAAGGTTAAGTTAAGATTAAGGCACGACGTACATTTGTACAGTCAGCAAAATTGTTTAACAATTGACTTATAGTATAAATCTTCCCAGGCTTTGATCAATTATAACTGTAGATCCACAGTCGCGCGCCCGAAAATGTCCGCGGCAAATGAGCGCCACTTTGATAAAAGTGGCCTTCTTTTTTCTCAGAACGTAGCGTGAAATTGTCAAGTTTAGCTGTCAAGTGGAGTTTTGCCGCTACCGAAATTGGACTGTAATGTAATGAAGTCAAGACTAGGTTCAAATTTCTGTGTAGGTGATGATTTTATTTGTTACGCAACCAAATAAAAAAGTTCGGACATTCTTTGAATGGGATTTTGTTCGGCAATGTGTATCTTCAGTTATAATTGATCAAAGTTCCCAGGTGAACTTTTCGCTTCGAGCCCTTATCATTCAAAACAAACGGTATCGTCATAGTATTAAGGTTCAAATGTAATGTTAATGGCTCGAAGAGAAAAATTCATCTGGGAAGATTTATAATATAACTACTTATATACAGGGATAAAATTATCGATAATAATACCACATAACAATACTTGATACAGCTGTAACATTTAATATACCTAAAGCTACATAGTATGATATAATTCGATTTACCTACTCGAGAAGCAACAGATTGGTGACTCTCTTTGAGCTGTTGATATTTATGGGCGGTGGTGATCATTTTCCATCAGATGACCCGCTTGCTCGGTTGCCTCTCTCTCATAATAAAAATAAAAAAAAGTAAACTTTATACGATTGTTTTATAAAATAAACCTCACCTAACCTAGCGCAATGCATATCAAAAAGAATTAATAATAATCCTTCAGTTTACTTTTTGAGCTAATTTTTATTTGATACGAATTCCGCATAAGCCTCTACTTAAACATAGTAATGACAGTCATTAGCAAAGAAGTTAATGCGAATCTGTCTTAAAAAATATCAGAATCAACTTTATCAGCTGAACATTCAAATACTTATGTTGCCGACTGTACTGAAATATAGAACTGTTTTAAAATGTATTGTGTAGCCAAAACTCTATGAGAAAGTGTATTTTAGCTATATGAAACTTCGGGAATTTTGGAAAAAATTCTCAAATAAAAAAGTAAATTTATCACCTATTGTTACTAACTAATGACAAAGTTTCTTCTTCTAAACATAAAAGAAATATAAAAGTATAAATGTATTGTCAGTGCACTTTTACTTCTCTTAAAATTGTTTTGAGGTCTTTTGATACCATAAAAAACGTACTAACAAGAATTGAAATATCACGTATTTAATTACGTGTAATACGACTAGAGGCTGCTGTTTTTGTATCAAATTATACTATGTTTTTTGGGCGCCCACTTGAAAAGACACGTTTCGAATAAAAAAAAAAACAATTACGACACGTGGTCAAGCGTCTGAAAGCCGGAATACAACACACAGACGGACACACAAAATGTGAGATTGACCTTAGCAGAGGCCGAATACGTAGCCCACAGAGTCATAGCTTCATACAACTAGCTAGCCCAAGGAAGATACGATTTTTTTGGAAATAATTCAATGTCAGACCTAGCCTAAACGGCTCAATGGATTTTAAAGTGTAAGGTGTCATTAGAGTCTTATCAGTTACGAGAGTAACATGGGATATACATATATTTTCCCGGAATTCCCATGGGAACGGGAATTATGCAGGCGGGTTTTTTTTCATCTTGTATTGAAATTAACGTTATTGTATAGGTATGGCACTTACGTGTAATTTTAACAACCTATGTTTTCGAATCTACCGAATTTATAGTGAAAATAAACGGATCACTCACGTCTTAAAACGAGTTTAACTCGACATGTTTCGGGCTAATCCGTAGCTCTTCCTCTCGAAGTGATCCGTTTATTTTCACTATGAGTGAGTCTCACGGTAGTCTACCGAATTTGGTTAAAGGTTAGGATATCACTAAATTTACTATCAAAATATTTGTTTCAGCTAGCCGTTGCCCGCGACTCCATCCATCACCATCCCAGCCTGTACACATACGTCCCACTGCAGGAACAGACCTCCAAAATAAGATGGTTTGGGCCGTAGTTCCCACGCGGCCCCAGTGCGAATTGGAAACTTTACACACGCCATTGAATTTCTTGTCAGGTGTATACAAATTTAAAAACTCAATACGAGTCCGAGCTCGAACCCACGATCCTCTACTTGAGAAGCCATAGGCCAAAACACTAGGCTACTACGGCTTTTCCAAATGAAAATTCAGCACAATTTTTAGCCATTCAACGAGGGAAAACTGCCAGCCTTTTGGGCACAATGCCACGGGGGCCTTTTTTAGACTTAATTTATACCTACTTCACTTACTACTTACTTTAGTAATAAAAAAATGAAGTTGAAAAAATAAATAAAAAAGATACTTCATATCTGACTTGTTTAAAGTTGCACAGTAGCGCCATCTCTTGGTCCAGGTGGGCGGTTAGCTCCGAAGGAGTGTTAAAGTCTCTCGGTAGAGGGCATAAACATAGATGAGTGCTTTATCACTGCATAAGGTGATTATAACAGACTGAAATGTACGATGTATGGGAAAGATTCGTCGCTAACCTCTAGACCAGTGATGGTGTAGGGGTAAGCACGCAGCACGGAACGCTGAGGACCTGGGTTCGATTCCCAGCATTGGTCTTTTTTCTGGTTTTTTTTCTGTGCATCTATATTTCAGTTTGTATTTAGTTTGAAATTATACCTACTTCGTTTTTTTTAGCATTATAAAGAAGGTTAGAGGACATTAGAGGACACTTTTGAAAAATAAATCATAGCAAATGTAAAAAGTAGCAAGGAATTATGGTTATTTACATTATTTTGGTTTCATAAGTAATACTTAGTTAATTATTTTTTTTAAAGTGTTTTTCAATAAAAATACTCATCAAGATTGTTTACCCTATTTCTAATGCTATAAAAAACACGAAGTATAGTAGTTTTTAAGTTAGATATTTAGTTTATTATCATCCTCCCTGTATGACCTCCTCCCTCCCTACATTCCCCGCCCTGTTAACTTTAAATCCCTCCTTCGCTATGTATACTCCCCTTTTATCATCATTCTGTGTGACTTTATATCCTCTAACAATATAAGACTATAGTTCTAATTAATAATAACATGTTTTGTCTTTGTCGTAGTGTTACGTGACTCCCGCATCAGCGTTCGACCGGTAATAAAAAAATAAAAGTCTTAATTTTTTATTTTGTCAAAATTATTTTCTTGCTGCTGTCAAACTGTTAGCGTTCTGCATTGGCCCAAGCCATAAGGCCGCCATTAAGGGAAAAAAATATTTAATTTATAGTTAAGTTTTATTTATTGTTATATTTTTTCTTAAAATTTGTGTTCTTAGTTTCAATAAACATCAACATTTTTAATTGTATTCACAGATGTGACTTCAAAAATCAGCCGCAGTATTTTATTGCTTGTATGAAGCTTCGCCTCTCAGTTTAATGATGACTACCAGTAGTGTGACGGACGCGAGAATTGTCGTCTTAATTAAGGTCAGTTCTGTTTGATGAGAAACAAAAAGTGTGTTAGTGTCTGTTTGTCATCAGCCGGTTTCTCTTTTAATTGTACAGTAAGTGATCGATGATAAGTGATTTCACTTATTTGAGTGAAGAAGATACGGTAATAAATGGATTATAGGTAGTAATGAAAGTGTTAATTAAAAAGGTATTCTTGCTAATCAATAATAAAGTACTAATATGGGACCATGATGAATTTGTACTAGTGTTTTTTCATGGTCTAGGTGCTGTTTCTAATATCCTTTCAATCGTTTAATGGTTAATTGGAAAAAATATCCATAAGGGTTAAGTTCGTTATTGCACAGATGTACAAAAATGGCCTAGCTAGGGTTCGATTCCCGCGTTAAGTACTAGCTGTTGCCCGCGACTCCGTCTGCAAAGAATTGGGGTATAAAAATACCATACGACCTATTCTCAGACCTACCAAATATAGACAAAAAATCTAATCTATCTAATACCTTTAAACGAGCAATTCTGGTATATATATGTATATATATATATATATATATATATATATATATGTATATATATAATCAGGATCTCGGAAACGGCTCCAACGATTTCGATGAAATTTGGTATGTGGGGGTTTTCGGGGATGAAAAACTGATCTAGCTATGTTTCATTTTCAGAAAATCGCTTTTACTCGTGTTTTCCGGCTTTTTTTGTTTGCATTAGAATATAAAGCTAAATTTCGCCGACTTCGAGCAGATCATAATGGCACGTTAGAAATCGGGTGGTCGCGGATCCAGCCGACCTCGGTTCGATTCCACGTTTTTTTTCAAGATTTTTAGTTTTTTTTTTAAGTTTATTTTTTTTGAGAAAACGTCAAGTTTCTTCTTTTGTGAGAAAAAGTTACTTTTTTGTGAGAAAAAGTTACTTTTTTGTTAGAAAAAGTATTATAGGGAACGTGCAGTAACTATAGGCGGCAGCACTAATGCGACAGAAGAGACACTATGCGGACAGTAAAACAAACTTATCAAGGTAAAACATTCAAATTGATGGCACCCTTATGGCACCAGTTGGCAGCACCGTCTATGTGCACGTTCCCTATTGGGAGCACAGAACAGGAACAGCCGGTTGTCTGTAAAGTCGGTTTACGGACGATAGTTTAACGTGACTCAACCTCCCCCCCCCCCACCCTCCCCGGTGTTTTTGTCAAATATCTTGAAAACAGTGCATCCTACGGCAAAATCAATGAAATTTTCATCCCCCCTTTAATACCCCAGCGCTCCCTCCCCCGCATCCCATCCCCCCTCTCACCCCCCCCCCCCACACCCCCCCCCCCCCCCACCCCCCCCCCCCCACCCACCCCTCCGGTGTATATAATCAGGATCTCGGAAACGGTTCCAACGATTTCGATGAAATTTGGTATTTGGGGGTTTTCGGGGATGAAAAATTGATCTAGCTTGGTCTTATCTCTGGGAAAACGCTTGGTACCGAGTTTCTGCCCGAGCAGAGCTCGGTCGCCCAGGTACTTTCATTAAAATCAGTCATGCCGTTTCGGAGAAGTTCGATAACAAACACCGTGACACGAGATTTTTATATATTAGATGTTTATCCGTTGCCTAGTGCTAGTCCGTTGCTAAGTTTTCTTACTTTGGGGCTAAGTCAGATTGGTTTCAACCTACAATTCAATTGAACCTACATTATGTACATTCTTGAACGCGTTTTCCCGAAACAGATATTTAATATTGAACAATACAAATATCTCCTTTAAAGGAATTCGTGCAATGTCAAAGATAATTAACAAGGAGGAAATAAAAACAATATTGTGATTAAAAATTAAATTGGTAAACTGCAATCATTGAAGGTGACTCGCAAGGCCGAGTCGAATGTACTGCAGGAAGTAAATCGGAACTGGATCGTTATAATATAACATGCGTGACAGTTGACAGTTAAAAATCTAATTAACATTCCATAAGAACTACCATTATGATTTTTAAGGACGCAACCAAGGTGCATCTATCTCTCTAATTTAATTTTAGTAACTACTATTGAATTTATATTAAAACTCTATTTTCATTAAAAATATATAAAATGCAATTCATCCTAGCCTATATATATCCTCTGGCAAGGTACAGGCCTCCTCTCAGAATGAGAGGGCTTGGGCCGTAGTACAGTCAGCATCAAAAGTAGCTGGTCACTTTTGTACCTTGTCGCTCTACAGTTAGGTGCAAAACGTCATACTTGATTGACAATTGTGTTATTACGACAAAGTACAAAAGTGACCAACTTTTGATGCTGACCGTACCCACGCGGGCTCATTCATCAGTATAGTGTGATTTAAATTTCAGGTGTGTGCAATGGTGGTGTGTGCCTTCGATGTTATTCTTCACCGCAAGGCTCATGGTAACTAAATTTAAAATGTAATTTCGTACATAAATTCTGTAAAACTCAGAGGTGCCAGCCCGGACTCGAAAGCGCGATCCTATGCTTGAGAGACCTTAAGTCAAACCACTGGGCTACCTACCCCGTTAAAATGCAAATAAGTATATGTTAAAAATTACATTTTCAATGCAAGCTTTTTCGCTGACTGTACTTTTTGTTGACTGTACTTGCATTATGATCCAACCTACATGAATATACCAAATATCAAGCAAATCCGACCTCTGGAAGTGGGTCAAATTCAACTTACAAGATTTGACCCGTACGCATACTTACATACAATGCAAGTTAATAAAAGTTTAAAAAAAAAGTTTTTAATCTTTTTAAAACCTGCGTATGCAATATTGCCTAACCATACTTTCTCCACGTTTAAACACTACGTTAAAAGCTTGAGTAAGAATTGCTAAAACAATAAATATTACACATAAATCAACTGTAGCCAACACTGTTAAACAATTAGACATGCGGAGATGGAAACTTGTAAGTAATGCTTGTTTTTTTAAATAAATAGGTACAAGTAGGTACCTACTCCTTACCTACTCTTTATTTATGAAAATGCAATGGTAAACAACAATTCTAAGGCGACTTTAGCAGGTACAAAAAAACATTAAGTACAAAATGATAACTATTAAATTCCGACTACAAACACCACATTAATGTTCTTTCGGATATAACCAAAACGAAACTGAACAAGTTAACGTTGTAACCTGTTGATTCCTAACAATAACATTGGAAATCCCTCTAACATGTTTTGTCTCACTCACTCACTATTTTTTAATTTTTTCACTCATTTTCTCTGATCCTGACAACTTAGATTATTTGAACACTAGATAGTGTCAGTAGCTAACACTGCGATACAAAACGTCTAAAAACCCATTTGACAGCTTCATCTTACGATCGCGTTACGTCATTCAGACTAAAGGCATATTACATATAAGCCAATTGTTAGCTTATATTTTTAGGGACGTTTTCACGCCACCAAGTGAACTAAGCTCTATCTAGTGTATAAATAATCTAAGCCTGACAATTATAAACAACAAAATACAGTACCCCGCAGTAAAGATTGCACTTGGTTTTTGAAAAAAAGACTTTTTTTTTAGGGGGGGGACAATCTTACACAAATCGACCTAGTCCCAAACTAAGCAAAGCTTGTACTATGGATACTAGACGACGATAAACATACTTATATAGATAAATAAATACTTAAATACATAGAAAACATCCATAACTCAGGAACAAATATTCGTGTTCATCACACAAATAAATGCCCTTACCGGGATTTGAACCCAGGACCTCTTGCTTCGTAGGCAGGGTCACTACCAACTAGGCTAAAGCGGTCGTCACTTGTTTTTTATGTGTTACACACACACACACACAAAAAAAAAAAACAAAAAAAACACATCGGTCTTTGGATAAAGACTGCAAGCAAATGTCCGACATTTGCCGGGTCTTTTTTCAAAGACCGTGCGCAATCTTTATGTCCGGGTACTGTAGTTAGTAAACTAGACGACCGTTTTCAAATGATGCGCATACATACAAAGTTTATTTATACAGGGTTATTTTTAATTCACTGACATCCTCTTAACCCTGAGTTCCTATCACTCAAACAAATGTTTTTTGTTTTACGACTTTTTAAAATGAAGCACTTTTTTTCCCATACAAATACACAGAGTATCGTAAAAATAAGAGGAAATCTCAAATTTTCAAAACGTTATTATTACACCAAAAATATTAAGTTATGATAAAAGCCGTAAAACAAAAAACATTTGTTTAAGTGGTAGGAGTTTAGGGTTAAAAGGATGCTAGTGAATTACAAATAACCCTGTATAGAAAAAGATAGAAGATGACCTGCTTATTTGCTCTTTAAAACACAACAAATTAGATCTATATCACATACATATTGCATAATCCCGATTTAACCTTTACCAATGATATAACGATACAAAATGCTATAGAAAAAGCGGCTATTGTACTATTATGACACTATTATGTCACAATATGACAGTCAGTGGCGCATGCCCAGTTATGGCGAACAATGACATGTATTCACATGCGGTTAAGCCCCTTATGATTTAGAGCCATATGACACTGGCGATTTGCGAACGAGGTACCGCCCGCCGTCCGGCCACGACTTCGCGCGTTTGGCGGCGCGGCAAGCGTTTTCTGTGTTCATTGCGCGGCCGAGACGCTCGCCGTACAGTGGTTACCTGGCGGCACACGCAATGAACTGATAAAACGCTTGCCGTTAGAAGAGGAGCGAACGCGCGACGGATTCGCCGCGAACGCCCAACGTATTTAGATATATAGATAATGCCACGCGAGTTGAGACTAAAGATTACACACACAGCTACACAAAATACTGATTGCAAAAAAGTAATGAATGAATGAAATGAATGAGTGAATGAAAATGTGAGTATATTTTATGATCTTATGATGAAATACTTGCGCAATACTATGCATATTATAATTTTAATTTTTTCGTATAACCTATTTTCGAAATAAAACAATTTGAAACTGATAAGAAATATTCGTAACAAAAAAAACGGTATTTTATAAATAGCGAAAAATATGCTTATCTGATTTAAATAGTTTTGTTTGAACTAGATGTATTTTCCTAAATAATTCTTAACGAAATAGGTTGAAGAAGTTTTTAGTCAATCTTGTGATTCACTGTTGAGTCTGTTGAACTTGCTATCAGTACGGATAAATGTCAAAATCCCGCTGTCATTACATGACGTGTTGTTGTGTGCGTGACTCTCGTGGCGTTCGTGGCGAATCCGTTACGCTCCACCAATTGAGTGTTTTTATTTTTAGTATTAACTAGATATTTTCAAAAAGTGTTCCTGTTGTTTCAGAGTTTCCGCGGAATAGCAATATAAGAATTCTTCGCAGACGGAGTCGCGGGCAGCTGGTTGTAAATAAAGCGGAAAACTAACAGAATTTTACTACACCATAAACCCTCTGATTGTGGTGATAACGATTGGACAGTTACGCTAAATGCAAACATCGTTAAGCATCAAGGTCAAACGCGTGTCCCTTTCGTACTACACTCGTTCGAAAGGGACAGGTATACTAGTCTTGGGGTAATTTAGGTTCTCTTCATAACAGTGAGGGCATTTGAATGAAAACTGGAATTAATGACAACAATAAAACTAAAGATAATGGTCAGGGGAACACCGAGATGATAATGATAATTAAATTTTGTTCAAAGAAAAATAGTAAAAAAACAGATACATACAGTTCGACTGTTTTTTAAAGTCTGTTAAAAATAGTCAGTCAATGAATTCAATGTGCAAGGTGTTTAATCTCTAACCCTTACTAAAATTAAAAATGCGAAAGTAACTATCTGTTTGTTACCTCTTCACGTTTAAATCACTGCACCGTTTTTGATGAAATTTGGTATGATGATGAGATTTTATCCCGGAAAATTGCATAGTTCCCGCGGGATAGCGATAAATTAATTCTTCGCAGACGGAGTCGCGGGCAACATCTAGTCTGGAATATTACTGCAAATCGATTGATTAGCTTGGTTGAACCTTCCTTCCTTCCTTATGACAACCACAATTAAAAAACTCTTGAAAAATGTTTACAAGGGAATTCTGAAATTAACCCCATCACCTGCTGAAATCTTCCAAATTCTTTTAGAACATATTTTATTAACAGTAATGAAAACAGATACAAAACTTCGTATCCATCACACAAACAGCCGCAATTAAAGTGAGTCAAACCCGCGACCTCCAGCTTCCCAGGCAGCAGCTGACTATCCGGTCGTTACACAACGTAACAACATCCAATAATTTACCCACACCAACAGCAATCAAACAGAAAAATTATCGCTTAATAACCGCCTTAACTAAACTGACCGAAAAATTAGAAAGCCAATAACATCACTAACGATGCGCAGGAGTCGCACACAAACACACGTGTACATGCACACAGGGACGCAAACCCGTTTGACCTTTCATTGGAGATTGTGAAAGTACGTAAGGTTGCGTTTACACTGACGTCGGCGGCGTTTAATGAACTGTGGTCACGAATTTACCGAGTGGAGGCAAAGTGCAACGTTTGAGATTGTGATAGTGGCGTTGTGTGTAAATTTTTGTAACATTTGTTTGTTTGTTGTGAAACAAAAAAAAAGTCAAAATGTATTTATTGACAACAAAATTTGAATTAAACGATACAAGAGAAACAGTGATCCCCACACTAGGCACAGCCTGTATCGTGGAGATCCAGACGTAAAAGACGATCTTAATGAGGCGAGTAAAGCAATAGAGAGCGAGAGTAGTTGAGTTAGGTAGGTATGCATTCAGAAACAACACTCCGCAGTTAATATACTTCGTCATCGAGACATTTATGCCATTCGATAAGCATTGTTCTTATACGGGCTAAGCACTAATAGACATTTTTTCGAAATATCTAGTACTAAAAGTGGTATATTATGTGACTCTACCATTCTATTGCTTAACAAAGTGACGTGGTTTTTTTTGCTATTTTTAACCTTTCCAAGTTTTCCCAGCACCAAGTTTCGTTGAACTTTGGGACACCTTTACATGAACACCAATTTTATTATTCACGTCATCTCGGTTATGAGATATAGCAAAAGATGATGTTGATTAAGCGATTTATATGCACTAAATAAATCATTTTTCTGTTATGTGGGACTAAGCAAATTAATTTTATTAAAAATAATATAACACGGAAAGTAACATTTATATAATTATGATATGAATAGTTAATTTCTGACATTGACTAAGTAATACCTGTCAATTACGACAAAATTGGACCAGAAGAAACTTGATTTTAAAAGGCAAAAATACTTGTCAATTACAATTAAATAAACAGATGTTTAGAGGACAGGCGGAAGCGATTAATTGCCGCTTCCGGCCATCAATGGAGCAAGACCCTTACAACCAGCTGATTGCTGATCACCGTAAACTGTGCTAATTGCCTTGATTCGGGATAATTCTTGATAATTTCTGTTAATCGTGGATAATGATATCGGTAGTTGATGAATTATTTTGACGTTAAATTTTAACAAAAAAAAGTGGGAACTATGGTCCTAGCCTTCTCATTCTGAGAGGAGGCCTGTGCTATGCAGTGGGACATATACAGGCTGGGGTAGGACGATGATTTTTAAAAAACATACCCAAGACAAAGTTTATGAAAAAGATGATTACGATAAGCTTTTAAAGATGCGCATTGTTTTTATTTCTTTTCAAGCAATTATCTTTCATGTCTACTCCGAGCTTTAACAAGCAACGCAATGAAACGTAATCTTGTTTCGTTGCTCATTAAAAACAAAATGGCGGTGAAAGTACAGACATCTTCGGAATTAGGCTCGCTGCTATAAATAAATAATAAAATAAATAATATTCGTTTATTTGAAAAACATAATGTCTGACAAAAATTAACAGGGGTCCCCGCACTAGGCTTCGCCTGTATCGCGGAGAACCAGATAACATTTTATAGCAGAATTTAGTTAACACCATAAAAAATAACAGACTTCTGTATTTAACTTAAGAGAGAGAAAAAAAAAACAAAGTTTACACTACTTAAAACTAAATAAGTGGTTGAACAACAAAGTTAAATGTGCTTATACAGTTAATTAAGACAACTTATCCAAAATTGCTTCTGATTCATCGTAGCTCATAGAATGGAGCAGTTCAAAAAGTTGCTTCTTAGCTTCATTTAAAGTGCAGCCCTTTAGGTTACAGTAATTTAAAATTTTATTATAAATAAATGCCCTGATGTGATCTCCGAAACGTTTACCAAAAGAGGTAAGAACTCTTGGAACAGGTAACCTGAAAATACGTTTTTGAAGTAATTCACTATAACATGTCATGGAGCGAGAAGATTTATGAGTGAGAAGAGAAATTTTGAACAAAAAAAGTTGACGGACGCTTAATACATCTGCGTCGGCATAGAGAGCAATCGTTGAAAAACGAAAGGGACGTTTAAACATTACTTTTAACAGAGAACGTTGTGCTCTTTCGATTTCCAGCATAGTGGTCTTTGCCGCACTACCCCACACAGTGATACAGTAGGAGATTACTGACTGGCACAGCGCAGTGTAGACCAGTATTAATAATTTTTTATTTGCTGAGTGGCGAAGTTTTTTGAAGATCGGAATAGATTTCCTGATTCTAGTGGAAAGTTTGTGTATATGGTGTTTGAAATTTAGATTTTCGTCTACAAACAGACCAAGGTACCTAATGACGACGGTGCGCTGAATTGAATCACAATTGCAGGAGGTAAAGGGAAAATTATTACAAGAGTGAATTTTTATAGCAGGATCAAAGGACGGTTTCGAAGCGGCGGTTTTATGAAAGCAGATGAATTTAGTTTTATTGTAATTAAGAGTCAGGAGGTTGGCACGAAGCCAGTTTGAAACTATTTTCATGCCTGTTTCTGCCGCAGCGACAGTATTTTCCCAGTTTAGGTCATTAAAAAGAATAACAGTGTCGTCCGCATAACAGATTAACTCAGACTTACTAATTTGGAGATTAAGAATGTCGTTCATGTAAATTATGAAAAGGGTGGGGCCAATAATGCTTCCTTGCGGCACGCCGAAATTTATAGGTTCCGTAGAACTGTAATATGGGCCCAACTTGACAAGTTGCTTCCTTTCAGAAAGATAGCTTTTAAACCAAGACAATGGAACACCGCGGATGCCTAAGTTGTGTAACTTCTTAAGCAAAATAGGAAACGAAACAGTGTCGAACGCTTTTGCCAAGTCCAGAAAGACGCCAATGCACTTATTATTTCTATCTAAATAAGATGAGATAAGGTTAATAAGAAGTGTGGTAGCGTCCTCCGTGGATCGGCTCCGCCTAAAACCAAACTGCCTGTCAGATAAAAGACCGGAGCCTTCAAGATATTTAACCAGCCGTGCATTAACAATCTTTTCCAAGATTTTGGAGAAAGCGCTGAGTAAAGAAATAGGCCTGTAATTCCCGGGAATTTCCTTTGGACCATCTTTGTGAATAGGTGTGATAGAAGCTGTCTTCCAATACTCCGGGAAGCAGCCCGAACTCAAGCTAAGATTGAAGATATGAGTAATTGGGTCCATGATGTAACTTCTAACATGCTTCAACAGTTTATTACAAACCCCGTCCAAACCTGGTGCACTGTCGTCTTTAAGCTGCATGATAAGAGTTTCAATTTCCTCGGAAACAGTCGGCTCCATAAAAAAGGAATTGGGCGAGCCTCTGTTCCCTGGAAGATATTTACTGGCGAGATCGTCCTCTGAGAGCCCTGTTTGGGAGATAATTTGCTCAGCTAGATTTTGACCGACAGATGAAAAGAATTTGTTGCAGTTGTTTAGGGATTGTACGGGGTCAGAAGTGGAAATAAGTTCGGCTGTTTGAGCGTTTGATTTCTTCATGTTACAAATATTTTTGACAACATTCCATAATTTCTTTGTATTACGATTATTAGCAGAAAGTTGATTTTTTTCGTATTGTACTTTAAGTTTCTTTAGAAGATTATTACAGAAATTTTTGTATCTATTGTAACTTAGTTGGAGAACTGCATCATTTGGAAACCGTTTCAATTTTAGATGTAATCTATCCCTATGTTGGGCACAGCGGAAGAGGCCTGGAGTCATCCAGGGTTTTAGGGTAAATTTGGATCTGGGAATCTTTACTTGTTTTGAGTTATTGTTCAAGGCGTTTTCAAAAATAGACATAAAAATATTAGTAGCGACGTTCACGTCAGCTTCACCCAACACCCCAGACCAGTCAGCCGATGACAGATCCGAAGCGACGCCTTCGTATTCTATTACGGTTATAGTCCTACTCCGCTTTGGGCAGTTTGGTGACTGGAGAGAGATATCGATGGCGGCTGCTTTATGGTCCGTTACATTGAAGTCGCAAACCAAACCAGTTACTAGGCGACTTGTTCTGACAAATATATGATCCAAACAGGCCCCTTCACGAGTAGGTAAGGTGATAGCGGGTAAAAGTCCATGTTCAGCTAGAAGATAGAGGTAATTCGACATATTGTCGCCCTGGTTATTTGAAGAGAGAATGTCTATGTTTATGTCGCCAGTTATAATTAGTTGATTAATGTGACTGAGAGAGTTGAGAGTAACCTCTAAATCGGAGAGGAAACTTGTGATATTTTTGAAAGATGGCGATCTATAAAAACCAAGAATAGCGGCATGCTTTGGGATATTTACTAAAAGACAGCACGCTTCATCAAATCGTGCTTCCGTTACAGATGCGTTCCAGAAATCTCGAACAAACACCACGACCCCACCGTTTTGGTTTATGTTGTGGGTGGTATGGTAAGATGAATAACCTGGGATTTGCTCAAAAGACGAAGTGTCTTGTAGTCTGCATTCTGTTAAAACTAGAACGTCAAATTCGATATGAGTTCGGTGTAAATTTAAGAGGAAAAAATCAAAATTTTTGTTAATGCTACGAATGTTAAACGTTAACACTTTGAAGCCTGTTTTTGATTTAAACACTGTGTTGCAAGAATCCGGGCTAAGAACTTCATGACATGCTATATTGAAAGCAGAATCTAATTCATCAGATATAATAGCGTTGTCCATTCAAACAAAAATAAAAAAAAAAATATATATATATTTTGAAGCAAAACACAAATTAAGAGATTGCTATGACTATATGAGCATACGATGCGTTGATTTAAAAATAACGACCTCAATTTTATATATTTATAATAATTTTCCCAAGAATTAAAATTGTTGTTTTTTATCAAATTATTAATGTATCCGTTCAAAGTATGTACGTAATACGTGTTTACAAAGTAAAAATAAGATATAATGAGATTAAATCTAGGGCAGGAAAAATATATAATTCGACTTAGCACAGTTAATTGTCTATAATGAGCAACATTTACCACGGAAACATCACCGCGAAAAAGTTTTTTATAAGATTCACATAATGACAAGAGATCTTTGAAAAAGACTAGAATAAAAAAGAATAAAACAACATGCATAACAAGGTTCATTGGTAATATTACGAGGACTACAAGTAGGAGCGATAAAATTGTGAAACCGACTCTAATTGGGGACGTTCCGAAACGTCTCAAGGTCGTTTGCGGGTGCAGGTTCTCGACGTAGCTTGTCTAATATCGCTTCTGAAGAGATGCGGACTATCGAGCTTGTTTCGGTGCGACGCATGAAGATGGAGCCGTTGGAGGTCCAGACGAATTTAAATTTCAGTTGGGCTCCAGTAGCCCGAGCTTTGCTGAACAGAATCCTATTCGCCTTAGTAAGGTGTTCATTTATGAACACACGGCGAGTGTTCCCTTGAATTTCCAACATGTCCGTAGTTAACCCGCGCCGCACTCTTGCCGCGCGCAGTAACTCGTCGCGCGGGGCGCGTCGCGTCAGCGTCAACACGACCGGGCGCGGCCGCTCGCCTCCCCCCACGCCGCCGCCGCGCATACCGACGCGCCGCACATCTTCCACATCGCGGGGATCCAACTCGACACCCAGTTTGTTACAGATCGTATTCACAACCTGCTGTATGTTTTCACCATTGTTTTCAGTCAGACCAGTGATTTCGACGTTTTTGAGTAAGCGGTGCTGATCCCTAATTTCCAGTTCCCGGCGTAGCCCGACAACTTCTGCACGAAGGTTTTTCACTTCAGATTTGTAGAAATCTAGCTCCTTTAGTTGGCCTTTCATGTCTGCGATTTCGTGGCGGAAAATAGAAATATCTTCTGATGTGTGGTTGAGTGAAGCAGTGAAATCATTCATCTCCTGTTTCATCGCTACAAATACACGTTGAAGTTGGTGGAGAGCAGTAGTAAACGAGGTTAACACCTCGGCAGGGACAGACAACGACGCCAGGTTCTGAGCCGAGCTCAAAAAGTCGGTTTCATCATTTGTTTCACCCGAATTTACTTCCAACTCGGATCTTTTCGGCGGAGAGCGGCTACGAACAGGCGTTTCATCGTTCCTTATTGATGGTTCGCTCAACTTACAGCTCGGACAGACATACTTAATGATATTCCGAGACTTTTTCTCGTCACGAGTTAACTTGAGGCAAAGCGAGTGATATTTTTTTGGACATAATGAACAGGGAATAATGTCCCCCTCCCCGCCACTTTTTCCCTTCAAATGGTTGTTACAGGCACCACACAGCATTTCCCCAGAGACTTTTACTTTCTTAAAAATTGTAAGCAGTGTGTTGTTCAGCCAAACAAACAAAAAAAAAAAACAATAATAAGAATAATAATTTTTGTGTTCGTGCTACCCTCCAGCACAGCACTTTTATGAGTTTGTTTATATGAGGCTATTAATACTGCACCGAAAGTTAGTAAGGGAGTAATTTAACACTGTAGCCGAAAAAAAGATAGACAGCTCCGACACTTCACCCAGAGTTACTAGCAATAAAAGTACAAGCAAGCACTTGCAGTCTCAGTAACAAGGTAGTTCAGTCCGTCACGAGTTATTCAAGTTTTATCGTTATGCAGCTCACAGATCACAACACTAACATTTGTACACAATATTTGGAATATGGCGGAGCACTGAATCTAAAAATACTTAGCAAAAACAATCGAAATATTCGTTAAAATAAACTAACAGGAGGAGTTAACTTATAGAGAAGTGGTCACTAACAGCGCCACCTAGCGAAAATGGCTGACGAATTTGTATGAAACGGAGCGAGGCAATCAAAAGAAATATTTATATCATACATTGATACATCTATAATATAAAAATGAATCGCTGAATGTGTTGTTGTGCTTAGGCGCATAACTTCCGTTCGACTGCACCAAATCGGATAATTATTTTTTGTTGCGTTTGTTATTATCAGGAGAAGGTTCTTATGAAAGAAATTTTTAAAAAATACAACGGGGGCGAAGTCGCGGGCATCAGCTAGTACAATAATAAGAATCATCATACTAATATAAATTATAATAAATGAAAAAGTTAAGTTTGTTCCTTTTATAACGTGTTTTAGTGTAAAGTCGGGAGACGCAAAATGTCATGGTTCCGTAACATATGGGAGTGGACCAGCATCAAGATGGAAGAACAGCTGTTTAAATTAGCTAGACAGGACGAGATTTAAGAGCTGACTGCCAGCCTTCGTTAATAAAGTGGCACTACAATAAGAAAGAACCGGCCAAGTGCGAGTCGGACTCACGCAAAAGGGTTCCGTACAAATTTTTAGGTAAGTACGTCAAATGTACACCGTAAACAGCCGTAACTACATCACGTACGTAATCCAAAGTTAGCAGAACCCTGCTTCTAAGTAAAATGTACGCAGTGTAAGATTATTTTATATTGGTTAGTTAGGACCCCCCTTAATATTTTTAATAATTCTTTTTTTATTATTTGTTGCTGTACCGGCCACAGTTACATAATCGGCGAAAATTTCAAGTATCTAGTTTACGCCATTATAAAGACAGAGTTAAAAACGCTGAAAAAAAACACGTTTCTTGTATGAGGACCCCCTTTCATATTTAACCTTATTTTTAACCCCCGACACTGTCTGTCTGTCTGTGTGTCTGTCTGTGGCATCATAGCTCTTAACGGGTGCACCGATTTGGATGCGGTTTTTTTTAATAGAAAGCAGGTTCTTTGGCGATGGTTCTTAGATATGTTTCATCAGAATCGGTTCAACCGTTTCAAAGTTATCAGCTCTTTTGTTAGCTGCGGAAGTGATTTTAGACGCATAACGGGCATTGACTTAATGTTCAAACATACGAATGACATAATTGCGTTGGGGGTTTTCAAAAATTTTAATTTATAGTTATATTTTTAGTATTTATTGCTATAGCGACAGCAGAAAGACCTACATTATCTGTAGAAATTTCAACTGTCTAGCTATCACGGCGTGGCGCCGTGGCGTGGGAAGGCCGAAACAAGATGAACTGGCGATCTGGTGAAGGTCGCAGGGATCGCTTGGATACGGGCAGCGCAGCACCGATCGTTGTGGAACTCTTTGGGGAAGGCCTTTGTCCAGCAGTGGACGTCTTTTGGCTGATATGATAGCTAGCAACCAACCAACAACCACGACCGTTACATAGTGTTGCAATTTAGAAGATTTTTCTCCGGCAGTAGGCTTTGGCCGTGGCTGGTCACCACCCTATAATTTGAGCCAGGCCGCCAAGCGACTCGTCGTGTTCCGGGCTGTTGCCTATAGAAGCCATTTTGGAGGAAGGGTCTGAGCAGTTGTGCAGCGCGCGTACCGGTTACAGTGCCCCGTATATGTTGTACGGTTTGCAGCTTGGTGGTGCGCGCAACACCGCGCTCAACTGCCTTCTCCTGTTTATTGCCTTAAATTCAAGTCTTGGGTGAATGAGCATTTACTAGGCAAGCGTAGGATTATCATAGGATTCATCTTCGCTTTCCATCAGGCGTGATAGTCAAACGCAAGCCTATATTGTATGAAAAAAGATGCTTGTAAGGATGTTGTCGTCGACGCCAGCTGCTGGGCAGACTCCTCACAGAACGAGAAAGCTTGAGCTAAAGTTTTATTGTGAATTTCATACACCATTGGACTGCTTTGAAGTAACAGGTTAATTTAATAACTTTTCGATCATGTCTAGAAGATAAGAATATCTGACGTAAGTTAAGTCAAAATGGCGGAACAGTATGAGTGAAACCGCAAGAATGTCGGCAATATTAAATGTTGCAAGTTATACCACTTAACTCGGAATACACTCAGCCACTCGCGTAAGTATTAAAATTACTTGAACGACACACTCCTCACGACTGACCGAATATACGCAAATGCACAAATCGGTGCGAAGTTGATTGTACCATAAGGGCGCCCTAGTGATGAATGCGTCCTAGTTTAATTAATTATATGCTAATATCGATAAATTTACTGTTTCATAAACTTGACACAAAACATTAACCTCGATGTTTTGACATTCACGAGGCATTAGCATAATTATGTTAACGTATTTCTTAATAAAATATTGACATATCGAATAACTATACTCCAGTTTAGAAATTTAAATTCGTATATTTCTTGCTGCAAATTTTGTCGCAAAAACATGACATGTATGCTAAAGTTACAAAAAAAATCTAATTCTAGATCATTCTTTTAAGTTCTCTTTGGCAATAATAAAAAAACATAGTAGCCTGATAGCTTAGACATGGCTAAAATGACAACGTCCTATGAACATTTTCAACATTTGGTCTGTTCTTGAGCTAACAGTTGACAGCTGTCAATAAAGTTTACTATAAAGAAATTTTCAATTGTAATTTTCATGCCTGCTCATCATTTATTAGACTGACACAACGTAATTTTATCAATATCACTCACAAAATTGAAATTTTGTCACCTTTAAATTGCACCAACCGTTAAACATGTTACTTTACAAGTTTTTGCAAGAACTTAATTTTTAATGCAACTTTTTTTGCCGACTGTGCTTTCTGTTGACTGTACATGTACTGCCAGCCAAACTACATAATTCATACCTAATTTGAAGTCAATCCGATCGCTAGAAGTGCCTGAAATTCAACTCACAAGATTTGACGCATACAAATATTGCAAGTTGCACAGCTTGTAAAATGTTTAGAGCTTTACATCGATGTGATGTATCGATATCGGTATCCGTGAGCACGTCACTAGTGGTCGGGTGACCCAGTGCTGGCAGGTTTGCGCACGCGCCGCCACTGCAAGCGTTTTTAAATCCTGCTTCAGCACATGTGACATCGTTAGAATGTAGTACACTTGTTTGATTTATCGACTTTTTCTTATATAGATTAACTCTTGGCATCCAATTAATAATGTGAGTAAAAATTTGGTATAAAACAATTAATAGTAAATAATTGCCGCGCCCCGGAAAGTAGGGAATTGTCTGACGGCGTTTGGCGAGTATTTTTACTACAGCCAGCCTTATAAAGCAGTTAAAAAAAGTTATTTGAGTCATTTTTAGGGTTCCGTACCCAAAGGGTAAAAACGGGGCCCTATTACTGAGACTTCGCTGTCCGTCCGTCTGTCCGTCTGTCACCAGACTGTATCTCAATAACCGTGATAGCTAGACAGTTGAAATTTCCACAGATGACGTATTTCGTTTGCCGCTATAAAGCTGCGTTTCCACCAGAGATGTGCGAGGATGCGTTGCGAGGGATGTGTTTGTCATGAACCAATAGAAACACTTCATTAACTGAGGACCTTTTAAATGAAGTGTTTCTATTGCTTCATGACAAACACATCCCTCGTAACGCATCCTCGCTCAGCTCCGGTGGATACGTAGCCTAACAACAAACTCTAAAAAATAGAGATAAATAAATATTTAAGGGGGCTCCCATACAAAAAACGTGATTTTTTTGCTAGTTTTTGCTCGATATTGATAACGGCAACAGGTAGACGCTTAAAATATTCACAGAATATTAAGTTATATATGCACTTTAAAAATAAATAATTAATTTAAAATAAAACAAATATTTAAGGGGGCTCCCATAGAACAAACGTGATTTTTTTGCCGTTTTTATAGATAACTAGCGACCCGCCCCGGCTTCGCATCGGTGCAATCATGCATGTATTACACATATAAACCTTCCTCTTGAATCACTCTATCTATTAAAAAAATCGCATCAAAGTCCGTTGCGTAGTTTTAAAGATCTAAGCATACATAGGGTAGGGACAGACCAGCAGCCTTATTGTCTAACGCTTCTGACGCTTGCCTTCGCAATCACTATCTCTTTCTGTCAAACGGTATAAGATGATGACAGAAAGAGACGGTGAAAGCGATGGCAAGCGTTAGACAATACGGCCTCAGGGCCCATATGAAACTAAATGTTACTTAGAGTCATGTGGGGTAACTGTACGCAGTGGGTAAGTGTACGCAAACCCATGCATTTCAGTCCGAAATGAATGGGATTGCGTACACTTACCCACTGCGTACAGTTACCCCACATGACTCTATAGTTATTACGAACTGTACAAAACTATGGTTGCAATAAATTAAATAACTATGACTATATCTATGACAGACAAAAAGCGACTTAATTTTATACCGTGTACTTAGTGAGTAAACAGCTATAAGTCAAAAACAACTCGATTAGAAAGTTTTACCCAAACACTTTATTTTATGCAGATTCACACTTTTTTTTGGTTAAAAACCGCTGCCCGCGCGCATTGGGTCGTCCCTTCGGCACGCTACTTGGTAAATGATGGCCATAAAATAATTTGCGGTCTAATAGCGAATATAGCGGCCATTTTAAAAACTTAACAGTAATTTGAATGCCAGTTGATGGGATTATATTTGGAACATTTGCCACTGGAATTTGGAAATATGACCCGCGAAGCCGTGGGTAAAAGCTAGTGTCTTTATAAAAAACCTTGAATTTTAATTGGCAATATTGCAATCTATTGATTATAAATAAAATTAAGCATTCATGTTTTAAAATAAAGAAATCTTTTGAATAACTTTCATAGATACTTCGGCAATAGTAACGTCGAGCAATTACTTAGCAATTACAAACTACTGCTTAATTCAATGGTAGTCTAGACAACTATCAGCAAAACAAATTGCAAATATTACAAATATTAACGAAAGTAATCGATCGTAAGGAAAACAATGCAACTACATAATTACTTCAATTAAATATTACACTAGCATCACACATACTAAATGGGATAGCATTGATGCAAGTTGATTTCACTTTTGAATTAATTCGTGACCCGTTTGGATCGAAAGAGTTATAGCTGAACATAGATATACTGTCAAGATAGACAATGCAAGTGAACGTGCCGAAAAATGGAGAATGATCCTGCGATTCACGCTGTGCAATTCAGTTTGCCCTTTCTTCGAAATTTTAAATTGTTTTAAAACTAGAAAGAACGGAGAAGTTTTTGTAGGGTGGGTACTGAGTATCGTGACAGTAACATCTGTGTTCCAGGCATTTAAAGGTGACGGAAATTGGTTAAACCGGCAAGCAACATAGCATGCACCGCGTGCAAGCTTACATATTTGAAACAATTTCTCATGGCTTGTGGGTTATATCTATATACACACAACCTAAACTACTGGGGCTAGAGGCTTGAATTTTGACACACCATACCTCAAGGTGTCATAGAGGTAAATAGTATAAATCTTCCCAGGTGAATTTTTCGCTTCGAGCCCTTATCTTTCAAAACAAACGCTATCGTCATAGTATTAAGGTTCAAATTTAATGTAATGGGTCGAAGCGAAAAATTCACCTGGGATGATTTATACTATACTAAGAAGTGATTTTTCGCAATCCCGCAGAGATAGAGATTTTTTGGGTCGTACACATAAGAAACAAAAGTTGACTCTCCCGTGGACTAAAAATTAGCTACTTTAAGTCAACAAACTTAAGGATTACTTATTCAAATGGGCGGAAAGTTTACCAGGCGTCCCAACACGCCGCCGGTGTAGACTTTCATTAGAAAATATTGGCTATAGACCCTTAACTTAGCTTTGTCCAAAGGAGAAACAAGAAGAAAAAAATTTATACGACCCTTTTATTCTTCCAATGGAGTAATTACACGCTCGCCATTCAGTTCTACGCGCTAACATAGTCTATAGCTTCGGTATGTCTGTGGTGAAATATATCTTCACGCTTTTCTGGTAGTCATTAAGCTTGATTCGAATGGTTCTGGTTTTATCCAAAGGTTCTCGATTGTTCTTAGAAGAAAACCTTTAAGAGGATGGACAGGTTTGCGAGGAAAAGTGACAGGTAAGGCACTGACGGAGGTCGATGACTTTGGCTTTAGTCTTACCAAAAAGGTAGGTACGTATACATGCGCCTTATAAAAGGTACTTCCCCGCTACTTTTGTAATGTATCAGTCAAGGTTACGTCGATTTTAACTAATAATGAATATGATTGATCAATATGCAACTCTTTGCTTACATAGAAACGCACCCTGTGGCAATACTTGTTTTTTCATTAACATTAGAAAAAAGGCAGACTTCTCATGTTCTTCAAAACTACTTCATCGTCATGATTTCAACCTAAAGACGCTCGCTTCGAAAGACATTGTCTTCCCCCTTGGTTGGACAAATATACCGGACCGGCCCTGTCCCATCCGCATCCAACCTTCCCGCAACCTTAACTAGTCGCTCCATCTTATTAGAGGCCTATCTACGCTACGTATTCTGGTCCATGGACATGGATGGATGATGATGATGATGAAGCGTGCTAGATAGGATACACCTGATCTCAGTACGTTAAAATGATACAAAATTAAACATGGACGTGTCCCACCTTAAGACTTCGCACCTTCAGAACGAGACTGACAGAATTCGAAATATTCTCATTTCAAAAAAAAACAAAAATTTTGTATTATAAGAAAAACAGATTTAGTTTTGAAATGAGAATGATTTGGATCTCGGTCGGATTGCTTTTGATTAGAATAATTTTGACGTTGCGTTAGCTTCTAATAACCAAAAGAGAATTATAACTCCATCTTTATTCTCGTTCAGGGGTTAATCCAAAATTTGAAGGTGACGTCGTATCGTCTCACTCACACTCGTATTAAATGTTACAAGCGTGAGGGGGACGACACCTACTATATCCACGAGGCTTGTTCGTGAGCGTAATTTAATATCCAATTCCGTCGGAGATGTAAGTAATACTTCTATTAAAAGCAAATGGCTTTAGTCATCGGCTTTTTCTTTTAATATCCATGTGCCATGCTGTCACTGATTTCTATGTGCTACTTTATAATGGTATGCGATTATGAACCTTACTGGAGAAGTAAAAGGCGTGTTTTGATTTGTAGTAACGACCGCTTTAGCCTGGTTGGTAGTGACCCTGCTTACGAAGCAAGAGGTCCTGGGTTCAAATCCCGGTAAGGGCATTTATTTGTGTGATGAGCACGAATATTTGTTCCTGAGTTATGGATGTTTTCTATGTATTTAAGTATTTATTTATCTATATAAGTATGTTTATCGTCGTCTAGTACCCATAGTACAAGCTTTGCTTAGTTTGGGACTAGGTCGATTTGTGTGAGATTGTCCCCTAATATTATTTTTTTTTATTTTTTTTTATTTTTAGTCGAGTATTGATCAATGAGTTGTGAATTGCAATTTATGTGGAACTGTGTGTTTTTGAGAATGTGATCAAGAAAAAAACGGTCCACTAAATAAAAAAACATATTTAATACAGAATTTTAGGTCAGGTTTGTATAAAATTATATAGAGACAGATGCAATTCCTTCTTCGAAGTCCGCGTCAGTACAGTACACACAGCAGCACATGACATTTTATTTGGTTTGTTATAGTGATAGGAGTAGATAATCACTAATTTTTCAACATTCTTTGGCCTGTTTCATTTATCACCCGACCTAAAATTCTGTATTAAATATGTTTTTTATTTAGTGGACCTTTTTTTCATGTATTGCACAACTATCGATATCGATAATTTTTTTTTCTAACACTAGCTTGATTGCAACAGTCTTATATTTTGCCGAGAAAATTCCGATCTCTGTTGATAAAGGCACATTTCTGTCTGGTTACCAATAAAGGTGCATTGCGTATTACCTTCCTTAATGCGCAGACGCATGCCATGATTACATTAAACCACGTAAAGGTCTATGTCACTTATCATATACAATGCGGCGGAGTGACAGCAAAAACTGACATTTCATTAACGGTTGTATTTGCGGTAAGAAATGCAACAATACTAGTTGTTGCAATGACTTGCAATGAATCATTAGCGCGTTTTTCTGTGCTATGATGCTATATAGTAACATTTGTTTTATGTTAGTTTTAAGGATCTGCATTAAAACATAAAATATACTTTGACGACCAGATGGCCTAGTGGTTAGAGAACCTGACTACGAAGCTTGAGGTCCCGGGTTCGATTCCCGCGTCGGGGCAGATATTTGTATGAAAAATACGAATGTTTGTTCTCGGGTCTTGGGTGTTTAATATGTATTTAAATATGTATCTATCTATATAAGTAAGATATAAGTATGTTTATCCGTTGCCTAGTACCCATAACACAAGCTTTCCTTAGCTTACTTTGGGACTAGGTCAATTGGTGTGAATTGTCCCGTGATATTTATTATTATTATTATTATACTAGTTTTATCGCTTGGACAACGCCAACGCCATCTATGGATTGCAGAAGACGAGTTAAGAGTGTGGCTCATATTCTCCGAAAATCATTTTTTCTTCGTTGCAATTATTCCATTCCCACATTTTCCCAGATTTTTTCCCAAATATTATTATTTATTACTGTTTAATTTTACTGTTCTCTTTTTTCTATTCTCTTAATTACCCAGGAAGTATTTTTATTATTTATAACCTGCACAATCTGCCAACCTGTATAATGTTATAAACAAACACTTAGGAATTTATTCCTTGACTGCATATGAGTGTAAAGCTAAATTAACTAAATGGTTAAAAACTAAAAGCTATATTGATATTGAGAGTTTAATTCAGAAACCTGTATGATGATTATCATACCCGCGCATACGCATTAACGCACACACACACACACACACACACACACACACACACACACACACACACACACACACACACACACACACACACACACACACACACACACACACACACACACACACACACACGCACGCACGCACGCACACACACTCACGCACACACACTTATACACACACAGCCGCACCATACCTACCATTAATATACATACGTTGCCTCACTTTATTTTTATTTTTTATTTTTTTGTTGTTATATTTTAATAAAACTTAATAAAAATAGTTTAGAGTACCTACACCTAAGTAGTTTTAAGTTACATAACATGGAGGAGCGGTGTTCTCTTAGTACGAGTATCATGATACTCAAAAAGAGGCACCAGCACAGTTATTGTCATAACTAACTAAGTTACTGAATAAATTATTTTCAATTTTTCAATTTTCAATTTTCAATTATTATATTTTTTCGATTAACGTAGTGTTTTCGATTAAAACTGATAATCGACGGAGGTCAGAAGCGGACCTCCTATTTCTGGGCGATTTGCCCTTCGGGCACAAGAAACAACCTAACTAACCTAACCTACCTAGTATTCTAGAACAGGTATCCATTAAGATTAAAAAAGATTGAAAAAGTATGCCCATGGAAAAAACAATTTTGAGAAATAATGCCCACAGAAAATAAAATATTGGGAAAAAATGCCACCGGGAAAATACGGGAATGGAAAATAATTAAACGAAGAAAAAATGTTTTTCGGAAAATATGAGCCACACTCTACAATGATTAACTACTAGTTACCATTAATATAGGTAACGCCACCAGAGTTGAGGTGACGCACCCAAGCACATCTCATGTAATGACAGCGGGATTTTGACGTTGTGTTGTCGTTAAACGTCAACACAACGTCAAAATCCCGCTGTCATTACATGAGATGTGGTTGTGTGCGTGGCCTCAACTCTGATGGCGTTACCTATAAATGTTATAAAGTATCATATTTAAATCTTTTTCATAATTTTAGTTAGTTAGTTATAGTTTCTTTATTGCAAGTCACATTACAGACAAGGATCTTAAAAATAAATCATTACGAGATCATTTCATCATCATCATTTGTCATTAAGAGATTTATTTGTCACTAGCTGACCCGGCAAACCTTGTTTAGCTATATATCACCTAGGGGTATAAAAAAAAGCCTACGACCTATTCTCAGACCTACCAAATATAGACAAAAAGGTTTCATAAAAATCGATCAAGCCATTTCGCAGGAGTATCAAGAAGGAATTGATCAATCCACAAGTAGGTACATATGAGAAGGTTAACGTCCTCTTAGTAGGTATGCGAGATACCTGGCCCTATACTACGAAGCGCGAAATTCGAACTTCGTTTCATGCCGTTCCGCTCACGCTAATGGTATTTATTACGAGAGTGAGAGGGACCGCACGATCCGAACTTCGAACTTCGAATTTCGTAGTAACCCCCCTGTATCAGGAGACCCCGCTCCTCTTCTTTACATGTGAAACAATGACAGTAAGCATTAGGCATTCAAATCGGTAAACATTCTTAACTTAAGTACGGTCAGCTGCAGAGGAAAGCTACCCCTCTGTAATGACGTTAATCACACCGGGGGATATGCCTTTTTTCTGCAGCTGACCGTACTTAAATATTTCCCAATCAAACTCAAATAAGATTTATGAATATACTTACCGTGTTTTTTTGATTTCCGTTAAATTCGACACGTTGCTCGTTACATCGAAAGAATTTTTTCTTTATTTTCTTACATAATAAATAAGAGCAAAAGATCCCTTAGAATTACACAAAAGATAGTGTCAATAGGGATGACGACTGGGTTAAAAATTTGTCATTCTAATTAGTCCGTCAGTTAGATTACGGGAAAATATGGGACACGTATTTTTTGGTTTATCAAATTATTAAAAATCGACAAAGATATAGATCATCAAACTTCCGGAGTGGGGGCTTGTGACGTCACCCTTAGGTAAAAATTGTACCATATAGTGACGTCACTCGAAACTTCTAAGCACTGTATCCTCCTCATTTTTTGTTTGACAAACAAGAGAAAAAATACGTGTACAATATTTTTTGATAATCTAACTGACGGACTAAACAGTTTTTTTAGTCGTCTAGCCTATTATGACAATTATGACAATTTTAAAATTTCATCCGTGACAATACATGCCAACACATAGCTTAGTGGTAGATAGTTTGCTTATGAAGGGTGGGGTCCTAAGTTCAAATCACGAAATTTAAAAGATAAATAATAATAGGACGTAATGAAGGACCTTTTGCACTGGTTCAGCCATTAAATTTAATTATTGAACATCTCAAAAATAATAAGAGTTAAAACACTAATTTCTTCGAGAAATTAACTGTACTTGACCAGAACAATCTTCCCTTAAAGTTAACGGAAATAAAAAAAAAACGGTGTATAAGAATTCAAGTTTCGCTTCAATTCACCGAGCAAACAAATAAATAAATAAATAAATATCACGGGACAATTCACACCAATTGACCTAGTCCCAAAGTAAGTTAGGCAAAGCTTGTGTTATGGGTACTAGACTAGGCAACGGATAAACATACTTATATAGATAGATACATACTTAAATACATATTAAACACCCAAGACCCGAGAACAAACATTTTTTTTTCATACAAATATCTGCCCCGACAAGGGAATCGAACCCGGGACCTCAAGCTTCATAGTCATGGTAGAGACCCTGACTATGAAGCTTGAGGTCCCGGGTTCGGTTTATAAGACGACCAGATGGCCTAGTGGTTAGAGAACCACTAGGCCATCTGGTCGTCTTATATCTTCATTTACACACAAATCCTTTCACAAAACCAAACGTAACATATATCTTTTCAGTATCAGATTGCCCAACATGAATGTTCACGCTAGACGCGGTATCTCAGGACAGCAATAGTGAGTGACATTTACTAACTGACCGATTGCGCAAGAGTTTGCCACATCCACCAGCGCCGTTCGCGGGTATTTGATCAGAGTCTATTAAGGGGTCACCGAGCTTTTAATAATCGAATATATAAAAATCTCGTGTCACGGTGTTTGTTTTCGAACAGGAGTTCGGTTTGTTTCGGAGGACCGAAACGGCTTGACCGATTTTTATGAAACTTTTTTCTCCGTATTCGGTACGTCTGAGAATAGGTCGTAGGCTATTTTTATACCCCCATTATCCTTCGCGGACGGAGTCGCGGGCAACAGCTTGTCTAATATATAAAAATCTCGTGTCACGGTGTTTGTTATCGAACTCCTCCGAAACGGCTTGACCGATTTTTATGAAACTTTTTTATCTGTATTCGGTAGGTCTGAGAATAGGTCGTAGGCTATTTTTTATACCCCTGTTCTTCGCAGTCGAAGTCGCGGGCAGCAGCTAGTAATAATAATAATACTTTATTTATTTGTAATACACAGGTAAAATACATTGGGTCGTACAAATAAAGAAAAGTTCTCTGCGATCTACCATAAAGGTGTACAAATTTTTGACTTAAAAAATAACCAAACAGCTATAAAACAAATAGACCTTTTACGCCAAATATTATATTGAAATATTTTTTTATCACACTTGTTCGTCAGTGGTTTTATTCCATGCCTGTATACTAAATGACACTGGCCTAAATTGTTCTTAAGGGAGCTATGGATTTACGTACAGTTTTTCCACCCAAGGGAGTTCTAACTTTAGTTTTAAAATTTCCAAAGAAAATTCTAAATGAGATGATCATAAAGATGTTTCCAAATATTTGTATGAAAATTGGCGTACTTAATACACACGATACTCAATATCCCGCTAAAACATGAATATTGTTAATTATTCGAAACCAATCATATATATTTAATAGGCTAATGTAAATTTCGAAATTAACATGAACCAGAACTCGTTCGTATAATTGTTTTATTTTGGTTATTCGGCATAAATATATTATGTTAATATACAAGTTTCAATATGCCACGCCAATTTATAGTGGCTCGTGTGACCCACTCTGAGGGTCCGCTTGATAAGTCATCATCATCATCGCAGCCTAAAATCGTCCCACTGCCGCGCACAGGCCTCCTCTCAGAATGAAAGGTCTTGGGCCGTAGTTCCCACGCGGGCCCAGTGCGGATTGAGAACTTCACACACACCATTGAATTTCTTCTCAGGTGTGTGCAGGTTTACTCACGATGTTTTCCTTCACCCTACAGCTCATGGTAAATTTGGAATATAGTAGTTTCGCTCGTAAATTCCGAAAAACTCAGAGGCGCGAGCCCGGATTTGAATCTACGACCCTCTACTTGAGAGGCAATAGGTCAAACCACTAGGGCACCACGGCGATAGTCATCCTCATATATTCAATTAATTGTGTGTATAACACTAACAATTAGAATCTTTGAGCGGGATCTCCTAACACAGGTATTTGTACTTAATGGGAGGCCCCAACCTTCTCTAGCTTATAAAAGGCTGTCACCAATAAAACAATTTTTGAATTTTGAATTTTTTTTTCAATTAGAATCTAAGCTTTTATGTATTGTATTACTAACACTATGATCCTATGTTGGTCGAAATAAAATATTATTATTATTATTATAACTATTGAAGAAGTTTAGCCATTCGTGTGCCACGTACAAACTAACAGGCAAGTGCGAACAGATTTACCTAAATACCGCGCGTTGATGTCTTTACGAGCGAGGCTTGGACGCAAACCTTATATAGAAGCCTTTAGATATATTAGTATTGCTATTTTAAAACTGTTGGGTGTTCGTTTTAATAAATTGTGATCTTATGGAGAGCAATAAGCTGTATGTAGGAATTTTTTTTTTTTTTACTTAGTAGGGTAGTTTAAGATTTTTGATCGCTTTGAAATAACGTCTAATCCTATTTTTAAAATTAGCGTAAGTATTTTTTATTTTCATTTTCTCCAGATTTGTAATCCTAATTTTACCTTTAAACGTTAGTTTTGTATTTTTTTTTTAAGTTTTTAAGGTCCATTTAAAGTCAGTTAATATAGTGACAATTGAAAGGATCTAAATAGGCGCATAAAAAAGCCTCGTTGAAACAAAATGTCAAATTCGTAATTTTTAAATTGAATATTTTTCAAAATGTTCAATTATATTTTAAACAAACACTAATGAAAGCTATCTGACATTTTCACCATCGGGTCCATCCGTCCATCTTTTTTTAACCGCGATTTCCGGTCTATCTGACATTTAACTCCTAGTTAATTATCTATCTGACATTTCTATACATGGGTCCAGGTCAATCTGACATTTCTAATTTCAGATCCTTCTACTTTCGGATACTAGTCGATTTGACTTTTCTACCCAGTTTATTCAACTCGCTTACTAGGTCTGTCTGACTACCCTTAAATTTGACAAAATTTAAAAAAATCGTGATCCTAATTATATCGTTATTTTCAAAATTGTTATATGCCCTTTAATTTTTTTTATTTAACTATTAACTGTAGCGTATAAAGTGATTTTAAAAATATGTCCATGGTTAAGTAGGTATGCCTACTCCTTCCTGACATTCTGACACATTTCACATCGACATTTATTCACCCACATAAAAAAAATGTCACTCACCTTGACACGAAACCAGAGCAGAGCTTACAAGCACACCGACACACACGAAGCTCCAAAAGCTCATTTTCAAAGCACATCCAAATAATCTAGGCTGAAGCATTTCCACTAGCACTGTATCATAAAGTCACACAACACTTCGGAAAAAGTTTGATTTTTTTATATGTTCATTTTTTTTTGGTGAAAGTTGTTGACGGGTGCGCGGGCGGCGTTTGACTGAGACGGGTCGGTGCGTACGCACCGCCACCTCTCTAGAATGGCTTCGACAGTGGTCGGCAACGATTTCTTGGATACATCCGCTTCGATGCGATTACAATTAATTTATGATTGATTCGGACCTTACTTTTTGGAAAACCACCATCGTCTCGTTGACTCATATACGTTCCGCTGTAGAACTCAGGTCTCCTCTCGAAATGAGAGGGCTTCGACTATAGAATATTGGGAACTTCACTAAACCAATTGAAACTCCTCACGATGACTACCTTCATTGTAAAGCTTATGGTAAATGTTCGAGTGCAAGGTCAATATTTCGACGTGACAACGTTCAATAAATCGATGAACGCCGGTTGCACGCACGAAAAAGCGCGCCAGAATGCAATCTTAGTACTAGCGCTCGGGTAATTTTTAATGGTGAGGTGCGGGGGGGTTGAGGGGGGTGCGGGGGAGGGGGTGCGGGGGCATTAAAGGGGAGATGAAAATTTCATTGATTTTGCCGTAGGTTGCACCGTTTTCAAGATATTTGACAAAACACCGGTTCTCGTCCGATCACCGAGGTTAAGCAACGTCGGGCGCGGTCAGTACTTCGATGGGTGACCGCCTGGTTTCATTTTTGGTTTTTTGAATGTTTTGTTATGACGTTGTCACGCTAAACTATCGTCCGTGAACCGACTTTACAGACAACCGGTTTTTTACATAAAACTAACCCGTTACTGACCCCTATCTCACCTGTTGGAAAGTGCAAAATGTGGCCAAAGGTATATCTAAAATAACAGCGTATTCACTCTAGTAGCCTTGAAGAGCCTTAGGTTGTATCTAGATTGTTGGGTTATTTAACAATAATAAGTGTTAATATACTTATCAGTATATTTCGCTTCCTTAATTGGATTATTGAAAAACAAGCCCGAGTTTGGCCGTCAACTTTTTAATCTACATCTACATCTACACTAATATTATAAAGAGGAAAGATTTGTATTTTTGTATGTTTGTATTTTTGTATGTAATGAATAAACTTAAAAAGTACTGGACCGATTTCAAAAATTCTTTTGGCGTGAGAAAGCTACATTATCACTGAGTAACATAAGCTATATTTATTACTAGAAAAAATTAGAGAACCTCAGAAAATCTTACTAAAACCAACCCAAGGTGTAAAAACTTAGCCATAAAATGTCTTTCATCGCATGCGCTGCAGAAAGTGTTGATGATAGAACAAAAAAATGTACTAGAATATTATAGAACGTATCAATATCTACAAAAAACTTCACGAGACCATACGTCCAACTATTGTAGTTATGTCACTATTACTACTTTTTTACATTTTAAAAGATGACAGAAATGCCTATGAAAATCAGACCATGTTATCCACACCTTTGTATTAATTCTTATCCAAATAAATTATTTCGTATGCAAGACTGGTTCAATACCTGTTGATTGTTTTTTGAATTATTGAAATCGGAAATTCCATTCAAAAGATAATACGAAATTAAAAATGTCAATATAAATTATCGTCAGTTTTTAATTTTGAAAATTTGGGCCTCCTGCTTGGATTCTCGCTAGCATGCCTGCTTGCATGCTAGCTTGCTTGCTTGCTTGCATGCTTGCTTGCATGCTTGCTTGCTTGCATGCTTGCTTGCATGCTTGCTTGCATGCTTGCTTGCTTGTTTGCATGCATGCTTGCTTGGATGCTTGTTCGCATGCTCGCTAGAATCCTGCTTGGATTCTCGCTTGCATGCTTGCTTTCATGCTTTCTTGCAAGCTTGCTTGCTTGCATGCTGCTTGCACGCTTGCTTGCATGCTTGCTTGCATGACTGCTTGCTTGCTTGCGTGCTTGCTTGCGTGCTTGATTGCGTGCTTGCTTGCGTGCATGCTTGCGTGTTTGCTTGCATGCTTGCTTGCTTGCTTGCTTGCATGCTTGCTTGCTTGCATGCTTGCTTGCATGCTTGCTTGCATTCTTGCGTACATGCTTGCTTGCATGCTTGCTTGCACGCTGGCTAGAATCCGTTAGGACTGTCACTTGCATGCTTTTTACATGCTTGCTTGCTTACATGCTGTTTGCATGCTTGCGTGCATGCTTGCTTCAGGCTTGCCTGCATAATAGCTTGCTTACTTAATTGCATGCTTCTCTGAAATAATTATTGTTCACGCGAGCGAAGCCGCGGGTAAAAAAGCTAGTGTTAAATAAAACAAAGTATAGTTGTGGTAGCATCAGTAAGCAATTAAAATTCAATATGAAGAGGAAGAAAGAGAAGAAAATAAATAATATTTAGTGTCACAGAAAAAAAAATACCAAACACACAAAACAAACAAACACAAATTAAACCTAATAGGTACTACCTTTCTTGGTGACTATACACTTTGTTAACTGCACCTTTTTTACTATTTAATCTACATATGCATAGCAAATTTCAATTTTTTCCGATCACTGAATATGGATAAAGTTAAACTTGCAAAATTTGACCCAAACTAACAAAAAGCACTGCAAGTTTTATACTTCGTTTATTTTAGCATTAAAAAGAAGGTACCGTAAAACGGGGTTACTTTAAAATGCAGGGGCTACTTTGGAAAACAGTTCTTACGCCGTGTCCTTATTTTTTTAGACCATCTGTTGCAGTGAAATAACTACCTTGATAAATTACCTAACTTTTTACGTCATTTGCTCAATCGATTTTATAACCAATTTAAATCTATCAAAGTAGCCCAAAATTTCCTAAAGTAACCCCAGTTTACCGTAAGCGATCTTGACGTGCATTTTTATTGAAAAACACTTTACGTAACAATTATCAAGGACATAGTAATAATTACTACTTTTTAAAAGCGTATTTCAGTAAAAAGACTCCTCAAGATTCTTTACCCTTCTAATGCTAAAGAAAGTATACATTTAGTCCGAAAAACTAAATTCAAACACAATTCATAACAAAAACTGGCCGATTTATTTACACTGTCCAATTGTCCATTTAGACTGGATTTTACCAAACTTTTATTCCGAGAATAACGCTTACTCTCAGATAGTAATGTCAAACCGCCATAGTGATTTGACATTACTATCTGAGAGTAAGGGTTATTCTCGGATTCAATTTTAGTAAAATCCAGCCTAAGTCGAACGTTTTAAATATACACCTGTTATATTAAGTTCCGCAAAGGTTGCGCGGCGCTGCAATCAGGCCCACTTCACTTTCGAACTCGGTCGCGAGCGCGCTCGGGCGGCAGCACTAGTTAAAGTGACATGCAAAAACCATACTCACTGACCCATTTCAAAAGGGAAATAGCGTGAGGAAAACTCAACATTTCCAACCAATATTTGTATCTCAAAATTAACCATCATCATTAGACCTCGTTATCTCAGGGCAGTGACGTCAAAATAGGGAGACATGGGGGCAATTGGCACAATTTGATATTTATTGTAATTAAAGTAACTGAGGAGAGGCCTTTGCCCAGCAGCGGGACACCAAAACAGGCTAATAAAAAAAAAAAAAGTAATTGACAAATTTTCTTTTTTTTTAACACCTGAAAATGACTACAGGAATCGAAAGAGGTTCGCCTCCTGAACACGGAAAAATATTTATTATAATTTATTTCTCCATATTAAAAAAATTACAACAAATTTAAAAAACATATATATGTACTTACCAATACTGCCACAGCCTGGGTGCGTATCAAAATATCTAAAGTTTAAAATTAATAATTGACTAAATACATAATGGTCATTTGATATAATGCAATTTTCTTGGAAATCCTCAACTTTACAGGATTTTCATAAAATAAACCTAACCTAACCTAAACCAATCTGTAGATTACATGATTAAAAAAGTTCGTTTTATCAATAGTTTCATAGAAAATTTTAATATGTATTATGACCATTATGTATTTCGTCCATTATTTTAAACGAGAACAACACAAGAGCTGTCATAATTTTAAACGAGAAATTTATGTGTGTCTTGTTTCTTAGTAAAAAATCACAGATAAATAAAGCTAATTATAAATTCTACTAGCATCCTTTGCTGTTTTATTTTCCCAAGAGTAAAAAAGAAGAAAGAAGCCGTCGTGGCCTAGTGGTTTGACCTATGGCCACTCAAGGAGAGAGGATGGCCACTCGTGGGTTCAAATCCCGGCTCGCACCTTTGACTTTTTCGGAATTTATGTGCGAAATTACATTTGAAATTTACCATGAGCTTTACGGTGAAGAAAAACATTGTGAGATAACCTGCAGACACCTGAGATAAAATTCAATGGTGTATGTGAAGTTCCCAATCCGCACTGGGGCCGCGTGGGAACTACGGCCCAAGCCCTCTGATTCTGAGAGTAGCCTTGGGATGATGATGATGATTGTGTCATCAATTTGTTGAATAGATATCAGTTCCGTATGTTGAATGACGAGTCATGCAAATAATGGTGTTAAGTGCGGGTGTGGCCCGGTTTTTTTAAATAACGTATGAACCTCTCACACGCATGCCTAGCAAAACCTTGAAGCACTCTGTACCAAGAGGTGCCTTAAGCTTAACTTCGTAGACTACGAATCGTAGTTTCTTATACCTTGTTGAGTTTCTTGCCGGATTATTCGCAACGGGGTTTTTCAGAACCGGTGGTAGATCATCAGCCTATGCTTATCCACTCGTCCACTGCTGGACATAGGCCTCTCCCATGGCACGCCACTGAGCACAATCCTCAGCCACTCTTATCCAGCTCTTGCAGCCTTGCGAAGATTATCGCTCCACCGAGTCTGAGGACGTCCTACGCTACGTTTGCCGATCCGTGGTCTCCACTCAAGAACTCGTCTACCCCAACGGTTATCGGTTCTTCGGGTTCTTCGGGAGCATCTACTGGATGCCTAAATTTAATAAAGAATTTTGACTCTGACTTTGACTTTACACAAAAGGTTATAAAAACACAGGAAAGCTTAAAGTTCCATCTTACAGACAATATTCCAAAACATATAACGCGTAAGTATTATAAAATTAATGATTATCTTCTTTCTAGTTGAATACTCAAAGTTTCTAATGCATAAAAATATCGTGTCACGGTGTGTTTGTTATCGAACTCCTCCGAAACGAAACTCCACTCAAAGGTTGACTGGTAGAGATCCCTTAAAGGGATAGGTTCGCCTTTGTACAGGCATTTCAACGGTTGTCAATAATGTTTTTCTTTTTTTTTCCTTATTTTTACACAATAAAGAGTTTACATACATACATAAGTACATATTTATTAATAATTTTCCGGTTCCGACATGGTAGCAGGCGGCGCCACGCCGGCTTTTGCGACTTTCGCGCGTCATAAGGCCGTGTTCAAACCAAACTGACTGTAAGCCGCTGATTGTGAGCAGGCTCACTGTGAGCCCCAGTGTAAACGTTATTTAATTTGTAGTGTTTTGTGTCAGCGTCTACGCATAGCGTATAACGTATTGTCGGTTAGGTGTGAACGAAAAAGCGAATACGTATGGAAATACACTGGAAATACAATAAACTGCGTAACGTTTGCTCACTTTCGGCGGCTGACAGACAGTTTGGTTTGAACACGGCCTAAAATGTAAACAAAGCGTTATGGAAATCCCCGAAACCGTGATCGGCTAGTCGGCCATAGTCAAAATCGGCACATCTCTAAGTAAGTCATAGGTACTTATGTATCCGATTTTTCGATCCCTACTGTTGATACAGGCTGTTTCCATATTCCGTCCACAGCTGTATCGCGGCTATGGGCGCTCGTGAAGTAAACAGTAACCGATATTTGCATCAAGTACTGCTCGCCGCACTTTCTCCGGATTCTTCCGAGCCTCATTGATTGTACGGCGATTGCGGAAAGTGTATGCCTGCTTGTGTGTGTGAGATAAAAAACCGGTCAAGTGCGAGCTGGCAAAGTTAGATGTAAACAAGCTGTGGCCCGCAACTCCGTCTACGGAGAATAGGGGTTTGACAAATAGCCGACGACCTATTCGCAGACCTACCGAATATAGACAAAAAATTTCATAAAAATCGGTTGAGTCGTTCCGAAGAGTTCGATAACAAACACTGTGACACGAGATTTTTATATATTACAGAAAGAAGAATCGTTAGTAAAAGATTAATCTCAAAAAGCAATTGTGATGAAATAAACAAATTATTAACGATTTTCGGATTTTTTTCCATTATTTGTACTGTAAGACCATCCTACATATCAAATTTCATGTTGGGAAGTATCTTATAGGTTTTGATTTCCCAGCGAAATGATAGAAAATAAGGTTTAAATAGCCGTATGGCTAAATCTATGGCGTAAACATGACGGCAAATGATCTAGAGGCCGCGGCCCAACAAGATGGGCATATCAGGCCAGGTCCACCCAGGGCATACAACTGCATGCATCCAAGGACAGGTACCTATAGATAGCGGGACATCGTCAAAGAGAAGCTGGTTCACTGGGACTTCATGATCCTCAGCAAAGAGGAACACGAAGCGAGGAGGAAGACCTGCATTGTCATTTAAAGTACATCCATACAAAATTTCAAGTCCATTTGATCGCAAGCCCCACAGAAAAGACGTGGAACGGGGGCACCGCCTATTAAATCAGCTTATATACTAAATGTATAGAAGCGTCACGATGTATAGAAGCAGACAGAAGAGACGGGGCGGAGACGCGGCCGATCAAATAACGCGGACTGCGTGCGAATCGCCCTCGTCCCACGTCTCTTACAATACAATACAATACAATGACTCTTTATTGTACACCACAAATAATACAATACAGTAAAACAAGTACATGAAAAAAAAGAAATAAGGTAAGCAATGGGCGGCCTTATCGCTTCGAAGCGACCTCTTCCAGGCAACCTTTAAAAAAAAAAAAAAAAAAAAAAAAAAAAAAAGAAAGCAAGGAATGCATTTCAGCAGGTGGTGCAATATAAAATTTAATAAATAATAGTAAAAAAACAAACATTTTGGTAAAACAACTGAAAACATCCAATAATACACATCATAAAACATACATAGATAAGTGATATACAATATATGTACTTGTAAATAAATAAAAGGACTATAATACAATTTTCAAGCACAGGATAATAGATAGTGTTGCTTAAGCATAGATTTAAAAATAGGCAAAGATTTAGCACGCCGTAGATCTATTGGTATAGTTCCATAACTGAATAGCCTGGACAGTAAAAGAGTACACATAGAATTTAGAACTGGAAAGAGGAACAGTAAGAAGAAAGTTCTGAGAGCATCGAACAGAAGTAACATAGCTAAATCGCTCTTTGAGGTAGCAGGGAGTTACAGGATTAAAAAGACTCTCCTCTTCTCTTTCTCTTCTGTGTGGTTGCGCCTTAATGTGAGTGAAATTCGATTTTCAAAATTTGAAGTAGGTTGATAACTTACACTGTCTATCTCCTGGTTAACACAACTGGAGACCATAAGGTGGCAGCTATTTCTCTCAACGAATTGCCATCGCCAAACAACGAGGGAATGCTGCCAGCCTTTTGGGCACTATGTCGCAAAGGGCTATCCTAGAATTTAATTTAGTTTCATAGGAAAAAAAAAAATAATAAAATCCATTTATTGCCACAACCATACAAAATAAAAAGAAACACAATGAACACAAAAAAGAAGAAGAACAGAAACACACAAAACGAAAAAAAATAGGAGCATATTAAGTCCTAAAACTCCACCGTCTCGTCTTTTGAATGAAAGCAAGCTGTAAAACCTACGTGCATGTTCCTGTATATCAATTATCAAAGATATAGTTTAGTACAGAATTATTATTTTCGGACATCAGCGCCATCTTTCTAAAAAGATAGTACTTGAAGTTCCGAGATAGCAACCAACCGAGTAAGCTACGCTTGCTATGTGCTTGTAGTAGGCGCTTTGTAGCAGTATCGCTAGATGGCGTTAGTTAACAATTGGTAACATTAAATTAATTTTCATTTATGAAATAAGACAAGGAGATTTATTTATTTAGCTTAGGAATTTAATGTTATTAACTCTAGTTACAAATAAAATCGGTACGTTACAAGCCCCATGCTGTAAATTGACAGCACGCTCGCTATACATGCTACGTCTTAATGCAAACACTCAGTAGATGGCGCTGTTTTAAGAGTAACTTTAGTTGTACTTGCAAGAGATAGATGGCGCTTGGTGGACAATAAACATTAACAAATGTCCAGGATTTAAAACAAAATAAAGGTGGGACAAAATGTAAACTTCCGTTATTACATTATTTCAGCCCGTACCTTACGTACATTAAAAATATGGCTTGTGTTGAGATAAAACATCTCTGAACTTAGTAGCATTAGGGAACAAATTAAGTACTTACCTATTTTTTGAAATCGCGTCACTCGATAATATCAATCGAGAGTAGTAAAAAAATTGTGCTGAATTTGAAATACGAGTAAAGTAGTTATATAAGTATAGTCCTTATTAATTTTGTCAACAAATTTTAATGTTTTTATGCAGGTACCTACTTAAATTAATCAACATCGAGGGGTTAATGGTCAAACCCAATAAGTAGATCTAATGTAAGTAGTATTCTTTTTCATCTGAAACTTTTACATCTGAAATTTACAATGAATTTCGGTGAAGGAAAACATCGCGAAATATCCTGGACACACCTGAGAAGATATCAAATGGTGTGTGTGAAGCTCCCAATCCGCACTGCACTGGGTCCGCGTAGAAGGGAACTAGGGCCCTAAGCTCTCCCATTGTAAGAGGAGGCCTGTGCAGTGCGGACTTATAGCACTTATAGGCTACGATGACGATGATGAAATTCTCTTTGTTACCAGCAGGGCTGGGCAGTATTTGAATTACTTGTAATTGAAATACGTAATTGAAATACAAATACGTATTTGGTATTTGTATTTCAATTACTCGCTGAAAATGTAATTTGTAATTCGTATTTCAAATACCTGAGGCTAAGGTATTTTGTAGTTAGTATTTCAAATACTTATGACTTCAAAATACATTTTAACAAAATACATTTAGATTTCATTTAGCGATCTTAAGTTGAACATGAAAACGCACCGGTGTAGACATGACTTTATTCATTCCCCTATGAGAGGCAGATAACACTTAAGTCAGGTGTTTAGGAAAGGAAACCCTGCTTTTAATCAGTAAAAGTACCTAGTTTCCTTTAATGAGAGTAATTTTTAGTAAAATAATACTGATTACCCACGTCTCAAAACTAGTTTAAGTCGACATAGGTATTTCAGGCCGTAGCGTACTTGAGTGCACGTTTGGCACAGCCGTAGCGTGCTCTTCCGAGAGGAAGGGTTACGGATTAGCCCGAAACTGTCGAGATAAACTCGACTCGTTTTGAAACGTGAGTAATAGTAGGAAAGCTGGCACCAATTTTTGGGTAGGTGTTTGAGGCAAGCTGAAAACTTGTCACATACTTCTCCTATTATACCCCAACACAAGACTACAGACCTGGCTGGTGAGTAGCGGGGCTAAATGAACTTATGAATTTTTAATTTTAATTTTTTTTGGTTCCAAAAATATATTTGAGACATTATGCAATTTTTATATGTTGTAGTTTAATGTTTAAAGAATAAAAAAAATAAGCCAGACGATTTAGTCGGGGCTTTAATATTGCCTGGCGCGTGCAAACATATTTTGATTTTTCAAAAAAATATAAAAAAATTATTTGAGGCAACTTGAAATTTTAATAGGGTATTATTTATAACTAAAAAATAAGATTTTCAAAAAGACAGGTCATTTTGGTGGGACTTTCAACCTGCCAGGTGATCTAACAAATGATATATCCGTGCGAGTGAGTATATTTGTTAAATCACCTGGCAGGTAGAAAGTCCCACCAAAATTACCTGTCTTTTTGAGAATCTTATTTTTTAGTTATAAATAATATACTCTATTAAAATTTCAAGTTGCATCAAATACATTTTTTATATTTTTTCGAAAAATATGTTTGCACGCGCCTGGCAATATTAAAGCCCCGACTAAATCATCTGGATTATTATTTTTTTATTCTTTAAACATTAAACTACCACATATATAAATTGCATATTGCCTAAATAATATTTTTGGAACCAAAAAAATAAATTAAAAAGTCATGGTTTCATTTAGCCCCGCTACTCACCAGCCAGGTCTGCAGTTTTGTATTGGGGTATAATAGGAGAAGTATGTGACAAGTTTTCAGCTTGCCTCAAACACCTACCCAAAAATTGGTGCCAGCTCTCGGACCATAATCTGTATTGTTTCACTATGAGTGAGTCTCACGACCTCACGGTAGTTTCATGTTTAAAGAGAGTCATTTTCTTTTACTCTGCTTGCCCATGCCGGGTTGGATTCGTTTTAATTCTACTTAGTATTTTGTAATTTGTATTTTGTATTTTAAATAAAAATACCTGAAATACTGTATTTTGTATTTTATATTTCAAATACTCGACTTAAAAGTATTTTGTATTTCGTATTTTAAATACATGCGAGATAGTATTTGGTAATTTGTATTTTAATTAAAGCAAAGCATGTATTTTGCCCAGCCCTGGTTACCAGGCCCAGGACCGATCTGTTTGCCATAAAATTTAAAGTCCGAATTCATCATTTTTCAGAATTCATCATTTCGCCGAACTCTTTTTTCTCAAAAACCATTAATTATTCAGGAATTTTGAAATGGTTATCCTGTCGGACTGTATACGTTAGGTTAGGTTTGTTTTATAACAATTCTGTACAATTAATGGATCCAGAGTAAAAAGAGTTCGGCGAAATGATGAATTCAGATAAATGAGCATTTCTCAAAAAAGAATGCCACTTTACTTTTTTATATTCTAATAATTTTACGTTATTCCTACTCAGAATCACGAGCTCTTTCAACCTTAATATGACAAAAAATGTCCATAAGTTTTTTAGGGGTTCCGTACCCAAAGGGTAAAATCGGAAACCCTATTACTGAGGCTCCGCTGTCCGTCCGTCCGTCCGTCCGTCCGTCTGTCACCAGGCTGTATCTCGGGAACCGTGATAGCTAGAGAGTTGAAATTTTCACAGATGATGTATTTCGGTTGCCGCTATAACAACAAAGACTAAAAAGTGGAATAAAATAAATATTTAAGGGGGCTCCCATACAACAAACGTGATTTTTTTGCTCGTTTTTGCTCGATATTGATAACGGCAACAGGTAGAAGCTTGAAATATCCACAGAATGTTTAATTATGTATTGACTTTAAAAATAAATCATTAAATTAAAATAAAAAAAATATTTAAAGGGGGCTCCCATACAACAAACGTGATTTTTATAGATTGGCCGGTTTTCTTTTTTTTTTCATATTATAAGTACACTTTGTATGGCGTAACGAAAAGAAAGATCATAAAAATTGTATGACATTTTTGGGACATTTTTTCTCTCCTACAGGGATGGAAAGAGCTCGTAATTCTGAGTAGGAAATAAAATTGTTGGGAATTTATCTGTGTTTTTTATTCTTTGTCTTAAAGTCATTTTATGCACAATAATAAAGTAAATTTTATCACTAAAACTAGTAGAATATATTGTTATAATATGTAATCGCCAGTGATCGGAACTCTGGGTGCAAAACTTTAACAAAACTTGCCAAGCGGCCTCTAGTTGCAGTAGTTCGGTTGATTTGTCCGGGACCGAACTGCTGCAATACTTTTTGTCTCAGTAGTTCGGTTAACACGTCAAACCGAACTGTTGGGAAGACTTTAGTTGCAGTAGTTCTGTTGACTGTCTGGGATCGAACTACTGCCACAATTTTAGTCTTATTAGCTCGGTTATGACGTCAAACCGAACTACTGAGAATTGAAACGACTCAAAAGGACGTTTAAGGATTAGATTGTACAACAAGAGCATAAAACGAGCCATTTTACCCGAGACGTTTGGTTGACATTGACGTTGGATTTAATGCTAGAGTTTTAGGTACACTCTTCTTTTCACTTCGATTGCAAGGAAATGAAATGAGTAGCAACATTGCAAATAAAATTAACTAGCTCTTATTTTTCATGGATTGTGTATTTAGCTATATTTTTAATCGCGCTTTTGAGTCGTTTCAATTCTCAGTAGTTCGGTTTGACGTCATAACCGAGCTAATAAGACTAAAATTGTGGCAGTAGTTCGATCCCGGACAGTCAACAGAACTACTGCAACTAAAGTCTTCCCAACAGTTCGGTTTGACGTCTTTACCGAACTACTGAGACAAAAAGTGTTGCAAATCAACCGAACTACCGCAACTAGAGGCCAAGCGGGCATGAAACAGTGCTTACTGACATGAAAATATTAATAAACTACTGAAAATCTAAGATTTCGATATAGAGTTAAATTGAACACTAATCTGCCAATAATATTCTTATTTTTCTTGGTTGTAAACTCTCCTTAATGTCAGCTTTATAACTTTGTTAAAGTTTTGCACCCAGAGTTCCGAGCACTGGTAATCGGCTATGAAATAAAAAAAAATATTAATGAAAGAAAAACATATACTTAAAGGTGTAAATACAAGCTAAAACTACTATTAAATTAAAATAACTAAAACTAAACCTAATTATTGTTGGGAAAATAAAAAAAGTCTCATTTTTTTGAAAAATTCTCTAATAATGAATTCGGACTTTAAATTTTATGCAACCCGTTATGGACTCGTTTGGCGAGCCTTGGGGGAGGCCTTTGTTAAGGACGTCTTTCGGGTGAAATCATGATGACATTGAGGACACCAGTTTTTTGATGTGACAACATCTAATAAATCGATGAACGCCGGCTGCACGCACGTAAAAGGATGACGCAATGTTCCGTACATGTCCCGTACAAGAGAGAGCAGTATTTTTTTTTTTTTTTTTTTTTACAAAAAACTGACCCGTGATTGACCACTATCTCACCTGATGAAAAGTGTAGATGAAGCCAAAGGTGTACCTCACTGGTTCAGTAACAGCCTATTCACTCTAGCCTTGAAGAGACCCAGGTTGTATTTATCAGGAAATACAGACGACGGGAGCGAATTCCATTCTTTAGCAGTTCGCATTAGGAAGGAAGACGCGAACCGCTTCGTACGGGCTACTGGAATACTAACCACATAAGGATGAAGACGCTCCCCCCGCCTGGATGTCCGTTGGTGAAATGGAGATGGAGGAATTAAATCATGTAATTCCTGCGCACACTCTCCAAAATGTATCCGATAAAAAACAGAAAGACAAGCAACTCGACGTCGGTGCTCGAGGCTCTGTAGCCTACCACCGATTGACGGACTATCACCAATGAGTCTTCGGGCTCGATGCTCCACCGAATCCAACGCCGCCAACTGATACTTGGCAGAACCGTCCCAAAGGTGGCAGCAGTATTCCATACATGATCTTATCTGAGCTTTGTATAAGGTAAAAAGTTGCTTCTGCGTGAAATACCGTCCCACCTTATATAAGATACCAAGTTTCTTAGCAGCAGTTTTCGCCCTGGACTCAATGGCCGCGCCGAAGTTGAGATTAGAAGGCACAATACAATACAATACAATGACTCTTTATTGTACACCAGGAATAGTAAGCAATACAGAAAACAGGTACACAGAGAGAAAGATACAAGGTAAGCAATAGGCGGCCTTATCGCTTAAGAGCGATCTCTTCCAGGCAACCCTTTACCAGAAAGAAGGAAGGACTAGTTTACAGCAGGTGGTGCATCAACAGTGGATCAGAAAATTAAAACGCAACAAAAATAGTACATCTACCTATGCATAAATAGTACTTACATTATAATAGGTACACGTCTAAAACAAATATAAGCAGTGGGATAAACAGACACATATAAATAAATAAATAAACTATAACAAAGCTAATTATTACAAGATGACAGATAATACACCTTAAGCATAGATTTAAAGATTGACAGAGATTTTGCCCGTCGTAAGTCAATCGGTAAGGCATTCCACAACCGTATAGCCTGGACAGTATAAGAATAGACATAAAATTTGGAGTTAGAGAGAGGCACGGTAAGGAGAAAGTTCTGAGAGCATCGAATAGAAGTTACGTAGCTAACCCGCTCTTTGAGGTAGCGAGGAGTTGCAGGGTTAAAGAGAATGCCGTAAAGAAGGTGGAGAATGTGAGAGTTACGGCGAAGGCGGATTGGGAGCCACTTGAGCTGTGATCGAAAAATAGAGACATGATCGAACTTACGCAGACCAAAAATAAACCGAATGCATAGATTTTGAATTCGCTCAAGTTTATTAAGCTGCTCTTCTAGGAGATCGGGATAACAAATGTCAGCATAGTCGAATATAGGATGCAGTAAAGTTTGAGCAAGCGCAACCTTGGTAGCAAAAGGTAGGAAATTCTGAAGCCGTCTTAAAGATCCCACCGCAGCAAACACCTTCCTGCTCACCTCGCACACATGAGGAGACCATGAGAGAGTGCGGTCTAAAATAACACCCAGGCTCTTGACCTGATGTGCAAACGGTATTAGTACTCCGTCGAAAAGCACCGGTGGCAGAGATGCAAAGTCGACTCTTGGGACAAGTTTCGAGCTACCAATAACAATGACCTGGGTCTTTGTCGGATTAACAATCAGGCCAAATCGTTGGCTCCATTTCAAAATCTTTTTTAGATCCAAGTTAACAGACTCGATAACCAACGGAAGATCGCCAATCACGCCCTGAGAGTAGATTTGTAGGTCATCAGCATAAAGGTGATACGAAGAAAGAAGATTACGAGAAATAGAATCTATAAAAATAGAGAATAATAATGGAGATAGCACTCCACCTTGTGGCACACCAGCAAGAGTGTTGCACCAGGAAGATCGAGAATCTTCCACCTTTATTCTTTGCCGACGACCCACTAAGTAACTACGAAACCATTCAATAACCGCAGGAGATATGTTAAGAGAGCGTAAAATTCCAAGCATAATGTCGAAATCAACAGTGTTGAAAGCATTGCTGAAATCCAATAGAGTTAAAACAGTGAGTTTTCTATTATCCATACCCATTCGGATGTCATCGGTGATCTTCGCAAGTGCGGTTGCCGTACTATGACCAGGACGGAAACCTGACTGAAAGGGATTGAGGAGGTCGTTTCTGGTTAGATACGATGATAACTGTTGATGCACTAGACGCTCCAAAACTTTGGATAGGAAAGGGAGAATAGAAATCGGTCTGTAGTCAGAAAAGGATGATGGACTGGACTTTTTAGGTAGGGGAATAATTTCAGCATCCTTCCATACAAAAGGAAAAATATTCGATGTAATAGAATTATTAAGTATAGAAGTGATGACGGGGACAACTATATCAAGGAGAGGGAGGATCATAGCACGACTTACACTATCGACACCAACAGCGTTTGAAGCGATGGACAATATGCTCTTCTTAACATCACTGTCGGTAAATTGATTGAAATAAAAAGGAGTAGTATCAGAAGTTGGTAATGTTGAAAGATAAGTTAGTGTTTTGTCTTTTTCAGATCCGCTGAAAATAGCCGAAGAAGAGAAATGCTGGTTGAGCTGATCAATATCAATACCAGCTGAAGTAGATTTTTGCTGAGATTTACCAACTCCAATTGATTTAAGAAATTTCCAAACTTTAGCAGGGTCTCCGTTTTCAACTGCCTCGTGGATATGGCGTCTTTGAGCGTCTCTACAGATAGTGCTACAGCGATTCCGCAAGGCACGATATTTGTCCCTGTTTCTGTCCGAAGAGTCAACCTTGTACCTTGCTTTAGCTTGATTCTTCCTTCGAATCAGGGTCTTGATATCATCAGTTAGCCAGGGAGCAGGAAGATGCTTCACCTTGATCGGTTTAACCGGAGCGTGCACGTCATAAAGTTTAGTGAGAAGTGAGTTGAAAAGAGCGATTTGATCATCAACCGCACCAGCTCCGGAGACGGATCTCCAATCGATCTTCATTGCGTCCTCACGAAGCAAGTCAATATTCATTCGACCAAAGTTGCGCTGCAAAAGAACTTTACGTTTAATCCTAGGAGGACGAATTTTATATGAGAGGTAAATCAAATCATGATAAGAGAAAGCATCTGCAGAACACTGGCCAGCTTTAGCAACATGACCAGGAGAAGAAGTGATAGATAGGTCTAGAAGAGACGGGGAACAGTTCGGGAAATGATGAGTTGCATTGGATGGGAGAATACTTAGGTTGCAAGCCTCAACAACAGACCTAAGGGATCTAGAGCGGGAATCGTTTTTAAGTAGGCACGTATTAAAATCACCCATTATAATATGGTGCTGAAACGCTGGCATAACATCTTCAAAGAGCTTTTCAAGGGATGCAAAATAATTTACTTGAATGGAGGGGGAATAAAAAACTCCAAGAAGTACCTTCGCGTATGTCAAGGTAATATTAAGAAAAAGATATTCAGGGGTGTCGGATGATGAAGACTGAGGTGACATACTGACAATGGAATAGGGGATACAAGAACGAAGATAAATGGCAACTCCCCCACCACCCCTACCAGAGCGATCATTACGGATGAGACGGAAACCAGGTATGGAATAAGATGTAGATGGAAGACACGGTTTAAGCCAAGATTCAGAAACAAGTATAGCGTGAAGATTTTTTAAATTAAAACTTAGTAACATGTCGGTGAAATGGGCTGGAATACTTTGCGCGTTAACATGAACTACATTAAAATTGCTCGGAACACTAGAAAACTCTAAATTAATGGTGTCAAAGAGTGTAGGAGGTAAGGAAGTAAAACTGGTCTCACTGTCAGAGTCTGAAGAGAAGGAAAAATAGTGAGCACTATCTGCACTGTCATCGTGGCCTAAATGTGACATGTAATTTTTACTAATATATAAACAATATAAAAAATGTAAGTAATAAAGAAAATAAAAATTCAAAGCAATTATGCAACCACCTGCCAGCAGTATACAAAAATTAAAAATTACTAATTAATTATAAAAGCAAGTTTACAAAAACTACAAAGGAAAAAAATAAAATAATGCGTGAAATAATGCGTGAAACGAAACGCAGCAATGAACAACACCTCAACACAAGTGTCACTATCAGCAGCACAGACAGGCAGCTGTCAAACATACTGTCATGTCATGTGGCAATAAAATAATGTTGGCAAGATGGTAAACAGACAGAAAAAGTAATAGAATTTTGAAGGTAATACAATGAAAGTGATAAAAGTAAGTTAAGTGATAGTGGGTAAAGAGAATAGCAAAATACGGCCAAATACAAGAGACACTTGCACAAATAGTTACGTGAAAAACAAAACAAGTAAATTATGCCGGAGCTTTTCCTTGCTGCCTCTTTGGACGCGTCCGCTGCCCAGAACCCTCCTGAGGCGTCCCAGACAAGCCCGCAGACCCAGGCATTACGGTCGGAATCCTGTTGAGCTCGGCGAGAGATGTTATGTGATGCCTCCCACCATCAGCATCCAGCACAACGATGACACCCTCCCTCGTCCAGCACTTGGTTACTCCGAACCTCTCTCTCGCAGCCATGAATGCAGCATACCGGGGATGAGTCAAAAATTCGGAAATGACTATGCCAGATCCTTTCAAGGCAGTCTTGGCAAACCAGACCTCATCCCGGAGCGCGACATCCCTGAAGCGGACCAAGACGGGCCTCTTCCGGCCGGCCTGAGAACGTCCGGTTCTGAAGCACCTGCCCATATCCGCCCCACTTACACTGCACCTGACCCGCTTACACACATCCACTACCAGCGCCACAGTGTCCTCATCGGCAACCTCAGGAACACCATGTATGACCAGCATCTTCCGCCTTGATCTTGTCTCCAACTGATCCACCTGGCCTGACAGACGTGCTACTTGTTGTTGGAGACACTCAAGAGCCTTTAATATAAAGCTCTTAAAAGCATTGAAGTCTGCGGCCACTGATGACACCGTGGGATTTCTTGCATCTGCCTTGTCCAAACTACCCTGGAACTCAGCCATCTTGTTCCTGAAGAGCAAGGCGAGGTCGTCCAAGGATTGCTTCACATCTTTGTTTTGCATATTGAAGAAGGAAAAGAACAACGTATTATGCTGCCAAATTAGAGAGTGACCCGAAGTGATGCTGGTGCAGAGTGCCAAGTGCAGAATTTAAGTAAAACTTGCAAGAAAGATGTGAAAAACTGCCGGCAGGTAAATTGCCTTACCCCAGCATAAGTTTATGTACAAATTTTTCACAAGTAAGATGTATTTTGTTTTTAATAAATAAGTTTCCAATTTCGTGACTTTGCACTTGCAATGCCTACCCGCGAAAAAAGCGCTCAGTCCAAGAAGCTCAAGGTGGTCTTTGGGTGGTAAGGATAAATTTTGGAAAGTAGGAGCCAAGGTGAATGGACTCCGCTTTGCGGTGAACAGACACGCCTGTGTCTTGGCAGCATTAAACTGGACCAAGTTGGCCGATCCCCATTCGGACACGGCCTCCAAGGTCTTATTCGTCCGCTGTACCATAGCCTCCCTGAGTGAACCGATCTCGTCCCCACTGGCTCGGCTGTTAGATAGGTACCTCTCTGTGACTGTGCTGTCATCGGCGTACCCATAGATACCGGGTATGAGCAAATCGTTGATGTGCAGCAGAAAAAGAGTAGCAGAGAGAACCGATCCCTGAGGCACCCCAGCATTAATGGTCATGAGATCCGACGAGCACCCGTCAATGACGACTCGTATAGATCGATGCCTCAGGAAATCAGAGATCCAAGAGCAAAGGACAGCAGGGATCCCATACGCAGAGAGTTTGCCAAGAAGGCCCTCGTGCCAGACCCTATCGAACGCCTTGGAAATGTCAAGAGACACAGCAAGAGCCTCACCATGTTTCTCAACAGCCTCGCCCCAAAGGTGAGTGGCATATACCAGGAGGTCCCCAGTAGATCGATTACGACGAAACCCGTATTGCCGGTCACTGAGGAGATCATTACCTTCAAGGTATACCAGGAGTTTGGCGTTCAATACACGCTCCATAACCTTACACAGTATGGAGGTGATTGCGATAGGTCGATAGTTTGACGGGTCGGCACGACTGCCCTTTTTAGGTACAGGCTGCACATTGGCAATCTACAAACGCCAGGATTTACAAGAGAGCAGCGCGCGCCCCAGGATGAATCTTAGTACTAGCGCTCGGGTAATTTTTAATGGGGGGAGGGGTTCTCGACCGATCACCGAGGTTAAGCAACGTCGGGCGCGGTCAGTACTTGGATGGGTGACCGCCTGGTTTCATTTATTTTTGTTTTTTGAATGTTTTGTTATGACGTTGCCACGTTAAACTATCGTCCGTAAACCGACTTTACAGACAACCGGTTTTTATTATGAGAGGGAGGAAAACGAGCAAGAGCGTAGTCTGATGGGAAATTCCAATCTCATTTGACCTGTTGGGTGCGGTTAAAACACGTCCCTTTAGGCGCAAGAAACACAGAAGAGACGTGGGACGGGGACGCGTCGCAGTCGCGGTGCACATTGACTCAGTTTTCATACTATACTAAAGGTTTAGGTACTTTGCTATAAACAAACATCAGCTGCCAACACGACCAAAAGTTATGGCAACAAGTTAACCAGCCAAATGCATTGTAATTGACTTTCAGGCGTCACATTTTCGACGTACTCTTTAATTTGGGTCGCATGATATGGAGTTTGTTTACATTTAGTACATTACCTAAATCTTTATAGTATAAAGGATTTGCCACACTGGATGCTTTCTGCGGTCTGCGGTCAGGTCAAATTGAACGCAGCCCGCATTGTGCATGACCAACATTGTCGGTCTCTATATATTTTGGGGTACGTATCAAAATATCTAAAGTTTAATTAATAATGGACGAAATACATAATGGTCGTTTGATATAATGAAATTTTCTTGGAAATTCTCAACTTTACAGGATTTTCGTAAAATAAACCTAACCTAACCTAAACCAATCTGTAGATTACATGATTAAAAAAAGTTCGTTTTATCAATAGTTTTATAGAAAATTTTAGTATGTATTATGCCCATTATGTATTTCGTCCATTATTCGTTTTAAACTTTATATACAGGGTTATTTTTAATTCACTGACATCCTCTTAACCCTGAATTGTATCACTGAAACAAATGTTTTTTGTTTTACGACTTTTTAAAATGAAGCACTTTTTTTCCCATACAAATACACAGAGTATCGTAAAAATAAGAGGAAATCTCAAATTTTCAAAACGTTATTACACCAAAAATATTAAGTTATGACAAAAGTCGTAAAACAAAAAACATTTGTGTAAGTGGTAGTAGTTTAGGGTTAAAAGGATGCTAGTGAATTACAAATAATCCCATATTTTGTATAGATATTTCATACTAAATACAAACTGAATCATGGATGCACAGAAAAACCCAAAAAAAATTAAATATATACATATAGACTAAAAGATGCCGCGATACTCGCTATTATTCGGTATTTAGTATTAACTATGCCGAAAATAAAGAATAATATAGAGAATGCCGAAATAATAGAGAGTATTCGCGGCATCTCTAATATAGACCGACAATGTTGTTCATACATAACGCGGACTGCGTTCAATTTGACCTGACCGCAGAACGCATCCAGTGTGGCAAATCCTTAATTGTATCTATAGAAGCGTCGTGATCCAAAGCAGACAAAGAGACGGGGCGGAGACGCGGCCGGCGAACAATCGCGGGCTGCGACGCGCCCCCGTCCCACGTCTCTTCTGTGTGGCTTGCTTTTAACCTGTCATGCAAGTTAAATTTGGCCCACTTATCATCATCATCATAATTTCAGCCGAAAGACGTCCACTGCTGAACATAGGCCTCCCCCAAGGCTCGCCAAACAGATCGGCCCTGTGCCATCCGCATCCAATGCGTTCCCGCTACCTTCACCAGGTCGTCGCTCCATCTTGTTGGAGGCCTACCTACACTGCGTCTTCCGGTCCGCGGACGCCACTCGAGAACCTTTCGGCCCCATCGGCCGTCAGTTCTACGGGCGATGTGCCCTGCCCACTGCCACTTAAGTCTAGCGATTCTTCGAGCTATGTCCGTGACTTTAGTTCTCGCGCGCCCACTTATGATTAAGTTAAATTTTTGCATAAGCTTGTGTAAATCGGATGACAATGCAATATTAGGTATTATGGCATGGAGCTAATCTCATGATGGAGCTGGAACGTGCTCAAAGGAACTCTGTTTTTTTAGTATTATGAGAGGGAGGAAAACGAGCAAGGGTCATCTCTCATCTGATAGGAAATGATCACCCCGTGATGAAATAAAAAATATATTTATAAACGAGTACTTTGGTCGACATAGCTCGAAGAATCGCCAGACTCAAGTGGCATTGGGTAGGGCACATCGCTCGTAGAACTGATGGCCGATGGGGCAAAAAGGTTCTCGAGTGGCGTCCACGGACCGGAAGACGCAGTGTAGTGCCTCCAACAAGGTGGAGCGACGACCTAGTTAAAGTTGCGGGATCGCGTTGGATGCGGATGGCGCGAGACCGATCTGTTTGGCGAGCCTTGGGGGAGGCCTATGTTCAGCAGTGGACGTTTTTCGGCTGCATTGATGATAATGACTTTGGTAACCACTTAACCAGGTGCAAAAAGTACAGTCAGCAAAAAAGCTTAATATTATAAATGGAATTTTTAACAAAACTTAGGTAGGTAAGTATTCTTTTTATGAAAATGCTATCGCCATTAAAGGTAAAGTTATAGCTAACTAGGTAGACAGACAGACATTATTGATAGACATATTGGTATGTCACGCCATGCATGATAATTATTGACTAAGAAAATATTCCAGTTATTATGCAGCTTTTTAATTATATGGCCAGTTCCTTTAATTGTACCTAGGTTCTTCTGCTCGGTGACGGTGAAGAAAAACGTTACGAGGGAACCTGCACACATCTGCGAAGAAATTCAATGGTATGTGTGAAGTTCCCAATCCGCATTGGGCCTGCGTGGGAACTACGGTCCAAGCTCTCTCATTCTGAGAGGAGGCCTGTGTCATGCAGAGGGACGTATATAGGCTGGGATGATGATGATGATGACGTCGGTTCTGAAAAGGTGGGGGCAATTCTACTTAAAATGCAAACGGCAACAGCTTAAAAATCATTAGGTATTTTGGCAAAAGGTTCTCGAGTTGCGTTCATGGACCGGGAGATGCAGTGTTGGTAGGCCTCCAACATGATGGAGCGACGACCTGGATAAGGTTGCGGGATCGCGTTGGATGCGGAAGGCACGGGACCGATCTATTTGGCGAGCCTTGGAGGAGATCTATGTTCAGCAGTGGACGACTTTCGGCTGAAATTATGATGATGGTAATGATTTTGGCATTTGACAGGCAGCATAAAAAAATATGTTGATAATTGCACTACCCGCTTCAATCATTCTCTTTCTGTTTTCAAAGGTTGCCTGGAGGAGATCGCTCTGCCTTCCCAGACAATCGTGTAAATTTTCTTAATGTATAGTAGACCAGGAAATTCCTTTCTACTATACTCCATTTAATTTAGAATTATAAACCACAACAACATTATATTGCGGCTCGTGAACTGTAATCTCTTTACAATTTGTACTACAGTAACAATTTTATTGACGACATGCAAATAAAGTGACATTAAAACAATTTTATTTTGCGGCTCAAAGACTATTGTACTGAACTATTTGCTAGGTAAGAAATAGTTGACGAGCCGCAATATAATGATGTTGTGGTTTTCAATTCTAAATTAAATGAAGTATAAGGTTTAATGACAGTTGTATGGATTAAAACATGAAAGCCTATTTTCAGTTACATGTCAATGTGACCATCAGTTTTTTTGTTTTTATTTTCATGTAGGAACTGTCACATAAAATACTACTTACTTGTTTACTTGGTCGACTATACTATATATCTGAAATGTTTATTATGTGGTTTTCAATAATAGTAGATTGTAAAACCAGAGCATAAAGCAAGCCATTTTACCCGAGACAGTCATATAACCCGAGCCAATTCGGCGAGTGTGGATAGACACGTAGAGGGGAAAATGGGTTTAATGCTCGAATTGCTCGAGTTTTACACTCTGATTTTCACATAGCTTCCAAGGAAATTAAACAGCAATAGTGGAATTAAAATTTACAAGCTTTTATTGTTTATGCATTGCAATTTCTGTTACAATTAACTAGATTTGCCTAGTTTTATTAATTTCGTAATAATAAAAAACCAGTTACACAAAATAAAACATCTAGGTACTTAATATATAAAAATCTCGTGTCATGGTGTTTGTTATCGAATTCCTCCGAAACGGCTCGACCGATCTTTATGAAATTTTTTCTCTATAATTCTTCGGTAGGTCTGAGAATAGGTCGTAGGCTACCATTCTTCGCGGACGGAGTCGCGGGCAACAGCTAGTCTAATATATAAAAATCTCGTGTCACGGTGTTTGTTATCGAACTCCTCCGAGGCGCCCTGACCGATTATTATGAAACTTTTTTATCCATATTTGGTAGGTTTGAGAATAGGTCGAAGGTCTTTTTTTTATACCCCTATTCTTTGCAGACGGAGTCGTGGGCAACTAGTCTAACATATAAAAATCTCGTGTCACGGTGTTTGTTATTTTTTTTTTTTTTTTTATTGAGAAACAAACAGTTATACATAAATATGAAATTTAAATAGATAACAGTAAACAGACCTATAGTTTCCTTAATCGATTGGTTAAAGAAAAACGTGGCCAAAAGGTAACAATTGAAATATACATATTATTATATAAACTTAAACACTCCATAAAACGACACAATAAAAACCAATCCCAAGAATCAATAGATCAAGGGATAAGTTAATTTTTTAAACATCCATCTCTATATATCGAACTCCTACGAAACGGCTCGTCAGATTTTTATGAAACTTTTATCTGTATTCGGTAGGTCTGAGAATAGGTCGTAGGCTATTTTATGTACCTACCCCTATTCTTCGCAGACGGAGTCGCAGGCAACAGCTAGTATTTTATAAATTTGCTATTTGTGGCTGTTTGTGCACGTTTTGTTGTCTTAGACGAAGATTTTACTTTATGCACTAGAGCATAAAAAAAGCCTTTTTATGCAGCATTCTCTCGACATAAAGAACAATTTTACGAGCATGAGAAGTGAAAACGTTATTGTATTGTATACTTTGTAGTTTCTTTTCTGACTTCTGGTTAGTCAAATTTACAATATACATTTCTATACTATACCAAAACTCGAAAATCGCAGCACTTTGTACTATTTTATTACATCTAATTACTGTCTAACATTTTTAAATCGTAACAGGTAGGCTTATAAACTAATTGGAATGTGATGAGTGCACAAGGTGTCACTTTATAACGAGTAGTAAAACATGGCTGCCCACGCATGCGTATTCGAATTACGCTAACATTACTACAATTTAGTGCCACCAACAACTTTCTAACTCTGTAACACTATGACATCCATTCATAGTTTCCATTCATCAGTAGTGTTGCCAAAATAACAAACAATTTATTTTTATAAAGTGATACTGACTGGTGCAATTTCAAAGCCACGCGAAGGCGTTTAAAAAAAAACGAATCCTTCCGCAAAGAATTTAGGAGTGTCGAGACGAAATCGGACTTGGTCGTTATAAATTTCGTGTAAGATAACAATGCGTGCGTGTGGGTGTGTGGTAAAGCGCTGACGAGTATAGTTACGGCACGCAATAACGCTAACAAGCGTGCGAGGGGGAGAGAAGTATGGTTGTAGCGCAGTGTCTCGCTCTCGCGACGACAACATGGCGCGGACTCGGGCGCAGGCTCGAATCGTATCGCCTACCCACTCAAGGTTCGCTGACTGCCGTTCTTTTGTTTTAAATGTTGCCGCGTGGGGATTTTTCGGGGGAATCGGGGGATTTATCATTTCTAAGTTAGTTCGAGTTATATTTTTATAAAATCTGTAATTCAATATGGATTTAAAAGCCACATATTTATTGCTTCTTATATATTTTTTTTTCATACATATTTTTTGAAAATTTTCCTTTATTCATTTTATGGTGACCTAAAAGATTAAGACGGCCCATTTCGTGTTCATCTAATTCTAAACACAATACTTAAATAGTTATACTGGCAATCTATCACGCCATCGGCTTAAAAATAAGCATATCAAAATACATTTAGTATTTACGCAATTCATGCAAAACCTTACATCATTCGTTACCGTCTATCTCATTTTCCCAATAACCAAAAAACCAAAAAATTCTCCAAGAAGATCTTCTAAAAATGTCTTATGAGGATTCAGAAAAGTTATTGGCTGTCTTAAAATAAATAGGATTAAATAGTGTTAAGGTTATTTAAAGTGCTTATTTTAGAACCAAAAATGTTTTAAAAATCAACTTAAAAACATTTGTGTGTAGGTATTTTGCATTTGAATATTTATGTTAGCATTTTAAGTCCTTTTATACCTGAAACACAGGATTTTATTTTATCCTGGTTCAGGGTGTGTATTATTTAAATTTTTTTTACTGTGTTTGTTTATCCTTTTAGTTATATTTGTCAAATACGATGTAAAAGTTAATAAAGAATATTATTATTATTATTATCACAATCACTTAATCAAAGTTCAGTTAGTTCACGTAACCCGAAATAAAATATCGCTAAGAAACACAACCAACTAAATTTCCATATCTAACCCCCCCTCCCTCCTCCCCCCAAAAAAAATACGTTATTATAAAAACATCTAAATTAGATTCCAGATTCTGTCAAAATCTCGTCCTCTCCCGCTTTTTAGTGGCAATCTCCATCTCGTTCCGGGAACCCCGAACCGCAGACGAAAACAGCGCCAACCGAGGACCTGCTCAAACCGAGCGTCTGCATACCGATCGTCAGTTTTTTATACGGCGCGCCTGTGTGCGTGCCGTGCTCGTGTGCGCGCTCATTGTGTGCAACAAACAGCCAGTTGAGTCGCGCCGGCCGAATGAGAACGTACTCCGTTTATATCACAACACTTTTCAAAGCCGGTAAACAAAAATAATGACCAGTGTACCTTACGGCCGCGAGTGCAAACGACAACAGTGTGTGATAACGAGAATGTAACGTGTGTTGTGTTAGTGATTATCGTGTTTTGGAGTTCGCGAACGCCATGCTTGATGTGTTTAGGTATGTGTTTAATTATGGTCCATCAGTGTAAAACGGGGTCGCTGGCCGCAGTTTCGCGTTAAACACTAAACTAGAAGTTTTTAAATTGGTATTTACATAAATGAGCGCTGGGCAGCTTAGGTACTCGCGCGAGGTGTGAACATTTTCTACTTGCATCCGTTGTTTCTGTTTGAGTTTAATGTGCGTTTGGCGCCGTCGGTCGCTGTTATCAGTTCTCTTGAAGTATGTCGAGTAATTTATAATGTAATTAATACGTTATCGGTGCCGTGTGTGCCGGTGGCGCCGTGAACTTTGCTGCCATAGTTGTTCGGTGGCCAAGTATTCGAACGGCTCGGATTCCAACGCTGGCAGGCTGACTCGAATGCCGTCGTTAGAAAAAAAAGACCACGGACAAGACAATAGAGTTATAAGGATAAACAAAACACGCTCGCGAACGAATCAGAAGCGATATTGAAAAAGTCCCGCGCTTTTCCAATTCAACCGTCGGCAGTACATACAAACTTAACCTAGAAGTTAAAAAATTATCACTTATTTATACATTCGGTCAAGCTAAACGCATATTTATAATTCTAAACTAAATCGATTAGTGAACATGTTTATTTATCTTAAATATTTCGCACTTAGATAAGTAGGTAGATAGAAATGCACGATACCTACCTACGAAATTTTCGCTATCTGATAAAATTGATTATTACTTACGTATATTTAGAACGCATTGATTATGTGAGTTGACTTAGCAGATAGGTATTTACTGGATACCTAACAGGAAAAAGCGGGAAAACGTTGGTTGATTGGTGTAGGTATTTTATTTGTACCTATTATTGACACGCCCTAAAAATGGCATGAAAACTTATTTGTCTACACAGACATTTCTAAAAGTATTACGAATTACCTATTAAGATTGGGTGCAGTTAGTTTACGAACCCGTATTTATCGATCCAAAATGAACGACCTGGTAATTAAAAACCTTAATTGTCATTAATTCCATGTCAACAATTACAGGTCTTATTTTAACCGTACCCGTAGGTTTTACTTTTATTCGGTAGGTAGGTATTTAATTTGCGGATTAGTAGGTGCTTAGGTATTAAGGCGATTAAGTCACCTTATCTATTAAAACTGTATTAATTACCTGCTTTACGTCTGTAGGAGAAGTGTAGGTCATATTTTATTGATCTTACCACTTAGACCAAGCAGGTATTTAACATATTGCTACCTAGTACCTAACTTCTTATAATAGGGATGTCGCTTGCCCATAACTTCTTACGGTCACTAGGTACTTAACGTAACAATAATAAAAAGCTTAATGTCTGGAATAAATGGGTATAAATTAACTTACCACATACCTGTAGGCCAGGCTCGCAATAATTGCGATGATATACTTTTTTATGACGATCGCACCCCAATAAATAACAAATATCCCTTTTTAAACAAACGCACCTGCTGAACAAAAACCTGCGATGACCATAAAAAGCCTTTAATTTTCAAAATTACACGTTACAATTTCATTGGGAATTAAATTCACTAATATTACTGGCCATTAATAACTGCGAGATATTTTTTTATGTCAACTGACCATAAACCATTCATTCGGCTTTTTAAACTTAAACAAATCGTTTGTGCGAGTAAATACCTATGGCGTTGCGATCAATCTCGGGACACTTTTTTTGTCAGTGAGTCGATAGCCAAAAATAAGCCCGATATCTTTGTATCCAACCAAATCTGCACCCAAAACCATTTTTCAACGCGGAGACCGTGGCAGCGTGGCACGAGCAAAAAGAAATATTATTTATACCCTTAAAAAAATCTAAATTCTTTTCCTTTTTTTATGGCGCGCAGTAAAATGCGACAGCGGGGTCACGAGTGGCCAGTTTGAAAATCGTGTTTTTCGGATGCTGCAAGCGTTTGACATGGTTGTACGATAAAATACCTACCTGAGATTCTTTTGTCACTTTTATTTCCAAATGTTGCAGTTAAATTAAATACATACATACATACAGTCATTTAGTACTTACTACCTAAAATTTATTGTTAATCAATCATGCAAGAAAGTCATGTCTGTCATGTCCTGCAATTTGCTTGCTGTGAATAAGTTCCTTATTTAGTGCTCAACGTTTAGATACTTTGTATGACTGGGATATTAAATACAGGTCACGTAAGACATTTAAATATATATTACTCTCATATCCTGGTTTCTCAACTGGCACCTAATAATGGAAGAAACGAGTATGAAAATCATAAGTATAGTTACCTACCTTAATACTAGCTGTTGCCCGCGACGTCGTCTGCGAAGAATTCACTTATCGTTTTCCCGCGGAAACTAAACTTTGTTTTTTTTAGCATTAGAAATAGGGTAAACAATCTTGAGTATTTTTATTGAAAAACGCTTTTTAAAAAAAAAGTAACTATTACTTAGGAGCTGTGGAGGACCAGAGGGGAGGCTTTTGCCCAGCAATGGGACACAATTATAGGCTAGTAAAAAAAAATTACTTATGAAACCAAAAGAATGTAAATGACCATCCATTTTATTTGTTACAAATTTGCAGTGATTTGTTTTCAAAAGTTTTTTTCAATAAAAAGGTGCATCAAGATCGCTTACCTTTTTTCTAATGCTGAAAAAAACGAGTATATTCCCGTGATCGATAAAGACTATCCAATGTCCTTTTCAGTGTCAAACTCCCTTAACAACAAATTTCATCATGATCGGTTGAGTACTTGCATGTAAGTGTGATAATCAATCTCATATTCCCATTATATTATCATATAGGATATTAAAGTTTTTTTTTGAATTGAAGACATAACTATCCAGCTACACATAAAAAAACAGAATAAAAGGCCACCGTTTCGAAAACTACAAAGGAACAAGCTTAGTTCCGAGAACGCAAACAATCGTTTTATTTCGATTTGATCTCTTGAATAATTCAAATAATCACTACGCATCTAGCGTGTTTATTATATAATAATGTATTTATGTTTTCATCCAGTTGTAATTGTTGTTTGTTGACTTGGCTTATGAATTTAGTTTTAAAATAATTACCAAAACCTAAAACAGTACTCTCGCAATAAATAAGGTTTTTATTTTTTATTCAAAATCTATTTCGTCGTACTGATTCCCTAATAATCGTCTTAATAATGGGTATAAAGTAGCCATATCTTGCTTGTGGAAAATTGTGACAGATACAAAAAGATCCCCAAAAAGTCAGTCGAGATATCGCTCGTTTAGAATGAGACTGACGCAATTTGATTGGGTATATTCTGTTTTACAATGTCAGCACACTATATAAGGGCGCAGGCTGAAAATCAGCGCGGTGAAGAGTAATCCTCACCGCATATGCTGAGCCTGAGCCTTTTGCCACATAATTTTGTGTATTTTTATTTTCTTTTTCTTTTTTATTGGCAATAAATGTTCTTTTTTTTTTATTTTTTTTATATCTTTTTTTTTTATTAAACCTGTTTTTGTTTTTACGTAAAGTTTATTTTTGAAATGAGAATAATTTCGAATAATGTCAGTCTCATTATAAACGTGCGATATCTAAAAAACAAGTGCCTCAGTATACTGTAAGCCTTTTAAGTCTGTCTATAAACCTTTTTAACTCCCATAACTCCTCCATTTTGAAGTTTCCAAAAACTGATTTGAAAAAAATCCATATAATTATCGAACCTGAGGCCGTATTGACTAACGCTCGCTTTCACTATCTCTTTCTGTAACCATCTTAAACTGTTCGACAGAAAGAAATGCGAAAGCAAGCGTCCGCGCGTTAGACAATAAGCCTGCTTCTCACAAAATTTAGTAATGAGAATCGGTTGACAAATGCTCCCTGTAGAGGACAGCCGGACAACTGCTGGAGAGACGTACGAAAGCCTTTTTACCCAAACTGAAACGGAGACGCTTCGCTCGCGTTTCGCGTTTTTTCGGTCAACTATCGAAACATGAGGCTTAGGTTCCAATTACTCCGATTCAACACTTATGTTGCCAAACATCACCCAGCGTTAATCACATTAATCATGGACATAAAGAACCAGTGGCGGGGCGTGAAAATTTTTGCAAGTAAAGCCGGAGCAAAAAAAAAACCAAAAACCTTATTTATCCTCTTCTTGAAAGTGGAGTAATGGAGAAGCGTTTGGTAACTTCGAAAGTTTAGTCAATCCAGAGAGAATCGGGTTGTTAGTACCCTTCTCAACTGTAAAGAACCTACCTAGTAACCTGGAGATTTCAGTCGAAAGACGTCTGCTGAACATAGGCCTATGTTTGGGGGAGGCCTGCCTCCCCCAAGGCTCGTCAAACAGATCGGTCCTGCGCCATCCGCATCCAACGCGTTACCGCAAACTTAATCACGTCGTCGTCGCTCCAAGTTGTTGGAGGCTTCTGCCACTGCCATGACATGGCCACCACCAGCACCATGACTAATAATATTACCAATACTTCGTTTTTTTTAGCATTAGAAATAGGGTAAACAATCTTGACGTGTCCTCTTTATTGAAAAACACTTCTAAAAAAATAGTATGTAACTATTACTTATGAAACCAAAAGAATGTAAATGGCCATATGTCCTTGCTAATTTTTTTATTTTTTCATATTTGCTGCGATTTATTTTTTAAAAGTCCAATTAAAAAAAAAAGACATGCCAAGATCGCTTACCTTCTTTCTAAAGCTAAAAAAAATATAGTTATAGCAGTCTTCAGAAGTAACATTGTACATTTTTCCGTTAAAAATCAATCATCCAAAAGACACTCGATAAACGTCGTTTACATCATACCTACTTCACCACGTCACATATCTATTTTCTTTCTCCAAATTAATCAAAAAAAATCTATCCTTAATCAATAATCATAGACGTAAAACACCCATCTCATTCTCTCAAGCGTCTTGGGAAAAGGACAGAGCAAGTCAACGATAAAAGCTGTGACAATAAACCCGCTGGGAACATGCGCAAGAGTCGAGAATGTTAATACGCTCGTGTCGTGATGCGCGCACGTTGCATATAAAGAGGGCGAGGAATTTTATTACCATTTTTTTATATGATACAGTATTTATATTTTAGTCTTCGATCTTGTTTTTAGTCCATGTTCTTTGCATTAGATGCAAGTTAGACTAACACTAATGGTATGCTTGTCTCTTTCCAACGTCTGCGTTGACATGAGACGGCTGTGAGAAGTTATTACTCATTCGAAGTTTATCCTATTCTTATTGAAATAAAATGATACCAGTACTTTTCCAGATAAAATTATAATTTAATACCCTGTTCCGACCCAATGTGTCTGTTGGATAGGGTCCATTTTAGAGCAAACCAACTAAAAGAAACAAAACCCTTTCTTTAGTTTAGAATTATTCGATACGAGCTGTTGCCCGCGACTCCGTCTGCGAAGAATTCGTTTTTTTCGCTATCCCGCGGGAACTATGCCATTTTCCGTGATAAAAAGTATTCTATATGTTAATCCAGGTCATAATCTATCTGTGTGCCAAATTTCATCAGAATCCGTCAATCCGCTTTAGCGTGAAACATCCATCCATACTTTCAAACTTTCGCGTTTATAATATCAGTAGGATTAGGTATTCGATGGTCGACTTTATAATCAATAGATCAATAGGCATACAAACACAAACAAACAAAACAAATAAGTAGGGTTTGAGTACGAAAGTTATAATAAGTAATAAACTAAAACTGAATCATAACTTGGAAAATGCATAAAAGTTCTCTTTCTATACTTCCATTGTTTGTACCATTATGTTGACTGGAAACAAAAAATATATTTTACAATAGGCGAATAGGATCACATAATATTTAGCAAAGTAGTAAAATTTTATTAACTTGTGAAAAATAAAAAGTATTTAATACCGAAACGTTATGCTCTCATTTAATGAGCTATGCGTACTTACTGTATACAGTCCACGGCATATGTGGCATTATAAGGCAAGAAAACTACGAGCAAAAACGCTTGAACAATATTATCGTACGCTTTTGACTTTACCTGCCTAATTAAAATTGTCTAGACATAACTTTACGGTTTGCTAGTTCTCTTTTCTCTTTCAAGGACCAGAAAGGTAACCTAGCAATTACCTATAATTGTGACAAACCAATAATTTTTAATCGTCGTGCTATCTTTGTCTTTTATAGTCATACTAGCTGAGACGCATGCACTTGGCTTGGAGCACTGGAACACTAAAAGCTGCGTTCGAAAGGTTCTTTTAAAATGAAACTTGTTTAAAATTTATAATGCAAATGCAGTAACTTATTCCTGTTCAGTTTTCAAACCAGCCAGTATTGCGTTCGAAAATGAAGTTAGTCTACACAATCGAAAAAAAAAACCTTCAAAATTTAAAATTCTTTCTGTTTATGATTAAATTAAATGGAAGCGTGAATTATGTTCTGAATTTGGAATGTGACGCGTTTCGAAAGAAACGAAACAATTAGACAGATGGTTTTATCTTGTTTCTTGCGGCTGAATGTTATTTGAGTAGAATTAGTCGAGTTAATTAGATGATTTCAAATTATTTGATGCGCATCGCTATATATCATGTCCGGCAGTCGCATAATGAGGGTTTCCTAGAAAAGATACGGGCGGGCAGACACTGCATCCAAAAACGTAGGTTTAGAAAAAAACACAAACTTAAAACGGAGCTCTAGAAACTTTTCGATGCTCCTAAAACTTTCTGACGCAAGGTTGGAAGTCGTAGGAAATTCCGGAGATGGAGATGTAGAGATAAGTGAGTATAAACCGGAGCCAACTTTTTTTGCAAGGGCGTGAGTTGTCCTTTCGAAAGTTGTACTTTTGTCATTGGGTTTTAAATAAATATTCAGAAACTGGTGACACATGGCTTTGGGCCTTTTCGCGTAAAAACGCGGGTCCTGTGGTCTGTTCTTTTATCACATTTAAATCCTTAGGTCAAGCCAAGCAGGTATTTGCTTGTAGGATAGTATTTTTTCTTTTTTTATAGAAATTTAACAAAGACAATCTTAGATGTTGCAATTTTTGAGTTTTAGGATTTCGCACAACAGACAAAAAAAAATAAAAAAAATGGAAAAAGTTAAGTTTTAAAACGTAATTTCGCACAGTAATTCTGCCTAAACTCATAGGTCCCTAGAGCTCATAGGCCCGGACTGGAACCTACGACCCTCTGCTTTAGAGGTCATTGGTCATACCACTAGGCTACCACGACGACAGAGATTAGATTAGATACGCTGAAATTATGCAAATGTTATTATAACGTATTTTTCTTTCCAATTCCATGTTATATATCAAATGACAGTCCTGTCCTCAATTAAGATGGCGCTGTGTCACATGGCGCTTTAGAATTATCGCAACTGTAATGGTTATATGTAGTTATTAACTTAGGGACGCTAGCTCATTGTAATTTGGACCTTAACGTAGATGTAGTACGGACGACAATGACCGCGCGGGCAAGGTTTGTAAAGCGACGGTAATAATTAGCGCGCATGCGTCCAATATGTGGTCCAAGTTGAAAAAAACCGGCGAAGTGCGTGTCGGACCTTGCGCAGAGTGGGGTTCCGTGTAACGTGTTAACATGCAACAATACTCAATACTAGCTAGTATAGTTGCCCGCGACTCCGTCCGCGAAGAATTTGTTTATTCGAAAATTTAGTCCCGCGGGAACTAAATTTTCCGGGATTAAATAGTAGATTGTTCAACAAGGAACTAAAACAAGCCATAATGACACAAGATATTTAGCCACCCGAGCAGAGCGATTCTACTTTTCACTTTGAATGCGAGGAAAAAAACGATGTTTTAGGTATACTAATCTACAATATTACTTTTATACAACGTACGCTCAATACGAGCAATGGACGTCTGTTCAGAATTCAAATAGCCAACAGATTCAAACTTGAAAATTATTTCATAGCTAATTGGACTAAGTATGCATAGTAAAATGAATTCATCTTTAGTATAATTAAATAGATTAATATTCGTAATTATTCATGGTGTTTCACGAAATTATTATTTTTTAAAATATTTTTTATACAGTTGTCATTTTGAGGTTATTTCCACGCCCTAAAGGCTTCCACAGACCGAAGCGCAGGGCGCTACGGAGCGGGCGCTACGGAGCGCTTCGGAGCGTCCGCAGCGCGCTGCGGTCTGTGGAAAGCTTTAAATTTGTCTATGCCCAGTCACTGAAAATGGCAATAATCCTCCATCCACAAACACCGTGATTGGCAGTTTAGGGGTTTCCAAAGTAAATTAAAAAAAAATTACTTTAATCCCTAGAGATCAAAAAAGAGCTTTAGTCCCGATATGCAGAGACTAAAGTAACATTTTAAGAGCATGAGAAGTGAAAAGTATCTTATACGTTACTCTCTTTAATGACTCTTTGAGTTGTTGTCATTTATTTATGGGCGGTGGTGATCATTATCCATCAGATGACCCGCTTGCTCGTTTGCTTCCCTCTCATAATACAAAAATGTTAATGCCAAATATATCAGAATCCGTGAAACCGTTTTAGCGTGAAAGATTACAAACATCCGTACATCTATTCATCTATACAAACTTTCCCGTTATAATATATTAGTAAGATATAGTATTGATCGGCAATCACTCGTTAACTTGTAAAGTCTACTAAACTGTGATAGTATTCCTTTTAAATTTGTTATTAGTATTGTGTATACTGTACACGGATTAAATGAACTGAAACAATTACTTTGCTCACCCGTGACGCATAACTTCCAGCTTACAGCGTAGTGTAAATTCCAGCTTTAAAAGTTCTTTTTACTTAGCTAGTCGAAAATTTTCTTTGACCTGTACTTAGTAGCAACACACAGCGTTTTGGCACCATCGATTAGTAATTTCGAGTTATACGATTTCAAAGATAGGTCTTCTAAGTGTGAATTAGTTTTGGGAGCGACGAGGCATTACCCCGCACCGCACCTTTTGGTTTTCCTACCCCCAAAACCAAGTTATCACACGAGTCGTTAATTTTACACTATAACAACTGCATCCAGTCGTTCCGCTACACCAATTGTATGGGGATACAAACAGTACAACTTTTTAACTTTTTTCTAAATTTTCAAGATGTACTGTATCTGTAATAGCATGTAGTTTCTGTAAAAATACTGCGCATCAATGGTCGAGTCACGTTTTCTACAGTTGAATAGTAATTGCAGAATTTGTAATTCCATTGATTCTAAGAAAGTTATCTTTCTACATACATAAGTGTAGGGAGGCTTATGAAAAAACGTAGCTCAGACGAAACTGGCCAAGTGCGAGTCGGTTCACGCACGAATAATGCGACGGTTAAAAGGCAAAACGCATGAAGCGACTCTTTTTGTCAAAATGAGTTATAATACATATTTGAAATCAGCGAATTTTTCTCCGTCGTTTGAGCCGGGTTTCATGTAAAGTTCAAAAAATGTCGCTTGATGCGTTTTGCCTTTTAACCGTCATTTGCTAGATTGCTGAAATCGCACTGACAGCAGATGTGTGGCGGTGCGCTGGCGGTGATGGTTGTAATATTCTAATTTGTATGAACGGTTGTGCGGCGCCGTACCGCGAACTCGTTCATACAAGTAACAATATTACAACCGTCACCGTGACCGTACCGTGACCAATTGTTTGACTTGCCAGTCAAATAGAAGATCATTGGTTTTTGAAGCACGGGTTCGTACCTCTTTGAGTTCGGAATTTATGTGGGACATTAAATATGAATTTACTTCGATCTTGATGGTGAAGGAAAACGTGAGGAAACCTGCGAAAACATTCAGTGGTGTGTGTGAAGTTCCCAATCCGCACTGGAGCCGCGTGGAAACTATAGCCCAAGTCTTTTCATTCTGGGACGAAAATAGGCTTTGTGATGTGCTTTAAAAAGGATTATATTTTACATGTGTAATTATCGTCCTGTCCCGTTCACGCTATAGTTAACGGCCGTTATAAAGTCAATTTTGACACATTGCACAGCTACGAAATTTTTGACTTTTGGCAAAGTGAACCAATGAACAAAATGTTATTCTAAAACGACTATGATCAATCCTAAATTAAGATATGATACCTAAGATACTTTTGAAAAATAGATTTTTTAATTAAAAGTCGCTGTCCCGCTGTAACCCGTCCGAATAGTACAGGAAAAAAGGGACAACTGCAGCTTGGACCGTTTTTAGGTTACATAAAATTGATCAGAACAGCATTTCGTAGCCCTCTATTTTCTCCTCACAAGCTTGACCAATAATAATATTATATTCAAAAATACTTAGAGGAAGGCTCTGCCCTATGATTTCTTTTTGTTATTAATTTGAGTATTATTTTTTGATGTGTGTCTGAAAATTAGGTCGTGATTGGGTTTTTGAAGGCTTCTATTTCCTATGTTAATTGGAATAAAGAAAAAAAAACCAAACATAGGGCATGGCCGTGGTAGATATAGATTTAAAAATACTTGTATGGTCGAAGCTTGAGGAAAAGTTGTAGTAGTTGAGTTTATAGGATGAGTTGATCTTAAAACACTGCTTCAATTTAAACCCGCTTAAGTTTAATACCAAAAAATGAATAAGTCATAGTTAAAATGCTCACCGATCGAGCGGTGTTATTTGTCAACTAAGTAAGAATGCGTCAAATGCGAATATTTAGGTTACATGTCAACAAAAGACTGTAGGATGTACTTCGTACATACTTGTTCTAATGTCATTATTTAGGAAGGAAACAGGGGATTATGTTTGTATGGAGAAATGGTTCGCATCGTATCCTCTTAAATCCATACCCAGTAGCTCCGACTCGATGCTAGACTGGCGCCCGCGCAACCCTCCGAATTCCGACGCCGAATGTATAATAATCGTTTCACCAACGAGCTCACGCATCACCGGGAACCGGTTCTCCACGAGCCCGGTACCAATAGCAAGCGAGCCTCGTTGGATGCGCATACGATCGTGTTATGAAAATTGATTCGGTTTTATTTTTAATATTTTTTCGGTTACCAAAAGCAGAAACGCATTATGATTTTGTTTAAGAAAAATTTTTGGTGGTCACGGCTCAGTTTTAGGTAATTAATTTTTTTTTATTTACCATGAGCTTTACGGTTAAGATAAGACATCGTGAGGAAGTCTGGACGCACCTGCAAAGACATTCAATACCGTGTTTGTAGTTCATAATCCGCACTGAGCCTGCATGGGAACTAAGGTCCAAGCCGTCTGACTCTTAGAGAAGGCCTGTGCCCTGCAGTGAGACGTATATAAACTGGGATGAACTAGTTAATTATACATTGTCTTTCAAATCATATATCCGTGCCAAACAAGTCAATCCGACCACTGGAAATAGAACAAATTGACTTTCAAATTTGACCTTAACAAATGTAATGTTACACATTGCAAGTTTAAATAAAGCTTGTAAAAATCTTGATCATTGACAATAATTTCGTTTTTTTAGGGCCAGATAATGTTGCATAATATATTTCGATACCTTAGGTTCACACTCATACTAGTTACAATGTACTGCACATACAAATCAGCACTGTATGTCCTAGTGTACAAAACTACTACTTAATTGTGCACTGAATTGTATAATACAAATGTGCGCTAAGGTATCGATTTATTGATAACTAGTTATTGCCTGCAACTTCAGTGGACGCCCCTTTTCCGCCAAAAAAACTAGTTTTCTACATACTTACATCTGTATCTTTAGGTACTTCCAGAGGTGACCCTCTACGTATAAATGAGCAAACTATACTTGTTTGTTTTATTAGTGTATAAGATGTGTTAAAATAAAACCAGAATATTTCATTGATTAAGTTTAATTAACCACCTCACAACGTAATGGGTTAGTGAAACTGCAGAGAAGTATTCCGGGTTAAATTTATGATAAATACAATACAGTAGATACGTATGGACTATGGACTCCAACAAGGACTTAGTACTTAGGCTTCGCTCGGGCTAATGGCCGGCGCACAACAGATGAGTGTGCGTGCGTGTCACGTCACCCGCACGCACCGGTTGTGGTGTGTGGAGCTGTTAGAGGGACGGCACACTAGATGCGTGCCGTCTTTTTTCCAGTTTCATTCATTACAACTGGTGCGTGACACTCATCTGACCTGCGCCGGCCTTAAAACTCGAAAACACGCGTTTTCCCAGAAGTATAAGATATAAACAAGGTAGATCGATTGCTCGCCCCCGAAAACCCACACATAGCAAATTTAATAGAAATCCATTTCATCCCAGCCTACATACGTCCCACTGCAGGACGTCACAGGCCTCCTCTCAGAATCGGGAAACTCCAGGAAATCAGGAATCTCCTCTCTCAGGGCTTGGGCCGTAGTTCCCACGCGGGCCCAGTGCGGATTTGGAACTTCACCACACCATTGAATTTCAACGCAGGTTTATGCAGGTAGGTTTCATCACGGTGGTTTTCCTTCGCCGTAAAGCCATTTGATTGGAGCCATTTTCTAGATTCCCGAAATAAACATACATACATACAGGAATCGCTCGTTATGTTAGATTTTAATTTAAACACATATCCCATTTTTACGGGTTGCCATCTATAATTTATAATTGAAAAAAATAGCCGTACTTCGTAACAGCTCATCCTGATCCTTAGTGTCATCGATTTAAAGTTGATATTCACATGGTGTCCCAATCGCCATTGTTTCACAACCAAGTCTCGTGGTACAGGGTGATTGCGAAGCTCCCAGCTCCATAATTGGAGGCAGCTACTGGGCTTAAATAGGTTGCTAACAAATGTGGTGTGAATTGGCAGGGTCTGTTGATACGACGGATTTATAATAGGTTTTGTTATTAAAACAATTGGCAGTAAAAAAGTGTTTTTAGGATTCCGTAGTCCTAATCAGGTACGTTTATAGTGTCTCCATGTCCGTCGGCCAGTCTACCCGTCGGTCCCACCGCGGCTTAGCTTAGTCCAGCGACTAGCGGGGCGGGCAGCTGAGCGACGAGCGTTTTTTTCTGTTCGTTGCGCGGCCGAGACGCTGGCCACAATGGTCACCGGCACTGAGTGAGAACTGAGAAAACGCTCGCCTCACCGCTGCCCGCTAGCGCCAAATTCGCGACCTGAGAAATTGCTAGTGCTAGAAAGCTGTAATTTTGCATGGGTAAATATACATATTAATCATGTTGGCAAAGTGATTGAAATTTGATTCTTTAGGGTATCCCTTACACTTAAAGTAGGGACTAATTTATTTATTATCTAAACCTTTTCAATGGTTTTAGTATATTACGGTAATCAACAATAAAATGTTATCTTTTTGAAACACAATGCAATGACCCATTTTTTGTGCCATTAACTCGAGTGGCATTTCATAATAGACGGAGCCGAGAAGTGTATAGGTATGGCTTTTTAGGCTTATAAGCGTTTCACGCATTCAAGCTCGCAATATTTCTATGCTCTTTATACTTCTGATTGCGTCACTTATCTTTTTGAAATTTGTCATTCAATATTAATTTTAATAGTTTTCGTCTGCCAATTTTTATTTCCAAAACCAAATCACCATGATTTATGACTCGAGAATGTAACGGTCAGTCGGCCAAAAAAAAAAGAACGCCGTTATTGTTTTCGGCCAGATTGTGTACACCCTTGTTCTTTATTCATTTTTGTGAGCCAGTTGACCATTTTACAAGTTTTTATTTAACTTTCAATGTTTGTTTTTGTGTTTGTTGAGGTCAAATCTTGTAGGTCGAATTTCACATACGACGTCCATACAATGACTCTTTATTGACCACCATATTGTAAACAATACAACACAAAGTACATAGAGAATGATGAATGGTTAGCAATAACCGGCCTTATCGCTTCAGAACGATGTCTTCCAGTTATTGATTGATCTTCTAGTGATCGGATTAGCTTGCTATTTGGTAAGTAGATACGTGTATGTAGTTTCGATGCAAATGCACCTTGCAAGTACAGTCGATAGCATAAATATAATTAATGATTTAATTTATAGTAAATGTGCTAATGTTATGGCGAATAGTCGGTTAATAGTCTTCCTCAGGAGCTGAAAATGATTACCGTCCAACAATTTAAACTAAAAAAAAAAAATTGGCTGTTTGATAATGTGTTCTTTTCATTAAATGATTTTTTTTCACACGTTAAACATAAAAATTAGTACTAAGTATCTAAGTTCGCATAACTCTATACTACGTTTTGTTTAGCATTAGAAATAGGGTATTGTATAAATATTCCCAGGTGAATTTTTCGCTTCGAGCTCTTATCTTTCAAAACAAACGGTATCGTCATAGTATTAAGATTCAAATTTGATGTAATGGCTCGAAGCGAAAAATTCACTTGGGAAGATTTATACTATAAACAATCTTGACTTCTTGACGAGTCTTTTTATCAAAAAACTCTTTAAAAAAAAAGTAACTATTACTTGTGAAACCAAAAGAATGTAAATGGCCGTATATCCTTTCTAATTAACGACCTCCTTGGCCTAGTTGGTAGTGACCCTGCCTACGAAGCAAGAGGTCCTGGGTTCGAATCCCAGTAAGGGCATTTATTTGTGTGATGAGCTCGAATATTTGTTCCTGAGTTATGGATGTTTTCTATGTATTTAAGTATTTTTTTTTTTTTTAATTTATTTCTCTCATAATCAAAATACATTTTTAAAATAATAATTATCTGCCAAACTGCATGACAGTTTGTTGGCATTTATTTATCTACAAGTATGTTTATCGTCGTCTAGTACCCATAGTACAAGCTTTGCTTAGTTTGGGACTAGGTTGATTTGTGTAAGATTGTCCCCTAATATTTATTTATTTATTTTAATTGTTACATATTTTGTTCTGATTTATTTTTCAAAAGTGTTTTTCAATAAAAATACACATCAATATCGCTTATCTATCTTCTAATGCTAAAAAAACGAAGTATAAGTAGCACGTAATGAGCAATTTTTTTGTAGATTAAGAATATTGTTTGGCTTTACTGGGCAACTATTGAAACTATTATTTATTATAAGTATAACTCCATTGTATAGTCGGGGTAAGAAAAGGTTCGTCACTTTTCGACCTTAACTCGTTGACATAGAGTCGAAAAGTGACGAACCTTTTCTTACCCCGACTATACCTACACAGTTTTTACAATAAATTAATCTGATTCTGATTTATACAGTCATCGCGTCAAAATATGTAAACATCAACCTTATGCTTAATGACATAAGAGTTGTATGGATATTTTTGACACCTTGTTAACTTGTATACATTTTTACACTTGACCGTAAAAACAACAAAAAGTACGTACAGTTAGCAAAAAAGCTTATGTAAAAAATTAAATTTTACCAACAATTTATTTATTGTAATTTGTTTCATTTTTGACAAATTTTTGAGGAGTATGTGTGTATATACTAAGCATAACGTAATATTTTAAGACTTAATTTGAATAACATATTATTATGTGGTTGCCGTTGCTATGAGTATATTATATTGCTGTTCTTTACAGGATAAGGTTTTAGCTGTACGTACATACTTTTTGACATCTTCATTACAAAATTTACCTAATGCAATGAAGAGTTTGAGCCTGTCGATGTCGTGACGAATTTCTGTCACAAAATGCTACTGTTCATTTAACTCCGTCAAAAAAATGTGTTCCTTCTAACTATCCCATATTAGACACTATTGTATTCTTAGACAGAAAACACGTGTCTATTTTTTTCCAAAATTTTTGTCGCATATCTTATGTCCTTGACTATTTACTGGCATTCTGAACCTTAACGCCGTATACTTAAGGTCGTCAAATAGTCACCCCTAATTCAGTAGCACATGCAAGGGTGTCGAGTGTCGGGTCACGTATAAAGACGCATAGAAAAAAGGCGTAATTGCGAGCGTCGTTTATGGAAATTAGAACCTAATTTGTAGCGTGACATGGTCAATTATTGTACGTTGTGGGCAATCCTTCAGTACTTTTTGGTCGGGTAAATATGGGCTGAGTAAGATCCTTGTGAAACTCTTGAGCTAGGTTAGCGTTGATCTTGAATTTCGTTTAGTCAACTTTAGTCTATTCCATATAGTATGCTAATTAGAAATTAAGATTTGTAAGTTTTTAGTTTTACGGTGAATTGGAAGTATATCTGTAATGCCGTGTAAATGTTATTATGATAAATCACTACATAGTATAAAACAAAGTCGCTTCCCGCTGTCTGTCCCTATGTATGCTTAGATCTTTAGATGATGTTTATATGTATAATACATGCATAATTGCACCCGTGCGAAGCCGGGGCGGGTCGCTAGTAAATAAATAAAATAAAATTAAGTATTATTTAGATTGGTTCTGAGGACCAAGTGGCTGAGATCGAACGTCGGATCGCGCGGGCGTGGGCGGCCTTCGGTGCAAATAAGTCAGTCCTTCAGTCGAGGAAGATTCACCAGCACCTTAAAACCAAAATCTTCAACCAGTGTATCTTGCCCGTCTTCACTTATGGAATGGAAACCACCACACTGACAGAGAAGTCTGCAGAGAAACTCCGTGTTGCACAGAGAGCAATGGAGAGGTCAATGCTCGGGATAACTCTCATGCATCGAAGAAGGAATGAGTGGATCAGACGAGTCACAAAAGTTCGAGATGTGGTGGAAGAGATCGAGAGGAATAAGTGGAGATGGGCAGGGCACATTGCCAGGATGAATCACGATCGTTGGGCGAGGCGAACACTCGAGTGGAGACCTCGTGAAAACACTCGCAGTAGAGGAAGACCACCAATGAGGTGGAAGGACGACATCTGCCGACAGGCGGGTGGAGGATGGATGCATATGGCTGTCGATCGCCAGGCGTGGAGAAATGGAGAGGAGGCCTATGTCCGAAGACGGACGAACTAAGGGCTGCTATGGATGGATGGATGGATTATTTAGATATATTAGTATGTACATTAGTAGTTTTATATCTATCAGAAAGCTACACTGTTTCAAATTGACATTAGGCTACTGTTCATCCCACGAAACTGTAAAGTTCCCGTGGGACAGTAACAGAGTTGCGCGCAACTTTGCGTTAACTTAAATAACTATCTTAGATGCTTACCAACTTAAATGCACAGAGGATAAGTGCTTTATCAGGCCCCTGTCCCAACTGTCGGCCACGACGGTCAGGGGACTGTAGCGACTGTGTGTACATATAAACACATTGGAAAGGATGATGATTGTGTTATCATTACTTATCATAACACTGGAATTGAGTGAAGTTCGACTTCCAAGAATAGGCCCATTTTAACATACATAAAGGTCGCGGGTGAGCAAAGTAATTGTATTAGTTCATTAACATACATCGTTAGAGCCCGTTCCCACTATGTCGTTTGTCGTTCCGATTTTTAATCGGGCGTTCCAGTGGCAGAACATTTTATATGAAGCTGTTCACACTTGTCAGACACGATTTACGATTAAATCGTGCCCGACAAGTGTGTACAGCTTCATATAAAATGTTCTGCCACTAGAACGCCCGATTAAAAAACGGAACGACACACGACATAGTGGGAACGGGCTCTTAAGTTCCAAAGTCAATCATCATCCTAGCTTCATTACGTTCCACTGCAAGTCAGAATGAGAGGGCCAGGGCCGTAGTTCCCACGCAGGCCCAGTGCGCATTGGGAACTTAACACACCATTGATTTTCTTCGCAGGTCTGTGCACTTCCTCTCAACGTTTTCCTTCACCGTAAAACTCATGGTAAATTTCAAATGTAATTTCGCAATAATTTTCGAAAAACTCACGAGGTGCTAGCCCCGACTCGAATCCACAGAACCCTCTGCTTGAGAGGACATAGTTCTAACAAGAAGTCTACCACGGATATTTTTATCACAATGAAGGGTCAAAAATAACTAAAACTTCTTTAGTCATACTTCAACGGCCACACATACATGAACTTGCATTTTTTTTAGTCTATGGTCAATTAATTATGATAATAAATACAGCGCTTACGCTTAACTGATTTATTGCACCATCGGTAATTTTACAAGGAAACATGCCAGCGTGCCTAGTTTTTATGGTTAACTGCAAGTTCCTGCATTAATTATATACGAGTCTTTAAGCTCCAAACGCAGAGCGGAGGCGTTGGCGGTACTGTGGCGGTGACGGTTGTAATATTCTAATTTGTATGAACGGTTGTGCGGACCGTACCGCGAACTTCTTCATACAAGTTCGAATATTACAACCGTTACCGCCACCGCACCGCCACTCCTCTGCTGTCTGCGTTTGGAGCTTGGATTAGATCTCGCATTTGAAATGAAATTCCGGGATCTCGCGAAAACCGCGGGAATTCCCGAAACTTACATCGTGGTCTTAAGGCCGGCGCAGACCAGATGCGTGTCACGCACCAGTTGTAATGAATGAAACTGTAAGAAAGGTGGCGCGCTAGCTGTGTGCAGATCATCATCATCCCAGCCTATATACGTCCCACTGCAGGGCACAGGCCTCTCAGAATGAGACGTGGGCCGTAGTTCCCACGCGGGACCAGTGCGGATTGGAAACTTCACATACACCATTGAATTTCTTCTCAGGTTTCCTCACGATATTTTCCTTCACCGTAAATGGTGAAATTTCGCACATTAAGTCCAAAAAACTCAGAGGTGCGAGCCCGGTCGAACCCACAACCCTCTGCTTGAGAGACCATAGGTCAAATCACTAGCACACGGCGGACACGACGCACAAAATAGGCATTCTTGAATCTACATAAGCACGACGACGTCTGTACACGCGTCAATGTGTGCGTAAGATGCACAGGGAGGGCTGACTATCGCAAAAAGAGATAGCTGCGGAAAGTGAATGCCGCGCCGGAGCGCAAGCAACGTTGTAATGTAAAATAAAATGAGTAGGTAATCTAATTATCGTAGTACATATAATTAAACTTATCGTTTGTCTAAATTAAGTGTTTAAAAATAAGTGAATGAGTGTATACCTAATTCGTTTTGTAAAGACAATTAGAGAATACCTACACCTACCTGTCAAAATACCTACTAATATAAGACGTCTATTTATACATTATAGGTAACAAACTTTTAAACCTAGTTACCTACACTGTTCATGTTGCTAATTAGAGTTGGTTATCTACCTTCTTTCGTCCTTCGGAAATCGAAAAAAACTCCTTTCCTTATCTTTGGCTGTTGCTAAACACCCATACAATGTTAGTTTAGTGCCGTGCGGCCGACATGCATCGCGTTGCGCACCCGACTGGTGAACAGCGGCGTCAAGCAATCGGCGCCTTGGGGGGTGGGGTAACTCGAATCGGTGCGGGGCGGAGCGTAGCCATTCTGTACGTTAGTACTATTATATATTTTGTGCCACTAGGCCACCACGGCTATATGCACGGCGTGCACATGGTGTGCCATCTTTCTTACAGTTTCATTCATTACAACTGGTGCGTGACGCACACGCATCTGATCTGCGCCGGCCTTTAACGTTGCGTAAAGCATAACCGTGCCAAATTTCATGCCTATAAATTTTATCATCATCATCATCATTTCAGCCGTAGGACGTCCACTGCTGAACATAGGCCTCCCTCATTGACGGCCAATCATTACGGTTGGAAGCTACTTGCACTCTGAACCTGCAGCCTTCACCAAATCGTCCGTCCATCTCGTCTATAAATTTAGCGGTTGAGATTTCAGGATCTCATCGTGATCCCGTGGGAATATCGGGATAAAAAGTAGCCTATGTGTTATTCTGGAGATTCAGCTATCAGCAATCCAAACTTCATCCAAATCCTTCCAGCCGTTTTAGTGTGACGAAGTAACAAACACGTAGGTACTATATTAAACGACATACGTGATGCATGATTAATTGATTATACTTTGCTATGGCAACTATAACTTAAGTTTTGCTATGCTTTTCACCGAGATTACAGGATTAAGGAACGTAGCTACTACATAATAATTTTATTTTAATAATACTTTATTTAAAACTTTGAAAAATAATCATCATCTCCGTCTATATACGTCCCACTGCAGGGCACAGGCCTCCTCTCGGAATGAGAGGGTTTAGGCCTTAGTTCCCACGCGGGCCCAGTGCGGATTGGGAACTTCCCACACAATGGGAATTTCTTCTCAGGGGTGAGCAAGTTTCCTCACCGCCGTAGTAGCCTAGTGATTTGACCTATTGCCTCTCAAGCAGAGGGCCGTGGGTTCAAATCCGAGTTTGCACCTCTTCGGAATTTATGTGCGAATATCCAATATCGTTTCAATCTCATCGTTATGAGCTTTACGGTGAAGAAAAACATCGTGAGGTAACTTGCACGCACCTGCGAAGAATATCAATGGGGCGTGTGAAGTTCCCAATCCGCACTAGGCCCGCGTGGGAACTACGGCCCAAGCCATTAGTCTGAGAGGAGGGACGTATATAGGCTGGGATGATGATGAATGAATGCATATGTTAATTTGGGCAATTTTTGGAAGTAAAATCTCAGGAATAAATAAACGGAACAGAATAAAAGATACAAACAACGCATTACACTACTACACGCACAACATATGTGTGTGTGACCTGTCACAGACAGGACGGGAGGGGGCGTGCACCGGCGCCCGCTCGGAGACAAACCGGTTTGAACTAGCTCAGTGAGTAGACAAAGTTCAGGTGTGCCGCCAGCGACGACGCGACCGTTTAGCGTTTAGCTACATAGTTCGGGTGTTCGCTTGTTATTAAAGATGCCTACCTGTTGTAGTGTTGTAGATATACAGATATTACATACTTAAGTACTTGTTTGAATAAAATATTTTGATTTTTAATTTTTTTTTTTTACCGAGTGACAACCATATGATAATAGGTAAGAATTTCGAGCTCTGTTCGGAAGCTTTTATTCTGTTCCGTTTATTTATTCCTGTGGTAGAATTTTACCCAATCCCTATGGTCGGATTGACTCATATCAAGTACAGTCAACAAAAAAGTTCGTAAGACAGCTAAACGTTTAATCACATTTTCCAGACAACTAATCCATATAAGTTCTAGGTCACTTTTCTTGGAATGCGTATAAAACCAGCCAGGCCAATAAGCTTCTAGTTAGCCAATAAGAGAGCTAATTACTATTACTACCCATTCTCGCTCTTATCGTCATTCCAATAAGGTTGTTGTTAGTCGCATGATTAGCATATAATTAAGCTGCTTAAGACCTGCTTAAGCTTAGGGTCTCCCCAAGCACATTTTACATATAATATTTCTCGGTCTTAGGGTGCATTTCCACCAGAGATGTGCTACGCTACGTTGCTATGGACGTGTCTGATATCCACCAATCATGTTCATTGGTCCACATAGCATAGCACTGGTGAAAACTGGTTCAACTAAGCTATGATTTTTATATGGAAAGATGCGTGCCCTGGATGCGTGCTATGGATGGTCTCCCCCCTCACTGCGCTGCCGCTCCGCGCGCCCCCTGTCGATACATATAGTATAAATCTTCCCAGGTGAACTTTTCGCCTCGAGCCCTTATCTTTCAAAACAAATGGTGTCGTAATACCTGGTTTACACTCTCGCCTCGTCACCTCGCCTCGCGCCTCGCCTCGTCGTCTCGCTCCGGACGCGAGCGTCAAAATCAAGGCAAATCACGAGACGAGGCGCGAGGCCTGTTCACACTCTCGTCTCGTGGCTCGTCCCGCAGTTCGTCTCGCCACTCGTACGCGAGTGTAAACCAGGTATCATAGTATTAAGGTTCAAATTTAATGTAATGGCTCGAAGCGAAAAATTCACCTCTGAAGATTTATACTATAGCTCGAGCTGCGCATCTTCTTCGCTCAGCTGCCTCGCGGCTGCTCATCTACATAGCGCATCTTCCTCGCACAGCTACATAGCATTGGTGGAAACAGTCACACAGTTTCGTAGCGTAGCTTTCACATCTTCGCAGCATGCTGCATAGCACATCTCGGGTGGAAAGACACCCTAAGGGCGGGCGCTCACTGACGGCATGGCACGGCATGGCATTTTATTACTATCAAGCTATTTTGAATCTTATTTCAATGAGTTTAGAATTCATGTTACTTTATTGGTTATGCGTTGCGTTATCCCTCGGCACGTCGCGGCGTCGTGGTATCGAAATAAAGTAACATGAATTCTAAACTCATTGAAAATCCCCCCCCCCCCCCCCCCTATTCCCTCTCCTTTAGGGTCGACAACGCACTGGCATCGTGTAAAGCGCTGCGGGTGTCTATGGACAGTGGTGTTCATTTAACGTCAGGTGACCCACTAGTTCGTTTGTCTGGCCTATCTTACATTAAAAAAAAAAAAAAAAAAAATGCTCTTAAGGTCTCTTAATGTCTCTTAAGGTTCCGTATTATGATGATCCTAAAAGCTCCAAACGCACAGACAGCGGAGGCGTGGTGGTGCGGTGGCGGTGACGGTTGTAATATTCTAATTTGTATGAACGGTTGTGCGGTACCGTACCGCGAACTCGCTCATACAAGTTAGAATATTACAACCGTCACCGCCACCGCGCCTCGCCTCCGCTGTATGTGCGTTTGGAGCTTTTAGGATCATCATAATACGGAACCTTAAGAGCATCTGACATCGTGGTGTCCTAAGCTATTTAACTATAATTATGTATAGTCCGACAAGCTCGTGCCCCTCCGCGGAACCCTGTCACAGTCAGCGTTTGCCGCACTTATTAAAAAACAATCTTGTTAAGGACAGCAGAGGCTCCCTGCGACAGGGTTCCGCCGAGCGCCACGCACGAGCTTGTCAAGGTATAGTGCCTAATAAGGACCCTCGCCCACGGCGACTTTTTGTAGCGCGCGTTAGTCGCATTTGTAACGCGCTATAGAAGCGATGCCGACGCGCTACTAACGCGCTACAAGCATCGCGACTGTATCGATGCAAACGCGCGACCGTGTCGGACGACGTCGGGGAGGAAACGGAGGGAGGGTGGCGCGTTAGTAGAGAACCGCGCGTTTGCATCGCGACAGAAGCGCGACGGTATCGCGTTTGCATCGCGTCAGAAGCGCGACGGTATCGCGTTTGCATCACGACTGTATCGATGCGAACGCGCGACAGCATCGCTACTGCATCGCTTCAAAAAGTCGCCGTGGGCGAGGGCCCTAATACGACCAATGGCGTTCTAGTCATATAAAGAGACGGTACCGCCCAGTAGGCGGTGTTGCTAACCGTACACGGCTAGAACGCTTTTTTATCTGTGAGACCGTATAAATGGCGAAGTTAGGGCAATTATAACGTAGTTCTGTAATTTACTAAGCTTTTTAGGGTTCAGTTCTACAGGGAACCCTTATAGTGTCGTCTATCCGCGGCTTAGCTTAAATAGACTGGTAATGTTAAGCCCAGTTTAGAACTGCAAGAAAAAACGTGCAAGTTGCCTTACATTGCGGCGATCGATTGACTACTTCAAACTCGTTCGCTTTACGGCCGCGCAACGTATTGCAACTTGCATGTAAGAATGTTGCAGCCAAGGTGGCCTAGGGTTTGACCTATGGTCTCTCAAGCATAGGGCCGTGGGTTCGATTCCGGGCTCGCACCTCTGAGTTTTTTGAAATTTATGTGCGAAATTACATTTGTAATTTACCATGAGCTTTACGGTGAAGGAAAACATCCCGATGAAACCTGGATACACCTGCGACGTAATTCAATGGTGTGTATGATGTTCCCAATCCGCACTGGGGCCGCCTGTGAACTACGGCCCAAGCCCTCTCATTCTGAGAGGAGACCTGTGCCCTGCAGTGGGACGTATATAGGCTGGGATGGATGGATGGATGAAAATGGGATTTAAATTTTCGCTTCAAAGTGGCCTTTATTTCCGTAAATATAATTAGTAGACTTCAAATTTAGCATGCAAATAGGTGATAATAACAGCAAAACACTTTTAGGTTTTTCGAAAAATCTCACGGGCTAACGAAGAAACAAGATTTATATATTAAATTCAATGGCTCCTTATCCATAACCATTTCTTAGGAATGAGTTTTTTTTTTCCTTTAGGAGCAGTAAAAGGAATTTTTGGAATTGCCCGCGGTATAGAGATCGGAGGTGGAGTGACGATCTGCGAAAGGCTGCTGGTAGAAGCTGGATGCGTCTAGTCGAGGACAGGGCGCAATGGCGCTTATTGCGGGAGGCCTATGGCCAGCAGTGGACTGCTATAGGCTGATGATGATGATAGAGATCAGGAGTTGACCAAAAATATTATTAGTCGACGAAGTCGCGGGCAAAAGCTGCTATTGAAATTTCATAGTGCAGAACCCTACGTGCGCGTAGCCCGACTCACACTTGACCGCTTTTTATACACTTGTTTTTTATACAGAACTAAGATTAACAGGAATTGCAAATGCTAGGCAATCAAGAGGCACCATTTAAAAAAATAATAAGCAAAGTACCTACAATATAATGCTTGTCGGATACACTTGGATAAAGCTTGGTATTAAAAAATATTTTCTAAACAAAAAGCTTATTTAGTACTAGCTATTGCCCGCGACTCCGTCCGCGAAGAATGGGGGTATAAAAATAGCCTACGACCTATTCTCGAAGACTTACTGAATATAAAGAAAAAAAAACAACGGGTTGCACTCCGGGAGTGCCGGCAGAAGTGAAAACCCCCTCACCCTCCCTGCCCCTCTCATCCCACCCTCACCCCCCACCCCCGTCTTACGAATTTTCGATCAGGGTCACATGTTCTGACGCGAGTTTAACAATTAATACCCATCCCAAAAAGTGCACAACGCCGCTAAAGAAATTTTCACTTTAAAAATTCATAAAAATCGGTCAAGCCGTTTCGGAGGAGTTCGATAACAAACACCGTGACACGAGATTTTTATACATTAGAAGAAGATTATTAGTGTCGACTTCTCGTTCATAGTAGATATTGAACGATTGTGAACTGTTTGTTTAGCCGTCTAAGAACTCGACTAGTCGACGTTTGGTCAGTGCGGACCGTTCAAACGTTGATTCTACATGGACCGTTCAATCAACTAGTTCATGCAACACACATCCCTCCCATCCCCATCGCTATAGCTGGGAATACACGTGCCCGTAGCTTGCACACTAGCACACCAGCACCTTGCAAGTGCCAGCTACTGTCATGTGTATACGCTAACTGGCATGCCTGTAACTGGCACGCCGTGGCATGCAAGTAGCTAGCACAACATTTGATTTACTTGCATGCCCGTTGAGGGAGGGGTCGCGGGGGGTTGCCGAACTGTCACGTGAACAGACGCGACAGCTACGGGCATGCCAGTAGACGACTCGTGGCCACTTGCATGCCAGTATTACTTGCAAATGTATCCGCAGTGTGCCAGTTACTCGTACATGCCTGTAACTTTCATGCCAGCTACTTTCCTGATTTACGGGCATGTGTATTCCCAGCTATAGTACAAGCTTTGCTTAGTTTGGGACTAGGTTAATTGGTGTCAATTGTATAGTCGGGGTAAGAAAAGGTTCGTCACTTTTCGACTCTATGTCAACGAGTTAAGGTCGAAAAGTGACGAACCTTTTCTTACCCCGACTATACCTTGATTTATTTATTATTTCAGTTCTCTTTACTTTTCATTTTATGTCTAGGTTCTCTTGTTACTGATGTCGTGTCAATGTTCAAAGGTTAACTGGAAAAGATCACTTTAACAGATAAACCTTTGTACACTGTGCGAACCACATGCGAAAAAAATCAGTGAAACTTAGCTTTACTTTAGCAAGTAAAAAAAAATGGCTAACATTTTACCGAATCAGTTGGTTCGCTGACATAAAAAAACGCCTATACTTCATTTAATTTAGAATTAGAAACCACAATAACATTATATTGCGTCTGGTCAACTATTTCTTACCTAGCAAATAGTACAGTACAATAGTCTGAGAGCCGCAAAATAAAATTGTTTTAATGTCACTTTATTTGCGTGTCGTCAATTGTTACTCTAGTACGAATTGTAAAGAGATTACAGTTCACGAGCCGCAATATAATGTTGTTGTGGTTTCTAATTCTAAATTAAATGAAGTATAGGAAAAAACGTTAGCGGAGTCATAAAAAAAAACACTCACGGCGGCTCATAAACGTTATCACCTTATCATTGAGTCATCTAGGTTCACGACACGACGTGCTAGACGGACACGCTCTTCAACTTCAATTCCTAGGGCTCGCTGTTTTAAAAACGTGAGTTCGGTTTTTTCTAGGTCTAGGGAGCGTTTATAGAAACAATAAGAAAAACCGGCCAAGCGCGAGTTGGACTCGCACACGAAGGGTTCCGTACCATTATCTATAAAAACGCCAAAAAAAATCACGTTTGTTGTATGGGAGCCCCCTTAAATATTTATTATATTCTATTTTTTAGTATTTGTTGTCATAGCGGCAACCAAAATACATCATCTGTGAAAATTTCAACTGTCTAGCTATCTCGGTTCATGAGATAGTAATAGGGACCCGTTTTTACCCTTTGGGTACGGGAACTCTATTAAAAATTTTATTTGTATTTCTTTCCATAACCTACCACGCTGCTTTGTCGCTTGCTATGATACTCATATGCTATGCTATGACACACAGCGGACACGACGTACAAAATACGCGTTCTTGAATCTACATAAGCACGACGACGTCAGTACGTACACGCGTACGCCTACATACATCGCGCAACTCTTCTGGATTCGGGCGGTGTCCGGCAATCTGCGCCTTGAGGGGTGGGGTAACTTGAATCGGTGCGGGGCGGAGCGTGTCCATTCTGTACGTTAGTACTATTATATATTCTGTGGCTATGCTAAGGAGACGAATCATAATCATATGTTATGGAAACGAATATTCGCGACATAAGTAAACTTAGTGCAACTCGAAATTGTAAAGCCCCTAAACTGGCGAGCTAAATACCTACCAGACAATACATCTGCTTATATGGCCCTTAGCGTCATATAGCGTTATCGTAAAAGGCGGCCATAAAACGATACCTAACAGGATCCCATTACTGGGCAGGAGATATTTCCATTTGCAGTTTATGCCAGTGTTTACAGCTCGAGCTATTCTATTTACGAATGCTTTCGCCCGGTTTCCGATTTTAAGTGTTCGCATTTTATTGTTTTCGGTTGTGTTAAGGGAATTGGCTTTTTGAGTGTTTTTTGGGTGGTAACATTGCTTTCGCTAGTCGCGAGTTAAGATAAACGAAGGGCCTTATTGGATTTCGCTGTTGTTTTTCCTATTGCGGCCATGCCACTTAGACACTCGGAACGTTTCAGTTTTAACCTTAAAGGATCATGTTTTCTCATAGGGTACTTATATAAAATCCTAGAATTTAATCAGATAAAATATCCAAAACTGTTTAATGTAATTAATAACAAAACCTCAGCCTAAGTATTGCACTTCCGATCTTTCTCGATGTATGTCGAGAAGAGTGCCAAAGTGGAAATAATCTTCCTGTATCTAAATGCAGATTTGGTTAAACGAATACAGATCAATCAAACATGTCCAGGGGTAGATTACGAGTACTCGGTGAAAAGTAAATAGGAAAACACTACAGCCAATGAGAGCGTCCATAATTCTGCTACTGACCAATAAAAGATTCCTCTCCCCAACCGAGAACAATATGAAAACGGGCCAAGTGTTAATCCGACACATTTTTGCTTCATAGTATTATTATGAAAAGCAAGATTATTTTTTGCGATGCGTTGATTATCGACTTTTCTTTTAGGTAGTTGAGTTCCGATGCCTTACTTTTTGCTAAAGGAGGGTGGGCAAATTGGCCTATAGACCAATAATATCATATTCTATGTTCTAAAACTTTTACTATGGCAGTTAGTCCCAAATCTTTGTGTGAAAAAAGTCATCGCTGCATAAAAGTAGTTTTGAGTTGAAACTATTATGTAGGCTTTTTCGATACTATGTTCCTGTGCTTTACAGATTATGAAGGTTTTGTAATTGTCGATGATTTAGTGTCTTAATTTTGTTTTTTTATGCGTTTTCATGGTTTTGACAGACAGATCGACAACTCTTCTTCTTTTAATTTACAAATCAATGAAACTTGAAAAAATAGGAACAAGTTCTCAGTGTCATAGTTTATACGAGAGTACATACGAATGTCTAAGAATCTACCACCTTCTAGTGTAGTAATACCTCTGACAGAGACACGAACACCAATCATCCACTGTCGCCGAGGTCATGTAAAGGTAGTATCGTTTCTACAGTGTAAGCATAAGATAATACATTATACATGACACGTGATACTGCACAGTTCTGCGTTGGTTGTAGTATAGTAATAACCGATCTGTCAACAGAGCTCGATGTTGGCATAGAGTTGAATAAAATACTTTCTTTTCTATCAAATGCCTATATAGGTATCCACAGTCTTTTTATAGTAATGTCACGATTTCAAATACCTAACGTTATATTGCTTGGTTAGTAAAATGTAATAGTAACCTGTGGTAACTTTACTGGTTGGTGTATAATCTAAGATTTCTATTGTAATTAGCCATATTGTACCGTTTGTACCCAAATAAACATTTAAAAATGCTAAAATTTTAACAGAACGTTTTCTTCCAGTGTACCAAGCGTTACAAATCCAATTGCAAGTGTATTAAACCGTACCAACATAATTAAAATGGATTATCTTCATAGAAGTACGTATGCGTATGTCTATTGATAAGGTCAGCTAATTGATCATTCGGGAAAACCTTAATTTTTGCCAATATTCTTGGTGATACATCAGACTTATCTATTGTGTCTGCTTTACCTTTTTACACGACTACGGCAAAGCCAAAAAGAAGTGTAATGATTTTAGCAGCCTATGTATGTTTGTGGTTATGTGTGTTCCACCTAGCGTCGAGACTACTCATCCGATTTTAATAAATAACATATCTTTTTTGGACAGAACCTAAATTAGAAGAAAAACAATGAGGCTGATTGTTAAATTGACTTGTAAGTGCAAATAGCCATAGCCTTTGATGTTTTAAGCCATACATAACTGACATTGAACCTAGCACTAACAAACCTCCAACCTATACACGGCCCAGTAAGCCCAGCCCAGCCGGCCGGCCCAGTGGTCGGCTCTGGGAATGAGGGGAGTCGGGCTGTTCTGTAGTTCCCAACCGATCCTAGTGCGGAACTTCACACACAAGTCCTGTGTTTTCCTTCATCGAAAAGCTGAAAGTCTTAAATTACAAAAGTAATTTCGCATATTCCGTAAAAGCCAGAGGTGCAAGCTCGATCTTTTTCGGAATTAATCCAGCTACACTAAAACGCCCCTAACTAAACTCGATCGCTTGCCAATAATGGCGCTTGGTGCCATCTAGCGAAACTATCATACATAATATGTATCGACTTCTACGTTCCAAATTGTATATTGTTAGAAATGTACAGTCGACCAAGTAAGTCCTAAACCATATTTTATGACAGGTCCTCCATCAGATGAAGAACAAGGCTGATTGTCACATTTTCAAGCCAAACAACTGACATTGAAACTTAGTAAAGGAATTTCTTGATCCACTACACTATACAGCTTCTATAGTTTAGTATGCAGATCGTTTGCTCAACGAAATCCAAGATGGAAAATAATTTATTTTTGGACTCGATTGCTCATCTTGGTTGACCTATACCATTTTTTACAAACTTTTTAATAGCTTTTATATACCTTCACCTGTCCCGTTGTCTGTGTCATCAAATTTTGCAAGTTAAAGACCCACTTCTCTATTTCCGATTGAACTAAAATTTTGCATGCATGTGTAAATCGGGTGGCAATGCAATATTATTGTGACATGAAGCTGATCTGATGATGGAGCTGGAGGGTGGCTATAGGAACTCTATAATAAAACGACATACCCGGCCATAAAGTTTGCTCACGGTCTTTGAAAAAAGACTCGGCAAATGTCGGACATTTGCAGTCTTTTTCCAAAGACCGATGTGTTCCACATACACCACACACCCACACACACAAAAAACAGGGCAAAAAGTACAGTCAGCAAAAAAAGCTTGTACTAAAAATAGAGTTTTTAACAAGAAACTCTTGTCCCAATGAAGATAAAGCAACATTGAAACAGTCCTTTATACCACGCCACATCTAAACCCTTCCACCCGCTGATCATTGACATGCATAACTCAACCGCTGTCATTATTCATAATGCACTAGCGTTCACACCTCTGACATACCAACTATGACAAATGCGCGGCACATAGTAACGAGTGCAGTATCATATGACGCTGACTTGCTCTTGCCTCTATTCAAATTTGATACGGGTTGTTGAACCTTTGTTGAATCAGTTTTTTGTACACGTGTTTTTATATCAAACGGGGAATGGATGAAAGTTGCTTGAATTCTGGCTATAGGGAACGTGCACAGCACATAGACGGTGCTGCCAACTGGTGCCATCAATTTGACTGTTTTACCCTGATAAGTTTCTTTTACTGACCGCTTAGTGTCTCTTCTGTCGAATTAGTGCTGTCGGCTATAGTTTGTGCACGTTCTCTATCAGGGAACGTGCATATAGACGGTGCTGCCATCTGGTACCATCAATTTGAAGGTTTTACCATGATAAGTTACTTTTACTGTCCGTATAGTGTCTCTTCTGTCGCATTAGTGCTGCCTGCCGCCTATAGTTTCTGCACATTCCCTATTAGGGTCTTAGGCTCATGCTAGGTTTACTTACACGGAGCTTAGTAGCTAATGCTTATTACTTGACACTTACACTGTGCTTAGTATTATACTATACACGCATCTGACAAGTGTAAGTGACAAGTACCTACTAAGCATTAGCTACTAAGCTCCGTGTAAACCTAGCATTATTCTAAAAAAGCCAGTACTATTTTCTGGCTTATGGGCAGTTAAGTTAATAAAACACTTTCCCAATTAGAGTATTTTCCCGAAATGTACACCTTACGATACGTGCACTTGCCCAATAAGTGCACTATTTCAAAAGGGACACTTTTACAAAATGCACTTTTTTCCAAAATCACATTAATGACAAGGCTGTTTATATAATACATATTTACAGGGACACGAAAGTGAACTTTTGAGACAGTGCACCTTCCGAAAAAGTACTCCTAAAGAATTGCGCCTTTAGAGAAAGTGTACATTTCGGAAAAGTGGATTTTAGAAGCCTAAGTAAATTTTTTGACCTAGATGAGACATTAAATAAATGTAATGTTTGGCAACATGATTTAAAAAGTAATGGATTAATATTGTTTTTCTTTTCTTTTCAGATGTAACCCTGCAAGTCAAACGAAACGCCTCAGCATTAGCATCTTAAGTTTAACCTGACAAAAGTTATCTGTGATCTCATTTTAGTTTTAGTACCAAAACAGTTGCCTAAATTAGTCCATAAGTGACCCGGACCAAATGGTAATAGACCAAGTAGAGCAGGTTGACATGGATGATAGATAGGTAGTGTCATGGGCTTTAGGGTGAAGGGTTGGTGAAAATGCCGCATGCGCACTCGAGTTCGGCAGCGAGCTCCGGCGGGGACGACCTGGGCTCCACGGACGAGGTCAAAGTGTTCAAGGACGAAGGAGACGGAGAAGACGAGAAACGGAGCTCGGAAAACCTTCTGGAGGAGAAGTCTAGTCTCATCGATTGGACTGAGAGTGAGGTAAGTCCTACAACTCATATTACCCTTATACGGTAACAGGTTATTTTGGTAGAAATGTCTAAATTTAAAATGGTTCCAAATGTCTCACTATCAAAATGTAGAACGGCTAAAATGCAAATGTACTTGTAAAAACACGTTATAATGAACAAAATACAAAAGAATTAGATGCCACAAAAACCTAAGACCCTAATTATATAATAGAAAAAACTAACAAGATAAATGGTCGAGATCCTAAAATGCTCAATGGGTTCGAAAATCCTTTTGTCGAATTGCACAATCAATCAATCAATCGCAATTTGTACATTTTGACCCAAAGTATTTTGTCCTGAAAGCTTCCAGACACAAGGACATTTAGACCACAGTGAATGCTGCCTTGGAAACATTCTGACTAACAGAACATGTTGGTTGACTAAAGCATATTCTCCTCTAAAATATTACTACCTACTTTTTGACAATATTACATCTCCACGTTTTATGCATTTTGTCATTTCTACTAAAATTACCTGTTACCGCTTATACCCTACCAATTTGAACTCTTCATTAGCCGTACGTAGACATGGCGTTTACTTTACTACGTTAGCGTGGATGATGTGAACGAAATGAACGAAATTTTATACAGCGTTTACGCCTCTCACTATCTCTTTTGATGTGTAGCCGTTAGAGTACCCATGTCTCGGGACTAGGAACTGACCACGTGGCAAGCATCAGCTACACCATTTGGATTTGATCTTACCTTTAAATTGACAGTCTGAAGTATGTTTCCAATTACCATTTCAATAACTGCGTGTTCAGACAAGTTAAGCTTCAAGATATTGGAAAACCTACCACGTTTCCATGAATGAAGGTTAAACAAGTCGTAAAATTTCAACAGACGCCGATCTAACTCTAGAATAAATTACGGTTCTTCGTCTCGTCAGCATTATACCGTAAAATGAATTAAGATTAACTGCAAATATAACAATCGGCTAATTATAACAATGCGTGATGCGTGTCATGCCGTCTTGCCGTCATAATATGTATTGTAGTTTACGTAATGCCTCACCTCTCAAGCTACTTGACTTTTGTTTGACTCACTCTTGTACTGACATGTCAATGAATTTTTTAACCTAATGCGGTAGCGTCGTATCTACGAGTAATACAGACGCTTTTTATTTCTTAATTTCTGTGGTCGTGGTTGCTTGAGAGTATAATATGTAAACACATTATTAATATTTACTTTTCGTCCCAGACCACGTCACTGGCAAAAAATTACTAGCACCATTTCAAATGTCCCATGAAATCTAACATTACTGAAAGACAAACATTAGATAAAAGGAAATTCACGCGGCGCTTATATTTATGAACAGCATGACCAAAAAGAACCCATTCGTACTATAGAACAGCAGGTGCTGCTCAGGTAGGTCTTTATTTGTGCATGTTCCCGGTATTTGAGCCACTACAATGATTCAATAGGATCATGTTGAATTCCGAATGCCTTCTATAAAATACCCTCTGTATGATTTTACAATCCACATGCGCGTCGACAGGCGATTGTTACTTCAAAACCAGACTTATTTCGCACTAAAGTTGATTCATCACATGTTTCTCGGCGTATGTGTTATCGTGGTTTGTAATTTGCAGTTCGAATTTGTGCTTTTACACTTTCGGACTGGGCCACAATTACTTCCATATTGTGTGTTTTTTGCATGTCGGTTTTGCTACGACTCACTGATCCGACATGTTTATTTGTGTACTCCGGGCTGTGCTTCACTAAAAACTTTATACTTTATTGTACCGTATAAAAACTTTATTTGTTTAGTTAGGTACAACAGATTACGTAATACAACTACAAGCCAAACATTTCCAAAATTGACGAATCCAAATATTTAGTTTACAAAACGCCTTTAAAAACTGCTGCAGTTAATATTCCTAGGAGTTGTAACCTGCCTCATTACAGCCAATTCGATGCGTAGATAAACATCGTCGAGTGTGGAAATGCAGACGACTTAATTATGGCAGCGTGGCTTAACTCGCCGATAAGCATCATAAAAGCATCCAGTTTAGTCCAAATCGCAAATTGCCCGTAAAACAAACAAAAACAACCACAACAGCCGAAGCGAAATGTCACCCCAAACATTGATTGAGGTTTCCGAAAAAAAAGCTACAGGTACCTCGAACGTTTCCGAAAATTTATGTTGGAATATTGTGTTCCACCTAACATAAATTACTTATTCATTGTATTTCCGAAAACTGTATTATTCGAGGGGGTGCGTTCCACAATGAGGGTCTACCTGGGTTCAGGTATTTCTTATAATAAACACAAACTCCCACTGCTATTGTCATCGAATTTACCTGTCCCGAGCCGAGGTAAACATAAGACACCTACGGACTCGCATACGAATGCAAATGCATCCTTCTCTGACATGTAAGATCCTCGCGAGAGCAACAAGGATGCACGAGTCGAGATTGTAAAAGAACGCACGGATCGTATAAATATTGGATTATACTTAGGTGTAATTCTGCCCCGTATGTCATAATAGCAACGATTATCGTACGTGATGCAATTACAATGCTCTTTGTAGGAGAGATTTTCTGTTCAGTTTCGATTTCTTTTCGATTAAAGTTTCCGTTCGGACGTGAATCGAATTGTGTTCGTGTCGAAACCTTTACGCCTTCTTGGCTTTTTGAATAGTGCAACTGATTTTATAATACCATTTGTTTGAAGATGTTAGTTTATGCATTGCGTTTCAAGAATACAATAAATTCCGCATAAATGCTCCGGAGGAGCGTAAGAAATTGATTTCTTATAAATATACTTCAACGTAATTTTATTTTCTTGTCGTAGCTCCAGTTTCCGTATTACTTACACTGCTGTCTTCGAGCTATCAGGTCGTCAACATAAAAAGATCCACTAACTAAATCGCGTCCCGCTTACGCTTAAGCTTTTTATTCCTTTTCTAGACCGATTCCTTCATCGTTTTTATCTCCCCCATTAGGCGTTCTCTGTTCAGTGAATGGCCCAGCGATTTCCGTTGCGATGTCAGAGCCTGTTTAAGCAACCTAGCTAGACTAGGTTTTATACGTCGCCTAAGGCGCGAGCTTTGTGGGTTTTGGATTGACAGGGTCTACTTATGTGTCATGTTGTACTACCGTCTTGCCTTTAAAACGTTATCAGGTTTTAATTCTTGAATTATTTACAGAAAATGTTTATAAAATGTAAATACTAATCCTTACTAACTTATCCTTAGGTATCTAATTTAGAATTAGATGAAATTTCGTATGGATATAGTTTGAATCCCTGGAAAGGGCATAATATAATTTTCATCCCGAAAAATTGCATAGTTCTCGCGGGATAGCGATAAACGAATTCTTAGCAGATGTTGTCGCGGGCAAATGTATAGTCGATCTTAGTTCTTTAGAAAAATACATGCTTATTTATTACAAATGTAAAAAAATACTGATTATTTTAAATCAGCAGTGATTCGGTATACAGAAGATCTTAGGTCGAGTGAAGATGGTCACCTTGGTACTAGTAATAAACTGTCTCTCATTAAGTAAGTAGATATGTGTTATATCAATTCTGTAAATGGCCTTCAAACTATAGGGTCATATTTTAACTCTGAAAGTGAGGTCCCATTATGTTTCTTGGAATCCAAACGTGACAGATATCCAAATGCGGGAGCTAGCTAAACAATAAGCGTGACTCATGCCCGAGACATTCCGGTGTCAAGATATCTCGTAAGACAAGTATTGGTTCTATTGTGTGCCCAATCAGGTTCCGATTTAAAGGATTGCTGGCTGATTATGACTGCAAAACTGGAATTTTACGCGAGCGAGCTGGTTATGGCTGTGATTAGATTGTCTCTTTATTTTGACACACTAATCTCAGTCTATATACGTCACACTGCAAGGCCAATAAGAGGGCTTGGACTGTAGTTCCCACGCGAGCCTAGTGTGGATTGGGAACTTCACACACTCCATTGAATTGCCTCGCAGGTGTATGCCGATATTACGACCCTATGCTTGAGAGGCCATCGTTAGGCCATCACGCACGGCTTACTTATTTATTTATTTTGTCATCATCTCAGCCGTAGGACGTCCACTGCTGAACATAGGCCTCCCTCAACTCAATTTATTTTGTCGTTGCCTATTAAACTATCATTATCATTTGGTGTTACGATGTCATCTTCACATCAATGAGGGATTCTGACATGTGGATGATAGATGGCGTTGTTAACGTGAGGTCAGTTTGACGTAAAAGTCTTTCTTACGATTGGCTCATTTATTTATAGACCAATCCTAAACATGACACAAATGTTAAAGTTGTCAAAAGGACCTCACGACACTAGAACCAACTAATCTGCCGCAGCGACCCTCATTTACAAAACGCGCGGTATCTATTAATTCATACTGTTCGATGCATTTTATTTGTATCTTTTCCTTCCCAGTGTATTTTTCTCCTGTTTATCAAATATCTATCTGTAAATCTCTCTCCCTCTCTGTCTTCATTCAAGACACGTCCTACAATTAAGTGCACACTTCTAAATCCGTCTCATTCTTAGATACATCAATCGTGATATTGTCATTAGAGACATCAACGTTTGCAATTAAATGTAACACTATATCTCAAGCATCATCTATAAGCTTAACTGGTTCAGATTTCGTCAGGACATCTTAAAGCTCGGTATGGTTTTTCGTCCAATTGCGTATGCTGCCAGCCGGTCGGCTATATTTAGCTAACAACGCGGTCTTGTCTTAGTATCCGCTTCCGTTCGCCATGTTGGTTCTTGTTCTGAGGAATAAGGGTCAGCGTCCACTGTGTTATTGTTTCTATACATTGCATCCACTGGGTGTAATCGTTAAGTGTAGCCAGGTGATTATTCCGTACCAGAAAACATTAAACTGATATCGAAATAACGTTACCTAATGAGTAAAATCACATCAATAACTTGTTAAAAATAAAACGAAATGTACAAAATTTTGACGTTAAACACTCCCGTACATTTAGTACGAGATTAGTACCTCTAGAAAGGTTTTAGTTTCCTTTTTAAAAGGTTATTTTGTTATAAGCTTACTGATATTTAGAGTAATAAAACTATCTTTTAAATGAATGAAATCAATATTATGTATTTCTTAGTAAGTAAGTAGTTTTGGAGGAAGGTTCTCAGCAGTTTTGCAGCGCGCGCGTGCGCTTACAGTGCCCAGTACTTGTTGTACGGTTTGCACTGCTTAGGGGCGCGCGCAGCACCTCGCTCAACTGCCTTCTTTCTGCTTATCCCCCTGAATTCAAGTCTAGGATGAATGAGCATTTACTAGGCAAGCGTGCTCCATCGTAGGCCTCAACTTCGCTTTCCATCAGGCGTGATTGTGATCAAACGCAAGCCTCTATATATAGTATAAAAAAAATTGTATTCAAAGCAGTTGTTCAAAGTGACGTCCTTGTTATCCTTCATCATCACCACCATTTCAGCCGAAAGACGTCCACTGCTGAACATAGGCCGCCCTTGAGCCACCAAACAGATCGACCCTGCGCCATCCGCATTGTTATCCTTACTTAGTAATAAATTAATAATATTGATTTCATTCACTTAAAAGATAGTTTTATTACTTTGTTAGGTTAATAACAGTTTCCTTATAGTACTTAAGCTTCTTATAAAATAACCTTTTTAAATAAGGAAACTAAAATGTTTGTACTAACCTCGTACTAAATGTGTCGTTTTTTTTCGTGTTATATCGTGTACTCGTTTTATTTATAGCAAGTTATTGATGTCATTTTACTCATTAGGTAACGTACTTTCCATATCAGTTTTAAAGTTTTCTGATATCTATTATATTTTCGGAATAATCCTGACTACACTTTACGATTACACCCTGTATAGTTCTATCGCTTCTAGTTCTCGGATTATGGATTTGTTCGATTATTCATTGTTGAATGTCTGTTATTGTCTCCGTAATTGTTAACGACTTAACGCCCATGGGTACACATTGTTATGTTATTCAAAGAATATTATCTCCGTTTGTTTTGTCTCTATTTTATGTGCCTTTCCCTTTCTGTTTGTTTGAATATGTACCTACTTATTTTTTAGATATCGTGTTTGGTAAACTCTCAAGTTTCTATCTTCTGTCAGATTTGTCTGTGATTTATTAGTTATAAACTTCAAGACGTTCACAGGAATCTCTGACATTCGTTAGACACGTTTCTTATTTCTTCGCACTCCCTTATTTAGTATGTTGCCAGTGATGACTTATTGCACTGACACGTGGCCGTTAACGTCATAAGAAAGCTCAAGGTCAGACATAGGTCGTTGGAGAGGGCTGTGCTGGGATTTTCTCTTCAGGATCACATTCTTCTTCTTCTTCAAGTGCCACTCCATTACTGAAGGTTGGCAGTCAGCTCCTTGTCAAGCGCCGATCTGAACAGTTGCTCGACGGTCTTGATCCCTATCCTCTCCCTGATATTACGGAGCCAAGACATCTTACGTCTACCCGACTTTCGCTTCCGGGTCGATTTCAGAGCGTTTTGTCAGCGTTTTTAAATTTCATTAGTGTCACTCGATTATTGCTGTAAAATAATGATAAATCGTGACAACTTTGGATAAAATCAGACTAAGCCTCGGTACCGCCACACAGTTATATAAAAAGTTAACTCTGATCATCATCCCCCTCTGCAATATTTACGTCGACACTAATGAAAAAAAAACGCGGCGGTCAAAACTCTGAAATCGAATCCCCGGGTACATTCCCCATCATGATGGTCTGCAGAAGGGAATACCGATCATGCCGCAGTACATGCCCGAGGTAGGCAATCTTTCTCTGTTTGACTGTCCGGACAAGTTCTAGGTTTTTTCCCATACGAAGCAAAACTTCTACACACTTCTAGAACAATCGCCACAGCTCGAATAATCGCCAGACTCAATTGGCAGTGGACCGGGCACATATTATGGCTCGCAGAACTGATGGCCGATAGAGGCAAAAGTTTTTTGAATGATGTTCACTAACCGGAAGACGCAGTGTAGGTAGGCCTCCAACTAGATGGAGCGATGACCTGTCTGGTGAACCTTTCGGCTGAAATGATGATGAAGATGTGTCTTATTTAATTCCTGTAAAAGTCATCTTGACTGTCAATTTATTAGCTTGACAGGTACTGATTTACTACGGGACAACGGACCCCATCAAGACGTTAGATCCTCTGTGAATTTAGTCATTTAGTCATAATCAATTCATTAATTCTCGTCGCGATTTTATTAGTTCAGCCTTGAAGCGTATTCTCTTAATTATTACTAAACCGTCTACCATAATGTTTATTAAGTGCTCGGCGGTTTAAACGTTTGCATGTGGGACTGACTGTCCTTAATTTTAGATCAAGAATAATTAATTAACTAGTAGCTTTGCCCTAAAACCTACATATTTTCAAGAAAAGGATTTATATAGTTAGTTTCCTTAAAGGCTAGCACCATATCAATGACTCTTGGGTTGTTGATAGTCATGGGCGGTGATCATTTATTTTATTTTTTACTAACATATTATTCCGATAATGGTCGAAATAAAATTATTATTATTTGCTTGCTCATTTACCTTACTCTCATAATAAAAAAAAATCTGACAGTCAAATTGAAACTGGGATTTTACTAAATTCCCGTGGGAATTCCCTGAAATTACATCGTGGTTTTCATTCACCACTAAGTACTCGATATTACCATACTAAATCTAAGAGAAACCGCGTTTTGATTGGTCGTAAAAAGTATGTCAATTGATTGGTATTTTGGAACCCATGTGCGATTCCAACACTTCGACCCATACTTTAAACATGCTCCGACACTCCCTCCAAAATGATAACAGCCAGAATCTTCACACTTTACCATACCGATTTCTACACAAGTCTCGTAAATATCTCTCGGTCAGCCAAACCAGGCTTCCAAGCGTTCCTAGAATTACATATTAAATATGCAATATTATGTACGGAAACATGGGTAATAAACGGAAACAAATGACTGAGCACAAATGCAGTAAAACAGCGTAACTAATGTATTCGCGAAGCTCGAAGGTGAAGCTGTGCAGACTATGCACTGGTTAGAACAAGATTGGCACTGGATGTGCTAAGAAAGCTGATGAGATTAACACTGCATCATCGTTTATTCTGCAAGTAGGCCAAAAAGGGCTCTTTTTCCATGTCACTTTTTTAAACTACCAGCGCTTTCGGAAAGACCATTGTTGGCAAGAAGAATGCGCCGCAACAAACTTGGCAAAAAGTAATTTTTTTAAAAGAAATAAAATAAATAATTAGGTACAAACGAAAAAAAAATTACAATATAAAATTAAATTAATATTTTATGGGGTCCATTAGTTAAGAAACTAAAACTAAACATCTTAACTATATCTATCTACGTTCAGTGGAAGTGTAGAATGCTTCCACAGTCAATTTTTTTTTATACAACACGAGCTGCTGCCCGCGACTCCGTCTGCGAAGAATTCGTTTATCGCTATCCCGCGGGAACTATGCAATTTTCCGGGATAAAAAGTATTCTATATGTTAATCCGGATTATAAACTATCTGTGTGCCAAATTTCATCAGAATCCGTCAAACCGTTTTAGCGTGAAAGAGTAACAAACATCCATCCATCCATCCATCCATACTTACAAACTTTCGCGTTTATAATAATTATAAGTAGGATAGGCTTGCGTTGACCACAATCACGCTTGATGGAAAGCGAAGATGAGGTCTACGATGGAGCACGCTTGCCTAGTAAATGCTCTTTCACCCTAGACTTGAAAGCGGCCAAATTGTAGTGTTCAGGGAACACAGTCGCAGGAAGGAAATTCCACTCCTTGGCTGGATTAAAAATAAAATTGGAGATGTATAGTCTTCCAATGTCAAAATTACCATTAAACTTATACAACTTGAAATAATATAGGTTTATCGATATATCTTTATCATATCTAGGTACTCGTATTCTACATCAACCAGCTATGCAGGCCAATGCAACAGCCCACGTCAAACAAACGCACCGATCGCAATTAGGAAGTACATGCATTGCTTGCGCCCACGCAGCCTCTATATGGAATGAGAAATTAATAACAAATGCTTCACTTTAACTTGCAAATATAGAACTGACACACTTTATGATACTATCAGGATCCCTATTAATCGTGTCACCGAACATCTTTAAAATAGCTTGCTGTAAATAAACAAGGTGTTTCGAAATTAATTTGGAATATTTCACATTATTATCATCATCATTTCAGCCGAAAGACGTCCACTGCTGAACATAGGCCTCCCCCAAGGCTCGCCCAACAGATCGGCCCTGCGCCATCCGCATCCAAAGCACATTTCACATTATACTATGTACTTAGCCTTCCGTCCGCAGATTCGCCCGCGATAAATTAATTTTCCCGTAGAAAAAGGTTTTCCCGTAGAAAAAGGTTTTCCCGTAGAAAAAGGTATTTTCCCGCGCGGTAAAAAGTACCCTATGTCACTCAGTAATAATGTAGCTTTCTAACGGCAAAAGAATTTTTGAAATCGGTCCAGTAGTTTTTAAGTTTATTCGTTACATACAAAAATACAAATCTTACCTCTTTATAATATTAGTGTAGATTATTATTATTATTAAAACTATCAATTTATTTATTGTTACTTTGAACACGAAACTACCGTGAGACTCACTCATAATTAAAAAATAAGAATAACTCACGTCTATAATCGAGTTTAGCTCGACTGTTTCGGGCTAATCCGTAGCCCTTCTTAGAGCACGCCACGACGACTGCCAAACGCACATGTCGAGCCTAACTCGATCATAGACGTGAGTTATCCGTATTTTTTCACTATTCATTATTTATTGTTTATGTAATTCTGTGTATTAATATGTTACCTTCAAATTCAGGACCTAGTCTTAAATGTGTATCGTAAGATAAGATAACGTTCAAGGCAATACAACTGTTATTACAGATAAGGAGTGCACGCGCGAGTCATATGTCATAAAATTCGCTAATCGTGAATATTAAGTGATATAACTAAGTGATTTTATCGAAGGCGGTACAATACGTTTACTTTTAGTTTACCACTGACAGATGGCTTGCCTTCATTTCATTTCCAACTTTAACACCATACAAATAAAGTAGCTATTACAAAATCTGCAAACGTGGGTAACAGTATTCTAAAATTGGCTTTATTTGTAGGTCGTTAAAGTTGAATATGAAATGAAGGCAAACCATCTGTCAGTGGTAAAATTTATATAATTTTACTGTATTATAGTTTTTCGAGATGGATGGACAATTTGGTAAAGGCTGCAGGTTCAGTTCAAGGTGGATGCAAGCTGCTTCCAACCGTAATGATTGGGCATCAATGAGGAGGGCCTACGTCCAGCAGTGGACGTCCTACGGCTGAAATGATGATGATGATGATTTTTGATAGTACATAGCACATTGTGTCTTAAGGGAAGTAAATAAAAAAATCCAACGAGACCTCTTAGAAACTCGAAGTCGAAGGCTTTCTGAGTCGAGCTTCGTAATTCCCGTACAACCTGTGAAACAACATTGTGTTCCGTTCCGAAAAACTCAGTGGTGCGAGCCCGGATTCGAACCCACGACCTCTCTTCTTGAGAGGCGATACAACTAGACCAGGCCACCACGGTTTTTTTTTTAATTATCAAAATTGTTGGTACCTTGTATAGAAGAATTTAACCGTCATATATAAAAATGTGTATGACGATTTAACATAAAATAAAACTTCATCGATACATTTACCTAGTAGCAACACAAAGCAAATCCTCTATAGCAGCCATAAACCGTTTCTAAGGGGACTCCTAATAAAAATCAGTTCGATAGAAAGTACCCGTTTTATCAAAGAATCAATACTTCCTATCGATATTTGCGATATGCTATCGGTGACAACCCTGAATCAGCCACAGTGTAAAAAAATACAATGAGCAAGCTACGGGTCACAGACTAACACCGGTACAGACTGGACACTAAATAAAAAAGCAGTCTTTATCTAGAAAAAGTCAAAACCGGCCAAGAGCGTGTCGGACACGCCCAAGATAGGGTTCCGTAGCCATTGCGAAAAAATCAAGTAATATTTTTCTAAGAATTTCGTATGTGTACGGAATCTTCCAAGTTTAGGTATCGTCAATACTTTGAAAAAACCTCGTATTTCACAATCGATAATCTGGCTAAGTGAACTTTATTACGCGCGTATCAAGGTTCAGTTTTGTTTACATGCTGATTTGAGATACGAGCTTTTTCAAAGTAGTGACGGTATGTTTTATACCTTAGGCTACTATTTACTCTTAAACTACAAATAATTCCCAAGCAATCTAAGCCGCTATAATTTTCCTTGTAAATTTAATATATTTACTACCATTCTGATTTTTTTCAAATTTTTCCTCCCAACAGTTTAGATTTTAGAGGGGGGGGGGACGGTCGATTTTAATGAAAATTTTCACTTTAAAGTTGTGTATTTCGCAAACAGATCACTGAATACAAAAATCATGTTAACAACCCCCCAATGATTTTAAAAGACCTATCCAACGAAATCCCACACTATAGGGTTAGTCGAGAAAAAAAAATCACCCCCACTTTACGTCTATGGGAGGTACCCTAAAAAAATTTTTTTTTTCATTTTTTATTTTACCACTTTGTTGGCATGACTGATATGTATATTCATGCCAAATTATAGCTTTTTAGTACTAACAGTCTCTGAGCTTAGCCGCGGACGGACAGACAGACAGACAGACAGACATGGCGAAACTATAAGGGTTCCTAGTTGACTACGCAACCCTAATAAAAAAACAGTCTTTTATTAGTCGGTATTCTATTTTTGCGGTATGATACTGTATGAAGAGGATGCGACAAAAATACTGCGATTTCAGTTCTATTTTTAGGGTTCCGTATCCAAAGTCTGGCCAAGCTTCCGTCCGTCTGTCTCCAGGCTTTATCTCATGAACCGTGATAGCTAGACAGTTGAAATTTTCACAGATGATGTATAACATCAAATACTAAAAAACAGAATAAAATAAATATTTAAGGGGGCTCCCATACAAAAAACGTGATTTCTTTTGCTCGTTTTTGCTCGATATTGATAACGGCAACAAGTAGACGCTTGAAATATTCACAGAATATTTAGTTATATTATATATTCACTTTAAAAATAAATAGTTAAATTAAAATAAAACAAATATTTAAGGGGGGCTCCCATACAACAAACGTGTTTTTTTTTGTTGTGTTTTTATTGATAATGGTACGAAACCCTTCGTGCGCAACTCCGACTCGCACTTGGCCGGTACTATGGTACCTACTGCATACATATTACAAAAATGTTTCACAATGTTAAAGCCTCTTTAGAATGGTAGGGTCTAATGTTTTTTTGTTGATCTGTGATAAGGAACTGTCAAAATATGTTATCAGGGCACCCGTCAGTAGTGAAGACGTATTAAGGATATTGCCCTCAATATTGACATAGCGATAATAACATATAGACATGTGTTTATTAGAAAAGGCGTTTTATTCCGGTCAAATATAGGATGCGTGTGTTTGAGGACATGACATGTAGTGTAATGTCCTACTTGGTGATAAGTATCAGGAAATGTGACATAATTTTTTTGTCTGATTTAAACGTACCTACTACTCTTATATGGGTATACAATCCATTAATTTGTCGGATGTGTAACGTTAAATTTTATACAATTTAATAAAAAAACTTGATAAGTATAAAAAGCATCTCTGATTTGTAAGGCATTAAGCTGGCGTGATGAGGTGGTCAGAGTCTAGATGTAATACTAGACCAGCGAGTATTTACACCATCTATTCCCCGAACAGTCCGCAATAAAACCAAAGACAACAAACCTTTCTTCACCCACATCGATTAAGACGCAACTCGCTAATCGACTCGATTTAATTCTTAAAAACATTCGATTCTTGTACAAATAAACGATTCCGATGAATCTAGTTATTCTCTGTTTTACTGCGATCGGGTAATGACGTCGAGTTTAATTATGCTAACTAAAGATTAACGAGTAAATTAAGGCCGATTGAAGTTTTACTTTTTGTAGCGCCAGCCGCCATGTTTAAAAAGTTATTTCAGGCGGTGTTGCTCGCTGAAAAAAATAATTAAAGTTGTATTTATCGTTTAACTGCTCTATTTATCTCGTGCATGGCATGTTTATTGTTTCATTATTGTAATTTAAATTTCGAACTAACTGGCCAGTAACAAGGTGAACCCAAATTCGAATAAAACCTAAAATAGTTTTTTGTTTTAAAATTGGAACCACAGATACAAATCAGTGCCGTCGACATGGCTCAGTAGACAAGGTGGCTTAAAAAAGTAAAAATAGTCTTTAGCAATAGACTGTGGCGTTTAATGGGGCGTTTTATTTTACGGCCGGCGTTTTCAGGGTTCCGCGTCATTGGGTGGGTTCGTTTACTCGTTAACGACAAATAATACCTACTTAATGTCGTATATGTCTGTCATAAAATTAAAAAAAAAAACTCTTCCTGTTCCTAAAAAAAAGTTGAATTAAATAAAACATGGCTATGGCTTTTAAATAGACTACGCAAAACTACTTACAACGACACTGCACAAAACTATAAAAAAGTCGCTAATTGTTATTAATCGCAGCACCTGCCATAATTTATTCCTTACCTTTTACAGTTGTAAAATGATGTCTGGAAGAGGTCGCTCTGAAGTGATAAGGCCGGATACGGCCTACCTTGTGACTTTAGTCTATGTACCTGTTTTCTGTGTTACTATGTGGTGTTCAATCATGATTTTGTATTATTATGACCATCAGTACCCTGTAATATACTTACGCGATCCACGCATGTCCAAAACTTAAACCAAACTCGCCACTCGCAGCCAAACGCCCGCAATTAAACGCACTGAAATAGCTCAGTCGTAATTGATGAGCGCGACCGATTTACGGTGCCGTAAAGCGACACCCGGTAACAGCATCCTGCTGAGACTACGTACAGATAAATCATAATTAAAGTCGAGTGAAGAAATGAAACGGTACAAAGCCTGAGTGTTAACTTAACTTATGTGTAAATTACGAATGCGCTGTAATGCTGGTAGGACGAACAAGGTCTGGTGCTACTACCATTTCACTCGCAAATCCTGCACCTGACGGAGTAGAACAGTTTATGACTGCAACAAGATGGAGCGATGACCTGGTTAAGGTTGCGGGAATGCGATGAATGTGGATGGGAGAGGACCGGCCTGTTTGGCGAACGTTGGAGGAGCCCTATGTTTAGCAATGGACTTCGTTCAGCTGAAGTAATGATGATGATATCCCGGGCTAATAGTATCAATTTACATTTAAATACCTATGAAACTATGAGTAATCAACATATTTACTTAAATTTTTGTCCATTTATTTTTATCGTTCACACAGTACATATAGGTACAGTTCACGTGAAACAAGAAATCCTATTACAAAACCGTCTCCGAAATCCACGGTAAGCCGTCGAAAGCTCACGGTAAAAGCCTCTTTATCTAAATACCCATTTATCTCAAGTTGAATTCTTTAAATATTAGCTCCTGACTATCTCCGAGCTTACAAGCTGAGGTGTCGGCGCAGGCGCATGGCCGTTTTTATTGTGTGCCTAGCTTAACAGGGGAAAAGACGGGGCAGTTGGTTAAAAAACGCTGAAGAAACAACTTTGGGATGGGTGTTGTGGAGCATTGTTTTTTGAGTCGCAGTTTCAAACAAAACGTGTATTTATGCATTTAAGTCACTTAAGAGGTTAGTTACATAAATAGTGGGTACGTGCTTATAACAAATTAGTATTTACCAGCGGTTTCGCTCGCGTGTACCTTTAGTTTCCTGGAAATTCCATTTCCAAGGTCGAAGAACAGCTGAGCAAAATTTTATGTCTCCAGACTTAACAGCTGAAATTTCAGAATCCTACATGACTGTAAATCCTGTGAACAAGAGGCATCTTGTAGAGTACATCGAGAAATTGCCGTAGCAGTTATGATATTAGTTCCTAATTTTAAGAAATGGTCTTTACAGTGGCCGGTTAGTGAAAAATGATTTTTTAACAATTTAGGTAGTGCAAAGACAAGCCATTTTTGGTCGACTTTACAAAATTGTAGGTATAATGTTTTTGGACTGTAGCTTTATTCAGTGGAGTGAGTAGGCCGTTTTAATCTGCATTTAAATGCCAAGCTTATCATTTCAAGCTGTTGCGCTTCGAAATTAGCTTGAGATTTTATGTTTATTTAGTGATTTTAATTTTTATCTAGGTGCATTACATTAAATGGAAACTACTACTACAGAACTACTCTAATTTTATAAACTGATATTTAACTTTACAAGATAGAGCGACGACCTGGTTAAGGGAGCGGGAACGCATTGGATGAGGATTGCGCAGGGCCGATCTATTTGGCGAGCCTTGGGGGAGGTCTATGTTCAGCAGTGGACGTCTTTCGGCTGAAATGATGATGATGATGATTTTACTTTATGTTACTTTCACATTTATAACATTAGTATGGATTACTTAGTCGTCTCGGTCTAAAATACTTGATCACATTGCAAAACTATAGTTATCTTTGTCATAGTAAAATCCAGTGCCGATGGCGAAATTATTAACTAAGCATTTAGGGGACTATAGTATAAATCTTCCCAGGTGAATTTTTCGCTTCGAGCTTTCGATCTTTCAAAACAAACGGTATCGTCATAGTATTAAGGTTCAAATTTAATGTAATGGCTCGAAGCGAAAAATTCACCTGGGAAGATTTATACTATAACTAGTAAGTAGTCTGTGTTGAGGTATACATAAGAACTCCAGACAGCCACCACCATTTTCTTTTCGAACAATACTACAAAATGTAGAGTTTTTTGCTCGCGCGGTTTGCGTATTTGCCATCCATCATAGAATAAAGATCGTTGCTCATAATAATGAAGCACTGGCAACTTGTAACATACAATAAAATAAACACTAGAATACATTTCAAATTCAGAACAAGGATTACGCCAACGCAAAGGAACGATGACAATTCAAAATTCAAATTCATATTTCGAATATAGAATTCCTGCGAGCGCCTAACCGAACAAACGCTATCGCTCATCTTTTGTTTATTTCTTGACGTAGGTATCATTCGGAGAACCGTGTTATTACCAAGTAACAAGGCCTGTCGTTCTTTGCTTTAGTATTGTAGGAAGAGATCAGTTTATGGTGGTTTTAACATCCACAAAACTAGAGCTCGTTGCTCTCGTACTGTAAATGTACTGAAAGTTCAATTTATATTAGCTGTGCTCCTATGACCAGTGAGCTAGACCTGTTTTAGTCAGTTTTTGTAATGTTGCTAAAGGTCGAGCTGTATTGGATAATACAGCCATGAACGTGTTAGTTTTTGTTGTCTGAGTTAAGATTCTATTTGTTTAAGGTCGTCTAGATTTAAAGTTAAACGGACATTTTTAACGGTTATTTAAACTATACATTTAAAAATCAAAAGGAGAGATAAGTTCCGACTTGACTTCTAAACGATCGATTTAAAAATAAATTACGACTAATTCAGCCGAACCTTTCGATATTCGAATTTTGGATGGCCAATTAAAAAAAATTGTGGAGCGTGAACAGAGATAACTAAGTATGGAGTGGGAATAGTTTAAATAAAAGAGTCATTTTTCAAACAGTGCCTCATTGTAGAGTTGATAAATTACTTTTGACCTCGTTTATTTCAACAATGTCAGCTTTATGATGGTTAATTTAGTAGGTAAAGTACTTGATTGCCGGCGACGCCAAATAGCGTCTTCTCTCCATACAAAATAGGTGGTCTTGGGCATTCTATTCCGTAGATCATACTTTTAATGTACCTGAAGTTCACTGACGCAAAGTTCTATGTTAACCGTTGAGGTTATGTAAAATTGGTCTTTTTACTTAGTGTTTTAAAGTTCCCCTTTGTAATGTGTTGTACTAGTAGCGGGTTTTTTGTGGTTATTACTAATGACTCGCAAAATATCTAGTTAGTCTTTTATTTGCTTAAGTTTATGGTGTATTGTTTTGTTTTGATTGGCCTGCTTGTGTGGCATAATTAAATAACCGCTAGTTTCTGTATTATGGTTATATTGTATGTTTTATTTGTAAACAACTGTTTTCGTCACTTATCTTAGGGTTCCGTACATTAAAAGGCGAAAGAAGGCCTAAGAGATCGCTTCGTTGTCCGTCCATCTATCTTTGTACTTTATTCTTATATTACACCTAGTAATAAAGAGTATCGGTATACACAATGCTTTTTGAACTTTTTTTATAAGAGAAAGTTCATAGTTAAAGTATCTCACTTTCTAGACGAAAGCTGAGCAACTGAAGATTGATCGTAGCAATTCATCCGTGATCCTATACTATCGTTAACATACTGTGACATAAAAAAAGTTTTAACTGCTCTAAAGCTACGATATGAATATCAACTCTAAATGATCACGTATAAGACTCAAACTTGCATTTGCTACAACATGTTAGAAGGTACCTTTTTGATATCAACGTAGGCAGTCGCATTCGAACAATCCTTGAAGTATAAAATTTAAGTATACATATAAGATTTTAGGCTGTGCCGGCTTTTTAAAAGTATATTTTTTTTTGTATTTATATTTATTCTTGAAGTAACAAACTTGCGTTTAATTTGGTAGAAACTTGCAAGGACATCGCAATATGGAATTCCAAGTAGGCCAGTCACCAGACCCCTATTTTGCAAACCTGACCGGCGACAGGTGACATTGATAATGCGATATAGATTTGTTTGCCGATGTGAAGCCCGGGTTACCACTATATCCCTAAAATCAGCAATTTATTTCAAACTGTCAAGAGTCACTGTCGCATGTCACGTTTAGAAGATAGGAGCCATATGGTAAGCAATTACTGCTAGCTTTAAACATCTTCATCTCCATATTTCGCAGATTGTTTTCTATCCACGCCGTGACATATAAACATACTGGTATTAAGGTGCGCTCCCATAGAAACGGAGCGAAGAAGCACTAAATCCGACCACAACACCAGTTGAAATCCGTTACCGCATTTCCTTTGCAGTGTACAATCTGTTGTGAATTTTAATCAATATCAATATCCAAAAATAATAATGACCTAAATTAACCATACATAATTAATTAATGGTCTGCTGCTGCTGGTGCGTCTTAGTGACGAAACCAGATGAATTAAATTAACGGTTTTGCACTAATAGCTGTGACAGTACGAAATTTAAACAGTAATCACAACTAAGTATCTTTCTTTATCAAACCCCTGCTGCTATAGGCCACTGCAATAAGGTCAATTTTCAATCTGCACGAGACAGTAAATTTTGAGACATCCTTTTATCCTAATCGAAATGAAAACAAAACCAAAAAACATAATGCATTACAAATAATCGTAAGAATTCGATAAAATTAAATCGATATCGATACCATAGGTATTTCGTGTCGATTAATTAACAATACTTTATTCGGACGCTGTAATCTCATAAACATACGAGATTTAACGAGATTTTATTATAAAAACCGAGAATAAGCCGATACACAACACACCTGCTCCATCAAATACGAACGATGATTATGCTAATGGTCTTAAAAATTTACGGGCCACTCTCAACGGAAAACACACCTTAACTACGCTACGCATAAAGCTTGTTTTTAAAATATCAGCGAGATTCAAAGGTACACAAAATGCTTGAAGCGTGTCGAAACGAATGAGGTATCAAACAGGGACCAATTAAACAAAATGGACGCTTATACCGACCCCCATAAATCGATATCACGCTACACGACGAGTTACAGTTACGCCCTTTAAAGGACTCATCTCGTACACCGTAAAAACAACTTGTATACACAATAACAGACCTTGTTATGAAAGCTGAAAGTGTCAGAATTACGTAACCGCAGAGGCGACTGTTACGCCCTGTTAGAACGCCCTCCGCTAACGAGATCGACAGAGATGAATGGATGCAGTTCTTGTATGCGCGAGTGGGTAGGAAAATAAACAGAACTCTTGAAAAACACTTGTGAGATAACAAAGGCTGGCTTCCACGAAGACGTCCAATAATTTGTCTTTTTAATTTTACGGCGACTGCCTTGGCTTTTAAAATATAGTTTTTTTTTCTCGGCCGGTCCATTAGGTCGAGAGGCTGTATTCGGGAACTCATTACTTCTCCCATGCCACATGAAATTTCTTTTATGACTTATTGTTTCTCTACGCCCTTCACTCTGGGACAATAACCTTGCTAGCGCTCGCAAACCTGGTAACACAGTTTATTCCCTCTACAACAAAAAATATGCACATTTTATTTCACACACAGTTCGAAGAAAAGTCCTAAAACGCGTCCGCGACGAAAAACAAGAGGTCAGTAATCGTGTAGTAATAATAAAAATAATGTGAAATAAGACCGGGACTAAGCTCAATAAAATAAAAAGGACATAAAAGTATTCGAAACCTGTTCTGCTCTTGCATCGCTTAGTTGTAAAAAGCCCATTCCATATAATATTACCCATTACATCCCCGAGAATCACTGTTCGGCCAATCGACGGGAATAATTTGAAAATGGAACTCAGGTTCGATTTTTAATTAATTGAACAAAATTTCGTTCATCGTTAAAAGTTAATGGCGTAAGAAATGCGTTGTGATGTGGCCAGTTATTGTTTTGATAAGATTCAGCATGGATTCAGCATAGATTTTAACATAATGATTAAATCTAATAAAAACAGCACGTATCAGGAAATTTCACCGATTTTCGGGTCCAATACCCAATTACAGCAGCTTACGCAAATTGCATTGACAGCCAGAAAGATGCACTCCGTTCCCACAATGATTCGGGGTGATTATTTTTATAAGTGGGCAACCCCACGCCGGAACTCGCTAATGAGCGATTAGTGTTGCCAGTTACGGATAATACTTTACTAATAGTTGGGGTGTTATGAGGCGACTCGGGGGTTACAATGGGGTGATTTTTTAAGGGTTAAGGGTAGTCATAAATGTTTGACAGGGCATGGGGCATCGGAACATTGTAATAAAACCGCAGTATGATATGTCTGGTAATAAGCTATGGGTTTTAATCGCCTTATTTTCGTAATGTAACCGCTTTTATTACTCTATAATCTTTATAGCAGGACAGGAAAACTATGAGTTTAATGGTTTCTTTTTTTATATTTTTTTTTAATTAATGGTTAGTAAAAATATATTCGATTTTGAAAAATACGACGATCTAAGTGTCACTTTGATTTTATAATTATACAATTTTTAATGACTAACTTACTAGTTTACTCTCAAATACCTAATGCGCTTCTGAACGGCATCGTATTTTCCATCCAATTTAATTTTTTTAATCCCCAGCCCTATTGTGTGGGGTTTATATCGAATAACTGGATTCGCAGACCACCCACGTTTTAAGGCTATTAACTATAGAATGGCCGGAGAGAAATGTAAATCAACCACAGATATCGAACGAAAAAAAAAATTGTCAACGGTAACACGTTGCTGGCCGAAAACATGACGAGGATGCGATAAAATAAAAAAATAAAACTGGTTTGTGGTCAGTGCTTTTTTTTATACTGAAAAGTGTTGCCTGTTTATGTTCGCGTTCACGTGTATAGTAGAATTATTTAAGTAATTGCTTTACTACTCTTAAAAAAAAACTCAAAACAGAATGACGTAAAACATTTACAAATCAATGGGACAAAAAGCGTACATTTTTTTTACTACTTCGCTGTATAGTCTGAATTGTACATAATACTATTTTACGGTTATTATTAAGACTCCACTGTCTCATCCATACTTCTGTCTGTCATAGCCCTGTAGGTAGGTATCTTTGAGAGTCCGAATCGCACCATAGGTAATTTTTTTTTAATTTGTAGATATAAAAAAAATAAAGTCCTCTTGCGTGTCATAATAATGTGTCCTTATGGACAAGTTCTATACATTGCGCGGTTCCCGCGGGATAAATAAACGAATTTCTCTTTAATGAACTAAAACAATTACTTTGCTCACCCGCGACCTTACAATAGTTACGTTTATGCAAGAAATGTGTGTTCATGCAGTTCCTCCACCTCCACACTGTACGAACACACACAAATCACACAAACACAACCATCACCACCTACCTCACCTTCCACACCTTCTCTTTACACTACGAGGAGTGTACAAAGTCGACAAGGTAGTAGTGCCATGCAAGATTGTCCTTTCAAGTTTTTCACCCACACTATTGTGATGTACCTAAGGTGATGACAGTTCAACATTAAATGATAATTTAAATCCAATTATGCCCCATAATAAAATAAAAGAAAAACAACCGAAAGGGAGGTCTAACAAGAAGTTAGCGACGAACAGACAGACGGGCTAACAAGTCGAGCTAACTGGGAAATAAAAGCTATGCGTGATGCACACAACGCCCGCGGCGATGCGCCCGCGTCGGTAGCGTTTGCATAACAACTGGAATTGGCTATATTACTATATTTTCTTTTTCTTTTAGTGTATTCCCAATTTATGTGGGAAATTACATTTGTTATTTACCATGAGCTTTACGGTGAAGGAAAACATTGTGTAGAAGAAGACTTCATCCTGAAAGGAGGCTTGTGCCCTGCAATGGGCGTGTATAGGCTGGAATGATTATGATGATGATATTCCCAAGGGAATTCACGAAAAATAAAAACGTTGTTGTACGATAATGAAGATGATTCATGCGTAATTTCATTCCTCGAGCGGTTAATATTTCGAGATAAATTCCGATATCATTATTATTATTTATCCGATTCGGAATAAAAGGTAAAATATTTTTATTCTGGGTATACTTTTCTGGATTTTCTATATAATCTATTTCGGTATGATTTAAAAAAAAGATCTGAAAAATTAAAAAAAAAAATCATTTTCTTTTTTTCTTTAAATAGTTTATATATGTACATACAATTGGTTTTGATAAAGTAATAAACCACTGACATGTCATTCTTACAGCCAAACTTTTAAAAACCAAGAAATCGATGCCTTTTCTGCTAACCCTACCCCAAAAATCCACGCGAAGGAGGCGTTGTTTGCCAACGAACGCGTGTGGCCAACACCGGTAGCGAGCAAACACCGCTGTTGACCGTACCTGTGTTTGACGATCGAATTTCGAAGGTCTGTCTGTATGTTATGGTGCCTAAACACTTTGGTGAGCGAGGAATTATTCTTCCCCTCTTAGATATAGTTGAACAAGAAATTCCTTTACTATGGTTCAGTGGCAGTTGTGCTTAAAACAATAACGGCTAATGTCAGTTACAACTCATGTGTGCCTTAGTGTTTTTAGGGTTCCGTACCCAAAGGGTAAAAACGGGAGCCAATTACTGAGACTTCGCTGTCCGTCCGTCTGTCACCAGGCTGTATCTGACGAACCGTGATAGCTAGACAGTTGAAATTTTCACAGATGATGTATTTTGGTTACTAAGAAATACTACAAAACATAATAAAATAAATATCTAAGGGGGCTCCCATACAACAAACGTGGTTTTTTTGCTTGTTTTTGCTCAATATTGATAACGGCAACAGGTAGACGCTTGAAATATTCACAGAATGTTTAGTTATACATATTCATTCATTCACTTTAAAAATAAATAATTAAATTAAAATAAAACAAATATTTAAGGGGGCTCCCATACGACACACGTGTTTTTTTTTGCAGTTTTTATAGATGACTAGTTGTTGCCCGCGACTCCGTCCGCGCAAAATAGGATTAGATATAAAAAATAGCCTACGACCTATTCTCAGAGCTACCGAATACAGAGAAAAAGTTTCATAAAAATCGGTCAAGCCGTTCCGGAGGAGTTCGATAACAAACACCGTGACACGAGATTTTATATATTAGATTATGTGTACTAGACAACGGATAAACATGCTTATTTAGATAAATACATACCTACTAAACATCTAAGCAAGCGTGGTCCATATCGTACGCCTCATCTTCGCTTTCCATCAGGCGTAAATGTGGTCAAACGCAAGCCTATAATGTATTAAAAAAAACACAAATATCTGCCCCGACCAGGAATCGAACCCGGGACCTCAAGCTTCGTCATGAGGTTTCCTAGCCACTGAGCCATCCCGTCGTCATTATTCTAGATTATGTATTCTGAGACTCGTATGAATAATCTTCAATAGATAATAGATATAACAACAAGAACAAGATGTAGCGACGACCTGGTTTAGGTTGCGGGATCGCGTTGGATGCGGATGGCACGGGACCGATCTGTTTGGCGAGCCTTGGGGGATGATGATGATGATAGAGCTAAGCCAAATCAACACAAGTTACACGCGAATTAAATTCACCGTTGATTTTATTTTCCTAATTAATGTCCTTAAGCGCAAGTGTTACAAATCAATCATAACGCCATATAAACAATTACAATACTCATTATTCCACCGTTCACGCTCCACCGAAGAATTACGGCGAAAAACCAAAAGGAAATAATACCGTCCATTCTTTCAAGAAACCGTACAGATCAAAGGAAACCTTTTAGATTTGGACGAAAACAAACGTTGGGGAAACAAATAAAAGTTTTGTTGGTCTGCGGCACACACGTAGCTATGCTATTGAGCTTTACAATAACCTCGATTTCATTTGTTTGTGGGTCATTATACAGCTTAAATAAGTATAAATTAAAAATGTAATTTAAAACCCCCAACGCAATTATGTCACGCATCGGGTCTATGATCTCTACCGCAGCGTTAGCTAAAAGAGCTGATAACTGCATCCAAATCGGTTCACCCGTTTAAGAGTTATGATGCCATATACAAACACACACAGCGGTCAAACTTATAACACCCCTCTTATTGTTTCGGGGGTTAAAAACCAAAGTTGTCTCTCCTTTGGAGGTAAAATTAGTGACTCTGAGACAGCAAACTTTAGATTTAAAAGGGCTTGCAACTTTTGCCAAAATGTTGGCTATAGTAGACTTGTCATGTCCACAGAAGAGAAACATACAAAAATATTGTATGACCTTTTTGCGAGGTCTGCCAGAATTACCTGAAGGTGATGATGGGTCACCACGAAATAGGGAAGACGTCGGAAGGGCAGCAGGAATTCCTTTATTTTGTTATGTATGTAAAACTCTTTATTATACATAAAAGCATGAAATTAACAGTGAACAAAAGAAACGGACGATAGATAAATAGATGATAGACGGTATCAAGCAGGCAAAAACCATAACTTAAGTAGAATTACAGATGCGTTGATCGTGTTGTGAGAAAAGTGAAGACTTGTTTTTAGGGCTCCGTACCCGAAGGATGCCAATGCGACCCTATCACTGAGACTCCGCTATCCGTCCGTCTGTCTGTCTTGAACCTTGAAACTTGAATGCTTGAAATTTTCACTGATTATGTATTACTGTGGCCGCTATAACATCAAATACTAAAAATAAAATAAAGATAAAAATTAAAGGGGGTCGTCATACAACGTTTTTTCACCTGACTGGCGAAGGAGGGTTATGTTTTTCGAGCGTATGTATGTATCATTCTTTGGCACGCCCTGCAGCATAAACGGCTCAATGGATTTTGAAGTGTGGGGTGTCATTAGATTCGTCTGAGTTCCGCGAGTGACATAGGATATATATTTTCCTGGAATTCCCATGGGAACGGAAATTATACAGACGGGTTTTTTTTCATCTAGTATTGAAATTATTTTCAGCTTTTTTAATTCGATCTTTATAATTTTAATACTGAACTATTTTTAAAACATTGTACGGAGATACGGAACCGTTCATGCACGAGTCCTACTCGCGCTTGACCGGTTTTTAAAGATCCGTAAGTTGAACCGGTCCAGATATATTGGCGTTGCAAGCTAATTGCGAACTATTACTATGTATGACAAAAAGTTATACTTGTAATCTTTTTGTTATAGTTGGCACTTCCTTCTTATTTATAACCAGTTTTTTTCCCGCGACTTCGTCCGCACTGGTAAAGCTTCTTCATCTCTTTCATTGATAAAATAAAAAATCAGCAAACTAACATTCAAAAATCCATTATCATCACTGGTGAATAGTGAATAGTGAAGTTCTTTATCCCGTGAGATTTTTTTTTATTATGAGAGGGAGGAAAACGAGCAAGCGGATCATGTGATGGAAAATTATCACCACCGCCCATAAATATCAACAAATCAAAGAGAGTCACTGATCCATTGTCGGCCTTTAAAAAAAGAGAGAGAATAGGTGTAGGAGAGGGGGCGGGGGGAGGTATTGGGCCCTCAAAAATTCTGAAATTAGTTTTTTGTATAATTACCAACTTGCTTTGAGCAAGTCTCTTGCAAGGTTTAAAGCAAACAATGAATATACATAAATAATGGAAAAACTTGCCAAAAGGCCTGGTCAAAACTTTAGCCTAGTGGTTTGACTAATGGCCTCTCAAGCGGAGGGTCGTGGGTTAGATTCCGGCCTCACCCCTCTGAGATTTTCGGAATTTACGTGCGAATTTACATATGAAATTTTCCATTAGCTTAAAGGGGGTGATCCATTTGCGGAGTTAAACACCGTCGGATTTGCTCGCTGGCTCTTTATGCATACTTGAAATTCTAAAGTCCGCAGACTTTTAAGTGCTCCATTGGCGGTTTAGACCTTTGGCTCGCGAGTTCGTTGGCGTACCGGCGGTTTTGCTCGCCAATGGATCACCCCCTTTACGGTGAAAGAAAACATCGCGAGAACGCCTGTAAACACTTGCGAATAAATTCATTGATGTGTCTGAAGTTCCCGATCCGCACGCCAAGCTTTCTCATTCTGAGAGGAGGCCTGTGTTCTGCAGTAAGAGGCATATACAGGGTTATTTTTAATTCACTGACATCCTCTTAACCCTGAATTCCTATCACTCAAACAAATGTTTTTTGTTTTACGACTTTTTAAAATGAAGCACTTTTTTTCCCATACAAATACACAGAGTATCGTAAAAATAAGAGGAAATCTCAAATTTTCAAAACTTTATTACACCAAAAATATTAAGTTATGACAAAAGCCGTAAAACAAAAAACATTTGTTTAAGTGGTAGGAGTTTAGGGTTAAAAGGATGCTAGTGAATTACAAATAACCCTGTAGACCGGGATGATGGTCACAACTTTGTTCAGACTCGAGTACATTTTTCGAAGTGTGCCACCGCCCTTATCCCCACATAGCTCCGTACAAAAAACACAACCTTCGTTAGAATGCATGACTGGCAGTTCCATACAAACTGTAGATGTACAAATAAATTTCATTTTATATGTATGTATGTATGTATGTTCCTCTTAAGTTCAGTATCCTGGGCCTGGAGAATTAAGAGCAGTTTTTTTTTATGTACCTAATTATTTTCTGTTTGATTAGGTAAGTTAGTTAAAATTGTTCATATAGGTACTTAATTGTATTGTTTTCTTTGTTTATAGCTTTCATTGCTTTTAACTAAACAGATGACATAATATTTTCCTCCACCGAAAAACTCATAGCAAATTTAAGATGTATGTTTTTGAGACTAAAGTTCAGTAGAAAACATCGTCAATTGCTCGGTTAATTTGTTACACAGATTTGACACATTGATTCATTTTCGTCGTATTCAGGAATATATTCTTGTTTCGGCACATTCCTGTTTGGACGTATTCCGTTTTCGGTATATTCTTGTTTCGACACATTTTAGTAAATAAATTATACTATGAAAAACTTGTGACTTTGCTTGCATAATAAAATAAAATAATGATTGATTCCTTTTATATTTGAGGCCTCATTTGCACTTCATCATGTGAGATAGCGGTCAATCACGGGTCAGTTTTATTAAAAAAAGGCTATCGATTGACCGTTGTTTGGTAGCTTTAATTTACGTCTCTGAGTGTAACTGTTAATGACAAAAGCGAGTGAAAAGTTCACGAGGGTCTACGATGGCTGTATTTAGAAGTCAGACAAAAACAGGCATTAAAAACAAAAAGCTTTTCAAGGATTGCCAGCACAAGTGGTTAACCATTGGAGAGCTGTTTGGGAAATTACTTAATTCCACCCCCAAATGGGCACTTACCCCCAATTTGGGCCACTCGACTCGGCAGGGTTCCTTAGTAGAAGAACTGGAACGGAGTCATGGTTTTTCACCCGACTGTCGAAGAAGGGTTATGTTTTTCGAGCGTATGTATTTATGTGTATGTATGTATCGTTCTTTGGCGCGCCCTACAGCATAAACGGCTCAATAGATTTTGAAGTGTGAGGTGTCACTAGATTCGTCTCAGTTCCGCGAGTGACATAGGATATATATTTTCCCGGAATCCCCATGGGAACGGGAATTATACAGGGTTTTTTCATCTAGTATTGAAATTAAAGTGTAGTTTTTGTTTTTCCGAGTATTTAGGCCAATTAAGTAGCTGATAGAGTTTTCTTATTACCAATGTTCACAAGACTTTAACGTAAGTAATTTGATTTGAAATTTACATTAAGCTGAAGAAAAACATCCTGCGGAAATCTGCACACTGAAACTGGTGGTGGGATGTTCCCAATTCGCATTGGGCCTGCGTGGGGACTATAGCTCAAGCCCTCTCATTATGAGACGAGGCCTATGCCTTGGACTGGGACGTTATATAGACTTGTTAGAAAAATTACTTCTTTTTCATTTGCTTGCTGAAATCTTTGTACATAACAAATATGTAGTCATGACTGACTGACATTATTCATCAATGTGCAATCCAAACCTTGAAGTTCCATACAAAGTAGGTATTTCAATAGGCCGCTATAAACGGCTATAAAAATCCAGTGTTAGCAGAGCTCCGCTTCTAAGCAAAATGTACGCAGTGCGGGGTCATTCTATATTGGTTGCTTCCCCTAATTTTTAATTTAAATCTATACTTTATTGCTGTAGCGGCAATAGAAATACACATTATGTTTAAATTTCAGCTGTCTATCTATTACGGTTCTTAAGATACAAACCTATAAATTACAGGCTGTAATGGACGGACGGACATTGTAGCGACATTATTATATTAGGTACAGTACGCTTAGTATAAGTTTTACTTCACCAAAATACTTCTCGATCGCGTTTACGTAAAAATTTCAATTCTATGGAGACATGGGCGCGCGCGCGCGGAGACGCTGTCCACGTTTCCATAGTAATTGATTTTTTTACGGAAACGCGATCGAGAAGTATTTTGGTGAAGTAAAACTTATACTATAAGCACTGTACGCTTAGTATAAGTTTTACTTCACCAAAATACTTCTCGATCGCGTTTACGTATAAATTTCAATTCTATGGAAACATGGACGCGTGCGCGCGGAGGCGCTGTCCAGGGGTCCCTAGTAATTGATTTTTTTACGTAAACGCGATCGAGAAGTATTTTGGTGAAGTAAAACTTATACTAAGCGTACAGTACGCTTAGTATAAGTTTTACTTCACCAAAATACTTCTCGATCTCGTTTACGTAAAAAATTGATTTCTATGGAAACATGGACAGCGCCTCCGCGCGCGCGCGTCCATGTTTCCATAGAATTAAAATTATTACGTAAACGCGATCGAGAAGTGTTTTGGTGAAGTAAAACTTATACTAAGCGTACAGTACGCTTAGTATAAGTTTTACTTCACCAAAATACTTCTCGATCGCGTTTACGTAAAAAAAACCAATTACTATGGAAACATGGACAGCGGCTCCGCGCGCGCGCGTCCATGTTTCCATAGAATTGACATTTTTACGTAAACGCGATCGAGAAGTATTTTGGTGAAGTAAAACTTATACTAAGCGTACTGTACGCTTAGTATAAGTTTTACTTCACCAAAATACTTCTCGATCGCGTTTACGTAAAAAAATCTATTACTATGGAAACATGGACAGCGCCTCCGCGCGCGCGCGTCCATGTTTCCATAGAATTGAAATTTTTACGTAAACGCGATCGAGAAGTATTTTGGTGAAGTAAAACTTATACTAAGCATACTGTTCCGTTGGTCATCCTTCGGGTACGGAACCCTAACAACGCTTCCCTTTTAACTTATCAGCAGCAGGCTTAAACTTAAGACGTATGCTATACCTTATCTCACGTGTCATGTCGCTGTTATCTTTCATACCATAATATTTGGTTGTGAGCTTAAAACGTTTTCGCAAGCGCTTATAGAGCTTAAAAGGTTTTTATAAGAAAGTATATTCAGTACAGTTCAGTTTTAATGACCAAAAACCGTCGCTCTGTAAATAAAATCTCCCAGAACTTAAGCTCCAAACGCATATACAGCGGAGCCGTGGCGGTGACGGTTGTAATATTCTAACTTGTATGAACGAGTTCACGGTACGGTACCGCAGATTCATTCATACAAGTTAGAATATTACAACCGCCGCTGTCTGCGCTTGGATCTTTAGACACAAATATTGGCGAAAACACAGAAATAACAGTTTCGGGAAAAAAAGAAAAAAATGTGTCACATACATTCTTTCATGGCAAGTCATGATTTTTGCATCCCATAGGCCGTGGTCATAAGTAGACTATGGACGTACAGCGGCGGAATGAAAAGGTTCGTCACTTTTCGACTCTATGTCAAAGAGTTAAGGTCGAAAAGTGACGAAACTTTTCATTCTGCTACTATACATCGATAGAAACTACAACAAGAAACAAGATCAACGTTTAAATATAACACAAACAAAAATATACAACATAAACAAAAAGCCAATCATTACGTCATCTTGGAAACTACTTCCTCCAAATCCATCGACATTCGATACACCAATACATTACTAGCTAACAAGGCAATTAAGCCTATAATTTACTCAGAATTGGCCCAAACTTTGAGACCAATGCACTCAATCATAACTGCGTGCTACTCGCACTCGTTGTTTTAGAAAAGGAGGAAAGACTGGACTGGTCATCGCGTAGACAGTTATTAATCATCGCTAAACGTCAGTGTTTCCTGTCGCCATCTCTTTTTTTTTCTTTTTTCTTATAAAAGACTAGTCTGCGGTGTGCTTAAAAAAGGCTAGATTTTAATATTACGCGATACAGGAATCATATTGCCTGTACCTTCATTATTATGTAAATATTTTACAATTAATAATTAATTTACATGATTAAACAATTGGCCTTTCAACTGTCAATCGAATCTGTCTATCTGTCGAATGCAACGGTTTTTGAAAGTATGAATGATATCGGCTCCAACGTAAGGCGGTAAAATTTCCCATAGCTGGTCATTCAAATGTATGACTAGATTTTTACGTGATAAGAAATACTATACCTACTTTTACTGGCGTCGAAAAAATATGTAGTTAATAAAATAATTTGAAACGCCTTAAAATTTGTTCCTTCTCATTAAAACGACCTACCTAACCACTAGCTAAAAAAACCTACCAAACAAATTTTAAGATTGGCGCAACATGTTTAAAAACCGAAACCAGAAACCACGTGGTTTCGGTATCTGAACTGTGCACGAGGCGCCATAAATACAGGCTCGTCTGCGCGCCCGCAGGTACGAACCAAACGAGATCGATCCTTTTTTAAAAAGAAAATCCTCTTTTAAACCTTTTTAAACTCTATACAAAAACTTTAAGGCTCAAACTAGACTCGAGTCAAAAGACATCATTCCTTAAAAAAAAGTATACCAGCCAAGCTGAAATCGCCTTGAAGTCAACGTTTTAAGATTGAAAATGGAATTGGTTGGTATTATAATTCATTGCCATAATTCACTTTAGGCTTTCTCACTTCTGAAATAAAGCTCCTTTTTCGTATCGGACGCTCACTATTCCTTCTTACCGCTAACCGACAATCGACCTTAGATATTGACGTTAATGTCGAAATTTGAAATTTAGGTCCTTTTTTTCTTGTCATGCCAGTTTTTTTTTGTTTATTTTTTTGTGACAGCGCCTGCGTTGGTACAGTGGGTGTTTTGCGGGGTCAGCGAGGATAATAACTGTAAATTATCGTCGTTTTGGCTTATTGAAAATCGCCCGGACGTGTTCTATGGCGAGATGGAGGTAACACGTTTCGGAACATCCTGTATGTTTTTTTTACCAACACAGGTTTAATCTCGTTGAGTAAATGAGGCGTGGATTGCGCGGATTAATTTGAATGGGACAGAGTCACAAAATTTGAGCGCGTGTGGATTTGTCGAAAGAGGTATTAATTACTTTGGCCCTCAAGGGGTAACTTTGGAAATTGGGAACTCGATTCAAATTTTACTACCCACTCACGTGTTTTTTTTGCATTTACTGTAATTTGTTGACAAGTGATTTCAAACAATGTCATTATGGTCTTAAGGAACCAATTTGATTGAGATAATAAATAAATAAATTGGCAACCGTGGTTGCACAAAGCATGTGAGTATATTGGATAGCCTATTGAAATTATGGCACATTGGTTGTTTTGTTTTAAGCAGACCGCCCATTTTTAGAGTTCCGTACCCAAAGTGTAAAAACGGGATTCTATTACTGAGATTCCGCTGTCCGTCCGTCCGTCTGTCACCAGGCTGTATCTCATGAACCGTGATAGCTGATACAGTTGAAATTTTGACAGATGATGCATTTCGGTTGCGGCTATACTACAAAGACTAAAAAACAGAATAAAAAATAAATATTTAAGGGGGCTCCCATACAACAAACGTGATTTTTTGCTCGATATTGATAACGGCAACAGGTAGACGCTTGAAATATTCACGTTTTTATGAGTACAATAAAGATTTTTACATATATACATAACATAATTCGTGTATGTTATGTAAATTTCATCGAAATCTCAAAACATGACATGTATATTTTCTTCTGTATAAATTTATATTACTTGTCTTATCACCTGTCACACCGTTAATGTAATGGTAATACAGTAGCACTGACCGCCTAGTTAGTGCTGTCAATTAGTACATGCACTATATATATCTTATATCACAACAGTTTTTATAAGAGGCCTGTCATGTCAGTAATTATCGAATAATATTAAATCGAACGTTACTACACATTATAGCATTTAAAAAAAAATTAATGCAGAGATGGTGGTCCAAAAAGGGTTTAATTTCATTAGTGGCTACCGTAATCTTCTAAAACCTTTCATCATACCGGTCCAAAGACGTCCACTACCGAACATAGACCTCCCCCAACATAACATAGGCCTACCGCATCCAACGCGTTCCCGGTCTTAACCAGGTCGTCTCTCCATCTTGATGAAGGCATGTTCAGATTTTATTTTATTTTATTTTAGCTTTAAGGTACACACAACACATTCAATCCTCTACAACATTTCTATTCCTCTTTTATTAGTAGGTACAGTCACGAGCTTTAATTTGGGATCCACTTAAGGTTGACAGTCCTGTCACATTTTATAGGAATTCAAAGGATCTATTTTCAAAATGGGTCCCAAATTAAAGCACGCGACCTACACTGGCAACCCTACCTAAAACCAATGTCCAAACAGGTAAAGTAAACTCTAACAAATCAGATAGAAATCCCCAATCAAACGTCAACAAGATCCGCAATCAGAGCGAGCGGGACAACACCACATTTCCCTCGAGCTAGAGCGAGATGGCTATAGGTTTCTCAGTCACTAACGGGCGGGGATCTAATTGCGTGCGAAACAAACGCGATAATACCTACTGTCTTGCGTAGTGATGTGCTAAAAAAGGCTATTATATCACTTGCGTTGTGTGTTGTATTGTAGTGTTTATTTTGCTCACAAAACTTGCCACTTGTGAAAAGTGATAGTCGATTTGTGTAAATGAAATTCTTGTCTACAGTATGCTTAGTATAAGTTTTTACTTCACGAAATACTTCTCGATCGCGTTTTCGTAAAAAAATCAATTACTAGGGGCCCATGGACAGCGCCTCCGCGCGCGCGTGTCCATGTTTCCATAGAATTGAAATTTTTACGTAAACGCGATCGAGAAGTATTTTGGTGAAGTAAAACTTATACTAAGCGTACTGTACGCTTAGTATAAGTTTTACTTCACCAAAATACTTCTCGATCGCGTTTACGTAAAAAAATCTATTACTATGGAAACATGGACAGCGCCTCCGCGCGCGCGCGTTTAATGTTTCCATAGAATTGAAATTTTTACGTAAACGCGATCGAGAAGTATTTTGGTGAAGTAAAACTTATACTAAGCATACTGAGTGCTTAGTGTAAGTTTTACTTCACCAAAATACTTTTCGATCGCGTTTACGTAAAAATTTCAATTCTATGGAGACATGGGCGCGCGCGCGCGGAGACGCTGTCCACGTTTCCATAGTAATTGATTTTTTTACGGAAACGCGATCGAGAAGTATTTTGGTGAAGTAAAACTTATACTATAAGCACTGTACGCTTAGTATAAGTTTTACTTCACCAAAATACTTCTCGATCGCGTTTACGTATAAATTTCAATTCTATGGAAACATGGACGCGTGCGCGCGGAGGCGCTGTCCAGGGGTCCCTAGTAATTGATTTTTTTACGTAAACGCGATCGAGAAGTATTTTGGTGAAGTAAAACTTATACTAAGCGTACAGTACGCTTAGTATAAGTTTTACTTCACCAAAATACTTCTCGATCTCGTTTACGTAAAAAATTGATTTCTATGGAAACATGGACAGCGCCTCCGCGCGCGCGCGTCCATGTTTCCATAGAATTAAAATTATTACGTAAACGCGATCGAGAAGTGTTTTGGTGAAGTAAAACTTATACTAAGCGTACAGTACGCTTAGTATAAGTTTTACTTCACCAAAATACTTCTCGATCGCGTTTACGTAAAAAAAACCAATTACTATGGAAACATGGACAGCGGCTCCGCGCGCGCGCGTCCATGTTTCCATAGAATTGACATTTTTACGTAAACGCGATCGAGAAGTATTTTGGTGAAGTAAAACTTATACTAAGCGTACTGTACGCTTAGTATAAGTTTTACTTCACCAAAATACTTCTCGATCGCGTTTACGTAAAAAAATCTATTACTATGGAAACATGGACAGCGCCTCCGCGCGCGCGCGTTTAATGTTTCCATAGAATTGAAATTTTTACGTAAACGCGATCGAGAAGTATTTTGGTGAAGTAAAACTTATACTAAGCATACTGAGTGCTTAGTGTAAGTTTTACTTCACCAAAATACTTTTCGATCGCGTTTACGTAAAAATTTCAATTCTATGGAGACATGGGCGCGCGCGCGCGGAGACGCTGTCCACGTTTCCATAGTAATTGATTTTTTTACGGAAACGCGATCGAGAAGTATTTTGGTGAAGTAAAACTTATACTATAAGCACTGTACGCTTAGTATAAGTTTTACTTCACCAAAATACTTCTCGATCGCGTTTACGTATAAATTTCAATTCTATGGAAACATGGACGCGTGCGCGCGGAGGCGCTGTCCAGGGGTCCCTAGTAATTGATTTTTTTACGTAAACGCGATCGAGAAGTATCTTGGTGAAGTAAAACTTATACTAAGCGTACAGTACGCTTAGTATAAGTTTTACTTCACCAAAATACTTCTCGATCTCGTTTACGTAAAAAATTGATTTCTATGGAAACATGGACAGCGCCTCCGCGCGCGCGCGTCCATGTTTCCATAGAATTAAAATTATTACGTAAACGCGATCGAGAAGTGTTTTGGTGAAGTAAAACTTATACTAAGCGTACAGTACGCTTAGTATAAGTTTTACTTCACCAAAATACTTCTCGATCGCGTTTACGTAAAAAAAACCAATTACTATGGAAACATGGACAGCGGCTCCGCGCGCGCGCGTCCATGTTTCCATAGAATTGACATTTTTACGTAAACGCGATCGAGAAGTATTTTGGTGAAGTAAAACTTATACTAAGCGTACAGTATGCTAAGTATAAGTTTTACTTCACCAAAATACTTCTCGATCGCGTTTACGTAAAAAAATCAATTACTAGGGAAACATGGACAGCGCGTCCGCGCGCACGCGTCCATGTTTCCATAGAATTGAAATTTTTACGTAAACGCGATCGAGAAGTATTTTGGTGAAGTAAAACTTATACTAAGCGTACAGAACAGAATGGAATTGTCTACATTGACCGTGATTACATGTAATAAGTTCCCGATATTTCGACGCAGTTGCATTCATCCTCATCAAGCCAAGGGTAGATATCTCGTAAGAAATATACCTAACTAGTGCCTACGACTTTGTCTACGGTGAATTCGTTTATAGCAATATCTATCCTGCGGGAACTACTTATGCAGTTTTTCGGAATGCAGTGGAAAGCAGTGGCTGATGATGATGATGAAATAATTCACGTGTGAAAATTAATGGGTAACACAAAAGATACCGTACTTATACCAAAATGTATGCAAAAGAACAAATATTTTGATAATTTTGTAACTAAAACGGAAACCATTCTTGTTGACAAACGCAAACTATGTTATTTTTGTGCCATCTTTCCTGTACCTAACTAATATTTACATAACCAAAGAAAAGTTGACGAATACTGTTTCCAAGAAAGAAATTACCCTTGTTTGTTTACAATTAATTCCCAAATTACACATTATTACGGCATCAAAAAAAAAACTATACATGTTTATTATCTCGAAAAAACAGAATTATGACACAAAGATCTGTTAGCATTCGTAATTACACTGCACTTAATGACCTCCTGCGATCCGAACGACAATGATTAACGTTATCTCCATTTGCATCCCAGAAACCAGATACCGAAACCGAATTTTGGCCAATTAACATTCGTGATAAACAGCACTTCGGGTGTAATTTCATAACGAGAAATAGCTTGAGTTATTGCAGTGTCAAATTGGGTTGTTCATCGTAACCAATCGTAACCGTATTGTGGTATCGCCTTATATGGAAATGTTGCCAGCGCAGAATTTTTACTTGCCGTGTTTGAAAGGATATTTCAGTCGTCATCATTCTAGGCTACATAAGTTCCACTGCAGAACACAGGCCTCCTCTCAGAATGAGGCTAAAGCTGTAGTTCCCACGCGGATCTATCGCGGATTGGGAACTTCACTCACACTATTTAATTTCTTCGCAAGTGTGTGTCAAGTTTATCACTATGTTTTCCTGCACCGTAAAGGGTTTACAAATGTTTCGCAAATTACGTTTCCCAAACTGATTCATTTGGCAAATGTTTCATTTCCCAAATGTTTATTTTTTCTGAAACTGTAAACTTTTCAGGATTGTTATAAAACAAACCTAACCTAACCTACAGAATATGTAGTCCTGAAATATATCCTGAATAGTTTACAGTTTCAGAAAAAATAAACATTTGGGAAATGAAACATTCGCCAAATGAATCAGTTTGGGAAACGTAATTTTCCAAACGAAAGTACACCAAATAAATGATTTATGATTAATTACTAACGTAATTCTTCGCTAAGTCAAAACTAAAATACAATTTTAATGCTAAGTCGATGACGTTTGGTATAATTTGGTTAGACCGTAGATGTATATATATAGTTAAATTACCTTAAAACTCAGCAATCTACGTAACTCTGGCAACACTGGTACAGAAACCAGTTTTTGTAAGGTATTATTGCCGGCGCCCGCTTTTCGGAAACGCTTGACATCTTAACGTGATAATTGCAGATTGTGAGCGGACCGGGTAGGGTTTTTGTTTCACGTGAAATACTTAATGAGGAGATAACTGGAGTACTGAACTGAGAAGCGGACTGGGGTTCTCTTGGTGGTATTTAAATTAATTACGTATTATTATCGTACGACTTCATTCTTCGTGAGGTGAGGAACGTGAGTTCGAACCCGGACTCGCACCTCTTGGGTTTTTCGGAATTCATCTGCGATTGGAGATTGATCACATTTGAAATATACCATGAGTTTTACGGTAAGGTAAACTTCGTGAGGAAACCTACACCAGGAAAGACATTTATTGGCGTCTGTGAAGCTCCTAATCCGCATTGTGCCCACGTGGAACCACGGCGCAAGCTTTTCTGCACTGTAAATCTAATCGTAAATTTCAAATGTAATTTCACACATAAATGAAAAACTCAGATGTGCGTGCTCGGGCTCGAACCCACGATCCTCTGTTTGATACTTTGATCAATTATAACTGTAGATCCCCAGTCGCGCGCCCGAAAATGTCCGAGCCAAATGAGCGCCACTGATAAAAGTGGCCTTCTTTTTTCTCAGTACGTTGCGTGAAATTGTCAAGTTTAGCTGTCAAGTGTCAACCGAAATTCGACTGTAATGAAGTAAAGACTAGATTCAAATTTCTGTGTAGGTGATGATTTTAATTGTTATGCAAACAAATAAAAAAGTTCGGACATTCTTTGAAGGGGATTTTGTTCAGCAATGTGTATCTTCAGTTATAATTGATCAAAGGTTTGATAGGTCAAACCACTAGCCTAAGCTTACGTATGATATAATAAATAAGCAAGACCGACCGACCAAGCCAAAAACCCAGGCTGAAAACCAGTGCTGGACTATTTGTACCGCACATGCTGAAACTGGGATCTATTTCCTCAAAAGTGTTCAAAGTACTTACTTACTTACTTACTTTCGCTGGCTCAGCGACCCGAAGTGGATCTTGGCCTCCGACATCAAAGTGCGCCATTCCTTCCTGCTCTGTGCCAAGTCTGACCAATCGGACACATCCAGCTCTTTCAGATCTTTAGTACTTCTTTTTATTTTAATTTTATTTTTTGTTCATTATTCTTGATATTGACGATGTTTGTGTTAATGGAAATCATCAAATCTTGCAAGTTAAATTTGACCTACTTACTAGTTTCCGAAAATTTTGCAAGCATGAGTAAATCGGATGGCAATGCAATATTATTATGACATGGAGCTGATCTGATGATGGAGCTGGAAGGTGGCCATAGGAACTCTGTAATAACACGACAGGACCGCATCTAGTTCGGGCTCGTTTGATTCGTCTTGAGTACTTTGGTCCTAGATGATCATCATCATGCTGAACATAGGCCTCCCCAAGGCTCGCCAAACAGATCGGACCTGCGCCATCCGCATCCAATGCGTTCCCGCCACCCTCACCAGCCTCCTAGACTAGATGATAACCAGGGCAAAAAGTACAGACAGCAAAAAAAGCTTGTATTAAAAATGGAACTTTTAACTAAAACTTTTATTCTTAAGAAATGTTCAGTTGGGAGCGATCTGTTTACTTCGGTACACAAAAATAACTTCATTGCAAAAACTCCTACATACGAGATGCATCGTGTCACCCACGCCCGTGATACGCTATCACCGGTGTCACATCGAAAATATATTATCACACATTATCGTATGCGGTGACATCGATCATGCTGTCCGAGGATTTAGATACCGCCGGCTAAGTGTCTATTACTCCGTGTTACATGAACATTTATGTCAAAGCTCGCGTGGAGATAAAGGTGGCGTTTTTGAACCAAAACTGATAGACTTAAAGGGATAAGTTCAACTTTATACATATGTTTAAAACATTGACGAGAGCTTCGGAACCCTTCATGTACGAGTCCAACTGGCACTTAACCGGATTTTTTATACTGGTAAACAACGGTAAAGTGAAGTCTTCAGATACCTAGTTTATTAGGCGCAAGCCACACAGAAGAGACGTGGGACGGGGGCGCGTTGTTTGTTCGCAGGCCGCATCTCCGCCCCGTCTCTTCTGTCTGCTTTGGATCGCGACGCTTCTATACATTTAGTATGAAAACTAATTAAGGGGCGCCGTGACTGCGACGCGCCCCGTCCCACGTATCTTCTGTGTGGCTTAGACTGTATTTGAAATTTTGTTTATGGGAGATTCACATCGAATTAATCTTAATTTAAGACTAGCCACAGTGTAGTCGAAAAGTCCCTGGTGTAAAGGTACCAATCACACTAGCCGCGTACCACGTTGAATGGCGATGGACGGACAACCTAAATCTCACTCTTTCTCCCTCCCTCTCTCTCTGCAAAATAGTTCTAAGAACCTCGTGAGATTTTCGAGGAACTTTTAAAAGTCGCGCCCAATAAAATAAAGTAACGATGTCAAACACGATAACATATCTAATCGGCTCCTGAAGACAAATCACACCTGTTCCTGTTGTCAAGATATAGAGGCTAACCGATGTGTTTACATGGATTATCGGAGTACATAGGTTCAACTATACTACATAGTAAAAGGTAAATAAACTCAATCACGCGCTTCAAACCAAGGCCATGTTATCTGAGTTGAACTTTATCCCATTTAGTTGAGTGTTTGATTCGCGTGCATTTCAAACTCCACCTAGGGTAAAATACCTAGTAGAGTCAGCCAGGCACCGGTAGTCGGCCTCTGCTATCTTTCGCATGAGTGTGAAGAGCACGAGAGATATCTTTCGTACTCCTCGCACTCATATACGGCCGACTACCGGTGCCTGGCTGACTACTGGATACTTTACTTTATACAGGGTTATTTGTATTCACTAGCATCCTTTTAACCCTAAACTTCCACCACTTAAACAAATGTTTTTTGTTTTACGGCTTTTGTCATAACTTAATATTTTTGGTGTAATAACGTTTTGAAAATTTGAGATTTCCTCTTATTTTTACGATACTCTGTGTATTTGTATGGGAAAAAAAGTGCTTCATTTTAAAAAGTCATAAAACAAAAAACATTTGTTTGAGTGATAGGAATTCAGGGTTAAGAGGATGTCAGTGAATTAAAAATAACCCTGTATAGTGCACGAAGATCTTGTGACTATCAATCTTATCATCATCATCTCAGTCTATATACGTCCACACTGCCTAGGCCTCGCAGACTGAGAGGGCTTGGGTTGTAGCTTCCACGCGGGCCCGATGCGGATTGGGAACTTAACAAACCATTAAATCGATACCGAAAATCTCAAATGGCGTAAAGGACAATAATGCAAAATGCGAAAATGAGTCTTAAATGCCATCGTATACAGCTTTTTTTCCCTATCGCATTCTTGTCCTTTACGCCATTTGAGGTTTCCGGTATCGAAATTTCTTCGCAGATGTGCGCAGGTTTGCTCACTATGTTTTCCTTTACGTTAAATCTCATGATAAAATTTCAATTTATTTATTCAAGATCAAAAAGACAACAAGTTACATTACAGGTCTTAGTCCTAAGGAGTCACAGGTTGGCGAAACAAGTATTTACACTTATAATGTTAATAATACAAAAAAAATATATAAATTAGATAGACTATAATTAATAAAAGTAACAATAATACTGTCCGAGCCGATTTCGGCTAGAGCGACTGCTGGACAGGCTCAGCAGCTGGCGCCTCATTGGTCCGCGCGTTGGTGTGCTCGCATGTGACTGTTGTAGCCAATTTTGGCCTTAAATGTTCTTGAGCATATCGGACAGGTGAGAACGCCGCCACTATAATTGTAAGTTAACGCCGTTGGTGGTCTGGCTTTTAGCTCGTCTCTTTTTGCATCGAGCTCGTCTTTTCGTAGCTTTTCAAAGGCTTCGATGTTCTGCCTTAAATGACGTCTCCATTAATAAAAGTAACAAAGAAGGTAACAGTTGTAACAAAAATAACATATATAACAAAAATAACAAAATTTTGAATATGCTGGTACTTACAGCTGACTTATATACAAAACGTTTCACATATACGCATACTCTTCCTTTCTATTACCGTCCATACATCAGCAAACACATCACACTCAAACTCTTCACTATTGAACATGTTCAGTACATGTAGAGCACGGCAGATGGGAGACTCAAATACTACTTTAGTGGCATACGATGATTTATTTTGAAGTGTAGGTGAGCGGTATCGGCATGAAAACACACGTGTCGCACTGACGTAGCTACTTTAAACGTATAGCAGATAAGCAAGGTATAAGGTATTTCATTGATATGGGCATACGCAAAGTAACGCCTGAAACAATCAACCAAATACATTGGTCGATGCTAATGAATGAAATGAAATTTCAAATGAAATGAATGAATTTTGAAATGGAGCCAACGATTTGGCCTGATTGTTAATCCGACAAAGACCCAGGTCATTGTTATTGGTAGCTCGAAACTTGTCCCAAGAGTTGACTTTGCATCTCTGCCACCGGTGCTTTTCGACGGAGTACTAATACCGTTTGCACATCAGGTCAAGAGCCTGGGTGTTATTTTAGACCGCACTCTCTCATGGTCTCCTCATGTGTGCGAGGTGAGCAGGAAGGTGTTTGCTGCGGTGGGATCTTTAAGACGGCTTCAGAATTTCCTACCTTTTGCTACCAAGGTTGCGCTTGCTCAAACTTTACTGCACCCTATATTCGACTATGCTGACATTTGTTATCCCGATCTCCTAGAAGAGCAGCTTAATAAACTTGAGCGAATTCAAAATCTATGCATTCGGTTTATTTTTGGTCTGCGTAAGTTCGATCATGTCTCTATTTTTCGATCACAGCTCAAGTGGCTCCCAATCCGCCTTCGCCGTAACTCTCACATTCTCCACCTTCTTTACGGCATTCTCTTTAACCCTGCAACTCCTCGCTATCTCAAAGAGCGGTTTAGCTACGTAACTTCTATTCGGTGCTCTCAGAACTTTCTCCTTACCGTGCCTCTCTCTAACTCCAAATTTTATGTCTATTCTTATACTGTCCAGGCTATTCGGTTGTGGAATGCCTTACCGATTGACTTACGACGGGCAAAATCTCTGTCAATCTTTAAATCTATGCTTAAGGAGTACTATCTGTCATCTTGTAATAATTAGCTTTGTTATAGTTTGTTTATTTATTTATATGTGTCTGTTTATCCCACTGCTTATATTTGTTTTAGACGTGTACCTATTATAATGTAAGTACTATATATGCATGAGTAGATGTACTATTTTTGTTGCGTTTTAATTTTCTGATCCACTGTTGATGCACCACCTGCTGTAAACTAGTCTTTCCTTCTTTCTGGTAAAGGGTTGCCTGGAAGAGATCGCTCTTAAGCGATAAGGCCGCCTATTGCTTACCTTGTATCTTTCTCTCTGTGTACCTGTTTTCTGTATTGCTTACTATTCCTGGTGTACAATAAAGAGTATTGTATTGTATTGTAATGACATACTGACATCTGTTTCATGTTTGGGTGAAAATCTGAGGATAATGTCCACCAACTACAACCAATTGCAGTTCTGCGACCCCACACCGTACCACGCGTGATGGTGGTCACTATAGCTAAACCGTTTGCCTGCCGCCCGCACCTCTCCCGCCCCCCTTGTCGTCATATCCCTTAGCCCCTGTACCGCGCGGGTGAGGAATCAGTTAACGGTTTTGCTATAGTATTTTTAGTTGACGGACGTACTATTTATTAGTCGATTTTCGTAACACACAGAAGACTGCGGTTGAAAAGTTTCACGCCCCACCCATTTACTGAAAAGTCCGATATACGACATTCGCTTTCAGTGACATAGCATTTCAAACTTGGTCAAAAGCGAAGTTTACATCTCATATAGTAAATTGGGATGTCCCAATTTTTGACAACGTATAATAAATCGAAAACCGTTTGGAGAAATAGGCTCTGTGAAGCGTTCTCAGAAATCAGATTCCAAAAATATGATAAACTGAATTAAATAAAGAAAATTTAAGTAATGACCTTCATTTGACCCCTGCAGTGAATCGTCACAAAGGCAGATATAAAGCAGGTCTACACTCTAAAGCAAATTGACAGTTTGAAATGTTGCTGTCCTGCTTATAATAGCAAAGAGTGACAAAGACAGAACTTTAATCACATGATGCGCACCTGGCTTTAAACAGTTGTCATTTATCGTAAAGTCCGAAATGTATTACGAGTATTTCCAATGTATTTTTACAAATTTAATTATTAAATTACTACGTTACAAGTAAATATAAAATAATTTAAATATCAGATTTTAATAAAAAATATCTATTTACTATCACACCATTTAACAAACAGGAATAATCGAAGCTAAGAGAAGAGAAATAAATAAAACTATATTTTGTCATGGTTCATTTAGGACCCTAAGCCGTAGTAACTTGTATTATTGACAGTGACAAGACAAATCAGAGGCCCTACCACGAAGTTCATAATTCGAGCTTCGTTTCGTGCCGTCCCGCTCACGCTAATATGATTTGACACGAGAGTGAGAGGGATAATACGATACGAACTTCGATTTTCGAATTTCGTAGTAGCCCCTCAGCAGTGCCACAGATTATGTTATATGTACGACTTGATTTTTTCTAGGTAATGGAACGTGGCTCTCTCACTGTGACGTCACCCAACGTATTTCTTAAAAAAATTATAAAAAATTAAATACTCAACCAAATTCAAAATCGATGAAAATAGTATCTTAAAATATCCTATTCTTTCCAAAAAAAATATAAAAACTATAGGTTATTTTTTTTGGTGCATCCCAATTATATGTTATCCGAAAGCTATAAAAAGTGTCAACGTGGGTGGAACGCGAACTGTCGTGTTGCCGGGCGGCGAAAATAATTCACACGATATGAGAAAACTAATTTATATAAGTATATGTTACAGTCGTTCACAGAATTTTGGCAGTGTACCGACACTCCGTACAATAGACTATTTGCTTTCTTTGACACGTAGTGCTTCTACACTTCAGCAGTTGTCGCTCGAAACTGTCATGACTGGTAGGTACAGTCAAGGGCAAAGATATATATGCAAGTAATGTGAAAGAAAATAAGTAATCATATAAAGATAAAAAGATATATACTCAATCAAATGCTCAAAAATATGCAAATGTCAATGAGCCCATAAATATGTATATGGCAAGTTCAAAAACTTGTATACGATCAAAATGGCATAAATTTGTATTCTGCAAAAGACGCAAAATATTGTAGTCATATTTATATCACTAAATATAGATTCAGTATCTGCTACAAAATAAGTATACAAAATATAAATCTGCGAAAAGCAACTTTATGTTCTTGTTACACGAAACAAATTTGAATGGAATGTTTTGACAATTCACGAAAACGGTACCATAAATGTCATTGCGTTTGTCTGTCTCACGTTTGGATCTGTCACTGATGCGTGACTGCGATGTATAACCGCTGCAATAAGGTTGGTGCATTGCATACATATTTTGCAACTTTGAGCGGATACATATTTTTGTCCTTCTACGGATTTTGTAATAATACTAATCAGAATGCATTCTGGTTCAATTCAGCAGCTATGCAAAACTAAATAAATAAATAAAAAATCTAAATTTCGCGTTTTATTAAACGCCGCTAAATTTAAATTCGAAATTTAAAAATAATTTGGTTTATCTTTTGTTTATTTAACCATTATTTAACCATACCTAAATTAACGGTAAGATTGGATTCAAATATGAATGAGTTTTAATTGGCTAAGTAAAGTTTTTTGAAGAGGTGCTAATTATATTTTTTTTCGACAGTCTGCGTTCTGGAGATCTAGAAACTGCAGCTGTTTTATTTTTATCTCCTGTTGTTTACTGGAAATATTTTTTTAAGTGTTCGAGATGACATTTGTGAGATTTTACGGCTGACAAGCGGTTCGTGCTCAGTACTAAGAAGAAATAGAAAAAAAAAACGAAGTCAACTGTCGCTTCTGTCAATGTCAAATGAAATATAACCGTTTGCGTTTCGTTTGCTTTGCGTTGTCCAAGAAGCAGTTCCAAAATAGTGATCGAAAGTATTCAATCGTGATCCATTTAACGTGCATAGGTCGTGGAGAAATGCGGTAAAATTGAAAGTCCGGATTTTATGCGGAGGTCGATAAAAATAGTCCATAAATCACACTGAGCACACCAAAACGCAAAGCAAACGAAACGCAAAAGATTTGACATTGACAGAACTGACAGTTGACTTCGTTTTTTTTTTCTATTTCTTCTTAGTACTGAGCACAAACCGCTTGTCAGCCGTAAAATCTCACAAATGTCATCTCGAACACTTAAAAAAATATTTCCAGTAAACAACAGGAGATAAAAATAAAACAGCTGCAGTTTCTCGATCTCCAGAACACCGACTGTCGAAAAAAAATATAATTAGCACCTCTTCAAAAAACTTTACTTAGCCAATTGTTTTTTTTTTAATAAAACACGCGATTTTTTTTTATTTTTTAATTTATTTAGTTTTGCGTAGCTGCTGAATTTAACCAAAGTGCATTCTGATTCCCACCAACCCACTAATCCACAACAGAATCCGTCAATCAAAAAATTCTATTTTCAAAATATTTTTAGTGTTTAGTGTTTAGGAACAGTTTTTAAAATGCCAGTAATCAATATGACTCGATATTATCAATGATTGTCTTACCTACGTAAAAGTAGACTCTTCAGAATTAAGTGGCCAGCCACTTAGAAATGAAGGATTGCCGTACGTACAGTCAAGGGCAAAAACATGTAGCCGTTCAAAGTTTCAAAATATGTATACACGACCTAAATGTTAAGTTAATAAAGTAGTGTATACATTTTTTGAAACTATGTACGGCAACATATTTTGCCCTAAGTGTGTACCTATATTTATGAATATTATGGTGTGTCTAAATTTATGCGTTGATTGATGAGGACATAATATTGCACCTGCTGCTTATATACTTATCTTTCACACAACGTATACATATTTATGCACCTTTTCATGTTCCACAATTTATGATCTTAATGATGACGCCATTTTTTGAGATTTTGTGGTGTATATATATCTTTGCCCTTGACTGTACCTATTTATTCATTCATTCAGATGTAGTGCAAAATGATTTTCCATCGGGAAAACTCGGATCTCAATCGGAATACGATGGCACCCGAACTGTCAATCAATGATTGTATTACATAAATGAGTGTCAAATGTCAAAGTGAAAAATGTAAGATGGCTACACGGCTGTAAGATGGGTACTGAAGCTAATTGAGAGCAAGATAAATACGAACTTTTCCGATAAAGTACGAAGGAAAATCATTTTGCACTTCATCTGTAACACCGCCAGCGGTGAGCCTGCTGGTAACTTCATTATAGCGGTTGTCAAACGCGAGTATCGAATCTGTTATTAGACTATTGTGTGATCTGTGAATCTGGCGACAGAAAATATACTATAACCCATGCCAGGTCAATTGAAAGTAAAGTTCATTGGCACTGTAATATAACCATATCAATATAACATGAGAACAATTCAAAAGATACAGTGAAGTGCCAGACGGACGGACTATGGAGCCTTTAGATACGGAATTTTAAAAAGGCTACAAGATAAATAGCCTATCGGTAGCTTTAGTATAATTCCAACCATACATAGATTAAATGACCTTTTTAATAAGGTGTTCAATATCCAATAAATTACCGCTTTACCTCACGCAGAGTGATAAAGAGTCTTTACACTACGTAATTCTATCTAACCTTTGATGTTTTGTAATGCTTGTAATATAATATATTAGACTAACAAATAGTATCCGAGGGAAGTAGGTTTTAGAAATATTTGCTTGTGAACTAATTTACTGAGATTAAGCTACGAGAGCTATTTTTTTTAACTCCCATATATATTTGGGATATTTTGCAAATGTGCTACTTACTTTGGAATTATACCTTACTAAGAAATAATAGCCAATTTGAAACGAGGTTTTCGACGGTTTTTTCTGGATTTTGATTTAGTATTTAAAATATAGTAGTAAATTTGAAAGGTAGTACGAAACTGTTTTAAAAGCTTTTTTTTTATGTAGAGTGGCGACCGCAAACCGTATGACGTGGAGTAGGAAATCCCCGACAAAATGGACCGACGATCTGGTAAAGGTCGCAGAATGAGAGGGCTTGGGCCGTAGTTCCCACGCGGGCCCAGTGCGGATTGGGAACTTCACACACACCATTGAATTTCTTCTCAGGTTTCCTCACGATGTTTTCCTTCACCGTAAAGCACATGGTAAATTTCACATGTAATTTGGCACATAAATTACGAAAAACTTAGCGGTGCGAGCCGGGATTTGAAGCCACGACCTTCTGCTTGAGAGGCCATAGGTCAAACCACTAGGCCACCACGGCTTGGCTAATAATAATATGGTATAAAAAAAAACCACAAGACGTCCGACTCACATTTGACCAATTTCTTTAAATAACCGAATAATTTCTAAACAGCGAAATAGCACCCAGTTTTCCATAGGTATTAAAAACAAATTCAAATTACAAACGTCCCTGCCGCCCTCGCGCATGTCAAATAAAACCGGTTAATTAATTAAAAACTTTGTCTCTCTTACCCATAAAAGACATCTGGTAATTACATGTGACTCTTAAAGGACATTAATTGGTAGCCCACGTGCAAAGGTTGCCAGAGTAAAAAATGCAATAGGATTATTGCCAGCTCAATGTTAAGGTGGAGTTCGTTTAGATAAATGTTGCCACGTTTTTAAATTATCAAGACAATCGCGTTGGTAACATGATAGCTTTAATGTGGTAAAAATGTTGCGTGTAAAAATATATCAATGTTTAAATATGACGACATGTAAAAGTACATTTTCATTAATGGGCGGATAAGGAATACCTTTTTTGGTTTACAATATTTAAGATACAGAATCAGTTACGTGGATCAAAATTTTACATTATTATGTGGAAATAGACATTAGACACACAACAACACTTGAAATTAGTAAAAAATTGAATGAAAAAATATAAAGCACGTGATATTTACATTTTGTGTGTACAAATGTTATTTTGCACGTAAATTTCGAAAAACTCCAGAGGTGCAAGTCCACGTTCGAATCCATAGGTTAATAAAAAAGTGTGTTTACTTATTACTTCATTAATATTTAGCAGTTCACTTTTTGTTTTCTTACCCATTCTTAGTAATCGCCTATCTATATGATAGCTCTATGCGAGACTTCCAACTTACGCTCCTAGACTCAGTAAGCCGCTTATTCTTTTTAGGGTTCCGTACCTCAAAAGGAAAAACGGAACCCTTATAGGATCACTTTGTTGTCCGTCCGTCCGTCTGTCTGTCAAGATCCTTTTTCTTAGGAACGCGTGGAGGTATCAAGCTGAAATTTATATCAAATACTCAAATCTACTGTCCCTTGGAGCTGTGAAAAAATCAAACTTCTAAGCCAACGCAATCAAAAGATACAGCCGTTTATGAGACAAATTTCCGCATATTTTCGAAACTCGCAAGGGAATCAAAACCTAAAGGGTACTTCCCGTGAACTCAGAATCTTGAAATTTGGTACGAAGCAAGGTCTTATAGCACAGATAAAGGAAAAATTGCGAAAAGCATAAATTTTTTTGTCTGTCTGTCTATATCAGTAAACAACGCACATTTTCGACACTCGCAAAGGAATCAAAACCTACAGGGTACTTCCCGTGAACTCAGAACCTTGAAATTTGGTACGAAGCAAGGTCTTATAGCACAGATAAAGGAAAAATTGCGAAAAGCATAATTTTTTTTGTCTGTCTGTCTATATCAGTAACCAATCTATAATGATCCCACACTGCGCACATTTTGCTTAGGAGCAGGGGTCTGCTAAGACTGGATGTTCATTGATACATATAAATTTGTACGGAATTCTCGGTGCGCGAGTCCGACTCTCACTTGGCCGGTTTTTTTATAAATACAGAAGTCTACACTGTTCAAAATAGGCACAACATACAAGGTTGGTGAGGACATAAAGACCAACATTGACGTGAAAAAATTTATGAAATTTAATACCCTTGTCAATATCAATATCAGATGTCCAAACGATACCCTTTAACAATTCTTTCACTTCCTTTTAAATAATCGACGATAGTCCATTACGGACCTTAAAGTCATTTAATTGCTTTTATCTGGACACATCTGCGACAATTCCTGACCTTTCAATCAATCGATTATGCTCCTAATTACCATGACATGCGGTATTTGTAAAGACCCAACGGAATGACATATGAAAACTTGTTTTTTTCTTATGCATTTGTTATACATTGTATAGTTTTATCATTTATCATGTATATTGATGATAGAAATGACATTTGGATTCTTTTTGCCTCTTTCGCCGCCCTTTCTGACTTTTATTGGTATTGATATCCGGTTTTTTTGCACGCATGGTTTAATGTAAGTTTCTTAGTATTATGTATGTATGACTTTGTTACCGGACGACCGGACATTCTTGTGGTTAGTCACCGTGACTTTGATGTTAAAGTTCCCAGGATCAAATGAGGCAGGAACAGTCGAAGGCATAAATATCTACACATCCATCGCGTCAAATTCATCATTATCCCAGCCTATATACGTCCCACTGCAGGGCACAGGCCTCCTCTCAGAATGAGAGGGCTTGGGCTGTAGTTCCCACGCGGGCCCAGTGCGGATTGGGAACTTCACACACACCATTGAATTGCTTCTCAGGTTGTTTCACGATGTTTTCCTTCACTGTAAAGGTCATGGTAAATTTGAAATACAATTTTCGTACATGCGTCAAATATATGTAAACATAAACTTTGGTTAATGGTGTAGAGGTGTATAGATATTGTTGACGCCTTAGTTGCGTGATAGAGCAATAACTACCTAAGCATCTTAACATCCAAACATCTTCACAAACTATCTGATCTGTAATATTAGTAAATTGCGCATAAATCACACAAAATCGTCTTTGTAAATAAATAAAAAAAAATTATTAGTCTTAGCAAATGAATACTACAACAACACTACACTACTCTTCCACTTACCAGAGTCATCAAATGCTAATACCCATTTATGTTAATAAACAGTGTATCGGTAGTTATAGGAATGTATTTACAAACATGTTCGAACGTCGATGGCTGATTAAATTCCAGCCGACATGTTGTGACAGCCCTGACATGTCAAACGGAACATGTTCGTAACAAGAATTTAATCAACGCTTCCCGTTTATAAAAATTCCGAACGTGCCCAACGCAGGGCTGCCACTGGTAATTGATCTGTTGAAAGTGTGAAGTGGACTTTAAATATGGGGAATTGTTTTCGTTACTTCAATATCGGAGTTTTTTTTTCACTTTATTTTTTAAGATACGTATAAGTTGTTTGGACTCAATTGCCGACGACCACGACCTGATTGCCTACTGGAGAACCTGACTACGAAGCTTGAGGTCCTGGATTCGATTCCCGTGTCGGGGCAGATATTTTTTATGAAAAATACGAATGTTTGTTCTCGGGTCTTGGGTGTATAATATGTATTTAAGTATGTATCTATCTAAATAAGTATGTTTATCAGTTGCCTAGTACCCATAACTCAAGCTTTGCTTAGTTTACTTTGGGACTAGGTCAATTGGTGTGAATATGAATAATGTATTGTCCCTTTAAACATGAAACTACCGTGAGACTCACTCATAGTGAAAATAAACGGATCACTCACGTCTTAAAACGAGTTTAACTCGACATGTTTCGGGCCTTAGCCCTTCCTCTCGGAGTCGCACGTCACGGCGGCTGCCAATCGCGTTTGCGTGCTACTGCCCTGGTCGCGCGGCTACTCCAATGTATTGTAATGTATTGTCCCGCCCGTGATATTTGTTTAATTAGCACTGGGCAGGGCACATCGCCCGTAGAACTGATGGCCGATCAAAATGTTCTCGAATGGCATCCACGGACGAAGACGCAGTGTAGGTAGCCCTTCAACAAGATCGAGCGACGACCAGAGGCCGTATTGTTTAACGCGCGGACGCTTGCTATCACATTCACTATTTATTTTTGTCAAACGGTATAAAATAGTGATAGAAAAAGATGGTGGAAGTGATGTCAAGCGCCCGGGCGTTAGATAATACGGACTCTGGTCAAGGTTGCGGGAACGCGTTGGATGCGGATGGCGCAGGATCGGTCCCTTTGGCGAACCTTGGGGGAGGCCTATGTTCAGCAGTGAACGACGGCGGAAATGATGATGATGATGGTGTTATATTAATCGTGAATACTTTAGCATATGGTGCTAGACTAATTACACCTGTTAAGGTTTTTTTTGGCTTTTTTGATCCAAAACTTTTTTGCCTTACGCGATACACTTTGGACGTCGGCCTATGTAAGGAAACATTTGTAGACTACAATTAAAAAATCCTGGGTGTTCAAAATAACCTAACTACCTACTGAAGTTAAACTTCTTACGGCAAACTCGGGGCGTCACTTCATTTCCCATAATTCCATTTGTCATAATTTTACTTGCCATACTAACGTGTGCCATAAAATATGTGCTAGTTTAGTAGGGTACTGAATAAATACTAATTCAGAGCTATCATGTTTATTCAGAGCTTCATTATTTTATGACAAATGAAAATTATGTCAAACGATGCCTAAGGGATATGAAATTCGAGCAAACGATAGAGAACCCAAACTCAGTAATTATTTATGTTATATGTACCTAAATAAATTAAAATAAGAAGTTACAAAAATGGATCACGAATAAGATCCTTACCTAATTTTCTTTTTTTTTTCATTGTATTACTAAAAAAAATGAAAGAGAACCAGTATGCCATAATAAAATCTCACATCTGACGATGTTTTTATTTAAGTCAATAATTCAGCGCTGGTTGCGAAAAAAAATGCTCTTACTCAACTCCATCTATCCCACTGCAGTAAAAACACTTATTCCTTTTCAAGTACCATCCTGAGATCCTGACAGTTCTTACAAGGGCGTCGTTAGCGCCATCTATCCCAAACAAGGTGTAATTGATATGAATCAGGGGAATGTAATCGGTAGCCGCAGGCGCATGCGCGATGGCTGGTTGTTACCAACGAATAATTATGGTTAAATACGGGATTGAAGAGTGTACTCTTGAGTGTGTGGTTGAGGTGAGAAAATATATAATTGTAACGGGTATCAATCGAAGATCTCCGGTTCGAGCCTGAACTGTTTTTTCGTAATCTTCTAATATATAAACATCTCGTGTCACAGTGTTTGTAATCGAACTGCTTCGAAACGGCTCGGCCGATTTTTATGATATTGTTGTTTTTGTTTTTTTTTATTTGGTAGGCTGAGTAGGTCGTAGGCTATTTTTTATACCCCTATTCTTCGCAGACGGAGTCGCGGGCAACAGCTAGTATAAAATATAATTCTATTCTTTGTCGACTACAAATCAATACAGAGAGTTAATTATAGAGAAAAAGCCGTGGTAGGCTAAGGTTAATCCATGGCCTCTCAAGCAGAGGGTCGTAGGTACAATCCCGGGCTCTTGATTTTTTCGAAATTTACGTGCAAGCTGCGAAATTACATTTAAAATTTATCATGAGCTTTACGGCTGTGAAACTAAACAAAAGCTTGTAAAAATAAGGCTTTTAGGGAAACTTCTTTATTGTTTTAACACCTTTTTAACTTCCCTTTCTTTCCAACAAACTTTTGAACTTGAGGGTAGGACCAAAATAAACAACCCTTTCTTTTATCCACGAATTCGCGACAAACATTTGTTCTGGCAAATCAAAGGCTTCTATTTGTTTTATCACGTCTTATTCCCACGATGTTACAGTGTTGTCAACTTTTTACATTGTTTTTATAGGACTTTTAAAAGGTTATTAAGTGAGTATAATAAATTAATTATTCTGAAATGTAGTTGGTTTAGTTAGAGTTAGTTGAGTGAAATAACTAGAAAAATTAAAATTATTAAAAACCCCCAACGCAATTAAGTCTAAGATCTCTTCCGCAGCATACAAAAGAGCTGATAACTTTGAAACGGCTAGACCAATGATGAATCATGTCTAAGAACCATCGCCGAGAAACCTGCTTTCAAATAAAAAAACCGCATCCAAATCGGTTCACCCGTTTAAGAGTTACCTATGATGCCACAGATAGACACACAGACACACACACACACATATACACTTATGACACATTAAATAATTCCAAGACGTGGCTCTAGTACAATAAATACTTTATTTTAGCCCTGAAAACCCATTTATTTAATTTTCAATTCACTGCAAAATTAGATTTTACACAGTCAATGGGAGAATCCTGTTTTGACAGTTTACAAAAAAAAAAATCTACGAATTTAAGTGTGAATTTACATTTGTAATTTACCATGAGCTTTACGGTGAAGGAATACATCGTGACGGAAACCTGTATACACCTACCTGCGAAGAATTTCAATGGAGTGTGTGAAGTTCCCAATCCGCACTGGGCCCGCGTGGGAACTACGGCCCAAGCCCTCTCATTCTGAGAGGCCTGTGCCCTGCAGTGGGGCGTATATAGGCTGGGATGATGAAAATGAACATCACCTGATTGGTGGCGTCATCTCTATTCTCTTTAAAAACCTAGCTCCAAAAAACAAGACATCCTGGGATAGCAGGACGGTTGGCAACCCTACCATTAATTCGCTATAACAATAAAGCGACAACCCTAACCTCACGCATGGTTGGTTGAACACCGCTATTACTTGTGGGAATCACTGACGTCTAGACACCTTTTTTTTCTCTTTCCACCGTTACCTTACTTTCTCTTACATTAAATCGGATACCCATATATTGGTTATCATGGTTCGATCTTCCCATCAAAATTACAAAGAGTTGGAAGTCGTGATAATGGACAAAAAAGTGTAAGTTGGTTCATTTGCAGGGTAAATGCTCTTTTGAAACCAATAAAAATCAGGAATAGACTATTTCAACTATAAAGTTTTATTAAAATTACGCATAGAGCTATGCCGCACTATGGCCAATCCACCGCGGTTTTTAACCACGAAACTTTTTGATCAAATAAAACTAATGCAAGCGGCCGCACTGGCGGTTTAAAATTTACTTGATTAAGAAGTCACGCGGTTAATAACCGCCGCGGTTTAGCCGTAGTGCGACTAGCTCATTTTGTCAACAGTGTAATTGGCAGTTAGACTTTGCCAAATGATTGCTTGCCAATGGTCAATTGGAAGTGCTAACGACGTAGGCTAAAAACAATAAGCATGTTCATTGTTCAAGAAACCTACACTTAGTAGATAGACATAGTCGTAACCCCACTGATACTAAAACCCATAGGCATTTTCAAAAGCACAAGGAACCTTACACTTTAGTAAACAGACAGTTGTAACCTTAATAATAAAAAAATCTAGTCAAAACAATAAAATACAATGACTTATTGAACACCACATAGTAAGCAAGACGGAAAACAAGGCACAAAAAGAAACAATACAAGGTCAGCAATAGGCACAAGGCCGCGATACAAAGCGATCTTTCCCAGGCAACCTTTTGCAACAGAAAGATTTCAGCAGGTGGTGCAATTTACAGCAAATGAAAACAATACCAAACTTAGACAAAATTAAACTCTTACAACAAAAGCAAAACTGTTTTCTTCTCTCATTTAATAACAATGTTTAAAAAAAAAAATACCTTGTTGAATTTCTTGCCTGATTCTTCTCAACAGGGTTTTTCAGAACCGGTGGTAGATTCTTCGACGTTCATAGGATGCCTAAATTGAATAAAGAATTTTGACTTTGACTCAATTTTCACACTTGTAAACAACTCAACAGATTTTTTCGTAACCCCACTAATCCCTTTACCTAACTAAACTTAATCACGCACACGTAACAACCTATCAACAACCTCGATGCTCCGATATTCGGCTATTTACCCCACTACCCGGAGTGGGGAGCCCCTGTCCGGGTAAACACGTGCAAGTGGGGCTAACTGATTCGGACTCATCCAATTACTGGCTCTTATGCCCGTCTAGGGCACTATTGTCAAACTCGCTCGACTCGCACGTCATTCTAACGTTTTTTTGACACTCGTTGTATTCCTTTTCCTACTGCGCTACGCGCTTGACCGGGACCCTTGACCATGGAGAGTTCTAATCAGGCGTGGTGTCCACCTAGATGTCAAACTTCGTCGGGTGTCAAAGGACCGATAAAACCTCTGCCAAAAAATATGATCCGTATAAGAACAAATTACCGACATAGTTCGGTATATTGCACATTGCTCATATAATCGATGGTCGTTAGGGCTGCAAGGCGAAATCTTGGTAGGCCTCTCACTAGTTGAACGGACAATCTGGTAAAGATAGTGGGTAACACAAAGCTGATCATTGTTTTGGGGCAAACATCTACCGGGTAATTTGATGATAATCTGATGAATAAATTTGACGGGCAGTGATCACATTTGTGATGTGAAATGTTTTGATTGAATTTCCAAAAAACAAATTAAGCCCTGAAACCAAAGTGAATGAAACCAAACCAAATTTCGTCCTAAAAAATGTGCATTTTACAGGTCACACTAATTTTCGCGTTACCTATGCCACCGTTCATTTCCTTAGCCATATCACACGCTCCACAATAGCCCCCCCGACAATATCACTTAAGGTGTCGAGATTTGAGACGCTCCATTGGTTCTGATAGAGATAGAGGAAATTCGGTATTTGGATTAATGAAAGCGGAAACTTGATTTGTTGTCAATAGGCTGTTGAGTGCGTGGGAGTTTTTGGAAATTTAGGCACTAGCTTTAGCTCTCAGTTTCGCCCCCGTAGATAAAAAAGTCTAGTTCCAAAAATCGTAGAATTCAGAAAAATCCTTTCTTAAAAAAAGGCAAAAGGACTGTCCATAATACAATGAAAATAAAACGTCGCGTTCTTCTAAACTTAAAAATCCACTGTAGCTTACGCTTATAGTTATTTATTGAATCAGGCGTTACTTTGCGGAGGTCTATATTAATGAACTGAAACAATTACTTTGCTCACCCGCGACCTTACGATAGTTTAAATAGTTACGTTTATATAAGAAATGCATGTCCATGCAGTTCCTCCACCTCCACACTGTACGAACAAACAAATCACACAAACCTAACTATCACCATCTGAGGTTGAGGTTAAATGAAATAAAACCAGCATACTACAGCTTGATTAGTACTGTCATACTTTCTCTATAAAATATAATTTTTCAGGTTTTAAATAAATATTCTCTTATTTGTTTCAGGAAAAGTCAGGAGAGCCTTACTCCGGTAAATTATCGGTGAAGTCCGATTTAAGTCCAGTTTTTGGTAAGTACCTATCAAATATCTTAGACATAGACATAGCTTTATTCGAAATCAAAAAAGAAAATACACTGACTAATAACACTGAGAAAAATAAAAAAAACAATAATAATAACAATTAAAACAAAAAACATAGTTGAAGATGAAGATGTCGAAAAGGAATTTGACTCAGCATTAAGCTGCAGTAGGTGCCTGCTAGGTATGTGGTGTGGACGGTGTGGTGGTGCTGTTAGCTATGAGGATCAATATAGCTATCCTTGTCAGTCACAGCTGTCACTGATTTTTTTTTGGTTCAATATCATCTCGGACTACTTATGTCCCACTGCAGTGCACATGCCTCCTCTAACAATGAGATGGCTTGAGCCATGTGGTCATGAGTATTCGCGAGTGCGTTAGACATTATGGGTCACACAATTTTTGTTTGTTTGCGTCTTTCCTGTGGACAAAGCAAAAGTTACGGGTCTATAGCCAATATCTTTTAGTCAAGTGTACATCGGCGCCTGGCCATCATCATCATTTCAGCCGTAGGACCTCCACTGCTGGACATAGGCCTCCCTCATTGACGCCCAATCATTACTTTGGAACCAACTTGCATCCTGAACCTGCGGCCTTCACCAAATCGTCCGTCCATCTCGTTGGTGGACGACCCATGCGGCTAATTATACGAGCGTCTCAACCGCCATCGTTTCCGGTCCTAAATAGTGAAGAAATAAGTCGCACCGAACGGAAGGTTTTTGTAAAACGATACAGTGCGCTCGCTGTAAATTAAAAATTCATTGAAATCCCATGCAAACAATAGCTCATTTCTTTGATATATGGGTCCTGGTAATGATAGCGGTAGAAACGCTCGAATAATTAGCCACGCTGCGCTTGCCAGTCCGTGGTCTCCATTCGAGAACTTTTGGGCCCCAACGGCCATCTGTTCTGCGCCAGCTTTCGGTTAATTTATATAAATCTTAAGATTGCTGACTCAGAGTCTCTAAATTTACGTCCACAGGAGAGACTACTTTTGTTTCTTACACTGTGATGACTCTTATTAGTGACGACTTATGGCACTGAGACGTGACCGCTAACTCAAAGTCACTCAGAGGGCCATGGAAAGGGCTATGCTCGGAGTTTCTCTGCGGGATCGCATTAGAAATGATGAAATCCGCGCAAGAACTAAAGTCACCGACATAGCTCGAAGAATTGCCAGACTCAAGTGGCAGTGGGCAGGGCATATCGCTCGTAGAATTGAAGGCCGATGGGGCCGAAAGGTTCTCGAGTGGCGTCCACGGACCGGAAGACGCAGTGTAGGTAGGCCTCCAACAAGATGGAGCGACGATCTGGTTAAGGTTACGGAAACTCGTTGGATGCGGATGGCGCAGGACCGATCTGTATGGCAAGCCTTGGGGGAGGCCTATGTTATATGATGATGATGATGACTCATCATCATTGATGAGTGAAAAATCGCGAATGTTTCAAACATTGAATTATGTTCAAGTATCAATTTTAACCCAACAAACTCTGCTTCAACTTTTCGAACATACATTTCAAAACCTATTTAACCCGTCCAAACTTCGAATCACATCCAACCGTAGTGATGGGATATTGATTCCGAAACCGGGAATTATCACGTACCTGGGCCCATTACCGGGAATTATGTATGTTTTATCGCCAGCTTATAATCATCTGTCACTATCCTTACAATATTTTCATATAATTTCAACCGCCTCTCGATAGGGATGGGGTTGTCGATAGTTTGGAGACGATTAATATTTTCGAGTCGATGGAATACCATTATTGAAGTTGTCATCGGAATGGCTTGGTTAGTAGAAGAGGATTTATTGAGATGTTTTTTAATGGGATAAGTAGGTGATAAAGTTTTTTAATGTTGGTGTTAGAAGAGGGATGATGATACCTTGAAATAATAATTCCAAGACGGGATTCTAGTAAAAACCAGTTTATTTTAGCCATGAAAACCTGATTAATGTCTAATTAGCTTCTAAGTTATATTTTTAGTTGCTTTAAGACAAATAAAATAAGGCGATTGAATTGGCATTGAAGTGACGTCAAAACTGGTAATGTCATACAAAATCTATGGGATGAATTGTGTTTTGACAGCTTATAAAAAGTATACAGTAAAATTACATAAAGTTTACCACTGACAGATGGTTTATTCAACCAATATTTCTTATATTCAATTCAATTATTATATTCAACTTTAACGACCTACAAATAAAGCCAATTTTAGAATACTGTTACCTACATTTGCAGATTTTGTAATAGCTACTTTATTTGTATGGTGTTAAAGTTGGAAATGAAATGAAGACAAGCCCTCTGTCAGTGGTAAACTAAAAGTAAACGTATTGTAAGTTGATTGGTGGTGTGGTGTCATCATCGCTAGATAGTGTTTAAAAAGTGACAAAAATATTTCCACTAAAATAACAATGTTTAACATTATTGTTGTTTCACGTTTAAGACGCTTTTTACGAGCGTATAATGTTATCCTTGTATGTAAGTGAACGAATAAATAAATTGTCCATTTTAAATCTTTCAAGTGAATTGACCCACTTCCATTGGTCGAATTGACCTGGAACTTGGTACATGTCAAGAGTTTCAATGACAGTGCAGTTATAAATTACCGTCAGCAAGTCAGCTTGTCCTGGATTAAAGTTACTTAAAATTTCGTTTATAGGTTCAGGTACAAATTGGACTAGGAATGGAAATGGATGTTGCGACATTCCCACGCACGGAGTTCTGCAAAGATTAAAACGTCCCACTAACATTGTAAATAAAATACGAAAGTTTGTATGTATTTGCTTGTGTGTATGTGTTTGTTACTCCCTCACGCTAAAACTGCTGGACGGATTAGGATGAAATTTGGTATGAAGATAGCTAGACGTCCCGATATTCCCACGAAAATCCCGAAATCTCAACCGCTACGTTTAGAGACATGAAATTTGGCACGGATGTTTTTTATGCAACATTAGTGAAAAGTACGATTTAATTATTGGAAATTTCCATGGGAATCTTTGGGAAATCCCGGATTTCAATTCGGCTGCCATACCAGAGGTTAAAGCTGGTATATAATAAAATAATCCACGCAATAAACTTCTCAACACAAGTCGACATTTAACCTGAAATCTCATCCCATCTCAACGTGACTCACTCGAAGCAATCACACGAAATCACTGCTCGATCCTCCAATCAATCACCGACTCGTTCCCATCACTAGCGCTCGTTATTTGTTGTTATTAGTGTTGTTTTTTTCGTTGTTTTTTCCCGGGATTTCGTTGTAACCGGTTTGGGAGTTAATCTGATCTACTCGCCACGACTTGGGTGAAAAAACGACGCCGCTGTCTTAGGGTTGCCTCTTCCATGCGTCCAGTTTTTTATTTTTATTTTCTTGGTATTTTAAATTGAAGTAGCTGTTGAACGGGTGGCAGCGTTCGCAATTTCTAATATTTTTGAGGGCTTTGGCCGCTCTTATAGTATAGTATAAATCTTCCCAGGTGAATTTTTCGCTTCGAGCCCTTATCTTTCAAAACAAACGGTATCGTCATAGTATTAAGGTTCAAATTTAATGTAATGGCTCGAAGCGAAAAAATCACCTGGGAAGATTTATACTATATATACACGCATCACATCTCAGCCTTTATGTATACTGCCCTGCAAGGCACAGGCCTCCTCTCAGAATGAGAGAACTTGGGCTTTAGATTAACCCAGAGCCCAGTGCGGATCGAGAACTTCACACACACCATTGAATTTCTTCGCAGATGTATGCTCACGATGTTTTCCTTCACCGTAAAAAGGCTCATGCTAAGTTTCAATTGTAATTTCGCACATAAATTCCGAAAAACTCAGTGGTGCGAGCCCGGCTTTGAATCCACGACCCTCTGCTTGAGATACCATAGGTCAAACCACTAGGCCACCACGGTAAGCCTATGCACGAGCAAGTCTTACTAATATAAAAAGCGAAAGTTAGTTGTTACTTTTTCACGGTAAAACGGTTTGATTTGACGGATTCTGATGAAATTTGGCATACAGTTCATATATTTCATACTAAATACAAACTGAAATATAGATGCACAGAAAAAACACCAATGCTGGGAATCGAACCCAGCTCCTCAGCATTCCGTGCCGTATGCCCATACCCCTACACCACCACTGGTCTTCAACATGACCGTAAAAGTAATAAAAAATGAAGTTGAAAAAATAAATACAAAAAGATACTTCATAGCTAACTTGTTCACACAGTTCATAACCTGGATTAATCCCGGAAAATTGCTTAGTTCCCGCGGGATAGCGATAAAAAAATCTTCGCAGACGGAGTCGCGAGCAACAGCTAGTAATAGGTATATTCGAAATTTAATATTAAAAGTGTGTAATATTTTTTTATTATTAACTGGGGCAACCCTATTAACGCCCAAGCCTTGGGATGCTGGGGTTCAAAAAGGATCGTGCCTCCAACAAGGAGTTCGGAGGTGTGAGTTATGGACCACAATTAAATCTGCAGCGCGCATGCGTAGGTACGCAATTATAATTAACCAATGGCGAGCACTAAATCGACCGTTAAGAACGTAACCATGTGGAAGTGATAGTTTTTAGATAGGTATGTACAATCAAGGACTTTAAGCCACCATGGATGGAACCTTTTCAAGGGAAAAGTCATTACGATTTTCCTTGTTAATTAATGCGATGTCACTATGACGTTTACTGTGAAATGGTTCCATGGTGGCTCATGAATTAAAAGTCCTTGACCGTACCTCACCAGTGGCGTGGTAGTGCAACAACTCGATTCCCTAAATTACAACTAATCCACGTCGCTCGTTCTCCCTTTCTTTCTACACTCGCTGCTTTTAAGGTCATTATTATTTCAGCCGAAAGACGTCCACTGAACATAGGCCTTACCAAAGGTTCGCCAAACAGATAGCTGCTGGGCCATCCGCATCCAACGCGTTCCCGCAAACTTAACCAGGTCGTCGCTCCATCATGTTGTTGGCCTACCTACACTGTGTCTTCCGGTCCATGAACGCCACTCGAACCTTTTGGCCTGACTTGGATTTTGAAGTGACTTGATTACTGCCACTTGAGTCTGGCGATTCTTGCCTTGGGATGCTGGGGTTCAAAAAGGATCGTGCCTCCAACAAGGAGTTCGGAGGTGTTATGAACCACAATTAAATCTGCAGCGCGCATGCGTAGGTACGCAATTATAATTAACCAATGGCGAGCACTAAATCGACCGTTAAGAACGTAACCGTTGATAGTTTTAGATATAATGTACGGTCGCCCAAGAAAGTGGTCTACCAGTTTTGACAAAAGTTTCTGTGATATCTAAAAATCGCTAAGGTCGACTTTCAAGAGTGAAGTCATTAGTCACTGTCATCATATTATTGCAAGGGAAAATCGACCTCGTTTTGTCATGGCGTGCAGATGAACTTCAACTGAAGGGTGGTAGACCTTATTTTCGGCCGATTGTACACACCAGTGGCGTGGCACCAAATTAACTCGATTCCCTAAATTATCTAAATTACCACTCGTTCACGTCTCTCACTCTCCCTTTCTACACTCGCTGCTTTAAGTTCATCATCCGAAAGCCGAAAGACGTCCACTGTACATAGGACTCACCAAAATGTTCGCCAAACAGATCAGTCCTGCGCAACCTTAACCAGGTCGTCGCTCCATCTTGCTGGAGGCTCGAAGCTGTTATATAACAAATGTACTACAAAACATACCTCACAAAAATGTATGTCCATTAAAATTAACTATTTATTTTTAATAAATCCACATGTCCCATATTTCTCCCACACTAAAAACTAACCTATTTCATCCACCCATAACTAATAATTTATGTCTACAAAACCATGTTGTATTTCAACTAAAACTTCACACAGCTTAGTGTTATCGTCCCATCGATCTGCTTACTGCCCTAGGGCATAAAGATGTACATTTTATTTGACAGCTACACCATAATATACATAATCTCGATTTTATCACGCACATTAGTAACGCTTTATAAATTTTGATTTACTTGACGTTTTGTACCGCAGATGTAGGTAAAGACTACAATACACGTTCTAGTTCTGTCATGCTGTTTAAGAATAGGTACAACATTTGTAAAGGATTCGAATGATATGTAGACGATGTTAAGCCCCCGACACAAAAGTCATAGCTCTGTGGCATCATAGCTCTGAAACGGTTGAACGAATTGGATGCGGTTTTTTTTGAAAGCTGGTTTCTTGGCGACGGTTCTTAGATATGTTTCATCAAAGTGACACAACAAGTTATCACTGTTATCAGCTCTTTTGTTAGCTGCGGAAGGGATCTTAGACGCATATTGGGCATTTACTTTATTTTCAAACATAATTTTTAAAAATTTTAAATTTGTAGTTTTGTCTTTTTGATTCGATTTGATCATCGATGATTGACTGGTTTGATATGGAACTTGAACACCTGTGTTTTGTTTTGAATCTAGATAATCTCGGCTTTTATACGTTCCACTGGATTGCACAGGCCTCCTGTCAGAATGAGAGGGCTTGGGCCGTGGTTCCCACGTGGGCCCAGTGCAGATTGGGCACTTTACAAACATCGTTGAATTTCTTTGCAGATGTGACCAGGTTTCCGTAAGATATTTTCCTTCCCCGTAACGCTTATGGTACAAATGTATTTTTGATTTATATTAAAAATGTAATAAAACGTAATTATAATTATCTAAAAGGATATGGATACATTATTGTCGTTCATTCATTGTGAAGAAATACGGGGTAATATTTTAACAGCTCTCGTACAGTCAACAGAAAATATTTTATACAACACAACCGCTCGTCCATTCTGCTGCTGACTGTGCGTTGTCTTTAAATTCTTGGGACAATTAAAACCAATTGGCTTTGTCTCAAATTAAGCTAGTTACTGCTAGTGATGTCTTGTATTAAGACTACTCGTAAAATATACAGAAGAGTCAAAACAAATCTGAAAATGACAGTTAAATGTTTGTCAAAGAAAATGTAAATTCTACAAATCCCTTTGCAAACAAATCTGTCTGTCGGTTACGATTTAAATGAAAGGCATGGAGGGAGATACATTAAGACCCTGGGAAGGAAATAGGGTAGTTTTTATCCCGGAAAATTGCAGAGTTCCCGCGGGATAGCGATAAACGAATTCTCCGCAGATGGAGTCGCGGGAAACAGTTAATTATGACTTTTAAACAAGCTTACCGCCCTAGGGCAATAATATACTTCACAATTTATGAACATTAATTGTAGAAATAAGCGTGTGGAGATGAAGAGTTTTCATCACGGACCTCCGAAGACGAAATGTAATTGCACACTGATTTGGGAACTTCTGTCATCGACCGGTGAGAAATGACGTCTTTACGCGCTTGGCATCATTTCAATTTGTGAATTATAGCGTTATAGCTATACTATACGTCATACAACGCAGTTTATAATTTAAAAAATACTGATATCTCCCGAGTGTTTTTTCCACGCTTACGTGCAAAAAAGGGAGTTTAGCTAAGCATAGGGTTGTCATCTCGGAAAGGCAACCAGGCCGATTTGGACCTTCTAAGACCAGGACACGTAATTCTTTTTTTGTTTAGGCGTCTGGACTGGACTTTAAAAACACAGTTAACACTAAGTATGTAGGTATAGGTATATCCCCTTAGGGGCATGCACAGTCCAGGGTTAAAAAATTAAATCGGTAACCCAGGGTTAAGTATGACTGTTCCATACATTTTGGCACTTCTTAGCAGTAAACTCCGAGTTAAGTAGCTAACCCAGGTCCGCGCAAGCCCGCCTTAGTATCTGAGCGTGAGAGGCATAGACGCGGCCTTGTCTCTTCTGTCTGCTTTGGATCGCGACGCTTCTATATATTTAGTATGAAAACTGATTCAAGGGGCGCCGCGACTGCGACGCGCCCCCGTCCCACGACTCTTCTAGAGATGTAACGGATAGTTGTTTAGCCGGATACCGGATACCGAATATCCGGCGAAACCAAGATATTGCTATTGATATAGATATTTGGCGATATTCAGCCAAGTTTTACTTATAATAAAATTGAGCTGATTCGAACGCGCGCGCGGCACTCCGTCTTTATCATCAGTATGGTCATTCTACTACAAAAAAATGTCTCCTTTTATGAATTATACGCACTATCTGAATTAATAAACTGATTTTAATGATAGACAAATATACAAATAAATACCCATTTTTAACCATAACTATAAGTTATTGACTATTCGGTATCTTGCTGGATAGTACGCAACTATCCGGTATTCGGCCGAATAGTAAAATTGTGGCCGGATAGGCTGGATACCGAATACTGGCCGGATATCCGTTAGGTAAAGGTAACGCCACCAGAGTTGAGGCCATGCACACAACCACATCTCATGTAATGACAGCGGGATTTTGACGTTGTGTTGTCGTTTAACGACAACACAACGTCAAAATCCCGCTGTCATTACATGAGATGTGGTTGTGTGCGTGGCCTCAACTCTGGTGGCGTTACCTTTACATCTCTAGTCTCTTCTGTGTGACTTGCGCCTTAACAATACGGCCTTTGATCGAAGCGCTCCACGCAACGGGCGAAGGCTAATAATTTTAAATTCATTGATAATAATATGAATATGACTCTGAGTAGCCGTTTTACACCTGATACGATAATCATGCCAACACTACTAATGAAGCTTAATACGCGATTCTATTCATAGAACTCGCTTATCACGCGTCGTCTCGCTCGCACCGCTTATCAGCGCGCGTGTTTATCTTTCGTCTCGCTCTTGCACGTGTTAATGGTTTCGTCGACTCTGGCTGAACGCATGGAATTGTGGGTTTTGGAGGCTGTGGTGTTTGATTAGCGGTGGCGATTTTTGATATTTTATTAATTATTTAGTACCTGGGCGACCGAGCTCTGCTCGGGCAGAAACTCGGTACCAAGCGTTTTCCCATAGATAAGACCAAGCTAGATCAATTTGTCATCCCCGAAAACCCCCAAATACCAAATTTCATCGAAATCGTTGGAACCGTTTCCGAGATCCTGATTATATACACCGGAGGGGTGGGGGGGGGGGGGGGTTTGAGAGGAGGGGGAGGGGATGCGGGGGAGGGAGCGCGGGGGTGCTAAAGGGGGGATGAAAATTTCATTGATTTTGCCGTAGGATGCACCGTTTTCAAGATATTTGACAAAAACACCGGAGGTTGGGTGAGTCACGTTAAACTATCGTCCGTAAACCGACTTTACAGACAACCGGCTTTTCCTGTTCTGTGCTCCCAATAGGGAACGTGCACATAGACGGTGCTGCCAACTGGTGCCATAAGGGTGCCATCAATTTGAATGTTTTACCTTGATAAGTTTGTTTTACTGTCCGCATAGTGTCTCTTCTGTCGCATTAGTGCTGCCGCCTATAGTTACTGCACGTTCCCTATAATACTTTTTCTAACAAAAAAGTAACTTTTCTCACAAAAAAGTAACTTTTTCTCACAAAAAAGTAACTTTTTCTCACAAAAGAAGAAACTTGACGTTTTCTCATGAAAAATAAACTTAAAAAAAAAAACAAAAATGTTGAAAAAAACGTGGATTCGAACCGAGGTCGGCTGGGTCCGCGACCACCCGATTTCTAATGTGCCATTATGATCTGCTCGAAGTGGGCGAAATTTAGCTTTATATTCTAATGCAAACAAAAATAGCCGGAAAACACGAGTAAAAGCGATTTTCTGAAAATGAAACATAGCTAGATCAGTTTTTCATCCCCGAAAACCCCCACATACCAAATTTCATCGAAATCGTTGGAGCCGTTTCCGAGATCCTGATTATATATATATATATATATACATATATACAAGAATTGCTCGTTTAAAGGTATTAGATTACTAATTGTAATTAAAAATCAAACCACGCACACAAATAAAGATAGGAATAGAAATTAAGTAAGTTACATAAGAAGTTAAACTAAATTATAACTATAATTAAGAATAACACAAAAATTTAATCATCATCATCCCAGCCTATACATGTCCCACTGCAGTGCACAGGCCTCTCAGAATGAGAGTGCTTGGGCCGTAGTTCCCACGCCGGCCCAGTGCGGATTGGGAACTTCACACACACCATTGAATTTCTTCGCAGGTGTATGCCGGTTTCCTTTCCTTTATGTTTTCCTTCACCGTAAAGCTCGGAAAATTACAAATGTAATTTCGCACATAGATTCCGAAAAACTCAAGAGGTGCGAGCCGGGATTTGAACCATCGACCCTCTGCTTGAGAGGCAATTGGTCAAACCACTTGGCCACCACGGCTTCGGTACCTGTACAAACGAGCGAACTTATCCTTTTAAGAGATCTCTTCCAGTTAACCTTAGAACGATTGACAGGACATCAGAGACAAGAGTAGGCATACAATCCAGAGTAAAAAAAGAGCCGAAATCAAAAATAAATAATCTATTGACACAAAATCTGCCCCAACACGGGAATCGAACCCGCCTCAAGCTTCATAGTCAGAATCTCACACACGCACAACACACATTTCAACACGCATACACGCAACACGCATTTCTTACATAAACATAACTATCGTAAGGTCGCGGGTGAGCAAAGTAATTGTTTCAGTTCATCAAAAATAAACCCAAACTAACAGAACATAAACAATACACATCATACATACAAAGAATACACACAAGTACGCACATATATATTATATATAATGAATACAGTAGACTAATACATAAACCGGTAACGGCTCTTTCACACGGACAATGCCATTTCATGCTCGTGTGAATGTTACCACAGTAGCACGTATACTACTAAACGGGATCCTGCAAAAAACCGAACCCGCAAAAAACGGGACGTTGCCGTGTGAAAGAGCCGTAAATCGGTAAGCAACGAACCATACTCGTTTCGTAATCATTACGACTTTAACCTTAAACCTGACATTTAGTTTTCACGTATCCGCTCCGCGTATCTCACGCGTGGCCTAAATGCCATATCGTGTTTCTAATTGGAACTTGAGATGCATTCACAGTGACCGCGTCGCTTGTTAAACGAGTTGTTTTAGATTATAAAGAATCAGGCTCGGAAGGTGGAAATAAAAATCTGTAGGCATTTGCATGTGGGAATTTTTACACTAAGGTGGACTATCTTTTATTATGTAGTCTGTGGACGGTTTGGAATCAAAAATGACTAAAGTGGACTATCTGTAATTTGTAGTCTGTAGACGCTATGATGGAATTATATAAATATAAATTTAAAAATTTAAAAATCCTCAACGCAACAACCTGAAACAAAATTCAAATCCATTGTGAAGAAGACATTAATATCTAAGGCGTACTATAAAATTAATGACTATATCATGGACAGGGATGTTTGGAAATAGTTCCGATCCGCATTGGCGATCCCTAGTCTCAAATAGCGTATCTACTGTGTTAAAAAATCTAATTGTATTAAATACTTTAGATATATGTAATTTAATAACAATGTAGATCTGATTGAAAAAAATATACCTTGTTGAGTTTCTTGCCGGTTTCTTCTCAACAGGGTTTTTCCGAACCGGTGGTAGATTTTTCGACGTTCATAGGAGCATCAATTGATGCCTAAATTGAATAAAGAATTTAAACTTTGACTTTGACTTTGGCAATTATGTCACACGTATGTTTGAACATAAAGTAAATGCCCTTTATGCGTCTAAGATCCCTTCCGCAGCTAACAAAAGAGCTGATAACTTTGAATCGGTTCACCCGTTTGTTAATCGAGGTAATAAATACGTCAATCCGTTTCTCAAGCTGAGTGTCGTGGGTTCAAATCCCGGTTCGTCGCACCTCTGAGTTTTTCGGAATTTTTGTGCGAAATTACATTTGTAATTTATCCTGAGCTCTACGGTGAAGGAAACATTGTGAGGAAACCTGCATACACTCGCGAAGAAACTTAATTGGGCGTGTGAAGTTCCCAATCCGCAGTGGCCCGCCTGGGAACTACAGCCCAAGCCCTCTCATTCTGAGAGGCAGTCTGTGCCCTGCAGTGAGACGGATATAAGCTGAGATGAGATGCAAAATTTCGCGTTTATTAGTTAGTAAGATACTTACATGGCTTTCCAGCTACACAGGCGCCTCGCGATGGCTCGAGTGACACTTCTATTCTTGTTGTTTTCGGTGACTAAAATTCAATGTCGACATTTAAAACACCTAAAAACAGAGAATCAAAGCATCACACCGCAATATCGCATTAAATTCACAATATTCCGAGAACCTCGTTAGCCAAAGTAAATAGCTATGGTTTGGTGCCATTACTAAACCATATAATTTACAGTATCGTTGAGTCATAAGACAAACATAAAAACCGCTACCTGGGCGGCCCCGGGTTCGAATCCGGACTCACGCACGCGGTTACGGAAATTTGTTGGAATTTATTTTCAATGATGTTATAACAGAAACAGAACTGACACTTTTTTGGAATAAGATAGGTATTTAGCTTTTCAATACCATTCGCTTGATAGAAATTATTTTGGTAGGTAAAATTTCAGGGAGATTTTTCGAGAAAAACCTGACCACTAGAATTCCACTACCAGATTATTATATCGTCGCCGAACTTGCATTAGTATGGAAATAAAAATGAAAACTTATTTATTTCAATATCTAGAAATACATGCCAAGAAGGATACCCATGACAAGATATCCCGCTCTTCTAGAATGAAAAAGTATCCTCAAATTTCAGTTCAATCGAATACTAAGAAGCGGTCGACCAATGGTTTGCAAATTTCGAGACCTCAATTAACATACAAACGAACATACGAACTTTACAATTTAATTTCATACTAAATACAAACTGAAACATTTATGCACAGACAAACCTAGAAAAAAGACCAGCGCTGGGAATCGAACCCAGGTCCTCAGCATTCCGTGCAGCAGACCAGTGGTGGTGGGTTTAGCACGGAATGCTGAGGACCTGGTTTCGATTCCCAGCGCTGGTCTTTATTCTGGGTATTTCTGTGCATCCATGTTTCAGTTTGTATTTAGTATGAAATATATGGATTTCACAGAATGACCGTAAAAGTAAAATTTGGAGTTGAAAAATAAAAAATACAAAAAGACTCCAAAAACCAATCTTGGTTACAAGTTATAGTATAAATCTTCCCAGGTGAATTTTTCGCTTCGAGCCCTTATCTTAGACGACCAGATGGCCTAGTGGTTAGAGACCCTGACTATGAAGCTTGAGGTCCCGGGTTCGATTCCCGTGTCGGGGCAGATATTTGTATGAAAAATACGAATGTTTGTTCTCGGGTCTTGGGTGTTTAATATGTATTTAAGTATGTATCTATCTATATAAGTATGTTTATCCGTTGCCTAGTACCCATAACACAAGCTTTGCTAAGCTTACTTTGGGACTAGGTCAATTGGTGTGAATTGTCCCGTGATATTTATTTATTTATCTTTCAAAACAAACGGTATCGTCATAGTATTAAGGTTCAAGGTATTTAATGTAATGGCTCGAACGAAGCGAAAAATTCACCTGGGAAGATTTATACTATAAATAAAATCTTGTAAAAAAATTAACGATCAAGATAACCCTATACGTTGCATGCTTGTGGTATCTATTCCGTGACATAAGATCACGATGTGATGTATTATAAATGATATTGTGATTGATTATTTTAACGACCGATTGAGTGGCAGTTAGACTGCTTGGGCCTGCCACTAGTCGTGTTCTTTGTTCATTGCGCGCTCGACACGCCCGCTGCGCAGTGGCTACCTGAGAGCACACGCAATGAACACAGAAAACGCTCGCCGCGCCGCCTGTGGCACGTAGTTGCTGGACCGCTATTGTGCAATAGGTCGTGGTTTCAAATACCGGCGGTCAAAGCATGTACAGACGCTGAAATGAGATACTGCCCTGCGATAGCGAGAATCTGCTTCATTCTAAGGCTGCGCTTTCACAGAAGCGTAGCGGAGACGGCCCAAATTGACCAATCACGCCAGATGAAATCTACAAAGGGGGCGGGGTGACACAAGAATTTCACACTATTGATTGGTTAAATGCTTCTCACTCAACGCACTCTAGTACGTAAGTCTAATGAGACAGATTTTTTCTGAAACATTTTGCGTGCTTGTAAGGTATTTTGTAGCGCGCATGAATGCCACAGGTTATTTACATCTTATCCTATGGAGTGACACATCTGTTCCGTAACTATGTAATAATTAATCTGTGACAAAACCCTTATACAAATAGTGTTCAGCTCAAATTATTTCTCTGTATTCATCATCCCAGCCTATATACGCCCCACTGCAGGGCACAGGCCTCCTCTCAGAATGAGAGGGCTTAGGCCGTAGTTCCCACGCGGGCCCAGTGTAGATTGGGAACTTCACACGCACCGTTGAATTTCTTCGCAGGTGTATGCAGGTTTCCTCACGATGTGCTCCTTCACCGTAAAGCTCATGGTAAATTACAAATGTAATTTCGCACATTATTTCCAAAAAACTCGGGTGCGAACCGGGATTTGAACACACGACCCTCTGCTTGAGAGGCCATAGGTCAAACCACTAGGCCACCACGGCTTTATAATTTCTCTGTATTATGAGTGTTTAATAGCCAATTAGTAGAAAAAAATCTTGAAGTTAGTTTAAAGTAAAAATATTACTCCACGGGAATTCATTACAGGAATAATAAGTACCCTATGATTCAATCCTGATCTTTGTACATCTGTACGCCAAGTTTCATCTAAATCCGTTTAGCAGTTATTGCGTAATTAACTAAGAAACATTCAAACATCCGAACATCGTCACAAATTTTTTCATATATAATTAGTGGGATTTCGATAAAGATTCAATTTGTAACTAACTACTGCTAAATGCCTTTATCTTAAAATCAACGCATGCTACCGCTTTAATCATCAATTAAAAAAAATATCTTGATAGTAATCGAAACACAAACATTATCATGATTATCGAAATTAAATTGACCGCCATATTGTCATTAACGTACACCCAAACCAATCCCTCAAATAATTTCTACACAAACCAGTAGCCGAAACACGCAAGGATGAAGCTCAGACGTGGTAACACAGAGGCCAATATTGACTTAGGCGGACCCACCGCCTCTTCTGGGAAAGGTTCATGGGAGAATAGGCTTAAATAGGGTTCAAATTTTTGAAAACTCCCGACCATAGCGTAGTAATAACAACCAGCGAAATGGCCGACTAGAGTAACTAACTACGCGGTGCGGGGCAGGGGGCTACACGAAATTCAAATTTCGAATGTCGTATCGTGCCGTCCTTTTCAGTCTTCTGTTTAATACTATAAGCGTGGAGCGGCACGATACGAAGGTCGAAAATGGAATTGCGTAGTAGAAGACCAGGTTAAAGCCTCCCCCAACTTTAATTCACAGACCCCCCCCCCCCCCCCATCCATCAGACGTTCAGTGCGCGCTGGGACTTGGCTGACAGCAGTTAGAGACGAGATAAAGGAGTATCATCATCATCATCATTTCAGCCGAAAGACGTCCACTGTTGAACATAGGCCTCCCCCAAGGCTTGCCAAACAGATCGGTCCCGCGTCATCCGCATCCAACGCGATCCCGCAACCGCGACAAAGGAGTATGTTTCATTATAATTGAATAGCTATTGCCTGCGATTATCTATAAAGAATCCGTTTCTCGCTGTCCTGCGCTGCGAGAGCTATGCAATTTTCTAAAGTAAAAACTATGCTTTGTCCTTCCCAGGGTGTCAAACTATAATTGATTACGCTATGCCCTGACTTTGAATAAACATATCTAGGGTATGATTCTCTAGAGCGGACTTTAATGGACCAGATGTATAAATGCGAGTTAAATGCTAACCCAAGGTTAAGTAGTTGTTTGGAAAAGTATAAAATAGGCTACTCTCTGTCTCCGATAACATGTTACGAAGGACAATATAGTTAGATTCTTTTTTATGTTATGATACTTCTGAGTTAATTTAGGTGTTAAAAGTCATTCAGATTTTTTCCTTATACCTGATTATCTTAAATACATTTCTTGGAAATCCAATTATATACCTACGTAGACAAAGTGATTAATTATAATTATTGAATAACCAATTATCTTTATGATATACGAGATAACGAAAAAGCGAAGTTGATTGACACCCGCGGAATTGGAATGCATAATTATTTCTATTTGAATTATCTATAGCAAAATTAGTTTTAGGCGGTTTTGAAATTTAGTAAGTAGTCAGCTAAATAACATATACTCTGTGGGCAAAGGCGCTAGATTCATATGACAGATTTCTGAGCCCATCACTTTATCTTTTTTTTCAAACGAAAAATATTATTAATTTCGAAATTCAATATAACAAGGCCTTACAACGAGCTGGCAACGCATTCTAAATTGTTATGACGTTATCTGTTATTATTAAACTTCTTTCGATTCTTTTCAAAGACCGTGTGCAATCTTTATGGCGGGGTACTGTAGAAAGTTATTATTTTATATTCTTTTTGAAAAGAGACTCTGCGACAATTTGGATAGTTTGGAACGTTTCGAACCAAATTAGCAAGATTTACGAAGGGTAGAGAGATAAAGTGAAAACTTAACATGCAAATAATAAAAGTAACTAATCCAGCATCTTCACCAACCAAATTGCCGTTAAATCGAAGCTTGCGCATGTTCATCTGCCTCTCGATTGTCAACCTTACTGTCAAGATAATAGAGTATTTGATTTAAATTGTAAGATAGACATGTAAATTGACGAGTGTTAGAATATAATTTGATAATTTGTATGTTCGTTACGGAGTTTAGAGGAAACCGGTGTTTAGTAAATATGATTGAGCGTATAAATCGAAGTATTTTAAAACTGTACTTTGCTCGCGGCTCTGCCCCCGTGGAAGAATAAATTGAGCCAGCTTCTTATCCCGTGGGACTTCCGGATTTTTTTTATTGAATAAGTGCAGTTTTGCACTGCGCAGTTGCCAAGTGCAGTGTGGCACTGTTTTTTTTTCAACAATGAAGTGTCAAAGTAAACTGACAATATTTTCACCCGACTGTCGAAGGAGGGTTATTTTTTTCGAGCGTATGTATTTATGTATGTTGTATTGTATGTATTATTCTTTGGCACGGTCTGCAGCCAAACGGCTCAATGGTTTTGAAGTGTTAGGTGTCATTAGATTCGTCTCAGTTGCGAGAGTGACATAGATAAGAGATAGGTTCATCTAGTATTGAAATTAAAGTTATTAGTTGTTAAGTTCCAGAACTGTTATAGTTGGCCTCTCGCCCGGTACCAAGCCTTATCCTGAAAAAATCGTTTTTCGAACTTCGCATCATGCCGTTCCGTTCACGCTTTTAGTATTACACACAAGAGTGAAAGGGACGGCACGATGCGAACTTCAAATTTCGAATTTCGTAGTAGCCCCTCAGGTTGTCGTTGACTTTCGGGACACCCTGTATAGCTACGTAATTCTTGGTTTACATAAATTTATTTTCATCTCAAAAAATTACAATATTCCCGAGGCAAGTAGACAAAGTGGCGGGCACGAACTAGTAAACTAAACTGTTTGAATAATACTCTAACAATGCCACGCTTGGTACAGTCCGTGAAATTTTCTACATTATTTTTAAATTAAAGTAATCTCCGCCGCATTTCCATGACGAACCGAATTATTTGCAGCATTTTACAATCGGGAGTTTAGGTATTGATTGTAAAACATTTTTAGGGTTCTGTTATGACCCTTACTTGGGTCCAGGGATGTAGCTCTTCGGGCTATAACTATACTAAAGGTATAAGTTGGCAGCCGACTCCACGCAGCAGCAGCAGACGACTTGTCGCTAGCTACGCTAGCTACGGAGGGAATTTCATAGAGATGAGGTGAGGTATAAGTTCGAGTAGCTAGCGACACGTCCAGTGGCGTAGCTATCGTAGGGCAAGCGGGGCAGTGCACTGGGGCCTCCAAGCTTAGGGGGCCCCTCGGACTCTGACTTACAAGCTATAAACGCGGACCTATGAGAAACGCGGCTATAAAACGCTACTAGTGAATTTACTACAAGCGCGCGAGTCTAGTGAATTTAAAGTGCATTCATCCTTACTTGTCTTATGTAAACAAACTCGGGTTGGGGCCCTAGTTTATTTTTTGCCCCAGGGCCTTTGGTTAACTAGCTACGCCACTGGACACGTCGTCTGCTGCTGCTGCGTGGAGTCGGCTGCCAACTTATACCTTTATTGAAAATGCAGATATGACTTTAGTTCATGTTTATTGTTATATTATTTATTTTTTATTAGCAGTACGGCTGCTCACCGAATCTAAGATTATTTAAAAGCGAAAAAGTTTTTCGGGTGCGCCGGTGGGATTCGAACCCACGTCTCCTGGGTATGCGCCCCAACGGGTGTTCTACCAATTGAACCACGTCGCATCCAACCGACTCCCCCGAAATTCTTAATCGCTTACATACGCCAACAGTTTTTTTTCGCTTTTAAATAATCATGTTTATTGTTGTTACGAATGTACAGATTTATTTTATGTTTCGGTACTGACACTCGGCTGCTCTTCTTAATTTAAATTACAAAATATGACCATAGAGCTTCCGCGTGCCAGTATCCTTACAGTTCCATCTTAAGAGGATACGATGCGCACCATTTCTCCATACAAACGTAGTCCCCTGTTTCCTCCCAGGATAATGGCTTTAGAGCTAATTTTTTTTTCTGTGTAATCTGTATCTACCACAGCTATGCCCTATGTTTCGTTTTTTTCCATGTTTCAATTAACATAAGAAATATGAGCTTTCAAAAACTGAAAAAATTGCCCAATTTCAACGTCATTTTCAGACACTCATCAGAAAAGAATCCCTCATATAAACAAAAAAAGGAAAACATATAGGCATAGCTGAATCTGTCCTCTAATTATTTTGGAAAAAAATAATTTTATTGGTCCAGTTTTCGAGAAGAAAACAGGGGTCTACGAAATGCTGTTTTGATCAATTTTACGCGCCTATTAACAGTCTGAGTTGCAGTTGTCCCGCTCTCGCTGTACTGACACGGAGGGGTTCGGGCGAGACAGCGACATTTCATTAAAATACCTATTTCTCAAAAGTCTCTCAGCCATCGTATCGTTAAACGGAGATGGAACCCTTATGAAACACTGTCCTGTCTGTCTATAAGCCTGTCAAAACTATTTTCTTAGAAACGAGTAGAGGTAATAGGATAAAATTATTTTAATTAAAACTACACATAGCTCGAAGAATCGCCAGACTCAAGTGGCAGTGCAGAGCACATCGCTCGTAGAACTGATGGCCGATGGGGCAAAAAGGTTCTCGAGTGGCGTCCACGGACCGGAAGACGCAGTGTAGGTAGGCCTCCAACAAGATGGAGCGACAACCTGGTTAACGTTGTGGGATCGCGTTGGATGCGGATGGTACGGCACCGATCTGTTTGGCGAGCCTTGGAGGAGGCATAATGTTTAGCAGTGGAAGTCTTTCGGCTGAAATGATGATGATGATTTTAATAAAACTATCATAAGATACAAACAATATAACTATCGAGATAACACTTACTACGAAATTAATAAAACTAGGCAAATCTAGTACATTATTATAATAGAAATTGCAATGCATGAAAAATAATAAAAGCTTGTTAATTTCATTTCCAATGTTGCTGATAATTTCCTCGCAATCGAAGTGAAAAGCAGAGTGTAAAACTTGGGCATTAAACCCATTTTCCACTCGACGTGTCTATCCACCCTCGCCGTACCTTATCGGTTGGCTATATGAACGTCTCGGGTAAAATGGCTCGTTTTATGCTCTTGTTGTACAATGTACTATTATTGATCAATAGTCACCAAAAACAGTACTGTGATATTTCAAATTAAAAATCAATTAAAATTTTTACCGAACACTCAGTGCGCCAGATCTACACACACTTGCCCAGTTTTTCTCCTATTTTTTTCAACAAAATAAATAAAATTGTAAATGTGTGTTTGAGATTTAGTTCCTTAACGACTCTTATTTTTGGAGCTGGACGAAATTTAAAAATCTATTAGCACATCAATTTTACTTAAAAAAAAGAAAAAACAAAGCACTTTCGCTCAGATCTTAATAAAACCTAGGACAAAAGCACCCTTAACGGCAAAGGCATTAATAAAAGTAAAGAAAAAACTCGACATTAGTACAGAAGCCCACAAAATGGGAGTTACCGAAAACGCTCACACTTAGCGGCGGCGCTAGCGCAGTCGACATAGTACTAACAGTACGTCACAGCATTGTTAAAACGACGTTTTGATTATTTTATGAAGCTATAGTATGTCTCTAGTTCGAGTTCAGACACTTATGTGTCGGATCCAATGTTTATTTCTGAGTAGTGATATTATCTGTATTTAAATTTTCAATTATGTACCTATCTCCGTTGTCAATTAATCACATTACAAGCTTTGCTTAATTTGCGGCTGGTTCAATTGCTATAAATTATCCTAACTCATTTTTCAATTCAATTCATTTATTGCACATAATGGTATTTATAACACATGATTTTTTGGCTTAAGCTAGGGACACATTATGTACCCTGTTGGGCGCTGCAATTAAGTTTATTATTGTTAGTAGTAATTCAGGCCTTATATTATGATTAGTGTTTTTTGTTTACTTCGTAGAAATTTGTTTAGAATGGGAATGAGAAGAAAGAGAAAACATTGTATCACTTTCTTTTGTTATGGCGTAAATTTCTTTATTAATTACTGGAAAATAAATTTGTTTTAAAAAAACTTAAAAGAGTTACATGGACATGCTACAAGTTCATCATCATCATCCCAGCCTATACAGGGTTATTTGTAATTCACTAGCATCCTTTTAACCCTAAACTCCTACCACTTAAACAAATGTTTTTTGTTTTACGGCTTTTGTCATAACTTAATATTTTTGGTGTAATAACGTTTTGAAAATTTGATTCTGCCTCTTATTTTTACGATACTCTGTGTATTTGTATGGGAAAAAAAGTGCTTCATTTTCAAAAGTCGTTAAACTAAAAGCATTTGTTTGAGTGATAGGAATTCAGGGTTAAGAGGATGTCAGTGAATTAAAAATAACCCTGTATATGTACCACTGCAGAGCACAGGCCTCGTCTCAGAATGAGAGGGCTTGGGCCGTAGTTCCCACGCGGGCCCAGTGCGTGTAATAATTACTTCGCAGGTGTATGCAGGTTTCCTCACGATGTTTTCCTTCACCGTAAAGCTCATGGTAAATTTAAAAATGTAATTTCATGCTATAGGTTGAAAATGTTAAAATCTTTATCTCTTTTCTCTTTTATTAAGAGGTAAGTTTGCTGGTTATGCATGTACTTACATACATAAGAGCACTGTGTTCTGCCTCGGACGTGCAGTACTGTCTTTACCCTGTACGCTATGAACCTGCGCGCGCAATTACTCGAGCTAATGACTCCTCGTCCTATAATTTCTCCCTCGCGGAGGGATTTGTTCTCTGACTGTACTTTTATTTTTAACCGCGACTGTACTTGCTTTAATTTGGGAACTATATTTTTAGTCGGGCCGATCTGTACCGCGACAGTGACCATTGACTTTTGCTCCGAAATTATATGAATTTGGACTGAAATAATGTAATGATGATAATAGGTCAGGAACTCTTGTTATTATTTTTTAACATTTATGTAAGTACTAGCCGTTTCCCGCGACTCTGTCTGCATAGAATTCGGGACTGCAATTTTCCGGGATAGAAAGTATCCTATATGTTAATCCAGGTTATAAACTAGCCGTAAGCCGTGGTGGCCTAGCGGTTTGACCTATAGCCTCTCAAGCAGAGGGTCGTGGGTTCAATTCCTGGTTCGCACCTCCCGAGTTTTTCGGAATTTATGTGCGAAGTTACATTTGAAATTTACCATGAGCTTTACGGTGAAGGAAAACATCGTGAGGAAACCTGCATACACCTGTGAAATTCAATGGTGTGTGTGAAGTTCCCAATCCGCACTGGGCCCGCGTGGGAACTACAGCCCAAGCCCTCTCATTCTGAGAGGAGGCCTGTGCCCTGCAGTGGGACGTATATAGGCTGGGATGATGATAAACTAGCTGTGTGCCAAATTTCGTCAGAATCCATCAAACCTTTTTAGCGTGAAAAAGTAACAAAAATATCTACACATCCATACAAACTTTCTCGTTTATAATATTAGTAGGATCTTATTGAGTTTCCGATGCGATGGAGTTAAAGTTAAACATTAGTTTATTTATAGGCTTTGCACGCGTAAACCATTGGATCTGGCAGTTGAATCTAAACACCGGGATTTTACTAAATCCCTATGGGAATTCCCAAAAATTATATCGTGTTTTTTTCATACTAAATACAAACTGAAATATAGATGCACAGAAAAAACCCCAGAAAAAAGACAAATGCTGGGAATCGAACCCAGGTCCTCAGCATTCCGTGCCGTGTGCCATACCCCTACACCACCACTGGTCTTGGAGACCCAGCATTGGTCTTTTTTCTGGGGTTTTTTCTGTGCATCTACAGGGTTATTTTTAATTCACTGACATCCTCTTAACCCTGAATTCCTATCACTCAAACAAATGTTTTTTGTTTTACGACTTTTTAAAATGAAGCACTTTTTTCCCATACAAATACACAGAGTATCGTAAAAATAAGAGGAAATCTCAAATTTTCAAAACGTTATTACACCAAAAATATTAAGTTATGACAAAAGCCGTAAAACAAAAAACATTTGTTTAAGTGGCAGGAGTTTAGGGTTAAAAGGATGCTAGTGAATTACAAATAACCCTGTATATTTCAGTTTGTATTTAGTATGAAAAATATGGTTTCACGGGATGACCGTAAAAGTAATAAAAAAATGAAGTTGAAAAAATAAATACAAAAAGATACTTCATACCAAACTTGTAATTATATCGTGGTTTTAATTTGCGTTGTATGACTTCATATCACTTGATTTCATATCACATGACTTCATATCATTTATCAACATTTCAGCCGAAAGACGTCCACTGCTAAACATAGGTCTCCCCCAAGGCTCGCCTAACAGATCGATCCCGTGCCATACGCATCCAACGCGATCCCGCAACCTTAAACCTAACAAGAAACCAACCTAACAACCTTAACAAGATTCCTAAAGTGCCTTGTGACCGAAAAACAGAAAAATGATTGTCATGGAGAGTAGAGGTATGATACACTATACAAAGTTTGCAAAATTTTGCCAATTGACAAGAAAATTAAATATATTTTGGCCACGGAGTAGGTACTTTGATAAATCAAATGTTATATTAAAAAAAACTAGTACCTACTCTAGTCGTCCCAAAAAGATTAAACCATATGTCATGCCGACCGTCACCAACTATTATGGTCGTAGAACTAGTTACCTGATTCCTCAAATTTATAATGAACTACCGAATGAACTCATTAGGGATTTAGAAATAACAAAAAACATTTTTTTAAGTTAAAATTAAAAAGTACTTTATAGATAATTGAAAATAAAACAAGTGCGGTGCATATGTATCATGCTTGTTGTAATAGTTAAATAACACTAACCATTTCAAATCTTAATACTAACTATACCTATGCTTAGCGTTGCTTGTAATTTGTAATTTCCTAAACCAAGAGCTAAAGTGCGACAAACTGCTCTGTAATTTGGCACGCAAATTGTACCTAAATGTAACACTAAACAGAAATAAATGATTCTATTCTATTCTATTAACCAGGTCGTCGCTCCATCATGTCTGCGTCTTCCGGTACGTTGAGAGGAGGCCTGTGCCCTGCAGTGGGACGTATATAGGCTGGGATGATGAAGATCCGCGAGCTATGTTTTAAAAGTTGAATTGAATTAAAGAGTTTGAATTTATTCGTTTGACGCTCCGTCCAATTAAATAATCCACCGATTTTTTTATTTGACCATCCTTCGCTATCCGTACTAACCATCGATGACTCGTCACGATTTCGAGAATCGACTCGGAGCATGCCGATGATCGGTTCGGTCACGCGTCGTTACCGGTAATGGTTTAATACTGGCCGGTTACAGTCCCGGAGTGTTGACGCCCGTTTATTATCAGAAAAAGAAACATTCGAATTTTGAATTTTATATTCGTTCACAAATCGTGTTGGTAAAATTTTTCCATTGGAAGGATGCGTTTTCACGAAACCCGGTTTAAGTGCGTAGCATCGCATTGCTTGCAATATGTATATCTATCGTATATGTAAGCATGGCTTAACATTATTAAATAAGACTAATTTATATATTTAAAGTATTTAAACTAGCTTATGCCAGAAGCTTTGCATCTGTGGAATACTAAAAGTTGGCTCGCTATCCCGTGGCAATTTCGAAAATTCTTACTGCACCTATAGAGTCATCATAGGATTATCAAGGAATATGTCTGCCAAATTTCCAATCAGCTCCATTGGTTTAGGCTGTGCGTTGAATGTCAACCAATTACTCAGTAAAGTTACTATTTTGTTGGTATTGATAAACTAACCGTTTTGTTGACCGTACTTACATTGCCTAAATTTAGGTACTAAATTTGAAGACATTTACTCGACAGCTAGAAGTTTGACCTGCAAAATTTGACTGCAAACACAGTGAGAGGTGAAATGTAAAAGCTTGTACCATCGGCCAAAAATATGGTCTACCACCCTACGGTTGAAGTTCATTTGCACGTCATAATACAACGAGGTCGATTTTCCTTTGCAATAATATTATGACAGTGACTATATAAAGACTTCACTCAGTTAGAAAAGTCAACCTTAGCGATATTTAAATCTCACAGAAACTTTTGTCAAAACTGGTAGACCACTTTCTTGGCCGACCGTACAATACGTTTACTTTTAGTTTACCACTGACAGATGGCTTGCCTTCGTTTCATTTCCAACTTTAACACCATACAAATGAAGTAGCTATTACAAAATCTGCAAACGTGGGTAACAGTATTCTAAAATTGGCTTTATTTGTAGGTCTTTAAAGTTGAATATGAAATGAAGGCAAACCATCTGCCAGTGGTAAACTTTATGTAATTTTACTTATAAACCTTTTATTGGGTTCCAAGCGACGGGTACTGGAGCAGACACAAGTGAGATGGCGTGATGATTTGAACCGTTTTGACCCAATTTGACAAGATTTTGATAAGGATAAAAACAGGTGGAAATAAAAACGGGTCCTTTGCCCAGCAATGGGACTTCAATAGGCTATTAAAAAAAACTTTTTATGACAACATGTTACTGTAACTGCAAGAAAACTAAATTTCTACTTCCGCAAGTCACATGTTGGATTCTGGTTAAATAATCCTTACAAATTAAAAAAATATATATTTAAAGTAATTTTCTGCTCTTCACCCCATTTCATTCCTTACATCTCTTTACGTCCCTAGGCGGCATATACTATCTATAATAGTAGATAGATATATCCATGCGACAGCCGAGGCACTGAACGCGATCGATGTAACTTTTTTCTTCTTATACTTTCATCTACATCCCCTTTGCCACTGGCTGAAAAAAGCAACGTTGCTAGCTTACATTTTTATAGGAAAACTAGCTGTTACCCGCGACACTGTCAATCTATCTCTCTATACAGGGTGATTCAGGAGTCATGAGTAGGAGTGGTAGGGGCGGTGGGGAGATTCACACTGAGCCACTTTTTCTATGGACCCAGACCCGAAAGCGCTAAAATCTAATCAAGAGTTAATTGATCGGTAATTGATCGCTAACTATCCGAAATGTATGGAACAGCAGATAGTGAAAATAAACGGATCGCTCACGTCTTAAATAGTACATTGTGCATCTAGGGCCGTAAGTAGGTGATTACTAACGAGAGTCTATTAGAAGCCCGACGCTGAAGGCGGAGGGCTTTTAATGACTCGAGTTTGTAATCCCCTTACTGCCCGTGATACACACAATGATTTTCATCACATTGCGAGGAAAAAATCCAAAAATAAAATTATTTTGTCTCAACACTTAAATTGAATAAAATAATGGCTACCCGCCAATACTTTTCACTTTTTTCGAGTGATCTACTATAGATAATGTTAACTGTGTTCTTTAGTTTAGAATTCGAATGGTCATACGGCCAGATTCTGCCAACATATTAAAAAAATATTTACTAATATTATTGCAAAACTATATGATATAAATTTAAAATATAAAAATAACGAATTTTCATGAAGCGTAGATAAAGCGATAAGCGTAGTTTTGTGTTGTAAAATTGGGTTATAGCTAAGTTTTAAAGATATAAATAAAAAGTTGGCTGATTTGAAACCTACTTAGTCTGAAATGACTTGTTTGCAAATTTTAAAACTAAAGTTAGAACTCCCTTGGGTAGAAAAACTGTACGTAAATCCATAACTCCCTTAAGAACAATTTAGGCCATTGTCATTTAGTATACAGGCATGGAATAACACCATTGACGAGCAAGTGTGATGAAAACGTGTTTAACTTGACATATTTCGGGCTAATCCGTAGCCCTTCTTCCCGGAGTCACACACAACTCGTTTTAAGACGCGAGTGATCCGTTTATTTTCACTACGAGTGAGTCTCACGGTAGTTTCATGTTTAAAGGAACAGCAGATATGTTTTTTTTTGCTATTTCGTGGCTGGTGCAAAGAAAAATGGCAGGCCATAGTGAAAGTTGTCCAGTGTGGCCCTCCTCTGGCACCCTCTCATCATCCCTTTCACTCACGCTCATGACTCCTGAATCAGTCTGTATATCATTTATAGTATTAGATATAGTTATGGCATTGCGTATGACAGGGGTGGCTAACTTGATTAGACCCAAGATCTACTGTTTACTGACGGAACCCTGGGCGATCTACCAATGACATAAACGCAGCAGTTGGTGATTGGATTGAATACGTTGCGTCTGTTCTATGTATTTATATTTTTTGCCTTGCCACGATCGACTGGACTAATAGCCGCGATCGACCGGTTGGACACCCCCTGGCCTATGAGTTTATTTTCTTCACTAATATCCAGCGATCCAGCGATTTATGTACTTTATCTTTTCCAGGTAAATTCGACCCCCACCCGGCTGCCGGCTTCAACATGGGTTACCTCATGGCGCCTTACCCTTATCCCAACGGTGGGGCCCATCCGCTGCCAGTCTCCATGGTAAGTTACCAAGAAGCATCTCCGTTACAGCTTTCGTATTTATATGTATTTTTGTCAATAGAGATTTAAAAAAAAAATGAAATGCGCGGAGCAGGGCTGAAAACGTTGAAAATATCATATTTTAGCTTACCTAGTCCCAAACTAAGCAAAGCTCGCCCTGACTCCAGCACAAACTTTTGTATTTTTCATATAAAATAACCCCGACCGGGATCGAATACGGAACCTTTAGCTTGTAGTCAAGTTCTCAAACTACTTGGTTGTCCATCTCACATATAAACCTTGTTTATATTCAGAACATTTTAGCGATAGGAGCCAAGAAACTTGGTAGGGGAACAAGCGTGAGTTTAAAGTAAACCTCATGGTAAATTTCAAATGTAATTTCGCACATTAAATTCCAAAAAACCAGAGATGCGAGCTCGGGTTCGAACCCATGACTCTCTGCTGGAGAAGCCATAGGTGTTAGTTACCACTAGGTTACCACGACTCAAGGCGAGTTGGCAATAACTAAAATGTATGTCCTATCACGCGGCGGACACGACGTACAAATACGCGTTCTTGAATCTACATAAGCACGACGACGTCTGTACACGCGTACTCCTACATACATCGCGCGCGCACTCTTCTGGATTCCGGCGGGGTCCGGCAATCTGCGCCTTGAGGGGTGGGGTAACTCGAATCGGTGCGGGATGGAGCGAGTCCATTCTGTACGTTAGTACTATTTTATATATTCTGTGATTAGGTACAAGTCACACGTGCCAAATTTTGTCTTAAAAGTTAAAAGTACCCTTGTATTTCAAAGGCAATCAATCATTTTTACAATAACAAAAGTACAAAATAAATTCGCTAGCATAATCTAATCGTGTCGACATATCAAAATGATTAAGAGTTGCGAAAACATGCAATCTAGAGATATAAATAAATGCGGATTGCAATTTATCGCTTTTTATCATGACATAATTTCGAGTTTTGTTACTTGACATATTTGAAATTATTTTTGACAGTATTTTCACGCGCCTATCTTTGTTAACCCAAAATGATATCTATGTAGAAAAGTTCTTCAGCGTGTTATCACCCACTTTTAGGCAAACGCCTGTCCAATCTTTCTCCATCCAGATCAGTTGACTTTAGTGTCATAGAATCATCAGGCAGGCGATGTGCAGGTAACGCCACGATGTTTTTTCCTTTACAAAGTTCATGAAGCTACCGATATAGCTCGAAGAATCGCCTGATTCAAGTGGCAGTGGGCAGGGCACATCGCTCGCAGAACTGATGGCCGATGGAGTCAATTCTCGAATTGCGTCCACGGACCGGAAGACGCAGTGTAGGCAGGCCTGGCCTCCAACCAGATGGAGATGACCTGGATAAGGTGGCTGGAACGCGTTGGATGTGGATGACTCTAGACCGGATTGGCGAACCTTGGAAGATGCAACAGTGGACGTCTTTTGCCTGAAATGACGATGAAAGCTCATGATAAATTTCAAATATAATTTCGCACATCGATTCCGAAAAACTCTGAGGTGCGTGCCCGGGTTTGCATATCCACTAGCTCTCCCTGAGAGGCCATAGGTCAATCCACTAGGCCACCACGACTTGCATCCTTATAGTGGCGAAGGGTGCTAACAACCCGATTCCCCCCTGGTTGACGAAACTTTCGAAGTTACCAAACGCTTCTCTCCTATTACTGCACTTTCAAGAAGGTGATAAATGGCGTTTTTCGGTTTTCATGCTCCGGCTTTTCTTGCAAAAATTTTCACGACCCGCTTAGTAACTTGGTGATACTCATGCTTAGTTACAAAGTAGATGGACTCAGCGTTTGTTGTGTTAATAAGATTATCGCAAGGCTAAATCGAAATTCTTGAAGTTAATTACGCGTTAGGGTGAGCCTCCACTACGCTGTACGCTGTGCTCCTGTACGCTGACGTTTTACATATTTTTTTTTATGATATGCCCCATTGATGCGTTTCGTCGTCGCACGTGACGTTTCAACGGATCGACGGAAAAGAGACGAAGCGGGTTTGATGCCGATGCGCTACCTCTAACAGTACATTTTTGTCGTACGTCGTCGCAGCACAGGTGTGTGGCATACAATGCGTTGATTCGTTGCGATGATGACGCGACGCAACGCACCAGTGGAGCCTCACCCTAACGCGTAATTAACTTCAAGAATTTCGATTTAGCCTTGCGATAAACTTATCAAAGCATTATCTTTAATGAATACTCCAATTTAACACACAATAACTAACAAGCCGACAACTTGATTTTATTCAAGTACATTCTAATAACAATATTGACGATTTGCCGAGTGGTTAGAGTACATGACTTATGTATGCCCTCAGGTTCGATCGAATGTCGAGGTAATGACAATATGTATAACTAGCTTTTGCCCGCGGCTTCGCTCGCGTGTACCATGAGAATTCCAAAGAACCAAGATATCAAGCAAGCAAGCATACAGGCAAGCAAGCAAGCAAGCATGCGCAACGCTTGCTTGCTTGCGTGACAATGATAGGACCATCTCAGGAGTATATCATATTCTTTCGAATAAAAAAAGAATTTTTAAAATCGGTCCACAATTGACTGAGAAATCGGTGAACATACCTACATAAAAAAAAATACATAAAGTGGAGTGTGTATAACCTCCTCCTTTTTTTGAAGTCGGTTAAAGAGACCTTTGCGGCCTACTTACAGTATAAACTTATAAATTTTGAAATTTTAGCTTACAACCAGTAATACGCAAAATCCCGTTTTTCCCGTTCCCGTAGGAATTTTGGATAGTCCTCTCTTAATGCTCTTCTACACTTCCCAAGCAACCTACATGCCGAATTTCAGCTTTCTACGACCAGTAAAACGAAAAATCCCGTTTTTTCCCGTTCCCGTAAGAATTTTGGAAAGTCCTCTCTCAATGCTTCTTTGCACTCCCCAAGCAACCTATATGCCGAATTTCAGCTTTCTACGACCAGTTAAACGATAAATCCCGTTTTTTCTTTATCCCGTAGGATTTTCCGAAAATCCTTAAAACTGTTTTTTACTATTTTAATTACCTACTTCTATGCCAAATTTGAAGAGTCTAGTAATCATAGTTCATAGGATCCCGTTGAACTGAATATATAAATCCCGTTTTTTCCTTATCCCGTGGGAATTTTGAAAAATCCTGAAATAAATGTTTTAACGAATGTAATACCTACTTGTGTATCAAATTTGAAGAGTCTAGTTATTATAGTTACTGAGATAGGGTCACTCGGAATCGAATATATAAATCCCGTTTTTTCCCGTCCCCGTGGGAATTCCCAAAAATCCTTCCTTAGTGGATGCCTACATTGTATAAGGTATCTATGTGCAAAATTTCAAAACTCTAGGTCCAGTGGTTTGGGCTGTGCGTTGATATATCAACAGTCATGTAGTTTATTTAGACATTTCAACCCCACCGCACCCCATTCAGGGAGATGGTATTTTACGTCCGCCACGTCGGATTTTAAAACCATTGTTGTTTTCATAACCAGCGACCCGATAAACCATAGAAACAACACCAATGTTGATTTTCAGACTTTGTTACCCCTTTTCCCCCTTTTAGGGGTTGAATTCTCAAAAAACCTGAAACACGTGTTTACTCATTTATCATTAGGAGTACTTCTGTGAAGTTTCGAATAAAATAGTCGAACGAATCTTGTTTTCCCATACAAACTTTGGACCCCCGTTTCACCCCCTTAGGGGGTGAATTTTGAGAAATCCTTTCTTAGTGCACCCCTAGACCTTATAAGGAACCTACATGCCAAATTTGGAATCTCTAGGCCTAGTGGTTTGGGCTGTGCGTTGATATGTCAGTCAGTCAGTCAGTCAGTTTCTTCTTTTATATATATAGATAGACTAGCTTTTGCCCGCGGCTTCGCTCGCGTGTACCATAAGTATTCCATAGAACCAAGATATCAAGCAAGCAAGCATACAGGCAAGCAAGCAAGCAGGTCCACAATTGACCGAGAAATCGGTGATAATACCTACATAAAAAATACATAAAGTGGAATGCATAACCTCCTCCTTTTTTAGAAGTCGGTTAAAGAGCCCTTTGCGGCCTATTTACAGTATAAACTTATGCATTTTGAAATTTTAGCTTTTTACAACCAGTAAAACGCAAAATCCCGTTTTTTCCCGTTCCCTTAAGAGTTTCGGGAATTTTTTTCTTAATGCTCCCCTACACTCCCCAAGGAGCCTATATGCCAAATTTCAGCTTTCTATGACCAGTAAAACGAAAGATCCCGTTTTTCCCGTTCCCGTGGGAATTTTGGGAAGTCCTCCCTCAATGCTCCTTTACACTCCCCAAACAACCTACATGCCGAATTTCAGCTGTCTACGACCAGTAAAACGAAAAATCCCGTTTATTCCCGTTCCCGTAGGAATTTGGGAAAGTCCTCTCTTAATGCTCCTCTACACTCCCCAAGCAACCTACATGCCGAATTTCAGCTTTCTACGACCAGTTAAACGAAAAATCCTGTTTTTCCCGTTCCCGTGGGAATTTTGGAAAGTCCTCTCTCAATCCTGCTCTACACTCCCCAAACAACCTACATGCCGAATTTCAGCTTTCTACGACCAGTAAAACGAAAAATCCCGTTTTTTCCTTATCCCGTGGGAATTTCCAAAAATCCTTAAAACTGTTTTTTACTATTATAATTACCTACTTCTATGCCAAATTTGAAGAGTCTAGTAATTATAGTTCATAGGATCTCGTTGAACTGAATATATAAATCCCGTTTTTTCCTTATCCCGTGGTGCGAATTTTGAAAACTAATGTAATACCTACTTGTGTATCAAATTTGAAGAGTCTAGTTATTATAGTTACTGAGATAGGGTCACTCGGAATCGAATATATAAATCCCGTTTTTTCCCGTTCCCGTGGGAATTCCCAGAAATCCTTCCTTAGTGGATGCCTACATTGTATAAGGTATCTTTGTGCAAAATTTCAAGTCTCTAGGTCCAGTGGTTTGGGCTGTGCGTTGATATATCAACAGTCATTTAGTTTATTTTGACATTTCAACCCCATCGCACCCCATCCAGGGAGATGGTATTTTACGTCTGCCACGTCGGATTTTAAAACCGTTGTTTTTTTCTTAACCAGCGACCCGATAAACCATAGAAACAACACCCATGTTGATTTTCAGACTTTGTTACCCCTTTCCCCCTTTTAGGGGTTGAATTCTCAAAAAAACCTGAAACACGTGTTTACTCATTTATCATTTAGAGTACTTTTGTGAAGTTTCGAATAAAATAGTCGAACGAATCTTGTTTCCCCATACAAACTTTGGACCCCCGTTTCACCCCCTTAGGGAGTGAATTTTGAAAAATCCTTTCTTAGTGCACCCCTAGACCTTATAAGAAACCTACATGCCAAATTTGGAATCTCTAGGCCCAGTGGTTTGGGCTGTGCGTTGATATGTCAGTCAGTCAGTCAGTCAGTCAGTCAGTCAGTTTCTTCTTTTATATATATAGATATTGATAGTAGTAATTCGTGATAGCCTAGCGGTTTGACCTATGGCATCCCAAGCAGGGAGTCCTGAGTTCGAGCCCGGACTCGCACCTCTGAGTTTTTCTAAATTTATGTGCGAAATTGTATTTGATATTTACCATGAGCTTTGCGGTGCACGTTGAAAGAAATCGTAAGGGAACATTAACACACCTGAATAAAATTCAATTGTGTGTGTGCAGTTCCCGATATGCAATGGGCCCGCGTGGGAACTACAGCCCAAGCCCCATTCCGAGAGGCCTGTGCCCTCCAGTGAGACGTATCATCATCATCATCAGTTCAGCCGAAAGACGTCCACTGCTGAACATAGGCCTCCCCCAAGGCTCGCCAAACAGATCGGCCCTGCGCCATCCGCATCTAATGCCGTGCGTTCCCGCTACCTACCACCTACCACCTACCTGCGTACGCTGCGTGGGACGTATATAGATAGACTGGGATTGGGATGTATACTTACATTTCAGTACGATCTGTATAACAACAACAACCAGACAATAATTTCTGGCAACAACCTGTCATTTCCGGGTGGCCGGCTTGACAGCCCGTTAATTAATAGGGTTAAACTAACATCTTCACATGGATAAACTCGATTCAGCCGTTTGAAGACTACTTACACAGTATAAACATAGCAGGTAATTTAGGAACGCGCTTAATTTGCAGACTCAAGAATCCTCTGCGACTCATTTACGTCCCACTACTATGCCCTGTGTCACGCGGCGGACACGACGTACAAATACGCGTTCTTGAATCTACATAAGCACGACGACGTCTGTACACGCGTACGCCTACATACATCGCGCGCGCACTCTTCTGGTTTCTGGCGGTTTCCGGCTATCTGCGCCTTGAGGGGTGGGGTAATTCGAATCGGTGCGGGGCGGACCGTTTCCATTCTGTACGTCAGTACTATTATATATTCTGTGCCTGTGTGGCACTTAAAGCGCGTAGGTTCACGGTGAATGCAAACCGCTTCCAACCGTAATGATTGGGTTTGAGGGAGGCCTATGTCCAGCAGTGGACGTCCTACGACTGAAATGATGACGATGGAGATGACGGAGTGCGTTAGGGCCGGCGCTCACTGACGGCATGGCACGGCATGGCATTTTAATACTATCAAGTTATTTTGAATCTTATTTCAATGAGTTTAGAATTCATATTACTTTATTTCGCTAAACGCCGAGGGATGACGCAACGCATAATCAATAAAGGAACATGAATTCTAACCTCATTGAAATAAGATTCAAAATAACTTGTTAGTAATAAAATGCCATGCCGTGCCATGCCGTCAGTGAGCGCCGGCCCTTAGAAAATAATGCCTCTGGATCGAGTTAATTCCAATGGCCAAAGTAACGCGACCTTACGGTACAGTCGAAAGCATAAATGAGCCAATTTTTATTTTAGTGTCTGTTTTGGCTTTTTTTTTTATTCGAGAGAGAGAGAGGGATGTTTATTTACACATATTCGATACAAAGGAAATACAATTGAGATGAAAAGAAAAAAAAAGTGATTTCTGCTAAGAACCACGAGCTTTTTCGATACTACTAGGAGAAAAAAAAATGTCCCGAGTTTTTTTTCCGTTGAGTTACTATTTTTCATAGACTTTATTTGGCCGTAACTAAATGGAAAAATCGAAAATTATCTGGAAATTTGGACCTTGACCTTGACTGTATAATAAATAAATAAATAAATAAATAAATATTAGGGGACAATCTTACACAAATCGACCTAGTCCCAAACTAAGCAAAGCTTGTATTATGGGTACTAGACGACGATAAACATACTTATATAGATAAATAAATACTTAAATACATAGAAAACATCCATAACTCAGGAACAAATATTCGTGCTCATCACACAAATAAATGCCCTTACCGGGATTTGAACCCAGGACCTCTTGCTTCGTAGGCAGGGTCACTACCAACTAGGCTAAAGCGGTCGTTAAGCGGTCGGTAATGTCCAGAACGTCCTGCAAGCGTAGCTGTCTTGCACGTATGTAGAGGATGATGGTTGTAATGTTCAGTTCAGTCCACGTTACCATCAGTATCGGATGCATTCGCAAGTGACCTCAATATTGCCGCACTCTCGAAGTGTTAAAGTTTCCGATATGAAAAAGTTTATTTAATCAAACCGATTGCAATATAAACAGCCGGTCGAAATTTAATAGTCCGGAGTTATTTTTATTGGATTATTTCCTGGTAATGACGCCACGTGCCGGGACTCGAACCCGGTACACCGGAAGCGGTAACACAAACATTTTTTATTTCTGTACGTCCCAATCTGGAATACGGCGAGTGTATGTCTTTTTAACCAAATGTGTGTTTTGTTAACATTTTTATTTGACACATGTTATGTATACGAAACGTCTTATAGATATAAGCGAACTAGAAGAGAGTAGGTACGCAAACAGTACAGTCCACGGTTGCTATGAGGGTGAATCAATTTTTTAGTGCCACCCGTTGCTATGGTTACACAAATTTTGTCCCTTGGTCAACCTAAGCATTTTTCTATGAAACAGTATGAAGTTTCACTTGGACAACCAGGGACAGAGTAAACAACATACATAAAAGTTGAGTCACCCATGAAGTAAATGGTATGGTACAACTATGAAGTTTTGGAATATTGACAATCTCAAGCATAGGTCACAATGTTAATATTCAGAAGCTTCACAGGGATGCTGATGATAAGCAACACTGTCAACTCACACAAACATCATTTTGAGAAAATATCAGCTAAAGATTTTACTAGGGATTTTTTGCCATTTTTTTTATTGCGAAGGGTTAAGTCAAATAACTATTTTTTATAAAATGTAAAGTAGGTAAATCTAAATTGTCAAGCTTTTATGGGTTGACACATGATTGCTTATCAACATCCAGTAGTGCAATGTGTCAGGATCTACTTTAAATCGGCCGTTGACTAGGTAACACTATTTCAATAATGTGTTGCCGATTACTAATAGGGCCTGTGATGGCTTTTGTAAAAGAAGCTTTTTGAAAGTAGTACTACGTATAAAAAAGCATATAAATAGGTACCTATAAGTATCAATAATACCGTAAATAAAAATTTGCACCGTCGAAACAAAGACTAGCAAAAATGCGTTCATGCAAAGCGGGCGTCAATAAAAAATGCGTAAACAATTTCACTAAAATTTAACGCGAAACAAGTACCGATCGCCAGAGAATGCAATTTAAATTTCAAATTCAGAATGTCAATCTTTAAAAATCGAACGGCGTCGCGTCGATAGCGTTCGATATGGCGGCAGTACGCATGCACGTCCCCCATTCAGAACCTTCAGAGCGTCGTAAGAAAAAAAAAAGAAGCGCCACGAAAATATGAAACTTGAAGCGCAACAGGTGGACTGAAGCCGTCTCATTCTTTTCTATGGAGTTTTAAGTATCGTCCTTGTTGTACGGAAGCCGCCCCTAGTCGCCGCCCCCGCTTGGGCGGGAAATTTAAATGAAGGAGGGGATGGAATGGAAATGCTTTTCTTTTTGCTCGCGGGGTGTTTTAGGGCTTTTGTCTGGGTGAATGCGGCCAGTAATTTCGGGGTCGCTTGCGTTCCGTTTCGTCTATGGATTTGAAAACGAAAGTTTTTTTTAATGTCATGTCCGAATCATGCATCGTTGATCTTTCAACCAGGATGGTCATCTGCGAAGCTTTTTTAATCTTTTTTTTTTTCAACAATCTTGTAATGTTATTATTATTTTTATTACCTAGAAGATAGAACAATTGTTATTATGAAAGTGGTTTTCCATAAGCATCTGATAAGATTAGGTTGCTATCTATTTGATCAATTTCAAATAAAACTAATGACGGATCAATATCATTCATTAGATTGCACTTTGAATAGATAACAATAGATAAGTAAACTTTGATTCGCTGTTATTTTAAGTAGATAAAATCTATATTAAGTACGAACATTTCACTGTATTTGCAACGATACAAAAGAAAACAAAAATTTAAAAAAATATTACATATAAAATCTAAACCCTTACTTCCTTACTAAATGAGGCAGCTAGTTGTATGAGACTATTTTAACTATCCAGCTTTAAATCACGATATTTTCTTCTATAAACCTGTCTTAGCTTATTAAGTTTGACAGTTGACAGGACTATTGAAAATATATAACTCTACCTTATTATGACAAGTCAACGTACAAACGATGAAATTGTAAATAATGTTAGCTGCAGGAGTTTGGATTTGTATTAAGTTCGAACTCGTAAATCCACGTAATATAAATAAATTTCAACAGAACTCCAAAATATTCATAAGCCACAAATATTATTGTGTCATATTGAAGTCAAAAATTACTGGCCATTTAGAAAACCTTTTTTTTATAAATCTTAATATGGCCTAAACTTCAAAGCTGCCAGTAGCCGCTTAGTAGAAAGAAGAAACAATTGTCCATAGCGCTGTCTATGCAAAAGAAGCTGGCCGATATGCTAAAATTGTTCATTCCAATTTTAAATATTATTTTAGTCGTCCGTGTGTGGGAATAAGTACTAATACGAATAACAAAATTACCCGCCATTCTAACGTCTTTTTAGAAGTAAGTATGGAAATGACAGATGGGGTACTCCTGGTAATGACCAATGCATTGCTTTCATACTTCGGAAATACAAAGATTACCGAGGTTTACAGTTTTGTCCGCACTCTTTGGTACATTGTTATTTGTTCTTTAGTACATTAAACCATGTAACAGGGATCGCCACGAGGCATCAGGAGCACGTAGCATCTCGTGCATTTGTCATAAACATAACGGGGTCTTTCTTATCTCGTAGTCTCAGGACTGGTCTGCTTTGGGAGAATAATGAATATAAATTATGATACAAAAAACTTTCAAGAACTGAACTTAATCTAAAAAAATCCTTTTTTTAAAAGTTTTTTCGATGAATGTAGTTTATGTGTGGAGTAATATATTTTATGTGAATCCGAATTCTAAAATAGGGTCACATGGTCTAAGCAGAGGTATATGTCGTGAAGTTAATAAAAAAAGCTTATAAATAAGTTTATTGTTAAAAATAATTGCTAACTGTACATTTTTTATTGTGTACCTACCTACTTATAATGTTATCCAAACTTTATATCCATACCAAATTTCAATTCAATCTGATCACTAGAAGGGGTGAAATTAGAGTTTTAAACCATATCTTGCATACAAAATACAAAAAAGCAAGTTTTGTAAACTTTAAAAGCTTAGAAAATTTGCGGATTTTGGAAACACGCGGATAATGAGGCTTAGAGGCTAGTTTAACGTCATTACCATCATCCCAGCCTAAATACCACCATACACACCATAGAATTTATTTTCTGGTGTGTGCAGGTTTCTTCACGATGTTTCGTGGTAAATTTTATATGTAATTTCGCACGTAAATTCGGAAAAACTTCAGAGGTGCGAACCCGTATTTTAAGTTACTGCAGTTAACGGCCGTTATGAAGTAAATACTGACACACATTGCACAAATATAAAGTTTGTGGATATTGACAATGTGAATCATAGGAAAAAAAATCAATAATTATACTTACTTCTTGCATGTGACATAATAGTTATTACGACATTTTTTTCTGTCAATATTCAGAAACTTTATGTTTCTGCAATGTGTCAGGATTAACTACATCATTACCATTGACTATATAAGCTTATCAGTAACGTACCTATTGGCATGTGAGCCAAGACAACAGAAAGTTACTGCAAATTATCACGAGTACATGTGTTAGTAAAATTAAACGTCTCGTTCCTGAAACGATTTTCCTAATCACCGCATACTCCGAAAGAACATCTAATACCCCGATACGGGTATAATTCCGGCCGGGGAAGTCATTACCCGCGCCCGGGTAACTTCACCCCGCCACCCCAGCCTCCCCTCACGCTGCATCTCATTTCCAAATACTATACCAACTAAGCCGACTTTCCTCTGCGACTATCGAACCCCACCCCGATAGAAACCAAACCGTAATCTTCAGAGAAAAGAGTGCAGTTTCGGTCCGAGCTACCCCAAGAATCGGCATGCCAATTGTAACTTTGTACCGTTAGCTATAAAGTTAGAATTTCTTTGTGCTTTCTTTCGGTGCGGGCGGTCGGATTTGGTCCGAGGGGAGGCAGGGGGACTTTCCACTGAATAATAGAGGGGAGATTTCCTCTCTTATTTTTCGTGAATTTTTTATTTAAGAAAGGGATAAGATTTTAATGTGGGCGCTTCGCTTTTATTACTTGCGATTGCGAGATATAGCATTGTTGTGTCGTGACGCGTATGGGGCTTCCGCTTGGGCTTAAAGTATTTTGTATGGGACGTATCCGGGGACGGTAATGACGTTTTAGGAGATTCTTTTCTGCCCCGCTCTCCTCGTCTTTTGTGGACGTCGAGTCATTGTTGCCATTTTGTATTGTTTTGTCGTACATAAGTAATTAGACATGTTGAGACTGTTTAAATTTTTGTGGTATATTTTTTATGTATTAGGGCTTTCGTTAGAGCACAATCACGCAATATGTGGTCTAAACCAATAACATTATATTATTTTATGTCATATTACTAGCTTTTAACTATTAGATCTGGGAGTCAAATTTAAATTCCTAATTCCGAATACGTTCCACTGCAAGGCACGGGGCTCCTCGTAGAATAAGAGGGCTTGGGCCGTAGTTCCCACGCGGGCCCATTGCGGATTAGACACTTCACACATACCATTTCATTTTTTCATTGATAATATAGGCTCACAGTAAATTTCAAAAGTAATATCGCACATAAATTCTTAAAAGTGAAAATAAACGGATCGTTCACGTCTTGAAACGAGTTTAATTCGACATGTTTCTTCTTTTTTTTAGTTTTTTGGAGAAGAAGGGCTACGGATTAGCCCGAAACATGTCGAGTTAAACTCGCTTTAAGACGTGAGTGATCCGTTTATTTTCACTATGAGTGAGTCTCACGGTAGTTTCATGTTTAAATTCTTAAAAGCGGCTAAGAGAAGGAAATCAGTGTACTATAAGGAAAGTTAAAAATACTCTCAAAAGGATTCTTTTGCAAAAACTGCCTTAGGGTACATTTTTGCAAAAGTATCCACATCTCTGTATTTATTTGTTGTAACTTTTATTTTGTTTTTAGATGCATGTTTAATTTAAATAGGTACTTACATATAACTAAATTGTAATGAGCGTGTTCTCGCCAACAAACTGTCATATCAGTTTGGCGAGTGGATTTAGACAGTAAGCCAGTATATGTAATACCGTTGAGAAATAAATAAAAAAAAAAAAAAAGCTTAAAATAAAACTTATAAATATTATTTGATTTGATTTGAAGAGGTGTGATGAGTCCGGGCTCGAACCCACGAGCTTTACTTGAGAGGCCAAAGGTCAAACCACTTGGTCACCCCGACTTACAACGTGCATAATACACGATTTCTTTTGTCGGGGATTGCCAAAAATTTAAATTACACATTTTATCGGTGCACAGAGAATTGGGGAAATATTTTTGAATATTGCGAAATGCGAAACATGTTGTCAAAGCTTCAAAGGATGATGCACCATGGAGAAATATATTATGGTCTGAAATGCGGGATACACTTAAATTAACTTATTTCAACCTGTGGCTTCGCTTGTGTGAGACCTTTACGAGAAACATTTACCTACATCACAAATTAAAAACTTTAAAAACCTCCAACGCAATGTTGACGCCATAAAAAATAATTCAAATATAAGACTCCGATAAAAAAACTATTTTAGCCCTGAAGACCAGATTAATTTTCGATTAACTGCAAAATTGGATTTTTTGTTGCTTTAAAACAAATAATAAGTTAGTTGATCGAGTTGGCGAACAAGTGACTTCATAAGTTGCTATTGCCATTCAAACTCTATGGGAGAATTGAAACATCCACACATACATTCAGAAAAACATTCACGTTTATAATATAGTAAGATTTAGAAGGATAGGATTTAGTGTTTAACTCGATTTAATAACTATGGTCAAGATGTTTGTTTGTTTATACTCTTTATTGTACAAAAAGGAACACAAAAAAAAAAGGATAAGTACAAAGACGGACTTATCCCTGAAGGGATCTCTGCCAGTCAACCTTTGAGTGGTATAGAAAAGCAATAAAAAAAAACAAGGATGTATGAACTATCAAGCTTTAACTTGGAACTTCTTTCCTCGCACGACCGAAGATCTGGAATCAGCTTACTGCGGCAACATTCCCGGAGCGTTACATTACAACTTAGGGATCTTTAAAAAACGAGCCTACCAATTCCTAAAAGGGTCGGCAACGCACCTGTGATTCCCCTCGTGTTGCGGGTGTCCATGGGCGACGGTGATCGCTCTCCATCAGGCGATTTGCCCCTCGTTTATTAAAATAAAAATTAACATTTAGTGCAACAAAAAAGCCTTCCTTTTTTCCAAAAAGTTTCTATAGTCCCTTGATGAGTTTACTGGATAGGAATGGCAGACAAAATTCTCGATACAACCTCGAAAAGCAAAATATGAAAGAAATATGTCTAAAATAAGTTTTCAATGTTTCTTTCTGAATAGTGATGTGGCCTTTGCCCAGCAGTGGGGCGTATAAAAGCTGAAGATGATGTCGACTCAACCTTCCATAAGTGGTGTTATGTATTATACATTCTGGCCACTGCCAGGTCTTGGAACGGAAGCTAGACCACATTCTTGGCTTGCCCTTGAACTGGACTGACTCTTTAACAATAGCTTCAAATTGTGTGGACAAGGCATAGGCGGAAGCGTTGCGTGCGAAAAGTTATTAACAAAGACATGTACTCGAACAAATTTGAATAATAACAACCACTTATCTACATTGAAAGCATCCAATAATTTAATTACGAAGTTAAAAATCAAATAACCGTTTTTATTAACTTAATTAAGAAAAAATTCCGTCTGAATTCAACCTTCCATTCGGGAGAACGCTGTCACAGACACATACTCACACGTTTAATTTATATAGTACTTCTTTATTTTGCGTCGGGAGTTGAAAAACAAAGGCAACGTCAATTGTTTTGCGTCTATCGTAAGCATCTGAAGTCATGTTATTCTAACAGGGGTTGTTAGACCGTTAGTAGCCTAGTATGAGTTAAGAAATCTGAACCAGAACTTCAACATAATCATAATTCCCTTCCACGCTTACTATAGAATTGAACAAGGCATTACATTAATTAAAATGTGTTGTTGAATTAGCTGGATGAGGGACGATAAAATCCGAGAAATTGTATTAAAACGAATAAAATGTGACTTGTCTCCTCTCCGTGCATCTATATTGAATAGCTTAGAAACGGATCAAGTTATTGAGCATTCTAGTCGAAATCCGCATCAAAAAATAGCATAGCGTCAAATTAAAATCAACACCATTGGTCCGGTCCGGCCCGTGCTAACGAAGGAAGGTGGACTTATCTTTCTTCGCCGCCGACCTCGCTGAAAAGCCACGGGTGTACAATGATCAAAATCAAAAATCAAAAAAATCAAAATCGTTTAATGGTATCAAAAGTGCAGAATGTTGATAGTGGTTGGCACCTCTTTTTAAGTATGTAATACCTGTATTAAGAGGCACCTTTCTTCCGTTATTACAGTTAGAGTTATTACAATTTGTACCAATTAATTAATTAATAACATAACAATTACTATGTACTTGAAATAGCAAGCTTAAACAGAAAAAAAAAATAAAATTTTTAAATAAAATCGAGCATCAAAAATATAACTTAGACTAACATGCAATCGAATTTATGTGCGTGTGTGTGTGTGTGTGTGTGTGTGTATGTGTGTTCAATGATGAATGGCATAACCGCTTATTTTCAACACTTTAAGAATATGAACGCGAACGAATTGTATTATGTGTTTTTCTGCGAAAATGTGACAGCGAGCATTTCATTTAAATGAAAGAACGAGTGACAGTGGCGTGCTCAAGACCACTTGGCATCAAGGGCTTCTGGCTAGCGTCAGCCAGGCTTGCCCACGTCCTTGCTAACATTAACCCGCGCCCGCGCTCGCGTTCGCTCGTCCCTCATACCACACCGACTCACCAAATCGGAAGTATGAATACTATATTTAATTCTCTTTGTCGGTACTTTTGATCGCCGAAACTTAAGCGAGCCTCAGTTTTAACTGCTGCCTCGATCGCTATCTGGTTGTATTTATTGTATGAGCTATAATATGACTTAATTTATTATTGCTAACGAGACATTTATTTGTTTATTGTCTTCTATACAATATAAAAAAGTCCTGTTTGATTGACTGACTCACTGTCTGAATCAGTTATCAAGGCTCAGCCCAAATCCTTGGCCCTAGAAGGTAGAAATTTTGCTTAAAGGTTGCCTTCATGATTTAGGCAAGGAATAAGTACGGATTTAATAATAATAATAATTCTTATTATTATTTATTTGTTTATTTATTTATTGAAATACAAACAGTCATAGATAGCTCATGACAAATAATATGGTGAGTTGACTCATTGACAAAATAGTTATTTCAGAAAACATGTCCATAGTTGTTAGTAACATAGGTTGCTTAGGACTACAGTTAGTAAAAATAGCACAAGTTTACATTTAAATCATACTATTATATTAACAAGGTCACAAATAAAATTTAATTACTGTGCATAATTTAAAAACCAGTTAGCCCTAATGACGTGAAAATCAAAACCAATTAATTTGTTACGTCATCACACCCGTGCATTATGCATCCAACTACATCAACATATGAGCTCATCAATATCCGTTAGAAAATATGTCTAGTTACACAATTTTATCACTCCCCTGTATTTTTAGCCTATAGCACGCCGTCTGTTCGTCTGAAAGCACCTACGTAGATCCTGTAATACTTTTAAAAGCTTCCCCTCGGAGCTTTGTAGGGAGATGTCATTCAGGGAGCTTTGGAGACGCGATGGTGTCAGGCGAACTGGGTCGGGCTTTTTAAGCTCTATGGTAAGACTTTAATTTTATTGCGTGTGCGGATTCTTTACCATATTTATACTTCGTTTTTTTAGCGTTAGAAAGAAGGTCGAAGCGATCTTGACGTGTTTTTTTTTTAAATACACTTTTGAAAAATTAGTCACAGCTAATATGTAACAATTTAATAAATAAATAAAATAAATATTAGGGGACAATCTTACACAAATCGACCTAGTTCCAAACTAAGCAAAGCTTGTACTATGGGTACTAGACGACGATAAACATACTTAGATAAATAAATAAATCTAATACCTTTAAACGAGCAATTCTTGTATATATGTATATATATATATAATCAGGATCTCGGAAACGGCTCCAACGATTTCGATGAAATTTGGTATGTGGGGGTTTTCGGGGATGAAAAACTGATCTAGCTATGTTTCATTTTCAGAAAATCGCTTTTACTCGTGTTTTCCGGCTATTTTTGTTTGCATTAGAATATAAAGCTAAATTTCGCCGACTTCGAGCAGATCATAATGGCACATTAGAAATCGGGTGGTCGCGGATCCAGCCGTCCTCGGTTCGATACCACGTTTTTTTTCAAGATTTTTAGTTTTTTTTTTTAAGTTTATTTTTTATGAGAAAACGTCAAGTTTCTTCTTTTGTGAGAAAAAGTTACTTTTTTGTGAGAAAAAGTTATTTTTTGCGAGAAAAAGTTACTTTTTTGTTAGAAAAAGTATTATAGGGAACGTGCAGTAACTATAGGCGGCAGCACTAATGCGACAGAAGAGACACTATGCGGACAGTAAAACAAACTTATCAAGGTAAAACATTCAAATTGATGGCACCCTTATGGCACCAGTTGGCAGCACCGTCTATGTGCACGTTCCCTATTGGGAGCACAGAACAGGAAAAGCCGGTTGTCTGTAAAGTCGGTTTACGGACGATAGTTTAACGTGACTCACCCCTCCACCCCCTCCGGTGTTTTTGTCAAATATCTTGAAAACGGTGCATCCTACGGCAAAATCAATGAAATTTTCATCCCCCCTTTAATGCCCCCGCGCTCCCTCCCCCGCATCCCCTCCCCCCTCTCAACCCCCCCCCCCCGCCAACCCTCCGGTGTATATAATCAGGATCTCGGAAACGGTTCCAACGATTTCGATGAAATTTGGTATTTGGGGGTTTTCGGGGATGAAAAATTGATCTAGCTTGGTCTTATCTCTGGGAAAACGCTTGGTACCGAGTTTCTGCCCGAGCAGAGCTCGGTCGCCCAGGTACTAAATACTTAAATACATAGAAAACATCCATAACTCAGGAACAAATATTCATGCTCATCACACAATTAAATGCCCTTACCGGGATTTGAACCCAGGACCTCTTGCTTCGTAGGCAGGGTCACTACCAACTAGGCTAAAGCGGTCGTTAAAATTTAAAAGGAAATTATGGTCATTTACACTCTTTTGGTTTTGATTTCTTTTAGGGATCCGTACCCAAAGGGTAAAAACGGGACCCTATTACTGAGACTTCGCTGTTTCAATGGTGTGTGTGAAGTTCCCAATCCGCACTGGGCCCGTGGGAACTACAGCCCATGCCCACTCATTCTGAGAGGACGCCTGTGCCCTGCAATGGGACGTATATAGGTAAAAAGCTCGTATCACAAATTAATATGACTCACTTAGCAAGATTATCGATTTTGAGGAACGAACTTACAAATTTAATTTACCTACCATACTTACATATAGAAGCAAGAAGTGACTAAAGATATTCCACATAGCAATAGAAGCATAAGATCCATAACTAATGCAAATAACATTTTCAATTTTGAATTGGATCTATCGTTCTATTCCAACCGAAGAAAATAGTTAAAATACATTCACTCAATTTATTACAAAATACCCACATATTCATTCTCAAATCTACCTCAGCCAACCTCCCTAGTGATTGCATAGAAACTCCCCCCTAAGGGGGTTGCCTGGGGGGTAGTCTGGTCTAGATACAGTATTATCCGCTCTCTCGGTTGATTGATGTGTCGTATCTAGGTTTGTTTTTGTACTTGGATAGGACGTTATTTGTCGTATATGGTTCTATATTTAAAATAATAGAATAGTTCCTTTATCAACCGTACGTAGTGGAATTCCCTACCTGCGACTTCATCAACCGTTTAGCTAAAGAGTGGAATTGCCTACCTGCGACTGTGTTCCCTGAACACTACAATCTGGCCGTTTTCAAGTCTAGGGTGAATGAGCATCCATCCATCCATCAGGTGTGATTGTGGTCAAACTCAAGCCTATATTGAATAAAAAAAAAAAACTGTTGAGACGAGAATTTATTGAAACCGTTGTTTTATTCAACGAGTTAAGGTCGAAAAATGGGTGAACTTCCGTTTGGCAAATTATTTTTCCCAAACTGATTCATTTGGCAAATGTTTATTTTTTCTGAAACTAAACTATTCAGGTTATATTTCAGGACTATTCTGTAGGTTAGATTAGGTTAGGTTTGTTTTATAACAATCCTGAAAAGTTTACAGTTTCAGAAAAAATAAACAGTTGGGAAATGACACATTTGCCAAAAAAAAAATTTTTTTGTTTGGGAAAAATAATTTGCGAAACATTAGTAAACCCGAAAAATGACGAACCTTTTCATTCTGCGACTGTACATACCTAATTACGTAAAGCTTTCTTAATTGACTGTCCGATGAAACTGTATGCGCAACCATGCAATCAAATACTAATCCTATTATAGAAAGTTTGTGATGTTATACATGTGGATAGGATCTTTGCAAGGTCCGTCCGTATCGCTTGCTACCATCATTTTACTAACTAATCCGTGGCAAGGCAACGCAGCAGTGCCTTCGCTGCTGTGTTCCGGCGTGGAGAGTAAGACAGACGGTAAAGTAACTGTCACATACGGCTATCTTAGCCCTCTGGGCTGGCAACGCGTCAGCAAGCCATTTTGTGTTGCAGACGTTCATCGGTGTTAGTACTCACTTACCGTCAGATAATTCACTTTATTTCATAAAAAAACTGGTCTCGGAAATTCTAAACTTATATATATATATCAATTAACCAACTACAATAAAACTTCAAAATATTCATAACAGCAAACAGTTGCCCTTTTGAAAAGATTAACCCTATCCATCTAAGCCCTTGAACAAGCGTTCAATTTCACACCAAGTGTTACCAGAAACGAAAATATTAAATCCAATTTACCAAATTCCCCCTCGATCATACCAAAATATGACCATAAACCTCTAGAGTCCTTTGTGCGCTAATCGTTCCGATTGCACTGTGGTGCAACCCTAGCGCTGGCGGGGCAAAAAATGATTATGATTTTATGGCAGGTTACGTCTATTATACGCGGATTAAGTTATGAATTATTTGTTAAAGGGGCACTTAACAAGCTATTTGGCGCTTTGGATCGCGTGCGGGTTCAGCTGGCCCTTAATTATGATTATTATAGCATCTTTAGCTACTCGATTTGATGCTGGTTTTACCGACAGGTGAATTATAGCCGTTGCGGTTCTGATTAAATGATAATGAAAACGTTGTTTGATGCGGTTAATTTGCACTCATTATTTCACGCCGTTTAAAATGTTGGTTTAATTTCGCATTCAGAGACCGTAGTTGGATGTGGTACGTGGTTCCGGAATGCTATTGTTTATTTTGTAGTTTCTATAGTAATTTATTTGTGCGTTCTGAGGTTTTTTTACGAAATTGAATTGAGACAGTGGAATTTGGTATCTGGAATGAAGGAATTGGGAATGTCAGGGCTTTTTTCCACTATTTCTTAGGAGAAAGATACTACTTGTATACTTTTATTTAGAAGATATCTTTTCTGCATTATACAAATGTCTTGGCTGTGAAATAGTTTTTTTTAGGTCATAAAAAAATCTGTCCAGTAATGTACTCAAAAGAGAGATCTAAGAAAAATACCCAATTTCGTTTAAATTGTGAGTTGATCTAAACTAAACTTATGAAATTAAGTATTTGTTATTCATTCAGCTTTAATTTAACTTGTCGTGTCAAATGTTTGAATCAAATCTTAGAGAATTTAAATTGGCAATGTTTTTGTGGTCAAATTGAATTGAAATTTGGTATACTTACATAAGTTGGATGACAGTGTAAGTACAAAAGCTTGTATCAAAAATGGAATCTTTAACAAAAACTTATTACGTTAGTGAGTTTCAAATAAATTACGTTACAACTTGTTTTTTGTCTTTATCATAATCCCTTATTAAGAATACGGATTAAAGCCGCCAACTTTGATCTGAGCATTAGACCGTAATCATTATCATTATAAGTATCGAATCACGTCCCTTTGTTTATACCTTACCCCTATTAAATATGTACCCTGAACACATAAGTATATTATATTCATTTCCATCGAATTGGAAATCAAAGGAGGCATCTCCCGGAGGACAAGCTCGTGATGGCCGCGGACAAAGAGGATTATAGTCGATGTTGTCATATCTTCAGCCTATTAACATAATGGGGTGCCGAGATTCACTTGTTTTGGTCAGTTTTTTTCTGGAATTTCTCTTGCGTTCCAACGGATTATAATACGTTGACATATTATTCCCGGGCTCAGATATATCCTATTCTATACAACGAGCGATTCTTATTGAAAACCAAAACATCATTATATTGCGGCTCGTCAACTATTTCTTACTTAGCAAATAGTACAGTACAATAGTCTGGGAGCCGCAAAATAAAATTGTTTTAATGTCACTTTATTTGCGTGTCGTCAATTGTTACTCTAGTACAAATTGTAAAGAGATTACAGTTCACGAGCCGCAATATAATGTTGTTGCTGTTTATAATTCTAAATTAAATGGAGTATAGCTATTGCGAGAGACTTCGTCTGCTATGAATTCATCGTTATTCTGCAGGAACTATGCAATTTTTCGGAATAAAAAGTATCCTATGTCGTTCTCGGGGTGTTTAACTATTTCCTAACCAAATTTCACCTTGATCGGTTGAGTGCTTTAAGCGTGAAAAAGTAACAAACAAACAAAGACACATTCCCGTTTATATATAACAGCTCCACGGCGAAAATTCAGGGTAGGTTAAGGTAATTTTGAATCAAGAAATTGATCTCTAAAGGTGTTTTCTACGTGAAAATTAAATAAATTGTATCAATGAGGGAGGCCTATGCCCGGCAGTGGACGTCCTACGGTCAGCGATAAATGAATGATAATGATGAGATATGTTCGTTTTAATATGTGGGGCGCCATCTTCTGTCGAATGTTTGAACTTTGAACGAAACCTAACATATTGCCCGGTCGCCCAGGGTCTACAGAATTAAGGTTAAAAATTGTGTTTAAACACAAAGCTCGTGGGCTAGCACGACACAAACATGTTATTTCACGGCGGAAATGAAATTACTGAAACGATTACCGACTCCCTACGTTTACTCACAAAATACTCAATTACGTAAATAGGGAAAGAACTAAAAAATATATGCTCAGTCAACGTTGTAAGGGAAAACATTACGTGCCAGTTGCTAAACAAGCAAAGTTTTCCCACAGAACAGGGGTTTAACGTTAATATTGAAGAGTTATTGTTTGCGTAATTGCGCCGCGAAATAACCTAATGGCGGTACTTGGGATATTGTAAAAGATCGATTCACCCACATTCGTTGTTAATTATAGTCGGTTCAGCCGTCTTTCCGCCTGCGCTGTTCCGAATGCGATTTAAGACCCTCCCTGGTCCAATTACAGAGTTCTCAAAAGTCCCCCCCAGCCCTCCCTCTCCCGGTTTAGATCGAGCCTCGTTTTAATGACCTCTCGAGCTCCCGATGTTCATTTGTCGCGAGGTTTTTTCGTACGATAATTTTTACATTTTCTATTTTTTTTACGTCGAGAGAGCATTGTGGACCCGGCCCTTGTGATCCACGATGGTTTAGATTTTTTTCAAGGATTTATTAAATAAAAAAATCTGACTCGTTCGATCCCGTCTGGACTCTACCCAGCATATATGTATTGGTATGTTTTCTATTCAGTCTGGCAGCGGTGATTATATTAAACTTGGAAGTTTCTAACTTCACTTCACTAAAGTAGATAGCATTACTTGATAACTTCTAAATGTTTTACATTTAAAACCTACATCTAGTTTTAATATTCTCTTCGTCAGTAACGCGTAAATTTTTCCATTTACATTATTATAAATTCGCACACTTTAAACCTTTAAACCTACAACTTTTTAACAAATCATGTCATAAAAATTGAGCACAAAAAAAATCATGCCCCTATTGTACAGCAAATGTACAGTTTTCTAATTGTTTAAAAGCTGTATCTGTAAATCTGCACCCCATATTAAAATGTCCCCATTAGAAGGGAGGGTCCTTTTGTCCGTTGTTTGGAATCCTGTAATTTCCTATCCTAGTTATTGCGCAAAAGCTATATTAATTCGAAATTCCCTTTTGTTGGCCATATTTTTAATCTGAACCACTGTGCAGTCATTGGTATTGATGGGTGATTAGTTTGTGATTGTAATTTCGTTGATGTGGCCCACTGTGTAAAAGTTTTAAAAATGGATTATTATGTTTACCTAGTGTTTTTATTTTATTTGCGCCTTCAATGTTACCATTATAAAAACTTTGTAAAGGCGTTTGTACATTATCCGGTCCGATAGCGGTGTCGTGTCGGACGCCACAATATTTTACCGCTGGGGATCATCATAGTGAAAACTATCAAATATATAAAAAATAAAAAACATGAAAATTGTTCGAGACGTTTCCGGAGGAGTGCGACCACAAACACCCGAGATTTTCATATATATTAAAAGAAATATCGTCGTCAGGGAAAAAGTTGTCTGCGATGTTAAAGAGATTATCACGAACCGTACTTTGTATTTAATTTACCCGAATATTATTTGTAGTTCGTACTCGTATGTATATAACATCACAAATATCTCTCTTGACAGTACTTGTGCAAATAAACTAAACAAACGAACTAAGCTTACACAGATCTTCGTAAACAAACTTTTTTTAATTGTAAACTACTCGTACAAGAGTTCCCAGGACAGAACTCTGGTAGAAAACTAACCCTTACTACGCAGTCCGTAGGGCGAAAGCGCGTATAGAGGGACCCAAACTTTAATGGATTTTTTAAAGCATTTTAGAACACGACATGTGTCATCACATCATGTCAATGCAGGGATTATGATAACCATCGGATGCCATCTAGCTGGGGAATCTCCCTTCGCGATCTCGACATCAAACTCGAAACAAAAGAAAACAACCGTACTAACACCCACTCTAAATTCAACCATATTTCTGTAGAGTAAGGTTGAATTTTGATTGGACGTGCAGGAATTCGAGAGGGGTGGTTCTGAAAAGACAATTTAACCCTAAAAAATGCTGCATGGACATTAATCCGTATGTAATATCGCAAATTTGTCGTCGGTCCGTCGGTCGCGAGGGCCATCTGTCAGGCGACGCAATTCGGTTTGCTGCTATTAGCAATGCGACAATAGATCCGAATAGATCAGCACTTGATTGGCGGGAAAAAGCGTAGTGTCAATTTTAGGATTTAGTTTAGTGCGTATTTAGTGCCATTTTTATTTTAAGTCGTGCTTTACAAGACTTCTAGATGTTCGCATTTTTACTGTATATACAGGGTCGGCGGAATTTTATGTGCAATGTGCCAATAAAAATAGTTAAATTGAAAATTCCCATAAACGTCATATAAAAATAACGTTGCGTAAAAATAACAAATGTCGTACTGCGCTTAAGAGCAGCAGAAATTAGCAAAAATAACTTCGTCACACAGTGCACACAGTACAGTAGCAAAACTCTCAAATTCTCGATGCTTTAGCACAATAATGATACGCTGTTATTAATTCATATCTCGCTTATGAATAAATATGAATACGACCCTTCGATCACTCCCTACGTATGAAACGCTTAATAAAATCCAAATAACTACAACAAATTGCCCTTTTTGACGTCTTATTCGTGCCAGGGATGAGGGGTAACTTGGACAGTACACGAGCTAATAAAAGTATCACACGTTTCGGTTTTCGGTTAGCACGCGTCTTCAGGTGACTACAATTGGGTGTCGCACCCTAATTTTCGGGATGAGCGGCTCCAGTTTTTTTTTTTTTAATTTGTTGCTTTGCTGTATAGCTGTCGTTCTGTTGACATTGTATTGATTTAAAAAAGGGGCAGTCTTCTTTCGGACCACTTTCAAACTCGGAAATTTTGCTTTTGGATTTTTATTTTTACATAATGATGAGGAACTAGGCTAGGTATATTCCCAGTCCCAGATACACATTTCAGGTTCTGCAACGTGTTCTAGTTTCGGTATTATTTAGAAAAAAAAAATCAGACGTGAATTATAGAGCTGCTGTCTTTGAATGAAATTGTCTTTTCTACTTAGATACCTTGCACTTGCTTGTACAATAGAAGTTACGGAATATTGTGTTTTACCTCTTAATCTTTAAACATAGAATCTGTATGTATAATTCCCGAAGCATCAATATTCTCTACTATTTTTTAAACACTTTTTTAAATGGCAAATAAATACCCTCCCCAAGCAGGCCATTTGAAACCCTCGTTTAGTTCGATGGGCACACGCCTGTCGCCCACGTCGCCGCCACGCGACTGCGGCAGACAGACCTGCGTGTGCGCACCGCTGCGCACCCGAATTTGCTGCACACCTCGCTTCGCTAATTAACAGCACGTATATACTTTTTTATGCACAACTAGCTTTATCGCGCGGCTACGCTACCGTGAAAGATTAAAATAGTTATTTGTGATACAAGGTTGGTAAGATGGTTTTACAAATGAGTTGACGAGTGATAAACCCGAGCCGCATGGCGAGGGTTTTCATCGTCACGAGTTTGTAAAACCTTGCCAACCGTGTATCATACGACATTTTACAATACATTTGTGAGAAAATAGGCAATTAATAACACAAAATTGTAAAATAAAAACAAATTTCTCGAGATACTTATTGGTGGCAAAAGATTATTTTGCGCGGTTTGCGCCTTACTTTAAATATCGGGCGGAGTTAATTCCACGTTATTGTCGACTTCATCACTTGAACATCACTCATTTTGTTTAGTTTTTGTACATATACTATAATCAACAACTCAAAACAACGCAAAGTTTTACAAAAATGGCGCATCCGTAATGCGCATGCGTAAGTTTTGTTTTTAATTAGGTTAACTAAAATTATCAGGCAAAGGTTCGAAGCGTTCAGCCACTGCGATTTTTTCGAATAAAATTAAAAGGTGGAAATCATTAAAATCTGCGGTAATTAAATTACAGTTAATAATAATAACAATCAATTTTGCAAATTCATTACTTAGTTTTGTATATTTATACATTTTTCTACGTATAAATCGATATTTTTTTATTTTTGCTACTTAAAACTCTTTGCTTGTTAACTTTTAAAATGGAGAATTAAAAAAAACTGTAAAAAAATCGCACTAGTGCGGTAAAATGAACTTACGAGCCATGTATACATCCTTTGAAAGTGAATTTTTCGAGCAAATGTATTGTAAAAATTGTTAGCTCTTAATCCCGTGAGAATTTTTTAAAGACCCTTATGAAGTTTCTAGCTCCGCTCCGCTGGAAAGCAAACAGAAGAGACGAGACGCAGACTTGTCCTGGGAACAAACGACATAATATTATACTGAATATTATTATGTATCAAGTGATGATAGCTACTCATACAGCTTTTGAGCAGAGCTACATAAAGTAGATTTTAGTTTAAGATGTAAATGTGGCTGACAATAGTCTCTTTACTTATGTATGGATGCGTGGGCATTGATAGCAGACCTTATTACTAGATCTAGCACGCATAGATTCTAACTGAAGTCTTGCATGTCAACGCACTTAGCATCCGGCTCACCCACTACTAGTATTGCCGAAATCCATCGCCTGAATATTAAGTACTTCCTCCGTCTCTTTAGCGTTCAGTACGCTTAGTATAAGTTTTACTAAGCGTACTGGACAGACAGTAGTGTCACTAATCACTGTGTAAGGCGCAAGATGACGTGGGACTCGGGCGATTCGCAGACGCGGTGCCCCTTGAATCAGTTTCATACTTAATGTATGGAAGCGTCGCGATCCAAAGCAGACAGAAGAGACGGGGCGGAGACGCGGCCTGCGAACAAACGACGCGGACTACGACGCGCCCCCGTCCCACGTCTCTTCTGTGTGGCTTGCGCCTTATGCAACCCGGTGATAGAGCGAAACGCGAGTTAAGTATATCTTCGGATACTATAATTATGTAGCTCTCAGTTAACTTATACAAGTTGTAGGTGTGCGTGTGTGTCAAATATGAACTGAGAACAGTACTTCCACGCAGAAAAGCGTGACTCTGAAACGGATGTTGTGTTTTTAACGTTAAAAAATGGGAAGTTTCAATTTGACTGGATTTCTCTGTTTTTTTTTGTTATTATCTTCGCCGACTATAAATTGATTTGATGACTTTTTTACGTTTGAAGTTGGCTTATAATATGTTGCGGTTCCAAGAAAAAATTAGTTGTAAAAAACATTTTTTTCACTTCTCATGCTCTTAAAATGTTACTTTAGTCTCTGCATATCGGGACTAAAGCTCTTTTTTGATCTCAAGGGATTAAAGTAAATTTTTTTTTATTGACTATGGAAACCCCTAAACTGCCAATCACGGTGTTTGTGAATGGAGGATTATCGCCATTTTCAGTAACTGGGTATAGACAATTTTAAAGCTTTCCACAGACCGAAGCGCGCTGCGGACGCACTGTAGCGCTCTGCGCGTCGGTCTGTGGAAGCCTTTAGGGCGTGGAAGTAACCTCAAAATGACAACTGTATAAAAAATATTTAAAAAATAATAATTTCATGAAACACATTGAATAATTACGAATATTAATCTATTTAATTATAAAATATTAAAGATGAATTCATTTTATTTTGCACGTATAGAAAGATTTCCTTTAGCTTAGGTGTTTTTAATTTGTTTTTTTTTTTTAAAAACGCTGTCGGCAAAGCAGTTCCCTGCTCTGTCGATAAAATAGCAATCCGCACTGTCGGCAAAGCAGTGCTGGAGTGTACGGTAGATAGAGCAGTTACGTTCGAATGTTAATATGGCGTGACTTCAAAATAATGCGATTTCAGTTGCAATCAATAGTAAATAGAAAGTATAATTAGATATAATTTAACAAAGAATTGGCGTATAGAAAATAAACTTAAAAAGTCGTTTCTTTATTCACGGGTAAGTGTTTCAGTTAACAATATATTTTGTGTGTGAACTTAGATCAATTAGGTTAATTTATTTGCCGATTCTAATGAATGAACAATTATCATTCTTACATGCATAGTCCAATTAGTTTTAACATAGTCTTTAAGTTAGAATCTGTTGGCTAATTATGCAAGCATTTAAAGCGTCACTTTACAAAAAAATATAAAAGAAAAGAAAAAAACAGCGGTATTTTTTTTGCTATTTGAATTTTGAACAGATGTCCATTGCTCGTATTGAGCATACGTTGTAAAAAAGTAATTTTGTACGTCGACTTTTCCTCGCATTCAAAGTGAAAAGTAGAGTGTTTAACGCGGGACTAAACTACCATAATGAAAACTCGAATTATAGCCTCCCTCGCTATCGCTCGGGTGGCTAAATATCTCGTGTCATTATGGCTTATTTTAGTCCCTTGTTGAACAATCTACTATTAACAATAACTTCTTTGCATTGTCTTTGCATGTACATTATCATCTAAACTCCATATCCGTGCCAAGTTAACTCGATATCTAGAAGTGGATTGTAGCAAACAGCTTGCATTTTTGATAGTTTTTCTTGGTTTTTACACCTTGTTTAAGTTCTTGTCTGTCAGAAGTAGACAGTAGTCTGAGTTTGGTTCGTATGGTTTTGCTTTGGTGTAAATTAAACTAAGTTTACCAGTATTCAAGGGCTCTTCTAGTCTAGAGCGAATAGGCTGTTACCGAGCCAGTGAGATACACTTATCGCCTCATCTGCATTTTTCATCAGGTGAGATAGGCGTCGGTTAATCATTGGTCAGTTATTGAAAAATAAAAAAATCATATCATGTCGTAGGTATAACAGTTCAGCCTTTCGTACGTTTCATGGGCGAAATTCAATTTGCAAGATTTGTCCTACGCAAAAAAATATATCATGGCAAGTTACATAAAAGCTTGTGTTAAAATAAGACATAGCTCCCTCTTCAGATGGGCAGCTAACATAATCTACCTCTAAATAAAGACAAGAGTATACCGGTGACGACATAATATAAAATTTGCGTACTATTATAGTATGTCTCGTAGACACTTCGCCGCCGCCTATTGATACTTCCTGCATCATTTGATTTGCAAATGTGCAGGAAGCGTGACTGACGTTTCGGTTTTACTTGCTTGTGTTGCGTGTGTATCAAAGGTATGGACGGAGTGAGGCAGACCCTTCGTTGAAGCCAGCTATTAACAAGCTTTTATTTAACTTGCAATTCTGAGAGGAGGCCTGTGCCCTGAGTGGTACGTACCTATATAGGCTGGGATGATGATGATGATGAAGTGTTACTTCAAGTATAGTCAGCAAAAAAAATATCCTATTTTTTCGTTAGTCGTGGTAATCTAGTGGTGGCTGTCTATGGCCTCTTAACTTCTTTTCTTTTTCTTTTTATTTGGTGCAGCTTGTGGGCAAAATGCACTAAAAAGACGCTTAAGGCCTTGCGGGTCCAATATAACAATGGGTTCAGGATGCTGATGGGACAAGATTTGCGGAGGCAAGGATCGACAGTTTTAGTGCGATTCTTCGCAAGAGAACTGCCTCCCTGATGTGCCGGGTGCGTGACAGTCCCAACAGCCTCCTGCAGCTGGTTTGGACTGACCCTGCCTGTGCGATGAGTAGGCACTGGAACTCTGTGCATATGGAGTCCAGGGGTGGCATTTATAGTTTAATGTAGTAATAAGCCCTATTTTACTTACTTAATAAATAACATAGCTAATAAGTCATGTAAACTAACACAATATGGACTTGTTCTGAATTAAATTATTATTATTATTATTATTAAGCAAGAGGCCGTGGGTTCGAGTCCGGTCGCACCTCGTTTCGGAATATACGTGCCAAATCACATTTGAAATTTACTGAGCTTTACGGTGAAGGTAGATATCGTGAGGAACCTATACACATCTGCGACGGAATGGTATGTGTGAAGTTCTCAAGCTCCACTGGGCCGTCCCAAGCCCTCTCATTTTGGGAGGAGGCCTGTGCCTTGAAGTGGCGGTGTAGGTTGATGTGATGATAATGATTTTTACAAAGCTTATTATTTGAAAAAATGTTAATTGCGGCAGCTCGAAAAAAGTGGATATTAAAGAGTTAAGCAAAATGTTTTGTAATACATTATTGTAGAGTAGAGACATCTGGGCCCAATTGGATAACAAATTACAAGCTAATAGTAGAGGTAACGCCACCAGAGTTGAGGCCACGCACACAACCACATCTCATGTAATGACAGCGGGATTTTGACGTTGTGTTGACGTTTAACGACGATGAGATGAGGTGAGATGTGGTTGTGTGCGTGGCCTCAACTCTGGTGGCGTTACCTATATTAGCTATTTTGTATTGAAATTCACTAATATTTGCTTGTATTTTGTTATGCAATTGGGCCCTGAATGTTGTTTAACTTAAGCTTAGTAGCGTCACCTACCGGAAGGTGAGGGAATTGTTTGTTCAAACGGAGTGATCGACTAAATGCGGAAATTAAAATTATTCCGAATGAATTTGCAGTTTAATTAGTTTTACAGAAGTTGTTTGAGAGTTACGCTTTATTATATCGACTAATATTAGTATACACAACTTGCAGAGGCTTCGAGGCTATATCGCTCTCTATCTCTCTCTTTTTACCAGCTCTTTCCAAAGGGGCTTTAATTTAGCTCCGCCAACCAGATAATTTTTCAATCCTTATCCATACTAATATTATAAATGCGAAAGCGTGTCCGTCTGTCTGTTACCTCTCCACGCTTAAGCCGCTGAACCGATTTAGATGAAAATAAGTATAGAGATATTTAGTCCTGGAAAAAGATAGGATAATTTCTTGTATATTTATTTTATTTCAGAGATCTCGGATAGGGCTCTAACGATTTCAATAAAATTTGCTATGTGGAAGTATTCGGGGGCGAACTATCGATCTAGTTTAGTCTTAGTATTCTAGTTCTCGAGCGAAGCTCGGTCGCCTAGCTACTGTCTCCAACAAAGTATCGAACCAGGAAGAGATGAAAGTACTTAATAAATCACAGTCTATCAGCCACTGTTCCTTGTACTCGCTGTTTCTAGCACTTTAAAAGCCAAACTGAAAGCCGTTAAATCCCTTGCCTAAAGGCTCGGCTTTACTACGAGCGATAGGCGGCGCGTGAGCGATTTCTCTGTTCATTGCATTGAGACACCCGCCGCCACAACGCAGCGGGTAACTATAAGGTAAACGGTACACTGCGTCTTCCGGTCCATGGACGCCACTCGAGAAGCTTTTTGCCTCATCGGCTGTCAGTTCTACGAGCGATGTGCCCTGCCCACTGATACTTGAGTCTGACGATTCTTCGAGCCAGTTAGTTGTGATACGCGATGATATAATACGGGCACGTCACTAACATCCATGGAATCACTAAGTTTAGTATCTTTGATGGCACGTCATAGCCAGATTCCTGTTGTTTTTATAGAAAAATGGCACATTCACCAATAAAGGTTCGCCATCCCTGTCGTAGACAGACGTACACAGACACACATCTTATCTTACTAATATTATAAGCGCGAAAGTTTGTATGGATGTATGATGTTTGATACTCTTTCTTGCTAAAACAGTTAGACGTATCCTGATGAAATTTGGCACACAAATAGTTTATAACCTGGATTAACATATAAGATACTTTTTATCCCGGAAAATCGCACAGTTCCCGATAGCGATAAAAAAATTCTTTGCAGACGAAATCGCAGGCAACAGCTGGTGTTGATATAAATCCTTTCTTCGCGAGACAGAATTCGCTTGTCGCGCCGCCGGTCGCGCACACTTAGGCCCGGGCCTTAAGAGGCGAGCCTGAAAGCCTCAAATGTAGGCATTAAACATTCAAACCGTCTGCGGCTCACGTTTAACAAATCTGGGCTTCGGAACTGGGTGACTGGGTTTACGAACTAGGTTTCTACGAAGCTTTTTAACATTCGAAGAACTGGTATAATAAAATATCCTCCTAATATTGTAAAACTAGCCCGTTTGCCCGTGTTGCCCGCAACTCTGTCTGTGGAGAATTCGTATATCGCTTCTTCTTCAGTGATAAAAAGTGGGACAAAATTCATCAGAATACGTCAAGCCATTTTTCCGTGAAAGAGTAACAAACATTAGCACATCCATCCATCCATCCGTCCATCAATCCATACAAACTTTCACGTTTATAATGTTAGTGCAACGAGAAAGTTTGTTTGGATATTTGATTGTTTGTCAGTCAATAACGGCTGAAGGGATTAAGATGAAATTTGGGGAACAGATGGACAAAGATCTGGATTGAGGCATAGTATACTTTATAGTCCGGTAATGCGTTCCTATGGGACAATATTTTAACTTTAAACAAAAATAGAGGGCGCTGTCCGAGAACCATACCCAACCAACCATATATGTATGGGTGATTTTCGTGTCACAACGGTAAAGTCTCATACTAATTTCCACCATCAGCGTTTTTGGTTAAGATTTCTTACTCTTTGAACCGCACTCTTTTAGAGTGCGAAATTGTTAAGTATATGCATATAATGTTAACGTGCTTAATTAAAGCCTTTCTATTCGAGGTGTCAATGCCCTTAACTTTAAATCCATTTGACGTAGACTTCAGACAATGTATCCAATATGGTCGAGGTGCAATCGACTAATCGATGTATGCGATGTATGTGTGTTATTACAAACGTCCATGTTGATGTGTACAAAGCTGATAAACGGTGTCCGTTAGCTATACAGCTGCTTTACGATTACTAGGGTGACCATTACACGACTTGATCTAAGGAATGTTACGCATTCTATCTTAAGTGTATCAACAGTTTTTCTAACGATGTTTTCTTTCACCGTAAATCTCATGGTTACACATGCTATTACACGAACTATTTGTAATCAAACCTAACTTTAAAATAAATGCTTTTACTTTAATCATTACTTAACAGGCTTAAATACCAGGCCTTAAACTGATTGATATTACAAGCTTTTATTTAGATCGTTTGTCCTCTGTGGCCTAAATATAGTAAAGAAATTTTACCAAATACACATCTGTACCAAACTGAGCAATCGGTCAACAGGACCCCTCCTATGTATGACGGTGATAATGCAAGTACAGTCAACAAAAAGTACAGTCAGGATAAGCTTGTGTAACGAACTATTTTTTACAAGAACCTGTTCTAAAGTTGAACCGGCAACGCCCTGATCCATAAATAAAACAACAAAGTATCGTTTATCATTCAAATCATATTCATCGGCTATTCAAACATGGCTACCAACTAGCATAACGGCTCATTACCGATAAATAACACAATTAATATATTCGCACTATAACGTAGCACGGTAGCCACCACCCACGTTACAAAATGAATAAAATTAGTCTCCAGTGCACCGTAATATGGCTCTTAAACCAACTGTTAGAGCGTTACAATCGAACAATAACTTGTACTGGAACTTATGTTACTATTATAAGAGCTATTGTCGTTTTATGGTAGTTTAAGGGCACAAGTGACCATAGAGATAAATGGATGTTACGGCTAATTGGATTTTGATGTATGTTTTGTAACAACTAATCTAATAAACGTTGGGCGATTGAAAAATATATATCGTCTCTGGAAGTAGTGTTTTTTTAATGGGCTTGATTACCTCCTCTAAAGCCTTATGCGCCACAAGTATTTTTTTGTCTTAATTTTAAAGTCATTAAATGAAAGAAAAAAAAATTAAGATGAGACAATATTCAACAATTGACCTATTCCCATACTAAGCAGAGCTATTATTTATGGGTTGTAGGAAACGAATAAACATATTAAATAGATAAATACATAAAACATCCACAAAGCAAACCTAGGATTCCAACTCGAGAACTCTAGCCTTACTCTCAGTCTCAGGGTTATAAACCTCTAGGCTCTCCGGTTGTCTTGGATCCTTTATAAGATCGCTATCTGTCTCATGTCTGTCTTTCGTGACATCCTTAAACTAAAACTTTTCTGTCGCCAAAAAAAACTGAAATAAAATCCCAACCCAAATCCAAGATAGCGTTATCGCAAAAATTTTTAAACTTCAAAATATTAGATAAAAAGCGGAGCTTATCAGGGCTTTCAAAGCTTAGTTTAAGACGGAAAAAAAGATTTTTATCTCAAGTTAAGAATGTAATTGTCATCGTGAAGATTTCTCCGAGATTTGGTCATTTGACACCTTTAATGCTCTAAGGATGAACTTCACAAAAATATTTCTCAATCATTAATAATAATCGTTTATCGCTCTTCACGTCTAAGTTTTTTCTTTTTATGACAGTGCAGTTTGATCCCAACTAGTGATGCTACTTTTTTTAGTTTGATTAGCTTTCTAATACATCTGTCTTGCGGATTAAAAATGTTTTTGTTACTTTAGAAGTCCTGGACGGACCCTACTAAGTGTTAATTTGATATCAGACACGTTTTTAGTAGTTTTTTCCCAGGTAGAGCCTGTACATTAAAAGTAGCTAGGTTTATAAGTCGTGTCATCTTTTTTGTCACTATCAACCATTATCTCATTTTTAAATGAATGAAAATCTAATAATTTATTTTTATTTGTTTCAGGTATGTAAACAACAGTTGAAATGGGTATCTTATCTTTCATCAATATGGTACATATAACGATCATGCTGTTTCGATCTTTATCAATCCATTATCGAACAAAGGAAATTCGATTCAAAATATACATTAGACATTGATTTGTAACACGTACTTAATAACAATGATAAGTTGCCTTAGTTGTTAATTAATGTGAGAATGTGACAATCGCTATCCTGCACAAAATATGCAATTATTCGGAAAAAAAAAATCTTTGCTCTTCAATATAAAAAAATTGTCTCTTACTACATCAAGAACGGCACAAACCGTGAAGAAGTAAAAAACAGCTAGACAGACTTTCCCATGTATGGTACATATGTAGCCCTTACAGACGCCTATATACCCTATAATTTGGACAGTGGAACCTTAGTAATAGGTTGACTTTGGCAAAAGGGAAAGGACCTTGGGAATATAATTTTTATAATTCAATATAGGCCTGCGTTTGACCACAATCACGCCTGATGGAGAGCGAAGACGAGGGTTTACGATGGAGCACGCTAGCCTAGTAAATGCTCATTCATCCTAGATTTGAAAATAGCCAGATTGTAGTGTTCAGGGAACACAGGCGCAGGTAAAGAATTCCACACCTTAGCTGTATGGCTCAGATGATGAAGAAAGAGTAGTTCATCTATCACTTTGGCATTTCCTTTAACTCTTTCAACGCCAAGCCTCGACAAAACGTAAACCTGCTTTGAATCTTATGTCATTGTGTCAAGATCACTTTGACAATGTACTTTGTGACACCTATATGTGTCGTTGGCGTTGAAAAGGTTAAGCTCCAAACGCACGGACAGCAGAGGCGTGGCGGTGCGGTGGCGGTGACGGTTGTAATATTCTAACTTGTATGAACGAGTTCGCGGTACGGTACTGCGCAACCATTCATACAAGTTAGAATATTACAACCGTCACCGGCGTAGGTACTAGTTTGTAAATCATGACAGAAAATCAGAACCATGCGTCCCAGGTTGCATTGTGTCAATCAAACCCTAAACATTATTCACTTTTTTTTTTACAAAAAACACTTTATTAGCTAAATCCGCTTGAAACTACTGTGACTACATTTCAATGCGTCTCGCGTACTCCGGACGTGTCCACAGAGGGCGCTAGTGTGCAAGCCGATAGTTTTATCGGGACGACATCGGATTTTTAATGCAGTTGAACTTGAAAGCTAGAATGCAGCAATAGGTGGGGATATTCGTATGTGGATTGAACTTACTGTTTTAATGGTTCGTAGAATGACCGAGAATTAAGCAGGTGAGTAACTTGTTTACTATTGATTAGTTGGCAATCAACACACAATCAATTGAGGTACTTTGTGGCTTCAAAGTATGATTTTACGTGGAGTTGTGATTTGAAATTATTGATTTATGATGTCAACTATCCTAGCGTCACACTAAGAGACGTCCATCAACAGGAATAAATTTCTTATTCATTTTTTTTTCTTCAAATGTTTTTATAGAACATGTTTGCTGTCTCTAAAGTGTGTAAAGAGTGTATCTGTAACTACTAAACCAACTTTAAAAATTTCACTTCACTTATAGAACGCTATATTATCCCAGATTGGCATAGGCTTCATTGCATTCCGGGAAAGGGTGAGGTTCTTGCGGGACTTTCGTAAAGTTACGAACCGCTAATCTTAAATAAACAGACTAAAATAACGTTCTGAATTTTGGTAGGCGTAAAAATGCCAAAGGCTAAACGCTTCAAAGGTTGAATGCAAATTTCAAGATAATGTCATAATACGTCGTTTCACATGACGTCGCAATGTATTATTTATGTAAGGGGAGAATTAATGAGAGTCCCGGTATGAAAATATTAGGCCGTATTAGCATGTCAAACGGGACTGTCCCAAGACTGTCCGGTGCGTGGACGCCCTAAACTAATTCGATGCAATATTCATAGATTTCAAATTTTATCATCATCATCATCCCAGCCTATATACGTCCCACTGCAGGGCACAGAATGAGAGGGGTTGGATGGGCCTGATGCAGATTGGGAACTTCACACACACCATTGAATTTCTTTGCATGTGTAAATTTTATATTTGATAGGAAACGCGCCGTAGCCTATTTCCTACCTAAATTTCTGGTTGTATAAAAAATATTTTCAAAGTGTCAGTGTTTTTTTTTACACGCTTTATTTATCTGGGATTGTTTGTTTGTTAAGATAGAATCTTGTGACTCGAATTCACCCATTTCCAATAATCGGATCGACTACAAATTAGGTACTCGAATGATGGTTGGATGACAATACAAGTACAGTCAACAAAAAGTAAAATCAGAAGAGTAAAATCAAAAGTTTTTTTTTTGTTTTGGTTAGATTTTTTTTTGTATACCAGTGTCCATGTAAAGGACACATAAAAATATCTAATCATACCTATTTATTTAAAATACTAGGTTGAATTAGCATGTCAAACGGGCTGTCCTTAGTATATCCGGCATGCGTGGACACCCTAAATTTCATAGAATATTCATAGCCTTGCAATTTCATTTTTAATCCCATTTTTGGAGCGTGGTCTAGTTAGTGGCTCTTATCTTCTGGGTTTTAATAGACAAGTAATTAAGTAGAGTTAAATAGCTCCGTCAGGAAGAAACTGGTGAAAGTCTACATCTGGAGTATATCTCTCTACGGCTGCGAAACGTGGACCATGACCCAAAGAGACAGAGAGAGATTGGAAGCGTTCGAAATGTGGTGTTGGAGGAGGATGGAAAAGATCAGCTGGACAGAAAAGAAAAATAATGAGGAAGTTTTAAATATGGTTAGCGAAAAAAGATCGTTGTTGAAAATAATTGAGAACAGGAGAGGGAAGATGTTGGGTCATCTATTATAGAAGGAAAGATAGAAGGGAAAAGGAAAAGGGGAAGACCAAGAAGGACATATATGGAGCAAATAAAAGAAAAAATAAATGTTTCATTATATAAAGAAGTGAAGGAAAGAGCGGATTGTAGAATAAGCTGGAAATTACTCCACCGACAAGAGCCTAGCTCTTAAATATATGATGATGAAATAGTTGGACCATACAAAACGATTGACTTAAAAATGTGAGGGTACAGGACAGCTTGCCGGAGCGATACAACTTAGGGATCTTTATACAACGATCCTATCTATCTATCTCCCAAAGGGCCGGCAATGCCTTACCCTACCTAAGTGTTGCGGGTGTCCATGTGCGGTGATTGCTTCCCATCAGGTGACCCGAATGCTCGTTTTTTTATCTCTTATATGAATAAAACTTTAAGTACCCAACCTTTTAAACTCCACGTTAAAAAGTGCCTCGAAGAGTGTAATGCATTAATTTAAAGTAAAAGTAAGATTTTTATGAACTAAATAATATAGCAAATCAGAGTGCATGTATCGCATTTTCATTACATTAGTAAATACGATATTTTTTGTAATCCCAACATAAAACTTCAGAATTATCGAATTCTAATAATTACCAATGCCATCAAAAAATTGCATGCACTATTTTCAATATCTACAGAGTGTTTGAAAAAGGTTCCGCCATCTGCCACTTAAAACAAAGGTGCCAGTGCCACTAACCAATAGGTACGTCTACGCACGTCACCAACAGCCTGAGGGCTGGGACGGTTTCCATCCCTTTGATGTTTGCCGAAAGCCGAGAGAGGCTTTGTTTTCGGATATTGAAGGATTTGGTCCTGCCAGCCGGATATTGAAGAATTGGGTCACGGAATTTTGGAAGACGGTAGTCGGTAGATTGGTTAATGGAATTGGATAGGACGTATTGGGTAAGCGTCTTTCTCCTAATTTTACGTTGGTCAGACTTATTTTAAGGCGAATGCTAGATAGTGATTAAACTTATTAAAAAATCTCTTGGGTGCGGTTATTGTACGGCCCGTATTTGTCGACCCGGAATGAATGGCAATAATAATAATAATAATTCATTTATTTACGAACGTCAATGGTCCAACATTAAAATACAAATAATTGCAATAATGTCATACATACTTATAATGCTACACAATCAATTCTAAAATTACAAAACAAATAAAACAGATACAAACGTTCGTATGTAAGTTATCTTCAAATCTTGCTAGTCTAATTCCATCCATTTCTAGTAATCAAATGGATTTAAATTTAGCGCATAGGACTGTATCTCAAGAACAGTAGCGGGTAGACTTAGATTATTTATACACTAGATAGAGCTTCGGCGGCATGAAAACGTCCCGAAAAATATAAGCCAACTTGGCTTATATGTCATTTGCCTCCCTTCAGTTTGAATGACGTAACGCGATCGTAATATGAAGCTGTCAAAAGAAATTTGTGGACGTTTTGTATCGCAATGTTTGCTACTGACACTCTATCTAGTGCATAAATAATCTAAGCGGGTAGACAACTGAAATTTTTACATAATCTAGCCGTTGCCCGCGACTCTTGCGAAGAATTAGTCTGTCACTATCCCGCGGAAATCGTGTAATTTTCTGCGATAAAATCGATCCCATGTCCTTCCCAGGGTCTCAAATTATCTCTATACCCAATTTCATCTGAATCGGTTCAGCGGTTTAAGTGTGAAGAGGTAACAGACAAATAGTCACACTTATGCATTTATAATATTATATGTATATTGTGTGCATTTGTTCTCTAGCTACAACACAAATTAAATGCGCGCACTGCATATTTTTTGCTTAGAAGCAAGGCTCTGCTAACTATGGATTTTTATAAATACGTGAAAAATTTGTAAGGAACCATCGATGTGCGAGTCCGCTCACTTGGCCGGATTTTTGTAAAAAAGCTCACTCAAAATTTAAAAATAAAATTTATATTTAACGAGACCGTAATTAAAACACACATTTCAAAGCCTAAGTATCGCTCTCGTCGTATAATGAGATATCAATATTCATAGGAGACGACACGTGTCAAAGAGGGGGACAGGCCTATTCAGGGACATCCTCTTGCTCCCTCGCGCTTAAATTTCGAAACGTTCGACTCCACATTTAAAATTCGAACGCACGCTCCTAGCTTCATTGTTTGACTGGTTACGGATATCATTTGTTTTTATATTGGAGTTTGTTTTTTTACGACGTTGGTGGCCAGCGTTTTTTGGGTATAATTAAAATATTATTTTGCATTTAAAGTAGCGGTCTTCAAAATGTTTCGCGCTGCTCATAGGTTCTATCCACAGACCTTGACAAGAGGAATATAAATCCTGTGGTATCCTTCAAGAATGTAACCACTTTGCCTTACATCATGTCAGCCAAAACACGTCCACTGCGGGGCACAGGCCTCCCCAAAGAGTTCCACAACTATCATCTCGGTACTGCCTTGCCAGCATCCAAGCGGTTCCTGTGTGCCTATATTCAGCGTTTCGTTTTGTCATTACCGTTTCAGCAAATATTTTTAAGAGATGGTGCTCAGGGTATGAAAACTAAAAACATTAGTTACCGGATGCTAACTCTAGTTTGACCAAAGATCTTACGACTTGTCCTTCCGTTATGATACTGTAAGGATACTGGCACGCGGAAGCTCTATGGTAATATTTTGAAATTTAAATTAAGAAGAGCAGCCGAATGTCAGTACCGAAACATAAAATGAATCTGTACAATTGTAATGCAAGAGCCATACAATAAACATCAGCTGAAAGTTATGCTTGTCTTTTGAATCATAGTCTTTATTGTGAGAAGAACTACATCCCGGGACCCACGTGTGGTCATAACAGTACCTAATAATCGTGGGATGGTAACTATGTAAACGCTTAAATATTCACTCTCCTGCTACCTTTACCAGAATGTCAGTCTATCTTGTTAGGGTGAAGCTCCACTGGTGCGTTGCGTGGCGTCGCGTCAACGCAACGAATCAACACATTGTATGCCACACACCTGGGGGGTTACTACGAAATTCGAAGTTCGAAGTTACGGGCTTCGAATCGATGATTTGCTACCACGAAGTCACTTCGATTTCGTTTACGGATTCGAAGTTCGTTTCCATTCGTTCATTTCGAAGTTATAGTCCGGACAAGCTCGTGCGCGACCCTCCGCGGAATCCTGTCGCAGTGAGTATTTGCCGCACTTATTAAAAACAATCTTGTTAAGGACAGCAGAGGCTCCCTGCGACAGGGTTCCGCCGAGCGCCGTGCACGAGCTTGTCAAGGTATAGTCATCTGCGCTGCGTCGACGCACGACAAAAATGTACTGTAAGGCCGGGGCCGCACTGGTAAGGCGACCGACGACGCGACGCGACGGCGACTAAATCAAACATAGTTCGAGTTATGTGAGCGGGCGCAGCGTCCGCAGCGGCGACGGCGACTGAATCAAATATGTTTGATTTAGTCGCCGTCGCGTCGCGTCGCTGGTCGCCTTACCAGTGCGGCCCCGGCCTAAGAGACAGCGCAGCGGCATCACCCTCCCCCCCGCTTCGTCTGGCCGTCGATCCGTAGAAACGTTGCGTACGAACGCGATGCGTAATGGCATGTCATCTATCTAATACCTTTAAACGAGCAATTCTTGTATATATACAGTTGTGGCCATATAATTAAGAACGATTATTTATTGAGATGATTTTTTCAAAGTAACAAGTATAACTAATTGCCCGTATTTTTTTTATTTCTTTCGGTATTGCAAAACTTTTCCGTACTACCGGTACATTCATTTATGCAACATTGTTGGCTAAAAAATTAATAGAGAAACTTTATACATTCGATCTGAACCTAGTATTAGTACTTACTGGCTGGTCACGTAATTAAGAACGCTGAATAGTTTATTATTTTTTCAAATTTAAATAGAGAACACTGTGTGGCTCTGTGGTTGTAGATTATTATTCGTATAATTTTGGCGCCATTTCGTGCTGTTAAAGTCTTAAAAGTGATTACTTCGTATAAAAACAATGGGGAAAAATAATAGTTGTGATAAATCTACAAGAGAAGTAATAATAAAACTTCGCGAGAAGAATTGGTCGTATAAAAAGATAGCCGACCATCTGCAATGTTCAAAAACAATGGTTTTCCATGCCGTAAAGCATTTTTCCACGTATCAAACTACTTCAAACGTTCCGCGTGGACCTAGACAGAGAAAGTCATCTCGTCGAGATGATCGAAATATCGTTCGTTTGGCAAAACAAAATCCTTTTAAAGGGTCTAATGAGTTGAGAAAAGAATATTTTGGCGAAAACAACCCTTCAGCAATCTCTGCACACACTATTCGAAGGCGTTTGGTAGAAAATAAGTTGAACGGAAGGATAGCAAGAAAGGTGCCTATGTTGAAACGATGTCATAGGCAAGCCCGACTTGCATTTGCAAGAAGGTATGAAAACTGGACAGTCAGACAGTGGAAAAACGTTCTTTTTTCTGACGAGACAAAAATAAATAGGGTATGTTCTGATGGAAAACGATATGTACGACGCCCTCCGAATAAAGCATTCGACCCAAAGTACACAAAAGTGACATTAAAGCAAGGCGGGGGAAATGTGAAAATTTGGGGGTGCTTTTCTGGACATGGCGTTGGACCTGTTAGGCTGATAGAAGGAAACATGGATCAATTCCAATACAAAAATATACTGCAAGAAACAATGTTACCATATGCCGAAGACGTGCTTCCGGTTATTTGGACATTCCAGCACGACAATGATCCAAAGCATACTGCACGCACCGTTAAGGAATTCCTCACATCACAATCAGTTTCAGTCTTAGATTGGCCAGCCAACAGCCCAGATCTTAACCCAATAGATCATCTTTGGTGCGAAGTCAAGAAAAAGGTTTCAAATCGACAGTGTGGCAATTTGAGAGAGCTGTACGACGTTTTCTTAGAAGAATGGAACTCTATTTCTCTTGCGAAATGTCAAAAATTGATAGATTCAATGCCTCGCCGGTGTAAAGCCATAATTAAAAGCCGTGGACATGCTACTAACTATTAATTTTAGTTCAAATGTATTAAATTGCTTTTTTTTCTATACCAACTTCACATTAATATGATTTATTTAATCTAAGTTTCATATAAAACAACTCTCGAGCAGTTTAATAAATCGTTCTTAATTATTTGTCCAGCTTCATTACTATTTGAATTTATTAGTATAGAGAACAAATAAAATTTGTAAAAAAAAATGTTAGCAATTATACACTATTATTATTAATCCTGTTTGCTCTATCCATGTGGCTATTTTATAACATAACTTGTTACTTCTAAGAAGGAACACAACTAGACATATGACATGATTTAGATAAAAAAAATCGGAAACTTCAAATCGTTCTTAATTGTATGACCACCACTGTATATAATCAGGATCTCGGAAACGGCTCCAACGATTTCGATGAAATTTGGTATGTGGGGGTTTTCGGGGATGAAAAACTGATCTAGCTATGTTTCATTTTCAGAAAATCGCTTTTACTCGTGTTTTCCGGCTATTTTTGTTTGCATTAGAATATAAAGCTAAATTTCACCAACTTCGAGCAGATCATAATGGCACATTAGAAATCGGGTGGTCGCGGATCCAGACAACCTCGGATCGATTCCACGTTTTTTTCAAGATTTTTAGTTTTTTTTTAAGTTTATTTTTTATGAGAAAACGTCAAGTTTCTTCTTTTGTGAGAAAAAGTTACTTTTTTGTTAGAAAAAGTATTATAGGGAACGTGCAGTAACTATAGGCGGCAGCACTAATGCGACAGAAGAGACACTATGCGGACAGTAAAACAAACTTATCAAGGTAAAACATTCAAATTGATGGCACCCTTATGGCACCAGTTGGCAGCACCGTCTATGTGCAGTGCACGTTCCCTATTGGGAGCACAGAACAGGAAAAGCCGGTTGTCTGTAAAGTCGGTTTACGGACGATAGTTTAACTTATAGTTATTACAATGTCATAAAGGCGCTGTCATCAAACATTTCGCTCTCGAACTTTACTGCCCCATCGGCTGTCGGTTCTAAAATATATACTGTGAATTAGAGAAATTATTTCCGTTCACGTGCCCCACAGTGGGCGCCACTAATTGTCGTTTAATTGGGTGGTGCGGTTGTCCTTGTTAAAAACTGCGATTCGTTAGACATTCGTGATGTATCCTTTATTACAGCCCTTTGGTATCCCGCTGGGGTTATACTCGTTTATTATCACTGTGGGACCGCAGACATTGACATAGAGGGTGTCCCGAAACGATGACCAGTACCTCTACCATGAGTTACACTAGTTTACAGTGACCGTACTCGCTAGCGACGGCGTAAATGATTTGTATGGAGAATTGTGTACAGCGCCTCTAGTGGTCACTTACGGAAGTACAATTCTCCATACAAATCATTTACGCCGTCGCTAGCGAGTACGGTCACTGTAAACTAGTGTAACTCATGGTAGAGGTACTGGTATTGTTACTGGACCAGGTACCAGGCGAGACGCCAAGTTGTCAGTTTTGCAAAAAATACTTAAAAAATCCATCATTATTAGGCACTGCAGGGCACAGCCCTCCTCTCAGAATGAGAGGGCTTGGGCCGTAGTTCCCACGCGGGCCCAGTGCGGGTTGGGAACTTCGCACACACCATTGAATTTCTTCGCAGGTTTTCCTTCACCGTAAAGCTCATGGTAAATTTCAAATGTAATTTCGCATATAAATTCCGAAAAACTCAGAGGTGCGAGTCGGAATTTGAACCCACGACCCTCCGCTTGAGAGGCAAAATATCAGCCACTTAAAGTAAGTAGTGGAACAGGCCCTCAATCTCGTAAATACATCGGTCAACTAACCTCACATTATCTATTAGTTTCCCAATTTCGCCGTGCTCCCCGAGTTTGCTCACCATTCGCAACAAAGGGGATACATTCGTGAGTGTAATTGATATATTGATTCTGCGTGAGCCGTGTAACTTTTATTTAGTTAATTAATAAGACCGAAATCAAACAAGCCCGATTTATTGTTGCACTCCATGCTGATTGTGAGGGAGGGGCTGGTCAGGGTTGCCACCTAGAAATAATCATAATTATTTAATAACAAACAGATATAAAGAGGTTTTAATTGGCATCCTCTTTGATCAATTATAACCGAAGATACACATTGCCGAACAAAATCCCCTTCAAAAAATGTCCGAACTTTTTTATTTGTTTGCATAACAATTAAAATCATCACCTACACAGAAATTTGAACCTAGTCTTTACTTCATTACAGTTGAATTTCGGTTGACACTTGACAGCTAAACTTGACAATTTCACGCAACGTACTGAGAAATAAAGCGTGTTAAGAAGGCCACTTTATCAAAGTGGCGCTCATTTGGCTCGGACATTTTCGGGCGCGCGACTGTGGATCTACAGTTATAATTGATCAAAGGGCATCCTACTATTAATTAAGCGCTGGCAGTTTAAAAGAAAGTGACATTTAAAATAGCCCTTTGCGGCCTACTTACAGAATATTTTTTTTTAATTTAAATTAATACCACGACCGTTTAATCAACATATATACAGTGGTGGTCATACAATTAAGAACGATTTGAAGTTTCCGATTTTTTTTTATCTACATCATGTCATATGTCTAGTTGTGTTCCTTCTTAGAAGTAACAAGTTATGTTATAAAATAGCCACATGGATAGAGCAAACGGGATTAATAATAATAGTGTATAATTGCTAACATTTTTTTTTACAAATGTTATTTGTTCTCTATACTAATAAATTCAAATAGTAATGAAGCTGGACAAATAATTAAGAACGATTTATTAAACTGCTCGAGAGTTGTTTTATATGAAACTTAGATTAAATAAATCATATTAATTTGAAGTTGGTATAGAAAAAAAAAGCAAATTAATACATTTGAACTAAAATTAATAGTTAGTAGCATGTCCACGGCTTTTAATTACGGCTTTACACCGGCGAGGCATTGAATCTATCAATTTTTGACATTTCGCGAGAGAAATAAGAGTTCCATTCTTCTAAGAAAACGTCGTACAGCTCTCTCAAATTGCCACACTGTCGATTTGAAACCTTTTTCTTGACTTCGCACCAAAGATGCTCTATTGGGTTAAGATCTGGGCTGTTGGCTGGCCAATAACTAAGACTGAAACTGATTGTGATGTGAGGAATTCCTTAACGGTGCGTGCAGTATGCTTTGGATCATTGTCGTGCTGGAATGTCCAAATAACCGGAAGCACGTCTTCGGCATATGGTAACATTGTTTCTTGCAGTATATTTTTGTATTGGAATTGATCCATGTTTCCTTCTATCAGCCTAACAGGTCCAACGCCATGTCCAGAAAAGCACCCCCAAATTTTCACATTTCCCCCGCCATGCTTTAATGTCACTTTTGTGTACTTTGGGTCGAATGCTTTATTCGGAGGGCGTCGTACATATCGTTTTCCATCAGAACATACCCTATTTATTTTTGTCTCGTCAGAAAAAAGAACGTTTTTCCACTGTCTGACTGTCCAGTTTTCATACCTTCTTGCAAATGCAAGTCGGGCTTGCCTATGACATCGTTTCAACATAGGCACCTTCCTTGCTATCCTTCCGTTCAACTTATTTTCAACCAAACGCCTTCGAATAGTGCGTGCAGAGATTGCTGAAGGGTTGTTTTCGCCAAAATATTCTTTTCTCAACTCATTAGACCCTTTAAAAGGATTTTGTTTTGCCAAACGAACGATATTTCGATCATCTCGACGAGATGACTTTCTCTGTCTAGGTCCACGCGGAACGTTTGAAGTAGTTTGATACGTGGAAAAATGCTTTACGGCATGGAAAACCATTGTTTTTGAACATTGCAGATGGTCGGCTATCATTTTATACGACCAATTCTTCTCGCGAAGTTTTATTATTACTTCTCTTGTAGATTTATCACAACTTTTATTTTTCCCCATTGTTTTTATACGAAGTAATCACTTTTAAGACTTTAACAGCACGAAATGGCGCCAAAATTATACGAATAATAATCTACAACCACAGAGTCACACAGTGTTCTCTATTTAAATTTGAAAAAATAATAAACTATTCAGCGTTCTTAATTACGTGACCAGCCAGTAAGTACTAATACTAGGTTCAGATCGAATGTATAAAGTTTCTCTATTAATTTTTTAGCCAACAATGTTGCATAAATGAATGTACCGGTAGTACGGAAAAGTTTTGCAATACCGAGAGAAATAAAAAAAATACGGGCAATTAGTTATACTTGTTACTTTGAAAAAATCATCTCAATAAATAATCGTTCTTAATTATATGGCCACAACTGTATAGGGGCGCTGTAATGTGTCTGAAAAATAGAGATAATTTTTTTTATATACTAGCTGTTGCTAGCGGCTCCGTCTGCACTGAAGTTGAGTGTTTACATTTGTTACTCTTTCACGCTAAAATGGCTAGACCGTTTTGGATGAGCTTTGGTGTGCAGATAGCTGTACCTCTAGAATAACACTTCATATCCCGATATAGTCACAGGATCGGTACGCGTGTCATCCTAATCAGCCCAGTCTATATATGTACCACTGCACGGCACGGGCCTCCTGTGAGAATTAGAGGGCTTGGGACATAGTTCTCATGCGGACCTAGTGCGGATTGGAACTTTCACACACACTACTGAATCTCACGATGTTTTCCTTCAACGAGCGCGCGTGATTGCGTGTAAGTAAAATATGATAATTAAATAAATTCATCAGATACAGACTTGAAAAAAATGGATGCTGGTATTACCATCAGTTCAACACAACACAAGCCTATCGACTCTAACGCTACGACTTTTGTCACCGTGTCAGTACATTTCTCTTTTTTCATTTCGAACGTGAAAATGAGACAGACGTACTGTTACGGTGGCAAAAAGCGACACATTAGGCACTAGTGAGTGCGCGCTAAACCCAATGATTGCCTGTTTTTTCGTCAATATCGCAAAAATACGAAATGACCCTCTGTTTTACCTTCTGATTAAAAATTCTGTCCACGCACAGCCCTGGCTCGAGTGGCACTAGGGTCCGATCTTACCCCATTGTGCGAATCCCACTTGTTTTTTAATACTAAAGCGAGGGTAGTTCCTATTATTTCTCCATTGAGAACGTCCCACGTTGACATGCGTATTGTTGGTTTCGGTATTAGGGTCGCTAGTTGATAATTTTGTGGGGTCAAGTGGTGTAGCGACATTTTCGGTGAATATTATGAACAGTGATTAATAGCGGAGATTGAGGAGGCTTGTTTTCTAAAAGGTTTTTTTGAAAGGTAATGTGTGTACTTAGTGTATTAATGTTACTATAATTCATCATCATCATCATCCCAGCCTATATACGTCCCACTGCAGGGCACAGGCCTTCTCTCAGAATGTGCTCCCACGCGGGCCCAGTGCGGATTGGGAACTTCGCACACACCATTGATTTTCTTCGCAGGTGTATGCAGGTTTCCTCACTATGTTTTCCTTCATCGTAGAGCTCATAGTAAATTTCAAATGTAATTTCGCACATTAATTCCGAAAAACTCAGAGGTGCGAGCCAGGATTTGAACCCACGACCCTCTGCATGAGAGGCTATAAGTCAAACCGCTAGGCCACCACTCGGCTCGGCTTTACTATCATAATAAGAACTTATGTCACACGGAATAGTCTACAAATATACAGGGTGTTTGGTAGCTACGTGCAAAGCTTTAAGGGGGTGATAGCCGAGGTATTTTTGAACATTTTTAGCCATATATGTCTTAGCCGAAATTTGTTTTTTTTTTTTTTTTAAATTGAAGACTTAGAAATTTTAGGAAAATACCCAGAATTTGATAGTCACGAGTCAATATTACCCCAATAAGCGTTAATTTGGAAATTTTAAATATGGCACAGAAAAATGACGTAGACTTGTCTTTTTCACATGTTATTTACTAGTAAAATTTCAAGACTAGTGCATTCTTAGCGAGTGCTCCCTGAGTTTGGTTTTTACTTTTTATCTCAGATTTAGCAAGCAATGTTAATGAGTGATACCTTAAAAGAAAGAACAATAAACAAGCATGTTTCTAAAAATGTTGGAACATTTCAAGGATTTTTTTTTTTAATTTTTTTTATGGCACAGAAAAATGACTGTTCGAACCTAAGACATTTTTAGTAATTTCGAATGCCTCCATTTTGTTTTTGTGGCAAGAAAGACACTTAAAAATTATTTCATTTTGTCTAATACACATTAAACTATCCGAAATAAAAGATTTGGTTTCCAAATTAACGCTCATTGGGGCAATATTGACTCGTGACTGTCAAATTCTGGGTATTTTCCTAAAATTTCTAAGTCATCAATTTAAAAAAAAAAATATCAAATTTCGGCTAAGACATATATGGCTAAAAATGTTCAAAAATACCTCGGCTATCACCCCCTTAAAGCTTTGCACGTAGCTACCAAACACCCTGTATATTTTTACAATTTTCGCATTTCCCCCATCCCCCGAAATAAAAGTGCCCCCTATGTTTAGAATTCGTTTATTTGCGATACACGTCTGTCTTTGGATGGTGATCCACTAAAATGACATATACCAACTTTATATTTAAAATCATTTTTATTTCAAGCTTTATCTGTGCACATGTGCTTGCATTTTCATCATACTAGGATAAAGTACCTATTTCATCTTGGCCCTCTAGTATTGCTAGTGGCCATATATTTCGACGGCAGCAATTAACATTGTTGGTACTACATTATTTGGCAATTTTCATTTATTACATAAAACAAATAAATAATAATTAATAACTTAGAAATGAAAATAATCATAAAATGCCCGTCCCGAACCGCGGCCGGCCCAAAGGTCCCCATGACGCTGGCAGCGTTGCCCCGCTGAATAGCGAAGGAAATCCTTTGCACCAGGTACGAATCTGAACGGGAACATTATGACTTAAGATAATGTCATGAAATCTCTGCGAAATTTTAACAAAAGCAATAATTTTTCACATAAATACGATAATGTCGATTGCTACCGCGATTTGGTCAATCATTAGATGACAACCTCGCTTCTCGTCCCATTTCATAAAATAAATTCAACAAGCAAATCGTCAACGGATGATCCTCGAATCTGGAGTCGGTAGACTCGGGGGTCGTGCGTCCGGTTCCAGACGCCATTACCGACCCCCAATTTCCGGCTAGGACCGGAAGCGTCAACCTTGGAAGTTTCCACTATTTCTATTTGAACGGATGGGATAAGAAAAGGGTTGCCATTTGGAATGGTAAGTATATTTTGATGTTACCTAACGTTAGCTTAGTTTATTAAACACACCGGGTACTTATCGCGACTTTTTATTGCTAAAATTACCTCGACGGCGACGTTTCGACCACATTGTAGTTAGAGATCGTGACCACGTCCGCTGTAATGTAGTCAAAACGTTGAGGTAACTTTAGGGCCGGCGCTCACTGACGGCATGGCACGGCATGGCATTTTATTACTATCAAGTTATTTTGAATCTTATTTCAATGAGTTTAGAATTCATGTTACTTTATTGGTTATGCGTTGCGTCATCCCTCGGCACGTCGCAGCATCGTGGTATCGAAATAAAGTAACATGAATTCTAAATTTATTGAAATAAGATTCAAAATAACTTGATAGTAATAATAAATTGCCATGCCGTGCCATGCCGTCAGTGAGCGCCGGCCCTTACTTAGCAAATTGGAGATGACTATTTTTTGTAATGTTTGTAAACTGTAGTTATTTAATTTTAATATAATGTAATGCATTTATTACATATCAAATTTAATAAGCAATGGCCTTCATTTGACATTGAAGTAGACTGTCCAAGTTGTACTTTAATCGGTGTGGAATAGCATTACTTAGAATTGCTCACAATTTAGAGTTTAGTTGAGTTTGATTTGGACCTCCTGAACTAAATAAAAAATAAGGAAATTAGTTCCTTATAATTGACTTTTCTATACAAAAAAATATATAAAAACCAGTGGTATTTTTTTTAGATATTCCCAATTGTCGCTATATGTGTAAGATCATTCTGTCTGTTACTTCTTCACTCTTAAATCGCTGAACCTATTTAGATGAAATTTGATGTGGACTTAGTTTGAGGACCTGAGAAGGACATAGGGGAGTTTTATCCCGGAAAGTTGCTTTACTCCTGCGGTATAGCGATAAACGAATTATATGCAGACGGAGTCGGCAACAGCTAGTTTAAAATTAAAACGAACCTATTGAGAGGACCCTGTGCCCGCTCTGTTGGATAGGGTGGTATGATGATGATGAAAAATAAAACCTTTGAAAAATAAAGCGTCAGCTCACATGGAGTTTGTTCCGACAGAATATCAGCGAAGGTCTTTACGAAATTATATTTTCGCACTTGGTATCGTGCCGGTCCGTTTACGCTACAGTAAAATTACATAAATTTTACCACTGACACATGGTTTGCCTTCGTTTCATATTCAACTTTAACGACCTACAAATAAAGCCAATTTTAGAATACCCACGTTTGCAGATTTTGTAATAGCTACTTTATTTGTATGGTGTTAAAATTGGAAATGAAATGAAGGCAAGCCATCTGTCAGTGGAAGTAAACGTATTGTAATAGTATTAAATAGAAGAGTGAAAGGGACGGCACGATGTGAGCTTAGAATTTCGTAGTAAGTCCCCTGTAGAAACAATGTCGCAGCACTCGGAACCTTATCGCGGCTGTATCGCTGCCGTTACAGTCTAATCTAATATGTCTACAGAACTTGCAGTATTTCTCTCTAATTGTCAGGTCATCCTTGACTAATAAAGTTTTTATCACCTCGTCTACTCTGTATCTTGTTTATATCGTAAAACACATCAGGCTTACGACGCAACATCGCGAAAGACATATTTTTGATTAAACTGCATCCGCCATGTTGTGCAGCCGCCATCTTGTCCTGCCTTGACAAATTGGAATGGCGGTGTGACGCGCAATTTTCCCGCCATTGCGATGCATTGTCCGCTTTCGCAGCAAAATGAAAAGATTTTTTATTTAGCCAACGTCACAGTCCGTGTGTTCCAATTTACTATGTTGGTTGTTGTTTCTGATTCTAGAAAATAACATTGTATTTCAAAGTTTTTTTGAAAGAATTGGAATATTTACCTAAATAAACAAAAGATATGGCAAGCTTGGTCCTCAAAAAGATACTAACATTTATAAATAAACAGGGTCCTTTGTCCTTTCGCTCGCTGCTTCACCACTTTTTTCGTAAACTTAGTATCGCGTGGGAACTACGCCAAATCCTTGGTCCTTATATCTAAAATGAATATGTATACGAAATGTCAGCTCTCTTGATCCAATTGAGCTGGACGTTGATGTTAAGATTTATTTTTGTAGCAAAAAGAAAGTAGCCATGTTCTCCGGCACCAACAATATCGCCTTCTGCATGACATCATGATGGGTAAAATAGCCGGAAAACGAAAGGTCGGAAGACGCAAAAGTCATGGCTCCGTAACGTAAGAGAATGGACCGGCATCAAGACGCTTGAACAGCTATTGAAGCTGGCTGGACAGGACGAGATTTAAGGAGGACTGCCAACCTGCAATAATGAAGTGGCACTTTATGAAGAAGAAGAAACTGCACTCGATACTTTTCAAACTGTAACAAAATTCCGAATGATTCCGATACTAACCTTCATTATTTTAAATGATAATATGTGACATAGTTGCCTGCTTCAACAAGTCAACTAAAGCAATCTCAAAAGCTACCACGTACATTGTTAAGAATTCTTTTAGTTTTATGGGATCATAAATAAGCGATAATTTACGACAAAGGTCGAATTAGAAAACAAAAATTAGTTAAATGTTAGTTTTGTATTTTTAATTAAAATACATTAGCTCAGTTATCCGAGGAATATTAATACGTTCTCTTTTTATGATCGCTCGGTTATAAATCTACCTTGTACTTAGCGCGGATTTTGGCATGTCATTAATATCAGACTTTATAACATTCATTATTTTAGACAAATTGTCTTCTAGGTTATTACTAATTACTTTAAGTTTGTAGGAAGAGTTCAACACTTGGGAAACTTTTGGATGGATGGAAATTTTGGCCACTCTGTTCCATGTCTTCATTTTGTACAGCGTCTTACTAAATTAAAGTATCTCAAGTGAAGTGATTACGTAAATTTAGCTTTTGCCTGTGCTTTCGACCGCGTAGAAATAAATTAACATTGACAAGTCTGCATGTTTTAACTGACCACCTATTAACCTCTATCCCATCTGGTAGTGAGTGCATATAAGACTGACGATGTAGCTCATTGGTTCTGTAATTCTATTTTTCCGGATAAACAAAAATTCTATTTTTCCGGAAATGTATCGTTAATTATTTCGAACTTGCGTAACCCTTTTTTCAATTGAACCACACTAAAATTAGTAGCCATCTCGTCATTTTTTTTATAGTGCCCCACTGCTGGGCAAAGGCCTGCGCTTCTTTCCGTCACTAGTCTGTGTCAAAAGCATGGTCCTCCCACTCGATTTCATAAGCATTCAAGACGTCACGCCATTTTTTTAAAAAAAAATTGTATATAAAATACTACGTGAAATCCTATAAAATCTATTGGAACCATTTAGTTTATACCTACGTGTTCGCAATATCAAGAATATGAATGAAAATACGAATCATTAAAACAATCCTAGTTGCGTATGGCTCATTAGCGGAGATCAAAGCGGCCGAAATACGCCGCCCACCGACGCGTGCGCAGACTCGCGATACACGGGGCCACACTAGCCGCACCCCCTTGCGAAATTTAGGTAATTTGTTTTACATATATATATATATATGTACCACGAGTCAATTCCATTCACCATTACCATTCGAAGTGGGTTAATTCGACTTCCAATGTGTGACCAATACCAACAGGCAAGTTAAATAAAAGCTTGTACAAACGGCGACCACGTACCGTGAAAACGCAGCGTGGGTAAGCCCTCCACAAGGCGGACTGTGCGGACTGTGTGTGGAATGTCACATGAGTCCGATGGATGCGGATGGCGCAGCATCGGGCATTACGGTGTTCTTTGGGGGAAGGTTAAAAATGGACGTGTTTCGGCTGACAACGTCGATGATGATTATGAATAAGGCAAAAAGGTCTATACAGGCATCTCCTGCCGACATTCCACAGCTGCACACATTTCACAATGCTAGGACAATATTGTGAATTGGAAGCTTCACACACATTAAAGTTCTTCAATGTGAGCAGGCTTCCATAACATGTTTTCCTTCAGAGAAAGTTTGTGGTAAATTTCAAATGAAATAGGATGTAAATATTGATTAATACCCTGATGTTTCCATTTTCTAGTCACGCTTAAAATTGATGACTACGACTGAAGTGCAGTCAATACAATCACATTTCACACGTTCACTTCTATGATCGAATTCGATTTAAGTGCATTCTATTATTATCAAGATAGGTATCAATATAAAAGTATGTACTAACATAATTTTGAGGTTCCACGTATTGAAATGAAATGTCTATCAATTTCACTTTATTTGTGAGACAGTGTAGTGCGGTTGGCATGGACCCGGTTCATAATAATGTCGTTTGTAATGGTTCAACAGCGCACCCGAAAAATTCGCCATCTAGATCATTCGGATGTGACTCGTGTGCTGAGAAAAATCTAACTGTTTAGTCACCCATTTTTTGAAATAAATTAGAGAATGAAGACAATAAGGTAATTTATACAATCAATTATTTTTTCGTACAATCAGGTATTAGGCTCTTTTTATACTATTGTACGTTTTGATATTTTATTTTAATTTGGAAAATTTTACGTGATTTCTGCTCAGAATCACGAGCTTTTTCGACCCTACTAGGAGATCAAAAGTGTCTTAAGATTTTTTTTTCTGTTAATTTACCATTTTTCAAACTTTATATATCGTAACTACATGGAAGAATCTAAAATTATATGGAAGTTTTGAGACACCTTTTTTTTCTCCTATTAGGATCAAAAAATCAAAACATGACAAATTTTTTTTTTTATTCAAAATAACGACATTTACAGTAAAAGACACAATTTGGTTCCCGAATCTAATTATAAATGCAGTAACTTTATATGAACTAGTAACTAATTATTACACTACAACTACTACAACACAACGTAGTATCCAAAAGAAGTTGATTAATAAAAAAGCATTTCTACAAATTACTCATTCACATGTCAGTTAATTTCACAGCGATCACCTTCCCCAGTCATTAGCTCACCTATAAATTCCGATGCTCTGTCATATAAAAGTTAATATATTATTCACCCACAACGTTAATGCTATATTAGGGATTGATTGGACCAAATTGGATCGTTACGTCGAACCGTAATGTCCAATTACCAAGCGAATTAAAGGAATCATACGAGGTCAAGACAACAAGATTACCTCCATTTTAATTTTTATAAGTAAAAGGGGCCCTAATTGATGTCCTTGTGGCACTCCCTTGCTATTATAGGAATGTGCAACTTTCTTTTATCGAAATGATGTTTCTTTTCCTTTTCTACAAATTGGTGCTGTAATAATGTTATAAGCGACTCTAAACACTGCTATAAGAGCATGTAACGGGAGTGTTTGGCTACCATAAAATTTGTAAGCGTTTCTATCGAAAGCCGTTTAAAGTTCTTTATTGTGGTCCCATCAACTCGGACCTTCCTATAAAATTAATCTTAAGCCGTTTTCTTCTATAAAAAGCGTCCAGATTCGGGTTTTTATTATACGCCCATAAAACTGAGAGCTCGTAATCGTCCGACGAAAAAGCTACTTTGTTCTCGTTAACGTTTTACGTTCGGAAACTAGCACGGATTAACCTATTTATAAACTTTTAATTGTCTTAGCCATAAGTAAATTTTCGATAAATTTAAAAATGAGAAAACGTTGTAGATCATATTTTTGAAATTTAATTTCGGTTGCTAATATTTTTAATTTATCTCCCTTTGCTAGAGTGTTTGAAGTGACAGTTCCTGCTATAGGTGCTGTCTTCACGTTATATTTTTACAAATCGTTTCAGCGTTATTATATTATAAGTTAGTGTCGTTGGTTTTTTATTATTCTTCGAGGCTTCGCGCTCTGCCATCAATTTTATTGTTTGACGTTTTTATGCATATTTAAAGTTTCGCTTTGAAGACGGTCGCGCTAGATTTATCGTGCGCATTGAGACACACGGCCGCCAGAATTAATTATCTTATGTAAAACTAATTAGTTTTGATTTAAATTATCACCATTTCTCACAATTAATTCTATATATTTGTCGCCTTTGTTTGCTACATTTTCTGTGTTTCAATCTTCGCTTTTCTCAATGACCGCTCCTGCATCGCGTTTAGTTTCTTCTCTCGCGGCCATGTGTCACATATTATTTTGTAACGCAATATGATTTATTAAAATTAGAATCAATTTGGCATTAAAGAGGATGGCTTCATATTTTTGTTTATTCTAATCTTATTCATATTAAATCTTTCAATGTGTGACGGTAAGAGTTTTGATTTATGATACAGCACTTATGAGAGCTTTTTATGCATGAATTACTGTTGTCTCATACATTTTATTTAATGGTATGAAAAATAAATTGCCTTGGTTAATGGAGTCGTAGGTTTTAAACTTTTTGAAATGTCTTGCAACTTTATCGTAAGATATGATCTAGGCTATACGTCTGTCTAAAATATTGCATAAAATATACTCGATGTTTTATTACATAATTATAATCATAGCGATGATCTAAGGGATATTGAACTTGAATTTTATATTATAATAAAAATAGAATAGCGGAAAATATATCAAAGCAACGGTTGATGGTGTCTTACTAATTTCTCATCAAAATAAAATAAAAATTAATGACAAAGTTTGTGGAAATGTTTGTATACTTGGATGTTTGGATGTTCGTTAATCACGGTTTCTGGACAGCGCCCTCTTTTCTTGTTAAAAGTTAAAATATCACACCTATTGAGAGCATTAGGAGCCGTCTATAAAGCAGTTGGTTGTCTGGAAGAGATCGCTTTTTAACCTGAATTTTTATTTTTGTAATGTCCCTGTACTGTTTTTTGTGTTCAATAAAAAATTAATTGCATTGTATTAATTGTTGTATTGTACGTCACACATTTAGGGGGAGGAGGGGGTCAAGCGATCTGTGACAGAAGAACTAAATAATGGCGGTTTCATAGTAATAAGTGTGAAAAGCTTGAAGCTCGCTCGTAGAACTGATGGCCGATGGGGCAAAAAGGTTCTCGAGTGGCGTCCACGGACCGGAAGATGCAGTGTAGGTAGGCCTCCAACAAGATGGAGCGACGACCAGGTTAAGGTTGCAGGATCGCGTTGGATGCGGATGGTACGGGACTGTTTGGCGAGCCTTGGGGGAGGCCTTTGTTCAACAGTGGACGTCTTGATTGATTGAAGTGTGACAAGAGTGAGGTGTTCAAATTGATCGAAATTGGTATGACGTACTTTATGGACGGCCCTTACCGAGATTTTAGGTATCTTATGTCTCAGTCCAGACTTTTGTCGGTCTGTTCGCAAAGTTTCATCCAAATCCGTTCAGCCGTTATTGCGTGATTAACAAACATTCAAACATCTTTAGAAACTCTCATTTCTAAATATTAATATACAATATTCATGCGTCAGAATATACAGTGGTCAACTTTTCAACCCATACGAAAATTTTCTAATTCCAAATTACGTTCACCCCAAAAACAAGAGAACGTAGTAGTCGCAATATTTACGCGGGAATAAGGCCGTATCGCAATTTGTAACACCCTTAGGGGGAGGAGACTTCAAAGGGTGCCGACAAAGCGCTAAATAAGATGAAAAAAACGACAATGCACAGGGAAATCGGGGCCTTTCGAATTTTCCTTTTCCCTTTTAGTTGTTCCGCGCGAATTTTGTGTTTGCGCGTACCGCGTGCTCGTGGTGCCTTCTGTTAGCGACGAATTAACGCGTTTTTTATACCAGTGCAACATTATAATCTAATTTTGAGATATTGATTACTCAAGTGGCAATAAGCTCGTAGAACTGATGGCAGACTGGGTCAAAAGTTTCCCGAGTGGCGTCCGCGGAACGGAAGACGCGGTGTGAGTAGACCTTCAACAAAATGGAGCGACACCAGTAGGCTTATTGTCTAACGTTTTTGACGCTTGCCTTCGCAATCGCTATCTCTTTCTGTCAAACGGTATAAAACGTTGACAGAAAGAGATAGTGAAAGCGAAGGCAAGCGCCAAAAGCGTTAGACAATACGGCCTCAGGGCCCAATTGCATAACAAATTACAAGCTAATAGTAGGTATTGAAATGAAATATAGCTATTTCTTATTGAAATTCAATTCACTAATACTATTTGCTTTTAGACGACCTGATGGCCTAGTGGTTAGAGACCCTGACTATGAAGTTTGAGGTCCCGGGTTCGATTCCCGTGTCGGGGCAGATATTTGTATGAAAAATACGAATGTTTGTTCTCGGGTCTTGGGTGTTTAATATGTATTTAAGTATGTATCTATCTATATAAGTATGTTTATCCGTTGCCTAGTACCCATAACACAAGCTTTGCTAAGCTTACTTTGGGACTAGATCAATTGGTGTGAATTGTCCCGTGATATTTATTTATTTATATTTATTTCGTTATGCAATTGGGCCCTGGTGGTGGCATTGGATATATTGAGGGAGGTCTATTTAAGTTCAGCAGTGGACGTCCTTTATTCCTTTATCGCTATCCCGCGGGAACTATGCAATTTTCCAGAATAAAGTCTCCTATATGTTAATCCAGGTTACAAACTATCTGTGTGCTAAATTTCATCAGAATCCGTCAAACCGTTTTAGCTTGAAAGATTAACAAAGGTCCACCCACACATCCATCCATACAAATTTTCAAGTTTATAATATTAGTGGAATGGGATGGATTGGTGACAATACGCATGTAAATTCCTAAAAACTCAGAGGCAATACAATAAAATAATCTCTTTATAATAAGTAGCGTAAATTTAATGCATTCCTTGATCAGGTTGGGATGTCGTCACACGGCGGACACGACGTACAAATACGCGTTCTTGAATCTACATAAGCACGACGACGTCTACACGCGTACGCCTACATACATCGCGCGCGCACTCTTCTGGTTTCTGGCGGTTTCCGGCTATCTGCGCCTTGAGGGGTGGGGTAATTCGAATCGGTGCGGGGCGGACCGTTTCCATTCTGTACGTCAGTACTATTATATATTCTGTGATGTCGTCTTGAAGAAAGGTCAAGACTAACTACGAAAACTAAACTAAAACTAACTAACTACTAAAATAAGAGTATATCAGATATATATTTTTAATTTCTTCTATTTTTTTTAAAATATGGAGAAATAAAATATAATATTTATTTTTCCGTGTTTAGGAGACAAAACTCTTTGGATTCCTATAGTAATTTTCAGGTGCCAAAAAAATGAAATCTCGTCAATCGTATGTATGTATTTAGGATTGTAGCAGGTGGGAAACAAATAGTCTTTCTACCCCTTTGCTGGGAAGGAGGCGTATGCAGACTTAAATAGAGCAATAATACAGTTAAAACTGCTTGAAAATAACAAATCTAAAATAGAAACCCTTGTCTGTAGTAATTAATAAATGCGAGTGTCCGTCAAGTGCCATTGCAGAGGGATTACGGAATCTTATCAGCGTTATCATTTAATCCAACCAGTACCATTTAAGTACCAACTTGAATATTGCTTGTCGAGTTGTTTTTAAACTTCGTGACACATGTAAATTATTTAAGGCCGTTTTTTCTGAAATCAAATAATTTATCACGACTCAGCGGCTCTACCGATTTTGATGAAATTGGCTGTGTGAGAGTTTCCGGGGCGAACAATCCATGTAGCGTATTCCAAATCTTCAATAATTTTGAAAGACCGGATAGCCTAGTTGATAGAGAACCTAACTACGAAGCTTGAGGTCCTGGGTTCGATTCCCAGTCGGGGCAGATATTTGGGCCAATCAACTTTTAAACCGACACTAATCTGTCCGCGACATTTTTCAAACAATTGCAGATTTTTGTAAGTAAACATGTTTTTTCTGTAATTTAATAGATGAATACATGCCAACCTACGTAAGTTTAATCTATTAAACCGTGAAATATCTTGTTGGAAGTACGATTTTTTGGTAACGCCAGAGACAATTTTGGTAACGCAGGAGACGCCAAAAACGTCGGTTTAAAAGTTGATTGGCCCATTTGCGTGAAAAATACGAATGTTTGTGGTGCTTTTAGAATGCTCGCTAGGATGCTCGCTAAAACGCTTCTTTTATTTTGTGAGCTTTTACCTGTGATGTAACATTCGCTAGAATGCTCATTACAAGTGAATGCTCAAGTGTATCAGCACCCAACCCATAGAACAAGCTTTGCTTAGTTCCGTAATAATATTTATTTAAAATGCAAAAAACAACTGATTAGACGAATATGGCTCAAAAAGACCGCCCTTTATAGGTTAATATTGCATTTACCGCACTTTTCTTGTCAGTGATTTAAGGTACAGCAGTAAAAATTCTTTGTCTACGCTTTAGCTTCTTTGAAGTTCTATCGATCGTTTATGCTAATTGTGCTTGTAAACCGTTATTTATCGCTTCTCCGTGACATTTGAGGCTGATTAGTGGCTCTACATGGCGCTTTGAAGAAAAAAAAATATCATCATCATCATCCCAGCCTATACGACCCACTGCAGGGCACAGACCTCCTCTCCCCCTCCTGTCCCGGTGTCCCGAAAAACAAGTCGACGACGACGCGAATATGTCCCGTTTTCATAAGATAAATAAAGGCTCGTAAGTGGTAGTCGAACATGTATTTTCTTTGATAAACAAATTGCGGACAGAAAAGAAAACACAATAATAATTGTTAAAGATAATATTTCAAAAATGTTTCCAAGAGTTGTAATCATTTCTCAAGGTCAACCAGTACTAAAATATATTTGCGTATCGGAAAAAAATACAAAATTGGCTGGTAAGACATTTGTTATTGTAAAAAAAAGTTTATTTCTGCCCAAAATCTCCTAAAAAGTAGCTGTCCCATTTTGTAGTGATAAAAAATGGTCACGTTACTTACAATCCAATTGTGTAGCTAATCAAACGCAAATGATAGACAGCACTTGGCAATGTTTTTCTTAAAGTAGTCAATCACTGATATAGTACCTTAACTCGTTGACACAGAGTCGAAAAGTGACGAACCTCTTCTTACCCCGACTACAATAACTGGGTAAAGTCACCGAGACATTCTAAATTTCCAAGGTTTTTTTTTTTTTTTTTATACAATATAGGCTTGCGTTTGGCCACAATCACGCCTGATGGAAAGCGAAGATGAGGCCTACGATGGAGCACGCTTGCCTAGTAAATGCTCTTTGGTTCAAACGACAAAAGAAGACAGTGTATTTTTTTAAACTTTAGCGTTCTTTTTCTGTTTCAGTCATACTATTCAATGAACTACATACTTAGAAACTTTTATTTTACGTGTGTATTTTTATGCAATAAAAACATTTAATATGATATGACCTCACATAGGGTTCGTTTTGCGTGGAGCTCAGGGCTCTACTTACACTGGATTTTTAATTATGGGTCATGTACATTTTTCTTGTTCGTGTCTCCTGTGGACCTGGCAGAAGTTAAGGGTCAAGAGTCTAGTTTACATCGGCGTGCGGGACGCCTGGCCTACTTTCGGTTAATTAAATAAATTTTAAGTTTGCTGACTCGGAGTCGCTAATTTTACGTCCACAGGGGAGACAACTTTTGTTTTTTAGCTGTATATGACCTATACTCCATTTAATTTAGAATTATAAACCACAACAACATTATACAGGGTTATTTGTGATTCACTAGCATCCTTTTAACCCTAAACTCCTGCCACTTAAACAAATGTTTTTTGTTTTACGGCTTTTGTCATAACTTAACATTTTTGGTGTAATAACGTTTTGAAAATTTGAGATTTCCTCTTATTTTTACGATACTCTGTGTATTTGTATGGGAAAAAAAGTGCTTCATTTTAAAAAGTCGTAAAACAAAAAACATTTGTTTGAGTGATAGGAATTCAGGGTTAAGAGGATGTCAGTGAATTAAAAATAGCCCTGTATTGCGGCTCGTGAACTGTAATCTCTTTACAATTTGTACTAGAGTAACAATTGACGACACGCAAATAAAGTGAGTGAGTGTGGTGGCCTAGTAAGCCGTGGTGACCTAGTGGTTTGACCTATGGTCTCTTAAGCAGAGGGTCGTGGGTTCGAGTCCGGGCTCGCACCTCTTGAGTTTTTCGGAACTTATGTGCGAAATTACATTTGTAATTTACCATGAGCTTTACGGTGAAGGAAAACATCGTGAGGAAACCTGCATACACCTGAGAAGAAATTCAATGGTGTATGTGAAGTTCCCAATACGCACTGGGCCCGCGTGGGAACTACGGCCCAAGCCCTCTCATTCTGAGAGGAGGCCTGTGCCCTGCAGTGGGACGTATATAGGCTGGGATAATGATGAAATAAAGTGACATTAAAACAATTTTAACGACCGCTTTAGCCTAGTTGGTAGTGACCCTGCCTCCGAAGCAATAGGTCCTGGGTTCAAATCCCGGTAAGGGCATTTATTTGTGTGATGAGCACGAATATTTGTTGCTGAGTTATGGATGTTTTCTATGTATTTAAGTATTTATTTATCTATATAAGTATGTTTATCGTCGTCTAGTACCCATAGTACAAGCTTTGCTTAGTTTGGGACTAGGTCGATTTGTGTTAGATTGTCCCCCTAATATTTATTTATTTATTTTATTTTGCGGCTCCCAGACTATTGTACTGTACTATTTGCTAGGTAAGAAATAGTTGACGAGCCGCAATACATATAATGATGTTGTGATTTCAATTCTAAATTAAATGAAGTATAGAATAGATAGAGCCGTTTATTGCGTATATTTTGCCACACACACAAATTTGTACGAAACCCTCGTTTCGCAAGTCCGAGTCATGGGCGTTTTTTTTTTAAATCACGCCGTATAAGGAATCGAGAGGTCAACCCAATTAATTACGCAGCCCCACCTACAAATTAGACTAAGTTCATAACACATTAATCTTCGCAATTATCAAATTCTCCGTCACATCTCATCTGCATATACATACAAATACACGACGCACGCGCTGCGGCAAGATCAAAGAGAGGGCGACCCCTTTATTCGTGCCGCCGGTCCTCGGTCCCTCTCGCACCCTCCTCTAACCCCGTAAGAGTGTGCGAGTGCGAGCGAAGAAGATATATAGACGATTATATAGCTTGCAACGTGAATATTTCACCTCGTTATCGAGTCTTGTTTGTGTTAGATAGGGATGGGGGCTATTAGAATTGTCGTTTATCGATGGTTTGGTAGGTCAAGGTCTTAAATTTCGATGTGTTGATGTAATGTTCCACATAGGAGCTAGATGCATAAATTATAAATGCTATAATGAATTTGTGTTTAGTATGATATACATATTTGGATTTCACGGGATAACCGTAAAAGTAAAATATGGAGTTGAAAAAAATAAAAATACAAAAAGATACTTCATACCAATCTTGAGCTATAATGCAGTTCAATTGAAATGTGTGGACTTTAGTAATAATCGAAAAAGCATTGTAATGTAACTTTATTTAATACTAGATGTTGCCCGCGACTCCGTCTGCAAAGAATTCGTTTGGCGCTATCCCGCAGGAACTATGCAATTTTCCGGGATAATAACTATTCTATGTCCTTCCCAGGATCTCAAACTATCTCCATACAAAACATCATCTAAATCGGATCAGTGGTTTAAGCGTGAAGAGGTAACAGACAGACAGGTAGACACACTTTCGCATTTATAATATTAGTATGGATATGGATTTTGGATATGTATTAGGTTTTTCACTGTCATGCATGAATTTATGGAGCTAACATATTTCAAAATACGCAGTTAATGGATGATTGAAACAAACATCATCATTGGTCCTGCCGTTCTGTGCCTGCGCTGCGCTGCCCGCATCCAAGTGGTTCTTGTGACCTTTACCACATCGAAACATGAATGAGAGATGTTATGAAACAGTATATAGGTATATATTCCATTCAGTTGCATATAACTATAAATTAAAAATTTTAAAAACCCCCAACGCAATTATGCGTCTAAGATCCCTTTCGCAGCTGACAAAAGAGCTTATAACTTTGAAACGGCCAAACCGATTTTGATGAAACATGTCTAGGAACCATCGCCAAGAAACCAGCTTTCAAATAAAAAAAACCGCATCCGAATCGGTTCTCCCGTTTTAGAGTTATGGTGCCACAGACAGACACACACACATAGCGGTCAAACTTATAACACCCCTCTTTTTCTGTTGGGGGGTTAAAAATTGGAGTACTTTGCACTACGTTTTACGTGATTGACATTTAACTCCGGGTTATTAAGTGCGTGTTTATCAAAGTGTTCTAATATAGTGAAAATAAACTGATCACTCACGTCTTAAAACGAGTTTAACTGGACATTTCAGGCTAATCTGTAGCCCTTCTTCCCGGACGACGTGAGTGATCCGTTTATTTTCACTATGAGAAAGTCAGGTATACGAAACAATATATTTAAGATTGGTATGATGTATCTTTTTGTATTTTATTTTTCAACTCCATTTTTTTTTACTTTTACGGTTATCCCTTGAAATCCATATATTTCATACTAAATACGAACTGAAACATACTAATAAACTGTTGTAATGTTTCAGTTCGTTTTTAGTGTGAAATAAATTATATTTAATCTTGCACTTATCTATTTAAAATCAAATAATTCACCTTAAATAGCCACTACACAATAGTCCGGTAGTTTACTACATCCAAATTAACACCACATCAAAGATTTTCCACCTGAAATTTGAATTTAAGATAACGCGTGATACCTTGATAATCAGGCGCTGCAATACGAGTATTTATCGATAGAATTTCGCCGTTCGAATTCCATCGACACTTGCCCATCCCTAGCGCTAGTAGAGCACAGCTCCCGAGTAGGCAAGACAGGAATCTCCCGATGTCGATGGCGCAGTAATTAAAATAGACTTATTGCGATCGCCTCCATACTAGTACAGCTCGATAGTACATTCGTAGGATTTTTAACTTTATGGGAAGGCTAGTTTAGCGTATGGATATGGTTATGTAAAAGCTTGACCAATTTTGCTGGGTAGGTAAGGTACTTCCTTTTTCGCACGGTAGTATAGAAAGTCATCCTATATCATCATTCCAGCCTATATACGTCCCACGGGCACAGGCCTCCTCTCAGAATGAGAGGGCTTGGGTCATAGTTCCCACGCGAGCCTAGTGCGGATTGGGAACTTCACACACACACCATTTAATTTAATCGCAGGTGTATGCAGGTTTCACGATGTTTTCCTTCACCGTAAAGCTCATGGTAAATTTCAAATAATATCGCATACTTATAAATTTTTTAAAGTTTTTCACATATACCGCTTTTTTCATGGATTTCTAACACGGGCGAAGCCGCGTTTTAAAGCTACTCCACACTAATGTTATAAATCTGTCTGTTTGTTTCTTACCTCTTCACGCTTAAACTACTTAACCGGTTTAGATAAAAATTAGTACAGAGACAGTTTGAGTCCCCGGAAAGGACATAGGATAGTTTTTACCCCGGAAATAACCCTTTAAGGGGGCTTTTAGGCTTTTACCCCCTTAGTGAAAGTTTGTATAGGGAATCAATAACCGCTGAACCGATTTAGGCGAAATTCGGTATGGAGATAGTTTGAGGCATTGGAAAGGCCACATGATAGTTTTAATCCCGAAAAATGCCAGTTCCCGCGGGATAGCGATAAATTAATTATTCGCAGACGGAGTCGCGGGCAAGAGCTAGTAGGTTTATAAATATTAAGCACTATTAATATACAACATCAATTGCCATCACAATCTGCACATTGTCTGTTTGTGCGATTATTTGTAGCAGAACTGGAGCGCCGGCGCACCTCGGTGCAAATTTATAGTAGAGATTGTTCGGCTGACAGACAGACAGACTAAATACGAGAGATTTGGGTCGCGATTGCATCTAATGGCCCATGATATAATGTTGGAGGATTTTGTAATCTTGCTAGATAACAAACTTTATTCACAACAAACACATGCAAAGCTCGAAGATAATTAACAAAAGAGAATTCGCAAAAATATATAATTAATAATTTATAGCGCCCCAGCGCTGATTTTCAGCCAGCACCGTCGGTGACACACGGACACTTCGTGTAAAAGCGACACGTGTCAGTGACACAATGTTATTTTTCATCACACTTGCTCGTCAATGGCGTTATTCCATGCCTGTATACTAAATGTCAAAGGCCTAATTTGTTCTTAAGGGAGTTATGGATTTACGTACAGTTTTTCTTCCCAAGGGAGTTCTAACTTTAGTTTTAAAATTTGCAAACAGACTAAGGAGGTTTCAAGTCAGCCAACGTTTTATTTATATGTTTAAAACTTAGCTATAACCCAATTTTACTACACAAAACTTGTCTACGCTTCATGAAACTTCGTTATTTTTATATTTTAAATTTATATCAAATAGTTTTGCAATAATTTTAGTAAGTATTTTTTTAACATGTTGGCAGAATGTGGCCATAAGGCCATTCGAATTCTAAACACAGTTTACTTTATCTGTGGTAGATGACTTGAAAAAAGTGACAATCTGTATTGGCGGGTAGCCATTATTTATTTAATTTAAGTGTTTAGAGACAAAATAATTTCATATTTGGATTTTTTTCCTTGCAGTGTGATGAAAATCATTGTGTGCATCACGGGCAGTAAGGGGATTACAAACTCGAGTCATTAAAAGCCCTCCGCCTCCGGCGTCGGGCTTCTAATAGGCTCTCGTTAGTAATCGCCTACTTACGGCCCTTGATGCACAATGTACTATAATTACATTCATGACTTTCCTAAACATTACTTACGGAACAACTTAACCTGGCAGTTAAGATTACGGGATTTGATCATACACAATCCCATGGAAATAACGGGATAAAAAGTAGCCTATGTTTTATAATTATAAACCATTATATGCTACTTTGATGAAAAATTTTTTTTTTTACATAAATCTGACCCGTGATTGACCACTATCTCACCTGATGAAAAGTGCAGATGAGGCCAAGGGTGTACCGCACTGGTTCAGTAACAGCCTATTGACTCCAGTCTTGAAGAGCCCTATTATCTATCTGGAAATACAGACGACGGGAAAATAATGATTGCTACTGAGATAAGGTTTGTTCTGCAGGTCGAGTTTACGGCGGTTTACCTATACATACGACCAAATGGCCTAGTGGTGACTACGAAGCTTGAGGTTCCGGGTTCGAATCCCGCGTCGGGACAGATATTTGTATGAAAAATACAAATGTTTGTGCTCGAGTCTTGGATGTTTAATCTACTATATAAAAATAAGTCGGGTTTTCCTTCCTGACGCTATAACTCCAGAACGCACGAACCGATTTCCACGGTTTTGCATTCGTTGGAAAGGTCTCGGGCTCCGTGAGATTTATAGCAAAGAAAATTCAGGAAAAATTTCAACAGAAAAGCGGGAAAATCTTTTTTCCCATACAGCGCCATCTCTGATACATAGCATGTACTACAAACCAATACTATTCTCCGCGGACGGAGTCGCGGGCAACAGCTAGTATGTATATAAGTATGTATTTATCTATATACTATATAAGTATATTTATCCGTTGTCTACACGGGTTGTCTAATACCCATAAGCTTTGATTAGTTTGGAACTAGGTCAATTCGTGTGAATTGTCCCGTGATATTATTATTATACCAAATTTCAGCCAAATTGGCGTACGGACGTACGCGCATACTCAAAATCTTTCGCATTTATGAAGTAGGAGTAGGATAATATTTCACGATAGCCATGACTTTGATTGATTTCCACTCACCACTGACATGTATTGACTGCTTCATACACAAACCTAAGTGTCTGAAAATACATAGTGAAGTTTGTGTTGATGTTTCAAATAGCTGGCCGTAGCATAACCACTGTGGCCTTCCAAAACATCATCGTGAATAGTACAACTAGCGACAAATAATAAGTTATGCTAGACGTTCAAGACTTTCAATTATTCAGATTTTTAGAAGCTATCGGCTTATCATAATTCGCGCAACGCCGCGAGCCAATCGTTTACCTACTTGACTCAATCTAACGATGAAAATACAGGTATTAAGCAGCATTAACCCTGCCACTGCGGGGGTGGCCTCATCGACCCCCGTCCATAATTTACTGGGAAATGACATTTCGAGCATTACGTTTTCCTTTTGATGTGAGCGCGGAGCCGTGGACTTAATTCTGTTTTGCAGTTAAGTGACAATCGGGATTTTTGAGGCGAGAAACTGTTGACACGTCGAAGTTTGTGTTGTGTGAATCTGTGTAGAATATAATAAGCTTATTACTATTATGGTATTTATACAAATATATAATATAATGACCCTGATCTTGACCTTAAGACTTAATAGTTAGGAAATATGAGATGATCTTAACTTTACCCAAAGGCGTGATTCCATAAAAAAATTATATTATACCAACATAGTCCAGAAATATTGTTCCATATTTAAAATGGATCCTTGCCAATAAATATTTTAGTTTTTCGTTGAGACAGAAAAGAATAAAGAAAACGTTCATTCGAGACACAATATAATTTTATTGTTTACTAACACTTGTATGGACCTATGTCTGAAATAATAATAAATAAATTATAATAAATATTAGGGGACAATCTTACACAAATCGACCTAGTCCCAAACTAAGCAAAGCTTATATTATGGGTACTAGACGACGATAAACATACTTATATAGATAAATAAATACTTAAATACATAGAAAACATCCATGACTCAGGAACAAATATTCGTGCTCATCACACAAATGAATGCCCTTACCGGGATTCGAACCCAGGACCTCTTTCTTGCTTGGTAGGCAGGGTCACTACCAACTAGGCTAAAGCGGTCGTCAAATAAATTTATGTTATTATTAAAATACTAAAAAATTATGTACCGTCGAGATGCGTATCTTCGCCTGGATTTTGATACCTTTCCCAAAAAATCTTTCAAATTTGAAATCATTTTAGTCTGTTGTGGCAAAAAAACGTTTTTAAGTACTCCTGGCTATCAGTACAGACCATTAAAACTTTGAATTATATTTTAACTTAGTAATAAATGGCCGCAAAGGCAATAGGCGAAGTATGGGTATTTTCCCCTATCTTCGCCTATGGTAAGCTTTACCGCCAATAACAAACTTTCTGTGACTTACACATGTTAAGTCTTATCTCCTTGCATTGTGCTAATAAAATATGAACCTTAACTTCACCACACTAGACATATTCTTGAAAAAATCTGTAGTAGGCGAAGATGGACGACAGTCGGAAGTTGTTTCCATACATTTTCTATAATGATGCTAGGGTTGCCTAAAATTAACCAACATGCCACAAAAGGGGAGTAATGGTTTATAAGTAAAAAAATACATTAACAAGATTGTTTTTAATTTAAACAAAACGCTACGCCACTGATTGTACCACGTTTCATACTAAGTACTGGGATCAAATAAATGTACCTACACATGTCATATCTTTAAGGCATAGCTTAATCTACTTATTAACTTTCCTCCAAATCGTTAAAGCCATTTTCGACAAACCAAACACAAGAAAATATTTAAATTTGGAAACAAATAATGTCTTCCGCCAATTAATGTGGTACAAAAAATTTGACAACCCTAGAGGTAGGCGAAATTTGGCAACAAGGTGGACGCCAAATAACCTCACCAATGTTTTATCCAATTGTGACTTCTAAACGTAAGCTAGCCATTAAATAAAAAGAAAGTTCCATATGAAAAAGAAATAGTTATAGGGTATAATCATGTAAAAAGTTTAACATTACCTGGATTGTATCACTGCTTAAAACTGAAGTTAAAACACTGGCTTAAAAAAACCTGTGTTCGGTGTCGCGCAAAAACCTCACTGAACGTCAACTGTGTGAAGTTAGCCGCAGATCGTACGAAGAATGTTGACAGCCGTAAAATATACTTTGTATTTAGCAGTTTTATGTAAGGCAAGCACTAGAAACATTTCGTCAGTGTCAACTTATGTCAAACTAGGCGAAGATACACAACTCGTCGGTAATTATTATGGCTATGAAATGATCTCAGCAGTATGCTGGTGTTCTAGCCAGAGCGCTGCTCTTCTGTTAGGACTACGTGAGACTATTAGGTGATATTTTCTTCTCTAATCTTCTAATATAAAAATCTCGTGTCACGGTGTTTGTTATCGAACTCCTCCGAAACGGCTTGACCGATTTTTATCAAAAAAATTCTCCACATTTGGTAGGTCTGACAATAGGTCGTAGGCCATTTTTTATACCCCTTGTCTTCGCAGACGGAGTCGCGGGCAACATCTAGTAGACGTATAGAAAAAGCACACAAACCGCGATTTAATTCGTGCTTTTGGTCCTTACACGTGGCTTTCAGTTTTTCTAATACAGTCTAGCCTCAAAGCAAAAATATTAGACCTTGTAACCATTGTAATTCAACATTATAATTAACCCGTTGTCACACGAGATCAAATGAAAATATTCTAATATTTTCCATAATTTAGCCTCATTACTAAAAAAACATGCCTATACAAATCCTCCATTAAATTAAAAGTAAACATTAAGTAAATTACAATTGTAACCCTTTTCTGAGGGGCCGGAGGGTTTGCTAAACAATTCATGGTGCCTTTGAAGTGGCGCCCGAGGCGCCGTCAGTCGCAGGTGGCGCGAACGAGTGGAAATTGGATGAGGTATATAATGTTTATGTACGAATACCAATCGGGGCCCGAATGACCCGGAGATTGCTGACGTGTTAACTCTCAAAAAATGGTAGTTGCCACTGTTACGGGATTAAAGGCACGAATGTTATCGACTAAAACTTTCAAGTCGTATTGTCTTGTAATAAAGTTTAAATTTAAATATGGTATAAAGGAAAAAATTGTAATAAAATTAGATTTTAAATTACAAATCTCTTTATTATTGTTGAAAACTTTATAGTCTAACTAGCTGTTGCCCGCGACTCCGTCTGCTTAGAATTCGTTTTTCGCTATCCCTCGGGAACTATGCAAATTTCTGCGATAATATCTAACCTTAAAGCCTTCCCAGGGTCTCAAGATATTTCCTTGACAAATTTCATTTAAATCGGTACAGCGGTTCGCAAACTGTACCATCTGAAAAAAAAAACTTTTTAAGAAAGCTTAGGACTAGTGAGACACTTTTGAGATACACCACATAATAGAGTGATCCTTCTAAAGAAGTGTACCTTTAGTTTAGAGAAAGTGTACATTTTGGGAAAGTGAATTCTACGAGCATAAGACCAACAAAAACTGAAGTGCGATTCGGACTCGTACCATCATTGACGTACAATAAAACAACTAGACTCCCAATCACGCTCAAAAATTGTCCGAAGCAAAAGTCTGCACACGCGTCTATTGTGCAGAGTTTTGGTTCAGTTGCGTTTCGACCGCGCGTTGATTACAACGTCACGTCTCGCCCCGTATTCGTATATGTCTCTTTCGTACCGTAATCAAACTCACGAGAAAAAAAGAGACAGACAGTCTAGCTTCCGCTTCGCATGACCACTCCACTGCACTCTTTACTCTTTAGGCGGTTTCCAGCGCGTGACGTCATGTCACTACTTCTAACGATCGTATTCAATTGACATTAAACATTACTGCTACGAAATAAGGTGTTAATTTGAATGAATGCTGTTAATGTTATCTGTATAAATTGATGTACACACAACGCCGCTCGGACGTTTTTTGAGGAACTTTTGTTAAGCGATTGGGAGTCTAGTTGTTTTATTGTACCATCGCCCCAGACGTCAGATACCCATTTTCAAAACAAATTTGCTTGCAGCCGTTGATGTTTATTGCTATGGATTGTTATGGACAGATGTCTAGCCACTGCACGCAAACTGGCCCTTTAAGGTGGTTATCTGGCGCTTGGGGCGATAGTACGTCAATGCGTACCATCGACAAAAGGTCGCCTTGACACCATAAATGTCCATTTTGCTTGCAGTGGCTAGACATCTGTCCATACCAATCCATACCAATGAACTTCAACGGCTGCAAGCAAATTTGTTTTGAAACTGGGCAGGCCTCGGTTTTGTTGAGTGTACATGAAAGGTTCCGTACCTCTGTACAAGTTTTAAAAATAGAAGAGTGAAAAAATACAAAGATCGAGTTAAAAAGGCTGAAAATAACACAAGTTTATTTTATTTTAAGTATTTTTTGTTATGGCGATCGCAGAATCACGTAATTGGTGAAAAATGCAAAGAGTCCATATGATTCAAGAGATATAGCCCTGTGACAGACAGGCAGACAGAGTAGTCTTAGTAATAGGGTCCCGTTGGCATCCTTTATACCGGCAGGGTCCGGTTATGGCGCCGCTGCTGACTGTACACGCGATCAGACTAGTAAAAGCTAGTAAATAATAAACAATAGAACCCCTGTGCTAACCCGTGCCTATTAACCCTTTGACTGTCACCTTAATTACACCCGTTTTTAAAGCGACACTATTTGTCATGTCAACCGTTCCCATAGCACTATTCTGAACGGTTAGCGGTTGATGCGTGGGAGACTCCCACCTTTGACAAAGTTCCTAGTGAACCATTTTTTACTGGTACCGGACACATCTACGACCCTTTTCGAAATCGCCTAGTCCCAGAAAAGGAAGCCAAGTTGCTGTTGATTATTTTTATTGTTATTATTATTATTTATTCACAATCAAGATTTCAAAAGGTCCAATGGTTAGTAAACAAGCAAGCTTACAGCTATGTTAGTGCACAGAAAAATAAATCTTAATAAATAAACAAGAATGGGTACGAGACCACAGCAGAAATCATCTTCTGCTGATCATGGGCAAAGTGGCGCATGTAAGGCGAGTCATATCTCGCCGCCACAGTTGTTAATTATAATTTTTAAATATAACTCACTCAATTTCATTCATTCACTTAGTAAAAAATAGTATTTTTGTTTTTTATGTACCAAATCTTACATCCGCATCCGCGAGTGTGTGTGAGCCTTGTAATATCCGCTCCGCATCCACGGATGTCGAAAAACCTGCATCCGCAACATCCCTGGTTGGGAGTAGCGATATTGCTATAGTCCAGTAAGCTTATTGTCTAACGTTTTTGACGCTTGCCTTCGCAATCGCTATCTCTTTCTGTCATCGTTTTATACCGTTTGACAGAAAGAGATAGCGATTGCGAAGGCAAGCGTCAAAAACGTTAGACAATAAGCTTACTGGACTATAGCAATATCGCTACTCCCAACCAGGGATGTAAAAACGCAAAAACAAATGTAAAAACGAAGGCAAGCGCCAAAAGCGTTAGACAATACGGCCTCAGCTATACCTACGCATCTCACAGCCGCCGACCCACCAATGCTTCTATGAGTGGCCCGCTTGGCATAAAAATTACATCGATTTTCAACTATTTTCACTTCCAATGCTGTTGACAATCAATGCTGCTTCGCTGCACCATTACCACAACACATTTGTGGCGTATACAAAAAAAGGTTAAGTATCATTGACATAATGTAGTTCGAAAAATCGCCAGACTCAAGTCGCAGTGAGCAGGGCACATCGCTCGTAGAACTCTCGTTTCTCGAGTGGCATCCAGGGGCCGTACGACGCAATGTAGGTAGACCTACAGCAAGATGGAGCGATGACCTAGTCAAGGTTGCGAACCTTGAGGGAGGTCTATGTTCAGCTAAATACGGAAAAAAATGCATTTTAAAATCTGACGTGTGTTTTTTTTTATTAAGATCGTCAATAGTCTAATAGTCTTTCCCAATAAGAGAACACTGAGCCCAAGCATAGATCCCGAACTTACGTCGGCCTCAAAGAGAGTTTTTCAATTGGTAAGTGATAGTAAGTGTGACGAATAGAGTCCGGATTATATGCAAATGCATATTTAGCCCATTTTCATCTATCATTGCATATTTTACCTAAAATCTTGTCATGATGCATATTTTCGCTAGATAAAGTGCAATATTTCTGGGTTAGATAATTACCTAATCATTCATTGCTACATGTAACATAGCACCTAAATTTAAATATTTCCTGGTTGCCTCAGTGTAAGTAGAATGGTCGTTTACCACTTGTATTAAAGGCACGATTTTAGTTTATGTAAAGTAGAATGTTTGGAAAAGTACCTACCTCATTGTTATTGTCTACACTACAAGAATACAAAATGTTAAATACCTGATTCTTAATTTACTCTTGATATCTTACTATTCTTGATATTCCTAATAACTCTATTTTAACATTTTTCTTGCATATTTGCATGCATATTTCAAGCCTTTTATGTTGCATATAATCCGGTCTCTAGTGACGAAGCTTGTGTTAACCAAATGCGGGGTGTCAGAAGATGGCTTACTAATGTTTCGCAAATTATTTTTCCCAAACTGATGTTTATTTCCCAACTGTTTATTTTTTCTGAAACTGTAAACTTTCCAGGATTGTTATAAAACAAACCTAACCTAACCTGACCTACAGAATAGTCCTAAAATAAATCCTGAATAGTTTACAGTTTCAGAAAAAATAAAAATTTGGGAAATGAAACATTTGCCAAATGAATCAGTTTGGGAAAAATAATTTGCCAAACGGAAGTACACCTTAAAATCTAGTAAGTACCTATTTTCAGAATAAGTCCACGTAGACAGTTCACGGTAATTCTACGACACTTTCCATAATCACACGTCGCATTTGATCGGGTAATTTCACAGCGATTAGTAGAATTACCCGCCGTCGTTAAACCTTTTATTAAGAGGGATAAAAGGGCTGTTATTATTAATTTTAATTTTTAGTCGCCAGGGTTATTAATGAGCTGTGGTTTGTGTTAATACTTTTTTTAATGTTATTGCTGTTGATTAAATATAAAGTACCTGGGCGACCGAGCTCTGCTCGGGCAGAAACTCGGTACCAAGCGTTTTCCCAGAGATAAGACCAAGCTAGATCAATTTTTCATCCCCGAAAACCCCCAAATACACAATTTCATCGAAATCGTTGGAGCCGTTTCTGAGATCAAAAACACCGGAGGGGCGGGGGGGGGTGAGAGGGGGGGAGGGAGCGCGGGGGTATTAAAGGGGGGATGAAAATTTCATTGATTTTGCCGTAGGATGCACCGTTTTCAAGATATTTGACAAAAACACCGGAGGGGGGGGGGGGGTTAAGTCACGTTAAACTATCGTCCGTAAACCGACTTTACAGAGAACCGGCTTTTCCTGTTCTGTGCTCCCAATAGGGAACGTGCACATAGACGGTGCTGCCAACTGGTGCCATAAGGGTGCCATCAATTTGAATGTTTTACCTTGATAAGTTTGTTTTACTGTCCGCATAGTGTCTCTTCTGTCGCATTAGTGCTGCCGCCTATAGTTACTGCACGTTCCCTATAATACTTTTTCTAACAAAAAAGTAACTTTTTCTCACAAAAAAGTAACTTTTTCTCACAAAAGAAGAAACTTGACGTTTTCTCATGAAAAATAAACTTAAAAAAAAAAAACTAAAAATGTTGAAAAAAAACGTGGAATCGAACCGAGGTCGGCTGGATCCGCGACCACCCGATTTCTAATGTGCCATTATGATCTGCTCGAAGTCGGCGAAATTTAGCTTTATATTCTAATGCAAACAAAAATAGCCGGAAAACACGAGTAAAAGCGATTTTCTGAAAATGAAACATAGCTAGATCAGTTTTTCATCCCCGAAAACCCCCACATACCAAATTTCATCGAAATCGTTGGAGCCGTTTCCGAGATCCTGATTATATATATATATACATATATACAAGAATTGCTCGTTTAAAGGTATTATTTAAAGGTATTAGATTATATAAATTTATATTATAATCAGAATTTTTAAACATACCTACAAAACAGACCGGTGAAATTGAGAAGCAAGAGACTTAAAATGTACGTATGTATACTATAACTAGCTGACTCAGCAAACGTTTTTATGCCATATATAAATTGCAACTGAAAAAGGGGGGGGGAGAGGACTGAAAAATACTTACAAGACCTATTCTCAAACCTACCAAATATAGGTACAAAAACCGGCCAAGTGCGAGTCGGGCTCGCGCACCAAGGGTTCCGTACAAATTTTTAGGTAAACAGCTGTAACTATAATAATCCAGTGTTAGCAGAGCCCTGTTTCCAAGTAAAATGTATGTAATGTGGAATCATTTTAGATTGGTTCTTCGGGATTAATTATGATGTAACTAAAAATTTATGCTGTTCGTATTTTTTCCTTTATCTGTGCTATAAGACGTTGCTTCGTACCAAATTTCAAGATTCTCAATTCACGGGAAGTACCCTGTAGGTTTTGATTCCCTTGCGAGTGTCGGAATTTTCCGGAACAAACGGCTGTATCTTTTGATTGCATTGGCTTAGAAGTTTGATTTTTTCACAGCTCCAGGGGACAGAAGACCTGCGTATTTGATATGAATTTCAGCTTGATATTTCCACGCGTTCCTGAGAAAAACGCTCTTGACAGACAGACAGACGGACAACAAAGTGATCCTATAAGGGTTCCGTTTTTTCCTTTTGAGGTACGGAACCCTAAAAAAATATCATAAAATCTGTCGAGCCGTTTCGTTTACGTTTTTTACAAGTACCGTGACACAAGATTTTTATAAAGCAGAGGGATGTTAACCTTCACAATGTTGGGAAACGGCAAAAATAGTTGACTGACATAAATGCGTTAGTCGTCCCTAATAAAATCTTTAGTGACCATGTTATTGCTTAAACCCATATATACGGTGTATGTCAACCAAATTGCCATATGAAAAACAACATTTACCTTGCTCTTTCTCTACCACTAGCTAGCGGAATAGCAAAGTAATAGGTTCTAACTTTGTTTAGAAAAAATATAACTACCTATAGTCATTTGGAGCCGGATATTAAGTCACTTTTGATAATGATCTACCCATTACCTTATCAAACTAATAAACAAGTAATCTCTTAAATACATTTCAACACATAAACAATGCCACCAACATGGCATTGACACATTAAGACCAGATTAACTTGGTGCGAAATAAAAGAAGCGACTCCCCAAGCGGAAATGCCTGTCGCGGCAGACAGGGACGGCCAGTTATGGAATATCTTTGACGATAAAGGACAGAAGATTGAATACGAACGCCGGTCTGTAATTGAAAAATAAAAATATTTCAGATTATGATGACCGCATGGTACAATTTAACACGAATTCATTAAAAAAAAATAAGAACGCTGTGAGTGGACCGAAAGACGAGAGGCTTTTGCCTAGAAATGGAATGTAAAATATGCTATTGAAAAAAAAAGTTTTGATAATTTTCGGTATGCTTTTACACTTTGAATTGACTGTGATATTTTCACTTCACTTAGGATATCTCATGTTTACGGAATATAGATCGGCCACCGAATGTGTCAGTATAAAACCATCACCTGATGTCCTAGCTTAGTTAAATCTAAGTACTACTAAATAGGATTTATACTAGGATTGTTAAAATCTACAAAAAAAATAACTCTTCAGCGTAAAATGCGTAGGTACCAATAAAAAGTACACCTAAACGAAGCCAAAACTATAAACCCTGTAAGTGCACACTGCTATGCGTTAAGTACCCAATTTCATTTCAGAATATCGATGAGTACACGCCTCAAATCCATCGTTGTAGCTAACAAAAACGAGCAAGAATCTTTACGATTAGCCGAATAAGACAATCGTTGAGGGATTTAAATTTAAACTCGACAAAACATCCAAACACGAACCTTGTGTAATCAAAATAAGGTATGAAACCGCTTGGGTCGTAAACCTTCTAGAAGATTCGAATAATCCGAGGAACGCAAGTGTAGGGAGACGAAATTTGAAGCGCGAATATATGCTGAAACCGCAATAAAATAAGTTGACACTTGAACTTAGTCTGAGGCTTGTCCTCGCAATTAATTGCACGCGTTGGAACAAAATACGTATTAGTATTATTGAGTCATCTAAAATCAGGGCTGAATAGAAACCACGGTATGGAAAACTGTATAAAAGTACAGGCTCCTTTTGTCGACTTGCGTGAAAGAACAAGGTACAATAGAAGTTTCATTCGTGCTAGGGTACCTCTGTTTGCTTAATTATGGCTGACGTTGTTCACTTTATACTCTTCTAAGTTCTCGTTTATACGATTTTCTTCTGATCCTAAAACTAAACGATTGTCTCAAATATGCTTGTGTATATTTAGAAATGTAACTTGATATCCGAAAAATAACAAAATATTATCTTTTATTATGTTGGCCCCAATCACCCATTGGGTTCCGTTCCGTGGGATGGCCGTCGAAGCAGAGGCATACCAGAAAGATTTGGACGCTTATGAAATCGAGTGGCAGGAACATGCTTTTGACAGAAATGAGTGGCAGAAAGAAGGGGAGGCCTTTGTCTAGCAGTGGGACACTGCATTGACTACAAAAAAGTAAGATGTCCGAGGGAATCTAAAAAACGTGCAAAATTAGTATAATCTCTGTCTATGCGCTCTATTCTGCCGTTTCTGAATGGATCCAAACGATTCTAAATAAGTAACCAGTAACTTTTAAATGTACTGATATTTCAACCATCTGTGGAAGCGCCATTAAAGTTTTTTTTTTATTTAAATTCGCACTGACTCCGCATGTTAGCAGATTGAGATTGATGTGCTAGCGTTCCTTTGTTTTTAGCTTCTGGAATCTCATCAACGAACGTACCCACTGGTACAACATCGCTGTCATTCTCTCTCTTAACTTATCTGAAAGAGATGGTGTGACAATTTGCGTTTTGTTTGCGTTTTGGTCCTGGAATGAGAGATTTAAATAAGTAGAAAAAGGGTAGCTGTGCGACTGCCTTAGTGACAGGATGGCATAGATAGATAGAAATAGAAGGTGGTTATGAGAGTACTGAGAGGATTAATAGTGGTTTTTGGTCCTGGGATGTTTTAAATGGGATTTACCAACGGCTTAGGCGGTGTGGTTACTGTTTTAGAAATTTGAAGTGTTCTAAGCTATGGTGGGTGGACTCATCAATCCCTAAACTATATCTACATAATAAAATCACGCCAATCCCTTGTTTCAATCTATGAGCATATTAAAATATTGCTTTAGGACATTGTTATTCTACCTAAGTGTTTTTATGTCTCCTCGTGTTCTAAAAGCAAGGTCTAGCCACAAAACTCAATTCGGTTTGGCGACATTTTTTACGTAACATACTAAGTGGTGTAAGATGACATGAGTAAGATTGTAAAGGTGTTCACTGAGAGATATTGCATCTGGAAACATGCCTAACTCACGATTTTCTTACTCTCGGGGTTTCTAACGAAAATGTTAACTCCACGCCACTATTTATATTAAGACATAAACTATATTTTATCAGAGACCACTATTATATATCTGCATGGCCAAAGCCACGGACAAAAGCTAGTTATAAAAAGCGTTTTAAGAGTACATAAGCTGGAATTGTAAATATACGCTGGCTATTCCAATTTGGTAGGCTCTCCTCCCGTCAAAAACATAATTGGCGCACCCTTCTGCCCTGCGCGGGGAGGTAGGCGTCTGGAAGGGCCGAGCGGACGTACAATAAAGCTTACTATGTCATCATCATCATCATCCCAGCCTATATACGTCCCAATGCAGGGCACAGGCTTCCTCTAAGAATGAAAGAGTTTGGGCCGTATCCGTTGTTCCCACGAGGGTCCAGCGGATTGGAACTTCACACACTCCATTGAATTTCTTCTCAGTTGTGTGCAGGTTTCCTCACGATATAAAGCTAAAGGTAAATTTTTAAATTTAATTTCGCGCATATACGGAAAAACTCAAAGTGGTGCAAGCCCGTCAAACCACTATGCCACCACCTAGCCAATCAATATTTTTTTAATCGTAAATCAAAATACCAACCATAAACCAACATAGTCGAAAGTCATAACTGAACAATAAAAAAGAAAAGTATGACCCTTCTAGCGACATATCCCTCACCCACACATTGATCTGCATAGCTGGCCGGGTCAACAACCTCCCCCACCCCGATATTTGCAGATCTGAATATGCCACCCCCCGGATCTCGAGGATTAGATTTTGAAGAAAATCGCTATAAGTGTATTATATTTTTTAAAGAAATAGGGGCTCGGGAAAAGTATTGCGTTGTTTCGTACGTCCTTTGTTCGGGTTCAAGTATTTTAAGAGTACGAGTTATTACTAGAGTATTTCGCTGTCTAGAAATGAATGGGTAGACAGAGTGAAACATGTACTATTAAATTACATGACTATGCTAACGAACGAAGTATTTGTACAGATTTTCATATAGAAACGTATTTAATATTAATCTATATCAATCAAAAGTTTTCTCAGCGCTGATTATAGAATTCTTTAGTAGTCAACCGATTATTTCAGATTAATAGCTTAAAAATAATTTAAATATTACTAAACGCAGATTATAGATATGTTCTATATTTATAGCAACTAGATCAAGCAAATTATAAAGACGAAAAAATCCGAAACTGAAATCAAAATAATAACTGGTAAATCAAAGTAAGAAACTTAACAAATTCACGTCACGACACAAAATCCGATATAACTATTATATTAAATATACTTTATTAGAAAATAACAAAGAAAACCCCTTCAACCTAAAATTCACTGGTTAACCAAATGAAGTATAAACTTATCCAAGATCCAACATCTACATACATATAGCCATGATTTCCCTCGTTATAAGGATCCGGCGGTCGCATCCGGCTCGAAGGACCAATGGCGGAAATGGATAAGAAATTACTGCGACTCGAGCTTTTTGTGCAGGGATGTTGAAGCTTTTAATTTAACATAGTAATGCCTTGAAAATATTTACCAATGTTGGTACTGTAGGTAAACCTATAGTCGTTATAACGAACGACGTTGAATAGGAAAAGAAATATTGAATCAATTCGCTATTTATAAGTGGGGTAATAGACAGTCAGGCATATAGTTATTGTGCAGCTTGTATAAAACCCACAATTGGATGGACGGGATCAAAATTAAAATAAATGAACTGAAAAATATAAGTTAATATTGTACTATTAAAAAAATATATATATTTTTCTTACTAAAGACGTTGCCTCTTTTGACCTTAGTCCGTTGACCCCTAGAGTTAGTGTCTATTGTTTTACAATTGTTCGAATTTTCAAGATCACGTTCCTTCAATTTTACTATTTTATAGAATGATCACTGCAAGCTATTCTCAACCAAACTACTCGTATCAACCAAATAAGCAAGAAGTAAGCAAGTTGCATTTGTTTTTACGCTAAGACAATCGCATTCTCACCCACTGTCATTTGTTTATCAAAAGTTTTGTGTCAAATCCGAAACCTACCCTCGGAAGACTAAACCAAGGTCGCCCCCCTCCCCCCACACGTAGCCATGGCAACGCAGCATCCTTCCACGCCCACTACCCTAAGACCGACCGCCCCACTCGCGCATTGGCCAAAGGGGTGACTGCGTGTGTGTGTTTAGGAACATTTGGAAATGTGCATGTTTTGGATGTAATTGTGATACAGTTCCGATACTTCCAGCTTGTAGCTGTGATAATTGGTCAAATGATTTTTCATTTTTGAGACTCATGTCGTTAGCTTTAAAGCTTTCTTTTTAGCCTGTTTCTCTTTCCAGTAAAATTGTATTAACTTTTGTACCTTTATCAATAGTGGTCTTAAAACATTATATTTCAGAAACTACGAGTATATGCTGCATTATAATATAAGTAAAATTTGAGGATACTATGATTACGACATAAAATTTACTATTAAAAGTATTATTATCTGTCGCTTCTCGCGTAATAAAATAAAGCAACTGAAAATTCGTGATCCCCTTCAAGCAAAATGTTATGAAAACTTGGAAAATCCCATTTGTTGGCGCCCCGGGCAAGTTTAGGATTTGAAATCCAAAGGTTGCGTTGTTAGCGAATGCTAAGCAAGTGGTTCTGTTCGCTACATTCAGCTCGTTAGCAGAGCCATTCAATTTTGAAGTATTAGTCGATGGTGCCGCGGCCTCCCAATTAGCGACCCAGTCGCGTGAGTGGCCGTGACGTCACGCTTTCACGAACCACCCTCTCTAAAGATTCCTTCAATGCCCACTCCACCTGCTCCGCAATCACAACGCTGAAAAGGCATCTAACACGCAAGTTTTAACGAGCCAACTTGTTCAGCTAATAATAACTTCATTCCAATTTATAACGTCTAATTGCGTGTTTTAATTTTTTTAAATTATTACCAACTGTCAACGAACAAAGCGTGGGCCCCTTTTGTTTTCGCCGGTCGCATAGACAAATCTTATAATGGAAATATTTTCAAATTAAGAACGCGCTCCCGCATTATGCGTCTCGACTGTCGTCATTGTCTATGGCATCTTTTTGTTTCGTCCTCGCATGTCGAGGTTTTTCGACCACCGTTTCGGTTATTTTTTCTTTTTGTTTTTTTCCATGCGCTGTCCCGAGCGTGAATGGAGGGCTTTGTTTGTGCGTGTTTTATTATTAATTAGTGGGGCTTCTTTGTTCGTGGTAATTATTGTCTTAATAAGCAGTTCCTGCTCTTCAAATATGGAGGAGCCGAAGGGATTGTCAGCTGAATTGTCAGCTTTAGTTGAAATTATAAAGCCTCTTAAATCTTTTTGTCGCAACGTAGCGTGTTTATTCCGTATAATAAAGCGGTGAAAAGAAGTTTCCCGTTTAATTAGAGGTGAGACACTCGGGCGCGACGTGGCTGAATGGCCCTCGTCGGGCGCCATTTTGCATAATTGGGCGCAGGACGAAATTTATACGACCCGCCAATTTAGTTGCTAATGACACGTCTTCTGGCGACAAGCGTTATTGAAAAAGTGGTGACGTGTTTTTATCTTTATTAGAGGTGAATGTGGATTCAAGGCTTTCTCTACATGGGTTAACATTGATGTTAAAAATATTTATGAAACAGTGAGGAAAAGAATAAGTACCCAGGAAACACAATAACAATTCAGACTCAATGAAGCTATTGGAAAATAAATATCTCTTTAACGTAATTTAGCCACGTCACATGTATTTGCAGTTATATCCATTCAGATAGATCAGAAAGTAGTTATGGTGATTGTGCCGTTTATTTATGTCAATAAGGTACAACTATGAGCTAAAAATCTTTTTTTTTGTTACAGGCTGGCAAGATGGGTCTACCAGCGGGTGGCAGCCTATCCCTCTTCTGTCCAGGTGGCGACCTCGGTCAACCGCCGCCTGCACACATGGGCATTCCGCCGCCATACCAGCTCGACTCCAAACTTGGTGAGTACCTCAGGGTGACATTCTGAGTCGCATACTCTTCCTTGAATATGATAACTGTATCCCAAGAATTGGAATGTTACTTGATGAGTTTAATGTACAAAATCCTTTAATAAGAAAGTCAGCTGTATATCTAATAAAATAAATTCGATTCTTAATCCAACTAGCACTGACATCACAATGTAATGTAACTAAATAATTTAATCATCTGAAACGAACGAATGCAGAAAATCATATCGTGAAAATTTTCTATAACCTATTAAAAGGATACTGGTTCTTACTTTGTTATACTCGACTACAACTGTGTAACCCAATAAAATAATGCCACTGTATCATTCTCTGCCTTACGCCTATATGAAGACGGAAATTTGACGTAGAATTATTTGCACATATTGCATCAGCACTCAAAGTCCTGGCTTCTTTCAGCGGCTGGTCTGGCGCGGACGCCTATGTACCCCTTCCCCGGGGGCACGTACCCCTACCCCATGCTCAGTCCAGAAATGTCACAAGTAGCGGCGTCGTGGTAAGATCTCAAGTCAATCCTTTACTTTTAATTCATATTAAACCGAAGTTTCTAGAGAGTTAAGAACACCTGACAAGGGTCACAAAAATTAACAGGACACTATATTTACTCTAATTACTTACTCTTTTATGATAATTTCGAATACTAGCGTCACCAGCCCAAACATATACCTAAGTTAAGTTACCCTTAAACTTCCTCAGGCATACACCAAGTATGTACCCCATATCGTCGGCAGCAAGCAGTTTTCGAAGTCCGTACCCCACGTCATTGCCCATCTCCACATCTAGTCTATCAAGGTAAGTACTCCACGTAATTACACCATCGAGGGAGGAACAGCCTAAGGATTTGGAAATAATCAGCCGTATAGCCTCAGCTTCAGGACTGTTCTAAAGGGATTAGCTTGATAACCTTAAAAGTCACCATCGGGCTGTTCCTTACTCTATGTTACTTATATTTCGTACCTTCCACGCATACAGTCGTAAGTTGATTTTCTTAATTTATGAGCGGTATTATTTTCATTGTCTTCACCAGAACTTGAAAGTGCCACTGCCTTCACGTCATGAGATATGTATTCAGTTTAGTCACCAGTCCACTATTTAATACTTAACACATTTTAACTAAGTCTCGAATGTTACCTTTACATATTAGCAAAACATCTCCCGGATTTAATGTTTGGCAGACGTATTTTGTCTACAGTACAATCTCTCTTTCCCTTCTTGGCCTTATGGCATTAATATATTAATATGGCCTTCCATGCTTTAGTTATTACCACGTTAGATTCGCGAGCCAACTTTTTTATCATAAGCTTCTCTTGAGACCTTAGTGTCTTTTCTTTAGTCAAAATAAACTTTATATTCCAAATTTTCCCTTGTTTTCCTTTGTCTATATGCGTGGAAGGTACACCCTCGGTAACTGCGCACTGACTCCGTCATAGGCCTCTCCCAAGGTACACCACCGCGGGTGCCCGGCCCCCTTCGCCCTGCCAGCAGCCTGCCTCGCCAGGGGTTGCCGGATGGCCCGAGGGCCTTCCCCACTGCGCCTTCCTGTACGTTGCTGAACGTTGTTGCTGCTTCCGTAGCTTTTGAATCTGTTCAGACGTTGCTTTTGCCATCAAGGATAAAATTGAAAGAATAAATAGCATCAACTTCTGATGAGGCTTGGACTCTGCCAACACAGAGTTATGACGTTTGTTATTTGCACCTCATGCTTAGCTTCATTGGATACGGTATTCTCTTCTCTGTTTCGCACTTCTTACGTCTCCCGTTTTGTGGAGTCCAGGCCTGAAGACAAGCTCTTTATCTAAAAAAGAAGTTTGTTGTCCTTTTAAGAGTGAATGATGGTGATGGAAACGTTTGGAGAGTGATCCTAAAGTGGCTGATCTCCCAACTAGTGGGAAAATCGAGAGGGAGTACAGTTATGTCAGAATGGGCTTGCTATTGCTAGCTTATTTATGGATACATGCGTCTCTCTTGGTTGTTGGGTCTTCAGTAACCACTGATAGTTTGCACTTGGCGAAGCGTTCGAGTTAAAGACAGAATTGGAGACAAATTTAAAAAAATCTGTATATTCAGTAGGTAGTAATGTTTTCAGGAACTGCCGTACTTACTGGTTAAAGTGGTCTGAGGCATAATTTGGTTTTACACAGAACTGAGTTGGCGTATTCCCTGTAGATGGGACAATTGGGAGTTTACCGCCTTGAATATAATTATCATGGTATTTCAAACACCGGTTGGTACCAGTTCCTGAGTTATTTCTAAGACTATCAAATCATTTTATAGTTAGTAAAGTGGTCCCATAGAAACAGCTTATGAACATGAATCAGCGAATGATTTTATGTAGTTAGTCGTTTTTCATAGCTTTTATTGCCAGTAAAAAATATCAATTAACAACAGTGTTTACTGTATTTAAATATCCAAAAAGAACTAAATATAAGTTGTTAATTGACAATTTGCGCAGTTATCCATTTTGCTAAGTTATTTTTTTTTTTCGAGACTACCAGATTTTTTCAGTCAGTATTGATTGTACCTTTTTTTCGAAACCACAGTTATAGTACAACTGTACATATCATCGACTGATTGATTGGTCCCGTAGAAGAATTATTAAATTCCTCTATGAATGGTTCACAGTGAACTGTACCGGTTTTTTCTTTGGATTCATGTTGAACTTTACCGATTTATCTTTCGGTTCACAGTGAACTATACAGTTTTTTTCTTTGGGTTTACAGTGAACTGTACCATTTTTTCTTTGGGTCCACAGTGAATTGTACCGGTTTTCCCCAACGCTGGGCGGAGGCCTAGGGCTCGGCTTGGGGCCTGCGTTGGTCCCCCCTCCCCCTTCTAAGGCTGATCTCGAATCCCACCACGCGCGGTACGCTCGGTAAGTCGAATTTAAAGTTAATTATTTGTACTTTTAGTATTTTTAGGGCTTTTTCCTACTAATGCCAAAAAATTTTACCTTGTCATCATCCTCTAAAGGAGAGTCATACTCGTAATTGATGAAAAAGCAAATTGGATATAAAAAATAAGCTGCCCAAATTACTAATTCCACGCAGACGGAGTCGCGGGCAAAAGCTAGTCCTCTATATATATAGACAACAACATTACAATTAGGTACATTGGAGACCTGTAATATGTAATACACGTTTTACCAAGTTCAGACTCCAGTCCCTCGCAAAAGTTACTAGTATCTAACTAAACTACCATATTGTTGTATTATTTATAACTATTGCTGTTACCTATATGTACTTTTGTGAGGAGAAAATAAACGATTATTATTATTATTACATTTTGATGACAAGGTAAAATCTTTTGGCAGTATTGGCTCAGACTTATTTTTTTTTATTAAACAAAAATATTATTATATTTTAAATGAACGAACTAAAGTGAAATTATATAGGGATACACAAGATCAATTGGAAGACTAAAAAATTTCTAAACTAAATCCTTTTGCAACATAGTTGAAGGAAATATGCAACGATATTATGTTAAAACAAAAACACTTTATTTGAGTGAAACAAACAGTAAATTATTTTTAAGTACAAAACAGCACACGCTCATGGCGGTTCGTTAGGCAGACTGACTCCACCGGTGTTGCCAGTGTAATTTTTGTGTATCAAACAAGTTCCCGGGGGAATCAAACTTATAATATAGTTTATTAACATAATAATGAAATAAAATATGCCCTTTTGGAAACAATTTCAAGTTTGGCGGTTCGTTAGGCAGACTAACTCCACCGGTGTTGCCAGTGTAATTTTTGTGTATCAAACAATGGTACCAGTAAAAAATCACCACAGAAAACTAAGAAAAAGTGTAAACTAGAAATAATTTACTAGTTAATTGGCCGGCCATTGTAATAGTCCGACTAGAGCTCTGTTTCTCCACTCTCTTCATTTCCTGATTTTTTTTATGTAACAAATATCAATAATGGCGTCTCTCGTTCATCGAACTAAATAAACAAAGACAGTATCACAGTTATGTCACATACAATATCAGGAACTAAACAGAGTGTGGAGAAACGCCCCAAGCATGTTTATAATCACATCTAAAAAAAACTTAAAAAGCAAGCGATAAAAATACCTAATAGCACCTTCTAAACACGCGCCTGTATCGTAATCGCGTTTTGTTCCTGTATTGTGTTGGAAATTATAATGACAGAGTTTTAAAACGTTTTGTTCCGAGCAGGCCAATTGTTGGCGACCCCTGCTTTGCTAGGGCTGCCGCTTGTCAAAAACATTTGACGTTTAATAACTCGCAAAAACAAGTTAAAAATAACTTTGTTTACTTTGATGTTACCAGGAATAATTGCCTTTTTCTCAGTATACATGAAACAGGCTATTTAAATTTTTTAGTGGAATAAACACAAATTTATATTAATTTGTGCACGCTTAGCAGAGCTTCGAAAGCGTATTCTTAGAACTGGTGTTGCCAGCAGGCAAATAAATTAAAAAATACAAAATGTTGCTACAGCAAAATAGTAACATAAAGTTTCCATTCATGTTCAATCACGTTTTGTACACTTGGTGTTTTGTTTTTAATTAGGGAGAGGTATTAATGAACTGATGACGACGAGATTTCATTATGATGTTGACTCGGGTCCAACTTCTTTAACAAACTGATAAATGATAATTGACAGACAATCGTTTTTCCCGCGTCCAAGACTTTAGACTCCTGTCAAAAGAATAACGTAAACGAATACCTGTATTTTAATTAAAAAGTCCTTTTCTTTAATAAGTAAAGTAACGATTACAGACAATTAAATGAGAGTGATAGAGCTATATCTATGTTGGTACACATATATCAGATCACTAATTTTTAAAAAAATATTTTTAATACTTATTTGTCTGGTACCCAATTTTTCTAGCTAAGAAAACCTTTACACTACGTCAAACGTGACATCATATTAAAATAAAGTAGTAACAATAAGCAAGCAAGAAAAGGTAACCCAGGAACTGACAGTACTTAGAATAAAAAAATGTATATTACAGCCCGGGAGTTATACACAATAATATACTGTTACTATTTATTATAGGTAACGCCACCAGAGTTGAGGCCACGCACACAACCACATCTCATGTAATGACAGTGGGATTTTGTCGTTGTGTTGACGTTTAACGACAACTCTGGTGGCGTTACCTATACCTCGACGTTCCGACAATATTGCAGCGGCCACTCGTGAGTACCCTTGACTTGAACACGGTCGCTGCAGTGTGGTTGAAACGTCGAGGTAGAAATAAATTGTCGCGTTTAAAACAATAGTGTAAAATAATCTACCTCTATATTAATATTATAAAGCTGAAGAGTTTGGTTGAACGCGCTAATGTCAGAAACTACTGATTCGAATTGAAAAATTATTTTTGAATAGTCTATTTATCGAGGAATGCTATATAACATCACGCTACGACCAATAGGAGCGGAGTTACAATGATTAACGCGGACGAAGTCGCGGGCACCAGCTAGTGTTGTATAAAATTGAAAATTAATAAACTGGTAACAACCCTTAACTCGCGCCCAGGCTATGATCGCGATACTATCTACATTACGCGGCTCTGTCCACCCCCTAGTTGTACAGATTGGAGATAACGTCCCCCTTGACAGATGCGTTAAACGTGTTACGCTACCATTCCTTTTATGACAGATTTAACCTGTAATCAACGTTGAACTGTAATTTACCGGAAAAGTGTTGAGTTTGTTATGGTTTTTTTCGTTTTTTTTTTGACTCTTTTATAATAACTCAATAGCTTTAATTATTAGTTTGGAGTTTGGACGTCGACGCCGTACCCTACTTTGTTGACAGTTGATATACTTTTTGTGAACTGTCAAAACGCTTCTTCCGGATAGATTGTGACGTCATTTAATTACCGACTCATCAGTCTACTAACTATAACGACCGCTTTAGCCTTGTTGGTAGTGACCCTGCCTACTAAGCATGAGGTCCTGGGTTCAAATCCCGGTAAGGGCATTTATTTGTGTGATGAGCACGAATATTTGTTCCTGAGTTATGGATGTTTTCTATGTATTTAAGTATTTATTTATCTATATAAGTATGTTTATCGTCGTCTAGTACCCATAGTACAAGCTTTGCTTAGTTTGGGACTAGGTCGATTTGTGTAAGATTGTCCCCTAATATTTTATTTTTTACTATTCATTTATCATTCATATTCATTATTCAAATCCTATATTGTCAAGTTCTACTGCATGACGCGGGCCTCCTTTTGGAATGAGAGAGCACATCATTGAGTTTCTTCGCAGGTATGTACAAGTTTCCTAACGATGTTTTCCTTCATCGCAAAGCTCATGGTAAATATCAAATGAAATTTCGAACGTAAATTCCGAAAAACTCAGAGTTGCGATCCTGGCGTCAAACACACGACTTTCTGCTTGAGAGGCTTTTGCTCACCACTAGGCTACAATGGCTAATACAGGGTTAATTTTAATTCACTGACAATACTGACATCCTCTTATCCCTGAATTCCTATCACTCAAACAAATGTTTTTTGTTTTACGACTTTTTAAAATGAAGCACTTTTTTTCCCATACAAATACACAGAGTATCGTAAAAATAAGAGGAAATCTCAAATTTTCAAAACGTTATTACACCAAAAATATTAAGTTATGACAAAAGTCGTAAAACAAAAAAACATTTGTTTAAATGGTAGGAGTTTAGGGTTAAAAGGATGCTAGTGAATTACAAATAACCCTGTATACAGCTTTACTACCTTACCATCAGGTTATCGACTTGCTCATTTGCCATCCTAATATTTTTAACGTGTTCTACCTAACATGAAATAACGGAACCCACAGCACGCACCTCTTCGCACTTCACAGTCATTTTAATTCAAAAAATGAATCGGACACTCTTACATAAAGGCAGGTACAGTCATGTAAATAAGCCAACGCCGGAGAAATTTAATTAAGATGATATATGAGACGCCTTTACTTAACGGGCCTCTGACAAGGTACAGTCGGCAGAGAAATCGAGATTTTATCTCCTTTTTTTATGTTTGTCTGCGAATGTTTTGATGGCTGTAACGGATGACCAAAAAGGGTTATCTGTTTCATCTGAGTTGAGTTTTTTGTTAACTTTGTGGGAATGCCATATCGATGTTTAATTATTAATACGATTCTTGAGATTCTTATGTGCATATTGGTAAGAGAAATTTGACCGGTTACGACGATAATTTTAGCTGTTATTAAAATTTATTTATACACATTTGTATACAAATATTAAGAAATAAAATAGTTGTAAGTGAACTATACCTCTAAAAGAAAGCAAAGTTAAAAGTAACCTATTTATAAATTTATTTTAGCTTGATTATTTGTTTCAGTATCGTTCAAGCGGTAGATTTTTTTTAAGTGAAAGAAAAATAGCTGTCTGTTAAATGGCAAAGTGAAGTGTCAAGACAAACGAATATTAAACTTATATATTTGACAAATATTTAGCAAACTTGGTTATATTTATTATGATAGGTGCTTATGACCGTTTATCAAAATATTTTTTCCCTTCACGATACACTGGTTTTATAGACAATTCGTTTTAAAACTATCTGTTTATATAAGTTAAAAGAACTCATTTTTTTAAGCTTACTCTTTCTGCGTTTCCTACGTTATACAGTATTTTAAAAACCAATAGAACTAAGAACACCTAAACTCTGAATTTTTTGACGTAATTTAGAATCAGGCCTTATACTACGAAGATCATAATTCGTACTTCGTATCGTGCCGTCCCGCTCTCGCAAATAGCATTTAATACGAGACATTTAAGACGCTACGATACGAAGTTCGATTTTCGAATTTCGGAGTAGCCCCGCAGACCCGTTTATTCCTTAAAAACATTTTTAACGAGTTTTTATCTAACTTAAGCGTGTTAGTGCCTATGTTTGGGTGAAATCTTACAAGTCTAAATAATTTAACCCACTTCCAGTGGTTAGATTGCCCTGAAATTTAATGTACCAATGTAATAATAATTATAATAGTGATAGTTATAATTTTTTTTTATAATTTTGGATTGCATGACTGACTACAGCCAACCGAAAAGCTTCGATTAAAAATAATTTTTAACAAAAAAAATCTAATTTGTTTAGCCTCTCTTGCCGACGCTACGTAACACATAATTACCGCGCAGTGAATACTTCGTCTGCAGCGCGCGCGCATTGTGCGTCTTTTCCTTCCATTTTTAAACGAAGGAAGTCGTATTTTAACTTCGAACGCGTTCCTGGAACTAATTTAGTATACGCCTATGAGTTTTATCATTTTCGGCCGTATTTTTGTATTAGGATAGGAGGAAGCCATTTTTCAGGATTTTCTTTTGCTTTTTCTATGTTTTATCGAGCTTTCTCGTAATTATGTTGACTTAAAAAATGTTTAAAACTACTGACGTTAAGTTCTACTTGTAAACTTAGGTACTTTAAGTACATGTAACTATTCTCCTAATTTCATACTTAGTTTTTTTTTTAATATGACTGTGTAAGGATGGCAATTACTGGTGTCAAGTAAAACAATTTAAAACAACGTCAGCTTGGTCAGCTAGTTTATTTATATAGACATACGTATACACGTCTAGTTAGTTAGACTTAGACCACATTCGCCGCGAAATGGTCTTCACGACACGGGCAGCGCGTTCAACAAAAACCAGCAGACCACACATCCACAGGAGACATCTCCATAAACTATTTTGAACTTTTTACCGCGCGCAACTCATAACCATAAACAACATGCGTTCTCTATTTAAACGGTGCTCCGGCGCAGCGGAAACGCGTCTATTTCGAACCGGACGTGTGTTTATTGTCGTCGCCTAAACTCGTTAGCATATTGATTCGATAGCGCAAAGATAAATATGATAGATCGTGTTTGGATTGGGGAGGTGTGACGTTATTAATTTTGTCGTATAATTCAAATGGTGATACCGTAATTCGAAGTACTTTGACCCAATAATAATAATCACACGGGTTACTTGACACCAATTGACCTAGTCCTAAAGTGAGCACAGCTTGTATTGTGGGTAATGAATAGGCAACGGATAAACATACTTTTAGTATTTTCCATACATAATATCTGACCCAAACGGGGATCGAACCCGGGACCTCAAGCTTGGTAGTCAGGTTATCTAACCACTCGGTAACTTGGGCCCATAATTATGTAAACCAGATACAGAAAGATCTTATAAAAAAAAAAACCATAAAAATGTAGGCGGTAAGCTAAAAACCAACCACATCGCAATGTGCCATAATTTCAGGTAAATAAAATCTGGTTCGAGTTAATCTCAATGGCCAAAGTAATCCAACTTCACGGTACTTTTTAGTACCCTTCGATTATATAAAAACTGACTTCAACTATATTTAATTTTAAACATACAGCTTTTATGCGAAAATATTGGGCGAAATAAAGCCCTCCACAGACCGCAGCGTGTGGCGTGCGCGTGACGGCGACGGAGCGTGCCCAGCGCACTGCTTAACACTGAATCATATACGCTGTGCCGCGCTGCCGGTGTGTGTCACCATGTAATTCAGTGTTATAGACCGCGCTGGGCATGCTCCGTCAGCGTCGCGAGCACGCCCCGCGATGCGGTTTGTGGTTGTCAGAGACAATAACCAGTTCATTTGACACTTGCGTATTGATTTTTTGTGATTGACCACAACGGCCCTAAAGTTTCAACCACTAGTGCCACAAATACGTAATTTAAAATAGGTATTTTTGCAATATTCCCGTCTCTTAATTCCAGGTCATTAGAAAAGCAAAACAGCGGCGGTAGCGACAAACCCAACGAGAGTACAGCCAGCAACAACAGCAAAGAGCAAAACAAGAAGCCGCACATAAAGAAACCGCTCAACGCCTTCATGTTGTACATGAAAGAAATGCGGGCGAAGGTCGTGGCCGAGTGTACCTTGAAGGAATCCGCTGCCATTAACCAGATCCTTGGTCGACGGGTGAGTTCGAACACAGTTGCGATATAGTAAATTACATGTCCTTTGAAATTAACTTGGCCAATTTTAATATTAAATGTACTTTGTCTCATTGTTCATCTTGTTAGAAATAAGATTATGCGAGCGCATTATGTGTAGTTTTTGCTGAGCTGAGTACTTAACAGCGCTCCGAACGTAATCCGATTCCTAGCAAGCATGACCTTAGTCATGGACGTTCAATTGAGTTGAACGTCCACGATTGATTCAGATTTAACGTCGCAACGCGCCAGTAACATAAATATCGTGTCGTAATCTAACGCAGTGGCATTCGTTGAGTCGCGAAGAGCAAGCAAAGTACTATGAGAAAGCGAGACAAGAGAGACAGCTCCATATGCAGCTGTACCCGGGCTGGAGCGCGCGAGACAACTACGGTTACGGTTCCAAAAAGAAAAAGCGGAAAAAGGACCGTAGTCCTGCTGAGTTGGGAGGTATTGGACCCTAGGACCTGACGAGGCGCGGGATGGGTTGTTCCGTCGTCGCTTGTACACTCGCTTCACCTCCCCGGCCCACACGGGGCTCTCTCCCGCACACCCACTAACACCCCCGAGAGAGTCCCTCTCCCGTAAGACTAACCGACCGGCTTGTACCATTAACGACGAGTCCTCCCCGTATGTGAGTGTGCGTGTGTGCGTGTTACTCTACTGTGTTATGTGCGGCGGCCCGGAGGTGCCTGTGCTAGAAAAGCGGCTGGAACCGTTGCTCACGAGTCGGAGCGGAGCGCGGCGCGGCGACGGCGAGCCTCGCCGGGCCTCGCCGAGCCTGGCAGGCCCTGCCGAGCATCGCCGCGCGCCGCCTCGCGCCCTTAGTGTTGCGTGTTCTGTGTACTGTAGTCGTCGAGTGATCGTGTACATGTACACCCTACACCCCCGATCGGAAACTATATTGGTTTGTTAGATGTCTAGACCAGCCGCGACTCCGATACCGACCGCAGAATAGGTTCTGTGAGGAACGTCACAATTGGCCATTTTCATTCTTTAAGTAGGATCAAAATTCACGTTCGCGTCTGCTCACTGCGGGCTGTTTTTCTAGCACGATAGTAGGTCGCGGTACTCGTGCCGGGCGAGGACACCGTCGAAGTGCATTTCTCTTTTCTTTCCATATTGCGGCGTCTGTTGACGGTACAGTGGCATGCGCTTGGCCGCGAGGAGCAAGCCAAGTATTACGAGTTGGCGCGGCGGGAGCGCCAGCTGCACATGCAGCTCTATCCCGATTGGTCGTCTAGGGCTAATACGCAAAGGGGCAAGAAGAGGAAGCGAAAACAGGAGACAACCGATGGAGGTACTGCCCTACACTCCGGCGACGCCTTTCCGCTCCCGCTCCCGCTCCCGCGCGGCGGCCGTCGCGGGCCTAGCCGACTCGTATTGAACGACTGGCCGCGACGCCCGCCGCTCCTCTCCCCGCGGAGACCACTTGCTCAGCTGAAGACACTTCGACTTTGCATTATCGAATGTTGGTTAACGGGGTCCAGGTTGTAGCAATACCAGTATTTTTATATATTATTTATCGCCTTTATTTATTTACAAAGCTATTTATGAGACATACCCTGTTGTAAGTGGCACTCCTTCGAAGGTTGTCCCGGTTTTTGGCTTTCCGATCTGCTCCGAGCCGTACTGGGGAGCGTGCATGAGCAGTCAGTATGAGGATTGAGTATTGCTTGCAGGCAGCGTAGAGCGGAGTCGGGCTGGGACAGCCTGGGAGCCGCCGCCGCCGCTTCTGTACTGCGGTGTCTATATATAATGATACTGGCCAAATGAATTCAATATTTATTTTTGATTCCGGAGAACCTATTCTGCTTAAATTTTGCTTATAAGCGTCATGTTTATTTGTGGTTATTATTTTATTTTTCGAACGTAGTTAGCATTTATTTTGGAAGTTCATGCGAGTAGTCTGTTATTTTTAAAACCAATGTTTTTTCCGTTTGATCCCTTTCGTTTGTCCCGTCCCGTCCGCGCATGTACTAACACGTTTGGGGGTTCGGTGCTTGCATGCTTTTTTGTAGATCTAGCGTATTAGTTACATTAAGATGCTTGGAATATGATTTCGGGTAAATTGATTTGTCGCAGACGGAGTAGCATTTGCGTGACTTGGCCTCCTGATTTGACCGCTGGATTTTGATCAAAATTTATCTGACGTCATATTTTTGTTTCTGATCGGACATTCGTAAAGATTGATTTGCTATTATGAATTATTTGGTAATTTTGCCGTTTATATATAAAATTTGGAAAGATTGACGCGTGGGCTTGTAAGAATGTTTTCTAACACAGTGTCCTACTGTACTTTCAGGAAATAACTTGAAGAAATGCCGCGCGAGGTACGGCCTCGACCAGCAAAACCAATGGTGCAAGCCTTGCAGGTGTGTACTATCCCTTATTCGTTTTTATTTATTTTTGCTTATACAGAAAATCTATGAACCGCAAACATAAAACCGAACAGTCTGCCAAACCATTCTGTTGGTTATTATTTTGATATTGTTTCTATGTGGAAAGACTTGGCTTATCTTTAGTCTTTACTGAAGATACCCGAGAGAGCCCGGTCTCAATTTGTTATTATTTAAACCGGTGAATAATCCCAAAAGTGTAGTAGATGTTTTGTTCTAAATCGAATTTGTTTTTTGTTTTGAACTTTAAGCTCGCACAGGGCGACGTAAAGAGGCGACGCTGATTCAGAAAATGTGTCTTTTCACAAAGAAATATATAAAAATATCTGACCTCAATACGGAATAGATTTTTTTGAAAGTAGACAAAAGTGTGAAGTCGTAGTGGAACTAGGCATAGCTGTAGCCGGCACCGTGGGAGGGCAATCATTTGTCGAAGAAAAGCTTTCAAAAAAATCTTGACACATTTTCTGAATTACGCTCGCTTTTTTTCCTTTCAACTGTTTTTAAATTAAGTGTGAGGTGATAATGTTTACTTATCGAAATGTTTTTTCCACTTATGATTGCCGCTTCCCTCGGACAATGGATTCCGCTGGCACTATTGGTGACGATTTTATATTAATATTTGCTCCGATGCCATTTTTATATTCCGTTTGCCTCACGCCACTTGACTCGCGCTATCACGACCCTACCATGTACTTATAACATGCACTATTTCTCTTTAATAACCATTTTATTCCAACTAACGCCTTTTATAATTTTATCTTGTTATTCTTCTGCACTATCCGCTTGCTGTACACTCTTGTCTATATTTCTATATCATTACGTCTTCTTATCCATTCACATTATTATCCTCTTTGGTAATTTTACATTTTCTTTTTATGTTAATTTTCTATAACACATCCGATTCTTCGTTTAACTCTTCTAAATTTTCTATTATACCTATTTTCGTTTGTGCTTTTCTTGTTCCTTTCCCTACCGATGATCCGCATCCTATTTTTACCTTGACGATTTCATACATCTACTCATTCATCTTCATCGTTATGCCAATTCTTCTACCATCATCTCTTTCTACATCATCTTATTTTTTACACTATTCTCATTCCAAATCCCTGTCCCTCTTCTATATCCCTTCAAACCCCTCTATCGCTTCACCATCAACTCCTACCTCTACCTCCTTCCGTCTTTCTCTCTCTTGCGGGCTGTAGCCCCGAGTCAACTAGCGTGATGGTGTCGGGCGGGCTCGGGCTCCTTCGGCCAGAGCCGACGCCCCTCCCCCCCGCGTCCCTGGTCGGGAGTCCGGCCCAGGAGCCGACTTACGTGAACCTCTAGTGCCGGCCTAGCCCCGCCGGACGAGCCACGGTCAGTTACCAGTCACTGGTTTACATCGCTGGATGTTGCGTGATGTTGGCATTGGTTTGACTTAAAACGTTGCGTTGTGATAATGTATAGAATTCAGTGAGGGAGGATATGCTATACTATCAAATAGTAACAATGTAAGGACTGGAATGATTGTGGATAAATATCATGATAGATGAGTAGGTAAGGCTCAGGAGCGTTTGACTGCCTTATCCTATGTGTTACGAAAGGCGAAAAATGTGTCCACGGAACGCAATCATGTGTGTGTCAATTAGTTGAAGTCAAAGATAAGTTTACATTTTACTACTTTGGCGCTGTCAGTTCTTATTTGAAGTTTTGTGTAAAATTGTCAGAAGGCAAGGCATACTACAGTGAGTGAGTCTTTGACCTCAACTGGACATATTCGATGATTGTAACACGCAAGATATGACGGTTGAAACTCTTCTGGGCTGCACCCAAGTCTATGCAAAGGTACCTAACCTAAAGAATAATATGAAAAAAAAAACTTTGGCTCACATGAATATAGCTTAAAACTAAAGTGCGGTTAAAACACGGCCCCGTATTTGTCAACCCGGAATGAATGACAATAATATATGACCTGATAATTCAGACCCTCACGTTTAACGCCGGCGCAGACCAGTTGTAATAAATTAAACTGTAAGAAAGATGGCGCACTAATTGCGTGCACATGGTTTCTTTCAGTTTCATTCATTACAACAGGTGCGGGACGTGCACACGCATTTGGTCTGCGCCGGGCTTAATGCCGTAAGGGTTTGAGTTATCATCAGGTCGTGTGTCTTTACGGGTCGACAAATACAGGTTCTATTTTAACCGCACTCAATTAAGCTGTATCAGCGTATTCCGCGTTGCCTATTGTAGAAATGAATGTCAAATCTTACATATTACATAAATTTTGTTCATTAAGAATGTATCTCCTTATCCTCCTTCACAATACTCATTTACCAAAGTAGTTAGGTTTTCTCAATTTGACACAGCATGTTTTCATTTGTGTAAAAAATTTGCAGTAACTTTTGACTGTAACAGAAATTGCTATAGTTTTCAAAAACACCTTAATGATGGTTACAAATGGGTCATAACACCGTAAGATACATAAGTTGTCTCTCTTCTGGTCATAAACATAAGAATAAATAAGAACATAGGTATAGGTAGTTATTTAACTTTAAATCAAGTAGTTTCATCTCTGGCCTTTTCATGCCCCACGACTCGAGCCTCCTCTCAGATTGAGAAGGCTTGGATTATAGTCAAGAAACTCGGGCCCAGTGCGGATTGGGAACTTCACACACACCATTGAAGTGCTTGGTGTAAGCAGGTTCTCTCACAAGGTTTTCCTACACGGAAGAGCTTAGGAATATACTGTAGTTTTAATACATGAATGTTAGCAATAGCCCGCCACCAAAAAAATGTTCTTGCATCTTTCGGTTATACTATGGTCTTCCCACGAAGATGTAATGTCGGTAAATTTACGATAATAAAGTTGTCGATGAGCAAAATATACATAGATTTAAAAATAAACTGCTTGTGATAGCAAAACAAAATTAAAATAGTATCAGTTGGGATATTTTGTATGTTGTCAAAGAGGACAGGACTTAATTCGCCGATATAAAACATACAAAACAAAAAATTAACAGAGAAGGAATGAACGAATAAGCTAATACTAAAATAAATAAATAGGGAGTCTTGAGGTTTCTGTTTCTGACAACCAAAAGAAGAGAATTCCTGAGATGAATTATTAGTGAAGGAGTATAGTGTGTAGAGGTACAAAGTAAACCGTTTATTGTAAAAAAAGTAATTAAAAAATACCATTGACAATCGTTGCGACACATGTACTGGTACAAAGGCGAATTTATCCCTTTATGGAATCTCAACCAGTCAACTTTTGAGTGGATGGAGGAGCATTCAGTCAGGGACCGACAAAGACTGAGTTTATAAGGAGTTGAGAAAGAAGGAACGTGCTGTCTTAATGCCGACATAAGTTCAGCAATACATTATCGTCATGATTAATGAGTGATAATTGCAAAAGCACTGCGTAAATTTCATTTGAAAGTTACCATGAGCTTTTTGCGAATATTATTATAAAGCATCCTGGGGAAACCTGCACACACGATGTGCGTGAAGTTCCCAATTCGCATTCGGCCCGCATGGTAACTGCGGCCCAAACCCACTCATTCAGGGAGGCCTGTACTTTACAGTTATACCTACCTATATACCTTATATAGGCTGGGATAGTGATGATGATTGGCGAATGTTTAAAACGTGTTTTAGTTAATATAGTAAAATAAATATTTATTGTTACAAATCCAATGCCAACGTCCTCTATTCGTTTTAAAAATGTTGTGAACCCGAATGTTTTCCTACGTTGTGTAGTTCCTTAGCTGTTTTTGGTTTTTAAACCTCTGCATTTTAGGTTCTTCCCGCCTCTAATGGCTTTTAACCGTTTTAATAACTCAGCATGAGTTTTTTTGCGTCAGTTAACATTGACCAGCATGTTTTGAAATTTTGTTTTTTTTTTGTGTAACATTGATTTGACTATTTCGTTGTTGTGTTCCGCTGTTGTTGTTTGTAGTTATTATAATTAAGGGCCGTAGTTTCATATGCACCATTACGGTACATAGCAGTGTTCGTTTGCACCATTGATGGTGCTAGTCAATGGTCCATATGAAACTACGGCAAATAAGGGACTGTTTTGTATAAGAGTATTTATGTAACCAGCTGACAGATTAGTTTGGTTTAAACTGATCCAAGCTATCTATGGACATCGTTTTAAGCAAAATGATAATAACACAGATCCGACAAAACCTTTGCGGTCTTTAATACGAAACTGTCCCTTTAAATGCGTTTACACCAGCGTAAAAGTTTACCATCAACTTAAACGTTTTTATTGATTTCTGCCAGAGTGAATTTGGTGCATCTTGCATTCCCAACTTCTCGAGCAGATGTAGACTTATCATTAATTAGTCTTTTTGAAGACATTGCACCTGGTGATAACGCTTTACCAACTTCTCCATCGTATACCCCTACTAAAACTTGTAAATCCCAACAGGCGGAAGAAGAAATGCGTGCGCTACATGGAAGCCCTAGCAGCCGCTTCAGGGAACGTCCCCCTCCCAATGGCGACTCCCCAATCGCCTTGCTCCGATGAAGACGTTAAGCTCGAGGAGATGTCTGACGCTTCCAGCGACGGGGACGCCGATACCCCCCTCAACTCGGCTTCGAGCCCTGGGGGTTTGTCCGCTCTATCTTCCCTAGCCTCCCCCGCCTCAGACCCGCCCCCTCCCCCGAGGAACCCCGTCGGAACCAACCCTAGAGACGCCAACAACCCCCTCTCCGTGGGCCAGCTGACATCCCAGTCGTGGCCGCGCGCGGCTCAAGCCAGACCCGGCCACGAAGTCATCTCAGTCTCATAGTGACAGTGGACAGCGCGTCTAACTCTCTGTGATAATTTTAACTTGCACGGACGTTAACTTATCGCTACCGAGGTAAAATTCTAACAGAGTTCTTCCTATGCGGAACTGTCGACGCGTGGTGCCATCTCATGAGCGGAGGTAGCAACGTGGGACAGAGCCATCTAGCGGCCGCGCCCGAAACGTGTTGGTTGTGATAACTAAACAAATAGGCACTGTATGAACTTGTTTCGGTATAATCCTAATCCTCCTGTTGATTGCGGATTTTCTTTATGTCACAAAGGAATACCGGTATTCTTGGGTGCTTTTTGGTTCTCTGTAATATTTCTAAGGCCTAAATTTGCAGAAAATACTTGTTTTAACCAAATATTCGGTATTGCTCTGTGACAGTCCGTATTGAAACTTCGTATATGACTTTAAAACTTGACTTGAGTTCATGATTAACGTTTTATTAAAATAATATCTAATGTGTCATTCCCACTGCTTCGTTCATAAATTTAAAGTCGCTTTGATCTCAAATTTGAGCCCCAATCGAGTCATTATGCATTTTAAAAAACGACGCCCACAGTTTTATTTTTCAATAACCTTTTCCATATAAATACGATCTCTTGCCCTTAAAAGATGGTAGATGTCGCCTAGATTCCTTGCACATAAAATGGCAGCATTCTCGGCGGCCAGGGGGGCTACTATGAAATTCGAATTTCGTAGTATAAGACCTGGTATCGTTGTGCACTAGTCACATTTTCTATGTGCCATTCAATTTTATTTCAACGTTCTACTGTCAAACCAGTATTTGTGGTTAGATGAATTATAAAAATGTGGGACACCGTAACTAAGGTACATGGCATTTTATACATGACTTATTTAAGTTAATTATCATACTTTCAAGCTGTTAACAAATCACCGTGCTTCGTTGATACTTTTTTTGGCAGTAAGACTATTGTTGCTTTTAGCGCCATCTTAATTTTTTTTCCGTTTCTGAGCTTTGTCTTGAACATCTTTTAGCCAACGCAGTAGGGTGGTGTGTAACATTCTTGATTCACATCTTGATACCAATGATACCATAATTCCTTATTTCACTTGTTACATTTATTCTATAGTACTTATTTGTGTTATATTATAGTGAAAAAAAGATTCATGGTACCATTGCGATACTACACTACCCATTTACATGTATATTTGCTCTCTTATTTGTGGACATTTATTTCATCTAACAACTTGTTAATAGATTCAACCAATCAACTCAATATCTTTTTTTTTGTTAATGTTCTTGTTGAAAGGTAAAGGGAAAGACACGCAATACCTATGTCAAACATAACCGTGACAGACGAAACTTAGGATTTTTGAGTGATGTAGAGTTGAATTTTTTATTCAAGTACCCTAATTTTTCATTTAACGGCCTGCACCAGATTAAGGTTCCATGTAGCGTAGATTTAAAGTTAGTTTTAAAAAAATAATTTCCCTTTGTAACATGTTTTTGTAAAAAGTTAATTCTAAGGTGAAACAAAGGGAAAAAAGTTTTTTCCGTTGTGCGGAACAAGTTAGACTGTCGTAGGTTAGTTTAGGCACGTTGTATGAGTGAATTGTAAATTGGAAACTGGACCAAATGCTCTTTAATATAAAGTGGAATACGCAACGGAGCGTTTTTCTGTTTTTTTTTTGTTTTTTGCCTGCAATGCAATATATGGGTCTTTTGTTTTTAGAGAGTTAATTTTATGGAATTCAACTAAAAATTAAAGTGTTCCAAGCATGATTTTTTGAGAATAGTTTTTATGGAATTGCTCATGATGAGATTTTTTTTCTACTGTGTTAGAGAGCATTTAGGTGCAATGTCAACCACTGTATATGTGTAAGTACATATATGATGTAAAATATAAAATATAGGTTTAATATAACTGTGTCATATTAGAGTATAAGCTATGCTACTTATGTATACATTATTACAATATAAAAAAATAAAGAAAAATATAGCGGAATACTGACTCATCATAACAAACGATACCTAAATTAACAGAAAAAAAATTGGGACTTGCATTATGATTTTCTCACAAACCTATTTCCACATACAAAATATTTTTCCCAGAGTGTATAGAACTCGAGTGTAAATAAATTTGTATTTCATATTAGATTTTGTTTGGTTAAAAAAATATTGCATTTATATTATATTATTAAAAATACCCTCGGAATGTTCGCGGATGGTTTGTTTTATCCAACAATACTTTTGTTAATTACTTTTTATTGTTATTATTAAGAATTTTAACGTTGTTGATTGCAAATCAAGCCCTAAATAATCCACTATTGGTATGCCCTAAATTGTGCATGAATGACTTAGTATTTGAACTTTAAATCCTCAATTTGACCATTTGACTATAAAGATCAATAGATTTTAAAAAGCATGACTAAATCTTGATCATATTAAAGCATTTTTTTAAATCAACGAATTTTTTTGATCCGCTAGATTTTGAATAGGAACGAAGTGTGCAATACTGAACATGGGTACTGTATCATTAATCTAAATCTTTAATAAGATTTTGTAAATTTATATTTTAAGGTACTTTGAATTTAAACTATTATGGAATTTATTTTCGTTTTGCACAATAAAATTCATGATTTGATTTTTTAATTTTTTTTGAAGGTATTCAAGCAAACTAGTGCCAAAACCATCAGGAATTTTCAAATTGCCAGGAAGGTAAAATGGATTAAACCTATGTAAATAATTTACTATAATATCTGTGCCAAATTTAATAATGTAATGCTAAACTGGTACTTTTACATACGGATATATCATTTGGAGAGTCCGCGTTTATGTGAACACATCGAATAATATTGTATAAAATGTAAATTACAAGCTGAATAATGAAAGCTGTTTTTTCTATGTGAGGGGTTGTTTTTATGAGAATTATAGAATTATTATTAGAGGGCTAGCTGCAAGCAATACTAAAATATATCTGAATAGAATGTCAATAAGCAAATACATATATAATACTTCGTTATTGCATTTAGCTAGTGATATTTATGCTTATGGGGTAATTACCATATATGTGGAACTTTTCTGGAATATTTCATCAATTTGGGTTAGTTTTAATAAATTTTCCTGTAAAGGTTTTTCATCGGAATTTTTGTTTCAAAATGTAGCTTTTAACGCGGTACAAGGGCCAATCAACTTTTAAACCGACACTTTGGGCGTCTCCTGCGTTACCAAAATTGTCTCTGGCGTTACCAAAAAATCGTACTTCCAACAAGATATTTCACGGTTTAATAGGTTGAACTTACGTAGGATGGCATGTATTCATGTACACCATCTATTAAATTGCAGAAAAAACATGTTTACTTACAAAAATCTGCAATTGTTTGAAAAAAGTCGCGGACATATTAGCGTCGGTATAAAAGTTGATTGGCCCACAAACGTCGACCAATGTATGTAAACTACCATCGGTAAAAGAAAAAAAAATGCCTGTCTATTTCAAAGAGAAAATTCGCTTTTATTTTAATTTAATATTTTTCAAATATGATTGCGATTTCAGCGAATCCTATATTTCCTGATTACGGCATACTCTCAACTTCATAGTTTAAATTTAGACCAGAACCCAAATTACGTGACGTAATATTTTTTTCACTTTGTACTTTGTACGCCTCTCTTATTGTTACTGTTATGTATCCGGTCCTGGTAACTAATACTATGACAGCTTTATTCAGGCGTCGTTCATTGATATTGTGAATGAAATCTAATAAGTTTAACACACAATCGTGTACATTTTTTATTTTTTACTCATTATTATGACCACTCTGGGGACTTAACTAAGCAAAATATTGTTAAAATTTCCTCGTGATTACGTCCGAAAGGGTGGTAGTAATGGAGTGAAAAATCTTTTTTTTTTATTTAGTTCTGTAAAACGCGGACTCTGCTTTGATTGTCCACAATACCTCGGAAGGTCTTTTATGTTGATAGGTGTTATTGTTTTTATTGTTAAGAGGGTAATGTAAAGCATTATTTTTTTGTAGAAAATTTGTCAAATTAGAAAACTCAATTTTAGGTCTGCCCCGTATCTTGTGTTCAGTTGAACGAATATTATTTTAATAAACAACGTAAAAATTGTATTTGGTCGTTTTATTTTGATGGGTTATAGTTTGCCTAAAAGGCGATGTGTATGTAATTAAACCGACGAAACTAGCGTAAAAAAAATAGTAATCCATCCGTACATAAATATTTTTAATCGGCCTCAAACATTCAAAGAATATAGAACTGTACGAACTTAAGAATAATCAAGACAATCCAAAATAAAAATATGTATATCGGGAAATTTTCATTGCTCGTTTGTTTCTTTGGTGAAGACTCTTAAGTTATAACTGCTAAATGGATACTAGATACTAGGTAGATATCAAGACAAAAAGGATTATTTCATATTTGCAAAGATATTTGTCTTCAATTTTGTAGTGTTTAGCGTTGCAATACCTATCATAAACTTAATCACCTACGAGTACTTCAGAAAAATTGAAAAAGAAAAACACGTACTTACTCCATCTTTTTGTTTTATTGACATCACCTATGTACATGTATATCATACTGAAAGCAAAAAAAAAGGGTCACTTTATAATTATAGACTATATTATAGAGTTTCCTATACTTAACCATACATTTTTGCTCGCCAGTGCATTTAAAATTACGTAAGTACTCTACTTTTTATACTTACATGTTAAACGTCATCCATTATCACGTATACTTATCGCCACTTTAATTATGTAAATATTTTCCGTAAAAATACTACTTAAAACAATTATCATTTGAATAACGTTTAAATTATACCTGAAATGAAATTGCAGAAACATTAAAATAATAATGCTTTTTTAAACTGTTATGTAAAGTATGTATTTCGTCAGAAAATTACCATGAAATCATAGTTAAATTGACTTCCTAAAGACTAAAGTTATTTAGCTTTGTTTACTATATTCCTACCTTTGATCAATTATAACTGTAGATCCACAGTCGCGCGCCCGAAAATGTCCGAGCCAAATGAGCGCCACTTTGATAAAAGTGGCCTTCTTTTTTCTCAGTACGTTGCGTGAAATTGTCAAGTTTAGCTGTCAAGTGGAGTTTTGCCGCTACCGAAATTCGACTGTAATGAAGTAAAGACTAGGTTCAAATTTCTGTGTAGGTGATGATTTTAATTGTTATGCAAACAAATAAAAAAGTTCGGACACTTTTTGAAGGGGATTTTGTTCGGCAATGTGTATCTTCAGTTATAATTGATCAAAGATTCCTACCATATACTTCTCAGCTGCTTGCAGTCAAGGGTTGAAAAATTGTATTGTTAAACCTGAGTGAGTTCACAGTTCATACACTTTGTCACTAATTAACTTAACAGTTAACTCAAGAGTTAAAGGTTAAGTATAGTCCGCGCAAACCGCCTTTTCATAATCATAATCATAATCATTTATTTGCATAAAAACATGGTATTAGATTGGTGATATAAAAGTAATACAGTTTCACACGCTTTAGTTTTGTCTTTGTTCCTGACAGTCTGGACTACAGGCATCAAATCCAGGTAGTGCATGTGAAAAAAATGGCTCCTGTTTTGTTTTTGTTGCTACAGGATTGATGGGGTAAGGAATCTTTTAAAATGCCACAAGAATGAAGAGAAAATGGACAGGTAATACGTACAGTACGTGGCCATAAAGATTGCACATCGGTCTTTGGAAAAAGACTCTGCAAATGTCGGCTTCGTAGAGCGTTGTCGCACGCTACTTAGAAGTAATGTGTGACAACGCTCTACGAAGCCGATATTTTGCAGTCTTGTTCCAAAGACCCATGAATGTGCAATCTTTATGGCCGGCTACTGTAACAGGTGCTGCACTGGTAGGTAGGTAGTGGGCTGTTTTTCGCAACTCGAGGGACCACACAAGCAAGATAGCTACGTATGTATATTTTACTGCATAAACCTCTACATCTCGTAAGGCAATGTAATGCTTAGTCAAATTAAATTTGAACCCAAAAGCCGGGGGAAAGTAAAATATCCGGATCTCCATTTAAAATACAATTTCACTGCTGTCTGTTTTAAAACTTTGGGTCCATGGGATCCCCGTGCACACAAGCTCATTAAACAAGTGCAAAAGCCAGGTTGAAACGGCTGGAGACCAAAGGGCTTGCAGCTATCACTTAAGAGCGTTTATACCTGCTGAGCTGGCAAAGTTGCATTTTTGTTAGTTTTTCTCGATTATTCCATAAAAATTGAATGAAAATTATAAATGTTTTGTATACGAATTGTTCTAATATATAAGTTAATGTGTCTACTGCAATAATAAATCGTGATAGACTTTTATTGCAGTAAACACATTAACTTATATATTAGAACAATTTGTATTCAAAACATTTTTAATTTTCATTCAATTTTTATGGAATAATCGAGAAAAACTAACAAAAATGCAACGTTGCCAGCTCAGCAGGTATAAACCCTCTTAACAAATTGCCTTTGCTATTCAATGAGGGAATGTTGCCAGTTTACTTAAATTAAATTGTATAAATAATTAAGTTTTTAAATTTTATTTCTTAGCCTATATTTGTATCCCACTGCTGGACAAAGACCTCTCTTGACCACATCCACATCAAAAGCACAACACACAAACAATTACTCAATAAAAATATTTTTGCAGGCAACATATAAGGGCCTAACAGGAGGGTAGCTACTGCCATATCTGAGTCGTTTTCAAAAAACTTGTACATAGTTAATTAAAACAAAAGGGCTTAATCAAAACAAAATTACGATCGCTTACGAAAGTTAGTCATCTATTCTATTCTATCTATATCTATTCTATATCTACTATACATATAATAAATCTGTAACAAGTTGGTGTCTGTACATTGAAGATATTTGAGAAAAACTGTCACTCGGGCTATTTACTAGCGCAATAGAACCCAAAACAATGTTTTTTAGAATTATTGTCTGTGTGTCTGTGCGTTTGTGCGCGCTAATCTCAGAAACGGCTTAACCTAGAAGGATGCGGTTTTCACTGATATGTTGGTATTTTCTTGGATTAGCATTTAGTGTTTGTTTCATTTGAATCGGTTCACAAATAAGAAAGATACGTCTATTTTAAGAATTTATAGAACAGTTTTTAGAAGTAGTGACTTGGGAGTAGGTACGGTGGTGAATGTGAACGCGGGTGTGCGGGGGGGGGGGGGGGGTTCGGTGGGGGTCGGGGAGGGGGTGCGGGTGCGGGGGGAGTAATTTTTTTTATATCGAGAAACTAAGGAGAGCCATAATTGATGAAAAACCAAATTGGATAAAAAAAATAAGCTGCCCAAATTACTAATTCCACGCGGACGGAGTCGCGGGCAGAAGCTAGTACAAAATATATGGCTAATTTTCGTCAAACAAAGGAATCAATTAAGTTTTGTTTTTATTAAGTCCCTTAATTGTGTACACTTTTTTTGAAAACAACTCATCAATGATACGGGGCCCCCGGGCTACAAAGGCCCCTAACGTGTGTAACTGTAGCTTTTGTGAGAAATTTTTAGCCTTCATTTGGGCCCCCCAACTAATTTTGATACAGGGCCGCTCTAAGGCATGCTATGCCAGTGGGGCTTTAGTATGCCCTTGTTGCATTATCAGAGCAATATAAGGGCCAGATTATTATCATTCAGGCTGACAACTGTTACACTAGCAAAATGATTAACTTTATAATAATAAGCAGTGATCGGATCTTGGATGCAATTTCCCGGGGTTTAAGTCCGTTATCTTAACTTGGATATGACTAACAATACCGCGAGTCTTTTTGTTAACTACCTTTATAAAACAGTAAATAGCTTTTAATTTTAAGTAGTTTACACTATAAAATAAACATAACCTGCTCCTCTTATCTTTTATGGTATTTTTTATTATTTTTATCTGTTTACCAGTGTATACAAGTTAAAGTAATAATATTACTAATATTTCATCAACCTCTTTTATTAAATGGTATGAATGGAATTAAGTAAGCAGTACTAAATGTGTTGACTGACATTGTCATTCAGAGTGAGCCCTGCTTATCACATTCTCATTAACAACAAATAATAATAATTTCAAAAAAAGTTATTAATTTTTAACATGAACAATAAACCTAATTCCCAAAATCCCGGGAAATCCCGAGTCACATCCATGATAAGCATAACGTTTGAGGTTGTTCACCCCAAATTGCATCCTAGATCCGATCACTGATAATAAGTCATAATATCAATATCAGCATAAGTATGCAACACTGTCAGAAATATCTATGCATCGCTTGTGAGCACGAGTTCTCCCTCACACTGTTCTGTACCATCTATGTACATAAAAATATTGTACTAGTAACAGCACTATACTGCCGTGCTATGCCAAAGGGGCCTACGTCCGAAAATGTCCAGTTTTTTTTGCGTTGGATTCCTTAGCTTAACGAAAAAGTCGTATTTTTATTAAAAGTGCCTTAAAAATAGCTAAGGCTTATTTTTCACTCAAATACTAAGAAACAAAAACATAAAAACACGTTTTTCTCAAAACCGTTAAAACGGACATAGGCCCATTTGGCTTAGCACGGCAGTATATTGACTTTATTCTGTGCCAGTGCTTGTAAAAAGTGTACTTGTGTCTATCTAGCTTATTTATTGGTCTAACATAACTTTTTATAATTGCTTCCAAAACAAAAATACCTCTTGAGTATAATTATTTCTGTCATACATGGTTTCATCATAGGACCAAGTTCTTTGAATCTTCACTTATTTTTGAGTCAGAAGAACTAACTTCGTGAATTGCAAATATTTTGAGCTCATTTGATTCAGCAATAAGTGAATGTATCTTTTGAGTTGATGGTCTAACTATTTTATGATTAATTCTTTGAGACAAAGCCTCCACTTTCTGTTTTAAACGGCCAACTTTTACATTTTTTTTAACTTTGCCTGGTACTAGTTCTTTATCTTGTAGTTTTCTACGTTTTTTAGCTTCCCGCCATTGCTGTCTCACTTCTTGTTTTTCGTCATTTTCCATATCTCCAATTTTTTTTTTCTTAGCTAAAGTTCTTTGAGCGTTTTTCTTTTTCATTTCTTCGAATTTCTCTGGATTCTGTTGCTTTAATTTTTCTCGGTACTTCCGACATCTTTCAGCCGCAGATAACGGAATCTGAAAAACAATAGAATGTAATTTAATTGCAACTGGTCAATATTTGTAATTACCGCTTGTCACAAAGTGGCTATGCTACGTCAAATTCTATAAGGCGTGTAAAAAGTTTCGTCTACTTGTACAATTCCAATAATAAAAAGGAAATTAAACTATTGTTTACTATTTTTTTCTACAATTAGGCATCAGATTCGATGGTTAAAATCTATCGGGTTTCTTCCTCGCAGCGCTAATATAGTATTTACCTTTCGGTGTGAGAAAATTTGGTCAAGGAATACTTTTTTTTCACTCATGGAATCGAGTGTATAACTGATTAACGCGCACTCAGTACTATAAACAATCAAAATATTCTCGATAAAAATCTACTTCCTCGACCGACTCGCTCATTCGCCCTAGCTCGATCGAGTCCTTTAGTGACACTGACACTTAACTGACGTTGACAGTGACAGACAGTCAAAACAAAATGGCTCTATTTATTTTTACTCGTCCTTCTATGGATGGACAAAGAAATACTATCTATACAGTCAATACAAAATTGCCAGTTAGAAGCCAAAACTGCCATGCTAATGGTGGCACTTCACTTGGCGTTGCGTGTTCGCGTTGCGCTATTGCCATCTCCGTCTTTCACGCTAGAATCGGCATAGTGCTCCTCTCTCGCACACGCAACTATTTCGTGAAATACGCCAAGTGAAGTGCCAGCATTACACAATAAAAACGTAGAGTTTGTTATCTTTGATTTGTTTTATCTTCAATCCGGTGCCGATACGCTACGTGCGTGAGAGTAAAGATGTTTGTGGAACATAAAAAAACCGGCCAAGTGCGAGTCGGACTCGCGCACGAAGGGTTCCGTACAATTATCTATAAAAATCACGTTTGTTGTATGGGAGCCCCCCTTAAATATTTTTTTTATTTTAATTTAATGATTTATTTTTAAAGTCAATATATAATTAAATATTCTGTGAATATTTCAAGCGCCTACCTGTTGCCGTTATCAATATCAAGCAAAAACGAGCAAAACATCACGTTTGTTGTATGGGAGCCCCCTTAAATATTTATTTTATTCCGTTTTTTAGTATTTGTTGTTACAGCGGCAACCGAAATACATCATCTGTGAAAATTTCAGCTCTCTAGCTATCACAGTTCCCGAGATACGGCCTGGTGACAGACGGACGGCCGGACGGACAGCGGAGCCTCAGTAATAGGGTTTCCGTTTTTACCCTTTGGGTACGGAACCCTAAAAATTGCCTTAGTGTCACAATCACAACTAGCTAAATAATTAGCTTAGGTAAAGAACTGAAAGGAGTACTAACTCACTATATAACTATGCAATTATGCATTGCCCGTTTGAAGTTTATAAGCATCGAGACCGTATCATGAATGAATGAGCATTTACTGGCAAGCGTACTCCATCGCAAGGCCTCGACAAGGCGAGATTGTGGTCAAACGCAAGCCTATATTGTATAAAAAACAGCTAGGGAACCATCTACATATTAGTTTACCTACTACTTGTCTGAATCCATTTTTAACCAACTTAAAAAAGGAGGAGGTTCTCAATTTGGCTGTTATATTAAGTATGTAATTTTTCTTGGATACCTATCATAGGCGGCTACGTATGAACACATTTCATTTTTGATCAGTATCGTCCAGCTATGGATCAACTATTATCCGTCCGTTATATTATACGTCTCAAAGTTGGTACACTTTGTAAAATCGATTCATCAATCATGATTTCATTCACATTTGAAGTCAGTTATTTGACATAATTACGCTTAGTTCTCATAAAAATAAAAAAAAATCGAGATGTAAAGGAAAATACAGATGTAAAAATAAAACAATTCTAAGAGATTACATTGTTTATTTCGTGACAATGCATAAAGACAAAATACAGTTAGAAAAAAAAACTGTAAAAATTTAAAAACGCTGTAAAATTGTGATGCATATAAGACTAGGATGTTAGGTTTTAAAAAGTCAAATATTTGTACTGTGGTACTTAGATAACAATGCTTTACTCTACAAATAGTATCCACTGACAAGGGCACACTAAAGATTGCATAGCATAGGAAAGGGTTCCTTCTTGAATATTTTTTTTTGCGAATGGTTGTTATTGTTATAAATGCATATGGTGTCAACCTTTTCTTGAGTATCCAATTCGAAAATATTGGATTCTATTCCTAGCCTAGGGCATACAAGTTGATAATTATACAAGCTGAAAGCAGAGTGAAGATTTTCTTCAAAATCTCTATTAATTGCATGCCATCTCTATCTATATTTCACGCAAATTGTCTAACGGGTTGGGTTACTTTTTGCAGCTTTCGATTTTATGCAAATTAAAATCATTATGTATTACGTAAGGGCACATTCATTTTGCACATTTATTTAATGTGGATTAATCTGTTGAATTTCTAGAATAAATTCGCATATCAGTGGTATTTTTTTAAAGTAAAGCAATAGAAAAAGATGTTGAAAGTACAAAATGTCCAGCAATTTAGAAAATGCCGTAACCACACCGTGTTAGAGTAAGGCAGTGCCTGATTAAGATTATATTTTTAAGTTAATAGCAGTGTTTATTTTTAAATGCGTTCAAAATCAAGCTATTTTTATACCTTAGAAAATACAGTTCCACAGAAGAACAAATTTAAACGTGATCTACTAAAAAACAAAAAGGCACTTAAAATTAACATTAATACCTAAAGATAGACGCATCAAGCACGTACAATAATCAATTCATACATTTCCATACAAACACATACCTCATACATAACAAAAACTTGAAGTACTAGTTAAAATGCAGAAATAGTTTTTAGTTTAACAACTAGATGGCGTTGAAATAAAACAACATCTACGCCATCTATTGGACACTATTGCTTATTACAGTTAATAGGGAGGTAGGGTATGTTAGTAAGGGATTTATATTTTAATTAACCTAGGTTCTGGCTCAATTTTGGCTTTAGTCAGGTATTTTAATTTAATCAAATATCGTTTTGATTAAAATAATTATCTAAATTTTACTTGGAAGTAAAACAAATATTTGACACCTGTTTAGAATAGCATCGTTCTTTAAAATGTCTGTTTCATTTAATATAGTGCCACAAGGTACTATGTAGTTACATGTAGCTGACATGAACAAGCATACGAGTCGAATTGAAAGACAACAATACTTCCGATATTTTTTCTTTTTCTCCTTGTTCTGGACACTTTGTAGTGCTGTTTTTAAATGTCAACATTAGAAATACTGTCATAATTACGGCCAGTATATTTAAGACTTCTACTAGAAGCAGAACCATTTTACGATGAATCCTGTGACAGTAAAACCTTCGCCAAAAAAACAATACAGACTTTTTGACATCACTCTATTACAGCTTTCACTGCGAGTGCCACAGGGACCACTGTATAATGACTCTACCCATAAATACTTAGATTTTAGGATGCTATTCATAGTGGAAAACTTTAGGAAGAACTTGCGTTCCATTGTCACTTTTTGGCATATCCAATATTACTGAAAAACATTATTAAAAATTGTTAAACAATTATTACACATATTATGTCAAGTCCAGTTACATAAATCAGTCTATATTATAAATTGTTAGTTGTAACCTATTAATTTTGAAGTATTAGTATACCAAGTAGGTATTTTGCGAATTTTCAGTGCTTCAAACGATATCATATCGGTTACAAACATCGTATAAAGTTATAAACATATAAATATTGCATTACATTTAAACACTTGTCATGCTAAACTATAGTACATATCTAAACATCCACTCTTTCTATGCTTTGGATTATGAGTAAGTAATCTAGATTGGTTCTCTTAAATTCAGTGCTTACTTTTCATTTCCTATTTTAGATATTAGCTTTTTGGTATTAGGTCTCAGTCGAATTGAAATTTCGGGATTTCCCAAAAATTACATCGAGGATTTGATTAGCGTTGTATAAAAAAAATCCGCGCCTAAAGTTATTCTAACACTAGCTTGCACAAGTTTTAAACTTTAACAAGTTTTGGGATTTTACCCAGATCCCGTGGGAATATCGGGATAAAAAGTGGCCTTTGTATTATTAGAGATATCCAGGTATCTGAATACCAAATATCATACAAATCCCTCCATCCGTTCTAGCATGAAAGAGTAACAAACAAAAATACATTTTTTCGTAGATATTTTAGCGAAAAACTTTGTTTTTTATAGAGACTTATCTACATAAAGATATTATAGTTATTTTCAACCATTCAGTTATTCAAAATCATTTAAACAGGAAATGAGAAGTAAATTCTGCATGACAGCTTGTGAAAAATACTTAAATGACGTACAACAAAATACGAACAATGGTTCAATCGTTTTCAAAACACAATTGTGTGTTTGTGCATCCGAAATTACCTTATTAAAAGCCTCAAGTTCAAAATCACACCCTATGCCGATCACAATACGGTCGGTATTAAGTTTTTCCACAAGCGTCTGCGCGCGCCAGTTCGAAACGGTTGTAACTGGTTTCGTCCAGTTTACCAGAGCTGGGAGGATCTGCCGCCCGGCGGGTTCCGTACGCGTACCGAAGTCTTGGTATCCAGCCCTTCTACCTCTTCTGTAAACGACAAGACAAAATACATTATAAAATGACAAGCATTTGCCCGTGACTTAAATAAATTAAAATTTACCACCCTCCGAATCGCCGAAACTACTGAGCCGATATTTTACCAATTACTAGCTGTTGCCCGCGACTCCGTCTGCGAAGAATAGGGGTATAAACAATATCCTACGACCTATTCTCAGACCTACCGAATATGGACAAAAAAGTTTCATAAAAATCGGTCAAGCCGTCTCGGAATAGTTCGATAACAAACACCGTGACACGAGATTTTTATATATTCGAAGAAGATAAAATAGCCTATAACCTATTCTCAGACCTACCGAATATGGAGAAAAAGTTTCAAAAAAATCGGTCAAGCCGTTTTGAAGGTGTTCGATAACAAACACCGTGACACGATATTTTTATATATTGAAGAATTACCCCCTATAATTTGATTGTTAAAAATAAAGTCATAGCTTAAATTAGAGATCTAAAGGTTCTACGGCATCGATTTTCCATAAAAAGTATCCCTTATTTCTTCTCTTCAGGCGTTGATTTGCAAAATACACGATGATTTTTAATTGGTGATCAGGAACCAGTTATTCTAGATCAGTATTTGGTGGCAATCACGTTTGAGTCGGAATTACGTGAAATAAAACGTTTATTTTGTTAAATAATGATAATTTGGAAAATATTTTTTTGATTGAAATCATTGTCACCCTACACATAGTTTAGTCTATGAGTCTAAAACCTCTTTCACAAGTCAGTTTCTTAAACAAACTTTGACGTGAGACCTGTCAAATTCCCCGGCAAAGCGATGACATTTGACGAAACTACCTAACTTCAACAGATGTAGGATGACCATGCATTCAGTGGATGGAGGCTGTTATAACAATAACGTATTTATTATTAATTAAACTGAGACTTATTGCTTGAGACCTCATCTATTAAATTCGTTTTTGGCTGGGGATTAATATTTTTCAACTCCTGATCACCGATTAAAAATCATCGTGTATAACGGATGCTATTATTTTTCATAAGTATAGGATAGGTAGGATACTGACTGCTGATGCTAAATGTAGAGTTCTGAAGGTTGCGCTGTCCCGGTTCGCGCATCTTGCGACCGGTTGGGGTGGAACAGCCTGATGAAGCCACAGACATTCCCTCCAGATGCTTATTCAGAGCCTCTGTAAAAGATACATGTTCATATATGACGCTCGCGAAAACATTAAAAGGTCATTTGCAAATAAATGATTATGGGATACATAATGGGACGGAAGAAAATATTTCAAGGCCATAGTCGTGGTTGCCTAGTCGTTTAACCTATGGCCTCTTATGCAGAACGTGCGCACCTCTGTGTTTTTCAGAATTTACGTGCGAAATTGCATTTATTTATTTTAACGACCTCTTTAGCCTAGTTGGTAGTGACCCTGTCTACGAAGCAAGAGGTCCTGGGTTCGAATCCCGGTAAGGGCAATCATTTGTGTGATGAGCACGAATATTTGTTCCCGAGTTATGGATGTTTTCTATGTATTTAAGTATTTATTTATCTATATAAGTATGTTTATCGTCGTCTAGTACCCATAGTACAAGCTTTGCTTAGTTTGGGACTAGGTCGATTTGTGTAAGATTGTCCCCTAATATTTATTTATTTATTTTTTTTGCACATGCGAAGAAATTAAATAGTGTGTGTAAAGTTCCCAATCCGTATTGGGCCCGCGTGAGAACTACGGCCTAAGCCCTTGCGAGAATGAGTTCTAAGAGAACTGTGCCCTACCGTGGGACACATATAGGCTGGCATGACGGTATACAGTCGAGTTCACCAATATCTGTACAGCCAACTGTTCATAAATATACTATACATAGACCTTATTAACCTTATTGACCTTGTTAACTGGAAGAGATCCCTTTATGGGATAAGTTCGCCTTTGTACATCTGTTTTTCTTGTTAACTGTTATTTTTCATGTTTTACGTACAATAAAGAGTTTTACATACATACATACATACCTTATTACCGTAACATAAGGTTCATGTTTATATTATTTATGAATGGTTAGCTGTACAAAGTGTACAGATATTGGAGGTTTCGACTGTACCATATTTCGAGCAGAATAAAGACATCGATCGAATGCCACTCAGCTTCATATCATGGCCCAATTGCATAACAAAATACAAGCAAATAGTATTAGTGAATTACAATACAAAATAGCTAATACTAATATTAGCTTGTAATTTGTTATGCAATTGGGCCCAGACCATATTTGTAGCCGTACGAAACCGCCGAGAGTGGTCGCCCCGCTACGGCTTCCCCGCCCTTAGCAGGGGACAAGAAACGCAGGAGTAGGTTCTAGTTATGTAAAAGAGGGTGCCCAGAAAATGAGAGATAGGGTGGTATTTAGGAGCTTATATGTATTTCGAAGCCGATTGCTCGGGAACAGACAGACATACTCTCAAACCTTAATTTATATACATAACTATATACTAGCGCCACCACAAGTTGTGTGCAAAATTAGAACTACTGAGGTGATTGGTTGTCAACAGGCATCGATTGTTATACTTAATTAGCAAGCCATCTAGTTCGGCAAATACATTGTAGATGGCGCTGTATTAAACAAGTTACCAGGAGTAGGCGTCCCGTTGGTGACGCGCGGTGGTATTTCGACGTGCAGCGGCTGCGGCGCGGACGCAGAGTCCACTTCCTCGCCGCCCCCGTACACATACGGGGAGTTAGTTGGGGTCTTCAGGAACCTGCCGTGCCCTAGAAAACCAATTGGAGATGTCTATTTTTTTGTAATGTATAGTAAATCGAAAACCATTTCGAGATAAATGCTTTTTAAATTTAATTTTAATATAATATTTTTTTATTTTTTTTTTTATGTTAGATAGGCCAGACAAACGAACTAGTGGGTCACCTGATGTTAAATGAACACCACTGTCCATAGGCACCCGCAGCGCTTTACACGATGCCAGTGCGTTGTCGGCCCTAAAGGAGAGGGAATAGGGGTAGGGGGAGAGGGAAGGGGTGAGGTATTGGGTCCCCGGCACTCTCACTGACCGTACGAAACGCAAGCAGGATTACTGCTGCTTCACGCCGGTGTTCTGTGAGAGGGTGGTACTGCCCCGGACGAGCCGGCCCATTCGTGATGCAGCGTCCCAAAACTCAACGAGAACAGTGTACCAGACGGAGGTCAAGTCATACCAGGTTATATGCATTTATTACATATCAAATAAGCAATGACCTTCATTTGACACAGAAGTAAATTTCGTAGACGGTCCAAGTTGTACTTTAATCGGTGTGGAATAGCATTATTCTTCACAATTTACGCGTGGATTAAACTACGGAGTTTGATTTGGACCCGCTTTCTGACAGTGCCAGTAAAGTGACACTAGTTACAATGTACCACTACACAAAAAATAATTAAAAGGGTTGCCTTATCGTACGAATTTAGATACATTTAGAAATTTGTCTGTGTGCGCCTCAATTATAATCTGACGTCATCAACCAAAATAGTTTCATAATTAATTTTGAAAAAAGTAGTGATTTAAATGAAAAAATATTGAAATTAGTTTCTTATAATTGACTTTTGTATACAAAAAAATATAAAAACCATTGGTATTTTTTTTAGACATTCCCAATTCTACAATTGACGGATTTACCAGCGGGCTGAGGAGGCTGGAACCGTTCATAAAATATTAAAATAAAATTTTTTTTTTTGTTTACCTTCAGCAACGCGCAGTTGGCCGTCGTCGAGGCACACGCGGCCGCCCACGATCACGTATTGGGGCCCGCCCACCACATGTTGACCCTGCAACCAATCATAGATATCATACAGGTGTCCCAAAACTCAACGAGAACAGTGTACCAGACGGAGGTCAAGTCATACCAGTTTTACTAGATTTGTTAACGCGCCGCGCCGCGGGCTGAACATGATTGGCAATAAAAAAATTTAAATAAAAAATAAAACCTCCTTCAAAAAACATTCAAAAAACTATGAAATAATAATTGAACCAACCATAATAAGCATGAAAATATCTTTCTACTAATCTGTTTGAAGTCAGCGCCTCAGCTCAAGCCAGCAGGAGTGGACCTAGTAGTCTAATTTACCTACTAACTACTATCTATAGGGCTTCCACACTGCTGCTGGCTCGTGCTGAGGCACCGACTTCAAACAGATTAGTAGAAAGATATTTTCATGCCTATTGTGGTTGGTTCAATTATTATTTCATAGTTTTTTGGATGTTTTTTGAAGGTTTTATTTTTTATTTTTTGCTTTTTAGTTGTTTCTGTATAAAATAGATGCGTAGGATAAAATCATCAGTTTGACTTCGAAATAAGTTTATGTTGAAAATTCTATTTTTAATGCTCGACGGGGTTGTGTCGTTTTATTACAGAGTTCCATGATACTGTCACAGAAAATACTAAAATCGCTATTTCTCTTGAATTTTTGAGGAGTTTCTTCAATTCCTCATGGATCCCATCATCAGAACTGGATTCTGGTAACAACGGGACCAACCTTGAAGCATGTGCTTTTAAACAACGAAAAAATTTTCCAAATCGGTTCATAAACGACGGAGTTCTGAGGTAAAAAAAAAAAGAACATACACCGAATTGAGAACCTCCTCCTTTTCTTTGAAGTCGGTTAAAAAGCAAGCCAACCCGCCTGCCAAAGCGTGGCGATTAAGCCAAACACTCCTGGCTAAGTTAAGAATCAAACGGCCCTTTTGGACCTATGTTGATGATGTTACCTCGAAGATGTTGAAGTCGACGGCGTGGTGGTGTGTAGCGGCGGAGATGGTCCGCTCCTGGCGCGGGTCCCACACGACCAGGTCGGCGTCGCTGTTGACGTCCACGCGGCCCTTGGCCGGCCACACGTTGAAGATCTTTGCGGCGGTCGAACTGGTCACTGCCACGAAGCGGCAGGGGTCCATTAGGCCTGGAGAAAACAAATTCGGATTGTCTAATAGGTATTTTTCTACTCGTTGATTTTAATCTGTCAATTATGTGTTTATAGACAAAATTGCAATCACATACTTTTTAATCTTGGATAGTCTATGGCACTTCGAACTCAACTATAATGATTATTATACAACGCTCTAGACGACTATAATAATTTCAAAATTAGAACTTAGTACTTCGTTTGAGCGTCGTGAGCGCTTAGTGGAACGCACCCAATGTAAAGTTGGAAATATCTGGCAAATTTGCTTCCATTTGAACACACTAACTTTTTTCTTCTGTTACTTGATTGGTTAGTAATTGAAGTAACTGGCCAATCAGAAACAGTCTTATAACGACGTCTCATTAGTTTTTTTTTGTGAGTCTACGAAAATTTAAAAGGTTTGTTTGTTATTTGACGCGAAATCGATGGTGTTAAATAAATAATCCCTAATTCGAATTAAACATCAGTGACAGTGACGAGATTAGTTTCGCCGCTACTCCAGAGGAGATAACTACTATTGCAGAGGTAGCAACGCTTACCTTGTTGCCAGAAAAATCTAAAAAGCTATACAACAGGAGTTATGCTAACTTCATGGAATGGCGGACGAAAAAGGTTATGTATGTACCTCGATAGACGATGATGATGATGACTCGTAGAAAAAGTATTGTATACAATAGTTACATAATTAGCTCTTAAAATCTCGTACCTTACTTAGGCCACTCGGCAAGCCTCGTGGCCTAAACACGGTACTCGACTTTAAGAGCCTTCATTATGCAACGATTGTATAAAATACTATTATGTGAATGGTGCGTATTAAGAGGCATTAAAAATGGCGTGATTTATGAAACGAACCGAAGGTGAGGTGAAATGCGTCTCTCAAGTCTTCGTCATTACTCATGTAAGGGCTAGTTAGCTCCCTACACTTTCTTGTTGTTGTTGAAGTTCGTGGAGTGCAGAGAAAGAAGCCGTAGTCAATGTATAGTTTAATCAAAGTTATAAGTTAAGTTTAGTTAGGCAATACTTTCTCTTCAGATGTCTTTCGTACGATAGTTAGTTACGCACTAATGTTTACCTTAAATTATTGTATTATATTGACTGCTGTGACGCGGTCAAAAGTAGGTCGCGTGTAAGCAAAAATGTACGGCAGTAAGACCGTACAACTCATTTTTAGGGTTCCGTACCCAAAGGGTAAAAACGGGAAGCCTATTACTGAGGCTCCGCTGTCCGTCCGTCTGTCTGTCTGTCCGTCTGTCACCAGGCTGTATCTCGGGAACCGTGATAGCTAGAGTTGAAATTTTCACAGATGATGTATTACGGTTGCCGCTATAACAACAAATACTAAAAAATGGAATAAAATAAATATTTAAGGAGACTCCCATACAACAAACGTGATTTTTTTGCTCGATATTGATAACGGCAACAGATAGAAGCTTGAAATTTTCACAAAATATTTAATTATATATTGACTTTAAAAATAAATCATTAAATTAAAATAAAAAAAATATTTAAGGGGGCTCCCATACAACAAACGTGATTTTTATAGATAATTGTACGGAACCCTTCGTGCGCGAGTCCGACTCGCACTTGGCCGGTTTTTTCATCACAAAGTACATAAACAATCTAGACTTGAGTCGATTCTGGTTTTACAAATCGATTTTAATATTCAAGATTCAAAAGAATGTTTGGAACTAGTTTTTCACATGAATCATTTATTATTATTTTTAATAAAATGAAAATTCAAATCGACTAATTCGAAAATCACAACCAAATAATATGATTTGTTTAGTGTTCGAAATTTGAATGTAATTAAAATATCGATTTCGATGCTGTAAACTGTCGTATCTTTACGTGGCAGTAAACTAACTCCATCTCCAACTCTTACCAGTGTTAACTCCCTTCTGCCAGAGTATGGCCATGCGGTCTTCCACTCCGTTGACACCGTTAGGTATCTTGGCGAAGTTGCCTTTGCCCAGCTCCTTGTCCTTCTCGTGGAACGTGCAGTTGTCACTGCCAATCAACTGCAGGTGGTCACTAGAAGAAAAAAAATTTAGCATGAGCTATACTCGGGGATTAATAACTTTAATTTTAATACTAGATGAAAAAAACCCGCCTATACAGGGTTATTTTTAATTCACTGACATCCTCTTAACCCTGAATTCCTATCACTCAAACAAATGTTTTTTGTTTTACGAATTTTTAAAATGAAGCACTTTTTTCCCATACAAATACATAGAGTATCGTAAAAATAAGAGGAAATCTCAAATTTTCAAAACGTTATTACACCAAAAATATTAAGTTAAGACAAAAGCCGTAAAACAAAAAACATTTGTTTAAGTGGTAGGAGTTTAGGGTTAAAAGGATGCTAGTGAATTACAAATAACCCTGTATAAATAGCGTTCCCATGGGAATTCCGGGAAAATATATACCCTATGTCACTCTCGGAACTGAGACGAATCTAATAATGACATCTCACACTTCAAAATCCATTGAGCTGTTTAGGCTGCAGGGCATGCCAAAGAATGATACATAATAAACACATACGCTCGAAAAACATAACCCTCCTTCGACAGTCGGATGAAAAGTGATATAAATTAAGCAAATATTGCCGATTAATGAGGGCTGAATATCGCTAGATGGAGTTAGTGTCGCACAGTCCGTTTGACATTACAGTCTTGCTTGCGATCGGCTCATTTAGTTATAAACCAAATTCCACCGACATAAATATCAAAATGGTCTAACGGACCGCGCGATACTAGAGCCAATCTTTTTACGAGTTTAGTTCACTTTTCGCGAACTGTTACTAGATGGCGCTTCAATCTGAGAAGGCAGAAGTATAGGACTTATAGTATAAATTCAAGAAGCGACATTGAAATAACGTGACACTTTCAAATAGTTGGACAACTTAACCAGCTGTTAAAAAGAAATATCCCAGTGGGATTTCCGGTTAACATTGTCCAACTATTTGATTTGAGATAGTCTAGAATGCCGGTTTTTTTAACTTTCCCGCTACGAGCGCGCTGCACGGCTGGTCAGACCCTTCCCCCAAAATGGCTTATATCATCGACCATAAGTTGTCACGGGGTTGTCGAAGGGGTTTACTATTTCTGTGGTGTACTCACTCGGCCAGGGCTTCCACGATGGCCTGCGGGGTGGAGGGGTCGGGACGCAGCGGGGGAGACAGCACGTGCGCCGCGGCGTGCCGGAAGCACGCGTTGCGGTAGTGCGTGCCTGGGGACATACAAAGATAAATTAAAAAATTTAAAAACCCCCAACGCATGTCACTCGTATGTTTGAACATTAAGTCAATGCCCATTTTGCGTCTAAGATCCCTTCCGCAGCTAACAAAAGAGCTGATAACTTTGAAACGGCTGAACCGATTTTGATGAAACATGTCTTCATGTGTTTAAGACGCCCAGATGGCCTAGTGGTTAGAGAACCTGACTATGAAGCTCGAGGTCCCGGGTTCGATTCCCGTGTCGGGGCAGATATTTGTATGAAAAATATGAATGTTTGTTCTCGGGTCTTGGGTGTTTAATATGTATTTAAGTATGTATCTATCTATATAATGGTGCGCTCTCGAACATGCAGATGTAAAGCAACACCAAAAATTCACTGGACACATTAACAGTCACACGAGCACTGACACACTTGACATGCACGCTCATACGCACGCACGTATGCGCACACTTTCACACACACATTCACTCACGTTCATGCACTCGCACACGCACTCACACACACACACACACACACACACACACATACTTATACACACACACATTATTTAAGTTAAGTTTTGTTTAGTTGTAGTCTAGTAATAATTTTTTCTTGGAAGAGCGAGGCCTCCTAACACAAGTTCCAACTTAATGGGAGGCCTCAACCTTTTATGTAAAACTTCTGTTAAATGCAAATAAAGATTTTTTTTTTATATAAGTATGTTTGTCCGTTGCCTAGTACCCATAACACAAGCTTGCCTAGCTTACTTTGGGACTAGGACAATTGGTGTGAATTGTCCCATGATATTTATTTATTTATTCATGTCTAAGAACCATCGCCAAGAAACCTGGTTTCCTAAAAAAACACCGCATCTAAATCGGTTTACGCGTTTAAGAGCTAATATGATGTCACAGACAGACGACGGCACAACGTTAGCGTTCAAGTTTCCACTTCTGCCGGCACTCCCGGAATGCAACCCGTTGTTTTTTTTTTTATTTTTGATTAAAAGGTTGAGAAAGTAGAAAGTAACATTTTGTTAATTTTGAATAACATCTTGGTCTCGACAGTAACACCTATATATTTTTTGCCGCAACATCACTTCAGTATTCGAACCCGGATTTAGCACACATTTATGCTTAAGAGGGTTTATACCTGCTGAGCTGGCAACGTCGCATTTTTGTTAGTTTTTAAATAAATAAATAAATAAATAATATTAGGGGACAATCTCACACAAATCGACCTAGTCCCAAACTAAGCAAAGCTTGTACTATGGGTATTAGACGACGATAGACATACTTTTATAGATAAATAAATACTTAAATACATAGAAAACATCCATAACTCAGGAACAAATATTCGTGCTCATCACACAAATAAATGCCCTTACCGGGATTTGAACCCAGGACCTCTTGCTTCGTAGGCAGGGTCACTACCAACTAGGCTAAAGCGGTCGTTTTGTCGATTATCCAATAAAAATTGAATGAAAATTAAAAATGTTTTGTATACAAATTGTTCTAATATATAAGTTAATGTGTCTACTGCAATAATAATTCGTGATAGACTTTTATTTTCTTTAAAAACGAACAAATTATTACCTAACGGTTTTTAAAGAAAATAAAAGTCTTATCACGAATTATTATTGCAGTAGAAACGTTAACTTATATATTAGAACAATTTGTATTCAAAACATTTTTAATTTTCATTCAATTTTTATCGAATAATCGAGAAAAACTAACAAAAATGCAACTTTGCCAGTTCAGCAGGTATATACCCTCTTAAGTATACATTTTTTGTTAGTTTTTATTTGTTTGGTGTGCTGTCTCTTGTTTCTTAATCTAAATAATGTGGACCTATTAAAATTACTTAGTGTCAATCAAATTTAGCGTTTACAAATTTGTCCTTTTCGAAAGAAAACCTACTTTTGAAAAAAAGCACAAATTAGAAAAAAAATTTTTTTAATTTACATCACTAGACTGGGAGTAGATTCATACTCACCATCAGTACCGATGGTGGCAGCCAAGGTCTCTCCGTACAGCGGCGGGCGTTGCCGCGAGCGCGCTTGTTGTAACGCCCTCACAGCACTCTTGGACATCATATGCACTATGTACAGAGGAGAGTCCGCCTGGAAATTTAAACAAACGAATAAAGTTTTACCTCTATAAGCTTCGTACGCGTTAAGTTAATTTTAATAAAATCTGACAATTTTTTTTATTTTTTTTTTGGATTTCCGTTAAATTCGACACGTTGCACGGTACATTAACCTTTTCGACGCCAACGACATATATCAGCACCGCAGGTTCTACGCCAACGATTTATATGTATATCAGTCATGGCGTGCAGAGCGATATCTACCTACCATGCATTTCTGTAGGGTTCAACTTCGCGTTTGACATTCCGATGACGTAATGATGTTCATGGCGTATGAGTGAGAGCTGTTGTATTTGACAGAGCATTGAAAAGGTTAACAGAAACTACCTGGTATCTATATTGATTATTGTCAAAATAAATAAATCGCGGCATTTTCTGTTGAGATAAACACGATTATTGATACAATACCAATACTTACGGTTATGACATTGATGTGACACATAATAAAAGAAAAAGTATGTAATGTCGAACGAACTCGCCTCAATAATCTCCTTAGCGAATAGCTATGAATGGAATACTCTTTACTGACGAAATTTAAAAGATAAATAATAATAGGACGTAATGAAGGACCTTTTACACTGGTTCAGCCATTAAATTAATTTGTTAAATATCACAAAAATAGTAAGAGTTATCATCACTATTTTAGAGTTCCCATCAATCCGTTGTTCAAGTTCTGATACGACAACCATCTATTTGATCCAAATACCTACCCTATCCTCCCTTCCTTTTCTTCTTCCCAAACTGTTCATCATCATCAAAATCATCTTTTCAGCCGAAAGACGTCCACTGCTGAACATAGGCATCCCCCAAGGCTCACAAACAGATCGGTCCCGCGCCATCCGCATCCAACGCGATCCCGCAATCTTAACCAGGTCGTCGTTCCATTATTAAATATAATACTTATACACTACATACACTTCATATACAGAATATCAATGAGAAAATGTCAAAAGGCCGCACATGAGAAAAGGAACTCGGATCTCGGATCTCGGAAGATCTAACCTGGTTGGCGATGACACAGGCGCGGTTAACAGCCTCCCCCTCTACCTCTTCGTCCCGCGACTTCTCGTGCCCTTCTGGTCCTGTCACACCCGCCGCCAGCAGCTTCTCGGTGTTGCGAGCGATGATGTGCCCGTTTTCAGCATGTACCTGGAATAGGGATATCGTTACCATTAAAAAAAAAAAATTCGAAGACACGACTCTAGTAAAAAAACTCTTTATTTTAGCCCTGAAAATCACATTAATTTTCGATTAACTGCAAAATCAGATCAAACAAATATAGTTAGTTGATTAAGTACGCGAACAAGTGACGTCATAAGTTGCTATTGCCATTCAAACTCTATGGGAGATTTGTGTTTTGACAGCTCATAAAAAGCACGTCAGTTGATTGGTGGTGCCAACATCCCTATTGACACCGAATAGGCCTTGATTAGGCGTTATATGGGAGACGGGAGTAAAGACTTCAAAGAAGGATACAGGATTATACCTTTGTATAGACATTAGACAGGTAGATTACTTATGTTGTTGTTTCGATGTGTATTTAATAAAAGATAAATATACTAAACCTATGATAAAGTAAAAAGAGCCCCCAGAATCGCTCTTTCAAGTTACTTTAGGACATGAACCCAGACCCTTTGGTTTACCCAGACTTTATTTATGTCACTACACTACACATTCGATTAAAGTAGATTAGACATGTAATGATTTAATTTAAAGTAATGACGTGTATTAGAAGATATTATATCCACCGTAAACGAGTCAAAACATAAATATACAAGACGTAAATGCTGTAAAAAATGTAATGCTGTTTAAACGTGAGTTTCGAAAACTACATAGGCACAGAAAATTTCCACTTGTTCACATATTGTACACAAAATTTTAATTCTACCTATGTACCTATACACTCGTAAATAAGAACACTTACCTGAGGCAAAGCCCTTAGTTCAGCGCAGGCCTCGATGGCACAGTACAAGTCATAATCATTCAGCATCCACGCATCCTTATACGCCATGAACATCTTGAAGGAGTTAACTCCGTACTCCTCTGAGGCCAGTTTCTCCATGTCCTTGCGAACCGAGGGAGACCACCAGGTAACGCCGACGTGGAGACCGTAGTCACAGCAGACCTGGGCAGAATGACGGTTGGTTATTGGCAGGGCGGGTTATGTTGGAGCCTCCAGGCCAATTCTCGGGACAATTTCAGCCAAATATCAACCGCACTTTTCGAGTCATCAAATCGACTAGTAGCATGCATCGAAAAATATCAAGAGTACTAATTGTCATCGAGGATACAAATTTTACAATTAAAGTTTCACTCCCCAAACCTTTTTAATTTCTTTGTTACGCGCACGGGGCAGTTGCCTACTCTGCCTAATGGTTAATCCAGCCCTGGTTATTGGTTAAGGTTGCTGAAGCTGAATTATCGACGCGCTGGTTACGTTTTTCGTGTTAGAATTCGTGTTATTAGAGTTTCTAAACGGATAAATACGACTTCTAATACTCTCCCTTCTGATTTCTTTTTTGCTCTTTCTTTTCTTCTGATTTCTGCTCTGAGAGAGATTTCTATTGCGGTCTCTCTCTAGATTGTTTTATTTTAGAAGGAATCAAGCATAATGATGAACTTACGAATCCGGCAAGAAATTCAACAACGTATATTTTATCCAAATTAGTTCTTCAATATTACCAACATCCTTGATATTACCCAATTACTTAATCCAAAGTATTCAAAGCAACAATTTTTTTAACAAAGTAGAAAAGCTAGGGATCGCCAATGCAGATTGGATTCTTTATTTTCAATTTAGGCTATAAAGCACTTGAATGTCGAAGAATCTACCACCAATTATTTCCAAACATCTCTGAAACACCTCATCTAGTCTGGGTACATAATTACCTTGCCATCAGCTTTCTCCCTCCAATTGTTGTACGCCTCAATCAGCGACTGGCCTTTTTCTGGCAGCACAAAGTCAACTGAAAAGCACAATAATTGAGTCAGTATTTCATATTTTTATGACACTTTCGTGAAGGTCAAATGCGAGAGCCTAAAAAACTGTTAAGGGCGCACCGAGCTTCTTGCGCTAATCGATTTTAGATATTATATGTACATGAGAGCGGCTAGAATCAAAGCCGTGTGTGAGCGCAAGCGGCACAAGTTCCCCGTCCGATGGCCGAGGAGAACTAACGCAACTAACTACGAAGGAAGCACGACGCACGACGGATCAAGATAGGTTAGTCAGATCGCGCGTGTATTTAGTTATTTTCATAATATTACCAAGGATGATATAGACTGGATTGGCAGTCGCCATAGTACGGATTGGCCGCGGTTTTTGTAGTTCGATTATTAAATCTAGATGGCGCTGAAATATAGCCAGAGGCTTTGAAGACAAAACAATAAGACTACTATATTATGCAATATTTTTTGAAAAATAATACATTTGTAGTAATATGAAACATCTGTAGTCTTATTGTTTTGCCTTCAAAGCCTCTGGCTATATTTCAGCGCCATCTAGATTTAATAATCGAACTATAAAAACCGCGGCCGATCCGTACTAAGGCGACTGCCAATCCAGTCTATATCATCATTGGTATTACTAAAACAAATGCATATTTTAAAAATGTAACATCACTAAGCCCTAGAAAACATCTTGTTTTATTAACATTCAAAAGTCATGACCTGCCGGCACTATGGCCGCGGCGCGTGAATATTCTAGAAGGCCTGTGCCCTACAGTGGGACGTAACTAGGCTGGGATGATGATGAGGCTTTTTAACCGCCTCTACCGAGCAATACTCACTGACAGTAGTAGTCCCCCCAGCTACAGCCGCCCTGGTGCCCTTATAGAAGTCGTCAGCGGCCTTGGCACCCATCATTTCCAGCTCGAAGTGGGTGTGAGGGTCGATGCCTCCTGGCATGACCAGTTTCCCGGTGGCGTCGATGGTGCGAGTGCCACCAGGGATGATGAGGTTACGGCCCAGTTGTCTGGAAAAGAGGAAGAAATATTGTAATAAATAAAAAATTAAATCAGAAAACGGCTTCCATGTGACAGTTAGTTTACGTACTGTACTATAATTTCATACAAGTTTGTTTTTTTGCGATTTCAGTTATAATCTGTCGTATTTCTAATAATTTCATTACATTTGCTTGCATTTAAAGGCGATGTGTATGTAATGTTGACCTTAACCTTAACTTACTTAACCTGCTTTTAATAGAGTTTAAATAAAAGATACCTTTCAGCTTAAGTATTGCTTAAGTGGCCAATAACTATACGATCAGCTAGGTTGATTATATGTAGACTGGATTGGCAGTCGCCATAGTACGGATCGGCCACGGTTTTTGTAGTTCGATTATTAAATCTTGATGGCGCTGAAATATAGCCAGAGGCTTTGAATGCAAAACAATAAGACTACAGATGTTTCATATCTAATACCTTTAAACGAGCAATTCTTGTATATATGTATATATATATGTATATATATAATCAGGATCTCGGAAACGGCTCCAACGATTTCGATGAAATTTGGTATGTGGGGGTTTTCGGGGATGAAAAACTGATCTAGCTATGTTTCATTTTCAGAAAATCGCTTTTACTCGTGTTTTCCGGCTATTTTTGTTTGCATTAGAATATAAAGCTAAATTTCGCCGACTTCGAGCAGTCGCTCATTGAATGCAAAAGGGCCACAAATCAAAAAAATCCGAAAATTGTTTTATTGTAAAATCGTGGTCTAATCGGCCATTACTTTATCTTAAATTTAAGACACCCGTAATTTTTGCGTTATTTGTCGTCGAATTGTTCAACCGCCTTTTTTGCATTTGGCGGGTTTGCGAGGTAACTTCAGTGCAAAACCGCCATTTTGTCAGTTGCAACCCAGCATCTCGAAGCATACGCACGTCAGTTTCATACAAAACGGCCACATTCCAAAATAATACCGCATAACGAGTTCACTGTTCTGTGCAAAAGTGCCATATTTCGGAATACGTCCATTTTTCATTCCAAAATCAAGTAAGCATAGTCATTGTTTGTAATGCAACAGTGCCATTTTTAAAAACACGTCCATTTTGCATTGAAATAATATATAAACCAGTGCCATATTTCGGAATGCGTCCTTTTTACATTCCAAAATAAACTGAATATAGTCTTAATTTGTAATACAACAGTGCTATTTTTAAAAACACGTCTATTTTGCATTGAAATATTATATATAAACCAGTGCCATATTTAGAAATGTGTCCGGTTTGCAAAGAAATATATTAAGTATGTATGTTATTTAAAATTTATTTCAATCTAAAATGCAGTTTTCGTGCGTTTGGTTGGTAGGAAAATTATTGTTACGAATGTTCAAATATTTTAAAACAAAATTGACGTGTTTGGACTATCACACTTTTACGGCGAACGAAAATATAATGAGGAAACCCTTATATTAAAAGATGAGGCCACCACCTATCACAGTAAGTCTCTTGGGTGTATGCGTATAATAAATTATTATTAATAATATTATGTGTATTTGTGCTTGCGTGCATGCTTGCGTGTGTGTGTGTATGTGCGTGTGTGTGCGTGTGTGTGTGTGCGCCTGTGTACGGCTTGTAATGGTCCGTGAGTTTACTTACAAACAATATTAGATTTTATTTACAGAATGAGTACAGCAAGAGTAATTTTAAACATGGCGGTTGATACCACAACTAACGAATCTGACAAAAATCAAGCCCGGCCCACCCACAACCCTCAACAAAGTCGGCAACCTAATATTCCAGCAGTCGTTGAACAAGACACAGAAAAATTCAATGATGCTTTTGATACGGACTTCTACCCAGATAGACGGCCTGATGTATCTTTAATAGATAATGAAATAGAAGGCATACAAACCGACTTCAAAAAAAGCCAGCCAGCCAGTGACTCATTAGCTGAGTACTTTGACACCGACTCCGACAATGACTCCAGCGATTCTACAATATCAAGTACTTAGCTCATCTGACAGTGCTTTTTTTTCTAACGATAGTGTTATGGATCCAAATTATCAACCAGATGCAGAGGAAGACGTATCAGTCAAAACGTATTACTGAATAACTTTGTAACTATTTCACCTAAACCACCTTGGGCAGAATCATACGATTTGGGTAGCCAACATTGACTTTCAGCCACCGAGCATAGAGACTCAGCCACCGAGCATTGACGCTCAGCCACCGAGCATTGTGACTCAGCTACGCAGCATTGACACTCAGCCTAGCATTGTCAGTCAACCACCTAGCGTGGAACTTCAGCTGTTATCCCGACGAACGAATTTTCATCTGAGCAACTAGCTTTATTTGAGGAGTATTGGCCGACCGGTGACTTGAAAACTCAGACGCAATTTATCACGACAACATGGCAAAAATTGCACCTAAGCATCGATACGTTTGTGTTGGCAGCACTTGTCAAAACTTTAACCACGCATATTATTTGCCGAAAAATGATAAACGCGTCCGAGTGCAATGTTTCATCTACTATACTTAAGTACTTAAGAATTTCATATCCTATTTTGAAGAATTTCATTAATGTTAAAGATTCTGAATACTTTTGAGTTTTTTGTTAGCTATTTTGAGTCAGTTTTAACAATATTTAAATGTGATTAAGGTATAGCAAATAGCCAAATACTAACCATGTAGTATTCAATAGGACTAAATATTGATCTCATGTTTCACCTGAATTTAGTAGTATATAAGAATGTGAATTTTTAAGTTTTTTTTAATTTTGTTATTGTTTGCTATTTTTGCGTGTATGGTGACAGTTCCTCTAAGTTTAACCTACACTTTTCGACTACTTTAAATAAAGAAAACAGTAAATAAAGCGTGTTTCCTATTAAAATGAGTTTTATTTTTGACATAATTTTCATAACATTTGTCAAAATTTTGAATGCAAAAGGGACGTTTGTGTTGTTTGCTCTGCGTGGGTGACAGCTATTACAACATAGATGTTTTTAAAAGATAGAGCAAAAAATAATAAACACAATGATATATTAACATAATAATAATAATAATAATAAACCTTAAATATTAAAAATTAACAGATTTTAAATTTTGTTTTTACTGTCCTGTAAAAAATGCTGTTTCTGACTTGTGGCCCTTTTGCATTCAGTGAGCGAGATCATAATGGCACATTAGAAATCGGGTGGTCGCGGATCCAGCCGACCTCGGTTCGAGTCCACGTTTTTTTTCAAGATTTTTAGTTTTTTTTTTAAGTTTATTTTTTATGAGAAAACGTCAAGTTTCTTCTTTTGTGAGAAAAAGTTACTTTTTTGTGAGAAAAATTTACTTTTTTGTTAGAAAAAGTATTATAGGGAACGTGCAGTAACTATAGGCGGCAGCACTAATGCGACAGAAGAGACACTATGCGGACAGTAAAACAAACTTATCAAGGTAAAACATTCAAATTGATGGCACCCTTATGGCACCAGTTGGCAGCACCGTCTATGTGCACGTTCCCTATTGGGAGCACAGAACAGGAAAAGCCGGTTGTCTGTAAAGTCGGTTTACGGACGATAGTTTAACGTGACTCACCCCCCCCCCCCCCACCCCCTCCGGTGTTTTTGTCAAATATCTTGAAAACGGTGCATCCTACGGCAAAATCAATGAAATTTTCATCCCCCCTTTAATACCCCCACGCTCCCTCCCCCGCATCCCCTCCCCCGCATCCCCTCCCCCCCTCTCACCCCCCCCCCCCCACCCCTCCGTTGTATATAATCAGGATCTCGGAAACGGCTCCAACGATTTTGATGAAATTTGGTATTTGGGGGTTTTCGGGGATGAAAAATTGATCTAGCTTGGTCTTATCTCTGGGAAAACGCTTGGTACCGAGTTTCTGCCCGAGCAGAGCTCGGTCGCCCAGGTACTTACTACAAATGTATTATTTTTCAAAAATATTGCATAATAATACATTTGCAGTGAATGAAATATCTGTAGTCTTATTGTTTTGCCTTCAAAGCCTCTGGCTATATTTCAGCGCCATCTAGATTTAATAATCGAACTACAAAAACCGCGGCCGATCCGTACTATGGCGACTGCCAATCCAGTCTATATCATCCTTGGTATAATCACCCTAAGTTTTTACAATAGAAATAAAAAATACTGAATAAAAAAGATCTTATTTAAAGAGCATTTAACAAATTCTTCATACGTCTCTCGCAATGCAGGCTTCAGGCCTCTTCTCAGAACGAGAAGGCTAATACCGTAGTTCTAGTGAGATCAGTGCGGATTGGGAATTTCACACACGCGATTGAATTTCTCGCAAGTGTGACAGGTTTCCTCACGATGTTTGCCTTTACAGTAAAGCTAATTCGGAGGTGCAAGCCCAGGCACGAACCCAAAACCCTCTCCTTGAGGCCAAGGGTCAAACCACTAGGCTACTAAGTATGGCTTATTACTGAAATTAGAGACATATGACAACCGCTTTAGGCCTAGTTGGTAGTGACTAGGGCTTGCAATATTCGACCATTTTGATTATTCGAATATTCGATTCGTAAATTCGGAAGTATTCGAATTATTCGAATATTTTAGAAAGGTGTAATAAAACACATAAAACTACAGAATCAGCTGTCTAATTAGTAGTAATTACGTAATCAGTCAAATCACATGGCAATAAAAAAACAAAACAGTAATTATAATTTTCATAAAAAAAAAACTAAGATATCAACGCAAACATAGGAAACATGTATTAGTTTACTTATTATGAATAACAAACCATACATTTTATCATTATCACACACATCTAACAATCAGTTTTAAGTTTTTAAAGTATGCGTGGCTTTAAGTATTAAATTATTGTTTAATTCACAGTGGACTGTAAGTACTGTTCGTCGTTAAAAGCCAACTTTCCACTTTAAAAACCTACCTAATTCATCTAAATATTACGATCACTTTAGCGCTTTAGCACCGTAGACCACATATATGCGTTGCGGCAGGTTATACAGAAAAACGAGGAGTATAACCGCCCCCTTTGCCTGGCATTTGTGGACTACGAGAAAGCCTTCGATTCGATCGAGACTTGGGCAGTACTGCAGTCTCTCCAACGGTGCCAAGTAGACTACCGATACATCGAAGTGTTGAAGTATAATAACGCCACAATGTCCGTCCGACTTCAGGACCAGAGATGTCGAAGCCTATTCTATTGCAGCGTGGGGTGAGACATGGAGATGTTATTTCTCCGAAACTGTTCACCGCTGCACTGGAGGATGCTTTCATTCAAGACTCTTGACTGGGAAGGGCGAGTATAAATGGCGAATACATCACTCACCTTCGATTTGCCGATGACGTAGTGCTTATGGCTGAGACCTTGGAAGACCTAAGTGCGATGCTCGCTGACCTCGGGACTGTATCTGAGCGAGTTGGTCTTAAATTGAACATGGACAAGACGAAGGTCATGTCGAATGCCCATGTTGTACCATCTCCTATCATAATTGTAGAGTCTCCTCTCGAAGTTGTTGATGACTATATCTACCTGGGACAACAAACCAATTTGGTAGGTTCAACTTCAAGAAAGAGGTCAATCGAAGAATCTGGCTCGGCTGGCCAGCGTTCAGGAAGCTCCGCAATATCTTGTCATCCAATATACCGCAGTGTCTTAAGTCAAAAGTCTTTGACCAGTGTGTGTAGCCACTGCCAGTGGTGACTTATGGCGCTGAGACGTGGCCGCTAACGATGGGCCTCATAAGGAAGCTCAAAGTAACTCAGAGGGCAATGGAGAGGGCTGTGCTCGGAGTTTATCTGCGGGATCGCATTAGAAATGATGAAATCCGCGCAAGAACTAAAGTCACTGACATAGCTCGAAGAATCGCCAGACTCAAGTGACAGTGGGCAGGGCACATCGCTCGTAGAACTGATGGCCGTTGGGGCAAAAAGGTTCTCGAGTGGCGTTCACGGATCTGAAGACGCAGTGTAGGTAGGCCTCCAACAAGATGGAGCGACCTGGTTAAGGTTGCGGGATCGCATTGGATGCGGAGGGCACGGGACCGATCTGTTTGGCGAGCCTTGGGGGAGGTCTATGTTCAGCAGTGGACGTCTTTCGGCTGAAATGATGAACATAAAATCGAATATCGAATATTCGAATACCATGCCCCCAAATATTCGAATAAGAAAATTCGCCGAATATTCGAATTATTCGAATATTCGAATTATTCGAATATTCGAATTGCAAGCCCTAGTAGTGACCCTGCCTACGAAGCAAGAGGTCCTGGGTTCGAATCCCGGTAAGGGCATTCATTTGTGTGATGAGCACGAATATTTGTTCCTGAGTCATGGATGTTTTCTATGTATTTAAGTATTTATTTATCTATATAAGGTGTAGTTGTTAAGTTGTTTATCGTCGTCTAGTACCCATAGTACAAGCTTTGCTTATAGTTTGGGACTAGGTCGATTTGTGTAGTAAGATTGTCCCCTAAGTAAGTAAGTAAGTAACTTTATTTTGCATAAAATGTGGTGTATAAAAAGGTCATTCACATGAGTAGTTTCACACATCTCTCCAGCATCTGGCAGGCAAAATTAAAACTTTGTTTGACAAGTTGACATTTAGGCACCCAAACAATAAAAGTAAAATCACAAAATAAACAAAATAAACAATTATGCAAATTATAGGCATGTCAACAATAACAGCAACACAAAAAAAAGCAATAATCCAAATGTATGGTACATTCCAGAACAAAACCATTATTAAATTAAAATTAAAATGAGTATGCATGCAAATCTTAAGAGCTAAAAAAATAAATGTCCCAATAATATACCTAATATTTATTTATTTATTTTTATATTCCTTGTGGATCATAAAGAGCACTAAAAATGGATTTTTCGGAGATTGTTCATGAATAAACTATGATTTTGAATAATGACACTTCACTTAACCTTAAACCTCCATATGTTATGTAAATAGGTTAAAGTACATAACAATGGGCCATTCAAAGAGACAATACATACATAATTGCTAACCTACATTAACGTATGTAGGTATGGCCAAGGCTAGCGGAAAAACAATTAATTTTCTTAAATATACAGTACCTAATATTTCAAGGTAAAGTTGTCAAATGTCTAATGCGGTTTTAGACGACGTTTTTAGACGAGTTGTTAGAGAACCTGACTACGAAGCTCGAGGTCCCGGGTTCGATTCCCGGTCGGGGCAGATATTTGTGTGAAAAATACGGATGTTTGTGCTCGAGTCTTGTAAGTTTAATATCTATAATAAGTATGTAAGTAGTATGTCAAGCGGTGGACGTTCTACGACTGAGTTGATGATGGTGAATTTAATTTTAAAGTGAACTAAATGAAAAAATATTGAAATTAGTTTCATATACTTCACTTTTCTAATTCTATACAAAAAAAAATACCGTAAACCGGTGACTTTGAAACTGCGGGGTGACTTTAAAATGTAGTTTGCCGACCAACTTACGCATTTTTGTTAGCATTTGCTATTCCTTTTCAATTTCTTCATCGAACTTTTATTTGTATACATGTGAACAATTAAACTCATATGGACAATTGTCGACTTTATAGCGATTTAAAAACTATCAAATTTTTTCACGCCCCAATTAACCAAATTTAATCAAAGGCAGCCCGGTTTACGGTACTATGGATGGGTATTTTTTTTTGGACATTCCCTCCCATTCATTATTTAGTTTCAAGTTAATTTGTAGGCGTTGACCAGACTGTTGGCCAATCAACACCCTTTCTAGATAAATCTTGTTTCTTTAAACAGACGTCAAAGGTACATGTAATCAGAAAAAGTATACTAAAAACTGCGTCGACCAAACGATAGCGCGTTCTATCAGCGCTAAGCGACATCTATCGAAAAACATCGGAACTAAAAGTGTTAAAACTGTTGATATTTTTATAGAACTGCAAGAAGAGGAATAAAAATGCTACGCGAACTAAAAATGCTAAAATGGTATGGCTGAAAAACCATATATTCGTTTTCCTGGCTCAATCCACGATGAAACGCTGTCGATTTCATTGCTTAATAAATATAAATTAAAAATTTTAAAAACGCCCAACGCAATTATGACACTCGTATGTATGAACCATTAAGTTCGGATTTCGTCTATTCGGATCGGTCGGGTCGGATTCGGTATACTATCGCATTGGGTGTCCTGTAATGATAGTGTTCTGTTTACTTTAATAAATTTAATTTTTAATTTTAAAATTTTACAATCCACAGTATGTACTCTAGAGACTATTAGAGAGAGATTTGTTTGGCAGTCGAGTGTAGGGGTTTTAAGGGGTGATAGTTAGGGGTCATTCTTTATGTTTTTTTATATACTAGACTACTTTTTACTTGAATATATATATTTTTTTTTCTATATTTTTTTATAATTGAATTTGACTATTATTTTTGATATATTTTTTATTATTATTAATTTTGAAAGGATTTTAATTGACATGAATGTATTTTAAATTTGTTTTTGATTTACCTATTTTACTAAATTTTAAGGATGAATAATGAGTTTCTACTAACATAGGTATTAAGACTTTTGTGATCACTAACAAAATTATGAATTTTAAAGGACTTATTATTATTGAATTATTTTTTAAAACACTATTGCATTGGATTATCCTGTAATGATAGTTGTTATGTCAAATAAATAAATAAATAAATAAATAAAAAAGTCAATGCCCGTTATGCGTCTAAGATCCCTTCCGCAGCTAACAAAAGAGCTGACAACTTTGAAACGGCTGTACCGATTTATTTTATGAAACATATATAAGAACCATCGCCAAGAAACCGGCTTTCTATTAAAAAAAAACCGCATCCAAATCGGTTCACCCGTTTAAGAGCTATGATGCCACAGACAGACAGACACACACACATAGCGGTCAAATTTATAACACCCCTCTTTTTGTGCCAGGGGTTGAAGAAGGGTTCTATTGCGAAGATTATGTCGTGAAAAGGTTTGCATTTTATTGATGGGAACCGTAATTCCGTAAATTCTAGTAATTAACACATCGGTTCTTGAAGGAAATACAAATGATAACATTTATATTATTATTACTATGTATTACAATACAATACAATAACTTTTTATTGTAGGTATACCACAAAGAAAAACAATACAGAAAAACAAGTAAATTAGTAGTAAGTATTATTATTTAACAAGTTTGATATGAAGTATCTTTTTGTATATTTATTTTACAACTTAATTTTTTTATTACTTTTACGGTCATCCCGTGAAAACCATATATTTCGTACTAAATACAAACTGAAATATGGATGCACAGAACCCCAGAAAAAAGACCAATGCTGGGAATCGAACCCAGGCCCCAGGTCCTCGGCATTCCGTGGCGTGTGCTAATACCTACCTACCTATAATAGCACACGGCACGGAATGCCGAGGACCTGGGGCCTGGGTTCGATTCCCAGCATTGGTCTTTTTTCTGGGGTTCTGTGCTGTATTCTCGGCATTCCGTGCCGTGTGCTATTATAGGTAGGTAGGTATTAGCACACGGCACGGAATGCCGAGGACCTGGGTTCGATTCCCAGCATTGGTCTTTTTCTGGGGTTTTTTCTGTGCATCCATATTTCAGTTTGTATTTAGTATGAAATATATAGTATTATTATTATTAGTTCTATGTTTATAACGACATCTCTGCCTAAATACGTCCAATATCAAGGCACAGGCCTCCGCTCAAAATGAGAGGGCTTGGGCCGTAGCTCCCACACGACCTTAGCGCGCATTGGAAACTACACACCATTGAATTTTTTTCAGTGTGTGTAGGTTCCGTAAATTTAAGGCTTTTGAATACTGAGCTACTAAACTAGGGATGCATCGATACGCCTTTCTGCCGATACTCTTATAAAAATATCGTCGATACCGATACAAACGCTTAGTGAATTAAAATTAAATTAAGGTAAAATATATAAAACACACACTTTTGGTTAAATATTTTTAATTTCTATTAAAATATATAAACAGTTAACGGCTTTGAATAAGATTATTAAAATTAAGAATTAAGGGTAATAATTAAAATGAAATCAATAACTGTTAAAAATTAAAATTAACATTAATAAGATTTTTGTTTTGCCTCGTTTGCAACGAACTAGATCAAACGAGATGCGCGCTCACATTACTTTTTATAAGCGCGAAATTTGAAAAGTATTGTTGTATCGGCATTAAAAATATCGCCGATGCCGATATATCGGCAAACCCAAAATATCGCCTATATATCGGTATCGGTATCGGATGCATCCCTATACTAAACCTTGAAAATTGGACGTCATGACTGTTTTACGCTAAAATTTACTTTCGTTTGTCAATTCGGGGCTGCCGCACCTCGTTCTGTTTCACACACCCATTACAGTCCATCATTATGATAGTAGTTAATTAGTTAAGTGACATTTGATATTAAGGTGCGAAGTCATGACCTTTAACCGCGTGAATAGCTGCTTTAAAATTGTCATTCTTTTTGAAATTAAACTTCTAATGCGACTTCCAACAAGGTTGCGTTAAACGTTTAACGCTACCATGGAGGGGGTATGAAAGCATTAGTATATGTACTGCCGAAGCAAGTAATCTCGCATTGTATATACATATACTAACAGATGTTAAAAACTTCGATAGTGCGATGCAGAACTCATACTGTCTGTGCAAATGTATGAGACTTGATAAAAGCGCCATCTAGTGAGTAATTTAAACACATAGATGCAAGTAATCTCGCATTGTATATATACTAACGGATGTTTAAAACTTCGATAGTGCAATGCAGAACTAACACTGTCTGTGCAAATGTATGAGACTTGATAAAAGCGCCATCTAGTGAGTAATTTAAACACATAGATGCATAAGTAAATTTAGTTCTTTAAGTTATTGCAATAAGGTTCATTAAGGTTCATATTGATGTATAAGTGCCTTTTTCATTTCCACATTACGAAGTTTCAATTCTGCCGCGCGGAGGAACTGCACGCACTTTTTTTTTACCCGCCATTTTATAGACGACCAGGTGGCCTAGTGGTTAGAGACTGAGAGCTGACTACGAAGCTCGAGGTCCCGGGTTCGATTCCCGTGTCGGGCCAGATGTTTGTATGAAAAATACGAATGTTTTTCTAACATCTATCCCGACACGGGAATCGAACCCGGGACCTCAAGCTTCATAGTTATATAGGTTCTCTAACCACTAGGCCATCTGGTCGTCTAAAGAGAGACTGAGATATTTTAAGTTTTTTTTTCATCAAATTTTGCAAGTCATTTTTTCCCTACTTTTAGAGATCTCACTGGCTTGAAATTTAGTAGGTACGGTTATGTAGTTTGGATGACAAGTACTTATTTGTAACTACCTACCTACCTCCTCAAAAGCTACAGTTTGTAAAAAAAATGGAGCAGACTCCAAAAACCCACGAAAACAACTAAAAAAAAAACGAAAAACGACTTGGTGACAGTGGGACCTTATTAGAAGTACTTACTTGTTTTTGACGTCAGTTACCTTTACCTGTGAGTTTTACGTCTAAACCTAAAATTGCTAAAAGTAGCCTCGAAACTTAAATGTTACGTTTCATATGCTCTGCCTACCCCCTTTGGGAATACAGGCGTGATGTTATGTATGTAAGTAAAAAAAGATTGTCTTAAATATTTCTCTGAGAAAGCCTTTCCCACCAAAGTGTAGGTAAGTGAAACTTTAACACTTAAAATCGAAACTGCACCAAAACATTAAAGCTTCTCGCATATTAACTTTAATGCTTGTGGGAAAGGGAAAACTTTCATTTAAACAACCTATTATGTTGACCAAAGACAAAATCAAGACTTCGCACTTCACACATTTACTTATTTCTTCAAGACATTAAAAATTAAACTTTCTTCTTCACCCAATAAAGTTCAACGGTTATACTTAATTAGTTAGTATAATAACATCTTCATGCTCAGCGTTACAGTGTCGTAATTACACTGAGTTTTAAAAAGCTATTTTGAGGTCTACGACCAACGTACTTGAGTTCATTATTCTAAGCGTTCGGTATACATTAAACTCGTTACGTAAGTTGCGTAAGCGTCGTGTTTGATGTTTGTAAACATTGAGTGTCGCGATGTCATAGTAGATAATTATACAGTAGCATTCTAAGAGAAACTTTGGAATAAAAATAGATTTATGTATTGAAATAACAAACAAAGGAATTACTAAGTAGGTATTGTGGTAATCTATAACAAAGAGAAGAACAAAGAAGAAAGGAAAGAAAGAGATCCCTTTAAGGGATAAGTTCGCCTTTGAACATCTATTTCCGAAAATGGTAATAAAGAGTTTTACATACATAAATAAATAAAAAGTATCCGAGTAAATCGCAGAACAGAAAAAACAGTAGCTTTTTTCTATTCCGTGGAGTAAATATATTATCTCTTTTTTTTTGAGAATTTACTAGGATAAGGGTGTGTCTAATATGTAAGTATGTATTTAAGTACCTATCTATCGATGTGCCCAAGCTTGAAATATTATGATCAATAAGTAAGTATGTAGTAAGTATTAATATAGTTTAGGTGGAAGCAATACAATAAAACTAAATTAAAACTAAAAATAAAAATTAATTAAATTAATAAATAATAATAATAATAATAATAAATCTTCATTAAATTTTACATTTAGGTACAATTAGATAACTTATAGACTAAAATATTTTAAATTAGAACAAAAACAGTTATGTATACCTGAACTAGGAAAATTCCTGTGTTTCAGGTGTAAGAGAGCTAACAAAACTTAACTTAAATATTAAATTACATGCAAAAGAAACAAAATCATTTAGGACAATTTAAATTGTTTTAAGTAATTTAAGTAACCAACTAACTAATAGAATTATCTAACTAACTGAGCTAAACTATGTTTATTTTAGAACAACTAATAATAGTTCTGTATCTTCATAGGACATGTGTTGAAGTGCTTCTTGAAGAATTTTCTTAGTTTGGATGTAATTAAGCGCATAAAACTCAACTTTGGCGTTTAACTGTTATAAAGGAACGAGGGGAAAGGAAGGAGGTTAAATAGATCCCATTTTAGAGACGGAATGATCAAAATAATTTACGTCTTCGAGAATTTCGAAAATACGATCGTTTAAGATTCCTTTTTATCTTATATCTACACTAACCAAACAAGAGGAAATAACACTACTCGACTCCCGCAAGTTTTGTAAGCTAATAAGTTTTTCTGGTGCGCTAGCGCAGTTTTTGAACTCTTCATTATTCTGTCAAACGTACTAGATACATTTAAGTAATGAAAATGAATACAATACTACAAAAAATCCTTAACATATCGTTGAGTAAACATCCTGCTAAAAAATTGTTTTACTTCACTAAAGCTACTTTTCGTTTTGTTACACCATCGCCATCTAGCGAAACGAAATAGCAACTTCCGTTTATCTTACTGCGCGCCTGCGTACTGTGGCCTTATCTCGACTCGCACCAAGATATTGATATCGCAATCGCAATGTTTTCTGTTGTTACATTCTCACTTGATTTCGCTGAATGTAAATTTGCTATTGAAAAAATCTTTGTGTGCTTTCGTGGTACATAATGAATAGGTGTTACACGGCATCAGACGGATTAGTGTCATTGTTCGCATAATGTGGACATGACTCGAAAATTAATTAAATAATTTATTAATTCTTTCGTTTTTATTGGAGTACCTAAGACATTTTTTTAAATTTATTTATACAAATAATACAACGTAATTATGTCAATCACATAAAATAAAATAAAATTAAATACAAATAGTTCATAACTTAATACTATCCTAAGTGTAGTCGAAAAGCCCCCCCACGTTTTGTCCCTGGCGCAAAGGTACCATCGCCCCAGACGTCAGATACCCATTTTCATAACAAATTTGCTTGCAGCCGTTGATGTTTATTGCTATGGATTGTTATGGACAGATCGCCGCCTCCGGCGAATAAAATGATAATCGCAAAAACGTAACTTTTCAGGAAAAATAAAAAACACATTTTTGCCAATTACTTCTAAACAAGTGGACGTAAACTGATGATAGTCAGCGTTACGGAAAGCTAATTTTTTGAGAATTCTTCTTTTTTTAGTGTCACTTATGTAATACATATTATAAAGGAGTTATTTAAAAAATTAGAAGTTAGTGGAAATCGATCATCATCTGTGATTTATAAAGTCGATTATCATTTTATTCCCGCTTTTTCAAGGGTTTAAAATACGTATTGTATGGTTGTTTTATCATTTTATTCTACTATTTTTACGGTTCGATTAGTAAAAATAATAGTTACATATCATCTTATTCTCGTTAATATTGTGAAATTTGTTTTATGATAATGTAATTTATCTGGTATTGCAATGAAACAATAACATGGTAATCAACTTTGGCTTTATTTCCAATTATTAGGTTAAAATTAACAGAATCTCGAAAAAAACTAAAACAATACAATTTATTAGGTACTTATTACTTGATTCTTATTCTTGATCATCATCTTCATCATCATTATTCATTTCAGAGTTCTTTACATAAGTCAAGGACTCATAAAAAGCATGATAGTAGCTTGGAATATCACCTGCCTTACAAAGGCTAATCAGGTCGTCGTATAATATAATTGGCAAGAGCTGGGTGTATAATACTGGTCTGGTAGTTCGGTTTTAAGGACAGGGCTTGGGCTGACTATAGATTTAAGTGTCTGTCTGGTACCTCGCATGCTTCTTAATTTTTGGATTGACTCTGTGTTTATTCGGAAATATTCAGAATCGACGTCATATTAAAATTTGTATTTTAAAATTGACGGCTCTGCAGAAGAAACACTGACTTTAATTATTTTATTATTATCGGTTAACTTTGAATCGTTGTTGTGCTTTCATTGCTGATCATCGTTTCGTCCGTTAAGATACTTTCTGTATTATTTTCTGGTTGTAGAGTTTCGTCCAAATCAGTAGCATCAAGGGTCCTTGTTTGTTCTTTGTGCTTGTCACCTTCGTAAGCATCAAAGGTCGAGGGCTGGTTGCAGTTCTGGAATATTTGATTTAGACATCGTTTTGATGACCGCTGCAATGAAGATTCATTCAACGCATGCTTTGAAGTTGGTGTCAAATCAGAAGTACAAATCTTGTTATTTCCACCGACTGTCGGTGAAGGTGATGCTATGAAATCTGCTGCATTCAAAATATGCGAAATATTTGAAATAGTTGACGGAGTTCTCAATATATTCTGAGTGGCATGTTCAAAATCGGAGGCAGGATTAGGGTTGACTAAGGAACTGCTGTTTGTCTTGGTTCCCCGCTTGCTTTTTGTTTTTTGGACAGGTTCTATGTTCATTAGAGAATATCCAGAATCAAAATCATATTTATACTGTAAAATTGAGGGCTGTGAGCAAGCGACTCTCACTTCCTTTATCTGTGTCCATGATACTTTTTGCCCTACCTCATTTTTGACCCAATTTTTATTATTTATTAGTTCTTTTATGTTATAAAACTCGTTTTGAAGCATTTCTTAAACGTTGTACTTTTCTCCGTTGACTTTCGCGTTCATAATGATTGCGTACATCTGGTCCGGGGTGTACACGACTCTATTTTTTAATTCTCTTTCAATGTTGGCGTGCACAGAGTCTCCCTCACTTTGGCCATCGTTGTCAAGACTGTGATGGATAGGACTCTGAAGGTCAGGACTTTGGTGGCTGGGAGTGTACTGCTCAAGACTATGATGGGCAAGAGTTTGATGTGGACTGTAATCGGGACTCTGATGGGCAGGACTGCGACGGACAGGACTTTGGTGAAACGGACTCTCATTGTCAATACTGTGACAGGCAGGAGTCTGCGGGTTTGGACACTGGTGGCTGGGAGAGTACTGCTCTGGACTATGATGGGCAGGAGTTTGATGGACTGGACTCTGATCGGGACTCTAATGGGCAGAACTGCGACGAACAGGACTTTGGTGAACCAAGCTCTCACCGTCAAGACTGTGACGGGCAGATCTCTGAGGGTCAGGACTTTGATGGTTGGGAGTGTACTGCTCAGGAATATGATTGACAAGCGTTTGATGGGCTGAACTCTGATCGGAACTCTGATGGGCAGGACTGCAACGGACAGGACTTTGGTGAACCGGGCTCTCATTGCCAAAACTGTGACAGGGAGGACTCTGAGGGCCAGGACTCTGGTGGGCAGGTCTATACGTCATGCTTGAATTACCGATAATCGTTTTATCTGAGAGTACACTGCTACAATTACTATTCCTCTGTAATGTTTCATCTAAATCATTACCGTCAAAAGGCGACGCTAGTTCTTGTTCTCGGTTATCAAAAATACCTATAGAATTAGACGATGTTGACGGCTGAGCGTCGTTAAGGAATATTTGACTCAGACATCGTTTTGAATTCTTATGAGAGGGTCCTATACATTCATGTGTTGAGGTTGGTGTCAAATCAATAGAACAATTAGTGTTTGTTTATGGAGTTCCCTTAAGTTGTTGATAAACGATTGAAGGTGATGCTATAAAATTCACAAAATTCAATACGAGGGAAATGTTCGATATATTTGATGGAGTGCTTATTATATTTTGAGAGGCTTTTTCTAAATAATCTGAGTCTCCTCCAATGCTTGAAGAACTCTTACTGCGCTGTAAATTTTGAAATCTCTCTGGGCTAGGCAAATATTCAGATACATCTAGTGAGAAATCTTGGTTCAATTCAGAATCATTTTCATCGCAATATTTTTTTTTCTCTAGATATTTGTCTTAAATCATATATATGATTCGTAGTCACTACATTTTTATCCGTCGCAGTTTATTCATAATATTCATTAAACGCGATGTCCTTTGTTTGTTCATTGTCACTCACTTCACTTATACTCCAATCACACCAATAATTATATAGTTTTAGAAATCGAACACTAAAAAGCCGACACAATGTTTTCGCGAGCCGGTTTGAGATCACATTGAGAGGCAGTTTGTTATTGTAAATAAACATTGCCACGTACCCTTAGCACTTGACATGTCGATATAGACCATTACAATTTACATTCGACCCGTGCAATGTGACAAAAGGATATGGCAAGACGTTTTAGAGTTCCGTTTCAAATGCGTAGTTTTGGTGAGCGCCATTGCACGAACAGTATTTAGCGGTTTGCGACGAGAATAAAAAGATAACTGCGCATATCATTACTTAGCGATCTAATTTGGACGAGAACATAATAATATAGATGTTTGTCATGCGATGAGCTTTCAGTATTTTATGATAAAATTATTGCACACTTTTATTCTAGTTACAAGGTATATAAATAAAAAAATTGAATAGTATTGTATTATGTTTCAATTTTGTCATTTACCGTACAAAAATTACGAAAAAAATTGAGCTGGTGCATTGGCACCTACGGATTCCAAATATGGCATAAAAATAAAACTAAGATAATGGTGGTTATCATTTTGTTCTCCGGGGCCGGCGAGATGTCTAGCCACTGCACGCAAACTGGGCCTTTAAGGTGGTTATCTGGCGTTTGGGGCGATAGTACATCACACTGGCCGCGTTACCACGCTGAATGGCGAACATCGATATATTAGAGTATTCTATATATCGATGATGGCGAAGGATGGACAACCTATTAATGAATTGATTAAGTTCTTACCTTTCTTATAATGTACATTTATTAAAGAAAATACTACAACGAAATGGTTATTTGTTATACAAGGGGGGAAAGTTGTATTTTACCTGCGAGTGTCCATTTGAAACACAAGCTATCGAAAGGATTCTATGATTGACCACGAGCGAAGCGAGTGGTTCAAAAATAGAATCCTTTCGATAGCGAGTGTTTCAACACACGAGACGTAAAATAACTTTTCACCCGTGTATAACACAAAACTTTTCACCTCACTACAGCGAGGAAAATAAGAAAAAGGGTTTGTACTATCAATTATTATTCATTTATTCACTCAAAATAATTAATTGCAAAGTTTGACTTAAGTTTTTTTTTATTATTTCGGATGCGTTTTGTTCGCACATCGACTTACTTGGACTGTCAGAACATTTTATCCGTTTTTGCAACAAGAATGAAGGTTAATGTTGAATGCTGATATTTATGAATTAAAATAAAGTTGTAAGACTGTATTTAGTGTTTTTTACTCGATGCAATTCATTAATTGTGATGTTCAAAATTCAGCACTTTTAACGTTTTACGTTTTGTTAGCTGTCAAATATCACGTAAACTGCCTTCAAATGTCAAAACTCTTTCTTCACATGTGGATAAAAAGCGATTTTCTCAATAGATGTCAAACAAACAAAAAGGGCTTTCCGAGCTAGTGAGGTGAAAACAAATTTCTACTTCTATTAACATTTTAATAAGGTAATTATTTTGAAAGCATGTTGAATTGTTATCTCCAGAAATTTAAATGCAATTTAACTTTCTGACTTTTTCCGTCCTTTTCTCTACCCCACTGATCTTCTCTACAAAGATTGTAAGGTACTAACAGTTAGACAAATATTCATAATGAGCACTGCCCTCAAACAGCACGCTGCACTCTCCTACAGCATTGAATCTACTAACAAAAGGCGGAAAGATATAGTTTGCCCTCGAAATATGGGAAAAAAACATGCCTTCTCTTCCAGATTTTACGTATTCTTAGGACCATTTCTTTACAATAGATTAAACGCCAAGTGGGGCATATATCCTCTTACTTATAAAATAACTAAGAAAATTCTCCAAGATGAACTTCAAAAACTATCCTACGAAGATACAGAGAAACTATTGATTATTTCGAAATGAACATTTTTCATATTTTGTTATTTATAGTGTTTTGTAATTTAGCAAAGTTATTAAGAACTACTGTTTTTTGCAAGTGTTAATTTAAGATAGTTTATAAGTCCTTTTCGCCTGAAACACAGGAACATCCTAGTTCAGGCATAAGTGTTTCTTACCTTTTGTATGTTTAGACTATAGATGTTATATTGTAAAAGTATTTTTGAATAAAGATTTATTTATTTATTTATTTATTTATTTAACTTTGGAGTCATGTCCATAATGTTGCGAGCAAAGAAGCTAATTTGTCCGATTTCTGGTTAGAATTTAAATGAATATGAATACATCTAAGGGAACGTATGTGCTTAATATGGATAAGTGTGTACAAAAATATTGGTACTTATAAGTCGTTAAGTTTTAGAAATATTTTGAATTCTCTTCACTTTTTTTTTTTATAATAACGAAGTAAGCAAGGACAACTTGTCTCATCTAGTTTTTATAATTGAAGGGCTAGCCTAGTTACATCATTTGTTCGGATCAAGGCAATCGAGCCATCCCACACTGCCCACAAGTGGCCAGGTCACCGCCCACATGTTTACTGGAATCGCAATATGATAATTAAATTATCATAGAAAGCAGTAAGTGAAACGCAACTGTTTTCTTAAGTATTTTTTATTATTTCTTTGTAAGTGTACAATAGAAAATAACTAGATGCTACGCTACTTTCTGAAGCCATGGTGGCTAGTGGTTTTACCTATATTATATCTCTCAAGCAGAGGGTCGCGCGAAATTATATTTGAAATTTACTATGAGCTTTACAGTGAAGGAAAACATCGTGAGGAAGCACCTCCTGAGAAGAAATTCAAAGGTGTGTGTGAAGTTCCCAATCCGCACTGGACCCGCGTGGGAATTCCAGCCCAAGCCCTTTCTTTCAGGGCCTGTGCCCTGCAGTGGGACGTGTATAAGCTAGGATAATGATTAGTGAAGTGCGAGCCGGGCTCTTGCACCGAGGGTTGTAATGTAAGTGGGCATTCTATTGAAATACCAGCTTTATCTCGCGGCTTTGTCCCCGTGGAAGATCTCTAACCCGTGGGAATTTCATTACAATAGATTCGATTTGTGGTCTTTTAATAAACAAATGGGAATATGTTTTCGGTCAGCGAAAAGTTAATGAGCATTTTCAATAAAAATGTATCTGTTACTTTTTTCAGAATTAGGTAGTTTTCGGGTTTTCTTATTCAGAATCAACAGTGCTCTTGATTTTGACGATAAAAAATGTACCTAATTTTTAAGCAACTTTTCTGTGTCAGTTTTGTTACGAACCAAATAAATTGTATGAAAAATTCTCAAAACCGACTCAAAAAAATAAGGACACTTTTATTCTTTATAAAAATGAATAAGTAGTACTCATGATTTTTAATAAGAAAATCTAAAATTTTCTGATTTAAAAATAAATTAATAATAATAACCATAATTTAAATTTAAAATTCCCTAATACAACAAACTTATCAAATGCTGTGTTTTTTTAGTTTTCATTTTATAGCTAAGTAACTAATAGACTAAAAATAGCGAAGATAACCGAAACGAATGGCGCGTGAAATTAAATTCGGCATAGGACGAAAAAACGCGAGTCACACTTCAGTCAGGTAGTCTTTTTTTGCTGTTATAATATTCTTAGGATAAAGGACACCCATCTTAACGAAATCTCGTAGGGTAAGTCAACAACCGTGCAGTTAATCAGTTTTCAATTCAATTTTTTTTTCAGTTTCGGTCGGATAGTGACTAGAGAAGCTGACTGCGAAGGTTCGGGTCAGGTGTTTGAGCCCTTGTCGGGGCAGATATCAAGTATGATATAATTGCAATTCTGCGACCAAAAAACACACAACACTTTGTGGTGTATATTGGGATTTTTAGTCGATTTTTGTAACGCACGGAATACCTCGGCTGAAACACTTCACCCCTTCACCCCACCCATTTTCGAGTGATGTGATTTCAAAAATCGATCCCTAGTTCCGTTATTCGTATACCAGACACTGGCCATATGCAAATTCGAACGACAATTCCAAATTCAAACCGAATTCGACGTGTTGATTTAGATGCGTGGAGCGCGCCGGAAGCGCTAATGCGGTAACGAGCTAGCATCCGCACGCCGTATTGGGCGTGTGTACTGGCCAGTATGCGGTCTCGTTTGTTTTTAAACCAACTGTCAATGTTTTTTTTTATGTGATTGTCGGCTGTCGAAGGTCAGAGCGTTATTCTGCAAAATACTGCCACCCTGAAGGGTCAAATCCTAAGCTATGTTCAGCGGTGGCCATCTTTCGGCTGAAATGATGATTATTTTTGCCATCTTGACTGCGGAACCTTAGGAAAAACATGTAATTCAGTCGTACGTACATAATCTCTGCGTCAGAGTTCAAACGGCGTGACTACGGCTTCTCTACGAAGTGTTATGAATCTGGATCAGATTTAAACTAAAGCACGGTTGCGTAGCGCGAAGAATTTTGTTCAATGACCTGTCACTATGAGTCCCTGTCGCTCATGAGTAAATATTGTTATTGAATTTTATAAGTAGGTACGACGGCAAATATTTACGCGCGAGCGACAGAGAGTGTATAGGTCATTGTGCAAAATTCTTCGAGTTCTGCGATCGTATTTTAATATAAAACAAGAGTACCTATTAACAATACGACCGATAACAACGAGACGTGTTTCTAATTCTCCTGTGTGTGAAAACACTATGGGGAATAATGAAAATTTCCGTTGTGCGCTACATACATATGCCAAACAGGTCAGATGGTTTCAATAAATTTTATAATAGACAATACTTTTTTATCAAATCCTTTTTACAAAATTCTATACGTTACCCGTATACTCGTTCAACATACAGTTAACACAGTTAATTAAACAAAAGAACTTCCTACAATGGACGCGAAACGAACAATCAAAAGTTTAAAAACTTCACACCCGCATAGTTATTATGGGGTCAATAGATGTAGCCTCAAAATGCCGCATTTCGTTAAAGCAATAGAAAAAAAAACACAATTGGTCCAATTTAATTGGATTGTATGGGTAAATCAGATCAGTGAGTCAGCGGCCTCATATTTTTTATTTGAGCCCCTATAATTTAATAAAGCGACATACCTATATATTTGAAGTTAAACTATACTATAAAGGTTTAGGTACTTTACTAAATGTAAACAAACTCCATATTATCCGACTAAACTAAAGAGTACGTCGAAAAAGTGACGCGTGAAAGTCAATTACAAATATTGCATTTGGCTGGTTAACCCGACGCCATAACTCTTGGTCGTGTTGGCAGCTGATGATTGTTTACATATAGTAAAGTACGGTCATGGCCTTTAGTTCATGAGCCACCGTGGAAACATTTCACAGTAAACGTCATAGTGACATATCATTAATTAACGAGGAAAATCGTAGTCTTTTCCTTTGAAAAGGTTCCATGGTGGCTCATGAATTAAAGTCCTTGACCGTAACTAAACCTTCATAGAATAGACTTGTTAGCCCTTGTTAAAATGGAGCTGTGTTGTCACTGCCTCTTAGCTTTTGTTTAAGGTCATCATCGTCATCATTCATCAGTCAGTAATAGTCGTCAGCCGAAAGGACGCCACAATGGTCAGTCCTGAGCTGCACCATCGGATTCCTGCGACCTTTACCAGGTCATCAGTCCACCTTGTGCAGGGCCTACCCACGCTGCATCTACCAGTACGTGGCCAGTACATTGGCCCCAAAGGCCATTCGTTTTTCGAATAATAAAAGGTTGAAAGGTAACAAAGGTAGCTAGCTTATACCTATTCATGAAGCATACAGTTGAATACTCTTGAACTGAACCACGTAATAAGTGTGGAAGCCTATTGGTTTGATCTACGGCCTGGGTCCGGTTCGAACCCGTGACGTTTTTGAAATTTATGTGCGAAATTACATTTGAAATTTACCATGAGCTTAACGGTGAAGGAAAACATCTTCTATTTCAAACTAAATACAAACTGAAATATAGATGCACAGAAAAAACCCCAGAAAAAAGACCAATGCTGGGAATCGAACCCAGGTCCTCAGCGTTCCGTGCTGCGTGCTTACACCATCACTGGTCTAGAGGTTAGCGACGAATCTTTCCCATACATCGTACATTTCAGTCTGTTATAATCACTTTATGCAGTGATAAAGCGCTCATCTATGTTATGCCTTCTACCGAGAGACTTTAACACTCCTTCGGTGTAGGGGTAAGCACGCAGCACGGAACGCTGAGGACCTGGGTTCGATTCCCAGCATTGGTCTTTTTTCTGGGGTTTTTTCTGTGCATCTATATTTCAGTTTGTATTTAGTTTGAAATATATGGTTTCATGGGATGACCGTAAAAGTAATAAAAAATGAAGTTGAAAAATAAATAAAAAAGATACTTCATACCTGACTTGTTGAAAACATCTTCGTAAACAAACACCTGCTAAGAACAGGCCCTTTCACTCTGAGAGGATGCCTGTGCCCTGCATGGGAGGTACATAGGCCGGCACATGACATAATAAACTAAAAAGAGATACATGTCAGCTGCTGTACTGTTAAAGCGATGATGTTCAACTAATTTTGCTTTATCAATTATATTTATATAGACGTTTGTCATTGATCTTGGTTCTGTATATGGATAAGTATTATCTGACGTAATGTGACCATAATAATGTGCCTTATAAGACTAACAATGGTGTCATGAAAAGATTCTATATTCTGACTGTAACTTCAAGTTACCTTCTTACCTACTTGCTTCAACCAAGTAACTTACAACGTTTATTTATTATCCGGTCTCTTGCAATTGTCTTTTCTCTTTTACACTATTAATATTCTCTCTTTCTCTCTCTCTTCCTCAATACTTGCGGTCTCTAGTAAAATACAATAGAGAAATATTTCTCTAGGCAGATGATAATTATGCACGTCGACAATGGCAAGGGACGTCTGGAGATGTATTGTGATTTTAAAATTTGCAAACAATTTTTCGACCACTCCCAGGTAGTGGTACCAGTATCCGATTGAACTGAAATTTAGGAGTCTGCCAATATACTCATTAGATTTGTAAAATTTTCTAACTAAAGTCACTACTTTTTTCCACATTACCAAAAGGGACCCGGATGAGGTCCAACAAAAGTCGTCCTTCATAATTCAGTTTCGCATAGCGGCAATTTAAAGTTCAATGACCAGGAAGTGTACACTAAAATAAATAAGTAAATTCGTACTCCGGAAAGAAAACAAGCAATCATAGTAATTCTCCATCATTTACCCACTTCGCGAACTCGGTGATTTAGATCGGCCGATAAGAAGTGCGTGCGCTGAAACACTATTATGACAAATTACTCTTTGCCGTTCTGAGGTTTGAGTTGAATTAGGATTTTTTAGACCTTAACGTAAACTCGTGGTTGTTTTTTATTCATTATTACCAGCCACATCGAGGTCTTGACCATCGCTCTGGGTCGTTTCTGGGGCAAAGGATGTCCATCGCGGTTCGGGCGGGGCAATGCGGCTAAGTAGTGTGTTGGGACGATCCGGGGCGGTTTATTTGATAAAAAAAGTTACCAAATTCCTAATAGATATTTGATAGCATTATTATATTGTCTCTACAGGGCTATTTTGAAAACGTGGTTAGTACCAACCCTAACTGACTTAGTTAATTACAGGCTAGTGCTTTGTAGCAGTAATTATTGAGATGAATGTTGAAAAAACTAGAATGTGAATGTTTCACGTAAATACGGTTGTAAACAACTTGTACACATTTACTGAGTTGTGCGGGCTTGATCCCGATAACGTCTCAATCCACTCGTACACATTTACTGAGTTGTGCAGCCTTGATCTCGACTACGTTTCAATCCACTTGTATACGTTTACTGAGTTGTGCTGGCTTGTTCCAAGGTCACGTCTCAATCCTCTTGTATGTTACTGAGTTGTGCAGGCTTCATCTCGATGACGTCTCAATCCCTTTGTATTCATTTACTGACTCGTGCAGGCTTGATTCCTATCAAGTCTCTCAAATATTTGTATATATTAACTGAGTTGTGCTGGCTTGGTCCCAATCACATCTCTCGAACCCCCCTATTTTTGTGAACTGCAAAGTTAAGTTTGTAATTTGCCAGTGACGTAATCCAGCGTGCAAGTGTCACGCGAACGCGACGTCGTCACGACATTGCTCGAAATAAATCTAATATGCCATTTTAATCGATGATTCGGTCGCCGAAAATTCGTTATAGTTGCGTTTGGAGAAAAAAAGGTGCTTTTCACGATGTTGTCATGGTTGTTTAAGAAAAATTTTTAGATAGCGAGATTTCGTAACTTTTGACTACCAGAACTATAAGTCAGGACCGTTTGTTTTAGTTGGACTGTGATGCCAAGACGTTGAGCGAGAAATGCACCAGCTCTATCTTGGTTGAAAAGGCCGTATTGTCTAACGCTTCTGACACTTGCCTTCGCTTTCACCATCTCTTTCTGTCATCATTGTATACCGTTTGACAGAAATAAATAGTGATTGCGGAGGCAAGCGTCAGAAACGTTAGACAATAAGCCTGCTCTGCGAATACGTAATCTCTAACATGGATGTCTTCTGCGTCCTGTCTCACATATACTCGTATTTGAGGATGTGTTGAGCGTGACAAGGCCTTAACAGATCGCATGTCAACTGCATATAACTAGTGTAACTGCACATGAAATTGCATAACCTAACGCAAATTAGATAATGTAGATGAAACCGTAACCAATACTTAATCAATGCGTTTGATCTCGATTCCGTTGCGAACAGCGAAGCCGATTTCACGCTCTACTTGGATAACGCGTGGAAACTCAAGGTACACTCGAGAAAATAGAAATTTTTAGAATCCATTTCACGATCATTTCTTTGGGATATGTATGGACGTCCACATGATATTTGCAGCGAATAGATTAAAAAATGTTACGCGATTCAGTTTCTTGGTTTGTACAGGATTTTAATGTAGTTTTTAACGTAGGAATGTTTTCGAATACATGCTTTCCTGAACGTATAGTCGAGGTAAGAAAAGGTTCGTCACTTTTCGACCTTAACTCGTTGAGATAGAGTCGAAAAGTGACGAACCTTTTCTTACCCCGACTATACCTATAGGTGAACAACTTCAGTACCTAAACGACCTGTTATATGTAGTATACACACAACAACAAGCTCGTGCCCCTCCGCGGAACCCTGTCACAGTCAGCGTTTGCCGCACTTATTAAAAACAATCTCGTTAAGGACAGCAGAGGCTCCCTGCGACAGGGTTCCGCCGAGCGCCACGCACGAGCTTGTCGAGGTATAGTAACGTGTCTGTATAAACAAATTTACGTTCCAAATTAGAAAAATGACTTAAGCTCCATATCCTTTCCGTGCACTACTACATACAACAAGTCATTTACTTAAGCTCCATATCCTTTCCGTGCACTACTACATACAACAAGTCATTTACTTAAGTTTTTCACCTATACCAGGGTTCACCAATTAGTTTCGCTCAGGGTCTGTTTTAAGAAATGAAATGAATGACCATCGCGGTCCGCACAACATTTTATAGAAAAAAATATTTCTTAAACAAATGTAATTGGGATGTCCCAATTTTTGGCAACGTATAATAAATCGAAAACCGTTTGGAGAAATAGGCTTTGTGAAGCGTTTTCAGAAATCAGATTCCAAAAATATGATAATCTGAATTAAATAAAGAAAATTTAAGTAATGACCTTCATTTGACCCCTGCAGTGAATCGTCACAAAGGCAGATATAAAGCAGGTCTACACTCTAAAGCAAAATTGACAGTTTGAAATGTTGCTGTCCTGCTTATAATAGCAAAGAGTGACAAAGACAGAACTTTAATCACATGATGCACACCTGGCTTTAAACAGTTGTCATTTATCATAAAGTCCGAAATGTATACAATACTCGCAATGTATTTTTACAAATTTAATTATTAAATTACTACGTTACAAGAAAATATGAAAGAATTTAAATATCAGATTTTAATAAAAAATATCTATTTACTATCACACCATTAAACAAACAGGAATAATCGAAGCTAAAAGAAGAGAAATAAATAAAACTATTTTGTCATGGTTCATTTAGGACCCTGAGCCGTGCTTGTAATATTGACAGTGACAAGACAAATCAGGGGCACTACTACAAAATTCGAAGTTCGTATCGTATCATCCCTCTCACTCTCGTGTCAAATCATATTAGCGTGAGCGGGACGGCATGAAACGAAGTTCGAATTATGCACTTCGTAGTAGGGTCTCAGTAGTGCCGTGGTAGTGCCACAGATTATGTTATGTACGACTTGAATTTTTCTAGGCTATGGAACGTGGCTCTCTCACTGTGACATCATCCAACGTATTTCTAAAAAAAAATATAAAAAATTAAATACTCAACCAAATTCAAAATCGATGAAAATGGTGTCTTAAAATATCCTATTCTTTCCAAAAATATATAAAAACTATAGGTTATTTTTTTTGGTGCATCCCAATTACGGAATTAACACAGGTATTTTTTCCATGTCAATGAGAAAAATGTAATTTTTTGTTGCAGACTATCTGTCTGAAGTTTGAAGTAAGTTTGAAGTCTTTCTCGCTTGGTAGCTCGTTACTTCGCCCGCTCGTTTTCGAATTGATGTCAACAAAGATAATGCGGGGGATAGGTACATTTTCATTAAATTACGTACTCTGTAGTGCAAGTTGCTGTGTTCTCGCAGTCCATACAAAATGGGTTGGCGGTCCGGATCCGTGCCACGGTCCGCCATTTGACGAGCCCTGAACTATACTATATGATTTGTTTGCGTCCGCGGCTTAGCCTCTGTTCGCAGAATTCTATATCCTATGGAAATATTGTGAAGTCCGTCCTTTTCGTTGTCTACACCCTAACGAAACATTGGTTCCGAACTTCAGGGAAATTGGGTAGTGTAGTGACTTTGTTAATAAGTTAGTATTAAACTCTGGCCATTTTTGATATTGTGTATGTTTTGTAGGCGAAAGTTTGTTGCTCATTCACGCTAAAACGGTTTAACGGATTCTGAAGAAAACATGGCACACACATAGTTTATAACCTAGATTAACAAATAGGATACTTTTAATCTCGGAAAATTGTTTAGTTCCCGCGGGTTAGCGATAAACAAAATCTTCGCAGACGGAGTCGTGGGTAACTAGTATATAAATAAAGTAACGGATATAATAAACGTAAAGTCACGGTTCACGCTTGGCAGACAAAATGGTGTAGTTGTTGTACTTAACGCTACCCACGTTAATGAAGTTAAAATGGAGCTAATGTGCATTACACCTCAACTCTAGCAATAGGGTTGGCGACGTGGCACTTTGGCCACGCCACTACAGTCAACGACCTATGACATAGATCTTAAAACACAGGAAAAACTCGTGGATTATCTTATAGTAGTAGTGGTTTGATTGACCTATGGCCTCTTAAGCGCGTTCGAGTTCGGACTTTTTCGGAATTTATGTGCGAAATTACATGAATTATTACGGTGAAGGAAAACAGCGTGCGTGCACGTTGCGAAAAAAACCCATTGTGTGTGTGAAGTTTCCAATGTGTGGGAACCACGGCCCAAGCCCCCTCATTTTGAGGTTCATCAACATCATCATCCCAGCGATTAGTCGTCTCACTGCAAGGCACAGGCCTCCTCTCAGAATGAGAGGGCTTGGGCCGTAGTTCCCACGCGGGCCCAGTGCGGATTGGGAACTTCACATTTTGAGGTTGCACTGCACCAATTCATTTATGTAGAGCTTTTCGATCATCTCCGTGTATATTGTTTTATGAAATGACATTTAAATTAGAAGTTTTTTTGAAGTGAAAACTTCTTTAGCGGCGTTGTGCACTTTTTGGGATGGGTAAAAATTAACTCGCGTGAGTTGTGAGTTGTGTGTGGGTAGTGAGGGGGGTTCGTAATGTGCAAGTTTTCACTTCTGCTGGCACTCCCAAAACCCGTTTTTTTTTAAAACGTTTTTATAATAATACTGGGGATCTGTATAATTAATTACTGGGGATTCTTTTGAGCCGTTCCTAACCTAAATTGAAATGACACTTAAATTAGAAGTTTTTTTTTGTTTAATTAATTTGTCTGGAATTTAAAACGTTTTTATAATAATACTGGGGATTCTTTTGAGCAGTTGCTAACCTTAGATCCTAACCTAACCTAACCTACTTTTGTACTAAAATAACATGGACTTAAAACGTAACCTTTAAACCTAAACCTTTTACCTTGCTCCTCCGCTACCGCAGCGGTGATTTCACTAATGGATCTCCGCCAAATAACGCCTGAATCAATCAATTAGCATGAATTTAGCAATAAAAGTTTGAATTACTCTAGAGGTTGGCAACCCTGAGCTAAACAATGAACACGTCACTAATTAGAGCAGGCAGGTGTTTGACCCTGCAGAGAGAAAATAGCGAAGCGTGAGCCATACATACATCGTCACTACTTTGGAAAAATCTCTTATCTCAAAACAATATATAAACCAAACTGAACCTTATTGCACACTCAGTAAAGTTTAATTTAGCCAGATTATCGATTTTGAGATACGAGCTTTTTCAAAGTAGTGACGACATATTCTTGTCCCGGTAAACTACTCCAACATAGCTTGAAGAATCGCCAGACTCAAGTGGCAGTGGGCAGGGCACATCGCTCGTAGAACTGATGGCCGATGGGGCAAAAAGGTTCTCGAGTGGCGTCCACGGACCGGAAGACGCAGTGTAGAGCGACCTGTATGCTTAGTATAAGTTTTCCTTCACTTCCATACTTCTCGATCGCGTTTACGTAAAAATTTCAATTCTATGGAAACATGGGCGCGCGCGCGCTGAGACGCTGTCCACGTTTCCATAGTAATTGATTTTTTTACGTAAACGCGATCGAGAAGTATTTTGGTGAAGTAAAACTTATACTAAGCGTACTGTATGCTTAGTATAAGTTTTCCTTCACTTCAATACTTCTCGATCGCGTTTACATAAAAATTTCAATTCTATGGAAACATAGACGCGCGCGCGCGGAGACGCTGTCCATGTTTCCCTAGTAATTGAATTTTTTACGTAAACGCGATCGAGAAGTATTTTGGTGAAGTAAAACTTATACTAAGCGTACTGGTCAAGGTTGCGGGATCGCGTTGGATGCGGATGGCACGGGACCGATCCGTTTGGCGAGCCTTTGGGGAAACCTATGTTTAGCAGTGGACGTCTTCCGCCTGAAATGATGATGATGAAACTACTCCAAAGGATTGCAATTTGAAAATATCAATAGACTAAAGTCACGAGTAAGGGTGAGTTTCCAGCTGTGCTATTTTTTAGTACCGGTTTCCTATTTTTTTTTTTTTTTTCAATTTCAATTTGCCAGAATCGTTATTTCCTAGTTGCGGAACCCAATTAAGCAAAATGCTTAATTGGGTTCCGTACCCAAAGGGTAAAAACGGGACCCTATTTCTGAGACACCGCAGTCCGTCCGTCTGTCTGTCTGTCCGTCTGTCACCAGATTGTATCTCTATGAACCATGATAGCAAGACAGTTGAAATTTTCACAGATTATGTATTTCGGTTGTCGTCACTGTTTCTGTGTCAATCCGAGTTGGGAAATAACGCTACTGTGAAAATAAACTTCAGTAAAAAACCAGCGTGAGAAAATAAGCATCTGGGAAAACGAATAGGAACAAATCGATCTACAAATATTTTGAAAAGAATTCGGAATATTCTAGCAGGAGGGTAGGTTAGTGTGACTTGCTAGTCGATATAAATATTATTAAGAATTGGTTACCAATTTTTTCCATACCTACCATATTATGTAGATCAAAGTTTAAAAAAAATTCAGGGATGAACTGGTGGTGTGTTCACACAGTGAAAGTAACTTAATCAGCTGAAAACTAATTAATTTATTAATTAATATTAAAAGCAACAATGGATTCATTTTAAAAGCATCCTATATAAACCAAACCACAATACAGTAACCGTAGTACAGTACAAACGCCAGTGGCACCCCTATGTGGCAGGAACAATGAAGACGTCACTAATTGGAGCAGGCAGGTGCTTGACCCGCATTGTGCGCGGGAATACGCATGAGACCAAACAAACTACTATTGTTGAAGAGAAATTGCACTGTTTTTGTGCAAAGCGAGAGTGATGACTGAAGCTTACGTTGCTAAAGTGTGAGGTAGTAGTAGGTAGTAGATTTTATGTTTGGCAGTGCTTTTCTAATTCATGCATTCAAGTCAATGGTTAGAGTGGGTGAAAAAAAAAACGTACAAGATAATTAGATAAGACAAAAACCTTCTGAAGCCCGCGAGATTAATTAACTCGCAGGTTAATTTGAAACTTCATAAGTACTTCTTCGTTACAATTGTTCTTCTTCGTCTTGATTTCCGAAAGTACTTATCATGAAAATTTTACCATCACTGGAACTACTGAACTAAATAGATTCGGTTGGATGGGAGGTCAATAATCTGGATATTTCACACTGTTAGTTAAAAATAGTACCCATAAAACATTCCGTTGTGTAGCAGATAGGTTGTATGGCCAATTTTTGTTTCACAACGGAACTTTTTCGGTCAATCGTTTTCCATTGTTAACTACCGGTTAACATGGCCCAACTTTCTGAACTACTGGTACTAAATAGAAATCTGCACAATCCTATTAGCATGGAGCATGGATTATTTTCTATCCCTGCAAAGTTTCTGCGGGAGAAAAACGAAATTGCTGACAATAAATCTGCTAGCAAATTTTTCAAAAGCAACATTATCTAAAGGCAAGGTTTCTTCGTTCCGTTTTTATACAATATATACGCGCGATAAGATCTTTCTCCCCTATTTTATGGGTAATGAACTAATGAATAACATTACGTCGTCTCTAGCGTAACACATAACTGTCTTGTCCCGGTTCGCTGGCGGGTAAACAAACATGAAATTGCGAACGGTAAGCGTTAAGGCCAGTCCACTAAGGGATTTTAGGGTTGGCAAAGACTTACTAGTACTTTACCGCCATAGGGCGTAAAATAGGGCAGGTCTTCGCCACACGAGCTGAAGAAGTCGTGTCCTCTTTATTATTTCAAGTATTGTATAGTCGACCAAGAAATTTCTTTACCACCATGGTTGAATCAATGTGAGTTTTATGGCTTAAAGCTTATAGCATATCTTGACTTAGAAGTCAATGTGACAATGAGTCTTATTGTTTTTATTTTTTAATAGGAACTGTCATAAAAAATAGTAAAGCTCTCACTTAGTCGGCTATAAGAGTGCAGTAACACGTCGTTTACTCCATCGTTTATAAACTTGGCATGAATTACGGGAAAGAAGATCGATAAAATAGTTTTTTTTTTTGTTAAGAGACAACCCTACACTTGACCGTTACAAAATGTGGTGATTTGTACGCAATTCAGGCTACTATAGTTACCAAATAAGGACAGCAAAGCAATGCAACTTACAACCGAAAATGGGATTTATATGGTTATTTAAGCGTACCCAATTAAAATACGGAAACGGTTTTAAATTTCCCAATTAGAAGTTAAATTTGTTTAGGGTATAATAGGGTCTTCTGTTAACTTATTTAGTAGGGTAATGAACACGATTTCGAAATCGGATGGTTGATAAATACAACCATTTATAGTATAAATCTTCTCAGGTGAATTTTTCGCTTCGAGCCCTTATCTTTCAAAACAAACGGTATCGTCATAGTATTAAGGTTCAAATTAATGTAATGGCTCGAAGCGAAAAATTCACCTGGGAATATTTATACTATAATTGATTAAAGAAAGATGTGAAGCAAACTTGATCTTATAGCACTTTCTGATCACGCAAGCCAGTTTTCTTGATTCATCATCATCATCGTCCCAGCCTATACACGTCCCACTGCAGGGCACAGGCCTCCTCTCAAAATGAGAGGGCTTGGGCCGTAGTTCCCACGCGGGCCCAGTGCGGATTGGGAACTTCACACACACCATTGAATTTCTTCGCAGGTGTTTTCTTGCTTGTTAAAAATTAAAAATTAAAAGAATATTTATTTTATTTCATTCCAACTTAGGTGTAAGTAAGTACATAAATGGTACAGTCTTCCAATTACGTATATAATGTACCTGTATCAGAAAGCCTCGCTCTTCCATATTACTCTAACGGTTATGCGATAAGGTGAAAGAAAAAAGGAAAAAATATCATTTTTTTTATTAGTACATTTCGAGATAGTATGTGTGTGTGTGTGCTTGTTGAAAGCAGTAAATTTAACTTATAGCTTGAGTATTGTCGCATATCTTATCTTAATTCTTACGCGAAAGTTTGTATGGATGATGTTTGTCACTCTTTTACCTTAACGGTTTGACGGATTTTAATGAAAATTGGCACACAGATTTAGACAGAGTTTATAACCTGGATTAACATATATAATACTTACTTTTTATCCCGGAAAATTCAATTGTAGTAGCTACATATAAACAACCGGATAGCCGAGTGGTTAGAAAACCTGACTACAAAGTTTGATGTCCCGGGTTCAATCCCTGGTCGGGCAGATATTACGTATGAGACTGTATTCCGTGTATTTGAAGGCAGTACAGAAAATCTATAAATTAAAAATTTTAAAACCCCAACGCAATTTGGAAGTAAATGCCCATTATGCGTCCAAGATCCCTTCCGTAGCTAACAAAAGAGCTGATAACTTTGAAACAGCTGAACCAATTTTGATGAAACATGCTTTGATCAATTATAACTGTAGATCCACAGTCGCGCGCCCGAAAATGTCCGAGCCAAATGAGCGCCACTTTGATAAAAGTGGCCTTCTTTTTTCTCAGTACGCTGCGTGAAATTGTCAAGTTTAGCTGTCAAGTGTCAACCGAAATTCGACTGTAATAAAGTAAAGACTAGGTTCAAATTTCTGTGTAGGTGATGATTTTAATTGTTATGCAAACAAATAAAAAAGTTCGGACATTCTTTGAAGGGGATTTTGTTCGGCAATGTGTATCTTCCTTCAGTTATAATTGATCAAAGGAAACATGTCTAAGATCGGATCGCGTTAGATGCAAATGGCGCCGGACCGATCTGTTTGGCGAGCCTTGGGGGAGGCCTAAGTTCAGCAGTGGACGACTTTCAGCTGAAATGATGATGATGATGTCTAAGAAACATCGCCAAGAAACCAGTTTTCAAATAAAAAAATCCGCATCCAAATAGTTTCACCGTTTAAGGCTATGATGCCACAGAAACACACTGACACACACACTGACACACACATAGCGGTCAAACTTTTAACACCCCCTCTTTTTGTGTCGGGGGCACGGTACTTTCACTTCCAACAATGTCTATTTTTAGTTCCGTCAATTTGCACTAAATGGCGATATTATTTATCAAATCATGTAGAAAATAGATGAAAACCACTTTAAATTCTAGTTTCAAAAAAGCGGTGGCAGTGGCCCATGGGCAGTGGCACAGCAGGGCTGGTATTGGTTGGTACGTGTGATTATTGATCCTTGATATTATAGGTATGATCCTAATAGTAGTTACGGGAATTTGCGTTAGATGGCGTTGTGCCGTTGAATAGAGTGATATCTCTATCCTCCTATATACATATAATGTACTCTGTGGTCGGGGGTTAAAAAACGTCGAGAAACTTCGGCCAATGTCCAAACGTGACAGTACTCCGTGACCACGGATAATCAGAATCAAAGTCTCATTGCCGGTCGATGAATCTGACGTAGATTCTATTTAGATAAAAGCTTATCGGGCGGATAATATCGGCGGCAGTTGAGTGTGCTCACCGGATTGGAGCTTATGTTTAAGCCACAGGAATAAATAAACGGAACAGAATAAATGCTTCAAACAACGCCGCGCACGCACAACATATGTGTGCGTGACCTGACACAAACAGGACGGGGGGGGGGGGGGGCGTGCACCGGCGCCCGCTCGGAGACAAACCGGTTTGAACTAGCTCAGTGAGTAGACAAAGTTCAGGTGTGCCGCCAGCGACGACGTGACCGTTTAGCGTTTAGCTACATAGTTCGGGTGTTCGGTTGTTTTTAAAGATGTGTTGTAGATATACAGATATTAGATACTTAAGTACTAGTTTGAATAAAATATTTTGATTTTTAATTTTTTTTTTACCGAGTAACAATCCTATGATAATAGGTAAGAATTTCGAGCTCTTTTCGGCAGCTTTTATTCTGTTCCGTTTATTTATTCCTGTGGTTAAGCCTTATCATCATCATCATCATCCCAGCCTAAACAAGGTGATTCAGTAGTCATAAGCAGGGGTGAAAGAGGTGATGGGGAGATTCACGGACTGATTCCCAATCCGCACTGGGCCCGCGTGGGAACTACGGCCCAAGCCCTCTCGTTTTGAGAGGAGGCCTGTGCCCTGCAGTGGGACATATATATATATTTTATGCTAGTACTATAAAAAAATAAAACTAAAAATTTTAAGTAACCCGTAAACTGTAAGTATAATATTTTTAAAATCACATTTGTTGTATGGGAGTACACTTATATATTTATTTTATTCTGATTTTGAGTTTTTGTTGTTATAGCGGCAACCGAAATACATCATCTGTGAAAATTTCAACTGTTTAGCTATCACGGTTCAAAAGATACAGCATGGTGACGGACAGACAGACGGACGGACGGACAGCGGAGTCTCAGTAATAGGTTCCCATTTTTACCCTTTGGGCCCGGAACCCTAAAATGTAGGCGCTTGTAGATTGATCTTTGAAAACAAAAAAATACTAATAGTATTTTAGTGTTGCCTCCATAGCCATAGATGGCGCTGTACGCGCGTCACTACTAAGTAGCGATGTTCTGCGTGCCAAACCAGATATATGATAGCTTTGTACTTCACAAAAGCGCGCGGTCAAAGCATATGGAAAATGTGAATATAATAAATACTATGTTCACAACAATATAAAAACCTGCAGGCAGGTCTTTATATCGTTGTGAACATAGTATTTATTATATTCAGTGTTGCAAAAGTTCCCGATTTATCGGGAGATCTACCGATTTCGGTTCTTCCCTCCCGATATCCCGATTTAGCGACCCCGTCTCCCGATTTTCTATATTTCGAAATAAAGTGACATTTAAAACAATATTTTTAAGAGGATAACGCCAAAGCTAAGGTATCATTAAAACAATGCACGGGGATTCCCCAAAACTTCACGCACGGCCTTTTAATAATGTAGTACCCACAAAATACATTAAATCTAAATGTCCTAAAATAGAGTTTATTATTGTTTGGTGAGTGTATGCGGGAAACTCCCTAAAAATCAGGCAGGCTACTTCGAAATACGAAATTTGAACTTCGCTTCATACTGAATATTTTCATCGATAAATTTAATGAAACGTATCGTAAAAAACATTCCACTGTATCAATTATAGAAAAGAAATGGTATGAACATGAATAATTAGTAATCAATCACTAAACCTACGTCTATATATATTTTTAAATAATTTAATAGTTTGTTTGTTGAAAGTGTATAAAATATACAATTGTTTAACTTTGACTAAAATCTCCCGAATTCTCCCGATTTTTAGCTGGACAATTTAACGATTTTTAAATTTTCACTTTTGCAACACTGATTATATTCACATTTTCACAATTTCACAATGATAATATGACCTACTTAAGGTACTAGTCTAGTATGCTTCTATGCTTATCCGCTTGTTATTTACTAAAAGCTGTTTAAATCTCCGGTTCAAATTTAAGAGGGTTTATACCCGCTGAGCTGGCAACGTTGCATTTTTGTTAGTTTTTCTCGATTATTCCATAAAAATTGAATGAAAATTAAAAATGTTTTGAATACAAATTGTTCTAATATATAAGTTAATGTGTCTACTGCAATAATAAATCGTGATAAGACTTTTATTTTCTTTAAAAACCGTTAGGTAATAATTTGTTCGTTTTTAAAGAAAATAAAAGTCTATCACGAATTATTATTGCAGTAGACACATTAACTTATATATTAGAACAATTTGTATTCAAAACATTTTTAATTTTCATTCAATTTTTATGGAATAATCGAGAAAAACTAACAAAAATGCAACGTTGCCAGCTCAGCAGGTATAAACCCTCTTAACGAATTTGTAAATCCTTGACGGGCAGAGAGCGAGAAAGAGCAAGAACTTAAGGTGAAAAAAAATGCAAACCAAAAAGAAAAAAAAATCTTAAAAACTAAAAAAACATTTCAAAAGTGTTTTTCTGTGAACCGCTTAAAAATGGACACGCGACCGAGGGAATAAAAAGTAGGCTTGTAGATAGATTTTTAATAATAAAATACTTGGTATTTTATTGTTGGCTCAATAGATGGCGCTGTACGCGCGACACTACTAAGTACCCGTTGTTTGATCAATAGTTAAACAAACTAATAGTTAAAATATATGGCAAACATAACAATTGCATTTCAAAGGAAATTTCACTATTAGTTTGTTTAACTATTGATCAAACAACGGGCTCTTAGTAGCGATGTTCTGCGTGCCAAACCAGATATATATTTGCATCATATCAGCGGTCAAAGCATATAGTACCTGATTAGGAGGCCATTATATCGTTTTGAACGTAGTATTTAAGTTCACAATGATGTTATGACCGTTTCATGTTACTATATGCTTTTCCCGCTTGTTTATTATTAAAAAAAAACATTTAATTCCCTGATTGAAATATAACGAATTGTAAATCCTTGATGGGCAGAGAGCGAGAAAGAGCAAGAAAGTAAGGTGAAAAAAAAAATTACAGTTAAAAAGAAACAAAAATGGCGGATTACATATTTTTTCACAATTCCCTCAATATGGGTATCAAATTACAGGGTTTGACTAGTAATACTATACGCTATGACAAATTTCAAATCCAAGATGGCCGCGCCACCACAAAATGGCGAATTCAATTTTTTTTTCCAAATTTATTCTTATATGGATCTATTTAAAAATGCCTATTTTCGATTTTTTCAGTCGCGTGCTTTTTTTATTGAGCGATTCACGGAAAATACTCAAAATGTTTTTACCATTTTTTTTCTTTTTGGCTGTAAATTTTTTCTTACTTTATACTTTCTTGCTCTTTGCCTATCAAGGATTTACAATTCGGTAAATTTCAACCAGAGAATTAAACGGCTTTTAGTAAAAAATATGCGATTAAAGCAAAATAGTACTTACTTACATGATATCATATCATAATATCGATGTGATTATAATATTTTCACATAAATACTATGTTCACAACGATATTATGACGTGCTATCATGTACTATATAATGTAATATCTTGCTTTTACCGCTGTTATGAAGCACAAAAGCTATCATAAATATCTGGTTTGGCACGCAGAACATCGCTACTTGGTAGTGTCGCGCGTACAGCGCCATCTATTGAGCCAACAATGAAATACCAAGTATTTTATTTTTCTCGATCGCGTGTCCTTCTTATAAGCGATTCATGGAAAAAAACTTTCAAAATATGTATAATTTTTTTTTTTGTTTTTTTTTTGCCGACTTTTTCTTTTTAACTTACGTTCTTAACTTCTTATGATTGTAAATTTCATTTGCGATTTTAAGTACGAGCCCAAATCCCAAAATCGAATCCACGACCCTCTGCTCGAGAGCTGATACATCGACACTCAACCCAAGGCACTGGCCACTGAGACCGTGTTGCTGTTTCGTGTATTTTGAAATATTTAAATCGTACGGATTCTGGAATTCGAATCCTGAAACAAACAGCGAACAGCAGACGGGCTTGGGAGCCATTCTTGATTAGGCCGTACCACGCGAGTGATGCATTTTTAATATAATGTGAAACTGAATAAATAATGTTATACGTCATAACCAAGTTTCCTTCAATTAGCTAAGTCAAGTTAGGATTTTAGCGTAGGCAGTATTTTCTATTTCAGAGCGTAGGGCCCCCCGCTACATGTTGGTGGAGGTGCGATGCGTACCACGAAAAGGCAAATGTAAGGAGATTCCCGCACCTATACCTAAAGAAATTGTATATCGAGAAGAAAATTGTAGAAGATTATAAAAATAAAGTGTTTTTAAAGGGTAAACCCCGTAGCATAATCACGAATTAATTATGTAGGCACTGGCCACTGAGACCGTGTTGCTGTTTCGTGTATTTTGAAATATTTAAATCGTACAGATTCTGGAATTCGAATCCCAGAATCCGTACGATTTAAATATTTCAAAATACACGAAACAGCAACACGATCTCAGTGGCCAGTGCCTACACTACACTACAATAGCATACCTACTATCCTAAAAATATAAATATGACGCGGTACACTTGAACATCAAGCATGGAAACTGAGGTATTTTTCTGAAATACTCGTATACCGAATTAACTTTGAAAGTCCTTTAAAAAATAGTGTACCCTTTATTAGGGTTCCGGAGCTAAAATAGTTTCGTCATGTCTGTCTGTCCGTCCGTCCGTCCGTCTGTCTGTCCGCTCCGCGGCTTGGCGTAGTGGCCATTAGTGCGAGAAAGCTGTAAATTTATATATAGCAATTACCCCAACAAAGTGATAAAATAAAATGTAAAATAATTTTTTTTAGGGAGGTATCCCTTAGACGTAAAGTGGGGGTGATTTTTTTTCTCGTCTAACTTTACATATAGTGTGGGGTGTCGTTGGATAGGCCATTCATTACGGGGTTGTGAACACGATTTTTCGATACAGTGATTCGTTTGCAAAATATTCAAATTTAAAGTGTTTTTTTTTTGTTAAAATCGAGCCTCCCCCCCTCTAAAAGCTAAACTGTTGGTATAAAAATTTAGAATAAATCAGGATGGGAGGAAATATCTCAAATTAATAACGGCTAAGTTTGCTTGAGAATTATTAGTAGTTTAACAGTACATAGCACCCTGGCCTATAAAATATTGCTTGTTTAATACGGACGGTACTTATAATTAATAGTAAATTAATAAGATTTGCAAGGATTTTTTCGTAACAGCTGCGGAACCCTATCCTGGGCGTATCCAACACCCAACACGCTCTTGGCCGGTTGTTTTAATTAGATAATATTAGGGTTTTCAAAATCACGACACAATTCATTTTCATAAAGAAAAAAAAAGAGTCCTTGACTCCTTGTTTTTGGGACAGTTTTGAGACGTTTTTAACACGACTACGGCAAGGCCAAAAGGAAGTGTAATGATTTTAGCAGTCTATGTTTGTATTTACGGATGTTGCACTGTTGTTTCATACAGTTATATGGGCCGTCAAAAAACGGACACAAAAAAATTGTATGGAAAATTAGGTCATTTTTTTAACCGACTTCAAAAAAGGAGGAGGTTCTCAATTCGGTTGTATGTTCTTTTTTTTTAATTTGTGTTAACTCAGAACTCATATAAGAACCGATATGAAATTTCCCATACTTCCAAAAATCTTAATAAGAAAAATAATAAATCTTAAATTTTCTTAATTATTCCATATCCAATTATTCAGAATCCAGTTCTGATGATGGGATCCATGAGGAATTGAAGAAACTCCTCATAAATTCAAGAGAAATGTATAGCGATTTTAGAATTTTCGGTGACAAGTTGTGTAATTGCATTCAGAAAGTATCATGGAGCTCTCTCTGTAATAAAACGACACAACCCCGTCGAGCATTAAAAATAGAATTTTCTAAATATACTTATTTCGAAGTCACACTGATGATTTTATCTTACGCATCTATTTTATACAGAAAGAACTAAAAAAAAAAAAATTTTTTTAAAAAAAATAAAACCTTCAAAATTCATCCAAAAAACTATGGAATAATAATTGATCCGACCAAAAAAATTGTATGGAAAATTAGGGTAATTTTTCTAATCATCAAAATCAATAGCGCTCTTGATTCTGAGTAAGAAAAACTCAATAAAGAAAGAGTCATTGTATTGTCATCCTCATTCCAGCCTATTTTCGCACTGCAGGGCACTGGCCTCCTCTCAGAACGAGAGGGCTGGGCCGTAGTTCCCACGCCCAGTGCGGATTGGAAACTTCCATCCATTGAATTTCTTCTCAGGTGTATGCAGGTTTCCTCACGATGTTTTCCTTCACCGTAAAGCTCATGGTAAATTACAAATGTAATGCGCATATAATCCGAAAAACTCAGAGGTGCGAGGCCGGACCCGAATCCACAACCCTCTGCATGAGAGACCATAGGTCAAACCACTAGGCCGTTGTAGTGATACATTTTTTAATGAAACCGCCCTAAAACACCTTCGATACAATGTTACCTACTCTTGACAAGGAACCAAGTCAATCAAGCCAAGCACTGTGTTAGGAAAAAATGTTTCTAAAAAATATTTTGTCAAACAAAAACAAATTTCAAGCGGCTACTCAATAATAATCGAGTTATGACATAATCTAATGGCTTCATTTACATCGTTTATTAAACAGGTTCCATAAAAAGTCAATAATTACAGTTCTGTCATTTCACTTTCGTTTTAAAAGCGTATTAGCGTGTCACGCGATCTAACATATGTATGGAAGTGTTAACGGAAGCCAGTTTTAACTTGGTAATTTAAAGTGAATGTGTATGAAGCGGTGGGGTTAAGTCAGTTATACAGGGTTGATCGACGACTTCCGCAAGGGTGTTCTAAATCAGCAATGGGGTTTTTCAGATCTTAGAATTCATTTTTGATAAGACTGACAATTTCATTAATGAAGGGAATCTTACTAACTTTCGTGCTTAAACTGCTGGTTGGATTTGGACAATAGTTATTTGTGTCACAAGGGAGCAAAATGATGTATTTACGGCGAGGGCAGTACATTGAATCCAGAGTGAAGCGAAGGATTCTACAATAGAATCCTGAGCGCAGCGAGGGATTCTAAGTTAGAATCCTGAGCGTAACGAAGCTTGAATCCTTAACGCCCAAGACGAAAATAATTTTGCTCCTGAGTGACACATACAACTTTTCACACCGACTATGAGGAAAATGGATTGTTGTGAAAGATAGGGAAAGCTCACCACAGATAAAGTATTCTTGTGCTACTTTTAACAATGTTAAAAAATAATCGAATGGAATCGAATATTACAATAGTACCTATCGGATATCAATATTCATTAAATCACAATAACAATCATCGATAGTTTTCATTTAAGTAAAACGTATAATTTATTACATTCGATTATTTTATTAAGGTCTGTGTTCATTGGCACATTGCGTAAATGATACATGCCAATGAATAAATTAAAAAAGTAGCTTGAACAGAAAAGTAGCATTTTGATCCCTGTCGCCAGGGAGCAAAATCTACTTTCCCGAATGAAAGGTGTGAAAAATTCTGTTTTTATGCAGATAAACGAGTCTCTGAAATAGATAGAAAGAAGAAATACATATTATTTACAACAACACAAGACATGAATATTATTTCAAATATAGATAACACGAAGGATAAAGATAATGTGACATTGCGGTTGTTACGGAACGTGCACAGCACATCGACGGTGCTGGTGCTGCCAACTGGTGCCATCAATTTGACTGCTTTACCCTGTTAAGTTTCTTTTACTGTCCGCATAGTGTATCTTCTGTCGCATTAGTGCTGCAGCCTATAGTTTCTGCACGTTCCCTATAATGCTCAGACGTTTATAGCACCCCAGCGCTACTCGGATTGAATAGTAATTAATTGTCAGTAATTAAATAAATAAATAAACACATGTTACTTTTATTTCCTTTTTCTTCTTTCTTTTCGATCCTTGATCTTTTATCTTTCACTGAGGGTTCCGTACAAATTCAAAAGCAAGGAAGAAGTTAATTCGTGTTCACTCATCAACTGTATGCAAGCGTGAATTAGTTCCGTCGTCCACAGTAGTTTAATTACGACACCATCCGCGTGAAGTATGCAAATAACACGATCGTGTGAAGAAAAAGCTGGTTTTACACTACTTTATTTTGTACTTTCCGTACTTTCTATTTGTTCTTTAGTACTGTGAAATCATAACATAAGACTGACGCTTGAGAAAATTTGAAATATAATAATGTATTTCACCCGTATGTTTTGGGTATAACTGAACGGATTGTACTATAGATTTAGAAATAACTGAGAAGCATAGAGAACTAGGGACGAATGACACCTTAAAACAATAATTTCAAGATACGACTCCAGCAAAAAAAAAACTCAAGTTTCCTGTGCTGTGCTGTGTATGTAGTTTACAATGTTAAAAGTTGTCAATGTCTGACATAAAAATCTTTGCATTGAAAAATATTTTCGACATACCTAATATATTAATGACACTGAAATTTTTATCAAATTTCTATTCTGCTGCTTTATCGTTATGATTATTACGTGTATCATGCAAAATTACAGTTTTCTAGTACTAAGTCTCGAAGCTAAACCGTAGACAGATAGACATGGCGAAATTGTTTTATGGGTTCGACCAAAGAACCCTAAAAACGATCTCGTGCTTTCGTTGTGAATAACAAACCAATTATCCGACCAATTAAGTAAAAAGTGGAGATCGCCACCTGTCACGCAGTATCGGAATATTCACTGTTTATTCATAGTGACGCGATAAGAGAGATGACTTCAGAAAAACTGTGGTTACCGATGTTAATTACTATGTATATTAATTGTATACACAGAATTAACAATAAGTGGAATAGAAATGTCATGCGAGCCAAAAGCACAAGGCACCTATGTATTTGGCTAAAAAGCAATCATGTCAGCTGACAGTGCTCCATATTTGTTGTACAGTTTGCACTGCTTGCAATGGAGGCGCGCGCAACCGGCGCAACACCGCGCTCAACTGCCGTCTTCCTGTTTTTTCCCCTAAATTCAAGTCTAGGGTGAATGAGCATTTACTAGGCAAGCGTGCTCCATCGTAGGCCTCAACTTCGCCTACCATCAGGCGTGATTGTGGTCAAACGCAAGCCTATATTATAAAAAAAAGTCAGCCACCGCTGGACAAAGATTTCCCCCAAAGAGATTCAGAACGATCGGTCCTACGTTGCCCGGATCCAAGTTGTTCCTGATTGCGAGTGCAGTTAAAACACGACCCAGTATTTGTCGACCCGGAATTGACGTCAATAATGCATGACCTGATAAATCAAACCCTCATGTAATTGCCATAAGAGTAAAGCTTCACACGCACAGACAGCGGAGGCGTGGCGGTGCGGTGGCGGTGACTGTTGTAATATTCTAACTTGTATGAACGAGTTCGCGGTACGGTGCCGCACAACCGTTCATACAAGTTAGAATATTACAAACGTCACCGCCACGCCTCCGCTGTCTGTGCGTTTGGAGCTTAAGAGTAGGCTCTTAAGCTCCAAACGCAAATCGCCAGTGTGATAGGTCACACTGGCGATTTGCGAACGCATTTGAAGCGGAGCGAACACGCGGCCAGTGTGATATTATGGCTCTTTGTTAGTGGCTATATGGCAACTCGAGCTCTACGTTCTGGCTTTATTACGACAGACATGTCCAGCCCAGTCTTTCATCAACTTGGCTGTCTTTCCGTCCACATCAGCAATACCAGTTGAATTGGTTTAGTTTTTTTAGAAAATATGGCTCTGTCGAACAGGAGACAATTGAGCCAGTATTATCCAATGTATTTTGCCGTTGTCTAGCTAGACGACCTTAGTGGTTTGAGAACCTGACTACGAAGGTTGGGGCAGATATTTGTGTGAAAAATACGAATGTTTGTGCTTCAGTTTTGGATGTTTAATATCTACTTAAGTATGTTTATCCTTTGCCTTGTTGGTACCCATAACACAAGCTTTGCTTATTTTGGGGCTAGGTCAATTGGTGTGAATTGTCCCGTGATATGTATGTATGTAAAACGAAATATGAGAGTCAATACGATGATTTTCATAATTTGACTCTTAGTTAAGATAATAATAATGACTTACTTGATGACGCCGTCTTCGATGTAGACGTCGGCGTCTTCCATTCCGTCATCGTTGACGACGCGCCCATTTTTGATCAGCAGACGGTTCTGGGAGCTCTGAAACAAAAAGAAATCATTATTATCATCATTACCTAAGTCTATGTTAGATGTTATAAATGGACAACCAGTACAGTTAGTTATTAAACCTCCGCGACGCAAAAGGAAGAAGTACATATTTTTAAGTTTACCTTCATGGATGACCTGATTCGGAGGCAGTTTTTTACCCGACTGCGAAGAAGGAGGATATGTTTTTAAGAAATTGGCTTTGATTGGTTGTCTGGAAGAGATCGCTTTTGAGCGATAAGACCGCCTGCTGTCTGCCTGAATTTTTATTGTTATTAATTTTTCTGTACCGATTTGGTGTTCAGTAAAGAATATTTGTGTTGTATTTTATTGTAATTGCAATGCAATCAAAATCGATTTTTCTCGTTTTTGAGAATTGAATTTTAATGATAATTTTGGGGTTTTAATTACCATTTTCAATTTATTGCTAATTCAACTGATCGAGTTTCGTTGAAAGTTTTCAAACAATATAGTTTAAGACGAAGATTTTCACTGTCTGTCGCATGTCGGCAAAATAAAAGCATTTTCGTTACAGTCAATTATTTTAACTTTTTTTTAAAAGACGCAATTAAAAAAAACATGTAATTTTATATCCCTTTCAACAATTACTCAAATGCTCATAGAATTCTTTGCATCTGACAATCATCAAATTACCGACACTTAAATCATCGAATTTTATTTCAAAGTCAACACGTCAATACGTCAGTCAATACGTTTCGAGTATTTTAATTTCATCGACAATTTCATTTCGTGGAATTGTCATTGCAAGTAATTTCAATTCATGGATTTTTAATTGGCCGAAGATTCATTATAAAGTGTATTATTTCACGGAAAACGGTTCGTAATTTATTGTTTCACTTTTCTGGTAACACTTTGATTCTGTAAGGGTCGCAGTTCTAACGTAACCTAACCTACTTTTCTGGTAGCAGTTCTAACATCTATCTACCACAATTCCACGAAATGAAATTGTCGATGAAATTAAAAAATCAACAACATTTTGTCTATGAAATAATAAAAATTGGAATGAACTGGTAACGAAACAAATGTCGATGAAATGATAATACTAGAACTAAATTTCCATGAAACGTTTTCGTTGAAATAATATTCGATGTAAAGTTTGTCGGTAAAACAAGGGACAGCCCTGACAAAATACACGTTTATCAACTCTCATAATGTTTATCAATACGAAGATGACATTCCATTCTATTGTGGTGACTGCAGTTTCAATTTAAAAAGATTGTATACCTACTAGATAACACAGCCTTAACTCAAGTAGTTATTTTGATATGAAAATGCTTGAACTAGGTAAATGAATACCTAGGGTGTTGCCGCATTGAAGTATTTTCTACACGTTCGCAAACCGGTCCCATTGCCTTTGTCACAAAACATGTCCAAAGGTTACTGCAGTACACAACAATAGCATTCAGTGAAACAAGCACTAAAAGCAAATTCACTGTAAAATTAAACCTTTAGTTATAGTTGGAACTTAAAGCGAATTAGTTACTGGCACGTTCCAACAGAAAAGAAAAATAAAGAAGCTAAAATTCAAATAAAGAACTCACTTTAATATTGATCCCAGACACGGACGACTTGGCGTTAGCACCGTCAATTGTCATTTTTGAAAATAGAACACGCCAAAATGGCCGATAAGTTAACTTTTTAATTCGCGACCTGACTATGGCGACCGCGCCGCCACACGCGCGACTGAAACTGAAATTGTAAAGCCTAAAATAGAAGGTGCCCGTTCCCCTCGGTTTTAACTTTACGTGTGTGAAGTAGAAAGTGATAAATAGCTATCGATAAAGAGAGATATAAACATAATCGCAGCTATCTTGATCTTGCATCGAGCTATCTTGCGTTTTCTTGCTATAGGAACCTATTTAAAGGCGATGACAGCGTCTTTCGCGCAATGCTACTTTCCATCAACTGTCAGAATAAATGATCAAAAGCTTTTATTTATAGAAAAAAAATACACATTTCCGGAAGCTACCGAACAACGACTAATCTATAGTGTCTTTCTTTATCAAACTCGCTCGACATTGGCAGAATCATCGATAGTATCGAATGGACCTATATTATTAAAAATTTAATTGAAATTGAATAGTTCTCTGGGCAACAATTTTGTTTTTGGCGGATCTTATTTATAGCGGCAGAACATTCTTGTCATGTATCAAAATTCTTCTGACATGTGTCATATCTTGTAACACCTGCGTATGTTCTTGTGAAATAAATAATTTAATTTCTTGATTTTTTTATTGTTTGTGTATCGCGCCAATTCACCCTAACGGGTACAATAGATCCGAAGCGCCATAAATCATTGTTCCTCTAACGGAATCATAATGCCGCAATAGCAATGAAAAAAGAAAATGTAATGTCATTGGCATTACGTACTTCGTGGCATGGCCTCGTAACCAGAAAAACAAGATCGGAGAAAAGCGCGCGAAAACTTTCATCGATCTTTTGAAATCATAGACAAGATTACTTTTAATTGATATTGTTACTGTGTTACAAGAACTATTTTAATAACAGTGTGAGAGCATTTTTTGTGCTTTTGTGAGAGTTTTCTTGAGTTCTTTGACATGATTAGTACGTTCGGGTTAATAGCTTGTGCCCACGCTTTCGTAGAAATTGTAATTTGCATGTTCGTTTAGTTCTGTCTGAAGTTTATTTGAATATGTTATTTTGGTTTTACAAACACAATTATGGTGTCTGTGGTTGTTTTCATACAGGATTTGAAAATATTACAATCACTTCTGAGGAATTCTGGCGCACTAAGGAATACTATACATACCATATATACCGTAATTGTTAATTATTTACTATTATGTGTTCCAACCGTTGTAAGTGCTGGATAGACGTACGAGCAAATCGCGCTCATTTGGCTCGGTGAGCTCTAGACCGAACATCGCACGAGTATAAACGCTCGCCGAGCCACAAGCAGGCGAACTTGCTCGAACAAGTGTTTAGCACTTTACATGCTCATTACCATTACAAATCCCAATTCCACAGAACTTTCGGTTTTATTCCCAGAAATCCATTTTCTTTCATCGACAGTTATTTTACTTTTTAATTTCAGTGTCAAGTCAAACACTGATTTTGGTCTTTACCATTAACTATCTTTTTAAATCGCAAACTTTTACGAAATCCCTCTGCTCCGTGATGCAAAAGACAACAAACATGGCGTCAACTTGTCTTTGGTAATCCAAACATACACAATATTGGTTTAGCTAAAAGCCTGCCAGTATTGTGTTTCAGCATTCGTTGTCTGACACATTAGGGGTCCTTAAATGACATTGATCCTTTACCAAACATATGAGACATAATATTTGAACATGAAACTATACCGTGAGACTCACTTATATTATAGTGAAACAAACGGATAAATCACATCTTTTAATCGCGTTTGTTCTTGGAAGAAGGACTACGGATTACTCCGAAACTAATAACTCGATAACTTAGCCAAACTCGATTATAGACGAGTTCCTTCTATTAGTGACATATTCCACGTCTTTCAGTGATAATATTTTCTGAAACTTTTCCGAAAACATAAAAGCTTTCTACACTTTAAACCCGCGTAACTTTCTAGAAGTAATAGCCGTTGTACGACAGCGGCACTGCACACATATCTCTACTGTACCTACAGTTTGTAGAATAATGTTACATCTGATGAATGTGGCGTGCAGGAAGGTCATAAGACACAAAGGCCCCGCGAGCACAATACTTGAATCAGTTGTCCTGAACTTGACTACGTGGATGTGGACTAATGTGGAGTTGCTGCGCCTGGCCGGTTAGAATAGGACAGGTATCTCTTTCCGGCCTCTTGGCTCTTTAAAGGCCTAATTAAGCTGATGCGAGATTTTACAGCAGCTCTCTCTAACACTAATTTCGAACTCAGGACTCTAGCACTACGATAGAAGGCAAGGGGAAACTACCACACTATTTTTCCATGAAAGTCGAAGGTTTCAATCCTCAACTGACGACTGACTGAATGACTTTGTCCAAAGCATGTCGATAATAGGGATGATGACTCCATTCCAAATTCCAAGAAGTCGCTCAAGTAAAAAATACTTAATTTTGTCCATGAACCCGAATGAATTTTCAATTAACTGCAAAATTTGTTATTAGCTGCTTTAAAACAAATAAATAGTTAATTGAGGTGCCATAGAAGTGACGTCATGACAGCATTTGCCATACAAAATTTATGAGAGAATCTGGTTTTGAAAGTTTGTTAAAAGTACGTCAGTTGATTAGTCCCATCATTCCTACCAGCAATAAAGACTAGCAATATAAACTGATGTTGATGGTGATGTGGAAACTGAATCGCGTATCAGGGTGGATCTTTTTCACGATCAATTTCACGATAATTTCTTTGGAAAATTGCATGGAATGTCAACATGATATTTGCAGTGAAAAGGCTCTACCCTAGCACCCGATTCAGTTTGTACTGTACTGTACCCATTTGAAAGGTATATTCTAAACACCAATGATTTCTCTTTCAAAATTTTCCTTTTCTTCCTTTATAACCAGTAGCCATCCAACATATTATTATTACCGATAAACAATTTTAATGTTGGCCATTTAAAAAGCAGGTCTATTATTAATCGTTAACCTGCATTTATGATAGGCGTGCATAATGTAAACTGCATGTCAGTGAACTTTTAAAACTGATTGATGTTTTGGTTGACCGAATGGAAAATCAGAAATTTTATTGGATTCGTTATTGGAAGGGAAGGGCCTCCCACATAGACTCAGACCTATAAACACACAAAAATAAAGGTACTTACAGGGGTGTGGTTAAGGTACGACCAGTGGCGGGGCGTGAAAAATTTTGCAAGTAAAGCCGGAGCAAAAAAAAACCTTAAAACATACCCATATAATTCTCTTCTTGAAGAGAAGCGTTTGGTAACTTAGAAAGTTTAGTCAACCCGGGGGAATCGGGTAGTTAGTACCCTTCGCCATTGGATACAACCTGCAATTGTCGACGCGGAATCAAGGATAATAATGTTAAGACCTGATAATTCAAACCCTCATGAACTTGCGGCAAGGGTTTGAATTTATCTGTCATTCTAGGTCGATTAAAATGGAGTCGTACACTAAGCGCACCCGCTATAAGTAGGTACAGATGGGTTTCTAGATAACCAGCTTATAATCTATTGAATCAGGCTTTACTTAGCGGAGGTCCATATCTATGAATTGAAACAATTACTTTGCTCACCCTCGACCTTATGATAGCCCTAAGATACCAAATTAGAATTCTCTGTCGTCATCAATGATAGTAGAATGTATAGTGAAGATATATTATCCTACTTATCCGACATAGGTTGAAGAATCCCCAGAATCAAGAGGCACATCGTAGAGCTGATGGTCGATGGAGCCAAGAGGTTCTCGAATGGCGTCCACCGACCTGAAGACGCAGTGTAGGTAGGCCTCCAACAATATAAAATGACGACCAGCAGGCTTATTGTCTAACGCTTCTGACGCTTGCCTTCGCAATCACTATTTCTTTCTGTCAAACGGTATAAGATGATGACAGAAAGAGATGGTGAAAGCGAAGGCAAGCGTCAGCCCCTGGTTAAGGTTGCGGGAACGTGTGTGATACGGATGGCGCAGGATCGGTTAAGGGGGGGGGGATATTCAGCTGAAATGCTGATGATTATGAATCGGCTCATCACGGAGATCTGCCAAAATATTATCAAGTGCATGACACCCACTTTATAACCTTAAACCCGCGATTAGATAAAACTGGATATCTTTACTGCCTGCTGTGCTGTTCGTCCTCTATTGCATTATGATCGGCATTAACCTAATTTTAGCTTAAATGGGAATTACGGGTGCGGTTGAAATACGACCAGTGATTCATCATCATCATCATCATCCCAGCCTATATACGTCCCACTGCAGGGCATAGTCCTCCTCATAGAATTAGAGGGATTGAGCTGTAGCTTCGCAGGTGTGTGCAGGTTTTGAAGGTTTCCTTCACCGAAAAGCTCGTGGTAAATTTAAAATGTAATTTGTCACATTATTTTCGAAAAACTCAGAACCCACGACTCTCTGTTTGAGAGACCATAAATGTCAAACCTTGTACCTACACTACCATGGCTTTTATTTTGTCTAGCCATTGCGATATTCTGACACTCTAGACTTACTTGTGAGAGTAGGATAGATAGAGTGTGGTACAGTCAAGGGCATAAATATATGTACGTTACTAAGACGTCAAAAATAAATCTATACAACTCTATGCCACTAAACCTTCAATCAACAATTGATCGAAGCACTAAACATACGGTTGGTATTTGCATATTTTTGACGCGATGGTTATGCCTTCGATTGTACAGTGCATTGGCTATGTGCGAAGCGGGTGGTGGGGGTACAGAAAACGATCGCAGCGCACAACATGGCAAAAATTGGAAGTAAATTCGGAGGAAATGTTGTCAACGCTACGCGGCTCCAACGTCGTTGCACGTAGCCAACACACACACACTATTCCCTTACTTCAACTAAAAGTTATGAGGATACTTCCGAAGGTCACATAATCTTAAGATATTTTTTAGGTGTGGTGCTTAAACCTAACTACACAATCTTATCTAAGCATGTTGTGAGAATCGGGTCACTATACGAATGTGTGCGTGTATGTGGATGTTTGTTTATTTACTTAACACTTAGCTGTTCAAGATGTTTCGGTGTGGAGGTGCCTGACGAGCGACACATGAAGTCACCGTACTTGCTGTCCAACGACCAACATTTCATCATCATCATCATCTCAGTCTATATACGTTACACTGCAGGTCACAGGCTTCCTCTCAGAATGAGAGGGCTTGGGCCGCAGATCCTACGCGGGCCCAGTGCGGATTGGTATCCTCACGATTTTTTCCTTCACCATGAAGCTCATGGTAAATTTGAAATGTAATTTCGTGCGTGAACTCCGGAAACCTAAGAGGTGAGAGCCCGGGCATGAACCCACGATCCTCTGCTTGATATGTATCAAACAACTAGGCTACCACGACTCTTTTTACGAATACGACCATTGTTTAGTGGCCCAATTTCCATAGAGGGAAAGCAGCCATTTTGAATTATTTTATTGGGAAGGACTTTGAACAGTCGTGCCATTGGCAACTTCTGCGCATTGCGACACTGGCGGAGTTGTTTCCGTAGGGGGAGCCGTTCTTCCTTTTTACCAACAATGTCTCGTACAAAAAACGTGTGTAATTGTAAATCCAATTTGGAAAAAAATATAGCTTGAGTTTCTTGCCGGATTCTTCCAAGAAAGGTATATTCAGAACCGGTGGTTGATTTTTCGACGTTCATTTAAGTGTTTTTTCATAAATGATTTGACCTATAAGCCTCTCAAGCAAAGGGTCGTGGGTTCGCAATCGCAAGTCTGTTTTTCGTAATTTGTGTGAAATTACGTTTGTAATTTACCATGAGCTTTAAAGGGAAGGAAAACATCTTGAGAAAAAGAAACACACCTGGGAAGAAATTAAATGGTGTGTGTGAAGTTCCCGATCCGCACTGGCCCGCGTGGGAACTACGGCCCAAACCGTCATTCTGAGATGATGGCTGTGCCCTGCAGTGGGACGCAGTGAGATGACGTAGTTACTACAGATTAGTTGAATAAAGATATTACTTTGACTATGAGTTTGAATCGGCTGTCTTGTATTAAGTGTAAAAGAGTGCTTTCTCTGTCTAGCTAGATGCACTCACTCAGCTGCCGCTACAGCTAATGCTATGTCAGCTCACACCCAAAGAAAAAGGAAGCTTTATTTGTTAAGTTTACGTAAACACATTTATAATTTGCGTACAATTAATAATAATATAATAACAATATTAGGGGACAATCTCACACAAATCGACCTAGTCCCAAACTAAGCAAAGCTTGTACTATGGGTACCAGACGACGATAGACATACTTATATGGATAAATAAATACTTAAATACATAGAAAACATCCATAACTCAGGAACAAATATTCGTGCTCATCACACAAACCCCCTTACCGGGATTTGAACCCAGGACCTCTTGCTTCGTAGGCAGGGTCACTATACCAACTAGGCTAAAGCGGTCGTTAAATTTGTCTACATTGTAGCTTTTCGATCAAGCATTGTTCACACGAACTTCCAAGGAATACTACGTCAGCTCATGTTCAAGAAACAAAGTTTACTATAAGCCTCCCATAACATAGGCCTCCCTCAAGTTTCGCTAAACAATCCGGTCCTGCGCCATCCACATCCAACGCGTTCCCGCAACCTTATATAACCAGATCATAACTCCATCTTGTTTGAGGTCTACACCTACGTCTTTCGATCCGTGGACGCCATTCGAGAACCTTTTGGTCCCATCACCTATCAGTTCTAAGAGCGACACGCACACACGCACCGCTACACTTGCTGTATCTACACTGTAGTCATAAAACTTTACGCACTGATGTTATTTGGCTGCGGATTTCTGAAAAGGACATAAAGCCTTAAGGTTCTCAGCTTCAACTCTCTCCTGATCATCAGTGGGCCTGCCATTCTTTTAAGTCACTACACTCTTTGCGGAGAGGACGTGGTCGCCGGTCGAGGATTGGTAGAGGACTTTCATAACGACTTTCTTAGGCAAATAGTAAGGTTGTTTCCTCCTGCCTTTTACACCGCATTGTTAGAGTTCTAAGTTCGTAAATTACGTCAAATTGACAGTAAGAAATAGTGAATGCGATCGCAAGCGCAAGCGCATTCTGGGTCCTATTCAAAAGCTGGGCACGCCACAGTAAACTTCCATTACCAGCCATTGCCTCTCATGAATTTCAAAGTCGGCCATTTTACGTACCTGTGACGGCTTCCGAATAGGAATTGACGGCGGAAAACTGGAACGCATACGATCAACATCAATAAAGGACGCTCAACGATAGCTAAGTCTTGCGTTCAATGCTGCTTAGTTTATCCGAAAGAAAACGGTCCAAACCAATAACTATAAATTAAAAAAAAAATCTCAAACATGCTATGAAATATTGACGTTATGTTCCTTATAATACGCTACGAACTGTCACGTTGCAGGTGCGCCTAGACGAGAGGTCAATAATGGAATTTCATACAACATTGCGTGCCTTGGCCAGCAAAGTGATCGTCTTTTGTTTTATGTGACACAGCACCATGACGTTTAATAGGTCGACGTGGTCGACGTGGATGGATGGATGGATGGACGGACGGACGGACGGACGGACGGGTGGATGTTGATAGATGGATGGATGGATGGATGTAGATGAATGTTGATGGATGTTGATGGATGTTGATGGATGGATGTTGATGGATGTTGATGGGTGTTGATGGATGTTGATGGATGTTGATGATGTTGTTGGTGATGGTGATGGTGATGATGATGGCGGTGATGATGGTGGTGATGATGATGATGCATGTTTGAGAAAAACTCTATACAAGCCTTGGCCACGAACAGGGATTTCCGGCCTCGTATCTCTAGATGGCCTCGTTAACACTCGGCCATCTATAACTACTCGGCCGGCAATCCCCTATTTCGCGGCCGCTGCAGTAATGAACTATTAAACAACGCAATGAAATCTAAGATCCCTTCCGCAGCATACAAAAGAGCTGATAACTTTGAAACGGCTGAACCAATTTAGATGAAACATGTCTAAGAACCATCACCAAGAAACCAAAAAAACCACATCTAAATCGGCACACCCATTTAAGAGTTATGATGCCACAGACACACACACAGACAGACACACACACACGCACACATAGCGGTCAAACTTATAACACCCCTCTTTTTGTGTCGGGGGTTAAAAAAGGTGAAACTGGAGACCAAGACTCAAGACCGAACCAACCAACGAGGTCAATTAGGTTAGCGTATCGAAGTAGCAATTAGAGAGGTTTGTGTTTATGTTTTTAGTTTTTCGTCGTGTGAGCTGATAATATTCAAATTCAAATTCAAATTCAATAGTACATTACTGCAGCGGCCGCGAAATAGGGGATTGCCGGCCGAGTAGTTATAGATGGCCGAGTGTTAACGAGGCCATCTAGAGATACGAGGCCGGCAATCCCTGTTCGTGGCCAAGGCTTGTATAGAGTTTTTCTCAAACATGCATCACCATCACCACCATCATCATCATCACCATCATGATCATCATCAACATCATCATCACCATCATGATCATCATCAACATCATCATCAACATCATCGTCATCACCATCACCATCATCATCATAATCATCATCATCATCATCATCGCCATCATCATCATCATCATCACCATCATCATCACCATCATCATCATGATCACCATCATCATCACACCATCATCATCACACCATCATCATCACACCACCATCATCATCATCATCATCTTACCTTACCTTAACTAAGCGTAGTGGCAGAATGAACCAAAACGCAAATATTGCTTATAGTTTTTTTTAATGGCTAAATGCTATGATGCCATAGACCTATAAACGTCATGGTATGAAACAATAGACGATCACTTTATTGTATGAAATTCCATTATTGACCTCTCGTCTAGGCGGTCCCCCACCACCGGCTGCACCTGCACCTGCAACGTGACCCTTCGTGGCGTACTATAAGGAACATAACGTCAATATTTCATAGCATGTTTGAGAAAATAATATTTATTGCCACTAAAAAGAAAAAACAACAAGCCTTTAAAGTAAAAATTACAAAAAAAAAAACAACAAACCAAACAAAAATCAATGAAAAAGAAAAAAAAAGTAAATTAATAATAAAAATATACTACAATTAGGTGTGACAATGGGTCCCAGTCTCAGCATAAGCTGGGCAGGAAGGCCCGGCGCTGGTTTTCAGCGCAAATATTCTTCAAAAAAAAGAGATTACTGTTTCACTTTTTCAAACGACTGAGTTTTTGCAGAGTTGATCCTGTATGCTTAGTATAAGTTTTACTTCACCAAAATACTTCTCGATCGCGTTTACGTAAAAAATTCAATTACTAGGGAAACATGGACAGCGTCTCCGCGCGCGCGCTTCCATGTTTCCATAGAATTGAAATTTTTACGTAAACGCGATCGAGAAGTATTTGGTGAAGTAAAAACTTATACTAAGCATACTGTACGCTTAGTATAAGTTTTACTTCACTAAAATACTTCTCGATCGCGTTTACGTAAAAATTTCAATTCTATGGAAACATAGACGCGCGCGCGCGGAGGCGCTGTCCATGTTTCCCTAGTAATTGAATTTTTTACGTAAACGCGATCGAGAAGTATTGAAGTGAAGGAAAACTTATACTAAGCACTCTGTATGCTTAGTATAAGTTTTACTTCACCAAAATACTTCTCGATCGCGTTTACGTAAAAAAACCAATTACTATGGAAACGTGGACAGCGTCGCCCATGTTTCCATACAATTGAAATTTTTACGTAAACGCGATCGAGAAGTATTGAAGTGAAGGAAAACTTATACTAAGCATACATTATGCTTAGTATAAGTTTTCCTTCACTTCAATACTTCTCGATCGCGTTTACGTAAAAATTTCAATTCTATGGAAACATGGAAGCGCGCGCGCGGAGGCGCTGTCCATGTTTCCATAGAATTGAAATTTTTACGTAAACGCGATCGAGAAGTATTTGGTGAAGTAAGACTTATACTAAGCGTACAGTACGCTTAGTATAAGTTTTACTTCACCAAAATACTTCTCGATCGCGTTTACGTAAAAATTTCAATTCTATGGAAACATGGACGCGCGGCCGTGGAGGCGCTGTCCATGTTTCCCTAGTAATTGATTTTTTTACGTAAACGCGATCGAGAAGTATTTTGTGAAGTAAAAACTTATACTAAGCGTACTGTATGCTAAGTATAAGTTTTACTTACCAAAATACTTCTCGATCGCGTTTACGTAAAAATTTCAATTCTATGGAAACATGGACGCGCGCGCGCGGAGGCGCTGTCCATGTTTCCATAGTAATTGATTTTTTTACGTAAACGCGATCGAGAAGTATTTGGTGAAGTAAAAACTTATACTAAGCACTATGGACGCGCGCGCGCGGAGGCGCTGTCCATGTTTCCATAGTAATTGATTTTTTTACGTAAACGCGATCGAGAAGTATTTTGGTGAAGTAAAACTTATACTAAGCGTACTGTACCACTAGGCCACTAGGCCACCACGGCTCAGTTCGATTGCTCTCGAGTTATTGTACTACACGTGTAATACTAAGAGCAGAACAAAAAGGAGATGGGAAAAGTTCACTTTGGTACCATCGCCCCAGACGTCAGATACCCATTTTCATAACAAATTTGCTTGCAGCCGTTGATGTTTATTGCTATGGATTGTTATGAACAGATGTCTAGCCACTGCACGCAAACTGGGCCTTTAAGGTGGTTATCTGGCGCTTGGGGCGATAGTACATTGTCAGGAACTTTCTTATTAGTACTTACTTAATAAGTTCACAGCAGAATTATTACCATTATTGTAATTGACTTTCTTCATACCCAGACCAATATTTCTAGCAATTGTTTCGTGATGACGTCACTCCCCTTTGGCGTCCCCTATCGCGTGACGTAGCACACAAGTGGGCTCTTTGGCGTCTCCACCGCCTTACATTATAATAATTATACGTAAGTATTAAAAACTTGAGAGTGGAAAAGAGCACTCCTGTTAGGGTGGCTTCCCACCAGCTATGCAGAGAGCTATGAGATCTGCTATGCAGCTATGCTTCGACGATGTGAAAGCTACGCTACGAAACTGTGACCGATTCACAACGCCAACGATAACTAATGATTCTAAACCCTAAGCGATTAAGATAAACGTGCTCGACACCTCAACGCCCAGTAGATGACACCAACACCAGCAGAACAGATGGCCGTTGGGGCCGAAGAGTTTTCGAATGGAGACCACGGACTGGCAAAAGCGCAGCGTGGGACGTCCACCAACAAGATGGAAGGACGATTTAGTAGAGGCTGCAGGGTCAAGGTGGATGTAAGCCGCTTTCAATCGTAATGAATGGGTATCAATGAGGGAGGCCTATGTTCAGCAGTAAACGTCTTGCGACTGAAATGATGATGATTATTTAAACTTAATCGATTTTAAGCGAAACATGACACTAAATACAAAGTAACAAAACTAACCGAGAATAGTTAACAGCAACGCATCGAGATTGCGGTTAACGCATACATAAATCATTATTTACGATGTATGAGCTATTGGAAAGGGGAAGACGTCCCCTGGTGTCGAGAATAGACGGGGATTGTTTCCGTTTGTCTATACTTACGGAGAAGGGATATCGAATGAAATGAAGCTGAAATAAAATACAGTTAAAATATTAAAATTTAATATCATCTCATCATCTTGGCCCTATAAGTCCCACTGCTAGGTATATTGGGCACATTTTACTGTTTTGTGTGTGTGTGTGTGTGTTCGTCCGTGCCACTAAAGAACCTTTTGGCTCCATCGGCCATCAGTTCTACGAGCAATGTGCGCTGCCCACTGTCACTTGAGGCTGGCGATTTTTCAAATGTCGGAGACTTTAGTTCTTGCGCCGATTTCTATTTACAATGCAAGTACAAGAACAAAGGTACAGTCAGCAATAAATTTTGTATAAATAACTATTTTTTAACAAAAGCTTATTATTAGCCATAATTTTTGTTTGTCCGTCATAAAACTCATAAAATTCGAGGTTCAGTTCATTATCACGGTCACGTGGAGGTTAATGAATCTTCTTATGCTTCTCATGAGCAATAAACTGAATATAAAACACGTGTCTAGGCAGATTTGCTAATAAAACTGGCCTTGAATTATTCAGTGCGAACGTTACCGCATCAAGTGCAGTCAGAATGTGTCTAATTTTGTAATTCGCTATAACACATAATCATCATCATATATATTTAAGAGCTAGGTTCTTGTCGGTGGAGTAATTTCCAGCTTACTTATTCTACATTCCGCTCTTTCTTCTACTTTATATAATGAAACATTTATTTTTTCTTTTATTTGCTCCACATATGTCCTTCTTGATCATCCCCTTTTCCTTTTCCCTTCTATCTTTCCTTCTATTATAGTCTTAATGTAATTATCGTGCCGTAAGAGATGACCTAATATCTTCTCTCTCCTGCTCTCAATTATTTTCAACAAAGATTCATTCGTTAACCATATTTAAAACTTCTTCATTACTTTACTTTTCTGTCCAGCTGATCTTTTCCATCTTCTTCCAACACCACATTTTGAACGCTACCAATCTCTCTCTGTCTCTTTGGGTCATGGTCCACGTTTCGCAGCCGTAGAGGGCTATACTCCAGATGTAGACTTACACCAGTTTCTTCCTGACGGAGCTTGATATTTTAGCTGAAAGTAGACTTCTTTTAGTGTTAAATACATTTTTCGCCATGGCTATCTTAGTAATATCTGGTGTACATAATACGTGATGATTTTTAATGGGAGATCAGGAGCCAATTTTCCTAAATCAATATTCGGTGGCGACCACGTTTAGGTCGCAATTACATGAAACAAAACGTCTATTTTTTAAATAACGACTATTTTGTTTAAAATCACTTTTTGATTAAAATCTTTGTCATCCCACCTTTGATTTTGAATCTATGAGCCTAAGCTAATCCGTTTGGCTATGTCGAAGTCGGTGACCGTAGTTATTCCATAAGAATAAATAATAACAGAGTAGAAGGGAATCTCTTTTGACCGCGTCCAAAACGCCGCCATTTATATACCTACTTCCCCCCCCCCACGTCGTTACACCCCTCTGTCGCTTAGGCGTGTTGCTAGGGTTGCTTACTGTTAAATATTACTTACGTCTAAAGATAATATCGCTAAAATACTTAAGTTTTTATTTACTTTGAAATCATTATTCTATTCTAGTTTTACAAAATATGAGATTTATAAATCATTAGGTACAGCCAACAGCATAAATAAGTGGTCATTTCTGTACCTTGTCGTTTTCAATCGTTTGACAATTTTGTATGGCATTTCAAACATGACGTTAAAGTGACAAGGTACATAAATGATCACTTATTTATGCTGTTGACTATACAGTCAAGGATTTTAATTGTTAGGCCACTTGCCAATGTTCGTATTTTAGCCATGTAATGCAAATCGGGTGAAGCCGCTTATACTTACTCGTATTTGCTGATTTGCATTACACGGCTAAAATACGAACAGTGGCAAGTGGCCTAACAATTAAAATCCTTGCCTGTACGTACCTACATATTGTAGGTAGGTACTTCTAAGTAAGAAGTTATTACAAGTGCCATACCAAATGAAGCCATTTAAAGTGATTCGGCATCGTTTTTGAATTGTTTATACACCCAAATACACCACAATAACTTGACGTCATTGTTATTTTTGTTTCCAATAAAACGAACGCGCAAACAATTAACAGCCAAACGCGCGTGCAGCGACGCCGGCCGTGACACCCTGACTGAGTTCTCGCTTAGCGAGTACTCTAATATCGTGACCTTGAGTTCGGCCGGAGCGGGAGTTTCCCTTCTACTCTGTTATTATTTATTCTTATGGTTATTCTAAGGATCTCCTCATTCTGATTCGATCCCGTAGAGAAACCTCAAGCATAGCCCTCTCCATAGCTCGCTGAGCAACTCTTAGCCTATTCATTAGGCCTGTAATGAAGCACCACGTCTCAGATCCATATGTCATCACTGGCAACACACACTGGTTAAAGACTTACGTCTTAAGGCACTGAGGTATTTTGGACGAAAAGACATTACGGAGTTTCCCGAACACTGCCCGTCCGAGTAAGATTCGACAATTGACGTCCTTCTTGAAGTTAGACCTATCTAATAGGACAGTTTGTCCTAGGCACTCCTAGGTATACATATATGCATTAAAAACTTCAAGAGCCAACCATAACGGGAGTAGGGGCAGCAAGGACATTAGACATGACAAAATAAGTAGTTAAATATACTCATTTTAACCGACTTCGTTTAAAAGAATGCTTCTGATTATGCCATCAGTTGTTACAACTCGTAATGAACCCATACCAACACTGTTGACCTCATCAAACGACATAATGAACTCCGCACATTTTCGGTACATTCGATTGAATTCCTTTCCCACAATAAGACTCTTTGTAATGTCGCTGTACTGTTTTTGGTGTTCAATAAAAAATAACGCAAAGTAACGCCTGATTCATTTAATAAATTATTTACTCTAGAGACCTTTACGTCCTTTACGATCCTTGCCATTTCCAGTCATAAGTGCTGTGGTTTGTGTGGGCTTGTGATTGGCATGACAATCGCAGTAAGTAGATAAGTATTGGAAATAAACTTCAAGAGGAGAAAGTCAGAGAAAATGCGTTTATAGCCTGACGAGTGACGACGGGTAACACATATGTATATGTAATACGGTTAAGTTAGTAGAGAAGTTATAGCGTGTTGTGTTTTATAGAGCATTTGGAAAGCGAAAGGTAAGGAACGAAAATGCAGGTTCGGATCATGCTTGATTGCGTTTTAGGGTTCCGGAGCCAAAATGGGAAAAAAAGACCCATAGACGCAACAAGCCACAAGGATGTGATTTGGGTCCGCTTTTGTTCCTGATTTATGTGAATGACATGCCGAAGGCAATTAAACAACGTATGGTTCTTTTTGCTGATGATAGCACCATCATTTTTACTGGTAAAGACACAAGTGAAATGGAGATTTATAATTCGCTGAGGAACATAATGAAATGGTTGCAAAATAATAACCTGAAGATTAATCTAAGTAAAACCAATACTACGAGTATGACATTTAAATTAGGAAATGCTGGACATAATAATTTTGCTCTTACATTTAATGGACAAGATATTTTAGAAACAGAGGCAACACAATTTTTGGGTTTAATAGTAGATAACAGATTAACGTGGAAAAAACAAATTGATAAAATATGTAAAAAGCTAAGCCGATACTCGTATGCACTTTATAAACTTAGGAAAATTGTAAGTCAAGCAGCTGTCTTAACATCATACCACGCGTACGTCACATCGACGCTGGGATATGGTGGCATATTTTGGGGCAACTCCTGTGACCGTGACATTGCATTTAGAGCCCAGAAAAAATGTCTTAGAGCGGCAATTGGTATCAGTTCACTTACATCATGTAAGAATTACTTTAAAGAACTGAAGATCTTGACTCTTCCTTGCCTTTATATTTTCGAAATTGTGTTATTCTGTAGAGGTAATATGAATCAATTTAAAAAATTCACGAGTCTGCGACTCCGTAATAAAATGAGTGCATTTCCTTCTAAAACTGCATTCTTCAGGAAAAGTATACTAGGAATGGCACACAAAATATATAATAAAGCTGCCAAAAGAACTGGTGACTATTACTGATGACAAATTTTTCAAATGTTCATTATTTAAGTTGCTCGTAAATAAAACATATTATTCGGTAAATGACTACTTGACTGACATAATCTAATAACAAATATAATCATAATCGTATTTAAATTTATATTGAGATTGTAATTCTTTGTTTTGTAACTTTGACATTGTATTTATTGTGATAAGTGAGCATGCTGCATGCTATACCTAATGCACGCTATTTGTATGCCGCCAGGCAAAGCATAGTGAAACAAATTAATGTAAGTAAACCTAATAACTTGTATAAACCTATGTTTTGACAAATAAAATTCTGATTCTGATTCTGACGTAAAGTGGGGGTGTTTTTAGGGTTCCGTACCTCAAAAGGAAAAAACGGAACCCTTATAGGATCACTTTGTTGTCCATCCGTCCGTCTGTCAAGACCCTTTTTCTCAGGAACGCGTGGCGGTATCGAGCTGAAATTTATATCAAATACTCAGGTCTACTGTTCTTGGAGCTGTGAAAAAATCAAACTTCTAAGCCAACGGAATCAAAAGATACAGCCGTTTATGCCGCAAATTTCCGCATATTTTCGAAACTCGCAAGGGAATCGAAACCTACAGGGTACTTCCCGTGAACTCAGAATCTTGAAATTTGGTACGAAGCAAGGTCTTATAGCACAGTTAAAGGAAAAATTGCGAAAAGCATATTTTTTTTTTGTCTTTCTGTCTATATTTTTTCCTCGTCTAACCTTATAGTGTGGGGTATCGTTGGATCGGTCTTTTAAAATCATATTGTGTATTGTACATAGAGCTGCCACCCCTCCGGGTTTGACCTGAGGCCGTATTGTAATAACGCTTCTGTCGCTTGCCTTCGCTTTCACCGTCTCTTTCTGTCATCCTTTTATACCGTTTGACAGAAAGAAATAGTGATTGCGAAGGCAAGCGTCAGAAGCGTTAGACAATACGACCTCCGGAGTCTACGGGTAAGTATGAACAGTGCAATCCGGGCTACGGGCATAAGAATAAATAATAACAGAATTGAAGGGAAACTCCCGCTCCGGCCGGACTCAAGGTCACGATATTAGAGTACTCGCTAAGCGAGAACTCAGTCAGGGTGTCACGGCCGGCGTCGCCGCACGCGCGTTTGACTGTTAAATGTTTGCGCGTTCGTTTCATTGGAAACAAATAACAATGACGTCAAGTTATTGTGGTGTATTTGGGTGTATAAACAGTTCAAAAACGATGCCAAATCACCTTAAATGGCTTCATTTTGTATGGCACTTGTAAAACTTCTTACTTAGAAGTACCTACCTATAATATGTAGGTACGTACAGTCAAGGATTTTAATTTTTAGGCCACTTGCCACTGTTCGTATTTTAGCCGTGTAATGCCAATCAGCATATACGAGTATAAGCGGCTTCATCCGATTTGCATTACACGGCTAAAATACGAACAGTGGCAAGTGGCCTAACAATTAAAATCCTTGACTGTACCTAATGATTTATAAATCTCATATTTTGTAAAACTAGAAGAAAATAATGATTTCAAAGTAAATAAAAACTTAATATTTTAGCGATATTATAATATTTAACAGTAAGCAACCCTAGCAACACGCCTGGACGACAGAGGGGTGTAACGACGTGAGGGGGGAAGTAGGTATATAAATGGCGGCGTTTTGGACGCGGTCAAAAGGGATAACCCTTCTACTCTGTTATTATTTATTCTTATGCTACGGGTTTAACATCGATATATTCGGGCGGCGAGAAAACTCGAACTTTCATAGGACAACGTATCCTCAGTTCGTAAAGGTAACGCCACCAGAGTTGAGGCCACGCACACAACCACATCTCATGTAATGACAGCGAGATTTTGACGTTGTGTTGGCGTGGCCTCAACTCTGGTGGCGTTACCTTTACAAAGCAACGACTTTTCAACTACGTCAGTTGGTTGAGGTGTTTAAAGTCACAACTTTTACGGAATTGTCGAAAATAATAGGCGAAATGTTATCAATTCCAATAAGTAATGCATTTGTTGATCATGTTTTGTTATTGATTGGTAATTTATGCACCTACGAGCGAAACTGCTTACCTATCAGTCAACATAGTAAAGGTGGAAAATTTGAGAAATTGCGATGTTCTCCGGGTCTTTTTTTTTAAAGGTGGCAGCCCTTGTACATACCTATGTGTATGTGTGCGCGTCTGCGTGTGCACGAGTCCGTGTATTGCTAAAACTCTAGAAAAACAGGCCAAATTTGATCCTCATTTTCTCACGAAATGAAATCTCAATCGATAAGTCTATACTCCATTTATTTTAACATTTGAAACTTAACGGTAAAATTTGCACACGTTTTTAAATGAAACAACGAAACTATTTAAAATTGTGTTAACTTCTATACTGAAAACAAAATAAATACCGCTAATAAATGTACATTGTATAGTGTAGGTATTTTTAGTTCATTTGTGTTCGAAATACCGAGAAACCTTAGATTATTTATGCACTAGATAGAGCTTCGGTGGCGTGGAAACGTCCCGTAAAAATATAAGCCAACTGTTGGCTTATATGTCATTTGCGTCATTTGCAGGGTTGTCAATAGTAATATGCTAAAATCCCCAAACGCATTGTCGAAATTCCCCACGTGTGGGGAATATAAAATTATGTGGGCCGAGTGACTTAGTTTAGAGCTGTTGCGAATAATGAATTGTAGGAAATTAATCAAGACTAGCAGAAATTTGATGTCAAATGTCGCGTATTTGTGTTCATACTTAAAATCCCCTCATTTTCCCCGAATTGAAGCTCTCCCCACACATTCCCCAATCAGCTTCACTTTCCCCACATTTTGGGGAATGTGAAATTAACTGGTATCATTAAGCACGCACACAGTGTGACAACCGGAATGACGTAACGCGATCGTAATATGAAGCTGTCAAATGGATTTGTGGACGTTTTGTATCGCAATGTTTGCTACTGACGCTCCATCTAGTGCATAAATAATCTAAGCGAGAAACGTGTGTTACAATTTGACCGTTAATTCAAACCTTTTATTAAATGAAGTATAGAGATATGAAATCTTCTTATCTATTTACCAACTTACAATGTGACCACACGATGTAGGTAATTTGTGAGAAAATTTAGTAAAACCCGTACTTTTAAATCAATTGTAACTACCTAATAGTAATAGATAGTATGACGCGAGGAAAGCCAAAGGTAAAGAAAGGCTAGCCTTGAACAAAACCTATCGGTAATAACCGGTATTTAGGTACTTCTACTTGAACCCAAGACGGGAGTATCGACAAAATCTTCAAGTTCAATCTTCCATCCTTGTCATAGTTCACACCCGGCATTTCGCAGTCAAGGACAAAACACCGGCAAGCAACAACAAATTGAATTTAGAACTAAAAAAACGTTCCTATTGGACATTCGTCTCCATAGACTCCATACTACTCTCAATTACTGCCTCAGGGGATTTGCACACTAATAAAGAGTTACCGACTTCTTTTCCATATTAAATCCGTAGCGTATTGCGCATGTCACGTTCGTAAGTATACAGATGTAAGTACTTATAGATGAATAGGCATATTTTGGGGTCAAGAACCGACATCCAGGGACTTGCAAAACGGCAGATTTTGTTGATTAAAATTGGTGAAAATATCAAGTATATGGCTATATAACTCAATGTCAAATAGTGTAATTATTGTGAAGTATAAAAGTACCTACCTTCATCGTTTAAAACCAATAAACTTATCGGGTAGTTTATTTATTGACTAAAATTTGTCTTGCTGATAAGAATGACAGCTCGCAAACATTAAAATACCTAATCCATTGTAGCGAAGTAATAAACAATTGATAAATTAACATTTTAAACAGTGAAAACCCAGTGGTAACTGCTATTTATACCTAGCATTTTCGCAACCCGTCAACCTAATTTAGCTGCAAATAGGTCAGCTCTAAAAGTACAAGTGTGGCATACATAACTATAAAAAAAATAAACCGGTCCACTAACTACTAGTTATCGGACGCTTTAGTTACTAAATTTAACTAAAACCGAAGAAATTTAAACGATTTTTATCGTTAAAATGCGATCGAAAACAACAGGTGCGCGCTTACCTGCAAATGTATGGGGACTTTTTTTACCGGTGCGCTTGCCATTTTTTCACAAATTCACTCACTGCACTCACACAAATGTTTATTTTTAAATCGCGTGTAGGCGATATTGAGTCAAATGAAGCGTGTAAATGTATTACAAACTGTACTTGCGATCGGCACACGAAACGCCTACTGATTAAAAATTTTCATTGAGTTTACTACATCCCTTCCACTGCGCGTGCGTAGTAAAGCCGTTGGTGGGATTCAAAACAAACCATTGGGTCCACTCATTCTTATAATTTGCTAGTCGTTTGGGCAGTTTTCGCTAGATGGCGCTGATTAACATATACATTAAAGAAACTACTGCTAATTTCAATACAATTTTATTAATCATAGTGTGGTGGAAGATTTCATTTATATATGGATAATGGGCACCGATAACTACATTTGTTCGCCTTTCTTATACGCTTTCCTTTCATCCAGGTTAGCTTGAAAGATCCCTTTTAGGGTTAAGTGCGCCTTTGTACTCTTTTTGTTTTGATTTTTTTTGTATTATTTTTGTGTTTTATGTACAATAAAGTATTTACATACATACAATTGCATCAGATTGTTGATACGAAAGTTTTTGAATGGTAAGAAGCGATGCAGACGAGTTCCAAGTGCTACGAAACGAACACAGATGGCAGTGTTTTCAAAATTTCAAAAGATCATTACTTGGCGGGATAAAGGTTCGGACCAAAACATTCAATCGACCAACCATGAGTCGGGCGCTACAGATTTTTCGCGCCCGTTTTATCATAGAGTGTTGAAAAAAATTACATATTTAATTTATGGAATATTTTGTTACTGTGAAGTGCAGTGCTTGAAGTGTTGTTCCACTGATGCCCTCTTTACACCTCAAGCCAGGAATAACGGTAAGAATATATTCCAGTTTTTATAAATAGACAATTGTAGATTGCAGAATTTGTAGACTATCAGTCCTCGTATCAGAATGTTTCTATAACAAATTTTAGCACGTAAAACCCTTGGATCTATTTTCACTAAGTAATGTTTTAAATTTAGATCGCAGTAGGAATAAATCGGGCTGTTGGATGTTTGCGAAATGTACGAAGTGCGAAGAACGAGTGTTTCTTCGGACTTTTTCATAAAAATATCGGATTAAATACTTCTTTTGATGCTTTGAAGCCAGTGAATATGCTGCAGTTGTCGTCTAGTTGTTAGTTTTAGATTACCAGCAAATATTTAATCCATCCCATTAATTATTATAAACGTGAAAGTTTGAATGGATGGATGTGTGGATGTTTGTTGCTCTTTCGCGCTAAAACGGTTTCACGGATTAGAATAAAATGGCACAGTGATAGTTTATAGTCTGGATTAAAATATGGGAACTTTTTATCCCGGAAATTTCATAGGTCCCGCGGGATAACGGTATCTAAATGAATTCTTCGCAGACAAGAGTCGCGGGCAACAGCTAGTAATTAATAAATGTGAGAGAACTGTCTGTTTGTTACATGTTCCGTAAGACCGCTGAAGCAATTTTGATTTTTAGCAAGGATATCATCATCATCATCATTTCAGCCGAAAGACGTCCACTGCTGAACATAGGCCTCCCCCAAGGCTCGCCAAATAGATCGCTCCCGTGCCCTCCGCATCCAACGCGATCCCGCAACCTTAACTAGCAGGCTTATTGTATAACGCTTTTGACGCTTGCCTTCGCAATCACTATTTCTTTCTGTCAAATGGTATAAAATGATGACAGAAAGAGACGGGGAAAGCGAAGCCAAGCGTAAGAAGCGTTAGTTAGACAATACGGCCTCAGGTCGTCATCCATCTTTTTGGAGGCCTACCTACACTGCGTCTTCCGGTCTGTGGACGCCACTCGAGAACCTTTGTGCCCCATCGGCCGTCAGTTCTACGAGCGGTGTGCCCTGCCCACTGCCACTTGAGTCTTGCGATTCTTCGAGCTATGTCAGTGACTTTAGTTCTTGCGTGGATTTCACCATTTCTAATGCGATCCCGCAGAGAAACTCCGAGCATAGCCCTCTCCATTGCCCTCTGAGTGACTTTGAGCTTCCTTATGAGGCCCATCGTTAGCTGCCACGTCTCATTGCCATAAGTCGTCACTGGCAACACACACTGGTCAAAGACTTTTGACTTGACATGACTTCACTTTGAGCAAGGATATATATGTACCTAATTTTTTCGATAAATAAAACAGCCTAGGTACTTTCTATTCGGGAAAACCGGCCAAGTGCAAGTCGGACTCGCGCACCGATGTTTCCGTACAGTACAGGGAAAAATCTCAAAAAACAATCTCTATAATTATTTTTACTTTATTTTTTTCGCTATAAATGACTTACACTTGATTGGTTTTTAGGGTTCCGGAGCCAAAATGGCAAAAACGGAACCCTTATAGTTTCGCCATGTCTGTCTGTCCGTCCGTCCATCCGCGGCTTAGCTTACAGACTAAACGGCAAAAACTACTACTACTACTAGGTAGGCTAGAAAGCTGTAATTTTGCATGGATATTATGTAACAACTATCCCAACAAAACGGTAAAATAAATTGTAGAAAAAAAATTTTTTTTTAGTACCTCCCATAGACTTAAAGTGGGGGTATTTTTTACTCGTTTAACCTTACCTATATATAGTGTGCTTATATATATTATAGTGTACTAGTTTACTATGTTCTAAATATCGCGGAGAAAGATACTTAAAAACCGAAAGTTCAAATACATACACTTTTTGGCCTATCGCTTTGATTGTTATTTAAATACAATACATGCTACTTAATTAACATGCCATCAAGTATATGTAAACCCATTGTATTGTAATTTAAGACAAAAGAAAAACATTAATTGTAGAACTGATGGCCGATGGGTTTTCGAATGGCGTCCACGGACCGAAAGAATGCAGTGTACTTAGTAAGAGTTAGGTCACAGAATATATAATAGTACTAACGTACCGAATGGACACGCTCCGCCCCGCACCGATTCGAGTTACCCCTCC